>CM055857.1:20114929-22734095 GCA_029490765.1 Euthynnus affinis | reverse complement strand
TATGAGTGGACAACATAAACAACCCATGGAACCAACTACGGTCATGGAATGGACGCCCATTTGCGCTGCATTTGCATGTCGACATCAGCTCTTCAGCAAGATAGGAAAAAAAAAAAAAAAAAAACCCCAATGTGAATGGAGTGTTCAGAGCAGGCTGAAGCCCTGGCTCTTCCTAAGTGTTGACTGATACCTTGTGTATCAGTGCGAAACCCCACAGGAAAAGATTGCAAATGAAAAACAAATCAAGTAATAATGAGTCGACATCATCAGCAGCCCACTGGGGCCTTGCTACTGTTTCGGTGTTCCCATTCTTAGTCCTCCCTCAGGTCCGTGTAGTCAGTAGTAAGACTCTAAATCATCAAGTGCCAGGCAAGGGCCACAGAAAATCTATGGCATCAGCTCTTCAACACTTCCACAGCCTATTAACCCAGTTAGTCTGAGCACCTACCATTCCTCCTGGTAAATTAGTCCACGGCTCGTGTGTGCCTGGCATGACAGAGTGATTCACCCATGTGTGGAAACTAAACCAGGCTTGAGAAAAGGGCCTTGGTAAGCATTCTTAATGCTGACACCACCCTCAATTGGACAATTATGAATGAGACAGAAGCCGTGGAACGAGGCCAGAGTGTTTAGGCACGAGTGTGCGTGTGTTCGTACACGTGCTTAAAATTGTGTGCGTTTCATCTGGTCGTGTGTGCTGTGGGAGCTCTGGTATATTATTTCTGCTGATTTGGTGGCATTTCAAACTCACTCATTTCCAGTAACTAGGGCACGGTGCTGGCCACCTGGAGTAGTGCTATACATTCAACAAGACTGTGTGTGTGTGTGTGTGTGTGTGTGTGTGTACATATATATGCATAAAATGTTTTGTCATTTTATGTTGACTACATATTCTAAGCATTTTTAACATTTCTCAGGGATTGAGAAATATTTTGTTAATACAGCTCAATCTCTATTGGACAAACCTGATTTAGTGGCCGTGTTTAGTTCAACCAACTAAATTATTTAGTTTTCATAGCTGTTTGGGGGATTTGTAGTAAGACATGCACACGTCAAGGAAAAACTATGTATTCTTCCACTACAGAGCCTGTTCTCACTGTGCTGTCAGTCAAACAAGCTCTGACCAGAAAAAAAACTCCCCGAGCTTCAGCATCATAAGTCATTCAACAGGCTTCTATAATCCGTTTAAAATATGGCCAATCTTGTTTCAAATATACAGATTATAGAGGGTAAGGGAGAAATGTAATTACTGACTGGTGCATGTAAATGCAGGTTTTACAGTAACCAAGTTATTGCCGCGCATGTGAACATGATGTCTGATTTCCTTCTCTAATCTGATTTGTCCCAATAGCCTTGTTTCCTGTTTGCATATAAACAGTTAGTCATTGCTCTGTACTTAAAGTGAAAACACACCCTTACAGAGTTTGAAATATTATTTCTTAAACCATAAGAGAGTTTTGCTAATGCTAATTCCCTGATTATTGTGTTAGATATACATAGTTTGATTAGACTTGAGAAGATGTTTGATCGGAGATTCACTAAAAGATATTTAATTTGGACATTTCGTATGTTCATCCCTTGACAAATGAGTTGAAGTCCTTATTTTATTGGAATGATTTGTCATTTATTCTCCAGAACAGGTCACTTTGTGGAGTAAAAATGTTTCTCATCTATAAAGAAAAATGGTCTGTTCATGTATGGAAAAAACAAAAATGACAAACTTATTGTCTCATAAAGAATAGCAAAGTGTAATTTAAACCAAAGACAAAGATCCCGATGTGCAGTTACATTCAGGAACATTACCATTAGCCCTAGAGACGGGCAGGTTTAATGCCACTCCAGAGGAAGACAGACCTTGTTAGGATACACAGAGCTAGATGAAAGTGAGAATGAGAATTCATTTTTTGTTTTACTGTCCTGTCTATGAGGATATGAGGGATGTAAGTGAACCTTTTTTTTGTAGCAGATTTTATTTGCCAAGCTTGGGAGAGAAGATAGAATATTTTGTTGAGGACAGGGCTGCATAATAATCTGTAATTTTGTAATGAAAATGAAATGTAATGAAATGTCAGACCACTGCGATTGTACTTTTTGGTGCCTTGTAAACCCATGAGGGTTGGGTACTTAATATGCAGTCATTAGTCTTTTTCTGGGACTCTTTATTTGGTCGGGAATATTTGCAAAACTTTATTATTTTACTTGATTTTTGTTATTTTGTGTTGACTTTATGATGTAGTGTTTGGACGATGCCAGTACGCCAGGGTTTAACAGCTGGGGGCTTCCTGGAAGAGCCAAGTTTCTTAAACCCTTCTGATCTGTCCTTAGCTGAGTCTGAACACTCACTCCCTACCAGCTCCAGGGCTGCTGACATCATAAACAAATCCTGTCCATCAGTGGAAAAGATGAACAAATTAAACCTACAATCATTTTCGTGTCTTACATAAGGAGAAACCATCTATCTTTATCCAAACGAAGCAAAAGTGAAAATCCCATTATAATTTACATTTTGGGGGGGAATTATCCAATATTCTCTGACCAAAGCACTGGTTCTCAGGGTGTGGGGACTCTTACTTCCAACTCTCAAGGATTTATCGAAACTCTCTCTTACATCTGTTCCACTTCCATTTTGTCTCCACGGTAACAGGACCGGAGGATGGTTTGTCGTTCGGCGTCCCATAGGTGCTGCTTAAGGAAGTTGCCGGCCTGTTCCGCCCTCTCCAGCAAGGCCTTGTCCCCCAGCACGGCTCCGACGCGAGCAAAGGCTGACAGCATCAGACCTGAGAAAGCAAAGAGATGATGATGGCGGCGGTTCTGGTGGGCTGATTAGGTGTAAAATGACTGTTACTCTGCTTAAATTATCGTGTCCTCTCTCTCCGCTGAGGTACCAAAGTGTAGACACACGACAGTCCCAGCTTAGTTATTTTTTCTTTCCCCCCCACTCTTTGAAGTTTCCTTCTTCTTTCTTCCCTCTCTACATCAATTCCTTCCTCCTTTCCCTCCATTCCTCTTTCATGTAGTGTATCAAAGCCTGGTGAGTGCGCAGCCCGGTCTTCAAAGTGTTGCAGCCGAGGACAGGTGATTAATGGAAGGGTTTCTTCATTAGAGAGGAGAAGGAGAGTCTTGTGTCTAATTGGAAAGTTCTCGGGATCGCGGAGCCTCATTACCTCACTAACACACTGTGTCTTGAGACGTCAAACCCAGGGAGCAAAACTTGTGGGTGTATGTGTGGTTTTTTTCCTTTTGGTTCTTGTAATTAATCACATCTGAGACAATGTGCTGTCCAAACAATGTTGAGGGGTGTCCAAATTGGCATCACACAAATGAAAAGTGACAACTAGCATCTCTATAATCATCTGCACACATTTCATACTGCACATGATAAACGTGTGTATAAATGTTTGCATGTATCAATATGATTGTCAACTGTCAAAGTGCAGTATACTTTGTTTATGGTGTCTTTTTTTATTTGCTTTTTTTTTTTTTTTAAGTCTCCTAACTTGTCAGAGTCGAGAACTGTTCTGATACAGAGATGAAGAAACACAAGCTAATCAGTGACTTAAGCAGGTCAGTGGGGCTCGACACTAACACCTGATGTGAACCACTATCAATCAATCAACCTGTTTAATGGGGTATGGTTGTTTTGGGCCTGAAATAATAAAGTCCAACGTAGGGGGGATCCCCTGAACAGAGAGTGTTTTTTTCATTGATTTCTAAATGGATATACTGATGCTTATCAGTAACAGATCATGGGGAAACAAACAAAGCCATCTTTGTAAAGTGTAAGTTCTGTTGATATCTACAGTGTATGATGTCTATGTGTTCTGGTTTGACAAGAGTACCGGTTTTGAGATTAAGGGGTATGAATTTTGACACAAATTGCGTCCCTGGGGTGCAAAGGGTTAATTTTATATCACACAACAGTGATATTGGGGCAATGTGTAAAATCTACCATCTGATCGACTGACACATAAAGATTCACACTCACTACACTTCATTTGACTGGTGTCAGTGATGATGATGATGATATTAACAACACAGTCCTGTTGCTGAGGTGTATGTAAACTAGTCTAGACTTTACCGTTCCAGGAGGCTAACATCTTGGTGTCCAGATGTGGGCGTGGCCGACTCTTCCTCACTTCTGCCATTTTGCCTCTAGCGGAGGCCAGCAGCTCGTTGACTTTCCCGACACTGATGCCAAAGCGAGCAGCCGTTAACTCCACTGAATAACGCACGATCAGCACATTCTGGCCCTGCAGCTCCCCGTGGGGGTCCTGGCAACGTACAGTACAGAGGGTGTTCGCAGACATGAGCTCATACTGACTGCAACAGCTGTGATGTTAGTACTTGCGATCCAAACAAGGGACACAGTGGCTACATGTGATAGGAAAATAAAAATTATATATATAATGCAGTGCAACCAAGCCCACCTGTTCTAGATCAACATTGCCTTGGTCCTTGACCCCATAGTGATGCATGAAGATGTCTGCCTGTGTGGCAGATCCAGTGGCTCCCTCCACCACATCTGGCAAAAGCTCCCGAACCTCTGAGGCCGTCCAGACGCAGAAAGCCCCCTCACGCTTTTCTGGTCCCCCTGATGCTGGGACAGAGTCTGCATCCTCTGCACTGTAGAAGCCCCCAGACTGTTTTAGGGAATAGATGAAAACAAAGGAGGTGAAAGGAGAGTGAGAGCTATTTAATAGAAAGTTGATTTGAGATAAGTATAGGACTTATGAGCTATGTAAGGTATATGCAGCGGCTTTCACATTTCACAGTAAGCACTCTATACATTTACATGATTCATGAATTATGATGAATAACTACCTATGTGCAAAAGTCAAGGTTTTATTTGCTCAAAAAAAGTTTGTGTCTCTCATACATTGGCTCACACACACACACACACACACACACTGTAGAGTACACTCCTACATCACTGAGGCAAGGTGAGAGGAGTTTGGAGGTCAGCGCAAAGGTTTTCAGCGGGTGGTGAGTTAAAGTGAAATATATGAAGCATTTTACAGCTGAAACCGAAAAGATGAAAACAACCACAGGTCAATAAGACTCATAAATCTTCATTACAGGACTGTTTTTCATCAAACAGCTCACCAGAAACCATCGAAATCTCAAATTAAGACCTGGAATGACGAATCTGACGGCATTCCATTCATCAATTAACACTTTTCAAGGGACTGAAAACTGTATATGCAACGTCACTCATGTATGCCCTCTCTTTGGGGTTTACACAAATGTAATTTAAAGTCTTGACAGGAATCAATTAAACTATCAATACGTTTAAAAGGAACCTGACTATACAGCGGATCATATAAGTCCTCTCTCAGGGCTTGCAGACACCACAAGTACAATATTTTTACAGTCATGCGTGAGAATTCGGTGATTCTACCTCACTGAGTGAAGATCCCAGTCATTGTAGCACAAAAGAAACATACAGTCTATAGTAAATTACCTTTCTGGTGTTAATTCATTAGTGTATAATGACATAATAAATCTTGGAGAATATGATGATTACAGCGAGTGTGGTTTTAATTGTGTGCCCCGTTCCCTGCTGTTAACTCATTAATCAAAAGGAAAAAAAAAGGGGTTGACCCTTAGAGGAGAGCAAGGGTTTAAGAGGCTATTTGTCAGGTCCCACCCCTTGCCCTCGAGGATGTATGAACACAAAGGCGTGCGTGTGCGCGCGCTCACGGGCACGCACACGTTTATTATCTCCTGGTGGAATTTACAGTTAATGTTCGTGCTTTGTCAGCAGAGAATACAGATGCTGTGACAGCAGGCCACAGTTTGTGCTGCTCTACTTTTTTATTAATCTTCCATTGCCAACCCGCATTCTGCCAACACTAAATTAACACAAACCATAACCCGCACCTCACCCCCAGCCTACATTTAATCGCAACGATCGTTCTACACCTTCGGAATGCTAAACAAACCACTGAATAACATAAAGGCTAGGTACTGGAAGTGTTCTTGCTTCAAAGGATCCCTAATATGAGGCTTTTCACAAAAAGCAAGGTTAGCCCGAGCGAAAGTTGTTGTTTTTTTTGCTTTAATTTAACTGTAAGATAACATAAGCTTTTGACTGAAAGATATAAGCTGTGATTTTACCTCTACAATAAGGGCAGCTAATGTCCAAATGTGGCAAATTTTACATACTCCACTAACTGATCATTTTCATGGTGCAGCAATAAAGAAAACATTATGTTTCAGTCTAAAAGATTGAAAGCAACACTTATTAAATGTGAGGTGAAGGTAAACCTGAAAGGTTAGTCTGAAGGGATACGTTGCCATGACAACTTAGGTCAGACTTATTTAAACCTCCTTTATGAAACAGAATATCCTGAAAATAAGCATTTGCTTATATAGGAATATTGCTTTATAAAAAACAGGCCTCTGGTTTCCATAAGACCAGTAACATGCACATATACACACACACACACACACACACACACAGAAGCCTGAACAAGCCTGTAGATGATTCACCTTGTCACTCAGGTCTCTGGAGACATAAACCAGTATGTCCTTAGCCACATCTGTAAACAACTGCTCACCTGATACCTGGAAGAGAACAAAAAAAAAAATACATAGCACACACCTTACATAACCTTTAAGATACTGTCATGTGATTTATATGCAAGATAATAATTGCAGCATCCAATGCAAATGCTGAGGTAACCTCTGTACTCTCATTAAACATGCATGTATGTATGCGTGAGTCTGTGTTTGAGTTTGCCTGAATGCTCGTGTCCTAATTAACTTTTTGTTCTTTAATCTTTGTCCATTCTGAAAAACAGGTCAGGTGAGTATACACTCATGAGCTCATGAGGAAACTAGAGAACTATGACATTCAGATTCCAGTGCTTATATCTTAATCTAACACTGCCTGGTGCAGTGGAAACAGGTTTAAATTAGTATGAACCAATCTATACTTTTTTAAAAATATGTGTTTTTCAGTGAAAAATGCTAAAAATCGAGAACAACAAGCCTTAAGATTATCAAATTGTGATATGTTCCTCACTGTCACTTTGAGTGTTTGTATTTACTCTGAAGCAAAAGCAGGAAAAAAAAGACATTTGTCAAGTCTCACACCAGTGATTTTAGCTGACTGGGTTATATGGCGATAAATGACTTTGATAAGAGAGCGACAGAATGATGGAGGGATAATTTCACTGTCAGATACATAAAGAACAAACACACACACACAAACACACCTGTGAGGCAGTTATATAGGCTACAGCCAGCTGAGCCTGGTCATACAACATTTTTTCAAAGTGGGGAACGTGCCAAGAGGAATCTGTAGAGTAACGATGAAAACCCTGAGAAAGAGAGACATAAAGAGAACAATGAAAAAGATACATCACTTTACTTCCGACATACTTTCTAATAATACTACCATTTAGCTTAACTTGTCTATATTATAACAGTCAACGCCGCATTGCCCGGGTAATGTCTGTTTCTCTCCTGTTCTTCCCGACTTAAACATATCTGACCTGAACTGAAAGGGAAGAACCAAAGTAGGTCACAATTCACAACCGTAGAGTGCAAAAGTTCATGCTCATACAAAAGAGACATACAGTAGAGCTATGAGTGTGTCTGCAAATACGAACCTGTGCAACGTGGTCATGGATGCCTCCCAGCGCCATCATGCGGAGCGTGTGCAAGGCCATCTGGAGAGCCTCGACACCCTCTGAGGTGGTTCGATTCACAGACCAGTAAGACATGAGGAACATCAGGTTCACTGTGGAGGGAGAGAGAGAAGGAGGAGAGAGATTGTGAGGTCCAGCATAGATTCAATCAGATTGGATGACCGCTGTGGCTCATGTTGTGTCTTACCTGGTGTGGGGAACTTGGGAGCATCTCTGAAGCCTCCGTATTCCTCTTCGTAGGAGTGGGCCAACTGTTGGAAGCAGCGGTTAGCGACGTCCGGAGCCAGCGGAGGACTCTCCCCTGGGTTTGCAGCGACGGCCGTGCCTTTCTTCAGAGCTTCGAGGATCCTCTCCCCGCTGGACTCCAAATTAGAGCGGTTGTTCTGCCACTGTGGAACACAAGTCATGCTTTATGGCATCCGTACACAGTGACGACAAAGACAAAGGTCATGAGGGTGAAGACAAAAGACAAAACTTGAATTCCTGAGAGGACTGAATAACACATGAGTCAACTAGAGTTCAGTTTTTTTTCCCTGTACAAACATTTGGATTCACTTTCTTCTCTGCAACCTCAATATTCTTTATATGTATTCTTTAAATGAGCCAAACACAGGAGGTCAAAAGAAAAATTCAGACAACCACATCCCCCTCATGAAAAAAAAAAATCTGTTTAAAACTCTCACTACCTGATCCATGATCCGGGTGAGGACTGTTATGAGTCCAGGTCTTCTTGCGTGGTCTCTGGGTGGAAAGTAGGTGCCTCCGATGAACGGTCGAAGGTCAGGGGTCAACCACACACTCATGGGCCATCCTCCACCTCCACTTGTTGCCTGGAGACATTGGAAAACCGAAATCATGACAGATTATTGGCAGGGGAAAGTTACGAGAGGCTTGTGAACGGAAACCTCGGCCTGAACGTGAACGCACGTACCTGCACAAAGGTCATGTAGACCTTGTCCACGTCGGGTCTCTCTTCTCGGTCTACTTTGATGCACACAAAGTTGTCGCTAAGGATTTTGCCAACTTCCTCATCCTCGAAGGACTCCCTCTCCATCACATGACACCAGTGACATGTTGAGTAGCCCACTGATGGTCAGGGAGACAGACATTCACAGGAAACAGATGTTTCTTTTCCATTACAACCACAAATACATTAAATCAGTATGAAATCATGACAAAAGTTCAATTTCCAACTAGTATCTAGAGGGATGGTTAAGTATTATTTACATAGAGTCATATTTCTAGGGAAAACATAAGGGAATTTAAAGTGAAACAGACCCAAATGAAATGCCTATCAATGTCACGTGTGAAGGGGGTCTCTTACCTGACAAAAAGATCGGCTTGTCTTCATTCTTTGCTTTGTCAAAAGCATCTTGTCCCCATGGATACCTGAAAGAAATATGACATTAAGCTTATGTCAGCTTTTGGAAATGTGTTCCCATCTGTAGCTTCAGACACTCACCAGTCCACAGGGTTGTGTGCATGCTGTAGCAGATAGGGCGACCTCTCTTTGGCCAACCTGTTGGTGTGTTTGTGAGGGGAGGATGATGGCCCTTCACCCCCTGATGCCATGCTCATAAAGACAGGTGAGCTAGAAAACACAAACATTATTAGCATAGTTGTCACTGTATGTTTGGAACATTGTAGAGAAACAGCCAGACAGTCTGAAGCATTTAGGTTAGTGCAGGTATCCCACCAGGCAGGAAATTAAGAAAAAGTTTTTTAGATTCATTATCTTGCTACTTCATACTTTCTGGCGTGAATGAAAAGTTCTCCTGGGTTTTACTTTTTTGACACTGACAGCTCTATACAAGAAAATGATTGCACTGTTCTCGTATTATCATTTTTCATTAACAGTCTCTATGCTAATTTGGAAAATGGTACCCCTCCTGTTGGCTATACTGTTCAGCTTCATTAATGTTAAACACACCTGCCACTGATTGAAATACTGATGCCTATTAGCATGCTGATAGAGGACATGTTTCCAAAATGTCCATTCACTAATATATCACTTAACAGACTTTTTGTATGACAGATTTTGACTGGCAGGACAGGAAAAGCACAGGTATAATTAATAATGTGGCTACATTTCATTTAGGTGTTTCAGTTGCAGAGTCGTGCTATTTATGTGCAGTATGTTTGTTTACTGTCACGGCTTATAGACACAGTCAAATGGCATGGAGCTATCATTAATTAATGTTATTACTACACCTGTGCATTCCCTGCTATGACAAATCAAAGCGTGTGCTGTCAAAAGGGTCGCAATGCCGTCATACTAGAAAATAACAACAAATCTACAACAGTAAACACCGAGAAGGGCAACTGCGTGGAGCATATTAGCTAACTGTTCGCTTGATTGTAATACATTATCTCCCTAAAGTTGTTTTTGCTAACATGCATACTATTACAACGAACCACGCTGCCAGCCAGCTGACACTGCACACAGCAGCTACACACTAACAGTTAAAGCTGCAGTGGCTGTACTGTGGCTCTTAGCCAAATGAGTCATGTCGAATTACATTCGAAAATTTCGAATTTCATTTGACTTCGCTTCTAGGAAAAGGTTCATGCCCCAGAAAACATGGCTAGACACAGTTTCCGAGATATCAGACCATCCCTTTAAATTCGGCCGAAACAGCTATAACACACTGACAAGCCTATTTGTTTTTTTATATATATGTATCCCACAAGGACTTAGCTAGATTTTGACGTTAGCAGTGGATTGGTGGGGGGAGCACCAGGCAAACCAGTTACGAAAGCAAGCACTGTAGTTTACATAATTGCTGTTTGTTGACGTATGTAGCTATGCCGAATTAAAATATGAGGCACTGAGATCTTCCTTAAATGTATTTATTCACATTGGGTGTCTGCTGACAATAGCTAACGTAAGAGACATGTTTATTTCTATGATTTCGCATTGGGGTTTCGCGTAACTCTTCTCCGTCCTAAAGCACATCCACAATCTACACAGCAACTGTCACGCGGCAAGCAACATAATGCTTATCAGCATTTGACGTTGCACCGTTGTTGTTAAATCAGGCATGCTTGCTGCAACATGTCAGCTAGCGTTACAGCTAGCGTTAGCTATTTATTAGCCGCGGTGGCTTTACCTGAGACTGTAGGCCGGCGGGGGATGGAGGAGCGGTGGCTTGTCGCTTGGTGGGTGGGGAATTTGTCTGAAACACCTTATGTTGCTCCCAGAGCTCTGCTGTGGTCTCTTCGCTCCCCGAAAAACTGCAGTTAGAAGACGCGCAGGCTCCACGCGGTTATTTTTGGACGTCGACCGACGCCATGCCAGTCTTAACATCCTAATCCACTAACTGCTTACTTAAGCGAACTAGCTCACAGTTACTTTGTTGACACTGACCAGCCAAAACTTCCAGGCATGAGATGAACATTTTATTGCAGTACCATAAAATAACACACGATGGCGCGACAACAGGACAGAAACACAAAACAATAACCATGTGTGATGGTGCTGTCAAATACATCCTTGGTTTGGGAATATGAGAGTGATGCAGAGGAAAAACTATCAAAGATTTATTGTAAGAAGGAGTGGGGGGGAATGAGACAGGTTCCCACTATTCTCTCACATGTTGGGAAATATTGAGGTTGATGACCGTTGAGACAAAATCATAACGAGTCACCAAGTCTGAGGCCACAATGTTCATGGATGTGCCATCTTGCTGTTGCAGCCACTTTACCAGCTTTGGCAGACTTCTCTGTAGGACTTTGGCGAGGTTGTCATTGGAGCGAAGGATGTATTTAAGTGTGCTGGCATCATCAGGCAGTGTCAGGTTCAAGCCACAAACAAAGAAACCTGAAAGTTAAAGGGAAGGAAAATTAAAACTCAGCATCATTTCGTAGATTATTTTCAAATAATACTGCACTTGTATTGTCAAGGATGAAATTAATTACACATAAAAAAAAAGTGTTGCACAGCATGACATATAATATAACTTAAATGCCATTTGGTGATTGAAAACATTATCAGCCTTCTTGGAAACCAAACTCCTTTCCCATAAACTTACTCTCAACCCAGTGATGTATAGGAACAGATACGACTTACGGTTAGCAGGCTTCTCCTTTTCCAAAACATCATGGAGTTTTGATTCAACTTTTGCATAGTTCATAGTATTGCCATAGTAATACGTTATTTTACTCCACATCTCAGGGTGCTGATTTGCCGGATAATCATATGAGATGATGATATTTCTCTTCTGTTCCCAGCAGCGCTTCAGGGTAGGGATGTCCTGTTGTGAAATATTGAAAGGTTAGATTTTGGAAGTGGTGGGGCAAGTTTCTTTTACTCAGATATGTTTAATTTGTTGATCTTAATGACAAAAAAATCTGTATACCTTTCTAAGGAAGAGTTTGTCTCCAAACAAGGTCTTGATAAAGTCGATGAGATGGATGTGGAGCTGCTCTTCAGTCTTTTTGTCAGACACTCTGAAGTGGGAGAAAGCCAGGATGAGGATCTCTTTGGGGTGCCTCTCTGTCCAGTCATTTATGTCTTTGAGAACAGTCTGATCACAGTGGAAGAATGGTAGTTCTTAATGCAGTTGCCATTAAATTATCTATTTTCTCATTGCTATTAATAAAACTAACTTTACCATGTTCATGGCTGAAGCCAGGATTTTAGAAATACTGAGTCATGATTTTCAGTATATTATTACATTATCAGCTCCAGTTATTAGATTTTTAATGATTTTTTTAAACCCAGCTAATAATGTAATAACCAGCCAATAATGTAATAACTTATTACATTATTCACAAAACATGACCTTACACCTTACATTAAGAATGGAAAAACTATCATGTTATTGGCCATGATTATATGAACAATATCAATTAATATATTATTATATTGGGTACTAATGTTGCACAAAGCTTGATTTGCTCCTAAATATTTATTGATGTATTCAGTACATACTGTACATGTACTGAAAAGAGGCAGTCTTTACCTCCACATCAGTCCGAGTGCACAGCCCGTGGTAAAAGTAAAGCCTTGTGGGATCGGTGTCGTTTGGCTTGCGAGCAATCCTCAAGTCAAAGTAGCGGACACCAGTATCCAGTTGCTTTGTGATGGTCTCTTCCTGCATCACAAGAGGCACCACAACAGTCAAACAAACACTCCCTTCTCTATTTCATATATGTACAAATACATTCACTACTGGCAGGTTTTAAAATACACTTACTGTACCTGAGTGACTGCCCATTTGCGCACTATTTTACGAGCACAGTAAATCTTACTGAATTTTTTCAGTCTGTCAGGCTCTACTATCGGAGAGTTGATGTCCAAGTCATAACTCATTGAGTCATGGCTACCTAGGAATGACCAAACACACACACATACACACACACACACACACACATACACACACACACACACACACACACACACACACACACAGCAATATTACTGTTTTAATAAATCTCATATCATTGATGCCCAGTGAAAATTCATTGAAGCCCTCCACATTTGGTGATTGTGATTTTTTCAGATAAACAGAAGAATTAAGTTCCTCATGAACTAAATAAAACTACTGACAAATGTTTTTTTTAAAAAAGCATTGATACAAGCTAAAAAATTAGGCTGTTTTTGTAAGATGATGTTCTGGAGATACTTGTTTTTCACATGACAGTGACTTTAATGTCCTTGACCCCATACGCTGTCAAAACTGGGCAAAGTGCTGTATATTTCTTGAGTGCAGTAACATCGTACATTATCTCAGCTTACCTGGTATGGCCAGATTCCAGAGAGGAATGTTGTGAAGTTCAGATGGAAGTTGCGACATCCAGTCAGAGCAGCCTGTGCCTTCTCCTCTCTCTTCGCCAGCAGACATTGCCACCTCAAATTCTACATAAAACATCTCCAGCTCAACTTGCAATATTTTAAAAAATACAGTGCTTTGTTACTAAGAATGAAATAATTGTCATTGAAAAGGCAGACAGGAAAGTCAAAAGTTTAGAGGATCACTACTTACCCTGCCGGTGTAATTCCCAGCCTTCTTTGAGATTCTTTCTCAGCTCAGATTTCACAATAAAAAAGTGTAAAACAAACCGAAATAATTGTAACACTAAATTCTTTTTTGCTGCTTATTTAGGAGGCTACTGTATGCAAGCTACATATCTCTCTACACCACCATACATACAGTGACAACAATGAATCTGCTGTAGTCATGCAGGTTTTTGTTCATGGGACACCTAATGTATGAGGAAATCTAAAAATAGAATTGGGTCTGACAGGAATGTTTGATAAGGATGTGGATGTGCAGCTCAAGTGAAACGTCCTCATACCATCAATGATTTTATAAGTCCAGTTGATAAAGAGCCTCCTCTCTGCTTGTGTGTGAATGGTAATTAGACCAAGTTGTAGACCAAAAGTAAGACTTAATCACTAAATAATACATTTACTTGTGAAAACATTGTAGCGTTGGTTATATGAAAAGAAAGTACTATGAACCTTAAATGCGATTTAAGTGGGATAAAATCAGAAATGACACTGCAAATGTGATTAATAATTTTATTTTGATAACATGAATTTGAGTGATAATTTCTTGATGTCCCCATAGATGAACATTGAGAACATCTGCTTGACTTATCAATCATTCACCCAAAACTGAGGGACTGTTAATTAGACACTTTAGATAGAATCAGATATAGTTGATTAACACAAGTGCATGACAAAGCTCATTAGTGATGACTATTAGGGGTATATGTATATGGAACAGTTACAGGCCACAAGGCATGTACACATTTTTATTTCATTGGGAATTGTTTAACTTTAATCTTATGTAGGTTAATTACACCCTAAAGCGAGAATATGACAAAATAATCTAAATTTAAAAGCCCACTTGTTAACTTTAATCAGTGAGGAGGAGGGTAGAGGGAGAAGGACATGCAACAGTTCAAGGGGCACTTAGAGGCAACAGTTACAAGCGGATGATGAGGATCCAATCTCAGCTTCACTTAAGACGAGCATAGCAACCCAGTGGGACTCCCTTACAAGGCTAAACTAAAAAGTCACCCAAAAGACATGGGTATGACAACACTCTTCAGAGGTGCACTGCACCAGGGAAATGGCAAGGAACCCAAACAACAGACTGAATGGACACTGGAAACACCAAAAAACATCTGTCTCTAATCATGACCGGTCTTTGACCAGGACAGTGACCACCTTTGAACAGAGTCAGAGGTTAAAATCTCCACCTTCCATAAATGACCACTTATTATCACATGACTGAAGTTGCACGCTGAAGTCATATGAGGGCATTTGAGCCAGCTCCATTCACTGAAGGAGACCATGAGTAAGTGTGCCTTTGACCTATTTTGTTGGATACTATTCCCAAAGATCAAGAATGAGATTCCATGTTCAGAGACTATGTAAGTTCTGAAAAAGGGAAAGCACAGCTTTAAGTGCACTGATCATTATGTAATACATCATGGACTTAATGTGCAGTGTGCAGGACAGAAGAAAAATGTTTAGAACAGTCTATATTGTTGAAGAGCAATCTGTTGAACATACTGTGCAATAAGTTTAACAATGTATTATAAAAAGTTTTTCTGTTGCATATGTGTGGTGTTACAGTAGCAGATGTTATAATAGCTTATTATTGACACAAATTAACAACCATGTATATTTATTGTACAATTTCACAACAAAACACCAGTTAAATTTATTTAACTCTTTATTGTATTTCGGGAAATTTGCTCATTTACAAGAAAAGTCTTGTATCTTACATATCATGGCAGAAGCACTATCAACCACTTATGCAGGAAATCCTACTGTTACACTAAGATCTATATATGATTGTTACAAGGCTCTTTTATGAGATGACTTCAGGTTGATTATTTAGCCTTGGCCAGACCCACCATATTCTGGGCTCTGCTGAAGATGGAATAGTACTGTCTGATGAAGACATCACCCAGGATCCACAGGTTGTCACCGCCATTGCTGAAGCCAGTGCGGCAGCCATAGTAGCGAGACTGTGGGAGGGATTGAGGAGAATTTCAGATGGAGTGGGAATACAGTGAGGGGAGCAAACATAAAGTCCCACAAGGAAACAAACACTTACCTGACGAACGTAGGCAGAGGCTGGGAGGGTGAATTCCTGTCCGTGGATGTGGAAGACCACATCAGGCATTTGGCCAACGTTGTTGCAGTCGACAATATACTGAGAGCAGAGGCAGTGAGAGAAGAAGGGACAAGAGAAGAAAGAGAATCAAAACATTTGGTTTTACTATTCAACTGTGAGTTCAATTAAGTTTTATGATGACATCTCATTCAGTCCACCAACGTCCCTTTGGCACTTACGTCTCTGCCCTGGCTGCTAGCTCCCACATAGCTGTTGATGTTGCTGATGCTGCCCTGAGGTCCAACAATCAGAGAAGTGCCAGTGTCCACAATAGCCTGGCAACCACCACTGCAAGCCACAACCTGACCATTGACGGTAACACTAGAAGGAACATACAGTGCAGAATGTATCAGACAGACATCAGATGCATACGCCTACAGTATCACTTTGGTCTGGATTTTGGTGGACCTGTCAGGCTGTATCTATGGTTTTACCTGTCCACTGTGATCTGCCAGTACAGCTCGTTGGAGAGGGGAATCCAGGTGATGGGACCAGTGTAGTGGTTGGGGTCAGTACCACCAAAGGTCACCACGCTGCCTTGTCCAGAGTTACTGTAGAGGAGAATGAGAGCTTACTGATAAACTTGCTGGAAATCAACTGCTTCCTCAGTTTCAAAAGTTAGAATGTTTTAAAAAAATCTTTGTTTCGATCAGACACTGCAAAACTTTGGTTGTCCTTACGAGCTCAGGTACACGGAGAAGATGTCCTGGTTGACCAGGCCCTCCTTCATCATGTTGTCGAAGACAGGTGTAGCACCAGAGGCAGACAGGCGTGGATAGGCCAAGCCCAGGATACCATCAGCACGCATGTACTGCATGAAGGGAGCTTCAGACTGACTCAGGCCAAAGATCTGGTTTCTCACAGCAAGTCCACCAACCTGACAGCCAAACATCAAGAGAGTACAGAGATTTACACCTCAAAAGGTATCTTTGTAGTAGAAATCGGCACAACACTTTCCTTTGATTTTCAGATTTTGTCGACACAAATGAATATAACTATGCAACAGACAGATATTTAATTATGAAATAATTCTGTATCTTTTTTGTATTATACATCGTAGGACACAATAATAATCATTGTGTAAGAACAGTGAGTAAATGTTCATTTATTTCAGTTCAAAGTGATTCTGTAGGCTTTTATTTCTCACCGTCACTGTGTCGTATCCAAGGAAGCCAGTCATGCTGCCAGTGCCATACTGGATGCGGAGAGGTCTTCCATTTCTTCTGTAGGTGCTGCTCTGGGTAGGGTTAAACTTGTCATGGTTGTCTGGGAAGGTACAGATGTACAGAAAAAGGGTTATAAAAAGACTTCAGAACAACTAATATATGTTGGGGGGTATTCTCTGATACAGCTATATCTGAAGCCTTCTTTTGTCCCTCACAGAGCTGGATCTTGAACTCTCTTCAGACCTTTTTCACTGCAGATATATTGACTTATCATTGAGCAGGAAAAGTGGTACTAATTAAAATGAACATTGGCTTAGTTCTAAGGAAGCCACACCAGGGTCATGAATTTGGTAGATGGCATTCATCCATCATTGTTATTATTTGCACCTGTCCACATATAAACCTATTACCCATTAAAATATCTGCTGTGAAAAAGGTCTCTTATCTTAGGTTCTTACCCCCTTGTAGTAACAGCTTGGGCAAACCTTTAATGGGAATTGCTCTAGATGCCTGCCCCACACAAAGCCATTCTTGGATGCCTCTGAATCCTAGGTCAGGGCTATCAAAGTATCCTCATGGGATGCAAGTGTCATCTGGTTATTCCTTTATTCAAAACTGATCATCTTCAATATGCACCTGGATCCCCTATAAACCTTAGTGGTCTGCCCCATGTCTTTTGTGTGTTCAAGTATTAACTGTCGGAATACACATAAGGCAGTCAGGACTATACAAATCCTATACTATACAAATCCGTAACATGCCCAACCCTAACAGTAAAATCTTAAAATCATTTCTGAAGATACAGACCAACGGTTACCAATTGTTAATGTTGGAAATACATCCCAAGTGAGAGGGAAAGACTGAAAAACTTTTCATTCAAATTGTCATCAAATCTCAAGTCACCAAACCACCGAAGTGCTGAGATGTGTATGAGTGCATAGTGTTACATACTGCAGGCTGGGCTGTTGCAGTAGACGGAGGGCACCCACAGGTTAGATGAGCCGCTGTCAAAGATGACCTTGAAGGACTGAGGAGGAGTTCCAATGGAGATGATTCCATAGTAAGCCAGCTGGAGGTTAAGAGGAGATACAAAGATTATTTGTGATCAAAATGAGCTGTTTGTCAAAGTTCTATTCATTCATCTGTTTAAGCCTCATTACTCACATCAGCATCATTGGTCATGGGCTCACCAGCCACAGCAAAGCTCTGGTCAAACTTGGCCATGGGGTTGTATGGGTACTTCTGACTGTACTCCTCCCACAGACCCTGCTCCTCCAGGTACTCCCTGGCACTCTGACCCTTCTCCAGGGGAACCCTAGGATTCACCAAATGGAGCACTTTAAGTACTTCTTTCAGCTACACTTGTAAGCCTTTTAATTACCTGCAAAGAGGTCTTTTGCTCATGTGTCCTTACTCCTAAAACCTCTCAATTCTCATATGTAGGAGAACATGACTTGTATGTCAGGAAATATTACTTATTCTTCACACTGTGACCCAGCTTGCTTAACACTTGCTAATTTAAATACCATAAATGTCGGCATTTATTTTAGAAGAGCCAATGAAGTTTATGTTGTAGAAAAATCTACAACATAAACTTCATTGAACAAGTGTGCACCTCAAGAACAAGGAGGTGTTAGAGTGGTCAGGCTGACTTACTGGAGAAGGCACTCAGACAGTGCCACCATGGCACAGACAACAATGGCCAACTTCATCGTCTCGGTGATCCTGGCAATTGTGGAAGATAATGAAGTTCAGTGGAGCAGAACAACATGTCAAGCTCATGCCAGTAAGGTTGATTACAACACACAACCATTCAAAGTGAAATATTGCATTATTAACACATTGAGTGTATGAAAAATCCAATAACAGATGAAAGTTATGAACCACAGCCTACAAAAGAAAGCACCACAAAAACTCTTGTAGTGGAGTCAGACTCACCTGTAGACTCCAAAACCTGGGTGCCTACAGTCGGGTTTTCATCCTCTTTTATACAGGTGGATTGACATTTTAACATTACGCAACGATAAGGCAACGCACACACACAAGCTCCACTGCAAATGATAAGTTAAGATAAGTAATCAAAAAAGTAATCGTTGACCTCAGGACAATGTCAATTATGTGATCTAATTATGAACATAAACTTTTGAAAAAGCTTGGAGAGTATAATGTTGGCTGTGCTAACAAGTTATCGCAAAGTCAAAGGGTGATGCATGGAGCAAAATAAAGTTCAGGCTTAATAAAGTAATAAAGTACATGGCTTTGGCACAAATTTAACAGTTTGTGTGTGTGTGTGTTACTCTGGGTAATGTTTCAATTGTATGCATAATATTTAGTTTTTAGTTCATGCTTTTTTAAACTTTAATGAAATACTTTCTTTAAAACTTTTGCCCTCACATTGTGGTATGTATTTTTTTTTTTACATACCACAACAAACGTTATTTGTTTTGGATATCTTTTTTTTGTATTGTGCATATGTTTTGCAAGTATGTCATGTATATATTGTGTTATGGCATATTAAAACCAAACCATAACTGCATATCATTGAGATTTGTGTGCATTTTCAGTGTAGTACATTGGTCAAACCTCTACCATATTAAATGAAATTGAATTGAAAGCATGTAGTCATAGATAACCTTAGTCTGTCACCTTAGCATGCGTGTCTAAGCAATAACAGTGTTTGCGGCTGTGTTATCATGTGTTTACTCATATCAAGGTCTTTTCCTTTAGAAAGGTAAAAAAGGAATTACTGCTGATATGATATTGATAGCACTGTTTTATCATTTAAACTAAACATTTGAATTAAAAACAGTGTATACAGTACTGTTATAGTAGAACGCGATTTTCCTGATTACAGCAAGAATGAATGAACTTAATCTGACACATACATCCACTTTCAGACCATAAGGCCACTTGTCTTTATTCTGCAGAGGAAAACATCCACAGTGTCTCTTACAAAAGTTCAACATAAAAGTGCATTCATAGGTATAGAATATTATAAAGTACAATCATTTATGATGATGTGCACCAAGAAGTTGACTCCAGTGAAGACTCTTTCCTAAAGAAATTGTTCAACTTTTACAAATATTAGGTGTATTACTCTGCTTTTCTTTTTCTTTCTTTCTTTCTTTCTTTCTTTCTTTCTTTCTTTCTTTCTTTCTTTCTTTCTTTCTTTCTTTCTTTCTTTCTTTCTTTCTTTCTTTCTCTCTTTCTTTCTTTCTTTCTTTCTTTCTCTCTTTACTCCATGTACAAGGAGTATCAACGCCTGTCTGTCCTTAATATGTGTATGGTAAAGAGGCTTTTGGCTTAAATAATATCTAGAGGTAAAGAAAATAACTTGCACATCCAGTATTTCTGACACAGGTACATAGGTTAGGAATTAATTATTTTGCAGCAAAGGAGATCATATTTTGCAATAACTGAACTGAATAAATATCTTATGTGAAAAAGTAGGGCTAAAAGTTTGTCAGTTATTTCTTAGTTTTTTTCTTTGGAATACAAGAGGACAGACTGAGAGGAAAAAAAAGATCTAATAAATGGAGCTTGAAGAACAGTTTCAGTCCATCAGTGGTGTCATTGACTGGCCCTGAGCTAGTATTGTTTTATGGAGTGATTTTTCTTTTGATTAAATGGGTACTCCAGTGATTTAATTTTGCACTTTTATAAAGTTATGGGCTTTCTTTTAAAAAAATATGTAGTCTCCAAGCCCAAGATGAGATAACCCTGACGTCATCAGTGGTAATTTTCTCAGACTTGGCAGAACAAAGTCCCTCAGAACAATAGCAGACAATTATTTTCACAGCCTTAACAGTACACCCCATGACAAGTAAACTGTTTATGTGCAGGCTCAGAGCCCCTTTAATGCAACCTGAATAGCACCTGATAGCAAACTATATGAACTCATCAAAGTTGTGTTACATTAGGGGCACATACAATCCACCTGTTCAGCATTATAAGCTGCGGTCCTCTACAAAGATCCAGTCAGAGCCTACAGCGAAACTCAGTCAATCAGAATGAGGTTAAGCTTGCTCAGTCTCTGGTCCTTCAGAGATCCAAGCCTTCCTCTTCACAGGGACTCCATCACTGATACGCCTTCTTATACCCTCTTCACTTCTTGGTCTGGTGTTAGTGAAGGCAGAACTCTCTCCTCCACTGCCACATGGAGTAACTCCACCTTGGCTCTGAAACATCCTTTGAGATGCATCAGCTGAATGAGAGCTCCCAGAATGCCAAGCTCTTCTCCTGGGGAATCTGTTAAACCCAGGAGAACATGCAGTATGTGAACTCAGACCGCAGCTTCCAGGTACAGGCTTAGCTGCTTCAGAGGGATGAGTGTCACTGGAGGGGTGATGCTGGACTGGTACTGATTCAGACTCAGAATAGGAGCTACGTGTACGGGGGGAGATGAAGGTTGATGCAGCAGAGGAGTGAAGTGTGGATGGAGTGAAAGAAAACGAGGATGGAAGGGAGACTCGTGGTTTGGGGTAAAGAAGACCTGTCCTCCTGTGTCTAACTTCTCCTGTTACCCTCCCTTCTCCCTTCAATTCCTTTGACTTTGCTGACTCTTCATATCTTTCTGTGCCTCTCTTGTTGTAACTGATCCTCTTTTTCCTTCTCCTAGACTGAGCCTCATCTAATTTCATCTCCAGGTTGTGAACATCCTCAGTTATCTGGTTCACCCGATCAAAATGACACAGTAGGGCATTGACGCATGGCAGCAGGTGGTCCAAGTAGGGCTTTACGTCAAACCCAGGCTCAGACATTGATGAGTCCTCAGACCTCACAGAGAGAGATGAGAGCAAGGGACAGGGGGATGAAAATGAGGACGACAAAGAAGGAGAGTAGGAGGAGGGGAGGGTGGAAGAGAGACGGGATTCCTGGGAGGACCTTGAAGGGGGGATTTCCATGCCTTCGAACTTTACCCTGTGCCTGAACTAGAAAGAAAAACAAAATGTGTGGGATCAGCAACATGAATTGACCATGGAAGATTTTTATTTACTCAGTTCTTCCAATGAAATGCACCATAACTAATGCATTACCTACCTCTTTAGCTTTAGTGAGTCCCATCCACAGCTTGAGTCTCTTGATGAAGAACTCCACCATCTCATAGTCCTGAGGTTCAATGGCTGGACGGAACATGTCTGCTTGCTCTGCCCTGAAGGACACAGCAATAGATAGCAATGAAGCCAACTTATTGCAATATTTACTCTCAAAGAACTCTTCTTAGGTATTTTGTAAATGGGAAATTTGAAGCATTCATATCAATTGCGTCACTTCAGCATGTTCTTTTTCAAACTTACATTTGTGATTTTGAATGAAGTATTTCAAAAAATTTTGGACGGATTATACAATGAATAGTACTTTGTGCTAGTGCAAATTAGTTAGTGCTAATCATTTAATGTTAGCATGCTAACACACTAAACTAAGATGGCAAACATTATATGTTATTATATGTTTTTATATATGTAACATCTTCTTATTTGATGTTTTATCTATCTATTTTACTTGACTTGCTTTGACTTAAACATGTTAAACATGACCATGTAGCACTGTCATTGTTAGCATGCTGATGTTAGCATTTTTCTAAAAACACCACAGCCCCTATGCACAGCCTCACAGACCCGCAAGTGTAGCTGTAGGCTCTTGTTCCTCTACATCTGAGGAACTGTATACTGCTGACACCTATAAGTCCATTTGCCTCAAATGAAGTCCCTTCACCTCCAGGAACTTTACACACTATAAAGTAGCTTATCCATGGTGCTTATGCAACACTTTCTAGCTATTGGAGATATCGGAAATGCTGGAAACCATGGGCATGAAAAAAGCTTCAAAGATTTTTGTACAATTAAGAACTTGTCATGTCAGACCAGGATAGGCTCAGGATGTTTTGGTTACATTCAACCTTTGACACTGCAGTTAAAAAGACTTTTAACCCCCTATCCACACTGTCGTGATACAGGTTATATGTACCTGTATGTACGGATGAGAACAGCTCCACAGAGTCTGGCTAAGAGCCAGACACCTCCCCCCATCAGTAGTAGCCCATAAAGAGGGCCCAGGACTGGGTGTACCCTGCATAGTCTTTGGAGAGCCATCTGACCACGCAGGATGGATAGCACTGACACACCAGCCTGACGTACTGACAGGAAGCCCTCCACTGAACAGGAGAAGAGCTGAAACAAAGACAAGAGACAAATCGAAAACATTTCTTCTTTATGAATATTCTATGTACTTGAACTGTTCTTCTTGTACCGTGTTTCCAAGGTGAGTGCAGAGCAGCAACAGCAGCAGCAGTAGGACAGTCAGAGCCCACAGCTCCCTCCAGGCTCTCTGCAGCACTCTGCCTATCATCACCCACCTCCGCACAAACCTCAAAGTTCCCAGCAGCTGGAACACACAGCAAAGGTTAGGAGCAGACATTTAATAGAGTGTAAAGCTGTGGAACAATGCTGTTTTTTATGATGAGAAACCAGAGCTTCCAATTACCTTTAGAACAAGCAGAGTGAGCAGGACAGCTGCACATTGAGACGATTTCTGTGCCAAAAGGGCAAGACTGTGGAAGTTGATGAAGATGTCTGGTTGGGAGCGCAGCTAAATGGTAGAGAATGCAGTATTATGGGCATTAATGACCAAGAAAGTCTTCAGAATCATTTTCTGAGGTGGTTTTGCACTTGTGAAAGTTAAATGCACAATTCAAAAGAATGAAAAAGTGCTTGTTGCTGATTTAATTTATATTTCTTTCATACATGTTTTGGTATAAACAACATATAACAAAGATGTTCTTATTTTACACTGATGTTGTAGGAAATATCAGTGGATCCTAAAAGTTCACATCTTTTTACATTTACCTCGGAAATACAGGAAGTGGCCTGGGACAGGAAGCTAAGCTGGAGGATACTTGTTGCCAAGGACAATGAGGCCAGGAGGAGCTGGAACCAGTGTCGGCCTTGACACAGATACTTGGCTCGCTCTGCAGCCATGGACCACAACTCCCCAAACAAGATGAGGATAGCAGAGATGAGAAGAAGAACCTGCAGTAGAAAGCCAGTGAATTATATTGCTTTCAATTTGAGTTCTTTATGTATTTGACAGAATTACAGTGATTGTTACCGTCAGTGCCACCTGAAGGTCCAGGCCTGAGAAGGATGAAGGGATGAGGAGTGGATGGATGGAGATGAAGGGAGTGACTCTCTGTGTCTGAGCCCACTCTAGTTGAATGGACACACACACAAATAAACCAGACTCTCTGTGGTAGTGTGTGAAGTCAACAGAGAGAGTTTTAAACCTGAGAGATGAAAAAACACACTATTAGCATCAAATCAAAGTCAATGTATTATGGTCTGTTTGTTTGATTTTCAATAGTTTTACATCATAATTAGTGATAACTGTGTGGTAATTTATAGAACTCAATACACAACCCATGTGGCTCTAAAAGTATAGATTTGATTACTATAGAGGGTTAAGATCAAACAAAACATCAAGCAATCACATCTGAAGTGGTTTCAGGATCCCTGCTAAACAATCTGTGTTAAAATGTAAATGCCATCTCTTATTGGTTAATTTGTTCCCAGGCGAAAAGAAGTTGTATTGTTTTGTTTTTTGGCAAGTTTTAATAGGGTGGCATGCCTCATTGTTTTCAAAAGAATGATTAAATTCTTTGTTTCTCTCAGAGGAATAAACAACTGAAAAATGAATACACACTCAGTATATCTTGGACTTGCAGTCATATTGCTGTGGAAAATCCACTTACTGTTTGGTCCTCCAGTCTGCCGTGTGAAGGTCAGCAAGAACTCGGTGTGTCACTGTGCTGCTGTTTCCCAAAAAGACACCTGCCACAGGGCCGAGAGTATAAGCGTACTGGAGCCGTGGCAACCCTACAAGTTGTAGCAAAGGGTTTTGGTGTATGTGTTTCACCAAGGTGTGGTTGATCCACTGCTCTGCATCTGACCAGCTGGATGAAAAGAGAATATGTGTGTGATTACATACATGCACATACATGCAGATGCAAAACTCTATAGAGTGACAAGAGATCAATTAAACATTAACATGGGGACAGTTTTGATTTTCAAGCACTGGTATCCACAGTTAAAAAGATCCCACTAATAAGCACTGCCTGTGCCACACAGCCCCATTGTTGTCCATTTACTATTAACACACCACTGCACTGCACACATGTTCCTTTACTACCATGAACATATACACTGTAGTTTATTTTGAATCAATACCACATACACTGGCACTGTCTATATGTTCTATAACAAACTTTATTGTGAAATTTTGCCAAAGCCTAGTTGGATTTTTGTCCCATCTCCATGTTTTGTCTTGTCATTTCCTGTTTTATTTTGAAAAGTAACTCCTCTCGTTTCAGGTCACTTGCCCTTCTTCATGTGTCTCAGTTTGATTACCCTAAGTGTTTTCACCTGTTTCTTCACCTGTTCCCCATCCCCTCATCAGTTTGTCTGTGTATTTGAGTTTACTTGCTTGGTTTTCTGTCCTGTCCTCATCGGATTGTTTTGTTCGTGTTCGTGTTCGTGTTCCTTGTCGCTCCCGCCAAGTTTTCCTACCTCACCTTGTCTTGCCTTGCTGTGACTACAGCAGAAATAATGTTTTTTTTTGTCTACAACTCATCTCTGTGTCTGAGTCTTCTTCCTGCTACGTCACCCCTGTTGACATGCTTAATGTTTTTCTGCATTAAATTACTTTTTCAAATGCACTCAGAAAAAAGTAATGACATCAAGAAAGGCCTTGTAGCTTTCCAATATTTCATGCACATCATCTGCATTAGTGGTGTAATTACTAAGAGTACTGCTCTTGCTTGTGAAAGATCCTTTTTGTAACATTTTTTTTCCACAGGATTTAATTTGGGGGACAATTAAATTCACTGTTAGGTTGATGAAAATCATAGAAAGATACGCTGGGTGAGCAAGGTTTTTAATACAGCACTGCAACAATTATGCCAACATAACTGTCTAGTGGAACAGGCAGGCTCCAGGTTTTCTCCCCAAAACATGCACTGTGTGGCTGTAGTGTGTGTTCGGTTTGGTATAGGGTTGTGACAGTAGGAAGTAGAGTTGTCCTTACTCTCTGAGTGAGGTGAGGTTAGGGACACCCAAGGGTGCTGTGTGAAGACGACTTTTGACAGCAGAGTGCAGCAGCCTGCCCTGCCTCTGCTCTACACTGTCCTGGTAGTTCACCATCAGCACCAGCAACAGAAATAACAGCTGGCACACACAGTGCTACAGAGAAGATGCAGAGGTTAATTAACATAAAATGAAATGCTTGTAGAAAAAAAACAGCAACAAAATGTAAAGGCTTGGTTTTATTCTCACCCTTATGAGTGATCGCAAAGCTCGGGCTTTGCGGGCCTCTTCTTTAGCCTGCAACAGCCCATAGCCACACAGTGGCCGAACCTTCCTACCATGCTCTCCAAATGCCCTCACCACTGTGGCCTCCTGGGCCAGCTGGTCTTCCACCTCTGGATCCACAGGCCGCCACAGTGCTGTGTAGATCAAGGCCTGCACACACACCTGAGCGAGGAAGATGGAGATGCAAATCGAAGGAATTATCCAACAAGGAACACAGAAGTGAGTTGATTGGATGACATGTTTGTACTTACCTTGAGAGGTTCCAGAAACAGAGCAGAGGTGAGGAAGGCAGAGAGAGACGATATCAGCCACATGAGGACTACTGCTCTGGAGAAGAAGCTGCCGTAAAGTCCCACAAGAGCCAGGCAGGCTCCCAGCAGCACAGCCACCAGAGGGTAAATCACACACAGGGCCCAGGAGGGGAGCAGCCAGCTGGGCTGACCTCGAGAAACGCCTAGGGTAGGAAGTGATAGATTTATCAGACACTAGTCACACCATGTCACGAGATGTAAATAAAAAGATACTAATGTGGCATTCATTCTCATCCCAGAGTTTAGTACCTATGCGTGTGGTGGAGGAGGAGTGTGTGGAGTCAGGAGAAGGGCTCGGCAGGAAGGTGCTGGCCACGGAGTCTACGGATAGCACAGATGGATACTTGTAGAGTCCTGTCTCATACAGGGAAGAACAGGACTGTGGATCTGGCTTGTGGATCTTTACACCATAGAGGAACCTATCCTCACTCTGATCTGACCAGCTGCTGCAGGAGGTGCTCCTGCTAAGAAAAAGTTTTTCTCAATAAGTTGAGTTTAAGGAATATTTTTAAAACATGAGACTGGTGAAAGCAATGCAAGAAATAATGCTCTATGCAAGAGAGGACAACATTGAAACAACATTTTCATTATGGATAGAGACGAGCCTTACGTGTTTGAGAATGAGGAGGTGGTTCTAGGGGAGTCCCGGCCGCTGTCTGAATTACTGTTCATTGGATCTATTTCATCAGCTGCTGCTATAGACATCAGTAGATCCTCCTCTGGAGGCAAGACCAAAAAGACACAATCAGGCTGAGAAAGACAATAATAAAAAATATACAGTACAATGTGGGATTTCATTTATTGCAATAATAGATGTAATTTCCTGTTGGGGAAGTCCGCTTTCCCTAAACCTGCCTACACTATTCCTGTTGGAGTTGATGATCCCCAACATTTTTCAGAACAACATGTCAACCTTCAGAGAACATATTGGAAACATTTAGATTTTTGCCTTAAAGAAACCATACAATACTCACTTTGACATGGCAAAATACAGTAGAAACAAAGACTTTTGAGGTGTACATTTCCCTTCTGCAGATATTTGAATTTCTGAGTTTATTTTAACAGTTTCTCACCAGACAGAGTCAGGAATGTTGTCAGATTGTGGTTGTGAACTTGGACTGGGTTGGGGTTTGTGGTGAGGACTTCCTGGTCTGGTGCAAGAGGGGAGTAATGAGAGTCAGTAATTTCTTTTGAAAGAGGATATGTGCAAAGGGGAGGGAGAGGAGCAGCAGGTGAGTCAGAGGAGGAAGGTGAGGCCAGGCGCAGCTGCATCAGGGCCTTTTTTCTCCTCAGCTGCCGTGTCGGACCCAGGGCAGTTGAATCCTTGCAGGGGTCAAGGGATGGGGTCATCTTGGTTGAAGGGCCTGTTGGCAGATTGAGGAGGCTGTCACATGATGCCCATGCCACCAAACACTCCTCTTGACATGCTCCATCAGTCTGGGGCGCCAAACCAGAGGCAGCCCAGAAGTCCAGGATGCTGGAGTCAAATGCCTTGCTCTCCAGCAACTAGAGGGAAAAAATTTATGTGGAATGTGATTCTAAATAATAGGAGAAGTAGAATACCAACTGTGTGTGTGTGTGTGCATGTGCTCTCACAGATGAAGGACTGTCTCGGCCTGGACTAGAAGAATCCGGCAGAGACAAAAAAGAAGGGCCTGAAAGCTCTGATTGGCCAAGGTAGACATCCATTTCAACAGAGTGACAAACAGGAGATGGAGGAACTGACATGTCCACAGTTTCCTAGTTAGATATGTACATACAAATGCACGCACACACATACACACATATTAACATACACTTGCTGCAACAGCGTCACTTTGTGTACATCTAGATAAAATGGGAAACACTCTCTAGTGTTTCCATACAGAGATAAGACTGTTTGACAAACAAAGCTGGGACACGAGTCCAAGGCATCAAGGTAATGACCTCTAATCAGCGACTCACTGAGGGCACGTAACACACAAGAACAAACCCCACCGGTCTATGTATTTATTCAAATGAACATTTCAGTACACTCAGGTCATAAGAGAACAGTCTCTTTCAGCAGTAAAATACTTTCATGAAAATAAAGAAGCTGTGCTGAGTTACCTGACTGTGAGCTTTTCTAAACAGGAAACAGAGGAAACACTGGAGAGGAAACACCAGTACTGCAACGGTCATCCCCACAGCAACCGTCTCCACATTAACCAGCAGCTGGGCTGACACTGGACCACTTTTGAGAAAAGGGACACCAATCAGTTTTATCCTGTCAACCCTGCAAAATGTACTGAAAGACTGGTTTATGTTTTGGTATGACTTGTATTTTTCCTGTTAATGCAATATTACTTCCTTTATTGCAGTGATTCCCAACCAGGAGTATGCACAGTATACCCCAGGGGGTATTTCTGTGGTTGCCATAGTAAGTTCAACAAATTACTCAACTAAATTCAACTAATTAATGGAATTAATTATAATATTAATGAATTCATGAAAAAGTGTTCAGTTCAGTTTGGTAAAGTGATGGATAAATGGCTGAAATAGTTGTTAATGGATAGCTAAATTTAATGTATAGTTATCTAAAAGTAATGCAGTTGAAATAGTTAGCTAAAAGTAATATTTATTCAGTTGAAACTGTTAGCTAACAATATTGAATAAATTGTTGAAATAGCTAAAAGTAATGAATAAATTGAAAGCTCCTACTTCTACCACTCCAAGTGTTAACCAAGCTGACCAAAGCAACCTAAACATTGACAATTGAATTGTGTGATAAAATATTGTAACAAAATCCACTTTTATCTAATAATAGGACTAAATAACCAGTTTATAATCCATTCTTAAAAACATATTTTGGTGATGTAGGTGTACCCAAGATGTCTGCCTGTGGGGTAAGTCAGACAGAAGGTTGGGAACCACTGCTTTATTGCTTTAACCAGTGATCATTCCATTCTCACCTGTGCCCCTCCAAGCCTACAGCCCCATACCACAGCGCTCCCAGTGCCAAGTAGAGGTGCAGCACAAGAGCACTGCAGGTAACCCTCTGACCCCTGGTGAAACGACTGTGGGAAGGGCGTTCCCATAGCGAGAGCCACAGGTGGCGCTCCACCATCCCGAACGTCAGCTGGGAGGTGAGGACCCGTCGAAACTGAGAAAGCTCTTCGGGACCTGGGAGGAGGAATTGAAAAGGATGAAAAATGTTGGAAAGCGATCTTTCAGACAGGTGTGTGGGTGTCAGTTTATGATTGTATGGGACTGTGAGGGATCTCTAACTCTGTAAATATGGTAAAAATGATGATCTCATAAATCGTATATTCTAGACTTGTCCTTTTTTCTCCTTTAGAAATGTCCTTTTTCTTCAAGGAAATAAAACAAAACCAATACAGAGAGATAATCTTTCCTTGCCCATGTTGAGTCACCTATTTTGATGAAAAAAAACGTTGATCCGATGAAAGCAAAATGTATTTTTTTCGGATGAGCTTGATAGAAATAACTTTGTTCACCTTAAACAGCAGCCAGCATTATTTGATGAGGTTAATATTTCTTGCAATATGTAGGTGGAAAGTAATGTAATCTTACATGAAGCCAGAACTTCCTTCTCCAATGTGCCATTTTTCTGTTTCTCCACAGAGAGCCAGTCCTCCAGCAGGAAGAAGAACATGTGGTCTGTCTGAGGGTCCCACACCACCACATGCTGAACGTACCAGGATGGGTCCAAACCTACATTCACATGTATGAAATTCAACTACATTTTTACTTTTGGTCATACAACAAGGTAGAGTTTGGATGTGTGTTCATTAACATGCCTGTGGAAGGATTCAGTAGTTCATTATGAAATTACAAGTGGGAGTAAACTATGCATCACATATAAATATTTTAGATTTTGTAGCTCCAGTCAGATATAAAAAGCTGAAACCTACTTCTCTGCCATGGCTGAATGAAGAATTAAGGATTTTAAAGAGACAATGCAGGGAAGTAGAGCAGAAATGAAAAAAGGACAAACTCGGTTTCTCCCTTATTTCTCTAAAGATCTAATGTTCACTTATTAGTGTACAATCAAAGAAGCAAGTAACACCTGTTTTTCTGAACTGATTGCTAAACAGAGTCATAATCCCCAAATCCTTTTTTAAAACTGTAAAATCTCTTCCAGAGAGATGTGAAGACTTTCTTCATTACTTTTGTAACAAAATAGTGTGGATTTGGCAGCACTTGAATGCTGAATTCAGAGAGGCTGATATTGACTCCTGCCCACCTTCAACATCAACAACCCTGAAATGCACTGTTGTGCTGTTATATTTCAGACAGTTGGTCTAGATATTTTAGTGATTATTAACTACTCTCTGTCTACTGGTACTTTCCTCTCCTATTTTAAACAAGCCACTGTTTATTCCCTCTTGAAGAGGCCCTCTCTTAAATAATTTTAGATCCATTTCCAAGCACCCATTTTTATCAAAGATTTTAGAAAAAATTGTCTACACTCAATAGATCTATTTTATGAACAACAATCAATTTTTGGAAACATTTCAATGTGGTCCCTACACAGCATTGAGACTGCTCTGGTCAAGGTCATCAATGACTTGCTGCTTGCAGCTGACACAGGCCTGTAACTCTATTTTAATTCTCCTTGACCTCGGCTCAGCCTTTGACACTGTGGACCATAATGTCTTAATCAGCTGTCTGAAGAACTATGTTGGCATCAGTGATGTGGCACTGGGTTGCTTCATCTCCTATCTGTCAAAAAGATCCTTTGCTGTAATGCTTGGAGATGCCTCTTCCTCTTGTGCTCCTCTCTTTTGTGGGGTCCCCCAAGGGTCCATTTGGGTCCCCTCTTATTTACTATATACATGTTACCCCTGGGGCAAATCATCTTTCCTCTAGTCTGGGTGCCTCATCTAATAATGTTTGTAAAGAAGCACCTATATGCTATTTTTGACTCACCTGATTCTCAGGTGACCAAAGTGTTGGAGTCCTGCTTTACCCAGCTAACTAATATCAGGTCATTCCTTTCCTCGGCAGACTTAGAAAAGGTCATCCATGCTTTTATCTCCTCCAGACTTGACTATTGCAATGCACTTTCTGGTATCAGCAGGTGCAGTTCAAAGACTGTAGTTGATACAAAATACTGCTGCATGGCTTTTAACACTTACTAAGAGAAGTGAGCACATTACACCAATCCTTGCTGCTCTTCACTGCTTACCTGCGTGTGTTATATGATTTTAAGATTTTAATCTTAATTTTTTACTCCTTGTTTTTAAAGCTTTGAATGGTCAGGCTCCTGCTTATATCTGTGATCTACTAACTCTAACGCTAAGTCTGATTGTTGCCTGAGATCTTCCCACAGGCCCCACTAATGGTTCCAAAATCTTGACTTGCTGTTCAGGCCCTTCAACTGTGGAACTTTCTGCCTGAAGATCTCAGGAAAACTCAACTTCCTCTTTTTAAATCTCTTCTTTAGACTCACTTTTATCTTATTTTTCTTAACTGGTGGTATTTGTTGTAAATTATTGTATCTTGCTTATAGCTTAAGTTTTGAATCCTATTTACTTGTATTATCTGTTTTTGAAAGGTGCTATATTTAATAAAATTATTTTTCTTATTGTTACCTGTACACACATGCATGTAATCACACACACACCAGGTTGTTTTATGCGAATCTTGTGCAGAAATTTACTCAAAAGAATATTATTTTAAGTTATTTGGTCACACACTGGGTATCGTTGTAAAATTTAGTTTCTAAAGAAATAGATATTAAAATATATGTCTAGATGGTGAAATAATTTTGCTTTTACGAATTACTTGACATTATCTTGATGCCAGAGGAGATTTTATCAAGAGAAGGTCACCTTTTTTTAAAAAAGAAAAGATATAGATATAGATTTTTTCCAATTTCAATGTACCTGTGTTGTCATGCCAAATGCGAATTTTCCAAACTTCTCCCAGGTTGTTATCTGTCTCTATGTGAAACTGGTCCAGGTTGCCGCGCTGAAAAGCTCCATGTCTTTGCAGATGGCGAGAGCCGCTCTTGTTCACACCATACAGACTGATGCCAACATGTGCTGTGGTGCCTGATGGGTGATACCACTGTATTAAAATCATTTATATTATTTGCTGGAGTTAGAGGTTTCATAAATTCATGTCTTAGACATATTTTTGTTTTCTCTTTGCACTTCAACATCTCTATTCACTTGTCCTTAGCTGACCTGCTCCCCGCTTCCAGCCAGTCTTGACCAGCACTCTGTAGTGGTACAGCCCCGGTCGGCCACACAGAGGGACTTGGCTCAATCTCAGGCTGTCCAAGTGGTCCAGTTTGTGGGCAATGAGCCCCACCAGCAGGTGGATCAGAACCAGGACAGCACATACAATCCCCACCACCATGTTCCGCATGGGACCACTCGACTGGACAGACATGGATGAAGGAAAAAGGGAAAGTGCCTGTTAGAATCCTATTTAAGACCCTCACTTTGCATTGGGGAATGGATCAGGTATTAGTTAATGGTGCACAGTGTACTGAATAGCTGGTGTAATGCTTTGTGTTCTCACATACCGGTGGCAACAGAACAACAGCCCCAGGATGAACAAACAAACTGGCCCCAAACATGGTGAGGTGCTGGGTGAGACAGTGTGCTGCGTGGAGTGTGCTGCCCTCCAGTGGCTGAAGACCCTCACTGCTCCAACGTCTCTCTTTCACGTTGTAGTATTGGCACAGAGAGCTGAACACACAGATTGACACGCGAACAGGACCGCCATCCACCAGAGAGGAGGTGAGGGTGACAGAGAGAGGCTTGCCTGTCTGATTCAAACTGTTGGGGAAGACAATTCAGTCAAGTAAAGTCCTTTTTAATTCACCAAAGTGAGCACTCAAACATAGCACTGAGGTACAGAAAATGGCTGTGACTCACAGTGGAGATAGAAAGATGGTTTCCTCTGTGCTGGTGGCCAGAGCAGGGAGAGTGAGAAACCACACTCTCACTAGGGAATCCTGGGATGCATTAGTCCCTGGCACTGCAGAGCTCACTTCTATCTTGACATGTCCCAAGCTCACTGGAGTAGCTCCTAGAAATGCATAATGTACTCTGAAAAACAGCCTTTTTAATTCATAATTTATGCAAAAACTCACAGATATACAGTAAGGCTAATTAATAATTATGTAGGCACTGCATGATAAATCTTGAATATAGCTCACTCTCATTCCTAAACAAATGACTTTAGACATCCTGAAATGTCATGTGGATAACACAATTTCCTTGAACTGTCACAGCCGGTGTCAATAATGCATAAATGAATGCATTCATACTTTAATGTGTAGTGTGGGTTGTTATATTGTTCAGGATTTAATTGAGATATGGTAGCACACGAATCATTTTTAAGCTTTTTTTCCTATTATGTTTATCAAAAGAAGTGAAGACACTATAAAGAAGTGGCAGTAAGCCTTGGCAGTAAGAACAACAGCCTTGGCAGTAAGAACAACAGTGGCAGTACATTTCCTCTGTGATTGGCTCATTTTTCTACAAACAAAACATATTCTATAAAAATAATGTGGTAGATTCTACATCACATGAAAATTCAAAACCTTAATGTTAACATATTAACACCTTATAAAGTTGTTATGGCAAATGTGTTAGTATAGTTGTCGATTTACACATTCAGCAACAATGGAGCAACATTAGCATAACTTATGGAACACATATCCAATATTCACTCTCCTTTTAGCTCTGTTTTGATCTCCACTAACTCCTGAGGGAAATATCTTTGCTAGATGCTCCACCATATTCACCCACCTTGTGGTTGCTAATGTTATATCTGCTGTTTGATGCTGGGCTGGTGGTATACAGTGAGTTTATGAAAGTCTCAAAACAAAACAAGTTCAATGACAATAATGTGACTGAACCAAAACAGTGAAGTTGTTGGCTGTAAAACCAAAACAATGAGCTGAAAGACACTAAAATGTTCCATAGAGCTGAGGAGAAGTGTACAGTTGGTTTATAATTTTCTGTAGGTTTGTCACATTATGCATAGGGATATGTCCATAATTAACATAAAAAATATTTGTTATTGCAGCTTTAAAGTCACCATTTGTACAATTTGAACATTTCTGACAGTGACTTTGAAAAAGAAAAGAAAACAACGAACAAAAAAAGTCATCAGTAATAGATAATATCACATATCTACATATGGCTATGGGGGCTTTAAACAGAAAAAAATACAAAAAAATATTTTACCTGGTGTCAGGCTGAAGTTGAAGGAGATGTATAAACCTGCATTTTTATCCAAGCTGTCCACAGCTTTTACTGTGAAGTTCAAACATCCTTCAGTGGGGAGTGTTACAGTAAGACATGTCCCATTCCCACCTTCATCTACCCTCCAATCTCCACCTGCATCACCTTGCCCCACAAGGTACTTGTTGGGCAGGGTGACCTGTATGCCCAGTTCAGGGTCCAGATCCTTGATGGGAATGGGCTGGCCCTGAGGCGTGTGAAGCTCCATGGCAACCAGAGTGGTAGAGATAGGAGGGTCAGCTACAGTCAGCAAAGGGTTGGACTCCAGTGCTCCATCCATCCCAAATAGTACCTGCACCATCTCAGACCTCTGACTCTTCAGGTGAGTAGTAAGGGAAGTGGGAATATGAAACGGACATGGTTGAGAACTCTTTGATCCGTCAGCTGGTGATGACTGAAAGGGGGTGATGTGCTGTTGGTTGGACTTGTTTGATTGTTGAGTGCAGAGGAGGTCAGAGGGGTTTCCATGGAAACCAATTGTGCTGATATAAGGGGTGGAGAGTGAAAGGGGTGCTTCGCCATGAATGTGTGAATGCATCAGAGAGCGCATTAGGGCTCCTGCATGGTTCAGTGCTGACAGGGCGATTGCTGAAGCTGACTGCAGAGTACTTGAGTAGTCCGGAGGATAATTGGGCACACTGACTGATTCAGACACAGCAGCCAGAGTGCTACCTGAAAACACAAAGAACAGAACAATATTCACCTATTCTGTAAAGTTAGTTCGCTGTCAGTATATACCTGTGACTGGCTGGTGTGGGACGTGGTGATTGACAAGCACCTATGACATTAAGGATGTTCTCTCCCATGTCAATTGCTGACAAAACACCAAGACTCATCTGTTCCTCCATCACATGGATCATCTTCTCCACTGCTTCAAGAACCTTCTCGTTACAGCCATCACACACCAACTCACTAGGAACAGCCTAGAGAAAATTAAAGAACATTCTGATATCGGCTCTCTTGTCTGTCCCTGCTGAAGCTATAGATTTTATACATAATATTACACATGATGGGGGCTAAAAAAATGGTGCTTACTTACAGTGGACTGAGCTAATGCTGAGCTGATTTGATCGACATCGTGCAAGGAGGAAATAGGGAGCGAGGCCAAAGTTTGGGTAACATTTTGTCGGATTTCCCTCCTGGTCGTGAGCTCTCTAACACTTTGTCCAGACTCCATCTGTGGACAGGTGGGTGACAGTCATTAATAGATATGCTGAATGCTTAACTTTCTAACAGAAACTATGTTCAAGATCTTATGTCATTGTATTATGGAGAACAACTAGTTAATCATAACAATAACAATCAGTTAAATGAGTAATTTCATGCACTGGAATATGAGAATATGATGCTGACTCGCTACCTGATTGAGCTGGCTGGTGAGGGCAATGGAATACGGGATGATCTCCTGAGGGTTGCCATGTTGGACTAAAGCCCACAGCTCAGTCTGGCTCTTGTTTCTAAGCCACTGACTGGCAACTTCATCCCTTGCAGGATTTTCAACTGTCAAAGTTCTGAAGAATGGAGGAATCAGAAATCGTGTTCACTAATCACTAAAACATGACAAAGGCATTTAGCATGATGTGTAATGATCTCAAATAATATTTCTAACCATTGATTCAAAAAAAAAAGTATGTTAGCAACATCTGCTTCAAATTCTGCTTACTTGTTCAGAGCAATGACCTTTGCCCCCAGATGGTCTTCTACCAGCAAAGTGACTGTGATAACTGACATGTTTCTTTCTTGCCCAGGACTTCCCACTGGGACCAAGCTGCCAAATGTTGAACGAGTGCCCCTAGGAAGAAAAATGAAGACAAAACAAACCCAATAAAATAAGCCTAATTTCTACATAAGGTGAATTAAAACCTAATGTAGTTTTTAACATTTAGGTCATGACCACACTCCCTCTGTTTATTTAAGCCTTTAGATTTGAGCCACTGTTCACCTGTACAGAGTGAGCATGGGGCACAGCGTGCTAATGGGCTGGCATGGAGCCACCTGGAAGGTATAGAACAACTGAGAAGCCTTGCTTTCATCATCTTGCCACCCTGTCAAAAGAGAACATATGGTAGCGAAAAAGAGTCAAATACAATAATACAGTTACAGTAACTATATCTAACCACATGTACATTGATGCCTGTTAAACGATTGCTTCCTTTTCACTATTTTACTGTGACAAAGATATTGATGCAAGTTGGATTGTGTAGCATGATTAATACCACAGTGTTACCTGAGCAGTTGTAGGTGACCACCGTCTCCAGTGGACGTATGTCTGACTCTGGACTCAGCCTACACAGGCCTCCATGTGGTGGATTGTTAGTAATCATTGTCAGGCTAGCGCTGCCCCATTGCCCTCTGCCAGGCTGAGTTACATTTAGAGTGAAGGTATAACTCTGCCCTGGCTGCAGGGTGTCTGAACGCACCACCAATTTAGAGGAAAGTCTTCCTGTAGAGGTGGCAACCTCATCAAGGTCAAGAGTCATGCCAGTCTGGTCCTCAGCACTCCATTTGTACTGTGAGGAGGCACATACACATACATGACACATAATAATACTGAATTTCTTACTTTATTGTCTGTGTACATTTATACATTTATCAGCTTGCAAATAACAGTAACAAGTCAATTTTTTACCCAATTAAGCAGAGCTAAGATTGAATGTAGATTAAGACAAGGATGCAGCTTGAGTCCAACCCTCTTCAACATACAGTATACATCAATGAACAGGCGAGGGCACTAGAACAATCCGCAGTGCCTGGCATCAGCCTAGCAGACGCAGATGTCAAATGCTTACTGTTTGCAGATAATCTGGTGCCCATTTCCAACCAAAGAAGGGCTACAACAGCAGCTTGATCTTCTGCCTCAATTCTCCTAGACTTGGGCCTTGACAGTGAATCTAACCGAGACAAAAATTGTGATATTCCAAGAAAGACCCAGACTCCAGAACCACAAATATAAATACTTTCTAGATACTGTTGCTCTAGAACATATATAAAAATATATACCTACCCTAGCTTAAACATCAGCACTACAAGTAACTTCAACAAAGCCATGAATGACCAGAGAGACACCATCCAACTGAACATCAAGTTGGACATCCCAATTCAAGTCTGGCTTAAAATACTAAACTCTGTTATAGGACCTGTTTCCCTTTATGGCTGTGAGGTCTGAGGTCCACTTGCCAACAAAGATTTTACAAAATGGGACAAACACCAAATTGAGACTGTGCATGCAGGATTCTGCAAATCCATCCTCTGCATCCAATGGGAAATTCCAAATAATGCATGCAGAGCAGAATAAGGATGATACACACTAATTATAAAAAAATCAAAAGAGGCAATTATATTTTATGATCACCTAAAAGAAAGTGACCCCGACATGCTCCATAACAAAGCCCTCACATACAGAGAGACCCTAGAGAGAAGCCACCATAGCCAACTGGTTCTGAGACTCACAAACACAAGCAGAGTCCCCAGACAGAAACCCCATTAGACTAAACCAAATCAAAAGAAAACAAAAAGAAAACTATTTCACACATTGGAAAGAATCAACCATAAACCAGAACAAACTGGAATGCTATTTGGCCCTAAACAGAGAATACTCAGTGGCATATTATCTGACCACTGTGACCAATCCAAAACTAAGGAAATCCTTGACCATGTACAGACTCAGCACAGCCTCACTATGGAGAGAGGCTGCCACAGGCAGACCTGGCTCCCCAGAGAAGACAGACTGTGCACCCACTGCACACAGCAGGAGGTGGAAACTGAGCTGCATTTTTAAACCACTTAACTGTACCAAGACATCAAAGACATATACTTCCCACAGATTAGAACCACCCAAAAAGACTTTGAAAACACGGCTAATAACAAAAAAATTCCATATCTGCAAGATTTGTGAGCTGCTTTGACTGGAAAAGACTAATTCCTGTGTATTCCTGCACTGACCATTTGCAATGTGCTGATCTCTACACATTGACATACTTACTGTAAATACATACACGACAAATACATTAATCAAAAAAAGTGAAGTCATTACATAGTTATCTGCAAGTCTACATTTTTCTATTTTAAGTTTAATTTTTAGTTTTAAGTTCTAACAGCAAAATCACAATTCTCTTATTTATGTACATATATTTATTTTATTTCACATTTGCTTTGGCAATATAAACATGTGTTTCCCATGCCAATAAAGGCCCTTTGAATTGAATTGAATTGAACTGAACTGAATTGAACTGAACAGTCAAATAAGAAATTAGTTCTCTAAGCAGATAAACACCAAAGTTAAGGAGTTAATGAATAACAGCAGAGGAAGCATATTACAGTGTGTTGATAGTTTTTTTTTCATCCTAGCAGTAACATGAGTTCCCAAAAAGACCTTAAAGTAAGCCTTTCTTTCTACTTGTGTCATGTTTTAAGGTGATGTTTGACTTTATATTCAACATTTGCATTATCTTCACAAGACCATAGGTAATAGAATTTCTTGGGACTGAGGAAAGTTTATCAACTGTGAAATGTAAAATGACAGCTACAGTCAGAATCATTACCTGTGCCTGGTCATCACACTGTCCACATTGTCCAGAGAGGATAATGGGGGTGGTGTAACTGATGCGGTGAGGGGAGGAGAGGAAAGAGCAGGATACACATTCCACATTCACAGGAAGCACTGGAGCTGCACACACACTCACCTAAAGATAAGAGATAGACATCAGTGGGTGCTGCTGGTGCAGAACTGTAGTGCTAGTAAATCACATTTTGACACTGAAAAGATGCCTATGAAGCAAAATATCTGCCATGGTTGACTAAATTGGTTTCCAACTTTCCAAGAGAAATGTTCAACATAACTTCATACACCTCCTCCCAGCTGAACTGCCCAGGAGCAATACAGTGAAAATCAATTATAAAGAGATAAAACATGCCTTTGTGTGGGAATGGGCTGAGTTTATAGGCAATACTCACTGTCTGTGTGACAGAAGCAGGTCTCCTTCCTGTCTTGTGTACAGTGAGGGTGAAAGCATAAACTGTGCCTGGGTTCAGCTGAGTGCTGAGCACAGTCAATCGACTGCTGTTACTCCCAATAGGCTGCTGTTCAAAATAAGACTTTGTGGAGTTCTGCAAATGCAAACACACATGTTAATAACACTGCATATTCAAGTAGCAATGTGAATGTGTATCAAAGAATTAATGTAACACTATCACTTTTGCTGCCTTCAACTTTGTCTTCATTTTTTACTCATAATGATAAAAACTCACTACATTAAGGCTGCTCTACTATTAAGAGGCCTGTACCGTTGCCATGTAGGTCCAGTGATACTGCAGCGCATCCTCCACTCCTGGGTCTACGTCAGGATCCTGGGATTCAGATCCATCCAGGACGAGGTCACTAAGGCTGGGCCACACTCTGTGTGAGCCTCCTTTGATGGCAGCAACTAGTGGGGAGTGGACCACTGTAACTTTGGTCTTTCGTTGGACAAGTAGAGGAGTTCCCTCAAGTGAAACCGTATATACAACACAATACTGTCCCACACTAAGAGAGTGTTTTGGCAATAAGAGAAAAGGTGAGGTTACATTACTAAGAATGACTCTGTTTCCAGGGAAATCTAGATTGCCATTGGTACAATTTGGCTCTCTGAATATTTCCCATAGGTAGGTGGTCTTGTAAGCAGAGCAGTTAATGTTTATGGATGCTTCAAAGAAAGTCTGTCTGGACTTGAAGATAGTAGACTGGTTCTGGAGTAGAGAAGCTCCAGGGGTTGAACACTTGAGCTCCTCTACCTCTATGTGTAGCTGTTTGGATACATGGCTGACACTGTTGGAAACTTTGACCATAATAGTGTATTTAGCAGCAGTATAATAAGTATGATCGACTGTGCTTAAGTCTGTGACCAGTGCTTCAGTGGAGTCTCCAAAGTCCCAGAGGTATCGGAGGTTGGTCACTCCATTCACTTCTGCAGAAAACCTGATAGCATATCCAACGAATATTCTCCCTGAATGACAGACTAGCTTGACCTTCTTGACAGGCCACTCAACTGTAGCAGTCTCATTTAGTATCTTGGAGCAGACTCCATTGTTTGCTAGCACACTAACAGACAATGATCCACTCTCTAGTGGAGCAAAGATCACTTCTTGCCCCATGAGATATGTAGGCTCGGACCCAACCAAGTGAAATATCCAGGTGTAGTTGACTGAAAACCCACTTTGAACCTCTGCCTTGAAATGGATTTCAGTTAGAGCCTCTAGAGCAGCAGAGCAACAGTTTACAAGTTGCAAACCTTGAATTTGCTCAATGACCAGAAGGTTAGATGACACCTCAGCACTACCAACTTGGTTCCAAGCTTCCACTGTAACTAGATGTGCCCCTGCTGGAAGGTTTGATGCAGTGAATTGTCCTTCAACAATGTCCTGATTTATCAAGTCCTTGTTTTTAAATGTTAAAACAAAGCTTACATTGCTTCCTTTAGAGATTGTTGGAATAAAAGTAACTTGTTCCTCAGTGCAGAGTGTAGACTTACTGATGTTCAGCATGAGACCTTCAATTGCATCCTGGACAGTCACACTGTGTGAAACCATCTGCCAATTTATCCCATTGGAGACATTCAAAGTGACATTGTAAACACCTTCATGTGGAAAAGTGTAGATAAAAGTCTGGTAGGTACTATTAAAAAGGTTGGTTTGGAGACCTCTAACTCTCCAGTCCCAGTGCAGATCACTACCCTTGTGGGTGAAACCACGGAAAGAAACAGCAGAACTTCTGTTGATATAAAATGGATGTTTCTCGCTATTGATTCTAAAGCCAACCTCTTCTACCTCCTCCTGAACTATAAACTGTTGAGTGTCATTACTCTGGCTGAGAGTGTTCTGAACTGAAACTTTAACAAGATGATGACCTGAACTTGTAAAAGTGTTGAGAAGAAAGGGCACATGTGTCTGGACAGGTAAAAGATCAGTGTCCACATACCAAAGGTACTGCAGGTCAGACCCTGTAATTACAGATACAGAGATGTTCACTAATTTCCCCATGGCCACAATGTTTGACTGTGTTGTCATGTGTGCACTTGTTACACGTTCAACTACTACAATAGAAACAGTGCTGGTGGTCTCACCCAACTTGTTTGAGGCTCTTAGCTGAACTGAAATCACACCAGGGGTTTCAACTAAAAGGTGAAAAAGCTCTCCATCACCAGTAATTGTTGAGTTTATTCCACTCTGTGTGGCAAGCCACTGATAAGTGACATTAGAGCCTTTGGTGATTGAAGCAATAAACAGGAGTTCCTCTTGAGTTGGTGCATATTTCATGTTTGTCAGGTTCTGATACTCAATATGGAGACCCTCAATTCTTTCAAAGACTTCAATTACAATAGCCGCCTCTTTACTACTCACCAAGTTCTGGGCTATTACCCTCACTTGATACACCCCTGGTTTGGGGAAAGCAAATCTTAACTGATATGTACCCTGTTTGGCTGTAATTATATCCTCCACTGTCCAGTAGTAGTTGGTACTGCTAATAGTGCTACTAACTGCTGTGATAAGAGTTTCTTCTCCTACCACAGCATAAGGCTGATTGCTGTGTAGGAACAGGTCTGAAACAGGAAGTAAAACATTTACTTTGAGGGTCGCAGAGTCCCTGCTAACAGCATTAAATGCTGTGGCCGTGACTGTGAATCGACCTGTCGAGGTGAAGATATGGGTCACATTTTGCCTCTGCTCAGCTGGAGAACCATCTCCAAAGTCCCATAGCACGGACACATTGCTGCCAGTGCAACTGGCAACCCAAAATGATGCTAATGTGTTGACCATCACTGTGTCACTTTGACTATCATGAACCACAGAGAGCTTACCCACAGGTTTTTGAATGGTAATACTAGCTTTGGCTGTTTTGTTGCTGACTTTGTTGCTTGCTGTTACGGACACCTCTTCAACACCCTCTTCTTTAAAGACAAAACACACATTTTCTGTCATGGTGGCATGACTAGAGGAGCTGTTGAACCACTTAAATTGGTAAGCTGTTGTCTGTTTAGGGGAAACAATTGCCCTGAAACATATCTCTTCTCCTACTGTCACTACATCCTGTGATGACTTTACTACCACTTCAGTTATTAGGGTTTCAACACAGATACTACTATTGTATGATACAGATGTAACAGAGCTAACCACAGTTACACTAATATGAAACACTCCTTGGTTGGCAAATGTGTGTATGGCTGTGGACTGTCCTGTAACTACAGTCAAAGGTGATCCATCTCCAAACAACCAATGGAAAGCAAATATGGATATGTTCCCATTCACCAGAGCAGTAAGCTGTGTGTTTCTTCCACTCATTGAACACTCTGTTGGTAGAATTCCACTAACAGCCAACCTATAGACCTCTACATAGATAGACTGATGAGCTTGGCTGACATAGTTAGAGACAGTTACACCCACTGTATAGTTCCCTGGAGACTTATATATATGGGTGATGGAACCATCTGTAAGGTTTCCCTGCAGGGACTCATCACCAAAGTCAAAATCCCAGATGAGACTTGTACCAGTAGCAACTTTAGCTCTGAAATCTGTAGCAGAGTTTAGTTCACTGGGTCCATTGTAACTCACAACTAATCCAGAGATTTTTTCCATAACTTCCACCTTAAGCCAGGTGGTCAGTGCAGTAAGAGTGTTGTTGACGCACAGTGTAATGTTGTAAACACCAGCCAATTCAAAAGTGTGTCTGACTCTCTGGTGGATGGCTTGGACAGTTTCAGAGCCGTCACCAAAGTCCCATGTGTAGAAAATGGTGTAGGTGGAGGGTTCTGTGGATGCTTCCAAATGAAGAGTCTGATTGACCAGAGGCACCAAAGGGGAGGAGGAAACAAGGAGGTGATTTAACTGAGGGCGGACACCTATCTTCATGGACTTGTCAATATTTTCATATTGGTTTGAGACTTGGACGTGAAGAGTGTAGTCATCTGTGTTAAACAAAAACAAAATAAAATGGATTTTGCATTGATGGACTGAATAGAAAGAGCATAGAACAGTGCTGACCATGGTGCCATTTTTGACACTAGCAACAAATGTCAGAAAAGAAAAGCATTTTCATAGCATAATGTGGCTTAGAAAATCAATACATATTTAAATTAAGTACAAAAAGATCTCTAAATGAGACATGGATCCCTGCCAATACCAGCAAAGACACATTTATTAGCGATCCTAAAATATTTAAGTTCATTTAATGATCAGTTTAATTGGCTGTATCTGAACTAGTACTAAGCCTGCATTAACTGATTTCTTTTAGCCACTTGCAGGAAGCACAAAGAGGCTGAAAACAATATTGATATATTATCATGTTGTGATGACCTTATAACACAGCAATGCTAGCATTCAATTTGAACTGTGTTAGTAATCTCCTGAAAAATGTAAGTCCAGCATTAACTTCCATATTAGCTCTGTTTTTGTCTCCATGAACTCCTGATGGAAATATTTGGCTCCTTAGCTCCACTATGTCATTATCTTGTTTCTAACTTTGTTGGTCGTTGTTAGGCAAGTAGTATACAGTAGGTTAAATCACAGTTGTTATTTTTTTCTGAAAATGACTGATTGCTACAGCTGGAAATGAGATAGATAAGAGCAGTGAGAGTAAATCAAAACAATAGGATTGCTGGCCAAAAAACTGAAACAATGGGTTGAAGCTAAACTGTGTAGTTAACAAGCAATTTCTTTACACATCCAGAAGACATAAAGAAACATAAGAATTCACATGGAGTCACTTTTCTTGCCACTCAACAAACATAAGTCCAGCATTCACTCTTGTTTCAGCTCTGGTTTGGTCTCCACCAGCTACTGCTACTGCTGGGGACTGAGTTGATGACAGTGTTGAGACTGAACCAAAACAATAAAGTTGTGGACTGTAAAAATCAAAACAATAAGCCAGAAGATGCTAAAATGCTCTGTAGAGTTATGAGGACCTGTAGAATGTTGTGTCACTACAAACTACACCTCATTTGATCCATAGTTGATATAAAAACATTTAATGTTGCTTTAATTGTTTGTGTATGTGTTTACCTGACATGAAATATGTATAGTTCACTGAGTCCTGGACATACACCTGCTTATCTCCTCTCTCCAAAAGCCCTTCCATGGTCTGACACGGAGCAGATTGGGTGTGGATGACATTGCTACTGCCATCCCCAAAATCCCACCTACATGACAAATACCACATGGGACTTTAGACAAAACACAACTTTACAAGCGTGTTTACAACCACTTTACAAGTGTTTTTCTTTGTTGTAAGGTGAAACATTTAGACAGCCCAATAAGCTTCTCTGAGGATTCCTGAGAGTGATGAAAAATGTACTAAAACATACAATATATATGAGAGACAGACTTTACCTGAAGGTGACTGGAAGGGAGATGTCTACTTTGACCCTGAGGGTGTAGAGGTGTGGAACATTCACAGCTACAAACTCCCTGACAAACAGGAACTCTGGCTCAGCCATTGGGGTCATTTCATCAGCAGTCAGGAGGATTTGATGGCTCTGAGAGCTCACAGGGTTGGATGCTGTTACCTAGCAAACAATATACAAATGCATTATTATTATTACCTTTTTCAACATTTATGGTAATCCTGGATTAATGTATTTTGATTAAAGAAAATGTAAATTCAGTAACCCATCAGATTTAAAAATGAAAAACAAGTACCTGAGCAAATTTAATAGAAGGACAAATAATATATCTTACCTTGAGTTTATACTCAGCAGGCTTCTTGAACAATACACTGTAAGATTCTCCTTCATAGGCAAATGGCTGCAAGTTGTCAATTACCCATGTGAATTTTACTGATGAACCACTCTCCACTTTGGCTGTAAATGACTACAATGTAAAAACATGAAAATTAGAGCATAGGTGAGAATATATAATCAAATTAGGGTGCCTTTTTTGCAAAATTGTAGTATTTCATAGCTCCATTCCTATGACAGAATGTCAAAAATAGTTGGTCAAATGAGTGCGATGTGTGTGTGAGATTTTTGTATTCTTACCTGTGGAGTGTCCACGAGCATCCTCAAGCGTCCATGTGGCTCAACACTAAGCCCTGTCACTACCTGGTAGCCACAAACCTTCACACTTACACTCTGAGAGCTGACTATATCTGTCACACTGATGTTCAGCATTTGGACGCCCACTGAGGGCAACACCAGAGTAACAGAGGAGAACCACACATCTTGGGACTGCCGCTTACAACCAGGCAAAAACTGAACCACCTCTTCAGGGCAAGATGGAAGGAAGGGGAGTCCAGTCTGGTGCACCGGGCCTGACCATGAGCTCCTGGCTTTCTCCCCAGATAAGACCTTAATAATGATGAGAGTTCGGACGTTGATTTGGACATGAAGCTGGTTCTTTTCATCCAGTAGAGGGTGGATGATGGATAGCCCAAATTTAGATCTCAAACTTGGAGTAGGAACAGTAGTCAGAGCACTAACATCAGAAGGTGTGGTCGTCTCTGTGTTGGTGAAGCCAAAGTCATGCTCAGTACCTCTGTGAAGATTGTCCACATACAGCATCCTCAGATCACACACTACCCCATCCACCCAATGGCCTCCTTGGGGAAGGGAAGTAATGCCTCCCTCCCACCAGCCTCCCCACTCTGTCCTCCTAAGGGATAGGTAAGTCTGGCGCCAGGGGGAGATTAGAGAGGCGTCACTGTTAAGACAATGTAGGAAGGTTCCAGAGTCACGAGTGTGTTGTATAGCCACAATATCATCAGGGTACACCATGATGGCTCGCTCTGGAAGAAGCAGCTGTTATGGCAAAAACATGAATAATTATTTTAATAAACCTGGCATTCAAACATCATTTAGTCCATCATGCATACAGGATAAACCAATAACTTACACTTAAAGTTTTCAGTTCAGAGTTAGGGTTTATTCTCAGAGGCAGGTCTACAACCAGGTGGTAGAAAGGTGGTATTGCGGTGTATCTAGGTGGTAGAGCAAAGCCACGGCCTGCTGCTGCAGAGTCATATGGGCTGCAGGGACTGGTGGTGGGCACACAGACCTCCAGCAGGTGGCACCAGTACTGACCCATGCTGCAGCCCCCTGTGGTGTTACACAGTGGTACTGCTGAGCAGCAGCTGAATGGATTAAGGAGAGAGCTGCAACCTAAAGAGTAAAGAGGAGATTATTACCTCCAGTTTGTAACAAACAGGAGATCGAAGAAAACATTTTCACTGACGGTTGTTCTGTACCTGGAGGTACCAGGTGGTGGTTGGGGTCGCAGTAGGGTCGAAGGATCTGGACACGGGCCACAGAGGACAGTGGGCTGGGCTGGACCACCAGCTCCACTGATGCTAGCTGACCTGCATGACTAAACCATAACCCTGGGAACAGCTGCAACTGCGGGTGTCAATGGAACATTGCATATAGATATAGTAATATGACAATTATCAGGGTAAATGACAGGAGCAGCCTCCAAAATAATCATAAAGTCATTTATGGATTACAACCTTTAGAAAACTATCTAAAAAAAAAAAAACAATACAAACTCTGAAGTTCAAGGATTCAAACAGGAATTAATTCAATACGAAATTTAATCAGTGCTATTATTATTTAACAATTTTTTTAGACCACTAGGTCCCAAAAATAACAGATTTAAGAAAAAGGCATTATTCTGTGAATCCACAATGTTTTTCTACTTCTTTACTTGTTAATCATCTTGTGACCTTTCATATTAATCTTGCAACCCCTTGAGGAGTCTTGACCCTTCAAATCAGGAGTTAATGTTTTGACTGAGACTTTTCTTACCTCCACTGTGAGTTGTCCGATGTCTGGGACAGTGGGAAGAGGATATATCTGAGTCTGAGCAAAGACGCCAGTCATGACAACCAGTCCTGTCAGGTAGTTGTCCATAGATGGCAAAGACTCTGCACAAAGAGGGATTAACCAACATCACATAGCCATAGATGATGATAAAACAGAACAGTATTATAGTGTCATCCTCTACCCACTGGGATATAGTACACAGGAAGTTATGAGAACTATTATTTTCAATGTCTTAATCACTGATGGGTGATTTATATCAATGTTTACCCTCTGTGTTCTCTAGTGAAACTAAAGTCTTACCAGTTACTTCTTTTTTGCAGAGGAAGTGGTATCGTCCAGCACATTGAGCCTTCCTCCACTGCCCCAGTGTCCCCAATGCCATCTGAGTACAAACACCCTGACTCTCACTGCCTCTGTCCCACAATGCACTCACTGGCTCTGCATCCCCAACCTGGCTAGGCCTTTCTCCTCCTGATCCCTTCAGCCATACCCACACAGTGGTTTTACTAAACAGAAAGAGAAACAAAGGGATAGGATGGACAGGAATAATTTTACACAAGTTGATAAACATATATAGATATATCAGAGACATTTTAAAGACCATTGTTTGATAGACTCACACTGGAAAGGAGTTGTGAATGAAGTTTTGCAGCTCCAGGCTGTCAGTCGCTGCAAGGTCTCCTCCCCGAGTCTGTCGACATAAACCCTGTGCTTCAGACCATGATGATGTCATCTCAGACAGCCAATAGCATTGCAGGCTGGACAGGTGGATCTGACCACCTTTTGGACAGGGAATGCTTTCTGGAAGGTAACAGCATCACACTGAGCTGACAGCATGTAAGAGGAATCATTTCTCAGCACTGGATTGTTATCAAATTTAGAATCACATCAGTCTCTTGTGAGGTGAGCTTTTTGGCAGATTTAATTTAAAATCTCAGTCAGTTTTATTAATTGAAGTATTAATTGAACAGGTTGAGCTCATAAGACACATAATGAGTGCAGCAGGTTCAGCTCATTATCACAAGATATATGAGCTGAACGTGCAATGATAACAGATGTTTCTCAGACTGACTTTCTTTTTGCAAATTTAGTATTGATTACACAAACTCTCCCATTTCATGTGTGATGACGTATATTATTTTTCACTCTTGTGATTTACGAGCACCTTTTATTTTAATCAGGAATTCTGAGCTGAAGAATAAACACTAAAAAACTGGAAGCCAAAACAGCAAATGCATTTTGAGTCAAGTAAATTCTTGTTTGGCAACTTCAGTGGAAGATGACTTTAACGGTCTCCCCAGAAGTGAAATAAAAACTAACTGTTGTAAAACTATTAAATCAATCAGTATATAGAGTGCATTTAACAGAGATGTATAGACTGATTTATTGTAAACCATGTAGGAATTAAATGAAAATAATTTGTTATATAAAAAATTGCATTAGATCAACAGAAGAGAAGAATAGGTTAACAGAATGAGATAAATGATTGATTTATTAAGTTAATGCAATGTTTTATTTTTTGTTGAATGTATTATGCAAAGCCTGCAGCAAACAATATCTGTTCTTCTTGTAATAATTGTATAATGATTGTTTCTACCCAAAATAACAAAACTGTAACAGCAGTTGCAATAAATATGAATCTGGAAAACTGTATAAACCAGGAAATAAAGACTTAAAGGCTAATAAAAACTCCAGTTGGGATATCTTAATGAATATATGGAGGAAAACAGAGTCAAAAATGTATTACAAAACTACAAGAACAACATTGTAATCATGCCTCCATGTCTTTGTTTTGTGTATTGAATGGTTAAACCCAGTCTCAATAAATAGTATATTAATTTCACCAACCAGACAGCTGTTAAATAGAGAAACTGGAGATTAAGATTTTCATTTTTGCAAGCATCTACCCAACTACTCTACACTGTGGAGCTCCAGGGTCTCAGCAGCTAACTCTGAACTCTTATCTCTCAGAAACTGGCAAGCAAAACCATCATTTTTGCACAAAGACAACATCACATTTTTATTTTTAGTCTTAATTAAATACAAGATGAAACTTCTCACCTCCGGCTGTGCTGATCAAAACTGCACAAAGAATCCACAGTGTCTGCTTTTGTGACGCCAGTGTGCCTGTCATCTTGCAGAGCAAGTCATATTCTCCTGAAGAAGAAAGACTCTGCCTGATCACCACTGGAGCATTGTAGAAATCAGTACGCTCCCATCACTGTATAAAAATGTATGGATTCATCTCATCTTTTTTTTTCTGTCATTGCCCCAGGACTCTTCATCCTCAGCGTTCTTGTACAAGTTGAAAAGTGACTATTTAGTCTTCCCTTCAATCCCTCTTCCTTATCTTAACCCCAACGCTCACTCTTCCCTCCACTAACGCCCCCTCCCCATGTCCTACAAACACATTGTGAGTTATGGTGGTGTCGTTTTAAAGGCCTCTTCTCCAGTCTCTCGGAGCGCCTGGGTGACTTCCACTTTGTCTCTCAGCAACAGCTATAGAAGCTGAGTGGACAGAGGAGGCCAGCGCTGCTCATTACCATGTTGTAAAACCTCTGGCACTCAATAGAAACAAGCAGACTCACTCAGGCAGGATGCAGCTAAGGGCACTGATAGAAATAAGTCTCAAAGAGTTATTGTACTGGGAGTGTTGTTTGGGTGCAAATGGTTGATTTTTTATATGCTTTGGGAATTTAGAGGGATCAGTATCTTATTCTTGGTTACCACTTTTTTTTTTTTTTTTTAGTAAAGTAGGTAGATCTTGAAAGTTCTTTCTCCTGCATTGTGCCCATGGCCTGTTGTCTGAGCACTAACACCAAGACCTTGTCACTAACCAAACAAAGACTCTGTGACGCACACAGAAAAGAAATAGACCCAGTTTTAAAAGAAAGGATGCCATCTGTGTTGCTTGGAGAGAGAACAGATAAAGTTGAAGGGAGTGATAAGGCGGTCATAGCTGGAAATTGTTGGTCCATCACTATGGAAACAATTGTATTTCTCTTTTTGAGTTAGAACATTCAGCAGGAGATGCACAGGAGCTGCAAGATGGTTCATTGGACTGGTTACATTCAACAGAGTATCAATGCCAATGTAATAAGTACATTTATTCACTTAAGTAAAATTTTGAAGTAGCCAAATGTATTTTCATTTATTTTGATTTGATGCGACATTATACACACTGCATTTCAGAAGGACTGTGATCTCTCTCTTTGTATTGGACATACAAAAGTTTGACCTGATCTTGGTGCTAGATGAAAAGTTAGGGGATCACCAAATTTATTACAATAGAGCCTGAGTTGGATGAATGTCTGTAGCAAATTTTATGGTAATACTGCCAGTAGTTGTTGAGCCATTTCACTCATAACCACAAATGTCTATTTAACTGGCACTAGAGAAAAAGTCAGGGGATTGCCAAAGTCATGATTGTCTGCACAAAATTCTGTGCCATTCATTCTTTTTCCAATGACGCAAAAAAAAAGGATATTGAGAAACCAGTCATGCCAACATTAATTTTACAGTGATTCAGATTCGTAATGAATTGTAATATTATAGTTGTACTGGATGAATGTGCCGGTATCCATGTGTTGATGTGTGTTTTTAGCTTTGTCTGTAGCATTTGGGTATGATAGACACTATGTAATGGTGTTGTATGTAAATGAATGTTTTTATTATCTGGTAATTGTTGCGTGTGTACCTGCCCACGGACTGTAGATGGAAATTAGTAACAAAAACAAATGAGAAATGAATAGCTAAATCTGGCATGAATCAACTCCTCTCATTTTGAGATTAATATTTTTGTGCATGGTCCTTGTTAAGTAAAGACAGATAATAATAATAATCCAATAATAAATAAATCTTCATTTCACCTACATCTGATCCTCTACCTCTATATAGACCTATAGTATTACTTTATACAGTACCAGTCAAAAGTTTGGACACACTTTCTCATTTAAGTGAATGGCAAAGATTCATATATTTTACAGAATTCATGATCATTTATTTCATAATGTTTTTTTAATAGGGTTTCATAAATGTAATGATGTTTTAATTTGAATTTTATCACTTTTCAGTTTTATGATAAATTTAAAATACAGATTTCAGTTATAATAACTTTATAAAATCCAACTAATTCATTAATTACTAGACTATAAAGACTATCATTTTTCCAGTGCCACTCTCAAGCCTGCAGAAATGGTTGTAGCACTTAGAAACACAAGAGGGCGCCAATGTGACTTTAAACTGAATGTGACCCATAACACAAACAAGACGAGGAAGACGAAGAACCAGGAAAAAGAAGGAGCAGCTGATGGTGACACAGCTAAGGTAATGTAAAACCAAGAAAATGGAATAGCCTCTTTATGTTGACTCATGTTGACTCTCACATTATAGCAAAAATTCCTATGTACAGCAGCGCGACAAAATTTGCAATTGTAGTGATATTTAAATGTTTGCGTGGGTGGGTGGTTGTTTATAGCTGAATATTAGCTACATTGTTCCTGTTGGAAAGCCCGTTATTTGCCCTGATATGTGACTGTCTATTTACATATAGTCTCTGTATAGAGAGGTAGAGTCTGTATCTGCTGTCAAATACAGAACAAACAAGCTAACCTTTGCCAGTCTTTGGTTCGGGATACATTTAATACACACGTCAAAAAGGACGACAACTCTAACATTAAGTATTTATTCAATTATGGGATATTTTATTAATTACTTATATGCCGAATTTTCCAGAAGACCTTAATTATTCAGAAACGAACAAAGTTTGTGATTAATCTTGTGTCTACTTCAGCAATTAAGCTTATAAACATTAAATTGTGAATAATTTGATAGGAGTTTGGTGGAAGTTACAGCTGACAAGATTCGTTGTAAAGTCTCATTTACATATAAAAACTTGTTTTGATACAACCTGAAATTACTTCACAATAAGATTCTAGCATCTTTCCAACCCTCCCTTCCAAAAGAACATCTGTAAATAATAATGCTGTGGGGTAAAAAAAAAAAGAGTCTGTAGCCACAACGCAAATGTTACTGCACATATTTTAAAATGATTTTATTTTTGGTTTCTATTTTATCTTTGGTCACGTACATATTTGGTGTCTGTTTCATTTTGTCTGCCTTTGCGGTTTGCAGCAGGTCCTATGCTCCGGTTAAGGACCTCTGAAGAAGAAGAAAGCAGTTGTGAAATTTCCCAGCTCAGACAAGCTGTGTTACAAAACAATGACAGACTCCTTGATGAGATGCTCTGCCAAGAAATCTACAAGAAGGTCATCAACTGCAGAGGTGGCTGGGGCATTGCAGGTACGCCTCTGCACGCCGCAGTGTCTAAAGGCCATCTCAGCTGTCTGCAGGTTTTGTTAACCCATGGCGCCCTTGTAGACTGTGTGGATGTCAAGGCCCAGACGCCTCTCTTTGCAGCTGTTCGTGGGAAATACCTGGACTGTGTCTTAGCGCTCCTCAGAGCCGGCGCCAACCCCAACGGGAGCTCGACCAACAACTGCTCCCCCGTCCTCACCGCTGCTCGGGAGGGTGATGTGGAGATATTAAAAGAACTGCTTAAACATGGCGCGGAGGTGAACTCCCGCTCCAAAGTCTTACTCTGGACCTCTAGAGCCAGGGTGTCCAGCGGGCCGCTCTACTTGGCCGCCGTTTACGGACACATGGAGTGCTTCAAACTGCTGCTCCTGTACGGGGCAGACCCAGATTACAACTGCACGGATGCAAAGCTGCTGAGTTCTATCAAGCAGCCTAAGACTGTGCTGGAGATGTGCCTCAGGCATGGCTGTGGCGTGGAGTACATCCAGCTTCTGATCGACTTTGGTGCAAACGTCTACCTCCCCACGCTGATCATCGAGAAGTCCACCAAGCAGAACGAGGCTGTGGAGCTGCTTCTGCAGGAAAGAGGTGTTAATTCAAACTGTATTTAACCACATACTGTACATGTCAGTTCTTAAATTAAACTGGATGGTGCTCTGCTTCAATCAGCATATTATGGAGCTACAACTTATTTTAAACAGGTTGGATTATAGCAAAGAAACTGAAAGTACATACATCATTCTGCACAGTGAAGCCCATTAGGAAGAACAAGAATAAAAACACATTTTTAGTGGAGGGGGGCTGTGACCACTGAATTAAACTCTTTCTTTTGGTGATGGAGCTAAAATTAAAAAAGGAGGTTGTCAGTTCCACATGTAAAAGGGCATCAGTAAGAATAGACAGCAATGCACTATTTAAATTGTGACATCAGACGGCCACAAAAAATATTCTTGTGGGGTGGACAGATCTATTTAGATAAAGGAATGTGCTGAAATAAAATAATATACTTGAAAAACCGACTCTTTTTATGTTACCTAGGTGATAACCTTTCTCCTGTCGTCTCTCGTGTCTCCAGGAAATCCAAAGGCCTTGACTTCACAGTGCCGACTCGCTATCCGCAGATACCTCAAAAAGATTAACAAGATCCACTGCATCGACCAGCTGGAAATGCCAACAAGTCTCATCAACTTCTTGCAATACAAGCTAGTCCCAGTCACTGTCCTGTAGCTAAGTGACCTGGAGACAAGTGATGATGAATTCACGTGTGACATTCTTACTTCAGCTAATGCTTTTGTTTTATTTGCAGACTGTGGTTCCATACTCTCTGTCTTTTTTTTTTTAACTGACTTCTGTTCATGTGCTGTTCTCTTGAGACTGAATCTTAAGTCAAAACATTAAATGTGTGGATAAGTAATGTGTGCTGATGTTTTATTAATAGTGTTTACCTTCTAGCTATTGGAAGACCTCTCCTAGAGGTTGCGTCTATTTGTCACATGTTGATCACAAGTTAGTTTTAGTTATTTTAGAAGAGCTGTTTGCTGCTCTGAAAACAAGCTTGCCTCAGTACATTATTATAATAATAATATAACATGTGGCTGCTGTGGTTGTGCTCCACAAAAATCTGTGTCAGTCTGTATAAAGCTGCTCAAAGTGAAATTCTGGTCAAAGTCTGAAGAAGAAGTCATTGAGCTGTGTTTTAGAAAAACGCCGCCTTCTACTGCATGACACATCTCCTGACATGATGAGTGTGATTCTTCCAAACATTAACCACATCTACATACATTAGAGAATGTGCAAGAATTATTAAATTAGCTGAACTGTAATATATAATGTTGATATTGTCAACAGCCTTTAATAAGCTGAGCTCTTGCATGTTTCTATGTATTTAAGCATATAAGTGTTCGATACAAAAGACAAAGAGGAATTGAGACACAAAGGTTTGGCATCTGAAAGTGACCACTAGAAATTAATATTAGAAATGAATCTCTTAGCAGGATCTTTTCATAGAAAATGAAATGTATAAAATGTACTGAGTGACACATTCACAATTTTTCAACTGTTAAAACAACAGTCATATGAACATATGAACAGTGAAAGAGTGATGCAGGCGAAAATCTACAGTGTGTCCACACAGTCATTCAGTGCAAAAATGCATTTAAAAGTCTCTGTGAAGCTTCTATGAGAAGCTTCTTATCAAATTCCCTCTTTGTGTTCTCTCAGACAGTGTTTCCCTGTTGAGCTGCAGGTGGAAGTATTGTAACAAAAAGAGGAACTTTGGTGCTAAAAAGACTAACATTGAAAGATATCTACTTCATTTGATTCATTTGGAAGGTTGAAGCTTCATATTAGCTTCAGATAAAATTTTAAACATTTTTGCACAGAAGGAGGGCTGTGGATTTTGGCCTTGTGCATTATGAAGGGATCTTCTGATGGTCAGTATGAACAGGAGGAATGATTGCAGCAAGAAAAACACGTCCTTTAAAGCCTCCGACTACTTGGTTTCACATCTTCAGTTTCTCTTGATGACATCAAATGTTTATAAGTTCATAATAATTAAAGTTTTAAAAAAGTCCTTTGTTATTATTTTGTTATTATATTTTTTTTAATTATTTTTTTTGATTTGACAGTAGCCCGGCAACTTAACCAAACAACTCCACTGTTACCAGATTCTGATTTAAATATTGCTAAATCCTGATTGGTGCAAAAAATGCAAATACAGAGATCACTCAAGGAACCAGGGACCATTAAAGAAAACTGAGAAATATTTGGTTATTTAATGATATAATTACTTCACATGTAATTCAGCATCAATTTCAATATTTTAAACAATTACACACAGACCACGACATGTGATTCTTCATACTGACCTGCAGATGTCAGGTGACTGACTGTGTCCTAAAAAGCAGAAGGCACTACATTTGGTAGAAAAGGGGACTGTATTATTTGTTTCCAGTTTTTTAAAGAAGACGTCTCAAACAGTAAACCAATCACTGCCGTGTCTTAAAAGACCAAATCAAACACCAGACTTCAAGTTTTGCCCTCACGATAAAACACGAAAGCTGGAGAAAGTAAAATAAAAAAAATAATTAATTTAACTTTAAGAACTAGCGATGGCTTTGAAAAAGAAGGACTCAAAAAGCAACATCCTCTCAAAAAACATTCATAAGCTCTGAAAACAGGAGAATATGAATTAAATATTTATAAATTCAGTCCAAAATGAGACACCTGCCATTAATGTGAAAGATAATTGTTCAAGTCCAGTCATCTTTACAACTTGCTTTACAAAATAGTTCTGCCTTTCTGATAAATTTCAAGTAGCAACAATTCAGAATAGATAAACAGTGTTCCTGAATGAAACACTTCATTTGGTCCCCTTTTTAAAACTGAGGTCAGCAGCTCCTTGATGACCATTGAGGCTTTTGTTGACACAATGCCAGTCGTCCTGGTGACCTCAGCCAAGCCCCACGTCGAGGGACATCATCACTACGAAGCCCAGGATGGAGGTCCAGGATGCCAGCTTTCCGTTCCCACTGGTGACAACAAGTTGGAGCGGAGAAATGGGAGAAGAGGGAGAGAAAGAGATTTAGAAAGAAAGAACACATTGTCTCATCTGTTTTTCACTTTTATCACTTTAATCCCTTCTTCCTTTACCCACCTGACTTGAGCCTCAGGTATGATGTCATCCACCACCACGTAAACCATCGCCCCAGCAGCAAACGCCAATGCATATGGCAGCAGAGGTTCTGCCAAAACCACAGCAAAAGCGCCCAGCAGCCCAGCAATGGGCTCCACCATGCCGCTTAGCTGGCCGTACCTGAGGGCACAACAGCAACATGATCTGAAATTGAATGAAATGTAACTTTACACAACCCAGCATTAGCAAAGACACATGTCTTTCCCTACCAGAAAGCTGTCCATGTTGAGACGCCTGAACCCCGAAGTGGCAGGCTCACTGCCAAGCCTTCTGGGAAATTCTGGATGCCAATACCGATGGCCAAATTTCTGAGGAGACAAAAAACAAATTAACAGTCAGATTATATCTATTTATAACAAATATTAGTGACTGACCTCACAAGGGCTTACAGCACTGTAGATTTTGTGATGTAGTTTCATTTTTAACCAACACAATACATTACCTGACAGATTACTCTGGTTTCTGTTCTTGCTTGTTTTCCTAAGCATAACAATAAAGATCAAAAGAAAAAAAATACAGACTGTCACTGAAACTAGAAAACCCATTGTCTGATGAAGGGGAAAACAAAACTAAGAATCTTCAGCCATGTTTGTATCTCTTTGAGGCACACGTTGATGTTCTGAGCTCAGTACTAACATCAGCATGGTGTTGCGGTGTTTAGGTGTCACAAAGGCTATTACGATTGATACGAGGGGGAACATGAATGTACCAAATTTCATGGTAATCCATCTAACAGTTGTTAAGATATTTCAGTCTGGATTGGAGAAATATTACTTTTTGCTATGATATATATTTCTATTGTCAGAGTCACATCTGTAATTGTCAGACATGAAACACCTGCTCAACATCTCACTGCTCCCTCTGCAGTGCCATCATGTCACCACTAGATGTCACCACAGCACCAGACAGCTGCCATCTACATAGTCCAGTGTATTTATGTTTTTTGAACTGAAAGTGACTATAGGAGCATTTTATTAATGTTTTGGTGTTTTAAAATGAAAGCTTTCAATTTCTTTATGTAAGTATTTATGAAAAAGAACCCTCAAAATTTTACTTTTGTGTCTTTTTAGTTCACACTTTTCAACTGTTCTGATGGAAGAGTATTTGAAGCATCTGCATACAAACTTGAGGAACACACAGCTTCAAATAGCTGAGACTCTGCAGGACTTTAAGTGGGGCTTTCTCAGCAACAGCTCAACCTACTTCTGGAGAAATATAAGAGTTGGCTAGAAACTGTTATAGGTGAGACCTCCCAACATGATATGATTGTGCTGTATTGTTGTCTGTGCTACAAAGAGAACCAGGTGGTTTCTTTCTAACCCATTAAATGTTTAGGTGCGTAAAATGATTACTGATGCACTAGAGGTGAGTTGATCAAGACGATGTTTTCTAAAGATAATCAGATTACTTGGACAAAGACTTCCAAGCAAATATTACAAGCCACTGTGGCACGTCAGTACATCTGTGAAGCTATAGAGAAGATGAGTTACGCTTTGTGGTAATCTTAGTAAGGTTGGATCTGCACTTTAACAGCATATCTCACACAGGTTTTGGTGTCAGAATTTTGCATACAGTGGGTCAAAGGGGCTCAGACAATTAGCATTCACATTTATTAAGTTCAGGGATTCACAAGAGACAGAATAAAGACAGTATAATAAGAGCTGGATAGGGCCCCGCCGCTCAGCCCTGAAGCCAGTTTTTCCCAGTGGGCACTTGCGGTATTACAGCAAGAAATCTCAAACTACAAACAAAGTCAATACTGTCTCTTTTTATTATGAATTTTTGATCCATGTAGGTTTCATATTTGTAAAACTTTCCTTTTAGGTGAGAAAAGCGATTTACAAAAGTTGATAAGTCATCACAGTGTAAAGTCTATGGGCCAAGAGGGAACTTGCGGGTGGGCTCAGTGGGAGAAACACTACGGTGAATATTCAGTGGGCCACACAACATGGAAGCAAACCTGGAAATCAGAAACTTCTTTTGGCGTATGCGCCAGTCTGGTAATTCTTATTGGACTGAATGGGCGCCATTCTCGGTCCAGTATCCAGCTCTTATAATTCATCCATGTCAAGCTCTAAAAAACATAGATTCCTACATTTCCCACAATGCAATAGGGGTGGGAATGACAGATGAACTCACACTACGATACTATCATGATATGCTTACCACAATAGTGCTGAGCAAAGCAGACCTTTTCAGTGAATTGAATCATCAGAATCGGTTCATTAAAAAGTTTTGTTACAGCTACGTACTGACACTCTCCCAATGCAACTTAATAGTAATTTTTGTTAGACCATTCCTGTCTGGTAAATACTCACATTTTCCACAATACAGGCTTTCTGTTAAAAAATTAAAGTTTCAATCCCAGTCCCAGACAGCCTTGGTGACATCATCAGGGTGATTTTTTTGCAGACTTTAGAAAGAAAAAATTTCAAAACTTTTTCTAACCCTTTTCAAATTTTGAAGTGCTCTTTATAAAAAAATAAATGGATAAGTTATGTGTAAAACTGATGGAGTCCCACTTCATTTCTAGAACTGTTATTCTGTCACCCTTAGAAGTGTGGAAATGTGAAGATAAACCAGAGAGCACCCAGAAAAAATGTGCACTTCTGCTGCATAATCCTCTAAATGTATTATTATAGAAAACATGTTTAATCTGTATCTGGATCCAGATCTGTATCTAAAAACACATACTGAGAGACAAAGGCAGTACTATATGAGGTGTGTCAGCAGACTTTATTCCCTCCTCTTATCTGCTCAATATATCAAGCCAATGTGCAATACGCACTTTTATTTAACCACGCTGATCAAATTTTCTCCAGTGTTATGACTGACAAATACACTTACTCATCCGAAAAAACAGCTGCCTTTAACTGATAACAACATACAACCATTATAATCAGTACAACTTATAAAATATAACTTTTTGTAGCAATATATTTTCCTTTGTTGAAGGGACAGTAATGTTCACTTGCATTCTCTCACATGGTTTATAAAGACAGCAGCCATCCATGATCAGATGCTAGTTCATCAGGCTGGTCTGGGCGGATAATGGCCAGACTGGATGTCCCGGTGAACTGTCACTGCTCTTTGCAGTACCAAGGTTTAATTGCTAGATGTCAGCAGCACACAACACAGCACAGTTATGGGTACAGATGGAAATTCTGACTAATCTTTACCTAATCCCAACCTTCTTTAATCTTTAATCTTAACCTAAACTTTACTGTTTCAACGTTATACCTAAACTTAACCATCTCAAGGCTTTTACCTTGAAAATACCACATTTTATGACTAAACCAACCTAGGGTTTGGTGAGTCAATCATTGTGTTCCTTCACATAAACCTGCCAGATAGACTGATAAATTACCAATTAATTTCTCACTTGCCAGTGTAAAAAGGTGACATTTTGGATAAATGAAGATATGTATGTGTATGTATATTGGGTGCCTTGATACCCATCTTACCTTGCACTCTCAAATGTAGCAGATGAAGTCTTTCCAATGGCTCCGAATCCAACCCCCACAGCCAAGCCCTCTGCAGATGAAACACACAGACAATTGATCACTGTATGCATAAGTGCTGTATCTTATCATTGGACTGAATTGACGCACTTCATTACACAGGAAAAAACAAGAAATTAAACAAACTAAATAAAATGCGCAAAGAACAAGACTGTACAAATAGATACAGGTGGAAACAGATATTTAGAGAGTATACAGAAAAAAGAACCCACTCGGTCTGGAATGAACTGTGATTTGCATACACAGAACACTGTGATGTACTTACAGATACAGACTTTGGGGATGTACTGTATTCTTTTATTACAGTGTACCTTCTATAGTCAGGTTTCTACTGATACTTCTCTCCTTAAATGAATATGCAGCCCTTGTAGAACTTAGGCTGCACAATGAGACATATTTGCTGAACTACTAGTAGTAAATATTAGAATTATGTCTTAGTGGCTTTCTGTAAGGAACTGGGAGTTACAACAAATGGTCTGCTCAAGATTTTGAACATTTTGTGAGGCTTCTACTCGTACAACTGCATAAAGTAGTATGAAAGGAAAGCTGCATCACAACACTGATGACCACTGTCTCTGCTCCCTCTCCACATGCTCTGTACACTCTGTGCAGCATCTCGCTCCCATTCGTCTCATTTGTTATGGCTGTCATGCATACTTAAAGTACACACCATTCAAACTGAAAGGGAAAAGGTCACAGCGCGTGCTGTATCTATGAGTGCATTCATGTGTTTGAGAAGTATGTGCGTTAGTGTGCTTGTGTGCATTTGCAGTCAGATCAACAGGCTGTTTTGCATTTCATACCGAAAAGGCAGTGAAGCAGTATTGCACCTACTTCAAGTGCTGACAAACAGTCATGTCCTGAAATGCCATTAACAGCTCAGTGATTACGATGCTAAATCATGCTAATTTCCTGATTTTATTTTTCATGGCTAGCATTAATAAACAAGATAAGGGCATGCGTCAAGGAGTAAATTGTGCCCTCAGATAGTTGAGTGGTTTAGCCACCAGCCTCTGGAATCACATCCCAACACTGAAAGTTGGTCTAAACTAGGACTCTTCCTCCATTAAACAAACATATTTACGATCTGAGAGCAAACTTTAAGCTTTGTGTTTCCAACCAATTAGTATGCTGACATGGCATGCGAACTTGTTAATGCTTGTTGGCATGTGAACAGACAGCTGTGGAGCTAAGCTTGAAATGTCCTACAGAGAGAAAGGATAAACCCAATATTTTCTTGCCAGACTAGCGGTGACAATCTAAGAAAAGCAGAAATATATCTCTGTTTTGCTTCTGTGCAACAATTTTGTTTTCGTGTTGTGAATTTCCCTTCTGGGAATCAGTGAAGTTTTATCTTATCTTGTAATTAGCATTAAGGTGCTTCTAAACAGCAAACAGTTGAACCTGCATGGTGCAAACATGCTGCCACAGCAGCTACCAGCAACATCCATGAAGACCCACCCTTTTCCATACAGTGCATTTACTTCTATCCTACTTATGTCATCACATAATATTTCAGAGAGAGCTGCACCTTAAAAGAGAGTGAGTGGTGAGCAATATGGCATGATTAAAAGACAATAACACTATACACATTCATTGGACCACTGGGAAAGCTAACTTTGAAGCTGATGTTGCCCCAAACAGTTTGCCTCTAAACTGGCGTAAGACTCAGACACCATTAAAATCAGATCCTGTTTAAAGAAATAGTTTGGAAAATCCCATTATTCATGTTCTTGCTGGTTTCGCGAGATCACAAGATCGTGCAAGAATCCCTCTTGTCAGGCTCCAAGTTATGCGCTTGCGTCCAAACCACCAGAGGCTCAGGACCAATCAGCATCGCGAATCTAGCTGCCTCACAAGGTGAGACGGTGATAGACAGTGATAGACAGATGGTGGTATTTTTTTGAAAGTGCCTGCCTTTTTCCAAACAGTTCCCAAGGACGGCTTCTCAGATGGTTCTGTGTACCAAACCATCTGGCGCGTCAGGTTAGAGACGATGAGAACATCAGTACCACTCTCATTCTGGAGTCTTGTCATCACCGTGAGGTTGCCAGGCAACCAGCAGAGACTCCAGAAAGTCACTGTGCCCAGCCAAGAAGTAGCCCTATACATAACCCCCATAAATCCACAATGTGTTGTTTTTACACTTTCTGGTTTTTCAAAGGATTTATAAAAGATGTAAGGGTCATTGCTTGACAACTGTTATTAGGCACGGCAGGTCTGCAGTGCTTTGGCTCTCTTCACACGTTGAAGCAGTGTGAATGGGGCTGTAGCAAGAGTGATACCAATGCATTTAAAGAGTTTTGGAAAAAGTGTTACAAAATACAGTAAGTTTACCTACTCTAACTTCAGATTAAGCTTGTCAGCATGCTCGGCTACCTCTCTACTACCTACACTAGTTAACCAAGTATATTCCAAGGCCAAAAAGAACATCATTAACTACCTGCATTAGTTTGAGGTTGCTTTTAAAAAAGCCCTGTTCACAACAACTTCCACTCTTTAGTATTTCCTACCTGTAAGCCCATCCTGGATGCCATCAGAAAACTCTGTCCTGCTCTTAATTAGAGGAAGTTTACACTCCAGCAACACATCACATAAACCTTGTTTGAGTGTTGTCTTGGCATGTGGACACTTGTGTCTGCAATTTATTAACATGTGAAAAAAGTTGCTGTTTAACTAAAACTAAGGGCTGCATCATACAAATATGGGTCTCAAAATGATTACCAACTTATAAGCTACAAATATGTATAATAAGAGGTTTATATGTTGCAGTTATTTTGTAATTAACAGAAGTATCTTCCAACTCCTCTATTTTTATTTAAAAATGCATCATGTGGAAATCAAAGGTGATTTATAGGCTGATTCTGACAGCCTTCCCTTTACCCTGGTGACTCTTGTTACACTTATCTCGAGGTGGCAGGTATCTGTGCCATCAGCAGTCTCTAATTGGGGGAGTGATGTCACTGTCAAACGCAATTAATCATGCTAGATCTGCTGGTTAAATTTTGTGCATCCGACAACAGAGTGTGGCAAAATAACCAGACAAACCTCCGTGCTTGTGTACAGATCAAACCTGTCGGTTATCATTGAATATTCTGTTTCTAACACAGATCCACGGGCGTGTTGGAAACTGACACATTGAACAGTTCACACACTCCCATGATGAACTGTAGTTCAATTAAAACGTCTCTCTGCTAAAAACTCCCTCAGGACCGTCTGTCTGAGTCTGGCCAAAGTGTAGCCTGGAGCTCTGCATTTTTAATTACAATAAAAGCAGACATGTGGCTGTGATGAGCAACATGTGATGATGAGAGTTCAGGTTAAATATTATAGTGGTGTTCCCAGTAACATAAGTGTGTTATTTTAAAAATATATTTAAATTTATCTGTGGATCATTACCAGAATCATATTAATGTTGCAAGAGGAAACGATTGCCAGCAGTTATTTTTGCATGAAAAAAATCAAATCTAACTAAAAATATGACATGCAAAATACTAGACCACATTAGTTCTACTGTACTTCCACTTTATATATGGCACTGTGTTTGATGGTATGTAACTGCAGATGGTCATTGTATTGATCATTGTGATGCCATGTAAATTCACCAACTGTTATGTACGGAAAACACAGTCTCCAGAAAAATGAATTTAACTTAAGAGCATATTTTAGGAAGATCAGTCGGCCTATTCTATAAGATTTATACTGCTAAATTAATTTTAGATTTTGGAATTTGACTGACAGATATTAAACATTGTCTTTTGTCTATCTATCCCAGTTGTTTGTAGAAGGTTTTATTGTTGGTACAAGAGGTGGAATAAGACTTCCAATTATTTATATATATTTGTCTTTGAAGCATGTAATCAAATTATTTTCCTTCACTTTACAGTTTGTTTTAAGGGCATTTTTATTAGTATGCTGCTGCTTTTTCTCACCACGGCTGCTTGTTAATTAATGGAATTAATTGATAGTGCGTCATGCTGCTGCCGGTGTTTGTGTTCTTTCTTTGTTAGGGTCTGTGTGGGTGACCCGGGCCCCCCTTGGATTTGATCTCTCTTTTTGAAGATTAATTTAAGCAAATCGGGGTCAGGATTGGGTTCAACATTTTGGACCCGTGAAGACCTCAAATATGAATGAACAACCTTATTATGATGTGATATATGTGTAACCTGTTCTTTGGTCCCTTTTGAAAAAGGTCTCATTGAGATTTCCTGGTTAAATAAAGCATAACAATAATGTGCTGAGGTTGGTAAAAACAACAGGGTTTGTCAAGGAATCCAAACAATAATCATTAAATCAAATCAAAATGTTAAAGCACAAGAGTCTGAAAAAAATCCAGTAATACTGGTGTCACTAGCAGAGAGAGTGGTTGAGATGATTCTTGAGAAGTTTGCTGTGTGAGTCTTCAATTCTGTCAAGACAGAAATGAGAGATTTTTCATATCGTCGTCTGTGTATCATCTTTTTTTGTTACTGCCAAAAGAAAACTTGGTTTTGGGGCAAAAATGTGTGTACTTGCCTGTGTGTGTGTGTTTCTGTCTCTACACAATTCTGTGTGTGTGCATGCATGTGTGCAGTGGCTGGTCCCATCCACTTCCTGCTAAATGTTCTATGCTCTTTTAAGCGAGTCTGATGATACTGCTGCTGACAGCCCATTGTCACAGCAGCCACTCATTCCCATCGTACTTTCCTTTAATCTCTTCTCCTCACTCGTCTACACACTCCTTTTCCACTGAGCCTGCCATTACTGCGCCTCTCTCTCTCTCTCTCTCTCTCTTTGCTCTCTCTCCTTTTTGTGCTACTGCACCACTATGAGGTTTTACATTAATTTCACTTTTTTTTTCTTTTGTGGTGAGATGTTTCTTTCAACCACATCAAAGTCTCCTCTCATCTCCCTTTATGCTGTCGCTTATTCATTCTCCCCTCATCAAGGATAGAATGGTGACATTTCAAAATGTACTATAATCTGCTGTATCACAATATACAAATTACCTAATAAAACCAAGGCTAAATCCCCTGTAATACTCAGCATCTGGAGAAATTTAATTAGCGGTTACTCATTTGCATTGAAGAAAAGAATATGCTACACTGGGTGTTTCTGCGTCGGCAAAATCTGCTGTAAAATTCACTAAACTCTCAATGAGCCCCTCTTTGCAAGAGACAGACTTTATTCCTCTTTTCAACTGTTATATATATATATATATATATATACCTGTTGCCATGATAAATTCAGGATGTATATTTCCATAGCACTCATTCAATCAGTACAATAACAGTCATGTCATACTCACTTCTCTGCTGCTCTGCGTGTCTCTCTGGAATAGAAATTTGTTCTCATCTTACTAATACATTTCGATTGCTCCTACTTTGCTGTTCTTTCATTCAATGTTAAACTACTATTTTTGAAATTCAACACTTTGTGTGCAAATGTTTTTAGAAAGCCTTCCAGCAGCTCGAAAGGCATTTTTCTTCCTAACCTAATATGTTTTTAATTTAAAACATCTGCAGAAAGTGTTGAGTTTCATTGACAGTAATGGTTGAAAGAACAGTAAAGTAGAATTAAGTGGGAGTGATGAGTGACACAGTGGCTCTGTTCAGACAGTTTTGGCAGAGTGGTGAGTATGACATAATGGTGTTGTTTTGAAAAGATTAGCTCCGTGGAAATCTAGCAAGACAACAAGAACACATGGAGGAAGTTTTGAGGTGCTGAGGTTGTTTGTAACATCAAACAGCATTCCTTCAGTTTGATGTAAACTACAGAGCAAAAAACAACTTGCTTTACTCAATGTGTGAACACTTGACAGATTTTTAGCTGTGCTCAGGGCCTGGCTGCAGGCAAGGCGAGGCCGGTCAGTTGGTCGGTCCACCTCTCTGGTCCAGACTGAAATACCTCAACAACTATTGAATGAATTGTAAAGAAATTCTGTACAGACATTAATGGCCCCTAGATGATGTATCACACCAACATCACTGACCTTGAGGAGGTCATTTGTGTTTTTAAGTTTAATGTCTTGATGACTATTCGATGGACTGCCATGACATTTGATAGACAGACAATCATGTCTTCCTCAGGATGAACTGTACTAACTTTGGTCATCTCTTAACTTTTCATCTAGCTCCACAATCAGGTCAGTTTAAAATGTTTTTGTTAATAACTTTAATTGAATAATTGTGCAATATTTTGGTGTATGATGCGCAAAATTGATGTCATTCCCATTAGTCTCAGCTGTACTTTGTGTTTAGTGCTAATCACTGAATGTCAGCATGCTAGCTAACATGCTAAAATAAGACAGTGATATGACAAACAATAAACCTGCTCAACAGTAGAATATCAGCATCATTATTGTGAGCATGTTAGCTGGTGTTAGCTTTTAGCTCAAAGCACAGCTACAGTACAGACTCATAGAGCTGCCAGCATGGCTGTAGACTCTTCTAACAACTTCCTTTATATGGTATATGTATGACTTTTGGTTTATATGGTAGTTTTGTAAAAATGTTAGTGGTTATTTAATCTTAACTTGTTGGATAGAGGACCCTAAGTGTAGGAAAGTGAGCTTGCTGAAAAATCAGTGAATTGCTCAGACAAGCTTTATCCGGGTAGAAATATATTTAAAAAATGGTTTGGTTCAATTTTCTTGGTTTCTTGTGTTTTCGAATAACCTTCTACTATATTTCCAGTTATGTTTTGATATTCTCGTGTGCCTCTGATATTGCTCAGCCCGACTGCTAGCAGTAGCTGTCATTGCTCCACCCGTCACACTAACAGGGATCAACACTGATGGTGAGGTTAAAGACGGCTATCAATCTCCTTCTCAGTTTGATAGACTGTCACCAGCTCCTGTCACGGCTCTGTTTCTGCAGTGTCATGGAGCATTCAGAGCCTCTTTGATGATCAGGACATATTATTACTGTATGCAGCTGTTGTTTTTGTTATTTAAAGGGGAGAGCAAGGCGCTAACACTGCTAGGATGAGTGCTTCCATTCCCACTGGGACAGCTATGTGTCAAAAAATAAGTGCACTTATCATGCTGTGGGAAGAAGCACTCACTTAATTGCTGATTTTTTTTTTCTCAGCACAACAAATTACTGTTCAGTATCAGTATTACAGCTGAACCAAGATTTTTATGTAAACAGTCCTCTTTAATCAGCCTCTGAATCACAAAATGGAGTTATCACAAAGTCAAGCCATTAAGGGAAAAAAAACGCAAGGTCCTCAGTGTTTGTGGTTGATGTTAAATTACATGATTACCGGTGAAGAAGCACTTCAAAGAAGCCAAACAGGTTCATCCTACTGCAATTTGGGGAGACAAAATTACACATTAAGACCAGAATACAACAGGATAGACCATTATTGTAAAAAGAAAAACGACCTGCTTCAGACGAACAAAACATGGTAACTTGTTTCTTTAATTTTATATTTCATGAAGCACAAAGAACACATTCTCTTAATGAGTGACTAGCAGTTATGACACAGCATGATTCTAAGTAAAGACAAGTCTATGCACTGGTGCTTATACAATATGAACACACACACACACGCACTGTGTTTCAACTGGAGGAACCAGGGACTAAATATAGTTCCTCCGGGGTTAGTATTTTCCAAAAGGTACGGGAACTTTTGGGTCAGGGTTTGTAGGGCTGACCATTGCTGATTGGTCAAACACAGTCACCACAAACTTGTGTACCACTTCATTCATCAAATAAAAACATACTCATCTATCAATAATAGAAAGAGGGGTGGACATTTCTTGTTGTTTATTATCGTTAAAAAGCAAAGTTAGGCTGTGTTGAATGACAGAGAGTTAGTGGGGGTGGGTGAGCGAGCTAATGAGTGAACTGAAAGAGGGAGTGGTGGCGGTGAATGTGAGCAATAAAACTATTTTCTGATTATTTCATGGTGTTTACATTCTAAAGGAGAAATAAATAGCCATCAAACACTAAACAGCTTGTTTACTGTGGAGGCAGGCGCTCCTCCTCTGCAATTCTCTTTTGATTCATTCATTATCTCTAACTCAAGAGTCACACACCAGTTGATATAAACATCAACAGGTAACTGTGTTGTTTCCTCAACAAAACTGAGAACTGCATTTAGTATGATCTTGTTTTTTTTAACTTGTATAATCTGCTCAGATCTTCAGATGAGGGGGGATTTCAGTTCCTGAGATTATCTTTTGGCTCCATAATTTCTAGAATGTTTTGGTTGAAAAGTTTTGGTTGAGTTTTATATCTTTTAAGCAACTTTGTTTTTTAAAAATGCACAAATGAAACTGGATTTAGATATTTACATACAAAGAAATTCAAAAAAATCACAAATTATTTGGTTTGTCAATGAAGCAGCAGGCTTGGCATCCCGTAGCTCTTACATCTGATACTTGTTCCCTTGAGCTTGGCAGGGCTGATGGAAAAGACAACGCCACCGAGTTTGTTCTCTCCTCCCAAGCAGGAACCGCACGTAGTTAATCCACCGCAGATAACGTATTATTGGCATCGACTTATCGGATATATTTAAATATACTTACATGCACATTTGAATCACGACTTGATGAGTTGTTTGCTCAATTAGTTTTTGTTTTTCTGGTTGGGAGTAGAGACTGTGGGAGGTCTGATTCATTAACAGCCTCACAGGAGAGTTCTGTGGGTATATCTCCACCTACAAATGCTGGTTCTGTGTACACGTGTGTGGCTGATGTGAACGTGTGTTGGATTATATGTACACAAGTGTGCTTATAGAAGCACATGTTCAATTATGAGAAATGAAATGCGTGCAGTGACCAGTATATGGTTTTACTTATTAATGAACTTGCCTTTCACATGAAATCTGATATTTAGTGAAGTGCTCTTTAGTAACACAGCCACCTCTTATTCTCCTCCTGCAGACTATACATTTCCCTGATTTATATTGTATCCACATTTTTTGAAGCAAACATCATTCCACACTATGATAATTACGCTGCTGTTACTGATTGAACAAATGGAAATCAATCGAGTACGACGCGGAAAATCATTCAAACAACTGAAACGGCATTTTCTCATTAATTGTGAAGGCTACTCTCTGATGTGAGCAAATTGTTAATTGTCCATAGCTTAATGATGCATTCTATAGTTCCACATTTAATTAAACCATCAGATGAATTTAGTGAAGTAAAAGATGCAATAATTTCCTAACAAACTTGTGGAAAGTATAAAGTCTCATTAAAACTTATCGCACTCATCTCACTAGTTGCCTGATTAGACAGAGGGAATGCAGCAGCAGTAGTTAAAGCGACGGTAATAGACACTCTATTCATTGCAACATTTTGACAGTAATCAAAAGAAAAGTAATTTCTTTCTCCTTTATTTTCTTTCCATCACCGCCTTTAGAATGTTTGTTTGCAGTGATGAAGTGATTAGCAAGCTCACAAGGGTAATGTTGCTAAATGGACTAATACATGCAACAGTAAGCTTAGCAAGAGGCAGCCAAACTTTTCAAATATGAAACGTATTATAGCTCTTGTGAAGACTAGTTTAGTGTTTTGCATTATGTATGTAAGGAAGGTGTTTTGTATGTTATCCTAAGAATGAAGCAAATCAGTTTTGCACATTCAAACACTGTTGTGAAAATTGAGCCAAAGCAATCATGAAACACTGAAATGTAAGACATATTGCAGCATCTTAAGTACAACTTACAATTCTCAAGATGATTTGTGTTGCCAGTCTTACATACACGGCCTGAATAGAAATAGTTCCTTAACCCAACCCATGCTCTCTGATATGACATGAAAAAAAACTCCCCATAAAGCTAAATGCAAAACTGTGAATTTCTAACTAAGTAGGTGTTAATTATGTTGGTGATCATGCTGCCAGCTCCTAGAAATGTCAACAATAACTGGTAATTACTTCCCTGTTGTTTGCTACATGAATCTTACTATGTTTATCTCCTGTTAGAATCTTCCTGTTAGTTTCCTATGTTTAGTTTTCAGCTGTTTCTTCACTTACGGAATAATCTTCAAATATTGAATACCGCACCTCCTTAGGCGTCGCCTTTGATATATGATTGACATGTCATTAGTCTAATTAGCTCATTAGATTTGACAGAACAGTGACTTGTTGACGTCTGTGTAGTGTTCAATAATGCAAGGACTACTCCAGGAGAAACCTGTCCATTTGACAGATTTTTCACCATAAATATTCAAACAACTTAGTCTAAGCAAGGGAGAGAAAGGTTATTTACATTCAGGGAGCATTTCAACCTGGACTCAAAACAAAACAACCAGGGTTTGGCACAACACCATTATTGGCTTTCAGTGAAGCTCTGCATCAGGTAAGTTTTTCAATATGGAGTGGAAGTGAAATTGGAAGTGATACTATATTTGTTACCTACACATGCTTTATATGTTTTCCTCTTTCTGCCTCAAACGCACACATACACACGCACACAGTGAAATACACACCTTGTTTTGTCATTCACGGGGTCAATGTGTTGAAGTGATTTAGTGTATGATGCACAACCTGTTCTCATTCCTCGGGTAGATTGTTTCTCTGTCAGCATTCAGCTCAAGCAAACTTTCCATTTGGGTTGAATGTGTCAAGGCTGCTCTGGAATTAGATTTTTTTTTTTCTCAGTTCAGCTTGTTAGCTCAAAAAGCTCAGACAAACAGTTTATGGCTATGAGATTCCTCTGTTAACTCCACCATTGTAGACATGTTGCCATAGCAACTTTAGCCACATATGTTTGTTGTTGCCTTAAGGTCATGTATGCAGTTTTCTTGATTGCATTTAGTTCTATTAGAAATGCCATCATGCCAGTCTGGTGTCTGGACAAAACAGTCTGGAATGCTTTCCTTTGGAAGCCAAAAGAAAGCCCCTCCCCTCCTGATATATAAATCAACAGGGGTAGTAAACTATTAGCTTAAAGCTCTTCGTTTCATAACTTTAGAAGTAGTGTTAGACTTTTCTGTCAGCTTCCTGATTCATTTTAAAAAAGACAAAAGAAAAAGACAGAAAGAGCTGAGAGCGCCGGCGAGCAAGAGAGAGAGCAGCTGTGGTCTAGTGAGCTAGAGAGTGAATGAAGAGGTGAATCAGATCAATAAAACGTTATTTTCTGATTGTTTCACAGTGGTTATGTTCTAGAGCACAAAAATGCCTACACCCCGACACACCTGCGGCTATTCAGCGCCTGACTTGGTCTTTGATGCCATCTGACACATGCATGCGGCATGCTCTCATGCATACCCTGAATGACAGGCGCACAGTGAGGGCTGGTATAAATGTACATATTTTTGATGGCCCACCGGGATTTGCCCTAGTATCACCAATGGTCAGTACATACTGGCCATGACCTACTGTTGCAGCTGTAAAACGGTGGATGAATTGTTCTGAGCATCACACAATCCTCATGAAATGGCTCGTTTCATTATCAGAATGTGATCCGTTTGGTCCGATAACATTTGGAAAGTCTAGAAGAGCCGAATGATTAAAGGCCAAACAACCAGTGTGGGAATGTCGCACCCGAAAGAGATTTAAAAACTCCTCATACTGTGGAATACGGAGAGATTTATCTGGCGGTGATAGGCTTCATGAGCATTGTGCGAATTTGTTTGGCAAGGGCTTCAATGTAATGGACATTCATTTATATGTAAATGTTCTGTACTGCAGTGACTGGTAGTAAAAGAGGTTTATTTCTAAGACGCTACACAGCAGCAGCAGAGCTTTAAGCTAAATGCTAACATGCTCACAATGACGATGCAAAATGGCTGATGTTTGGCAGGGTCCATGGCCCCTTAGTTCAGCTTGTTAAGACGCTGACATTTGCTAATTAGCACTAAACACAAAGTGCAGCTGATGTTTTGCAGGTATTTGACTATGAATCAATCATTTGAACAAATTAAAATGCTGACCTAATGATGACACTAGATGAAAATCCTGAGATGGGAATTAAAGTGTATCCAACAGTAGTGGATGTGGAGAGATTTCGCTGGATAAGTGAAAACTTTGACCTGTTGGTGGTGCTAGAGTAAAAATCACAGGATCCCCACAGTCAATAGAATTCATCCTGTTAGCGCCATGATTGTCTGCAACACGTTTCATGGGGATACATCTTATAGTTGTTGAGATATTTCAGTCTGGATCAAAGTGGAGAAAAGACCGTGCATCAGACCACATTGACTGATGTGTTTGCTTGATGTTTGTTGGGTTATTTTTCTTTTCTTCCCTGTCTAAAAATCTGTACATGTTCTCTGACTGTTTGATCTTTTTATTTATCATGTTCTGCTCCTAAATAACTGCAATCATTTTGCTGCCACTCAGAATCAACAAGAAGATCCCAAAAGAAACATAAATCGGGTGTTGAGGTCTTTCTTAGATAGCTCATGTTGCCGAAGTTACTGCTCATTTTGACACGGATATTCGTGATGGCATATAGATGTGCAAATCACCACCACAGTTACACTTGTAACTCTCAGGATTTTACAAAGTGACTTTCACTTTCATTCTAAGAATTCAACTGAACACAAATTCCCTTGTCAGATACTTAATACAGCCTGATGGCTTGTTCTCACCTGGGATGTTGTGGATGGTGATGGCAAGAATGAGGAGGAGGATGCGTCGCCAGCTGCTTCCATCATGCCCAATTCCTTCCTGTTGCTTATTTCCTGTTTCCTGTCCATCTGAGCTGCCCGAATGAGGTCCTCTCCTCCTCTGGTACACATCCCCATTCTCTATTTTATCTGCATAACAGAGAAGAATAATAAAGCAAATTATGAAAACACTGTGCAACATTTGACCACTGATAACAGGTCATTGGATTACAAGTAAACAGGCAAGTCATTCCAATATGCTTGTAGAAGGAGGCAAATATAAGCCTTTTGTAGCTTATGTCAATGGCTACTTTCCCCCACTTTGTTAGTCAAATACACTATCAGGTTATTTCTGCAGTTTAGTATTTTGTATTTTTGAGTTGTAGTTGTAGAACTAAGCAGGCTGAAACATTTTTTTGTCTCTTTGAACAAATTACAGTAAAATAAATTAAGAAATAAGGCGAAAATAAGAAACAGGAGTTCTTCGTATTTCATGAACTGACAATCTTGGTGCCATTTTATTGGAGTGTCCACGTTATTTTTTTCCAAGAAGTCTTGGTCCTATTTTTTATTTTTTGTTAACAGGTGTTCTGTGAATCTCAAGCAACTTGAATGCTGCACTCTCAGTTATTCAGTGAATAATGATCCCTCGTGGCTTATAAGTTAGGGAAGCAGACTTGTGTCTGAAAGCTTGCCGGGTACCCATACCCCATAAATCTAGACAAAGAAAGTGAAAGAGCAGCACTGAGCTCACAGTGAAGCTTCCACGAATACTGGAAATAAAAGTTAGAAAACTGAAGTATGCTTTGCCGGTCTAACAGCACCTGAAATCCCCTTTCTGATTGTTAAATCTTTGCTTTTCCACCATCTGAAAGGTGGTATAAAGGTGAGAGGGCTTTCAATTTCAATTCAGTTAGTATTCAACTTGTCTCTCAGGCTCTTAACTGTCATTCTTCACCATCTCTCTAATGACTACTTCTGTCACACTTTGTGTGTACAACTGAGTGTAACATCATTGGAGACTGTCTGACTGTGTGTGCTGCTATCCCCAGTTGTATGATTTATAGCAATAGGACAACAAAGTCAAACGAAAAACAAAGGTTTCCTTGGGTTAGATTTGAGAGGCTGGGTGATGCAGTCAGGAAGAGGCTATGACAGTAGGCTTTTGATGCTGCCAAAAGTGTTAAGTGTGTCTATTTGGAACGAGAGAAAACACATTTGCCCTGAGATGTAGTCGGATGACGGACTATTTCCTTTGAACGATTTGGGACACTTAATGGCCTCTGTAGCTCAAGGGGAAGGATGATAAATGTGTCAACGTTCACAGCTCTCTCCACACACACAGACATAAATAATAGTCACAGATTACTTTACTTTATACCCTGTTAGTATTCCGTGTGATTACTTCACCAGCTGGATGATTTTGCAAAAAGGAGCTTCAAAGATGATCCGTGAATGCACAAGAGCCAACGTGTCAAGAGGTGCATCCAATAAAGAAACTATAACAATCCAGTTCATTAAGCCTCTTTCTTTAAAATGCTAATCATGTGTTATATTCACCTGAATATCATCAAGTAACATAAACAAAACCCTCGGATTTGTCAGTCAAGCCTCAATCACTTGAGGTTCTTTTACACGATGAAAACTTCCTGTGAAGCATTGCACTCAGCAAACAATTATCCACAAGATATTTCAATCAAACAGGGGCTTAAAAGATAAATAGGCTTGTTACAGATTCAATGAGATGCCTCTGCTGGCTGCCTTAAGTCTGATTAAGATGTCTATCACCAAGTTTATATTTGCAGCCTGAGGGATGCAGGGCTACATTTCTCATCTAAAAAAAAAATTGTTCTGAATTTGGCCTTATATCAATCCAATTATCAGCACTGCAATCTCTGTTAATGTCATGAGAACAAAGTTAATGGCCCAAGACAATCTAATTAGCACAAAGCTTCTGCTGGAGGTTGAACAGACAATATTATATTTGCTTGACATAAAAAAGGAAATAATGCAGAAGAACACATCATCAAACAAATGGAAATTCAGCCTGACAGGAGTGAACGTCACATCATGGTAATTAGCTAAACAAATGGTCCAGTGTTTCAATATTCTGAATTTGCCTTCTGTGAGACAACAGCCTATAGAAACAAGATGTTGGCATGTGGAGGATGGTTTAGATAACCTACTGAGCTGCTCTTCTCATGAGATGCCACCAACAAAATCACACAAAGCCTAAAATATGTCACTTTACATGAACATGAATCTTGGTCCACTTTCAACCATGTGCAGCCATTTAGGAGAAATTGCAGCAAATACCAAAAAGCAGTATTTTCAATTGATTTGACACATTAACATGGTAGTATTAGCTTCTTTTGAACCAGTGTGAGATTTTTTTTTAAATTTTAAACTCCAAGTCCCTTTTAATTGTTAAGTCAGTGATATAGAAGTAATATCCTTAACACACTAGAGCCATTTAATTTCTTATCTTTATTTTCTAATGTTTGCCTACAATTAGTGACACTGTTCTTTTTTCTCTTGCTTTAACATTTAGAGTTTCCATCTTGTGTTTTAATCTACAAACACAGAGCAACACAAGCTCTGATTGGCCAGCTGCTGAGCTGTGATATCACACAATTCTTATGATTGTTCCTGCGCAATACAGAAGGTGGCAGCACTGTGCAACAGATGACTTTTTTTTTTTTACTTCATTTTTAAATTTTTAAAACAGAATTTGAATGCAAAATTAATTGAAGTTATAATTGCTCTTTTAAAATGTATGCATTTATTAATCGGCTTTAATTAAACATTGATTAATCATCCTGGAGGCACACGGCAGACTCTACAGTCATTAGCCATTACCTGCCTACAACCCGTCCATCCTGACCACTCTCTGCTTCCTTCTCTCACTCTCTCACATTCATTCTCTAACACAAGCAATGGCCCTAGCACAATTCAAGTGTCTCCATTTCGCCATGTAGGCGGCTGTAAATTGGAATTATCTGGTGTGCAAAGGTCATATGATCTAGACAATTGCTTGGGGTGCTCAGTTATATCTTCAGCCTGGAGATGCCAAAGACCCAGAGTCCACTTCACTGAAAATGAACCCTGTAAACCACAACAAAGGACTGTGTGTACATACACCACAACAATTTGTCCTCCAAGTACAATCCCTGTTTCCCACACACTATAAACCACATGTACAATTGTACACTTACGTAATACAGAATACACATAGAACTGTAAGACACTGCTTAAACTATATTGAACATTCTCATGTACATTGTCATGATGAAATGAACTGCAATATATATGGTGTCAACCAAATATCAAACACGTCTATAACTTTTGTAGATAAACCTGGGCTTGTGATGTTAATTTTAAGTATATAACTGGCTAAAGCATCAACAATTATGAGAGAATTCACCACCTCTCTGACACAGTCTCATTAAAAACACATTACCGTAACATTCTCACAGGCAATAATCTTTACTCAGCTGTTGTTTTGGATTGACTTTAACCTTCCACCCCTTGTACTATGTATGGTATTATTTTGAATCAGGGCTGGCAATTGGCATGGGTGGGGTGTCAGACAGCAGCATCAACATTGTAAATTTCATTTCTTTATGATTAAATGTGTAGCTCATAAGCAGTGCTCAGACATCAAGCTTGGAGAGGCTATATGTCATCAAGGGAGGGTTGGAGAGATTGTTGCTAAATGAGAATAGCTGGTCCACCTTAAAGGTCAGTCCACCTTCAGTCTTCTTCCATGATAACCATCTTTGGCATAGCGTAATCAGTACAGACACCACACGTAAAGAGCATACTAGCCAGACAACAGCCAAGTTTTCTTTCTTTAACAAAAATCACAGAATGAATTATAGGTAGTCATTATAGGCAGTGAAAGAAAAAAGTCTCAGTTTTAAACTTCACATGCTAAAGCATTGCTCTAGCAATTAGAAAATTACACTCTCAAATCTCAATCTCGAAATAAGCACGATTAATGATTTAGTCCTAACAGAAGCCAATGCACAACTGTGTTAGTAAAATCTTCTATCTCACAAACTCAGATTTTTACATCATTCACTATAACATTTGCATAAATAGAAAACAACCCATAATGTTCCTTAACAAGCTGCTCTTGCGTAGTAGAGAAAAAGCACTGAGTTGATATGACATCAAAGATATAACTCCTCATGCAAACAGAAAAATATATGAATATAAACCATAAAAACTCCTTTTCAAAGAGAAAAACATGAATAAACCCTCCATTAGGACGATGCAGTGGTGTGTGTATGCATTTGGGTGTATGAATGCAGATACATGTGTTTGTGTATGTGATGGGCTTCATCTGAATTAAACAGTCTTCAAAGAGAAAGGGCATTGACCAGTAGTTGCTATCATCAGCTCGCTGTTATTGCCATTCATTCACATTGAAAGACACAGACCTTGACACAGACAGGCTTGTTGCTTTTAATATTTTAAATTGAAGCTTTAATCATCCTGGCAGAGAGACTGGCCTTTTCCATCAGAAATTTTGTCCAAGTTCTTCAAAAAGCATAGTAAAAAACATGTGACAGTTTGCAGTATGTATTCTACATGTTGCAAATATAACCACCAAAGTCCAATTCTACAACCAAAGAACAGCATGTTCCTCACCCTGTCTCTTTTCAGTTGCATGTTGGGAAAGAATTCAGCTTCATAACCTCAAACAGGATGAGCAGAATAGATAATTGATGGACAGATGGAAGAACACCAAGGACAGAGAGTGGATAAACATCCCGTAAGGTTACTTGCCAGCTGAGGACATAAAGAAACTTGGCTATGAAGAATGCAAAGAATGCACACATGTAAAACTCAAAGTGCTTGTTGTCTCTTTTCACTCTCTCCAAAAAGAGGACTGTTCCCCACATGGACACACATAATGAATTGGCATTCTTTGACTTGATATTTGACTTAAGATTCAGCCAATGAAAATAGCTGAGCTCCGCTGAAATCCAGCTGTAAACAACTTGGTCAACAAGCCATCTACATAAGAAAGAGTCTCCAGGTTTTCATTCCATCCAAACAACACATCAACTTATGTCACTGATATCAAAGTTTCAAATCCAGTAAGTAATTGGGTGCTTAAAAGCCATGATAGTCAAAATGGTACTTAGACACATGCACAACAGGCTCATTCTTCATCTAATGGTAGTGCTGTGGGTTTAAAAATCAAGGCAATGAGATGACAAATTTGGTGAAAAAGCTGTTATATTCCCTAAAGTAAAAATCAAAAAAAGGGACAAAAACGTGACAAATAGGCAAAAATGAAATGGCAGACTGGTGCTGAACTGAAGGTCAATCATGATAATAAAACATATAAGACACACACAGACAACTTGAAAGACCAACTGACAGGTTGAGACCAAGGTCAGGAGGACCATCATTATTGTGGTTTTGAAATGACTCTCACAGGATTTGAATATCAATATGTGAGTTAAGTTTGTATTATATTAATTCACAACTGATTCTTTCTCTCTCATTTTCTCACAGGTCCTATTTCTGAACTAGCCCTTTCACTGAATAGGTTACTGTATTCCCTGGTTCATTTTCTTTACGTGCTGATTCCTTTTCAGGTTAATGGAAGGCTGAATGGGTCACTAGTCTGTCAGGACAAAATATATTTATTGTCTATCCTACAAAACTGCAAGTTGATGGCCTCAGATGGCACCAAAAAGAAACTTTGAATTGATTTTTTTGGACAATACATGCACAGAAATAATATGATCTGGAGAGCAATGGAAATTTACTGTCCTTAAAGGTCCTGCTTTTGACAGAAGATGCATCACCTGCTCAATGAGACAGTTTGCATTTCACTCTTAAAGTTTTATTAATCAGTATTAACATTACTTCATTTGTGTGGCACAAATATTTCCTATGTGCTATGTACATACAAATGTAAAAATACTGACACCTAGAGGGGGAAGAACATGGATTGTAGCTGCAACCCACTTTGTGATTGATTGATTGATTACTTCTTTCAGAGTGGTCTTGTGGTAGTTGGAAAGAAAAAAATGTTACTCATTTTTATTATAACTTCGCTGTACATCTTCAGCTGCAAGATGTCGGTTTTCTTTTATTCTTTCTAAACCTGGTCTGGTGAACTCCCAGGCTCCTAAAGTCTCTGTAGCTTTGAAGACTATCTGGCAGGACTCTTTAAAATTGTTTTTCCAGGTTGTTCAGGTTTGTGACAGCCTGTAGTTTGCAAGAGTATTGGGATACTTTTTTGGCTTTGGGACTTTATGATCAGCAGTACCTTCTAGTTTCAGGTACTGAAGTTTCTTAATGTGCTGTTATATTTCTGTGACAGGTCTGATTAGTGAATGGTTGAATTTGAATTAGTGAATCACTGAGTTGTTGTTGCAAGTATGAGTAGGCAGAAGGTCTCGGTGTTGGTTTTTCCACTGTTTTGCTCATTTGGATAGATATAAACATTTTCATAGCTCTGTTTAAAAACTTAGCTTTTTGATGACCCTACTCAATTATTTTGCCAATTTGTCCTAATATTATAATTTTCTTATTTTACCTGACTTGTGTTTCTTGACCAAGAAAGACAGCTCTTTGGTATAGGAGGGGAGATGATTTTGGGTCACACAGAAGAAGAGGTGTGTATCGATTACTGGCTTATAATATATACTATTGGACCTTTTGCTCTATCTCAGTCATACGTTGTTTGTCTTTTTGCAGGTCGAGTGCAAAATTGAGTGAGGTGAGGATTGATTACTACAGGGTGGAAGGTGGTCACAGCTCACATCTTTGCAAAGAAGGTTATTATTCCAGCCCTTCCATAAGTATAAACTTAAGTGGAGTTGTGTATTGTGTAGATGTTGGCCTGACATTGTTTAAACACACAAGGTCAGTGCAGTGTACTTGAGGAGGTTAGTGAATGCAGTAAACTGCATGCATTTTTTTTCATTTGTACAGTGATGTGCTATGCGGTTGAGATCTTGGCTGTTCAACACTGTTTGATGGATGGATATATGGTTTGCTGGACTTAGATGAAAAATATTATCCGTTTTGTCGTTCTGCCGATGATTCAGTGACCTTTTTGTTGGAATATCTTGTTTATTTAGTACCTCCTTGACTTGGTCTATAGGGTTTTTAATGACTACTACTGTTATTGGTTCTATTGTCTGGTTCTGTATTTTGCTATTATTATGACAAGATTAGTGCTTTGAAATGTGTCTTCTGGCACAATGTGAGTTGAGAACCAGCAGGCATGGTGCCTGAGCAATGGAGCAAGTGGAGCAAATGCATCCCTGTTATTCATTTAGGGGAAGCAAAGTTATGGTTTTGCTACCCTACTTTTTGTCTTTTTAAAAAATAAACATATCATCATACAGTCCCTGCAATCAGGTGATTATATTTAGGCAGCACTTTGGCAATTTGGGTAGCTGCATCATCAGAGTGCAGACACCAGGTGAGGATATTTTGAATGATCCCAGCAAATGGCTAACAACAGTGATTCAGGGACTCTGTGACATTTTGATTGAGAGAGGACCATATCAAGTCAAAGTAATTTATTTTCCCAAGGACAATGCACACAGAAAAAAAATTCTGTGTCATTATCGTTGGACGTTAACAAATGGAGAGAGACTGGAAAGGCCCAGGCTTGTTTATTCAGTAAGCAAAGATATAGCTTTTGCTTCTGTTGTAAAAATTTTTTTGTGGAAGTGAGAGAAAGTCAGTGCTTGCAAGATAACGTGTTAAGGACTGGAGAAATATGTCAAACATCCTTAGCACCCATGAAAAATGAACTGACCATATAGAAAGTTTTCATAAATGGAAAGATATGGACATAAGATTGGCCAAAACACCATAGATTCACAAAATCAGTGGAAACTGGCTGCCGAGACAGTACTGGCTACACAAAACCTGGCATTCCATGGTAGCACTGATAGATTGTTTAAGCATAAGAATGGCAATTTCCTCAAACTAGTGAGGATGACTGGCCTTCTTCATAAGGAGAATAACTTCAGAAGAAACGCATGTTCACTTTTTAGGTGAAGACATTCAAGATGAAATCATAGCAATCCCAGATTCAGCAAGAAATTCTCACAATGCTGAGGTCAGCTAAATACTACTCCACAATTTTAGATTGTACTCCTGATATGAGAGAACAGATGACCGTGATTGTATGTTTTGTTACAACACAGGGAGGAAGAGTGGACACCAGAGAGCATTTCTTGGAATTCACAGAGATAACTGATTGTACAGGTGCTGGCATGACTGAGGTTCTTATTAAGAAACTTAGGGAGCTAGATATTGACATTATGGATACGAGAGGTCAAGGCTATGACAATGGATCAAGTATGAGAGGTGAACAAAGTGATGTGCAAAAAGTAGTGAGGAGACATAAACCTAATAGCATTTTATGTGCCCTTGGGTTTGCAGTGCCTACTCTCTTAACTTGATAGTTAATGATGCAACCTCATGTTGTCCACAGGCAGTGGACTTCTTTACAACAATCCAGGAAGTTTATAACTTTTTCTCTGCTTCCACCTCTTGCTGGGATGTGTTAAAACAGCACATATGTGAACGTGGCTTACAGTCAAGCCTTTAAGTGACATGAGATGGGAAAGTTGAGTAGATGTGCTCAAACCCATCCAACACCAGTTAGGGGATGTATGTGATGTTCTGCCGTCAGTGGCAGAAGATGAAAGTCGAACTGGTGCTTATTGAGCCAAAGTTAGATGTGAAGCCAGAGGCACTGCAGCTAAGATCAAAACTACCCATTCATGTGCTCTGTCATAAAAAGGAATGACATTTTAAATGAGATAAATATTACTAGTAAAACACTACAGACAACGAGTCTTGAAGTACCTCATGCAGTGGCACAGCTGAACGTAACAAAACGATTCCTGCTGGACTATTGCACAGACAGCAATGTTGTGCTGTCCAGTGCAAGATTATTGGCGGAGGATTTGGAAACAGAGGCCTGCTTTGCTTCACAAAGTGCAGTTTAACCATGAAAAAAGAAAAAAAGTGTTTCACTATGAAGGCGATGATGAGGCAGTGATGGCAGGATAACAAAGTGTTTTTCTTTAACAGAGTACTGGACTGCACTATCAATGCTGTGGAAGAGCAGATTTCTCAACTTCAGGAGCACAGGGACGTATTTTGGGTGTTGTATGACATTTCAACCATAGCCAGAGAAGAACAATACGTACCTCCACAGTACAATGAAACAAGACAGACTTAACTGACTGGCAACAATCTCGATAGAACATGAACTGGCACAGAGACTCAAAATAGAGGATGCAGTTAAGACCATTGCTGTGACGAAGGCCTGCTGTGTACACTACTGAAAGGTAAGCTTTATTTGCTCTCTGGTCATTGTTTAAGTTGCTGATGATATGTACTTGCGTACATTTATTGTGTGTGTTTGACACACATGAGAAAGAGAGAGATCTGCACTGGTGTTATTTCATTTGAGGAGCTGAAATTGGATTATTTGGAATATAGCTATGCAGTGCTGCTTGAAAGTTTGTGAACCCTTTAGAATTTTCTCCATTTTCTACATAAATATGTAAAATGTCTAAAACGTGATAAGTGATTTTTACATAAGTCCTAAAACTAGATAAAGGGAACTCAATTAAACGAACGAGACAAAAACATTAAACTTATTCACTTATTTATTGAGGAAAATTATCCGATCTTACATATTTGTGTGAAGCAAAAGTATGTGAACTCTTGTGGACTCATGAACATTGACTGTAGCCACTGCAAGAGAGGCCTTTAGTTTCCTAGACGTTACCGTGGGGTCCCTTGTGGCCTCCCTGACTATTACATGTCTGTTCTTGGTGTGACCTTTGTTGTTCAACCACTCCTAGAGAAGGTAAAAATGGTGTTTTCCATTTGTACACAATCTGCCTGACAATCGACTGGTGGAGTCCAAACTCTTTAGAAATGGTTTTGTAACCTTTTCCAGCCTGGTGAGTACCAGCAACTCTTCTTCTAAGGTCCTCAGAAATCTCCTTGGTTTGAGCCATGGCACACTTCTACAAACCTGTGTTGTGAAGCAAACACTTTGACATTGCCTCCTAGACTCACACTTGATTGTCATCCCATTGATTGAAATACTTAACTCTAATTTCCCCTTCAAATTAAATGATACTCCTAGAGGCTTGGATAATTTTCCTCAATAAATAAGCAAAGATGTGTAAGGTTTTTGTATCATTTGTTGAAATGATGTCTCTCTATCTAGTTGTAGGACTTGCATGTAAATCTGATGACATTTTAAGTCTAAAGGGTTCACAAACTTTCAAGCAGAACTGTTTGTGCTGTCATGACTCTGCTGTTAAGAATTTGGAACCACTTTATTGGAGTTATTACACAGACCTGTTTGGTGCATTATTTGTATATGGATCCCCAAATGCATGCATACTTTAATATCTTTGACACTTTGAACACACTAGCATTGCACTAGACTAGTTGTGTTACGTGTATGGCATATCAGCCTTTGTGTATTGTTGCTGGTATGGTACATTGCAAATTAAGGGGTGGCATAATTGTTTTTCGCCTAAAGCCGTTGGAGTGCATCTACTGGTCCTGGTGGTGGGGGTGGCTCACAAATTTCAATCACTGACCTCACGGATTTCAGTCACGTTAACTTGACAGGTATGCTGTGTTCATTTGTCTAATTTTATGAATTCATTAGGTGTTACCCAGGATCTGTCAGTGTAAAGTAGAGCTGACCTACATAGAGTGCGGTTAGTAATGTTATTGCAACATTGCAGCACTAAACAAGGCCAGAGAGATGTCGAGTGTATCGGTTTACCATGAACAATGCTCATTTTATTATGAACAAAAACTAAGTACAATCATATCATCTGTATTCAACTTGGGTGGAAATAGAAACAAGATTTGATTTAGCACCTAGCTAGTAAACAGCTAGGTTAGTGCAGTTGACTGTCCTCACAGTTGCGAGGTTCCCAATCACACACAAATCAAGGAGATTTCTAAATGGAGGCTTACTGGTGGCCAGTTAAGAAAACAGAACATGCAAGGAAGACAGCTTTGGAATTACTGGAAGGAGCGTCTCTTTGTTTTCAGTTTGTTGTTCTTTCCTTTCTTTTTTGTAAATTATTTTCATTGCTTTTAGGAAAACATTAAAACGTAAAGGGTATAATATCTTGATGGTGTTGGGGTGAATATGACTGAAAATCATTTTAATTTTATTACACTAGGCAGTGTTTAATATTCATGTTCATTTCACAAGAGAAATATTAGAGCAAGAAGAAAAAGTAAATCCCCACACATCAATTACTATGAGGATGCTTTCCCAGTCAGTACCCTGGATTTACAGTACATGTGATTTGACTGTGAAGGCAGCCCATCTAGCTTGGATTGCCTTACACACTTATAATGGAGATGGGAGGTATACACTGCCATATGCAACACACATACATACATACATCTCATTAGAGCATATATTTTTCAGTCTTCTCAAGACACCTCACATTGTAACCTGTTACTTTGATCGACAGGTGGGTTGAAACACTTCATTGAGATTATGTGCACTCTATAGTCTCCCACTGGTCTCACTGACCTTGGAAAACAGACATACAAAAAATTCCCTTGAAAGTCAAACTCAGCAAAGAATATTTTATAACTTGTTAGTTCATTTGAATTTTGATTACATCTGAAAGTATGTAATCATTTTTATTAGCAATTAATAGCGTTGTGAAACTAAACACCATCTTTGGCTTCACTCTCTTTCTTTCCCTCCTACGCACTCCCTCTCTCTCACACACTCTCTGACTCTTTCTTTACCTCTCTCTTTCATCTCTACACTACAGCTCTGCAATCAGACTCAGAACTGCGTCCTCTCTTCTCCACTGTTCCCTCTGTCTGTCTATGCTGATTGTGATTTTTGCCTCCAGAACCCCCGAGTAAAACTGCTTCATCCCCCTCTTGGTCCTGGCCTGCTGACCCTAAATCTCTCTCCTTTTCACTCCAGTGCTTGCTTGTAATCACCCTCCTCCTCTTCATCTTCTCCTGTGTCACGCTTCACCTACACAGTTCTGTCCTCCCTCTCGGCAGTTCTGCCTTTGTCAACACCAGCGATGGGAATAATACCAGTGCAAAGAAACACATTGCTATTCTTAAACTTTTTCATTCTATAATATAAGCTATGATCATTTCATTTTCAGAATTTAGAGTCATTGATCCAGTAAACAGGTTGTTACTTGCTTAAAATTACCAGTTTGTTATATGTCATTATATAACATAATAATTTAATCTCAATCATCAATACAATAAGTGATCATTACTTGTTTGTAGGTATGTTTAAAATGATACATTTCTTATTTAATTTTGAACCGTTATCTCACTTAATTATCTGGGTACTTAATGACATCTGGCTTGAATGAAGATTTTTCATAGTGCTGTATTTGTGATATTAACTATGTTCAGTGAGATTTGTTTTGTTGTTGTGAACTACTTCCTCGGATTATTGTTGCTTAGGGTATGACACCTTCTATTGGCTACATCGGTGCGCTTCACTATGTTATACAGCTGACCTGTGCTTGGTTGTAACACTAAATGTTGCCAGTTTGAAATTCGAGGAGGGGCATCTGTCCAACACGTCTGTGCACTGATTAATTAATTAATTAATTATATTTTTATACTGCTCGTAAATATCAAATAGGTTAGGAGGGTTCAAACTAAGTTATTACAAAATAATAGTAAGTAATATGAATGTGACTACTTTTTCCAGAGTGCAAGGAAAGGGATGCATAACTGTTAACAGAAGTGCAAAGTGTGCAGGATATTATGTTTCTTGTTTTGCATCCACACAAGAACACAGCTTATGGTTTCAGCCATTCTGACTATTTTTGGTATTAATGCTGGTTTTGCTATTTAGGATAGAAAATAATCTCCAAATGATTGCTGAGTTCATCTGCCATCTTGCAGAAAATCATGTGTGTGTGTGCTCTCTCACACTAACACATGCCTACATAACACACATCTCACACAGCCACCTGTTGTCTTGCATCACCTCGAAGCATTCATTAGCGACAGCTGCTTCAGCAGCCGTTGCAACGTCACTTCAGTAATAAACAACAAACAGTGAGTAATATACTACTATTAATACACAGTTACAAATGAGCCAGCCACTCACATCAGCTGCAGTAAGGTTGCAGTTACCTTGACAACGACTGCTGAAACACAGGCACATTGGATCAGAAAAATGGGAACGGTTCAGGTGACCTTCCTTGACAATGGACTGTTAGATGCAGTGGACGAAGGTGATGGGTAACTCGTACCATTTTTTACTGCAATCTGATTCATTTCACCTTTTAGCTCATTTTATTAAATTCTCTAATATGAATTATCATTATGTGGAGCTGACTTTTGTTTTCTGGCATGCCTCCCCATCCTTCTTATCTGCTTTGGTTGTTAGGTATGATTTTTATAACTTTACAGTATGATTGCGTACCATGTTTAAAAGTAAATACATTAGAGCTCCCTTATCTCTGTTGGCAAAGTGGAATTAAAGATCAAATACTGTCTATCTACTTAAAGCTGCACTAATCAATATTTTGATATAAGCAATGAGTTGAATGACTATGCAATGTGAAAGGGGTCGCTTGTAGTCACAAACCAGCAGAGGATAATCACCCAACTCTGCAGTTTCCCTAAAGTCTGCACAGTATCTTAGCACCTTTCAGCTCATTGCTTTGGTTTTGTTCAGCTTCTCTGCTCTCACAAATCTCATTTCCCCTTGTAGAGGACAGCTGTTCTCAGCAAAAAAGCTCTGATAAACCCACTGTACACTACCTGCCAAGCACCATAAAGCAAACAGACAAAATTAGCGACTAGCTTGTGAACATATAGGATGATTTAGCTGAGCCACATATTTTTCTCAGGAGTTGGTAGAGATTGGACCAGAGCTAAAACGAGAGTGAGTATTGGATTTACATTTCATGGGTGACAAGAAGCACAACTCCAAATGATTGCTAATGCTGCTCTGTGTCTGCTGGAAAGGTAAGCTACTGTTTGCTAACAATATCATATAACCTTTACAAGGTAATATGTAGAAATTGTATTTACGGTTTGTTCTTTACAGTCACAATTATATATCATTACTCCCCTTATCCTACTTTGAGAACAAATCATTTAGACCAATCTAAATCACCTTTGAGGCCGGTCAGGTCAGTTCTCTTTGTCTAATATTCTATTTTTTTCTCACTTGCCTCTTAGGGCTTCCGAACAATGCTAAAAAGGTAGCAACAGCAGCACAAGTTGAGAAGAGTCAAGTTAAAGTTATATTTCCTAATGTTAGCAAATATTAGATGGATTTCACTAACATTAGCCACAATAGGGCACTAATCATAACAGACCAATTAAGGTTGTAGCAGCAACACCCCTGACTATTGATTTGAGCTAAAACATAATTGCTGTTTATGAGTTCAACTTTTCATTTGTAAGAGAATGACTTCACTCCTTGAAAAGTTACATAGTCTCACTTTAAAGTACAAACATGTGAATACAAGCTTGCAAAGTTCATGATTTGTAAATGTAAATATTCTCAGGCACCAACATGTCCAAACCAGACTTCACTTGATGAAAGTTAATTTTCTTTTTCATTTAATTTCTTTCTGTGTCAAAAGATCTACTGGATCCTCCTGCATAGGAACCTGAATGCAAGAAGTAATATTTTTCTAGCTGCATACCTGACTCGTGGCTTCGTCTGAGCGTAATCAACTTGGCCATACTGAGAAAGCACACTTGTTCTCTTTCAGTTGCTGTCGTGACTTCACTTTGAGCCCTTAACTCCAACCACCCACTACCGGCTACCTGGGAGCTGCTCAGTATAATCAGAGCTGTCTACTGCTGGCCTCTGAGCAACTCTAGGGCTCAAGAGTCATCTCTAAGTTCATTTCTCACTCAGTTGTCTCACGTACAATGTCCAGACCAGTGCAACTTTATTCACAGTTCTTATTCTGTAGTCTATAAGGTTGTGCTGCCAAAAGGTTTACTACAGTAAAACAATATTGGTAACAGAACACTGAACATTACATGGACTAGCATGAAAAATATGAAAGGACTGATGTGGGGGAAATGAATCATTCTTAGATTTCTTTTGACAACCCCCATTTATTATGGTTATTCAGGTGGTGAAAGGCACTGATTGCTGACATTATGAGCAGTCGTGGAGCTAATGATCCTTTACGTGGTCCATTCAGACCATGTAAAGGAATGCAGATTCCGTCAGTCAAAGATGGACATAGAGGGGCAGGGTCAAATGGCTTTGAACAAAGACATTAATAAAATTCAGAGAAAGGGCATAGATTTATGTGACGGGGGAAGCAGCAAAAACTGAGGTAAATAAAAGGAGATGGGGAATTGAGAAGCAGTGTAAGATGGAGGCAATGGGATAGAGAGAAAGAGGAGGGATACTGGAAGAGGAGGAAGGGAGATGATAGAAAACAGAAATGGTGACAGTGATTTGCAGATGTTGATTCTCTACCACAATGTCTTATGGTGAGTGTCCCACCAGGATAAGATTTAATTCATAGATCACCAATACAAGCAACCAACAGTACAGAGGTCAGGAAGGGTCATAGTTTAACAACACAAAAACAGAGTATAGTGCTGTATGTGCAACAAATTGTTCCTGTCACCCTACAGTGATCTCTGAGGACTGCGCAGAGAGAAATACCAGAGAGGGAAACAAGAGCTGAAGGGAGAGATGGAGATGAGCCAGAACCTTGGAGAAAGTAACTCACTTTACAGATTAACTGTCCAACAACACAGCTGCTCAAATGGTGACAACAAATTATTTCACCCTGGCATTAAATATCCAAGAACTGAGAGCTGCTTTCTCAACACAAAGCCGTCCCACATCTATCCACTGAAGGGAACAGCAGCTGGACAAAGCTTGGTCCATGCTGTTTCTGAAGGGCCATTTGTTCACACTGGGGTCAGGTATTGTCCCCAACTCAAACTTTTGTCTTGTCTTTTGTGTTACATTTTCCCCATCTTGGTGTCCAAAGTAAACACTGATATAATGGAGGTATGGGTCTGTGCACATGTGAGTTGAGACTACTGTCTTAAATCTCTAATCTCTCATTAGTATATGGTACTGTTTATGTTCATCTGTCATTGTGCAATTCTGAAAACATTATGTGAAATAATAATCACATTGAATTTCAAGACAGTACATTCAATTTGAAAGTCCACCTTCTCAATTCAAATTTACAATTAATTAAATGAACTCATTTTGTAAAGTCACGGCTTAATATGGTCATGACCAAGTCAGATTAATGCAATTAAAACACAATATCTGCTGGCACTAATCTCATTTAATAGCACAGACATCATGAGTTAAAAATGAGGGAACTCCTCCATAGAGAGGGCATTCTGCTAGTCTGCTTCTCCACATGGGGCTAATTGTGCACATGTACATGTTCAACTGGCAAACACAGGTGTAATTAATGGCATTAATATTGGCTGCATTCCATTCAGGTGTTCCAACTGCAGGGGTCACACCAGGATATAAAACAGCAAAATTTCAAAATTTTCAAAAATTTCAAATTCCATTAATTCCATTGGAATCCATTGGCGTTTTTGTGTCAAATTCAATTTTGGTCCTGACAGTGCTGACTTTTGAATGGACAGAGAGTTGGAAGTTCAAAAACAAAGGAAACTATCATAGCTTATTAGCTGTGTTGTATCATTTACTTTCATTTAAGCTGCTTTAGTAAAACAGTTCAATGCTGTAACTGTTGCAATGGTTTTCATACAATCATGAGACAGTAGTCGTGGTATGTACAGTACATGTCACTTGATAGCTATGTGAAGTTATTTTTCCATTAGCAATTGAGCTAAGCTAACCAACTGACCGTTAGCGAGCTCATTTGCTCAGAGAGAGCTTTATTTTCCCCCTTCAATAACTTCGTCTTGAACAAAATGTTGTGCAATGGTGAAAATGCAGAGGGAAAGGAAACAGCAGAGAGAAAATGGTGAGAAGCTGTGGGAACTATCTTGACTGACTAGTGCTACCCTGGCAGGCTGGTTACTTAGCAGCTAGCTTGCCAGTTCACCAACTAAACCCTGTGAGTAGTCATTACGTCAGCTTCCAGACAAGACAACGAGCAAATGTCACTTGACACATTTGAGTGAGGGTTCGAGTTTTGTTGGTTGAGGTTGGTTGGTGGTGGGGTTAGGGTTAGAATTTTGTTTGTATGGATGGATGGCTGAATAGACAGATAAGATGTAATAACAACAAAGAGATGATGAACAGTTCATAATTCACCATTATAATATTATTACATTGAAAGAATTAAAGAATTAGATTGCAGCATTTTAGGGGTGCAGAATAATAGTCAAAAGAGATCAAAAGATCAAAATTCTGTGTAGGCCTATAGAATAATGTATTCAGTCCGAGTTACAGAAATCATGAGAAATAAACGAGAAAAGAATGAGAGATAAATGGTCTATACAAAAAGACAGATAAACAGACCAAAGAAAAGTGTGTGAAGACCAGATATAGACAGAACTGACAGGACACACTGTACTCCTACTGTACTGTGATGATGGATGACAGACATTCACATTTCCAAATGCATAAAAAACACGAGAAGCAAGAGAGCAGCTACAGTGCCCTTTATACTAAGACACATGGTGTACTTAAGTGAGATGACTCATGAGCTCCAAACTTTGAAACATTTACTTATGGGAGCATTACTGACTTTTGTGATTTGGCTGTTAACAATTTTAATACTGAATACCGTGAATACTGAATCAGGATATTATTGGCAAGGTTATTACCTCATAGCACACAATGAACATGTCTTTGAAGGCTGATCAACAATAAACCGAACTTTTTTTTCAATATTTTTCAATAATATAGTTTTGCACTGAAACCCAAACTAAGATTCATTGGTTTTCTGTCCATATTCTCAGATAATAAGTATCTGCTACTGTGCATGGTAGTAAAATTTAAAGACCTCACTATTTTAATAAAGATAAAACTGCATTTTGTTAGCATTCAACAACCTGAGGTTTTGCACATATATATACCAGTGTTTCTATGGCTTGCACCTGCTATTGGTAACCATTGCAAATGTGAAAATGTGTACAATGTGTAAGTAGCAATGTCAAGTCAAACCTTCAACTGAGAGGAGGAACAGGAATGGCTTTTAATGTGATTAGAAACATCCCCCATGCTTGGTCTCATTTTGTATTCATTAACTGGTGCCCTTCTTTCAGTAGCACTTATGTCATTATGAAAGTCACACAAAACCCCAAGCAAGGGCAAACTTCAAGAAGGTAAAGGGCAGTGTTGTAAGGTAGCAAGTCTCCAAAATAGCAATACTGAATCACCTTGAAAAGGATGTTTGGCTGTTCCTCTCTGCAAGGAGCCAAAACAGCATGACAATATTTGTGCAAACCTTTTTAAAGCACAAGGGAGGACAGAGTAAACTTCGCCCCTTCCCTCCTGACGAGATTGTCAACAGATAAAGGAAATTTCAATTCCATTTTCCATGTTTTTTTGCATGTGTCAATTTGCCCTCCTGCTTCTTCTACGAAGCAAATAGATAAGACAGGACCCAAGAAAAGGTGTGTGTTATAAAAAGATGACATAACACCTGTCATTTGACAGTTTACTATTTCCATCATGTCTTGAAACGTACACCGCAACTGGGATAGAACACAGTGGGGGAACGAGACACAACACTTTAAGGGGGAAAAGAACTCCAAAACAAACTGACAGATACACATCCCTAACATATAATCACTTCATAAAGTTGCTGTGGTGGATGCAATAGCAAACACTGTCTGTTTACACATCCAGAAGGCACAGAGCAACACTATCTTCTCAGTGGAGGGATGTTCCTGGCCACCTGAAACATAGAAGACCAATATTCCCTTTTCCTTTAGCTCTGTTTCTGTCAGCTTCTGAAAAAACAGTCTGTGTCTATAGCTGCAACATGTTAAACTTTCTTTCTTCACCAGCTACCTGCTAACTTCAGTCCATCTTTGCTGAAAACAGCTGCCAGCTATTGTTGAAAATGGTTAGGAGTGGAGAGCCTTAACCATAACAACTTAACCAAAACAATAAGTTAATAGAGGCTAAAAGGCTGCATTTACCCGCAGAGTTAAGTAATAATTCTTGTGGATTTATGACTACAGTACAGGCGGCCCCTTTTAGATGACAAATAATTATCTAATGGAACTTGAGAATGTGTTTCAAATGCTTTTCACATTTATATCTATATATCATATTTTTAGTTAAATACTGCAACTATATGAGACAATGATTAATATATATTTGGAAATTCAGTTGATTTACTTCTTTCAATTTATGCTGGTTTAACACTCTCTGATTTCAAATTGAACTGGAACAGAGAGGACTTGGGTGACAGACTGGCTGCGTGTGAGAGACAGACAGTGACGGTAAGTGAAAGAGAACGATAACATGGAGAAAAGAGACGGCGTGACAGCAAGAGACAACCTGATGGTGAGTGAAAGAGAGGGAAACAGAAAAAGAAACAGACAGCAAATGGCTAAACTTCCATGCATCCAATGGCCATTGTTGCCAGGCAACTGTCTGACCCTGACGTGAATATCGTGGCAGTATGTGCAGACACACACACAGTCATAAAAAAAGCGCCACATTGATGAGGCCATACACACCTACAATGACAAAATATCTTCTCTTGTTATAACTAATCATGTAAGAAACAAGAGACAGTTTCACTTAGTTGAGACCATTGATCCAACAAGGATTCAATATAACACCTTCACTTTGTCTCGTCGGAGACCTCTCTGCCATCAATATCAACCCATCCCATATAGTCATTCTTATCTCTTTAACAATGACAACATAATAAATTATTCTGTTAAACTAAAAGGTTTGAGGAGAACTTTCAGTCGAGTAATGCTTGAAGTATAATCCTACTAACAGACACACCAACAACAGAACAATGACTATTTCAATTAAACAGAATTTGCCATAATAATATGCATGATTCCTATATCCTTTTTTCTCTCGGGACAGCTGAAGTGTGATTTGAATATTTTCTTCTGGTTTACATTAGATTTGATGGTCGGTAGATCAGTTGGTTAATGTGGTGACAAACTTGAAGAAAATCTGAATAACTGACTGTAACAGCAGTGAGTAATGTTGTGGATCTTAATTAGAAATTTCTCTGAGATCAGAAAATTTCAATGGACAGCCAGTTTACCATTAACCTGAACAGCAGTGCTGGCAACTGAGATTCAATTTGATCCAATACAACGTAATACTAGTGCAGGTGTCATTGATTCCAATACCAAAACACTTTTCATTGCTCTAAGAACTTTGAATAACAATAAAGCTTTAGTGCAGCCTCTCAGAAAGCAGCTGGCATGTGATTGCAGTAGTTTCCTCTCACAATGACTGTGCCGCATATAGTACCTGGAGTCTCTGTGCTTGTCTGAAAGGAATCCATTAGTGAAATTTATTTTCTTCACTGGGCTTCTCTCTCATCTTCTCCACTCTCTTGTGTTGCTTTGTGTGTTTTTTCTCCTCATTACTTCTGATATGTTTGGACAAATGTGTGATGCAAAACAACCATCCTGTAAATATCAGAGTGAGAAAAATGAACACATTTCTGGAGTAGGGTTTTGCTTCTGTAACTCTATGGCCAAGGGATGATTATTTTTTTCTCTGACTCTTGGCAGGGAGACGAGAGTAGTATGGTTTCAATTTAGTTGTAATAACAATGAGAAGAATGAGTATTTTGTGCAAATCTTCAAGACTGTAATATTTACATATTTTTTATATCTACATCACTCCAGTATCAACCCTGATTCCTTTTATCTTATGTAGCCTGCCTGTTTTTCCTTGTTTGTTCTAGTCTTGTTTTTGGCTCTTCACTTACTATTGTTAAGAGGCACACAGTCAAAAGTCTTAATTTTGATTGGTTTACATATCCTCCCATGAATTTGTCAAAGATGGGAACATGCGCCTTTATGAGGAAGTTATATGGTTTGATATCTCCACATCCACAGCAGATACAAAATTGGAATAGAAAGACAATCTCTGGTGCAAAGGTATCTACTGCATTCCCTTAAAAATAGATTATATGGTGTTGGTGCAGCGGCTTGATTTTCCTTCATGGCAAATTCCAAGAACATAATTACCGTAATCTGCTTGTTAAACAATAATAAGTCTTTGTCACAGAAATGATTTATTGAACCCAATACATTGAATAGAATGACAGAGTCTTCCCTCAAACAGGCGTAGAAAAGGTTTGGTTCGATAACAAAAATGTTCTTATCTCGATGAAAGGCATCTATTTTTGTGAAAAATAAAAGTCTTAGTGACTTATAATTAGTGACTAATTATAATTTACAGCAGTAAGTATACACAAAAAAGCGTGAAGAAAATAGAAGTGTAATGCCTTTTGACCAGTCAACTATAATGACATGACCAGCTGATCTAAATAGCACTGCCATGTAAATAGTAGTTGGTGTTTGTAAGACTGCCAAAGTTTCTCATTTTCTTCCAGCCACCTATTTACATTGCAAAATTGGTCACATATTGCTTAAGTGCAGATCCAAAGTAAGACAAAAGCTGCAAATGCCGACCTACACAACGCAACACATTCCTTCCCATGGTGAAGAGAATTTAAAAGACAAAATATCACAGCAGATAACTTCCTTGTTGCTGGGAAACATAAGGTGCATAATAAGACATTAAAATGCAGGTATTCCACTATGTATACTGTACATTGGCATCATTCTGTTTGTCACTGACCACATACGAGCAAGGGGAAAATCATGTATTCCTGGACATGCACTGCATACAAATTGAACATTTTAAACTATTTGCATGCACTCCTTGTTAGTCTTTTTTTTTAAATGGCTTCACCCTAACCTTACTGTGCAGAATGAAAAGAAATCTGTGCTTGGAGACATAAACAACAAGCAAGTGAAGAGAAAAACAGATCAAGCACAGCAGTATGCATAACATCATCTGGGTTTGTTGCCCACAGAAGCTGTAGTAAACATGGACACTAGATTTAGTCTGAACATTTTGTTGTTATTAGAAGAAAATTATTTTCCTATGGTGCCTCAGAAATGATCATCTGCAGGATATACTCGTCTGCCTGCTCAGCTATCCAACTGTCTCCATTTCTGTTTTTAACCTCATCTCTTTCTCTAACTGTCTCCACCCGGTTTAAAAAAGGTACAAAATAGAAAATGCAAATATGTGAGCACAACAACAATACAACAATACAATACACACAGTGTTTCTATTGTTGACAGATTCCAATATTATGAATGCTTTACGACACGTCTGTGTTACCATAATCAGAAATCAAAAGAAAATAGTTCTTTCTTTCATGTATAGTATGAATCTCATGTGATGTCTTTGTGATATCGTACATTTCCCATAATGCCTTTCAAGAGCAACTAAAGAAACTAATTCTGTGCTCATGTTATATGGAATGGATGGGAATGATTCCCATGTGTATGACCTTTGAGGGTAAGGGTAAAATACTGTGCATTGACAGCATAACAACATATCCATAAAGTTTGGGTTTAATCACCATGGACAATGAACTGTTGTGAGGCATCCCTATTCGCTAGATGTTCAGGTACCTCCGTATTATGAAGTGCCAAGTTAGAAACATTGATGCTTTCAGAAAAAAGTTTCCCTGTCCAATACAACTTGGAAGTTGGTTATGTTAACTTTGATATAATATGAATGTGCCATTAGTCTTCTTGCTTCAGTCAAAGGTAGGAGGATGGTGGCTTCACCTCTTTGCGAAAAACAACACATTTTGGGTCTGATTACTCAGTCTATGATTGAAGCTCTTGAAAGATGCCCTTACTATTTGTTTATTTAAAAGCTGCTGGTGAGGCCTTTAATTTCTTCATTTATCTTACAAAATCAGGCAAGGTAAAATATCTATAACTATTAGATGGACTACTGTGTTTTGCACATACATTCATGGTCGCCAGAGGATCCTAATGATTTAGGTGATCCACTGACTTAACCTTTAGTGCTGCCAGCAGGTCAAAGTTTTAACTGACACTGAAAAAGTGCTCAAAATTAAAAGTTTACTTATTTACTGACTTAATTACTTCATGTTTAGTGCTACTTAGCAAATTGTGGCATGCTAACATGCTAGACTAAAAATGCTGATATCTATGATTCCCCAAATGCAAAAAATGAGAGTACCTTTCAACCCACCATGCCTGGTCAATGTCAACATCTTTCAAACTCAGCGCCCCTAATTAGTAGCAGAGGCTTTCTGTTCAAGCTCAAGCTGAGATGATCATGGTGACATCATTAAGGTTGTTTTGTAGGAGTTTGGAAAGCCCCTCCAGAGCCACAGAAGCCCTTATACAGGCTGTGCGGTACTCCTTGTGATGAAAAATGATCTTCAAGTGTTAGATCTGTTAGTGCCCCTGTAATTAATTCACCTCATTAAAATCTTTTTTTCTCTATCAATACTACCTGCAACTTATAATGAACACATTAATAGCATTAATTAGTGTTATATTGCACATTACAAAATAGCCAATATGATGTTCCCTAAATGTCAACCAACTGTGTTTTCCTGCTCCGATAATTGCCAATCAACTCAAGAGAGAAGCAATTAGCAGGAATAGCATTATTTTCAGCTGATAAGGATACATAGATGATTGAAAATATAAACACACTCACAGATATACTTATACTGTGAATGCCTATGAATATGTATTACTCTGCGTACCTCTAATGAAAACTTCTTAGTGACAGATAGTATTCACATGGCTTGGCTCATGGAAAATTGAAATTCTATTGACATTCTCCATTTTCCTTTATTACCTTCCATCAGTGAAGCTGTCCAGACAATCATCATTACAGAAAATGCCTTGGGTTTTCTCAAAGATACTAATTTTATTTTGAAAATGGAAGAAGTCTTGGAAGACCATTTGATTTGTGCAGCTTTATGAGGAAACAAGAGAGGAAAGTTTTTTTTAGAAAGAAAGATTAGATTACATCAATCAGCCTCTCAATGAGAAAAAAAGTTGTGGGCCCACAGGCTTTTTCATGTTGGACAACCTGCTGATTCAGCGGCTGAAAAGAAACCTGCTGAGCCAAGGAACTATAATGTACAGTATAAAAACATGGAGAGATTTCACAAAGACTCCTTCAGCTAATTAACTGCTGCAGTTTCCATTCCCACCAAAACTTCTCAAGATTGAGCACAAGATTGAAAACAAGTATGGGGTAAGTTGTCTGTCTCTTTTTAAATCTGCACATGACAGCCTGAGAAAGAGAGAGTAAAATAAAAGAACAGAGACGGAAAAAGGCAGATGAGCGACATAAATAATACAGAAGAGATACACTTTGGTGAAACACTAAGCCCAGTCACTGGGAACATCTATTTCTCTATTACCTTCATCCAACCTTCTTCCCTCTGTCCTTAGAAGCGTAATAGAAGACAAGGCAGCATTAGTGTTTCTCATCTAAAAGCAATGAACTGGGGGGAAATATGCCGGAAGGAAACTCAACAGCAGCAAAAAGATTAGAGAAACAGACTTCTGGCCAGAAGGTTGTTTGTTTGAATTTCGGACCATCTGAAAAATTCAGAGTCCTTCGATAACAACTCACAAGAGAAGAACGGTGCCTTTTGTCACTGGAGCTCTATATAGCTACCACATGGAACCATTTGTATCTTCAAAAGTACAATTATGTAGCTTAATTACTGTGTGGCTGGTGCCTCATTCAGTGTGACAACGATGTGGTTGTGGTGCTATTAAATTGGGATTACACATTAAAAGTTATAGCCCAACTGGCACATTGCCGTAACTACTGCATGCTGGAAAAATGGTACTGCACCTTTAGTTCAAGACAAATTGTATAACAATTTTATCTGTAAGTGTTAAAAGCTGGTGAATACGTTATTTAGTCCCATGACAGGCTATTATGTTCCTGTTATTGTATGACTAAAAAAAATATTCCTGTTGTATAAGTACCTCTAGTAAGAGTGTGTTAAGAAAGGAAACAGAACTGTTTATTTATACTGTATGATTGTAGGTATCTTGTCTAAGTATTTCCAAAGGTTCCTATTGTGGTTCTGATTTGAGGTCCTGCAACTTCTTGACTTTCCATACCACTGCACTGACATGATAAATGCATAGATAAACTGTAAATAGACAAGTAATTGTTAAAAATTGACAAACCCTCATTAAACTCATTAAAATCAAACTGATGTCACTCAGGACATCACTGTTGTGTCTTAAGCAACTTGTTAACCCGACTGTTTCTAGCATAATCAGATGGCAAGTGGTAGAGCAAGGGAGTCTGACATTCTGCTCATTGACAGGAAATCTGAAAGATCACTAGTGATTAACTAATATAAATTTTTCTACTCATGATACCAATGTCGATACCCAAACTAAAGTTAACAGCTGATACAGAGTACCAATACCAATACTCTCTTTTACTGCTTGCATCAGCCTCTTTTATATCTTTACTATATCCTGATCTGGGTGCAGTCATTAACATCATGTTCATTTTGTCCAAATATAACACACACACAGTTCACACTGCACACTCACTGGTGCACAGATAGACTTTATAAACAGTGCTGACTTGCTAGTTTCACATTATTCCTCTGACAGTTGGTAGCAGTAACGTGCCATGAAATAGCAATGCACCAAGGCAAGGCAGAAGACTGTGAGCAACCAAATAAGGATGTAAAGAAAGTAGGTTTCAAATCTTCTAAAAATCAGCTCTTGAAATGTTTGAGGAAATGTGAAAAACCCACAGGGTACCTTTAATCTAGATTAGTCACCTCACCTCTGGCAAATATCTGACCCACTTAAAAAGACAGTATTGGTGTATTCCTTATGATCACCAACTAAGTTTCAAAAAGCTACTTATGACATCAGCTTCAGTCAAACCTGTGACAAGCGAACATCGAACTTTGTTTAACCAACAGCTGCTGATTACAGCTGCTGTAATCGGTGTGTAAAAGAAAATATCTCCTTAAGGGTACTTGCCCAGCCTCCATACAACACTGTTCACTGGACTGTGTCAGAATTACAGTATCTATCGCAAGCACCTCATATTTCCATACAACACCCCTCATTAAAGGAATTGTTGAGCCCTAAATGAAACTTCTCATTATCTAACTCCCTCAGGTCAGTCAAAACAAAGCCAAGCAGGTTGGTGAGTGCAATTACTTGGCTCCAAAACACTTGAATTCTGCTGCATGAGCTGTTTACACTAACTTTATGGTCATTTTTTTTCCCTTTTCAGAACTTGAAAGAACAAACAACTTGGTATTTCTGATTTTTTTGATGAACACTAACATTGTTCTACACCTGTTAAATCTAAACCTGTGTATTATTGTAAATGGATGTACAAGTTTGACAAGAAACCATTCCTTTAAGTCCTTTCAGGGATCTTGCAAGGTCCTCTGCAAGGTTTTTCACTTCATCATGTCAAGATATTCCCATAAAATCTAACACACAGATGTATGACGTGGTTTGCAAAATGCATTAATTCTTCATTCTGATCAAAACTATGTCATCATCTCCTTCTCATTTTAAAAGATAGGTCATGTAGTTGGCTGCAGCTTTTGCCCTAAGGCCTGTAAAAAATTATGATTCAAAAGAAGATAAATTAATGCAAGCTAGGTGGCACACTGAGAAATAAAAGTATGAAGGTTTGTTTTTGGCATGGTATTCTATCCTTAGTTTGGACTGAGAAATGCAGATCTAATCCCAACTGTCATTTCATAGTACATTCCAAAATTTGTCTGAGGACCTAAACAAACAGATCGCCATAAGGCACACTTTGATTCCTCCTAATGCTGGCTGAATTATTTAGAACGCCATGCATTAGTTATGAGAAGGAACTGGAATAGTTTTGTGCGTGCATGTGTGTATCTGTGAATACATGCATCTTTGAGTGGGTACATGCTTACAAGGGGCTTCTTGCCACTTCAAATACCTGAATAACAGCAAGAGGCAAAGCAGTGATCTATTAAACATGCTCTGACTTGTAGAGTCAGAGAAAATAAGAGTAGCCTGCAATCTACTAAAATTGGGCTGGCAGACCAAGTGCTCGTTTCAGTTGATAGTGGGATTGCACAGCCATTCAATATTATATTATATTGATTGTCTCTTCATAAAAAAAATCCTATTGGTTCATATTTCACATCTGAATGAATGTTTCCCATTTACTTACACAAAATGCCCATTTCTAGTTGATAGCCGTAATCATGCAGAGTAGAAATCTTCATGAGTCTAAATATTAGTGGGCAGAATACAAGAAGAACAAAACAAAACAAAAATCTATATCATTGCAATCATATAGTGACCAAAACAGTGATTATTTTCTAAACAGGTCCTTATTAAGTCCTTGGATTCCATTATCAAAGCATTGGAGGACTGACACAGCTCTCTCCATAAACAGCCAAAGTGAAACATGAACTTCTGTTCCGAAAGTAGAAAAACTCCAATCAAAACCCTACTGACATCTGTAACTACATAATCTAAGGGAGATTTGCCTGGGCTGGCAGTCTCACTCACATGCCCTCTCTTAAATGGCTTCCATTGTGTTTGGTTTTGGTTGTATTTAGTTTCATTATCTCTTAGTTATGTACAAAAAAATCTATTTTTAGTCACAACTCATATGTGGTCTCCCCTCCTTTGTCCAGCCTTGAGCTGGGATGTGACAACCTGGGGGCTCATCAGGGAATAAATTAACCATTTTGGTAAGATGAAATCTAGCCTTTGTGGTTGAGGTGAGGTTTGTCAATGTGTTTGTAGGCGTTTGTCCGGTTTTGTTTTGTTTTGTTTGAAATTTGGTAAGTACTTGTCTATTGTACATTTTGGTTTAAGGTGTCTGTTATGTTACTGGAGGTTTTCACACTAGGTTTTGGTAACAAGTTCTGAGTTTCTGAGCAGTGAGTTTGCTTTAGCTTGACCTCTTAAAGTGGCAGTGAAAGTGGGTAGAACTATATGCTCTATGCTACCTGAAGATTAGGGTTGAGCTTTTGAAGTTACTTGTATTTGTGAGCCTACAGCAGGGATGCTCCTGTTTGTTGGTGTGGAAAACCTTTTGCTTTGATGCACAATAGAATTCAGCACCTAAGTTTTGTATCAGGTTTGTTTAATGGAAAGGATAAGTTACTTCCCTGTCATGTAGTCAGGGATAGGGCCTTGACGCTGACACTCACCTGATGCATTGTCTTTAGTGTTGTGGAGTCAGGGAGTTGGCCTTGACACACACACACACACACACGTTTGTCATATGTACAGTACTATCCCACATTTTTGCTCTATCCTTTATGTCTGCTTATGCCACTATGTTCTTGTCTCTTCATTAGTCTTAAAGATGCTTTCTCTGATACCAAGGTTGCAGAATTCTGAGGCTCGACAAGAATGTGGAACTCATTGTTTTGATGGTCTTCTGTGTCAGAGATTGGTGGGACGTGTGCTTGTCTATAATAGTGTGCATATTTCATATGTCTGTCTAAAAGGGACTGAGTGGCTCACTGTGGAATGCCATTTTTAACTGAATTAACATTGTTTTTTTGGAACCATGTCTTGAAGGGGGGTGTGTCTGATATTAACTTTATTATAATCATAAACGTTTACATTTCTTGCAGCAAATGATGTAGTAGATGCTGAGTTATCTTAAAATATTGAAAGTAAATCCTAGGAACATGCTTCATTTTTTGATAAAGACTGATATAAGAAATGCTGAATGAGAGACTGCATTGAGTTACAAAAGGTAGTGCAACATAGACTAGCCCGATCATGATGTTATGAATTTGTCTCTCTTTTGTCAACAAGCCCAAGATGTCCTTCTGCCAATTCTCAATGGTAAAACAGTTTGGTTTACATTGACTCTTGTCCATCAGTATTATCCACTGGGTTGATAGTCAATCCAACCTGATAATCTGGTGTACAATTTTAAGAATGTATAGTGTCCATTTTAGAACCAAGTAAAAGAACTATTGGACACCATTTGTTGTGCATATCTAGAATACATGAAATGTTTTCAAATACATCAGCCCCAAATCTCTTAACCAATGGACAATGCCACAACAACTCAAAACCATATCAGCACAAGTTGGACAATGCAATTCTCTTCAATATACACGGTGTAAACTAGGCTCTGTGTATTATTTTAATTTGCAGAACTTTAAATATGACGCTAATTGACAGTTCTATATTTTCATTTTAGAATTGCAGTAAGTAGAGGCAAAGCACAGCAGCTTGTACACTGCTGAAACTGCACCTCTGCTGACAACAGCTTACCTCAGCATTTTCTTGCTTGCTTTATCTAGGAACTTAATAATAAACATTTCATAATTGATAGTAATTGTTAATACGATTTCTAAGTCTTTGAAACCATATTGTACCTTCCACTCATGAAAGGGGACCATATTCCTATTCTTGACCACCTGCCCCATCTGTTCTCATCATGCTTCCCGCTTATCATTCCTAGGTTTCTTGCCCTATGCAGTAAAGAGAACGTTGCCCCAAAATGGCGTGATGGTAAGGGCAATCCACAAGTTTACGCTCAGAAACTGAGCTTAAACATTTCTGAACTAATTTTATTGTTTCTCCTGAGAACATGTCAGCAGATTGTCAATTTTTGGAATGACTTTAGGATTACACCTTGATGATTATGAAGACAAAACTTTCTTTAATGTTCTAGAAAATTTCCTCCCCAAGCCATTTCCAACATCTAGTCACTGTCCTCCCACTATAGGCCCATAACAATACATTGTATGCTGGGTAATATGAGTAGAGAGAAAGAGTAATAAGAATAGATTTTGCTGATAATACTTCTGTACTTTAAGCATTTTCAAATCAGAGCGTTAACTTATAATGGAGTATTTTTATATTGTGTTTTTAGTACAATATCTGTCATTTTCGTCATTCATATATATGTTATGATGTCTGATGTCCATGTAAGTTCCAAAGCTTAAAGTGAACAAACAAAAACTGCTGTCTGTAAACCAAAAGCCTAAGTTTTAGCCTGCTCTGAACGTTTGGTTTGCAATGTTTTTTTTTTACTTTCCCAATGAGATGGCGCCAGCTTGTTGTGCATGTCCATAAATGGCCATCCATACCATTATCTTTGAGGTTTTCAGTGTAGTCCACTTGCATATTCCAGATGTGATTCAGGCTCGAACGTGTACACACCTTCCAATCCCCTTAAATGATAAAGTGTGTCCAACCTTTTGACTAGTATTGCATACCTGAGAAGTTGACATTTTGACAAATGGAATCCTACTACTGCCATTCAGAGAGAGTGGGTTCATCAGAGAGGGGGGCCTACAGAGACAGGAACTGAAACAACCTGTTTTAGACAGAAGCTGAACTGAGGGGCTGCATAAAGCCAGAGCCAGTATAAATTAAATTTTTTTCTAAATCATGTTAAGATATTCCACTAGAGCCCAAGAATAAAAATATGGACAGGGAAATGTGCATAGTATGTCACCTTTAAATAAATGTTATGAATAAATGTTCATCCTGTGTGTTCTTAAGGTTAGATTGAGAGGATAATATGTGATTCACAGGGAAATATCACATGTAATGTTACTCTTTTAACAGTAGCTGCTTGTGAACTGGTTGGGCATCTTGTGGCTGTCAGTGTCTGTTCTATATGGACTGTTCAAGTCAAACCATAGGATATTAATGTATATATGTTGTTATAAATTAATTTATATATGTTGGATTTGGATAGGTTTTCTACAAGCCTGTTTTGGATTGATTCCACAATTTTGGGAAATTTTGAAGACCTCTATCAAAATAACCTTTAATCACAAAGAGCAACAAATGCAATGTTCCACTTCATGTGTAATGATCCAGTACAGTGCTTTAACTGTACTGAGTGTTTGTGGGTTTTTTCCTCTATCGGTTTATTCATTTGTGGATTTGCAAATCAACATCTTCATCCATAATTTGTGGATGAACATTTTCAATTATCTTGAATAAACACGTGATCCCTTTGAAGTGGTTGAGAATTAAACATGTTATCATCAAATGACTCAAATCAGTGGGCATTTTTGGGGGGCATTCTGCTGTGCTTCATGAATGAATAACAGATTTGTTTTTTTAAATAGAAATTCTAATTGCGTTTTCTAATCTCAATGTTTCATCGATTGTGTTGAGCCAGTCTGGAGCTTTGGAAGAAGAAAGTTTCTGAGAGCTATTTTCTAAGAACAGAAAATCAATTAATACTTTTGAACAAATGTCTGCATGATCATAATAAGATTTGAAAATGGCAATACATACCAACCACATTCATATACCGCACATCTATGGTACCAGATGGGACTTTGGTTTTTTTTATCTTCTGTGATGGCTGAAAAAGCAGTAACCTCTGGTTCACAGAGAGGCCTTTTAATCAAGAGGGCACTTGAAAAAATGCTAGCGTTCTATTGAGATGAAGCTGAAAACAAGAGAAAATAGCCCCAAAATAAATCAAGTATCTTGAGATTGAAAAGAGAGACCAACCACCAAATCATCTTGAATAATTTAAAAGGCAGAAACATCTTGCAAAAATATTAAAGATGGGCACTGAAAGATAGAGCGAGCAAAGTGTGTTTGAGTTAATGTATGTGTGTAATATTAAAGGTCCTATTATGTAGAAAGGGAGATTTCCATTTCTTTATTGATTATAAAGCAGGTCTAGGTGCTATATAAATACTGTGAAAGTATGAAAAAGCTCAGTCCACAGAGAAATGCACACAGCCTGTATTCAAAAACTGTGCCTTTAAATGAGCTGTTAGGACTTCTGTAAGGATGTGATGTCACAACTACACACTTAGCATTTGCCTAAGAGGGACAGGGGACCCTCTGTCAAAATATGTTTAATTTACGTTATTTGCCTAATTAGGTGCACTTGTAAAATTTCAGTACAGTGTGAGATTCTTTACTGTGTTTTGCTGTCATTTATGGTCACACTGGTTTCTCTCCTCTCCTCTGTGTTAAAAGTGTAAAATATGAGACCTTTAATGTCATTGGCTTTGACCGCAGATTCTGATGTGTTTCTATGCATGAAGCAAAAGAGTTATTTCATGGCAATGCTAATTGTTGTGTGAAAGCCTCACAGGGATGGAAAACATATAATTAAGGTCAGTCTAAATTATCTTGAGAACATCCACTGAGCATTGACTGAGACTGATATACTGTAATGGCTGGCATCTACATAGTGAAGGACAGACCTGTCAATCATGTACTTAGCAACCTAATTGAAATGACATCTATCTCAAGATACAGTTGAACCTTGCCAAGACAAAAATGAGGGGCATTAAAGTGTGTGTTGACCTTAATAGGCTGTGTGTATGTATAAGTGAATACTGAATACATTCTTCTCCTCCTCATCCTGCCTCCTAACCCTTTTCTAATAACACCACTGACACTATAAAACACACTCAACATCCCAAAACAAGCCGTAAACCTCCACCAAACCTCATACATACTGTAAAACCCTCATTCAAAACAATTACAGCCCTCTGCAGAAAGCAGAGCTCAACATGATGAACTTTTATCTTTTCACATTTATTTCGCTTCCCACAAGGCGAAGTAGTGAGAATTCAGCCTTCAGATTGAAACCAACAACAACAGCATGAGCCCTGAAGCTATGATCAGCTTCCCCTCTGTGGCCGTTGCTGTACTACGTGGGAAGACAGGGACTGTTTTTGATCTGTTTTTTGTTTTCTGGGAAACATGAATCAACATTTGTTGCATGAGTGTATGTCAGAAAGGCATATGTTGTAGTTCAGTTGTTGAGCATTTCACAACTCAAGAGCATCTCACCTCTCAGTGAGATGCTTTTGAGCAAAGCAATTGAGAGTTTCCTAAACTCCTCCCTAGGCAGCGTTCGTCCAATCATAACTTAGCAACCATAACTGGTTACAGCAGACCTGTCACACTTTGGATTTCCCCACACGTAGAAGCACTGTCATGGGGTTATAGAGAGATAATATGTATGTAAAAGGATGGTACTTTTCCCTCTACAAAACTAAACATTTAAGAAACAAAGGTGTGAGAAATAGATTCAATTTTGTGTCTGCTCTAACATAAGCTGCCAATAGTAGCATGCCCAGCTAAGTAGCTTATAATATAACCCAGCCTTTCTTCCTCAGCCAGAAGAATTTCATACTAAAATATTTTTTGGGGTTATAGGTACGTTTAAAAAAGGTCTGTTCATGACATCCAGTGTGTAATATTTCACGACTGTGTGTAAGTCGGTCCCAAATGCTACCATGTCAAAGTGGTTGTCTTGCTCTTATATTGGATTTGGAGAAGCTAACACTCCAGCAACCCCAGATAAACTTATTTGAGATAGTATGCCAAAAGCCTTTTCTATTTTAACATTAAAACTGAAATGTACTGTTTGAAAATAGAAACCAAAATGCATGTAAGCTCAGCAGCTACAAAGGTCAAGAGCATACTGAGGAACCCCTTAGAGAGTCCTCATTTTAAAATCATTCATCTTAAGACATTAAAAAAGTCAGCTGGAGACAGTGTTTTCAACCAACTTGTGAATTTAATGTTAGCTTGATTAGCTAGTTAGCACAATCTGCTAGCAACAGATGTCATACCAGTTGACAAAATCAGAAATGAAAAGCCAACTTTGTCACCAATCAGGGCACTAAAATATAATACATTTCAAATGGAGAAATGAAAAACAGAGCCATTTTTTGTTTTTGGTTTCTTTGTCACTTTAGTACCCTGATCGTCTACCACTGAATGAATAGTTATGAAAATGACTGAGAATTCTGAGTGGTAAATCTGCCATGTTATCATTGTAAATGTAATATGTGGCATGCAAGAACTGACAGACTGACAGGCAAGGCAACAGTAACTAAGTGGGTGGGTCACAGCGAAAAACCAATACTGCAAACCTACAGTTGTTCTATTGGAGACATGTGGTTGTGCACAAGGCAACAGTGCAGCAGTTCAGCCTTCCTTACAGTAGTTAAATTATTCGCTCTTTTTGATATATAAAACTGCATCATATACCGAGCTACACAGGCACTAGGAAATATGACTCCCTACTTTCAAATTTCTCTATGTACAGCAGATTGGATATGGTGCTCTCTGAATAGCACACTTAGACATGCTGTGACTTACCACCCAATGTGATCCCCAAGGGGACCATGGGAATCAGACTGAAGTTATCTATAATACGTCTATGATCTCTGTGTACTGTGTTGGCTGACTCACTAGAGATGCCCACAGGCAAGCCACAGAGATGCAATGAATTTGTAACTGATCTTTAGATGTCTGGTCTGCCTGAAATACACATTCAATCTGTGGACCTCAGAGCTGCAGGAAATGTATCACCATGGTAAACAATGAGTGAAACCAGGATTCCTGGATGTGTTTGACAATGCTGAAATGACAGCATCCTCAAAAGGTAAATGATTTCAGAGCTTAGGTATATTAGTTGAGCTGTACTGTAGCTTATCAGAGCTGTCACTGTCTGCACAGAATTCTGCTCATGTTCTTCCAATATAAACACGTTTTCAAGAGTTTATTCTATCTTTGTCCTGTTTTTTGGTTGAGCACCTCCTGCAAACTGTGATATGTCCCTGAAAATAACATTGAGGCAATTCAAGACTTGTCACAGTACTTTCTTTGGATCTAACATTCATCAGCTCTACCTGACAACCATTCCCTCTATTAGTGCACCCCCTCCTAAGATTTAAAACTATGGAAAATGTCATTATTATTATTATAATGAAATCTCAGGTTAAATGAGAGGTCACTGCGACAATTATGGAAATGAAGGGGAGGAGTGAGTCAGACAAAATGACTCACACATACATCGTCAAGCAGGAATTAACAACCATAAAATAACTCAATCTTGGCACTAGTTTGATTAATTAACAATGCTCAGGTTGCTAACAATCCTGTGTCCTTGAGAATTACCCCAGAAAAAACACCTTTTTCACAACAGACGCAGGAAGGAAAATCACAGGTGTAATTCATACGATTTAACATTCCTTTTAGATGTACATATTTCGAGGCCATGTTACTATGTATGCTGGCTCACTGACATGACATACTGGATACCTGATTTGAACAGAGTCATCATTACCCCTCATAGAAAGTGTTCCTACATTAAACGCTGTGTCCTGGTTTGAATACCTGACTGTAAAAAACAAGGCCAAACTCTCCAGAATAGTCAAACTTGGCAGTGCAAAATCTGGCTGGAAACAACACTTGTTAACTTATCACTATGATAAAGCAGCTGAATGAAGGATAGACAAAATCTCGGAGGATTCATGCCATCCCCTGAATCATCACTTTTGGTTCCTGCTGTCATGGAGATCCTGTATAAAGAACTAGTCTTATTTTAACTTATTTTAAATAATTTCTAGCAATTTATTCCTTTCTTTTTTCTTTTTTTTTTAAATGAAATTACATCTAATATAGCATAAAATGATTTTTACTTACTGTTTTTTTAACATGTGATATTGATGTTGACTGTCACGCAAGCTGAAGACAAACTTCTACTTTTATGCAACAGCAGTGGTCAATAAAGTTGTTTCCATTTGATTTTGATTAGTTGCATCTGTGCTTTTCCTGCTGTGATCAGTCAAAATATCTGCTGTGAAAACGCTTTACAAGATAAAAAAAAAAATAATGCTCAGGACAGATATTTATAGATTAATGCCTCTACAGTATTTCCATCCATGTTGTCCATATAAAAATAACTTTCTCAAAATACGAAATACTTGAATTTTCTAATTAAAGTACAATGGAATGTGACCTAAAAATCAATAACTGCTGTCATTTTTTTTTTGGTCACTCTACAAGAGCTTGTGTTAAAATAGCTTATAGTTTTTAGATTTCAATGTAAGCAGGAATAGAGTGCAGTGTCAGAGCTGACATCACCATTTGAGGGACCTGACTGTCAGTTAACCACTGATGAGGCACACCAACTGACAGAGCTCATGAATGTTTCTGGCTTACAAGTCAGATGACATGTTAAGTTTGTGTTGCGCTGAGAAGGAGGGTCACTTGTTTTGTTCTTTGTTTTGGATTTTTTGACAATATGGAACTTGATTCAGCTTATTAAATGTGACATGTGCCATTTTTGTGCCAAACTGAAATAAAATGACAACAACACCCACCCACTACGTTGGGTTTTTGAGTGCTCAATTATAGAGTTGTGAAGTGGGAGGAGCTATTTCACTGCTGGTTCTGGAAGTAAAAGTCACATATATTTTCTCCATACATAACATGAAGTGACTGACAGGTGAATCACTGCAAAACATTAAATATTGCATTAGAAAATATGTGGTTCTTCTTTTACAAAAAATACTATATGGCAGAGTTTAAAATTGGGGGCACCAGCTACAGTTTACGCTTTTGAGAAAAGTAATGATGCAAATTTGCAGCGGAGTGTATTGTCTGACCTGGGTCAAGTTTGGATGAAGAAGTGTTTTGAATTTACTACTGCTCTGATTCTTCTCCATAGCAGTGATGGCCGAGGCTCAAGGGTTTTGTAGTTTAGACGTGTTTGCCATGCCAAAACCGACAAGATGGAACAGAACAGAATTTTTCCGAGTCCCGTGTAACATTGAGGATATTAAAAGAAAAATGTAAAAATGAGAAAACTGAATGAGGAAAACACTTTCAGAATCAGTGACTTCACCAGCGTAGCCCTGCACTTTTAACGGGAAGACATCCTGCAGAAAGGGCGAGCTGACCTCCTGCACAGTTAAATTAAGCCCTGCAGCTATCAGTGAGTCAGACCGGTTTCCCTCCCAGGAAGCAAAATTCACTCTCACATAGCTCCCCTACATCTGGGCCTTTATGTTTAGCTGATAACAGTAAATATTTTGTTGTTCTTGCTTGTTTTTTCCGTTTCTTTCTGTTTAGTATTTCGTCTCAAGGGAAAAAAAAAAAAGTCCTCACATTAAATCTGAAACACACAGGGCCAGGCTTCCAGGATAGGTGCATACTCTAATCCTGACCGTCTCTCATCAGGATTTTTTCCTTTTTCTGTTTACTTTGATTTGTTTTTCTGCATTTATTTGTTCTAATATGCTCTATAATGTTGTGCCCTGTTGTCACGTAGATGGTTACGCAGTTAGCATGTAATTGATTCATCACGTTACCGTATAATCTTCCTTTCATTTGTTGGGAAATGAGATGTGTTTATCAGCTCCTCATTTTGACTGTGTCAAATTTAGTCTTGCATCTTATCTTTTGTTTCATAAAATATATAATTTCAAAGAATAAATGCAGTGCCGACGAGTGTGACGACATCATCGTGGATTGTTTATGTGACTTAACATGCGTATGTCATGTGCGTTATAATTGCATGAAGAAAGGTTAGTGTGCATTGCCGAGGTTGATTTTAAAGTTAGAAGAACACCTATGAAGCATTACAGAGGTACAGATGTAGCAGAGGAGGAAAAAAACAGGACAGTTAGAAGATTGATGCAAAGAAGCCATCAGAGAAGCTCCAGCCAGTAGCCATTGTAGTCCCTCTTCTGATGGCACCAAATCTCATTTTCTCATCGGAGCAAAAGTGTTGCCATTTCGGTAAAAGTGGGACGACAATGGCTACAGCTGTAGATGCTTGTATGGTTTTGTGATGACATGTAATACTTTTTTTTTTTATTTTCAATCCAGCATATGTTGTAGCAGTTGATGTGGGTATATGAAGGGAGGCTTGCCTGAGTGAGGTCCAGTTCTACCTATCCTGATGGTCATCTCATCAGTGTCTGACAGTGGGAATGAGGGCTCCTCTGCTTTCTCTTTGAGCAGCTTGGATTCAGGAGGTAGAGCCAAGGCAATGTGGGGGTCAGCACCTACACCCTGTGGGTAACAGAAGAAAAAAACAGAGACACAGAGGTGGAGGATGTTAAATCTGTTTAATAAACAGCAGATTGACACTGACAGTACTCAGTTTACAGTTTGATCTGTTTGTTGCGCCTCATATGGTGCTGTGTTATTCAATCAAGTCACTGCACACTGAAAAAGTTTGACTTGAAGAGTGTTGAATGAATGATGGGTGTATTCTATTAACATTTTACAAAAACCACCATCTTTCCCCAACCTTTAAGATCCCCACAGACATGTTTTATTACATATAGAAATACTCTGTTTTGAATGATACTTTATGTCTGATGTGGTTTCTTCACTAAAAAAATCAATTAACAGGTTCAAAATTCTTAAAATGACATTTTTATGCATGTCTTTCATTGAAAAATCCAGAAACTATCAATATGTAAATATTTTTCACTTCCAAAGTATAACTGCAGTGAATGTGCACTGGAGGTTTCAAGTTTCCACATCACACTTACTGGACCATGATTGGCTGATGTCACAAAGTCATGCTCGTATGTACATGCCTCAACTCAAATTGAGCCTCTTCTCGTAAAGACGACTTGAGACGCGTTTGTCTCAAATTCCTCCATGAACTTTAAATCAACAAAAGAAACAAATAAGGCAAAAAAGAACTGAAGGGTGGATTCGGCTTATTGTCAATACCCGTTTTACCTATTGCCCTGTGCTAATGACTCCAGGGACAGGTTGCACAGACAGAAAACACAGTGACATGGCAGTAATCAGTCACCTTAATCAGGCACTTCATTACTTTATTTATTGTGACCAAGTCAGGATGTAAGATGTATTGCAAAATGCAAAACCAGGCTACTGCAGTAACTTGGTGCAAAGTAAATCATCAGTGTCTGTTAACACAGCCAATGATTGAGCATATTAATTACTCTGGAGGGAACATGGAGGGAACTAATTAAAGACAATGATTTTTGAGAAGTAGACTTCGAAAAGAGCAAAGTCTGGACGAGGCAGTCTGATAGCCTAATGAGATTACAGAGCATAAATAAGGTTAGTACTCTAATTTATTTGATTTGCTTGCGATATCTAGACAGTGTGCTTTTTAGTGCACAAGGCATTGCTTTAAAAGTCTGTTAAGTTTCTGGCTGATAATCAGTTGCACTACACTACATAAAATTAAATTAAATCAAATCCTACTTAATTCTGAACAAAGATCAAACTTTAACAGAAACCCCATTTATTTTAAAAAACAAACAAAAAAGGGATAATTCACTATCAGAAGAAGCTATCTTTAGCAAACAAATACACACTAGACTGAACAATGAAGCAGCGCCACAAACAGATGTGGGCTAATTGAGTGGTTTTTAAAAAATGGCCAATTGGATGTAAACAGAGGGCCCACATATTCATTAACAAACCATTAGATGAGTAATCGCTAGAAGTGAGAGCTAAAAAAAATAAAACAAAAGAAAAAATTACATCCATATTTCATCCTCTCCACTGTTACAGGCTCTCCACCCCCCTACTTCATCCTCCAGTGTGTCACAGCTGGCTTAAAAGTAGGTAGACTGCTAAAGCTTTTTTTCCCCATCAGAGTGCACAAAATGTACTGGCATGTTTTCTGGAAATCATGATAGATATAGATATACAGTATCTGGGCAAACACAAACAAGCATTTCAATGGAAACCAATTAACCACCAAAGTCCTCCAGGTTATATGAGAACATATGTAATTGGTCCATGCTCTCCAGAGCAATGTATCCAAGTGTTTTCTGATTGGACACCATCAACAGGACAAGATTGCGGTTTCAAAAATAAATCATTGTTAAGATTTGGATAGGCACAAAAATAACTGTTAAGGTTAGGTGACGTTCGTCACCATGGTTGCAATGATAACAACTTGGTTACAGTTGCCAAACATGCTTAACTAACTAAAGGTGCACTGATGGAATAAAATGAGAAAAACAATACACAACCTATTTTTTTTTTACTGAAATATTACACTGTGTAGAAGAAAAATTAATATGAATTGCTGTTAACAAAAGAGTGTAATGATAAACAAAAAGAAAATATTGAAATGGAAACATGTCTTTGAGCCATGAATTCAGTCCAATGTGTATCTGTCATTGCTGCTTTTTGGTTATTATTTACGCCAGTGGCAATGAGGCGTATGAGAAGGATGCAGCCCTGAACGCCACACGGGGAGGGAAGAAAAAAACACAAAAAAAGAGGAGGAAGTTTGCTCAGGCGTAAATGAACGAGTGAGGTGGTGCGTGACATTTGGGGACGTTGCGGTGTCATCGTTAGGCTGGAAAACACCAGATACAAATAACTGCTGCAAGTTTGTATCCATCATTTCATCCATGTAAACGCAGAGATTTTCACCACTGAGTCACATGAATTCATTTGCAGGCAGTTTGCATTGTTTTAAATAATACATGAATTTTACAGGCTGTTGCTAGAACAAAAGAAATCTTTTAAATATTAAATACTCATTATTTTCTATTCTATTTTTGCTGCTTTAATGCCCGGTGAAGTACGCATCTAATATTAAGAGCCAAGCATACTGTATGATTTCAAGCGTTTTTTAATTTATGTGATAATTGTCAGCATGAATTGTGTGTGTGTGTGTGTGCGTGTGTCTGTCTGGTGGAAAGGGACAGTTCATGCACTATCTTGAGGGGACATTATTAACTCGTGGTGGCCTTTGGTGACGACCCATGATACAATCTCATCAGCAGGTCTGAGCTCACCATTAAAACAATTCTAGCAGCAGTCTGGCTCTGATGATCACTGAAAGTCACCTCTCTTGCTCTCTCTCTCGCGCTCTCTCTCCTCTTTACCTGCACCTTCAGATGGTAACTGTTTTATCACCTTATTTCAAAAACCTGCAGGTGAGATGGGCAGGCTGCCAGGGGGATGTGTCTGATGACTACTTTTGACATGACAGAGAGAAATGCGGCTATTTATGATTGCTACCATGAAAAAATCTGCTCCTTCCTAGTGAAGAAAAAGAAAAAAAAAAAAGGTAATCAAAGGATATACAATTACATGGTTAACACTACAGCAATTGTACCCTTTAAGGACCATACAAGTTGTTTGGTATTTTTAACCAATTCCCTTCAAATCACCCACATTTTACATCATTATTGTTTGTCTGTTCATGCGCTATTACAGTAGACTGTTTTTCTAATTTCCAGGCAGCAATTTCTTCCCACTGACTTCAGTTTCCAATTTAGTTGAGTTGAGACATGCTTGAAATTTGTGATCCATCAGTGACCAATTTGCCAAAACATTATATTATTGTCAGTTGCTTTATTGGTAATATAATACAGTGGAATGTAGGAACTGTTTGACATGATGAGGATTTTGCTTTCCTTACACAGCAACATTTTCAAAGCCATAAACATTACCACTCAATAATAATGTAGCTTTGACCAAATAAATGCAATAAAACGCTCAGCGTGATGGATCACCTATCTCTGCAACTGGATTTGAACGCTGCAATGAAAGGAAACAAAGCTCTCCCTAGTAAATGGAGGATTGATCTTTTCTTTCCTTTTTTTTTTTTTTGGCATGACAACTTTTACAATCTAGTAGTTGCTAGGAAAGTTCTCCTCTACTACAGCTGCCAAAGGCTCTTTATGCTGTTCTCTGTCTGACGGTGTAACTTCAAATATACTAGTATGCATTGTCTCATCTTTCTCTTAGCACCTCCTACCTAGGCCATGGACTTCTCTCTTTTAGTAAAATGATTTTTTGGCATTTAACTTCATGTGAGATCACCCCCTCTTCATTTCCGTCACAGTATGGCACTGCTATTGACGACACTAATGCCACACTGATAAACTTGTTATGTTTTCATTCTGACAGCAGGACCCGAAGCTCTACACTGTTCTACACACACAAGTTCTTTTTACTCTTAGGTCACATTTTTGTGAATGAAACTTGTCCTCAAGCAGAGCGAAACAGTTGGTCGTTTAGCTGTTTGGGGACGTCCATTACACTAATGATGAAAAACAGGTGGCATTATTCAAGTGGAAACAAGTCATTTGCAACAAAGTTTGCGTAGTGAAGAGGGTTTGTGACTTGGAAAGGAGAGGTTTAGAATAACACTCGAGGCTCCATGAGTTTACAGTATGTGTTGTGGTTTGAATACATTGAACAAGACAACTAAACCACAAATAACATTAAACCTCCACAATATATCCTCTAAATGCAAGTGTGGCATGAAATATATGCACATTTTTATTGGCTGACTATAAGCAGTCATCTTAACAATAGACGTATGTGTTTTCAGCATTAACACAAATGTGACATAATTTGGATGAACAATAAAAAAACATCTATAAATGGTACAGAAACCTTAATTGTGACCTTTTAGCTTCCTGAAAGCAACTACAAACCAGATCACACTGCCCCAGCTAAAGGTGGTGGTAGTGAAGGCTCACTGGCTGAAAATCAGTCGAATTTGCATAGACTGTGCTGATTTTATTTTGCCTCCACTGAGAAAAATTAGCATTCCTGGTAAAGATACAATGTAATATTTTAGCTGACAAAAAAATGAAAATATCTTTAAGGTAAAAGAGCAAAAATGGCATGCAGGGAATTTGTTAAATCAGTCATATAACTGCACATATATAGGATTTAAGTGAGCTTTACCATCTCACTCGCCAACTGGGCTCGATTAATCCGCCCACCCCTCCTCGAGTCGAGAAGCGGCTGTTGATGTCTAGAGTACAGACCTTCATGTGCCATAGTAGGATTCTATATGAAAGAACCCCAGCTATCTGATGTTTATGTGATTCATTCTGTGTGAAAGCTGCAGCAGCAGAGACGTCTCAGAGGACTCGTCACAGTTTGTTGAGGAAGGCACGAGTTGAGAAAGAGGAGAGAAAAAAAAGTCATCCATAACCCTTAAAAAACACACCCAGTCACACATTTCAACACATTCAAGCACACAGTGTACACAGTCATACACATGAGGAACACACCTACACCGCCACTCTCTCGATGACTACCTCCACTTCATACTATTGACCAGGCTCAGTCTATTTGATCATGGAGACCAACTTCCTCAAGTAGAGAAAAACCTGACTGGTGTCTATATATCAACCAAAAGACCTTTAAAAGTCCTCAAGGAAAACTGATTATTTCCTGCCAGAGAGATTTCCTTCCACACATAACTGAGAGAGCTACAGAGGTTTGTTGACATTTGCCATTGGTCGATGTGGTACTTGAGCTCAAAATCATATCAGAATACATAAACATCTCCATAAAGTAAAACCTTTTTAAAAAAATCAGGTTTGCAGGCAGTTTGATTTTGATTTCTTCATATATATGTGAACATATTTATCATATTTTCATGGCTATACAATTCCTTACAAAGGCATCAACAGATCAAGGTGATGCTGTAATTTGACACATCTGAGAGGAAAGCACATATTGAAAGAACTTATAGAACTTAAAGTACATCCTGTAATTCTTGAAAGATACAGGTTTAAATAAGGTTATAGTTCACAACTTTGAGAACGTTTCACCATTATTTCAAATGATAAAATAGAATACAAACATTCCCTTGGATTTTCAGCTATACTTTGTCATAAGATAGGAATGTTAGTTGGACAAAAGAAGCAATATGAAGACGAAGACAATTGTTAAAAGCAGCCGTATACGTGCAGCCCTTCAGTATTAACTGATTCTCAGCTACATCTGAAGTCCAGTTTACACCAAAGATTTGTGTTGAGATGAAATTGTTTCAGAGCGTTGCAGGGAAATGTTGCAGTGGTGTAAACTGGCTTGTCTCAAGCCGGCTGGTGGTGTCGCCTGTGAGTCATTTTGTCAAATTGTCATTGGCTGCTTTTAGAATGTAAGGCGAGTCTCCTGTTTCAGCTGGTTGAAATGGCAATTTTATGATGATAGGAAAAGAGTGGATCACCTCATCGATTTGTTTGAGGAACAGCCGTGTCCATATGATACAAGCCTTAAAATTTACTGCAATGGCTCCAAATTTTTGAGCCTCACGATTTTTATAAATATTTTTGCCGTTTCATTAATGCTGTAACTGCAACTGTAGCAGGTCACTCATATTTTAGGAAACAAACTATACAGCTACAAAAAAGCCTGAAAAGCCAGCAGTTAGAATGGAAGTGCAGAGACTCATTGCTATGGAAACGATTGGCACCATACTAGCTACTCACAACTATGAGCCTACAAAGTTCTGTAGACAATTAAATTAAAAAAAATGGGATTGTGAGACATTTAGGAACCTGAATGTGACAATTTGATAAATTGTGAGTTTGATAATTCCACCTTTGAAAATGACACCTCCAGTTAGTTTTGAAATCATGTGAAAACAAGTTCTCCTTACAGCAATTTTATTCATTTTAACTAACAGCACAGCATGTCACTGCCCTTTTCAAGCCAACCCTTGTACTGAATCTGAATGGTAGTGTCTAAAGCAAGCAACCGCAATCCAAATTCCTACCTTTCAGCTGATGAAGAGGTCACCAGGACTGTTATTAGAGAAGACCTCGAAACTGTAATCACAACCGTAAGTCAACTCTTCATTCACGGAGCTATTAAAATAAATGCCCCCGGATCACACGTGTATTAAGAGAAGAGTGCTGTAATGCGTTCCCCTCTTTCATTTGCCTTTTTAGTGGATTCATTTGCATCTAAATAAATGTTGAAAAGTGCTTTGTTTCCACCAGAAAATTATCAGTCATTCTGTCATTCTCTTCATTGATAGACATTTTAGTCAATGATGTCGGCCGTAGAGACGCAACTGTTCAATGGCCTTTTCTAACCTGACTGAACATCTGACATTTAGAAATAATCAAGGGAGGGATACAATGAGACAGCAGGGCTTTTTCCATAACATCCCATTATACCTTGGGTAGCGGTTATCACATTAATATGCAAATAAATGATACTAGCAGGAGTACACATAATGCTCAGCTTTGACTGAAACTGCAAAAAATTCAGCTCTAAAAAGATATGTTTTTATTTTATTTAGCTTTGCTGCTAAAATGATCACCCCCAGCAAAAATAATTCAAAGACAAGTCCACCTGCATTCCTTTGTGGGTTTTTCAAATTGAAACGCCCACTCAGCCGTTCAGTAAAAAGCAGTGATGTGGGTTAGAGCCAGTGTTCTGTCTGTCTGTGTCTGTTAGCAGCAGCAACAGTGAGTGCTCGGTTTGTCTCTGTGGCTACTGGGTAAGCGGGCTAGGAGGGTTTGTATCGGTTTATACGTAGGAACATCATCATGCAGAAACCTATGTCAGGTCATGTGGGAAAAAAAGTTTCTTCAACTACAATTTGAATTTTCAGATTTGAATACATATGGAACACTAATGTGAAACTACAAAATGATAAAAACTTCGAAAACTCAAAATTATGTTCTTTCAGTGAAGCTTAAAATCGAGAAGTAAGTGCTTTTAGAGCTGCTTCAACTATCATTCATCATTAAGACAAAGATAGAGCAGTTAGCGTCCAGGCATGGAGGATAAATGACTCTCTGCTGCAGCTAAACGCTTCAGTGCCTCAGTGTGACTCTCTTGATAGATCAGAGGAATGCTGAAACAGTGGCCAGATCAGAAAACATCAAGTCAGATCTTCTGCTGGACAGCATCCTTTGCATCCATTTATGTAGGTACATCAGTGGTGCTCACGCCCAACTGCATTTAGTCTTCCCAGGTTCTAACTTGCTACAGTTTACATGGTTCAAAAAGCATTGGTCACTTATCATAAAAGGCATGACATGGCATCAAGTGTCAAGCTGGTATCAACACTAAACCTGTTGGAAAAAGTGAAAATTGCCACTGCATGGCCTAAATATAAATAGCTTTGGTAGAAAAACAACTCAAGGGAGACTGAAGAATTTAGAAAAAAGTCAAATAGCTACACATATTGTCCTACAAAGCCAAAACAAGAGAATTATATGTATGGTTAAAATTAGAGTTAAGAGCAGAAATTGACTTGTCAGTATTTTATGTTAGAAATTATTGTGTAATACAATACTACAAAACTGAGCTAAAAACCAAAGCATACCACAATAACTACACAATCTCAGCTAACCTTAGCTAAACCTAAACTTACTATCCTTTTATCTCCACTGTTATCTGAAATTGAAAAAATTACAAATTTTGATGAACCAACAAAATTGGTATTTTACTTCGACATCCAAGTTAGTTAGCGGCTAAATGTGCAGCTATAGCTATAGCTTGAATAACCTGAACATTGCCTAAAGGCAGAGTGCAGTATCTACATTTTAAGCCATTATGTGTGGTCTAAGCCAGTAACTTTTGAGGTCTATAATAACCTTACCAATGTGTAAAATTAAAGCATTACAAGCTTTCTTTTTGTTACATGGTTTGCTGGATCAGCCCCAAAGCAGTTAAAAGTTGTTTTTCTCAACTTCACTCTCATAAATATGTTCTTTGTGTTAATGTTTGCCTGCACTTTGCATGTTTGTAAGAGGGCAACTGGTGGCTAAAACATGCAATGGAAAGAAAAGACTGTCCCAGTGGTAAGAGTTAATGTACTTGTTAATGTACTTGTCAGTGTGCTAGCATGAAAGGGTATCACTGTGTCACTCTGAGTTTGCACAGACGGCACAAATCAAAAAGTGAGAGGTTGTTTACATGCACCAAGGCACCTGATTAACTATTTAACAAGAACAGGAGTCTGTTTTCTACTGGTGTGGAGAAGTCTTAAAGATTTTCGATGGTGACATGTTGTCACTGAGAAATCATATTACTGGTTCAAAATGAATGTTAAAGTGAAATAAATTATCCTTTTGGGTGTATATGCTTTAAAAAGGCACAGCCTGTTTTCATGCATCTAACTTTAAAACTCTCCTTTTAATTTATTGATTTAGCATGATGGCACATTACTGACTTTTTAATGTAAATCTACTGGTATACCAATATAAAAACAATAAAACACACTTCTTTCCAAGGCATATGCACAATGGGAGATTAACATAACCCATAACCTTATGTGAGCATACACACATTTTCCTCTTTGTTTCTTTCCTTTATGAAAACAGAAAAGGTCAGCTGGGGATCCTCAAAATGGGTGTGTAATGTTTGGGAATTAATCCCTGCAAACACTTTGGTTAATTAGTACAATGTAGGGCTGTGAGTGTTAATAATGCAATAATTCTCTAGTTAAGCACTATCCAAAAGCTGATAAAAACAGATTTGTCTTCAGCATGCATTAGGTGTCATCCCCAGAGGCTATTTAAATCAGCATAAGCATCTAAACACAATCAAAGTCCCAACAGTATGTTTCTCTATTCGCAAGCAAATTACTTCATTTCTGTTGATGTACTTTGTTTCACTTTCACTAAAGTGCATTTTAAAGAACAGCCAATGTCACCTGAGTTGGTTTTCAATAATTTCACTTCTACACAAGGAAAATTTCAACTACAGTACAGCAGTAGGCTTCAGTTGTATTTCCATTCATAGCATATTGATAGGTAGTACTATAAATGCATCTCTTTGCTGTTTGTGCACATTTATTATGTATTACTCAAAAAGAATGAGACAAGAGAATGATAAATCTGCATTCATTAACCACGTGATTGATTACTGTCACATGAAAAGCTTAATTAACACACAGTAGCGCACACACACACACACACACACACACACACACACCACACGGAAACCTCGATCTTGTTGTCTCTCTATTGTTAGACAGATTGATTTACAGCACACATTCAGACTGCCCAATTCTTTATCTTTCTGTTTCTACACTTTTTGTGACCTTATGTGACCTTAAAAGGACCGCACACACACACACACACGCACAAACATACTAAAGCAATTTTTCAGAAGAGGTAGACATGTCATTATTGGCATGAAACTGCGCGTGTGTGTGTGTGTGTGTGTTTGTGATAGAGCGAGAGAGCATGCATGGGGGCTGACATCCTGTCAGATAAAATGATGTGTCCTGGTCTGGCACCCAGCTCTTAATTAATGAGCTGCTAGACTGGTGGAGACTAAAGTCTCATTTTGAGAGGAATGACATTTACACATAACACACAAAGGCTTTCACACACACATACACACACGCACATTGGCGTGTGTAATAAGGTGTGGATCCTGTTGACATCTGAGAGGGGATGGTGATAATGATGATGATGATGTTAAAGTGACATCCTGTAAAGCTACTGGGGACTTGGAGACATAATGAAAGACACACATTTCACAGGATTAAGGGAATACAATTCTAACTGCTGTGAATCCAAGCTAAGTGAAGCAAAAAGTCATTTAAGAATCATTTTTCAAGCCTACAGGCAGTGTGTATATCATACTGAAATAAGAGACTTTTGTTGAAAAATCAGCCAATCGTTTCCATTGCATTTTATTTCCTTTGGACAGAGCCAGACTGTTTCCCCCTGTTCCCAGTCTTTGTGCTAAGCTACAGTGAGGTAACTGGCTTCTGGCGGTAGCTCCATATTTACCGTACAGACATGGGAGTGGCATCAATCTCCTAAAATAACTCTTGGCTAGAAAACAAATAAGCTAATTTCCCAAAATGTAAATCTGTTCCTTTAAAAGTAACTTGAAAGCATCGTCGTTCATCACCTCATTTTCCAGGCCTTTCTGAGGTCCATCCAAACTCAACTCAACTCACGCAAACATTTGGATTCTTTAAAAGAGCAACTGGTGATCTCAAATGAATTTTATTACATACAGTATTTTAGGAAATGCATCACGCCATTTCAAGTTTTTTGAAGAAAAAGGACAACAAGGCAATGTGAAGTCAAGATATACCATCTCCAGTAGCTATAGTACAAAACATTCTGGTACCTGGAAATGTGTCAGTGATATATAATCTCAGCAGTAAAAGACTTACAGTAAGTGCTATTCTGTGGACTCCTACTGTTTACATTTCTTTTCAAGTCGATCTGGATTCTGTACATCAATATGTCATTATTTTGATGAGTATAAAAAAGAAAATGTATGGCAATCATGCTTTTGTGTGTGTGGGAGTATCCCCACTTACAGTAGGTCAGTAAAGCAGCTTGTGTGTAAGTGATTGACATCCTGCAGCGAAGAAAATGGTGGCAGCAATCACAGCAGTAGCCTTGGCTCTGTGATGTTCAAACAATTCAGTCCATATATCAGCCCATAGAGCAAGCTTCTGCTAAAGTGATATTTCAATATCACATGTTCATGAATGGATGACTACTGTCCTAATCAATACTGGTGGCGGCACCGATCACCAAATCTACTTTTAAGAAAGAAGAACTTCCATCATCTTGCTTCTGTTGTTACTAGACTACATTAACCGTGGATTCACAGAGCTAACTGCTATTCTAGGCTAAGCACAAAGCTAAGTAAAGAGAGTAGCAATGTAAGGCAACCCACTAACAGTCAGTAAGATAAATGAAGAGGCTTTTATATATATATATATATATATATATATATATATATATATACATACTATATATATATATATATATATATATACAAATAAAGATGGAGCATAATGTCATCTCTCTGATCATCTCAAAAGGCAAATATATTTATAGCAGTCCACATGTCACACACACCAGATGACCCTGTGCTGTACCAATATATTGTATCTTATAGCTTTCTACCATGCAATCCAGCGTGTAGATCATTGATTGTCATCATGATTATTTTTATCACCTTCCCTCAAATGTATATTCATACTGCTCACATAACCACATGCCCACGTTCAAAGGTGTGATGTGTCTCTTTTTGGCTCATCAGACATAACACACTTGTGTCAACAAGAGGAAAGCCGGAAGGTTGATTATTTAGATTCTGCCAGCAGTGTTGGCATGCTGAAACGAGACACAGTGATTATAAAAACAAAAAAAAAAAAGTCAAGTCCATAGCTGTGTCCTTGCGGAGAATACTCTGGCTAAATTTTTTTGGAGAGACTTCACATCATCAACAATATGTGTTCCAGGTGGCTCTCTGTATTCAGAGTGGAAGGAGTGAAAAATGTATGTCCTTGTTTGACAAATATCAGGGTTTAGCTACAATATATTGCACTGTTTTGATGGGATCTCCCAGTAAAATCTCTGTCTGTTTGATTTGGAATCAAACGTTAGCCATTTCATGACAAATGTGTCCTAATGATAAGAAGAACAGACACACAGGCACAAGAATAAAGTCCAGAATGGACACCTACAACACCTTCGGCTTCATAGAAAACTCAGAGCTATATTTCGTAGCACCTAAGCCGGGTTTTATATACACAGAAAAGGCAGTAAAGCCTAAGAAAAGAAGGGTTCAGGAGAAAACACTGAACTTATAAATCCAAAAAGAAAAGATAAGAAGAAGAAAACAACATGAACACAAAAAGCAAAGACTGAAGGTTGTGGCACTTCTCCAAACTACTCTCCTGTCAGGCAGTGTCATCTCTTTGATCTGCCGCTTAAAGCCTTTCTACTTACTGCAATGAGAAAGTTGGAGAGTGATTTGACGGAGAAGCTTGACAAAACACATGATAATGACATCAAATGAAGTACAAGCCTTTTAACAAACACATGCAAATTAAATGAACCAAACACACACCAGGAACCACGTTGACACGGGTAATAAGTGGAATGCCGGCTGGAATAATTAATGAGTTAAATGAGAGTGTGTTCGTATATGGCAACAAATCTTAGGGGTCCAACAGTCAATCTCTTTCAGTGTTTTCCTGATGAACACTCCTTTTCATCCTCAGTGCATCCTGTGTTCCGAACAGGGGAATATATAGATTATGTGTCCAGTCACTGTAGTCGGTTTGTTCTCTGTTGTGGCTGTTTATATTCCCAAGTGTGACCGAGGGACTCATCTGCCTCATTTATCACGCATTCACTTGTAAACACATCTATGTTCTCTGACTCTCCTGCGACTTCCTCGCTTTCTTTGTTTGTTCTTTGTTTCTTGCAATAGAAAAATGTCGGGTTCTAAAAAAAAAACCTACTGTAAATTCACACTTGTTGGCAAAGAAAACAGGCAAAAGCAAGATGTGCTAAACCAAAACTTTTAAAATACACATTGCAAAAAATACATATAATGAACTTGCTAAACATCAATTAGCCTTCCATCCACAGAAATGTGAACTTACAATAACTGAGCCTAATGATAGGCATATTTTGCACTCCCAACTAGAAACTAAAAAGGAAAAAAAAATAGGTTGAGGATTGCAAAGTATACTTCTTCACAGATCCTTTAAACTTTCAAAAGTACAGAGCACAGTTTTTTTTTTCCTGCTGCACCTTTAGGCTTCCAAAATATCTATTTTTTTTTGTTGCGGTTTTTCTCTGGGGTCTAAATTATTTCACACAATACTGGGAGTTTGTCTCTTTTCTCTGAATTTCAGCAACTTTCGGAAACTCAATGCACAGTAAGCACCTGGTCATCAATTACATCAGAGGACTGAGGTATAGGAAGTTAACAAAAAGACACCATGGGAGATAATGCGTTACAGAAATCTCCCATCTAAGGACATAACTTAGGACAACTAAAGTTTAAGATTTTCCTTATCATCAAGACTTCAAGACTACACAAACATCCCCTCCTTCAATCCCTCTTCACAGATCACAGACAGATCCTACTTCATATTATCATGGCTGAGAAATGATATGCCCCAAAGGAGTATTTTCACACACCAATATGAAGAAATAGATAAAAACACACATTGAAATACGTCTCTTAGCGATGAAATGGACTTTGGAAAAAAAGGAAAATGAAGGAGCAGGGTCAGAGAAAAGCCAGAAGGAGTGCATACTTGGGTTTACGCTGTTATATAACTATTAACGGTGTCTGTGTATTGATTGAAAAGGTTTCTTCGAAGTGGTACAGATGGAGAAGAGACACATTCAGAAAGAAAATCAGTTATAATGTAGCTGAATCCCTTTTTATTAGTAGGCTTTTTCTACTATGGGAACATGGCAACTCATAACTGAACGTCTAGCCATTGCCACAGGTTTTGTTTTTGTTTCCACTGTTCTTGCCGGGGCATTGGGGGGTGTGTTCCTGGAACTCAATTTCGGCAATGCTTAGAAGGAGATGACAAATCCACTAAGTTCCAGGTACTCTCGGGGTGTGTGCAGTGTAACAGCTTGTTTGCAGCGGGGGCATTAATAAAGCAGGATGTGTGTTTAGCTGAGCACTGCAAGGCGATGTTCTAATCCAGACGGGACCAGCAGTTGATCTGTCTTGAGGGGCACGCCCGGCTCTGGAGAGCACGTCTGTTGGGTGGGAGCTAATCCAGTGCTGGTACCTGTTCACTCTCTGCCCCGTTCTATTGACTTCCTCTTGCGGGTGGGCCCCTCAATAATTAACTGATACTGACATTTAAAAGTCATTAGGTGTAAACGTGAAAGAAAATCAATATTAGTGCCACTTATTCCATCACTGTCTGTCCCAGAAATGTACTACGGCACATAAAAATGATGTTGCCTTTTTAATGGTATAGGTTATAAATGAAGCAGTGTCAAAGCCTTACAGGTAATAAAAATTCAGCTTATGGGAAGCTCCAGGTTACATGATGATGAGTTTCTGAGTCCTATAACACTTGATACAATAAAGCATAGCTACTCACAATTCATGCAAATTATGCACATGTTTTATGAAGTTCTAGTAGTAAATTTTAGACGCTATTCACGATGGTAAACTGCGATGCTCGTTTTAATTTCACTGGTGCAAGAGGGCGTTGCTAAAGAGCACCACAGCGGTGGTTCTTATTCAACTAAGATTTTCCTGCCCTGGGTTTGAACCATCAATCAGTCACCTTGTCAAAACAATTACTGCCAGTCGACTCTTATGACGGAAAGCATACAAGACAGCAATTTTGTCACTTATCACTGGAATAAAAAGAAACACATCAGTGGTGGGCAAAGACAAAACAAACAAGCTATGACAACTGAATGGCAATGAAACACAGCGACTTGGCATGTTTATGCATGACTCTGATATCCATGCCGCACTTCTATTATACATCATCTCAACAAGAGTAACACTATGCGAGAGAGAGAGAGAGAAATAGATTGTTGACAAAATCTCAATGTCTGGGCGGATTAACAGTAAGACCAGTAAGAGTCAATGTTAAAAAATGAAAAGAGTTCTAATGCAAAGGAATATTATTGCGGGTTCTAATGAAAGAGAGGCTAAACCCACACACTAATAGGATTTGTGCTGGCCAAATACTTCATGCTGCCATTTCACTTTAATTTGACTTTCAGCAATAGTATGATGATCCTGTTTTGCCTGACATGCAACTTTTTTGCAATTTATTCATGTTACAATATATGGAAACTCCACTGTGGATGGAGTGGAATGTACGTGAATCCAAAGTGATATTTGCAGTGGCTGATGAAGACATTTTAAAAACAATGCCTACTTACATTTGAACTAACTCCAATCAGAGAGGCAGGTTTTCAAATGTTCATATGTTTATGATAGAGTTCTCAAGTGTTGCCTGATGCCTCTTTAACTATGACATGTAGCAAAGGATTGGGAAAAGAAAAAAAAAACTTTCTGTTTTCTTATTTCTATTTTTGCACCTGCCTATTAGACAGTCGTGACGCATGCCTGCTGCTTTTACATCCTTTGATTTGAAGGTGCATACGTAAGAAAACATCCTTGAGCTCACTCAGAATTTTTTACACTCTCCTCCTCAGGAAAGACACATCTCATCTTGTTGAGAAAAGACTCGCACTGGAGTAAAGTCTACAATACTGTAGCTTCTTTACTCGCTCAAAATCCCATTACTCTTTTGTTAAAATGTTTTTCACTCTCTTATTGACACTAACATACTAGTACAGTAAATGTAATTTGGTAGTAATACAAAAAAATCCTACTGACTAATGGCAGTTATTGTTTGATACATCCAGCTCAATGATGACAGAGAAGACTCTTTGCATAGAAAGCAAGAGCCAGAGAAGAGTGCCAAGTAATCACAAACTCCATTAGGAATAAACACATCATTTTATCTTTGCTGCATTCAGGGGGAAATGTTGCCAGTGCAAAGAAAAATAACATTGTCACATACGCAATATTGTATTTGGTGTCGTGTTGGTTCAGATTAAAAGACATTTCAGGCATTTTTGTGTTTGCACAGTTAAATTGCTCCCGTAAAATACAATTCAGAAGAAGCTAGTTCATTTCCATATGGTAATGTACTTCTATCATTATAATTATTCCATTAAAGTAACATGCTTTTCTTTTCTTTGATATTTTAGTATAATTATCGCACTCTGCCCAACACACACTGGATGTTTATTTTGCCAGGGTAAGACACAAAGACGTGACAAATCTCAACACCGGCAGATAAGTCTTTTCTAAGATGATCCCATTCTGTCAGAGCCCCTTCTTCATTTCCTCTCCTGTCTTTATCATCCTTTTCCCATCAATTACAAGGAATATTTTAACAAAACGGACTTAAAAAATGAGAGAGCTAGATGAATTGAGTTCTGAGTATCCTAAATACCCTAATAATAAATATAACAGATGGTTTGTTACAGCCAACATGTATTTACAGTTTACAGATGCCTTTAGAAAAGACTAATATCAAATATTTTGCATCTCCAACCCATTCTGAAAAATGGCACATGGAACTATAACAGCACTTTGTTTCATTTTCTTCTGTTTTATGTTGTTTGGAAAGGTTGTTGATTTGTTAAATATTGGAAAAGCTGTGTAAAGTCCCTTGAGACACGCCTGATCAAGTAGAGAATGTAAATCAAACACACGCCAGCAAAATCATTTGTACAGTGAATAAAACTGAAATGACAAGTTTCTGTTGCACTAGAGAGTAAATAAAGCTGGAGCAGCAACTATCATAAGCTTTTCAGATATAATGGAAATACGAGAGCATTATCCGGATATGTTGATGCTTGCCCTTTCCCCCTTCTCTTTCTAGTAAATTACACAAATGCTTGCATCCATCTTTGCTAATAGTCTGCCCTGCTACTCTGTAATATTTTCTCTATGTCCTTCAACCGTATTATATCTGTTTATATGATAAACAGGTCATTCAGTAAATCAATAAAAAGATAAATAAACAGATATGAAACTCTTATCGCATCTTCTCAGGGATTACTGTCGGCCCTTCTTTAGGCACTGTTTATTTAGTATGGATAAAATATGGGCTGCATGACCACTGTGACAGAGATGTGTTGGAAAAGCAAGTATGTTTTGTCAGACACAGAGGTGAAGAAACTAGCTCAAAGTGAAAGTTTGGCCAGTCTTCAGTAATAGTAGTAAATAACAGTAATAGTAAATAGACATGCATATAATCACCTTACAGGAGCTCTCCATTCAGCACCAACCACAGATAAATAACCTTTTATTTTCCATACAATTTAGTCACTGCTTTCCTCACTGGCCTTTTGCTTGAATTTGTATATTTCATAATTTTTGAAAGGCTCACATTGGATGCAGTGCCCCTGCTTAATTTGGCTTTCAGATGATCAGTTGGTTTTCTGGCAGGTCAGAAATTTTGGTCTTGCAGTTTGAGCATTTCCACCCACCATCTGATTTCCCACATGGCTGCTGTCAAAAGCTGCTGCAGTGAGCTTGTTTTAATGTTTCTGTAGTAGCATTTTATTATGCTGTGGCTAAAACTGCAGTTTTTATTGAGACCTTGCTGTGAAACACAAACTGCATCATCGCAACTTTCAGGAAAATGAGTTTCTCAGTACTGATTATGACTTGACTGTTGACATGAATGTTATTTACATGTCTAAAATTAGCAACTGTGATGACAGGAACGCAGCATTTAGCTCAAGTGTCAATCAGTGGGCTGTTAGTGCTAATGATGCACTGTATCACAAGTAACAGCATTCCAGGAAGTTCAAGAGTCCACTTCATGCAAACTTTAACAATAAAATCATCCTTTCTTCATATCTCAGTAATGTTTCCTCACATATAGCCTCTTGTCTTGCAAGAAAAACTCCTCTCTTCAACTTACATTCCAAGTTTAGCAGCAGAGAGAGCTTTCTTTTGCACTCCACTGCACTTTCCAAACAGGCAAAAGATGTGTCTTAAAACGGCATCAGGTCTTGTTTAGCAGCAGTTCAGTCAGCTCAACTCAAGTGTGCCTGGGCTCATTTACATATTCAGTATTAATAAGAACCCTGCTAATTGAAAAATTTAAGCAACATTTCACAGCCCTGCTTTGGTAATTTGATGTAGGAAATTCACACATAGGGAAAAAAAGAAGAGTATGAACATAATCAAGCTCTTGTCTGCGTCTGGCTGTGCCTGCATTCATAACTTCACAGTACACAATTAGTGCAAGTGTCGAAGCGCTTATCAAGAGAGGTATGCTGCCTTTTCAAAGCCGCTCACACGTGGCGTCTATCGTCTCTGTGTTAAGTCCTCAGTGAGTCTCTTTGGTGACTTGACTAAGCCACTCAGCGACCTGCTGGCCATTTTGTCTGATCAAAGATAACAAGTTCCAGAGAAGGGCACGGGGCAAGTATTCCCTGAGCGAAGAGGCCTTGAGGACAGCTTTGATCTGACAATACCTTACCATCAAAGCACTGCAAAGTCATTCACTCAGAGCATCTGTGTGGTTGTGTGTAACTCTCTGTGTATGTGTGTCTGTGTGGGCTGCAAAGCACCCTTCCTGCCCAGAGAGGAAGTCTATCTATCACAGAGAACCTATGTTCTGCGGTGGCATGTGGAACAGTCTCAAAAGCGTGCAAATTTGCTTACAGAACTGTTGAGCTACACCAATACTGCCAACTACTTTAATATGTAAAAAACATTTACTGGGTACTAAATTTTGATACTGGTGCATCTTAAGCTAAGTAGCTGCTTGCCAGAGGCGAAAAAAAAAACAATCCTGTCCGGACGTCACTACAACTTAATCTCTCGGCTGTCTGGAAGTAAACAGTTCTGCATAAACAGTGTACTGAATCGACACGAATGGTGTTGGGTGCAATATTGGTGACAGGAAAATAACTGTCAAGACTGCCAACACCTCGAAACTAATGAAGCACTTAATAGCGCTTGATGTTAACCAGAGGCAAGAGAGCTGTGTCATGTTTGACTTCACAGGTCACCAGAATTAAAACATATGGAATAAAATCATGTAAAATCACACTTTATATGAATACACAGATGACTAAGACATTGTGTTGTTGTTTTAGGTCAATGTGAATACGTTTTAGTATAATTTAAAAAGCTATTACATAGTTTTATTATACTAAGATGTGAGCATGTTTGGAAGAGAGACAAAGGATAGAAGAATGATTAGAATAAAGCTACACTTTTGATACATTTTAGATTTATCTTTTGTAAAGACCCAGCTGCAAGTTTGCAGTTAAATTAATTTCAGGACTGGTTGGTTTCCTACTCCCTTTGGGGTGAAACAGGTAGATGTTCTCTCCCCTCTTTATGCTCTTTATGTAAATAACCTAGGCCAAAAAATCAAGCGAGCTGATGTAGGCATATTGATTGATGATTTGAACCTCAGTATTTTGCTATATGCTGATGATATTGTGTTGGTTTCACAGATAGGAGATTCGTTTTCAAAATAAAAAACAGTTGAAGAATGACAATTTGTTTTGGTTGTATGAAGGTAATATCTTCAGACAACCAATGAGAACACTTTTGTACACTGGATCCCTCATAACAAGACATTTCTGGTTGTTTCTGTCTGGTGTTTAGTTTTGGGAATACTTGGTGCAGGACATACAACTAAAGACATCAATCAAACAGTTTAAGATTTTTCAGAGACTTCATATTATACCTTAAATATTCATCAAATTTGATTACCAGGTTTCTCCAGTGAGCACTTAAGTTATAGACGCTATTTTTGGTCTTGTGCTGTAAATAATTCTCATTCCTTTCCCTTTTCATCCCTATCACATTCTCCTACTCAATATTCATAAGTTAACTTCCAAAGGAAGTTGCTTGCAAGAAAATGTATTGAAATGGGGTCTGTGTCCCCTACGATAACAGTAATAAAGTAGTGATAGTGGTGTAGTGAAATGTTAAGGATATTTTCCTTTGGGAGGGTGTGTACAGTCGTGGGTATAACTGAAAGAAATGTATTCAAATACAGAGTTCTTTTGAAATTATGTACCTCAGGGGATTGAAAAGATATTGCTCCAAAATGTTTTTTTGTCCTGTTGCTGGTGGTAGGGTTGGAAAGTGAGGTACAATTGTTTTGTCTTGTGTGTCTACGGATTCTATGTTACTGTAGAATAATTCAAATCTGGCTGACATGATAAATCATTTTTCAAGCAAAAACGCCAAAAATTCACTGCTTTCAGCTTCTCAGTTGTAAGGATGTGCCAGTTCTCAGTGTTGTATATCACTGAATAAACAGAATAAGAACATCTTTGGTTGGTTTGGTTTTGTTGGTCAGACAAAGCATTGTTTGAAGGAAGGAAATGGTGCCAGGCTTTTATTCAGTTTTCTGACATCTTACATTTTGCTAAATGAGTAATCAGTCAATAGAGTAATGAGTTAGAGATTCAAATCAACAGATGAATCGATAAGGAAAATTGTTAGTTGCAGCCATAAATTCAAATATACATGTTTTAACAAGATATTGAATATTGGAGGACTGCTTTTTGGAGTTTGATATTTCTTCTTATTGTTAATACTCTGTTCATGAAGCTGTTAAAGCTGAGAAAAAAACTAAAATATTTCAACAAGAGTGGAGTGAGTGAGAGATTAGACAGAGGAAGAGAGGTGGACATAATGTACTCCACTCTAGCAGAGTGCTTAGCCAGGTCCAGGATTTACACAGTTTGTGATTTGATCCAACTTGATGGAACAGAAATCACGAAAATGATCCAAGAAACATTCAAGAAACTTTTCAGAAATGTGCAGCGACTTCCACTAAAACTAAAGTTGGAAATGTTATGCTAATGGAGCCTGTATCTAGGAAAATGAACTGAGGTGAATTGGCAAAACCTCACCCAGGTACATATTTCATCATAAATAAGGCTTTATCGTAGTTCGGAATAGTATTGAAGTAATTTAAAGTACAAACTTTTTAATAGCACAGTAAATCATAATGTATTTTTATTAGTTGGATGTTTGACAGCTTGCTTTTAAAGACCAAGCTCTCTGCATCAATAAGCCGACACCAGAGGGGGACTATGGATTTCAAATGACGTTTCCATGGTGATACGGTCCCCTCAGAGACGTGAGTGAGAATATAGAGATTGGTACAAGGGTTATGGAGATGCTATCACCTTGTTTCCACACACAAAGACACACACAACCACACACATATACACATACCCTTAAGAAGCCTGTCTCATTGGTTACATCTTGATCTCTAGTGTTTTCAGCTTGAACCTTGATTTCTCTCTCCACACCACAATTTATACCAGTATGGGTCTTTCGCTCTCTCTCACTCTTGGGCTGGCTCATACATGCGCAAACACACAAACACACACACACACACACACACACACACACACACACACACACGCACACAGTCACTGCAGCCCCTCTACAGTGATCCACTTGGGGCCACTGAGTTTGGAAGGTGACATTTCAAAGGGGAATGATTATTCATAGGTAAGCCGGATAGCAGCCAGCACAGTAGGAAAAACACACCCACCCCCGCACGCACGCACGCACACACACACACACACACACACACACACACCCATACACACACACACATACACATACACCACACACACACAGTGGCTGGCATGCCTTTTGTCATGTGATATTCAGTATGGAGCATGAGCTTTGTGTCCATGTGGTGAATAAATGAGGTGGAGAACCGCTGTTGGCTGCATGAATCATGGTGCTCTGCTGGACCTTCGCTACCTACAAAGCCTGTCAAGATCTAACCACTGGGAAAACACTAACTGCCGCAGTACACACACACACACACATCAACACACACACACATTCACTGCAGGCATCACCGCCATTACCCATCAGGAGCAAATCATCCACATCCTGTATACCAGTGAATGTAGTTTATGCTGCAAGGTTCAAGAACATTCTTGATAACTTAAACATGTTCATCTACATTCAGTACGCTGAGGTAATGAGAAGCTAATCTGAGATTGTAAAATGCATTTATTGATGAATATGTCCTTCACCCTTTTCCCCTTTGGAGCAGCCGGAACCACAGGTTGTCTAACGAGGCAAATCCATGAAGATTCACATTAAGTTAGTGTTCTTGAACACAAAAAATGAACAAGTCTGGATTGGACTTGACAGAAATGACTGATATGTCATATAGTAAATGAATACGGTCGTTGTACTACGATTTGCCGGAAACGTTAGGAATCCAACTTTGAAAGTCAACTCACACCATCAAAGAGAAGATACAAAGAGAAGAGTAGTCAGTACAGTGGCAGATACAGTATGTGGTGAATCAGAGGTCAAATGTGTCAAGTTTTCTTCTTACATGATATTCATATGTCGTGACACAGCTACAAACAACAATTACACACCTTTCACTCTGCTGATGTGTGGGCTTACATAGTCATGGGTCTTTGGATGTGCGTCATCTGCTGTCAGTGTGTGTTGCTCTTCAGTTCCAGCAAATTATCTTTAAGACTGCTTATTTCATGTTCCAGTGTACCCCAAAAATATTGCTCTTTAGCACTTTTGGCAGCTTTAAACCAATTCTTTGTTTGCTACACGCTATAGGTCTTTATAGGCACTTCAGTGTAAATGGGAAACTTTTCCAAAACATCACAATTTACTACCATATGAGCTGCCTTCTCCAACTCATCCACATTAGTGTGGATATAGTTTAAGGAACACAATGCTCCTGTCACCTGCCAGCTACCTTTTTCCTCTCTGCCTCAGCACCAGCAAGTTATGATGTACTAAAAATAACAATGAATGGTGTCGGTATGAGTAGAAATTTGGTGTTTCCTGCGACAGCTGTTCCACCTAATTGCAATTGTGGAATAAAAGTCAATTCATAACACTTGTAAAAAAAAAAAAACACAGTATGTTGATGAGGTTAAATCCTGTCACCTCTCAAGATAATTTTACAAATCTCCTTCAACAAGAATAAAACCAGCATGTGTCACAATCCACTTCAGTGAGTCACATTCCTCGTCTCATTTCTCCAGCAAAAGCAGCTTGACATGCCCTGTTAGAGAACCTGCATCTATAATGTATAACAATTATGCTTCACTCCTTCAAAAGTGGACCTCAACCAAGGGACAGATTACGCAAGCAGGAACACCCTCTTGCCATTTTACTATGCCAAGTACAAGTACTGAAACACAGCTAAAATGAAAGTTGGCATGCGTTTTGACATGAAAAAAAATATGAATATTGACCTAACCCTGAATATTGTATGATTTTGGCGATGTTAACTTGATGCCATACTAGAGAGACAGACTTCAACCTCAGATCAAGTGGGCTCATTCACCTCTTTTAAATAGAATTAGATGCTTATTTACAGTTCATACACTTTAAGGTGAAGCATCTCATTAGCCGTTTGATTTCTCATCTGTAGTTGACTCTCCAGTGCAATCCAATATGTCTTGTATAATTACATGTCTCGCTCCCTAACACCTACAACTATACACACGAGCAATCATTTCTCCGATAAACAAACACAGGATACACTTAAAAGCCCCTGTGTGACACCTGAGAAAACCATGTAGCAATATCCGAGCAGAAACATTATTATTTCATATATCAAATGTTAGAATGAGATAAAGTTTCAAATAATTACACAAAACCACAGGTGGCAGCGTCCTGCTGGTCTTCCCTTCCATTTATTTAAATAAGCAATGACACAGCAGAGCATCATTCAATATTGCTTTCAAATTTCATCTCTTTTTCCTGTTGATCTAATATTAATACATCACATTAGCAAGCAATAAGTGCATTTAAAGGCAGCAATGTTTCTTAATTGTTTCAATTATGAGGTTGTGATCCAGTGATTTATTATATTGACAGTTGTGAGACACACATTTTAAGTCTTTAATTACAGTATCTGCCAATGTTAAGATATTCAAGTTGCCTCAGAAACTCAAAAATAATTTTTATCAAGAATTATTTATCATAAGTTGTTGTTCTAACTGGCTTCTATCAAAAGTGTGAGTGAAAGGTGGCAAATCAATTGCTTTATAGTAACAATTAGCTCCTATCAATCACCATCTCATCTTTCTCTCTCCATCTTTCATTCTGTCTCTCTCTCTCTCTCTCTCACACACACACAGACACACACAAAGGCACAGCAGGAGAAAAGAGCTGCAGTCTAATGACGTGAGCACACTGAGAGGTGGTCTTGATGTGAGGCAAAGGGCCATTACTAATGCATTGACTAGCATCATCCTCTGCTGACGCACCCTTTCACCCTGAGAGCGACAGGACGACATTCGCCAGGCCTTCTGCACCTCACTTCAGACGCATTCTGCACCTGCATAAGTGTGTTTTATTTGTCAAACAGGCCCACGCACCTGAAGTGCAATTTACCTGTCTTCTGTCATTATGTTATTATGCATTCAAGAGAGAATCACACAAAGAACCGGAAGAAATAATGCTTGTTCTTGCAATTTGTGAGGCTTAGATTTGCATGTAAATTTCTCTGTATCCAAGCAGAAGGATCAACTAGTGCAGGTGCGTCACAAAGTGTCAAAAAGAAACTTTTATTTCCTTGTTATTTCAGACAAAGTGCAGACAAAGTACACCATAAAATACTGGACCCGACTGAGGTACGTTGAATTCGATGACATAAAACACAAACACATCTGACTACAAAAATGTGGACTAAAATCACATGGTTGGACCTTGAGTCAGAATGAAGTCACAGTAGATTAGACTTGACAAAAACCAATGAAGAACTGCAACTCAATTTTACTTTAAAAGCAAATGATAAACGACTTCCACTGAATTTTCCTTCTGACTTTAAACGCCTCGATACTGATACAGCCATAATAGCAGCTCTGTAAAACTGTACTCAGGGACAGGAAGGCTAACATAGGGGTAATCTTAGTTAAGCACTAGAGGAAAAGTAAAGTCTGTTTTTCAATTCCTGAAGAGGACATAGAGGTGTGTACCCAACTTTATTCCATTTTTCATCACAAATATTAAGTGAGGGGATCAACAAAGTCATTAGGATACGTTGTCTGGGAACTATGAATGTCAGTACAAAAGTTTGGACCAATCCATGTGGTAGATGTTGAAAGATATCACTCAATAATTGAAAATGTTGACCTGCTGTTGGCAATACAGGAAAAGTCCATCCTACAGTTGTTAAGATATTTCAGTCTGGACTTGGTTTGGAATTGAGAAGCTTCTATGGACATTTGATACCTTTTGGCTCTGTGAAATCTTGTGACTATTAGCCATTTTCTGAAAGAAGAAACTGCCATATTCTACTACTCACCTTTTAAATGTACAACAGCGGAATATTTCGTATCACCTGAATGTTGTCTTGAAGAAAAAAACAAACAAACAATCAAAGCTCTTCTGAGCTGGCTGAGCACTGTGACTCAACTGCATCTTTAAAGACCAGCAATCACCCTGTGGTACAGGAAGTCCCAGCCGCTGATTGCATAATTAGCTGCTGCCATAGCAAATCAAATGCTAATTATGTGCAAGCTGACTAAAAAGCTCTGCATGCTCTTCCTGTATCTAAATCTGGACCACGGTCGCAGATGGCCATGTGCACAAACACGCACCTGCATACACAGAGATGCAGACACAGACGCACACACAAGGTGATGGGGAAACCTGCTGGAAATCTATTTCCTTTAGGAGCAACATGTAGCATGCTGTTCAACAACAATCATCAAGCAAGGAAACTACTACAGTAGTTGAATTTCCAATTTTAGACAATGAAAAAAAGAATTGAATCAATTTTAAGGTTTGTAAAAATGTTGTTAGATTTTCAGCATGGTTTTAAATAAATCCATAATCCAACACAATCTTAACATTACACCCTGTCTACACAGGAAATCGAATGGAAAACCTTCCATTTTCATCACTGCCACCACTAGCTGCATAACACATTGCACATCCAGCGCATAACTCCAACCTGAAATGTCTATTTAAGCTTCAAAATCAATTTCTTTCACACTCTGCAGTTAATATGGTATGTTATGTGTACTGGGCAAGCTCAAAAAACTGTGCGGGTGTTAAAAGTATGTGGTGCTCATTATGGCCCCATTTACACCTGGTAGTAACATGTGATCTGTATCTGAATCCAGACCTTTCAACTTACTGGGATGTTCTTTTTTTTTTTTCTTATGAATGTGGTCACATTGTACGGATTGCATTTACACCTGGCTGAGATCCAATCAAACTGTGAGCCTGACCACCTCCAAATGTGTTCTGGCTGATCCAATCGCATTCCGATCACAATGCGTTCTGAGTGCACTCACACCTTGTATTAACATGTGTCTTCCCTTATCCAGATGATATATCCAGATACAAATGGCATTTTAATGCCAGGTGAAAATGCATCTATAGTTTTCCCACCTTGGCAGCCTAAATGCACAGGTTATTGAGGGATCTCTAATTAGAGATTGAGATTTCATATTTCTCAGGCAATTTCTAGTTCTCTCATAAAATATTGCTTCAATAATAATGTCTTGTGCCCATGAGAGCTTGTTGGGTTTTGAGATGCACAGTATAAGACTTCAGTTCAGGTTGATTGTGTGGTTGGCCAGCATACGTTTTCTGATAGTTTCCATGGCCTTGATGGGCTCATTAAAGTGCACACTGGGGTGAATTTACAGGTGGTTGTATTGTATAAATGTGTGCATTACTATGCAATGCAGCAACACTGGAAAAACGTGCTCTCAACGTAGGGAAAAAAATAGGAATTCTTGATCTGATGCAACCAATTCAAATGCACCATAAACATCTTTTGAGATTTGAGATTGCACAGAGGAAAACAGGATTTTCATAAGAGGGATTGTGCAGCTCTTCCTCCAGCCATAAACAACAGCTGTAGTAATAAGCAAAAGAGATGTCTGAGTCTGAGTCCTCTACATCCCTGATATGGCTTTGTATTTCAATGAAGTGCGAAGGGAAGTTTATAGCGTAATTATCTTTCCGGATGATAAATGGAAACATTAACATAAAACTATGCATTTAAAATCTTGAAATGGAATATAGATGTGTATTAATTGCAAAATAATAAAATCCATCTTATTTGCCGTGACACAACTCTGTGTCATGTCAAATCACATTATGTAAAATGTCAGGTAGAGGCTGGTGAAATCTGTCAGTCTTCTGTTTGTGATATGACACTAATATTCTGAAGTTACTGTGATGACTGCAGTGCGTATGGACTGTGGACTACAAAGCGACGAGGAGAGGAGCATTTGGGGAAAGTATAAGACCAGAACAGAAACATTAGAAGGGAAACAGGAGAGGTGGCCGACCTGATCGATGGATACGCAGCGACAGGGAATAACGCCAGGACACACACCCACACAGTCAAGAGACACACGCACACACACGTGATGAATGGATTAGCTCACCATGACTAGGCAGGTAGTCAAAGCGTGACTGTACAATACCGTAGATGCTGTTTTAATCAGGCAGTCTCTTGTCAGTCCCGAGAGAGCTGCCAAATCTGAATCCCCCAGACTCCAGCAGCGGGACATTACACCTGAGAGGCCAATTTTATTTTCTGCAACATAGATTTAATCCTTAAATCTTAGTTGAAGTAGCTCTGAAGCAAAAAATAATAAGTTATAATAAGTTTTGTAGTGTAATGTGTTGAAAACAACTTAAAATTACATTATCTTATTTTGTTTAAGAGCTATAGTACACAATATTTTCTGTAATATTCTGTTTCTTTTCTTGAAAATTCAAGCAAATGAAAAATGGAGTGTGTAAAACTGCTGCATGTACTGTTGGCTCCATCCTACAGGATATCAGTGGGAATAAATGTGTCTGTAAAATTTGTTTTGGTGAGTTTGAGAAGTAAAGACAAAAGTTTTTAGCTTTTAAAATATTTACTTTATTAACGGTTTAGTTCCTTAGAACCTGAAATTTAGAGCATTTTTAAAAGTAGTTACGAATGGCCTTGAAAGACAGAATCATATACTTTAGTTATAATCCTTTATATTACAGGCCTTGGCAACATGTGTGGTTACTAATGGTAACAGAAAGTGCAGTTTAATACTACAGCAAGCACTCCTTGAGCAGCTACTTTGTCAGAAGAGCAACTGACTGTTCAACTGGCTGTTTACAGCTCAGTCAAACAGGCTCACTTTGTTTGAAACTACGTTTAAAGGAGTCAGTCAAAAATCTTTTCAACCGTCACCTTATTTCATGTCACATGTGGAGCAAGTAGTTTTCCACACAACAGCAGTACACAGTGAAATTGGTTACCTCGCTGAGAAGTGGGAGATGTGCAGCCTGTCACCTGCAGCTCTTCATCTCACAGCTCACTTTTGCTGCTCCTTCATGTTCTATTACTCTCTATAAAATTTAGAACTGATCCCAGTGACAAAAAAAAAAAATGCCCAAAACGATCACGTCTTTGGCTGTGGATGCATTGCCTGTGACAAATGCATTGACGTTCATGTGACAGTTTGGGTTTGCATTAGTAGTGACTTAATACAGCTCTGATATGCTGATAGGAGAGTGAACAGTAAACAATGAGGCTGATATCAATGATACAAATTAAAAACAGTAACAGTGGATCATATGTATACTGTGTGATGATTCTGTTGATTTGAATCCAGCGTGGGAATGGTGGACTCCACCACTAACAATGCAAACTACTACATAGAGAAGTAACTGGAACTGCTGTTGAAAAGAATGTGACCACGGATAGCATCAAAAAGAGGGTTTAAGTTCATGAAAACATTAACAATTATAACTTTAAAGTGACAAAAGGAAAGTTCCATAGCGCTTTTAGTCTTACTTTTGCAGTCAGCAGCTCTAAGCAACATATCAGAGGAGTCATGTTGAGTCATGGCTCCTGGGGTTACTTTCAAATAACTAAAAATATGATTGATTTCTTAGGAGCAAAAAACACATTCTGCCCTCAGGACTGTGAGGGCACAACACAACACGCATTATTTCTATTGAGAAATACAAATTACAATCAGCAGTAATCAATTCTCCTGATGGACATGGAGCTAAAATGATACTCCTTCAAACTCCTTCAGTGTTTTCTCATCTTATAAAATACCTCTAAAGAACATTCAGCATCCTTGTTTCTCCTTTTATCCCTAAACAAGATAGCATATCAGTGTGTCACCAGCATCATTCATTAAACATGCACACATACACACAGACAGAGAGAGAGAGAGAGGGGAGCTGTACAACCCAGCCAGACGCCTCAGATAAGGAGGACATTACTTATTCACAGGCCAAAATAAATCTCTATAGCACTGAGGAGATAACAAACGAACTAGACGGAGCAGAGAGAGGCGACGTGTACTCATTAAACGGTCACTGTGCTCCACTATGCACAACACTGGAAGCCAGGACACTGATGACGTATTTAAGGGGCAACAGAGAGTAATGACAGTTCAGAGATGCAATTATACTGGCTTCACATCAAAAAGGCAGGTGGACAAGTGAGTCAAAGAGCAAGAGCCAGAGCGTGCTCTACTGAATGGATAAGCATTCACATAAAAAAAAGATGAAAGACCTGGCTAATCACAAAAACATGGCCAAAAAAAAACAAAACAAAACAAGGAAAATAAATAAGTACAGTAATAAAAAAATGGCACCAAGCTGGGAGCATGCTTCCCAGTTGCCTCAGTGGTGTGTATGTATGCCACATTCTTAAAAGCTTTGAACATTAGTTGGAATATTAGTGGTAACAGGTTTGTGACAGGTGCACTCAGAGATTTTCCACTGAGTTTTCATTCTTCTTGATTAAAAACTGTCCATTTAACTTGACTAATGGAATTACATAAACGTGAACATGTGAGTGCACCTGTTCAAGAGTGTTTGGAATCATTTCTGAGAAACACAGATAAAGACACATTTCTATGAATAAACAAAGATATTTCAGAAAAATGTCCAACAAATCTCCCAAACTACATGATAAAAATATCATCTGGAACTGCCATCCAGTATATGACACACTGTGTAAGTGTTTCTGATGTGACATCTGATCATATGTCATGCCTACCAAAACTTTTATAAAACTCTTTTCTGGTCTTAGGGTACAAAGATGACTTGCATAACAAAATAACTACTTGGACCTCATTTACACTTTATGCATATTGGGCTGATTGGATAGCTACCTAATCTCCATCCAAATGTAATTCCATTCAAAAAGCACTCAAAACTGATCAATGAAAGCATTTTTGGCCGTTATCAAACAGCTTCACGTGCATTAACACCATTCGACTGGTTATGATCGTGGCCATGAAAAAAAGAAACCCATTGCTAGGAACAGTGGTCTATATCATCAAACTCCCACATCTTCTTGTCCCAACAATCCACACTGACCTCATCCAACTGCAGACTTTGTGACTATATAATGATGTCATAATTTCCTCCTTTTCTCCTGACAGACAAGAAACATAATCCTTACAGATGCATGACGTCTTTATTACTTGACTGTAAACACATCGTTTTGGGGCATTTGTTGAAACAACTGATGCGGCTGTTTTTTCTTGAGAGGACAGTCTCAAATGTACCAAAGATGCTAATTAGCCCAAAGTCCCTTTGATTCTTAATCAAGCTCAAACTACAGTATTTTTTTTTTTAAAATAGGACAAATAAGCACAATCAACAAATAATACACATCTGTTACTGTCTGAATCTAAAATCTACAAATGCTCACACACCCACAAGATGATGCAGCCCCACGGGTGCTGAGAGAGGTGCGACGGAGCTCAGTGTGGCACTAATGCTGCAGGGCTTACAAGTTTCATTCCCACTGGGGCGATCCATGTTAAATATGCAAACACCCATAATACTACAAGGCTGTGTGCTCAACAGAGCTAATCAGATTGCATATCCCACCTTATTAAAGCACAACTTGATTTAGTAGGAAGTCAGACACACCAGCCATTCAGATAGCTGGAGTGTCTCTCAGCACCCTTATCTGTCATAATAAGACTACCAGTGTCAGCCATATACCAGTTTAAGGGGAGACAGGAGAGCTCATTGCAGTCTGTAAGGGAGAGAACAAGTATGATAAAAATCCAGGCAGTGATGGCAGATTACTCCCCTCAGGTCACAAGGTTGTCAGACTTGTTTGGAATAACTTCTTGAGTTTAAATATTGCCTTTATAAGTTCTTCTTGGCAATATAGTCTGGCACCATTTTAATGTGAGTTCCTCTAAGTCTAAATTCCAAGCTGATGCTGCCACTGAGACGCTATTCGAACACCTTATTTGGAAAATTTGAATTTAAGAATTGGCAATTATCCACCAACACAGTAAAAAGAGACAGTAAATCAAAAAAGAAATGTGATTATTTGTGAAGACTTAACCACAAAGACAAGGGCCAACTCTCTTGTTTGCTGCCACTTAAACCCAAATTTATTGGGATTCCCTATTGTTCAAGAGAAGTGACAGAAAAAGTATGTTACTGGACGTCATGGTGGCCTTTCAGTCGAAAACATGATGCACCACATAGCCAAAATGTCCCCAGTTCTAACCTGGCCAAGGACATTTGGAACTCTTAACCATATACTCATTCATTTACATTTAGTTATGGTTATTCTTACCAAAACACCACAATGCATCACCTTTCCTCATCTCTCTTGTGTATGTAGTGTGTAAATATTGTGTAAATTAATCTCCATTTATGTCAGAAGCTATGATTCTGCACTGTCAGTACAGTATATTTCATACATTTACAAAACCATTATTTTTCTTAAATAAAAATGTTGCTTGGTGCAGTATTGAATCATGTTCTGCGAGTTATTCATATACCCAAGACAGATTAACATTCCCTCCAAAAAAGAAGACAAGTGAACAATAAACTGAACAATAAAAATCAAGAATCTTCTTAATTAAATTTTCTCTATTGTTTGTCTCAGACAACCACTATTCATCAAAGCTCAGTAAATCATTACCGAGTTGAAGGGGTGTTTCTATCACAGCAGCATAGAAGGGTTAAAAAACAACAGGACCAGAGTCTTACATCTTCTAACAGCCATATTTCCTTCATTATGCAGTGAGATAATGGTGCACTGTGAACAAGCACAAGGCTGATTACCATTACATCTCATTTTGAATGCAAACTAATGTAATAAAATCAGCTAGGCTCTTTTGTGTGGAGGTGTAATAAGGTGCTGTGTGTACTGTCAGAACAAGAATAGGGCTAGAACCCTCTGAGATTGAGGGAAGCTGTTTGACAGCAGATGTGGGAGGGAAGCAACAAGGAAAGGTAACAAGGCCATGTCTGTTCACCACTCTTTTCCAATTTGTGTGTGAGAGGGAGCGACACAAATAGACAAAGAGTTTGTGCATGTTCCTTTCTCACTTCATTAAAGATGGCTTCCCAGATGGCTGTAATGTTTACGCAATAACATGCCTTGTGTGTGTGTGTGTGTGTATGGCTCCAGCGGGATTCAACTAAAGTCATAAAATATATATAATGAAAGGAACCTTTAAAATCACACACTATAATACAGGATCATGACAGTGGAAACCACACACACACTCTCTTACTTGTTGTGAATGAGATGAACCTGGCACAAGGTACAAAACAAAAGGCTCTAACTTTGACTAACTCTGAATTGCACATTGACCAGCAGAACACCATCAAGGGTTGGACTACAAATCCACTCAACTCAGCAGGGATCTCATTAAGGACTCAGGAGTCCTGCTGACATCTTCGTCTGAGCGGGTGAAGACAGTCAGGTTTCCTGATGTTAGAGGGTGAGCAGGAGACAAGGAGGATGATCCTGGACTTGATTGCTACAGTTAGAAGAAGGAACTACTCACATTTGTAAAAAGCAGGATAGAACAGGATTCTCCTCCTTAAAGGATGTTTTTTTTAAGAATCTGACTTAATACAATACTGCCATATGTAAGTAATGTATTTTTTAGCATTTTTTTCAGATTTTTTCATTATTTGGAGGTGGCATGACTAAGCAACCAATAACTCTTTCAACACGTACAGTGTGTGGTATGTGAGTATAGTGTTAAGATACACTTGAAACATCCAAACCTATCTTGTAACTATCCAGTCTTTTCTAAACTTTCCATCAGCATCTACATTTTTACCTGTTAGTATGATTCTATTTTCTTGTGTAATGAGCAAGTCAGTAGATAAGCAATAAGTCACTGGCGAATGTGACATAATCTTCTAATGTCTGGAAAGGTAGGTGTCAATCAGGTAGGCACCAATGCTTTTTAAAAACTGACTTAATGACATGTGAGTTGGGAGAATATGTAGTCACGCATGTGACAGAGAACTTTTTCATGGTTTTATTGTTGGTGCTTAAAAGTTCAGCGCAAAGTTTTTGGAGTGTTATGTGCACCTGAGGAGGTGTTGGCTATATCTGTCTGGAATGTTATTTGTTCCTCAGCTTTACCTGATGAAGTTCTAAGGACTGAAACATTGTATCTCTAATAAAGTTTATTGCAAGTAAAAAGACACAGGAGTTCTCTTTTCTCTTGCCTGTGGACATTTCCTCCTACGCACCTGACAACAAGAAACTGAAGGTGTGCATGAGCCTTTACTGTCAAGTGTCTGCACCTTGCTAGTCGAAGCAAACTGATGGAGGAAGACTACAGAATTTGAAGACGAAGCAGGTTTGATGTTATTTTAGAACAGTGGTGTGCCACATACAGAGTCCCAACGGTTGAGACTTTCACCCTGGGTAACCATGACTAAACATCGCAATCAGTCACTCCAGTATAAGACAACCATTCCCCAGACACGGTAAACATTGAAGATGTCATGTGTTTGCTGTGCTCAGGGTCATTGTTACTACTGTCCACTTGGCTAAGTAGCTCCTGTATACTATGGAGAGGAAATACAGATCTGGTGATGTACTGTATGTCATGATGCAATGCTCCCATCACACGCTGCCAACTCTTCCTTTGCCCCCAAATGACTGTTATGGTGATGTAACTGGTAAAGTGGAAGGCAAAAATAAGGTGAGAAGGTAGCTCTGTATTTCATTCAAGTGCAAGCAGATACGTTATAGTGTCTGCAAATACATGCAGACATTATATCTTCACAAATAGTATTCAAGGAACACAAATGACAGTTTGGAACAGTGTAAATGGAACATTACTACTTGTTCCTTCTACCATCCCTCTCACACTATCTATTCTTCTAAGGTGCACTTTTGCTTTCTAAAACCACTTCATTCTGCAACAGCTTGGCAGCTCATTATCTGTTCTTTTTCTGTCTTCATTCAATGGACAAATGAAAGCCAGGAACTGGTATGACCAGAGTTTCAGGGAAGTTGAATTGAATGTTGAACTTCTTTATAGCCTTTTTAACCAAAATACACACAAAATTATAACAAATGTGAACACAGCTAGAGCCTTATTGTTATGGTGGTGAACAGACAGTGTATTCAAGTCAAGTTAGGTCAATTTTATTTATACACCCAAAATCACAAATCTGTCTCAGAGGGCATTATAATATGTATAATATACGCGTATATACGTATATACACTCTAGTCTTACGCCTGTTTCAGACCAAATATGCAGAAGCAAATTGTTTGTGCAAAGTAATGCGCAGAATGAAGAGCAGCATATAATCCCACAAAGCAGTTACATAACTCTGGGAATTGCTCCAGGATGCACAAAATGAACTCAAACAAATCTCCAGGCAGCATCACATTTGTGGTGTAATTTGTTCCCTGCCTCTCAGATAAAGCCTGCCCCTTCCTCTCCACTTGTGAAGTCATTTCAATCATGCACCATTGTGATTGTCACAGTCATTAAGATGAAGAGTGTGACTAGTGTGAACAGTTGAAAATATAACAAATAATCACAATTTAACATTAGTGCTCAACTGCCTGTCCCTTCTGTACTTAGTGCATTGATATACTCTCATTACAGAGGCACATTTAATCTGCTGTTTTTTGTTCACTTTGATTTAAATGTTAAAATACTGCAATTTCTGACATTATAATAGAGACATTTACAGAAAGAAAAAGCACCAAAAAATTTGAGGTCAAACATAAATGAAAGCAAATATGCTGAAAACCAAATTGCACACTATATTGTATTCTATCTCTTTATATCTTATATTAAAACAAATTATTCAGCAATTACTTTTCCAGGTGTGGAGATGTATGGCTTTCAATTCTACATCTCTGGAGTTTAAAGATAAGAACTTAAAGCAGATCTATTATGCTCATTTCCAGCTCCATAATTTTTTTATTATGGGACTCCACTAAAGTGCATTGCATGATTCACAGTTCATAAAACTTATTTATCTTATACTGGCCCTTTGTGCAGCCCCTCAGTTCAGCCTCTGTCTAATATCTTAGCTCCTGTCTCATTAAGGCCCCTCTCTTGATGAGCCCACTTTGTTTTGATTGGCCAGCTATCCAGAGACCTACCGAGGGGCAGCAAGCATCAGAGTCATGTTTAGTTATTGCTGATGAAAACCCAACATTTTCTGCTTTTGCTACTTCATATTCACAGCTTTTAAAAGACTAAATAATTGGAGAATTTTGATTGATTGAGACTTATCTACTAAAGAATTTACAGGAAATGAAACCTGTTCTTCAATGAATAAGCAAAGCTTTGTTAGCAGCACTAAAAACCAGTTGAAACAACAACATATGGATATATTTGGAGCCTGAGCAGAAACAGCCACAGTAATGATGATGTTTGATGAAGAGCTGCAGACGACCAGCACACCTCCAACGGGTTAACTACTTATTTTCTTACTTATTATCTTTGCCATGCCGTGTAATAGAAAAACACTCACAATGGGCCAACTCAACCCGAGTCATGGCATCACGGCATGACTACCTGCAAAACAATATAAACAATACATACAACAAAATGCTAATAATGCTACTAATGTTAGCAGAGCAGTGAACTTGTCAGCTCAGTTTGAAAGTAGAAAAAAAAAGCTGGAAATTGAGCATTCAGAGCAGTCTGAAGCCAGTGCTTTTTGCTCACATGGATTACTTCTACATGTTTACTTCATTATTTGACACTTTGACCACATTTAATATAGACATCTGATACTGTAACATTATACTACGAAATAAGGAAAAGCATAATAGGTCCCTTTTACGCTGCATTACATGGCTGCAAAGCAAAAACTCAATTTACTGTATTTCAGACATTTCAAGACTTTAATTTAAGACATGAATGCCCTTTAGAAAAGCCATACAGTAAGGGTAGAAAGACAGAGGTGTGTGGGAAGAAAAAGAAATGGGAAATAGGAGCGGTGATAAAATGTCTTATTGGAACCGTTACACAGTGTCTTGGTTACCTGGTTTTTATCACAAAGCTAAGGTTCTCTAAGCTTCATCCTGCTCTCTGCCAACCACTCTCATTTGCTCTCTCTCTGTCATCCTCCCCTCTGTCCATTACCTTATCGCCCCATCCTTTTCCCTGTGAACCCCCAACTCTACATCTCTATCTGTATTACCCTTCCTCCATCGTTCTTTTCATTCAGCTCCAGTGTTTGTTGAGGAGCCAGTAAAAGTGCCACCAGCAGCTGTCCAAACACTGATCGCCCCCCGCTGTGTGTGTGTGTGTGGAAGACCCCCTATGTTCCCAGTTGATTTCATGCTAGCCATTATCACAGCCCGATGTTTCCACTACTGTCACCATGGCACCAAGGAAAGAAAAGGCAGAAGAAGGAGAGTTGGAATATGTGGAGAAATGAAAAGGAAATGTGCTGAGAAAGACATAGAGGACAAGTCAATGAACAGGGGACACAAGGATGGAAGTAGAAAAGAGTGATGAGGACAAAAAAAATCATGACAAAAAAATGTAAGGGAAAAGACGAGGAGAATGACGGATGTGATGAAGCAAGGAAACAAAGGAGTCAATGGGAATGTGTTAGCCAGCAAAAGGTCTTATATAGCTCAAAGACCAAATCACCAAATTTAAGACTGTTGCAGCTCTGTATCTATGAATTAATCTAAATCTGACTAAACACAGCTTATGCAGTTCTAAAAGCATAAATGATAATATAATAAAATAAGAAACAAATTTTGACTAATTGGCACTAAATGCAAAGTACTGCTGAGGCTGATGGCAATGGCAATAGTTTTGCATTTATTTGCTCATAAACCAAAGTATTGGACAAATTGCAATACTGACCCAATGATGGTGCTAGATGAAAGATCAAAGGATAAACAGACACTTGAATGTCTGTACCAAATTGTGTCCCAATCCATCTGGTAGACTATGACATATTTTACAGGATAAGTGAAAACTCTGACCTGCTGGTGGTGATGGTTGAAAGGCCAGTGGATCACTCATGTCAGTAGGATTCATCCTCAGGGCGCCGTCGATATCTCTAGAAAATTTCACGGCTAACCGTTCAATAGTTGTTGGGATATTTCAGTCTGGACCAAAGAGGTGGAAGAGCTGTATGCTGGCGGGCTCTCAGCAACATTGCTTCAGTAAACTGTTAAGCTTGTTGAATGCTAATACAAAAATGATGACACACTTGATACTGAAGCTTCAAGGGATGTGTCAAGAATGTAGAATGCACGATCGCTTAATGAAATACGTAATCTTCTAAGTTTGATGCCTGCTTTTTTTTTAACCATTTTGTGTGATTGCTATGGAAACAGTTCGTTAGGTGTGATGGTGAACATAAGAGGAAGCAATTATCCACCATCACTAAGCAATTACACATATTCCCTACAAAAACCCATTTACTGCCCTGCAAAAAAAAGAAGCACTGGCAGAGTTCAGTTGAAACATTGACAGACTGTTCCTCCGCACTTAAATTCTGCTGCACCACCATGACCACAGTTGGTAGCAGCATCTGATAAAACAAGCGTTACACTTGGATGTATTTGTAGGCAATAACATCATGCAACAGTATATCAGAGACTGGTTTCAATATCTAAACTATTTCAGGACGATCAGGGTTCAATAGCACCAATCTACAAATCTTTTGTGAGCATTGTGATACTTTACTACAGGAAAATTGAGCTGACCCGCCTTCTACTGTACATCATGGCATTCTTTTAAAACACTTATGCCTTTTAAAGCATAAACAGTGATAGGTACGTATTACTTTATATGTATTTATTCATTATTTCACTAGTCTAATCAGTCAATTTGCTTGCGTGCTGTGAAATCTTTTGACCAACATGTGCCAGTAATGAAGGCTTTTAGTCCAGAGAACTGAAACCCATTTTACAACACAATGGGCTGGAAAGTCCTGAATGCTACAAGAAAGCCTTGCTTGCTCATCACTACCGACACAGATCTCCTCTTGACCAAGTTCACCTTAGACTACCAATACAGAGCAGTTACTGAACTGCTGCATGGATGGTTTTAGGCCAGGAAGGTCACCTGCCCAATTAGCCCCCACTTGTACTGCAGCTGTAAGAGAGAAGTGAGTCTCTTTTTTTGGTCTGACATGAGACATTTTCATTAAAATCTCTTCAGTGACAAAAAAGTTCTTTATTTACTACCTGCAGATTAACTGTGTTATTGCTCACCGGTTGAGCAAAATGAAAGAAGTGGCTTGAGAAGAAAGGACTGCAATAAGCCGTGACAGGATTTAATTCTACCATGTAATTATAACTAATGATCGTGACCACTACAAGCCAATAACTTGTGAGGCTGAATAAAAGCATTCACACAGCATCAACCATTTCAAGGCTGCAAACAAGTCCCAAACACTACTGAATACATGCATAATAAAATATAGACACTTATTATACATTAGGATCATAACACAAAGTTGTGTCCGTATCTCTTTTTATCACAAAAATATATGTATTTGTATCCAGATTTATACTAGAAGAGGGCTGGGTCTATGTAAGAAGTTTTAAAAAATGGACTGCTTCGTTTTCTGTGCTCAGTGGTTTATACAGTGAATGTATGAGCTTAGCTGCGTTGTCATGGACTCATAGTTTTTGGACTCTTTGTGTTGCTTGTTTTATGATTTGAGTTGTATCTTCGAAGGACTGCCTTGCATTACTGGTTAGCTTATGGAGTACATGGGTTTTTATTCATGTTTATTCTTGGATGGTTTAATGTATGCTGGGTTTTATTAAGAGCATTGTGTTTTCTGGGTTTTGGTTTTCTGTTGCTCTGTTTCCCTCCTGTGTTCCAGCACTCCTCCTCAGTCCATTTTTCCCTCCACAACTGCCCTGCATGGAGTTTGTAAGCCCTGCCTTGCTCTCAGTGTTTTTCCTCCAGCCTGCTGTTACCTTCACACCTGCCCTGTATCAGTCTCGTCGGCCCTGCCCTGCTCCCTGTGTTTCCCTCAGCCTATCTGCTCCCAGCCTGGCCTTGTGTCCAGTCACCTGTTCTACATTTCCCATTAGTTCAGTTTGTATCTTAGCCCTGGTTTTCTGTTCCGTCAGTCGGTTCTGTTTCCTCATGCTTGTCCTGTATTCGTGTTTTTGCTCAGCTCAGCCAGCTTTTTGTTTTTTTTGCCCGTACATCTCAAGAATAAAAGGAGTTTTTCCATCAGCTTTGCTCAGCCTGCAGTCTCTGCATTTGGGTCTACCCAAGCTAAAATAATCAAATAATAAAGCATGATTTGTATTTGAACCACACTTCCAAAACAGAAAAAAAAAACTAGAACTTATCACAATAACTCTCCTGACTAGATCCTTGCTTGTTTTGTATCAGCTCTCAGATGTATGGTGCTTTGGAAAAAAGTGGCTACTAAATTAAATTGTAAATTCCAAAACAAAAAAATTCTAAACACAGCCTAACTAAAAGCAGCATTACTGGCACGGGTAGAAATGAATAGTGGAGTAAAGCAGGAAGTTGGAACAGTGAGTATTATTTATTGTTAACGTAAAGCTGGTTTGAAGAAAAGAACAATATTGACAAATACCTGAAAAGCTCCCGTGGCTATTGTTCAGGCATTTTTGATTTCAGCTCCTGTCTACTTGTCAATTTCAAGTGCCAAACTTCCTAAGCCTGAAGACTAAAGTTGACCAAGAGACATACGCATAAACGCAAAAAGCATAAACATGCTTGCTTTCTTCAGGTAGCTTGTTTATGAATGTATAGGTGAGATGTACTGTCGTCTTCCTTCACTCTCAGTTATCACTCTCAGTAGATTGTGTGTATGTGTGCGTTGTGTTTATATGAGTGTGTGTCATCTTGTATGAGAGTGCATAACGGTGATGTGTCAGCCGCTCCTTCATATGTAATGCGTGTCACTGCTGCTGTCCTGGTGTGACTGCAGGAGCTTAAGGCAACAGCTGTTCTCTGCTGCACCGACCGTAGTGGCTGCATCGCATTTCTGTCTCTCTCAGTTCCGTCTCTCTCTGTCCTGTGCTCTGTTAAACCTGATCAGAAGCAGGGCTCAGATGTTTTAATCCAACCGTCGGACATTGTTGATCTATGCAACATTTTGATGGAACAATAGCATTTTCCTTTTCACTAAAGGGTCAGAAAAAAGCAGTTAATGTATCTTCCATTTTGCAGTTGAGCTTTTTTTTTTCTTTAGTTTTTTGAAATATTGAGATGCATCAGTGCTCTCAGTTAACTCACTCATTCACCTGCCAAGAGGCCATGAATCAAAATTGTCAAGAAGGGCTGCACAGATAATCCCGCTGTAATAACAATGACCTTGCTCAAATTGAATAAATGATGCATGTAGTAACTGTCCTGCACTGTGCTAAAGGTTTAACAATGGCATAAATGGTAAGTTAGTTAAACTTTGTGTTTGTTATGATATTATAAACAAGAAACTCAAGGCATCTAATGTTCTTGAGCAATCTATTCATTGTTAACAAGTTTCTTGTAAGTGCTTATAAACATCTTAATCTAACAATACATGTGTTCATGACTTGTTAGTCTTAACACATTTAATAACCATCTTATAAGGGCCTTATTACCTCTTAACTAACACTTATTACAAGGACCTTAATATCAAGCATTACTGAACATTTTCATTTTTGATTAATTTGCAGATTATTTTATCAATTAATCATTGAGTTGATAAAATGTTGAAAAAAAATACCCTAATTTTTTTTTTTGGTGTGGGTTTTTTGCGTGTGGGGCGGTTTTGTTGCTGGAATACAGATCACAGTATTTATGAAATCCTGGCCTCAGCCCTGTGTGTATCTATCCTCAGATGATTTGATACCTATCTAGATACAGTCAATGGTCTGATGCAAAGACAATACAGATGTATTTGTAATAATACAATACACTCCAGAGTTTATATTTTATGCTGTTCATGATCAAAAGTATATTGTTAACTAAAAAGAAACATCATTATGATTCATGGGCAGTGATACATTGGGGAGCTTATGAATTTGGTTATTATCTTAAATCAGGAGGAGTTTGGGACCAGTGTGCTTCGGATATTTAGCTGCTAATGCTGACGCTGCTCACGTCAAGCAGACTGCTCCTGCCAGTAACTTTACTGTCACGGATTCTTGATGAGTGAATAAGGCTCGTAGTGCCACGGGCATATTTAAAGATATTGTTTTACGTTTTGATGACTGCAAATGCTGTACAATTCAGACAGGGGTTTCACACACATGCACAACAAGAGGCACTGGAGCAAAGAGAGAGAGAAGGAAAGAAATGAGACAACTAGACGAGACGAGACAAGAGACTTGACAGGCGAGACCGAGGGCTGAGATAGAGACCAGTATAACACTCCTGAGTATCATACAATTCCAAGATAATAAATCTTGAGACAGGACTCAAGACTCAGACTGGACTTGAATACTACAACACTGGTACCATCTTTATATCAAGAGGCGCTACAGAGCTAATCTCTACTTCAAAACTGCTTCCTTTTCAGAAAACACATTTTGAATATGACAGTTGGAATGAATATGACAGTCCCAAGTCACTAAGACAACTTCTGTAATAATTTCAGGTAACACAGTGGTTTCTGGATCCATAGTTTCCTAATAATAACCTTGAAAGCAGATCATTAATTTATTAATGGTAATTTTGTAGGAAGTTTCCTAAAAGAGGACCATGTAATTATATATTAATCACAGCAAAGAAAATGAGAAAAAGTACTGACTTTGACAAGAACCTTCAGATTTGAGTTTCTAATATATAGTAGTGTGATAGAAAATGAACAGAGGTCAGGGTGATATTTCAATATATCCAATTATGAGTTCAGATTTATGATTTTTTTTCACATAGAAATTAAAACCTTTATTATCTAAAATTGACCTCCATCCTCTACTGTACTACTGTTGTATGAATATATTAACACAAAAAACATCTTAAGTAAAGGATCGGGTTACTTATCGCCAAAGAAACTGAAGGTTTATTCAGTTTTTGTTTGTACTAGAAATTGGAACTGAAACTGGAAAGTCTTCATATTTGTACGTTATCATGCAGACATTTAACGTTATGCAGATTTTTCAAAAGTGACAATTGTGATCTCAATTATCAAAAAAAAAAAATGTAATTCATGGATGCTGCACTCTTATGTGAAGACTCTGCAATTAAAAAAACCTGCAAAACTCACTCTCTCATCCTAGCTTTGAATATGTGCTGGCCACTAGGGAGAAAACTTAAGAATGTGCAAAGACAAAAGGCTATATGGTATCAAGTTTTTAAAGTGTTACTGTATCTCTACAAGAGGTGCCGGCAAGGGCAGCAGGCAACTGCATATTGATCAGTCCTTCAAGAAGATTTTTACTTAGCCCAGACTAATTTCCTCTTTCTTGTTTTCTATTCATCAACCATTGCCTGCTCTGAGTAGCAATTATAAAATTATCTAAGCAAAAGACAAACGAAAGAAAAGTTGAACCAAGGACAGTCTTGTTCAGTGTAACAATAACACTGAATCACGTCAGGTAACATCCAATTATTACTTTTTAGAAGGAGGCAGACAGAGAATCTGTGCCCTCAACGTGATATGTAACCCTAAAGAGCATATTGATATTTGTTTCCTTTTGTCAATTGTTCTGTCATTTGAAGCATGTAGTCTTTCTCATTGTCTTTGTCTACATGTACTTCTAGTTCTCTTGATAAACACACAATGGCTCTACTGCGTTGAACTGTCTCCACTTCCACATTCATTATCATGCTGCTGATTTGACAGCTGCCAGTTTAACAGCTGTATTTCTTGGTTTTACTTATAGAACAAAAATCCTTTTGGCCTCATTTTAAACCTCTTTTATTGGATTTTATCAGACTGTCATGTGTCTTATGATATCTTACTCCTTATATCCAGTCTGACCACCGAGCTCCAGTGATTTCCTAGTTAAGGATTTGAGAGACTGGGTGCATTGACTGATGAGAATGATGTACCTTCACTTTCTTCATCTGACATTTCACAAGCATCTGTGGGCTTTATCTCCTTCAATTTCGGAAAGAAACACAGACACTGAGCCACAACAATCTCCTACCGTTTACGGGCTGTGCTCCACTCATAGCAAATGTACAGCCCGCGCCAGGTAAACCAGGATAATCTCATCCCTACGACTGCAACAGACTCTGTATCATCTTACCAGGCAGCTCATCACAATCTTGATGTGTATAGCAGAAGATGATGATCAGCTGCAGATCAGGGTGATAGGTGTCTCCATTGTTAGGGTTGTTGAGTTCACTGGTTCTGTTACACTCTGTTTTTCTGGTAGCAAATATCTGACATTATTGAACAGGCCTCTACCGCTGTTGAAATGTGCCCCTCTATTCATACAGTGATCGTTAGATAGGGGCAAATGATGTGATGTCAACAAAAACTTCAAAACTGTAATAAGAATTTGAGTTCCAGGCCTTTCCCGACTGTGGGAAGAGGCAGTGAGCACTTCAGGAGCCTCTTTAGCTTGGATATAGATATATTGATAATTGACTCTTTCTGGAAGAGAGTAAATCTCTACAGAAGAGGTTGAACTGACCCAAATAGATTTGGTGTAAGGCAGCTCACAGCAGACATGAAGTACTTTTTATCTATTGATTGTGATAGAAACCAGGGGGAATCTATCAAAGAACATTTCTGAATGTTTACCTCGCTTATATCATCCCTGCCATAATGTACATCCAGAAAAGATGCTCACAGGACTACATTTTAGAAAATGCTCCCACCATGTAAATGTTAACAACAACCCCAGTAAACCAAATGAGGTATGTTTCAGCAACTCTACTATCATCAAATTGTTTTGTGGACCTGCTCTTATTGAAGATCTTACTCCTAATTCATCGACTATTGCTGTTGTGCAAGAGGAGAGGTGCTTGGGCTTAAGCACAGTCATACTTTTACCTAATCAATCATCAATATTTCCTCCCATACATGATGAGGTAATAATCACTGACATAGAAAAGATGTTGACAGTAAGTGAATGATCAAAACAGGATGTTAACATATAGACATGTGTGCACCTACTACATTCAGTGTTCACATACCACTACGAACACTATTTTTGTGTTATTCAGTGCAGAATAAACTGTATTTACGAACATTTCTACATCAAGTTCTTACCAGCAAGGGCATGGCCAGGTCAGCAAAGTAAACAAAGGCTGCCCCAAGTGTGAATCCCACGGCCACAGGCACAAAAGCAAATGAGCCGTACTTCCCAGAGTCCTCAGCCATGTCGATTGCCGGTGCCAACAACGACCAATAAGAAGCAGCCAACATTACCTGAGAGAGGTGAGAAAGGGAAGAATGAGGGAAAAAAGATAAAAACTTAAGTCCAAATAAAAAAACAAAACACTGTTATGGCTGAAGGTTCCAAAAAGTGAGCTAGAATCATCTAGTACATGAAAGAGTGAATTAAAAACAACTTAATGATGATTTACTGTAAACGAGCCAATTTAAAAGTGTAGGATAAAGGCTAAATGGAGAGATGAGGGCTCTGTATCCCTAAACACAATAGTATGCCTTTTCTAACACACATGCACACAAAATACCTGCATCTGTTGTTGAACACAAAAAGTTGCTACATGCCAATTTTTATTCTGTTTGGGTTCTAATAGTTGTTTCCTTGAACAGTATTAGCAGCAGCAATTGCGAAACGAGTCTGTGCTCAGCCCTGCCAATCAAAAGTAATGGCAGCGTATTGTTAGGCTGCAGTCAGTTCCAGCACTGAAAAGTAGTGTACCACGAGCATCAAGCCTGGCCAGACAGTAATCAGACAGAGCATAACAATGCCAAAGTTGATTGCAAATGGAACTGGAAGCTGAAAATATGTGAATTATGGTAAATTCTTAAGTTTCATTCTTGTCTGATTCATGATGAATTGTCACATCATGACAGCAATCACATCCTCACCATTGCCAAGAACAAATGATCCTTTCCTTACTTTCCAGAATGATCCCATCCTGTTCCTAATCTAAAACCTGTCCATACAGATTTGCCCCAATGTGGACTCTTGCAACTTTAAAGTAAGCAGTTAAAAAACAACTTGTACTTTAGCGCATATTTGCATAGCATGAATGTGAAATATTCTCTGTGTATCTTTTTCAAGCTCAAACCCCAGTTTGCTGCGTAAGGTAGAAATCAAGAAGAGAGAACAGACTTACAGAGGTTAAAGCAGAATGTTGGATTCATAAGACACAATGGGAGGAACATAAACATTTTTCATCTCTTCACAAGTAAGAGAAGTAGGGCAAAGAGATCAAAGAGAAAAAAAAATTAAGTAGAAACTGAACCTGGCTAAGAATCTGGGGGTGGGTGATATGGCCTATATACAGTAATACATAATATAAAATATAATATTATAATATTGAACTAATCTAACATAACCTACAGATCGATAATGTAAAGTTGATCAATCCTAAATTCTAAATTAACTTCAGCTCATTGCAGACCATATTGGGTGTGTGTTTGTTCTTTTCTTTAAGTTTTAAGTTGTCAAATCTCTGCCAAAGTCCCCTTTTTAACTAAATCCTTCACAGTGGAACCAGCAGCAATAATACATTCATTTTTAGCTATGTGTGTTGTTGTACATAACTATGTCAACATGCAATATTGTTAATATTGTGACAATGATATACACATTTTTATCACATCACATCAAGCCTAGTCAGGTACAGTACTGTGCAAAAGTTTTAGGCACTAAAAATAAAGTGGAGATGTTTTCAAAAATAAGCCATGTATACTTTTATTTATTAACTCACATCATACAAATTTCAGAAAACTGAAAAAATGTGAATGAAATCAATATTTGCTGTGGCCAAGGTTTGCTTTTAAAAAAGCACCAATTCTGCTTGGTACACCTGCACACAGTTTTTCCAAGGTACTTGGCAGGTCGGTTGTTCCTGCATCTTGGGGAAGTTGCCACAGTTCTTCTGTGGATTTAGGCGTATCAGTTACTTCTGTCTCTTCATGTAATCCCAGACTGACTCCACGATGTTGAGATCAGGGCTCTGTGGGGGCCAAACCATCTGTTGCAGGACTCCTTGTTCTTCTTGGCGATGAAGATTGTTCTTTATGACTCTGGCTGTATGTTTAGGATCATTGTCATGCTGCAGAATAAATTTGGGACTTAACAGACGCAGATGGTACTGCAATATGGAAAAGAATCTAAACATCTAAATTGCCAAAAACTTTTGCACAGTACTGTATGTCAATCAGACAGAGTATAACAATGTCAAAGTTGATTTCAGCTCATGTGGTTTGGCTAAAAATGGAACTGGAAGCTGAAAACCTGTGAATTATGGACAGGCCCAGTCAGCTATGAGGATTTATACTGGTATTACTGTGAATATTGAATACTAGGCCCAATAATAAGTTCTATAAAGAAACCATTGTAAAAAAAATAGTAACCAAAACAAATAAATGATCAAAAGTAGGAAGGAGATAAAATAACACTTACTGTGCAATAACTGTGCACACATCCTCATAAAATAAATAATTAATCTGAGAGACAGAAGCCAAACCTTTAAAAACTGAAGTCCGATCCGATCTAATGCCGATAAAGGATCAACATTTTTGAGAGAATATTTCTAATCGTACCATCAATCTCTGTTGATTGATCTCCCTCTAAGGATTGACTCATAGTTCTGCAAAGATACACATAAATGTGTATCTTTGGAAAAGAGTGTTATAACCCTAGGTTTGTGCAGCCCTGCTCCTCAAAAATCCTGACTGGTTGCTCCAACTTTCTGTGGTGAGGCAAGTTGGGAATGGAGAAGAAAAAATATGTTCATATTTGCACAGAGATCAAAGAAACAAGCACTTGAACTTCACCTAATGATACCCATGTATATTGGTTTACATGCAGCCTGGAGAAGCATGTTTCAGTCTTGCGCCATTTATTGATTGAATATCCAGATTTTAAAACCAACCAGTCGGTACAGATTTTTCTCCTTGGAAAAACGTTTACCAGAGAGGGAGGAATTTGTAAGTGAAGCTGATTGCTGTATCCTGGTTGGAATTCGATCTTAGCATGCTCATCAAAAGAGAGTGCTGGACACTGACTCAATGGGAGCCCTGGATTTATAGGCATAATTAGGCTCCTTATAGGAGAAGAAGAATCAGGTTGATTAATAATTGCAAAGCTGGTTCCCATTCTATGCTGTTCCACTTCACTAACTTTCCAATTATAGCAGGTAGTTTTACGTGAGTGATATGGTTGGTCAAACACAGCAACTGGTTCCAACCATACAGATACTTTCCATTAAGTTGTAGTTTTTGTTGCCATACCTGTTCTTGTGTAACCTGGAAACTTGTTAAAGACTCATTTTCTCAACATAGCGTCATGCCTGGCTACACCATGGGGCATAACCCATAATCACTGAAAAGAACACTCTTGGGGGGGGATTATTTTTTATCTTCTACACCAGCTCTCTTCATATTCACTTTCCATCATCTAACAGTCGAACGTACAGTTGTGCAATCTGCAGAACATCGTGTACTCCTCTGCCAATTACGTCAAGGTGGGGAGCCATCTACATGTTAATTAGCAACAATTCAGGGCATACATAGAAGCACCAATTTAACACACTGCTGTCACAGCTGCCAGGCCCCCATGGCACAAAAAATAGAATGATGTAAATGTCAAATGTAATTGCATGTCTGTTGTGTGTGGGAATTCATAATTTAGTTCTCCTACAGGACTGACCACTCGATCAAATTGCTTAACTAATTACTATTACTAATATTAAAAAACAGGACAAAATATCATGGAAAATTATCTGGGATAGATTTTGATATCAAGCCATTCCTACATATAATATTTTAAGAGAAAAACATACATCTAATTTACAGGGCCTTTAAACCCAACCAATCTTACAAAATTATATTTTGGACAAAGAATATAGCCATGCACACGACACAAAAAGCTACAAAGCAGAGCTTGTAAAGCTCATGTAAAGTTTTAGACATTTTAAGAAATGCACTTATTTCGCTTTCTAGTCAAGATTTAGATGAGAAGATTTCTCATCGAAATCTCTGCAAAGAAATGAACAAGCATATTTTCCAAACTGCTGAATTATTTCTTTGATGGCCTAAAACCCAGCAACCTCATTACAAATTCTATTTGTACAACATAACAAAAGAGAAACGATTTTCATATCCATATCCTACACTAATTCCACTTCCTACACTAGTTGTCCTGATTATTGGAAGTGGCCAAGGGAATAGAATCAATAATTTTACAAAAATGTTAATTACAATAATTAAACATAGTCAGTGTTTATACCATTGATTGCAATGTGATAAATTATTTCACAATCCACAAACCTTACTGAAGCTACTCACAAAAAAGATTCAATATCTGGAAAAGTGTCATGGTCATTGTGTCAACTGTTGTTGCCACAATATTCTAACTGGGATCTAAATTGTTGTCATAATGGGTTCATGCAGCCACAATCATTGTAAATTATTGAACAGTCCGAACATTTACCTCATGCATTGAGACCTACTTCTGAACAGCTGCTCTGTTCCCAATGAGAAAGAAAAATATAGGTACACATATATGGGTATATGTTTTGCTCTGAGGACACAAGGAATGGTTTAAACCAATAACAATATGGTTGAAACAGAATTTAGTTTTATGTTTCATCAAAAAATGTGGGTGGCTCTCTAATATATGGAAGGTTCAAAGCTGCAATAGGCAATTTCACATGTTGGCGGTTCCAAATGGCAATGAGGGGGAACAGTGTGAAATATCTGAACTTCAATATCCAGAAATGCTGTAATAACATGACATCACTTAACCCTACACAGAACACCCATATCAGCCTTGCTGATCTGTGATACTAGAGAGCAAAGAGGGACAAGAAATCTAATTTTTCTGAGCCAAACGTGAATGATGCGCTCACTAGCTGCAATTAGGCAGTTTTGTAGAGATGGGTATACTTTATGATAGCCTTTTGTATATTCAAACACTGAAATCTGACTTTGTCAGGATTTGAATGTCAAAGTAAATCATCATTCATTCAAGTCATTATTCTGACCCTAAGAGAGCATATAACTGGGTTTAAAATGGAAGACTCAACAGTGGAAAACATTAAAATTCAAAGACACACATTATAATCAAAATGTGTTTACAACAAGTAGTAGTAGTTTGTGCACAAAACTGTTTTTCTATTGTGATTCTGCCACGCTTCATTTGGTCACTGCTGCCATCTCATATTGGTCATAACATTACACACTAGAAAAGATGAGACAGTTGGTCACAAAAAACAGATATGAGCAGATATCTCAGACTGCGAATATAAGCTTTCAGTAAGAACACAAGCAAAAACAATTCAATACTTGAAAAAAAAAGGCAAAGTACATCTGGCACTTTGAAGCAGAGCAAAGAGGGATGTTGCATCAACACTAAGAGACAGTAAAGAAAAGAAAAGGTTGACTCATCCACTTACAAGATGTTGTTTCAGTCTCTTTACTTTGTCTGTGACTTTATCTGCAACAATCTTTCTTCTTCCTCTCTTTCCTTTATAATAAAAGTACTTTTGTTCTTTCATCCCTTATGCTTCCTCTTTCTAAGTTGCATTTCCAGCAGCCAAGCCCTCAGTCCATTCCACAATCTCCAACAGTCTCACTTATTAACTCTGAATTCAACAGAGCCTCAAGGCTATTGAAACACCTGTCTAACACAGATGCCAGCACCCAATTACTGCTTTGTTATCTCACTCAGGGCCAACTACTAAGCCTTTTGCAACTAGTTTTAAATGTAGATATACAGAGCTAGAAAAACTGTTGTGATCTGCATTTGCATGCATAGCACAGGCATTTAGAGGAGAATCATGTGAAAAATGCAATCGGAAATCATTACCATGATTATTATTTATATACTAAAAGATCAGAATTATTTTAATTATTTTAATATTCATGGTATTCTGCCTAGAATCATTGTGTAATTGCTGCTATTAAAAGATAAAAACAACTTAAACTGTGCAAATCACAAGCCTCTAGCACTGCTAGTATCCTCTCCATGGTTACTAGAGAGAACTCTGATGGATAGGATTATCAGATGAGGTTGGATATTCCCTCAAATCAAAGCTGAAAGCCAGCATTTTTAACCTAACACTAATCAACTTCAAATCAAACATGCTGGACTATAAAGCCAAAAATGATTTAATAATTTTGAGAAAAAGTAATGCTGACAACTTTTTTAACTGTAATCCTTTTTCTGATGTGATGTGTATAATTGGATGTTTTGAAATGTAATCTTCCCCCCACACCCTGTTGTTAAGCAAACTAGTGCAGTGCACATTCAAAATGTGCCTGTTCAGAACAGGCCAATACTAATTCTTTTGATGTGAGGTGTGAATGATTATATACACCAACAACATGAAAGAAACTAACATTCATTATACACGGATGTTATAATTAATAAGTACTCTAATAGTGAATAAATGTTCTGTTCACTGTTTCCTGAGCTGGTAAAGTATTATAAAGGCTAGAAAAGCTGCCCCAGTTTAAATAGAAATGCTCTGTCATAATGTAATAACTCTCAATAATTTATCAGTTATAATGAGTATAATGAGCTTGCATTCAACACTGTTCTTCTTTGGCTCCCAACTAAGTGTGAAGTAGATCAGATGAACGGTTCTTGAGATATGCTAAGGACAGACAGACAGAGTCCTTATTTTACAGTTAGATGAAATGATTGAATTACAGGACGTGCAAAAATTGAAACTAAGCTTGAAGCTGATGAGTTCCATCCCGTTGCTGCACAAAGCACAAATAAATCATAAGCTATAGTCTTTCCTAAGGGTGAATCATTGCCTTTTGAATGCTTGAGTTCTTCCACTTTCTAAAATAACTGCAGTATTTTTCCACCAGCGGTGGAAAGTGTCTCTATCATCTAATCACAGCCTGTGGCAAATGGAGAAATAGGTTGGATAGATGTAGTTGGATTGCCATGATAAGGAAAGGCATAAAACAACTTGATTACTGCCCTTCACAGAAGTCCTGTATTACAAAATGAGCACTAACTGGCTCTGTGAAGTGCTTGGCACGTGAGGCAATTAGAACAAGCGAGAGAGACGATTTTTCAAATGTTTTTTCATCACACTATCTATACTGTTACTCTGCCCATACCCCACTGATTTTCAAGAGAAAGATTTAGACTAAACTGAGCCTCAAGGGGATTCCAGCTTAGATGATCCTCTCATCTTAAGTATGTTGCCAATTGCATCACTCTGTTTTAATGGTCTGTATTCCCTTGTCAATGCAAAACCTCCCACTAAGGGCAGGACACCTACATCCATTTTCCTTCTCTGATCAATTCATCTTCATTCCTGACATCTCTTCTATTTCATCTGTCATGACTCTGTCTATCTAGGAGCTAATAATGTTCAAAACCAGCCACATTCTCCCACTTCATCTCTCTCTTCCGATCTTAAATCGATCTCATTCCTTGGTTCCTCTCCCCATCTCTCAGCTAATCTCTCTCCCTTGGTGCACTTCAACCATCATTTAATTTAAGCGTTATCCTTGATACTTCACATTTTCTTTTCTCTGTAGGTCTCCCTCAGTTGTCAAGGGAGAATTCCGAAGTGCTGGTTATTTTTATATTAAACAGTTAAAGACTACAGTGTTACTCTCAGATCTGTTTTCATGGAATGATGGGAAATCATGAAATCATGAAATGAATTCTTAAAAAAAAATGTTGAACATAGAACCACCAAAACCTCACAGTCTACAGCTGTGCTAGCAGCTCTGTGAGACTGCGAACACGCCCACAATGACAGTGTTATCATGCTGATGTTTAGCAAGTGTAATGTTTACTGTGCTCACCATCTTAGTACAAGTACAGTTGAGGCTAATGGGAATGTCCTTTGTTTTGCAAGTATCTGTCATAAACCATCAGTATTGGACAAATCATATTTTTGACTTGATGATGGACTGAAACTTAAAGACACACATTCATACATATATTTATAGAAGTCAATCATAATTTGACATTAGAATCAATTCATATGAGGTGACTTGATCAGTTCGAAAGGCTCATATACTGTATAATTATATTGACCATCATATCATCATATTGATAGTGAACGACACTGACACAATTGAAACTGAGAAACAGTAAGTTTCAATTTGATAATCAATTAATTTTTGTTTCATTTTTTAAGAAAAAGAGCACAGTAAACTGAATATATTTGGGTTGTGGACAAAACAAGACATTTGAAGACATGGGCTTTGGGAAACATTTTTCACCATTTTCTCACATTCTATGGACAGAACAACTGAAATACTCAACAGATTAGTCAAGAATGAAAATAATCTTTAGTTGCAGCCTTATATACTGTATATGTCCCTTGAGATGAGCATCCAGTGGCTCAATTGATCAAAGGACTGTTGTTAAAGTAAAGGCTTACATTGTGCTCCTCTTAGAGGATATTCAGTCCTGTTCTGCTTCCTACTATGCCTTTGCGTCATTATTATTTCACCAGGACCAATGTACAGGAATACTGAGAGAGATAAGTCTAAAGCTCTTTGGTCAAAGATGGAAAGACAAGAGCATACTGACAGGCATGAACTGTCCATGGCAAATAGGCTAAAACGGGATCCTGCAGATCTGCCCTCCTGTTGAATCAAAGCCTTGTGGGAACTCAGGCTGAGGGTTTTCTTCTGCTTCCATACACAATTTTCCAACAGCATGGAGGGGATCTAGAGTGTAAGTCTACACTGTTATTCATCAAGGAAAAAATAGTTTTTCTGCTGGACAAATTGAGCAATTGATAACAGTTGTATTATGTAAATGTCACTTTTCCACTACATGCTTAATCATGAATATAAGCAATGAATGAATCATGAGTTGCAGTTAACACTGTCAAGAAATCTAGCATGAGTTAACAAGACTAAGTCACAGTATAGCCATGCTCATGGCTCTGTGAGGTTGTTCTTAGTAACAGTGGTGATTTGAACCTGCATGGCAATATGTTCTGAATAATAATGCTAACATGCCGATGTTTTGCTGATGGGAATGTCATTAGTTTTGCAAGTATTTGGTCAAAACCATAGATTGTATGAAAATAGCAAGGTGTGACATCACCCACTGGTTAACAATGGAGCCAGTTTGAAGCCCAGAGTTGCTGCTTATAGTCAGCGCCATCTTTTCTGTTTGTAGCCAGGACCTTCCAAATAAGGAGTGTGGGGTATTGCCTTTTACACTCTGGAAATATGGCCCACTACCTCGGACTGAAGCGAATACTATCTTACTGGGAACACTGAGGGTTGCACACATTAACTAAATTGTGTTAACAGGGCAGGTATCACAATCAGTTATCGACGTATTATAACTAGAGAGACATTGATGCTTATTGAATGGGAGTCAGTCAGAGCCAGCATCTAGCAGTCATCAGTGGCATTGCACTTCCACTATTTCGGTGTTGGCTTCAAAGCGGTGGACCAACCAAGAGGCACCACTAGCATGACTAAAAATAGTAAACACATCTTTCCACAACTGTAATGATACATTCCTATCACCAAGAGTTGCCAATCTGTACATACATCATGTCACTCTATGTCACCACAACAGATGATTATCTGACTGAACACAATAGTATTTTATACAGAGGGAAATTTCCTTTTGAGCAGCAACAGTGCTCATCATGCATGCAAAACCAATCAGTCTTCAAAACATTTAAATATTTCTATAACAACAGACGAGGGGTACTTTTCATTCAAGCAATGCAGAAAAGCATAAACATAATGTCCTTAGCAATGATTATAACACTCAGTAGTTTCAACCAAACATAGCAGCATAGCAGACACAAATGTAGCAGTCAGTGCCCACGGACCCCTCAGGGCATTGCAATATTTGAAATCAAATTCCCCTCCAAAACAATCAAATCTTGCAGGCTTTTCCTGCCTCTGCATTCCAAAATAGAGCAGACCAAAAAAAAAAAAAAAAAAAAGAGTATACCACAATCTCAGAAACAACCTCAAATTATTCACTGACACAAGAAACCTATAGAGGAGGCAATCACCAATTGGCTTTTTGGGTACAGATCAAATAGTATGTTCCTATTGAGTAGAGCTGCATGATATATCATTTCAGCATCGACACTGCAATGTCACCTGGATGCTAGAGGCAGGTTTTCAGTTATGTGAGACAACTTTTTGATGCATGTATTCCTGTTATCAGCAGCACTTTGTTACAGCGTTGGTTGAAAGTTAAACAGTCCCCTCCCCTATAAACATAAAAAGTAAATGTGAAAAAATAAAATAAATAATGAATTATATATAATACTTTACTTTTTTGTTCCTTTATTATCATAGACCAATTTGTGATCAAAATTCAGATGATTAAACAAAGTGTTTCCAAACAGCTGAATTAGTTTGACCTTTCTTGTTGACTGTCATCTTGGCTTGAGCTGAATTAAACACAGGGAGGGGCCACTGTAAATGTACCACTGTAAAGGAAAGGGGTGTAATGGATTTGTAAGACAAGACAAAATGAGAGCATCATTGTGAAACGGAACGCTGCGAAACGGAACGCGGAATCGCTTTATCTCGATGATCTTGTTTTCATAATCGTTAGAGGCCAAAATCGTAATTGCCTATCTTACAGCTTAAGTAAAAGTAACAAATCACAAAACTATGTTGGTAAAATTAATGTCACCAGCACCAGTAGTTTCACACTTGCAGTTCCACTCCAACCAACACCATCTACAACTAAGAAAAGTAACAGTTTCTGCAATTAGGATACTTGTGACATCTGAAGGCAATGAGTGTTATAACCAAGTCTTCATACAAAATTCTAACAAAGCGAACATTTTATTTTACAGTGATGAGCTGAATTGGATTTCTATTTCATTATAAAATATTACAGAATGGCAGTGTGTGTGACACAATAATGTTCCAATATTTTATCTTAAAACCAAGTTGAACATGTGTAAAAGGCTTAATATGAAACTCAAACACCTGTACACATAACAGCTATAAAAAAGAAGCCATTCATTGCATGCAGGTGGCGCAAGTCTAAGATTTGCAGCTGCTTTTACTTTTCCTCCCTATACAGAAGGTGGCACATGTTGTGAGTGACCTACAAACTGCTTGATCCATGAGATGTTCTCAAACATAGTACAGTAAAATGATTGCCTGTATCAAAAGGTCACAGGAATGGCAATTAGGGACATCCCAATCTTATAGTCTTATAGTGTCTGCCGATAAAGAGTCAAGCAAGATCCTTTTACTAGAGAAGACTTATCACTCTGTCCACTCACAGTTGTACAGCAGTGTTACAGAGTTGAGTTTCTTCCCTCACAAATGGTCTTTGGTCGAGGACACTAGCTTGCAGAGAGCTCACAAATCTGACAACAGCCAATGTTCATTTGGCCTGTGATTAATTTACTCACTGAATATTAATTAGGGGCAGCTGATGTGCACTGCTTTTTGCTAATACCAAAGACACAGTGGAGAACAGTAAAGAGAGAATCAACATTTGATCAGTTTTATTTTAGCTGATCCATTAAAATATATCCTGACCTTCCCCGATCTAGACGCCTTAGGATCAGCTTGGGACATCTCTAATGGCAACCCATCAAATAGTTGTTGAGATATTTCCTCTTGTTAGCAAGGCTAAAAATTCTTGTCCAGAATTTTGAACAAAAGTTCACTTTCCAAGCAATGTCCAGTTTAAGATTCACACAGTGTCACGCATTCAAATCTAAAAGTTGTTTAGTACAATCCCGCTGGCTTCCAAACATCTTCCCTGGTTCAACTAGGGATTACATGCCTCTCATAATGTCCAGGAGAGTACTAGTGAGAGGCGATCGCCTCTTGTCCTTTTTTCTTGTCAAGATTTTCTCTTCCAATAAATGGTTCAACATCCTTCACTGATGAACTCACTTCTCTAAACTTCAAGTTGTCTGTTGCGAGCTAGCCTTTACACTTTGGCATACTGGCTCTAACCTTGAGAGCAACTCTTTGCTCTCAAGGTTAGAGCCTTAAGAGCAAAAGAGAGATTGCAAAGATGCACTGAGATTATTGAGCAAATGAGAAGAAGAGTAAAAGTCCAGCTAGCAGTCCCTAAAAGCTATGCTGGCATTCTCACAGCTCCGTTCTCTTGCTAGCAGGGATATAAATTAAAAGTTAAACATGATGTTTCTATCTCTGAATACTAATTTGATCAGTGACATTCAGCCAATTTTCCAGTTGCAGCATGTACAGCCTCAGGGCTGGTTAAGTATGCTGTAAGAGGGCTGCAGCCTGCAGCTCTTCATCATCCAAGGATAAAGTAATGTCTCACAATTGACTTAAAGTGGTGAGGAAAGCAATATCGAGATGACAGGGACAATATTTCCATGAATTCTGTCAGTTTTCTTGCTTTTTTCCCTTCATTATGTGAATAGTGGATCCTATTAGAAATGACCTTGATTAAATTAGTTTAATCTCCAGTCAAACATGCAAAGATATACAAATATCCTGCTTTTTCATATATCAGTATATATCAGTAATAAAAAGAATGTTTTAAGTCCAAATGTTCAAATTCCAGTTTTCTTTCATGCTTAGTGAAATTGCCTTTGCCATAGAACTGTTTTTAAAGTTGTAACCCTCCCTCTGTTTTCATCCACCATTCAATAATAAATTGTTTACTATCAGCAAGTAATGTGACTGGATGAGAGGATAAGTATCTCTTTCAAAAATCACCCAAGCCTTTTACACAAAGCATACTGCACTTGGATACACAGTCTGTAACCCTGTGCATATTATCTAGGCCTTTGCACTGATCTTTGTGCCCTATTTGTGCTACTGCACCTTCCTGCTTTCTGCTTTCCTTCTTCTCCCAGCCACCCCATTCAATCACAGCTTCTCCACTTATACGTCCTCATAGCCACTTAACACTGCTAGCAGACATTGACTGGTGAATCAAATCATTTCCGTGCAGTGAGAGAGACCCTTGTGACGGAAAGGTTGAAGGATTTCTTGGGAAAAAAAAGTGTTGATTTGAAAATCTATATGCACCTGGAGATGATGAGCAGAACGTTGATAATTAGGTATGACTGAGTTCATTTAAATCGAAGAACTTAAACATAAATCCAACAATATCGATTTCCTAGTGGTCCGTTTGACTTGAAATTTGTAAATATACAGTTATACTATCTGTGGTGTCCATATGTTCAGTCAATATACATGCAGACATGTGTGGGTAAAATACTATAAAGCTTACAGTAATGGGTCGTTTGCTGCCTTCAAAAGCAGAACTAACGCAATCTAATGCCATTAAAAGAAAGCAGCTCTTCATTAATTATTCTCTCAATAAATCCAAAAATTTTATATTCTGTCTACATCCATGTCTTTATAACAAACAGAAAAAATACACAGCACTCTTGTTAAGTATTCCTGATAGGTACTGTCTAACCCTCAGGATGCCAATGAACAATTAATTCACACTCAACATGCATCTGGCAGCAGCATAGCAACAGAAATAAAGTCCATATGGACAAATGCCTACACATCCACTATGGCTCCTTTAAGCTTGAACAGAATGTCCCCAAATCACTGTAGAGCCTTTTGGAGTTGTTCTGATTTGAATTCTGGGAAATATCACATATTGAAAAAAATCTGACATAGCATATTTACATGAAATGCTGTTTATTGGCAAATCCTTCTCCTTCACAACAGCTTGCAAGGCTTTGTGCACAATTTGCTTTGTTTCAGTGCATGAATTACTTATATTTACTTGGTGTATCAATTATTTTCATTCATATGAGTGTGCAGTCAACCAGGTGGAGACAGAGAATCACAATAAAGTCATGAATTATTGGCATTCTTGGTAGAAGAGTGCCAAATCCAGGTTCCTCATTGGGCAGACTGAAGTTAACTGTGATATTTTTACTGGCAGCCACAAGTAACTGAGACAATCTCCATGTTTCGTTTGTCCCGAATGTAATAAGTAGCTTTGTTTCTGGCAGAGAAAGATCTGTATCACCTGCTGTTTTGCTTTTTGATTTGAGATTGATGTTGTTGAAACAGCCGTCTACAATCTCTATTACAATGTAGGAGATAACAATGGTCAGAGTGTAACCTATCATGAGGCATAAAAATTGATTCCAGCAGTAGAGCCATCAGGTTACGTATTTATCAAGCAGCTCATCTTGATAGTAAATGTGATGAAAGTTTGACTGGGAGTGATAACGCTACTTCCAAAGAGCAGGACATGATAATTATGTACGCTACGAATCTTAGTTGTTGAAATTTCCCCTCATATACAATCGTGTGATAACAGCTAAACCATCTCCATGACAACTCGGCAAACTTCACCCACCGTTGACAGCCGACAGACATGGCTGAAACCACTGCGGAAAACAAGTACGTTTGCCTTGAGATAAGAATGTTTTCATCCAAGGTTATGAATGAACCTTCAAGCTCAACTGATAAAAATTGATCTACACACAAATTCAACTCCATCTATTCCTTTGTCTTCCACTATCTTGTTCTGTTTAACAAGTATAACTGTATTTCTGTATTGATGTGCATTAACATGATGCTTTGGCACTGCTGTTGGACTGTTTTCAGGGTCTCGGGCATAATCTGTGCGTCATGTGCACCCAGGCCATATAGCTACGACATCAAGAATCACGCAAGCATAACTTACATATGCTGAGACGGTGGTATTAATTCATTTAAATTGTGTCCTCGTTTATTCATGGACCAATCATTTACAGCATGTGATTGTTCATGACACTGACAAAGGAAACTGCTATTTCTTTCAATCACGTTTCGTGTCGGGGAAGTTATTGAATATATGTCGCATTAGAGCTTTGACATGCAATAAACACACAGCTTTGACGTGGCACTGTGTAAGCCAATATTTTTTTTCTTGATGCAAATTAAACTTAAATTGCAAGTATTCATTATCTAGATTTTATGGGTGGTGTGATACACTGCTGATGTTGTGCTCAATCCTGGAGGAGACAGAAATATTTCCCAAGGGTAGGATTAAACCTTCGCATGAGACGCTTGACAAATAAGAACCAGGGACTTTGGAACTTTTTCTGAAGGTAGGTGAAGGTACAGTAGGTGTTAGGAAATTGTGTCAATCATTGCTCGCCAAGAATACAAAATAAAGTATCCTGCTAATTCTTCCTCACAAGCTAGAAGAGTAAAACACATCACTTGCTAGTCAGGAAACACCTACAGTACCCACTCTCTTACAAATTCTATTCATATCCCGCTAATTTACATTAGCTAACACGTTTTGAAGTAAAGGTAATACTGCCCTGATTAAGTCTGCTGGCAACAGGTCGTTCCAGTGCAGCAGGTAGTGTGACATTGTTATGCGCCAGTGAAAACCTGGTATCCAATTAAAATTATTGGAACGAGTGTACTTCCTCAGAGTCAGCTGGAGTCAAATTCATAAACTAAATGTAGAGGAAGGACTGCTGTGTTGTATCAACTGACCCTAAAACAGAAAAGCTGACATTCATTTAAAACGTTTGGGATAACGAGAAAATTGGCCTTAGAATGTAGCCTGCTGACATCATTTACTGTAACTGCTTTCTTCTGTCCAATATACCAGAATTAACAGCGTCATTGCCAAGACTGCGCCGAGAGAGGTGTGACTGGAAGGATGGGGTGAAGGGAGATAAACAGAGAGATATAGGGACAAAGAAATGATCTTAAATAGTTGTGATTCTTCGCCAACAATCACAGCTGAGGGACGCTGTGTTCTGGGACAGCATGACGTGATTTCCTGCTGTGACAAAGATCGCATGGCGTGTCTACGTGTCTGTGTGTTTGTGTGTGTCCATCTGGATCTGGATCTGGATCTGTGTGTGTGTGTGTGTGTGTGTGTGTGTGTGTGTGTGTGTGTTGGATTCAGGGCGTGTGAGTTAGGGGGGACAGCAGATGTAAAACATGGAAACAGGATGGCATCTGAATCACATGAGATGCCAAATGCATGACACGTGCAGGTCATGAAACAACCTCCCTGCCTCACAACACACGCACAGACACGCACACATATACACCACTGATTTTTCATGTTAAACATAGAAGTATTGTGCAGGACCTGAACATTCTGTCAGGAAAGGGAAATATGTATTTTAGGGCAAAGGCTCAAGTTGAGTGCACACTGTGTTAATATAGAATGTAGCAGGTGCATTACACCAGCGTCGTCTCTGTGACAAACTCTGCTACACTGTGTCTACATATTTTAGTGTGTGGGCATTACTAAACATGCATGCAACAGTAGAGACCAGTAGTAGGTTGATATCCTCCCACTTTTTTTGAACACATATTGTCTGTCTTACTAACAATTATTCTGTACATTACAGTCTTTTTGAGCAGGAAATGTCATGATGAGTCACCCCAACATTTTTCTCTGGAATAACATTCAGCTGATGAATCTCTCTCTAATATATAGATATTTTCACCACTTCTGGTTGGATTTTTAAGAAGTGTAGTAAGATTATTTAGTGCACTGACATTTGTGAGCAATATTCAAAAAAATATGTTATGCTGTCAAACATCATTAGATTACTTTAAATATTTCCTAGAGGGATTTTAATTTATGACTGCAGTAGGAATCCATATTTTTCGTTGCAAACCAATAAAGTCGTGAAGTGGCAGGAGCTATTTTTTGGCATCAAGGCTTCCAGATGTAGAGATTTTCTTCATCTTCTGCATAGAGAATGTTAGGTAACAGTTAAAACACTCCCTCAGGCAAAATCATAATTACAACAAATGACCACCTGAGTTGACAAATATCTGTTTTTTTGTCCATAAAAACAGAAAAAGAGTTATAACCGTAACTGGCTCTTAAATTTGCTTCTTCACAATGGCTGTTGAGGCTTATGGGTATCATAGTACTTAAAACCATGCACAATACCAAACTGAGCGGAAGACATGATTTCTCAGAGATAAAGTTGAAATCATGGTTATTTTGTAGCTGCTTGTGTCATTTACATGTGATTCGATCATGGTAAACATGGTGGACAACCAGTGCAAAATGACACCTTGCTTCAGAACGGCATTTCTGCAATAAGAGGCTGTAGATTTATCACACACATGTCAGTCCTGCTGCCTTCAGAAAGCTGTAGGGACTTATTGAACTGAAGCTGAAGGTTATCATAGAGTACAGCAACTGTCGATTACATATTCTACCAATATTCATTTATAGTTAAATGCAGATTAAAATGCATCTACAGGTCAGAGACATTTGAACATTTTTCCATAATTTGCTTTGCATTTACTCCATGTATTTAGTTTGTTATTGTGGAAATTGGCAGTGGAGTGAATATGCACCAGAAAGTCAATCTGTGACATACACAAACATCTATTGCCTGTCCTGATCTCCTCATCCTTCCTCTGTTGCTCCTTCTTCCTATTTTTCACCATTAAATGTTTGTCAGAGGAGTTTTATTTCTTATTAAAGATCTACCTCCTTCCTTTAAGATGGTCAGAGCTTGTAGAATTGTGAAGTATGGTAATGTCTGTGCGTGTACTAAACCTTTATAAAACAAAAAAGGGATATTGTGGAGTGAAAAGACATGAATACGTGGTTTAAAGAATGATGAAAGGTATTTGTGTCTCCGTGGACCATTATCCAGCACTGAAGAAAAGCATCACTTACTGCTGTGTAACATTCCCCTCCCTCTATATCTGCCTCCATCTCTTTAAAGTGACTCCTACTCCAGTACCTGTTTGACCTTCTGTCAAGCAAGCAAGGCTGGTCAAGACATTCTTCTTTGAAAATGGCATAAAGGGAAAACCAGTCTACTCCGCCCCCCCTCCTCTTTCCATCTCCACTCAACCAAGTCAGATATGTTTCCTCATGGCTGTATAGTTGAATTTGTCCAATACAAAAGCCAAGTGGAACAGCAATCTTGCCACTTGACACAGCCAGATCTCAGAGGCACAACACCAGTGAGTATGGAGGACTTCTATTAACAGTTTGCCATCGTCATTTAAGAGCCACAGAATTGCACAAAGTGGCTACTTTCAGTGGCAGCAGCAGTGTCTCTCCATCCATATACCATGTATTAATGATGTAGACCACTCTTTACATTTTTATTCTACAAATAGCTACACTGTAAAAACAAATGTGTCTATTTCTTATCAGTGTTTTAACCAAATCAAAAACTTACAGTAATATAAACATAACTGGAGCCAAATTAGAGCAGTAAAATGAAAAAAAAGACACAATCTGGACTCTCTTTGCATATTCTGCTATGCCATCAGCTACTAAGAACAGACTATCTAGAAGGTTATCAGGGCCACAAACCTGCATGGAATATGAGAGGAATAGTATGAAAAAAAAATGGAGTTCCTTATTAAAATACATTTCTGTAAAAGCATATTATGCCAACAAGAGGCTGTAAAATAGTAGACTCTCTGCCCCTTTGTATCAATAATTCACAGTGTTCATTCTGAGTGGCTGGGTTTTTCAAAATTATATTTTAAAAAAAGGACGTGTGAAATGAGAAAGAAGATTTTCTCTGTCTATGCCTTATTGCATTTGGATGTATAAGATCATAAAGTATAGCCTGGGATGTAATTAAAAAGCTGTCAAGATGGAGCTGAGATAAGAGCTGACTGAGATTAGATCTATCTTTCCTGCCACTCTCTTTCTTGAGGAAGCGTAGCCAATCTCTCATCATTGGGCATTAGTCTTTTCACCTCACTTATCCGGGCCTGTAATTATCAGTAGTCTCAGAATCCCCCACAAGGAATCAGAAATTAAGGTTTCACCAGGATTTAAAAAGACATTCTTTTCACAAAAGTATGTGATTTAAGGATGATTTTAATGAGCTTGATACACGCGAGAGGTAGAAGAATGAAAACCGTTAGACGAAAGAATGAATGATGTCATCTTGTAGTGACATATCAGTAAAATACATTCAAAAGACTGGAAAGCAGATCTACTGTTTATCTTGATCTGGAACAAAAATGTGGTGCATAAACATCATTTTTATGTGGTGTATAAAAATGATGTGTGAGTGTATCATAAAGTAGACACAGGTAAAACGAAACATATAATTGGTCAAAATGATGAAAATAAAGTTACCTGTAAAGGCTTCCTCTGCTTTCTAAAAGGGCTTATACTGGTTTGATCCAGCACAGTGCCTAACACTGTTTTGCCAGAAGACCTAATGAAGAAGTTCACTGGCCCATAGCTTTAATGTGAACATGACTCGACTATAATAATGTCAGTGTTTTGACAGTGTTGGCAGTCTGCTCTCTGTTTATCTTCATTTTTTTAATGTGAACTATTTTGGACAATGACTATTCATGACTCTCTTTGTGTAGGGTAATAAACCTCTCTGAGAACAAAACCAGTCACAACAGGTTTTATTGAGAGCTGTGGCTTTTTTTTTATTTCAGAAGACTATGTGTAATGTACCAGGTGACACTCAAACCCACAGAGAATTATCACCAACCCTGAAGTTCCCCTCAACTTTATGTGGCATTTTAGGATCGTTCAGCTCATTGGTTTAGTTTTATGACCCCAAACTTAACTGTTTTGGCTCAGTCTCAGAGCTCTCATCAGCCTTGAATCCAGCAGCAGAAGGGAGCCGTTTTCAGCCAAAAAGCTTTGACAACTCACTGTATGCTACCTGCCCAGCACCAAACAGCACAGAGACAAAGTTAGCTAAAGATCCAGATGTTTTTTCCTCAGGAATTAGGTAATCAGTGGAGACCAAAAAGGTTGGTGGTTGACCATTTCCTAATACATTAGCCATAACAAAAGGTTATAATATCTCAATGTTGTGCTTACGGCTTGTTGTGCTGCCCCTAAGTGACAAAAAAAAAAATATATATATATATATATATATATACATATACATACATATATATATATATATATATATATATATATATATATATATATATATATATATATACATACATATTTAAAGAAGCTCATTGTTATGTAGAATCGAAGAATGTTCTGAATTCTGTATTTCCACACCTAAGATGATGTGTTCAAATGTTTATCCCATCATTTCCCTCTAACGTGAACTTCGAATAGGTTAATATAGTCCGTCAGCTCTCTAAATCTTGGAAGAGATATAGTACAAAATGACTTTCAAAAAGGTTTAAAAAGCTGAAAAAGTGATTTTGTTTTTTAACAGAGACCACCCTGACTTCACACTTATGTGCCAGTTTAGATTTGTGCATGGCTTCCTCCTCTGAGACATCTGATAAATATCATCTGTGAACTGCAACCCTTGCAGGAAATCAAAAAAATGTAATTCTAATAGTCAGATACTGGGGTTCTGGGGATATATTTTCTGTTGCAGTATAATGCCTCTTTAGACATGATAAAAGCCAAGAATTCCTCCAGGGGGGAACATTTATCTCAAACTTTTATGATATAATGTGGCATCTGAAAGTATCAGGTTTTGTCTGTCTCTGGGAAAAAAAAAAAATCAGCCTGCCACAGGAAAACATCAGAAAGCCATCACAGCACAGCATCATCCTACCTGTACCAACTGTGTGAGTGTGGTTGAGTTTAAAAGGAATCCAACTCACCCCAGCTGCAAAGCCTAAACTTCCATCCAAGATACGTTTCTGAAAGGGGCAGACGGGAAGACAAATTACATACCAGTCAGTCAAATCAATATCCTCAAACCCTGACAGTGTAACATCTAACCCTACAGTAAACCTCATACTGTTGACTCAACAGGCAAAAATGTAACATGGCCCGAGAGTCACAGGTTCAGAGATAACAAAAAAAAGGACCATCTACTGGTTCTGTCAATAGAAAGGTTTCATGTGATTATAACACACTCTCAGGCAGTGATCCTCAGCTCATAGCAACAGCAGCTTAACATAACATATTCTTATTTCATCTCATATATAATTGATTTTGTGTCTCTCTTGAAGCTACATCCACATATAATATTGAGTGTATAATGTCTGCCCCAGCCCAGAGTGACAGTGAGTTCTGGTGTTCATACCATACCTGTCGGCTGGAGAAGACGAACACCAGGGCGGCTCCGGCAGCAGTCAGACCCCAGGTGAACAGAGTCCCCAACAGGGCCTGGGTCACAGGGCTGTAGCCTTCTAGCATGGTGCCGGACCTGGACACACACACACACTTAAAGGTTATCCAATGGTGCATTCATATCATGTTGAGAATGGAGGCAGAATGGGATGATATCTTGTTCTCTTCTTTTCTCAAAAGACTTTGAGGATCAAGTGAAAGATCCACTACAAAATCTTACAGCCTTACAATTTAGCCGCCCTAATTTTAAATACTCCTACAAGGCTGATGTAAATATTGTTTTTGTCTAGGTGTTGTTATGATCATTCTGATATGTGTATGAGATTGTTGATGCCCTGTATAAGCAAGTATGACAGAGAGCAAACAACACATCCAAAAACAGGAGTAAGTGTACTTTGGCTGACTTATCTTAAATCAACACTTGTGCCTTTAAGCCCTCACATTACTAGTCTGACCCACACCCACTGTGTTTGTTTCAGCGTACAACAGAACCAATGAGCATCAAATCCTGTTTGATCAGGATTTTAACGTCCTGGACTTTTTCCATCGGTGTGGTTAAACCTGTTGGATTCATGTTTCTCCCATAATAAATGCAAAGTAGTAGGGTGCTCTGAATACTTTTTTGTCATTCACACAACAGAACACTTTTGAAAATCTAATCATTTAAATGGGAGAGTTGCATTCATAAACAGATTTTTTGCCTTTGGGGATAATCATAAATACTGTGTCATGGTGAATGTTAATGGTAACAATAACAGAAGTATAAAAGAGTCATGTCTAGGACTGAGCAATATATTGATATTATATTAGTATCATGATATGAGACAAAATAATATAGAAAGAATATAGATTTTGGGAATCATAATATCATGATATGGCATAAGTGTTGTTTTTTCCTGGTTTTAAAGGCTGCATTACAATAAAGTGGTATAATTTTCTGAACTTACCAGACTGTTCTAGCTGTTCTACTATTTGCTTTTACCGATTTAGTCATTATATCCACATTACTGATAATTATTTGTCAAAAATCTCATTGTGTAAATATTTTGTGAAAGCATCAAGTCAATATATATCAGTGTCAAGGTCAGAAATATTGTGATATTTGATTTAGTTCACACAGTAATATCTACACAAGATCTGCTCACATTACATAGCAGTGGCCAACTATGAGCGTCAAGCAAGACTGTAGCAGCAAATATCCTGAGAGTATTGAAATGAGCAAGGGTGCATTCTATAGCTCATCAATTAAACTTTTGATTTGTGAGAAGGCGTTCATTTTTTTCCTTCAAAAGTCACATGGTCTCACTTTAAAGTAGTTTTAACTGACATATTTTGTAAATATTTACCCGTGTAAGCTGTAGGAACTGCTTTTTACATAACCATCAAATGATAGATTCATGAGCACATTAATAAAAACAAATATATACATGCAATGGGAATATTTACCACACAGCAGCAGTGCAAGATGCTTGTATAATGCACTGACTAATGACATATTGATAATCATCTCATAAATGCGGAATTAGTTTTGAAAGTGAAGTTAAATACATTGATGTGAAGCTATGTTTTCCTAGCTTGAACTGACAACTGCTAAAAAACAACAGCTAAAAATGTTTTTTTTTTAACTCATTCATTGTTAAAGTAAGCTGCTTGAACTGCTTTAATGTGGTTTCTTTTACACTGCAGTGTGTACTTTCACTAGTTTTCATGTAAGAGAAATATAAACTCTTTCACAAACACATGCAGTACAAAATGTTAACAGGTAACCGACGTAACTAACCTGTAAATGAAATCCAACCGGCTAACCTGAGATGCTTTCTCGCCTTTTATCATAAATAGCACTGTTGCATTTCGCTAAAATGCGGTTTTAATGTATTGTCGAACAACATGCACTCATTTAGCAAAGTTTAACGTCACTTTAAAGTTTAAATTACCGCTGTTTCTCTCAGGTTTACTTACTTGTTTCCAGTGGCACCTCCACTCCTCTGTATTTACTTCCTACTTCCCGGTACACGTGTCTATGACCGATTAAAAACCCGCCCCTCCTCGCAGCCTATTGGTCAATCGCTTCGGCAGCAGTAGCAGAAGGCGCCTTCATTCATAAAAAAAACATGTTCAAAAAGCATGCACATATAAAGGTACTTAAGGGAGTTCAGAAAGAAACACTCGACAATATGAAAGTGCATTTCATTGTCTCATCAGAGACGTAAGACTGGATCAAGTTCTGAGCTGTTGAAAAAAATACATCTGAAAATAGATTTTTGAAATCTGTGAGGATCTCATAAGAATACACAGGAGACAAGACATCAGACAAAAACATGAAAATGTGACAAGCTGTTTCATATATTTATAAATCTCACTGTATGTGAGGAGAGTGGTGCATGCGTGTGTGCGAATGTACAGTTGAGTGCATGCGTGAGTGTTGTGTTGCAGTAGGTATGTGTGTGTTTGTGTGTTTTTGGCAGTGGTGGAATGTAAGTAAATACCTTTACTGAAGTATTGCACTTGAGTACAAATTTGAGATACTTGTGCTTTATTTGTTTATTTCCATTTTATACCTCTGTACTTCTACTTACCCCGTTCTTTTACACATGAATGAATCAGTATTATATATATGTGTGTGTGTGTGTGTGTGTGTGCACTCATAGGGGCCATGGCCATGTTTTTTTTTTCTTTTTCAACTTAAAATGCATGTTGCTACTAGTACTTTTAAGTAACTTTCAATGCTGACCATTTATCTGTACGTGTTTTTATACAGTAGTACTACTGCTTTTACTTAAGTAAAGAATCTGAAAACTTCTCTCTCTGCCACTGCTTTTCGGGTGCACGTGTGTGAGCACATGTGGACTTTTTACTGTTTTTGACAAGGAACAGATTGCAAGGATTTTGCTTAGGAATTTTTTTCTTCCCAGTAGAAGTTTCCAGAATTGCTGCTCTCGTTCACCTCTCAGCGGTAATTCCTTGTCATCTTGATGTTTGATCCTTACACTGATCACCAGGCACTGATGCAACTCTTTCTTTTCTAAATTTCCTTTTTTGTACACTTCCTCTACAGAGTTTTTACCAGGTAGGATTTAACAGTGGCAATGATTTCGTAACACATTGGATGATCATGATAGGAAATGATTGTTCTTCATCAATTGACAATACACTGACAATATTTTTCGGAGGTTATTTTGTGTACGAAGGAGACAGAGGGAGGAGTATTTCTACCTCCGTTATCTTTTTACCATCAATACAGTACTGCAAATGACTGAAGACGTGAATGGAGGTGGAAAACACACACTTGTCTTCAAACCCACCATAAGAGACCTTGCTCATAATGATTCCAATATATTAATGTTTCTGATGTAGAAGTCATGTTGTACCTTCAAGTTATCACAGTTGCAACCAAAAATATAGAACCAAAATAAATAGAACCAAAAACATTTAGTATTTACAAGAACCTACAAAAATTGTCATGAGAAAAAAATCATTTCATTATCATAAGAATTTTAGGGTAAAAAGGGAATAAATTCTGTGACATTTGTCAAATGAAGTCCATGACTCAAAATGCAGCATACCTTAAATGTCTCCATTCCATCCTTATCTTTTGGGGACTAAACTGTAAAATCTTTCTGCTTTTTCTTCAATGATTTCTCTCCTTGCTGGACTACCAAATATCGGTGCAAAATGGCAGCTCAAGAAAGAAGCCCTTGCTCTTTGATTCTGAGGAACTGACATCAAAAACTGATGTTTGCCATTGATGTTTGAGATCCCTACTGTTTTATGCTAATACAACTTCAAAACACCTGCATTGGAAATATCCCAACATGATATCATGCTGCATATTTTGCACACTTTTGCATGATAATAACAGGAATACACTACCAAAGACAAACAATAGTACAGTGTCACTAGCCCTTCTTACAGTGTCAGTAAGTTTAACTATGTGTTCCTGTGAATAGCTGTCTAAAAATAACTTATTACCATCCATTGTGAAACAAAAAACTGACTATGCTACTCTGGACACAATAAATCATCACTGACGTATTTACATTATGTCACGGCAGCTTTATCCATAATGAAACACAGATGTTAAAGTGCAGTTGAGATTGTTCTACCGACATGCCCTTAAATATTTTTCATTTCAGTGTTGCAATGACAAGAATTTGTATAACTCATGAGTAACTTTAGATTTATGATCAGTCTTACTGGGAAACAAAAAAAGTAAAACTGATACCCAGAAAGAATAAACAAGATAATTAGACTTGTTTACTTTCCAGATTTCTTCTCTGGAAGGCTGAAGGCATTTGGTGCCGCGTGCCATGTAACATCTTTTACTGAAAATGCCCTCTTATGAAACGATTTTTGTCAAAGTTACAATAACACTGTCTGATTCACATTTTACTGGAATAATTATAATAATGCATGCAAGCTGCAGATGGTCCCTGTGATTCATTTGGGGATTATGTAGCCACGCTAGCATCATGGATTTATGGATGGCAATGTTGGTTTGTCATTCCACCACTTTGGATCAGAGGGAAATATCTTGACAACTATTGGATGGATTGCCATGAAATTTGCCAGAGATATTCAGTATCACATCCCTTGAAGGTGCATCCTAATGACTTTGGTTGCTCTCTGACTTTTCCACTAACTCCAGCAGAGGAAAGTTTTCATCCACTCAGTGACACAGCTTGACATTTTCAAGATGAATTGGCACAACATTTTGTACAGATATTCATGATTCCCAGAGGATGTATCCTGATGACTTTGGCGATTCCCTCTAGAATCGTCAATCGTCAAAATACCTGCAAAACTTATGACATTCCTAAAGGCCTCAGCTGCGCTTTGTGTTAAGCATTTATTAGTGATTCTTAGCATGCTAACATGCTAAAAACATCAGTATGATAGTACTGTCATTGTGAGCATGTTAGCATGTTAGCATGCTGACATTTATTGAAGGGAAAACGACCGTTCACTAAGCTCCAGCGATTTCATTGTTTAACCAAAGTTCCGACTGTGCTTGGTCTTTCTTAAGCAAATCCAATACATGTGTCAGATACTGTACAGTCTGATATACACACATCCCACACCTGGTGCTAATACACAATCATTGACATTATCAACAAGCTGACATTTCATCACTAAATACATATTCTTAATAATGTATAATTAGGGGCTGAAGCAAACAATACATTATAATACATATAATACAAAGATTGTGCAAACAATATTATAAGATCATTTAATCAATAGGGAGGAAGATAACACATGCCTAAATACATACCAGATGTTAATTGTATAACTCTAGCAAGCTGACATTAACATTTAGCTCAAAGTATTGCTGTGCCTGAGTACAGCCTGACACAGCGGATAGTGTGGCAGTAGACTCTTAGTTCTGTTTGGTTCACATTTACATTTTGAGTTTCAGGCACTGTTCATCTCATGCTCATCTGACCTGTGCAAGACAAGAACGCACTTCTCTTTCTGAAGTATCAACATAACAAATAACCACTAGAAATGAGTACAGATTACAAGTGGAAGTATAAACCACTTCTTGTGACCCCACAATGATCAGGTAAGATTGTGAAGTGCAAGGACAGCCCTTGGAGAAAAATACGACCTCGCTACAGAGGTCTCTTTTTTTTTGGAAAAAAAACCCAACCTATTTTCTGATGAAGAGTGAAGTGCTATTGCCCTTAGCCTTTACTTTTCCAATGTGAGAGATGTTATCCGTTTGATTCCACATGGCTCGTCCTTTTGTTACAGACAGCTCTGCAGCACGTGGATATGGATGCCAGAATGTCTCTCTGAACACCGCAGTGAAATACTGCCTGTGAAATACGAAGCTGTCAAACGTCTCCAAATTTAGCACCATGAAACAAAGTGTTTCCAGGGATGTTTTTATGGGGGATGGAGAGGCGGGCTTCGTTAGATGAAGTGCTAGTCTCCTGGGGAAACTTAAACCACAACCTAATCAGGAGTTTAGACTACAAAGGCATTTTTTCAGTTAATTGGAACCAGTTAAAAGGCAGAGTGAAGGTATATCTCAAGAAAACTCTGAGGAAATCGGATGAATGAACTCTTGGATAAAGTGTTAAGTGTTTTTGAAATTAGATCAGATTCTGAGTAAAGGTCAGATAGATTGGGAAGAATTGCCTAGTTTTGCTTGTGTTGTGGGTGGATTGTGGAACACGCTGCATGTTTTCTGGGGGACGTTCCCGGGGTATTTCAGCTATGCGTGTCGGAGCAGCAACAGGACGAAGGTCATCGTTCATCCACGCTCTTTAATCTTCACAAACATCCCCCCGCCCCCCTCCAAACATGCTCTCATTCTCCCTCTTCCTCCATCTTTTTCCTCCCTTTTCACCTTTTTTTCCCAACTTTCTTCAGCTTTTTCTCCTTACATGTCCTCCTTTTGTGATATATAGAGTGTCCTGAGAAAAACAAGCAGGAGGGTGCGAGGAGTCGAAGAAGCAAAAACAGCATCCCATGTCAAATGTCAAAAAACAAAATCCCTGAGAAAACAAGCAGGGGACTTCTCTTTCCTATCCACAGATTTACTCTGTCTGGGTTTTAAAGGTGGGTGGCCTGAGTGATGAGATAGTTTTATTATCTCTGTGTGTGTGAGTGTTTAGGTTTGGTTGTATGACCCCCCCACTGAACTATGAGGGAGCAAAGGAGGCAGAAAAGTAGGGGAGCCTAGGAGTGGAGTGTGGTGAGACTAAATAGATGGAGGGGAGGGTGGGAGGGGTGAGGTAAACAGAAGCAGAGGGGAGAGAGAAGAAAGCCTGGAAAGAAAAAGTTATGAAAACAAAAGTATTGTAGCAGATGGGGCCAGGGGTTTACCTTGGAAACAGTGTTACGGCAGAGGAACTGGGGGAGCACTCAGGAGGGGTGTGAGCCAAGCTGGAGTTTATCACAGTCTCTGGAGACTGATGAACGAGAGGGGTGGAGGGGTTCCACACACACAAACACTCACACACACACACACACACACACCAGCAGACACACTCCTCTAACTCTGTGGGGGGAAGAGATATAAAAGGGCTCCCAGGGAGAAAGAGCGGTCAGGCAAGCGTCTGAGCGGCCGTCCTGCTCATTTCAACAGCGCTGTGCATCATTGAGTGTTTATGCGTGTGTGTGTGTGTGTGTGTGTGTCAGAAAGTGCATGTGGGCATCAGAGAGAAGTCTCCACCAAAAAAGGAATAAACTTTTAGTTTTTGGAAGTAAGAGTTGACTGGATGGGGGGAGTTGAAGAGTTGCTGAAGCCTGGCTGTTCTTGAACCTGAAAACACTGTTTGATTTCAACGTTTTTCGGTTCAGTTGTTTACTTCTTTAAGTACTTTTGCTTCCACTACAGAGAGTCAAGAGGTGATTCCCAATACTGCTTCCAGAGGGATTTGAACAGAAGCAGAGATTTTACCACCTCTGAAGTGCTAGCGTTCTCAGCATAATTTTGTGTGTTTTTATTTTCTTTTTGATCGTTTGATGCACTCAGGCAAAATGGATGCCTTATTTTTACCAGATATTGACTACAATCAGAGCTACATGGATGATCATTTTTACGTTGAGGACAATATTGATGGTTTTGGTATCACCATGGCCATTCTCTACCTGGTGGTTTGCATCCTGGGACTGGCTGGGAACTCCCTGGTCATCGTTGCCATTTTGAAATTGGACAAAATGTCATCAGCCACCACGGTGTACATTTTCAACCTGGCGCTGGCTGACGGACTCTTCATGGTTGGTCTTCCCTTCATCGCGAGCCAGAACTTTCAGAACCACTGGATGTTTGGTGACATGGCGTGCAAAGTGGTCATGGTGTTGGATGGCATCAATCAGTTCACCAGTGTCTTCTGTCTGACAATGATGAGCATTGATCGCTACATGGCGCTCTCCTACCCGCTTCGGTTCGCCTGTTGGAGGACTCCGCGCTGTGCCAAGATAGTTTCAGCATTCCTGTGGCTTTTCTCGCTCCTCACTATTCTTCCCATGGCGCTTCACTTCTCAGCAGAACGAGGCCTATGTATACCGGACCTCGTTTCAGACGCCTGGTGGCTCGGCATCCTCTCTTACACCTTCGTCATGGGCTTTGCTTTGCCATTCACCGTCATGACAGTGTCCTACACAGCGCTGCTGCTCACCTTGAAGTCCAAACGGCTTCAAGCTACAACACCAAACCATGAGAGCCACCGCCTGGAGAAACAGGTCACCAAGATGGTGGTCGCAGTGGTGGTTGTTTTCGGCATGTGCTGGCTTCCGTTTTACACCTTCAACTTCTGCTCCCTGTATCAAACTGGCCTGGTCCTGACCTTTGCCCGGGCTTTTGAGTTTGTGGTCCTGCTCTCATACTCGTGGAGCTGCGCAAACCCCATTCTCTACGCCTGTCTCTCTGATACCTTCAGGAGGCATTTCCGCACTCTCCTCTGTCCTGCCACCAAGTCACCTCCCAGCATGCAGTGCAACACTGAACGGTATGACCTCGACACAGGTGTGCGTAATGTCACAATTCTGGCATAGAGAGAAAATGAGAAAAGGGCCCACCGTTTAACTCTATTTCTAATAATGATGCACTGTATTGTGTTTTTCAATCTCTTTAAGCTTCAGTACTCATTTAAGGGGCAGTTTCTTGATGTGTCAGTTCTGATTTAGCTTTTTTTGCCTTCATGAATAACTGTTATTTACTCTACTTAGCTTGGAATCTGTTGAAGGTACATTATTTTCCTTCAAGAAAGAAAGGTGTATATAAGCTGTCTTAGTTTTTAGTTCTGTCCTATTGGACAGATTGGATTTCTTGTCTTTCTGACTGTATATTGTGTGTTTACAAGGTGTACTTCCTTCTGTACTTCTGCTGGTCACAGAGTGTCCTGTTTGAGTACTGACTGTGAATCTTTCCGTCCAGCTGAAGAGTTGACTCTGTCCTCCCTGTGGAAATAGAAATGTTGGCTTTGTGCTTTCTAGTATGTCAGGAAGAGTTTCTTATGCCAAAAAGGAAGAAAAATGCTAATCAAACAGCATAATTCAAATGGACTTGGAGGATTTCCATAACACTTTCTTTGTCCAATAAATCCCCTGTCTTGATAAAGTACAGACCCACCCGAACTCTGTCTGACTCAGACCCGTTGTATAATTTGTCTTCTAATAACTCACCACTGAAACAACCTGCTCTATTGCATCCCCCGTTCTACTGCATTTCACTGAACTAATGAAATGAGGCACAAGAGGGATGAAGTGTGGACAGGTGGAGTGTAAACAGTCTTACATGGGTCACATGCCTGAGGCAAGTGGCATGCGCACACACACACACTTACTAAACAGCTGGATGATGTCCTAGCAGTTTTAAGGGTAGGAGGGCATCAGATGTGTGTATGTGCCTGGGTGGCTATGTGCACGCACCTGTAGACATGCATGTTGGGGACTGTGTGTGCCTCAGGCTAGCTGTGGTATTCTGCTTGATCCTGACTTATTTAAGAGGACTTCCAAAACAGCCAAAGACCAAAATAAAAAGTGAACTCTTTGAAATGATTGAAGCACTTATCTTGTTTTACAATGTCTTCTTTATCTGCATTATTATTTGTTCTTGAATGAATTGTGTCCTTTTTGATGTTAAGTGAAAAGATTCTGCAAATTGTCAGCAGTTTATCAAAGCAGTCTTGTCTTTAGCCTGAGGAATGTTGATGAACACATTTCGATGTTATCCAATGTCATTGGAAAGGCTTTCATAAAGTCATACAGTAGCATGTTAATCCATCAATTTCTGTGAAAACTTAACAGTCACCTTGATTGAAATGATACAATCATTCAATCATTATTTTCAGCAATGTGGCTTTGGTCATAAAAGCACAGAAAAACATTGATGAAAATCATTAAAAACATTAGACTTTTACATAAAATACATAAAGTGCAAAGTATATTAAAATACTGGGCTTGCTCCAGTTATTGCACACTGGGGGGTGAGGGGATAGGGGTAGAAGCAGCATTATTTAGTAGTGCCACAACCCTGGTAAATAAACTGTATTTTACACATGTAAATATGTATACATGGGAAAATGATGTGAGTGACAATCTGTGTTTTGCTTAGAAAAAGATGAATTTGTACCAGAGTTTATGATTGTGTATGATACATTTCTGTTGATTACCTTTAGATAGCTATATTAAGGTTATGAATGAAGATATGGGACTGGACATCACTAATATTGCTTATTACACTAGATACTCTGTATAAGTGCTATTGTCAGACGCTATTGCTATATAGTCTGTAAATAAATACTGTTTTCTTGTGTTTTATGCTTATTTCTGTTTCCTGTTATATTTCAGAATGAACCACAACCAATCACACTGTGTATTAGATTCATAAGCACAGTTGAAAAAGAGCACCAGGCAGTTTAATTTCTGACAATTTTGTCACTCTTGAAGTCATGGCAGTTGTGTTAAGTATCTTCTATAAGTACATTTACTCAAGCACAAGAAGAATTTCAAGGTACTTTACTTAAGTATTTCACTTTTATGCTACTTCATACTTTTACACCAGTGAATTTCAGAATGGAAATATTGTACTTTTTACTGCACTACATTTTTGACAGGGTCAGTCAGGGATACCTTTCAGATTAGGATTTTACATACTAAAACATGCTAAAATTATAAATTGTGCAATACATTATCCTTGCTAAAGATTAAATCAGTGGTTCCCAACCTTGTTTACTTGTGACTCCCTTACAAAAAAGCTGAGTCCACTTGGGTCTCCTTATCACACTTCAGATGTGGAGATATTTCCTCTTTAAACATCTCAGAATGTTTCATTTAATCAAGTTTCAAAAGATTTTTCCCCCTTGTTCCAACCCATTAATCAGCTTCACCTCTTTGATGTATGTAGCCTGTGAACCTTTGGATGGGAGGCAACCTCCATTCTGGGAACCCTGGACAATCTACATGTAAAGATGTTTGCTCCACCTCACCCACTACAACAGTAAAATTCTGCTTACACATTGATGCATCCATGTTAACAATCTAATAGTGTAATATTTAATAATATATCATTCAAAGGGGCATTTTCTCTACAGAACATGTCATTTTGCTTTGATACTTTAAGAATATTTTGATGAAAGTACTTTTTCTACTACATTTTAATGTAGGAGCGTTCTTTAGAACATTGTATTGCTTTATTGTTGTATTGGTATTTTTAAAGGTACCCAGTGGAGTTTCTGTCCACTAGTAGTGCTGTAGAGCACTGTTTTCATGAATGGGTCCCTGTATTGTTTGTTTGCATGCACATGAGAACACACATGCACACGGGTGATGTCATACGGATGTAGAAAGTCACCATATAGAGAAAAATAGCAGGTTGGTCAAATGTTGAAATTGAGACAGACAGACTGCAAGCTCAACAAACATGAGCAACTTCATGAGCATCTGCTTCACTTCTTTTCCTAGAGGCATTTGGAAAGACTCTGTAAATTTCAAGCCTGCAAGCTGAGACCCACTTGGGTCTTCCTGCTCGTTTTTAAAACAGCTAATAAACCCTCTATTGAAAGTTTTAAAGATGCTCAATTGCCAACTGCAAAGAAGAACTTGATGGACAGTGATGTGTAAGAAGAGGCCAAGTTCGGTGGCGCCCCTAAAGCCTGAAACATTCATGATGAGATATCATGGCACAGCACAAATTAGAGATCATATTAAGACAATCTTGGAAACTGTTTTCACATGATAACATAAACATTTAGGGCCTAATTTAAAAATTATCAAATAAACTTAAGGCTTGAATCTGCCCTAACAGATGTCATCTTAATTATTAGATATCAAATAAAGTGTAAAATGTCCCCAAAGGAAATCACAATTAACTGGTTTCTGGTGTCAGAAAAATATGTACAGATTGGTGGACTTTTGATAATGAAAGCACTTTTTGTGTTGTATCTTTTAAACCTAAGCAGTTAGTTCCTCACAGTGGGATACTGTAACATTTAAAAAAAAAAAAAAAACCCTGAGCAAAAAGGTGTTCAGGTTTACCTGTTGGGGTCACTGAGTTCTTGGTCATGTAATCTGTTTCTGAACATTGTGGTGGGGGTGGGGTGAGGTGGTAGAGTTCAGGGAAGGCAGAGTTTGGGGCATGTGTACTATTCTGTGTCATAATCCCTCTGGCTCCACCTCAGCGGCAACCACCACAGCTGAATGTTGAATCCAAAGCTGAAGTGCCTTGAGATGCAGTTCTTTAAATGGCCATTAGATGCTGGTTCTTTGACTAATGCGTATTTTGGTATAATTAATATTATACTTTTTAATTAGAAAGATAATAGCTTCTTTGTGAGCCCCCCAACCATAATCCCATTATTCTTTTTTCAGATTTTTTTTAACTACACATTTCATTTTATGTCTAAGAACCAATAAATAAAATATGTTTCTTATAACATGAAACATGAAAAAAAAATAAAATAAAATGAATAAATAAAATAGAAAATCAACTAAGGGTCATATCAAAATAATACATTTTCAGATAATATGTGGTGCAATCTTTTTTGGACAATGCATCCCATTCTCACAGTATTCTACAAAGTATTGTCTTCTACAAACTTTGTTTTTTGTCCATACTGTAATGTGGACACAGACTTTGGGCAGAAGTTGCAGTGACTAGAGTGAAGTGTTCAATATCCACAATTATTACCAGTATTAGCAGTATGACCCTAGATTTACCTGATTAGTTGTTGAAAATATCTAAAATTGTAATTACAGATTTGATAATTTCAACAAATTTTTTGAAATTTTGAAATCATTTTGAAAACACCACCACAAATACCAAGAGATATTTTTCTGCCTCTAACTTCCAGGAAGAAACCACCTGAAAACCACAGTGCACCATGGGGCCTCAGTCAAATGGAGTTAAGTACGACTAATTTGCTAACAAATGATCACAGCTCAAAATATACTCTAACAAATTACTGAGGGTTTAAAGATAAGTCCATTTCAGGTGTGGCGGTTGTCACTTGCTGATCCTCTCTGAGCTCCACTCAGGCAATCTCAGTTGCAAAATGCATTTTATAAGAAATCTGAAGTTGTTAATATGATAGCTCATTACAGAACAAGTCAACTAATCAATGAAATCTGTGAGGTTTTGGGTGTCACTGTGGCCTTACAACAGCCTCATAACCAATAAATAAAATGACAATTCATAATGTGTAACGACAAAACTTCACTCAAAGTAATTAGCTTTGACCGGAGTCAAAGCAAATCACTAATCCTTCTGACTTCATAGAGGTCAGGGGCCAAAACCTAGAATGTGAATCGTTTACAAAAGTGTCATAAGTAAGAAATAACACACAGGCAACTATTCAGTGAACTCTTTACAGCTTTACCCCCATTAAGCAGAATAAGACCCAACAAAATGTGATGTGTACATGTTGCTTGGGCCACCATATAACCAACACCATCTCCAGGAGATTATGATTATATACTACTAAATTGTTTTCCCAATTATATTGCCTTGATAAACGTAATTATTGTGTTCTGTCTGTGGTTAGGGTTAGGTAGCAAAAGCACTTGTTAATGTTAATGTTCATAAACACGCTGTGCTTCAAATCACTGCGCACTTCTTTCTATATTAATCTAAGACCATGAACTTTTTTCTTGAAAAGCATCATTAAAAAAAGTTTATAATGCTGTAGTTTATACCAGAAAGTGCTGTACTGCAAAATCGGACATTTTGGTGTGAGGAAAAAAAGAAACACGTTGTCACTGAACATTTTACTCACATGTTCTCTATCAACATTTTTGTGACTTGCCAGATATGATAATTAACCACATTTTGTAATTATGTTGACAGAAAATGCAATTCAACCGCCATTATGTATATAAATAATATTTATAGGTGACAGGGTTGTAGCAACATGTACAATTAAACATGACAGCTCATTTTGCTGGAAGGGAACATAGCTTTTGATATGTTTGACTGATAGCAAGATATGCTAATCGGTCCTGGAAAAAGCCTCACGTAGACAGTGGACGGAGGACAATTACAGGATGGAACAAGGATGATGTTCATTTAGAGTATTTGTTTTCAGCAGAATTTACTGTAAAACACCAAGCATTACCAGCTTTTAATATTATAAAAACAACCACTAGATACCAGCCGCAAACCACAACACTGAACTATTAAATGAAAACATGCAAAACATGTGGTATATTGTTCAATTAACCACAATTCAATCAAACATGCAGAAAGATACAAGATTTACAACATATTGTTATACCACAATCCGAAAGGTCACACTGATTAAAAGGTCCCAAGTGTGTGTGTGTGTGTGTGTATGTGTGTGTGTGGGTGGGTTCTAATTAAAAGCACTGGCAGACAGCAGTTATTTTCATTGGTCCGCTTTACTCTGACTGATCCAGCCTTCACCCTCTACATGTAATTAAGACCAGATGAAAACTGCCTGAGAGGTTCCTCAATAAAGAATATTGATGGGACCCCTGAGAGTGGGAGAGTGGATGTGTGTTTGTGTGCGTGTGAATGTGTGTATTTGTCCATGACATGATTGGAGGAACAGACCAATAAAGGTCAATTTGGTAATTTACATATCCACTTGATGTCAGGCATATCTTCATTTCTCTCTCTCTCTTTTTCGATTTCCGCCTCCATCTTCTCTTTTTATTTTCTTTCTTTCTCCTCCTCTTCCCTCCCTCAACTAATTTCCAACAAGGGATTCATCTTTATAATCTCTGCTTCCTATTTCATTGATTGTGCAACTGACTGACAAATGGCCAAAATTTACATGTTTATAACAAAAACAATCCACTGCTGAGCCAGGGTGGCAGTGTTGCGGGGGACAGACGGGAATTCTTGTCACTTTTGCTTTGACAACAAGAATGTGAAATATGAAGTGAGTTAATGCTTTCACCATGAGACTGTTTTGCAATGTTTTTTAAATTACTTTGACATCTGCTCAAAGGGGAAGATGTTTGCTCCATTCAAAGTATTGTACAGCACATGTACAGATGCAGCTTTCTTTTAATAGCTGAGATACACCACCTGAGCTACACCTGCACTTTGCCTCTACCTCTGTTTAAGAAGCATTAATCGGAATCTCAAGTTTTGTGCTTTCCAGCTGTTGGAGTAATCTTGGGTTACAAGAAAGAATCTGGTAACTAGTCAGGACACCTCACTGAGACAAAGATCACTTTTAGAACTTTTAGAAGAATCAGATTACCAGTTAGTTGCAATCTGAAACTTCACTACTAGATGTCACTAAATCCTACACACTGGTCCTTTAAAACATTTACAAGTATTAGGAAAAGTATCAAACAGTAGAACTTTAGAGTCCCCAGAGGGATGAGTGTCTTGAACTTCAGTTTACTTTAAAGTTCATTCAAGTAGCTAATCTTATCCTGTGATATGGTGTCGTGCTTACTCACTTTGAACTCATATAAGGATATTAAATATCTTGGCAATTTAAAGGTACCCTGTGGAGTTTTCTTGTAAACAAACAAATGTTATGTTTACAATGAGTGTTACTCCAAAAATGCACGGCGTGTATCCTTGAGGACTAACAAAAATATCAAATGCATTTACTTCCTCAAAAAGCATTTTTTAAACGTTTCAAACCCTGCATTGTTTATATTCATGTTTGCTAGCTTAAAGTCATCTTCTTCCCTGCCTTTGCTGGCACATTTTTGTGTTTCAGTGAAATACTGTGACACCATTGGTGGTGGACTAGTGTGCATGCACTGAACAAACCAACAAAAAATAAGGAACCACTCATGAAAAAATCACTCCATAGTGCTAGTAGAGGTCAGAAACTCCACAGGGTACATTTAAATCACATGGCCTTATAAATGAAAACACAGGTATGCTGAAGCATTTTGGGTATCAGTGATTACCTTCTGACCTTTAATTAACTCACAGTGGAGAATGAGATAGCTGTCCTGAGTAATGAATGGAATTGCAATGTGGTGAATGGCATCCAGTGGTTTAAGGGCAGTGGCATAATGAGATTACATACAATTTCCATAATCCAGTGTAGATAGTATACTGGATTGTATAATAGTAATAAGGAAACAGGTGCTGATCTGGTATAGGAGTCCAAATGACATTTTAAGTTTTAAGTAAAATCTTTCACATGAGTTTTGTACAATCTGTTATGTTAGCAAAGTCCAATTCATAATGTTGTAATTTATTTAATTAGATTTCCACCAAAGCTCTGTGCTCTTGTGAAATGCATACATTTTGTCTTTTTGGAGTTGAGAAGCTTTAAATTAATTTAAAGAAAAATCATTTAAAGTGGGATACAATCTGGTAAAGGTTTGTGGTAGAGTGGATAGTGCACAAGATGGTATTGTCAGCATAAAAAATGGAATTTCCAATGCTTGACTTTATTTTTACACCCACTCAATTTATGATGCCCTAATTTGGTTGTGATGCGCTAATGTGGATTATTAATAACAATACTATTATCTGCAGCACTAATGCATTGGAAGGCTGCCACTGAGGTCTGCACATAAGGAACATACACTAGGCAGAAGAAGAACAAATTCTGAATGCCTTTTTATTCATATGACATGTGATGACTTCATTTGTAAGGGTTCATTTTTTATATATTATTTTTACAATTCTGTATTTTTAAGGTCTGTTATTTGGGAGGCATCAGAGAGATGAAGTGCAGGCATGACCAGAAAACTGATTTGTGCATTCAGATGAAAGCTACGCTGACAACAACAAGCTACGCTAATCAATATCTGATTATTTTCAGACTGTTTTTTCACCAACAAATGTGAAAACAAGTTGATTTTTTAAAATATGTTCTTGATAAATAATTTTAGCCACATCTGAGAGAAAAAAACAACCCAGAATTTGTTCACTTTAACAAAGCCTAAATTAATCTGTAACTGAGTGTTCCCTTAAACAGGTTATTTTCAGATTGGGTTGTAACGTGACTGATGTCTCCACTCCTCCTTTTAGCTGCAGAAATAACTGTTTGTTTTGAAAAGTGGACCTAGTCAATGCTACTGCTGCATAGAAAGACTAAATTAATGTTTCAACAAGGTCATTCAACTTGCAAGGATTTTCTTCTGAATTTTCTTCCTTTTGTTATGTGTCTGTATTGAGGTATGTAATAAGATATATAAAGTTCAGCGTCTTGTTCACAAACATCTCTATCCTCTTGTGGATGTTTTTGTTTTCTTTTTATGTAATCTGAAAAGATATCTTTCCACTTCACTCTATGTCCAAAACTGAGAAAACCATCCATCTCAATCTACATGCCTCTCAGGAGAGAAACATCATTTAGATTCCCACTGGAAATTGTCCCAGGATCATGCAGAGGGCAGTACACTGAACCAAACAAGGTTTATCAATGAGCTGTTTTTAGGTGCCGCATGGGGATCTGATGATAGGCTGACTCTCACAGTGATAAGGTATTGGGTTTTGTCTGGTTTGTCCCCATAGGGCTCCATAGGCCCTTGAGTTGATGCTTGATACAGAAATAGCCACGGAAACATTAATTACAAATGATCTGCTACGTCCTGAAAAGTTTCTCAATCTTCTGTTCAAGGAGGACAAATATTGTCATTTCATTTGCTTATTTGGCTCACATCACATTAGAAAAACGCATAAGCCGAAACGTGTAAGCATTTTTCTGGATTTTGGGTTTAGCACTCCACTGAGAATCCCATTGTTGAAGTGTAAGCTCCTTCTCCTCTCCAATTAAGTTTCTTCAACTGTCAGAAGGGACAGAGAATACTCAAACAATTAGGGTTGTCATCTCCCAGTCAATTGGTCCCATGTCTGGTGCTTCCAATCCCAGACATTTTAGAGAGAAGATAGCACTGTGTTTATTTGTGGGGGTAGATAATCCTGGTTCACACTTCAACATGGTAGGTGGTGGTAATGCACCTTAACGCTGGGTGCTACCCTTCATAAAACAGAAATAAGAAAAAGAAGAAGGTAGACCAGGGTGAGCCAAACACGGAGGCACGAGCAAGAAACCTGCCTGGAAGAAGGGAGGCCTTGCCTGGGCCTGTCAGGCTCCAAGATAACGTTATCTTCTGCCTTCTGATGAATTTACAGCTCACAACACTTTAATACAATGTATTGTCTCTTGGTTTGTTGGATATCTAGTGTTGACAAAAAAATGTTTCTGACACTAGATACCGTGTTACATTAATGTCGCTTTTTTTCCCCCATCAACCCTTCGAATAGTTGAAGAGTAGGTATGATTTCAGTCAACCAAGATTTTACTTTTGTCTGTACCAAAATGGCAATCTGTCTAACAGTAGACATTTCACTCAATATCACAAATGTCAACCTCATGGTGGGCTAACTTGTACAGTGACCTACTGCAAAAAGGGAGATTTCCATTTCTTTTTGATCATAAAGTATGTCAAGGTACTACATAAATATTGTGAAAGTATCAAAAACTCAGTCCACGGAGCAATACACACAGTCCATATTCAGAAACTGTGCCTTTAAACAAGCTGTTTGGACTTCTGTAAGGTTGTGATGTCACAACTGTGCACTCAGTGTTTCCCCTACCATTGCCTTGGAGGCGTGGGAGTGTAACAGTCTCTACTGTGTTTTGCTGTCATTTACGGTTGTGCTAGTTTCTATCCTCTCCTTTGCTTTCTGTGTGCTACTGTTTGTTACTTGTGGTTGGCCTGGACATGCATCACCCAGAAAACAGTCAGCCAATCAGAAGAGAGGTGCACTGAGCAGACACAAAACAGTCCATTTCGGGCTGAGTGCGTCAGAGCAGCTGCATCCGTGGCTTGTACAGCTATAACTAAGTGCTTTTTGACCATAAAAACATGCAAATGTTTGTAAAGAGGCCACAAAAATGAAAATATTCAACGCAGACCTCTTTGACCTCTTTGACCTCTTTAATTAAAAATTCAAATTTGTGATGAAAATGTGTGTACACTGAAAATTCCCAACTCTGGTGTGCCAGTAGTAGTACCCTTTTCTAATTTTTAGAAACTACCTCTAAAAAATTTTTTTAAAGATGATATAAACACATAAAAAATCGTGGCTTTAAGAGAACTAGGGATGTCATTTTCCATTAATATTAATGATTACTGAAATGCACCAAATAGCTTTTAGAGCCTGACTCAATCTTCTTTAAATTGCCTCCTTCCAAACATGCCAGTTTTATTCATTTTCAACATCAACCGAAATAAGGACAATATTTTGACAGTTTGACATTATTGCACAGTGAAAAAAAATATTCGAAAAGCTTTTGAAAAACTTAAAGTGGTAGCTTTGAAAGCCATTTTATTAAAGTATGTAGCAAAATAGGATTAAGCCTATTAATAAAGGAATTTGGGAAATTTGTGGTAGAGTGCGGGAGAGAGACATAGACAAAAAGAGGGATTAAGAGAAAGAGAGAGTGACAACCATGAGTGCCGAAATTCAACTTTGATCGCAGCATTGTCTCTACACGTTTTACACGCTGGTTTAGGCCACAAATCAATATTTATTTAACATCGAAACACTTGCAGAGTGATTACAGAGGGCATGGGAAAGATTTCAATTATTGATTAAACTGTTAAAAAATGATAGGAATAACAAAATACTCTCATGTTTGGGTTGGATTTGACGTCGACTGAAACTCCAACTAGTCATTCTCTGCCACCTTGGGACAACTCGGCTGCTTGGCCTCGAACTTACACCTACATAAACAAAGCAGAGTGCGAAAAAGACATTAACATTCACCACAGAAAAAATAACTCTCAAATCGGGCAGAACTGTTATTTTGTTATTTGTCATTTGCTTTGTGACAAAAGCCAATAAGTACTGCAGGCCGCATTGTTTGCTGAATTTTCTCATCACATAAAGAGGGAACATTCTGAAGGGAACATTGTATTGTCAAAGTTACTTGCACTTGTTTCTTTTTATTTGTAACATTGCACTCAGAGGTAGCATTTGACAAAATGAACACAGCCTGGCCTCCCTGTTCTGTCCACTGAATCAATACGTTGTCAATGATTTCTCAGCTTTTGAAGTCAGTGCTGCCTGGTGGTGAAATGTTCTTCCACTGTGGACTCATGGGGTCAAACAGAGGTCTAGCACATATCGAATCATGGTTGTTTATTACTAGAATGCATTTTCAATTTTCCTTTTTGTCTTGATTGTAGTTCATTTAAAAAGTTACTTTCCAATACATTTCTATTGGTTTTAAGATTTAAGCTCTTAGTTAGGCATTCAGAGCCAGCCAGTAGTCTGTTCAGTTCTTTGAGAGTCAAGGATTTATACTGATAAAACTTGAGTCAAGTGGTTTGGAGAGGTTTATGAACTTTGATGACTCACCTCTGAGCTTTGATAAGTGGAAACCTTATGATTTACTGTCTGCTTTGTTGGCCTTCGAGCATTGCTTAGAGGCTTCCAGTGGCTTCTTTTGAAATGTTAAAAATCCTTTCTGGCTAACAGTGTTGCTCACTACAGTTTAATATAAGCTGATTCATGGTTGATTCCAAAAAAAAAAAAAAAAAAAAAAAGATCCTGGTCAGCGGTTCAAAGTTTTCACATATCTAGTGAAATATCTCAGCCTCTACTAGTCAATGCCAGACAATGTTTGGTAACAACTTTGGTGATTCCTGACTTTTGCTCTGGTGCCATCATCATGTCAGAACTTCCCTTGGTCCAATAATTTTTTGTATGGCCAAATACCTGCAAAACTGAACATTTCCATCAGCCTCAGATATGCTTTGTGTTTGGTGATGACTTGGAAATGTTGCTCTAAAATGCTAAAATAAGAAGCTGAACATTATACATTTATCGCACAGATCTTTGTGAAAAAGGTCAGCTTCAGCCATAACGACATTGCCTGGTCACCAACAATGTACACAGCCATAGCCTATATCAATTATGTGCTTAAACTTATGAGAAACCGACCATGACTGTTACATACAGTAACAATTGTATTTAATTTGCATGACAAAAAACTAACTCAAGGTCCAACCAGCATATTCCACAGGTGAGAAAAAGTCATTGATTTGCAAGTCAAAAGTAAGTCTCAAATCTTCCCTCCCAAGTTCCAAGTCCTGAATCACACCCCAAGTCAAGAAAGAGTCCCAAGTGAAGTCCTAAGTCAAAACCAACAAGTCCCAAATCAAGACCAATTTGTCCCACATCAAGACCAACAAGGCTCTAGTCATGTCCCAGGTCAAGACCAAGTCCTGAGTCAAGTTCTTAGTCATGACAAACGAGTCCTACACAAGTCATTATGCTTCCTTCACCAAATTTCATTTTTAAACAGTTTTCAATTTTTAAACAGAATAGTCCGTAGTACACTGTAGTAAGTTTGCAGAAATAATGATAGCTTTTTAAAATAATATTTTTTACTTTTATATAAACTTCATAACATTCAAAAACAAAATTATGAAGTGTGCCATGGTATGTTACTCCTGTGATTACAATCATTTGTACTTTCTGAGCCAGTTTGTTGCATGTTGCCCTCTATTATTTGTGGACCAAAGCATAGTCTTTACACCTGAATGAATAAATCTATGAAATTATCTTTCGTCTTCCTGCCAAACGCACCTTTCCCTCCATGATTTTCTGCTGTTGGATTGATTCAAAGATATATAAGAGTCAGCCAGAGTTGATTTGCTTGAACACCTTTTTTTTATCACTCTGGAAGGATATCAAGTCATTTTGAGTCAAGAGGCTAAAGTCTAAGTGAAGTTGTAAGTCTTTCGTGTTAAAGTAAATTTTAGAAGTCACTTTTGATTTTGACAAATTAAAAAGCCTGGTGTGTTTGCACAAATGTATTATATATGTCTGACTCACTGTGTGGAGGAGCCAGTTGGTTTAATAAAACCTGAGGTGTGCCTTGTTAAGTGGATAGTGATGTTTAAAACACAAGAAGAGAAATATTCCAGTTGAGTATAGCTTGGTTTTGCTTTTCATTTGGTTTTTCATGTTATTTGAATGATATTTTTATGGATCAGAATGCTTCACAAGAATATAATTCAATGAATATGGTTTTGGTCCACACTGAAAATCAAATATTTTCCCAGCATCAGAGAGAGAGGTGGATATTTTTTCCAAAGTAAGCATTTTGCTCTTTTTCACAGTATTGCATTAAAGGGCAACAACTCAAAACAACAGAATTACACCTTAATTACTGTTCATACTGTGTATTTAAGTACTAAATGAAGTATAATATGGTCAGCCTGAATTTTCTAGTTCTTTATGTTTCTCACTCTTGCTTTCCACTTGCATCATATATGCAATCTTATGCAAGCAAAAATGACAGCAATAACTGAAGATATTAGATTTCTGCTGAGCACTGAAACCCATGGTTACAGCTAAAGACCTCCTTGTGGGTAGTATGGTATTGATACAAAAGCTCTCAGTATTAAATCATATGATGTATGTTATTTTTCTTTGGGTACTGGCAACAGCAAAGATGTTAACATGGCCATCGATTTATTTATTGAAGCAGGGAACTTGTGGTGAGATCAGAAGTAAGAAGACTTCTAAAAAGATTACATTTTTGTGTGATTAATGTATTTGCCTCGTCTTCTGTCATTATTCAAGTTAGCAAGTTAAAAACAGATCAAGTTGAAGCCAATTGAAGTGGCACTATCAAATAGGATGATAAGATGCAACAATGCAAATGTTAACATGTTATTCATACATAAAGCTTGACTCGAGGCACTTGATTGAGTCCATTTGGAAAGAAATGTCATAATTTCTGTTATTGTAAAGATGTTTTCACACCTGCATCATTTTGTTTTTGGAGGTCACAAGCTGAAAAGAGTTCAGCCACTGATTTACAACACTTCAGTTCATATTAATGACTTTTTTCCTACAGCTACAGAAGAGGAAATTGTTTGTCTTGCCCCTGTGCCCTTAGTCTACAATGCCACATTGATTCACTGCTCTGCTGAGAATACACTGAAATGAAAAAAAGATAAAATAATACCCAAAGGCAGGATATGACCATAATTTTCCCATGGATTGTCACTATTATGAAATGAAGCTTATCAGGCTTTAAAATGCTCCGGCAAACCTCCTGCTTTCACTGTCAATAAAGCAGATTATGGTTGTGGCTCTTGACAACCTTCTATGGATTCCAGTTTCAGATCATGTTGGTGCTTCATCTAAACGATGGCAAAATGCTTATTGTTCAGCGTGGTACTTCATATCAATTCACCAAGCATGTGACCATGCAGGCCATCAGAACATGTGTCCGCTGACACATTCAGCTCACAATCCGATCACAGCAATAACACAGCAGCATGTTATACACTCGTCATCTCAGGATGATTCCTATTCTATGAAATGTTTCTGCAGAGCCTGGAAGGTTTGTGCCTGAGACATATGACAATGGTCATGATATCATCATAAAATATGCTGTCTGGGTGAGCGGAGATTTCTTATGTATGCTCAGAACTTGCACATAGAGAGCTGAGACAAGAGTGTTTAAAGTTTAATTCAGCCAGCTGGCGGCAGGTCTGCTGGGTGTGTACATGTAGCAACATGAATTTGAAGCCCACACTGCATTGACTTTGTTGCCTGATCTGCTCTGCACATCATCACATTCAGTATTATTGATATCTGCAAGGAACAGGACAGTCGTTATGAATAATTCCAGTTCATCTTCTGTATCTTACTGTTCTCTCACCACATGCTGCCACTATTCTACACAGACACAAGATCAGGTCATTCCTGTCATTCTGTCAAATGTAAACAGTAATAAATGCATATTTGATCTCATCTTGATAACTCCAGTTCATTCTACTCCTGCCTTTCTTGACTTATAAATGTTGCAGCCAGACTCTAGCAAGAGAGATGAGATCATTTGTCACATCAGCTTTAAAAGACAGGTTCACAATGTTTCAAGTCTGTCTTAAATCAGTAGTCAGGTGCCCATATGAACACTGAAAGATGTTTTCTTCACTGTAATCATTCCTCCTGTTTATACTTTGAAAAGATCCCTTTCAAATGTACTTTCGGTGTAGGTGACTGGGGACCAGATCCACAATGTGTCTTTTTAGCATCAAATTTCCTCTTTGTGTTTCCACGGACAGTGCTTCCCTGTTGAGTTGCGGTGGAAGTATAGTAATAAAAAGAGAGACTCTGACACTAAAAAGACTGTAACATCCACGCATTATTATTGTTTCTGGCAATGATGTAAAAGAAAGAGTGCCGTTCATTTCTCAGTTCCAAATTATAATTGCAAAGTCTCTCTTTATAGATGTCATAATGAACATGGATATTTGTTTTTCACCACCTGCATTTCAGCTATTTCTCCACTGAGAACTTTTCTCACCAAAGACAACCTTCAGCTTAGTGGGTACAATGGCATCAAAAATTGAAATTATCTACAAGCCCATTAACTGAGGTTGTTGTGATTACCTCTGTTTGAACATTTGTGTGCACGGAGATAGCACTCTCAAAGAAAACACAGGGACAATCAGAGAGAACGACATCAGTCACCACAACCTTAGAAATGTTCAGACCCTTGGAGATGATTAAGTCCAGAGTGTGCCCCTTGTTGTGTGGACTCTATCACATGCTGAATCAGTCCATCGTTATCAAGAACACAACACTGTTCTTTATTCCTGCTGTCCTGGGGGTTGTTGACAAGGATGTTAAAATCACCTCATCATCAACTGAACAGTCAAAGCCAATACTCATAGACAGCAGTTCAGTAAAGTCATCAAAAAAGGTTGCACAGTATTTAGGTGGCCCGTAGATATTTAGGAACATAGCTTAAGAAGAGGAATTCTTAAGCTATCTGATTGCTTTGGAGGGAATCATTAAACAAAAATGTCACCTCCTTTCTTATGCACTTTGGCTTCACTCTTAAAACTGAATGGGGTTGAGTCAATAAGAACAGCTGCACTGTTAACTTGGTCTAACCAACCAATATCTGCCCAGTTTTTTGGGACAGGCTGTGACTGAGGAGGAATGGATGTTTGATAATTTTGCAGAACCAGTTGGATGCTTCCTGTTTCTTAGCAGATTCACCATTCTTTTGTTATTACCTATCAAGACATGAATTGAGCAACCTACCAGCACACTGGGCTCTGGCTTGTCCTGAGAAGAGTCATGAGTGCCATTAGCCTTACAGCCTGGACCAAGCAGATATCAGTTAGAGCTTGCTGTATTTTTCACACAGACAGCTGTTTGTGCTGTGCTTTTATCAGTCTGAGGATGGTTCTGATGCTGTAATGGAAGGGGGGTTTGGCCTGGCACCATAACTGTGACAAATGTGTCAAAACTGGCTGAGGACTTGAAGCCAGTGGTGGAGGTGGATGCTGAGGGAGGTTTAGGGGAGATAAAATTGGAGTAGGGTGGGGCGTAAGTTTGGTCCCAGCAGTGACCAGCTCTTTCATCTGGTCAGTGAACTCCAAGAGGGGGGGAGTAGGAGGAAAGTGGGACTGGAGAGGAGAGTGACCTGGATGGGGTATGGAGGGGCAACCCAATTGCCAGAACAAAACGTTGGAATTCAACATTTCTGCAAACCACAGAAACATTGAATATATATGTTTCAACATATGTAATACGTATCATATCAACATTTCTACAAATGTAGCATATTGACATTTCTATCCATTGAATAATGATGTTTTATGGTGTGACAACACTCTGGTTAAGGTCTAGTTAGGTTTAGGCACAAAGACCACTTGGTTAGGGTTAGGGAAAGATCATAGTTTGGGTTATAATAAAATAAAAAATAAAATACAAAACGGCTGAAAATGTCCTGATGTCTCACAAAAAACATCCACCTGTCCATTTCGAGGTGGTCTTGAATCATGCTCTGCTGATTTCCAACTCACAGCCAAGAAACTTCCTAATCATCCACCTCCTCCTAATAGGAAAGCCAGCTCATATAGATTGTATGAAAGCTACATTACCTTAGAAATGATAGTTGATACATTTTTGATATGCTACATATTGTTGAAATGTTAATATCCTACATTTTGTTGAAATGTTGATATATGTTTTTTTTAAATGTTAATATGCTACGTATTGCACATGTTGAAACCTAACACATAACCAACATTTCTGTGGTTTGCAGAAAAGAACAATGCCAATGTTTTATTCTGGCCGCCAAGCTGGGAGGTGTGAATAAGGTGAATCCTGGTAGCTGGTATTTACGGTGGAGACCCTTCCTCTTGACTCTGATGTCTCTCATGATTAAAACTCTGCTCAGGCAGGGGCTGAGGCAGCTCTTCTTCAAGGTTTCTGCTGCATTATGTTATGTCTTTTTCTTGTTTTGAATCCTCTTGTCTTTTGTCCTTGGCAGAAGGAACAGATGGTTAATGCAGGAAATAAAATAGGTTAGCAATGAACAATTCTACTCTTGACTTGTTAAGGCAAAGTCCATCTGCCTTAAAAAGATGTCTGCAGTCCCAGAAGAAGTTGAAATTGTCAATAAAATGCAGTAAATGGATGGTACATTCAGTTGAGAGCCATGTGTTCAGTGCTGACCACCTGCTGAATTTCTCAGCTCCTCTTCTGAATGGTGGTAGAGGGCCACTGATAAACACCTCAGCGTTCAAAGAGCTGGCTGTGCTAAACGGACCACTAAAGTCTAATTTCAGTACTTCAAACTGTTGTTTCACAACATCATTGATCCTTATGTGCACAAGGATGTTTTTCACAGTTGGATGTGCAGCCACGATATGCAGGATTCTATCATGTCAGATGTTCCCATTATCCTGGGGAAAAAAAGAGTATTTCAGTATTTTTAACTGCACATGCTTCTTAAATCATCTACAGCAAAGTTACCCACAGTCAGAGTTTGAGGCCTAGGTGTTAGCTTTCTCTGTAGCCTTTTACTTTCTGATTTACTCTCTGTCCTTACCCTGCTGTGTGAAGATGAGAGGTTATCCAGGTCATGAGATGGAGATCCAGGGTCCTACAACTGTGGAGAAAATCTGCTCCAGTTGCACACTTGGTTGTTGGGGAGGTTTGTTGTTAGCACTCCCTTTCACAGCTGTCCACGGTTGTGTCCTATTAAGAACATGGGTGGAACAGGCGCTCTGCCTGGATGATAATGCAGGCCAGCCAGTAGCATCACAAATCTCAGGGCACTGGGCCCTGTCTGTTACTCATCCTCCCATTTCTCAGGGAATTGATTTACTCTTAGGCTTTGCTCCAAGAGAGTTCCACAGAGGACTACCACTTGTAGATCTATTATCCAGTACACAGCCCTCCCGTTTCTTGGTAGTTGGCGCTAATTAGTCATGTGTTAGCATGACCATGTTCACTGTTTTGTGCCCATGGTAAAGTGGTGCCATTCCACATAGTCCATTCAGTTCACTTCTAACCAGCTGTTTTCTAGCACTGCATTATTCTGTAGAAGTTTGTGGTAGTTGTCTGTGAAGGAGGGGAGCATCTAGCTGCTAATTAGCTTTAGCTAAGTACCACATTACCAGTCACTTCAGTACAGGCTTGTGCTGTTGGCAGGCCTTACTTGCTTAGTACTGAAGAGGTCATAAAAATGTTGAAATATGGCAATAACCTACTATATCTACAAAAAAGTACAGTCCCAGTGATTTATAAGTATCCAGGAGCCATTGCTTGTAGTTTCTCACAGAAGAAAAACAGGAATATCAGCAGAAAAATTCAAGCACAGGCAAGAACAAGCAGGAAAGAGTCTGCGCTGTGAAAAAGCAGGCAGTGTCCATCAGAGGAGAGGAGAGGAGAGGAGAGGAAAGGAAAAGAGAGGAAATTACAAAAACTGAAATAGTCATACAGATGCAAACACAGATGGAAAGCACCCAAAAATATTGAGGGCACAAAAAGTTACCCACAATGAATGAAAAATAATATAAATTGGAAATTGGGGCAGAGGGGATGTAAAGGGAAGAAAGAAGAATAAAGAAGAAGTAATGACTATAGCAAGAAAAACGTGTCAGTGTTTATTTGGGCACCTGATTATTGTTTTAAGAAGGACTTGAAAAATTGTTAACCCTTCCTTCAATATCCCCTAAATATATTTCTTACCTTTCAACTATTACCAGCCAGGGTCAAAGTTATTCAGGCAGGGCACTTCTGGTGCTTCAAGGTCTCAAACTTAGGACTTAAGGTGCAGTCACAGTAACATTTGAAACAGAAAAATTTGCAGTAAATTTGAAGAAGAACTGCAGCAATCAGTAGCTGTGTTCATGGGAGCAAAACAATTCCTCATTCATTTTTCATGGAATAACTTTGGTGAATTACTACACCTGAATTTGTGCCATTGACCAATAGCAAGCCATCTTAATAGTGCCGACCTCTGGGGTATTGGGTATCCAAAGGAGAATCACTGCCCATATTACACAAGCTGAAAACAAGCCTTTTCAGACTACACCTAGACAAGCCATGCAAGCCAAAAAAAACCCTTTTAAGATCTTGTGGTGCACAATGCACAAAATATTTTTTGTTTCTGTAAAATGCACATATTCAAAGTCACTTCTTACAAAAAGCTCCTTTATCGGATGATCCTTGTCATGTATGCTGCTGAATCAATACCTGTTTCAAAGAGGTGTTGCATTCAAATGTATCTGACTTCTCTGATCCCTCTGCATAACAAACAAGAGAAAGCATATTTTTATATCACAAGAAGGATAAGGCCAACATACAAGAAGGAGAGAGACAACATGTTTTATGAACAACAAAATCTGTAGTCCAACAACTCCAAAACTACACCAACATGCACACACAAAGTATGTTTGAATGTCTACTGTCTTTCAACTGCTTTGCTGTTGAGAAACACAGCTTTCTATCTACATATTTTTTTTCCAAAAAAGTGGGATGTGTACAATAGTTGAATCTGCACTTGAGACTGCAAATACATGTGAGCTGACAGAGTGACATGGTATGACACACACACCTTTAAATCTCCATCTTCACAAGTTCACAAGTGCTTTACAAAACCAAACATAAAACAATAAGAAAAATCTAATTAATGGCGTCATTTAAAAAAAAGAAAAAGCAGAGAACAAAATAAGAAATGTCCTGATTTTAAAATTCTGAGTTTGTCAGGCAGGTTATTCCAAAAGCTCTGTCCTCTTTAATATTAAACATAGCCACGGGAACAGCCAGTAGGCTCCTGCCTGAGGTCCTCAGCCTGCATGTGTGTTGATAAGGAGAAAGTAACTCAGAGATATAATCTGGGACCAGGCCAGGAAGAAGAATCTTGCAAATTAATTCTAAGGATGTTAAAAATGGAGGAATATGGCTGCTGTACTCTTTGCTATTTCTGTGAATAGTTTTAGAATTTATGCTAGCTAAAGGATATGGCTGGCAATTTTGATGTTTATCTTGTTATCAACAAATCTCATGTGCAGAACCAAACCAGCAATGAACTCAACTTAATTACAAGTATTGTGTGTGTATCTTCAGCTTGCAGCTTTTCTTTTTTAGCTGGCACTGACTGTTGTTTTCGCTGGTTAAAATGACAAACATCGAGGTCATTTCAGCTGTCACTAAGCAACATTAATTCTGTAAGTAACTTAATGACAGTACAAATTGAAATGCTATTTAAAACGTACTCCCTTCAAATCGGTGTTTGTACTCAGCCGAAGAGCATTTTTGAGGGGAAGATACTCCACTCTGTACTACTATTCAGTTGCAAGTGCACAGTGTTGCTGTAGTTCCATAAATTCCAGAGCAATACATCTTAGAGGATTACATCATATCAATTTCAGGAGTCGCATTCTCCACTTTAACTGTAATTCATGTAATATCAATAATTTAATATGTTCACTCGTAGTTTTATATACCTTCAGAATTTTGATTAAATCACTCATGAAAAATGTACACCAAAGCCAGCAGACTACATCTGTTATTTCAGTGTGCCAGATACATATTAAATCAACATTTTATATCTTCTGCTGCTCTGTAAATATACTGGATTGGATTTGGTAATGGCAGATACAGCCTAGTAGGAAGGCATCCAAACTCTTGAGATACTCCTACTGGAAGTAGGAACAAAGTACAACAATGTTATTCATATTCTCTAAGGTCTCCCACATGGATTTGAAATGGATTTCTTGTTTTAAAATATTTTACAGACATATATTATGGCACACCCCATAAGTGCAAAGTAAAGTCAGGCCGAATGGGAGATAATATACCGTAACTCATATAATTTTTTAATAATGCAAGCTCTGGTTGAGCCAAAATTTGGTGTGATATTGAGGCAGAGGGTCCGTCCACATGTTTTTCCATCTGGCAAAAGATACAGAGGTATCCACTGTCGTACCACTAGATGACACAGCAGCTTCTTTCCTCAGGTTGTGAGACTCCTCAATTCATCCTCTGCACTCCAATATAAAATGTTTTATTTTTATGACTTATTATTTATTAATCCATTTATATCATTTCTCTTTTTGTGAGTAGCATAAAGAGTCTACAATTTTTTTGTTATACAACCTTGTGTTGTAAAATTATAATAATAAATGAATCTTGAATCTTGATGCATTGAGGAGATATAGTACCACAAAGGTAGAAGTACAATAAGCAGAAATATCAAATATGAGGGTCTATGATGATTGTATTCATTTACTTTAGGATAACTTTGGCTTTGATAGTTCCAGAAACACCAATCAGGGTTTGCTGGAAAGGTATGACTGTGCTGAATTCAGCAATATATGATATGTAACTGTAGCAGGTATGGTCAGTAGTCTGCAGTAAAAAGAAAAACAGTATAACGTGTTCCAAGCAAAATGAAATGGCATGCCTGCAGTAAATCTAGAGACTAAAATACACTGCAATCCGGGAGAAACCGGAACAGACCACTTGTTTAAAGTTTTCTCAACTTTAATGCAAGGGGTGAATAAACCTTCTGGGTGAAAAAATAATAATTTGCATTGGCAAAATACACTTTTAAGTATGAATATATTACACTTATACACAAAATGTTCCCTGGTCTATTTTTTTCTTGCTTTTACCATTTTTTTGTATGCAGCATGTCATTCATCCACATTATCCTCTGTGACAAAATGTGTCATGTCTGGGCACTCAGGAAAGGGGCATAAGCACCACTCAGTGCATGTCAATCCCATTAAAAAAGCACTGGCATTCTCTGGCAGGTGCCATCATTGCAGTATATATGTGTGATGTTTTTGAGCTCTGGTGGAGCAGCTGGTTTCTGGAACAACGTGGCCTCAATGGATCCATCTTCTCTGACTGTAAAGCCTTTCCCAATGTGATTCCAGAGAACTGCCTTTGGAAGATGCTTGGGATGCCACACTGCCGTTTGATACATTGCTCTCAAAACATGTTGCTTGAAAGCATCTTCAGTCGGGTGGAGTTATGCCACTGATGCATGGGTTGAGGATGCCAAAATGTATCTCAGCTCATCAAGGCTAGTGCATCGACTTCTCTTTTCTCTTTTGTCCATGTAGATGGAGGGCATATTTTCTTGCCACAGGCAATGCTTCTTCAAACCTGTTAGATAATCCAGAGTTTGATGTTTCTTCTAAATCAATAAAGTGGGCCTTCAGATTTATTAAAGTTGTTGTCTTCCCTTACATATAAAAGCTACTTGTGGTGTCACAGCCTGTGAGGGTGTGGCATTCAGATAGACAATCACAGAGTTGAACTCCTAGTTTCTGTGAAATAGCACATATTGGGACAGATCTTTCCCTTGGGCCATGTCCAGAGTGCATGTGGACAGTAGATGATGCAAACATCCCTTTACTTGCATAGTAGACAAGCAAAAAGAGTACATCTGTGTCATTGTATTTAATGATAAGACATGACATGAATGTGACTGTGCAAGTTGTATTGCATGTAACACTGTTCTTCTTCCTCCTGGTTACTGTATAAGTCTGCTAAGCTTTCTACTCCTGACTGGCTGACCATCTTGACCTCCTCACCATTTTCAAAGCCCCCTGCCAATATAATGATCTTCTCTGGTGAGATGATCTATGTTCCTGTATTCACTATGTAGTTGCTGACAAACTGCAATCTTCCTCCAGATGCTCTTACTTATGTAGTTGAGTTGTGGAGACCCTGCAGGGGAGCCATGCTATCAAAGATGCACACAGATGGTTCTTCAATAGTTGCTGTACCTCAACTGCATCCTCAGTTTTCTTAATAAAGTCAGCCTTTGTTGTTTTGCTTATGCTTTCATCACCATTAAACAAAGACAGAGGACAGCAGCAAGTTCATAAGACATCACAATTTCCACCAACACCTCCCGCTGTTTGGAAACAGCAAGACGCCTTTGGAAGAGCACATCTAAATCCATGTGAACCTTTTGTGTGCTGGCTTGAAATGTCAAGCTCAATCAATCACATGACTAGCATATTCTATACAGTGACAATATCAAGTTTTCTTGAAGATGGTGTGCCAATAGTATGTCAGGGGGACTGACAATACAATAGCTGAGTAAATTAAATGTTACTTAACTATTATGTGTAAGGAAAAATAATATTATTTAATATAGCCACCACTTTTATAACCATTTATTTAGCTTGGAACACATCATACATTTTTTTTACTGTAGACAACTGACCATACCACTATTGCTGAATTCAGCACAGACATACCTTTTCAGCAAACCCTGATTGGTGTTTCTGTGACTATCCCAGCCAAAGCTGCTTAGAAATGAATGAAAACATTCATCATAGTACTGTGTTTATAGTACTGCATTTACTCAATGCATCAAGATATTCACATTCTGTTTTTTCAAACATGTGGAGGGACCCTCTGCCCACTGTCACACCAAATGTGGGGTGAATCAGAGCTTGCATTATGAAATTACACAAGTTAAGGTGTATCATCTCCCATTCAGCCTGGCTTTTATTTATGGTGTATGCCATGATATCTGTTAATTTAAGGAAAGAATCTGCTGTGTAGTATAGTGGTACGACAGTGGATACTTCTGTATTTTTTGCCAGATGGAAAAACATGTAGAGGGACCCTCTGCCCACTGTCGCACCAAATTTGGGCTCAATCAGAGCTTGCATTAAGAAATTATATGAGTTCAGGTATATCATCTCCCATTCGGCCTGGCTCTACTTTGCACTTATGTGGTGTGCCATAATATCTGTCTGTAAAATATTTTTAAACAAGAATCCATTTCATATGTGGGAGACCTTAGAGAATATGAATAACATTGTTGTGCTTTGCTCTACTTCCTGTAGGGCTATCTCAAAAACCAAGGCACTTTTGGGGGCCTTCCCTCTAGCCTAATACCCAATATAAACTGACTCACATCTAGACCAGGGTCAAACAAACTTGATCAGGACACTATATGTAAGTCAGTCCGTGTTCCTTTCAAGTTGTAGTCCTCTGGTGCAGTTACACAGTGACTTGTCATCGCAACTAAGGAATCAGCTGTGGAAACACCCTGGCAGACCATGGCTACCAAAAAAACACACAGTGCCCCTGGCCTGTCTTGACCTGGTGTGACACAGACAGGCTCTGCCACTCAGTACATTGCACTAAAATGTTGAAATCATTTAAACATTTATGTGAGGCAAAAAAATGGCCAGGAAGTGTTTCTTCTGGAACTTATCTCGCCAGGCGACTTTTGCCAGCGGATTGAAAGGAACTCAGGTAAGATATTTTTTAAAGAAATATTGAAATGACCTTGAGGACCAATCATTATTTTTTTTTTTGTCTGTCTGTGCTGTTGATGTGTGGCACCTGTGGGGTATGCTAGTGTCACATGGCACGTGCTATATATATGTGTTCCAGAGCTGTGCTGTCACCAGGAATTAAGGTGATAAACAGCAGATAAATCATGTCACAATGAGTGATTACTTTCTCCCTTGCAGAGTTTTACGACAAGCACGCCGTCAAGGTTCTGCCCTTTTGAAGCAGCATCGAATCAGTCACACTTTTGAGTTGTGTTTGTATGCCTAGCATGCCACGGGCCATGATGTATGTGCAGAGAGACAAAGAGGCATATTTAGCTTGACACGTTTCTCTAGGTGCTTCACTCTTTCCAGTAACACCTAAACAGAGAAAACAATTTGTCAGCAGCACAACAGCAGCTGCTGCAGTCCTCTCTTAGTCTCTGTCCTGGATCTATTTAAATGGGAGTTGGTGCTAGATCTACTTTATGACGTGTATAATTGATTAAGCAAGATCGGTAAAAAAAAAAGCAAGTGTGTTTTTGTTGCTTTATGCCACTGTTGATATTTAGTAAGAAAAGGAGAGTGTGAGAAAGTTATGGTGAGTTTTATCTTTAACAGACCTTTACCCTCCAAACTAGGCTCTGTGTTGACGTAGACGTGTGTCAGAGTTGAAGGCCAAGTAGAGAGTTGTTGACCAGTGCTGTTCAAGGCTGTGTGTGCATGTGTGTTTGCACTGAGAGAGAGAGAAAATTTGAGAATCACTAAACTAAACTAAACACTAAACTGTCTATCGGCCACTTAAAGGCACAATGTGTTGCATTTTAAACATCAGATCATGGAGATGGAGATCGTGGCCTAACAAACAGCACAGCAAGTTCCATGCTTTGAATATTTTCATTCCCTTTGATCATTTTCTTTCAGCGGGACTCTCTGTGGGTGGTGGTAGTGAGCAGTGGAATCAATTTTAAAAACTGACAGTTTATTGAAATGAGGGATGCTTTGCTGCTCACACATGCAGCACATTAGCTAACCTCAGATGTGTGATGAAAGCAGGTTTTTTTTAAAGTTTTTTTATAGCATGAAAAAAGTTCTATTAACAGATGAGATCGATAAATCAAATTATTTAATGTTGCTGTCAGTGCCGGTGTTTTTCACAGAAGTATGAACCACCTTTCCCACAAACCCCTTTGATTAGAGTTGTGCAGTGAACGTTGTCACTTGTCTCTCCCGTACATAACCTGGGAGGGGCAACAGAGAAAAAAAAAAGAAGATTCAATTGAACTATTTTGGCTGTTTCCCCTTTTGTAGAGGGCAGCAAACGCATTCAGTCAGCTGGAAGTTTGAAGAAAGCAACAGAGAAAACATTTCCCCTGCCCTGTAATGTCACTTACTGATCCAAGACAGCGAGGATTAGCCATACACCCTCCTTTCTCAATGGAAGGTCATGTTCTTTACGCTTATTTTGCACCCACCTACATCCATGAAGCACTGCAGAACCCTGAAGATGACTTTTTATGGACTGGATGACATCTGCAGGAGCGTGAAAGTGCTTACCGTGAAAAAGTCTGTTATTACTGTCTGATACTATAAAAGATCTTACAAATAAAACAGTGTTGTGCTTACAAGACAAAACACAAAGTATATCCACACAGCATTTCTTAGTCCAAGACAAAAATAAAACCTTATTAAATCCAAGTGATCCACAGTGAGGGTGTATACAGGACAAGAGAATGGGATAAGGGTGTTAAATTGAAAGCACAAATAGCCACATCAAGAGCATGGATAACTAAATTGAGAGGATAGATAACTAAACCGAGAGCGCAAATGACTAAATCAAGAGCACAGATAACTAAATGGAGAACCCAAATTACTAAATGGAGAGCATAAATAACTAAATTGAGAGCACAAATGACTAAATCGAGAGCCCAAATAATTAAATTGAGAGCACAAATTACTAAATGAAGAGCCCAAATGACTAAATCATGAACACAAATTACTAATTTGAGTGCACGAATAACTAAATCAAGAGCAGTTATTCTTCTGGGCTCCACACTCCTCCTGCCTGATATCATTTCATGTTTTTACAGATGGGGATGTAGGAAGTGATTTTCCTTCAACTTTTCACTCTTTGCTGTTAATATTTTCCTAACCATGTTTAAAATTACTGATTGACCCCTGTTTTTACACTTAGATTACACAAATGAGGAAAAATATTTTCTAGCTGTTTCACCTTGTGTCTAGTCCTTTTTTGCAAAGCTAAGCTAACTAACTGGCTGTAGCCTTATATTGAATGGACACAAATGAGACTGGTATCAATCTCCTTGTCTAACTCCCAGCAAGAAGGCAAATAAGCATAGCTCCCAAAATTTCAAAAAGATTCCTTAAATAATGTGCTGTTTCTTGAACCACTTTGGTCTTGCTGATCATTTAGAAATGAATTTAAAAGGTTGGTTCTCAGTGACATCAGACCTCTTGACAGGACACTCCAGTGATTCACATCGATGGAAATTTCTACACTGAATAAGTGACAACATGGACCATCAGAAACCCTCTCCCCCACTTACTTTTTTGTACTTCCCCTCTGAGTATCCTCAGTCCCTCCTATCATTTTGGACCCAAATAGGACTATTAATCTTTGATAGAACAACAGCTGTATTAATAATAGCAGCACTCTGGTGTTGCTATGTTGAGAAAAGTTGTGGGGCATCTTCTCATGGAGCTCTGACAGGGGTCGTGGAAGATAGCCAGCTGCACTTGCTTCAGAGCTCCTCCTTTATATAGACGGGACTGTTGATTTTGCTTCATTCATCAGTTCCGAGTGTCCTCACCATCAGCTGACAAGAATGTGCGCCACTGACTCTCATCTCCATGTGCAAGGCCTGGATAACACTTGAAATAATTTCATTGGAAGCTGTTGGTCTTGAAACGAGACTGTGGCATCTCTGTGAGGCAGCTTGTTTTTTTCTTTTTGTACATTTACTCTGCAAACATAATTTATAAATCCAATTTGGTTCAATTTGAGACATTTGAGACACTCTCTCTGCACAATTTGCAGCCACACAAATGATGTAGCACTGTAGTTTGATGATTTAGGGCTCCAGAAAAAGAACCGATTCATTTGCATGAGTCAAAATCAGCAATCCGACAGACACCGACGCACACAGGGTGACGCGCTCAACGTTTATACTAATCTGTTGCTCAGTCTGTTGTGCTCTCTCTCTCTCTCTCCCTCTCTGGTGCAGTCGTGCGTCCTGCCGCGGTGTCTAGTCGCCAGGGATTCGGCGCAAAGACTTTCTGTTGGACACAGCGCACTCTGAGCGCACGCCGGCTCTATAGAAGCGGTCTGCCAAAGTTTCAGTAACAAACGCGGAATATTACTTGGAGGTAAAATGACCTGAAAGACGTAGTACACCCACCAGCTCTGGTGAAGGCGGCGTGTAGGCGGTTGAACGCCAGCGCCGTGCGTAACACTGGAGGAGCAGGCGGATGGAGAGGCGCGGGATGCAGATTTCCAGCAGGTCAGCGCCGTTTCGGAGCGGCTGGACTCCATATTCTCCGCTGAAGGACACCTTGCTACGATGGACCTGATATGAGGAGGGAGTTTTCAGTTTAAAAGTAAGTGTTGTTACTGAAAATAGAGACAGAGAAAATGAATTTTGTGTCAATTGTTAATGTTGCTCAATTAAAATCTCTCTACAGGCATGTCGTGAGGACTTTGGCTTGCTTTTGCGCATTGTATAAATTCCTGTTTTTGTCGGGTAAAAGTTTTTTTTGTTTTTTTTTAATTAAACCTGTCATGAAACTCACATTTTCAAGTTTCCATGGCCATGATGTGGGGATCATTTGGGTTTTTAATGAAATGAAATAATAAACAAATTAAAACTCAAACCTTCAAAACGTGCTTTACGCACATTCTAATATCTGTCGGTATCAGAGGAGGGCACACGTGTGCTCCTTTAGTTCAGCACAGCTAAAAATAATTGGAACAGGTGCAATTCCAACGGAGAGACAAGAGGATTTGTCTCAGCTCTCGGGAAGCATTGATTTTGGATACCGTATATCAAGGAGAATTGGGGGGGGGGGGGTCTGGTTTTCAATTAAGAGGTTAAAGGTTTGATGCCCGCAGCAGCCATTTTATGTCAAAGTGCCCTTGAGGAGAAAGATAAATCAACCTGCTCACTAGATAACCTGTATAAGGTTTTCCAGTGACTGCAGATGAAAGAAAGTCCCCTGTTGCGCTGGACATTCATCACACGCAGCCTGCAGGTTAGTTTGAGGCCGCATAAAGCCAAGCTGCTTCCCTGGCATCACTTCATCTGTTCACACAGTCAGCGCTGAGCTGCAGCTCCCGACATCCATCCTCAAGTAGCCTGTTATACTTCCCTCTGTAAGAGTTTTAATAGACCACTAATGACATAATTACTAGGTTTTATAATTAAACTCCAAGATGCTACCAAATAACACTGACACCTTTATAGTAATAAACCTGGGCTCTCTGCTAACACCATAAATCCAGTCACTGGTTGATGTGTTATTCCTGCAGATTGCTTTTCCTCAATCGTTCCCCTGTAGCTCTCACTCTCTCACACACAATGGGACTCCATCAATATCTGTGTCCAAAGGCCGATACAGATTTATTTTTATGTGGATCTCAGTGTTTTGCAAATAGAAATTGCTAAAATAGGTTTAAGACTCATATGGGGAAGTCACCTCTCTGTTGAATCTCAGATAAATGTAATTTAGTTATGCAACTCAGAGTGAGGCAGGTTCTATTGAAGGTTTTAATGATTTCCATCCTCAGAGCTCTCAGTCAGATACTCCCTAATAAAGGAAAGGTACAGCCAATTTGGCCTCATTTTGTGGCTTTTATAGGGAAGATGCCATTAATTAGCTGACTAATCTATGAGTGACTTTAGTCTTTAAATCTCAATTGAATACCATGGTTTTCTTTTTTTGATTGATGGGATGATAAAATACAAAGTTTGAAGTCAACCCTTTTGCCTTTGGTAATTAGTGATGGGCATTTGTTGCTGGTTTTTAAGATTTGATAGACTGAATACATAACTGGTTAAAAAAATGCAGTCTCTAGATTAATAGCAAATTCTATAATCTTTGTAGCCCTCCTATCGGTCTAACTCTTATATCCATATAAACACAATACTTGTCTTACAAGTAATTGTCAAGCTTTTATCACCATATCCCTAGTAACACAAATAGGACTCTCCAAATTGGTCAATTGCATGCAAATCAGGTACATGATGAAAGCAATGTTTGGACTGTTGAGCCAGCTACAGTCACTGCAGGGGAAGAGTGAGTGATCCTGCCACAGTGTCAGAGCTGTTTGTGCCCAAGATCAATTGAATAAACATTTGTCTTCAGCAGCGCCGTGCCCTTGCCGTTCTCTTGCTCAGGCGTACCTTTTTGCATGTATGCAGACACACACAAACACACACACACACACACACACACACAGACACACAGACACACACACACACACACCTAACCTGGACAACTGGGCTCATGTAGCATTGAGGGATTTATGGTCTGGATTGAGTTAGAAAGCAAGTAAAGAGCAAAGGTTGAGAGCAGAGCTAGCAGACATTTTGATGTTAAAATGACGAATGCCATGATCATTTTTGTAGTAACCCACGCCTATAACTGCCTGATATCAGTCTAAATGTGTGCATAGTAATGCAATGACATCATTTTTAAAAAAAACTTGGTTGGTTGATGTTGAGTGATGCAAGGTGTCCTGGTCAGTTAGTTGGCTAAGGAGCAAGCCCTGAAGCTCCAGTATTTTAGGTTTGAGTCGCACCTATGAGTCTCTCATCTCCTAGCATGCCCTGTCTTTCTTTGCTGTTTTTTATTTTTAGAAAACTGCACATCATGTAAAATTTTGATTTGGCTTGATTCAACCATGAAAAATAAAGGAGAACTGAACATGTAGAGGACATATTTGGAGTTATCTCTAGAGAGACTATTTTACATGATACTCTGAAGGAATGAAAGCATTTATGTAGAGTAACATTGCTACTGTTGCCATGGATCTTGAAAGACTATTATTATTTTCAGAGGATATATTCTTTGTTTCTCAGCTGAACTTACAGTTCTTTCACTTTTTTGTCTTTTTTCCCATAGATCTATTTTATTCTTTTGCTGTCTCAACAGCTGGGATGTGATACTTGTGGATCCATATATATAATAATGCCCAGTCATCCCAATACTCAGAGCCTCAAACCCCTGGATCTCCAAGTCTCAAATCTCCAGTACCCAAAGCTTATCTGAGAACTTACCTCTAAAGTCATTTTACCCTCATTTTTACAACTCTACACATCAAAAACATGTTTTTAAGCATATAACTGTAACACAAAACCCACTAATATTTACCATATCCAAACTTCTTTATCATCATACCCCTATACCTCACCTCTGGCTATCCCTAAACACTTAGAACCCTTTAATACCCTAAAGCCCTGTCAGCAGTCATGGCCTTGGATCAGTGGTCCTTCCTCCCAACTTCACCCAACATCACCATCCCTGAGCCCCTCCTGTACGATGGCTACATCCAGGGTAACGAGTCCGACCTGGACCTAAACATCACAAAAACTAGGGAGCCTCACCAGGACAAGACCAGCTCAGTGGTCATCACCTTCATCTACTTCATGGTGTGCGCTGTGGGGCTATGTGGCAACACCTTGGTCATCTATGTGATCCTGCGTTATGCCAAAATGAAGACGGTGACCAACATCTACATCCTCAACCTGGCAGTGGCAGATGTTCTGTGCATGATGAGCCTGCCGTTCATCGCTCTGCAGTTGGCACTGGTGCACTGGCCCTTCGGAGAGGCTCTGTGCAGGGTGATCATGACTGTAGGTAGGTGTAGAGCAGAGGGCTAATGGTGCACTTCAGAAAGTAGCAGCAGTTTAACTGGGCAAATAATCACTTTCAGGCTCCTTGGTTGCGATGGTTGCAATTAAAGGAAAACCATCACTTTAGAAAAAATATATTTATTAAATATGAACCTACATTCAGGAGATTGTTATTTTAGCCTTGCCTAAAGACTGGGGGTAGGGGAGACAGTTAGCCTGGCTTTGTCCAAAGGTAACATAGGTGACCTCCTAGAGTCTTGCAGTCAAGTAGGCAACCAGTGGTGACTCCAGGATGTCATTCTGCCCAGCAAAGAAATGATCTAGAGATCAGTCTCTGCTATGGTAGCAATTTGATTAGAACCTAGGTACACAATGTCAAATTATTTCCTCAAATGTAGATTATAAATATTGAGACTTAAGTTGCAATTCAAATAGCATTGGTCATCCTAGCTGCCTTACTATAGCCTTTATCACATTTTAATCACCTCCCCCTTTTAATAAAAAAAGCATGAGTGATTATTGCTGATACTTAATCTCACCTAATCTTCCTTTCTCCACTCCTCTACTCTCTCTTCTCCTCTACAGACTCTCTCAATCAGTTCACCAGCATCTTCTGTCTGATGGTGATGAGCATTGATCGATACCTGGCTGTGGTCCACCCTATTAGGTCTACAAAATGGCGGAAGCCCCGGGTAGCCAAGCTAATTAACCTGACAGTGTGGGGTGTGTCCCTGTTAGTCATCCTACCAACTATGATCTTCAGTGGCCTTGACAAGGTGCCAGTATGTGGAATTGTGTGGCCAGAACCCCAGGATGTCTATTACACAACTTTCATAATCTACACTTTCTTTATTGGATTCGTCTTGCCCCTGGCAGTCATATGCATGTGTTACCTGCTCATTATAGTCAAGGTGAGACCCTGCTGCTGCATATTTTACATTATAATGTAACATACATTTTTCTTTTTTTTGTTTCTTCTTATATATTCCCAATCAGATAATTCAGATAATCCTTTTATTAGGGCTAGTCACAGTAGAATGGTGTACAAACATCCATCCAATCGTCAACCAAGATCATGGAGATATGTTAATCGTTTTTATTTGTGGATTCAGGTAACATGGCAGAATTTCAGATGTCACTGATACAACTGTATTTGTCATTAATCTGAAATGGTCTACAATGGTCACTAATTTCATACAAAAGCACAAGTAAAGGTATCCTGAAAAAAACCCAAAACAGTGAATGCTTTTCAGTTTCAAGTTATTTTTGCTTGAGCTACAGTTTATGATACACATGAAAAATTATACAATTCCACATATTACCAATTCATTTTTATATTCGGACATGGGAGTTGTTTTGTCTTTGAAATGGAGCTAGTTAGACTTGATGGCTATTTGAGACAACTTGAACATTGCAGGCATTCATTAAATTTGTTTGTTGGTTTAGATTTACAAACCAGAAAATAAGTCTTCATCAAGTTGGTTTAATTTAAGAAAAACATGATATACTCCAGCTGTCTTCTATTTAAGTCAATAAAACATAAAATCAAAGTCGTAGCTGGATTTTTTCTTCGCATCTCTTGCTGGAGTGGCCAGTACTGCCACTGGCAACTGAAGGTATATTATTAGTATTAGGTATATTATATACTATATATACTTTGTACTATGTATAAAGTATATATACTATGTACTATGATTTATACTGGCTATAATTGAAGTAAATCAAGTTTTCTGTGATACTTTACAATCACCTGCCATCAGTTTTTTTCCATCTTATTAGTTGCTAAAAAGAAGCAGGGTTTCAAAAATACTGATGTAATATGTGGTGAGTGTTTTTTTAAACATTTTTTAAATTAACTTCCTGTTTCAAATTTTAGGAAAAGCTGAGTGACTGAAATTTTGAGATCTCTCCAATAGCCATCCTACTATGTATTGTGGTGATACGTGGTATGACAGCTAAGGGCTAGCTAGCACCAAAAGGTTGGTTACAATAGAAATATAGTAATAAAGGTTCCATGTAACCTCTTAGCTTTGAAAGCAGAATGTAGAGAGAGTGCATTTTTTAATCTGTATCCTAGACTATTTTTCACTGTCATACAGTGTGAGCATTGTGCTTTTATACTTTGGAGATTTGACAGTCCTTCCCTTTGACAGGTGAAGTCATCAGGCATGCGTGTGGGTTCAACCAAGCGCAAGCGCTCCGAGCGTAAGGTAACACGGATGGTGTCCATTGTGGTGGCGGTGTTTGTCCTCTGCTGGCTGCCTTTCTACATTTTCAATGTCACCTCCGTCACCAGCTCCATCAACCCCACCTCTGCTGTGAAGAGTACCTTTGATTTTGTGGTGGTGCTCGGATACGCCAACAGCTGCGCCAATCCCATTCTGTATGCTTTCTTGTCGGACAACTTCAAGAAGAGCTTTCAGAATGTTCTGTGCCTGAAAAAGGTGGCAGGCCTGGATGAGATTGAGCGCAGTGACAGCAGGGCTGACAGGAGCAGGATGGTTAGCGACGCTACAATCATCAATGCCAATTTGGAGACACACAATGCTGCCCTGCTGAATGGTGAGCTGCAGACCAGCATTTGAGGGTAAAGGAGTGGCAGAAGAGCGGAGGTTACATCCAAGGAGGCCAGAAGAGTGGAGGTTACATCCAAGGAGGCCAGAGAGACTTATTAGTGCTTGGGGCTTCCACCATGATGAGCTGCCAGTGCACTGCCAGTGACCCCTGCTCAAAGATGCGGGGGCAGGACAATGATGTAACAGCTACTGCTCATGGACACTGACACATGAACAAAGTCTAAGTGAAATATAAACAATTTCATAAGGGCCTTCAGAGGTCAGGGAAGGTACACTGACTCCAGCTGAAAGCTCTTGATATTTGGGTTAATAAGGATACTTGAGCTGGTTAGCCCTGAGGCAGAGCAAAATTGCATCTTGACTGTACTGATTTTCAGTACTGGAGAGACAAGTGATGTTGAAATCAAACATAAATGGGATTCCTGTTCAGGCTTGCTATCTTAAGGCTTCATCAAGTTGTCAGAACTCATCCTGATTGAACCAAAATCAAAACAAAATGCAATTGGACCAATTGCGATTTGAGAGTGGACTTCTGTGGAGAACTAGTATACCCCTGGTAAATAGATGCCTGAGGGGATGGAGTATAATCCACACCTTAAGGGAGTCTTTGCGAAAGCTTAGAACGCTAGGCACTGTTTTCTCTGAATGTGGAAATGCCGAACAAACATATTCATGGAAAACAACCAGCACAGTGATTCTCTAGAGAGTTTTAAAGGGAAAAAAAAACAAAAAACAAAAACCACAACACAAAGGTAAATAGTTTCATGGTCATGTTTTATTCATACCAGCTGATTAGTCTGGTTTTACATGATCAACAGGGCAACAAAATGGCAAACCCCTCCAACCACAACATCTTATTTATGGACAATGAAGGATGCTCTTTTCCCTTTCTAGTTGGCATCTCGGCAGCAGAAGCTGCATCGATCTGTAAACTCTTGAATTTAACATCCTGGATTATTGATTAACCGGAAGGATGGGAAAACATCTTGGCAGCCACTGTGACCTTGCTTGCTTCAAAACAGCTAAACTTTGTATATAGGAAATGGTTTTCTGTCAACTTCTGGGGGGAAAGTTCCACACATGGACAGCTCCATGACTGAACCAAAATGAATTTCAAAGGCAATCACTGCTGTAGATTTCTGTCTCGTTGTGGTATGCATTGAGGACAACATCTAAACCTTGTTTGTGAAACACATCATATGTACTTTATACTTCACTGTATCCTGGTATTAACAACAGTTACTCCCTGTGCCAACTGTGCCATTGTAAAGAGCCCATTTCTACTTGTAAAGTGTTGTTTTTGACAATGTAAGGTTTTCTCCTCATTTAATGTTGAAATGTGGTCAGTATCCTCAGCTTCACATTTGATTCAGCCAGCATGTGCTTGCAAAAATGCTTAAATTTCACAGAAGGCAGGGAAATGTGTCATGTACAGGGAGGGAGAAGGGGGAGTAAGAAGAGACAGAGAGGAGCTTGTGTATGTAATATATCTAACAAGAACACAAAGACAAAGCTCTAAAGATTGTAGTGAGTTGTATGAATACGGATAAAAGGAAGGTTATATATGAACATGGCTGCATTAAAATGCTGGGAAATAATTGCTGTTGGGCCCCCTACCACTCTCTGTACTCTCTGTTTTTGTATTAATTATGTATCTGAATAATGCCACCATGCCCCAAATTTTGTGTGTGCCAGTGGTGTACTGGCCATTGGGCATACTAGGACAAATCCTGGTGGGCCAGCGCATCGGTGGGCTGATGAATTGTCAAAAAATCCATGAAGCTTTACTGGCCCTATCTGTCTCTTTACTGGCCATCTCTGTGTACACCCCTGCTGTGTGCCAGTTAATTTGTGATGACAACACAATTTTATTTAAGAAATATAGCTACAAGCAGCAATTATCAGAGTCCAAGCAGATTGCTAGCATTTGGATGCTTGTTTCTATTTAATTGACAAGAAGCAAAACTCCTCTACTTTACAAAAACGTTTGATGTAGCTTATGACTTTTAATGAAGACATGTTTCACATTTGTATTGAATTATTATTTCATTCAAGATCTGGAATGCATCCTGTGTCTAATAATTTATACATAAATACTCCTACTATGTGAGAAGTGTCAGAACTTATCCTGGAAAATGCAAAGATTCCAACCAACTCTTAACCTTTGCACTGAAATATAACCAGTTTACCACTCAACTACTGAGCACACCATTGTGTGTATACAAGCACGAAAAATATCTGGGGAGATGCATAGAAGATTTTGACAGGATGAATTAGGAAATGAATGAAGTTCTGTTTACTTGAGTTGAATATTTACTTTTTGTGGCAGTTTATTGGATAGTTGAGATTTTGAAATATCAACTTTTAAGCCACAAGATTTCACAACAGATGGGCAGAAACAGGAGGAAGAGCACAGCTTGGTGCCTGCTGGTTTCAAACTAGTGACTTTTAAAGGGTTACAGTTAAAGGGTGTCTAGCCAACTAGATCATCAGGACAACATAGATGTCACTGACATCAGTTGACAGTAAACATTAATTTAGTTCTATATACAGTTAGTAAATTACTGCATTGAAGTCAATCAGAGTGAATATCTTTGATGATTGAATTTTATGTGATGTGTGCAAACAAAACACAAAACCCTAACACATCTGGCTGGTGGACGTTTGGGTGGAAGAGAGGAGAAAGAGCTTAATAAATCCAAATAGGCTGAGGCCTAAACTACCCAAGTGTAGGTAGTTTCCTGACGTCCTCTCCAACCTGGCCCACTAGTTCCTGAGCCAGGAAACCAAACCCACCTCGTAAGTGCATCAATCAATGCATCTTGCGTCTCTCCATGGCATTTTATATACTAAATGGCTGAAGTGAAAACAAGAAGCAGAAAGCTAAAATGGAATGTAAGTGTGCATACAACGCCAGTACATCCCTGCATCTCTGTATATTCCTCTTCTGTAGTACCTGGATGTAAGTATGTCAAATTAATTAATGAAAAAATAAATCATAGGAATCATAGAGGTTCCCATCTTTTGTTCCGGCTTTGGTGGAAAGGCAATGTTGGTTTGTATGGCAGTAAACCACTTTGGTCTAGATTGGAATATGTCAACAACTATTGGATTGCCGTGAAATCTGGCGCGTATATATCCATAGTGCCAAGAGACTTAACCCTGCTGACTTTGTATGGGAGGTACTTTCCATCTAGTACTATTATGTATGTTAAATGTTTTATTTCTCCAATAATAACAAATGACATTCCCCTCAGCCTTTGCTGTATGTTGTGTTCAACGCTAATTAGCAAATGTTAGCATGCTAATATGCTACTAAGATAGTAAACATGGTAAACTTTATGCCCGCTAGCATTGCCACTGTTAGCATGTTGCTGTTACCACTGAGTTCAAAGCACTGCTGTGCCGAAGTACAGCTACTAGCATGGCTGTAGACTTAGTCGTTGCTATGACTTATTTTTGTTGTGACACAGAGTCATGTGTTGCCTAAATTGAAACAGCTCCAATAAAGATATAGTATATGGTTATGAACTCTAACTTTCATATACATTATTTGACATCATAATCAGCTTTTACAGATTAGCTTGATGATTAATTAGTTGACTAAAATAATACCAGTTTTTTAGTTGACTAGGGTGAGTCACTAAGCTACAGTTTCGCAGAAGAGCTTGAACCAAAGGAGCTACAACAAAAGACCTTATCACAACTACCTGAATTTGGAAACAATTCTACCTTATCGTTCATTATTGCCAACCGAATAGGCCCACATCAATAGCAGACATCAATTTCCTTTTTAGCTATCAAGCTTATTCGTCCATAGTGAGTCCTGCAATACACCTCCATGATGGAGCTACACATGGTTGCCAGGAGATTTTTTTCAAACAGCTGCAAAGCTTATATAGTGGTAATAAGATTGCCTGCCATATGCTGCAGTGTCAGATTCACTTCATCCAAGTGTATTGGTCAAGTCATAAGCCATCAATCAGAGCAATCAAAAGAGGTGAGGAGCCAGACACGGCTTGTCCTGAGAGGTTACTACAGAAAATGATTATGTGTGGCCACACACACTCAGCATGCAGATAGCTGTTTTCCTGTTGGCAGTGGGCCACAGCCCTGTAATTTGTCATGACAATCTCTCTGAGTTGTCAGGGCTTGTAGTAGTAGTTCTAGCAGGGTCAGTTCCAGCTACACTCGCTGGTCAAAGTAGGAACACACACACACATACACACACACACACATAGGTTTGTATGAAGGTACATTTGTTGTCTAAGTGATGAAGATGGTGATAAGGGTGACCAATGCTGCATCAGGGAGTCATATTGACCCAGAGGACAGGGTGTATATGTGTATAAATACTATGCGACACAATCTGAGTCCTGAGGCTGTATATGAGTGATACCCAGGCTAATTTAAACCATAACCAGAAACATGTTTGGATTGTAATTTTGTTGTCATATGTATAAAAACTGTGAATGATCCTGTAAAATGCATTATCTTTCTGTATGTATCTTTATTTAATTTTTTTATATTTGTGGATACTTTGTGCTTTCCCAAATGTGTTTGTGTGTCACAGTGAGAAACTCATTTCACAATCCCCCCCATCACTGTTAAGGTATTTAGTGCCTTCAAGCCTGAAGTGCAAGAAGCATTCTCTTGTCATCCACAGTTAATTACTTTTGCTCTCTCTCTCTATCTCTCTGTCTGTGCATCTATTCCTCCCTCTCTTTCTTTTGCGTGCACAGCTGGTGGAGAATAATATGGGCTGACACACATTTTACACCCACCCAAACTGAACTGAACTGAGATGAACTGAACGATACTGAGGAAACTACACTATGTTTGTCATTGCCGTTGGCTGATTGGACATACTTAATGAACTTGTACTAAATGGACCATTCTGGTGTTTAATAGATGTTGATAAGATGGTATGTGCCAAAACCAGCGTCAATGTAGCGCTAAAGGAACAGCTAAGGCAATGAGACGGTACCTGTAGTCTCTCATGGCTGCTTCTTTTATCATTTTGTGAAACAAAGACCTAAATATCTGTTTTAAATGAGGTCATATTCTGAAAAAGTTGTGCTCCTTTGGGTTGACATGGAATTTGGCTCCGTGCTCGCTGGGCACAGTCCAGCACCATATTTGAAAAGAGCATTTGTGTGGGTTTCTGGCTGGTTCCTGCCACTGTATATTGTACAGATGAGAGGCAGGAGCAGGGGAAAAACCTCTGCCTTCTTGCACTCTGTTTTTTCTTTCTTTTTTTTTTTCAAAATGGAAGTTCATTTGCGAAGGGCTAGAACATGCACTCCTGAGGATGCACTGTTCAATATTAACTATGTATTTGTGGTATCCTCTGCTTATTCTTGCATGGGGAGGGTTGCATACTGTATTTCCCACCTCTTGTGTCACCTCACTAACCAAAACCAGTGTTAAAAGTTACACACGTACTGGATGCCACCTTTTTGGTAGATACACTCTCCGGGAAAGGTTGCACAGTTGTATTTTAATCTGGGTTCATCTTAAGCAACAACAGATACAACTTTGCAGCTTTTTAAACTATGACCAGCAGCTAATATGAGTCATTTTGTTGGCAAAGAAAAAAAGAAACGTGGGTTTTCCACACTATACATCTTATTCAGATCGAGCCAATTCATAAGTGAGCTGGTCATGACTTAGATGTGTGTTTCTGACAGTGTACAGCCATGGTAATGTATTTTTCTGTGCAGTTACTTTTATCTATGTGCCTTGGAACTTACATCAATGTACAGCAAAACAACATTATAACCTGTTTCTCCCCTAAGCCAAACAACCAAAGGCCTTTGTACCGTACAGACATGTTGGTAATCAAAACATAACAGACCTGCTGTGTATCATTTTTAAGTAATATTTCCCCAGTTTACATAGCTTATGTTTGCGTGATATAATACCAGAAGCAGATGTCTATTTGTGACTCTTTATTGTTGCATAGAATATAATGTGATCAGTGATTGTAATGGACAGACCGATGTCCTCATCTCTGCAATTAAAATGCAGATCTGTTTCTGCTCCCATGGTCAAACCTGTGTATTTGTGTGTCAGTGGGTGTGTGTAAAGCCTGTGTGTGGGTACGTGTTAGCATGCATTCTCTTGGCTAAATGCAGTATGTATGAGAACTACCTTACGAGTATGGTCTTGACCTGCTCTATTTGAAAAGCGCCCTGAGATGACTTCTGTTCATTTTTTGGCTCTATATAAATAAATTTGAATTGAAATTGAAAAATTGAACTACCTTATATATCAAAGCCGGTGCCTGAAATTTGGAGAGGGCCTCAATCTATATCCTCCAGGAATACATTCCTTGGAGGAACTCCATGTTTCAGATTTTCTGTGATCCCTGGAACACAGCATTAGAGATTTCAGTATATTCTCTCCCATTGATGCCAAACATGGGATTCAGTGACGACCAGCGTTGCCCAAGGGTCTGTCAAGGACCTTCCTAACACACAACACTTAAATCTCATCATTCATTCACACCCCCCACTGTTATTGCTAAATTCACTGCACTCAAGTGTTGCTGTTAAATCAGTTTGCACTGAATTGGTGATCGAAGATTAAAAGCTATCTAAACCTCTATGTTAAAAATTTGGTTTAAACAGTTTCAATGGCATTCCAGTGACTGTATTTCATCCTGAAACTGCATGCTTCACATTTAAACACATTTAAAAACCCCTGAAGACATGAATTATTCATGACTAAATGAGCAGCATTCAGGATTAAAGTCATCAGATTTATATTCAAATATTGTAAAAAATCAAGTGATGTCGCCTTTTTCCAACAGAGTCATGCCCACCTCAAAACCATGAGAGGCAGTGGTGGAAGAAGTAATCAGATACTTTACTCAATTAAAAGTGCAATGTGAAAATATTCCATTACAAGTAAAAGTCCTACATGAAAAATATTTAATGAAAATACTTAAGTAAAAGTATATAAGTTTATCATCTTGATGTAGTTAAAATATTGCAGTAAAAGTAGTGGTTTGGTCCCTCTGACTGATATATTATTATATATGACATCATTAGATTATTAATACTGAAGCATCAGTGTTAGAGCAGCATGTTACTGTTGTAGCTGCTGGAGGTGGAGCTAGTTTCAACTACTTTATATACAGTTAGCTAGTTTAGTTCAGTGGTTCCCAACCTAGGGGTCAGGCCCCTCCAAAGGGTCACAGATAAATGACCCTGAGGGGTCGTAGGATGATTAATGGGAGAGGAAAGAAGAAAAAACAAAGGTTTCGATATATATAAGTTTTCAGTTTTTTGACTTTTTTCTCTAATCTTTGATTTTTGGTGAAATATCGGGTCATTTTATCATTTTTTGAGATGAAAACGTGTGATAAGAGGGAAAAATCACTATTTGGTGGAGCTGTTAATAACTCATAGACATGTGAAATGTGACCCCAACTACACACTGCTATTTGAAAGATGTCAAAAGCCAAAAAGGTTGGAAACCACTGGTTTCATCTTGAACAATGTATTTTAAAAGCTTGTTATATTATCCATTGTGTGAAATCTTCATCTGAAAAGTAACTAAAGCTGGCAAATAAATATAGTGGAGTAGAAAGTACAATATTTCTCTCTGAAGTGTAGTGGAGTATCATATTTTTTAAGTATATATTAGCATAAAATAGAAATACTCCAGTAGAATACAAGTACCTCAATATTGCATTTAAGTACAGTACTTGAGTAAATGTATGCTATTTAGTTACTTTCCACCACAGGTAATAACCCCAACTGATTACAGCTGAGAAAATTAGTCGCAGAGTAACATTGGTGATAGTAAAAATAAGCATGTTAACGTTACCATCGTGAGCATGTTGGCATCCTGACATTAACACTCTCAGTGCACCACAGTACATAAGGATACTCTCACAGAGCAGCTTGCATGGCTGTAGACTCTTAGACTTGTTTAACACAGATGCCTAGACATCTTTTGACTTGCAAATCACCAAATCAATACTTCCTATGCTCTAATTGCAGGAGACAGTTGTATAATTTTCTGTCAAACTGTAGCTGACACTGATTTATTTAGACATCCTCTGACACAAAGACGGTAAGGCGGTTTGATTCATTCCACACGAGTGAGCCGTCTTGCAGCAGCATTCCCTCACATCACCTCTCATTTTCTCTCCCACCTGAGTCGCCTCCATATGACTCACGACTCTGAGCGCTGTGCCAGTCTAAGCTGGAGGATTGAGTTCCACTGTGAAAGCCAGTAATGTGTTCTGTAATGAATGACGTGCTTTGGTGCCTTATTGTGGTGGTGGCAGGTGAGAGGAAGGAGATGTGGATTAAATGCATAGAGTGAACTTTCATATGCACCTCTAGCCAACTCAATATGAGTTCTAGGAGAGTCAAGTTTGAATGTCAATGTAAAAAATGTCAGTGAACGCAGACCTTTTCCTCCCAATACAATAGATTTATTATAAGGGGTCAGCGCTGTGCCAAAGCAGTGTGCATGATCCAACCTCAGTACATATGACCTTTTCAGTAACAAGATAACAACGACTTGTCCAAAATAACCCTGAAAAATCTTTTGAAAAGTTCTTTTGCATAATATGGACTCAAACTGGAACAAAGTTAATATAAGTAGGCCAAATTAGAATCAGTGTAAGAAAAACTCACATGAAATGCATAGCATGCGGTGCTTGTACTGAACAGGATGGAAACATTTCACGGGGCTAGATTAAAGTGTTAAGCGAGACCAAGCCGGTTGGAAATCTTGTTTTCAACTTGGCCTTTACATTTTTTTTTAAATTTTGTTTTTGTCAAATTTTGTTCTGCGAAGGCTGTGCTTCTTAAAATGAAGGTTGGGTTAACAAAGCATAGATTTGTGACTAGACAATAGGTATTTGTTACTGTTAATCATTTATCGGGGTAGGTGTTAATCTTTTATAGAATGGCTGTTCCACTCAAAAATATGTTTTGTTTTTGTTCTTTCAGTTGGATGTTTGAGCTTCACTGTACAGAATGATGTATGAGCAGAGTTTGACACTAGAAGGCTGTTTTCACATCGATCTACTGAAAGTGGAGAGTTTCTCTGTGCTCATTGAAAATCTGATTTTTAGGGGCGGGTCTACGAGCAACTTAGGCAAGAGTGATGTAAAAAAAACTTGAAGCCTCCAGCACACAAACAGGGACTTTACAGTGAAATAGGAGACATCTTGTGTCCAGCTGTTACAATTTCTGAGATGAAATATATTTACATATTTATAGATTCTGGATTTTTAAGGCAGAAAGAGTAGATCTCATTTGAAGTGGTATATATAATTTTGTGGAAAAAAAACAAATCGATGATTTTTATATGTATGGAGGGGATCTTTCATCATCTTCATTAAACCTACAACAGATTTTTTTTTTTTTTTTTTTTTTAGCCACTCGGGGGCAGCAGAAGCAGTTAAGTTGTGAACACAACAGTGATATATTATTAGCCTTTAGTTTGATACATGCTGGCAGACAGTTGCCTTTATACTCATCCTGCAGATTTAGTGGAACATTAGCATCAATTTGGAGTCATGTTTCTGGCCACTTCATTTGGTCTCCATTAACTCTGGGGGTAATTATCTGTCTCTTTAACTGCCAGATGCTCCATTATGTTCACCAGCTAGTTGCTAACTGTGTCTTCTTGCTCTTTCGTGATGGGCAGATAGTGTAGTTGGTGTTTTGGAGTTTTTTCGCTGCTGCCAAATGCATCTTAAAACTATGCTGATGAGAGCGGTGGGAGGGAATCAAAACAGTAAAACTGTGGTTAAGAGAAGCAGAATAATGAACTGACAGACACTAATATGCTTCATAAAGCTGAGAGTCAGGTAATAGCACTACAAGGGATCACCTTCACACTCAGGTAGTCAAGTGATCCACTGCTAATATATAAATATTGATTACAGTTGCTTTAATTTCATTTTTAAATTTTTAACTGGTGAAGAGAAAGTATTGATTTTTTTTATGTTTTTAATCAGAGAATCAGAGAGTAATTTTATCTGCTTGGAGCAATAATAAAAGTTTGATTTGGTGTCATTTTTGCAAGAACATATTGAATACTACAGCTAGAGATGGAGGAACAAGGTTATTTAGAAATACTACCAAAGGATTTTGTGTTGTAATCTGCTGATTTTGCCCATAAGAACAGATTCTCTATGCTGCAGGGTGACAAATAGATGCCTCCTCACAAACTGGTTCACGTGTTGGCAGCCAGATCATTTTAGTGGAACACGATGAGAGCACCAAAGCTGTGCCTTGTGCATCAGATGTCCATTCCAAAACCTCCACCTGCGCATTTTAAATACTTTCATCATGAAACTGGGGGTGTGTTTGGGTTTTCCGATGTTCTATATTGGGCAAAATGCTCCTCATCACTTGTAAACTAAAAATAGCAAGATATTCTAAGGTTGTCACTCTCACGTCTGACACAAATGTGGAAGTGCAACACGATCTGTTTGATCTAACACAGATAACCTTGTGGGAGGAAACCATGTTCGGTGGTCTCGCTGATATTTCATGGGGGCACTGCGCAGTATGTGGCTTCTCAGCCTCTGAAGATAGCACATGTTCATACTAATGTCAGTACTAGCGAGACACCTTTCATCACCTCCAAATCCTTTAGTTGTGACTTCTTTCAGCCTCAACACCCTCATCTTTCACACTTCATTTTCTCACCAAAGTTAGAAAATACATTTTTTTTGTGTGTGTGTGTGCCACTGCTCTGCCTTCCTTAACCATTATGTGTTGGATTAAAAGTGGCAAATGCAGAGTTCCTGTGGGATAAAGACAGTATTCAGAGGTGAAATGGTGCATGTAAGTCTCTGTCAATATACGACAAGTGCACAGAGATTAGGCTGCAAAATACTGTCGAAGCACTGAACAGGTCTTTTCAAATACTGCAGGCTGTCTCCATCTACTGGTCTGTGTCTGATACTGTTGGGGTGCTGTTGTATGTGGCTCCTATCACAGCAGCAGTACCCCTAAAAACATTACCCTTAAACCAAAATGCTTTCCAGCTCGCACTTTAAGACAACTGTTAAATGTTTCCATTTGGCTTCAACTTTGCCATAAAACCAGGAAGAACAAATGATCGTTTCTCTACATTTACCATTTCATGTAAAAGGTATGACTATTGTTCCTTCCTTCCTTCTTGTACATGCAAATATTTCAGTGAATCGAAATCTTGATCTGCAGCATTTTGCATAGGTTGCTAAATCCCCAATTTGGTCATGATTTGGCCATTTTTTGTTGCGCTGCGTTTTACTCGTGAACTGGCTTCCTTTTTTCCTTTTATGAATTTGACTAACCATCTGCAGGGAGTCTATTTTTGGTGTTCAGGTTTCTGAAGGTTTCTGGTTACAGGTGTGATCCGAGCAACACAACACCTTCTTTACTTTTTTCCAGGTTTGCACCAATCGCTGGCCATGTATGTGTTTTCTATGATTGAAAAGTCAGCAAGAGAAGTTTTACATTTTATTTTTGAGATCCGCCTTCATCTGCATGTACGGTTCTGAGTATTTCATATTTTTAAAAAAGTAATTTACATAAATGCATCGTTGAATGCTTTTTTCTGCATGTTTGCATCCTCTGATATGTTCTGATATGAGCAATCAGTGCTGGCATTAACTTTCCTTCCTCTTTGAGTGCTGGAAGAGATAAAAACGTAATGCAAATATTTAAATCTGCTTGTTTTATACATATCACATTTCTGCAGTGTTGCGTTTTTTTGGGCCCAAACTTTCCTACAGGCCTAAACATCGTCTGTTACACACTGTCGGCCTGTTAATGATTAAACTCCACACATATTTTTGCACATCATGTGTATCAAGAGTACATTTTTTCTACATCTTCTCAATTTCCTTACACACAGTTGAAACTCTCTTATCAACTTAATGTTTTTTTTTCTCCAGGAAAGAAAACAGACTCTCTCTTCCAGAACTCAAAGAGGATCCTCGTTATCCTTTATTAGGAGTTTACAACATGACATTAAATATACTCACACTTTTACATATTTAGATTTCTGTGATGTGTCATGTTCTTTTAAATGTTTCGCTGCTACCACTGTTTTCATTTTGCACACTTATAACAGTTATTCGTAAATAAAAGTAAAAAACTAAAAGACAGAATGATAGAAGAAAAATTGCAAAAGGAAAACGAAAAACAAAAAGATAATACTACACAAAAAAACATTAGTGGTTGCACGTGTGGAACATTATCTTTGAACATATCATGTTGTACTATAACATATTTTATTTTATTATATCTTTACTATATTAAAAATAGCTACTTTGTCTGCTCTGTGTTCTTTTGTATTTGTTTCTCAAACAGTTTTATTTAAGATAATTCAGCACAGGTTAGATCAGATCACATTTGATGGTAAAACTTTTGGTTTCACAACGACTCAACATGGAGTCATCATTTTCATCATGCTTCCTTAACTTTAACTTCATGCTTTTAGTCTTTGTCTTTTACTCACAGTAAGTTGCATTCAGAGAATTTGCATTCTCAAAGTAGAAGTCCCACTTATTTACTGCATGCTTGCTTAGCTGCACCGTAATTAATTCCAAAGACAAATTATTAGGTGAGAATTATTCATTATTGGAGGCTGGGTCTTTTCAGATTGTTTTATGTTTCCATACTTTGCTTTCATCTATTACTAACACTGCTTACAACTATTACTGCAATTAATTTTTAATCCTTGACTATCACAATTCTTTGACCACATATTCCTTTTAAAGTATGTGCGCTTGTTTACCAGCACAACTGCACCTGCTGTTCTCAGTGGGCTGTTGACTCCCATCCTGCTGCTTCCAGCTATTTGTTTTAGATGTCACAAAGCAGAACAAAACTAGGATGTTGCAAAACAAAACTAACACATTTAAAGATGTGTTACCATATCATTTCCTGTCTCAACAGCTGCACGGCAAAGCCTCACTGTAACTCTCAGACTGATCTGTCTGTGTGTGGATTCTTTGAAACCTAAAGCTGCCTTTCACTGTTGATCTTCTACCAGATTTGTTGTGATCCATCATTATTGTCTCTCTTTTCTCATATCCCCTCTTTACTCCATTTATTTATTAAATACATATATCATTACAGTAAGTATCAGTTGAGCAAACATGCTTCCTTTGCCTAAGCTACAAGACTTTATGTACCTGTTATGGAACAAAAACAGATCTGGGGTTATTTCTAGTGCACATTTTTTAATAATTTCAGGTGGTCATGCTGGGATTTAGTGTTATTGCTAGTCTAAAGCTGAGAGACAGATGGATAGATATGATAAGTGAACTGAGATGAAATACTGAAATCACATCTTGTGCTCAGTGGAGAGTAAAGCACATGTTGTGGGATTGCCCAACAGTTTCAACATGATGTTGAGAAAGTGGGTTTAGTCACATTTTCCAAATAAAACACAACATATGCATAACACACCCAGCTATGCATTCATATCTCTCAACACTTAGTCACTGTGGTCACTCTGCGTCTGTAAGAGCTCTATCAGTATGACTTTTAAAAGATTGACTCAAACACTGATTCCAGCTAAGTAATTGCATGATAAGTTGAATGGAAATTACCTCTGTGTGATTAAGTGGTAACAGTGAAAATACACCCATATGTGAAAAGCTTGTTGTTGCCAGTAGACCTTTTTCACAGCCGAAAATTTGACTTGTGACAGGAGGAAAAGCACAGGTGTTACTGATCACATTAATAATGGCTCAGTTTAATTATGTGTCCCAGGAAACAATACCTGAACCCTGGACTGGAACAACTACTTTAAATGTTATTCATTATACTTGAGGATTTCTTGCTATGATATGTCATGGGTGTACTGTAAAAGGGTCTATTTCTTGACAAAAAACGACAGACGGATGACAAAGGAAAAACCTGAATAAATGAGTAGTGAAACATAATGAATGCAGATGCCTCCACACAGGTGCACTGCATGGTACAATTAAGCAATTAACACCCAATTATGCTCTGCGGTGTGTATGAAAATGCTGATTCTGATTTTGTATCAAGATAGCGAGAGGAAAAGATCTGAGTGACTTTGAAAGAGGGTTGATTGTTGGGGCATGGGTGGAGGGATTCACTCACAAAGACTGTTCAACTGACTAGTGTTTCAATAGGAGCAGTGACTTAAGTGACATCTGCATTTAGATATGTGGGAAGACATCAGAAGATAGGGTCGGATATTGTGGTCGAAAGCGTACATTTGATAAACGTGATGCACGTGCCTTAGTGCGATATATAGAGAAAACAGAAGAGCAACTCTTTCTCAGATGAGTGAGAATGTCAGTGCAGGATATGATGAGACTTTTTTCAGCAAGAACAGTCCATTGGCGATATTGTCCATCACTTTTCAATATTTGCAACAATGTATAGTGCACTTCACGACAATTTCTTACACTGGTATTTACAATATTTGCAGTAATGTAGTCATACTTTATGACCTGTTGCTTGGTCAAGTCAGGATTACTGCTTTTTTTGCAGAATACTATGTTGTGAAATACTGTACTTTACATGCTATGTACTGTGTATTGCGCTGTGCAATACTTGAACTTACATGTAACTTATATACTTTGTGATTTGGATTTTTAAAATTTAAAATTTAAATTCAATTTAATTCTTTTTTTCATGAAGGGTGGGCCAGCAACGTAACTCATCATTGTTTGGTGTAACCTTCTGTGTTTACTGTGTGCATGACAATAAGCTTCTTGAGTCTTGAATCAATTACACAGAGAAAGATGTTATAGTAGGGTTGCAGGGCGTAAACCCCTCGTTACAAAGATGAATGCATATTTGAGAGTTCAGTGGTGCAAAAACATGGGCACTGGTCTACAGAGATTTGTAAAAAAGTGATATAGTCAGATAAGTCATCCTTCACCATATTCGTGACAAGTGGGTGAGTGCATGTGTGGCATACACCGAGAGAACGGTACAGGTCTGAATGATTCACCCCTACTGTGAGGGGATCTGGTGGCTGTTGGTGGCTCTGTTATGCTTTGGGGGGCATTTTGCTGTCATGGTTTGGGTCCACTTGTCCCCTTAGAGGAAAGGGTCACTGCTAATCAATACAAAGTTGTATTGAGCCATCACCTTTATCCTATGATGAAACATTTCTATCCTGATGAGAGTGGTCTCTTCCAGGAAGACAATGTCCCAATTCGTGGGGTATGAGGTGCCACTGACTGGTTTGACGAGTATGAACATGAGGTGAATCATATGCTATGGGCTGATATGATTTTCAAAAGACCCGAAACACCTGATGACCTCAGGATACATCACTGACAATGTGCCCTGGTTTAGCGTCAGCAGATGTATCATTACAACAGACTTCGCAGTCACCAAATCTCAACCCAGTTGAACACCTATGAGAGATTTTGGACCAACGTGTTAGACAGCACTTTCCACCACCATTATCAAAACACCAAATGAGGGAATATCTTTTTGAAGAATGATGTTCATCCCTCCGGTAGAGTCAAGAGACTTGTAGAATCAATGCTAAGGTGCATTTAAGCTGTTCTGGTAGCACATGGTGGCCCATCACCTTACTAAGACTACCAAAGGTTGTAAGCATCAAAAATCCTTCTGAGTAAAGTAAGGAGTCTCTTTAATGGACTCCCTGATGGAGGTTGGTCTCTTCCAGGAAGACAATGTCCCAATTAATGGAGTATGAGGTGCCTCTGACTGGTTTGACGAGTATGAACATGAGGGGAATCATATGCTATGGACTGATATGATTTTCAAAAGACCCGAAACACCTGATGACCTCAGGATACATCACTGACGATGTGCCCTAGTTTAGCGTCAGCAGATGTATCATTACAACAGACTTCGCAGTCACCAAATCTCAACCCAGTTGAACACCTATAAGAGATTTTGGACCAACGTATTAGACAGAACTTTCCACCACCATTATCAAAACACCAAATGAGGGAATATCTTTTTGAAGAATGATGTTCATCCCTCCGGTAGAGTCAAGAGACTTGTAGAATCAATGCTAAGGTGCATTTAAGCTGTTCTGGTAGCACATGGTGGCCCATCACCCTACTAAGACTACCAAAGGTTGTAAGCATCAAAAATCCTTCTGAGTAAAGTAAGGAGTCTCTTTAATGGACTCCCTGATGGAGGTTGGTCTCTTCCAGGAAGACAATGTCCCAATTAATGGAGTATGAGGTGCCTCTGACTGGTTTGACGAGTATGAACATGAGGGGAATCATATGCTATGGACTGATATGATTTTCAAAAGACCCGAAACACCTGATGACCTCAGGATACATCACTGACAATGTGCCCTAGTTTAGCGTCAGCAGATGTATCATTACAACAGACTTCGCAGTCACCAAATATCAACCCAGTTGAACACCTATAAGAGATTTTGGACCAACGTATTAGACAGAACTTTCCACCACCATTATCAAAACACCAAATGAGGGAATATCTTTTTGAAGAATGATGTTCATCCCTCCGGTAGAGTCAAGAGACTTGTAGAATCAATGCTAAGGTGCATTTAAGCTGTTCTGGTAGCACATGGTGGCCCATCACCTTACTAAGACTACCAAAGGTTGTAAGCATCAAAAATCCTTCTGAATAAAGTAAGGAGGTCTCTTTAGTGGATCCTCTGATGGAGGTCTACAGTACTGTTCACCAAAAGGCATATGAGAGACAAAGTGAAAGAAGCTTCTATGGTATGATTAGTCAAAAATCAAGCTTTTTGCCCACCATATGTACATTTTATTTGGAGCAAGACAAACACGTCACATCAGCAGAAACACATCAACCACGAAGCCTGAGGATGGCAAAAAAGAGGGTAACATGAATGAAACAAAACAAATAAATACTGTAGAAAAAAAACTGTTCCAGTCTGACAATGAACTGGAACTTGGGAAAAGATGTATTTCCCACAAGCTACAACTACACCAGTCATAAAGCCAAAGCCACACATGAATGGTTTCAAAACAACAATGTTAATGTCCTGAAGTGAGAAAGACCTCAGTCCAATCCAGAATTTGCAGCAGCTTGAGCTTTATCAAACTTTTGTTTTTGTAGTTATTTAAGTGTGTTTATGGAAGTTCCTGTTTGTGGAAATTCATAATTAAAATTGACAGTAAAATATATCTTATGATGATCAGTGTCAAAACATCCAGTACATCCACTGTGATTCACACACAAAACAGTTCCTGGGGGACTGATTTCTTTTTTATAGGCGTTTTATAGGGTTTTTTATAGGTTTTACCTTTGTGTGTGTGTGTTAGTGTGGCAGGGATCCTCCTCACACACAAGGGGGAAGTCCCAGAACAGGCAATGAGTTCATACCCAAATGAGCATCTATGTTGAAATACAAGCCTGTCTCACTCTCATCTTCAAACCAAGGACTCTCCCGCTGCTTCTTCATCTCACCAGGTAAGAGATCCCTCTGAACATTTATTTCCAACCCATAGCAGGTAACATCAGTGGACTGAATGTTGTGTTTTCAGTATTTGTGTTCCAAGTGTGACTTGAACTTTCGACTTCAGCCCTTGTTGTCACAGCTTCTTATATGTGTGAAAATGATGAAGGCAAGAGCTATAGGTGTGTAGTGGTTCAGTTGCCCTCTGTCAGCCCTATGATTACCACAGACATCTTCATTTTGCTTTGAATGAAGTTTACTTCTGTCTGCAGTTACACACAAAAACACAATAACAGACAATGCAGGTATGACTGAATATAAGAAGTTTACAAAGTCTCTCAAAATGGATAAAAAGATAAATATTTAAACAAGCAATAATAAAACTCACAAAGGAGGCACAAACATACCTAAAGACAAAGAAGAGTTATGATTTTGGTTTGTATGGAAATAAACACTTTTCACTGGTTTTGGATATTTGTGACTTAATATGTGTTTATGACAATTACAAATTACTTACTGTCCTTGAAATCTGAAAGGGGGCGTGAGTAAGACACTGAGTGCTGGTTATCAGGGTGTGACAAATACTCTAGAATAAATCAGGCTTACAATTCTGTGCGTGTGAAAGCAGCAGAGGGCGGAGGAGGTTTAGATGTGTGTGTTTTTCACAGTCCACTAACCCAGTGTTCGCTGGAGCGAAGAGGACTGTGTTTGAGAACAGACATGATTTCTGAAAAGATGGAAGTTTACATGTTGCAGCTAGCGCAAGGCGGGCCTGTTGCTGATGACCCTTTATCTATAAATTTATTGGAATTTGTACATTTTCTTTGCTGGGTTTGCTCTAAAATGTAAAGAAAAAATGCCAAAGGAAATGGGTCTGCTTTGCTTTTGAGAAGAAAACATAAGAATTTTTACAGTTTAACAGCCTCTTGCACACACATCCAGTGTACACTCACTAATACTGTTGCAAGTGCAGAATACATGGTCTGTTTTTTGCAGCGACCACAAATTAGTGCAGCTCACAGTTCCTTCTTACATATTAAAGTTGACACAGTAGTGTACAGTGTATTGCATTATAGTGAAGTATAGTATGTAGCATTAGTTGTAGTACAGTATAGTACAGCACCGTATAGTAATGTGCAATGTGCAGTACAGTATACTGTACTATAGACAGCATGGTAGTGGTAGTATAGTATTATTGTGTACTGTTTTATATTACAGCATGATTTAGAATTGTTTATTATTGTGCAATATAGTATAGTACAGTATAATGTAGTGTAGAATAGATATTGTAGTATACTGTAGGACAGGATAGTATGTTATTGTGTACCGTAGAGTGCAGTAAGGTAAGGCTGTTGATCGAGGAAATTTGAGTGTTTCAGTAGCTTAGTGAGTCTGAATAAAATATATAAATAAATAAATATATAGAAAAATGTATAGATGGAGCTGAGATGATAGGTAGTGTAGTATACTATACTGTAGTGGTATTACACAGCAAAGTTTAGTTTAGTATATTTAAGCCCTATTTTGACAAAAAAAAATGCAAGATGCAGCTTTGGGCTTATACTCTTACACTGTGGTAAATAGTATATTCCCAACTGTTTTCTAAAATAAAGTAGGTTGTTGTATCAACAGCTACTAATATAGTAAGCGTACCTACAGATGATTAGAGGGATGCTTTCATGCATGTATGCTACATGTGCATCAAGCGCATTATATCATTCACACGTTCATAGCTGTTCACTTTGTGCAGCTGTTTCCTCTACACTTCTCTTCTTATGTATGTGTGTGTGTGTGTGTGTGTGTGTGTGTGTCTCAGTGTGAGGGTTATCAGGGCTGATGGGTAGAAGCTGCCCTGAGGGTCAATACGAGGATGCCTTGGTCAAAAGATGTCTGTCCTGTGACATGCAATGCCAGCAATTACAGATTAACAACAAATGCAACAGTTACTGCGGTGAGTATAGCAAAGAAAAACTTTATTTATATAATTATATAACACATTTCATTACAGGTGGAAGCATAATGTGCTTCACAGGACATGAGCTACCTTGGAAGTTGCAGCCACAAAGACTATGTTGATAACGTACAAGATAAAACATCATACAGAGTTAAAACAAACACATACATTTTAGTTAAAAACCATTAGAAAAGTAAGAATAAAATTAAATAATAACTAAGACAAGCAACCTAAACTACATAAAAGTGCAGCTGAAAAGAACATTTTCAGTTTAGTTTTAAAAGATGACAGCATTAGAGCACAGCTAACATGACTGGGTAAGATGTTCTAGTGGCTGGAAGCATAAAAACCAAAAGCAGCTTCACCAATTTTCGTGGATGCCCTGGAAATAACCAGACAGCCTGTTCCAGATGACCTGAGGGGTCTCATTGGTTCACAGCTGACAAGCATCTCAGTCAGATATTGTGGTGCCAGACCATGTAGTGCCTTAAAAATGAGCGTTAAAATTAGGGCTGCCCCCAAAGATTTTCCTAGTTGACTAGCAGTTGTTAGTTCAAGCTATTAGTTGACTACTAGTCACACATTTATGATATGAATTTAATCCTGTCCCGTTTCTCTGCATCGAGGAATGTCACACTCTTAAAATGTGGGTCTAGGACAGTGGCTTGGATATATATGCTGGTCTCAAGACTTCCTGTGAGCTCCCAGTTGACAGAGATGCATTTACATCCTGCGAGAGAAGCTCAGTGAGAGTGATTAAAGGCCTCAGCATCGAGAGGATGTCCTCCACTGCCCTCCAATGGGCAGTTGTAAGATCTAGATCTCAGTCAGTCACAGCTTTAAGCTGCCGCCTCTGTTCCAGGTGGCACTTCAGCATGAAGTATGTGGAGTTCTATCATCTTGAGTTTGTGTTCAGCTGCTTTCTGTTGCTTTTGTGTCAGTAAAAGCTGCCGTAGCCTTGGGAATTTTTCCTGAAATGCCCCACAAGGTGTCTGCAAGCAGCTGCAGTTTGACAGATCAGATCTTGTTTCAGAACCGCATTTATACACAACTGTGAAGTGTGCCCCGCACAGCGAACTCCCTGGACAGTACCCTATGACGGGTTCAGACAGTTTCAGTGCACACCACCATATTAGCAGAATTGTTGTCTATGACTGCAACCCTCTTTTCTGCAGGAATCTCAATTTCTCAATCATTTCACTGACTTGCCATGCTATGTTGGCAGCTGTGTGGCACACCTGCAAAACATTTGATTCCAAAATGAATGAATGTAGTTGCCAGTCTTCTGAAATAAAGTGTGCAGTTACCATCATCTCCGTCACCCTCCATCTGGTTAGAGCAGTGGCTCCCAACTTGCACAGCCTATATGTACACAGAAGCTTATCGGTTTAACAATTTTATATTATTTTACATTAAGCTACATTATATCAATATGAATTTAATAATATAAGTTTATTCTCAGTCACTCAGAATAAAAGCCACAGGTGCTTGGCAGATTTAGAGATTAATAATTTTGCTAAAAATAAACAATTAAATACATTATTATGTTAAATGTTTTGCTATCATTTTCTTCAATTAAAATGAGCTTCGGAGGTTAAGGAAAAACAAACAAACAAAACCACCCAAAAAGGTTTTGGGTATTTTAGTGGGATGTGAGCTGCTGTTGATGTGGAGAGAAAACAACCTGCAGGTCTGACTCCTCTGACATGACATCTCTTGTCTAGTTTTCATTTATACCAGCGATGAGAGCCATATAACTCTAATAAATAATATGAACTTGAGAATGTTTAATACCACAGTAAATGCGCATGGACACTGATGGATATCTATCTTCGACAAGCAGCCAACATCTGTTTGTTCAACCATTAGCTGAGTAGTTTTGTCAGTTGGCTCAGATTCAGTCTGGTTTCAGCTGGTATTTGTGTCAAATCCTTCCATCAAGGTGCAGCTCACAAATGGAATTTGAAGGTTGTTTTTTTTCTCCCTATGACTAACTGACCAATGAAAAATTGGTCGACTAAGACAGTAAATAGTAAATTTTGATGAAATACAAGGGAATTACAAAATATGTAACAGCAACATTTTAATTTTTGCCTATTTTTGAGGAATTACTTCCTTGCTGATTGTCATTGGAAACACCAGAATTGGACAAAACAAAAGTATCCTGTAAAGTATTAATATAATGTAAAGCCATATGGAAAAGTAAATTCAGTTTATCATATATCCTCCACCTCACTTTTACATTGTGTGTCCTCCCCTGTTAGTGTCTGCACGTTGTAAGGCACAGCCTGGCCATTTCTATGATATGCTGCTGAAGAAATGTGTGACGTGTGCTACAGTTTGTGGCGGACATCCACCAGAATGCTCCCAGCACTGCCAAAGTGAGTACTGGAGAGAGTCCTGGAGATCAGGGTGACAGCAATGTACAGTAACATTCTTGGTTAATATAAAAAAATACTATTAAAAATGTGGGTACTTTTCAATGGAAACTGTTTGCAGCATGTGTGTAGATTATGCCATGAAACCTGGATATTGTTTTTGATGATATTGCTGTTAAGTTTTTCTAATGTAAAGTGCACTTGCTATTTTGTCTTGAAGATCTTTCATCTCATGAAAGGACGACTAAGCTACCTTTCATCTCAGCTCCATCAACTCCTGTGACCACTAAAAAGCTCCTAGTTAAAGTTACCTCACACATCCCAAATTCCAGAGGGCTTGTGGTATCGACAGCCCTGGAAGACTCCACTGTCCTCCTCTACTCCCTCCTGGCCGTGTGCATGCTTTTGCTGCTGTCGAGCTTGTCTCTAGCCTTGGCAGTTTTTCTGAGGGGAGCCAAGGCCAAAACCTCCAAGCAAAGACCCAAGGCAGCTAAACACAGCCAGGAGCGTGTGGTCCAGCCAGGCCAAGAGGTTGGTCTGCTGGGAGGTCAGCTAGAGCAAACCTCCAAAGGTTAGTGTGGTATAAATACAAATCAAGGCTCAAATCAGTGTAATAAATTAGTTGTTTGGCTGTAATAAGACATTTGTTAGGCCAGTGGTAAAATCATGTAAAGCAGTTTGCCTTCAGGCAGATCTCTTCAGGTTCTTTTTTTATGTTCAACAAGAAAACAAATTATTTGGTATTTTAAGAATATATCGGTGTCTCTAAATCGCAGTCAAAAATATCTTGGCACATGTTTCATATCTTTTGCTCCACTGTGTGCAGACGTCCCTTTCCTGTCTTTCTACAGATTTTATAAATTCAAGCCATCCCACTGACCGTGAGCCATTGGAGGACTCCAGCCCTACTGAGACCTGTGTGTGTGTCCACTGTTTCCCTGATCTGACAACACTAGGCCAGGGCAATGACAGGCCACTGAGAGCACCTTTCTCTTTCAACCAGCAAGCTGTCCCCCTGCAAGCCCAGATCCAAAAGGGAGGTCCCCTCTGCACTGGGGAGAGCTTACGCACAATTGGACTGAAGGCACAGGAGGAGGCTGCAGTGGGATGAGGCTCATTTGATTTCCCTCTTATGTGTGTCTCACAGGAAAAATTGGAATGAATAAATGTGTCCCCAACACATCAGAGAGATTCATCAGCATAGTGAAAGAAAAGAAAAAAAGGACTATTTGCAGCTTTGAAAAAAAGAAATTGTGGACACTGTAACAGCATGAGGCAATATTTCGTAAGTGTGTGTGAAACTGAACAAAAAGGCGTTAAAAGGAGTGCATGCTCTTCTATGGCCTCTATCAACCTCGCAACAAGCAGAAACAGTGGGAGAGCTTCATCAATAATTAGTATAAAAAGCCTCTCTTTATTAAAACAAAAAATTCAAGCAATTGAAACACCAGCTTCCCATTAGGACCATTTCAAAAACTGTTGTGTGGTTGGTTCATATTAAATGTGAAAAGCCCCATGTTTTCCTCCCTGATGAAGGCATAGTGATGAAATGTGCAAGTTTGTGCCACAAGGCAGTAAAAAAAACAGTTTATTACTGCATATTGTAAGTGTATCACTGAAATGTGGAAGGAAGCATGTGGGTCCAGGGGTCTTACAAGGTCATTCCAGGAAGGCATTCATGGAAGGCAGACATGTTAGGGCCTTGACCTCCAAGTGGACTGCAAAGGACTGTTGGAGATTAACTGATGCTTTGCTTCACATTGCGTCATGTCTTCCGTTAGAAGTTGCACTTCAACACATTACAAAGCTGACTGCTTACTGACCACTGACGTGCATGTGTGCTCCGTGATAGTCAGTAGAATAAACTATGTTCTCATATGCAAATAAAGAATACAAAATGGGAGCATGTTTGATAAAAAAAAAAAAAGAGTTGCTATTGGCACTAATGTTTTGCTTTTCAGCTCATAATCGTTTCGTTGTGGGAGGAGAAAAAAGAGGTGGAGGAAATAACATGGAGAAATCAAGTGGAATCACAGTTTCACTAGAACAACCTGTCACACAGCTCTGTCTCACTGACTGCATTCAAAATGCCAAACAGTTGTGCCAAAACTACAGGTACAAGTCACACATAGAAGCTTAACAAATGTCCAAAGGCATTTGATGGCTGACTGTCAACTTGATGTGTCAAGATCACATTTCTACAAGGTATTATTTTAGAAAGCTATTGTCACACAAAGGCACTACTACTAAATGTATGACTGTGGCTTGGTGCTTTTCCACCAAAACAAAAGAGGTGCACCATACATAAAAACACAATACAACAAACAGCACTACCTTAGGTAGTAAGCATTGCTGGATTCCGGATTGAAGAAGCAGACAGGAGTAAAGGCTAAAAGGAATTATTACTCATGACGAAAGTAGAGTGCATGTCCCAGAGGTGGAGAAATTTGAATTTATTTGCTACAGTGATGCACATCACTTTTTAAATCCTATAGTATCCGAGGTATAGCATAATACAAGGAAAAAAAAAATTGCTTCAAATATGTCACATCTCTACATGTGCTCACACTGGAGATGAAAACTGAGAGTTCTTTTGGGAAAAAAAAACAGTCATGTGCCTTTTTTCCATGCTACCACAAGGAGTCGCCAATATTCTGACTATATGAGGACTTTTTAACCACCAGCTAAATGCGAATGACTGGATGACTGGAGCAGCAGATACATGTGCTCATTCTTTAGAGTTCATGTCTGCAGTAATATAAATGTGTAGAGACTAGCACAAATACGTACAGTATATATAAAAGTGTATATAAAAAAGGGGGAGAGACAAGTTGTGTTCACATCATTTGCCATTTCTGAAAGTGTGTATAACCCTTGGTGAGCTGTTTCATCAGTTAGCTCTAACTGGTAATATAGCACTAGTATTGTTGCTATAGATGTAAATCTCTAAAACAAAGATATTACCATCCTTCAACTAGCAATGTCTAATTAGATATAAGTAAAATAAATCCCATATTAAATTATTGATGACAATAAATGAGCAGCAGAAAGAAGTTTACAGATATAGATTTTTCTTTATTTGAGTGTCTTTCCATCACTGTGTCCAGTTCTTGCAGCAGTTACGTGTGTGCGAGGAATGACTGAATGGGTCAAGACAAGTTTCTTCAGATTATGACCCCGTGGCCGGATCCAGCGATACAGAAGAACAAAATCAACTTTGAGGTTTCACCATTTGTCTCTTACATACAAACTGTACATATATACTTTTACATACATCATCAACATGTGGAAAAAAATCCTATCAAACTGTGATACCCAGCTCAGACGGCATGCTGAATGCAAGTACTGATTCAGTACATGAACATACGGAACATACGCACGCGCACGACACACGTGCATACAAACGGTAACACATACGCACTTTTTTAAAAATTTCTTTACACGCAATAAACACATTTTATACAAACACGCCTACACAAAGCTTTTTTCCTTCCCCTTTCGCGGGCACATACACGTGCACACACACACATACAAACACACCGAATTAGAGCAACATGCGGCCGAAGGTTAACACTGCAGGATCGAACTTCTGACCCATTATACACACAGTCTTATCGAGAATAACGCCTCCTTTTTCTTTTTTTTTTGCCATTTACCTGAAACAGCATCACGACAACATATCTTGAACATGAAGAATATGCATCTGTACTGCTCAAAATGTGATTAAAATAAAAACAAAACAAAGAAAAACATGCCAAATAAAAAAAACTAAAGATTAAGCCACCATAGCAGCAGTTTCAAGAAAATGATCAGTAATATTTTGCTTTCGTGTGTACAAAAAAGAAAAAAAAAAAGAAGCATGATTGACAGTACAATGTAACACAGACAAACAATGTCAGAGTTTAGGGAGAATGCAAACCGTAAACAAACGTTTTAATTACAGTATGTATAAAAATATAATATTCACTGTGTAATTTTTCCCCTGTGACTGTTGGAAGCAGCGATAGATGCAGAAAATAACAGATCCACGATCCTTTGCGTTAAAGAAAACGTATCCGAACTTTTAAAGTTTTTGACTGACAACAAACTCACAAGTAAGTGAATAGAATAAACTGTCTCTCTATACAATATTCATAATACCATTTGTCTGGTGGTTTCCCCCCCCACCCCCTCTTGCCCTTTGTATTCAGGGCAAAAATGCATAATAAGACAACTTCCATCCTTGAAATATTTGGTCATATTTGGGCGTGCGTGTACGTGGTAGACGAATGTGCTGGTGTCCAGAAAGTTGCCGGTTTGGGGAAAGTGAATTCAAATATTCACTTCCCTCACTAAAGTAGCGAGAGGCTGCCGCTCCACTTTTTAACCTCTCTCTCTGGTGTTAATGTTTGCAGCTGTGTGAGCATGAAGCAGGCCGTCGGTGAAGAACAGCATATGTGATCAAGTAAACTGTCCCCAGATAAACTAAGGTTTTAAAAAAAACAAAAAAAAACATCTGCCCTTCAGTCTTGTGTCTGAAAAAGAGAGAGCAAGGAGGGGATACGACACAATGCTGTGCACAATTCAGTTATTACCTTCAAGTGCAGCCTGGTTTGGCGAATGCACTTATACCAGATTATATGTATCACAATTGCTTTCTTCTGTATGCCCTGAATTCCAGTGAAAAGGTTTTGCAAGTATGCAATATTTGTTCAGGGCTTATACAAATCTCCCTTTCTAAACGTCTTGCATTTTGTTGAAGGTTCTTGCATTTTTTTTTTGCCATCTCCTGCACAACAGACAGTTCATTCTGTGGAATTATATTAGTATGTTGTAAGGGTGGTTTTGTGTTAGAGAGAGGTGAGACTTGTGTTCTGCTTCTTTGCCTCTCTCTCTCTCTCTCGTCACTTCGTTACCTTTTCCCATGCACATAATCCTTGCATCATCCCTCATCACCTCCTGTGGCTGTGCTGATGGGGGAGGGGTGGAGGGGGACTATTCGTACTCCAGGAACTGTTTGTGATAAAACAAAAGGTACCTGGGGGAGATAAAAAAAAAAGCACCGCAGGGTCAGATTGCAGCATCACTAATAAGGGCTCAGTCACACAGGGAGCAGAAAAACAGAAGCAACATATTTAGGGGTACAAAGGTGCGGCTGTGATGCTTTTTTTTCCAGTGTAAATGTTTTATAGTTAACTAGAATGAGCAGTGGCAGAAACATTACACATCAGTGAATATGTTTTCTCAACAAAATATCAAATTGAGACAGAAGTGTTGCCAGTGTGAGGTTGCTGTTCAGTGGTGTGACCTACTCACCCTTCACTGTCCAGGACATCCTTGATGCTGGCCTTTGTGATGATGGCATCGTCACATTTGAACCATTGGTCCTTGTGCTGCCGGATGAATGTGGTGTAATGGCCACTCTCTAGTGTCCCCTGGTGGTTTACCACCGCAAACAGACTGTACCTGAGAGAGACAGGATGAGAGAAAAGTAGGAGGTCTGTGGTTGAAGGGGAGGTCCTACTATTTAGTGCATTAGAGCACTCATTAATGACTTAATGAGCTTGGATGACAGAATGATATATTTAAGAGTTTATCTGAGTGGTTACTATTGTAATATTTGGAGCTTTTGCCTTACTTGTTATCATTGTTGAAGGGGTCCACGGTCTGCTGGTACTGTCCATTCATCCTGCTCTCTTTACTGAAACACACAACAGAACAAACTTGGTCACAAACAGCAGTTCTTGTGAAAAAGGAGAAAATTAAAGAGTTAAACAAGGAACTAGAATATAAAATATCAGAATGCTATGATTTTCTTATCCATGAGCTGAATGTTTTCTATTGCCAATAACAGGTTCTCCCAAATTCAACAAAAAAAGTAAGCATTTATTCTAATATGAGCTGTCTTCTTTTCTTTGCTTTTTCTAGCTGAGTGCTTCATTCACATTGTTCTCACCTGGAGGCCATGAAGGGGGTCATGTCCAGCTCCAAAGGGAAGGAGACATAAGTTGTGATCTTCCTCCGTAGTTTGGCTGAATGCTCAAACCTCTGACAAAAACACACAGACACACACACACACACCTGTTAGAATGCAGCTCAGCATCTTACACACAGTAAATTCATCCAACCAGCTGGAGACTGGTTACGAAGCATTGAAGACCTGGCTTTGATTATTTCATTTGACTCCCTGAATTAGCAATGAAACGATCAAAGACACACTTTGAGGTGAAAGCAGGCCACAATGGGCAGCTTCTTCATGGTCAGCTGCTTGGTGGACTCCTGGTAACTATGGCAACCACTGCATTTGATCTTAGCGCTGCTGCCAAGGTGCTCTGGTCTGGTGAACCTAAACAAGAGAGGATGAGATTTAGTGCACATGTTTCTGTGTGTGTGTGTGTGTGTGTGTGTGAACTTCTATTGATGCTGCTGCTATTGTTCCCTGAAGCCCCTCCAATGTATTTGGGGAGAACAGGAATTAGTTTCAGGGAACCATGTGTGTGTTTGTGTGTTACTTTCTGTTCTCTAAAGGGCTTTGTAGTGATGATCATGGGGACTGGTTTTAGATTGTTGCATATTTCTGTATAAATGTATTTCTGTTTTGAAAAAAAAAAAGAAGAATTGGGACACATGGTAGATGAAATAGATTTGTGGATTGGATACACAAATAGCAGGAACTTACTGTATATTATTTACATATCTTTATCCATGATTTTAGAAAAAACTGATTTATTTTAGAAATAATACTGTTATCCCTCTCTTCACAGCAATGAGACTGCTCTCCAAGGTCATCAGTGACTTACTACTTGCTGCCAATGCAGGCTTCTCTTTTGGGGAGTTCCCCAGGGGTCTAGCTTGGGTCTCTTTTTTATTCATTATGAACATGCTACCTCTGGGGCATATTAAGCATAAACATAATACTGATTTTCATTGTTATGCAGATGATGTGCGACTGTATGTCCTAATAAAACCTGGGGGCACCTATATGTCTTATCTAATAATTTTTGCTTAGATTAAATTAAGAAGCTGATACACAAATATTTCCTGCAATCAGCTGACACCAAGTCAGACATAATAATAAAAAGGTCATATTAAAGAGATCTACTGTAACTTGAGGCTGGAGATACTGCATATCAGTTGGTTTTGATGTGGCTGACTACAGACATGAAGCTAATATTTCAGACCAAACTTCTACTCGTTACATTAGTCAGTTACCTGCGCAGGCAGTCTGTGAGCGTTGTGGCTCCAGTGGTATGACTCTCTCCGTTAAGTGCTGAGCCGTCTCCTCCGGGGCTGAGGGGCCAGAAGGGAGTGGAGGAGCCTGGAAGGTCCAGGCTGATGTCCCAGAACGGGTCTATGGTCGTTGAGACACCACTAGGAGGGAGATGGAAAGATGGACAGGATGAGGAGCATATATGAGAAGATCAAATTCTGCACTGTAGTTATCTACTATAGATTGAAGCAGTTGCTGTGTGTTGATTTGTACATCTTCCAGTCCGTTACCCATTGATAGGAGGCACAGTAAGACACTGCACTTTGTTGTTTTCCTTTATAGAGACAGACATATAAGTGAGAGGGAGACAAAAGAGGGAGACAGAGAAGACTCTGGTATTTTATTTTTTATTAGTTTATTTGTCAGGGACGATGCAAAAACCAAATCAACAATCAAACAAAAAAAAAACATTGAAACAGGTTAAAATAATGAAACAGATGTATTGCATATAGGATTTCTAGCCAAGGCTAATTTGCGACCCCTGTTGCTGGTTAGGCTTTTCCACTGAAAGTAGTCACAACATATCGCTACACATCAACTACATTTTGGCTCCTAATTTTGGCAGCTAAACTTGCTCATCTGGGCTATGATGATTACTGCATGTTGCAGGTTACTGCTGGCTGTTAATAAAATAAAATACAAATTATATTGGCTGATAGCATCCGTGCCCTGAGAAATTTTGGGTGGCAACCATCTCTCATAAGGAACTCCCTTTATGACCATTAATCATTTCTCCAAACCACTTATCTTGTGTAGGGTTGCAGGGGGTTGAAACATGTACCAGCTCACCCTCGGCAGATTGCCAGTTTGTCACAAGGCTAACACACAAAGACAGATGCATTCATGCTCACATTCAAACCTACGGGCAATTTAAAAGTCTCCAATTCACCAAACCTGCATGTCTTGACGGAGCATAACAACCAGGACCACAGTGTTAACTACTGAGCCATTGTACAGCCTATCTGTGACTAGAACACATTAAAACAGTTAAGTTCAGAAACATTGTCAAACTACGCCCATCCTTATCTTCGCAACAGCTTGACCAACAGCTTCTTTTGTTTGCTCACGTTTTTTCTATTGCACTGTATTCTTGTTAAAGCTAAAAAAAAGTCGTGTCACAATTATGAGTTGAAAATTCTGCTGCACCATTACTCCTCAGTATTACTCCTTAATCACTCAACGTTTGAATTCGAACTCCTATTACTTCTAAGGTGCCACACAGCTTGGCTCCACTATATATCAGAGAGTTGCTGAGTGCACAGTCCACTAGACCTCACAGGTCATGAGAAAACCGGCTCCTGGTTGTAACCTGCTCAGAGTCCTAGACTTGTATGGTCCTGTCTCTGAGGTAATGGTCAGCAAACTCTGTTGAGTATTTTAAATCTCACCAAAAGACTGACTTGTTCTTAAAAGCATCGTATTAACCCTTCTTTGCCCCAGCTCGTGCATATTCTTTAACAATGTATCATCATTTTTGTAACTGTGACAGTTGACTGTGTAACCCTCATTTTGAAAAGTTCTACTTGAATTCTTTTTTTTTGTTTCTTGAACCAACTCCAGGTATAAAATACACTATATTTACTGTCCATCATTTTATTCCATTCTGTATTATTCTGCGTTGTGTATGTAGCGTGTCCCTGGCATACACAATACTTCATTATAACAATCCCACAATGCAATGTGCCACATATTATAGATCCCGAAAATTACAGTTGTGCGACTCCAGCTGTCACTGATGACGCACAATTAAAATGATTTATAAACGTCTGATAAAAATGTGTGAATGTCTATTATATAGGGAGTGGTGAATGAGGGAGTGATGATTTTGAACACAAGTTATGACTTTTACATGAAGAAGACAAACAAGTATTTAACACTCACAATCTAGAGAACTTCCCCATGTCTTTGTTCACTGTGGGAAATGGATCGAGATTAGAACATGCCTGCTCAGGAATGATAAGGAGGGAGACAAAAATCCTGCTTTACTAGCTCCTACTGCTGACGAGCAGTGTCATTTATGGCAGCATGAACAATAATAAAAGAACTTTAAAAAAGTGATGGTTATTGAAGTGAAGCAGAATCAGGGACGCAGCGGGCTTCCTGGCTTCCCAAAAGGCAATGGCCTGCGAGTAGCCGGTTTAGAAACAGGACTTCCATCACTAGTGCTCTTAAAACACGATGATGGAGATGAACACTGTGAGCAGGGTGAAGCACCAGCCTGCTTCAGGAAAAAAAATTGAACTTCATTTTCTTTGACTTGAAGCAGTTGCTTGACCGTATGACCTGAAATGAGTCGACTCTGTCCAAAAATAGTGACTAATGCGGTCTAAATGGCTCCGGGCTTTGCAGAATACCCATCTCAGAATGTCCTTAAAACCACTACTCTTTTTTTTTTTTTTTCCTTTGGTGAGTACCAGAAGATGATGTGGCACCATGTTACCCTCACATATCACTTCAATTATATTTTAAAAAGGCAACATGCAAAGTGAATAAATCATACATGAACGAAACGCCTTGTGGGAAACCCTGATGCAGGAGAGGATTTTCTCTGATGTACACAAACACAAAGCGTCAGAATCTGAGTTCAGGCATCACTGCATTTGCCATCAAGCTTTCTTTGTTGACTCTCTGTAGTGGTCCTCAACTACGATAACAAAGAATTATTTCGCAGTATGCTTAAAGATTCTTTTGATAATTAATTCATAGTTTTATACTTATTTCTGCATTTCGCAGGCACAGTGCTTCTTTAAGTTGGTTTAAATCACTGTTGTTATTTTGTGGTCTTTGATTTGCTTTAGACACTGGGCTCTCATGGGGAAACTGGAGGACTGGACATCACTGCTTCATAACTTATTAATACCTAACTCACCTCGTGGTCTGATTAATAATTTGTCTGAATCTAAAAACAAAACAACAAAAAAAAAAACACACACACAAACAAAAGAAACACTTGGTGCCAGTAACTGTAAATTCATAGGACCAGGTTTTTGCACATTCTGCCCCAAACATGTGCAGTATATTTCTCAAACAGGCACACCGGGCTGGACTGGACAGTTTACATGTCATTTATGATAGGGTAGTGTTAGGAGGATGGTGAAAATGATAGGAGGAGACATGTTAACAGAGACTGATTTTGTATTCCGCACATTTTTACTAAGGTCACACGTTTTGTGACGGTCAGTTTTCACAGCACAGATGGGACTTTCACAAATCACAAGGAAGGTTGTAGTGGCGGAAAAAAAACAAAACATGACTTTACCTCTATTCCACAGAAATCAAAATGACATCAGACCTGAAATATCCCAGGAGCTGCACTACATCTGTTATCTACAAATAAATAAAACTAAAAATAAAGACCTACAATGAATATTAATGACCATATGTGATTATTTTGTACCAAATAATGAACAGAAGTCGGGGAGTTGCAGCCTGTGTTCATCAAACTTGAGTTTGAACTTGATAATGATTGTGTTGTAAAATCATTACAGGCTGAAAACGCTTTTAATAAGAAGTGTATATCATGCATTTGACTTTACTTGTGTATGTCTTGTGCAATCATTACATCTGCTACCCATTGGATTAATAATATGACAAATTCCAGAAACTGTACTATAAAATTAACAGGAACACTTTTTTTTCCTCCTGTGTGAGTTTAACTGTGGCAGAAATGAACACTGAGTTTTAAAGTTTTAAATGAAAAATACACATCAGAGCAGAAAGATCTGATACTCTCTCTGACCACCAGGTGGAACTACAGATCAACTTTACAGGCTGTGTGCCATGAAGGGGTTTTCCTGTTGCTGCAGTGGTGTGTGTGTGTGTGTGTGTGTGTGTGTGTGTGTGTGTAATTGATGGAGCAATATGTGAATGATGCAGGAGGGGGAAGGCAGGAGGGTCACCTCAGGGAAGGGAATCAGAGAGTTCTGATACAAGATAGTGAGAGATGAGTGAAGTTTGTCATTATTGAATTACAATTTGGAAAAGACTGAACTGCTGCCTGTGCACGCACACATGCACATGCACCCGCACACACACACACACACACTTACTGGCAGACTTGACAGGTGACGTCAGACTGCAGGCCCCCTGTGAAGATTTGGTCGATGATGCAGTTACAGTGGTTCGGGTTGTTGGCTTTCTTCCCGTTGTCATCTGTGAGGACATAAACACACACAAAAACATTTGCTCATTAGTCACTAGTAGTAAGTGATGCTGTCTAGTGTAACTTCACAGCCACCCTTTGTGCTTATAAACTGCATTATAAACTTGGTCTCTGCTCTCAGTCGCTCTTTCTGCCTCATTTCTGTCTTCATCACAACTGTCTCGCAGATTTTTGGTTGGACTTATTGATTGTACTGTGTGCGTGTCTGACCTTTGCAATGTCTGTGCAGGACGTCCAGCGCTGCTATGAGGAACTCGTGGGCGTCTTGCTGCTCGTAGCCGGCTAGGTGACGGGCGTGAGTCCATACCAGGTGGAGGAGGCGGAACGGGATGTGTGGCGAGCGATGGCCTGAGTAGAACTGGAAAAGAAGTGCATGAGAAAATTTCCTCTCTCTCTCTCTCTCTCTCCCACACACACACCTTCTTCTTTCACCTATTTGAACAACTCCTTACCTCCTGGAAGAGTTGCGACATCTCACACACCAAGCAGGAGTTGCTCTGCATCTCGCATTTGTGTCGGTCAGACAGGAAGAAGTCACGTAACAGCGGGGTGTGCGTCAGCGCTTGGACGATGCAGTTCATGAAGCACGTGTTGCCCAGGTTGATCAGACCACGTAGGCCTGAGAGTAGAGAGGAGAAGAAAGAAAGAAGAGGTGAGCTAAAAAAAAAAAAAAAGGAGACAAAGAGAAGGAATGGTTGGAAGAGAGATGGAGCGAGTACGAAAATGAGAAGACAGAGAGAAAGAGCTCAAGAGAGCCAGATCGGTTTTCTTGGCTGCTGCAGTGTGGCATCTAAGCTGCAGTGCTGTTAACGCTAGACAACCAAGACAAACAGACACACACACACACACACACACTCACACACGCTCGCTAATACTGTGATCCCTGAGGCAACGTTGGACTACACACAGGGAAACCCTTGTCAGATTACAGCAGACCAAACCACACACACAGACACAGAGGAAGGAAAGGAGGAAGCAAGGAAAAAGGTAGAAGGAAAAAAAAAAAAAGGAGAGAAGACAGAGGAGGAGGAAGAGGAAGGAAGAAAGGAGGTAGTGTGCTCACAGACGAGCAACAAGGCCTATATTTTTTCCCCCTCACCTAATACAGTGCCAGGGATGTTAATGGTGCTAGAGCAGATCCCTGTGGGCTACTACAAAGTGTTAAACGTATGCCAGCTCTCCTCACTCCCACACACTGCCAGAACCCGGCGCCGCTTTGCTCTAATATTCCCTATTAATTCAAATATATTCAGCTGTTTTTCTCTCAAGACAATAAATCGGTTCTCTTATATTTGCCTGGGTACCTCACTATCAGAACCATCAAAATCATTGTTTGGGATCATTTCAATCTTAAATATTACCACTGCAATGCTTCTTTTCATTATCAAAACCAGCAAATACTCAATTTTTGAAGCTTTAAACAATGAATGTTTTGCATTTTTGCTTAATAAAATGACTTATAGGTTATCAATATCCTCAGTTCATTATCGGTCATTTGATTGGCTGAGAAAATGAATCTCTGCATACAATAAAGATTTTGTTTGTTTTCATCAATTCCTACAATACCCAGTATTCACTGCAAACAAAGCACCGTGAGATCAGTCTGCTTCATGATGACACCACCCATGTACATGTTCAGTATATGTGTAGTAGCGTTAGCAAAAAATGAACAGATGTTGGGTTTTGTACCAACGCTTTCTCAAGTCTCAAGTCAGACACATTCCAGGTCTGCACTGCTGCATACAGCCTCCAGGAAACAGCCATATGCTCGCACTCTAAAGTCCGACACTCACAATAGCTCTCGCCTTTTACCTGCCTACTCTGACTGTTATGTGTTACCTAACTACACATGAATAAATGGAAGCATTGCAACTTTAAATAGTGCAGGTGGTGACTGACTGATAGAACTTTTTTCCCCCTCGGGGTACACGCTCTGCTGAGATGGTTCAGTACTAACAAACCCGTACCGCTCGGCTCAGTCTGACTCAACTCAGCTGCTGCTAATACTAGCTCTCGCTGCCGTCGACACTTCCTGTAACATGCTGAACTGCTGAAGAATACCGAAGAGACTGCTCGGGGGCTTCCGGCCTCACCAGACTGGTTCATGTACCAGTCGGAGTCAGGCAGCAGGACTGTGAGCCAGCCTGTGGATAATATTCCTGCTGCCTGCCAGAGTTTGGTTGATATTAAGATAACTTCTAGTGCCTGTTAATCATTATCGTGTTTCCTGTTTTGATTTAAATACATTCATTATCTCCTGACCAAGGCATACAATGGCAACCTAATACTTCAGCTTTCCAGCACTATTGTGTGCATGGCAGAGAGAGACTGACCAATTGTACAGTTGGAGGTGATTCTCCTCCTCTTGGGGTTGTGGCGGAACAGCTCCAGCTCCCGCTTGGTGGGCTCCCACGTTGAGTACTTCTCCCCTATGCCTAGAACACACCCGGACATAGACACACACACACACACACACACACACACACACACATACATTCAAAAGATTTGCGTCACAATCTTTTCTTCTCTTTCTCACACGACGTAGATAATAACTAAGATTATCATGACAAAACATGGAAAATCCTTGTTTGGGATCAATCTTTTAAACCAAGAACAGGGTTTAACAGTAATACCGCAGTGTGTGTGCATGGCCATCTGTGTTTAACGCTGTCATACCTTGCATTTTCCAGGCTTTCCTTTGTTCCTCTTTGGCAATCTGTTCCATGTCTTTGTCATAAATGTAGTCTTGGCACATGAAGCAGTAAATTCCCCCGTACAGCAGGTCAATAGCTGGAAAGACAGACAAGGAGAAGGAAAGGAGGAGGAAAGAGAAGCAGAACAAAAAGAATGCATGAGGGAGCTGTTTTATTCAAATGCGGGGACACTCAGTTATTGTTTGTCAGAGGGTAATAAAGGGCTGCGCGTCGCCACAAGCTGTATGAACTGCTAACTGCTTCATCTCTCAGTCTTTTTTCTATTCAGGCCACGTTGCCATGGTGCTGCAATGCCAGGTAGTGGGGCTTATCTGCTGACATATCTGCTATCTGTTAACACCATCCAGGAACGACAGAGAGGCACCCTGAGAGACGGGGAGAGCAATGAGAAGTCAAAAAGGTAAAAGAGGAGAGGAAGGACAAACTCACACACACAGACACACACTCACACTCTCCCTTAAAATGTTCCCACACGCAGACCAAAACTGTCCTTCCACTCCCTCTCTGCCTTCTCTTCTCACCTGCTCTGTACCCTGCAGCTACCTGTTTGTTGTTGCCACGACAACCTGCCCGACGGCTTCTCCTGGCTGACGCCGTCGTCCTCTGCAGGTATGAAGGGGAAAAAAAAAGCGAGCAGAGGACGAAGGGAGGAGGGGAAGGATGGATCAAAGAGAGAGGAGGAAGTAAACTCAAGTACAATGATAGTAGTAGAGGGGGGAAAAAAAAGAAAGACGAGGCTTATGTTATGAGTGCAATTAGAAATCCTTTTACAATTTTGAATATAGAAAGGGTCATCAGGTAACCATGGGAACAAGAGGTGGGGGGGGGGGGGGGGATTGGGGGGGATAGAGAAGGAGAGATGAGCTCAATACATGGTTGCAAACAGCATTTGCCAAATAGCTGAGAGTCAAAATGCAGAAAATGGTTAGATGAAAGAGATGGAACGGCAAAAAAAAAAAAAAAAAGAAAGGAGGAGGAGAAGCAGGAAGGAGGAGGAGGGGCTGGGTTTAATGGAGGCTAATTCCACAGGGTTTGTTAAAGACGACTTAATTACCTCCTCAACAGTCTGCTGCTGAGATCTGTCCTTTTTTTTTTTTCTTCTTCTTCCTCTTTTCGCTCCCTCTGTATTAGGCTGTTTCTCACTCTATTTTTTGCAGCATTTAATTCAGCAGCTAACCTAATTAAACTCACAATTACACTCTGTGGGAAACACGGCATGCACACACACACACCAGAGGGGGGTCCTCCTGAGTTGAGCGATAACGTCAAGCCAAGGACGCTTCGTGAAAACAAACCGGCGGATTCGGCAACATCTGCCAAACGCAGCCTTTTGTTGACGGACGAGCCCGAGTGTCTTTTGCTGCGGCACCAAACACTGCAGTGTAACGTACTTAACTTGCAGCTCAAACAGCCTAATTCTATTATGTGGAGAGTAAAAAAAAAGAAAGGGTGTAAAAGCTGGTATCGCAGCATTTACGCTACTTGGATGATGTCTTATGTTGAAGATAATGCTTTGTGCTGTTCACAGTCGCTTTTGAACCACACCTATGATGTCTGTCTTTTTTTTGTGCAGTGTCCCTTAGGCTCTACACATGATCAGTATACATATGAGGCCTGCGCAATGTAAGGTGGCGAGCAGGGACACAGTACACAGGGGGGGGTATATATAATTACCGGTGTGGTACTGTAGCAAGAACTGTTACCCGTCAGCCGATTCACAAACCTGGTAGGCCTGTCTCACTGTTGACATGCTGCAGTACAGTTCTGAAAACTCTTAACACATGGAGAATGGATCTTTTCCTCCAACAATGGTTCCTTTCAAGTGAGGTCACGGGCAGTTGTCATCTTTGGCTGCGTGTTAAAAGTCGCTGGCAACAAAGATGAGTGGTTCAATATACTGTATGTGCAAAAGGTACAAAGCAAAGTACAACTAGCTCCAGGCTTTGGAGAGAAATTTGTTGGACCAAAACTACGTGTACAGTCATGCAGGCGGCTCCTTGAGGCTGTACTTAGGCACAGATGTTAGCTTAAGAAGCTGATGATAGTAATGCTGATGTTTAGCAGGTAATGTTTGGTCGCCATCTTGGTTCAGTGCTCATTAGAAAATGCTGAGCACAAAGTGCAGCTAAGGGTAATAGGGGTTTCTTTACTTTTGCAGGTATTTGGTTATGAACTCAGGTATAGGACAAATTAAAAAAAAATTGACCTAATAATGGCACTAGATGAGACATCATTACAGGAGGGGGACATGAATGTCTGTACCAAATTTCATGACAATCCATCCAATACTTGCCAAAAATTTCTCTTAAAACCATAAAAGTCAATCTTGCGTTGGCAGGAAAAGGCAGGGGATCACAAGAGTCAGTAAGATACATCATCAGGGAACCATGACTGTCTGTACAAACATTTGTGCTAATTGATCAAGTAGATGTTAAGATATTTGTCCAGACCCAACATCCTCAACCAACAGGAGACGTCAGAGGAAAAGTCAGGGGATCACCAAAGTCATCGGGATTCATCCTCTGGAGACCATGAATGTCTCTACAGAATTTCATGGTAATCCATTCAGTGGTTGGACAAGGCCAACCTTGGCCCGCCGCTAGCATCGCTAATAATGTATCTGAGTCCCCATTACAGGTTCTGCATACATATATTATGGTATACTGTAAAAGTCTTTATGAAAATCCTGATATTGATGTCAGCCAGTCCTCCCACAGACTCCAGTAGATAATCAATAGTTTACACATGAATGCCCCCCCCCTCCCTTCCAATACTACAAACCATTCAGTGGTTGCTACACTGGACGACTTCAGCGAGTATTCAGCGATTTTCTCTGCTATAGTTCAATCATTTTTTGAGCAATGTTGTGATCTTTTACAAGCTGTGTATCCTTGTGGGAGTAGCAGGGACGGGGGAAAAACAGCAAACTGTTCCTGGTGCTCAGCAAACACCCACATCTTTGTTCAAATCTGGAGCCATCCAGATTGTGTCTGTCGGATGCAAATATTTAATACGGTGAATTGCAATGCAACTTTCCCCATTTCTCACTGTGAACACACGGCAACAAAGTGACCTCCATGCGTGCCGTGGTGAAAAACAGTTGTGGTTGGCGTTGCGTGCTATTCTGAAAATAGAATCCGAGGAGGAATATTTCAACCAATCCAATGCAGATTACCACTGATGTGCAATGTTTGACATCACCTTCTCTGACCTGGAAGAATAAATCCTGTCAAAACAAGGCAGACACAAATCTCATTTTTGTGTTCCACTTCAAAAAACACCATTGAATATGTTTTGGAGGAACAAACTGATTGCAGGGCTGTACACAATAAAGTAGATTGTTAGTGCGTGTAAATGTGGAGACAGACCTCAGTCTCTATTCATTAGTGAGTTCACTAATGCATATATTCCCCCGTCATGGGCTACATCAGGCAAAATACACAGGTGACGTTCAAACCCCCCCGTGGCCAGGCCTTTTAGACTGTGTTACAATTATGTTGCACTACGTTGCGTAATGGCTCACTCTGTCGCTCTTGATTATTTTGCTTGATTAAATGCATCACAAAACCACAAATGTGTCAGTCAGTGAAAAAGTATGGAAAAAGTCCAATATACAACTAACTTATACTTAAATATTGTCGCATAAACACACACACACACGCGCAAACGGAGGTGTTTATGAACTGTCAGTGCTTTATGCAATCACACCAGGCTACATCTTCATTAGCCACTCAGCTGTATAATTAGCCCTTTTAGCAGCCTTTGTTTTGAGAAAAGCATCATTACTGGCGGTAGCGTGTGGGGGTGTGTGTTTGTGTGCATGATGTATACACTATGTTTGTGTGCGTCTGGTTAGGAGGAGCTATTGACCCACTTAAGTGAAAGGGGCTAATTGTAGGTTTCAGATGCCTGTTGTTACATTATGTGCATAATAGAACCCTCAAAACACACCTGCTCCGACTGCATCTGTGGACTCTGTGATTGACTGTATGAGTGTGTGTTTGTGTGTGTGTGTGCCATACCTAGATTATGCCTTTTGCTCTTGGCATGTTCGTGGATGTGTTTTTTGGCAAAGCAGGCGAAGAAGACGCAGTAGAGGCAGGAGTGGAGTCTGTTGAGGTGGGCGCCGCACATGTGGCAGATGCATGACTTGGCCTGGAGAAAGGGGGGGGGGGGGACAGAGATGCAAACAGAGAAAGTGATCATCACGATTGTTTCCTTTTGTACGGTGAACAAACAGACACACAACGACAAAAATGTATACTCATGTTTCCAAGTGTCACACACACACACACAAAATTATATTATCTGCTTAAAAATCTTGATGCAATCAGGCTTTATTATAGATAAAATGACTACTTGCATGTGAATGTAATGTGAAAGGGTTGCTTGTCATGATGAGCCTAGAGAAAATTACCACCAGACTCGGCGCTTCCCCTCGGCTCCCGCAGCTTTATAGAAGCTTTTAGCCTCTTTTAGCTCACGGTTTTGTTTTTTCCAGGCTGCAGCTCTACTGTTCTGGCTGAGTCTCACCATTCTCATCAACCTTGTTTCTAGCAGCAGCAGCTAAAAAGCTCCGATAAACTCACTGCAAGCTACTCAACACCAAACGACAGAAAGACAAAGTCATCGACTAAGCTGGTGAACATAACACAGCATAATATAAAGTTGTTTTCAATGAATTAATGCAGCTTTAAATATTTTATGTTCTTAAGTGTATTCATTCTCTCAGTGTCATCTATCCTTAGCCTTAAGCAAAAAACAAAAATGCTCTATGAAATATTCCTGTAATGCACTTAACATTATGTAATTATATGTAACAATTTGTTGGGGTGAAATCTGACATGGCTACACCATTTTTAGCTTCCACTGCTATTTAAATAATGATTCCTTCATCAAGTAAAGTGAAGTAGAGCCATCTAACAAGGGCATTTCAATGTGTGTGTGTGTATGTGTGTGGCTATATTGTAAGAGTATGCAGGCCTGTGTGGCATTTTGTCTCTTATTTATGTTGAATGTTCCCCTGTGATTTCTCTACTGCTGTAATGGCTAACGTAACCCATGGCAACCATGTAAGATTCATGTAATTAATGTGTAAATCTAAATTGCACTATGTGATCATTAATGATTAATGGTGCTTCCTATGCATGCGTTAGAAAGGCAGATAGGCATGAACGTGGATGGAGGGCAGATCACGGCAGTTCAAAAGCATGCAGATGAGAGGTTGGGATGCCAATGGGTGAGCATGAATATATGAGGAGGTGAGAAGGAATGAGCAACGCCTGAAAGAGGAGAGCAGGGGAGATAGGATACGTATGCGGACTGGAATAGTTAATAGAGAGGGGAAGAAAATGGATTAGGATAGATATTTGGTCAGTGTGAAGGTGGACTGCAGTGGAAAAGAGAGGTGCAGCGTCACTTTAGCATGTCTTTAACTGAACCCTAGTCCACCTCTACTGGCTGGCTTTGTATATGCATTTAAACACCCTGGTTTGACACAGGAAAGACTGTGCTACTGTAGCACATCATTGCAACGATGTTTCGTGAAAAAGGTGCAATCTTGACTTTAGAAAGATTAAGAATGATGGCTGTATCTAACTTGTACATCACAATTTCCCAGAGCTCACGGTGACATCTTCGAGTGTCTTGTTTTTGACTGATTTAACTGACCAAAACTCAATTAAATCTACAACGATATATAACTCATTTATAGAGCAACTGCTGATTAATTCTCTGTCGATCTGTGTTATAAATCATCACCGTTTCAACTCTAATCTCAGAGATCAAAAACATTGTGTTGAATGTGTAGATTGTGCATTACAAACACAAGGAATAGTTCGACATTTGGGGGGAAAACGAGTCACCTCGACAGTCATTTTGGGTGCAAATCTTTGATCCAGGCTAAAAGAGCATTTACTGAATAAAAAAAAATCTTCTAAAAGTAAACAAGACTGTTGCTGATGATTTTACACTGAGCCTAAAAATTGACATAGATAGAAAAAAAAAAGATAAAAAATTAAATTGAAAACACACTGATTCTTATTCCAGTCACACACACACGCTTCCATGCTTAGACAGCACATGAATAATGAAAAGGCATCAATATGCAACAATTTCTCTTCACTCATTCTTCCAACTGTCAGTGTTACATACGCATATGTATTTTCTTCTGCTCCCTGAGAACATTGTATTCATATAGAAATTGGCTTTGCCAGTCTGTCAAACACATCCTCACATCCTCAACTGTGGTGCCAAGTCTGGTTTAAGCTGAAAAAGAATCAATCACATGAATCAAAAACTGGGATAAAAACCAATGAAAACCTGTCCAGGCACAGGAAAACAAGTCCGAGTGCATGTATGAAGCGAGTATGAACATGATTCTCCTTTAGCACTTGGGTTATTTACTAACTGAGAGGCCACTTTTTTCAGTTTAAGCCTCGTGGTCCTTTCCAACACCCAGAGAACCCCCCCCCCCGAAGCTCTGTCCATGCCATATTTCTCCAAGCATGGCAGCGTCGGTGATGAGCCAGCCGGCAGGATGTTATGTGAGAAGAGCAGGAGCGGGTAATGGGCTGGAAAGATCCTGGTTAGAAGTGTAAGTGAGGACATTATCACATTGTGAGCCAAATGCAACAACATCTGCCTCATCCATTGAAGGGAAAGGCCTGCATCCAGAGTAGGTGTCTAGGAAAAGACTATTGTCTCAAAAAAAAAACAGAAGCATTATACCATCAACATTACATTTCCCTGGACAAAAAAAAAAAAAATTTGCATTGCAGGGCCTTTTGTAATATTTGCTGTGTCCTCCGTGATGAGCTGGATACAAAACATCCAAATACAACAATGCCAAATTTGGGGAAGTGAATAAAACGCAGCGAGCTTCCCTGCCTGCCAAGTAAGCATCAGATGGACACTTAGTTGATGAAAACGAATGGGAAGCAGCAGGATTCACTGCCGAAACAACACATCACATCCAAATTGCGATGTAGAGGCACAGAGTTGGGCTTTTGTATCGAGTATTTAGAAGCACACCACATTTTACACAACAATGCATAAATGAATGGCTCAGATTTTTATTTTTAGCTTGATGATGCAAAGAATGAAAATTTTACTACCAAATATTTGATCTTTTCCAACACGGACAGGAATGAAAGATGAAATGTGATTTTGATGCGTAGTTACTTACGTGAATTAATTACAAATACGGGAATACAGGTAATTAGCTGCAGAGCTGTAACTCATATTTACATTTAGAGTAACAGCTGGAAGTATCAGGAGTACACTGAGCTCATGGGAAAGATTTTTACCAACCTTCTGTCTTTCTTTCTTTTTTTTGCCACCGGCACCGAGTTTATTACCAACTGGACGTCTTTCACAAGGATTCCATTTTGTGTTGCTGCATTGAGTGGATGCAGCAGCAGCAGTGGCGCAGGCTGACAGAAAACAGCCTTAATAGGACTTAAAAGAAAAGTACTGCTGAAACTGCTGTCGAGCTCTGGGGGTGAAAAGGACTGACGTACAGATTTAAACTTGTCTTTGGTCTCATTTTGTGGTGGCTTGCACCCGGCTAGTGTGATTATTTGTAAATGAAACATGAAGATGTGTATTTGTAGATAATCCTTCGCCACGATTTCATGTCGGAACATGTGACAATGAGACATTTTACCTTGTCAGTCTGTCAAACGAACTCAGTTCCAATCAGAGTTCTCAGGAGTAAAATCATACTACAAAAAGGCGTTTTTGTTTGGTGCGAGCTGGATGAAAATTCAACACACCTGTCATCCAGATGTGATACAAAACACTTCTGTGATTGACAATGTAGATAACAAAGAAAGAGCCTTCGAACTCTCAGGATGAACAAATGCTTAAAACTCATTCTGCATCAGAAGGTCAGTGACTGACTGTTGATCATGACCATCTGAGGCTGACACTAAACTATGTAGGCTGAGAGTGATGGAGGGAAGAACTGACTAAAAATGTCCTTGGGACCTTAAAAAAAAAAAAAAAAAACTTTCAGGCACTGATGCTTGAAAAATGGAGAAATTATTTAACTGCAGAATACATTAGAAAAAGGACATCTTCTTGGAGAGATGTACTAATTTTTTCTTGAGATTTTGAGGGATACACGCCACTCATTTTTTCTTCTGTGCGAGACTGGAAAATTTGGTTATATCTGATGGGATACATACACCGAGAGGATATTTCTCATTGAACAAAAAGAAAAAAAAAAAGTAGTACACGGCAAATTAAAAGGTTCACATCTGGATGGACAACTGAGACGAGATCAATACAAATGTAGTGCCACGGGGAGGGAATACGCAGCAGGGATGTGAGCCCTCATGCCAGCCTTGTCTGCTCTTCATTTGAAGGGTGGGGGCAGAGAAACAGGCAATTATGGAAGGAAGAGAACCTGCAAATATTTACATCATTTATTCCATTGTATGTGCCTTCTTGACTACCAGCTCCCACTGATCCCTTGCAGATGACATATGTGTGTGTGTGTGTGTGTGCTGGTAGGGGGACACACAGGGTTGTCCCAGAACACCACGCAGGAGTGCAGGATACATGTAGACAGGCATGCAGTCACACACACACTGCAGATGCAAGCAAACCATGTGGATCCACACAATAAACGTGTCTCTATAAAAGACTTTTCTTCTCTTAAGGACACATGAACAAGCAAGCTGCACCGATGTGAAAGACTGACTGAATCCTATTGCTTTACCAGTTAAACCGTGTTGATACTGACACGCAGTGCAAAAGAGAGGAAATGATGCGTATCTTTCGTTATTAGGATAACAGGTGCAGAAAAACGTTGTGGGGGGAAAGATTCATGACTGCTTTTGGCTGTTTTTTTTGTTTTTTTAACCCATGAATAAAATACCAGCGTGTGTAATGCTGGCCTGCGGTCTGCTTGGTGGAAGGAAGACGACTCACTGCAGGCGCGGTGCCAATGCAAACAGATGCACATCAGCTCTCTAATCTATTATGCGGCCCCCCCTTTGCTTTGAAGTAGGCTAACGTTGTTAGGAGTTAACTGCTGATAGTTTGCTTCAGTTTGAGCTGTTCGGTAGTTGTGGTCAGACTATCATGTTGGTATTTAGGCTAGTTTAGAGCCCAAGCGTAAACTAGCCTCTGAGCGTGGGGTAGTATTAGGCTGAGGGCAAACAGTAGCTTGGCAGTGAGTGTGTCGGATGTTGTGTTGTTTTGGAAGGGCGGGGAACTGTCCCCACACACACACACACATACGCACTCACGGGCACGGACACGGACACACACACACACACACACACACACACACAAAGACACTCACACACCGCACTCTATTTCCCTCTCTGTCACTTGTTACCTTGCGTTTTCTGGTCTCGGCTGAACCGCTCCATACGAAACACTGATAAATAACCCTCAGGTTCTGCTTCCAGTTGTCCACTTTGAAGCTGTTGACATGGGGGCAGCCTGCGGGACTCATGGTAGTCACAGCATCCGGCTTTGCTGTCCTCTTGGGCGACGAAACCTGTTCAAATCCCTCAACGCAGACCCAGTCCAAACGGGCTGGCTGGTTTGGCTCGGCTAGCTTGCCAGGTTCGTTATCCACCAATTGCTGCGTTCTGGCTAACTGGACATGTCCTGGTTGCAGTAACGGAGACACGCGCAGTAGCAAACATTAAGACAATTATTTCAGTTTCCTTATATCAGAAATCAAATATCACTGGTGCATATAAATCCAGAGAAGCGCTGTGTATGTAGTTCAACCACATTCGCTGAATTACATGTTAGCAAGCTGGCTAAAGTTGGTTAGCATTGGAATTTCAACAGTGGCTTACACACGGTGACTGTCGTTAGGACCCACCTCATTCATAACGGTGGACCAATCAGGAGCGAGTGCTGCGCAAGATTGGCGTCTGCCAACTTTCTTTTAGTGGTTACATCCCGCCTCTATGAAATGGATGCTGCGTCGTGATTGGTGCAATTTCCCTGTGAACCACATCCGCCTATATGTAGACATTGATTGGCTACAGGATAAAGCCAGCTTCATTGTATCAATCAAAAATGTACAAAGTGACAATCAAGCGTGGAAGGCATCCCCATCTAACAGTACATGCAGACCAAGCGGATGAGAATCTTTTCACAAATGCATGAAACCCAGAACTATATTCTTAAACAATTTATTATAACAGATCCACAATCGCAAAGCTCAAGCTCCCAAATGACATGACAGTTAGGTTTCATCTGTTGACTTCACCTCTTTGTAATAACAACCTGTCAAAACGATTTTCTGTACAGTGCTCTAGCGACCTCTAGTGGATCCGACCTAAAAAACAAACCAAAAACAAAAAAAAAAATAAAAAAGGAAAAAAAAAAAAAAAGAAAGAAAAAGGGAAAAAAAACAAACCAAAAAACAAAACAGTGCACCAGATTGTGAACGACTCCTCCATTGTGCCGAGTTTGGTCAAGGGCATGACTGTGTGTACAGATTTGCTATTGATGATATCTACATTCTAACCAAAAGGAGTGAGAGGGAAACGATCATTGTGGTCTTTACAAATGTAGAATATATTCAGATTTATTCCTCGCCAGTCATAGATGTACTACTTCATATGTAATACCTTCTAGTTACGGCCATCATGCAGCAGAACCAAAACAAACAGTGAGATTATTCACACATATGTTTGGAACAAATAAGTCCAGTTTTTATTATTGTGTTTTCTGTTAATGTAGCAGTGGCGCTCCAACCTGAACATTGATAAATAAAACACTGACAAAATTGTAATCTTTTTTCCTTTTCTGTAAGGATCGTTTGTTATCCCTAAGACACTGTGAAGAAAGAATAACCAAATTTATCATCATTCCACACAATTAGATTTTCCTTGACCAATGTCCTTATGCAATAGAATGTTTGTTTTCCTCTTTTAAAAAAATCCAACTCATCCTGGGAAGAACGTGTTGGGGTGGCTGCAGCGTTCTCTCCCTGTCCAAGGCCCCTCAGGAATAACTTGATGTTTTGCTACCAACATCATCCTCCTGCGATCCCATACTCTGAAAAAAATTAAATAAAATAAATACAGTGTCACATCATCGTGTGTTACAACTGGTTGCGAAATGGTTCCTTCTGCACTTCCATAAACAATGACTGGTATCTCTTGGAACTAATCAGAGGACCGTTCCAGGAAGCAGGTTTATAATTTAATTATATGGATACATTTGCTGAGAAAACCCAGAACTGACCCTTTTAACTTTAGTTAATGCTCCAGATTTTTATTCAGAAAATGTATCATTATCAATAAACTCAATCATCCTGCTTCTTGGAACAACCCCCTGCAAGACAAGATGACGACTAATGCCAGTTTCTAATTAATTAATTATCATGTATTTAAAATCTATCATCATTTGTCAGTCTACCAAATAGAAATGCATCCTTGTATTATAACCTATATGATATAAATCTTGCACTGATGCACAAGACACACCACTGTTTATATTCAATGGAGGAAAACTCACCTATGCATATGTAAAAAGGTAAAAAAGTCACAACACAACAACAAATAATTCATATTTGATGCTGTGAAATATTCTCTCACCTTCTGCACAAATTGTGGGTTTACTGTGATTTCTTGATCCATAGACTTTAGTTTCTCATCCAGCTCTATACATTTCAACATCTGAAAGGGGGGGAAAAAAGTGACAGAATTCAGTTAGATACTCAAAGTGACTGAACTGCAAAGTGAGAAAACAAACAAATAAACAAGTGAGAATTTTCACCTCTTGGTCAATTTTGTGGAGCATTGCTGGGTTGTTGTATTTTTCGGGGTTGTCGTGGAAGCAGACCATACCATCCTTTTGGTTAATGCTAGCGTAGATCTCACCATCTTCAATCTACGCAGAGGCATAATGGAAGCGTGAGGAAAATCCAACATAATGTTTCTAGTACTGACTGTTAGTGAACTGTTAGAAAGCTTTAAAGTAAAATAAAAAGGTTTTAAAACTTTTAATTCTACCTGGAATCGACCACATTAAAGATGAATAAACCAAAAACAAAAAGGAAAAGCAGAATCAAAGATCTCTTTAAACTACTGAAGCTGGATATCAAGAGTTCAGTAATCAATCCTGTTGTTTCTTCAAACACCAGTGATTGAAGAAACATAAAAACACACCTCTAATATCAGAATATCTCTTCACCTTCCAGGGCTTCAAGAATATTTTCTATCAGTATTAATGAAAAATATGTACAATGTTGTGAAGCTTTAGTCTTTCTGGACCGACTCACCATGTGTAAGACATATTTCTCTGCCTCCTGGGGGCCTGACAGCTGCACTCGACTCGCCATGTCTTGCAAAGACAGCGTCAGGAAGGTCTGAAGGCACGTAAGAAAGAAACAGATATGAGGAATGATATTAGAAGGACTCTGCAATGTAACGTTGTAACTACATCCATATCTTCTTTTCTTATATTTGGTTAAACCATAAAGGTTTGCTGGATCTTTGTATTTAGTTGGCAGAAGTTCACAATGTTCTATTATAACTTACAAGTAACATTTTTTTTTTTTTTTTAAAAGTTCAAGTTTATTGTCATTCCTCTCCTCACAGGTTATGCAAATAGCAGGAATGAAATATAGTGTCCCCCGGGGCCATAGTACTACAAATATAAACAGTAAATTAAACCAAAGTAATAAAAACAAGAACAGGACAATAGAACATAAAAACACAGAACAAAGCAATAAAAGCATAAAACAATAGACAAAACAATAGGAGCGGCAAACTTAGAAACCACACTTAAGATTAAAGTGTAGAAACATCAAAGTATCCAAGTGCTAGAGTGCTGAGGTGCTTATGTAAGTCTATGCCTCCCTCTCTCCTCTCCCCTCCCCTCCCGGGCATTTTCATCTTTTGTTATTGGAAGGTGCACCATACAGAGACAGACGGGGAATGACGTGAGACACAGGTGTACAAATGAAAACAGTTATATGATATGTGTTATAACTATCTGTTTATCAGGACGCTCCATTTGTTACTCCAATCATTCGACAAGGTTAAAGACTTTGATGGAGGAGGTTTCAGTCAATGTCTGCGACTTGAGCCAAGAATGACGGATGTGACAGCAGAGAGATTACTTTAGGGTAATGGTGAGAAAGCGTTGAGATAACTACACTGAATACTGATATGGACTATATTTTACAGATGACTTGGCTGCTTTCAGAAGATATTTACACACAGGAAGATATAAATATAAAACTGAAAACACAAATCAAAGCCATTTCATGATATTAAGAAATACTAATACATATCCCCTTGTCATATCATAACACAGACATCACTTTGATGAATGACCCAGCTGTAGCTGAAGACAGCTAGCTCTTGTTTCATTTCTGTTTTGCTAAAAACTTTCCAAGCATGAGTAACAGCTGGTTTTCAGATGCCAACATCAGTATTCACACACCCATGAAGCCATGTGCTTTAAGGATGTTTCCTGTCTTCGTCACTTCAAATGAGCTGCGCAAAAATCGGAGGACTGAAACATTTTTTTTTTTTTGTAAGTCATTCAGTGAAGAGACAGTGTAAAAATCTCATATGAAGAAGCAAGTGCCGCATTTTTTTTTTTTTTTTTTTTTTACTCATACTTTCTTGTGAGGGCATCTGGTCTGTGTTAAGACATCAAAATACAAGAAGACACGGCTCACATAACAAATACGCAGGCATGCCCACCTTTGTTAGCCTCTGGATGTTCTTCTTGTAGAGGGAGGAGAGGCACTGTTTGACCAGGCCCGTGTTGTTGTCTCGTGTGAAAGTCTCGCTGTGTTTGTTGACCACGTTGCGCAGTTCGGCCGGGTTGTTGGTGGTGTAAACCTGAGCTAACTCGTGGTATGCGTTGCTCAGGGGCTGAGGATAGACGTAAGAGGAAAAGGAAAAGAAAGACAGAAAACAATCATTTATATTAATAATTAACCAGTCACTGAAGTCTGCTCATTTCCTTGACCCCTTGTCTAGACGGTTAGTGTGTAAGACACTTTTTTTTTTCACGCGCACATCAGACGCCACAGATACGCTTTTATTGTAATCTATGTGGTTAACCGCATCGGCTCTGCGAACACTTGTGTGTCTCAGCTGCATCTCACAGGTGTAACTGTGAGATGTTTATGTTTTTAGTCTATTCTCTTCCGTTTTACGCATCTCACTATAGTTATTGTGGCTCTGAGTGCTTCCAACACGCAGGTGACCTACACTTAACACTGCACCTGAACACCTCCAGTGTACACAGACAGAGCACCCGCTGCTGCTGCTGCTGCTGCTGTCATGCTGCTCACGCTACGTTTGCTGTCTAGACAAGGCGTCAGAGCTAAATGGAAACTGGCTGACGTGCCAACACTCAATAAGCTGTACAGCCAAGACAATTGGCCACAGAAGAGCTTCGCTCGGCCATCATCTGTCAACAGCCGCTCAAATATCTGTATTTCTTTGCTTCTCTTTTGATTTCGCTTCAACAGTTCAGCTCAGTCAGTGCAATTTGGAGGAGCTGGTAACAGCCAGTATAAGCTGCTTAAAGCTAGTTGACTAAGCACTTTGGACTCTGTAACAACAATGATTGATTAACTCCAACACAATCAACAGATTAATAGATCATGAAAATAAAAAAAATAAATAAAAAGGTGGCTGCAACTGTTGGCTGTTTACATAAAATCTAGACACATAATAAAAGAGCTATTCAGGTTGTCACAACACTCAAGGGTGCTTGAGGGTCTGCACAATGTACCTTTTGTGTGGTTGTATACATGCTGTGGTTGTATTGTTACATTTATTCATGTCTTGCTGTATTCAACCATGTAAACAAGGTATTTCTAAAAAAGGATTGGCTTGGTTTTAGTAAGTCAGATAGAGGATGAACTGAATATTTAGTACTGAATGCTGGCAAAAAAAAAAACATGCTGGGAGAGTTTGAGTTTCAGCAAGATGTTTTCCGTTTAAATAAGCAACATATTTTGCACTGGTATTTGGTTTTTTATTACTTTTTTATTACTTTTTTTTATAACTAAAAGAACTAAGTCCAAACACTATTTAATTCTGCCAAATCAAATGTATCCTTACCTTGATGAACCTCCCTACTATTTGTGAGGTGTATTTGGGCAGCTGCTGCACTTTGCCGTGGAGAATGAGTGAGACCAGGATGTATTTCTTATAGGCTTCCAACATGATGTGGCTCACTGCCATGGCTGGAGTGGTTATTGCCTGAAGACGCCACAGAAAGTGATAGTTTCATGTTCATTCAACACATTCAAGTAAAAAAAAGGTGTCAGCACAGATCTTTAAGTGTCAATAAAGCAAAGGAACGTACCTGTTCATAAAAATACAGTGCTCTTTCGAAGTTTTTGAGGCCCGTGTAGATCATGCCACCATAGTAGTAGTAACATAAAAAGTGCTTTGCGTCGTAGGCTCCGTTCTCCTTACAGATGTCCATCATGTCCAGCTCCAAGAAGGGTAGGGCGGGCTTGAAACACTTTGCTAACAAGCACAGCTGTAAAGGAGCGGACAGGGAGTGAGGATGACTGACAGGGTTACACTGGTAATCCATCCAGCTTTACTGGAAAGGATGAAGTCAAACAAGCGTGCTGGGACTAAGTCTCTGAATTATTTAACACAAGCCTTAAACAGCATAGTCAACTACCGTGCATCTGGGAGAAGGAGACACGGCTACATTGAGCACTTTTTTTTTTTTGGAGATGACGGTGACGGTGACTCACCTGACACAGGTCTGCATGAACTGAGGTAAGTTGGTTTGTGTTCATCTGCATTTTGTCTATTGCCTGTTTTAGGACAACGACACCCCTCAATGGCTGTTGAGGACAAAAAAAAAAAAAGAAGAAGAAGAAGAAAAATATCACTTATTCAGCTGCAGCTTCCTCCTGCATTAGATATCGAAACCCAGTGAAAACAGTCTCGGCATGTACTACACTTTAAAATGCATTAAAATATTTAGATCAAGAAGGAAAAAGGGAAAACATGCTACACTTGGGGGGCTGAAAGTCAGTGCTGTTGTGTGATGGGATGACTTGATTTGGGCCTGATGGACAGTAATGGAAAAACAAGATTCAAAGTTTTACTATGGCTGCAGCTGATGATTCATCTGCAGATTAGTTCATTTTGTCTATAAAATGTCAGAAAACAATGAAAAATGCCTGTTATAATTTCTTAGAGCCCAGTGTCATGTCTTCAAATGCATTTGTTCTGTCTGATCGACATTCAGTTTATATCATGTGAGGCACATAAAAGTTTCAAATCCTCTCATTTGAGAAGCCGCAACCACCAAATGTTTGGCATTCTTCCTTAAAAAAAATGACTAAAACATTTGATTACCACAATAGTTGCTGTGCAACATTTTACTATGGCCAAGGGGAAACTGCTTATGCAGCAACATCATGCATACAACATTTAAAATACTTTCACCCACAAACAAGCTAATAATCATGGAAATCACCAAAACATAAAGGAAATACACAGGAGACCAACACAAAACACATTTATTCAGGTGTTTATGTGCTGTATGTTGACAGGGGTGTGCATGTCAACACCTGAACATAGCGTAAGTGAAAAGAGCTAACGAGTGACCATCACAGAGATCAACAGTTGATTGGATAAAAGAGTTCATGCCTCTAAAGCTTCTGAAGCTGGAAGCCTGTCTACATCCTAACAAACTGTTCTCTATCAGTTGACCCTGTCTGATCATCTTTGACAAAAGATCTTCAAGTGCAAAAAGAAACTCTGTTATGATCTCTGCTGGAACATTTCACTCCCACCTAAGTCAGAATTACAGTCTTACCTGTTTCCGCTCTACAAGGGCGTTTGTCAACTGGTGGCAGAGACCAGCAACTGTGAGAGGAAACACAAAGAGAGCGAAAGTGTTAAATGAAAATGGATCATCGATTGGTTGTATGGTTTAGTGGTTAGTTGATGTCACGCACTGGTGGTATACAGGAAACACCTTCACATCAGTCATCACAGCTCACTGCTGTCATGTGTCACAAAAATATCGCTGCATGAATTCAATCAGCATAAAGCAATGTTTCCCCCCCCCCCCCCCCGAGCTCAGAAGTGCCATCATCTGCATTTATAATCATTAATCTACAGTAAAATATATAGCAAGAAATGGAAGGTTCTTTACATCAGCAGATACTGTTGATAACAATATACCTGACCCTTAAAATCTACATTATAAATGCCAAACCGTTGCACAAGAGAATGTGTCCTTTGCCAGCAGACACTGGGGAAAAGTAGTCAGACACGCGGCCACAACTGAGTAACGCATCAAGCTGACAAGTGTGCACATTTTAGCAGAGAGCAGATGTTCTCGACACAACAGGTAGAAAACAGATCAGCTCCTTTTTAAATTATCAGAGTTGATCAGTAAGAAAAAAAAAACTCTTCACACAGAAAACCTGCAAAACAATCAGCATGTTGCACAGACGCTTCCTGAATACCTGTGAGTGAGAGGTTTGGTAAGTCAGGACTTACAAGTGTCTGTTGCATATCTAATGTGCTCCCCATTGCAGGTACTGATGAAGAGCTGAACTTGGGAGAAGAGCGTCTCAAAGTCAGGGATGTTTGGCATGGAGAACTTCACAAATCTGGAATGAAAGAGCGAGAAGTCAGCAAAAAAAACTTTTCAGTGAGACAAAGATAACATTTTTGGGGATGTGGAATATCAATGAATACACGCCATTGGAAGGTTGTTTTCAGCTAATTTCCATATGAATGACATGCAAAATAAACACGCAGGTCTTTGGAAATGTATTAACCTGGAACAGTGTTTGATGCAGAGGTGAACTAACAACTTTTGCTGTGGTCACTTTCATATTCAATGCAGCATGGGCACTTCTTGATTTACTAATAAAATGAAAAAAACCTTTTCTTTTCTAAAATGTTAGGCTGCATCTTGCCTGCATTATTAGTTATACATGCAACAGGAGTTTCTCCACGTTCTTCAGCTTGCTCACATTACTACTTAACATCTGACTGCAGACTTCTCTGAAAGCAAGTTCGCAACAAACTCGGAATATTCATACATCTGCACTGGAAAATGTTATATGCAGTGTGAGCAGTGCACTTCTTGCCATCAGTTCAGAGCAGCAGCAGCAGCAGCAGCAGGAGTTGCTGCAACATCACCAGCTGATCAGTTAGTGTGTTATGCTAACATTATTAGCTAGTGGTCTGTTAGCTGAAAGGAATACATAGTAAATCAGGTTAACTAAAAGTAATAACACACTTGTGTCCACATGACGCGCACCGCATCCTCTGCACTAAATAAAGAACTTGTACTATTTTTATCTAGTCACTCAATACTCACTGACTGTAGAGTTGCACAATGTTGTGTTGGCTGCAGTTGTGTGTTAGTCAGGTTAAATATAAAGTACATTAATGTTACAGCTCTGGGGTCAATTTTTAATGGAAACATTCATATTTTAATAATGCCCCAGGCTAAAGGATTCCTTGTGCATTTTACAGCATTAGTTCTCTGAAAATCTCTTTCATATCCAAACAGAATTGTTATTGTAACTGAAATATCTCCAACTGAATTGATATTGAATCTCATTGAAAATTGGATCGAATTAGGATCTTGTGAAACTGAATCATATGGATTTGGGAAATCAGTGGCGATGCCCATCATCCCTACTAGAGACCATGAAAGAGTTCTTGACTTGCAGTGATGACGGCAAACCTGGATGAAATTAGGGTGGAGGCGTATACTTACAGCACAGCCAGCACGCCCAGGGAATGCTCCTGGATGTCCAAGGCCCCCAGCACCGTGTCCAGGTGGGACAGATTTTTGGCCAGCAGCTCCCCACTTTTGTTGATCAACTCACACAGCTGAGTCATCTGGCCTGGGGAGGGGGGGGGGGGGGGGGGTCGGTGGTGGTAGGAGGGAGGGAGGGTGGGAAAAGGTGGACAGCAGGAAAACAGAGAAAAATGAAATCACTTTGGACCTTTTTGTGGGCACCTTTAGATCTTTGGAGAATAGACACAATTATCTCAAAAATGTTCACGGCCATTTATATGAAAATATTAGATGCAAATGAAATTTTAGAATCACTATTTTTAATGCAGGCCTGCTACTGCTTGTTGCTTGAATTTGGATTTTTATACTGAGATTCAATGTCATAAAGTTACAAGCACAAAACAGGCTTATCAGATGCTGTGATTCATGCACAAAGATGTGACTGCTCTGGTTACAAAAACTAGAAATGTTATAACAACAGTCTGCCTTTCCACACCATTGTTTATAATGAATTTAACTTAGGAGAAAAGGGAGATACTTCTTTAAAGTCTGCTTAGGGATTTTCTTTAGGATTTAAGTGGTTAAATTAATCATTAAATAGCTATTTTCTTGTCAACGTCGGCCAAGAGGCTTTTCTTTACAACGGTAGAAAACAAGCTGATTTGTAAAATTGTTTATAAGCGTCGTGCTGTGGCTCAGTATTTCAATATAAATCGGCCGGTCAAGTGTCCTGTCAAGGCCTTGCAACAGAGGTAATGCAAGAAAGATTGACAGATGACTCTAAACCAATAATATTCGCTAATTCCGTTCGCTAGCCAATCATGTGGGGCCAGGGCGGGACTACCGGTAGACAGTCCCCAGAAATTATTTTCTAGATCAAAAACAAAAAGTATGATTTTGACATTTTGTTTGATGAGCTACGTAGTCTGCGGTTATCCTTGACGTCCCTGTACATTAACACATCTTCTGGTGATACTTTGCAGAACTCTCGTCGCCTGATAAAGTGATTTTTGCGGTGTGTTTACATGATAAGGCAAAAAGAGGGCTCTGACCAGTTTGGCTGCCTAGCTATCGGCAAGGCATTGGATAGCACATACTAGCTAACTAGCTAGTACTTCCCATTTGAATGAGTTTAGCTACCCTACCTTGAGCGGAGAGCTGCCGCACATTGTTCACAAACTGCTCCAAGGCTGAAGCCATTATTTCCTGGGTCCAAAGTGGAGGTAATTTGCACTGTTTTTCATTCAAACGTCAGAAACAACTCCGTCCGGACTAAGACAGGGGGCCACACAGCCGCCACTGAGGAGAAGCTATCGCGAGATCATAAGAACAGAGCAGACTGCAACGAGATTTACAATCCGACCGAAGAATTCTTAAAGGGCCACCCACATCCATGCGTCAGACAAGCGATTTACAGATAGTAATTGTAACGTAGCTGTCTCCATTTTCATAAAAGTATTTTTATTTTATGAAATTGCAACTTATTTTGCTTGTGAATATGTGTCAAAGGGGGTACAGTACTCGATTTCAGACCATAGTGCCAGCTCTCCCTTTAAGGACGAATAAATACAGGATCTGACGTAGAGTTTACCGGGGTTTCAACAAAGATGTTATAAAATGTAAGAGCTCCACTAATTTTAAACTTCAAGTGACCCATTTTCAGACATCGTCACTTTCATGTGTTTAAACCAACAATACAACTGCTGTTAAGTACCTTGCTGTTTGTGACCATTATTGATTATTGACTTATTTTTTCAGACGAAATATATCAAGTATTCAAACTGTTATTTTGAGAATTGATGAATCAGGTACATTTCAATTTTACCATCTATTTCTCCAAACCATTTATACAGTTAAGGATTCAAAGTCAGCTCTGTCTCACTCTTATGCAACAGTGCACCTGTGCTGCTTTTGCAATTTGTTGGCCATCTGTTTTGAAGATAATTACTGAGAAAAGCAATATGTTTATAAGATATACTGTATCTAATTTAAAATAAGTAGATAATAAGCATTACAGCACACTCATGCTTTGGTAGCTTAGGACTGTACCCATTCATTCTCATTTTTGGTATGCTTTCAGTTTTAACTGTTATTGTAATTGATGGCAAACGTGTAAAACACACACAGTTTTATCCTGTCCAGTCCTGATTTTCAAAAACAAAAATGGCGATGAGAAAAAAAAATACACAAACTCAAATGTATCTACTGCTGATGAATGGAACATGTGAGTACCAATCACTGAGTATTAACATCAATCATGTTTTCCAGTGACTCATTCCATCAACCATCAATTCCATCAATCATCAATCTTTATATGTTCAGGTTGGCTTTTGTCACCACTTTAAAGAAACAGCCTAATATGTGAAAAAATAATGCACCACCAATGGGCCTGTACTCAATTCACATGTGCCAAATTTTGCCACCCCATATTTTCTGAACTAATTATGCTCAAAACTATATGGTAACATACATCATTTGCACAATAATAATAAAATGTGGATATTTCTCTTTGCAAGACCCATTTTGACATTTGAAAGCAATAAAAACACCTTAAATTACTTTATTTAAGCCTGAAAGTTTACGATTTTTCCTAAAGTGACCCAGTATATACAAAAATGTAAATATTTCAATATTATTTATTTACATTTACATTTTTGCACATTCACATTCATAGTCATAAAGGTTATAATGAAACATACCATTCAAACGTTGTTGCATCCTTCACTTACAATAAGTTAATAGAAACAATTATGGTTGTCATGTTCTCTTCTCTTCGATAACATGATATCATAATACAGTGCGACTGTGAATGTCAATCATTAACAAAGGACCAGTGACCCATTTATGACTAATATAATAATATCTGATAAGATATTTATGGATGCAAAATACATCTGTGGTGCAAATTTTGGTATAGGGAGTAATTATAAAGACATAATTAAGCCGGTGTTACACCGTATTTGGTGACCCATCAGATTCTGTGACCTGCAGCGTTTGAAGAAGTAGTCAGGTTGTTAACTTAAGTATCAATACTACAATGTAAAACACTTTTACAAGTAGAAAATTCTGCATTACTACTTTTTACTTTGGTGCTTTCAGTAAATTTAGCTGTCAATACTTCCATACTTTCACTGAAGTAGAATTTTAAATGCAGGACTTTTACTTGTAATGATGTATAGTAATATAAGTATATAATCTGAGCACTTCTTGTAACACTGCATGTCACAGAATCTGATGGGTCACCAAATACTGTGAAACACCAGGAAGGGTCAGAATATGGACAGTATGTGTTAACTGCAAATTGTTACCGTGAATGAATTTTATACACTGGAAAAACGACGCAGTGAGCCATCTCGTTGACCAAAAACATCTTTGCTGCAAGCAGAACTGCACTGCAGAGCTCCTGAATATCGTTTTAGTCAAGGCTGCTCCGGTAGCCATTGCCACAGATACTTTGGGGTTAAGAAAGGTCGTGGGTTGTTGACAGGTAGAGTCAGTTAATACACACTGACAGACGATGCAAACAGATCCCACTGCACTGTGGCTAAAGGCCTGTCACATTTGACCTGTCCGCCTCTGAGCTAAACTCAGCTACAGACCGTTAGCTCAACTGCAGCTGACCCACCCAGAATGATAAAGTTCAGCTAACAGTAACACCAAACCTCACGAACAGACAGAATAACAACACAACCGAACTTTTTTTTCCCCGACTCTCATGCGGACTTTTGTCCGTGTTTCCAGTCGCCGTTTGGAGACGGTTAACGTGCTGTTACAGTCCGGAGCCGCTCAAGTCAGAGTCAACAATGTTGCTGCTGTCCGGTACAACCCGCCTACTCGGAAGAGGGAAAACTTTGCTCCGTGATCCGTTTAAGAGCATTTGCGGAAACATGTCGTCGTCGTCGTCGTCGCCGTCGTTCTCCTCTCCTTCGGGTAAGAGACTGCGGGTTCTGGTTGACATGGACGGGGTTCTGGCGGATTTCGAGGGGGGGTTCTTGAAGAAGTACCGGGCAAGGTACCCGGACGATCCCTACATCACCCTGGAGGACAGGAGAGGGTTTTGGGTGTCAACTCAGTACGGACAGCTGAGGAGTGACCTGTGTGTAAGTGACATACATAATGCATGTAAAAAAAAAATAGTTACTGCAATTCACTCAGACACAGTACTGTGCAGTCTATCATTTAGTGGTTCTCAAAGTGGGGTCCGGGGACCCCCAGGGGTCCTTGAGGGGGTTCTAGGGGTCCCCAGCAAAAAGGGGAATAATTTGTTTTCACTGTAACTTCATCCATAAGTAACACAATGACAGAATGTATGACTATTCTGGTTATGAAAAATTTTGAGAACCACTGTTGTAGAACATACTGTACATAAGTGCGGCGGTGACTACAATTATCTTTGTAATGGGGATGGAGTTGATTAAATTTAAGAGGGGGCCGAAAAAAGCCAATACAAAGAAAATGCAGAGTGAAAATTGTCAAAAATGCTCCTTTTTTCCATAAATAAACTACTGCTGGTACCTCATTAAAGCGGTTCTTCACAACATCCAGTGTTTCCCTAGTGGTTCAAATCCAATAAGTCAGCAGAGACAGTCCGACACTAAACAACAAATCTTCCCACATTACAATGCAGACACAATGTCAGCAGATGGTCAAAGGAGGGACAGAAAACAGTTTTTTAAAGTAAGCTAATGTATATAAAAAAAAAACATGTAATAACCCGTGGCCTCCCCCACAATATTCCATGGACTTTGTTTTGTTATTAATGTTGCATTGAATCACATCACTCACTAGGCAAAGAGTGCAAAGTCCATGCTGCATATAAAAGCGGTTCAGGTTCTCACACAGTAGAATCTCATTCAGCTTTTCTAAACATTTTGGACAACTGAGTGTCTTATTTGACCTTGTTAAAGTGGGACACTTCTCCTTCAGAGCACATGCTGCACACACATGCGCTCACATGGACACGCACCTTCATACACCTGATCAATGTACACTGCTGATAATAAACTGCCCGTGTGTGTGTGTGTGTGTGTTTTGACTACAGGAGAAAGCCATTAGTATCTGGGAGTCCAAGGACTTCTTCATAGAGCTGGAGCCCCTGCCAGGAGGGATAGAGGCGATCAAGCAGATGGCCAAGATGGATAAGTAGGTTTTTTTGCACTTCAATCACCTGATATACAAATATATTTTAACACTGAAAAAATGAGATTTGCGTTTTATGAATATAAATATTGAACGGCCCAACGTTATGAAAGAAAATACCAGCGTAAAGTTGTAATATTTCAGGAAGGAAGCACAAATATGTTGACAATAAAGCCATGAAATCATATGGTTTCTCTAATAAGCATCTTATTAACTGAAATGAAATGAAACCACTTGATTATGAGTGGCATAACCAGACGTGTTGTGAGGCAGTGGCTTGGTTTCCTCCTGACAGGAGACTGGAAATTTATAGGAAAGCTTCACCAAGATCACGCTGTGCATTGTGTGAATGTTAATACTCTGCTCAGGTCTCACTAATATTCCACTCAGACTGGCACGGTGACCGGCTCCATCTGACAGCCACCGATAGCCTCGTTTATGACAGCTGTGTGCCGCTCTTAGGATAGCTACGCATACATTTCCCAAAACTAACCACAAGTCCTCATCAGCCTTATCATTATTTCTTTATAAAACCATAACATACAGTCAGAAAAACAATGCTGCTATCTGTGCGCTTTGTGTGGAGTTTAGCTTCCTGACCTCTCGTAAAGAGCAGCGCATAACTGCCAAATAGTGTTAGTAGAAGAGTCATGTTTCCAAGTGGGTGAGGACACGGAGGTGAACGCCTGCAGGAACAGACCAGAGTGGTATACTGGTTATACACACAAGTTTCACAACAAAAAATGTAAAAAAAAAAAATATATATATATATATATATATATACATTTTACTATCAGGAAAAGCTAACAACATCCATATTTTTGAACAATTGTGACGTTTTCTCTCGTCATATTTTGACTCAATTGTTGAAATGTTTCTTCTCACACTTCATTACTTAGAACGCACCAATATGAAACATCTGGGCCCAACAGTCATGATAAATGAGTGTCATGCTACGCCATATAATGATAAACAATAACTAGGAGAGAGCAAACAGAATTGACATCTGATATTTCGAGTGATTTTTCTGGATGTTGCTCCAGAGGCTACACCTACCTGAATATTCATAAACACTGTATGCTACAGTATGTTTATCCACTCTCAACAAGGAGTGAGCAGCCAACTAGAAGCAGACATGTTTATGACGGACACATCGATCCTCTTAAGTACTATCTGCAGTAACAACAAGTTTCCTGATATTTCATTTCATACAAACACAAACTGAGTCAACGGGAAAAAGACTTTGACATTTGACATTTCTTGAATCCTCAGAAGTACACAACACAGTTGGATAACATGTAACGTGTTATGAAACTCTATGTTTACATTTCCTCTCCTGGTGGAAATGAATGACTCTCTCCAGCTACCAGCGCCTGTGTGAACCTGTTTTCTTATCAGGGAAAGTGGCCATATGGTGTGATCTCTTTGTTTTCCTAACAGGGAACATCCGCCGTCTGGCTCCCATTATTGTTATTAATTCCAATGATAAAGAGTCAATATATCTGTCAAGCATCAGCAGCTGGAATATGATCATTATTATTATTTTAAATCTTTCCATTCTGGTTATGTTGTCTCCTTTTTCTTCCCCGCAGCACAGATGTCTTTATTTGCACCAGCCCTATAAAACATTACAAACACTGTCCATATGAGAAGGTAAGCTCTCTCTCTGTTGACCAACAATCTATCAGTTCCATTTGGAAATCATCAATGTGTTTCCTTTTTCTAATCAGATCTCCTCCTCCTCCTCCTCCTCCTCTGCGTTGTGTGTGTGTGTGTGTGTGTGTGTGTGTGTGTGTGTTTTCCTCTAGTATGCCTGGGTAGAAAAGCATTTGGGCCATGACTTTCTGGAGCAAGTAATCCTGACCCGAGACAAGACAGTGGTCTCTGGAGACATCCTCATAGATGACAAGCCTGACATCCTAGGTGAGAGCTGTGTATGTGTATGTGTTTGTGTGTGTGTACATGCATCGCCATAACAAAAATTCCTGCTGACTCACATTTAAATCCAGTCAATGATTTACAGAACAAACGGACATTCTGTATTATAATAACATCAACAACTGTCCATTCACCAAGCACCACTCCTCCTTAGTTACTGTTGCTACACAAAGACACATATGCACTGTAACAGCGGTAGATTTACCATCCAAAAGCTGTAGTCATTGTTTGAAAAAGTGAGACCTTGATATCAGACAGAGGCAGACAAAAGCAGGCTTCTCATTTCTGTTTTTCTAGCTAGCTAATGCTAACGCTAGCTTTATAAATTGGTTGAAAACACTGTCTCTGGTTGACACTGACTGTTATCATGCTAGAAGACTAACAAGACATTCTTGTATTACAGTTTAAAACCAGTTAGTCATATAACTGTTACAAGTGTTATGAAAGATTGGCAGACTTTTACTGTATTTTGGTTTAATGTCCTGTTTAGTTTCTTAGCTAGTTTGTATTTTTAAACAGTTTCTTTTTTTTACTTTTAACATTACTAGAAAAAAGGCTTATAGGATTAGGATTAACTGTGTGTTCGGTAAATGTAATGTTGGCTGTGGTTGCTGGAGTGTAACTATCCTAAATCCAGTAAAGAGCAAGGAAGAGCTGCTAATGTGACCCTAAACCCTGATAGCATCCCAGGATTGACTTCCACATAATGGAGAAATACTACACAGTAGATGTGTTAATTGTGTGGTGGGTAATACAGTTGGTTTGGAAAGGGCTAAAAGTTACACCACACTCCAGAGTGCTTTAAAAGCAGAGTGTCGTTGTTGCCGCAGCCTCATGCACAACATACCAACATGTCAGGAAATTCACAATTTGACAGACCTGCCATGCCTAGTAACGGTCGTTAAGCTATGATTAGATAATCACTGTTCAAGGGACTTCAGGGTTTATGCTGCGTTCTGGTCATGTGGGGAAGTTGGTAGAGATGGGAACGATTCTCATGTTAACAATTTGAGAGGGATTGCATTATGTGACAAGTCGAGAAGGGTTTGATAACTGAGTCGGTCATGTGAGGGTTTAATATACTGAGCATTTACAAAATTGCATTAGATCCATTAAATCTGGTTTTCATTACATTACGTGACATATTTTGGAGAGCTTTGACTTGGTCGTATTTTTTAGTTGCACTCATATAACGGCACAAAAACCAGATAACAGAGAGGTAAAAACAGATGTGACAGGCGAGGTCCAGAAGCCGCAGAGTTGTACAACTTCCCTTCAGTCTAGGAAAAAAAAAGAAAGGAAACAAATATTACACTAACAAATACAACATGATAAAGCGAAATACCAAAAAGAAATGATAATAAGAATCGTAAAACCAACAAAAAAAGGTGAACTGGCAGAAAATAAACCTAGAAAAACAAAGAAATACTTCTCATTTCCAGAAAAATCAGAGTTTCTCAGTTGTAATTACGACTTGGATGTTGACATGAATGCTATTTACAAGTCGGAAACTCATAATTACGATTACTCCAATATGACCTGAACACGGCATGAGCCAACTGTGCAAGTGCTCTGACCTGAAGAGCTGCAATCAAAGTAGTTTTGATAACTAAAAGGACATACTGTTTATGATGAGCACTTAATGACAAAAAAAGCAATGACATAACATGATGAAAATGCAAATGTGTTTGTAAAAATAGCACAAACATGAACAGAGTGCTACAGGGATGAAAGTGTTCAATGAAAGAAAAAAAGGAAGAAAGAGGGAAGGAAGAAAAATCCCGTCTGTGTAATGTCATGTGGGTGTTATCTTAATTCGCACACATCTTCATCATGTGGACTGTAAGCGTCTATCTAAAGCAGCCATTTGTAGGCTTCATACAGTGAAATTGGTATGGTTGTCTTGTTATGTAATGTTCTTGTCTCCTGATCAGGCGTGGAGCCCAAACCGACATGGGAGCACATCCTGTTCACCGCCTGCCACAACAAGCACCTTCCCGCCAACCCCGCTCAGAGACGCCTGCTGTCTTGGTCGGACGACTGGTGCGCCATCCTGGACAGTAAAAGGCAGTGAGGAAATCCTTCAAACTACAAACCGCAGCAGCCTGAATTGCCCCCGGTCGCTGGAGAGGGTGGGCGTCACTGCCACGACACCGACATCATCACCCAACAGCAACGGGTGCCGCTGTCTTACAAGAGAGGCATCGCCAGTCTTCATTTCTGGGGGAAAAAAAAAAAAAAGAAAAAGAAAAAAGAAAGGTTACAAATATTTAGAGGGAGCACAATCAGCCAAATGAACAAGGTGAAGATATTCAGGAAATACAGAGGTCAGATGTTTCACAGGAAGCAACCACTTGTTACACTTTGTTGGAAGAGGACAGTCCTCATAGTCGACCACAAGGGGGCACTCTGAGACTGAGGGTGAAGCAGGGTTGAGAACCACTCGTCTGTCAATTTAAGTGAAAGAACTGTGACAAAAGAAACATGAAGACAAAATAAACTCAGACAGGATACACAGTAGGTCTAAAAAGTCAGATCGAAATTGATTTTTAGCAGCTCTGTCCGCACACTTTTATGTTTTTCGGTCCTCAAACATGGACATTTTTTCTTAATTTATGAGCCACACATACAGTTTATCCAGGGTTTCAGCAGTTCCCCATACTGTGGTATATTAATGAGTCTGGACTCAGATTCGTTTGCGACAACAGGGCACTCCACTATACACTGAAAGCTACAAAAACAGTCTCCACTAATCATAGGCACTGGTGAATATGTGCAATACATAAACATAGGAACGTACAGACTGTCTCTGTTTTGTGAGATTGTTCATTCACTTTTTCTTCAGAGTGTACAAGGATGTGGCAGCATTGTGTCTGTCCGGTGTCACTGAGCACCACTGTGATGCAGATATACATATGTACGGTTATATCTCATACGGTTTTTTAAAAGGCTGATTATATTGGTGCTTTTTTTAAAAAAAAAAAAACTAGTTCCCTATATTTCACAATGAGCTATGCATCTGAACTATTTCACAAATGTGGAAAGGAAGCGTGAGAATTGCACACACTCATGTATGCATGTTGCCAAAACCATCACTAGTGTTGAATAGATAAGAATAACAGTCACTTGAAATATGCGCTGGATATGTTTACAACATTAAAACGAGAAAGAATAGTTTATTGGGGGTTGGGTATGATGTTTATTAAAAAAAAAAAATGAACCTAAGAATAACTTCTAGATCTAAGTAGAAACTTTTTTTTTTTAAAAATCACATGAAAGAGATGATTTATATTGTTAGAAACTAATTATACTCTTTGGTTTTACTTGCTTTATTTTCACACAGCCAGTCATACATCTTTGAACAACACACGTTTTAATAATTTCTGGTTAAGCAATGTTATTACTGTAATTGCAAAATATTAGTGCTACTATACGCACACATAGTTTTAGCATTCATTAAAAGACATACTCTCTACCGTAGCTACTATTTCCAATTACCAAGATACACTGTAGGTCATTTCCTTTGACTGTATATCAATTTATATACAGTCAGTGATCATTTCTCATATAAACAAACTGTTACAAACACGTCTCATTTCACATAAACCTTTTACTTTCTTACATTTTCTTATGTTAGCTCATTCACAGTAAGCACATTGTATCAGATTTAAAAACCAGTCTTGACTGGTAACGACCTCAGCTACAAAAGCATGTACTGACTGAAAAAAAACTGTATACATAAATAAATCCACATTTTATTACACGAGTCACTAAATTGCGTTTGTCTGAGAATCACAGAGCTCTACGTTCACAATATTCTGTCTTGAGGTTTATTGTTACAAGCGCACATTTTAGTGAACCACTTTGTGTTCGTCAGGATTTGCATTGTTTTAATTCATGGTCAGTTAAGATGTACTGTGAGTATGTTGGAGCTGAATTAAAATCCATTGAGGGTATTTCTGGCAGAGCAGTTATGATTTTTGCCTGTTGCTGCTAATTGGAAAGGAAACAGTGGATGCTGAACATGTGTTATGGAAGATGTACTTAGTGCTGAGTGCTATGTTCTTGTGCCTAGCTTAATGTACTAATTCAAACATGCATATTTCTGTCCATGTGGTGCTGTCATTTATTCCATACATGCTAAGAAATGCAATTAAAAGTTCATTTTTTATTTTATTTGTTTTGTTTTTATACTTGTCGTTTTTCATGTTCATGCTGCCAACATTTTTTTTTTTTTTTTTGGAAAACTTCCCTCCTTGTTCGACATTCTGGCAGTGTGGGGGAGTTCATTTAAATGTGATGAACTAGTCTGTGCTTTTCTTTTTCCTCTCTGCTGCAGACATCAGTTAAGAAGACATGAAGAAAAGGCTGAATATTAACATTAGTCTAGACTACAAATTGCCCGCAGTCCATTTCACTATATGAGAATTGATTTTGCTACGCTTGAGGAACTGCTCACTATCAAATGTCAACATCTCCTTGTACACATGAAACCTTGCATTTTGGTATTAGCTCTTGTGATTGGTTCTGACACTCGCTGCAGCCTTTTAAGGAAATTTACTGATGTCACCGCAGTTCCACTTAAATTTATCTTATCTTCTTAAATTTAATTATCTTCCGCTGAGCAAGCAATCCACCATCTCAACCCACAATTTCAGATAATAATGAAGACACAGTTCAAAACCAGTGTAGAAAATACACAATTTAAAGGTGCAGTGTGTAGAATTTAATGGCATCTAGTGAAATGGAATGTAAACAGTAGTAAACAAGCTAGTGGATTAGCTTGCTAGCCAAGTTCTAATTCGGCTACCCACGTTGGTCATAGAGCTATGGCCACATTCTCTACTTTAGCCCTGCATGAAAAAAACAATGCGAAGGTTCCCCCAAAAGGAAATAAGGGGTCTTTGGGCAAAAAGTTTGTAGCAACACAACATCATCCGGCAAGGTGGTGCATTGTCTAATCAAATTAACACAAGCAAACATTTCTGGTAGACTGCTCTGTAACGTGAATGTTATATTTGATCTCTCATAATGAAATACAAAGTTTTTCAGAAGGAACCTGGAACTCCATGCAAAAAGTGTCACCAACAACCATTTCCAAATAAACTCCCTCCAATCAATATTTAAACACAATACTTTTCATGCATCCTTGCTCACACACCCACACATTGTTTGTGTTATGATGCACATTCAAAGTCATGCTTTCACTTCCGCACCGTACTTCCAAACAACAATAACTGGTTAACTAGGTCATTGACCTCTGCCCAGCGCTGGAAGTGTCTGTTGATGAACCGATCGGAAGCTCTATCCGTTTCATGTGATCACCCCTCTGATGGCCATGTTGTTGTTGAAGGTATGTGACAGTGAGAAGCCAGTCAACCATTTCACAAACAACCGTAGCGTGCGTGAGTTGCATGTTAGTCATTTTTGTCAATGAATGTTTGCGGTGCTGATGCTCATTTTTGCAGCAGCTCCTGCTTTTGTATGAGAACAATGTTGAACCTTGATGTATATAATAATAATGAGAGATTTAATAGAGAGAATGTGTGGAAATGGTCTTTATACATACAGTAAGTCAAAGACCTTCTGAGTCTTTTTGCAAACAATGGATTCTGGTGTTGCTATGTAGCCAATTCTGTGCAATCATTGTTCAATGTACTTTGTCAACAGGACATGATGTAAAGAGAGAAGTTAGATAATCTTTTATCTGCCGGAGTCCTCACAGGGCATTGAGTCTTGGTTGTTTGAGGTCTCCCATCCACTTCTTTGTTCTTATAAACACTCAGGTTGTAGACTGTTCCTGAGACCTATTGTGCTGCTCAGTTTAGCTCTGTGTCCCCAGTGTAATTTTAGATAGCTGTTGTTGGATGGAACAAAACTTTGCCAGCATGTCATTCATTTATTTTCTACTGAGGCTTTGCAGGGTTCCATGGAACTGGAGCCGATCCCAGCATGCACTGGTGGAAGGCAGGGGGATGCTCTAAACACTATCCATTACGGGTTTGTGTGTTGTCATTTGAGGATGTGTGAGAGGCTCTGTTTCCAGATAAACTACTTTTATATTGGTTTTAGTATTAATATTGTATTAAAAACATACACAGACTTATATACACAATTTAAATATGTATTCAAAAGGGGCATTGGAGGGCATGAGGGCATTTTGCATATGCCAAAACTAATGTTTACAAAACATAATCAGATCATAATAGCAATGAAGTTGAAAATCTGGTTGGCAATCAACAGAACTTCGTCCAAGTTTTCTCAGCTTTTTGTCCAAATTCATTGACAGTCTGTTTGGCTCAGCTGTAGAATAAATGAACTGTTAATGAATTGTTTCTCACAGTGTGAATGTTGTTCAATGAATAATCTAGTTGGACTTTTAAATTATCTATATTCTATCACACTAAAATGTTGTGGATGTTATAAGATCTCTGGTTGTTTTGATTACAACATCTGTTAAGTTAATCATCAACGTTTGTCCTCTGTTGAGATTGATATTGAGGTTTTGGAAACTTGGTTCAGATGATGTGGGCTACTGTACGTAGTGGGGGTGTTTGGTGTGGAAGGCACTGAATTGGGAATCTTTTGGGAGCGTTGCTGAGCTATTTCATTTCAACAAGATACAAGCCACAAAACCAACAAAACATGAACAACAAGGAAAGTCCTGCTTGGACAAGGTTAGTTTTTAACACAGTGTTGACCAAAGAATCTGTAATGTGTAATGTTAATGGATGACAAATCTGTGTGGTTACAAAACATGCTTGTGCTTTGTCTGTCGTCATCACACCAAAAATATGCCATCCTTGATATGTAACTTCCCATTCAATAAAAATATGGTCGGCCTGCAAAACAAACAAGACGTCATAACGGGAGCAGAGATTGTGTTTGTTACATAAATACAACAAAGATCAGAAAAACCTTGGTTATGTCTGAAAGAGGGCTAACAACAGGGGAATCAGTCAGAATGAGATTCTCCTTTTTTCCAAGAGTAATAGAGGTACTGTAGATTTGAATGGAAGAAAAATGACATATTTATTTACTGGCATTATTTCACCTTACCCTGCCAAACAAATTTTGGCCTAGTAGCACATAAAAAGCCATTAAGTGTGTGTGCATGGTCACCTGTCTCTTTGTGTTTGTATGAACATCATTCAGACACCTGCATACTGTCTCACTTCCACCCATAACACTAGCTCAGTAAAACAATGAGCTGTGTTGGGTCCCTTGCTTTCACCTTGCTCTCCAATAGCCGTATTTCTTCCTCATGTGTCATTTTACCTGGAGGCAAAACAATCTGTTGTGCTGTCTGGGTAGAGCTGTTTGGTTTTTCTACATCCTACAGAGGAAAAAAATCCCCTCTGTCAATTGACACTATACATGTAGCTCTGGCCCCTGCTGTCCATGCTGTCCATGCCATTTTGTGCATGCAGCTCTCCAACTTTTTAAAATTTTGATGACTCAGTTACTTTTCTACTTTTAGACCATTTTTGGATGCTAAGACAAAACCAGACTAATTATTTAATTGTGCACAGTATGCATATTGTGCTTTTTGTGGGTTTTATGCTGTTATGATGTGGGATGTCTATGTCAAACGTGGTCAAACTTTCAAAACTTGAGGTGAGCATATGATAAAAATGCTCGCTGAAAGTCAAAAGCCAGGGCTTCCGCTCGCTCTCAATGCTTCATTTGCAATGTTACTGCTACTTCCTCTTCGTGATGACATAAGATTGTCCGTGCATGCCCACAAATGGCCATCTGTTCAGTAGCCTGTTGCTAAGGATCTTCCATGGTTTGTTTGTATTGCCCACTCGCATATTTAGAATTGTAATCAGGCTTCAACTTGTTCTGGTGTATTTCAGAAGTTTCCATTTTGAGTAATGAACAAGAAAAAGAGGTGAAACCCTATCACTACTGTTTGTTTATGTAGCCTCCAGAGCCACTGGAAGTCTGCCGAGGAGAGGCTTCCTGAAGCTAGCCAATCATAACAGAGTGAGCTGAAGGGTGGCCTTAAAGAGACAGAAGCTAAAACAGCCTGTTTCAAACAGAGGCTGAACTGAGAGGCTGCATAATGGAACAGTATAAGATAAATGAGGAGTTTTTGAATTGTAAATCATGTGACGATATTCTATTACAGCCCCAGAATAAAAATACAGACCTAGAAATGTGCATGATATGTCCCCTTTAAATGTGTTAGCAGCTCTCTATACTAAAAGATACATTTTGACTTTAAATGAGGAATAAATATAAAAATGCAATTGAATTAAATGAATGATTAGTGAATATGAATAATTCAGAAGAGAAGAACAACGTTTTATTGCAGATTTCAAACACTTTTTTATGCAAGATCAGTTATGATAGCTCCATCATATCATCATCATCATCATTTATGCTGTTTAGTATTACCAAACTAATACATTGGTCAAACTCAAGAAGTGAAGCTCATTCTATCATTACCTTTATTGTCATTCACTTTGGATAAGAGTGTTAAGCTAAACCCTTTAAATCTAAATACAAAGTTCCCTTTTAATCAATGCCATAATAAAAGCAAACAAATCTGGTTGCTTATCAGGAGTAGCTCTAATGAAAGATCTGTATACAGCTTTTGCATAAAGACTACAGCCTCATCCTGTTCTGTATGGTGCACAGGTTTTCCCTTATTAGGCAAATGCGTCACAGTCCTAAGGAAATCTCGGTGGGGCAGTTAAACTCTTAGACTTTATGTTTAATAGACCTTTTGGGAGTGTACTCATGATGAACGTGCTGAAAAAATACTGTACAGTTTATATTGTTTGTGCACTGAAATGATTATGTACAGGATGTCCTTGCTAGAAGAGAGTAGTGTCATGGTTAGTGTGGTCAAGTCAGTATAATATGGAGTGACATATTCCATAGAAGCTTCCATATAGATCAATGTGTTTGTTTTTGCATGTGCCAGTGATTTCTAAGAATATGTGTGTTTGTGTTGCACTTGCATCTATAGAAACGAACATTCCATGGAGGAAGAACAGTACAAATGTGTGACCGGAAAAGGAAAAAAAAACTGTAAGTACAGAAAGTGCAATCAAGCACATAAAATAGAAAGAACAGGTCAGGTGGAGCTTTTTCCTGTTTGCTGAGTTGTTTTTGTTCCTTCCGTCACAGGCCCTCGACCACCTCCCCCTGTCTTTCACACTCTGTTATCCTTTCGCACTCTGTTTGTATTGCCCTCCTTCCGTTTGTGTAATTGCTTCACAGCAGAAAGGGAAAGAGACGTGGAGTGTGTTACAAAATCTGTTCCAGACATGATCAGCTGCACATCTCAACGGGAACAGGGAGGTGATATTTAGGGTCTGTTTTTATTTTTTATTTTTTGAAGTAGGTCAAGTACAGCATTAAATTACTCATAAAAGGTAGTCGCCATAATAGAAAGCTTAAGGTATAATTAATGATTATGATCCAATACACTTTTTTGTCAAATTCAAATCTCCTCAAAGTCACCTAGCTATCCTTCCAGGTGTGTGCACTGAAAAAAAAATCCAGTGTCCATACACAGCACTGTCTCTGTAAATGGGTATGTAAATACAGAGTGAGCCACACAACTACTCCAGCAAATCAGCAGCAGGGGGCATTCGTGCTCGTGTAGAAGACAGAGGGAAGTCAGCTGTCTGTTTGAGGACGTGACAGTCTCATGTCTCCAGCATCCATTGAATGGTGGGGGCGGGCTGGTGTACTGGAGAGAGAGAGAGAGAGGCCATAACCAATTCACATGAACTGTTTTCAATATGAACTCCAGATGATGTCCAGGGAATCACGTCCAGACATTTTCTGGAATTGCTCTTTCACACATGTAGCACACAGCAGGAGATTGTCCATGTCAGGCTCATTGTCATCTACTGGAAATACTCTGTTTGGTTTAGGTCAGGGCTGCAGGAGGCAGGACATGAAATAAATAGAACAGCTTTTGTTTTACGGGAAGGAGGTCCTCTCTCCCTTTAGAACCAGCTTCAGAGTGGGGAACTCAGGCCCAGTCAAAACAACACAGCTCATCTGGCCTGCTGCGTTTATCCAGCACCAGTCACATGTGTGAAATAGCAGCTGTGGATGAGAGGGGGGTTGACTGCTGGAAGTCAAAGACGTTGAATTTAAGTTTATGTTCTGCTTCTTCAACAGTTGTCTGATAAATAGCTCATACTGTCTCCCTTACTGCTGGATTTTGTTGCACTTAGGGCAGCAAGCAGTTGTTGCCAGTTTTTTAGTCAAGGTAGCAGTGCATTTCATTTGGACCCCCTCCACCAAAAAGTATACGTGCACAAGATGATGATGATCATCATAATCTCATCATAATCATAATACGTCGACGTTGTGGTCGCCCGTTAGAAACAGTCATAAATTAATAAAAACCTTAATAAAAACCTCCTGAGCAGTGAACAAGGGATCCTAACCAGAAGACGCCGACTGCAATGACAGCAATGGCGGTTGTTTAATTTAATGATCCAACACTACTTCACAACATCATCAAACTCCGTCTTTTGCTATTGTTTTGATTGAGAGACCCCTAGCAGCAGAAATGACATGACTGTGAGTTTAATTAAAATAGCTGCAGGTCGCAGTTTTACAAAGTCTATAAGAACAGTTGTATGTGCATGCACTATATTAGCTTAGCATGCGTGTGTAACTGTGTGGGCACGTGCATATATGGATCCCCTTGTGTTTGTGTATACAAATTGTCCCTGATGCTGGCATGTAATATCAGAGTCAGTTTGGCACTGTGTTATGCCAATGCCACACTATGTGATTCATCCACATACATCATTCTGTCAAGTCTGTCTGCCTGTCTGTCTGTCTGCCGAACAGTTGTCTCTCTACCCGTCTATATGGCTGAAATAACAGGACGCTGTGTTTTGCTGAGCTGGTGTTATGGGCGGAAGTCAAACACTGCAAGCAATTACTGAAAAAACAAACACCTACACTCTCCTATAGTACACTGATAAGAATTTTTATGGTATCTAGTGTTGTTGCCTTTGTGTCTGTCTGCCTGCGCATTGTATTTACTAATTGTACTATTTTTTTTTTTTTACAGTTTTTATAATGGACTGATGAGCTGTAACGTAAGCAGCGGGGAAAAGGTTCATTTGAATCAGAATTGTTTATATTTCCGTTACTCCTACTATTCATGCCAATAAAACTGAAACCAACCTTAATGAGTGCTGGTCTGCCAGGTGTGTGGGAAGCGCTCCATGAGGGTGAACCAGCCCTGCAGGGTGACTGTCGGACATCTGAGGAACGAATGTTTCAACTGTCATCAGGAAGACAATTGAATGTCGAGATACAGACTCCATAATGTGGGTTACAGGCATGCCGCTTTCAAGTTACCTGCAGACACAAACACACCTCTGAGGTTTTTTTTTTTTTTTTAGTTCTAGTCCACCAGAATTTATGAATGCTGCTGGTGAAGCATAAACAAACTTTGTATGAGAAAGCATGAGAAAGCAGCTTTGTTAGCATTCATTTGGTGTCACGTCTTAGGCAACCTGATATATTCACTCTTTAAGCTCTGTTTTGGTCTTCTGACTCCTGAGGAAAATATCTGGCTCTTTAGCAGCTCTACTGGTTTTACTAGCCAGTTGAAAACTTTGTCTGTCTGCAGTTTGGTGCTAGACAAGTAGTGTGCAGAGTGTTTTTAGAGCTTTTTTGCTGCCTACTTGAGTGTCTTGAAATAACACTGATCAGAATAACACTGATGAGGTGAACCAAATGCTCTGAGGAGAACTGCAGGGTTTGGTCACTATATAACCAACAACCCCTCACTATATAACCAACAACCCCTTTCAAATTCACATAGTCATTTCACCCACTGTTAATGTGAAAATTATAGCAGCTTTAATTTTTATGCACAATTCTGCAATTCTGTTCTGAATTCGACTTTTTTCCAGAGCTGCATCAGATTCAGTGGTTATACAGGGAGAGCTTGCAATGCTTGGCTTTGGATTTTCAAGGCATTCTGAGAAATGTTGGGAACCACCAACAAAAATAGATAGAATAGAAGAGACATGTTAAAGGAAAATGGGTCAGGGGATGTGAAGATCATTCCCTCAACGCAGTGAATGCAGCTGGATCCAACAGTGTAGGTTATAAGAGAGCGGAGAAGGAAGTTTTTTTTTAATTTAATGGGATGCACTGGAATGAAATAAAGTTTAAATAATACTACATTAACAGTTCTCCCTGTCTCTGTCACTCATTGCTGAATAATAAAGGAGGCAGAGTTGGCTGCGTTTCTGTAAGAAGCCATTAACAAATGTCAGGCTTACAAAAGATGAATCTTTTTCCTCCTTTCAAAGGCGATGAAATTGGCATTAATCTCGGAGTGGAACAAGCTGTTAATCAAGGACAGAATTGCATTTCAAACTCTTTGCTCCAGGATTTTTTTTTTTTTTTTTTTTCATTTCTAAAGGAACACTGACACACATTTACTTCACATAATCACTAATTACAAGCAAGTACTGTTCTGCAGAAGGTCCCAGGAAATGTAATTCACTTCTGAGTAAGGCCTGATGATTTTCTGCAGAAAATATAAAAATGGGAGGGAGCAGGGAAAATAGATTTGTGTGTGAGAAAGAGACTGGATAGAATATTATGACTCAACAGAACAAGTTAAACACAGTTAAATTGTCATTTTGCTTTATGTACTATGGAAATTTGCAAAGAAAAAACGTGCTACCTACGTGTCAGCTGGGGTTGATAAGCTGAGTCTAGCATGCCATTGATTATGATTAATTTCCTACAGTAAGTATGGGGAGGACAGCACAGCCTGTGTATGTTTGTTTTTGCCTGCCTTCATGTACTATACTGTATGTGTGTGGAGGGGAAGTGGAAAGAAAAAGGCAGGTAAATTTCCACGGCAGAGGACCAGACCACCACATCACTCTGCCATCTATCTTCACTGAGGCACAGATATCAGTGAGGACATGCTGATGGCTGAAGAGGTAATATCTCTTCATAGAGCTGCTTCATTTCCAGGCACAAGACTGAGCTGGAAAATTTTCACATTAGGCTGCTCACGTCACACACATAGACACACACACACACACACGTGTTTATTTCACCCCATTGTTTATTAGGTTTTGGTAGGAAGGTCCTCTCTGCGTTAACATGTTAATCTTATTAAATTTGACACATAATCACCAAATGCATGTATACGCTTATACATACATGTGCATGAATATTAAAGGGGCTACAGTCTGTGTATTATTTTTATGTGTTCCAGCAAGTTATCCAAATGAAATGACAAAATTCCATGTTCGTAATCACCCCTTGTTAAAGTTTGGTTAGGTTTAGCAACAAAAACAACTCGGTTATGATTAAAATAAGTAGTTCATTAAGGGTAAAGGTTCTTTGTTGTCATGGTTAAAATAAGCACTTGGTTAAAGGTTGGGAACATTTGTAGTCATGTTTAAAGGAAACAATGTTGACTGTTCGTAGGAAGCAAGGAGGCCGTCTCTTGTGTCAAAATTCAATGTCTTATTGAATCATCTGTTTTCTTCAACCTCCCTCTGTGGACTTTGTGGCCCTATAACAGTGTCATGTAGCCTCTTGATTTGTTTCCAGTAATCGTAAGTCATGGGTCCTGGTCTGGCCAGTAGAGGGCATTTTCACTTGAATGAAAACATGTGGGATTTTGGGGATTTTGCTGAAATACTTTCATTTTTCTTGAGAGAACAATTTTGTGTATGGCCCAAAATAAAGACACTGTTCCCATGAAGCTCTCAACTTCCTGACACAAATCACTCACCCCACCCCCACAATGGTACTCAGTGTCTGTTTCACTCAAATAGCATACAGGGACAAAATGTTTGTCAGCCTTAAAGTGGTATCGATGTACAGGGAATGGGAAAATATTAGCAACAACCACAATAGTTATACTTAAAAAAAGGCAACATCTGCTGCATCTTCTTTGTGGTTGATTTTAAAGCTACAGGGCCAGCAGAGCAAGCTGTAAACAAAACATTGAAATACTATCACCTCATAAAGTTGTCATGGCAAACCTGTTAGCTAACAATAATTCATTTACACATCCAGCAGACACGGATCAACATTACTTGAATGTAAGTCCAATATTCACTCTTGTAGCTCTGTTTTGGTCTCCACCGACGCATTCCATCCCAAACACATGCGCTGTGTTTATCAAACAGACACAACATTGTTTGTGAGTGTTAGCTAGGTCCGCCTCTTTCCTCATTCCATGTACATTTAAGGAGGAGACACGTTAACAGGCGTTGATTATGTATTCCACTTGATTTACAAAGGTCATCGTCAGCTTTGGAAGGACAACAGCACACGTGGAGTTTGAGCCATAAAGAAGGTTGTTGTGGGGAAACATGCATTAAATATAAACTTCTATATAACTCATAATGATTATTGGAAACAAAAATAAAGGATTAATGAAGACTATGGCTGATTACTGTAACTGAAACAAACAGTGGATGGGGAGTTTTGGTTTGTGTTCATCAAATTTGAATTTAACTTAATCACGCACTAACACTACAGGTAACTGTTTTTTCTTTCCTTTGTTAAGACATTTAAGTGATCTACTACCTCAATATTATGATAACATCCATTAGTAGGCAGTACCACATTCAGTCCAGGAGCTGAATGCCAAGCGAACTGCTGTCTTATTAAACCAGACATTGGATACACGCAGATTGTGGCAGCACACCTAAAGAGTAACTTGACTGCAGGCTGTTAATCTGTGTTTCACAACCCCCTCTCTCTCTCTGGTTGAAAATTCCAATCCATTTTCACATGATTTGGTCGGAAGTGTGCTTTGTTGCCACACCCATGAGTGATGTCACAGTGTCCTGGGAGTACACCTGTATGTCACCACAGCAAGATGAGAAGTTAAACCACCAGTGGCCTGCAAAAACTGGATTTTCAGGTAGTGTTAAGTTACTCTTTAATGAGAAGTGCAGTAGGCATTTGCACAACCCCATTTACTTAGTAAATCTGGCATTTAGTCTTGTTACAAAATACAAGAGAAGTTAGCATTGTTACATTTTTGAAAGCCAGACATGTTGATGCATATTTTTTTGTCTCAACCACTCTGTGATCCTCATATTTAGGAAGCGGTTATATTTACTGAGTAAATAAGTGTACTTGTATAAATATTTCACCTTTCTGGATATATGTCTTTATTATTGAGTGGTGGGATTTCTCTCAGAAGTTGCTGTGACTCAACAGGCTCCTGTAAATTTTTGACAATCAGTGGGTACAGTTTGTTTCCATCATTTGCTCATTTCCCAATGGCTAGGTTTAAGGCAGTGAAGCTTTCCACTGAATGCAAGGGAATAAATAATGCAAAAAGCTCAAGAGGCAAAAGAGATTCAGACTAGATCAGTGCATGAGCTGTGGAAACAGAAGATGACGCACGCAACACGGGCGCGCGGTTGTACGTGTGTATGCATATGTGTGTGCAGTCTGTGGAAAAGAAAGAAGCCCCTACGCCAGTTTACAAAGCCCCTCTCTAGTGTGATGAGTTGTGCGTGTGCGTGTGTGTGTGTGTGAGGGAGGAAGAGCTGCCACCACAAATCCTGAATCACCCGCCTCTGATGTGAGAATAAAGTACTTAAACTAGAAAAAAAAAATTAAAAAAAAAAAACAAAAACAAGAGATTACAAAAATATCTTAATTTTTTTTCCCCCTTTCTAGGATGGTGAGTCATATGTGGAAAATATGAAAGCATCTCTTCCAAGCTGGTGCTGAGGGGGTGGAATGTTCACAGGGATGTCCTGTGGATTTTAAAGCTCAGGAGGGGAGGGGGGTGTGAGACCAAAATAGAAACTTGTTCTAATTGTGCTGCTCCAGTCTGATGGTTTCGTCCCATTGTTGCGTCTGTTGCTCTATTGGTCCTTCTGGAATCAATAAAGGGGGAAAATGCAACATTATGTAAGTTGATTACTAAGTTTTCTTAGTGTGTCTGCACAATACTCTCCAGAGATCGCCTGTCAATCAAACTATGTGGGCAGTTCTGTGACTTTCCATTTTTCTGTTGATGAAATTAGTTGGCGACTGTTTTTAATCTCTCATGCTATCACTGCCAACTCATTATATTTACTTTAAATCTAAGCTTGAAACGTATTGCGCCGCCTTCCCTGATTTTACTTGATTCTATTATGTTTTATGAGTTTTCATATTTCATACTACATTATCAGGCTGGCTTTTTATGTTGTTCGTTTAGTGTTTTCATTCTTTTATTGCTGTGTTTAATGTGACTCTATGTGAAGCATTTTGTCTCTTTGTTTTGATAAGGGCTATATGAATAAAGATATTATTATTATTATTATTATATTAAACTTACCCATCCTCTGTGTATCTGACTGTATTTGTTATGTATGTGTGAGTGTGTTTGAAAGAGAATGTGATGAGCATCCTCTATGCTGACTCCATTTACCATGCCAGGAAACTTCACACATTGACGTCTTTGCTCAACAGATTGAGGCTGCCACACAGAGAACGGCTCACAGTACGATGCTACACATTGATGCCAAGTTGTCACTCACAAATGCATGCGTGTGTCTGTCTGTGTGTGTGTGTGTGTGTGTATGAGCTGCTCCTCAGAGTCAGTATTTTAATCCTTTCATGGCATCTCCTCCATTCCCCTGGTGTTTTGTTGTTTTTAGACAGAGAGATTGACGCTGTGTGTCGTCATCGGGAAGTGGGAAACCTGATGCATCCTAATGAAACAACGCACACCGTGTGCATCTATAGAAACTCAAGGTTAGGAAATATTAGTGACGTTTTCTGACTGTTTTGTGTTTTTTAATCTGACCTACCCTGATCGACTCCCAGAGTAACCTGAGCTGTCACTGTTTTAAACATGTTCACAACATCCAGAGCTGTTTGGTTTTCCTCCTGTGTGTTGTTAGCTGTGTGAAACCTCATTCATGCCTCAGTCGTTCAGGATGAGGAATCTAACAAAAAATGTGTGAAATATGTCACATGTGTGATGCAGTGCCTTAAATTATATGAATCATTCACTGTATGTCCACACTAATATGGAAACATTTGAAAAACACATTGTATCTCATTGTTTCTCTCCCAAGAAAATCTACAGCAAAGGAGTTTTCATTGTTGATGTCAAAGCAATATCTCATTCTGAAAGTCTGTCTTACATTTTAAGAACCAGCTAGTAAGAGAAATTAGAACATATTTACACAAAGTTAGAAAAGTTTGTCTATCTAATAAAGATGATGGTTTAAATGTTTTAGAATGATGAACTAACTTACATATTCATCACCGTCCATTCACCGCATGTCTAATGCATTGTACTACAGTAAATTTATGCACAAGAATGTGATGAAGTTGTGAAAGATTTACTAGGGGAAAGTTCACGCTTGCAATCCATTCCCCTGGCTTCACCTTTGGACATGGTCTTACCCTTCGTGTCAGCTGAATGCAGCTGTGTCATGTTCTCCAAATGTCCACTGGAAACAGTTTAGAAGGGGAAGGTGTTCACACAGTCTGATCTTCAGCAGAGGCATTTTCCAAAATGTTGTTTGGAGCTGTATTGCTGACATTCTTTTGCTTTACAAGCATACTGAATACCTGTGTGCAGCTCATTGATAGTCAATGAGATAAAAGGTCATTTCTGGCTGTATTTTAGTCATTTTTAATAAACTGTAAACAGCATGGTGTCGTGTCTATCTTTTTTGTATTTACAGAATCTATGACAATACAAATATATTTCATGTCAGAATCTAACTGCTGGACACAAGATGTCTCTTACTTCATTGTAAAATCCATTCTCAGTGTTTGTGCACTGGAGGCTTCAAGTTCACACATCACACTTGTGTAAATTGCATACTGGATCGCGATTGCAGCATGACATTGTTTTTAGCATCACAAAGCATGTGACTCTATCACGGGAAGCCACTTTTGCATCCAGTCTTCTACCAACTGTCAAACTTTGTTTCTTTTCACCATGACCAAACTCTTTCCTCAAGCTTATCCAAGTAGTATTAGTTCCCTAAACCCATTTGAACTTTAACTTCACCACCATGGAGATGACAGAACAAAAAATGCTTACATAATTTTTCTCTTTTTTTTTTAAGTGCAACAACCTCTTTTGTTCTTTAGGTATTAAGATTTGTTGAAATGAAGCGCATGGCACCTCCAGAAGGAACAACAGTAAATTCCAACCCGCCATGCTGCCAACCCGCCCACCCATCTGCTGTCTTTAGATTAGAAGAGAACATAAAAAAGAAAGAGCATGCAAATTATCATCATACTGTGTATTATCCTACTGTCATACTATTCCTTTATGTCATACCAATGGCTATATACTGTATACTGACTGAGTACATACTGTATATTCGTTCTGTCAACCCCTTCACAATTCTCTTAGGTCAGGCAGAGTGTACAAGGTTGTCTAGAAACAGCTGAGAGAGGCCATTAACTGATCCACAAGGCTTGTGGACTAAAATCAATCACACACTCTCAAACACTCTCACATCTATCTCTCAGATGTCGACCCACACTCATGTGCTGAGGTTGGGCACGTCAGTCCATTTACTCCCACCTAATGACTGGCGAGACATGTGCACACACGCCTGAGTTCCTTTGACTTGATTCATTTCTGTAATTGCTAATGTTTCATACATCTCCCACACTCAGCGCTTCATATTCATAGAAATACTGTCCCGATCATGGGCCGTTAGGTCTTAGGCTTACAGTAAAGTTATCTTCCATAACTGGCTGTTACGGAAAAGGGTCGGTGCAAAACAGAAGAACACTTTGTATGTCTATTTCATGAAGTAGTTGCGTAGGAGTTAATTTGAGACATTTCGGTGCTACACATTCATCAGGCGCATAGTTTATGACAATGAGAAATGTGTATGACTGTCTGAGGCTAAACAAGGACCCCGCAGATCATTCTTTAGTAAAAAAAAAAGAGACGTTAACATGTAGACTGCATAAAAAATCTATTAATTATATAAATTATACAGAATATATTCAGTATAAGGAATCACAAGAAAATGTTGAGAATGCTGAAATTGGTGTGGACCAACTAATAGTAGTAATCCCTTATCCCTTTTATTCACAAACAGAGGTGGATTTTAAAAAATGGACGAAGTAGAGTAGACAGAGTATGGAGTGACAGTGAATTTCTTTTGTTTTTTAGCACTCTCTTTAAGTAAATCAGAGCACGTCTTTTTGAGGGCCAACACTCATATGCTTGATTAATCCATGGTGAAGAGTACCCCCACTGTGCAAATCTTTTTTTTTTTAGTCCTCCTTGGAATGACAGATCCTTAGCAATCAAAAAATTGAACATTTGCAGCCAGCACCAGGGTGTTTTTATTAGTGTTTTCGTGACCCACATGATTAAGGAACTCACTTTTTCACATATATAATGTGAATTGTAAGCTCCTGTTAAAACTGTTCAACACAGTGACAAAATCTGAAGAAGATGTCATCCATAAATTTGCACCATTTTACAATCTCAGACAAATGTGTATCCTTGACTAAACTAAAAAAAATCCAAATTACACAAATCGTGTTTTCACTTACCTCTAGCCATACAGATAATTTAGGTTTCATTATATAGTTATAGATATATCCAGAATCAGTTTTTATAGGGAGTATTTCTTCTGGAGGAAATATTATAAACATTTACAAAAGAACACAGCATTTAAAGTGACTTTTGCTAATCTGTGGCCACAGTAATGGCAGGGTTGCACAGCTCTGATCATGAAGTGCAGTCACAGAGCCCAGAAGCCACCCTACTGCAGCCTAATTGTTTATTCAGAGTTTAAGTTTATTAATATTAATCGCACCGTGTGTCCAAATTGCACCAAGTTTTACACAGCACACCCTTTGTTCCCCAGCAATGCACCCACCGAGTGTGGAGTCAATCCAATGAATGGTTCAAGAGATACCTGGAGGACATACACACAAACATACAGACACACAAACACACAAACACACAGACACACAGACATACAGACACAGAGACATAGAGACACAGAGACATAGAGAGAGAGATTCCTTCATCTCCTTTATTAGATAGATAAACAACTGGTCATACTAGACCAGGTGATGCTGTAAGTGCAATCCCCTTTTCGTCAGGGGAATAGTGTGTTATTTCTTCTCTCAGAAGTTACATAGTCTTGCTTCATAATTTACCATTACTAAATAAAGACATTCCAGTTGAGCCAGGGACAACATAAAGGCACAAGGAGGCTGTTGTTGAGAGCGCAAGCAGAAAAAAAGTCAAAACACTTAAGAGTCTGTGGTTGCCTATGATAAGCTGGGACTGCAAAATATCAACATCCAAATGGAATAATTGCATTAAATGTCCTTTGACCAGGATATAATTCAATCCAAAGTGCAAAAATAAGATTGCCTGATATCAGACAGAACTGTCAACTCGTTATACTCTGTTTCCACCTCCAGGCTGACATGGCCTCAGGTACTGCCTAATCGATTTCTGTGGAGGAAGGGGATTCAATTCGATCACCACTTAATACTCAGGCTGGTGGTGATACAGTGGGTGACATACTGTGAGTTGGGTAGTGCTTGGTTTTGGCTCATACATTGTCAACATGATGTCCAGGTCACAAACTTTCTCATATTACAGCTAAAACAGTACAATAAAATATGTTTCTGAAACATTTGAGGTGAGACAAAGGCAATCCAGTAACAGAATCTTTGTTCATAGTTTTACTCCTCCTTGGCTGCAGTGCACAACTTGACAATGCTTGACAACAGCGTTAGTCCTGCCCCTAGCGCTGATTGGCTAATCGTTAGTCCCTGCTGTGGTGTCCATTGGATTTATTGTTTTTTCAGCCCAGAAACTGCTGTTTCATGTTATGATGCCAGACCAACTGAATCAGTCAACTGGATTCAGTGGAGTGGACAGATTTAAAGGTCTGAACCCAGGCAAAAAAATAAGATGCATGTGATTTTCCTTTTCATTCAATCAGAATTCACTCTGGTGAACAGATCCTTTGTTGGAAAATTTTAAACCAGCAGATGCATTACAAGCCCAATGTTTGTCTCTCCAACCACCGGATGACGCATGAGAATTGCTCTGATGTCCATCCAGTGTGATGTGCGATTCTGTCGCCTCATGTTGCAGTCCGTGCTGACGCAAGGTTTTTTTTCCCAAGCAAAAGAAAGTCAACAGGAGCTTGAGTGGAGTGCATGGCTGCATTGACGAAACTATGGTGTCGTTAAGTCTGACATCTCAATCAGTCACTTCAGCTCTCTGCTAACAGGGGCAATTTACTCAAGGATTGTGATGTTATTTTAAACGAGCTGTTTTCCACCTCTTGAGGGATATTATCTTATCTAACTTGAAAATTGTTGCCATAGCTTCTTGTGTGGCTAGTGTGTGCTTGTTTGATGTGGTATACTTCCTGTCAAAAATGTGTTTTGTTTTTCTTCTTGCTCCTTCAGTTGGATGTTTGAGCCTCACTGTGCAGAATGATGATCATACATCCAACTGTAGCAACAAGAAGAAAAACATATCTCTGACTGGAGAGAGACTTAAAAATAAAATACATTTCATACTCTATTGCTGTTCATATTTTGAAAGTTGTCATTGTTTGGTTTATTTGTTTTAGTAATTAAACTGGTCAAAAATAGACCATGTGACTTCTACAGCGGGTTTGGTTTTGATAGCAGAATATGTTTCAGCAATAAAATCTTGGTTGCTTCTTTCTACAGCTGCTGTTTTTGCACAAACACGCAACCCAGTTAAGGAATCCTTCACCGCAATTCTGAAAAACAACACTTATCTGTTGCTTACTAAAAGAGATTCATCTATAAAGAATTAAGCCTGCAGACTTTAATTACAGTGGGTGTCAGAGCCAAAAAGCCACAAAAGTCACTGTGGCACCACTGTTGTGCATTGGTATGTGTTGCTGTGGGTAATTTCATTGCAGTTTATCAGTGTGACATTTGTATGCACAATGTGGAAAGAGTGAAACTGAACAGAATAAAGCAAAGATGTCAGAATCTCCAGACATGTCTTTTCTTAAATGGAATTTTCATTTCATGTTGATCTTTTCCTGTGACAATTAGGGTTTTAATTTCCATTTTTACCCTTTGTTATCTCTTTCACTAAATAGAGGAATATATGGTATAACAATTAAGTGTGTTGAGGAACCACAGTACTGAGATGGAGGCAACAATCTTAGAGACAGTTCTTCATCTGGACAAATAAACCTAAAACCTTCTGAATGGAGAGATACTACTAGACTTATTGGAGAAATAAGAGGTGAACCTGACCCTTAAATCGACTAGTAGCAAAGAGGCTGAGGTCTATCTGAGCAGCTAAAAAGTTCACCTCTGCAACTTAAACCCGGAAATTCCATTTTGTCTGTGCACAAAATTGCAATCACCCTCAATATGTGCTGTGTGACAGGACCTGGACATCAAAGAGAGGGAGATAAACTGATGTCATGCACATTATAATGACACCACACACCAATCATACACAGCCTAAATGTGTGAAAGGTTTATTATTTTCCTTTTTTCCCCTTCTTTTACTGATACTGTAACTGGGAAAGTTCAATATCTAGATACAAAAAGACCTACAGTAGATTGACACACTAAACTACTTATATGATGTACATGGAGAAATATTGTGCCTCCAAAAATGATTCACCTCTCTGACTGCGTGCGTATCTCTGACCTTAATGAATCTGCTTCATAAACATACAGAGACAACGGGGAAATAACAGGAAGAACGGAGTCTCTGGTGAGTACTGAGTTCAGTTAGAAGCTGAACTGAACACAACGCTGGCTGTTGGTTGTAATTCAATTACTGTAAATTCAAAGATCTTAACTCTTCTCCAGCTGGGCAATTTAAAAGTATACACAGCAGAGCACACAAAAACACGCACAGCTCAACAAAACACACATGACAGAATAACAAAATAAATAGTTAGCGTACTAAAAAGGACAACATATAAATTACATTTTAACAGAGCAACAACTATACAGTAAAGGCTACAACTAAAGTGTGTATTATATAGTATTAATAGAGTGTTGGGCACATCAGTCAGCAGTGGAAAGTAGGGATAGGAAGATTCCCAGAGGGGATGGGAGAAGACAATGAAACATTATAATCAAATACATGGCGGTGTTTGGCGTAGGTGTAAATCTGCCGAGAGCAGGCTGTCCTCAAAAACTGAGCATCTGTGTGCATGAACACTGAGGGAGCTACAGTGAACCATGACTGACTGGAAGACACTGTGTAAACAATTACTGTTGGCTATAGTTGCTTAACTATTTGTATCTTACTTACAGTGTTGAAAGAACAGGAAAAGTCTGATGAGACCAAGGGCAAAATCATCGCTCAGACATTGAGGGGACCAAATGGGTATGGAGTGGTATTGGAGAAATAGAGGGTGAACCTGACCCTTAAATGGACTAGTAGGAAAGAGGTCTATCTGAGCAGCTAAAAAGTTCACAGGATCCATCCAGAAGGGCTGCTTTAGTACAAACCATTCCACCATATAAACCTGGAATCTGTGTCTACCAGCTGACCTGTCAAATGTGTAGCAGAGCACAATATTAATTACCGTCAGATCCTGACTGCTGCGCCACCTGCGTAAATGCACACATCCCTCTCTCAATTTAAAGATTCACTTATTGTTTCTGCTGCTGTGTGATGCTGCAGGTATTTAATAAAGACAAGAACATCAGTGTTGGCTTCTTTTTCTGCAAAATTACGAATACATTAAGTAATAAAATAAAATAAAATAAAATAAAATAAAATAAAATAAAATAGCTTTGGCACCACACTCACAGCTGTTGTGATAAATGTTGCTGGTTGAACAACAGTCTGTAGAGAGAGAACTTCCACTTAAGAGGATGGTATGTTTTACACAAGACAATGACTCCAAGCATAAAGCCAAAGCTACATCTGAATGTCTGTGTCATGTCAATGACTCCAAGCATAAAGCCAGAGCTACATCTGAATGTCTGTGTCAATCAGTTAGTCCAAAATTCAATAAAATCCAGAATCTGTGCTGCTGTTCATGTACTGTCCCCACAAAACTTTACAGAGCTTGACCAGTTTCCAAAAAAGAATAGGGAAACATTGCAGTGGTGTGATGTGCAGAGCAGAAACACACCTACCATGTCTAAAGTTACCTCTACTAAATACTGACTCGAAAAGGGTAAAAAGTTATGCAATGCATTTGGAGCTTTATATCTGTGCTTACTGTAGATCTATTTGCAGGAATGTGTTGTCTCTTTGACATTAATGTGTCAAAGAGACAACAACTATGTGCTGGACAACATGAAAAAGTCCAAAGGGGATGAAAACATTTTCATAGGCACTGCAGATCAACCACAAACATTCCTGTCACTACTTCCATGTTCTTGCTGCTACTCTATTGCAGCCTCTTCCTGTCAAATTGTTGATATTTAAGTGAAACCATCTCTGCCAGTCAGATGTTTTGTATTAATATCTCACTGGCATACAGCCTGCAAAGGCTGAGAGAAACATGGTACAATCTTTGGTCATCAATCCAAAACTGTGTCCTAGATCTCACTGTGAGACACGTCCACCAACGACCAATGTGGAGCTTTGGCAACCAACGATAGCTTGAGGCAAAATTCTGACAGCGTCCAAAATTTAAGGCCAAATTCTCAGAATACGACCGCTCCTACAACCCACGTCTACAAACAAACCAATCAGAAGATGACACAGAATGTCTCAAACTGATATTGTACAGTCTGACCAAGCGGCAATGGCTTGAGGTTGTAGCCAAGGTGGAAGTACCTTAAAGTGCAATGCCACCACTGGCCACTAGATGCTGGTGTCAGTTGACTCTCATTTAAAAAGCAAAGTCTTTTTTTTTTTCAATGATTCATGGTCTCAATCTCTAAATTCAGGCCCTCCAATAAGTGTGCTTGAGGTCATTTTGGAGATTGCTGCGCCATTAATACGATATGAAGACTCCTGTCACAATACATTTAATAAGTTTAATGTTACTTGATATGATACTTGACCAATTAATTTATAATAGGCGTCTCATACAGTATGACATGCAATAAACTTAACATTTGTTGTTGTTGCACAGTCCAAAGGTGCCTTAAGTCAGCTTACTGACTGACTACTTCTCAGCTTGTACTTCTAAGTGTGACAGAAAGAGAGAATGAAAGAATGGAAATGATAGTTAATTATCACATATGTGTGTACTGTAGTTTTATCACTTTCTTCTGCTCTCAACACGCATTTCTCAGTATGCGTTTTCATCTTATTGCTCAACTGCCTCCTACTTCTCTCTGTGTCTATGTTTTTTCTCTTCTGTTTGACACTTTTCCTTGTCAAGACTCCAGATGGCATCTCTATTATAAAAACACATGGAGTGCTTTGCATGAGAAATGAGAGTCCTTGACCTAGTCTGATGCTTCCAGCAGGAGCTTCTCTCTTTTGTTCAGACCGCGCTGTCTTTAGGCAGTTGCAGTACTACTGCTGTTCTGACTCAACTGTTTTCTCCTTTTGCTCTAGGCCCAGGATCTATCCAATCAGTTTCCTTGTGGGTGGGGCTACCACCCGGTAAGCCAGTCCTCTCTAAGCTCAGCCTTTGTTTTGGAACAGATTCCAGGCTGTCATGCTTGCTTTTGATGCCACCTCTTCACCAGCTCACCTGCTGCAAAATTTACTGAGAAATGCCAGCCAATCATGATGTGTAATATGAGAATGCATCTATATTTTAGCTGTAAATACAAATGCATGATCGGTTTGATGACTGTCTTTGACTGGCTTTGCCTCCAGTTTGCATTTTATAATAAAACTAAGAATAACATTATATATACACACCAGTAGCTTGTACATTATGAATAGCAGGGTATGCACAGAAAGGCAAAAGAGCCAGAAATGTGAGTAAAAACTGATACACGTTTTTCCACATCTCTACCTATGAAAAAGAATATAAGCTGTGAAGGTGAGAGGAGGCTCCTTACTTCTCATCTGTTCATGAGTTTATGATAAATAAACTCACAAATACTGTGTGTGTTATATAATAGATTATTTCCCTGTGGTACAAAGTATACAAAAGGCATAGAAGTTTTCCAATGTGTGTGTGTGTGTGTGTGTGTGTGAGTATCAAAGAGTGTGTGTGTATGTGTGTGTGTGTTCGTGAGTAGTGCAGCTGTGGGAAGTTGAGCAGTTGAACACTGTGGGAAGGTCACAGCAGAGAGAGAGAGGATGTTGGGAGGGAGCATTCTGTGCTGGGATGAGCCAGGTTACGCAGATAAGGACTGTGACCTTTAATTAACATGCGCACACACACACGCGCACGACACACACACACAGACATGCACATTCACACGCATATATGCAAAATTAGTTCCTTCGAAAAACACACACACAGTTCAGAGTTCACTCAAGTATCTTTTATCAAAATATTTAGGTCATATCGTACTTCTCATGCATGATTTTGACTTTCCATCAATTTTCATTCATAAGTCATACATATTAAATATATATATATATAGACACACAAATCCTCAGTATAAAGAACTCATATATTATCATTATACAGATGAAAATTCTGGCACAGAAACATTTTTACCATCACTGTGTGAATTACTAGGATGATACAGCACATTTTGTTGTATTCTCTGGGCAGTTGTGATGTCATGAATGACCTATGTGATGCATAAAAACACACAGCAAGTACAGCCTCGTTCCCATGCCTGCTTTGTCACTGATAAGGAGAATCTGCCAGTCAAGGCAGGATGCATTACCAACACTTTCTCTCTTACACTCTTATTTTGCGCCCTTTGTTTGCTCTTGTGCCATGCTACACTGTCCACACGTGCTGCTGTAAAAGAGCTTTGTTCGGGGTGTGTGACAAAGATGGGACAAAGTCAGTAAAGAAAGGGGCTTTTTCCACTGATATGACATTTATAATGTTTTTTTTATTACAGTCAGATGACTGTCACGACTGCCCTTTGAAGCAACACAACTATCTTTGTTTGAAATACGCATTAAAAGCAGACGTGATATTGGCTTTTGTCACAGAGGGACATGATGACACATGATGTGTGGTTTGACATCGTATTTAGTGGAAATGAATTCTAAGAAAATCATGTGCTTTTCTCCTACAAACACTCAATGCTGACGTGGTATCCTTCTGCAGCTGCTGGAAGTGACTGGAGCGTTGTTTGAACCACAGTAATAGTAAGTGGCGTTTGTATTAACCCATTACTCTTGAACCTACGTAGTATGAAAAAGTGTGGAACCTCTCAGCCTATGCTGCTGATTTCCATGTGTTAAAGCTGTGAACATGGTGTGGAACATGTTGCTATACGTGCGATGGCTCTATATTTGACATATTTGATTGGCACTCGCAAGTGTGAAGCAGCATTTCTCAGTAGGAATTAGACTTGAAGCCATTTTTACAGAGTCTACTGTATTTCTATTTATCTTTTTTTAAGAACAATTGGTAGGTTCACTAACAGATGGATGTGTGAAAAAAGGATATTCAACCTTTTTACCAACTGAAGGGTTAAGATGAAAAAATATTGCAAAAAGCTGACTGTAATATTATTATTATTATTATTATTATGTCCTTTATTTATGGTCATTAAAATTTCTCTTCACTATTTTTGTGCCAACTAAGACTAATGATATTTTGTTTATTATTATTTTGAAGAAGGGGATGATTATGATGTTTTTCACAGTGATTTATGGGTCACCTGACGAATCAATGTATTGTATATAAGGGCAATGGAGGTGGCATCAGACAGTCATTATAATTACATGTGTTGTGCAAAGTATATCTAGAAGGATCAGGGGGGAATCAGTTGTCTCTAATGGGTGACGTCAATCTGTTTTGCTAACAACATAAACATCATGGTGGATGTCATTACATGCGGGTTTAACTTGCTGATTGAGTGAAGCTGAATGGCAACATGCACTGAAGTAACCTTTCCTCAGAAACCCAATTTCTTAAATGTCACATAAACAAATGAGAGAAAATATTGTATCCATAACAAACCCAATACTATACTGGAAAATGAAAATAATAACCAAGACTTAAACAGAAAGTATAATTACGGTACTTTCCAACACAGGATGGAGTTATATTCCATCAAACACATCAAACACATTCAACAAAGTATGGAAAAATTGCGTGCTCACTACACAGTCTGTCTTCTCTCTGCGCTGTGCTGTCGTCCCAAATGCATCAACATCGCAGCTAAAAATGGACACTGGCGCCTGCGTTCAAGTGGATGTCAACCAGAAGGATTGTACTATAGCCATGTATCGTGTCTTTTTGTGCTCACCATGGTTACGCACATGTAGCTAATATCTAAATCTCACCGATTCGCTTAATTCTAAAGTGTTAAATCATGGTCAAGCATTTAAAAAATCCTTATAATGATGTATATATGTATTGCATTTCTATGAATTCTGTGGTCAGGCTTGTGATGACCATCAAACTAGGTCAAACCAGGCAAGACAAGATCGGAAGGGTTCAGCAGACAGCACTTAAAGCAGTGTTTTGTCTCCTTCTCTTCTTTATTTGCATATGTCTTTTACTGAATAGTTCTCTGGAAATTATTTGAAGCTCCAAATGATGATTGAACAAACACGGACACAATGGATGCTGACGTCACTGTGTAAGATATGTTTAATGTGTTACATCCACCACATGGCCACTTGTTTGTCATGTTTATAACTAGCCAATAAATGAAGAGAACTTCTATAAATTTGAGCCGTCTAAAACCAAACACAAACAAAGACGCCCAAAACCAGTCCTTGTGCATGCAGCAGCTATTCCAACAGCTCATCAAACACACTCGTAAAGCACAGCTGTTTTACAACTGCATTTACTAGTCTCGAATGTCTCGGAGAAGTTTTATTCCAAAATGAAGGATCAGAGGAGCTTAGTCAGTTTCTCATTATGCAGATAATTTTAAGACTATTTGCCAAGGTTTTGAAATATCAGCCTCTCATCACGTTTTTCCCCTCCCGAGATGTTTTTTCTGAATAATCTAGATCAAAAAGGCACTAAATTATGTTTTTCTTGGGGTTCCTGAAACATGAATCTCTATATAAAGTCTGCCAAATCACAACATTAACCTCCAATTGAATAATCAAACTACCATCAACAAAGAAATGACCAATGAAAATAATGAGTCAGCACAAAAAAAAACACACAGAGGCCCACATACTCACGCTCAGATGCTTGAAGCTATTTAAATAAGGGATAAAGTTACAGTGGTAAGTAATTGGATTTGGAGAGGGAGGTGAAAGTTATTAGCTGGATGGCTGATGACTCCAAATTTAAACTTAACAGGTTTAAACAATGGACATGCAAGTGCATTACAGCAATAAACATAATAACTGATGAGGGGAAAGAATTTGATTAGGAGAGCCAAGATTTGTTCCTGCAAGTTAGACATTTCTTGAAAAAGAGATAAAACCAGATTTTCCATGTGAGCCAAACAGAGTGATTGTGACACCGTGTGTGCATACAAGAATAATATTGATAGAGTGCTATCAGTGCTGCATCAAGGATTGGTGATGAACTGAGGAATCCCTACACTGTATATTAGAGATAAATTGGGAAATAGAACTCAAAATACTACTATCCAAAGAAGGCTGGTACAATGTATGTAAGATACAAATGTATTCAGATTCTTCATTACTCCCAAGATTGAAAGTAAGTTTTCATCCAGACATGTGGGAGGCTGTGTGTGGAGAAAAAATTAGATCACATTCATGCTTTCTGGGAATGTATGTAAATGAGAAAAATATTGTGATGGTGAATGGGTAGAGTTGAAAGCGATATTAGGTTATGAATGACCAAAGACATGTGTGGTGTTATACTTAGACAATCTGACAAAGGAAAGCGTTCAACGTGAAGACTGATATTTGGTTAAAGTTCTATTACCGGCCACCAAGAAGGCAATCACCAGGAAATGGTGCTACTCTGAGACGCTGGCTGGACACTGTTGATGAGATATATGATATGGAAAGACTCAAACCTCTTCTGAGAATTCAGCAATCAGAGTTTACTGAGAAATAGGACTAATGGACTTCTTATAAAACCCATCACAAAGACATTACCAACTCCTTTGAAGACTGAGATATTTTAAGTTACATCAATATGTTGCTTGCTCATACATTGCTTGTTCTGTAATAACTAAATGCAATAGACCATGAAGCACATTTGATCCAGTCACACCTGTATACAGTTGCCAATATGCACTAACATAACACCGTTGTTTTTTCTGGTCACTAATCATCACTGAAGATCTTCCACCTGTGTCCCCTTTTATGTTCATTAAAAACTTAACAAACTCTATAAAAATCTCAGCTTGTTAATGGACAGTTATTGCGTGCTTATATATTGTGCATTTCCTAATCAGCTTGGAAGATAGAAACTCTCTGTATTTCCAGACCTTAAACGCACAATATGTAATTTCAGCCGCTAGGGGTCTCTCGATCAAAACAATAACAAAAGACGACGTGTGATGACGACGACGTGTGATGACGGTGTGAAGTAGCAAGGGATCATGGGAGTTGTCTTCGTTGTTAAACGGTCAGCTTCACCGGGATTACTCCGAAATTCATGGTTCAGGGTGTTTTTACCAGGAGCCGAATTATCCGCAGAGGTCTCCTCCTCTCCAGAACAAACGGACCCGCTGATTACAGGTAAAAACACTGAATAAAGCAGTTTCATCTAAGAGATCGGTGTTTCTCCGACGATGTACGGCGACCCACGGACGTCAGATACAGACTGTTAGCTGAACTGCTGCTAACACTTGTAGCACTGCTGTACACTTATAACTTTTCATTCAGATGTTCGTCCGGTTTCTCCCGGCAGCCGAATTATCCACAGAAGTCTCCTCTTCTCCAAAAATCCAAATATTAATTAAAGCTGTTTTACCTTAAAAACCAGTGTTTATCCAACAATGTTTGGTGACCACCAGGCGGCTAGCCGAGCTGCTGCTAACACTTGTCCGGCTTTTTCCTATGGCTTTTTCTCATATAACATAAGTTCCAGATGTTTGTCCGGTTTCTGCTGGGAGCCGAATTATCCACAGAAATCTCCTCTTCTCCAAAATCAAACGTACACGCAGATTAAAATAGTTAAAAAATACTACTAAAAGCTGTTTCACCTAAAAAAAATCAATATTTCTGCAGTTGTTTGTTTCCTGGAGGGGCTGTTAACCGAGCTGTTGCTAACATTTGTTTATCTGAAATGGTCCGTTACTTTTATTAAATTATACATTTCTCTGGGTTTGACAATTGTTGGAAACATTTGGGATAATGTAAGTACACAACTCAACAACATATATAACATAAGTCTAGTTATTTTTAAACATTTTAATGTGGAATAGTTACATATTATTCCATTAAAGACCCCCTGTAGAGCCTTTGACCTCAAGAAGCACTATGAAGCAGTGTTTTTGTGATTTGGTCTGTGTTTTGTTTATATTGTACACACACACCCATGCACGATGTGGTCCACATTCCCTAATGCATCAATTGTTTCACACTATTCCGCACATTTGTGAGACCTCAAGGAAACAATGCTTTTTGATAAACAACAGTCAGCGTTACTATAACTTTTGTTTGTTTACAGGGAAAATCAGGGTACCTTTAAAAATTCTCCTGGTACAGGCATCCCGCAGTGTGATATCCCTGTTGGTGTTAAATTGCCCATGAGCTCTGAAACAACAGCTCTGGAGGAAGTGTAAAGTGGGTCCTGTTTTCTTTTCTACTGTACAAATTCTGTTGATTTATGATTTTATTTTTCCACAACATGGCTTGACAAAGCCCTGAAATATTCTGGAAAAGATGGATTGTTTAATTGGAGTTTAATTTCTCCAGTAATAGATGTTTTTGGTCTTTGATTCATGGATTTTGTTGTTGATGATGATATTCTTTGCATGCAGCACTCTAGTCCTGGCTTATATGAATTCGTGGTGTCTTGAAAGACCATGCAGGCCTAACATTAGTGTGACACAATATTAAAATTTCATTCATTCTGAAGATTTTACCAGCTCAAACAGACTTTCAGTGTTTTAAACTTTGTTAATCCAGCAGGAAAGGAATAAAACAGCATGCTGAAATCAAACATTGATTTTCTTAGAACAGCAGTATTACTTCCTGCCCTTTTACTTCACAGAATCCCGCGCTCTTGCGCCTCTCTGATTCAAAAGGTCACCACGCAGGAGAGGAGAGCTCCTCATCTCTCGTGACACAAAATCCTCCTGCTCATGCAGAGCGATTAGAGCCTTACTATTGATAATTGCTCTCCACTTGAAAGACGGGAGAGTGAGGGAGGGGAGCGTGTTGACGAGACTGATGTGTGTCAGTGGCGCATGTAGGGAGACAGAGAGAGATTTGCTATGATTGATCAATTTACACAGATTAGCGTGAGATGTCGGCCCATTTTTGCAATTTACATCCATCCGTCTGCTCTGTTTCGTTTCACTCGCGCTCGACTACATTTTGCATTCAAAGTAATGGTGATTTTGAGTTTCTTTGATATCATAATGGCCACAATCCTGGTGATTAAGACACTGTAAATGGAAGATGGTTGGTGTTTTTACATAAACTTTGTCCTCTTGTCTTCTTCTTCTTCTTGCCTTTGCATCCAGTGTATTAGCAGAGAATGTATTTCACTGTATAGGATCACAGATATGTGCATGAGGCCGGTATTCCAACCACCACGCGTTAATATCAAGCGGAAAGGATTATTTCACTGGTATCTGGTGTCTTGCATCAGTTAAAAGATCATATGATGGGCAGCAGTTGCACAGTGTTTACAGAAAAAGGCTTGCAATGTGATCGCTGGGGTCGAATCTCAGGCCAGGCTGGGATAAGTGAGCAGAAGTATGTAAGTGCGCTTGTAACCACTGTGTTAGTTAAGACGCCATCATCTGTTTGGACTCGATCTCCGTTTATTCTGATGGGGTTATATGAACAAGAAGGTACTGGTGGTTTATGGGGGAAAAAACTGTAAAAATGTTGTGGATAAATGTTTAAATATTTATAGACTTATAAATCCAGCTATGTCCCTGAGCAATTAGTGAACAATGGCGAGCGTTTTTAGATGATAATGCAACTTTCCACCTTTCAAAACTCTTTAAAAACATTTTGATTTAGGTCCTCCAGATGCCAAATGTAGCACGATCTGCATGGCTTGAAATTGCCTGAGGAGAAATTTTCCATTTCCAAAACAGCCAGCGTGTCTTTTCAATTGGAAATTTAGAAACAAAGACCGATGACAGCCCAGATAAGGCAATTGCGTAGGAAGGATTTATATTGATATCTGAGTGAAATAGGGAGCTGTCAGTCATCTATTGTGTTACATGAAACGACATCTTTCCCGAGCTTTACCAGAATACATGATAGAAGTGAGAACTGGTCCGGTGATGGAAAAATAATAGTTGAAGGTAAAACACAGTTACAGTACAAAGGGTTTATAGAGACTGGCCTTCAGTTGCCTCTTGCAGCAGCAGCCTATCAATGACTTTATGTCACATATGACACTGTTTTCTAAACCTGATGACAGTCAAGAAGTGTTCCTCACTGGCAGCTGTCAAGGAGCAGTTGGTGAAGAGTGAATATGAGAGGTTGAATGAAAACAAAGGTGTGGCAGATGGAGGGAGGGATGAGGAAGAAAAACATACACTCAAGTGAAGTTGCGGTGTCAACATGACCTACAATGAACTGTTACAGCTGCTCACAGGACACTCCCAGCATCATTTTTTATATTTTTCACACTTTTCCGTCCTTGGTGAATGTCTAAACCATACCTAATATCTTGATTTGAGTCATACCAGTGGTATCTGCTGTACGAATTCCTTGATTTAACCAAGAATGTGTAACACTACAACAATTCATATCCACCTCACTTTATAGATGTAAACACTGGCACATGGGTTGTAGAATATCTTGTCCCTGCCTGTAAAAAACATCCACCTTCAAGCATTTACTGAAGGTGGATATTACACAAGGAGTTACTGATTAATCACAGATGATCATCTAGTTACTGGCAGGGACACTGACACATTACAGAATAACATAAACAAAGAGAGAGAGAGAGAGAGAGAAATCCCAAATGCTACTATATAATTTAAGACATATAAAAACACTTTGAATTGAAACTGCTTTGAATAGTAATTTGTGCCTGATAAGGTTTTTCCTCAAATAATTACCTTGTGAAAAATTACATCTACTTATTGGACCTCATTGAAAAATCTAGAATCTATGCAAATATTGTTCAATTTACTGTTGCAGGACACAAGATGCCTACTATTTCATTGAAAAGTCTATTCTCAGTGTATGTGCACTGGAAGTTTCAGGTTTCCAAATCAAATTTATGAACTTGAATACTGGAACACGAGTAAGGGGGGCTTTCAAATTGATCAGCTACAACATCTTTTTTTAGTTTTGTCCTTTTTTAGGTGCAAATTGCATATTGCTGTGAGATTCATTCACTGCACTTCACTTGATAGACTACAATTTACCAGTGTGGGTGGAAATGTGACTTCTTTGTTCCTAAAATTTGTGAAAAGGATGATTTTATAACTGCTGCTCTTGTCTTTTTCTGTTTGTTGTGGCTAACACAGCTAACGCTAATGATCTAGGTTTCTATATATTACCAAAAAAGTTATAATATGTACGTTTATTCCTATGAAAACTACTTGTTTACTGTTATTTACAACCTTATCTTACACTTTTGAGGTAATAAATCCTGCAAACTGAATACAGCGGCTTCCCATTGTGCTTTTGACATCTAAACGTTTAAAACCCCCCCCATTAGCACCATTTTCTGCTAGCACATGCATTCATCTTTAAAATTGCATAATTGTGTCGTAGTAGGCAAACCACTGCTGAAATCCTGCTTTGACCCAGATAATAGGAACCTATTAGATGCTACAAACAGTGACCTCAGAGGTGTGCAACAGGTGACCTAAGCTCCTATTTTAGGTCAAAGCTAATCCACTAGAGAACTGATGGTTTTGACCACACTAGCAGAGAGGTGCTAACTGCACTGTTCTATATTACTCCAACTCTTAAAGGGAATATGTCATGTTTGTGGGGGGTGTTTGTCGGTTATCTCTGCTGTTATAATCCTGGAAGTTCATTGTGTTTATATGGTTACATATCAGGTGTAAAATGGACCATGATTAGGTGTTCTGAACAAATCAGTATGGCTTTTTGTCCAGAGGAGGCAGGAAGAGAAAATATAAGTGATGGACACCAAAATCATCAGCCTTGATATACCATGTGTACACTTTTTTTTGTATGGATTGCACAAATTAACTTTACTAAATTATATATTATGAACAAAATAATGTGCTGCTGAATTTCTACTTAAACAAGTTAAAAAATACGTTTTCTGAAATGATTAATTTGCTTTTGAGTTCAGCACTGGCACTCTCTAGCTCGGCCTGGCCTGGTTGTAGAAGGGTGCCACTGTTATTCATGTTAACAGATATACTGTACATGTTTTTTTTATGGACCTAGGTGGATTTTGGGGGTTTCCCCAATGTCACTACACTTAAAGCATGCTAAACCCCAAAAAATAATATCTTATACATGTTCTTGTTTTCCTGAAACAGCAGTAAAATTCTGCTTTTTTTTTTTTTTTTTTTTTTTTTTAAATAAAATTCACATTAGGAAGCCAGCATGAAACTTGTGTGATACAGCACAGTTTTCAATCCTGATTTAACAAAGCACAGCAGGGTGAGGAATGGTATGAACACTCCCCTTCTTTGCCTGGAATTAAAAATAGGCTAGATTTATGCTCAAAATGTTCCAGTCAGTAAAAAGTATAATCTTTCTGTGAAGCAGGCGCCACATTTATTTATTTTCCATTCATACAAGCTGTTTTCATGTCATCATCATGATTTTATCAAAGCAGCACTCTATGAGATAGAGGAACGCTCTGTCTCATTGTGGAATAAAGCTCTAAAATCGACCTGAAGATCTGCAAAAACAGCAAGCATTAACAGAGCTCCAGAGTGACTAACCACAGCCACATGTGGGACAGTTGGCACATGCACCACAACATGGCAATTAAGTCCGTCAAACCCTTGAGTCATTGCCCACCCATGGTACATCAAATCCATCACCAGACCTGGCTGTAAGATGTCCATTGTATTGTTTCTGTTTGAGTGATGTGCGTCAGTGGATCAGCCTCCACACACACACCCAAACTCGCATTAGAGGGGTCCTTGATGAAAGCGCCTTATGTCATCGGTAATTGAATCTTCACTCCTGTGTCTTGTCTGCTCCTATCTAAAGCCTTTGGAGGAGCAGATTATCCTCTCACACAAGACACAAATCATCTGTTTCTCATAAAAAGCTGCTCGTAATACCCATTACCCATCAGTAATAGATCCATTTTTCTCATCACTGCTGCTCTGCTTGCTGTCGATCCAAGAACAAACCGGCATGACGGTTTCTGCAAGAGCAGTGTGGAGTGAAGACTTTCTGCAGGGTTAAATAGATGAGAAGGTTCTGGAAAAAAAAAAGACACATCTGCCCAAAATAACTGCTAAAGTCTAAGGGAGTCCTTACAACACCTAAAGAGGAAAAGTCATTATTAGCATGGTACAGAGCCTGGCAGAGGCTTGTTACTCGAAAACTGTAATTTATTGCTCATTACTCTTAAAGTTATATTATTACTTTACTTACTCACACCCCACAAAATTGGTAATTGCATCCTCTCCCCTCAAAATCCAAACTTCACATGTGCACCTCTGTGGATAATCACTCGTAAATGCAGCTAAGGCTTTAAATTAGTCTTTTTTTATAGAGTTGTGATGCTATATTGGATGCTGTTTCAGCACGAACTGATCAGATTAAATGCAATTGTGTTTTGATTTTGGACAGAGGCACACGGATATGTGTTTTTTTTCACATCCTTTAAGAAACATTGCATTATCTCTGATATTATATAAACAGGTTTCGATCAGCATCCTCAACTGGTGCTGAACAGCAGTATGATGTTCAAATGTGTGTGAGATAAAAGCAGTTACATCTGCGGAATCAGAGTGTTAAATTTTAATGACGGACCTTGTCTTGGGTCTGGACTCTGAAAGATAATCAGGCAGAAGTCCTGCTGCAGATGGCTACAAAATTAGATTCATGAGGAACTCTCACGTGTGTGTTTTGGGTGTTTGTGTGCATGTGTTGATGTATGTGTGTGTGTGCATGTGATTTTGTGTCACTGTGTGTCTTCCTGTTTTAAGGTTTGTCTCCATGCAAGTGAGGGAGAGAAATATTAAGGGAAAAACGGTGTCATTTATAGTTAAGGCTCCATATGTGCTTCTGTTTATGTTTATTTTACTACTCCACTGAACATTTAGCACTATATACTGTAGATTATTAGATTTTTTAACATTTGATAGTGCTTTTTTTTGTCTCAGAGGTGCAAATTTTACAGTTTACCTACCTTGTCCAGTATGTTTCCTAGTGAAAAACATATGGGCAAAAATATACCTACAAAACATTAAATCCTGTTACTGTTTAACTGTAGGTTTCTTCCTGTTGCGCACTTACTGTACATACTAACCAGAGTCAACTTGATCATGTGCTGCCGTGTCCGGAGGTGGATGTGGGTGGCTGCTGCTGGACGTCAACCAACCAATGAATCAATCAGTGACGAGGTTCGGAATGCACGACACTACATGCACATATCCACAATAAAGCCTCACGTGCATTGATGTATAGGCTTGCACATGGTGAGGATATGACTGGACCCATACATATATAATATGTCCGCTTGTATACACATGACACAACAGGATGGCAATACACTCTTCCTGTCTGCAATTTAACCAGGGTGTGAGGTTAAAATCACTGACAAAATCACTGCCTAGGAGGTGCAAGGTTTAACCTGGGTGATATTGATATTGAGTGGAATGAACATTTAACCCCAAATCAGCAAAAGGGCTAGAAGGAAGTAGCATTCGTAGATCTGAAAACTGCTGAGTGCGTATGCAGATGGCTCAACTGAATTTGACACAGAAAGAAAAAAAATCCAAGCTCATGAGTTTGTAACAGGTAATGTTCAATCTAATACAAGATATTTAATCATGGGCCCAGCTTTAAATACTCCACTAATGTTGACCTGGCATCCGTTCTTTTTGAAAGGTTAGTTTATGCACACGGTCTTCTTGCTGGTACAATTAAGCCCTTTTCAGACACAGAATATGGAAAATTACTGGCTTTATTTATATGTTAAAGTAATGGCTTTTTGTCATGCAGATCTACAGTAGTTGGCAGTTATAAATGTTTATTTATATGATTTTTATATAGCTTTGTTCAGACATGATAGGGCCTTTATGGTGATATCTGGCAGTTGGTGTACTTGTTAACCCGAGCAGTGAGTTAGAAAGTATTGATATCAGAGAGGAAGAGTGTTTGCTGTTCTCTCACAGTCTGCCTCACTGATGGATTGAAGCCTTAATTAATGACTGTCATGAGCACAAGTCACCTCGTCTGTCTCACAGTGAGCCTAATCACCTAATACATTTTCTCACCAGTTTCATCGTTTATTAGAGGACTCTGCTGCCTTCTGCATAATGCCCAACAGAATGAATGGCAATTTGTTAATTTGGGACATTTGTACATGTCTGTATAAAGCATCTTCTATGTTTTATGTCTCCTTTTGTTTCATCAAAGTACTGGTTGTCAACAAAAAGATTTAGAAGTATGTTGTCCGGATCAAATTATAAGATTATAAGTTTAAGACAAATATTAACAGGTAATTCATGAGAAGCGTCTATTGAATCATCTATTATATCTGCAATCAAATTTATACACCTTGCTTCTTGGATTATACAGATTCAGTTATATACAGCTACATAATCACATTATATTATGGTATTGTGGTACATAAATAGGAGAACATAACAGCCATAATGACTTTAATGAGTGTTATTGAATGAGCAGAATGTAATTAAACTTTTGAATGGTGATTTGGGGATTTCTTTTTTTTTGATAAATACAGGTCAAATTTTACCTGTAATACTTGACAAATTGTGTTCAAATGTGTGTAAGTTGCACAAAAGGGGAAAAGAAAAAAGGAAAGGTCATAAAAGTTATAAAATATCAGACTACACAGTTGTGTTTAAGGTGTTTCTCTTCTCTCACATATAAAAACGGGTCCCATTTGAACTGAACAGTAGCCTATGTAACAGTTAATTTACCCTGTAATTTCTCTCTTTGCGTATTTGACTTCATTCTGCTGTTGACTTTACATTCCTCTTACGTCTTTACTTGTGCTATGTTGAAAGTGTTACAGAAATGTTACAAGGTCGAACCAAGTGAGATGGCTATCTTGCCTTTTTGCGTAAAAGTGACTCATTTGTTCAGACATGAGACCGACATTAAATTATTTTTTTTTATCACATTAATGTATCAAGGTGCATGTCTGAAATGGGATTTAGATAATCACCTCATAAGAATCAATACAGATTCATCTTACCTAATGTTTTTACTAGACTCATGCCCAAGTATTTAAAAAGGTAAAACTGCTAGAGGACAGAGCAGAAAAACATCTTTAAATAATCAAACCATTCTGTAGGAGAAAGTTATGTCACTATGTAATCGAGGCAAGTCCTATCAGTTGGATCTCAGCATGTCTGAGCCGTGTCTGAGTCTGCTCCGCTGAAACATAAATACATTACGGATTAAGATTTATCCTGCCAGAGACTGAGGTACTCATCATCCCTGTATCAGTAAATCATTTTGTGTAAGAGGAGATAGTTGGATCCACTTGCCTGTGTTGTGTAAGAAATGTCCACAGGCCACACTTTTCAAACTGAAAATAAAGGTGTCTCCTACATCTGGAACAAAATCTGTAACTATAGGTACAAGATAATTACATTTTTAAATTCTTAGAAACCTTACCATCCTCTCTTAGCCAATTGTTACATAACAGGGCTCATGACAGCGAAGGCTCAAAGGTCACTGAACATTCTGGAGTAGTTTTCATTTAATTATGGCTCAATAACAAATTAGGTTTGTAGGCTATGGTTTTCCAGTTGACCAGCCTGTTATTAGAAGATTTAATTTCAAGGAAGTTGCCAATGAATACAAGGGTCTCCCCTTTGGTTCCCATCTCAGGGGAAATGCTAGATAGTGATGTTGCTTTGCGTTCACACGGCAGCAGTGTTTAAATATTAATACCACGGTGATCCTAGAATGACCATGTCAAAAAAACAAAAGTTAAATCAGACCCATGTTGATATGAATTGAAGCTTTTCTTACTTTATTAGGCTTCTTGGAAAGTAGATGTTATTTTCTGTATTATGTAGTGAACTCTTTATCCAGATCCAATATTTACACTGATAATCAGCATTTATCAACAAACAGTTGCTGTGAAATTCAGTTTAGTTGCTTGATAAATGTTTCTCATTCCTGTGGATATTTGGCCAAATGTGGTGCCATGTCCAGTTAGTTGATGCTATCCCTGAAATGTGATATGAGTGGTATGGCTCATTAATACAAATCCACAGTGAATTGTTATTCCACTCTACAGTTCTCCGTTTTAGCGTCTTTCAGCTCTTTGTTTTGGTTTTTATGACCTGTAACTTTACAGTTTTGATTCGCACTTTCGTCCATCTTGCAGTGATGATATGTCAGTGTTCCTCAGCCCTGAATAGAGGCCAAAAAACAACAATCAAAACATTATTGCAATTTTAAATGAAATACAGAATCTCTGATTTTAATCTGGTAAATTGAATTACAAAGTAATAATTTCAGCAGTTACTGACTATCATTTCGTAGACATGTCCTATCAGCATGCATAAAACAGCTAGTTAACTAATCTCCACATGTCAGCACCATGTGAGGGTTTCTGAGAACAACACAGACTAGACTGTTAACCGAGTGAGGGTCTTGGTCTTGGATCAACAAGTGATGCAGCTGTCAGAGTGATTGACAACACAGAATGTGATCAAACAGATCTTGCAGGATAGGGCATTAAATCAGACCAGTGATAAGAGGGTAAAATCAGAATACTAGATGAATAAAGGAATAGAAATCAGAGTGTCCTGATGAAAAAAAACAAAGGGATGTCTTGTCAGCCCAGAGACGCAGGACATCAACCAGACTGATTTAAAGCAAGTACACCTACAGTAATCTAAAGCAATCACTGAACATGGCAGATTGCTGAATGTTCTCAGATATTACGCTCCTCAGGCTCGCCAGGCTGCAGTGTGGCATCTCGTCTCTGCTTCCTTCTCTCCCAGAATAACTGTGACGACACCACTGCGTGCATTAGACCATCTCAGCTCTCTGGCTAACTTCCTGATGTCCCCAACCTTGCTATAACGCGCTTAAGGTCAGTTATGACATCGTGTTGCATAAATAGGATCTTACAGACCTTCACTGTGTCATTAGTCACCAATATAGCAATTACATCTCCATTCTCTCGCCATGTGTGCCTTTAATGACTGATGTAAGGCTTTTGATAAAATGGCAAGTAGATTAAAATATTTCATGAAAGCTCTTGCTTCTACAGTGACATTAAATTTCTAAGAAGTGGAGGTCAACACGGTTTAAGCAGTTAAATTAGTCTGGTATTCACAGAAGTGCCCTTTCTTTCCTTGGTAAAAACATACATTTAGCTCAGGCCTTGTATGTGAACATTTTCTTGTTTCTTACAGTATAGGTGTGTATATATACAAAGGGTGGCAAAGTGTTCAACATACAAAAACCATCACTGCAAGAATAACTCCATGAGTCATGTTTGACTTTTTATTCCTTTTTCTTAGTGCAACATTTCTTGGATCACTTTGTGTTATTTAATGTGGGGACACTATGCTCATCATTAACTTCAAAGCATTATTATGAGCAGTGACAACTGACATAGTCCACCTGTTAAGCACAGAAAGAACTGAAACTCTTCTTAAAAGAAATTATTCCCATCCTTCCTCTTAACAACAACACTGAAACAAACTAAAAAACAAAAGTTATTAAGTACATTTACTCAAGTACTGCACTTAAGTAGGGTTTTGAGGTATCTGAGTATTTTTTTGAATGCTGCTTTCACCTTCTACAATGCTGCATTTCAGAAGGAAATGTTTACTTTTTACTCTACTACATTTGTCAGTCAGCCATAGTTACTTCTCAGGTGTTTAGTTGGGACCCCTTCTCATAATGTATATGTCTGTGGGTTGTTAGCAGTTCAAACATCAAGTGTTTCCGCCTCTAAACTTTTTAGATGGTTTCATTAAATAACTGTTTGAGACCTGAGAGGTAAAATTATCAATATTTCACAGTTCAGCGGGACTTTGAATATCAAACCTTTTCTTTTGCATTTTTATATGGTGGTTTTGGTACTTATCTTAAAATACACACAAAAACCCTGCTCTGGTTTCTTATCAGTTTATATTTCAAAAACTTGTCCTTCCTTTGTTTTTATGCTTTTATATTTACTATACAGTATATTTACTATTCTTGGGTCACAATTTTTGCTCCATTAGCTGTTACAATAATACATTTTTGCATTTCTTATTTTTTGTTTCCTGGAGTATATTCTGTTTCAGTTTAAAACAGTATTGTTGTTTGCTGCCTGTGATAAAAGAGCAAAAGGCTGGTTTGATCTGGAGTTGACAGAACCTTTCTAGTCCCAGTCTACCTGTAATGTGAACTGTTATGTGATCGCAAATCATCCACTGGGGGCGCTGGAGGCAGCATGGCTGCCTGTCTGAATAGCATTGCTATGTTTGTTACAGCTCTTCATTGATGCTACATGATGATTACACTGAGTGAAATCCATATAAATATGGACATATTTCTTCACTACAATGTAAAAAAAAAATGACTGCACAACATTAGTATGGACCCACTGACATAATAACATAATGCTGATGAAGAATTACAATTTAAGGGAGAGGTGTTATTTTAATTTCTACTTTAGATAGAAGATCTGTGGTTAAAGGAACACTTCAATATTTTGGGAAATAAACTTTCTTTCTTCCTGAGAATTAAATAAGAGGATCAACACAATTCCCTTTGTGTTAAGAATCAAACTCTGTATACTCTGAACTACAGAGAGATTTACTTGGCAGTGATGGATAGATAGATAATCAGTATAGTGTGAACTCTTTTGAAAAGGGCTTGAATGTAGCAGATGTTCATGTATATGTAAAAGTCCCTCGTTACAGGTTTAAAGACAGCGAATAAGCATAAATACCCAAATGTTTAAGTCTCCATTAGTTTAAGTCTGGCTGAGTTTGTCAGGTTATCTTTCATTTTACCACAAAACATTTGATTGAAATATTTTCAGATAACAATATTTGGTGAGGCATTCCAGAGTTGAATTCCTGCGCTAACTCATACCTCTCATTGTAATGCTCCGGCACTGTTTGTCCCTCAGCACATTTTGTACTTATCTACATTGTGACATTGGCACCAATTTCCCTGCACTCACGCAGGTACAAACATTGATGCTTTTTTTGGGATGCTGATGGTGATAGTAAATAACTGATGCTCTGACTAGTTCACCATGATTTGCTGATTGCAAACCTTGTACATTGTGATCTTGTTAAAATATTTTTGAGTTTGAGTGTTCCCTTGGATTAATTTGGTTTAGTTTATTCAATTTATTTATATCAGGAACCATGTAGAAAATACATTCATCAGACAAAGAGAAAAGATGCTTTGTACCAGATTTAGCTACCAGCTCATTTCCATCTGGTGTCCCGCAGGTGAACAGAAACAATCAAACACAGAGAAGAACCTATCATCTCCTCTACAAATGGACAATCTATTGCCAATCACGCAAGCACAATGTGCACAAACACACACATACACAGAGTCATGTTTCCATCACTTCAGAGGACATTACATTGACTTACAGTCATTTCCTGGAGACTTATCCTAACATTAACTATAGCCACCACATGCCTAACCCTAACCTTTACCCTAACCTTAACATAACCCTAAACTAACCTTAACTTTAAACCAAGTCTTCACCCTAAAATTGATGATTTACATTAAGGGGACTTGCTTTTTGTCCCCCTAAGGGAGGCTAGTCCCCACAACGTAGGAATATCTGGACCACACACACATACATGCACACACACTGTAACACATTTCGTAAGAATAGATACAAAGCAGAATGTCAAATTAATGCTGACAAGACTGTTTACTTAAAATCCTTTTTTTTTTTTTACTTAATGGGAGAAAATATGGAAATCAGTGCAGCTTTTCAGACTAACAGGTAGCTTATTCCATTTTTAATGGATTGAAAATAAAAAAAGAGAGATGCTACACTCTCTCCTTGAAGCAGACCTTCAGTGGTGGAGCAGCAGCATGGGAGCTCAACACATAGGTCTCATCAGGAAGAAAGCAAGTGTTTGTCTTCGGCTAATGGAGACAACAATGCATATTAATGAACGGCATAATCAGGTATCTTCCTAATGAATGCAGCAAGGAGTAGAGCACATGGTGTCACCGATTAGTAGGGGGGCAGTGTTATAGCACACCGCTGTGTCCCTGACTTCTCTCACACACACACACGCACAAACACACGTACAGGCACAGGATGATGCAGGATGTTCTCTGTGTGTGTGTGTGTGAGTTGACAGGATAGAGTATACAGGCGTATTGCTGATAGCGAGGAGCTGGCACGTCAGAGAGAGCGAAAGTACTGGACACTGTGTTTCTGGTTCATCTCAGGGGAAAATGCTGAACTTATAAAAGCAGGTGCAAATAAAGTAGAATTAAAACCAAGATGAGTACAAACTGTGTGTTATGTTTTAGCTGCAGGCTGTAACAAATATATATTACGCACTGGTTTTTGTTGTTGCTGTTGTTGTTATTGCTCTTGTACAACCTCTTATTAACATGATCAGGTGGACTCAAGGATGAAAAGGACAAATTTGGTGTAAAAAAGCCAATTAAATCTACAACGTGTACTAGGAGATGGAACAGCCAGTATGTTTTTTTTTTATTATTTTATTGTAGCTGTTAAATGTGTGTGTGTGTGTGTGTGTATTCACCCAATATCAAATTTGCTTTTGCTCAAGTGCAAATGTTTCAGGATTTCTGCAGGAAGAAAAAAAAAAGTTCCACTCTCCATGCACGTGAATTTATGAAGAAGTAAGATTTGGATTATTGTACTGCACCTGAAGTCACCATGGTGCAGGCAGATCTGATTTTTTTTTTTTTTCACCTCTAGTGATGCCTATACGATGGTTTCATATGTGTTTAAACACTGGATTGATTTCCTTTCCTGTTTAAACAACCATGAAGCTTGGAATTCTCTGAACACAGATTCAAGTGAGTTGCCACTTAAACTTAAACTTCTGTATTTGTTTAACATAATTGCTGTTTAGATCCAGATGCTACAGGCAGACCTACGCTGCACCGAGGATGTAAATTATGGAGGCTGAAAATTTGATTAGATTATGTTATTTACTGCAAAACAGCAGCATGAGATTTTACATCAGCAAGACATATTTCTGGATTTTTATGACAATGCTAATATTTATGAATGAAATTTGAGTGTTGACTTGTAATAGCTTCCAATTGATTGATTGATTCTCTTCAGAAGTGCTGAGTGCAGAGTTTGGCACCAGTGTATCCAACAGCAGAATGAAGTTGACATAGAGGAAATGAGAAAAGATGCAAAAGCATTTGTTTTTTTTTTTTATTATATCTTAAGATTTTGTTTGCAAAAATTGACATTGACAATAAATATACATTCACAATAAAAAATAGTTCAGATTGCAAAGAAACATTGAAGTGTACTTAGCCATTATAAAATCTATGACAAGATGTAAACAACATTGTTTTTCCCAACACTGCAGCTCCTGAGCCAAGAGTCTTTTTATTTTCCTCTGCTCTCTGGATCTGTAAAAGGCATGACGTCAACAAAACACATTTTACGCACTGATGCGCGAGTCTCACAAGGTATGAAGCCACGTCACACACTGGGCTCTGATTGACAGAACAAGCAAACATTCTCAAATGTCTCGTGGGGAATGTTATTTTCTTTTCTTTTTTTTTTTGGCGATCGTGTCAAGTCAGTGTCCTTGGGAACAGCGCTTCGCCGGAGCGCGCTGCGGCGGCCACGGCGTGCCCACACCACCGGTGTCAGTTCAAGCGCAGCCGGCCACCCAGGTCGCCTCTCAAGCGGACGCACCAGGCTCTTTCTACTTTCAAAGATTTGTCTTGCATTTTGCACCTCACAGTCTGCTTAACTGATCACACATCTCTCTTTGTCTTTACCCTGGCCGCCTCCTACAGCCTTCTCTTTAATGTACATGAGATCGCTGTGCACGCTGGGTCTCCGGGCGCACGGGGTCACCATGCCGTATGCCTCTCCAATGTCCTTCAGCTTCTTGTTTTTCAGAGACTTTCTGTGCAGCATGTCGCAGTACTGCACTGACACTTTCCGGTGAAGGTCGGGGCTCATTTCGTGAGGTAGTTTGGCCAAGGTAAACAAAGTCTGAAACATCTTATCCACGTTCTCGTTGCGCTTGGCGGAGATCTCGAAGTACGCGCACTTCTCGTCTCCGTCCACCAGCTTCTCGATCTCTTCTTGCTGCACCTCCCGGTAAAACTCTCTGTCACCCTTGTTCCCGCAGATGACCAGAGGCACGTCGATGTTCTCTTTGATCTTGTTCTTCAGGCACGACTTGGTCTCATAGATCTGGCGCTTGAGTCGCTGCACCTCCTGGAAGGAGTCTCGGTTGTCCAAACTGAAGACGAGGATGAACACGTCGCCTGGAAGGAGAAAAAAGATGCTTTGGTTAACTTTGCTTGCTTTTGAGTCATGCAAAATGTTAAAGATGCACTTTGAATTATTTCTAACCCTGCAGTAGGTTATAACAAGCACTCGTGCACCCTGCAGCCACGCGCTAAAGGCGCACAGTGAGCTGCATTTTTTGCACGATTCTTCATAACTACAGTCTATCCTGCACAAACAGAATGATACAGATATGGATAAGTACCTGTCAGTATGGATAGTCTCCTCATGGCGGGGAAAGGGTGGTTCCCTGATGTATCCAGTATGTCTAGCTGGTACACGTCTCCCTTGATGCTGTACAGTTTCCTGTGAAAGTCCTCTATCGTTGGCGTGTACTGCTCGTCGAACCTCCCGTTCAGGAACCTGGACACGATGGCTGTTTTCCCAACTTTGGTGGATCCCAAAATCACCATCCTGTAGCAGTTCTTTGCTGGGATGTCAAAGTCGCTCTCGGAGGGTGTCATTTTCTTAATCATGGTTAAAACCCCGGCGCACTGACCGCTTCTCTCTGAATATGTCTGAGTGCGTAAAAGACGCCTGAGCAGCCTTTATACAGCTGGGGTTGTCTTGATGCTCTGCTGTGCGTTTTCTGTCTGAGAGTCGAGACTGGAGTGGTGTATTTAAGCGCGCGGGCAGACCCCTCCTTTCGTTCACGTCACAGCTCAGTCAGTAAGCAGTCGGTGCTCCATTGAGCGCAGGGAAAAGCGGACCAAACTCCCACTGGTGCGTCAAGCTGTCATTTCTAGTGAAGACAAAAGTGGAACTCTCGGGAAACGATAATGAGCAGATCATCGAAAACATATATATAATACTGAAGGGATGAGATATACCAAGTGACACTGCACGTAACGGTATAACAACAACTTCCAAGAAGTCTTACTAAGTTAATAATTGACCCTTCTTCCGGCACTTAACCCGGTTCGGAACACTGTGTGTAAAATCAGGGTGAACCTTTGACTTTTCCACAAAATATCAACCCTCCAGAGCGGATATGAGTTCCACTAGACTGAGCAAATATGTAGCAAGACAGTTACTGCTAAGCTGGATTTATACTCAGACATCCTCAATCTTAAAGAGACTTTTTTTTTTTTTTTAATAAACTGTGGTTATTGTTTTAGTTTGCAATCTGCAGCACTGAGCATTGTTTTGAGTGTATTCTCCTGCTTCCATTAACTCTTTCCATTTCAAGATTTGGCTACAGTCGTATATCCACCATTGCTGTATACAAAGTCATATTGATTTATGTATTCATTCATTTCCTCGGTGACTGCTGCAGCCGCTTCTTCATGTCAGCAGGCAGAGGAGGGAGGCTGCTGCAGCAGCTTTGTCTGAGGCGAGTGATGCTGCAGTTATCAAAGTGATCAAAAGGGGGCACTCGGGGTACAAAGTTCTACAGATGGAGGAAATGACTTATCTGGTGAAAAAGCTTCAATGTGGAGAGGCTTTGTGTGTATGTGTCAGCATATAATAATGATAATAACAATAATAATAATGATAATCATAAGTTTACTTATATAGAACCTTTTAAGAGCAGACGTCACAAAGTGCCTCATAATAAAAATAAACAAAAGAGGGAAAAAAGCAAATAAGAAACAGAGAAACAGACATTAAATGCAGATATCCTGCTAAGAATACAAGACAAAAACAGAACAATGCAAAACAAATGAAAGCAAGTCTGAACCCCAAGCTGCTTTTAAAGGTGTCCAACAGGGTCTTAAGTCCAAAGTTCCAAAGTTTAGGAGCTACAACCTCAAAAGTACAGTCTCCTTCTGTATTGAGCCCGGGACAAGCAACAAGTCTTGATTTAAGGACCTCAGATTCCTACTGGTGTTATACAGCTGCAGTAGCTCTTTAATGTAGACAGGTGCCCGGTCATGCAGAGCTCTGAATGTGATTACAAGGATCTTGAGCTGGATTCTGAATTTGATGGGAAGCTGCTGTAAACTCATCAGAGATTGGTGTTACATGAGACCTTTTGGGGGACTTGGTCAGGAGCTTGGCAGCAGCATTTTGGATCATATAAACCGTCTCCATCTGTCTTTAAGTGGAGAGTTGTTTTTTTTTTAAGCACAGCTGCCAAATGCAAAAAGACATGAAGCTGTCTATTACCATGGTCATTCATCTATAATAAACAGTTATTGTAACAGTTATCACAGAGGAAAAAGATGTGTGTGGCAGTGAGAACAAAGCTTTTAAAAAAAAAAAAAAACTGTTGATTTTGTGTGTGTAAAGTGAAGCGGAGGAGGCAGCTATTGACTCAGACTGGAAGCACAGGGACACTTGAGACGCTGGAGCTACTTAATACAAATCTGTCATCTGTGAAGAATGACATACTTACTTAGCCACACAGACCAATGAAAATATGACAATTCTGATGCAGTTTGGTTAAAGTAACAGTGTAACCTGAACATATGCTCGGACAGATGTTAAAATTCTATCCTGGTATGAACACCAGCTACAGTAGGTAAAGTAAGAGCTGAAAAAAGTTCATCACCATCACACTCACTCATCCGGTGGAGTGATACAGAGAGAAACTACCGTCACAATCATGAAACTGTTCAGTTGGAGATACTTATATGAAGATAGTGATCATTTAAAGCAGTTAGACTGAGCTGCGGTGGAGAGTAATCCATCTTCATAAACATACATGAACATTAGATCTTATTTAAATCAACGTTTCTGAAAATATAGTCCACAAAGGAGAGGATGGGTGGTGGAGGGAGCTGTGTATCAGCAGCATAACTGTAAGAAGTGTTGGGTTATAATGGCTGCACTGTGAACGTGCATGAATATGACTGGATGCTGCTAGTCAGATAGTTAGCCAGACAAGCCGCTGATGACGAAGCATGAATGTAGCAGCTGATACTGATCAGCTACTGCAGCTATTGTCTGACATTGCGGGAAACCCCCCCCCCCCCCCCCCCCCCCCAGACAATATCCAGACAACTGCTGACATGCCTGACAGTTTGAAAACTTCTAAAAAATAATGACAACATCATATTATGATGGAAAAGATCATAAACATGAAGAGCAACTAAGTCATATGGATTGATTATGGGCAATTGTTAGAGAAATAGATATTTTTATTCTGAAAAGTGGCATTTTCTGAGACACAGTGCTGGAATTTAACTAATTTTTAGTATTTCAATTATATGCTATTTTCTACTGTTACTCCACTACATTTAATTAACAGTAAAGTTTCAGATTAAAAATCTTAACTACCCAGTTAAAATTAGCTTCACCTCAACAAACTGCAACATAAAAGTACTGCTTTCATGTGAAGACATCATTAATAATGATCCAATAATATCATAATATAACACAGACAGGAGCAATTCTACATAATATGTAGTTTTACATAATTTTTTTGCTTATACATTTGAAATGAATAATATTCATCTGGATTTTTTTAATGTGGAGAAGGAGTAGATTTCATTTTAATACATTTTAATTCATTTCTAACAAGGTAATTGAACTTTGTGGAAACACCATTTCAGACACTTATGGAACATAAAACAGTACAGCACATATCTGGAGGAGATCTTTGCGTAACATTTTTAATGCAGGACTGTAAACATGTAATGGAGTCATTGTTTTTATAGTTTTGTATTAACACTTTTACTTATGTAAATGACCTTTTTTGCGTTTCATGACCTTCATTATTTATACAAATTAATTTCTGCAAAGATTCTTGAGCTTTAAACTGCAGAGAGACAGTTTACCTACGCACAGTCCAAAAACAAAAAAACAAAAAAAAAAACATGCTACTTGGGAGTCAGTCTGTGAGTATGTTGTGACTAACTGGGCGGTATGATCTTAAACAACCAGATAAATGCTCTCCACTCCTGTTCTCACCAAAGAAAGAAACCAATGCAAGTGTGACTGGCCCCTGAGCCTTTAGACTCTGGGATAATCAGTAAGCGTATTGTCCAATTCAGTAGAGGATCAGGTTAACAAACTACAGAGTGTGCGTCACAGAGTCAGTGGACGACGACGCTCAGCATGCTCAAAGCCTCTATTAACTTTTCCTTTTTTTTTTTGTTATTTCCTGGGGCGTCCTACGCACATAAACAAGATCTTTGCTGGTTGTTGGAGAAAAATAGGCATACTGACCTTATGTATTCCATGACCTTGCCACCTGTGTGAATGTTTTTTTTTTTTTTTCATGAGTCATGACCCTCTGTCTTTCAAGTATGCGTGTCTCGAGGCAGCTGCAGAGCAAGAATAATAATGTGTTCTTGTGTGTGAGAACATGTATTTTCACCAGTGTGTTACACAGCGTAACCTACAACAGAGACGGAGAAAAAGAGAAAGAGCATGAACGGCGCATTAAAAAAACACGAGAGCGCAAAATGCTCGTTACAGATTTGAAACAAATAGATGCAGTGAAGAGGTGTCAATGTTGGGGGAGGTAGAAAAGACAAATCACTGATGTCTAGACTGTAAAACCATTCAAACTGTTCTCCGATGCTGCATTCAGCTCTTCCTCTGCCGTTCCATCACAGCCACACCAGAAGCAAAAACATACAAAAGTGAGTGTTTTTTTCCCCCTGTGTGAGCAGAGGCAGGACAGTAGTGAGGAAGAGGTGGCGTGTGAAAACTATGGTCATGTTTGGCTGGCTGATAGATAACAACACCGCGAGGAAGGACTGATGTACTGTAGTACAGCAGTGGAACAGGAAACAGAGAATGGAAAAACAAATGTTGCCGTCAGTGAGCAAATACGACTTCTACCAGGCAACCCATAAAAGACAAAGTGAGAAAATACAGATGAGGGATTTAATCCGTGAAGCCAGTGCAAAAACTGTCATGAAATATGCCCTCATAACCAAAAGGCAAACTGTCGATTTAAATGTACTGAAGGTCAGATTTGTCCGCCTCCGCAGGTGCTCACAGTTACAGCTGGACACACAACAGCAAAGTACAGGTTTAATGTGTCTAATGTGTACAGAATGAAATTGATTTTAATAGACACTTTGGTATGAATAGCCAACTAGGGTGCAAATGCATAATACAAAAAGCATTTTATAAGCTTCAGAGAACTCATGTCTGTCATTGGTAGTATTATATTTTCAGTCTGTGTGTATATATATATATTGTGACAGAGAGATTTTCAGATTTTCTGCAGTGTCATCCTGTTCAAACGTTTTTGTAGCGTGACAGCTGGTGCTTACCTTGCATTTTTCTAATGTGAAGTATATTACTTTCGATTGTCATGTACCGAAAAGTAAATAGAAGTGTGTGTGTGTGTGTGTGCATGTGTGTGCATGTGTGTTTTCAATGGGCCTCAAGCCCTATGGGGGGAAAAGGCCTCTAATAGTCTAATAACATTCCAAAAGTTTAAATGTTTCTTATGTTTGCCTCACAGCTTCCAAATCTTTTTTGACCAAATAGGTCTTAATTGTGGTTTATAACCATCTTTATAAGTGAAAACATTGTGTCTGGTTTATGAGATGGTGTGTGAAATCCTGTAACCTCATACACAATGGCTACAAATGCCAAAAAGAAAAATCTTTAAAAAAAAAAAAAAAAGTTCATGTCTTACAGTTTCAAACAAGCTTATTGCCTTAACTTAGTAGTTTATTGAAATACACTTTTATGTAATACTTTATGTGAGCATACAGCTGCATGCATCTGTGTGTGTGTGTGTGTGTGTGTTTGCATAACTCTGTGCATCTCGAGGCTAGTAAGGTCTATAAAAACAATCTGTCACTGGGGCCCATCATTCCATACTGACATCACTGATTAAGGCACAGAAGTGCTTTGTGCTAAATGCTAACATGTTGATGTTCATCATCTTAGTTGAGTGTTTCAGTGTGCTAACCTTTGCTAAGTTGCAAAGCACTAAACATAAAGAACAGCTAAGGCTGATGGGAGTTTAATTTTTTTTTTAATACTTGGTTATAAACCAACTATTAGACAAATAGTAATTTTGACCTGATCATGGTGCTAGAGTATAAGTCAGGGGATCATGATATCTAAACCAAAGTTCATGACTATCCATCTAATAGTTGTTGAGACCATAGTAAAAAAAACCCAAAAATGTCAGAAATGTCATGGTGGACCAAAAAATCATGGCTCCAGTAATGACTTCAGGTCACTAATGCAGATATCTGAGACAGTAGGATGGGGTCAAAGTTGAATTCAACTGTTTGCTTGTTCTCTACATGCACATAGCTAAATGTTACTCCACTATTTAACAGCCACTTATAGAGATAAACACTGCAGGTATATTACTGATTACCTGATTGTTCCTTGCACATATAAATTGCTGAAAACAAAGGGAAACTTAATTAATGTAAACAAAAATAAGTACAGTATGATTTCAGCAAGCAGTCAGTATAATGAGAGATTTCTAATTTGGCTACTCCTGGATGCTGCAGCTGGTGTGTTTGTTGCAGCTACACAGGCCAAACTCCACAGAAAAGCCAGGTGGCTAGATGTGTTAACAGTAGACAGGTTTTTTCCTCAGGCTCAAGGACAGATGGAACTAAACCAAGCAGCCCAGCATTCCTGAATGGTTTTGTTGTCGACAGATTTTCAAGAGATATATTTCTCAACATGAGTGCGGGGAAAGAGCAACACAATATGATCGAGGCAGTTGTTTCATTATGACTCTGACCTACTTTTGAGTATGAAATAAAATTTCACAATGCAGCTCGTGCCTTACTCTCAAAGCACATATTATAGAATAAATTCCTTTCATATAACTGAAACTCTCCTCAGCCTTATGGAGCTTTATAGCAAGTTTCAGCTCATTGTTTAGCTGTCTTGCTGCAACTTTACTGTTTTGGTTCACTCTCATCGGTCTCAGTGTTGTTTTCAGAGAAGAAGCTTTAAAAACCCACTGTTCACTACTTGCTCAGCACTAAACCACACACAGACACGGTTAGCTGTAGACTAGCGGAACATAGTGGAGTATTTAGCAGTTAAAGCCAGATATTTCCTTTTTTTCAGCAGTTGGTGGAGACCAAAAACAGAGCTAAAGCATTGTGAATATTGGACTTACATACATCAGACCAGAAGACATGCTACAGCACTGTTGCACTGTAGCATGAGGGAGTACAAAGATGTTACTAGGACAAGGGGAGAACAAGCAGAAGACATTTCTCTTCATTTGGTAACATTAAAAGTAAAATTAGACTTGTTGTTGGCTTCCGGACTCATGATGAAAAAGACAAGAGAAAAAGAGAGAGAGCATGTGACCAGCAGAGAGCATGAGAAAGAGAGAGAGAGAGAGAGAGAGAGAGAGAGAGAGAGAGAGAGAGAGAGAATGCAGGTGTGGTCAAGTGAGCTAGAGAGTCATTGAAGAGAGGGAGCTGAGGTAGTGAGAACAAATCAATGAGTCAAAGAAATGAAAAACTATTTTCTAGTAGATCGTTTCACAGTGGTTATGCTTGAGAGCACAAATAAACACGTCCACACAACCCTGCCTCACATGTTACCTAGTTGTATGAATGGTACAAAAACAAAGTTTACTTTGTTTCAACATCGTCATATTACAATTATTATCTTACATAGACACAAACCGATATGTTATCTCACCACTATACATCCTTTAAACAGCTGTGTTTAGTAAGTCTTTTTTTAATGTAATAATAAAAAACATAAAAACAAAATAAGGATAATAATAAAATGAAATAAACAATAAACCTATACAGCAAACTTAATAAACAAATTCTCTTAATTCTATAATTAAAAGAAAAATAGTATGTTGCATTTTTCTTTCACTCACTTCCAAAACAAATGCCAGATCAAGATCTTTGGGAAGATCATGGGAAATGTATCTGCATTTTGGAAAACACTACTGCTTTTTTCCACAGGGGCTGGGGAATTAAGTGCGGAAACAACTTTTTGGCTGGGAGCAGCGACTTCTAAGTCTTGTCATCACTGTGAGTTTGCCAGGAAACAAGCAGAAATGGACTTCAAATAATATTATACATAAGTCCCTCTAAATCCACAAGTTGACATTATGATTAGTGATGCTAAGCTGCTCATCTCCTGGGACTAACTCCATAGTTAACACACAAACATAATAGTGGTACAGATCTCTGGCAAAACAGCGAATAAGTGCATTTGCCAAAATGTTGAACTAAATGACTTCATTTTGTACTGATGAAAACTCTTCACCTCAGATGAAAAGTTACATGGGTAGAAGGTATATATATATATATATTATGTTAGGTGATAGAGGGACATGCAGGTTTGGCATGGAGAGAGTAGTGACGTGAGATTATCAGTTGCTCATATAAACAGTACACCTCAGTGATATCACAGCGCTGTTCTTTGAGCTGTTTGTCTCTGAAATCAATCAGGCAGCTGAAGTGTGTTTCAGGCTGTCTGTGTTGCTCTTGTCTCTGACGCTAATCACCGCTCGCTGCAGGAGAAAGAAGAAAGGAGTGTCAAAGACCACTTGCTGGAATTGCTGCTCTTCTTGCTCACTCAGGCTTCATTTTACATGATCAGTACAGAGAAAGTCAAGCCTGATGCTTTCTACTGAGGAGTAGACTTTCAAAATGCCAAATTCACACATTAAGCCCAAAAAAGTGATTCAGTGTCTTTAAAATGTTTAAATAATATTGCCAAGTGTTTATTTTCTAAAATAAGAAGTGTTACATATTATTTTTATACTTGTCTATGATGAAATAATTTCAGAATAAGCAAAAAAATTCACTGTAATGTGGAAGAGAAATATCTTTGCATTTGCATAATTGTTAATAGTACTTTACAATTTGGTGAGAATGCCTTTGCGCTGATCGTGTTTGGCAGTGACATTGCTGTTGGCCTGTAATTCAGAGAGGAACAAAGCAGAACTTGCTGGATAAGGCTATATTTTTCCTCAGTTTATGAAGCATGTCCTCCCAAGGTTACAGTCACAATTCTTTCAATGAAGCCAAGAAAACTGTTAATGTATAGTATATATGACTTCTCCATTTACACACACACTGTTTGTTCACTTGAGACTGAAAGTTCATTTTTGACCCTGGAAAGAGTTGATAAAATTATCATTGAAAGCCCCGGAACAGCTTCCGAATGCACCTTGTGGTAAGGCTGTTTTCATTAGCTGGCCAGATGATATTAGCTTATCGTTACATCAGTGATGGCCTAACCCTAACCCTAACCCTAACCCCTCCAGTAGGGATCAGGATACAGTTCGCATGGCCAAAGATGAACAAGGTTGAAATCAACCAGAGTTGGCTAGAGGTGTCACTGAAAGCAGTGGTTTGAGCTAATGCTGCTGTCAGCATGCTGACAAGCTGTTGTTTAGCAGATATAATGTTCAACATCTCAATTTAGTGTGTTATCATTTGTAATAAGCAATAAACACAAAGCATTTTAGTAGTAGTAATAGTAATAGTAGCAGTAGTAGTAATATTTTGACTTGATGTTGGCTGTATATGGAAAGTAAAGAGACCACCAAAGTTATAATAATTAAACCTCATGTGACTAAATGTCCTTACCCAATTTGGTGACAATCAATCTGATAGTTGTTGTCAACTTCATTGTGGTGCTAAAGGAAAAGAAAGTGATCACCAAACTAGGATTCATCCTCTGGGGACCATCAGTTTCTACAAAATTGAGATGCCAATCCATCTCTTAGTTGTAGAGATATTTCAGTCTGGAACCGACTGACACAGTGGTGGACCGACAATCCAATCAATCAACGGATATTGCCATCACCAGAGCCAGCATGGCTAGTAAAAATAAGTGGTTGCAGTAGTTTTTGGCTCTTTTGAACTGAAGTAGAACTGCCGCAATTTTTCTGACTCATGCTAAGGAAGAATAGTCATGCCTGCTTTCACCCACATCTGCTTGAAAGAGGTGCTGCCTTAAGTGCTACCATTAGTGATCTGGACTTCTTAAGCCACAAAGACAGACCAGTCCTTTCAACTGACTCACTCTTTTATTACATAAAACACTGACATACAGTACATCACCAGGCGGCGTGTATTGTTCACTATGGAATGGCTTGCATAGGTACATTGAAAACAGTGTATGTCATATATCTTAACATTAAAACAGTGCAAACTGTAAGATTTGAATTCTGTTATAGGCTGTATCTCGGATTTGTGCTGGTTTTGTGAAATAAAAAACATTCAGCTCTTTAATCTTGTTTTGCTTTGAATGACACTTCTGAGAGATGAAAATCCCAATTGCTTGAGATAAAGAATTCACAAAACTTGAACTGAAATCTTGTGGTGCTGATGAACTTGAAAACTGCAACCGAACATCTTGAAATGGAACCATGTGCACCATTTTATATCAAGAATAACACAATGCTTGGATCAAGCTGTACATTTTATGTTGAAAAGGTAATACGATAGGAACACAAAAACACAAGGAATTATAATTTGTAATATTATCATTATCACAGGTCATTAACATCCCTAGGTCATTAAAGGATAGGCTCACATTTTTTGAAGTGGATCCCCATTGAAAGAGTTTTTGGTCACTGTAATTGTTCCTCCTGTCTACACTGGCCACAAGGAGATCCCTTCCTAAAGTGATTTCTGTAAGAGACTGGGGACAAATTCCACAGAGTTAGATAAAGTGGGAATTTGGTACCAGTAAGACTGTAAACATTGATGTCTCTAGAAAGACTGCTTGTGTTCAGATTTACTCTCTTTTTTGTACGTAAGTGTCTGTCTAGTGAATACCTGATATAAACTTTAAAAAGTAGGCTGTGTGTACGGTATCTCAGAGAAAGGGTGAATGGTTTTCTGTTTTCTGTTGCAGCCCTTCTTTATCATTTGGGATCTTATGGTGTGTGTGTTTTAACATGTACAACTTTCAACAGTTCAACATTTTGGGAATTTCGCTCATTTTCTTCCTTGCTGAGAGTTAGATGAGAAGATTGATACCCCTCTTAAGTCTGTGTGTTAAATATGGAGCTGGAGATGAAGCGTTTAGCCTAGCTTAGCATTAAGCTTTTCTGTCTGCCCAGTAACTCGGTGCACCATCCCTACTGGTTGCCTGTTAACCTCATTGTGACGGGAAGTCACTGCACCCAGCTGTTGTTTGCCAAGAAAGTTAAAGTACATAACTCCCTGTAAAATGATAAATTGTCATTTTTACAGTTCTGGATATGTATGGATTTAACGGATGACATGTTAATTAGTGAGCTCTGGAAGTGTTGGCAGGTGTATTTTTGAACTAGACAGAACCAGGCTGGTTGTTTTCCCCTGCTTCTTGCACATATGCAAAGCTATGCTAATCGTCTCCTGGCTCCAGGTTCATACTTAATGCACTGACTTAAGAGTGGTATCAATCTTCTCATCTAACTACTGGCAAAAAGTGGAAAAGTACATTTCCCAAAATATTGAACTATTCCTTTAACTTGACATCCTTACAGAATAAAGTACGTCATGTGCTCCAGCGATAGTAACAATGGCTTCATGTAGCCTCACAGAACAGTGTAAAATAAAAACAACGCTTTCACTTTGTAGCTGCTTTATGAACATTGCTGTCATATCCACGCTGGGGGTGGATGAATAATCAAGTCTTTTGGGAAGTCACTCTGTCTGTCTGTCTGTCTGTTCCTCATCATGACCGGATGGGAATCCTCAGCCAAACCAGGAACAGGAGGCGTCTGGGTGGGAGGCAATTATTCATGTTTGCGGCGCTGACTCCTCTCCTGATAGATCTGTTCAGTGAATGGTCTGTAAATACAGCAGAACAAACATATAATGGGACAATAAATCAGAGATTGGAACACGTACCACTCCGTGCCAGGACCCTGCATGTGTGTGTTGAACCATGAGATAGCTTGCGTATATGTGTGTATATGATAGGAAGATGCCGTGTGTCTCCACATGTTCCCCATATTAACGGCTCTGCCAGAAAACTGCAGCTCTGTTCCTGATGTGTAAATTAGGGCAATTTATTAAATAACTAATAGAGTAGTAGTAAGAGAAAAAATATTAGACAGAAGCACTAAAACAAGCCAGGGATTGGAGCTGTTATCACAGGTGCCTCACATATTGTGTAAGTCATTTCAGATGCTCAAGCCTCTTTTAAAAGTTATTATCACACAGATATTTGATGTGTGCATTTCATTGTGAAAAAATATTCAATGCTCACACTGCACCTGATACTGAGAAGAGAAACTGAAACTGCTGCCTGTTGCTTATTTTGTGACCCCACATTGTTTCATACGCCCATCATAATGAAAACTAGTTTGAAGACCTGGTCACACCAGAAAGTGGCACAGCTTAATTAATCTGCTCGTCTTCATGAAATATGTGGTGCTCGAGGCTTGGTCTTGTAGTAACTACTTGCAATTGCTAGCTGGTGAACTGTTGCTGGCGAGTGGAGCGCTAACATACTGGGCAGCTTGGATATGCCAGTGCTAGTTATTCACAGTAGCTCTCTCAGCTCTCTGAGCTTGTTAACTGTGTTTACTGGGTCTCAAACATGACAGCAAGGCCACACATTTTATTCAAAAGTTCAAAAATATTATGTTGCATGTTTATTGTCACAGGTAACGGAGCAGGTGGACCCAAATGCAGAGACCAAGGCAGCATTAGTGTTTTGAGATCTTCACTTAGTTCAGCAGTCAGGTAACAGGCTGGCATGAAGCAAGGAACATAGAAAAGCTGGAACACTGGAAACATTGATGACAATCTGACAATTCTACAAAAACAATTCTCTCCAAAAATAAGGTCATTCATTCATTTCCAACATGGATAGTGAAAGGAGAACTGCAAGCTCTGATCATATAATTACGGGTGTTGTTCCACCAAATTTATTAGCTTCTTGTTGTCCAGATCGTCCATGTTTTCTACTTGTGTGAGGGAGCTACATAACATTCAGTTGTTAATTCTGTCAAGGAGGAAGGCTTTTGACGGAAATGTCATCTACCATTACCATTGCTGATATTCTCTGCTGGCCTCACCTAATTTTACTGTCCTGCTCTCGCTCATTAAAATGATATCCAGTTTGCAGTCTACTGCCTGCCTTAATCCATGTGAAAGCAGTAATATTTGCACCACTGGCAGCTGTCTCATAATTGTCTGTTAATCATGTTTCTGTTGGAGAGCAGTTTATATTCTGACCGAGGAGGTTATACTAAACTGGATGATGACACACAGCTAATAAGCTACGATAGCTTCCTCATTATGTTTCTCCGTCAATCTGTTCCTTCAAGGTTCAGCACAGTCAAGTACTCATTGACAGACTTTGTTTTGCTGATGACAAGACAGACCAGAAGTTGAGTGAAGCTGAATAAAATATAATTCAATCAAAATGCCATAAAATTATTTGGCTAGACACCAGTAGATCTCCAGAGACAGGCCCATTTACAGCCTTTATGTTTCTTCTTGGGATTTAATAATAGATTGGAACAGAATAAAAATCATTATTTGATGGCAGCTTTCACTGCTGCATCTTTGTATCATAGGGATTTATGAGGGAAAAAAAGCTAAGAGAAACTCTCTGAACTCATTCTATAACAAAATCTATTCACAATGTGGTTCCTGCATCTATCCCAATGGTCCCTTTATCCATTCTTATCACTGTGTGAGGTAATATCCAACTGGACGCCTCGCTGTCCCCTGCACATTTTAACTAAATTAGATCATTCAGAATCTATGCCAGAGGCAAAGGATAAATATAGTGTATGAATCTTTTCCCAGTCACAGTTTGTAGTAAAATCTGTCACCTGCCTTTCCTTCAATTCACAGGTTCGGGCAAAATGACACAATTGTGAATCCGCGCTGCCGGAAATTGCCACAGCGACATGTACACCTGCGTTCTCATTCCCAGTGTGGGCTAATGTGTGACATTTTCAGGTAAGCACGCTTCCAACTGTGCCAAGGCTAACCTCTGTTTTCCTTTTCAAGTCTAACATGACTTTTCATCTCACTCTTTGAGTAAATGAGGCCATTCTGAAAGACTCAGCAAGACAAAGCTGGCTGAATCATTTCCTGAAAAAAAAAGGAGTTATGAAGAATCAGAAATATATAGTAGAAAAGGTAGGAAATGAACAGCGAGGCTTCGTCAGGTATAATTTGCTGACTAGTATTTGGATTGGTAAACAATCATTTTTCTTCTCACTGTGTGTGTATGGTGACTGTGTGTGTCTGTAAATAAATGTAGGTCAGTCAGTAGGTCAGTTGTGACTTCACCAATCTGATACCACTTGTCTTGCTGCTACTCTTCAAGTGAACATTTTGTTTGGCTTCTTATTGTGGAGATGGTTGTGATGAAGCCTAATTTGCTTAGGTGCAACTGTGTGTGTGTGTGTGTGTGTCAGTGTTCTGTCAGTAGTGTGCCCATTTTAATCATAAGCTGTTATGCTGTTATGTGACAGCTTCCCCACACATGTAATGCAAAGGACAGCTGCACAGTTAACACACGTGCATATAAACAAACGCCTACACACCAGCTCTGAAGATGAGACACACACACACACACACACACACACATACACACAATAGGCTTGATGAGCAAGTGCACACAGCAGCTGCTTCCATGCCGAGATCTGCCTCAATTGTGACTGGCTTATGCAGTGGCAGCATGTTTTGTGTATTTCTGTGTATGCGGGTGTGTGTATTTCTGCATGTGAGTCTGTGCAGACAAATGTCCAAAAGTAGGTCATTCATAACTGTTTTTTTAGGTCTTATCTGGTAATAATCATGGACGAGCAGGAGGAGGAGCAGGGTGGTGCCGGTGGATGGAAAGGTTAAATAATGAAAATAATTGAAAGTCCACATAAGAACAGTGGTACTGTGGTGTGTGGGAGGAAGTCTTAAAGGGAAACATGAAGGTGAGTGCTGTATGTAAAAAAAAAAAAAAAAAAAAGTCATATAAAGCCTTTTGCGGCTTCAGAGGGAGTGATATCTGACAAATTGCCTCAAGTGAGGTCACTTGAAAATGAAAAATCTCTGTGGGTGTGGAGTGAGATTATTAGACCTCTGCTTGAGGTTAGCAGCTCCAGGCTCCATTAGCTGTCACTGACATAATACACTGAAATCTCCAACCAAACAGTAATGTGAGTGCTAGAATGCGTGGATAAATACAGACAATATCTCTGGTTCTGCTGTGTCAGTTTTGATCATCTCTAAATGGGACCCTACCAAGACTAGATTAGAATATAATTTGGCCAAATTTAGGTCCCAGATTAACTTTTGGTTACTAGGAACCTATTTAATCTAGAGTTCCACAGGGAAGCGTTTTGGGCCCCTGCTGTTTTCATAATATGAGAACGATCTGAAGCCTATTTGTGTTGAAAATCTTAATGGGTGAAATTAACACTATATTCACACTACACGTCATATGCATTACCCAACATGTCTATGTCTACTCTGTGACCTGAATGATAAGATTACACTACATCCTCACTCTGTGTATTTTATTGACAAATGGGAGCAGGGCCTTAGAAGAGAAGGACTTACCCCTCAAATCTTATTGCAACCTTGTAGGCTACAGCTACTATGGCAGTCAGGACGAGACCAACAGGACTGGCACCCCTGGAGACAGAGAGGGAGAGAAAAAAAAAGGAGCGTAACAGATGGGTTAGGTTATACAGTATATTGCTAACCTGTACTGCATGTGTGAACCACTTCTCAGTGAAGCACCCACTTAAGGTCTGTCAATCTGTATCAAAACAGATGTGAAGTGTGTCAGAGAGAGGGACAGAACAAAGTCAGCAGAATAGAATTAAAATGCACATCTTAAAAAAAAAAAGTTTCCCCACACTGAATAGAATGTGAATTTGTTGTGGCTCCAACATCTGGTTTGAAGCCAATTATTACCAGAGAGGATTTCTTTTACAAACCTGACTGTTTGATGACATAGTCAGTGAAAAGTCTTAATGAAAGCCAAATATATTCTAAGACAGTTTTAAATAAACCAATTTTTAAAATTGGCCTTTGTAACTGTTTACCCTGTAGTTCATCCCTGTATGGACACAAATAAAACACACATAACACCGTGACCTACATATTCCAGATCAGAAAGTGGCACAGTGACGCAGATTTAAAAATCTTAAACACGCACCAGAAACACAGACAGACTGCACATGTATGATGGAGGTAACGCAAGTGGGCATAATTAAGTAAAAAAAAAAAAACAGCTGCAAGTACTGGACTTAAAGCCTTCTCATGTGGAGCAGGAGTATGAGTAACATGAAGATAATTTCTTGTCTTGTTGATTTTCAACCAGGTTATTCAGGTAAAAAAAAAGTAAGTGCAATCACAACAATCAGAACAGCACACTATGAGGCAGCTAAACATGACTTGCTGAAGCTTATAAAACTTTCCCCCTTGACCTACTTAACCAGGCACCAGAATACAGAGAAAAAAAATTCAACTTAAATGCAGTGATTTTATAGAAGGTCAATTAGAATAATATATATATATATATACAAAACCATATCTTAATATCTGCAAGATGGATTGGCGCCAAATTTGGCACAGACATTGGGATGAATCCTAATGACTACACAAACAAACACACGACAAACAGAAATTTCATAACCTGCGAAACTTCCCATTTTGTGAGAAGAATTGTCTGAAGTGAATCAACTCATTATTATTCAATTATTACTATGTACTTGATTTACATTTAATTGAGATAGTATCTAATGTAATATTGCGGCATGATATTTACATATTAAATATGTATTTACTGCTACCTTAAATACACACTTCATAAAGTAACACAACATATTAAAATAAATAAATTGACTTTATCTATCACAATGCCCACATATCAAGCTTTCTATTATATATGCACCACATAATGACCAAAACATTTGGAACAAAGTGTTTCTTGGCATCCTCTGGATTGTAGCCCGTGGGCGGCTTTCTCTCAGAAAACTGTCCATTGGCCAGATGATTGTGGTGTGATGTGGTGTACTTAGGCAAGGTGACCAAGCTTTATTGGAGCTGAGCCCACAGTGATGGCAGCTCCCTGCTGCTGAAAGATGCTGGCTTCACTTTCAAAAGGATTACAGGTTACAGGTGGAAGCGCGATATTCATATGAAACTATGTGTGGACCTCTCACTAGGCCCTGCAGTGGGGTGGGTATTGGGCTGTGCCGTCATAAATCCTCTGGGCCTCATTACAAGCGACATCATTCCTAACTTATCTTTAAGCTACCTTTAACTCCTACTCTCACCCAAGCAAAGAGAAGATACTCGGTTGCTTGATCTGGCCTTACATCTACATTGCTTAGCATAAACTGCCATAGCTGGCCCCATTGGCTTGATAGGCAGTATCATCATAATCCCATGGCTCACTCAGTAGTCAAGCCGTCATCCTTACTTTTCTTACTCTGCTAGTCTTACAAATAGATATATCAGAAAACTCCACCTTTAAACTACAGTAGCTGGCCCAACTGGCTCGATAGGTAACTTCATGTGAATGCTATGGCCTGCTCAATGAAAAAAATCCATTAGAAACATTTGTAAAAAGAAAGGTAGCAAAAGTGTTTTTTTCCCTTTCCTTTTCCTTTTTCCTCTGTGTCATCATATTACGTGTGAGAGGGCAACATAGTAAAACCACCCCTAAGATTGGAGGCATAATTATGTCGGATGGCGAACTAAAACAGCTGCATCTCTGACTGAGATACTATTGGCTGAGGCATTCATCATGCCGTGACGACTGGACATCGTATAGGGATGGGCACGTACGTGTACATGTAATCACAGGAAATAGGATAGTTTCACCATAAAAACCTGAAATTAAACTATTCATACTCAAAGATAAGTTGATATGGACCCCTCGACCAAATTCAAGAAGAGACCTTGTCATTACTGTGAACACTATCACAATGTTCTGTCTCGCATTACAGCATTTTAATCGCAGCTCCACTATAGGAGAGATCACTCTGTTACATTGTTACTATATTATGCAGTGATTTTTCCTTCAAGTCTGTGCCTGTTTATGCTGAACCTTTGGTAATCAGGCTCCACTTTGTATTGGCTAAACCAGACTACTTGTGCCATTTATATGAAAAATCATTATCTAACCCAGTTCTTCTGAGATTTTTTTTTTTTCAATATTTAATTTATGTTCAACCTTTGATAATGAGCTCACGCAAGCATTCATACATTGTTAAGTGTTATGTGTTATGTTGTTTGGAGTTCATTCTGAATACTCGTGCCATTAACATGTAATTTCATCCTCTTACGGGGCAATTTATTTCTGCTATTGATTAGTAAATAGTCAGCGCCTGTTTTCAGTGTCATGAACTGGTTCATACATATGCTAAATTCAGCTTTTTTTCAGTTACGCTTCATAGTGCAGATTTATATTTTGTTTACATACTGTAGATCAGTGGAAGACTGTTGTCTATCATTCCTTTGTGGGGGAAAAAAAAAACCATTTTCCATGCAAATAGAGAGACAGTACTTTTCATACTGTAATGTAATTTCAGTGTAAGTTGGGTGAAATGACCTTTTAATTGGCTGGGAGGCAAGTCCAGGTCGACTTTTTTGTTAGTTAACGATTGTAATAATTTCTAGAATAGTGTAAAAACCTGCCAACTTTTTATTTTCACAGTTGGACAACCACAAACCAGGTCAAGGCATGAAAGGATGTGATGTGATGAAAGGTTTGACACTCCCTGTGACTTCCAAAATCACCTTTTTCAATTCTTTTAGCTTTCTTTGAGCTTTCTGAAAATCACGGGAGCCACAGAAAATGTGCCTACGCACACTGGGAGCTTTTTGTTCAAAGATTGAATATCAGAGTTAAGTCAGCACTTCCTGTTAGAATTTGTTAACTTCATCTCTTGAAAGAAGTTCTTGCTCTTTGATTCCGACACAAAATCTGACATTTACTATTTATGTTCAAGGTATTGTGTCGGGGCACATGCCAGTATATTCAGTCCACTATATGTTGTATATTGATGGCAGAAAGATAGGAACAAAACTCGAGTCTTCAGGCAGCGCTCTTATGACTTTAGATTTCTGTGTCAGTTCAGTAATAACTGTGATTAACTCGGATTCATGGCTTTTGTTGACTTCAAATTTGACACACAACACTGGCTTCACTGAATCCCACTGATTGTGACACCAATATGACACCATGGTGAGTCAGACCTTACGTGGTAATCTCTATTTAACCACTGACCCACATAACAAACCATCATAATTACAAATGACAATACCCAAAATGATCAGACCGTTGACTGACTTGTTTCTACCAAACTGGAACACAATCCACATTAATCTAAGCGACGCAGTCCTCCCCGGAACTATAATTAAATGCCAGATTTATCTTTTCTCCTTCTTCGGATTCAATTTGTCCTAGCCTTTGTCAGCTACTTATTCACAACAGAAATGTTTATTCTAGTACGTTAGCCTTTTGTTGTCCTCTTCATGCTGAGGAGACTTTTCAAAACTTTACTGTTACATGATTTGTTATATGATGTGATGATCAAGATCGCAATCGTGCGATCCACAGAGGGAACAGCTGCCAGTTGGGTGCGATTTAATGAGCATCTGAATAAATGAATCCTGATATGAATTATGATCAATTTTCATTTCTGTGCATCTGTTGAGCTTGCACATGGCTGTGAGTCTCAGTCTGCACGCTGTTATCTAAATCTATGTGGCAATTTGCATCTATGCACATGAATGTGAACTGTTTGTTTGTGTGTTTCCATATGTGCCGGCTGTATGAATCAGGCTGCAGATGCTCATATGTTGGCGGAATGAAAAAATAAGTATTTGGAGAAAGACGCTGAGCAGATGGGGACGAAATATTAATTCAGTTCAGTTTTTTTTAATAAGACAGGGTAACAGTAAATAGCCCCAGGCCAAATGTTAGTGTCTTTCAAGATTAGGAGTGAATGTAAGTTTGTAAAATTTCACAGCAATAAGGGCAAAAAAAACCAATTTTCTACCTGTTGCCTGAGACCCGAGGAAGTAGTTAAAAGGTTTTGTATTCACATACAGTCATAGAAAATGTTAGATGAACAGGATGTGACTGATGTGTTGAATTGTTGAAAATTGACCACATTTGCATGTACAGCATGCACACTGAAAGCGAAATATTAGTTATATAGTCTGCAGAAAAATGTAGGTCATATGCTCATCTCTGTGATGTGCTGGATGATTTGAATTGGTAGAGCTGGTTGTTAGATAGTGTTCGAGCTGGGAGAAGTGCTTGCCTGCTGATTCAGGTCATAAAGGTCCCTGCACACACATTTCCCAAAAGTGATTCTCAGATAATGCTCACGGCAGGAGTGCGACAAAAGACTGACAATTGAAAAGCTTTTTTTTTTGCAGTTGACCTGAAGAACTTTCTCGTCCTCCGACCGTCGCTTACTGACACATTTCCCTCACAAAAGTCTGCTTATATTTAGAAAACGTGTGTACACATTGACGGATTCTTTTACACATTTATAAATCTGTGCACACATTTACATACGACTTCACCGTTCCTGCAGCCATTAGGAGCTAAGTCACTGCTGTTGTTTTCATGTAGGTCCAGACAAGATTAATATAACTATTATATCAAAATAAATATTGTATTAATAAAACGATGTCCTGATACTGATATATATAGTCTACCACAGAGGGTTAATTCCATATACCATAAATAATTAGCTATTAAAGGCAATGCACTTTGTTTCCACAGTGTTATGCATTACATCAGATAAAACTCATCACATTTAAAACACATATTGTTCCTCTGGTTCCAGTCCGCCATATCGCCAATATCTAATTTCGGTTTCTGATTATTGCTTATTGACAGCTGGTTTTCTGGAAAATCAAATGACTAATCAAAGCTTAGTGGTCAGGATTAACAATGGGGATCCTCCTACGATTAGAATGTGGAGAGTAAAACCCAGTTTCATTTTTTTCTCAACCGCACTGTGTTATAGAAGCTAGTTGTACAGAGGCCAGCCTGGAGGTCAGATAAGGTGATATAGTCATTCTACTGTGATAAGATTATGAACTTATTGCCATAGTTGTATGTTCTAGAAACTACTTATTTGTGTGGAGAAATTCAAGTGGCAGTATTTCCATTCGACATCTACAGAAGCGGATGACACTGACCCATTTTATTCCTATGAGACACATGACACTGGCTTTGCAGGTTAAGTTGATGCGTGCACTGCTTTTGCAGACTACATTACAGCTAAATCATATTTATCCTCATTATTATCCTCTACGAGTTTGCTACGTTTCAGACCAAGGCGAGTGAAGTTCCTCAACTGAAAGTAGGTTAATAACATACATTCAAACTCACACTCTCCTTACACCTCGCTCATAAGCCCACACATTCCTCCTAAGTGACAAGCAGTAGACAGGTTGTCTGCGCTTTAAGTGCTGGCGTGTTGTTCACCGTTACTCTGACTTCTCAACATGCCTCAGATGATAACTGACCTGCCTTCGTTTTGAAAAAAAAAAAAAAACGGAGAAAAAAAGTCTAACCCATCACCCTGAGACTGAAGAAAAACTTTTCTCATGCAGAAACATCTACAAAGTACAGACACATCTTTTCTTTCTTTCGGCTCTTATCTTTCATCACATCATCCTATTTTGCCTCCAGTCATCCAGAGAGCCCTGCTGTTGTCCCAATTGCCCTGCAGTGTATTCAAAGCACAAATAGATATTGTATGACTGAAAAGCTGTACGTAAAAACAGACAACATGATGTGTTCATTAAGGGTAGATCCAGTGTTGAGGGAAACACCAGCATGATTGAAACGCGTTGCCTTTGTCTAGTGTCTATGAGATTTAATCAAGAAAACACATTTGCTCACGTACAGAAAGTACTTTTCTATTGGAGGCATAAACTTGAAATCTTACGGATCACTGCACCAGCATGTAGAGGAAGTCAATTACCGTAGGAGCATGTAAATAATTCATGAAGACCCACCCAGTACCAACTGTGTGTCATGTAGGCAGGATTTTAGAAAGTCTGACTGCACCTCTGAGCAAGGTCATTTTGCCTCTGTGATCTGCACTATTCCTACACTGTTTTTTTTAAAAATCTTTTTTAACATTTCTTCTAGCTGTAGTGCACTGCTACAATACCCTGGCATCCCGAGCATTTCAAGGTCACGGTTATTTTTATTGTCTCCCTCAGGAAAAAATTGTCTTGGATAAAAAGGAATATTTGTCACATGTCAGCTGCCAGCTCGAAGCTTATTACAGGTCTTATATTGATGGGAACGGTCTGGTCATGAATTGATTTGACTGCATGTTTTACTCAAGTCAGAGATAACAGTGTTTGCAAAACTGGACCTGTTGGAAGACGCAGGTCAGGAGATAAAAGACTTCCTCCCATTTTTTCCAACTTATTTTAATGTTTTATTTAGCATATCATATTTTTTTCATACATTGACCAATGTTTAATAGTGTTTTTGTACACCTACTTGGGTAGGCCTTCTCTATTTTGGATGCACGGCACACAGCATGGGACTATTTTGCACACAGGTTTAAACACTAATACCAAGATAATTGTACCCATCCAGAGCTACAACTACACCCAAGCACATTATTGAAGGGCATCAAAACAGTGACTATGATGATGGCCATCACAAGCTAGAGGAAGAGCCGCAGGGGTTCACGAGTGCCGTTGATCAATACCACTCAGGCCACAGTTAACACAACAGACACTTGAGATTTCAAGGTCCGTTAACGAGCGCCACTGTGTCGTGATGTGTGATAAAACCTGAGCATTACCACCTGCCAAGACACCTACACCAGGCTGAATATAAGATCTGAATACATCTTCCGTCAGCGGATTTAAATGGCAGGTGATGGCGAGCAGGAGAATGTAAAGGTCATGAGTCATGTTGCGCGAGAAATCTTAACTGAAGCTAGAATTTTGTGCAATTTAGTCAAATAATAGGCATTAGAATACACTCTCCGTGGTCTTAAGAGCTGTATAGCCAGGAGACGATGGAGACTTCAAATTTATCATGAAAATACTGACATACAGATTTAAATACATAATTCACAAATGCGGAAAGCTTTAAATATGGAGTTCAGCTCCTCCCTGGGTGTCACCTTCAATATGTGAATGACTTTATTTTATTATTTTATTAACAAGTTAGATGTGAGAGATATGTGTATATATAGCTACGTGCATGTAGTGTAGTTGTGTATCACATCACAAGAGATGCTTGTCATTTGGTTTCATTTATTCATCATCATATTTCCAAGTGTTACATTCACAGAGATATTTATATGCAACATCAATCAAGGGACGGACCTTAATTAATAATTCATCTGTCACCGTAAAGTATGGGTCTGTAGAAATTCTGTCAAAGTCTATTACAGTATAATCTTTATAAACAGATATCTGCATATGAATACGAAATCTGTAGGCAAAGGGACAAGATTGTGGTACTGGAAGCATTCTGGTTTCTATTTGTAGTCTGAGTGGTATTGATCACGTTTGAGCAGACTTTGGTTGCATGCATTGCTAGTCAGACTGTAAACAACGACTGGCACACAAAGCTGTTATCCGGATATCTGTTGGCTACATCGGAAGCCCTGAAATATTGACCAATGCCCCTAGAGCCTAAATTGTTGTCAGACAGACAGCTGATGGGTTCTGAGATCGATAACAATTCAACGTAACGCAGGCTAAATTTGTGTATAGGGTTGCTGGCTTATAGGTTCCAAGGAATATATCACTTGTTTTTAGGGAAAATGAGGATTCCTCACCATGAATGTGGTTTATTTTAACAGAAGTTATCATAAAATTAAGCGGAATTTTCAGTTATTATTCTTTCGGGGTGTGAAAGATTGGATGCTAATATTCCTCAGTAGATCAAGCTCTTGAAAGTACCTCTTTGACATGCAAAAATAAAAAAAAAGAAACCCACAATGCCAACCATACAGAATTGTTTGTTTGCTTTTAAATCATATTTTACTACCAGTTTTAACTGTGGTTATATGAGAATGTATGACGCTCTTAATAGTGATGGCTGGAGGTTATTCCTGCATTAGTTGAGTTTATTATATTTATTTATCAGGGGCCATGTACAAAAGAAAACATTCATCTCACAGAGAGAGAAGAAATATATTGTACCAGATTTAGCTACTAGCTAATTTCCATCTGCAATCCCTGTGCAGTCCGACTAATCAATACAATACCAGTTCAAAATGCAATAAATACTAAATGCAAATGCGTATCCAGCAATCAAACAAAACTTTTCAGTGCCGGAGCTGTATTGAGAGTTCTTTAATTAACACCAGACAAAAATATGAGTTAAAAATCTCATATTAACAAAGTATATCACAATGATGATACTGTTTCCATTTTCTAAGACTTTAAAGGCTTGTTTATAAAGTGACCTAGCTGAGTTTAAAGGATAGGTTCAGAGTTTTTAAGCGTCCTAAAACAACAGTCAGGTGTCCAACTGAACTGAATTCAAAGAAACTTTTAAATTTTCATTTTTGCACAGAGGTAAGGCTGCAGATTTTGTCCCTCATCACCTCCACTGAAAGTGCATTATGAAGGGATCTCTTAATGTCTAGTGGGAATGATTACAGCATGACGTAGCTAAAATGAGAAAATATCATTGCATTGAGATATACTGCACCCTGGAAGCCTCAATAGTAAGTGAGTCTGTAATATTTTTAAGATGGCAATGTTATACTTCAGTGTATGTCTTGTCTTCTTGATGTGCTTTTTGAATCCAGGAGTAGGATCCAATGCTTCCTTAAGGAATATTATTATATTATCATATTATTTCATTCTTGAATGGTGGTTGAGGGACCAGTTGAACGCCACTCAGCATTCTGATTTTGGGATGTAGATTATTAAGAAACAACCTTATAAGCTAATATATTGTTTAATACACAAAACTACACACTGAAAACTGTCACTTAAAGAATGTTCAATTTATAAAGATTTTTTTTTTGCAAATTAACAACTATGTATGAATCAAAATATAATTACCCTATCCTTACCAACTAAAACAACTTACATAACTCCTTATAATTTGTACCAAATTGCACCACCCTCTATGTAAAATGTCCTAAAAATGAACCTGAAAATTACACAGAAAATTTTCAGGAAATTAGTATAAAATTAAAAGACTTGTAAAATATAGCGTTACTAAGTGAAGTAATTGGAAGAACCTATTGTACTGTGGATGAAAAGTTGATCCAGTTTAATTGTGGTAATAATGCATTTAAAGTTGGGAGGTTGTGGTAGCATTGTAATGAAGTTTGAAGAAAACTACTTTGTTTCAGTACAGAAGGCTTGCAGGTGTTTTCCCAGAAAAAAAAGAAGTAGATTCTGGTGGAACCTTTTTGTTTAACCCTTTATCTATATGTGTGGATGATAACTTTACACACATCATGAGATGTGGTTTTTAAATGATAAGTGCATGCAAGGAAAAGTTTAAGTAGCACACATGCTGAGTGAAATGCAATGTGCACAGAAAAGCATATACACATACACGTGCATACAGAGCGCAGTGCAGTAACAACAAATCGAATGCAATAAAAATACAATGAGAAAAAAAGATCAAATGTGCAGGATAAAAATGTTCAGGATAGAACTTGACTTGAGGGGTGTGATATTCTCATTTCTGACAGGCATAGCAGAGAAACATGCAAACACAGCTCTGGGGAGCTTTGTATACAGAAATACTTTTAAATGAATTCCAAAATTCCCCACGAGCGAAACCACTGCTGTTACATAATTGTATCATCTCTCTTTGCAAAAAAACAAAAATTTAAAATAATACCACAAGAACTGTGCTGTAACCATGGCGCAGCAAACATAGGCATGGATACATGCTTTGTCCATGAAGCTGTCTTGAGATGTATTTTTAATTGTTTTATAACGGAACTTTGTCTTTGCTGTTTCACACTTTACATATATACACACCATGGTATAAACCCCAGATGAACAGAAACGGCGTAGATGAGGTAGAGAAGGGGAGCGCAGCGACGTGATTTGGCCCAGAGCAGACTGTGACCTTTTGAAAGTCAGAGCGTTGTTGTTCTTTCTCGCTCAAAGATACAGCTCCATCCCACAAGCACAACACATGATAAAGGTCCATGATGTAACTCAAGGGCAGCATTCACCACACTGTTAATCACTCTGGTTATGTTATGCTGATAGGACAAAGGAACTGTCCCACCGTAGAATGAACTGGAGATGTAGTATAAGAAAAGAGGACAAGTGGACAGGGGGGCAACTTATTCAAATTCATACATTTTTCTTACACATTTGCTGCACTGCTCCTTAAAGTTAGTCTCATTGTTTCAAACTCTAGTTCCGCTTCTATCTCTGGCCAGAATTTTTCAAAAACTACCATTCAGTGCGTCTGAATTCAGCTGCTTCTTTATATAGTAGCTTTCATTGTTACTGGCGGAGTCTGCCTTTCCCATGCAAGATTCATATTTCATACCCACGCACAAGGGATTAATAAAAAATTATGCAGAGGAACAAAAGCAGGTGCATGTGCAAAATCTAATTTCATATAGGACACAAAATTCAATAACTATATGACAAGTCAGACTATTTTCTTTAGTCTTCTGTTTTAAAACGTGACACAATGAATACTCTTTGGGGGGGCAATATGAGCAGACACTTTCCCTTCATCTGTAGCATTTGTGACAAAATAGCCACTTATGGCGACTTTGAAGACGAGTAAGCAGCAAATATAAGGCTGTCTGTAAAGATTCTCAGTTATCCAGGTCATGGTTATCCAAGGAGGGTTGAATTGAGGGCAGTTGGACTTGGTAATAAGTATCTGAAAATGCTTCGCCTCTCATCCAAGGGGCTTTTCCAGTTCTATATGACTGGTGGGAAGTGGAGTCATTAATTAAGGTCATTGATACCACTTGGTTCGTCAGTGCCTCTGGCTGTTGCAACAACCATTATTAAGAGTCATCACAGTTGTCACATGAGGCCAAATCTGAAAGATTGTTAAGTCTCCTGGGTAATTATGACAGCACTGTAGATGGGCGATAAGTGGTGTCGTAGACCTCCTCCTCTGTTGAGAGATGGTTTCTCTATTTCGATGTAGATATCCTCCTTCACTCCTCTTTCAAGCCATCTGTCCTCCCTATCAAACATATCTATGTTGTCCTTGAGAGAATGTCTCTTATCTTTCAGGTGTAGGTAATCTGCTGAGTCTTGACCTGAGGAGTTGGCCCTCCTGGGTTGAGCCATGCGTTTGTCAAATGGTCGTTAAGTTTTCCTGATATACAAGTCTCACTGCGTTTGACTGCACATACTACATGTTCTTCTTGTATTTTGGGGCATGGTCTTTCAGGTGGACTAGTTTCTGTCTTAGTGTGTTGCTGGGTTTGAAAAACAGTTTTTTTTTTACAAATATAAGGCTATTTTTAATATTTATATGGGAAGGTAAGTGTATCTGGCATTGTATCCTATCATTTGTTCTTTTTATGTCTGCCTTCTAAAGCACTTGCTCACAATTGCTTGTTTTTGAGTACTATATAAAGAAACATTATTATCATTATTATTATTATTATCATAAGGCAATTTTAAAAAAAACTGGGACCAGTTTTATTAAAGTACAATTGCCATGACGACCATTAAACACAGGTGTTGCAAAGTCAACAAGGACAGATTATAACCTTAATACTTTCAATGCTGAAAAGTACCATTTAAATATGTCATGAAGTTAACGAAACTGAATATATTCAGGCCCAGGGCACCAAGTCTCAGTTTAGTTATATAAATAAAACCAAAGAAAACATAAAGTGTGACTCAAACCAAAGCTGTTATGCTGTTTTATTTCTTTGTTTTTCTGTGATAACCTACTTTCAAACTTTGGCCATGTTCAGACCGAAACCAGCAGTGCGTGATTTCATTGTCTCATTGGTGCCTCAAACAACACGCCCCCACCACCGCAGCCCTCACACACTGCTGGTGTTGGTGTGAACGCTGCCATAGGTTCGGCCTGCATGATATAAAGCTTTTGCAATGAACAACATTTGTCTGTAAACATTAAGCAGACAGAAAACAGATATGACGTGCACCAAACAAAGCACTGTACAGACTTTGTAGAAATACAAATGTGTTTGGGACTATTTCAGTTTGGTACTGCGGTACTTCTTCTGGAGTGACGCTCCATGGAAAAATACATGATACATATAACCACAAAAGGGAACATCATGCAGCAATTATAGCTCCCATCTGAGTTATTTAGCAGCACGTTCATGTTCATGTATCAGTCTAAGTGCATCTGCTAATGTGTGTCAGCTAATCTCCTGTCCAGGTCACACAGAAAAGGACAGTAAGTGGTCTAATGTGTGGGAGAAACTGTCTGGCGTAGTGGGGGGGGAGTGAAGGGGGTGTATGTGTATGTGCGTGTGTGTGTGTGTGTGCGCGCCCATGTGTGTGATCCTTCAGATACATGGAAGTACTCTCAGTCACGGTGAAGAATGCCCTTGAGGGTTTTTTATCTTTTACGTTTGGGTTAACGACACATGTAAAGTGCATATTAAGAGAAGATGAGAGAAGATGACCGTAATCACCAATGTGATTGTTGGCATAGCAACCAATAAAACAGCAATAGAATTATCAATGACAAGAATGCAACTCTAGCAATGAGACTGCCTTTTTTGTAACACAATAGTGTGTGCAGGGTGAATATTTTGTTAATTTTGAATATCTAGTCTTGTAGTCTTGTTCTAATGAATTTGGCATTTATGCATTACAGGTATAAAAATACAATTAAATAATCAAATAATGATAAAAATAGCACAACAGAGCAATGTTTTGATGTGCAAGTCCCTAAGTAGTTTGTATCTGGTGTTCTACTGTACTGTACCAGCATGCACATCAAAATGCACATGCATTGCACAAGCATGACTATCAAATGATAGAAATATCTTAGCAGTTCGCTAGACAAGAAATTTACATTCAAATATCATGTGCACAACCTTGTTGGTAAACTGTGGCAAGGCATCGGCTTCTTTTACAGAATCAGAGACACCGTTCCAATGTGTAGTGGTGATGTAATCTACAGGCATGCCTCTGGACTCTGTATACCACTCAGCCCTTAGATTTATTAAAGGTGATAGTTACCATACTCATCGCTGTATCCCATACAACAAGGTCGGCGGATCTTCTCTGTCTGAAAGATGCAACCAACATTGATATTGGCACTTTTTGGGAAACTTCTTGGGAAACTACCACCCTCTATTACATCATTGCTGGACTGGAACCTCGCTCTTTATCCTGCACATTCTATTGACTGGCTTATGCCGCAGGTTCCATGTGTCTATTCTGAAATGGGAAAGTTAGCTTTTAGTTCTTGTGCCCAAAGCACCTGGAATAAATTTCAGCACACCCTCAGGCTTGATACACTTGTTTTCTACTGAGCAATTTAAAACCATGATCCTGAATCACTGTGTATCAACTTGTAATTGATTTAATAGCCTGTCTTTTACAAACTATTCGCATATTTGTATGTTTATGTTTTACTATCTTACTGTTGTTTATTGTGCTATTCTTAACTCGGTGTAATTGGAAATGAGGGCAGCCTCAATGACCCTTGAGATTAAATAAAGGTTATGAATGAATACTCATTTCAGCTGACAACAGAGGGTGGTAGTGTATGCAGACAATAGGTGGTGGGAATGCTAGAAACCCGACCATACGTCAATGTTTACATGCAATGCACGTTTCAAAATGTTCCAAAAACCTGAATATAACAGTTCCCTCTTAACTTCATATTTAAAAGACAGATATGAGTATAGTGTCAATTAACTCTTCTAACTCTCTGCATGAAAGGGAATTAATGAGGATGTCAAACTATACCTGTAAGTCAACAAGAAGTCTTTAAGTCAAGTCCTCCATAATAACTGAGCAATCTCCACCTGCTGAAGAGCCAGAACAGGCAAGGAAGTGGATCTTGAGTTTAGACTGTTTTGCCAAATTTCAAAAAATCCTTTGCAAATGCCTCCGAAGGAAGAAATACAATCAAAATATTTGTAGGATTCACACAATGCGTTCATAGAAACACATCAAAATACCAATTGGGATGTCTGTAATCATCAAGTACTGTAAAAAATCTCCTGTGTGCTTGTACAAGTTGATTGATGTGAACAGTATAAGGGCAGTGGAGACAGTCCATTCAAACCTTAAGGGTCAAACCACTGAACTATTTTTAGAGCCTCTATTTGTAATACTTAAGATCCTTTTAACAACGACACAAGGACAGAAGGATGATGGCTGGAGACTGAAGAACATGTCGAGGAAAGGTCACTACTGTTTCTCAACTGATGAAGAAAGAAGGAGAGCGATAGAAGGACAAGTGGGTTATTGTAGGGCAATGAAGCCATCACTGGCCTGATCACTCAAAGCTTGCAGTGCAGAATATACAGAGCTAAAAGTGGGACTATATTCAAAACAGAGAGAAAATGAATCAAAATTAGTCACAACAAAAAAAAAAAAAGACTGTAGAGGCTGAAAAAAATTAGGAATGGAGTCCACGTAGCTCTGTGTGAGGAAGAGTGGGGGGCTATTAGTTTTTATATCGGCAGCAAGCTTGCCAACCCTGAGGCGCTCGTCTAGCAACTACGCACTCCGGGCTCCGAGTGATGAGGTCACGGTTGTCATGGAGACGAGGCACACATTTAAGTTTTACCTCCCTACCTTTTCATGAGGGAAGTGATTTGCAACTTAAGAGAAAAACAACATCTCTCACTTGCAGATCGCAGCTTATCATCTATGCCACTTCTGCATGCTCTCACTTTATTTAGAGCGTCATTTAATGTACATCAGCACTTTGTTGGCCAGGCTGTGGCTCATTATTCTTTACTTTAATTTTGTTTGGGTGTTAAAAACTCCTCAGGTAATGTTTAATGACAAACCTGGTAAAAATATATCCCACTGCTGATTGTTGTTCATCATTTATTCAAGTTAATTTTAGACCTCTGTAGAAACAGTCACTTCAAAGTGTGCTCGTTTACGACAGAAATATTCATGAACTTGACCTCTTTTCCTCCCACTTACATGAGTGCCAGGCCGAGGTAGTTGGCAGTGCTGCCCCAGTACATCGGGTTCTCTGTGATGTTGAAGGGAAAGCCGGTCACCTTCTCGTCCATCAGGATGCCAAAGTAGTCACCTGGAAAATAACAAACACACACGGGTGCGTGCACACACACACACACACATACAAACACAGCAGGTTAATGCTGGAACTGGTTGAGATGTGAGGATTTTTGACACAAACTGCATTTCATAACCAAAATCTGTCCATTTTTAATTGCTGCTTTTCATGTTCAGTGTTCAGAGGCTGGATCCTATCCTAGCGTACATTTGGCGAGAAGCAGAGAACATCTCTGGAGGTGTAATAGTTCCAAATGTGAGCCCTGCCACTTGTCTATCAAAAGTGGAATAGGATTCATAGCCAAACTTGGTGGACTGTCTCACACTGTTGCCATGGTTGCCGATATATCAACAACTTTGATGACTAGTTTTAAACTTCGATCGCATGTCTCAAAGCAGAAGCGTTTTGGTCAGCTTGAGTCACTGTGATGATCATCTTTTGACATGCTTGTGACAGAAGAACAGGGGACACTCAGTTCAGACTGGATGTACTGCCAAAGGGAACGCGACTTTGGCACCACACAGCCATGTTAATGCTACACTGTCTGCGCCACCCTCACCTGGCTGCTACTGATGTCAACAACATGACCGCATTGAGATGACCTCATGTGAAAAAGGAGGTGGAAGTTTGATTAGGTGTCAACACAGGAAGCAAGCAATGAGTCATAAAATATCAAAGTTGACCACAAATTTGAATTGTTCTCACTTTTTGGGTGGAGAACTAGCCTATATATGTTAATGATCCTGCTGCGATGGTGCCTATTTTTCAATTTTTCAAAACAGGATTCAAACATTCTTGGACGCACTGTATCATTTGACACAATGTCTATGTTCCAAGCATCCAGGTGGGTGTTTCCCTTGGTATGTGGCTGATATTTGAGAGCCTGTGTTGCTAGGTAACAAGCTGTCAACTTCTGTTGTTGTGCTACTGATGGTGATACTGTATAAACTCCCTGTTTCAAGCACAATGACTTTCAATTATTAATGAATGAAGCCGTCTGTCTTTATACAGCATTTCTTTGACATGTTGTGCAGTTAAATTCCACTCTGAAAGTGGATGCTAGTTAGCCTAGCTTGCTAACAATAGCATAACTGTATTTACACTCTATGCTACTTGTAACTGATGTTTTCAGTCATGCTAGTAGTGTGGTTCTAGGGATGGAAATGAACCACCACTTAGAAACTGAAGTACCTAAGCAATTATTGGATAGATTTCCATGAAATTTCATACAAAACACTGATGGAAGGATGGCTTTTGGCTTGAGACATCTGCTTTTAGGCTCTGACAAACTAATCAAACAAATCTCACATCCAATATTTGATGAAAAATATAGCTATAAAGGTTATGTAGTCATCCACTGCACAAAGGACACAGAAGGAAAAGCTTTACTCTCACATTTCAGCACTGACAGTGGTTCATACACATGGGCAGGGCACAGAAGCCACAGCCACACACACACACACACACTTTTTAACAATTTTGTATCTAAAATGTAAAATGAAACTTAAATGTATTCTTTTTGTTAATAATTTTGTGGTCAAAACAAACACCAATGATACTGATTTCTTAGCTAGTGGTATGAATGAATAAAATGAATTTGATTTTGAGGGACCTATTTCTGTGATACTGCAGCCTTGTCGCAACCCAGAGTTGAATGTCAAAAAAGAAATATGTGTCTGTGTGCTTACTTGTACAGTGGGGGTCTTAAGCCATTAAAACGTTGGGGGCTGCTGAACTAGGACACCGCTCACTGTAACCTGAGCACTTTGCCATGTAATAACTTCCCCCGGTATTGTGCGCACACAAAAACACGCGCACATAATCTGACCCATTTTGGGACTTAAGTATAACAGGACATGAACATTCATATACTTCCCTTATTCCTCTCTCCCTTGCCCACACACACACACACACACACACATACAGGCTTCCAGTAGGTAAAACTGACCTGTTGAATTACACATGTGGTGTTGCTGGCCCTGTTTTCTGTCAAACAGAGGCTGTTAATGCCCAAGTTATATAACAATTTTCATGATGTTTATTTAAACGCTGCAGGTAGGTTGGGATAAAAAAGAGATTATATAAACAAATGTGTTAGGTGTTTGAATAGAAAACCAGCTCTAACTGGACTTCAGAACAATATGTTAACCTCATTTTTGACCTCCAAAGTGACAGGTAACTCATTCATGTTTGAAAGCAAAAGCATAACAATTTTTTTTCTTTTTCTTTTTTTTGTCATGTTCCTGCGTCACTGTTGTTGCGTTGTGGTTATGAAAATGGGCAACACTGAGGAGTAGTGACAGCACTGTGGTTGACCAGCGATTAGAGAAGTGGGTCTTGTGAACAGTAGGTTGTGATTGGAGTTTGTATCCCGGGCCAGCTGGCTGACACGTTAGCACCCTGTGCAAATTTGATTGTGTTTGGATCTTTGTTTCTGCTCCCGTGCCATCCGTTTGAATCATCAGGTCACAGTGACTCAAGGGGCTTAATTTAGAGTGAAGAAGACACATCAGATCACAACACACACCCACAGGTCATATCCTCCAGCATGTGTGTATGTGTGTGTGTGTGTGTCCATGTCAGGAGAAAGTGGAAAAGAACTGAAGCGCAGGTAGACTGTGGTGTAGTGGAAAAAAAGTAGCCCCACATGCACATGCACAAGCACACACACACACACACAAGAGTAACTTAAAATTAGTTAAACAGTAAAATACGTAAATAAAGTAAAATAATTTCTAGATTATTATATTTAGGGAGCTTCAGGATGTCAGGGGAACACGGTCTCATTAAACAGTGGAGGCAATTTTTTTTATTCTGTCACTGACTTTAACAGCTTTTTCCCCTCATGTAGCATTGAGGGTCGGGATGGATATCGTTAGGATTTTATTGATATTACTACTCTCATTGATACTCTTCATTGGTCCGATTCTTTATGAACACACTTGAATGGCTTTTTTAAAAATATATTCCTACAAAAAAAATAGAAATGATTCATATTTTAACTAAATATTGTTCGATGAGCAGCAACAATAATGTTTACCTCAGAAAGTCAGCCAATAATCACTATAATATCTCTTAACATCAATCTAAGATGTCAATATAATAAATATTTCTGATATCAAAATACTGAGTCAAGTTTAGACAGAATGAAGAACACAGACATAAGTCAGTATTAGTCATTCCTTCTGTAATCTGTCCTCCTCCCTCTGCTGCTGATGTGATTCACCGTCTGCAGGTACCGCTGGTAGAGAGGAAGAGGTTTGGTCTCAGCCAGTAGCTACATTTACAAGAATTTGTCAAATCTTAACATACATTGCAAACTAAGTTAAACAGTTACATACAGATAGCTTTCATTTTAGCTTTAAGGCTCCCAAATGTTTTCATTTTTTCATGCAAAGTACCTGATGAAACTGGCCTACAAACTCGCTCACATTTTATAGGCATACATGGTTTTTGAATATTTTGTGAATGAATTCTTAAATGTCTCAGATTTAGCATTACGTTTTCCAGGGCTGACTATTCCCTATACAAAAACACATAAATATTTGAATTACCCTTGAGTTTCAGACAGAACTTAGTCAAACTACATTGTTAGGTTTCTCTTCTTTTGTCTTTAGTAGGTCACTCACATTTTTATTCTTTTCACAGATAAAATGACACATGAGCAGCGTTCCAACTGACCTGGTTAAGTTTCTGAGTTTGCAAATTGGCATGATGTGCTTACAGTCTAGCCAACCTAATAGAACAATAGAGAAGCTGAGAGTGTACATCCTAATGAACCACCGGATGCATATAATATTTACTCTGTGCTGCAAAGTCATGTCTCCCTCTTGGGATAAACATTTTCTGTGTATTCTTTTAAGCAATTTGAGCGGTTTGCTGCACAAAAATTTGCTCTTGGCTCCTCTCAACACAGTTTTCTGTCTGTTTTCTGCAACCGATCTGCATTCAAATCTCATTGGGAAACATGTGTATTAGTCTGGTTTGTGATGCTTCTCATTAGTGACACTCCGCACAAAGAAAAACTTCACATTTCTGCTTAACAGATTTTAACACTGCTGCTCCAAATAGTCACAGAGGGACAGACGTCAACAGAAGCTCATTGGTTTACTCGGTCAACTCCTGTCAACTCCTGCTGGCTCTTATGCCTCCGCTCTGTCAGCGAAGTTGGGGATTAATGGAGACTGAGAGCATCTGAGTACACTGTTGGATGATGATGCTGCAGGAGCTGAGACACAGTCTGGATCTTGGAGATGACTCACTGAAACGACTGACCTAGAAACTTAATACCGGCACTTGCCAAGATGGCAATGTCATACTCGTGTTCATTTGAATCGATGCCTGTACTCAGGCGGCACAACAAAGGAAAACAAACATGTTTGTGTCAGAGGCAGATGCGAAGATATTTGCATCTACCATGTGGGAAGATGTGAAACTGTTTGTCCGCATGCACAGAAATGAGCAGTGCTGTATAAATTGGAGTTCACGTGTTTTCCCTCGTATGTAAGTTTATGTACACGTGCGTGTCATTTCTCCTCTTTCTCTCAAGTCACATTTGATAGCAGACAAAGTATCCTTTAAGGATAGTTTAAACACAGAAAATCACCAGACAGAGTATCCTTAAACGATACTCTGTCTGGTGATTTTCTATGTTTTTCTCTTTTTTTTATACTGTCAGAATATCCCATGAGTAAAACAAAACCAACCATGAACTAATCCAACTCAAAAGTATGTGTATCCACAGCCTGATATCTCATTTCTCAGCTTCTTTATTTTCGAAGAGCAACTACAGCAACTAAACACACATCAATCAGTCTTATTGTTGCACTGGGTGATATTTTCCCTCATTGCGATGAGAATGGGCACTGTAGTTTATTATAAATCAACCTCACATATATTATACTACTGCCAATAATTGCTAGAGCATCAAATCTGTGGGACAAGATAGTCCTTAAAAATACACTATTTACTCTTGTTTGCTCAAACAAATAGAAAAGTATTAAAGTGCTGCCCCAGCGGAGAAATCAATACATTGGACAAAAAAAATTGTCATCTTGAAGCCCAAGCCCAAATTACTATGGTGTTGTCATTATACAACTGAGTACTACTCTCTGTGACTAAATTGACCTTCACACATAAAGTCAGTGGACTGCCCCTTTTAAATTCAACACTGTGTTTGATACTAACCTAGGAAGGTTCCAGTGAACCCAAGAGCCAGGAAGCTGCTGACCACCAGCAAAGTACCAAGGACCATGAGAACTACACCAGCATAGAAGATGTCTGTCCTGTCCATCACTTCCCACCTGGCCTGGGCCTTCATCGCCATGGTCATGCTGCAGGGAAAAGAAATCACAGTGGTCTTTATTTAAGTAGTGCATTATTGTATATGAGCAAGGTTGGATCAGTACAACTATCTGAATGGTCCTAAGTGGACCTTTACTGTGGATTCAATGGTAACAGCAAGTACTCTGAGCTCAGTGAGTGTTAGAAACTCTACACAATAAGGACTGGATGAAATTATAGAGAATATGGATGGTCAAGGTCAGAGGAAAAACTGGTGATGGGCACTGACCTCCAATTTAAAAAAAAAAAATGGAATTGACCTACTTTCATCATACTACTTCACCGCCAACGCTAACCTAGCTGACATACTTTTTAAAAGTTTCATGGTCAGGCTGTTGTTTTGCAACACATGGAGTTCTAATTAATTAAATCTTTTGTTAATGAAGTCATATAGCTTCTCCGAGAACTAGTTCAAAGTCAAGGATTTTTTTTTACCAAAGTAGCACCTGTGTGAACAAGAGCCTCCCTTTAGACTGCAGGTTTCTTCTTTTTATCATTGGAACATCTGTACGACATTTTAAATCCAACCTAATTAAAAAAAATGTCAGCTTTCTATGTGCGTCACAAACACACCACTCATGAAATGAGCCTTTTTGCGAATAATGGTCAGTCAGAACAGAAGACAGACATTTACCTTATTTGTGCATTGTATATTGAAATTTCCATTTTTTCCTACTTAAAGGGACTTACATTGAATTATGATGTGGAAAAATGCATGTGTCACTTTTGGCAACCCTACACAATGTCTCTTCTCAGCTATGTAAGTTTGGATATTGGTTTTTATTATATTATATTATTGTCTTTACAAGAACTAGCGGGTGTAGAATGGAACAAGTCTTCTCCTACCGATGATTGAGACATCCCTTTGTCAATATCAAGCCCTTCAAATTGATGTCCCTGATTTTTTTCAGCCATTGAAAAAAGAATGGAGAATCAAGTCCAATTATCAGACTTGTTCTATCCATGGGCTGGTCATCTCACAATTGTGACCTTTCAGATATTCAGCTTTCATTTTTTTTAAGCACCAGTAATGGGCCACCACAGTATGCAGACTCAACATCTCTCCAAGTTTAATCAGGCTCAAATGTCATCACTATGGGATCAGAGGACTCCTGAGATACTGTATCAGTATGACCTCACTGCATGGAAATACACACTCACTATGATGTTAGTTTAGAGTAGAGACGCATTTTCACTTTTTTCTTCAGGATCACCAGAAAAATGTCACTCTTTGATTGCCTCACTAATTAGGTGCACCTTTGTTTTGTTGTGGACTTCAGAGCCAAAATGCACAGCTTCATCACATTTTTAATTATAAAACTTGTAACTGGAGGTTACATTGACGTAAACAAACAGGAAACAAGTCTCAACCTTTCAAACTATGCCTTGTAGCCCCCAAACATCAAAGCATCAAACACTGCAGACACAATCAAGAAATTCATTTTTTAAGTCTACTGAAAAACAGCTGTCCCTTCCCTTGCCAACTCTGCACAGTGTGTGTGTATGCGTGAATACAGAGAGAAAGAGACTGCTTGTTAATGAGAGTGCTTTTAACTTTCCCTGACGTCACATTCGACTGCAGTCTGCACTGACAGATGATGTGAGGGTCGTGCATTGTATGAGCAAAAGCATTTTCATTTAGTATTGACTGACTGTGCTCTCCTAGGATGTTTGGTTTTAATGTTGCTTGTATATAATAGATGGTACCTGGATTTCGTGTAGATATGCACCAATTGCAATTTTATTGGCCGATTGTGTGTGTGTATGTGCGAAGCTACAATGTCTGTGCTACAGCTGCTGTGTGCATGATGTGAACCAGCAGAAAATGGCAAAAAAATGGATATATGAGACTGATCGGGGCCGGTCACCGGTCATGGCCCATCAGCTGAAATCTGACCATTTTCAATCAGCGACCAATCGATCAGTGCATCAATAATTTCGTACTGAAGACGTAATAATTGATTTAAAGTCTGGAGCACTCACTGCTTGAGTCCACTTTTGACAGCCACAACAAAACTTGAAATAAAGCTACTTAAAATGTGGTGGCACCAATTAACTGCCTCACCCTTGTTCCAACACTACTCCACAAAAGTGGAAGCAAATTGCAAGACCTCATGCTTTTAAAGCCTACCCTAATGCACTGACCTGAGGGCAAACTGCAGCTTTCAGTGATATTAATTTTGTTGATTGGTATGACAAGTCTGTTATAATGTAATTGACTGTTACTAAGCATTCACACCTAAGCATGAACTCTGACTATCTCAGAGTCTTTCTGCACTAATACCTCAGCTGTCAAGTGCCTGTATTTAAGCTATATATTACAAAGTACAAAGACACTTTGAAGTAGGGCTGCAACTCAAACTAAATGTATATATAACCATAATTATTTTTTAAAAAAATGCTTATTTTGTTTATTTTTGCTACAGTTTTCCAACAGTTTGAATTATTTATAGATTTTGTACAGACATTCATGGTCTCCAGAAGATGAATCCTATCATCTTTGGTGGTACACTTAGCACCACCAGCAAGTCATTTTTTCACTTTTTCACATCCAGTAAAATATCTTCCTGATCTACTTGAACACTGAAATAAAATTTTATATAGACATTCATTCTGCCCAATCAAAATGTCCTAATCACTCTGGTGATCCCTCAACCTTTCCTCTAGTGCCACCATGAGAGGACATTTTGTTTTTTAGTGAAGTATCTCAACAAAGATTGGATGGACTGTCATAAAATTTGAGAAATTCAAGTTTAAATTCAGATTTAATTGTAATAATTTTAGTGAGCACCTGTTTTTTCTTCTAGCACCTGCATCAGGTCAAACTTTTTATTTGTCCTCTACTTATGACCAAACCCTTGCAGAACTAATGACAGTCCTTTCAGCCTTGGCTGTACTTTGTGTTTAGTGCTAATCAGCAAATGTGGGCACTAATTAGCAAATGTTAGCATGCTAAAACGCTAAAATAACCATGGTAAAAATTATACCTGCTAAATATCTGACATATAGGGCATAATTGAGAATTTCTGGCAGTAAATGACAAGATGGCATTGAGAGGTAATCTCACATCCAGGCTTCCAAACATCCTTTCAGAAGCTAAATGAATGCTTTCTTTATGCTTCTGACATTGACAAAAATTTCACAATTATTACTCCCATATATATATATATGGGATAAAGTGAAGGAAAACAACTTAAAATGCAATAATTTGTGTTTGACTATGGGTCAAATGAATGAGGCTTGAAACAAACAAGTCACTGTGTAAAAGTATTCCATAATGAACTTGATGTACAGGCCTAAAACATTTAGTTTACCCTTCAATATGTATGATTTCTTATGTAAAAATACTAAGCGAATCCCACATTCACTCCAAAAAAAATTAATGTCACTAATTCTCCCACTCATTGAGACCCCATAGATTCCATCTATTTGCCCAAATGAAGTTGCATACATTTTTGAATAAGCAGTTAAGAATCAAACCTTAAAATTTGCTGATTGTATTAGTTGTTTTGTTTCTTTAACATTAGTCTTTCTAGGCATTGTGGATAAATACGTCCTCAAAATGCAAACTCTTCCCTTTGCACAGTGCAGCTTTAAGACTAATAATGCTGGTTATTCCCCATTTTTGTTTGGTCCCCTTTATGCTCTTCATTTCGCATTTCATGGTATTGTAAATTATGTCAAGGCCATGCCCTGCAGCCTCTAAATGTCACCGGGCCAAAGAGTTGAAAAGTTTAGCTTCTATAGTATTGAAAGGGTTCCTAACACTGCTCATTATAATGGAACACACAGAGGTGCTGGTAGATGCAGTTTTTCTCTGTTTGTGTGTGTCAGTTTGTATGCATTAGCACACCTGTGGGTTGTCGTCTAAATGCAATGTAATTCCAGCAGACAAAAACGGCTCTCGAATCAAAACTAGGTTTCACATGCTGTGAGTCTTATGGTGTTCTCCCTTTGTCAAAGGAAGCTGGAAGTGTAATGTGATGCAGCTTGTTTTTCTGCCACATCAAACATAAAGAGTGACTGCTGGGTTATCTGTTAAGTAAGATGGCTAAACAAGACATACTGCTGGGATTTGGATTGGAAAAGAGATAGGAAAGAAGGTCTGGGGGATGGAGACATGGGTAGGGGGTTAGTGGGTGCAAGGGACTGACCGCTGGATGCACTGTAACACCGAGTCACTGCCGATGGAGCGTACTTTGCATTGTTTAGAAATACAGAAAAACTTGTTTTTGGTATATGAAGGTCAGTGAGGGAAGGTTCAGTGAGTCCCTTTCACAATGAGCTGCTTTAGAGTAGAGCATAGAAAAGGAAAAAGCATGAGCAGCAAGGCTGGTGACCTCACGTAACTACATCTCAGTCTTAAACTCTGGAACTTTATCTACAATCTCAGTCATAAAGTCTAAAATTCTCTCCATCTCATTAACACCATAAGTTTATTAAAATGTTGAAACATATGTTCCTGTTATTTCCTGCATATCCTTGATAAAGTCTCAGTGTTCTTGTTCTTGTTCCCTCTGTCTTCAGTCTGCCTACTAAAAAGCAAAACAGCACTCCTTCTTGATTGGAAAACTTTAGCTTTGCATTTTCTATGCTCTTTCCTTCCTCTAGTAGCTAAAGAAAATGTAGCAAAGTTTAAAACATGATACATTTACACCTACAGCAGAGAGACGTAGGCAGACCTCACTTACTTCTCACAGGATTACAAGCAATTAAATGTTCAAGGTGTTTTGGTTTGGAAATGCTCAAGTGCCCAAGTCAAGCACCCACACACACGTGTGCACACACCTTCATTTCCGACATCTCAACCCAGTACAATAAATGCTGCATACATCTTGACCTAAATCCATCTCTGAAGCAGCAAATACAACCATTCTGCTGTCACTGCAAGCACAGCACACGTGTATATTTCTTTTCAATACAGTCTAACAAATACAGATGCCTTGAATATCCTTTCTAGCACTGACGCATTTGAAATACACAAAATGTAAAGTGTATTGTCAAAACCTTATAAGTTCTTTATCGTATATTTCCTGTTTCTGACTGAGGAGAGCTAGCATGTTCTTGGCTTGAGTGTTAGCCATCAGCTTGCCAAGGTCAGTAGTTTATCATCCTGCAAGTAGTCCATATGTCACCTAGCCTCTAGTGCTGTCTACTCTGTGAGGTCACAGAGATAAACACTTTCTGGTGTGACTGGGGCTTAGGGGCTCCTACATAATGAAGCAGGATCACAGTAGCTGTGCTTGTGAAAGAACATCCCCCAAAAAATCCTCCTCTAATGTGTACAGACCTTGTCCATGAGGCCCATTTGTTCTGGGAAGTTAGTTGATTATAGCTTGTCAAACATACAGCGCATTTTTCTGATTGAGAGTATTGGTCATCAGCGCTCAGATGGTACTTAGCGCTAGACAAGCGTCACTGGAAGACACACTGACAACCACCCTCATAAAACTTTCTAAAATAAAAAGGACATGAATACTGTCTTGGTGCAATATTGAATGGGCAACAGTGGGTATGACTGAAGAGTTTGTACCTACGACATCCCATTGTCAGCATAACATAAGATACAGCATCACTAGCCAAATAACACACATAATTTGTGAATGAAAATCTTATTGGTAGGCCACTGTTTACACTGTTTTCACAGAAGCCCTCAGTGGTAATTACTGTGCTTGTCAGGATTTTGTTGGTCTGTTTCCGAACATTGACCATATTTCTAAATTTGGGTTTTGGTATAATCTTTTTTTAGCTTTTAACATGTCCTGAGCATAAACACAGAGGGAATGGAAGTGTCATATTTTTACATTTAATATTTCTAAATGCATGAATCCCAATCCTCCCATCTCATTAAGCTTCCTGTTAATACCAAGAGTGCCTATTAAATACTTTGAGCTAATAAAAAAATGACTTGTCAAAGCCTCTAGAGCTTCTCTAAAGGTTTATTATTGAGCATAAACAGACTGCAGCTGTCAGTCAGCTAATCAGCACACCAGTGAATCAGTCAGCACAGAAGTCAATTAGGGATATGATTTAGCAGCATGATAATGAAGCTGTAAGAGAATTACTCTGCTGGTCAATCAGTCAGTATGTCTTTAGGTTGGTGAATTGGTGTCTGTTTTCAAAATGAACGGCCCCTCTCATGTTGCAAATCGCAGTATGCATGTTGCAAATTTGGAGGATATATAGATATATTTGTTTTTATTTGGTCAGTGAATCCATTTTACAGGTCACAGGGAGGGAAAGTGGAAGTTTAAAGAGTTATAGTGAGCTGTTACATGAGCTGCCGACAAAAAGCTGCACAGTTTGCAGCACAGTTCCAACATGTCATAAAGGTAAATAGACTTTTACCTTGCCATGCTGTCTTGTGAAAAACCATATGCACCCATTTGGAAAAACTTGGAAGTAGTTGCTTAAAGCTCAGTGCAAGTACCAATCCCTGACTCTAAAAAGAGTCCCATCTTCAGTGTTCCAAAGAAACATCTAGCAGTATTTATTTTTGATATAAAAACTTAGACCCATATTTATGGTTGGGTCTAATGACCCAACCATAAATATGGGTCTAATGACCTTTACAAAACTTAAGGTTATTATGCATGTAGCAGTAAAATTGAAGTTAAAATTATTTCTAAAGTTGCTACTTGCATAATTTTATTAAATTGTTTTTGGAATCTTTAATGCCTGAAGAGCTTTTCTTTACAAAAAAGTAATTGTCCAGAGAGTAAATTTTTAAAAGCTATAAACCCCATCAACTCTCTGGAAATATAGTTATTTTGTGCTGTGGGGCAGTCAAGTCTTTATCAATTGCTCCTTTTTACAATGATAAACCATGCTGATTATTTTGTTTATCAAGGCTGCAGAGTTTTCAGAAATAAACAGACTGAAATAGCCTGAACACTGTATTGACTACTGCTATTTTTCCCCATTGCAATGCCACAATTTAACTGGCTGCTGGAGCAAGGTATTATGATGTAGACGTCAGCAGTATAGCAATCCAACATGCACACACCACATTTATATTTTTCTTTCCATCGCAAATCAGCAGAAGCCCTTGTTTTGGTTTTATTTACAATTAGCAGCTAATCAAACGGCCACTGGGTAGCAAAGTAGACTGAAGAGAATGGAGATCAAACCTGCTTCATGCTGCCCAGCATCCATCCTGCTGAGTTGGCACGAAGCAAAACACTAGAAACAATCAGTCTTATCAATTTGTAACAATGTGCCTTTCCAATTAATCACCAACTGAAGTGACATGGCTCATCCAGATTTGCAATCACCAGTAGCATTTCATTATTACACAGCATGCTTGAGAGCAACATTTCAATTTACTACTGTGTTGTAGGTATTATTCATCTGCCCATATGACACTGCTGACTTTCCATTTGAAAATAATTGTAGTTGCACATGTTACGTGTGCTCGATGACCCAGTCTTCAATCACACACAATAAGGAACTAATAGTAGATATGAATGTGTGTGAGCTGTCAATTTTTAGCACCTAAAAGAAAATAATGAATGAATGTAGTAATGACTCATTGTGGACAGGCTGTGTGGAAAAGAGCCTGTCAAAACACCAGCAACAGCAGTAGTAGCTTACTTTGTAAAACTGTACATTTTGTGGAATTTTTGATCAGTAATATTGAAACATCACAGAGTTAATCTTTGTAGAATCTTTGTTACCATCATAGGATTGTGACACCACTTCCTTATGTGAACTTTTTGAGCACTTTTTTTTTTTTTACCCATTTTTCGCCTATCGAGTCTAACGTGATCCCTGTCCTCTTTTCAGTTAACAGTCATTTGGAAAAGATTAATAACAGTTTTTTCAGAGAACATGGTAATCCTAAGGACACATCAATGCATTTTCAATGAGAAGCTGTACCTTCTACTTTTATGCCAGCAGAAATGTATAAAGCCCAGTTCAGCAAAGTGAACTTTTTCCTTGCTGCTGTCGCCAAGTACTTGCTCATGGGGGAATGTTGGGTCTCTATGAATTAAAGAATGCAGTCTAGATCTGCTCTATGTGAAAAATGCCCTGAGATAACTTCTGTTGTGTTTATTGTGTACCATGTTAATTAAGCATTTTGGCATGCTAACATGCTAATTAGCGCTAAACACAATTTGCATGTATATGGACATAAAGCAAAGTGTCGGACAAACTGAAATTTTGACCTGATGCTGGTGCTAGATGAGAAGTTAGGGGATCTTAGGCTTTCTGTTGTAACTTTTAAAATTTCTGATCCCATAGTCCTACTCACATGACCATGACTATTAAAGTGACAGTTATGTATAAAATCAGTGGAGTATTCCTTTAATTCTGTTGAAAATTAAAGGGGCTGTAGGAAGCATGTTCCACCAGTACACAAAGCAAAGTGATACATCATCATCCAATTAAAGCAATTCATTGAATTTCTTAGTCATGAAAGTGTAGCACAGTAAATTATTTCAAATATAATTCAGGTTATTTCAAAAAGTAATCTACATGTGAGTAACACTTGATTATTGTAGCCATTATTGACCTTGTTCACATCTTACCTTGCTAGCACATCTGGGTGAATGAATTGTTATGTCGTACAGGACTTATTTTTAGTTTCTAATGTTGTACTGTGTGTTGATAAACACTATCTTTAGACGCACAAAAGAAAACTGGCAAGACAATTTAACAGCTTGTTCCATCAGCGTTGTTGCCCAGCAACAGACATCACAGACATCCTCTGAAGGAAAAAAACATCTTGCACTGGCACACTTCATATGTGCGGTTTGGTTGAGGGTGCTTTGTCACCATTCTGATCCATAGTGGGCGGTGTGGGAGAGTGTACTTCCACTGGGTATTTTATGATGGCAGGCGTGGGGCGGCGCTGGCATATACAGGACCGTGGGCACTTATAAGGATGGGAGGAAGAACAGAAAAGAGGACACAGAGGTTCAAGATAGAAGAGGAGAAAGTGCAAGTAAATGGGCAACAGAGAACGTAAGAGAGTGAATATAAAGAGAGAAAGGTCTGCATGGTGGAAACTAAAATAATGTTTATATAACAGTTTATCAAAGGTGCTGAACTTGATGTAGTATTTTGGTGAAATGAAACTGGGTAGTTCAGAAAAAAGTTTTGCACAGCCACAGATATACTCCTAAGCAGACACATACACAGACAGCCGCGGACACCACAGACGCATAGTAGTTCTGTTCATACTACTTCCTGGAATCTGCTTGGAGGACACGTTACATACAGAGTAGATTGGCATCAACGGGAAGATGGCAGAGTGGTCGGGCCGACACAACAAATTGGAGGTACGCAGATGTTTACACAGAGCCTACACATACCCCCTCTGATGACAAAATTTACATCACACGGACCCTAGCAGACCCTCACGTACTCATGGACGCATAAAGGATAATTTGAGTTTAAGGCAGGCCAGTGTCTGGCTGGTGGCAGCTACTCAGTCACAATGTCACATTTGCCCTTTTCAGATAAGAAAATATAAATGAGACAAACAGCAATGGGAAAACAAGAGGTTCAGGTTGTTGGGAAATGTGGTGTGAATTTTAAGGAAGTACAAACAATATCACTACTGCAAGAGGAAGTGCATTCAGGCTATAGGTGAAACTAATTTTAATGGAGGAATATTTGTAAATTAAGTCAATGGAATGACAGAAATAGACACAAATTATCTCTAGGCAATGCATATTTACCACTAAAATGCATCTGCATGAACTGAAAAAACATATGCTTATCTTGAGACATTGAGTGTGACTCCACTTCATAATTACATAGAAACAATAGGAAAAGGGACACTGGAAGAAAATAACAAAGAACTGAGCTCTTGTGAATTTAGATATCAGTAACAGTCTGAGTTGTCTTATAAAATAAACAGATAGCTAGCTACAGGTAATGTTTATGCAGTGGAGCAGATAACCATAGACTGCAAAAGACAGGTCGTATTTGTGTGAATGCCATGAAGTAAAAAATTGCTCTGAATTCACATTTAACTAAGAAAACAAAACTATCATAATGGCCAAAATGGTGGACCAACCAACATTTCCATCCCCAGAGCTACACCACTAGCATGGCTAAAAGACTGTATAGTTAACCACACTATATGTTCATGCTAATTTAAAAAAAAAGATCAATGCCTCTAAGCAGAATGAAGAGGAAACTGTGAGTTTCACCTGTGGCTGCGAAAGACGTTGAGCAGAATGATGACAAAGCCCAGGAAGTAACAGCCAAGGTAAGGGCTACCAAAGATCCCAGAGAGTCTCCGTGTACGATGCTCCCATCTCGCCACCTGAAGAATGACAGAGCAGAGGACATGAGATGATGACATTTCTCGCCTCGGTCCCATCCTCTCAAGTAATTACTTAAGTTGAAGTGGGGTAGTCATTTTAATATGTCATGAAACAGTCTATAAAACAATCACAGCAGACAAAAGGTTTATCATAGAGGGACAGCAATGACAAGTTTCGCCTTACTAGTTTGCTGTGGTGATTTTTTTTTTTTTTAATGAAATGAAACATTTAAAGATATGTTGTTGTAGATGCTACTGCCTTAATGGTCAAAGTGCCTTCACAATGACTTAAGTGCACTAGTGCACTATTTTTTCTTCAGCTTACTCTAACCTTCAAAACATGTTTTTTCTTGATGTTTTGATTAAAAGTGTTATATTATTTTTGAGACCTTGGCACAAATAGTTGCAGGTTTTTCAAAAGCTTTTCTCACAATGGGCGAAGAGTAGGTGACACAGTAATTCATTTCTGTTTGTATCTTACTATTTGAAAATGTCAGAAACGATGTATCCCAACATTGCAAGAAATTTCAACAGTCAGAGCTTTAATGTTATCAAAGGCCTCTTTCTTTCTGCCACTGAAGCCTGTAATCATCTCCATTCATTCCTCACTTCAGCTTTTAGTGGTCAGTTAGTATTTAATTGTAGTAGTTGGTGCATTCATGTCTTTTTCTATTATCAGTGTTAGCATTTATTAGCAACAGTAAGACTAAAAGGGAGTGAAATGGGAAAATATGCTTTCTGGATGATCTATCTTCCTGTCTGAGCCCAACCAGCTTCAGAGAAGACAGCTCTGAATCTATTCAGGGTTTACAAACTGGCTGACTAGTCTATTCTAGTGAATGCAAATAGTGACCAGCTGGCCGGAGGTCACTGAGTAAATGGCTGAGTGATAGGTGGACTGTGTCTGAAAGTTCATTCTAGTGGTTGTTTTTGTCTGAACTTCAAGGGTCAAAAAAAGTCAAAACCCTCACAGGACTTGATAGCAATGTGTCCACATGACTATTAGCTTACTAACATGTTTATTTTCAGTATATTTCTTCGTGGATTTGCCATTTTCCAGATTTTTTTTGTCTGAGCTTTCCAAATCTGATGTTTAAGTGCATCATTATAATTTACAAGTGACCGAACAAGTGTGTTTAGCAAACACAAACACATGTTATTAAAATGTTTCTGTGTTCTCTGCTTTCTGACCTCCAACTCAGGGTGCTGCAACAAAAAAAATTATAGTAATCTGTCATAGTAATCTGTGCAAATCTATTTCATATGACCATCATTATCATGATGACATCAGTATCTTTTGTGTCACAAAAACATCTGCATTTGGATTCATAACAGTGTGGCTTGGGTCCCTGCGGCAAATTGTTGGAAAACCTCTCTAGACTACTTCATTTTTGACTCAAATTGTTTTCTAGAGTCATTTATGCTCTTCAAGTGTTCATTTTAGCAGCAAAACAAAATGTACAAAAGAACAACATTTTAACCATGGACATTAACTAATCAAATAATAAAGAATAGTGAAGCAAATCAGAATTCCTCTGGGCCATGTTGCATGATTTTTCTTGAAAAGCTGGAAGTTGCATATATAATTCGAGGAGGTCTAGCTAAAAGCAACTCTTTTTTTTTAATGGAGATTGTGCATAAAACATGAGAAGGTCCACTTGAGCAGGCCATTTATGCCAGTATGCTATATTCTGCTATTCTGAAGCAGCCAAAGGACCATAATAGATTAATCAGAATAACTTTTTTATAGAGGTTGTGAATAGGTCTAAATTAAAATAAAGTTGTTTTGAAGTGGAGAAAAAGGCAAAGATACTGACAAGTCACACAAAGTGCCAGGTTTCTGTGGGACCTGTGCTACATCAGTCAATCTTCATCCTGTGTATTTCTAAAAAGATCATCATTGATGGATATCACACTGATTTTTGCTGTGAGATCTGGTGACAGAAAAAGATATGTATTCTTGTTACTTGTTACTTTTTACTTATTAGTTATACTGAAAAAACAGATCTGTTCAGAGGGCATTATCTGTTACATAATGCTTTCCTCTTTGTATACCTCTCTAATTTCCAGTCAGGAGACCAAAAGTCAACAGTAAAAACAGCAGGTACATAAAAGCTTTCCTGACAGCAATGTATTGTTGGTTATTGTTTCCATTCCTTCTTGTTGCACCATGGATATCCCACAGGGACTGACAACAAAAGATTGTATCTATGTGGTCACAGTTGCATTTCCCAAGATGCACTTCAAATTCAGAAATAGAAACGATTGAACTCCTAACAGTTATATAATATAAAAGTGTCTGAACTGTCTGTCTATATGGTGATCCTGTCTGTCAGCAGCATTACTGACTGAAAGAATTGTTGATGGACTGACTAACAAACTCACACTCTGAATTACTGTCTGACTGTGGGCTGAGGAAGTGCGTAGATGACTGTAAAGCATAGCAAGAAAGGACAAAAATGTTGCCATGGCAACACCTTTTCTATGTCCAGGAGAAGAGAATGAATAAAGGTGAGAGGAAACAAACTTTATGTGGTGAGAAAAGAAACAAACTTGGTGTTTAAATGGAGCTTTATTGACTACAAGATTACACCTACTCAGATGGCATCCTTAGAGGTTTTTAAGATCGATGGCAAAGGGTGAACATGCACAGTCTTTTTCTAAGAATGTTCACAGCAAAATCTTTAATTATCAGTCAGTTCAGCTCCATGTCCAAGTGTAATCAGGGGTAGATGATGAAGGTAAGGAATGTTCATTCAGTTTTCAGTCAGATTTCAACCAAGGACCTTTGACTAGAGAAATTAAAGACTGTGGCTGTTAAACTGTTTTTGATCATGTGTAATATGATACTTTGGTTATTACAATTATTTATTATGGATAAGGGTTGTACTTTCCTTTGGATCTTTAGATATAATTAACCAAATTACCTATATCTTTGTTCTCCCTCTCCAAGATCCTCTGCACCCTAAGCATTCTGTCTTTACATACAAGCTGCCAGTAGCTTCATTCTTTCAATGTCTTTCTCTCCTCCTTCCTCGTATCTCCATGCAAAGAGAGGACTACTACTATTGTAATTTAAGCCCAACATTTTAAGCTCATCTGTGAGTCTTTGCACACACTGGGCCACAGAAAGCTGGACAATAATGGCAGGATTTGGTCTTGCAGGTAATTATGTGTGAATGCAGTGTTGATAAAAGGATACAATACATAATATAACAGGACACATACCTCCTCTCTTGTTTATTCAAATAACATGGTTTTTTTTTTCATTTTCTGACAAGTGCTTCCTGAAAGACATTCTTAGTTTCACACTGGGTTGCACACACGAAAAGTGCCCGAAATAGTAAACAGAGCTTGACAAAGATATTGAAACCTTGCTTACTTTCACACCTCCACATGAAGTTGGTATGTGTGGTGACTATTTGTTACCCTTAAACAATCACTGAAGGGCTGCTGTTGTGAGATGTGGTGAAGCATGTAGGGCTATGACGGTATGGAATGTATCCCCACGGTTTGGCAAATTAATAAGATCCTCCTATTTCTCTAATGAAATATGTAGGCTGGTAGTTAGCTGGCCAGGCTACACAACAGCATCAGTTAGTTGACAGTAATCTGGTCACACTCAATAAATGTCTCTCACACTGCCACTGTAGATGTTTGCAAAGTTGATGGAAAATCCAATCCAGAGAATAGATGTGGCAATGATGAAAAACAAGCATTGAATCATGTCAAGAGAAAGGATACATCATGTAACCTTTTAAGTACCCTCAACAAAACTGCTGCTCCAACTGAAGACAGAAAACTGTGAAAAGAAATATTGTGTGCTCACCACTTATTTAGGGACGGAGAGGAAAGTGCTTGAAATATAAAATGTATTAGCTCAAGAGACCTATTGTGACCAATGAAGATGGCACTGTCCTTGGTTTAAATCAAAGAGTTGGCTCAGGTGTGGGTCCGTGTCAAGGTGAACTCTGAAATGCAGCAATGTGTAATTGGATTTGTGTTTTCCCCAAGATCCATGTGAAGAGCATTAAAGTAAATCTTAATGAGGATGATATGAGAACTGGAGGACTGATTACGGCATAACCAACCAATCAAAATACTGATGATTCAAAGTGCAACATACTGATAATTGAATTCACTGAATGGGTAATCAGAAAGGTGAATGTGATGAATTTGCTGCTTGAATGCGCTATAGAGCACAGATGAAATGGGAAAGGGTGGCATACAAAAGCGCAGACACACACATATGTGAATACACACTTACCAAACAGATGTGGGAACATTTGATTATTTCTGTGCATGCAGCTGTACCTGATTAAAGAAGCAACTAACCCAAAATCTTTGACACAGCACACCAACAAGAGTTTTATTATGAGAAAAACATATGATAATCTGAACCCCATGAATACAGCTTATTACCCTTTGGGAAACATGCCAAGCACCCTCCACCATCCACATTAGCAGGCCATTTATGCTAGTACGCTCTATTCTGCTATTCTGAAGCAGCGATGGGACTGCAAGCTCCCCCACAATCATTTACAACCTTCCACTGGGTGATGGAGTACACTAAAAATACTCAGGTGTTTTGCAGACAGACTACTGATGCTGTTATCAAATCATCAATCAAGCCATGGTAATAACAGAAGGCAGAGGAGAGTACAGAGAGTGGCGCCAGCTTGGCAGAACTAGCAGCTCTCCAAGACAAATTCAATCAAGGCTTAGGTAACAGGCTCCTCCTGCGTCCCCATCAGCCCACTTAAATCTGATATACAGGCACTTGAATGGGTTTGAAGTCAGGACATTAGGAAGATATCTGAGAGGGAGGGACTTCTGACGTCTGATGTTCCTTAATGGAAGAACATCTAAGCAGCAAACATGGAAATATAGCTAAAAGTACCCTCCTACTCATCCTCACCTCATCACAAGATAAGAATACATAGACAACAGAATCAAAAGTAAAATCTATAGTACATAATACTATAGTGTGAAGAGGGTACTACTGGAGTACCTTGAAGTTGAAGTAAGTTCAAAGCCTCCAGGGAAAGAGTCTCCAGCTAGTGCTGTGTTTCTATCAGCCTAAACAACAGCTGGTGGCTGTTCCATTGTATTAATGTACAGCTGTGTTTAATAGAGGACAACCTGCACAGAAGCACATATGCACACACACGCACAGGCAAGTATTCATGCATTAATGCATGGATGTGTGCTGTCCCGGGGTAACAAGGAGAAAGAGAACAAGAACATAGATGGATCACATGCACACTCAAGACACGCTGATTAAATCCTTCTCAATTCAGACAACACTGATTGAATATTTAGACATCTGGGGATTTTTGGGGACATTTTGTCACCTGCAGCTGTACTGGGAGCACATGCTCTTTCAACGAAACAGGCTAAACTTAGACAAATAGCTTAAAATCTGGGGGCAGGTAGGAGTGTGATTTTTAGCCCCACCATCTGTGTGGCTCTAGGGATGGCAATGCCAGTCTGTCAGTTGGTCCGCCAGTCCACCACTGTGGTCCATTGTGAAATATTTCAATCGCTCTTGGATGAACTGCCATGATATTTTGTTCAAACATGTATCATCCCTAGTGGATGAACTCTATTAATTTGGGTGATCCCCTTACATTTTCCTCTTGCACCATCATGAGGTTTACAGTCGTGTCTCAGCAACTTTTGGATGGGTTGCCATTAAGTTTGATACAGATATTCATGGTCCCGAGAAGATGAATCCATTAGTGACTGACTTTGCTTCTAGCACCACCAGGAAATCAAAGTTTTCACATTTCAAGCAACATATCTCAACTTTGGAACAATATTTGGTATTTGGTAAGACATTTATGGTTGCAAGACAAAATATTGTAGACTTTGATGATCCTCTGACTTTTTCTCTAGCACCACCATGAGGTTCCCATCTGTGGTTTTGAGTGAAGTGTCCTGACCAATAATGGATTTCTATTAAATTTGATGGAACACATATGCATGTTTCCCCCAGGATGAAGTGTGATCATTTTGGTGATAGCATAATCAGGTCAACCTTTTAGGTTCTTCAACATTATGTGTTTAGTGCCAATTAGCAAATGTGTTTGCACTCTAACATGCTAAACTAATATGGTGATCATGGTAAAATTGCCTGCTGAACATCAGCTTGTTTCTGCAGCACTGTCATTGTGAGCATATTGCCATGCTGACATTCATGTTTAGCTTAAAGCACCCCTTTGCTTAAATAGCTGCGGAGCCACTAGTATGACTCATATCGCTTTAAGGAAGGCAATGTTGGCTTGTCCAGTTGTCCACACAAATGTCTTGACAACTGCTAGTCCGATAGCCATGAACGTTGATATGGAAATTTGTTGTTCCCAGAGGATGATTCCTCTGGAGTTTGTGAACCCCTTAACTTTTATTCAATTCAATTCAATTCAATTTTATATATATAACACCAAATCACAACACAAAGTCATCTCAGGGCACTTTTACATGGAGCAGGTCTAAACCATGCTCTTTAATTTACAGAGAGAGACCCAACAATTCCCCCCATGAGCAAGCACTTGGTAACAGTGGTAAGGAAAAACTCCCCTTTAACAGGAAGAAACCTAAGGCAGAACCCGGCCTATCTAGTGTTTTTCAATAAAACACTGGTCCCCAAAAAGCTATTTGAAAAATTAATGGCCTAATTTACATGTAATTTGCAGTGGATATTTTATGACGTCTTGACCTTTCTTCTAATGCCAAAATCTTCACTTATACACAAGCAATATAATCATTTAATTGGCACAACAAATCATTGTTGATGAACCCTTTCCATTTTGGACACATAATGAGCTGTCCATAAGAACCATTCTTAGAAAATATTCAACTCTCCATAAAAGATTTCTCATCATCTAATAGTATTTGCCACTCAAGGGTCAACTTTTCAGCTACAGTACTATACCATTTGCCTTGCGTGAACAGAGTGAACAGAAGAAAGAATGAATCTGAAGGTTGATTTCATCTTACTGGACTGGGAAAACACACTAAATATGTCATTATGGTCTCCAAAAACCACTATTTAATTTCTCCCCTTAAAACATCCCTTTCATGTTGGTTTAAAGCCCAATGACAATATGACTTCTGTTATGGCTGCAACCATTCCACCTCCAGGCATAGGCAAGACGTCAAAACTATTATATCACCCTGATTATGTCACCCGCAATGACTGAGCCGAAAATCTTAAAAGCTGCAAAATCACACAATTGATGCATGCAGGCACCAAGATAATGGACTCAAATGCTCTCTCTGTATCACTTTTACTGGGGACATTAAAATGAACCTGACAAAATAGAAATATATAAAATGAAATCAATACAACCTATCCACAGCTGTTAATGTACTTGTATATCACCCATAGAGGTTAACCATCTCAAACTTTGGATTGTTTGTCAAGGACACACATGTGACTATAATCATTGCCCTCCAGGTGCAATCACACTGTGACCCTGACACTGATCATCTGCCTTAATAATTTACAAAATGAACATCATGCTGTATTGAAGAAGACTTGTGGGAAGATTAGTGATTGAGACTATAAACACATTAGGAAACTGAGGCAATAAATAAGTGAGAAGTAGGGTCATTTTCTCATAGACTTCCATGCAATCAGACTTATTTTTATGACCAGTGGGGTCACCCCCTTCAGGCCATAAGAAAAAAAATGCAGGTTTAAGGCACTTCTACTGAGAGCTACCCACTTGGGCACAATGGATGGAAAGAAAGGCATGTAAAATCTGATTAACATTTTGTAAAGTAGGAAACTCTTCAACCTGAAGGGACAGAGACTTACCCAATGTCAAAAAATCATCACAATTTGTCCAGTGTTCCCTGCTTAACTAACATTATACCAAGTGATAGGATACACAGCTAGGTCAGCCAAATAGTTGTGGTTGAAGTTTGCCAGGTCTGCCTAACAGTCCCGTTGAAAGCCACAGTGGCAAGGTCATCGGCCACAGTATGGTACAAAAAAAAAAAAAATCACTTGTCACAGGAAGTGAGATTATGACTGGTGGTGGAAGGTTCCACTAAAAATTACTACACAGACTAAAACATTATAGAGTAAAATAGTTCCAAAATAACCAGATAACTGGCTGTCAATTCTCCTTTCAAATTAAAACCTAACAGGACAAGGAGTGATTATGAGCTTTGGGCTGCTGCAGGCTTTTAGTTTGAAACATCTCTGATGATGTTGCATTTTTATCAAAACAACAGGTGGTCGAGTGGTGTTGAGTTTGGGTAGCAAACAACATCATCAGCAAATGAAAAGTATTAACTATTATAAAACAGGAGTTTTGTTACAAAATCATTATGTAAAATCTAGAATATATAAAACATGGTATAATAAGAAATACAAAAATACATGTGTGCCTCTAAGATAAGTCTCTTCAAATGAAGGCCTGGTTCTCTCTGAGGCTCACATAATCAGTTGAAGCCATTTGAAGCTATTTGAGAATTTATAGTAAATCAATGTATTTTTTCGTGTATCTGTTTACAGAAGGAAGCCAATAATCAAAGTTTTATTTTTCTGTCTCTTTTGTTTGTGCCCTTGTTACTTAACAGTATGTTGAACAATGATGCAATTACTCAAAACATGTTCTTTCAGTCTGAATTTTTCTTTTAAAAACTGTTGAAAGCTTGATGCATGGAAAATATGAAGCAAAAGGTGACACCATACGTGTCCTTTGACATTAATTCCCAGCAAATCAACCAGCACAGCAAGGTGCTGAAAATTTTTTTTAACAAGAAATGGATTTTCAAGTGATACTTAATCTGAGGAAAACAGCAGCAGTCTCCACATGGTTTCCAAAGCAGCCCACCGGTGTGACTCACACACACACAAACTTTAGCCTACGCCATGTGGGTACATCTGAGGTCAGATCACCCTTGTAATCAGTGTGATTGAGTCCAATGAATAAAAACATTAAAACAGTGAACTGAATCTTTAGGTCTCCATCATTAATATCCATCTGTCTCTTACCTGACTGAACCAAATACATATGTACAATAAAGAATGTGATTAATGTCTAAGATAAACAGATTCAGTTAACTTCAGTCTCACAGTCATTTGAGGTTAAGCTGCATCAAGTATTTTTTCACCACTAAGCAGAAAGACTCCCAAACAAACACCGTGATAAGTATTGACATAGATAAACACTTCATTGCCTCTATGCACATCCAGAAGACACAGAAAACATTTGAGTCTTCTTTCTTACCAACACTTTTAAATTTTGCCGTTCCATCCTTTCTTTCATCCTTCATCTTCTGAGAAAAAATGTTGATTCTCAGTAGGACCAGGAGTGCTAGCAAAGGCCTTACCTTCCAAACTATTTTGGCAAGACACAAAGAATAATGTAGACCATCAGTGATAACAAATGATTTGTTCAAAATTCACATCTATTACAACTTGGGTTTTATTTTCATATTTCCGTCTTTTCATTTCTATGGTCATTACATTGAGAACATGCTGAGCCAAAGAATGCAGGAGATTGTTTTTAAAGACTTACATCAGTTTTCAATTCTTCTGGTTTGTTTTTCTGTTCAGCTTGAACAGGTTTACACCAGCTGCTCTGGCAAATAAATTGTAAGGTTGACAGTCAACTTTAAGTAAAACTATGTTTTTATATTCCAACTTGTATTGTAAGTCATTGCTAAGATCTTGAAATGCAGCGATAATACAAACATGGTTTCTGTCTCTACACTTTCATAAAGGTGAAAAATGCCAGGAAATAGTCTTTAAAATACAAAAAAAAGATGTCAACACTTTGTTGTGTTGCACTGAGAATCTGGGAAAACAGAATTCTATATTAATTAAGATTTTGCAGACATTTAAATATGTGTACCAAAATAGTTGTTACATGGGTACACTCCATTTTATTTGGAAAAGCAGATCATCCAGAGCAGAAAATCAAACCAAAAAGAATCTATAAAGCAAACAACCCATCTCTTCCTTTCTTTGTCTCAGCAAGTTCTCATTATCATGATTTCTGCTGTCTCCTGACCTCTGCTGTCTAATAGACAGCTTCAGCTGTATGAGACGACCAGCCGCTTTGGCCCTAGACGTGGACCGCATGAGCTGATGAGTACTTTGTTCCCATAGATGTAGGTCACTGGGCAGCGCAGACCTGATGACTGAGAAACTCCATATGCAGGGAGAAGATCAGATGATATTTAATATGCTGTGCTCTATCAGCCTCATCACCACATACGGGCAGGCTGATAATGCATGCGCCGGGTAGCATCTATTTGTTCAACTGAGGCTGACCTCGGCTTCTGAGGGTTGGTGGAGAGATTTTGTTTGTGCAGTTACTGATGAAAAAGTAGGGAAAAAAAAGGAAACAGGATCATATGATTGCAAATGCTCTCGGGGGGGAAAGCAAGCAATTACAAGCCAAATTAGTTGAAACCAAGCCAAAAGGAAAAAACATACACACTATTTAAAAATTATATTTGTTGGATAAGATTGGGGTGGTGATAGTGCTGCAAATTGAAATATATCCTAACAAACACAAATTTGCCTTACCTTACATCTGAGGAGCGTATATAAATATAGACAGTTCTGAACAGACCTGTCACTAGAGGAAATGTATTAGACATGTATTTTTCTTTTTAAGGCTTAAAAACTGCCATTCATTCAAAATGATATTTACATTTAGCACATAATATAGACATTGCCGGGTCTATATTTATGCTCTGGGGCTCTACTGGAATATCTTTGCATGATTTACAGTTTAAAAAAACTCCTCATTCATCTTATACTGGCTCTTTATGCAGCCCCTCAGTTTAACCTGTGTCTGAAACAGGTTGTTTTAGCTCCTGTCTCTTCAAGGTCCCCCTCCCAATGAGCCCACCCTGTTCTGATTGGTTAGTTTCTTTCTGCAGCTGATGTAATTAATTGAGGCTACTTGAGAAATTATGGTGAACTAATGTATTTTTTCATGTATTTATTTACAGACAGGAGGCCAACAACCAGGGACATATTTTGTCTTTCTGTCTCCTTTTTTCATGGCTTTGTTCCTTAACGGTATGTTGACAGTGACTCAGAACATGTTCTTTCGGTCTGAATTTTTCTTTTAAAAACTGTTGAAAGCTTCATACGTGGGGAATTTGAAGCAAAAAGTGACACTATAGGAGGCCTTGACTTGAATTCCCTGCAAACCAACCAGCACAGCAAGGTGCTGAAATGATCAATGATCTTTCACAAGAAATGGATTTCTAAGTGATACCCAGTGTGGAGAAAACAATAGCAGTCTCCACATGATTTCCACTCACACACACTCAAACTTTAGCCTACATCATGCGGGTACATCTGAGGTCCTATCACCCTTGCAATCAGTGTAATTGAGTCCATTACTGGCTCTTTATGCAACCTCTGTAAAATTATAGTAGCAGGATTTCACTTCTTTGTCTCATTCTTTACTGGAGATGGAAATTTCTCAAATACATCCGTGCATGTTGGAGCCTAAATCCAATCAGAAATATGAGTGTGGACCCAGGCTTTTGACTTGCAGGGAGCATTTCAACATGTATGTTAACCTTAGGTTTTGGAACTTTGACCATGTTTGGCATAGATATCTGACATCATAACAGTATATAAATGACAGAAAATCACAAAAAGCATAATATGGCCCGTTTTGTGAGGTGCTGCTGAGGTTGCTGTACCAATTTCCACTGACACAACCATTGTTGATAAAAACTTCTAGGCTAATCTTTCATACCATGAAAGAGGCACAGTGCATTAAAACACAATAAGCCAACACCCCCAAAATACCTGCAGCTTAACGAAATTCCAACAAATATACTTGTAGCTATGACTGTAACGCACACTGCTGAGTTTCACTCATAAGTACCCATACTATATGTGTCAATGCAGGACTGACATTAAAATTGACCTCCCATTTGGTCACTGAGACTTAATCAATATAAGTTTACAGATAGTAAAAAGTCTTGTTACGATGGGTGTGAACCCTGAGCAAAAAGCCTTGAAGGGCTCAAGATTTGCCAAAAGCCTGACAGCATAAAAACAGGTTGTCACTTCAGAGGTCTAAAATTACAACTGGTTCTTGAGAGGGATAAAAATACATGCCCGCATACACACACACGCACACACACACACACACACACAAACACACAGCACCAGCAGCATACAAGTTCCTGATACTTTAAAACAGTCTTCCACTGACGCAGTCTTCCTAATCATCCTAAATATAACTGCCATTAAGTTTGTGTTCGAAGACAAAGACTTTATGTTCACATGCACTTGTGCGTCAATCCATAAAAATAATCTGAATGAATGTTGATTGTTGGATCTCATTCTACCAGAAGCTGTCATGACAGCATGTTAACTGAGGGGAATAGAATGTTGAGTTCACCCTCAAGAATACAAGTCTCAAGAGGTCTCATACCGTTTTCTGCACTTTGACACCAGAAATCAAAGAGTTTTGGGATAAAGTTCTTCAATTCTAGGGGAAGAAAAAGTTGTGTGGCGCTGACATCAGCATCACTTGCCAGCAAATGATGAAGTGCCAGCTTCCCTGACAAGAGTTAGGCTATATTTCAAGTATTTCTGTAAATATTGTGGAGAGATAACAGAATGATGACAAACCTGACATATCCTATGAGCAACTCATCACGCCTCCGTTCACTATACTCTTACATGTCCTTTTGTAAGTTTTTCCCCTTTGCTTTGCAATTTATAACTATTTTCATGTTTTCAACCATTCATTGGGTTTTTCCCACCCCCCTCGTTGTAGAGTCTTGATGTCTTGTATTTCTGCAGCCTTGCCTCAGCATCTCTATTTGTCTTCCTTTCACTTTAAAAAGCTGTGTGAGGTTCTTCTGAATCAGCGACACAGTTTGCTTGTATTCCTCCTCCTTTTCCCAGCATTCACACTTTGTAAATAACATGTGATATTCTGGAGGTCATGTTGACATCATGTTGTACTTTCCCTTTCTCTTCCTAATTTCTACACCCACTCCTGATGAAATGAAACACCTATTACTTTCCATTTTCTTTCTGCCTCAGTCCACCAAGGCCCTCCTTCTGGCCATCTAAAAGCTGATGACTCATCCAGCAATTATTCATTTTTGTCTTGCCCAAGGCCAAATCGGGACCTCTCAGGCACCAGATAAGACCCCTAAGAGAGGGAGAGCAAAATGGGGGACCTTACATAATGGAGGCCATGAATGTGCACTTTTGTGGGAGTGGAAGCCAGCATCTAATCTGCTGACTCATCACATACAGTTTCATGGGCTGAATTGATTCCTGTAATTGCGAACTTTTGGTTTTAGTTTCAGCTGTGATTTGGATTTGGTGATCGATTAAAGATGATACAGGCGTCAAAGATCTCTGTAATATCACAAAGCTCTTGACGCATTCTAAAACAAGCTAACAGTTGGTTTCAAGCGACACTTTTCAACCCGCAACAGTTCTGAATGTCAGCAGAATGCACCTTGCAGAGTATTCTTCCTGCTTTCATTACACAGTTAAGTTTCCACATCTTGTTATCGAAGCACTGATGTCATGTCCACGTGATGCCAGCTAAGAGATAAAACAACAAAGAACACGCTGACCACTTTCCTCCCAGCTCCACAGTGTCAGTGTGACATCTATCTAATGCAGCCTCAGACTCAACCTAATCTCATCTATGTGGGACCAGATTTGACTTCAAAATAGTGTAAGATATCTGCAGAGGAGGGGACTGGAGCAACATGCGACTCTTCCTGGGAAAGGAGAAAATGAAATGAAGACCTGAACGAGGCATCGTCCTCACAACCTAAACAACAGCGGAAATGTCTTCTTTGCAAAGATGTGCGAAACCCCAAACCTCACCTGTTACAGCTGGACACAGGAATATTGTACATGCTTGTTGCTCAGGCAACTATTCACAAAGGTCTAAATGATGAAAGACACATTGAAGTGGACTTTTTTTTTTTTTTTTTTGAATGTAAAAATATCTGTGGCACTAACCTTGCTGTTCCGTCTGAGTGCTTTTAGTTTACTCTCAATCAGAAAGAGAGGATGCAATCAGAGTGAGTACGCAAAAGCAAAATGAATTATTGATTAGTTTTTGGTGTCTAATTTTCCAAGACTTAAAATAATTATGACTCAAAAATATTACATCTGTTTTCATTACAAAAGAAAGGTTTACATATACAAGGCTTCCAGATGAAAACAAAGGTTGCAATATAGATTGATTCATTGATTGATTGACAAAGCTTCAAGGTATTCTAGCAATGTCATGTAATATTCACTGTTGCTCACCACGATGTGTATATGCTTGAGTCCAAAATATATGTAGAGTGGATTTTCTTCCTCATAAAACATTTGCAAAGCCAATTCTTTTTGTGAAAAATGCAACACCTGCATTGTTTAATTTTAGTTTAGTTCTCTGCTGTATTTTGCTGCACATTGCTTCTTTCTTGGCGAATTACTGCCAAATGCATGTATGTGTGTGTGTGTATGTTCTCATACACATGCACATGCACAAGTTATTCTAAAATGGGGACCCAGCCATAAAAAATTGCTCCATAGCACTACTAGTGGTGAAAAACTCTAGAGGGCGCCTTTAAAGTGCAGAAGAAGCAGAAAAGTTCCAGAAAACTGGCTGATAAAATGCTTTACAGTCTCTAATATGGAACACAGTTTATGAGATAGCTTGCACTCATATAATAGTCAAGTTGGAATTATTTATTAACTTATGATATGCTGATATATGATGATTTGAACTTTTAAGTAGATCAGAGTGAGAATAAGCGTGTTAATGAAAACTTCATAGCTTGTTTTAAAAATCATTAAATTATACACAAAAAAATATAAGTTTACCTTCTTTTTAATTTTTTGTTAAAAAAAATCATAATATTAGTTTAATATGTTTACTTTTATATCTTATTTTTATGGTAGTTATTTCATCCAGCTTTTCCTCAAAGTTTTGCAGACATTTTTTTTTAATTTAAGTTGTCTGTTATGATAACCTAGGATGGAACAAATTAGTGTTCTTCAGAACAATGTCCAATCAGCTGTCTTACTTAACCTACAAGCCCACTCTTTCTCTGAACTGAAAATGCAGTAAGGGTGTCATTTTCCAAAACACTCCATGACTGCAACTGAAGTGGAGCTTCTCAGCGCAGGCTTATGTAACCAGCTGGTAACCCATGTAGATGGTGACAAGCAATCATTGAGATAAACATTGAAAACACATCTATTACAAAAGCAAAATGAAAATGTGGTTTTTGATAAATGTATCACACGACTGTCATGAAGAACAGACTCAGAACAGACTGTGACTCTGTAACTGTTTTACAGAGACAGTGAGTCTGCCTCCCCACCAAGAAAACCACAAACAGCGACTATTGTCAACTGTCAATCAATGTCATCAATTGTGTTTTTTTAATATTGATTCCAATACAATGCCTTTTTTGACATCTCACTTTGAGGAACACAAAACTTGTTTTTCTGTCTCCCAAACTAAGCCAAGAAACCTCTGAGACACGTCAGTATTTAATATTGTCCCAACACATGCAGCAGTACAAGAACTTTAATTTACAGTGTAAAATTAACAAAATTATGATTAAAGAATAAATAAACAACACTGGCCCAGTCACATTGGCATTAAAGCAACATTTCCAAGGGATATTAAATTTAAATTTAATTGCTGCCATTGGTGAACTTGCTCACAGTCTTTTTGCACACATTTGTGCTTTTGACCAATGGCATTTTAGCTGGCCACAAGACGATTTGTGCTTATTGGACTTGAACTGGAGTTCCTGCTAAGTTCTGAGTCAGAGGCTAAGCTGTCACAGAAACAAACACAGCTCACAGAGTCAGTGAGAACTTGACCAGCTAATGTCTATACAGCTGTTGTATAATCCTTCCAAATAAAACGGAGGAACACTTCAGCTGTCAAACTCAAACTCAAACATAAGGGAGAAGCCAAGATAGAAGTCTAGCCTTACATGGTGACTGGAGAAATTCGGAATCCCTTCGGATTTCAGTTTTGATTTCAGATTACATATTGTGACTTTAAGAGGCAAAAGCAGAGTAACGGGCCAATCACATCGGACAGCGTGGGGGAGAGAGGCAAAGCATGACAAACACAGTGTAAAGAAAAGACCTGTGGGATCATTGGGGAGTGGTAAGGAGATGATGGTGAGAGTATCAAGATAGACTGAAAGAAGAAAACAGCAGGAGGACAGGAGAGACACATGGTGCAGGAGTGAAGTGAAGAGCTGGAGAGGAGGAGGAGGTGGAGGTGCAAAGAGATAATGACTAAAGACAACTGAATTCACTATGAAACATTTGTATGAGCACATATTACCTTATTTTCAACCAGGGTAACGTGTTCAGGCTGAAAGAGAACAGGTGCTGCACGTGAATACCAGTTCTGTCTCACCTCAGGCAAAGTGGCTGGGCATGACTAGTAATGGAAAAATCTTTTTGGCACACAGGAAGTGAAGCGTATTACAAATTAGGCTAATGAGACAAGAGATTTATACCATCTGGGTTGAATGAAAACTTTGACGTGTTGGTGGCGAAAGAGGAAAAAGTCAGGATCACCACAAGCATCATGATTCATCTTCTGGCCACTATGGATATTTTGTTGTTGAGATGTTTCTTTAACAACCATAGTTTCATAATCGGTCTATTGACAAAAGTAATATATCATGACATGATATTTTGCGACACAAAAACATGATGACATGCGTTGTAGAAGTGAAAATGGTTCCCAATAACAAAAAAAAAATAATAGGAACGGTACAAAGTGTCAAAAAGTGACTGTTTTATTTTTCAAATGTAACAGCAGCTATGACAACCTCTGTTCACATACAGTCTGAAGTCTGCAAATCTGTGTCTCTTGGCCACAAACAGCCATCAGATGGGTTCTCCAACTAACATGTGCTGTAACAATAGTCTGTATGTGACAGCTCAGCCAGACTGACTTCAAAACTCACAATAAACTCCTCTCTACTCCTGGAGTCATGCAACTTTGCCTCATTTCAACTTGTCATTTCACATGCCTCGTATCCAGAAAAATTACAGATGTGGTTTAATGATGTGACACTTTCGTTTACACTAAGCTTGTCCCGTCGTTTTAATGAGACAGGGGGAGCAGCTGGATAATTCGGGGTCATTTCGGTGTCACTTGAGCTGCCGTGATCACAGGGGACACACCCTGTGAAGACTTATTTCCACAGAAAACTGAAGTTAGAATGAACACGTTGGATGTCCCGATGAAGATTTTCTGCCCTGATTCTGAATCGATTCGAGTGGGTGTGAACCAAAACTATAATTTACCAAGATGACAAAACTGCCGCACTCAAGTTACAACCTAATAATGAGATAAGATAGAACATGTAATTCATCAAGAAACAATTTTTTGTGTCACAGAAGCCCATTATATATAACTGCAAACATAACAGCAGAAGACATGCAATGTTGATTAAATATGTCTGGTACACTAAACAGCTTACTAACTACTTTGGCGCGTTCATGAGTCATGAGGTTTTTTTGCACTCAGGAGTGTAAAGCCGTGTTACACAGTTAGACTGTCTTAAAGTTAGTCATGCAATTTTAATTAATTAGCGACAGCTGATATAATCTGCCTCAGGGAACATTTCTCATTTTAACCAAAGAAAGTGTCAGTGTCAGCTAAAAATCAGAAGCCGCTACCTGAATGTTTTGTACACTGTTAGTCTTTGCTAGTAAGAAACAGAGGTGGGATAACAGGTTTGATAACAGATTATGTACTTGGCCAATCCATCCCCCCCACACCCAACCCCACCCAAAAAAAAAAAAATTCACAGTCACAAACTTTAATTTTCACTTGCATCATCTGAAATGTTTGCACTGTAGAGCCTGGCTGTAATAAGGGAGGGCAGCACTTCATTAACTAGCAAGCTGAAGTGGACAAAACACAGGTGAGGACAGTGACCGTTTGTCTGGGTTAATTTTAGCCAGTACTGCTCTATTCAAATACATCTGGATCTGTCCTGATACCAATCCTGAGGATCAGCTCAGAACATCTCCAACACATCACATATTGCCATGAATCAGTCTGGCGTATGGATGGCTGAGAAATTAATTTTGTCTGACGATATGTGCACATATGCATGTCAGATCATCCACCTATTCTGTAGATGCAAACACAGTTTGTCTGTACAACACTTAAATAACATGGTAAAGAAAGGAAAAGAAATGTACACACATAAATGGGGGGGGGCATTGACTTGCTTTTGGAGTCAGCCTCTAGTGGCCATTCAACAAACTGCAGTTTTTGGCACATCACACTGGCTTCATTTTTCAGCCCCACAAGTGGTCACACCACTGCAATCACCGCAGAGGTGTAATTAGCATCAGTATGTGGAGCAGTCTACGTGCAGGTTCCGAGTGTAATGAGATTGCTGTGCTGTGCAGGCTGACAGACCAGCTCATCCTCACAAGACCAACAGGATAGGTCTAAAATTCAGGCTGGCAAAAAATGACCTATGACATAATCAGTTAATTATGAGGATGTGTTGGACCGTCTGCCTTTGTGACAAAGTGCATCTGTACTTTCAAGAGGCTTTCTGTAACTCATCTTAGATGAGTCACTATGTAGGCCACCTACACACACACATGGATACACTTGTAGCACACACTGTGAAAGGTGTTGCTGAGGTCAGTTAAGCCTGCAGAGATTCTAACATTCCCAAAAGAGTGAGAGTACCAAACAGAAAATTGGCACAACCGTACTGTAGGTTGATTGTTCCTGGTACCTGACAGCAAGACTGACCCCATTCAACAATAACGTCAATGAGTCACAGCCTCACTGTGGCACACTGACCTCCTGGATTCCCCTGAGCCCAGAAATCTCCTGTTTCTTCTTCTGATCTATTTTCGGGGGCTGTAGCAGTCACCACACTTTATTGATCAAATAAAAATCATCAAGCATCAGAGAATATCACTTAACTGATCTGCATCCTCAACCCAAATGAATAAAGACTTTTTTATTTCAATACGCCTTGTGATACTTTGCCAGCAGGCTTGAATAGATTCACAAAGTTTGGAATTTTCAAAAGCATAACTTTAATCAGCAGGCCTTATGTGTGTGTGTGTGTGTGTGTGTGTGTGTGTGTGTGTGTGTGTGTGTGTGTGTGTGATCAGTGTTTTGTTCATGGACAACCTATTTGAGTGAAAAGATAAAAGGTTAAGCAGTGATAGTTGCGGGCTGGTACGTCCTGATCTGTACCCAAACATACACACACACACTCGCACCAAACCACAAATTCAAGGAACAGGCCTTGCTGTGTCTCCGTCCCAGTAGGAACACTGTGTTCAGTGCACGTAAAGTATACCTCCATTATGAAGCAGGTGAGGGATCTCTTGCTTTGTTATGTGACCCTATATATACTGCATGTGTGTTTAAACATAAATGGGATAGTGAGCAACCAAGAAACTGCTCTTCAAGACACAATGGGTTCCACCACTGGGAATGCAAATCCAATCCAGGCAAGAAATAATGTATTTCTCTAAATACAGGGATTCTAATGATAAAGGGACACTATAGCAATTGAATATTACACCTCCATAAAGTTGAGGGACTCACAAGTGACAGATTAAAAGGTTAAAAGGTCACAATTCATGCAGCAGAGGCTGAGATATCTCTAGTATTGGTCAAGCTTCAGGGAAATGACACCACAGGGAGGTTTTCCCATGTGACACCATGAAAAACACACAACCAGCGCTATTGAAGAGATGATGGAAAAGCCAAAATACTGATTTGTGATCTTTGATCTTTGTCAGAATCAAACCAGCAGAAGCAAAGATGTGCAGGCTGTTAGTCTTTGCAATCACTTGTGATTTATGGACATTAAACGTGAAAAAAAAGAGTGTGTATGGTTTCAGACATTTGTTTATATCATGGCAACTCACATGACATAGACACAAGGTTTTGGGATATTTTACAACTGAAATGTCTTAGACTTTTCAGTCTTTAGCAATTCAAATCAGAGTTCTGACTGGTAATAAGACAGTTATGATTGTTTTCTTGAGACCCAGCATTTCAGTCGGACCCTGACCTTTGAGACTTTCTGATAAATGCACTAAAACTGGAAAAAAAGAAGAGAAAAAAGCATGCATGTTGTACCATAATTTAATTATCTGGTAACAAGCTGGGTCATTTCATACAGCACAGCGTCTTCAGTTCAGACTCTGTTGGTCACTGCGTCCGCAGCTTTCGGTCACATCAACCATCTCCTGTTGTAAGCACACGACTAACAGGGCAGCGTGCACCTCACACTGCTACCTGCAAATCCTAAAGAAGGAAAAAAGCTTCCTCCTCTCACACGATTCTTGCAAAATATGAGAGGAAGGGAGGGGGAGTGTAGTTGGGAAAACGTGACTGTGGAGATTAGGCAGCACCAGACACTAATCAATAATGTGGAAACACAACACCCTGCTACAGATAAATAGTTGCATGAGCTACCTTTAAGCAGTTTAAATGTGTGGAGATAAAGACTTTCAAATGAAGCACTGTCTGATTAAGACGCAGGAAAAATGAATAGCATACATTTCTAAAAGGAAACACTGTCATTCTTATGCAAAAATGCTGCTGAAAGAGGAAGGCTGTAACTAAAACTTATTTGGATTAATAAATGGCCTGACAATTATTTTTCCACTTAATCAAGTAATCATTTTGGTCATAAAATGTCAAAGAAAATTGAAAAGTTGGTCATGACATTCCCAGAGTAACGTTTTAAAGGTGCACTAAGTGAAAATTTTACATTGATAATGTTTAAAATTTCTAGGTGTAATGTGAAAGGTGTGGCTCATAGTGACAAACCCACAGAGAATTATCACCCGGCACTGAAGTTATGCTCCACTCTACATTTCAACATTTTAGTGTCTTTCAGCTACCCTTTCTGTGACAATCGGCTTTTCAATCTGCCTTCGAGTGAAGCGGTTAGAACAACTATAAACACATTTGATATCTGACACATTCAGACAACACGTCATAACAACCAGTTCTGATTGACCATAAATCGCGCTTAAATGTTGGACTTATATCCACCAGCTAGTAAATGTTATGTTTAAAGCTTATTGCGTTGCCCCCAAGTGGCCAAGAAAATTAATAAAAAAAATAAAATAATTAACAGTCCAAATAATAGATAATAGATAGAAAAGCAGTCAGTCTTTACTGATAAGAATCTGGAACCAGGTAAATGATATTGGTATTTTTGCATGATTAGTCAATGAAACAGCTGTTAGATTATTAAAATAGTTTGGTCATTTTCTTGTAGAATAACTGATCAATTAAGCCTTTCATTTTTAGAAGGTAATGCTTCACAGTTGAATTTTCATTTCCTGTATTTCAATGAAAGTACCTGTAGGTAAAGTACTGGTTCCCACGCCTGTTGTTGCCAAGACCATATGGAAACCAGTCTAAAGCAAGGTGATCTTTTGCTTCAAGTTGAAACATTTCAGACTTTTTGTGCTCAACAACCTTAACACTAACTTGCTAAACCTTCAGCACTATCAGGAGCGAGGTACCAGAACAGCACATGCAGCACATGAAACAAGGCAACGTGATCTGCTAAAAATGATAGGAAGTTACATCCTGATGTTACATTTCATCAAAATCTCACCAACATGAAATGAACAGTGTAGACCCTTAAGGAGATGTATTTCTTCTCAAAATCCCATCAGCATCAGTTGACTGACACTTCACGTGTGACGGACATGTGATAAAAGAATATCCTAAATGAACAGGATACAAGGAATTCTTATTTTAAGCATCAAGACATCAATCTATCACATATGTGCTTCTTTCTTCACCCTTTAAGAGATAGTAGTCCAATAAAATCAAATGAAACACCATCCTCAGCACTACCGCCTTGAAGGAACACAGCATTGTAGTTCAAAGAGGCGAGATGAAAAGATCTTTTATAACCCATCTCTCTCTTAGTAAGTTCCATCAGTCCTAATGCTGCTTGCCTGAATAACCCCTATTACAGCCACTTACAACTCCTCTTCCAGCACAATGCACAAAAGGGGTAATTTGGCATCATGTGCAGGGCCAAGAGCACCTCAGCAACATTTACTTTAATGCAAATAATTGGCTGTCCTTCTATAAGGAGGGAGCTACTGTATGATGCATATCTGTCCTGTTGAGTTGCACAGGTGTTATGGTGTGATAGTGGACTGAGTCAACTGTCAAATGAATCACCATTAAAGGTTGATCAAAAGGCAAATGAAACATATGTACCCGTTGAAGTGATGAACTAATTTTCAAAGGCAGTAAGGAGTAAGTTACGCCAATTCTGACCAGTGATTCCACCAACCAGCAATTTTACTAAATATGGAGATCATTATAAAACATGGTTCACATCATAACTGCAGCAATTGTTTAACCTCTTCACATTACCAAGTAGTGTGATTATTCTTCATTTATTCTTTCCTGCATGAATGCTTTAACATTTTGAATACGTACACTTAATTTATTATGAGCAACTAGATGATGATTATTAATAGTGCACTTTGACTACGTATGACAGCAAAGTGCCACATAATGAATGTGGGTGAGGAATACAAGAGGATTTTGTTCTAATACAACTACTTTTCCTTAATTGCAGTATTAAAAATAGCTCCACACATAATTAGGCCGACGTTCTGGTGTGATTCACTCAATGAACTCCATCCACGAAGAAGATTTCACTTGGACTGTTTGTCTTTATAATATACAGCAGTGTATGGAGCATTAGTGATGTCTATATGAAAAGGACTACAGTAAAACAACGCTTACATCATTATTCTGAGGTGCAATATTATGTAATGTGTACTCTAATAGATATTAGAAAATCAGTGTTATTCCCCAATGATAAGGCTAAATAATTGTGATGAAACATCTGTAATCAAATCATGAAAGTGAATGCAGCCATCTTGTCTGTGAAACACAACACTCAGACAGACAGAAGGGCAGTTTTATCAAGCTCAGGGACACTGTTGGGACAGTTTATCTTGATTTGACAAAGACAGATCAACAGTCAATGACAGCCTATCTGTGGACAGATACACTAGTTCCAAAGCTATAGCTGGAAACTTAAGTTTCCAGGGTTTTTTTCCCTTTGCATGAAGCAATTTATTCCGGTAAATTGCTTAATACATTGTCTGGAAGTCTAAAAAGTACAAGCAACATTGTCTATTGTGTCTATGTACACATAAGATTAGTAAGAATGTAGTGCATGAAGTCATCAGTCGCTAGTAAGAGTCAGTAATGTTGTAAAAAAAAAGGACATAATCCCTCACTGGCTTCCCACCCCTGACTAAACTGTTCTCACCTGGCTAAGACAAAGGCACCACTGTCTGGGATTCATAACATTACTTTTGATGATAAATACAAATGATGATTCGCTGTCATTAATTTGTCATTATTGATGCCTTTCATTAGTCACACCTACAAACAATAGCAGGAGTTTTGCTATTGTCTCTGCAAGCTCACAGAAATCTGGATATTGAGACACACTAAGCTGTGTTCAAACTTTAAATCAATATGAATATGAAACACCTATCACATGATTTCCAAATGTCTCATTATTATTATTGTTCTTTCAACTTGATTTTTTCTTGGCCTGCAGTAAGAGAGCTTGACAAGACAGGTCTAGCTGTATGAAATTAAGCTGCGAGATACCAAATGTGTACAGTAGTGCTTACCACATTCCAAAAGAAAGGGTTGAAAATGATGGCGACCACAGCAACGCAGAAGCTGAAGTCCTGACAGTTGATGTGTTTCAGCAGTTCCTCCAACAGTGTCAAGTCCATCTGAAAGAGACAAGAAACAACCTTGTGAAAAAATAAAGTTGCAACAAGAAAAAAAAGAATGGTTATAAAAGTGTAGCCTTTTCAACTTATGAAGACGTGTACTTTGTCTTGGTTTTGGTCTTAAATATGATTCGCTCTGATTTGACCAAGATGTTCTTGCACACTAAATTTCTGTATTGACCAATTACTACATAATACACGTTTTTATCCTGCTGTATCAAATCACAGTAAGAGGCCATCACACAATATTTTCATTGTGAATAAAGAGAAAGACTGATGACAGGTGACACAGAGCTTTTTGTGAAGAGAAGCATGGCACATGGCATAAAAATTAATCTTGACTGATATGAGGGAGAGCAACAGAGATTTTCCTTCTCTCTAACACACTGGGCTGCTCTGTGTGGTTGTCCAGCTTATGCCCATTGACGCCATAGATGAATAGCAACAAAGTATGTCTTTTAGGCCAATGCCCCTACTTTGCTTTGGGTGTTTAATGTGTATTATATCACAATTTTAGGGCCACAAGGGATACAGATATTTCAAATGCAATCAGTCTGAGCCCATTATATCATACTCCGATCACGCTAAACAAATTTCACAGAGATGAAACATAAGAATAGGAGACCGCAATGTTCCCTACACCCTGTTCATTACAAGCACAAGGTTTGCAGGTTTGGCTGTTGTTAGAGTGTCTGTCTTGAGGGTGGTGTGAGAGAAAAGTGATTTATCCCTTGGGAGCATGAATGTGCTGATCAAATGTCATGGCATTTACAGATAAGATATCTTGTGTGTTAAGTTTGGTGTTGCTAAAGAGGGTCATCAAAAACATTAGGATTCATCCTCTGGGTATTTATATCAATTTTGATGACAATCTTGCTTAGTCCTGTCACAATAACTACTTTTGTTGGATGATAAATTGTCCAAGATATAATTACGATAAACAATATTATTGTTATTTGAAGACTATTTTATGCCACTGATATAATGATAATATAATAGCATAATAATGCAAGTGCACCCTTTCAAAGAGCAATGAATTTTATCTTAAGAATATTTAGACACTGGAATTGGAATGTGAAAAAAAATACAAAAATATCCTAAATAAATAAATAAAACATTCATTTCTGATGCCCTACAAATTGTTTTCCTGTTGCTTACAGTGGCCAGAAAGGATGGTTTTCACTAAGAAAAATGTCTAGATGTTTCACATCAATTTGCAAATAACGATCACTTTCATTATCAATTAATCAGCCGATAACTCTTTTTTACTATAATATGTCTAAAAATAGTGCAAAATGCCTATTATAATTTATATGGTGACATCTTCAAATGTCAGATCAATAGTCCAAAATCCAAAGATATTTAGTTTACTGTCGTGACACAGAAAAGCTTCAAATCCTCACATTTGAGTAGCTGCAACCAGCAAATATTTTGTATTTCTGCTTAAATTAATCAGATCAAGACATATGTCCAACTATGAGGAGCACTCAGTTCTACAGGTAAGTGTGTTTCAATTTCTGGTCCCCATCTGAGCTGCTTCTGTGGTTCAGTGAAGTTGTGCTCTTCTTATCAGTTTACAGTGATACAGGTTGAAACAGGGAATAGGTTAGGGTTACCTTATTGAGTTAATGAGTGGTTTGACCTTGTGTATGTAGCTTGCAAGTAACTGAGCAGGACAAGGTGACTAAAGTTTATCTGTGTTCTTTTGGCTTATGATTGCCATATTTAAATACACTGAAACGCATGAAGACATTAAGAGACACAAGCGCACATGAAAGCACATGTGGAAATGAATTTGGATAAAACATACATACATCAACATACACACACAGGTGGGAAAAGGGCCATATAAAGTGCAGTATAATAAAAGATGGAGTATGTAGAATTTAGTGGCATCTAGTGGAACAGACTTGACAGAAATGGAATATAATATTCATCAGTACGTTCTAATTAGTGTATAATCACCTGAAACTAAGAATCATTGTGTTTTCGTTACTTGACAATGAGCCCTTAATATCTGAGCAGGTCTCTTCATTCTCATGATGCACCGCCATGTTTCTACAGTAGTCCAGAACGGCCAAACCAAAGACTGGTTCTGGAGAAGATAACATACTATGCAATACATACACAATATGTGTACTGAAACGCTGAGTAATCACTGACTAAACACTCAATACAGTGAAAAACGTATCCGACATCCGCTGAGAGAAACAGATGAAAGAGCAGAAGGAGTTAATAATAATTAGAGGAGTTAGAATTAAAATAAGTTCAAATCAAACACCCTAACCTTTTTTTTTTTACTCAAATGTTTTGTGATGCTACTTCAGTACACTTTACCAGCAAATATTACTGGGACTACTACAGAAAATTGCAGATAAACATTTAATATCCAGAAATTCAAATTATAGACACCACCACTGACTATCCCTGTAACAAACTGGCCACAGCTTCACTTCAGCCATATATTAGGTTTTGACTTCATGCTGTTTCACAACTTTCAATGTTTGCTGACAACTAATCTGTATGCAGGTTCCAAAACTTGCATCAAAATAAGAGTTACATAATTATTATATGTGTTATAAAAATACATTTTTGTTCCATAATTTCTTATTCAAATTAAAGAGTTCTTTGTACATGGTGTGCTGTTGGGCATCAATGGTGCTGTGTTGGAGTCGCATGGTGTTGCTGTTTGTAAACATCACTGTGCTGTGAATCTGCAGAAAATCATGCTTTTATTTGGAAAAGGCGACTCTGCCGACTGTTTCCGGCTGTCAGCAACACAGCCGTTGACGAGGCAGCGGGGGCTCAGCCGTTCAAACAGAGACCTTCTAGCTGCTGTGAGCACTTGTACGTGATACATGTGCAAGTTAAGAGACGTACAACAACTCTGTATTGAACAATGTTGGCTTTACCTTCGAATAATCCACGTTGTTGAGCCCTCCGCAGCAGTCCAGCAGCTCAGGATGATGATTTCCAGCAGGATTGTTGTCGTTCCGCTCAGCGTCGCTGTCGCTCATTCACGCTGACTGAGTGAACACTGGCCGACCACCAGCACTCATATGTGTGCAAGATAACAAATATTGCACAATATCGAGTGCAAGGGTCTTAGTTTTTAGTGAAAGAAAGGTGCTGTTGCTCTGTAGAACTACACATGTCCAAATAGCCTCTAACCCTGCTCAGTGCATTCTGGGAAATGTAGTTCATAGGTATTGGATAGACCCAAATGGATTGGTATCTCACACAGACAAAGTACCTCTCCTCCCTCTGAAATTAGCTAAAATCTTTAACTTTTGGACCTGCTGCTCTGCCACACATGATAACCTACAGGGTTTATTGTCCATTTCCTATCTGGTGTAGGTGAATTGATTCAGATGCCACTCTACAGTGTCATCTGCTGGCTAAAAATATCAGGGCTTATTACAGTTGGGGGTTGCAGGGATGAGAGAAGTCCCACTGCCTTTTTAATTACATCATTTTAAGGGTTGAAACACATTTCTTGATATAAAATTTAAAAAATACAGCTGTAGTAGTGTAAATAAGTGTAAATAAAAGGCTAACATTACTATTAAAGATCAACTCACAGGAATTTTTATCACTCAAACTGATTCACAGGCCTTTTAATACAGTAACATTAGATGCTAACTACATATTAGTGATTATATTTCTAGCGCTTGGTCTGTTAACATGTTTTATCATCACACATGAGCCTGTATTTCTAATTAGGCAATGATCAGCAAGCACACATTAGGCTCCTCTTTTTACTACTCCTTTTACTCTATAATAGCCTACTCATATATTCAATGATATATATGAGTTGGTTGAGATTTAAAAAGAAAAACTACCTAAAATGAATAAAGTTCAATTTTGAAATTTGAAAACTGTTGTAGTTTCTTCCATCTTGTGTTCTCTTCTCTTCTCTTTCACTGTCCTCCCTGACTTTTACCTTTACCTCATTTCTTCAGTTTTCCCCTCTTCTATCACTGCCCTCCCTTTCCTCTTCCATTTAGGTCTACTCCATTTTTATTTCATCTCTATTTTGTTGCATTCATCTACCTTTCCTCTCAATTGTATCTCTGCTCTTTTCCTTTCCTTTCCATTTCTCTTTTCTACTGTTCTCTCCTGCATTGTCCACCATTTTCTCATACTCGTAAGGAGTCGCCACACCAGAGAATACTGCAGCGATGTTCATTCGCATATCTTGGAGATTATGTGGTTCATCAGAGCATATCTTTGGTAACAACTACTGTGGGCTATATTCTTTTTCCCATGAAGGCAAAGTGAGAGACAAATATGCGCTTATGAACCACATAATCTTGGAGAAAATGTGATTCATAAGGCGAGCCGACCACTAACACGCTAGCCTGCTGGAAACATGCTAGCACTAGTCAGTATTCATTAGCATTGTACATCATTTCATTCAGTGATCAGCTCTCCCTCAAATGTCAAATGCAACCACTGTGAAGACAGCTTGCTATTGGTCGACAGCAAGAATTCTCATGTGTCAAAGTGAACCAAAGTTGAACTCAAACACGAAAAATTTGTTCGAATTTACTTCAATTCACCTCTGGTTTTGGCGACTTGATTGAATTGATTTCGCTTGTTTGAATGCCAATGCGACCAAGCCTTTTCTCTCTCTTCTCCACAAATCTTTTTTTTTTTTTTTTACTCTTCTAATCTTTTCTGCCACTACTATTTCCCCATCTCTTTTATCTTTTCTTTTTTCTTTTCAGTCCTTTCCCCTTGTAGTCATCTCCTTCTCTCCTCTCATCCTCCTCCTCCACCCCCAACTGTTTGTTTGGAGTCGACCAGTTAAGTAGAAGACACCCCATGTGGAGGGAGAAATGGGGAGAGCGCGTAAAGCCTCGCCGCTCCCTGACCGAGCATACTGTCCGTTCATCAGCCTGCAAGGTGTCGGAGCCGGGAACTTGATCATGTAAAATAAAACGAGCATGACATCCAGCTAGCAGGTGAAGATTATGGCTGTAATTGAGACTCTCTCCTTCAGCTGTACTTTTACTCTACTTCTCTCTTTCTCATAGCAACTGCTTTGCCATCCTTCTTGTTGACTGTGATATGAATACAATCAACATTTTTTTTTCTCTCTTTATATTTAAGTGCTTTTCCATATGGGCAAACCTAACAGTGAATATTGAAGAGGACAATTGACTTAACACCCCACATTTTCCCAGTTTCTCCAGGGATTCAAACTGGCATATTGATGGTCTAAATCCACTCTCTAACTGAAAAGGGAATATATATCCAAACAGGAAGAAAAGACAAGACCATTTTCAAAGTAAAAAGGACAAAGAAATTGAGTTTTATCCTTTACATAATCATTCATTCTCAGAAAAACCTTGCCTGAGTCACTCAAAGTCTTCAAATTGCTTAGTGGAGAGCATAATAGACCATGTTATTCAAGCTGCAGACAGACAACAAAGTACACACTGTTTTTTCAACCACTGATATGTTCAAACTCTTTGCATTGAAAGAGGCTGTTCTCCAAGGCTCCTTTCATTCTTATATCCATCCATAAATATGGCCTTGGATTGACCCGGTCTAAAAACTCTAAGAGCAAACTATTATGACTGAAGGAAATAAGAGGAAGTAGTTGTGGAGTAGTAGAAAGCTATTGAAAGCTCAGAAATACCAAAGAGAGAGCATATTACCTTGAAGTAAACTTTCAGCTCAGTGAGTTTTGCTTTCCAGGACAGATCTCTGCCTGTGTTGATTTATATTTACTGAATTAGTCAATATTGTATCATAAAAACTATAAATTCCTTAAATGTAGCGTATATAACGAGTTTGTCTATTCAGTCTATGTAGCATGTAACATGGGTATCTCTGCCAGTGTAGCAACATATATCAAGTCAATAACTCCACTAGTAACAGTATCTTATTTACACATACTATTGATTTGTTCTGTCAAAATAGGACATAAACTCTGTCTATATAGCCTAGCGCCATCAACTCATAGGATAACATAAAGATTATTTATTATATAACTGGAGCTTAAGCCTCTCTTGCTGTCTTCCCTCAAACACACACACACACACACACACACACACACACACACACACACACACACACACATTCCTCATTCATAATTTCCCTTTGAAGGATAATATATTACAGCATTTCACTGCAGTCAGCTGAATTTAATAGGAAAATCTGACAACTGTGTGCTGTTGACAGGACACAAGAAGCTGATGTGTCTAATTGTGCTGTGAACCTGATGATCTTTAGAGGAGATACAGGCTGATAAATATGTTAACTATCAATGTCAGCACACATGGAGGGCAGGAATAGTTAGTTAAAACCATATTTATTTTCTTCAAATAATTCGTCTCTTATTTATGTCATAACCTCAACATCTTATCATGTATAATATCTATCGTGTTATATACACTATTCTGTTGTGTGCTATTACAGTAGATTGTCCCACCTCACTCCTACATATACTATACTTTACTTTACTCACTATCATTCAGCTATTAGACTATACTCACCTTTGTGTATATTTCTTGACTTTTGAGTTTTTCTATTCTTATTCTTAACCACCTTTCATTTCATATTTGGTTCTAATTTTCTTTGCTATTTCTGTCCTTGTCTTGATGGAGCACCTAAATTGGGTTAAACACAGGCACTGCTCATGATGTGAACCTTGGTCATCCACCCCCACCTCCTCCTCAAATTAAACGCAGTACAAAAATGTAGCACCTCCTTCACACACACAAAAACTGAACATAATCCAGGCAGCAATTACACTTCATTAGTTGATAAACATAATTTCTAGGGGACAGGGGTGGAATGCATACCGGTGGAGTATGCAGAAATTGTATTTTTGGGTGAGCCAATAAAAGATTGGGTGGGTCAACTTTTCCCAGAAAAACTGAAAGTTTGAAGGAGAAAAAAGGACAAATATAGACAAACTGAAAAACAGTTTGTTTGTCCAGTTTGTTTTGTAATATTCTGCATCACAAAGGCCATAACAGCAAAACACTGCCTGTCTAAAATACTCAACCATCAGAGCATTAATTCTAACAAGCATGTGTCAGCTGGGTCCATGAGCCACACCCCATTCTTTTCCTCAATCCAGTATCCTTATGTACAGGGTCTGTTTCTGCAGATTGGCTCACACATGACAGAAAAAAGTGTAGTGTAAATATATATATACATATATATGTATATTTATTTATTTATCTATTATATTTTCATCAAACTAGGCTCATTACTGGTTACACAGCTGATGCATACCAGTTGTTTTTCAAGGACTATTAAGCCTTTTTTCACACTGCATAAACTAAACAAGCAGCAACTGGAACTGAATTTCTTACAGCTCCACTGTTGCCGCTCTGCAGCCATATCTTACCTTTGACCTCTCTATACATATGATGTGATAGATCAAAAAAGAAGAGGAAATTCTACCTCCATCATGTGTATGAGTTACAACTTTATGTGTACGTTTGTTCATGCAGAACCACACACAATTAAGATGCACATTATAATTATTGTTGCATCCACGCGCACATGATCAAATGTTTTGTAAGACCTCTTAGTTACATATAGTATCTGTTCAGGTTGCAGGACACATAAACACACCCATTTCTACCTACAGTTAAACATTCACACAGTTCGCTGTGTTTACCTTTCCGTGGATTAGACAGGAAGACCATTTGTGTTCAGTCAAACACATGAACATGCGCACTGAGGACCATCCCAGAGAATAATTATACACACTATTGAAATATTATTGAAATAGGACAAAGAATAGTAAACATGCAGGAGCAGAAGAAGACTGTTGATCACTCATGCGCACTTTTCTCTGCACTGAAAAGTTCATGACGTTGCTGTGACACCAGAAGGGCTGTCAGCTTGTAGAGCTATGGTTTAAATCAGTGCACTCAAGGAAAAGAGTGCAATCTCATTCTGTCTCTTCTCGTGCTCTCGCTCTGTCATAAACTTACATCAATGTAGCTGTTTTGCCCAAGACAGAAACACACTAGAGCTTCTGTCAAAGTGCTATTTAGAGTAAACATCTGTTATTCAATGCTGTTAGTTCAACAATTTCACATTGCAGAGGGAGCTTGGAAACCCTGGTTAAACTATGAGGTAAGAGGGGATAAGTACATCCTGTCACCACTTCAGCGACTTTTTTTTTTTTTACTGTGTCTAACTTCATTCTAATTCATCTTTTAAATGATTCAACACTTATGTGGTTCCTCCATTGATTTACCAATTAAAAACCAATTTAAAACTGATTGGAATACTTTAATTTCTCTCTTTTTTTTCTCAAGACGTGAGGACTTTAAACCAGTTGTTCTTAAAATGTGTGTCTTGGCCCACCCAAGGGATACGCCTTTAAGTACTACTGCATATGTGAAAAAAGTTGGATAAAGAATGTGTGGCTCCAGAGGGAGCTGCATGGAATCTAATAAATTGGTTCAAGCCATGTCACTCGGGACAGTGTCGGTTGGGGCTGAAGACTACAAGTTTGAAAATGAAAATAAAATCTGTGTGTATGGAATTAGAAAGAAGTGAGGTTACCAGACCTCTGTAGCCCGCTCCTCATCTCTCCTTGAGACTAGCAGCTCCGGGCTACATTAGCCGTTATTAGCATAAACACTTAAAACACTTAAATCTCTAAGGTTTTGAGAAGGAAGCAGGAATCTCTAGTATTACTTTTTTCTCCTCTCTTCTGTTCTTCTCTACCTTCCTTTTCCCTCTTCCTCTTCTATTTACCTGCCCTCTCCATTCCTATTTACTCACTCTTTAGGTATGCACATTTATGCCACCGACCAAAATGTTGACAGACAGTAGATCCAGAGAGCTATACTGCTCCACATCAGGAGCAGTTTGTATACAGATGAGACAGGAGACAGTAGATACTACTTTGTAACCTAGCTACCTCAGCAAGTAAGCTAGGTCGCAAACGGGTCTCAGATATTATCCGGGTAATTCACCGTCTAGCCCTGCAAGTAGTCACTGCATCATGAAGCTTGTGGCACCACCTATTTTGCAAAGATGAGTGGAGGAACTTCACTGTGCCACTTTCTAGTGTAACTAGGTCAACTATCTCTAGATCCAAAGGTCCATTATTCTGAAACCCCAATTGTTAAAAAAAATGTCCCATTGGACCAAAAGCCTGTTAGTCTAACAGCCTATTATCCTGAAAATGGATGCCCATTACTCTGAAAATACACATTCTGGAGTTGGAGTTCAGAGATCGCTGGCCTTGTCCATGGTGCTGAATTAGCGGGGGGGTTGTTGGGGTTATTTTTGGAGCAACAGGCCTTCAGAGCAGGGAGCTTTTGTTTTTGGAATAATGGGCCATTGGACCAATGGCATGGCACCACAGCCTGTTGGCAAACATTTGATTTTCTGGATCTAGTAACTGTCAAAGATGGCAGTAAACATTGAACTCCAGGCTTCAGAATTAAGTTCCGAACAGATCCTGGATTGTTGCATAACTGCAACAAAAAATAAAATAAAGAAAGGATACACACATTACACATAAACACGCATACACAACCAGACCACCGCATCCACACATCCAACACACATACAAGCATGCACATAAGCAAACACTACTGAGCGCAGGTAAACACTGTCTATCAAAACAGCAGCTCGGTGACATCATTTCCTCCAATTCCCTCTTCTGTTTACAGTCAGGCGCTTCCAGAGAAGACGAAACCCAGACAGAAAAAAACAACCAGCGGAAAGCTTGACATTTGTTTTCCCACAATACCTCAGCCTCCAGTGAATCATCCAGAGAATGAGATAACAAATAAACCCGACGTTATTAAAAAATACACACTCATGAATTCACATGAGAGAGAGTGTAAAAAGAAAAAAAGTAACCGGTCATAAACACTTACATATTCACATGTAGCTGAGCTCTTAACAGCCAATATGATTTGATGTTTTCGTGCTGTGCTGGTTATGCAATGATGAGTTGTAAGTTGATTTCAAATTATCTAAATTTAAAGCACTTTAACATGTTGAATCATGTATATCCTTTACTTAATTAGATTATGTAATACCTTCAATATACTATACAGTGCGGACAATAGTTTGCTGGTAAGACGTCATGTTCAGGGTACAATTGATCGATTATATTGTGCTGCTAGCTTTGAACAGCTATCATGAAGATGCTAATTGTCAGTCTGTAAAGCTACTCAAATCAATATTTTCACAGAAATCATCAACTGACACTGCAGTTTTCTTCACCTCTATGTTGTGTTTTAATATCTTTTAGCTCATTGTTTTGGTTCTACCACCTAAAGCTTTATTGTTTCCACCACCCTCATCAGCGTTGCTTTCACCCGCAGAGGACAGCTGTTTTCAGCGAAAAAGCTAAAGAACAGCAAAGTTAACAACTGGCTGGTGAACATAGAGGAGCTTTTAGCAGCTTGAAGAGTCAGATATTTCCCTCAGGAGCTGGTGGAGGACAGAACAGAGCTAAAAGTGACAACACTGAATACTCCTTTTTAATTCATTGATCCAAAATGTTTAACTGTACAGTATAAGCAATTCAATATTAATACTTCTAGGTTTCGCAAGCAACCACTTTTATGGCTTTTTATAAAAATAAAATTTTAAATCTGTTTTAGTGGCAAAACATGTTGATCCAGTCAACTTACTTTCAACAAATATATGATTTAGTTGTTTGAATTCAAACAATTCAGTGTGTCACATTTGATTGTGCAGAGTGGTAAAAGGATTTTCTTCAGCTATTTATTTTCTGATTTTACTTTGGTTTTATTACATGACCTCCGCTACCTCCTTCTCTAGTATGTCTTCCTTTAATCCAGCTGTCCAGATTTCCCCAGAGACACTCTTGGATTGGAACAGTTGATCTTGTGTTCCCAACACAACCCTATGTAATGGGATAAGGTAGCACAAAGGAGATAAGTCATAGATTGAGCTTTTATCAAAATGCTGCTGACTGCTGATATTCTGTCAGTTAGACTCCATGTGGACAGGAAAGGAGGAGGGGTGCAAAAGAGGTGTTACCAGAGAACAGTGACATAACAAACACATGATGCCCTGACTTAAACATTCATGGTCATGGATCCATATTAGTGCACTCTCCTGACTCTCTCAGTTCAGTTCAGTGTGTGTGTGTGTGTGTGTGTGTGTGTGTGTGTGTGCATGTGTGCACAATGTCCTCACCTGTACTCTGAGTTGATTGTCTTTGTCCACGGTGAATTTCATGAAACTCAAGAAACCCATTTGGATCAAAGCTACTCTATTGCACAGCCAGACAATAACAGGAGCAGACAGGAGAATGTTCACAGGGTATTAATGTAATCTTCCACTACACATCTTCATCTAGAACAAAAGATGAATAAGGTGTCTTGGAATCAAGCTATTGACACTCAATTGTTTAAAAGATTATATAAAAGTATGTGTCATCAGGACTCTCTCCTTTCATTCCTCTAAACACATTTTCATACAGTAGCTGCTTAGCTAGCTACCTATAAACTGTAGATTTATTCCCAAATCAGAGTTTCAAACAGAAATTTTAATTCAAAGCTGCATGAAAATGTTACATGTCATCGTGACAAACCTACAGTAAATTATCACACATTTTCCACTGTTCCCTTTAGCTCTATGGAGCATTTTAGCATCTTTCAGCTCAGTGTTGTGGTTTTGACTGTTTTTGTAACTAGCTGGTGAACATAGTGGAGCATTTATCAACTAAAGAGCCAGGTATTTCCCTCAGGGGCTGATGGCGACCAAAACAGAGCTTAAAGGAGAGTGAGTATTGGACTTACTTTCGTCAAGTGAATAGAAACACTTTGTTTGTTGGATGTGCAACAAGTTCACCATAACAACTTTATAAGATGATAATATGTCAATGTTGTGTTTATAGCGTGCTCTGATTCAACCACCAGGCCAACGAAAATTAATACCACTTTAACAATCAACAAACCAATGTCAGAATGACCTGACTTCCATCATTATGCATCATCTGTGGATTGAAATAAACTCATTTGTTGAAAAGTAAGTGTTTCTGTCTGTTTAATAGCACCTATTTTTCTTTTCATTGTGGCTCAGTCAAATATACAATGTAAAATTGTGTTGCCCCGGCTCCCGCTGAGGTTTGACATAAGACCATGAGATTATTGCTGCCTCCCGAGCAGTTACGCCTCCAAAAAAATCAATTTTACAATCCGCACAGAAGGCAACTGTGTGGTAAAAATGAAGCCAGCCTTTTCATTCATTCAGCCACTGAGCCATATTAGGCATCATAAATCTATTTTCCAACTACTTATTCACACATACATCCATTTGTCCTGTTCCCAACAATCTATTCATCCATCTATCCATCCCGTCCATCCATGCATCCATCCATCCATCCATGCATTAACCCATTCAGTCTTCCATTCATCCTTCCATCTGCTGCAGTCTTATTTATAGTCTCTCTCCCCCAGTGTCATTATGAGCTTGTTGAGCAGCTCCTTGCCTGGCAGTTCATTGTACAGTGTCAGCCCAGTGCAATAGATTTCAATAGTTAAGAATCAACACAGGGCAGGAAATTGATAAGCATAGCAAATTTATCAAAGGAAACGATGGAGATGGTGCTCTTATTCATGTCTCAGGCATTCTTGCTACTGCTGTCGTCAGCTCAACTGAATTAGCACGGATGATGTGTAATCATAAAACTCATCACATCACTTACATCTTGTCCACTGATTTGTTACAACCATGAGTAACTTACGCAAAAGGGCTAACATAGAGACCTACAGCAATGTTTTCCCGACATTGTATTTAACTCCAAGATGTACTGATAGTGTATATGTGTTTAGGAGTTTCTTGTAATCCTGGAGGAAGGGCGTCATTTGGTTAAGCAAATCAAGTTTATGATGTGTAGTAAAGGATGTTTATATGTTGGTCCAGGATGCACATGCTATCGACTGATCCCCTTTCCTGTTGGTAAGCAATCAAACAAAGAATGCTTCATTAGATTTAAGTTGCTACCTGCTGCTGCTGCTGTGATGTAGTGAAGGCTAAATATATCTCTTCATTTATTCTGAAAAGTGTTTCATCAGTTTTAATCCAAACCACTTCCCATAACTCTGGAAAATAAGAGCAAATATACATGGAAAACACAACAACAGCTGCATGGCAACTACATCAACAGGACAATCAAGACAACAAAGCAATGATTTGCATAGAAAATTAGATTAATGCACCATTAAAATTATGATGATGACAACATACTGCAATTAGAAGGGCAATAATTACAGCTAAGAGTACAGGATGGCCCAACTCTTCACATACGTACGTCAGCCAATACAGATACTGTTCATTTACAGGCACCGGGAAGATAAAGGTTAAACATCATTAATCTCCTTATTAGGACAAAGTGTATTCTTGATGTATGGCTGTTGTCACCACGCGTTCAGCTAATGTTTTTACCCTTTTAGGTTGAAGTATTCCATCTTCACCACGTACATATACATCACAGTTATATTGGCAAAACACTGTACATTAGTTCAAGGATGGATCTTTCAAGGGTGTTTATACTGAATGTATCATAAAAATGGACTCTAAGGATATATTTCATTTGTTTCAACAATATTTGCTCATAGCAACTAAAGCATGATTAACCTTTTAAGTTAAGGCACACACATCGCAGTGGTCTGATTTAAAGGATATGGCTGGCAATTTTCTACATTTTTCTTACTGTCAACAAGTCTCATGTACAGAACAAAACCAACAATGAATGAATCTATTTACTAGTTTGTATTGTATTTGTATCCGAAGCTTGATATATTGTATTCCCCTGTGACATAGACCTCCGTTGTACTAAAGTTCTTGGAGAAATTCACAATGTAGTATAAGGTCAAGAAGCTGTGTTACTTAGCACAACAAGCCAGCGAAAAAGGTGCCAAAGGAATCACGTTCCCACACAGTAGCATCTGCTGTACAGGGAACTTCTCTCTACTATGATCAGGGACATGCAGAGGATGATAGAGGGGCTAAGATACTATTACTATTTGCCAACAAATTAGTTTCATATAATTAACATATTATATATATAATATCATGAACTTAACTATTTGACTAAATATATAATGACATTTAGTAAACAGTTATCATTCAGAATGCATGTAAATGTAGCTAAATTCATTTTCCTTATACACATATTCACGTGTTCAGTAAAACATAACATAAAATGCAAAGACAGGAAATATGTCCATTTACTGTACATCTAATTGTACATTAGGCAGTACTTAAACGTCTGACATTAATTACACAAACACAATGACAACATCACTGCTGACTATAGTTAATGCAGATCAATTTGACACTAGAACCTCAGGTTAATTTTGCTAATTGAGCTCACCTCATTGGCTGATTGTTACAGGAGGAGGAAAACGTCCTTAATTTTGTTGCATTTCTTCAGTGCGTCATATCGTTGTCGTCATTGTGTGGGTTGACAATGCAAACCTTTTTCACAACTTTATAACTAACTTAAACAACTTGGAGAAACGTGTTACATGACAATATCATGGATGTGTTATAAGAGCTGGATACTGGACCAAAAATAGCGGAAATCAGTCCTATAGGAACTGCTTAGCTGGCGTATATACTAAAAAAAAGTTTCTAGCTTCCTGGTTTTCCTTCCAGGTTGTACGGCCCACTGAATATATGCAGTAGTGTTTCTCCCACTGGCCCCGTCACGAGTTACCATAGACTCAGCCCATAGACTTTACATTGTGATGATGTCACGGATTTTTAAATCGCCTTTCTTGGCTTGAGGAAAGTTTTACAAATATAAAACCTCCATGGATCAAATGTTCATAATAGAAAGAGACGTAATTGACCTTGTCTACAATAGTGGTCTAAGGGGACAATGATTTTCTTCCAGTTCGCTTGCAGTATTCGCCTCAATACTGCAAGTGACCACTGGGAAAAATTGGCTGCAAGACTAAGCAGCGGTGCTATATCCAGCTCTTATAATCCATCCATGGACAGTATCCATACCTGCTTCTCATGGGATGTACAAACACAATAATAGCCCTCCACCTGTTCTGCGCTACTGAGTTCCGTCACATCCCTTTACCCCGCCGTAACCTAGTAACACCAACATGTACTAATATAAATTCTCTGTCATCTACACTCACAAACAGAAAAGAGGCACTGAGTATATTGTTGCGTCATGCTGGATGTAGCAGGGATAACAGGGATGTATTTATTTATTTAAAAAAAAAAAACTCAAAAAAGGGCCATTCTAGGAGGCCAAACAGGCAGGTGCTAACTGTGCACGTGTCTGACTGTGGCTGCAGTTTCTGTGGTGAAGGAACACATTACTCAGTGCAATAGTATGACTCACTGATATGTTTTAATAGTCCATGGACAACAACAGCTTTACAGCACAGAGGAATAAGATATATCAGACTTTAAATACACGCACAATGAGTTTATTATTGGATTGGCTCTGCACATGAGATTTGTTGACAATAATAAAAATATAGAAAATCGCCAGCCATTTCCTATGTACAGAAAAAGATTGCTATGACATGTTTACTGTATTAATATTTAACTGAAGCCATAATATTTGCTTCAATATTTGGGATTTTCCAAAACAGACAATCATGCTCACTTCATGCAGCAGTTGGCCAGAGTTTTAACTTCTTTGTCAAGCTTTCTTTTGTGTATTTATTCATTATATAATATAACAATTGTACTATTTGTGTATGCAATAAATAAATAGTGCAATGCATAATACAATTTCCTTCATGGAAAGGCTTTTTAAATGATATATGACAGCAGGTATTTACCATGCCTTGACACATGACCACTCAGAACTAGTATAAACACTTTTTCCTTTAGCTGCAGTGGGACGACCTCGTTGATTTGAAGCATACTGAGACGTTAACTAATCACCATTATTCCCTCTCCACAAACTGTCCTCCTCCTATAACCTCTTCCCCTCATTTCCTTAATAAACTCTCTCCTTCCCTTGATTCTCACTCCCTCCCGCCCCTATCATTACAGCGTAAATGAGGCGAGCCGCTGACTGAACTGTATGTAAACACGGAGTGGCCCTCTCGCTGTGGATCGATACAGCTGATGGTTGCCGCGTGATTGTGGCAGCGGGTTGATGGGAAATGACAAAGGCAGGACTTCTGCACACAGCCTGGCTCATGTGAGATCATTAACTGAGGCATGAAGAAAAAAGAAAAAAAAAATACGTGTGTACGTCACTCATAGGCTGGCGTTGAAATGGGCATCTCCATCAAACTTGAGCAGAAATCCAATGCAGCACTCTCTCTTAATATTTAATAAAGCTGGATCCTGTTCCAAAAAATTGACTATAAATAGACTGGAGTGCTGTTATTAATGCTGCAGTCCTTGTTAAAATGTGACACTTAAGAAAGTCTTGACATTTAACAGTCCCCATTAATACATGGGAGGTGACACTCTGCTACAGCTACACACCATCGGATATATTCAGCCATTAAGACCAAATGTGAGAGAAGAAGAAGCTTCTACTTCCTAATCGTTTCCTACATGTCACCAGGAAACGTGCGTCACCTCTCTGTGGGAGACTCTCTTCAGTCCGCCCAGGGAAGGGGATTAACACGGTTTTCTAATTTGATCATAGTAATTTTATGAGTCTGTCAACGAGAGGCTTCTGTAGCGGTGACGGAGGCTGGTTGCAAAGTGGCCTTTAATTTTGGCTGCCAGTCTAAAAGGAAGAGAATGAGTCAGACCCCGAGCACACAGCAGCAGCGTCTGATCAGTTGGCCCGGGCAGCACGTGGTGGCAGAGTGAGCAAATTGTTTTAAATCCCCTCGCTCCCTTTCACTTGACACACAAACACAATTAAAAACATGAAAATGATGTACTCCTTTGTGGTGACATCATTCCTCCAGTCCCTCACTCGCTGAACTTTTCAGTCATTCACTCAATGATTGAGGCATTCAGTCGCTAACTTTTGCACTCATGTATTCACTCTGACTCTCTCACTCACTCAGTGACTTATTCATGCTTTCATTTTGACTCTCGCTCACGTAACTAACTCATTTAATGACTCACTCATTCACTTTCACTTTTTAAGTCATTCACTCACTCATTCATTCATTGACGTATTCATGGTATCTCTTTAACTTTTTCACTCATTCACTGACTAACTGTATTCATTGTGTTTTTCACTCACTCACCCAGTGACTTCACCACCCACTTGCTAACTTTACTTTCACTTTTCACTAGATGACTTATTCATGCATTCATTTTGACTCACTCATTCTGCCACTTACTGTCAGTCACTTCACTAAGACATCTCTCTCTCCTTCCCGTTAACTCCCTCCCTCCTTCCCTCCTTCCCTCCCTCCCTCCCTCCCTCTTCTGTTTTTCTAGCACACATTACAAAACACGCACCCATGAGCCGGAGAATGAACCAGGCCTTAAACTGCACTCCACGGACGTCTTCTGCTCTGGCCCTTGTTCCATCCAGCCAAGAGACACAGCAAAACCAACATACAAACAAACACTTTGTCCCGATTATGCAAAGACATTATGCAAACTGTTTAAAATGCAACACCGGTGCTGATCCTCCATGTGAAATTAGTTTATAAACATACGAGTGCAGAAAGCACAAATTGTATGGTACTTACCTACGTCAGTAGTGGTTTAGCTTAGCAAATGTGTGTGTGTGTGTTTTTTTGTGTTTTGCAGACGAGTGGCAGACGTCTCTGTTGACTGAGAGGCCATATTTCTACGTGGCAAAGGAGCCATACGGAGCTGCCATTGTGCTGTTGTACAGTGGGGGACTTATCATGAAAGAAGAGCCTCATAGAGAAAGAAGCAGGAACTTCAGTCTATTCAGACAGGAGCACAATAAGCAACATACAGTACATGTGTTAACGTACATCACCATTATGAAACACAGCTGGACTCCATCCAATATATATTCCATCCAAATATATATTATAAGTGTTGCTGTAGTGTGTTTTTGAGCATTGTGTTTGGGGGAGTGGAGCAGGGTGGGGGAGGAGGGGGGTGATACTTGTGGTTACTGGTGATAACACTCAGTAACTGTGGTTTAATTCTTCAGCAGACATTTCATGAAAAGAAAAACAAAAGAAGACCAAACAGTTTCTCTGTTTTCAGTGCAGCGAAACAAATTCACGTTGTTTTAATAGTTTTACAAAAAAAAAAAAAAAAACTCATACAACATTTGCAAGGACAATGTGACTGCATGATGCACATGGTACAAGTAGTACCTTCACTAAATTAAGGCCTCGTCTCGTAAATTATAACCTCTGTGTCTCAAAATTATGACTTACTATCTCATAAATATGAGAAAAGGTCTCATAATTATATTAAAGTGTTCTGTGACCTGAATAGAAATTTCAGCTGCGTTGCCACCGTAAATGTTTTTAGCATACTTTTGTGACAATTTGGATTAAAATTTAGTAAGTTGGTTGAGTTTCTCAGCAAGACCAATTGAAATAAGGAGCAAAAGAGAGCAAAATCCCAAAAGATAAGTGTTGACATGAGGCAACATTAATCTGTAGACTTCTTGGGGCTAATACTATGTTTCATATCTAGAGATAATGTTTGGGATGTGGTCAATAAATTGAAGCAAAACACAGCTGTTGTTCATCCTCTCAAAAATGCTGCATGCTGAAACTGTATGAGCTGTATGAGACAGACATTGGTTTAAATTCTTCGATGACAAACTGTCTCTGGGTAATTGTAGTTCCATGTTAGCAGGGCTGTTATCATTACAGGAAACAACACACTGTAATAACAGCTTTTAACTGAATTTTCACTCTTTTCTTCATCTTTCAAAGCCAGAAATGTTGCAAAGGACATATTTTTGCTGCAGGAACATTAAAAGATAGCAAGCAGTTACTAAAAAAATGACAGCAAAGTAATCTTAGCTGCAATTTATTTGCACTGCCTCACATCTGAACAGTCACCTCATCTATCATCTCCACCAGCAACACTTGACTTTGAGCATGTGTCCTTTGTATTGCCATTGTCTCCTCCGCTGTTTCTGATTAGACACATAACTTAAGTGGTGCTCAGGCAGAGCGCATGTAAGATGATCAAGACTGACTGGACGAAAGCTTCAACTTGATGACATTCAGTCTGATAAAAGTCTTTGATAAATTCAAGGTTTAAGAGGGGAAAGAACACAAGAGTAGATGAGAGGAGGAAACATGCTTTTACATAAACCAACATGAGACATCATCTGTTACGTTTTGATTAGTTAAAAGACGTCTGAATCACAAGGTGAAAACAATAATTACTGTACATAAGACCTTAAAGAGACACAGGATGATCCTTTTGCTATCACTGTTTGAATTCCTGTTACATAACACAAAGTGAATCACAGTGCAGCTGAGAACGCCCACCTCTTCCTGTTTCTGATGCTTAATGATGTAGCACTCCGCTACGCTAATTGCAAAGTTTTGAAAGTGCACTCAACAAAGCTCTAATTGTAGTGAATAAGCTTCTTTTTAATATGCAATAATAATAAAAATATGCAAGTTATTATTAAATCAAGCACAGTGAACTTAATGCTATACAAATTACATACATTTATTACATTATATATATATAATGTGTGTATATATATATATATATATATATATATATATATATATATATATATATATATATATAATATTTCTATTTGCAATCTAATTTAGGATAAAGATGCAAAAGAGAAAACATTTTTCAAAACAAAATGCAAAGCTTAATGATTTCCATTATATATATATTATATATATTCCATTATTATGTATGGTTATTATATATGGTTCCATTATATGGTTCATCTAACTGGGAAATGACATGGATGAATCATCTTATCTAAAGATCCCCTCCAGAGTTATGACATATACATATAAAAACACTTTTTAGTAATAATTTCTGTCTAATATGTTTTTTATACGAAAAAAAGTCAAATGACCTCATTACAGTAAAATTAGATCTACTCCTTCCTTGTGAATGTGAAAACAGCCTTCTATGATTCGGTAACAGTGAAGCTCAAACATTCAACTAGAGGAAAGTTTTTGAGCAGAGGGAGACTTTAAATTCACACGCTTAGCAGGAACCAGGTCATTTCCTGTTGCAGACAAACAGCGGAACAGATTACACCAAATTAATTTGTTTCTGTGTTTTGATAACTGTTAACTAGATCGTAATCTCTGCTATAATACATACAGTGGTGTGCAGTTGGCCCCCATGCATGCAATATTAGGTATGCTGTGTCAGCCGCTGAATTTATTTAGCTTCTCCATTTTCATTATTTTCCTTGCTGAAGCCAACACTCGCAATAACCAGACCCTGTGAACTCATCTCTCATTTCCTTTGCAAGCATGATCTCATTTTCCCATGGCAGCGTCGAGGCTTGGAAATATTCTGAAGAAAAAAATATATAGCTGGAAGACAACAGAATAATTTAGAAGGTTCTAGAAATGACATGAAGGCTGGTACGGTGTGTGTGTGCTGTGTGTTTATCATACATGATGTGGGTGTTTGAGTGTTTGTGCATGTCTATCTAGAAGCCTTGCTCTCGATAGGAGCCATCAATTACTGCCTTTTAACATCATCTACTGAGCAGGCAGCTCAGCATCTGTCCTGCTGTGAAGTCTGAGTACGGAGAGAAACAACAAGTGAATGAATCTGTTTTCCATCTGCAGGAGAGAAAAAAAATACAATAAACACTGTCTTTTAAACCTTGGTGGGCCAGTTGACTTTCTGGACGCAAAGATGGTTCATGTCTTTATTATCAGTCAAAACACTTAGCTATGACGGTGGTCTTAATTCCGTCTACTGGCTAAGTTGTAGCCTAATATTCTAGTTTTTCACATGTGAATTTAATCCTATTATCAGATATCAATGCTCAGGTTGGTTTTGGTCAAAAAATGAAGTGTTATTGAGAAGTAGGACTATTCACATTAAACTAATGTATATAATTTAGATCATAAGGTCCCCACTCACACAAAAAAGTTATTTCCTGTCGCAGAAAGACATTGTTTCCTCTATTTTAGATAAAGAGGTTCCCCTTGAAATGAACATATCTCAGAAAATATGTCCTGTGATAGAAAGTGAAGACATCTTGATCATTTTAAAATGAACACCAATTCCCAGGTGAAAATGGGTGATTTTTTTTCCAGGGTAGTAACAAAGTAGTAACAATAAACAATTAACATTTAAACCAGAGAGAATTTACACCGCAAAAGCTACATTTTATGATCGAATACTGAGTAGATTTTTTGCTGATTTTCATCAGCTTATTTAGAGATACTCCAGGGTTTCCATCCTCACGAATATTGTACACATCAATACACACATCAATGTGTCAGTACAGTACATCCAGCTCTTCAACTGTACCAGTTACATAATGGTTGTGCAGTTTTTGCACGCTGAATTGAAAGCGGCCATGGTCACCATCAAATAGCAACAAGATGAAAGCAGAACACCTAATAGTATGGAGGAATTGTGTTTACACTACAGTTGCTCACACACAATAATAATAGAAAGCCTATACAGCCTTCATTAAGGTGTATGAAACACATCTTTCTCAATATGGTGCCTTTAATTCATGGTGTGCCAAGGTTGTTCTACTAATCCTGTGTCAAATGGACTGACATGATTCTTGAAGAACGCCCACAAAGTGTTTTTATTCCCACAGTAGTCACCCATCATGCAAGGACAAGTTCTGAATATCTCTTTCACCACTAAATAGTATCAATTCAGGTCCAAACAACACATCAGAGGAACAGAGGACACTATATTTTCAATCTTACACCAAAGTTCAGTCATATTAAAGATACATATATTCCATTACAACATAATTAAATCTAACTGTATTACTATTCACTATGAATGATAAATATGTTGATTTCAGTGGCTCTGATTGAAATGGATTTTAAACTTTGGAAGCCAATTATGAAACAAAATATCAAGTTTCTCTTAAAACTGAGTATAAGTCAATTAAGTTTTTTTTAATACAAAGGGAATTAATCTCAAATGACCAGGAGACTGCATGCATGTAGCTACAGCACACTAGGCATGCAAAGACTTGTTTATGTACTGTATGCAGACATGAGTCACAGGACTTGACTGTCACTTCTAGAGTGATGTTATATAATCTTCATGGCTGTTATCTATAATATGTTTTATAGTGTCACATGGTAAAGAGAGCAAATTAACCTTTAAATGGAGGAGTGTTTACCACTTTAAATGGAATATCAAAGCTGATCTCACTCCAGGTCATCTCTTTGCTCTTCATGCGAAAAATGCATCAAAGTGGAACTATACTTTTCCAGTGAAATCATTATCTGCAGGGAAAAGCGGGGGGGGGGGGGGGTAAATAAACATAGGGACATACAGGTCTTTATGACTGCCCTCTGGCTCTGCCAGGGCATTTAATCTTTGTGTCTTGCCCTTTTCTGGTTGTATGTATGTTCTCTCTCCCTTCAGTTCATTCTATTCAGTGCACCTGAGTCTCTCTCTTTTTTCCCAGGATAATGCCCTCTGTCTGTTCCCATCATTCTCTCTTTTCTCTCCTTAGAGATGTATGTCCTCCAGCCTTTGAAACCTTTATTCATTTTCTGGCAGGGAATATTAGATATTCCAATATCATGTCTCATCAATCACTGTACAGGTATCTCTTGTTTTTGTTTCTCTTTTTGCAACCAAAGCCGACATAAAGAATTACATGGTCCCCAACATATTTTCCATGTTTGATGGCAAACTTGTATTTTCACATTGCTGTAGTGTTCTGAAAATAATGCCATAGTCTTGTATTTATTGGTCAAAATACCAAACTTTTTAAAGGCCACATTTCGGACACCACATGTACAATTTTGACACAAATGTGAAGAAATAATATATTTTTGGGGTGTGAATGTTCATTGATTAAAAAGAAAGACTTATTATGACCAAGGTGATTGATGTAGCTGACCTCCACCCCCCAGCCTTGGTTTGACTGTTGACAGCAGTGGTTTGCAAGGTAATGCAAAATGATGCATTTTATATCACTGTATGAAATCAGTCAAAATCTACAAGGACCATCAGAACACAAATAAAGTTTAATAAGGGAATGGACGCATGAGGTCATTCATCACACCTTTGAGAAACAAGGATATGTTCGAAATCAGGATATGTCCACATGAAAGACTACAGGATGTCTTAATCATATATCTATCAGCCAGATCTTACAACTCTTTTCCAATTATCACTTGTCTTTGTATCATTGACCCCGCTGTAGCTGGGTGACACATTGCAGATATATCTTCGGTAAAAGATCGTGCCGCCAGCTGTTAGAATAATAGTTGGAGCCAAGTCACTACCATGTAAAGTAACAGAAGAACAAATGTAAATATCAATTAAACCAATTATGTTGTTAAGCATTTTTGCTGCATTTGATAATAAGAAGTTCTTTCTCAGATAGAATACTCAAAATAACTCACTACACCTCTACATGTACCTGTTAGTCTCTTCACAGGGACCCTCAGAGTGATTATAGCTTACATGCAGTCCTTGCTGCTTTGATATTTACTATCATTAACCATATTAATCAAGAGGAAAGAGTGAACTAATTCCCTCTGTGGGTGTGTTTTTGTGTATATTTGTGTGTGTGGATATGGATCTTGTGTGTGGGTGGGCGAGATGCAATAATACTGTTGGTTATATGGTCTGTGCTCGTGTGCACGTGTGAATTTATCTCTTGGCAACAGGGAGACTGTGATAGCTTTGTTTTCAGCACGTGCTCACTCAGTTTGACGTCTCTCATTTTGACATTTGAAGACCCAGGATCAATACATCTCTCTCTGCACTACTCTTGTCCTTTTCATTTTATTGCACTGCTGACTTGATCTCATTGTATTGGCTGTATTTAATCCTGTGGAAACTCGTAAAATCATGTTCGTCACCTTGTCTGTCCTTTCACTCATTCATATTTTTCTCCATTCGTTTGTTCACTTGTTGATTTAAAGGTGCCAGTGTTTGGCACATCAGCTCAGAGAACAGTGAAATGAGCTTTGCTAAGTTGTGATTTGTATCTAATCATCAAATTAAATAATCTATATCATTCATCATCCTCTAAACACTGTAATGATAATATTACTTTCTTTGTCACCTGTTTTGCTCAAGGCATCTTGTGTGTTCATGGGGATGATAGTCTTCTGTTATTGATTGGTTGAAAACATGAGCAAGTGGAGACACAGAGGAGTTTTGTCTTTTGTCCAAAACAAACAGAAGGCCTGGAAGTAAGTTTTACTTTTGAGGGCCTGAAATACCAAGAAAAAAAACTACATTTTATTCTATTGACACATTTACAGCTGTTTGATGTATCCAACAAGGTCTATTACCTAAAGGACAAAACAGGTCACTGCCTTCTAAAACAACCCATATGACCATTAAAAAAGATTCAAATCAGAATGTTCTTAAATGCAACCCCTATGGGTATATAAGGGCGGAACATTCAAGCCCTTGCCAAACAAGTTCACACACTGCTAATTAAGCCTATCACCATGTAGCTATACAGTTTTTAATCTGGTGTCAGTTTTGACATTCCCGCCCTACATGGTGCTGAATGCATTGTGAGAGACCTCTGCCAGCTGAGCAGCTTTTGGTTAGCTCTCTGCTAACTTCAATGGGGATAAAATAATTTAATTGTGCAGCCCTTCTAGAATTTCCAAATTTAACTGGACTGAATAGTCAAATTCTGAAACAAATCATTTTGTTGGGTTGTTTGACACTCAAAACAATTTATTCACCACTTTACAGCCGCAACAGTGGCAACAGAGTAGGCTACAGCAGCGCCAATGACATAAACACTTGTAAACAGTGTTTTTGTAATTATTCCACTGCCAGAAGGGGAAGACAAAAGTACTGCATTCCAGCTTTGGTTAATTTCTTAATCAAGGTGAGGGTAAGATTCTGATCATTATTGAAGAAAACTAAAAGACTCCAGCCATGTTAGAGGCTCTGTGAGGCTGTACAGAGCACAGTAGAAAGGTAAAGCAAGTATCATGTTGACCACGTTCACTAAGATCTTAGCAAGCTAATATTTTCTAATTAGCAATTAACACAAAGTACAGCTGAGGGTGATGGAAATGTGAGTAATGCAGATATTGAGCATGAACCAAAAAATTGGACAAATAAAAATGTGGTCTGATGATGGCTCTAGATGAAATTTCAGTGGATCATCAAGGGTATTACAACTGATCATGTGGGGAACATGAATGTCTGTGCAAAATTTCATGGCAATCCATTTAATAGTTGTGGAGACATTACACTGAAAAGAAAATGGTCACCCTGCTGGTGGTACACAAGAAAAACTCAGGGGATCACCAAAGCTTAATTTTCTAGTGACCATGAACACCGGTATAGTGGACAGACTGACTGACATTGCCATTGATAGAACTAGTATGCAGCTTTGGGCGACTAATCCCAGTTGGTTAATTAGGAAACAATAGTGGTTATGGCTAAAAAAGACACTGACTATTGGTAGGAAACAGGATGTCAACCTGTAAAATAGGTTATAGGTTATAGACAGAGGTTTGTTGTTTGAGGGAACTGAGGAAGATTGGAAGTTGGGTTTGTTTTGGTGGGCCCAACTCAGTGTCGATCAGGCCAGTTGGGTAGTTAAGCCCAAAGCAGACACAATGTAGACGTAAGGCCTAATTAAACAGCTGTGTATCTGCTGTTTGCATGGGTGAGGGTAGGATTCAAATGCAGTTAACAGGTACGTCAGGTCAGGGTTATAAAATGGTGTCACCTCTCAGAGGGTTCAGTCGATTTATGACAACACAGCCTGATATCCAGTGCAGGGCCTAGTGATACATCAAAACATCATTTATGCAATTTCTGGCACATTTTACTGTGTGTATTGATAACTGTGAAGCAAGAAAGTGTTTGAGGGAGGAATAGAAAGATGCACATGTAAAAGAGAGAGGGATTATTAGATTTTAAAAAGTTAACATCCCCAATATCCTTCTTATCATTTTGTTACCGTCCTCCGTGCTGCTATTAGTGAGTTATAGTGTGCAATGGAAAGAGTGAGGCAAAAAGAGAAAGAGGTCAGTATAAATGCACACATTTAGTCATCACATGAATTGTAAGTAGCTCATGCTCACATTTAGTCTTCATCTTAAATGAGGTCGGACCATGCTGCTTTAGCGATATGTACCCCGTTGCCATGGAAGTGGTGGCCATAGCAATGACTCTACTGAGGACGGTGTTGCCTGGCTTTATGGAATAAGTCATGCTGTTTGGTCAGGAACTGTTTGAGGAAAATAAAGGGGTTGTGAATGTGTTGTGCACATGACAAGGGCACACAACAGGAAAAGTTTAATGTTTTAACAATAGTTAACAGTTTAACTGACATTGACATTCTAGACAATGAAGCACATTAATTCTCTGCATAATCTGCACGTGTCCACTTTGAAAAACAAAAATTAGTGGGATTTAATTATAATGTACAGAATGTCAAACAGCCTTAAGGCACAATTTTAGCCCTGCAGATGCATTATGTAGTAAAGATATTGAAAGGAGTCTCCATCTCTGTAGTTCCCATTATAAGGGGAAGAAAAATATAACTGCTGAAAGGGAAATAAATGACAAGTCTAATATGAAATTCCTTTGGCCAAGACTAAACTGTTGACCTTTTCACCTCTTTGGAGGTATTTTGCTGACAGACAAACAAAGGAAAAAAATATTGTTGTGTAGAACAGTCATTGTCTAAGATGATGGTCTCAAATTTGCACATTCAACCCAATTCATTCTTCTGAGTTTGAAAGACTTTTGGAATGTCTAATGTGTTCAGCTTTAACCAAATCAAAAACATTCAATTGAAAGATCATTACCGTTATTATGAGTTCATTATGAAATAAAGTTTTGAGACTGTCTGAATCATCACAGTCTGCCATCATAGTTTAAATATGGCCAAAAAAAAACAAAAATTGCTTTCCCTGTCCTCAGAACAGACAAACACTTGTGTATTATGTGGATTTTATGCATTGATAGATTTTTTTGGCCATTTAGGGGCAATACAAAAAGCTGTAAGCAGAACACTAACATATTATCAACTTCAAATTGATATGGTGAATGTGTTGGCAAACAGTTGCATATTTATACATCCAAGATACCGTGCAACATTAGTATTCATTTGGAGTTGTGTTTGTGTCCACTTAAAAAATATTCACTCTCCTTTAAGTTACTTTCTGTCAACTCTGGTTTCGTAAATGCTCCACTATAATCATCAGTTAGTCACTCCTTTGTCTGTTGTTTGTTGATGGGCAGGTAGCTGACTTTTATTGCTGAAAACAGCTGCCTGCTGCAGTAGGAAAAGACAGAGAACCAAAACTGTAAAGTTGTGGGTCATAAAACCAAAACAATAAGCTAAAAGAAGCTAAAACTCTTTGTAGAGCTGTGTTGAATTGTAGAGTTCAGTCATATTCTCTGCACATTTGTTGCTACAAGTCATCCAAAAATAATTTTACATTTCACACAAGTTATTTAATATTAGAGTGAGTATTAATATTATTGTATATAAAGTATAAACAGATCAATGGTTCAAAGAAGATCAGTTTGTTCCACATGTTTCAAATGTAAACCCAGTCTGCTGTCAGGTACTGTGGGCCAGCTGCGCTCATATTCACTATATTCAAAAGTGCAGCAGATGCAGTCTGACAGCGGCCACAAACGGATGGAGTAAAAGGATCCATTTCATGCTTGAGTGTTCTGTACTCGCTGATCTTTCAGAACTAGTCTCTGCCATGATGCAATGGCTGACAGCTGGAAACTCTACAGCAAGGATGTACTTTATATTCAGTGGAGGCTGGCTACATGAATCACTACAGTGTTGTTTTCTGGGTTAACAGGTTTACTGTGTTCTCACAGGGTAATCCCTCACTGACTCAGGTTACTGGGGAGCACAGTGACATCCAAACCCTCAGTATATGTGCGTGTGCATGTGTGGACAGCACAGTTTTATAGAAAGTGTCATGATCTTGAAGACAAACTGAAATTGAAAGTCATTGAAAATTGTATTCATAAAAAGGAGAAACATAAGGTTTAAAGCGGTAGTGGTTAATAGCCTACACTATATGGACTTGTTGAAAATCGGGAAAAACATATCAATGTCTACAGGCTATACAGAGCTGTGACATTCTCCATTCAGTAGTGCACCACTGCTGCCATGGGAAACGACCACCCAGAGGCTTAAAGCTGAGACCCTATTTCAACAAGTATAGATAATTGGTTTCTGGTGTAATTTACTTTTTTTCCTGCTTACCAAAATCAAACAAACCAATGCATGCCCCTCACCCTAACTCATATACAGTTTAAAGTTATTCTACATGATAAGATTACACTCGTTTATTAAACTGGCAATACCTTAAAAATGCTCGTACAGATCTTTGATTAAGTTTAAATCTTGAAAACTCAGCTATTCTTTCAACAGGACCAAAGCTAGAATATAATTTGACAGATAAATTGAATCTCCACAGCGGTCTTCAATGGGAGCATCTGAATATAAATCCTTGATTATTGAAGATTCTGCTGGCTCATTAACGGCTGAATGTTTGTCGTGTTGTTTTTATTTTGATCACATCAGAACAGCATATTTTCAGAATACGATGTTCTGATGTGTTGTTGTCATTGTGAATGTTCTGTGAATGTTCATGTTTCACAACATGGTAGATGATAGACATAAGCTGCAACAAGCCAGCTAAGAGGCCCTCAAAATAGACGTGTTCTGTCACAGTATTGAAATTGTCCTGAACTGAATCAAAATACTAGATGATTTTTTTTCCCCGACCTTCTCTGCATTCACCCTTTTGCCTGGTAACTGCCCTCTATGACTGCCAGCAAATGCACAAAACAACACAGGAATAGGAGGGGAAGGGAGAAGAATAGAAAGAATACAAAGATGAAGGAAAAGACGATAAAGGAAAAAATACAAATCACACTAAAAAAGATCAAATACACACACACACACACACCCACATGCACAAACCCTCAGTCCCTATAATCACACATCTACACCAGTCTGATTACTAGATTGACAGACATGGATAGTACATATGTTGCTATGACAACTGTCTATATTTACCGCTTGCAGCTGGATCCAGGTGGAACGTTTGGAGAAGACAGCTAACACTGTATCAGTATCAGACATCTACAGCCATACTGTCTGGCTGAAATGATTCACACCATCTGCCAGACCTTTTCTCACCTCTCCTCAAATAGTCCCTTGCATGTTCAGACCTGCACCCCAAGGTGAGACTTCACCAGCAGACTCTTCTATTGAGTTTATTAAAGAAGTAGCAGCACCAGTCACACTCCGAGATTTAAAGTTGCCTCTGAATAATTATGAACATGGGATTCTTAAAAGCAGAGTTGATTTTTTTATTGTTTAGTTTTTTGTTTTTGTTTTTTACAGTTTTTATATTGTTGGAACTTAAAAACTCAAATTTACTAAGATTTGGCTCTTCTTTTCAAGGTTTTGTTAATCACTCCTGTCAATAATAGCATTGTATTCACAATCAATCTTGGAATACTGTGCTACTGTAAAACAGACCTCCAGGTATGACAACCTTATTTGGAAGACAAAATGAAGGCAGAAGTAAAACATTTTTTTTATCAAAACAGTGTACCATAAATATCCATCACAGGTTACTGGATCAACTTTCCCTCTGCTGTAGCGTAAAACTCAAACTTTCTCCATTTCCAAAACGAAGCAAATAGTTAGCTTTTAAATTAAGTTTGCAAACAAATAGGAAGAAAAATGTTCTAATTCTGATTATGAAAGGTTTGTTTTTTCGTTTTTAAAAAATAAAAAAGTCACTACTTCCTGCCGGTGATGTCACATGACTTCCAGTATGCATCCATGGTTTGACAAAAAACAACACCATGAGAGCGGTGAGAGTGAACCAAAACCGTAAAGTTGCAACTTGACAGATAAACAATGAGCTGAAATTTGCTAAGATGTTCTGTAAGTCGAAGGGTAGCTGCAGAATCTCTGAGTTCATCCCTATAAGCAACGCCTCTACTCTGTATTACTGTGATACTTGCTATACTGCTATATTTATGTACACTTTGTAGACCAACACGAAATCTATCTCGACTCACTTTGATATATTTAGCTAGCATTAGCTGGTGTTTAAGTTTACTTGTTTTATTGAAGTAGTATTTGAAAATCTCAAGGAAATCATACAGCCAAAGAAAAATCCTTTTTCTCGGCCAAAAGATCTTATGGAGTGAGCTTAGCACTATGGCTTGAAAACAAAATCTTCTGTCCTTATTTACATGGTTGGACATGGAAAAACAGTATTTGGTGTCTGAGACCAAGAACCAAGAAAAGTGTGTTAGATATTAAATAGTCTTTGTATAATGATGAGTTAATGATGAGTTAATATAATTAAAATAAACCCCATCTTCTTCTACTGTGCTTTGCTTAATTGTTAATCAGCATTAGTTATAAGAAGCAGTAAGGAAGAAGATCTCCTTATCCTCACTTATCCCACTTGGATATTCTAGTCAGGAGTTCCCACTGGCAACGTTCCACTGACAACACACTCCTCTCACAACTTGATCATTTTGGCTTGAAATACTTTTGAACTTTGTTGTGAACTTGTTTATGTTTATGTGGGACAACTTCCCTTATGTTCCCCTGGGAATTCATTCAGAGTTTATAAGTAAACTAAAAGTCCCTGGGGGATCTTCGTCAAATTGAGTCTGAAGAGATTCTTGTCTCAAGCAGTGAATGTCTGCAAACAACAGCATATTCCAGTCTGTGACTCATATTCCAACACAATCCCGAGGCTGCGTCTAAGTCTAACTTTAGCAATGTTGTTAGTGACGAACGTACCCAACTTGCCTGTGCATGACTGTAAGGAATTTGCCTCATATTGGATCCCTTAAGTATTCTTAATGGTCTAACTTTAGCTGCAGTCGTGATGCTGCAGGTGGTGCTTTGGCTTTTGGAAAGCAGGTAAAAGGGCCTTTGCTTTCTCACTTCCTGCTTCTATGAAGCATTTCAAATCCACCCTCAGACTGTTATATCATCAACCTTGTGATACTGAGCTCAATCCAGGAGATGCAGAACCATGTGATGATATAAAAGTTCTTCATCACACCTAAAGGTACACAACATGTCTTAAGTTTAATACCTATCATAGTTTAATTGGCACAAATGATGCCAAAACATAATAATGGAATAGAATAGCTGACATCAATGCACAAACACTACATTCACTCAAAACTCTTTTCAATACTGTTGTGTCCTCCTATCAGATACGGTGTACATCCTGTATTTGATATCAGTAGCCAACCAAAACTTGGATAGGATTCATTAGACATGTGAAAACTCTGAATTAATCTTGTTTACCATGTTCACCATTTTAGTTTAGCATCTAAGCAAGCTAACATTTGATAATTAGTCATTAGCTTTGCAGGTATTTTGTCATAAAACCAAAGTAATTGGACAAATTAAAATTCTATCCTTATGGTGCTTGATGATAAGTCGGGATCACAAAGTTATTGTAATTCATCCTGAAGGGGACAATGGCAGCCCATTCATTAGTTGGGACATTTCACTTCAAACTAAAAATGCCTACATCATAGTGGCAGTGAATCATCAAAGTTAGCTGCCATGGATCCTCTGGGGACTGTACACAACATTGTGCTAATCCATTGGGTAGATGCTTAGATATTTCATATCTCTGGGGATCATGAATGTCTGCTTTCATGGGAATCATCTAATCTATAATTATTGAAATATTTCAGTTATGGTTCTGCCATAGTCTGGCTCTGTTCGTCCACCAGTCCACCAGATGCCATCCGACTTTTCTCCCTGTTTGTTTAGACTGAACTGAGTGGGAAGAAGGACAGATAAGAGAGGTTGCAGATTATATTTATGGATCACTTGAGATACTGTTACTTGCTGCATTGACTCACAAAGGAATAATGTGCATTTATTTAAATTGTGTTCATGTGAGTTCTGGGATGGTTTCTGCAAGGTTATATGGTTTTTTTTTTTTTAGGTTTTTTGGGGGGTTTTCTGTTTGCTCTGTGTCTGGGATTTATTCACCTTGTATTGTAACTTTAGTGAATTGCAACATATCAGGAATTAATCTGCAGATGCCCTGGTTCAAGATGAGACCAAACTGTCCGTGGATGTCAGTTTTGTTTTAGCCCAGCTGATTGCTGGAAACGCCTTTTGTTATGTTGTAACATAACGAAAAGATGAAAGTCAAAGCTTTACAGCTCATAAGGAATCTTATCAATATTTATTTGAATTCACAACGCGGCCTGCTCTCCAGGAACCAAAATTTGACATTGATTGACCTAATGTTGCAACAAGGTATGATTTCTTGATCCTAAACTGAAGCAGCTGTTGATCACTTGTGTCCCCTGGTTAAAAAGAGCGAGGAGATAACAAGTGTAACATCCCTTAGATGAAATTAATGATAAGTAATAGTCAATAGTAATAACTGGACCGGTAACAGAAGGCACTAGGTTTTTAAGAGCCATTATTTTGAACATCAATAATGACACAGACAACAACGGTTCAAACGTTTGTGGCCACTTGTTATTTCAAGCTGAAAGGTCAACATGTAAGACAACAGCTTTTGGAAAGAACAATGTATGAAAAATAACAAACTAAAATAATAAAAGCCGGCAAAATAAAATAAAAGATACCCTTTGTTCCCAAAGTTAGTCCTTATTGCTTGGGGCCCCTTTCCGAACAAGTGTCAGTGTATCACTGTTTATTTCAGTCCTACCATACAGTCCGTGGGAAAGGAGAAACCAAGGAACCCTGCACGCATCTCAGGTTCAATACCAGTGGTTCGGTTTGGAGTCTCTAGGTTTAGGGATCTGAAGCCTTGCAGAAGTCTGGCAGGAAGTACTGGCTGCGTCCCTTTTACTTTTCTTTATGGTATCACCAAACAACCTGACCTAGAGACAGGCCAGATGAGATCCAAATATCTCATTATATTCATACTGTCTGCATACATCATGTTCATTTTCTAATCTCCTATGAAATACTACCAATTAATATTATTTTGTATTAATTAGTTCAAATCATGTTCTCAAAAAAGTTTAATTGTACAACAAATATATCTCTTTAGTTTCAAGTGTTCATTTGTAGTTGCGTAACTATAATAGTAACATGAGGCATTAAGGCTTAGCATGCTTAATTGTCTCTCCTTGCACCAGTAACAGTGAGAGATTGCACTAAATATTAACTGCTTTAATTACCATAAACATAAAACAAACATGAATTGCACATGACGCAAAATAATCATGCTAGCTAAGTGGCTAAGCTAAGCTAACACGCTATTAGCATCACAAAACACAGGCTCAGATAAAGCACTATTAACACCTTTTAATGGCTATTAGCGCCAATTAACATAAATATCAGCTGCCTTACAGTTACCTTAACAGGTTTCATAGTGTTTTCACTCACCGCTGAGTCAAAGTGTGAATGAGCTTTACAGCATTTCACCTCAGCAGACCCGCGACAATAATCTAGCCTCTCATGCTGCTTCACAAGCTTAAATGTAACAGTGTATCAGTCAGCAACTGTTTAACATCATTGAGAATTATATTACTTTGTTCAGAAGATTCGTAAACAGGAAATTATAACAGGAAATGGAACTAAGGCTGATCACCTGAGGCTAGCAGGGTTCATTGATTTGCTATTTGGGGATCTTGTACTGAGCCCTTCCCCGCTGCTTGGAAAAAACAACGTTGCCTATGTTTCTCCCTTTATACACATAGTTTCATGATTTTAAAACAGTTTTTAAAACAGATGTAGTCATTTATATGAGTTAATCGAATGACATTCACTCCAACTGTTATTTATATATCATTATTTTAAAAGGGATAATTCTGATATTAAAAGGTGGGCTACACCAAGTTTTTGAGACGCCTTTCTAGTATTCTAGTAAAGGAATAAAAACAAATATGGGTCAAAATGGTGAAGGCAGTAAAGGAATGAAATAGGAACTGAAATGGGGAAAGATGAATAAGGCATGGAGAAATATGAAAACATATCCCTCCAGCATCATCCTAACATAGTTGACAGCTTTATGATTCCCGTAGCACTGAAGGAAGCACCAGGGAACTTTGTTCTTATCAAAGATCACCACAAAAAAAACAACAACAAACAAAACCATAGTCATAGTTATTTTTAGCCATTCCCTGCAGGAATCACTCTTGCACCTGCACCCTCATCAGCTATTTGAAAAAGATGTATTATGACGCCACTGCAATCAGGGACCAAATCAATCTGTAAATGCATACAGTTCATAGGGCTCTTATCGAACACAGTGCTAAAAATATCATCTTTGAAATCAGGCCCCAATGGCACTACGCTGACAGAATGAGTGTTCCCTTCTGGTAGTACCGAAGGATTGAGGCCCCACAGCGGCACAATCACTCAAAAACCTGCTTCCACAGTCATGCTACCCTTATTTTAGAGTAACAAGGCTTTTAGAGGAGCAGCTGAGACTGGACATGGTATAAAATAAAACCAAATGCATTGGCTGGGAACAGCAGGCCTGCTGAATCCTTCTTTCCATGGCAGACAGTTCAAGTGATGAAAGAAGCCACTGGGAGCTCATTTAACTCGTCGATTTGGAACGGTGGGCAGCAGCTTTTCTGTATGTGATCATGTAATGTAATGATTCAACCTTAAAAATGGGTTCACATTGTTTTAAGTCTATGTTAATTTTGTGTTTTGTGCTTAAATGTATATGTATTGTTGAGTCTTGTGTAGTTTCATATGTATTTAACTGTTGAGGTTTATGTATTTTAAAAGCCCATCTTGGGACAGGCATTGCTAGCAAGCGTAGGCTCTAAATGTTGTGGTATGGAGCATAAGTTAATGCCATATATTTGTCCCTGTACAAATGAACATTAAATATGAAGGTTTTAACATGTTTGTGTACATGGAGAGTCATCATTCCTCTTGTCCATACTGTTTGTGAAGAAATCCCCTCTCAAAGTAATTTTAATTGAATCGTTAGGGACAAAATTCTGTGTAAAAACTTATAATGTTTATTGGAAGCTAATATGAGTTAGATCAAGGGAGTATCTTCCAATGTTATAGTTTTTTTAGTACACAATCATTACTGTGTGACTGCCATTGCTGTAGTTCCAGTGACCTTCTGCTTTATGTGACTTACCCTAATAGTCTCAACCAACTCAACAGATGGCCACATTAATAATATCTTAGAGGCCTCGTGTTGAGAATACCAAAATATCCCCAACATTCCTGAAAGGAGATGCTGAATCTGCACATGTAGATGTTAGAACTTTAAAAGTGTGTATCCATATGATCCAGAATGTTAAAGGCTCACCAAATCCACAATTAATCAAATCCACAACAGGCCTTAAGCAGAGTCTGAGTGACATCAATTAATTTCACAGAATCATTGTGCCTGCTTTCCAATCAAGTTCAACTTTGGTGACCAATATCAAACTTTTTGGGGCAGTGCTGACCTTTGAGGGAATGGAAAGCCAGAGAGTCGAGCATGCATAGCCTGTTAGCTGTGTTGCACCATCGGTTTTAAAATAACTGCTTTACAGAAAGGAACAGTTTGAAGATGATGATAAGACAATAGTTGATGGAACAATTATGTGCCTTGAATAAACTGTGTGAACTTATTGTCTGGTTAGCACCACTACAACAAGAGCGTCATTGTTCATGTCTGCAGCCCCTTCTTACAATTTCACTCAAAGCATCATCTGCAGGTGCAATGCCTTTTCTGCTTGTTCACTATGTCTCAACTAAATCCATTATTTATCATCGTGCATGTATTTGTGTGTACAGTGCAATAATTGTAAGATGTTTTCTCTTACAACATTTGTGTGTTTTGTGTTATCAGTGATTAAATGTCACATGGATGGAGGCAGAGGTTGGGAGGAGGGAAATTTTGTTTTTCATAACATGTTTTCCTTTTGCTCGCATGCTTACCTGTCACATGTATGCCATGCCCCCTGTCAGTTCTTTTGAATCCACGAGCAAATAATAAACTATATTCACAATAAATACATTTTCATAGATAATAAGGGAACCATACAAAGTACCTCCTCCACATCATTTCACTTTGAGCCATTCTCCTCTGCCTCTTCCTCCTCCTCCTCATTTGTTGTCTCATCTTATCAGGTAAATGTCAGCGCGGGTGGAATCTGTGGATGAAAACATACAGTACAGTAGACACACGTGGCCCATCCTGACTACTCTACAGAAAAGTAAACAAAGCAAGCAGAATGCGTGCGTGTGTGTGTCGCAGCAGGAGGTTTTCCTCACTGTTTGTTGATGTTCTTCGGCTGAGTGGAGAGGAGGCTTATCTTAATGGGACTGCATTGCTGGAAGGCTGGTGAAATGCCACACGGACACGGACCCACGCGCACAAACACAAATACGGAAATGAATGTTGCTCCAGTCACATGTACAAATGACTACTAAATCACCCACATTACTGTTAGCCCAGTCACACATCAGTAAAGATTAAGGAAGTATTTGTTTCCAGTATTGACAATCAATCTTTTTAAATTAGGCTATTAGGCTTCACACTACTGTAACTCTTTCCCTGCATTACCAGCATTGTAAATAAGCAGAGGGCAGGGTCAGAGTCCACACACTGTAACAACAGAAGGACCAAAAATATTATTGTGAAGCATTTGCTATAAGAGTGATAGAGGAAAGGTTTGTTGTTATGCAACATAATGTAGTGTAACTGTAATGTAAGTGTTATGTGTAACTGAATCACATTGGACTAATTTGTTTGCCTTTTACATCACCCTTATGTTCCTTTTGTCACATGACCTCATATGACATAACAGTCCAATGAAAAGAGGGTACAGTTAATTTAATCCCTACAGTTCTAATCCAATCCAGTCCCGTCCAGGTTGCCAATTTCAGTCCAAACCACATCAAACCAGTCCAGCCGGTCCAGTCTGATCCAATTCAGTCTAATCCAGTGCAATCTAATATCATCTATTCCAATCTAGCTCAACCCATTTCGGTCTAATCATGTCCTGTCCAGTCAAGCTGAGCCAAGTCCAGTTCATTCTACCCCAATCAAGTCCAGTTCAGTCCTGTCCATTTCTTAACCAGACTCATCCATTCTATTCCAATCCAATCCAATCCAATCCATAACATGATGTGTCATAAATATGCAGGAAGATGATACAGCAACATAATGACACTATAAAACTAAACGTGTCTTTTAAAAATACATCTATGGAAGCACAATGTAAAAAGATCTTAGTTAAATGCAACTACGGCACTACAGACATGACATGTTGTGGTATGACATAAACTCACTATGATATACAGTGCGTAGATTATGAAATGTCAACAACAAGAACAACCTGAATGGAAACCAACTTTATGACTTTTTATTCATTATGATGTTGCAATACCTTTTTATTACCGTAACACATGTATAAGATACTGCAAGGTCCAGTGACTCAGAATGACACACACGGGGAGAAACAGACAACAACAACAATACAAACCAGACAAACCTTCACCCTCTACTCATCCTCTGATCGCTGTTTCATCCTATAAATAATCCAAAGCTTTATCTGGTGGTGTTACGGTTAACGCTCCAGGCTATTGTACTCACTTTGATCAAGGAAAGTTTTTAATAGCGCAGGTAGACTGCTGTGTGTGTGAGAGTGTGTGTGCATGGTGAGTGTACACACTTAGTGGGAAGACTTTCCAGAAAACACACACAAGTGATGATGCCTTGTCGACAAACTGAAGCTAAAGAAACCAGCATTTCTACACAGACACACACACACAGACACACACACACACACACATACACAAAGACCACATGGCTTTGTTTGGGGTTCCTGCTCATTTTAGTGCAGTGGAGTGGACTGCTTGGCAACTACTGAAGGATGAGCACACACCAAATCAGACACACATACACATACTGACCACTACAGAGGAGCCATCGGGGTTATGGTGCCCTCAGGTAGGGTTAATGACACTGAGGCCAACCAGAGCAACAGATGGCCCTCGCTAAGTCATATGAGGGCCCCTGTTAGCAAGCAGCAGCATGACTATGACTGTCTATTATTTACTTATTCACACCATTGCACACATTTACACACATTCAGCAGCGTGAGCACTCCTGGACGCACCCTTTGTCTCTTTCCTTCTTCTGAATTAAAAATTGTGGAGTGATTTATGTTTCTATAATGAGGATTTGTCTGTGAATAATGAATAATAAATCATTAGCAAGTGAACTTTGAGATATTAACACATTTACGGTAAACTAAGATCGTCACCAGGGAGACTTTTGAGAAAATTGGTGTGTGAAATCAGCTGGTGTGTTTAATGCAGGGGCAACAATTTGCTGTTTGGGTTCCCATTGGTGTGTCTACACACACTGCTCATGCTCTGAGCGTTGTGTATGTACTCTGTCAACTCCAAGTTTCCATTAAGTACACACGCAGCAGACAACACATGACAGTTCCATTACTTGCCTAGATCTGAGAAACCAATCACTATGCTGGATTTATAGTACCTGTGTAACGCTTCAGAATCAGTTCGAGAACAATAAAACAATTACAGCGACACATTTTTTGCTTTCTAGCCAAGAGTTAGATGAGAATGTCAATACCACTCTCATGTCTATCAGGTAAACAGAAGGCTACAGCCAACAGCATGTTAGTTTAGTCTAGCATAGAGATTGGAAACAGCTAACCTGCCTCTGTCTGACGTTAACAACCTCCACCTACCAGCACCTCTAAATCTCAGTATTTAACATGTAGACCAGTTTCCAGGTTTACAAGGAGTTCTGGTTGCTACTATTTCTTGGGTGGGAGCAGTAACTTTCTGCTGATCTACAGATTAAACAATGAGATATAACATGGTGATTGAATTAATGTAATAATTAGTGTACTGTAAATCTATTTCATAAAATGTCAAGTTATTCCTTTAAGCTCTTAAACTAATTTTTAAACAGGGCCCTCTAGCATGGAGCTTTTGGAGTCCCTGTATATCACATTGCCCACTTCATAATCTGGCTTTGGTTTTACAACACAATCACTGTCAACATGAAAAAAATACACAGTAGAGGAGGAGAGTAGGAAGGGATAGATACCAGCAATGTCCTCTGTGCAGCATGGCCCTAACACTGTGAAAAAACATATTAAAAAAAAAAAAAAAAAAAAAAAAAAACATGTAGCACTTAAAAGATCTTCAACCAGAGATCGCACTCCCTTGATAGGATGCAAACCTACTATATGATTTACAGATGCATTTTGCCTTTTTCTCTACAAACAATTTACTTTAAAACAACAGAAAGTTGTCTGCACACAGTGGCTCTTGTTCCTGAAAGCCTGATGTTTCACTTCAGTAAATAAATAGAAAATGACATCAGTGAGTGAGGGCTGCTGGTGACCACTTAGCAAATCTGTGGTGCAAGTCTGATCCCTGCTGGGCATATACAGCATTACAGCTGTCCTCCTCTTGATTTCAATAGATCAGTCAATGATTAACAGATGATTCATTAACATAATTTCATTTATGTGAGGAAGAAAATAGATAGTTATTATACAGGGGTTACCACAGGTCATATCCTAATGAAGATGATCTGTATTTGTGTTGAATGAGGCATGAAGGAAGTTGGCAAAAACCAGAGATTAGCTCAAAATCTAACTGAAATCCAACTTCAGCACAAAAACTAAATTATACATTCAATGTGTGGCAGACTAGAGGTGTCTAAAATGTTTAAAATGTCTTGGAAAAGTTGGGTAATTAAAATTAATGATTGCAGAAGAGAGGAATTATAATTATATACACCTGGTGCTCAGTGAGCCACAAGAACTAGTTGTAAGGGTGATTGTCATAGAAAATCAAGTAAAGTCATTGTCATCCATATTTTACGGTGATGATATAATGTTACACCAACATGATACAACAAACTTTTTCAGGTCATATAAACAGGTCAGCATGTGCCATCTTCCCATCTTCTATTAACTGCCACTGAGTAGAAAACAAGACAGAGAGAGTGAGAGAGAGAGCGGGGGGGTTAAATATGTCTGGATGTCGTTGTCGTTGTACCAGACTGGGATATTTTAAGGAAATTGGAATAACTATTAGCCACAGTCTGAATCACAACCTGTCTTAGCACATAGCGTCCATCACGTATGCATGGAGACGTATTTTCCGGACACAGGACACAATAACAAAGAGAGCAAGAACATAAGATTGAGCAAAAGTGGACAGGACACAATGTTGTTTTAGTCTGTATCCATCGTCGTCATCACCATCACCATAACCATCAGCAGCAGCAAGAGACAAACTGGTCTAAACTGAAAGCCCATAGAAATCCGGTGGGTGGAAGTTTGGTCAAAATTTCTTGTGGCATCTCAAAGCAACTTTTTACAACAGTGAAATGACAATAATATCGTCTTCATGATATGCAACACCAAAACATAACTAATAGAGAAGAAAACATTATACAGAACACACATCTATACAAATTCTGGTGAAAGGGTCACATGGACATGGACAAGTGCACATATCGTCACACTGCAACAGATTCTCAACCTCAGTATTCTGCTCTGTTCCTCCATGTTCATCTTAGAAGAAGATCTATCCATCTAACCGACACGTTCCAAGAAAACCAAAAAAAAGTTTGGAGTTGTTTATAGAAGTAAAATTGTTCTTGTACAGTCGGCTGTGTTATCTGTTTAAACAGCTGAGATTGATCAGTTAATCACAAGGCACAGCAGTCAGAATTGTTTATCTGACACATTTCCTCAAATGTTTTCATTGTGCAGGGACAATATCAATGTATTTGATCAAAAGGAAGAACCGGAAAAATGAAAGCAGGTACGTCTTGTAGTTAAACTTCAGTTAATCCTTTATGCTTGATGTTCTTGTAGACGTACTTTTGTGACTGGCTGTGGCAGTGGTCTTTTATGCAAGAGTTCCAGTACCTTTGGACTGAATTAATATAAACAAACCCTATCATAAGGAGTGAGAGAACAAACATATCTTCTAATATACAGTTTATTAACTTAACAGAACATTATACTTTTGGAAAAATGTCAGCAGCTGTGCAAAATAAAGCAGCCCTGGAGCTGACTCCTCCTCACACTGCACCTTCCTCATACTGCAACCTTGGCCCTTTAATGTTAAAAAGAAACTATAAATCGTTATGTGTGTATTAGTAAAAGCCTATTTTCAACTGCTTGTGATGAGGCTGGCATTACGAATAAGCAACAGAACAGACTAAAAATCTCATTTTCAACCCAAAACTTCAAAGAGGTCTTATTATTTCAGTATTGAAAGAGTCACTTCCTGCGGCGGGTCATGATGTTCTCTCACTTGCTACCTGCATGACATTTGTTCATCCCGTACTGTGTGATGATTATGACCTGTTCCTGCCGTCTGACCACTTTGTCTCCTTTGTCTCGTTCCTCCTACTGATTCTTCTATTCCCTTTAATTTGTTCCAGCCTGCAGCAGAATGCCATGGCATCAAACATTTTCAGAGCAACCAAAGCAGAGCTTAATTTAGGCTGATTAGGAGAGGCAGGTTAAAATGTCCCTGCACTTGCACTGACCTCGACAGTACATTCAACAAACAGTTTTTCCAGTGTTCCACACCTACACAGTTTCACATCATTCGTCCAGGTTGATCCGGCCTGGTGCTCTCTCTCCCACCTTCAGATTCAAGTTGCAGGTATCACAGACAAGTTTTGACAGAAGAACAGCAGAAAGGATCTTACTGACTGCGTTACAAGATGCAGTTACATCTAAATACAGGAGTTCAGGGCACATCAGTTCTTCTAACACACGTCTTTGACTATTTTCTGGTCTTTGATGCAAATCTGCACTGACTCGTAACATTTGTTGCCGTGCTAGCAGCATGGCTCTAGAGATGGCTATGTCGGTCTGTTAGTCCACCACTGTGGACCGGACTGAAATAAACAATTATTAGATACATTGTATTGGATTTTTTTATGGATCTTAATGATTTTAATGGTGCCCAGAGGATGAATCTCCTGACGATTCCTCTATCTCCACCAGCAGGTCAAAATTTTCACTTATCTAGTGAAATATCTCAATATCTACCCAGTAAAATTGAAGGTCCTCTGACTTTCCCTCTAGCACTGCCATCAGATCAAAAAGTTTATTTTGGTTTATGACCAAACACCTGCAAATCTACTGATGTTCCCATCAGCCTTAGCTGTACTTTGTGTTTTAGGATAATCAGCAAATGTTAGCATGTTAGCTAAGATTTAAAGGTGCAGTGTGTAGAATTTAGTGGCATCGAGCAGAACAGAATTGAACACACTGGTCCTTTTAAGATACACATTCAACATCATAACCTTAAATACATAAAAAATCTTCTTTTGTATGGCACCTTCAATTGCATGTTATGACAGGAAGCCATACAACTTAGGTGCTTTTAGACCATAGAAGTATCTGTAAATTTGGTTGGCCAAATGTTTAATATTTCCTGAGTACACACACCATCAAACCTTACTGGATAGGTTGCCATGATTTGAAATGAGTTCAATTTTAAGAAACAAGAAAACTTTGATGGAGAAGCCATTAATAATAAGAGAAGTCTAGATGCATAAGTGCATTTCAACATTGAGATTGCCCTTGTTTCAAGGTGTTGTAGGTCTAGGAGATGGTTTTGCACATTATTGATGATGTACTGCACTTCAAACATCTCCAACCCAAAATCAAAATGCCTTAAAAAAAACAGTCTCTGCACAGATTCCCAATATATCATTCTTTAAATGTAGCAGGTTTTGGGCATAATCAAGCAACGTGGGATACCTTGATGCATGTTCATTCTGTAAAACATTTTAGTTCGTGAATAAATATTTAACCTCTAAATCCTGTGTGGTGGTGTGCTTAGAGAAAAAATCTGAATAAAAGATAAGCCTGATATCTCCACAACTACACACACACACACAACCTTACACAGGTTAAGCTACTTCTCATCTCTGCTTTTACTGTAATATCAACACACCACTTCTTCCTTGTTACTGTGTGTATAAAAAAATAAAACATTTTTATTTTATAAGTGTTCAAAAAAGCATTTCAGAATATACTGGAAAGTAGTACAGCATCCTATTCCCTCCTTCCTTACTTTTTCAAAGCAGAATTATAGTTTATATAAAAGTCTAAATGCTGCTCAGATTATTTTATAACCTAAAAATAAATACAAACTTTATCAGTATAGAAGCTTCATTAAAGACAAATTTATGTAAATTTTTACAAACTCATCAATGAAACTGGTTTAAAGGTCAAAGGAACAGACGACACTGAACCAGATATTTCACTATATTGCAGACATACAGTCAGATTGTAAAAGCAACCAGCTGCCAGATGATGGAGCTGTCGATTCACTTCTGAACATCTTCACTGATCCACAAGTAAGAAACAACTCAGCCACTCTTAAGGATTGATTCTTTAATGTGAACACTGTAGATTGATACAATACAAATCATTTCAGTTCACATACAGTATACAGATTACAAGTTAACAATAAATTAAGGATATCTGATTTATTCTGAAAATTTGTGATCTACAGTATTGTAAAATCTGTATATCAATATGTGTAACCATTTAATGTAAGCAAATTAAACTATACAAACTGTATTTATAGTGTTTTATGATAAGAGTTTATAGTATTTTAACATTAGCAGGCTGCAGTATGAAAGTATGTGTCTTGTTTACTGATTCTAACAAACTCTCATGGTGGCAGCCTTTGAAAAAGTCTCTTTTACACATGAATCCTGGAACTTTTGCTGCATGTCTACTACAGACAACTCCTCCTCTTAGAATCAACACACAATAACAGCATCTATTATCCCATTACCAACTTCCAGTTACCATTCCCTGTACCCACCCCATGAGGATGGAGTCACAGCACAGCATTAGTTCAGCAAAGATCCAGTAACAATGGCTGCATCTCTGCGGAACGGCAGGAAAAGATGAAAACAAACGAGCTTCAGTAAAACCTCCCTCTGAGTTTAACAAATTCTCAGCACGTCATTGTTGTTCAGTTTTCAGAAATTTTGTGTTCTTGATTGGAGTAGTACAATATGAATGGCACTTTGCATAATTGCAGTGTTCATGTTTGCTTTTGCACGCTGGTTTATTTTGTGTTTGAATATTTTTATGCATTGAAATGAAGCCTGGCGAGGTGGCGAAAAAAAAAGTTTCAAACATTTACATAATATATGTGTATTCTCTGCAAAAAGTAGAGAATAACAGGTAACTTCTCTTTCCACTCAGAAAAAGTCCACTTACTTGCTTTATCTGGAGCTTTCAGTTACATCTCACAGTCTTCATCAGTGGATGGAATTTGATCCATTAAATATTTAATCAAGAGATTTTCTTAAAGCTGATGGAGTTGATCCAGATGTGATTTGATGTGACAGAAAGTTCAAGAGAAAGTGAGTAAGTGGACCTTGAATTGAGATTTTTTTGTCAGGGTCAAGAATGAACTTTCACACTCAGTATTCAACTTTTTTTATATTTCAGATTTAAACCAGCTTTGTTGCTTTTTTGTCACAAAAAAGACGTCTTCCTTCCTTGAATGGACAAGGATGAAAACTTATTTCTCCCCCAAATCAGAAAAAATGAATGTCTGATAATTACCAAAGCAGATTTGTTAATGTTAAAATTCTTCACATAGCAGCTTTAAACTCAAACTGAACAATCTGTGTAGAAAAGGCCAAAGAGCTCAAATCAAATTTCACAGACACATCAGTATGATGATCACAAATACATAATATAAGTATTAAAACAGTTATCATATGATATCCTGTACATAAACAGCACACAGTGCCATTTAACAGCTTACATTAGGTGCAGTAGTGTATCAGTACAAATATGTTCATAAGATCTACTCATTTCTATTACTGTAATGTAAGATTGTTTTAATATTCAACGTATCTACTTCTGGATCTATATATTTGTGTTTCAACAAGACAGGCTTTTACAAACTACAAAGCTTTCAGAGCAAAAGAAAAATCAAAATCACATTTAAAATACCGTATGTACATCACACTTCTGGGAAACTGCACAGAACGGATTAAACAGGATGCGAAGAAGACTTTTAAAAAAAACAAAACAAAACAGGTGAAAATAGCTCTAGGGTGTGTGTGTGAGTGTGTTTGTGTGTGTGCATGCATGTAAATAAGAGTTATATTACATTCACAGTTGCGGAGGAAAGGTGGGTTGGGAGAGAGAGCGTACTGGCCGTATCACCACTGATAGGAATATAACTTATAAGAGAATTCCCAGGCGTACAGACTTGGACTTATTATATACTCTAATAGAAGGTACCTATTCTCTCTCTCTATCTCTCTCTCACACGCACGCACACATACACATACACACACACGCACATATAGGATGTGATCTACGAGCGGCAGCAGCCAGCAGTCCTCATTTCTTTGTCGACGTACTGCTGCAGCTGAAACTTTGGCTCGTCTGGCTCCTTCATGGTCCTGTGCTTCAGCTCTCTGACAGACAGGAGAGAGACATAGACAGTAGAAACATGAGTATGTGCTCAGTCTGTTAATAAAGACAGGTGGCAGCAGTCAAACTGCACTTACTACTTTTGTGTCAATCAAACAAATACGGCTTTGTTACAGGTTTACACACTTACCATTCTTTTATTTATGTAAAATATGTTTTTGTTTGTTTTTATCCCATTAAGTCTAAGGCAGGTGTAAGTTAGACACATAGACTATATAGAAAAAAAATGGACGTAGCCACTGTGACGTCACCTGTATCTCATCTACTGACTATCTACTTACTTTATACTGGAATAGCTTGCTGCCCAAAATTATTAGCATTGAATGATAGTCCTTCTTTGGCATTATCTCAGTCTTTATTAGCCTTCTTATGTGCTGATTTACAACATCTACGTTCTCTCAACTGTATTCAATGGCTTTATGTTTTCTGTGATATATTTCATATTCAAATTGAACTTTTCTCCTCTTAGTTTCATTGGATTTTTTTTAATAAATACTGTATATGTATCTTTATTATGCAATAATAAGTGTTTATATATTTATTATTATGTAATCTCCTGTTATCTCCTACTTAGGTTATATGGTGGGGGTGGCACAGAGAGGATGTGGTAAGGTGGTTATATCACCAGGGAGGAGTTTGAAAAATTGAAGGCCTGTGGGGACAAACAATATGAATAACAACAACAATATGTTGTGCCGTAACGGTGCGTATGTTTAAGGAACTGTATAAGGAGTACAATATGATCAAGAAAAAGACAACAAAACATCATTCATTCCACTGAACATAGTCAATCAACACCAAGGCTGAATTACCAACTGGGCAAAGTGGGCAATTGCACCAAACCACCAGGGGCTCCAAAGGCCCGGGTTTATCATAAGTGTGACAATTACTTTCATTAACAATTGATTGTTCAGTGTATAAAATGTCAGAAAAAAGTGAAAAAATGCTGATTCATTATTCCCTGAAGCTAAAGTTAACATACTCAGAGAACTTGTTTTGTCAAAAATCCAATGATGTTGAGTTATGATATGGTATGATGGAAACTGGGGAAAAACAGCAAATATTCACATTTGAGAAGCTGCTACCAGAGAGCTACTAGTAAGCAGCGATAGATAGAAGAAAACTTGAAAGCATAAATTAGTCAGATTAGTTAACATGTTAATCATGTTGCTGTCCTCACCACCAGCTTCAAGTCATTCAATTAACAGCTTTCATTTTCTTTACTGATGCTTCTTTTTTACATTAGTTACAAACCATTTATTCAAAACACAGCTGCACGGTTGAACAGCTGCAAATTGTTTAGTCAAAAATATTGAATACTGCTATATCCTGGCTGTCATCATTGATGTGCGATTGACAAGTCATTAACTCCTTAAACCGACTGTCCGCAAGATCAAAAAGTTTTCAAAGATATATCAAAGAGATCTTTGAAGAAAAGAGAAAAGAAAGTGAAGAGTGACAGATGAGACAAAAGAGGAGAAAGTGATGGAAAGGGTTGACGAGAACCGAAACAAACAGACAAGACAAGAGAAAACAAGAGATGTAAAACTAAAAAGGTGTTAACATGTGAGCTAGGGGACGACAACAACAAGAGCACATTTGGTTTTGTATTCTGTTTTGTGCAGGGCGCTGTGTGCCAGACTGTCATGCTATTCTTGGCAACACCCCAGCATGCCAGCCTGTTACCATAACAAGACTATAAATGTAGAACAGCTCTCGCACAAAGTGCCCGACTCAACACATTTGAGTGAAACACACAGTTAAAATAGTATCCTCATTATTTTAAAAAAAATAGATGAAAGACCAGCAAGGGTATTAGATGTGTTGTTGTCAACAGAAACTTTTGCTTTGGATACATATATTTTATTAAGAGATGAATATGTATGTGTGTGTGTCTGTGTATTTGAATAGATGGCATTTTATATTATCATACCGTAGCTGTAGGGAACACATGCAGATGCGGAAAAAAATAACCCTGCTCTCCCCTATCATTATCAGGCTGCTGTTGTTTTTAAAGACAGGAACATCACTTATCTTTTCAATCATATCTGATAGCTCTTGCAAAATGCCTCATTCTGCACCTGCCCTGCATTTATTTAGCACTGCAGACTTCTTGAAACTCTCTGAAAGATCCCGAATGGCGTCACATATAAAATGTAATGCCTCTCAAAAAAAAAAAAGAGAGAGAAAATGATTTTTCCCATATGACTCAGGATTAGTGCCACATTACAGCAGCAGTTCAGCTGATCAGATCTGTGCAGCACAATCTATAATCATTGTCCACCACACGAAGCTTGTGTTGTGTATTTTGTATTCTTGAAGTTTATCTACTTTAGCATTGACAGCTCAGCTGGATGTTCTCCACAAGATATGAGCTGAAAAAACAGAAGACATTTTCTTTTCTTTTGTGTAAACACTTTTCCCCCACTGAGCAGACTACTGTGCAGTGACTAAACTGTTTAAAAAGGTAGTCAGACTCGACACTCTCTCATCCTCAGTGTCAGTGTTACTCAAACTGTGAGTTGTAATAATCTCATTCGAGAGAGAAAGTAGTTTCAGAATAGTGTAACGCATTCACCTCCATCTGCTTAACCACCTAATTTCATACTACTTATGATTTTCATTTTGCATCTTCTACAAGTTCTCATTTTGCCAGTGTGGAAGTGCCTTAAACCTGCACTCTCTCTAATGGCTTTCTAATAGATGATAAAGCAGCGTATGACTACCTGGTGAGTGACAAGTCGCTACCATGGTGACAACCTTGATCACATCACGTAACCATGGTGTAACACAGAGTACAGGCATAGCTGCCACTATTTCAAAATGATGTGTTTTCAGTTTGTGAAAGCCGATTATAACATTCTGGTCGCCTAAAAAGTCTTGTTCAACGTTTGGTTGTACTAAAAGACACTCTAAGGAGTCGGTTGTTCAGTTTTTTTTTGCACTTTTAAGATAATGCTTCGTGCTCACAGTGTATACTATTCGTGAAACGCAAGGGTTAACGAATCAACAAAAGACAAATGGTTCTGATTCTGATGTCCCGCTTGATAGGCAAAGCACACGAACATTCAAAAAATCGCTGTGTGCCTGTGAAGTAAAGTAACATCTGAGTAAGAGGACAGAGGGATCCTTGCTGTGCTCTTCACACTGTGCTGTTGTGTGACTCACTTGGCCACAGCAGTGAAGGCCAGCTCCACATTCAGTCCAGATTTAGCACTCGTCTCCATGAAGGGCACTCCAAACTCCTGCAAAGTGAACAACAAGGAAACATCTGTTGGGTGGTAGGTAGTTATAGGTGTGTGTGTGTGTGTGTGTGTGTGTTTGTGTGTATGTGTGTGGGCTAGGCACTCTTTCATATCTTTTCTAATGAGGACAAAATGCCTCTGATGTAGATGGTTAGATTGGTGTTAGAACTTTAAAGCTTATAGCTTGGATTTAAAGTAGGAATACGTCTCGTTTGAATAAAGCTCAGAATAACATTAAGTGAAGTTTTTAGAGACCCAGAACGCAATCATACCTGGAGACGGATGAAAGGGTTGCAGATCAATACCAATAATCTAACAATAATAGTGATGCTTGTTGAAATTTCTTGCTTTCAAAACTAATTTTCTCTCCACTTTGTAGTAACTTATAAAAAAAGAGAGAGAACACAGTATGAAGTTGATGAGAGATCCTCCCAAGTATAGTAATCTCATTATGTGTGTGTGTACATGTCAATATTCCTGTTGCGTGTGTCTCTGCCTTGACAGCTGCAGCGCCTCTGCCTCTCTGCTCTCTATACTTGTGTTCGCATTTACTCTTACACGCCTCTCAGAGCTTATCTGAGCGAAACGGCCTAGAAAATTAAGTTAGCAAGACCCCATCAGTTATTCCAAACAATAACAACATTACGTGCCTCCATGAATACATAATTACGCACACTAATCAAGACACAGCAGCTACCTGAGGGGGGGTTTAGGGTCCGTGTGGCTGTGTGGGTAGGCTATGAACAGCATGTCTTTTACCCTTGTTATGTGTGTCAGATTGCGTGTGTGTGTGGGTGTGTTATAGTAAGCTCACCTTGGCCAGTTTCTCCCCCTCCTCTCGCTTCACCGCCCTGTCATGTGTTGAGTCAGCCTAGTACACATGAGAAACACAATATCAAGTCACACACTGTCACTTGCATCCGTAGGGAGTCCACACAATTTATTTTGTTCATGTATGACATATCAGTACATGTACATCACCATCAACTGGTTGTCCTCCCCTACAGAATACATTTTAATGCACTGACAGATGTTTTCACCAGCTGCTTTCATATTATTTGCCATTTTTGGTTTTTCTCTTGGAAAAAAAAGCCGCTTGGAAGCAGAAGATCACCACAAAAAGCTAAAAATTCAACTTACGAAGTCGCTATGGCTAATGTGTTAGCAAACAGTTTCCTATTTACACAATCAACAGACACAGCAAAACATTAGCTTTAATTTGAAGCTGTGTTTCAAAATATCAGAGCAACATTCATTCATCTTTTAGCTCTGTTTTAGTCTCCACCAGCTCCTGAGAATATGTAGCTTTTTAGACTGCTAACGTTAGACTTTCATCACCAGTAAGTTGCTAACTTTGTCTGCCTGCTGTTGAATGCTGGGCAGAGAGTGTAGATTGGGTTCATTGGAGCTTTTTCTTAGAATAAAGCCGCTTCCTCTGGCTGGAAACAGGGTTGAGGAGAGCATCTTGCAAGTCGTAAAATAAATAAATAAAAATAGCTAAAAGGGGCTAAAATGCTACATAGATTTGAGGGGAACTGCAACGCTGGGTGATAATTCTCTGTTGGTTTATCACTCTGAACAACTCCTTTCACATTACACGTGGTTATTTTAACCACCGTTAATATAAAAATATATAAATTAGTACTCTAAATCTACATTAACTGAGTTTATGGCCACTTAAAGGCAGCACAAGCTGTAAACACAAAGGTGATATTTTAAAATTTATATAGCAAACAGTTTTACACATCCTCCAGCCATGGAGCAAAATTATCATTAATTTGGAATCATATTTCTGGACACCTGATGCATGTAAGTCCAGTATTCACTTTGACTTCTGTTTTGGTCTCCACCAACTCAGGAGGGAAATATCTGGCACTTACTGCTCAATACTCCACTATGTTCACCAGCTAGTTGCTATAACTTATATAACAATACTTTCTGCCACGACTGACTTTCACGAAACAAACTTCATTTGTTGACACAGTTTCAACTTTTATATTAAATTCTACTAATTTATTTTCTTAGTTGTAACAACTTATTTTGTCAAAGGAAATAAGTTGGTGTCTTTACGGTGCTAAAACATTACACCTAGTCTTTTGGTCCATTGTTAAAATAAAATGTCAAATATTGATTAGTTGAGTAAACAGTACTTTATTTGAACTTGTAATCACCCCCAAGAGATTTTGTGACATTTGAAAATCCAGTCTGCAAAACATATAAAGTACTTCTCTTCCCCTGCAGACACATCCATCTCTACACTCTTGCTCCTACCATCCCTCCTTCCCTCCCTCTATGAGTCCATCTGTCCATCCATCTCCCAGTGTTGGCAACAAGGTCTCACCTTGTTGCCCAGCAGCATGACGACCACATCCTGCTGGGCGTACTCATGGATCTCTGCCAACCACGCCTGGAGACGGAAAGAGAGCATGGAGCGGTGGAGACATCCAAAACAGGACAGGAAAGAAGAAGAAGAAGAGAGTGCAGGGAGGTTGGGGGGGAGGCGTGATGGAGGAGAAGGATTGGAGGTAAAGATGTGTGACGGAGGAGATGGATGGATGCACAAAAGAGGAGAGAAGGAGAAAGACAAAAGATTAATTTATTGTTCGCTGGCTGCAGTTCATCTTGCCCTCCCCAACTCCCTCCAGGTCTTCCCCTCTTCGCCCTTCTCCTCTTCTCCTTCCTCTCTATCCATCCATCTTCTTCCAATTACAGGCCAGTGGTCTCTTGGATCTCTGTTACCTGGCTTGGTTAAAAAGCACTTAGTGTCTCTAAGGGACTATGATACTATCTGATCCACACACACAAACACATAGAGGGATACACACTTTCTATAGATATAAATCTCCTCATTAGTTGACTAGAATGGAACTTTGAGACATGCAAAGTGACCAGGGATGTAACTAACCAGCTAAGAAACACAAAAATATGATTGATGCGGCTAAAAAAAAAGAGAAATGGTTGCTGTCCCCTCCAGATGCGATTAGTACTGGGCAAGTCATCCTTTACTGTCAGCATATATTTTATATTTTCATCCACAAACAAAAGCCAATAAATGTACTTGGCAATATTCCAGTATCTGACTACAGGTAATGCAATCATAATGGGCTCTGAGTGCATGTGGGAACAACAGTGGATGTGACATTTCTGGGAGGATGTGATGGACAGATATTATGCAGACGACATTTGAAACTCTTGTACAATGAGACTGGCCTGCTTGTCAAGGCAATTATTGGTACCATTATTTATTTAGATTCCGATCGTTACATCAACCAGGCTGTTTTTAGCAGCCAATTTTAGTTGATAAGAAATGCCAGTTTTTAATTTAGAAACAGTTTAATTAATTTAGAATCTGTTTTGAAGCTGGTTCTAAGGGCATTAAACGTTCTATCTGGTGGGGGAGGTGCTGGAGTGGGTGTAGGAGGTGTAGTGGTACGAACTAGATACAGTTGAGCTAACCTCTACACCTGACCCATGACCAAAGTTAGTTGGGCTTAGGCGTTGTGTGTTGTGTTGTACTTGTGACCACACCCAATTGGCATGTGGATCACAACTGCACAGGGTGTGACAAAAGCATGTGCTCACTACTAGTGGGCAGCACAAGAAAGATTATTTGTATGGGTGTGGTTACTTTTTTTCAGTAATGAAAATGAAAATCACCTTAACATGATTGGATACATTGTTGAGTTTGGACAGATGGAGTTACAGTAAAGGCTGGGATATCAGTTGCCCAAAGACAACATGTAGCTACATTTCAATGACAGATGCCATGTAGTGGCCGTAGTGATAATGACCTGGAACAGTGTTGTAGTTCAGATGTACACCTCTCCCCCTCATTTAGAGGACGAGAGGTGGATGGAGACATTAACCCAACAGTGGACTTTGCCGTAGGAGACTGCTGTTCATTTCCCATTTCTAACAGCAAGTTTCACATTTCCAACCGTGGATCAGGGCAGTTCTTTAAAAACTATGATGACGAACGTCGCCTAACTTTAAGGATGTAGTCATTTTAACCTACACATGTTTCTCTAACCTTCAAGTGATCATTTTAACCCAGACCTGTGTGCCTAATCCTAACCAAACCTTACAGCATGTCATATCATAAAGCATCATTCAATTTTAAGTGACTGGCAATGGTTTTGGAGCACAGACAAGCAGGTCATTAGAAGATTAGCAGCAGATTAGAAATGCTTCTATGTGTCATTGGAAGAATTTTTCTGCCAAAAATTACTAAATGGATTCTTTCAGACTCAATTTTTAGATGTTAAAGACACTGAAATGCCATTTAGATAAAAACAAACATGGCTTGCTACTTTTTCATGGTAACCCAGACTAATAAAAATCATTAAAATTAGCAGCTCATTAAAGCAGTAAATGCAAGAACAAACAAACAAATAAACAAAAGAGAGAGAAAAAAACAACCTGGGTTTCTATCAGATAGAATTTACATTTATTTATTTGTTTGCAGTGTCTCTGCTTCTTGTGATAGTGACTGTGTGTTAATAGTAAAATGGGATTGTTAATACAGGCAACAATGATTTACATTACAGCCGAGTGGCTGCCCTACTTTCATGTTTCTAATTAGCCCAGATGATAATGGAAATAATTTAATTTATGGTAATTACTGTCCCTTAACTTTCCCAGAGGAGAAACTGTACATGTGTGTGCTTTTGTGTGTGATTACATCTGAATCCAATATTACTTTCAACCATCATACATTAAAAAACCTGAAAAGTTGTCATTTTTTGAAGGTAAAATGAATTTTAAAATAGTGCAGATACGAACTAATGAGCCACAGAGGATCACAGGATTTGTATTAACTTTCCAGCCTGCCTAATTTTTTGTTCACAGGATATTGTGAAGGACAGTCAGCTATTCTGAGATTCTCTCATTAAGCCCGGATAAGAGTGAGAGGAAGATTGGGTAAGGTGTAATGAAATGGAGAGCTTATGCAACAGTGAAGTCATCGTTTAAAAGCGGTTCAAGGTCGTGTCAAAACACCTCCACTGGCTGAAAAGGGAGGAACAGGAAGGTTATGCTTTTGTAACACAAGAGGTAAATGGACATTTCATCAGTATTACAGAGGTATATAAGAAGCTGGAGAAAAATACAAACTATCTACAAATAAAAGATATATTCATTTGCACATATTACATCATGCAGTCTTAGCTTGAAAAAGTAACCTTCATAACCTTCCTTACACAAGTGACTCACTTATGTAACTGTTGTATGTGCTTTTTGGACATGTTGAATTTCACATGGAAACTTGAAGTTCAATTTGTTATCATTTATGATATGAATTTACCATTCCAATGAGGGGTTATGTCAGATTACAAAAGTTTGTCAGCTCAATTCTGGAAAAGGATGCAAATGGAAGCTGTAATGATAATAACAAAATTAATAATAATAAACTTTATTTATATAGCACTTTTCTTAACGATTTCACTAAGTGCTTTACAAAAAGAAAGTAAAACCAAACAAGGCAGATAAACATAAGGCAAAGAGGACCACAGAAGTAAAAACAGAAGCACAGAAGTAACAATAGAAGATGCACAATAAGTAATAATAAAACAATAAAATGCACAGAAGTAAAAACAATGAAAAGAGTAAGATCAATTAATAGATGTAAAAGCAGTAAATAAAACATATCAATCATTTCCAAAAGCTTTCACAAATCTTTGGATCTTAAGGTTCGAGGGGGCACATAAAAGGTCAATAACACAGATATGTAACTAGAAGAAAGACAGTTTAATGCATTAAAGGTAAGTGATAAAATTTTAAAATCAGTGCGAAAGCTAACTGGGAGCCAGTGTATGGAGGCAAGCATGGGAGAAATGTGCTCATACCGTTTTGTCCCAGTAATGAGACAAGCAGCAACATTTTGGACCAATTGGAAATGGTGGAGGGAGCCCTGGGTGATACTCGAATAAAGTGTGTTGCAGTAATCAAGCTGAGAGTAGATAAAAGCATGTATAATTTTTTGAAGATTGGCAAAAGATAAAAATGACCTACTTGTAGAGATGATCTTTTGACTTGGTTATCAAAACAAGGTTGGTCTACGTAATGTTGTTTGCACCAAAAGAGTTGATAGAATTTGGGGGACTGAACAGAATGACCTCAGACTTGTATCATTAAATTGAAGAACATTTTGGGTTATCAAGGATTTAATGTCAGAGAGGCGAGATTTAAGCTTGACTAGTCTCTTGGAACTAAGGGTTTTAATGGTGAGTATAAGTCTGTGTCATCAGCATAAAAGTGATAAAGTGCATGACTAGTGCAACTGAATAGGTTGGCCAAGGGGCAGCATGTATAAGGAAAACAGAAGGGGGCCAAGAACTGAGACTTGAGGGACCCCACAATTCAACTGAGCTTTCACGTAAGTGGTTACCCAGATCGACAGAAAAAGTTCTATTGAGGATGTATGTTCATAATAAACTAAAAGCCAGGCCCTAGATGCCACCCCAAGTCTCTAGGCGATAGTGTGGTCGACAGTGTCAAATGCAGCACTTAAATCTAAAAGGACCTAAATCGAGCAGTCACTTCTGTCTGCAGCTAGAAGTAAGTCATTAGTTACCTTAACAAGAGCTGTCTTAGTACTGTTAAGAGCTCTAAAACCAGACTGGAAGCAGTTAAAGACACTATTGCTATTCATAGAAGAAATCAATTGAGATGAACACACTTTCTCCACAACCTTAGATAAAAAAGACAGTTTGGAGATGGGTCTGTAATTGCTTAAGGACAGAGTGTCCAAACTGGGTTTTTTAAGCAGACAGTGAACAACGGCATGCTTAAAACTATCGGTAAAAGAACCGGAGGTCAGAGAATTATTAAAAATGCGCAGGATAACCAAGGACTAACAGTGGGAAATACTTCCTTGAGCAGCTTGGTGGGGATGGTGTCGAAGGTGCAGGTGGAAGAGTTGCGTAAGGGTCAAAGTGGCAGGATTATGTGAATGGAAGAGAATACATGAGGCAGGCTGGATTTGGGACCTGATATTCTTTAGCTTGCTAATAAAAAGAGCAAGAAACATCAACATCCAGTTCAAGAGAAGAGGCGACGGTATCACCAATAACAGTTAATTACTCTAAAGAGAACTCTAGGTTGCTTCTAGAGATTATGTCTAGTTGAATGATCCATTATCGTTCAGCTTTTCTGTAGGGTCTTTTTAGTGCTCGAGTGTGGTCATTGAGCCAGGGGAGGCTATTTAATTTTTGTGTCATTGTTTTAAATGGTGCAATTTGATATAGGGTGGATAGGCACTTTAACAGAGCATTAAGATTAAGAGGAGATAAAAAACAAATTAAAAGATGAAGAATTAAAAGCATCACAGAATTTAGCAGCAGAATCAGCGTTAAGAATGCAAAAGCTGATTATATGGTTGGGACTAGAAGTACAGATCTTGAGCTTTATGATCAGTGACAGGCATATCCATCAAACTAAGACACTTAGGAGAGATAGAATGTGTAGGCTCTTTAACAGATTGAGTGAGGTTAAAAGAGTTAATGAGATCTAGAAAATGAGAAGTGAGGGACCGGGAAAGACAACATACATGAATGTTACAACCAAGAATAACCATCCTGTCGTATCTAGGTAAGACAATGAAGGAAACTCTTGAGAAACTTCAAACTTCAAAGGAATTAAAATTACCAAAAGTAACAGGATGGCATTTAAGACCTGACTTATAAAATACAGCAAGACCACCTCCTCTTCCAGAGGACCTCAGAATATTAAAATAAGCAAATTCAAGGGGTGTGACCTCATTCAGATGTCTCAGTGATCATAAAAAAGCCCAGATTATTAGAGGCAATAAAAAATCACCAATGATAAAAGATTTGTTATCAATAAATCTTACACTTAGGAGACCAAAGTTTATTGGTGAGAGAGCAGTGAAGGAGACAATGGGGACACAGTGAGTAGGAAGTAAATTGCCCAGATTTGCTCTCCTATTGGGCTTTCTAGAAAAAGTGAGAGGTGCTCTCTACCAGAAAGTATGGAGGTGTTTTTGATGATTTATCAAAATTAACATAAATGTCAGATTCATTGACAATGTAAATAATTATTAATTGCAGCTCGATATAAATATATTAGATCGTTTTTCATTTCACATGTTGATTGCTCCTGGAGATATTAAAGATTTCACATAGATAAAATTAACTTTTTAAAAACGTACATATTGTTTTATGAAGGATTAAACATGTGACCATTTGAGAAATGCTCCTACACTTCACTCTAAGTAACAAATATCTTTTTCTTCCTGCATAGTTTTTGACCACTATGGAGCAATCTTGTTATGAGTGGATGCCTGTTTTGTTGTCTGCACATATATATTCCTGCCAGTAGTTTCACATTATTCAACTGATCTACAGGTGGCTAGCAAATGTACCGGAGAAGAAGACTGCAAGCAAGTAAATATGAATGTGAACAATGAAGGTTTCAGAATGTTAAAGCGTTGCAAATGTTTTGTGAGGAAGTTGTCAGCAAGTTTACTTGACAATGTGTTTTGGTGCATAACACTGAATCTAAATGACAACTTTTAAAACAAGAAAACACCACAAATGTAATTCTTTAGGTGTAATTTGAATAAATACTGTCCCTGATATCCAAAAGACCCCTTGATTTCACAAACTCATGAGAGTAGCTGTGATAAAATTTTGGTGCTGTGGTGTGGTGATCCTTTTCTCGCTTCCTTAAAAGAAGTCTACAAAAAGTGTTGGGCAACTAGTATTTCAATTTGCTCTTTTTAGTTTTTTGATGTAGAATTAAGCAACATTTGTGAAATCTTACACTTTTTAGGAAATACTCCAAACCAGTGTGTGACTAGCTGTCATACTCAGATCTGTGAAGCCTTCCTCAAAACATCAGAGGGGTTTCTTTAATCATTTTGCTAGCAAACCTGAGGGGATCAGGCCTCAGATCTCTACATTTTCCACAGAGCTGTAAACTGTACATCTCCAACTGAGCTGGTTTCTGCGCTTAACCATTGTCAGGAAATCTCTCTGTCAACTTTAGAGAAAAAATAGATCCAATATCCAGCTCTTAAGACATGATTCCCATCTGATTTGTGAACGTTGTATTACTTTGGAAACTCATATTCTTTCCATTATGACCCATTCGCCACATTCTCCTTCCTTCCGTAGAAATACACATTTTATTTTAGGCTCATTTCAAATGTTTAACTTTTGTACAAGATTGTAGAATTAAAGTAAATCAATTCATCTTTTTCAGAGATCTTCTAATAGAACAAACTGAATTTATAGTTATCAGCATTGGTTTTAACAGGAAAAGAAATATAACCCCAAACATAAGTGGTGATAGCCTGCTGTTAACATTTCAAGCATCGGTAAGCACATATTGACCGCTTCTGACTGTTGGGGAGCAGAGGCAAATATATTTCTTTGCTATCGAATGAAACGGCAAGAAAAAGGTCAGTTCTCTCTCTCTCACACACACACACACACAAACATATAGTACACGCATATGTACACACACATTTCCTCTCCCTCGCCTGTTCCCTCCTCCCTCCATCTCGCTGTCTGCGTGTATCATCAGCCCAATACCACTCAGATCAGTGGTAATCCCTCCCATCGTCTGCAGGTTTACAGTATTCTGCGCTCCCTCTCTGGGGGTTTACATCACTTCATTACGGAGATTAATGTACCAAGCCCTCACCTAGCAGCCCTGACTCTCAACAACACACCAACCTGCCAATTACTCACACAGCCTTGAAAGATTTCAGCGGCCTGTGGGTGGATTACAAGGAAGTGAGAGAAGGAACGAAGCTTCTGAGCTGAAAGTGATCAAACTTCAAAGGGCTCGCTGAGCGTGAGAGTTCATACAGTTGGGGTGGGTGCATGGGAGGAACGCACGTGTATGTGTAGGTCTACATGTGATAGCTTGTGACATGTCAGATTTGCAGCTTTAGGTACAGATTCTGGATCGACACTTTGACTTTGTGTTCATCCACAGTGTTTTGTACTGCGGACTGCTGTGGAATCATGTGATCAGGTTTTTCCTCAGCTGTTTATTTTTAGCTATCAGAAGAGATGCAAACAACTTCAACGCCTGAAAGAAATAACACCTTAGTCAAACCAACTATAGACAGTGATCGCAACGGCCACCAAAGTCGCAAGATAATGTCGCAACCTAATTTGCAAAGTCACCACCGCTTCCTGAACTTTGTGCGTCTCTTCAAAAGAGATAAGCGAATAGTGTCAGTGGCATCTAAATGCACTTGAAGTCAAAAAACATTATCTCTACTGGTTGGAATAAGCTGCAAGATTTATCCCTACACTGAAGAAATAACATCACCAGAAGTGCTGAAAACTGTGAGATTCTTTTTTTTTTTTTGTTTGTTTTATGAGACAAAGTTTGTGTTTTTATGTGTGTTGGTGGTGCTTGAGGAAAAGTCAGAAGATCACCAACGTCATTAGGATTCATCCTCTTGGGATCATGAATGTCTGTACAAAATTTCATTGAAATCCATGTGACAGTTGTTGAGATATTTCAGTCTGGCCCAAAGAAGTGCACACACTGACTTTGTTGATCCTAGAGCTGCTGCTGCTAGCATGGCTAAAAATGTTTCCCCCTGCAGCTGCAGCTGAGTCTATGAAGCAGAAAACGGTTCATTATGACATACTTGAAAACAAATGCCTTTAATTGGCCACACTGTTAGGCGGTGAATAGGAAGCACTTCATTTAAAGCACCATGCAGAGAAGGCAGTCCAGATACAAAGCATCAATATTGCTCCAAATCAAGCATCTAAAGTTGTGAGTCTTTGGTTTTACTGCTTCTTTTGTATAAAATAGGGCTATTGAAGGGAACAGTGTTTTTGTAATCTGGGTGAATTGTTCTAATACAGATTAGAAAATCTAACATTTGTTTACATGAAGAAGTTGTAGACAATTGCTAAAAAATTAGTAAGAGAAAAACAAGGTAAAGGGCCTGCTAGTATATTTGTACATTTATGAGTCATCAGTTGAAATGTCTTTGACCGTGCTTTAATGTTTCCACTTCATACAGTGATACAAACAGCTGTAAATCAACCCTGGCTGTTAGGTATTTGCATGTGTGACTGTTTGTGTGAAATGGGGGACTCTGTGGGTTTCAGGGCGTTCTTTTGGAGGAAGATGCAACCACAGCTTCCTGAAAAAACGCCCTGAAACCCTGAAAAGTCAAGGACGGTCACTGGGCGGAGACACACTGAGACATATTAAGAAAGAGATGAGAGAGATTAGTCCAGACTGGGTGAGGACTGAGATCAATGCAGAGCTGCAGGTAAACATCTTATATAATAAACATTACAAAATGACTGGAGATTATAACCATAAAAATGTTTATTTTCATGTTTCTGGTATAATAATATGAGTTAAAAAACTGTTTTCATGTTATTTACTTGCTCAATATACATTTTTAGTAATTACATGTGCAATAGTGACATGATCAGCTCAAACCAGCTTATTAAATTGTATAATTTTAAGATGTTGCTGGATGATGTTATAAGAGAGTATGCCATTAAATATTTATTTTAATATATGTGTCATCATTTTCTTTTGAAATATCATAACTTTCTTTCTAAACTGGTGCTTCTCGATTGATCAACAACTTCCTTTTAAAAAATTTGACACAACTGATGGGCGTTGTTATAAAAAACATTTGTAGTGTAAGAGCATTGCTTGTGAAACTGCATTTGAGAAGTTGAGATGGGCGTCTCTTGTTCCTGTTTTCAAAATGTAAATATCTTAACCTGACCTCCATCCTGTCTCTTTTTCACGTTTCTCGTCACAGGGTTGTTTACCAACACAAGACCTGAAAAACACTGAAGTCTGACCCTCCAGTTAAGATGAATATAGGCTCAACGGCTACTAATGGCACAGCCCGTGTCAATGGAAGCCAAGCCAAGTGTAGCCAGATGAGTAAAAAAGGGTCTAATGCAAACCACGTTAGCCACACAACACAGAACGGAGACTTAAATAAGAGACAAGATCCAGGACATATTACAGCACTCAGCCAGAAGCTCAGAGAACGCTCTCTCTCCGCCTCCAGTCCGACCCCACGTTCTCATCAGCGGAGCTTGTCAGCTGATTTTTGCCAGTGTGGGGCCCCCCCCGCCATTACTGTGAGGAAGAGTGTGAAGGAACCTCAGCCTCCTCAGCGTGGAGTATCCCTCCTCAGACCCCATACCGCATCCCGTTCTTCATCCAAGCGCAACTCCTGCCCCCCAATTGGGATCTCAAGATCCCCAAATCACTCGTCCTCCTCTTCATCCTCCGTCTCCTCCATCTCTTCTTGCACCTCTCCTCCTCCTGTCAAGACATCTGACATAACCGGCCCCGACCCCCTAGGCTGGAAGTTGCGCCCAAAGAATGACTCCACCTCCCGTCAGGATCGCGTTAAAAGGCTGTCTCTGCAGATCCCTCTTCCAATCACCTTGCCTGACCTCAAATCTAGTCCTGACTCGAGCCCTGCCAATCAACCTAACCCCACCCCTGGATCCAAACCTGCCCTCAAACCCAAACCATCCCGTCGCCGCCACTCTGAGACCTCAGCCTTTCTCAGATCCCTGGCGAACCCCATACCTGTGGTGACACTGGAAGAGCTCTGCAACGTGCACCTCCGCTCCGTCACCTATGTGGATGAGTCTGATGATGTCTTCAGTGAAGTGAATGATGAGGAGGAACAAAAAGAGAATAAGGTGACCACTCTGCCATGCAAAACGCCACCACCTGTTGCAGAAAAAACTGCTATGGCAAGACAAATAGCACAACTGATCGCTCATTCACGCCAACGCCAGCACAGATAAAACTAACCAAGAGGAACATCACAGCCTGCATGCTACAAAAACTGGTAAGCACTCACACAAAGAGGTTCAACTACCAATAATCATAGCTTTAAAAGACATACTAACTGAACATGGCAGGCCTGTCCAGCTTTGGATTTCTCCATATGTTTAAGTGGTGTGCATGAAGCTGTAGCAAGAATGATACTCAGCATTTAAAGGGTTTGGAAGGTGTCTTTTTTTCCCAAAAAACAAAAATGCAGTAGCAAAATGTAAGCAATTGATTAAATTGTGTTAACCTAAGGTGCAATTCTTAGCATGTATGGCTAACTGGCTCATTACCTACTGTAGCAACTAAACCTAGAATCACTTCCACTACCAATATTACTGACTAACTACATTAGTTTGTGTGATTACAGTCAATCCATTCATGGCTAGCACATTTGTGGATTTTTGGGAGCTAGTTCTGGAGGCTAACAGAGTTTAGGCTAACATCAGCAGCTCCAGCAGTTGGATTTGGAAGAGTTTACACTTCAGCAACCTCAGCCAATGTTACCCCAGAAAGCCTAGTGTCACGTTGTCTATCTCATGAGTTAGCCCTCATCATAAATGCTTTTTCTCTTGTAACCTTAAAAGTGAAAATATAGTTTAAAAATATTAACATAGCATAGCATATCAACAATAACTAACAGAGGCAGTGCTATACTAGAACCCTTCACTAAATAACAATTTAAGAAAAGTACTGCAGCATTGCAGTAAATTCATACAATAAAAGTTAATTTGTTTTGTGTGAAGATTTGTTAGCGTCCAAAATTGCAGATGCTTTAGTGCCTTTCTCCTTGATTAGCTTTTGATTTATTTCCTATGTGATGCACTGAGAGGAGAGGCAGGGCTTTGCACAGTCAATAGTAACAACATTTACTGTGTTTCAACAGGATTGCGTCTGGATACCAGCTATGACAGGGAGAGCACCACTCCACGCTTCCTGGCTGAGGACTCAAAGAGAGAAGAAACGGAGACTCCTTCAAACTCAAACACCATTAATTATAGGGGGGACTGAGCACAGAACAGATTATACTACATGCACTGTTTGTCTGTGAGGATGAGATGCCATTTTCCTCATTTTCCTCACTCAAGGGGCTGAGATTCTACAGTTTAAAACATGTTTTGTTTGACCTCTTCACTAGACAGTTTTGTTGGATATCTGCTGTAAATATCTAGCTTTCTTTTCTCAGTCGTGGAAGTGTGGCTTTGTTGCGTGTGTTGGTTACAATTGAGTGTGCTTTCAGAGGATGTGGCAGGACTGTGTAACAGAAAACAACCCCTGCAGATGTTTCAGTCCCAACAGAGCTCATAAATCACTAAATTCCCCTTAAAGCTACTGTTTTATATTTGCTTGTAAAGTTGATGAAAATTGCCTGATAGGCTTTTTTGACAGCAGCTTACTTATGTTAACACTTATGACTTTTTGTGTTGTAATGTTTATACTCATTATACTCATACATATTGAAAAAAATACTAAAAAAATAGGTGATTAATGATCAGCAGTAATTATATAGAAAGCAGGTGATGCAGTTGTTCATTTTCTGCATACCAGGAATCTAAGGTGTACATGCAGCATATGTAACATTACTGTTGTAAAAAATTACTGTGGCTTATGGTAACATATAGCATTTGTCAATTATTTTTTATCAGTTAATTAATGTTAATTTTTTTAAAAAGATAAAAAACTGTAATCACTGCTCTACAATTATTCAAACCATGTCACCATGTTGGAGATTAGAATAAGATGTATTTTTTAATACATTTCTTTCCAAAATTCATGCTGCTTTTTCTATTTTTATCAGCATTTCCATTGTCTCCAGATGAATTTCTGCTGCTATGCTTCAGTTCAAACTTGGCAAGCTTTACTGTACACAATACTTTGGTAAACTTTGGTGTGTTGGCCTGACAGACGCACAAACAAACACTCACAATGAGAGGCAGCAAAAACTAACTCTCTCGTGGCTCTAATGTGATTGTAATAGTATGTAGACACAGGTGCAAAGTGCTGAGAAACTTGTCGCTTATCTGGAGACAGTTAAACAGACAAATAGGCTCATGACAACAAAAAGCTTAAAGTTTATAGACTGTCTAATCACAATGGAACAGATGGCTACTGGGAAATCACTGGGAAAATAGCATGCATTCACATCAACCAGTTGCCACCACTACCACTTGAGAGTATACAGTAGGTTCGGACAGAATTGAGCATTGAGAGAAATTGAACTGACTTTCTCTTATGGGTGCAATCGTTTTCTATTAATGTCCTAGTAAAGAACTTATAGGCAAAAAAGGTTCACAGAAAGGACAATGTAATTTAGTACTAATTATGCAACTAAATATTTATAGAAACTGCAAACACTCTTCATGTGGTAAGCTTCCAATTATTTACACTCAATTAACTGCTGCATAATTTAGGGCCCTATGTTAATTGCACAAGTACAACAAGTGCAAAGTTGCAGTCTTCAATAAAACCCACATTACTGTGGGTTTTACGTTGTAAATGGTTACATCATAGTCTCCATTTTCCTGGTCATAAAGCTTGAAAGTTTGACAGCTAAACTATAAAATAATTGGCTGGTTTTGGCTGTTGTGTCCATCCTTGATATATAATGGATTTTTTTCATTTATTCTAGCATGTCAAAAGATTTGATTCAACTCTTTCAAGCCTTACCAAGCTTGTATCTGAGTGTTTACTGAAACAAATAAAGCCCTCTTGATAAAGAATGCTAAAAATGGAGAAAACCTACATCCATCATTTTTGGTAAATCCTGTGAGATTCTAGATTCAAGACTCTTTATTGTTACATCCCATTTTACAGTATAGGAGAGTATAAGAGGAAAAATCTTGGGTTTCAGCTGCTCGACATTGCAGCAGCAATAACAATAAAATAACAATAGAAACAGCAGTAAAAATAGTACTAAAAAAATACAATGCAATGAAAATACAAATGATGTATAGTGTGTGTAAAATGCTGTGTGTGTAGGTCCTGCCTCAATAAATGTGCATATGCGTATGTAGTTGTTTGTGTGTTTGTGTATTCACAGGTATGTCTGTGTGTGTGTGCATGTGTTATGACTTATGTCACTTTCGGGGACACACACTAGACTTAAGACCAGTTGACTCGGAACAGTTTGTGCAACTGGGGACAAAAGTCATGTCCCCAGTTGGAAAAAAATTGACGTTTGGGTGGTTATGGTTATGGTTAGGGTTAAGGTGAGTCTCGAGAAAATGAATGTAAAAACCCCAAAAGTGACTTAAGTAAACCTGTGTGTGTGTTCCTGTGCATGTGTGTCACAGATATGGATATTTCACAGTGAAATATTTGGTAATATGAAGTGAAAGGTAAAAAAAAGAGATACACACAGAGAAGTTTAGATGGAGTCAGTTTTGTGAAATTGAAAACTGGGTTTGGTCCGCTGAGATGAGCAGAGAGCTGCTGGGAGTCGAGCACAGCGCAGAGAGAGATCTGCAGTGTAGTCTGGAAGCAACGCTGCAGGCAGGTGAACGGTGGGACTACACATCGTCATGCATACGCATTCACACATGCAGAGAGCCCACCTCCATATCCACACACACACACACACTCTCTCTATCAGACCCTGTGCATGCAAATCAGAAGCATCTGCATTTCACACCTCCTCCTCAATTCATAGTTTTTCCATTTCCTAAAATACAAAAAAAAAAAAGTGTGAAAAATTGTGATGGCATGAATGAAGTCGATTTTGATTTTTGAACCCTACTTGTTATTCTAAATCGAAACCTTGATGAATAATAAAAACATTTACATTGTGTAGGTTTTTAAACTTGATAAAGGGTAACTACATAAACAATAAAAACAGATTATGACTCGGATTATCATCATCTATTTTAATGATGAGCTCAAGGGCAACACGTACTGGCTGCACTGTAAAGTGTCGCAACGAGGGAGCAAATGTGACAGAGTTGCAGCTTTTGTGAAGCATTTGTAGAGAGTATTACTATACTTGGAAATTAATATTAAGCACTTGTAAAATTATATGGGGCCGAAGAGGATCCAGATCCAGAACACAGGAGCACAGCTGGTCTTCAACCAGCCCAAAACAGCAGATTCAAAATCCTGACATGCTTAAATGAACAACTAAAACAACTCCCACCTACCTGAACTCCCTCGTTCAGGTCTACACTCCCTCCCACTCATCGCCTGGTACCCCCAACACAACAGGGCTCTAGATCACTAACCAGACTTTTCTCTTCTGAACTCCATTCGATCCACAGAGTCCCTCTCAATTTTTAAGAAAAGACTAAAGACTCAGATCTTCCATGAACACCTCTGCACTGGATGAACTGGAGGAAAAAAAAAACTGCTTCTATGGATTCTATGCTTTGCCTCTTTGCACCGCCTGTTGGCACCTACGTCCTATTGGACTGGAACTTAGCTTTATGACATCTACTCGTGTTTCGAGTTCTCCTGATTCGATCCTTATTTGTGTGGTTTAAACTTTCAGATGTGTGTGTGTTTGGATAAAAGTGTCTGTAAATAGGAGGAAAATAATTAAATCAAATTAATTAGTCTAATATCTGAAAGTCGTAAATTCTGAATACAGTGACCTCTATCTCTAAAACAATTTGTCAATAAATCAAGATATTTATTGACCTACCAAGGGATAGAGATGAATGGGAAACACTATATATAGCATATATACATATATACAACTAGAATGAATGAATGAGTAAATGCATGCATAAATGACGGCTCTCAGACAGTATGGCGGATGGTGTTCCTACTGGCTCGTGGCAATGAAGGACTGATGATGAGGCAGACTCCCCTGTGATCTTCGAGGGGGGTGACAACCACATGAGAAGTGCTGCAGATTCAGTGAAGCAGCTCTGGTTTCAGTGCTTGTCAGGAGGGTGAATTAAGTCTCAGCCTGGCTGAGGTAGGAGACACACAGCAGGGAGGGGTGTCCTTGTCTTGGTACGTTCAGTGGCAGGCTGCAGAGTCGGACACATGGAGCTCACAACTAATCATAAGAGTCCTTGGAAAAGTCTTTACAAAGTTTAACTACACGATAAAAACAGGAGATTACAAACATAATAGATTATTCAAATGGAAACCAGTGCGGTTTGGCTTGTGGTTTAGGCCTCTTCACAGTCTTTTGTTTCTTAGTAGAGACTCTGACTGGGGCTTTCAGTCCTCAGAAGAAAAATAAGAAAGGACAACAACCGAAATACAACACAAGCCATAATGGTTGACAAATCCAAGCGGAAAAAAAACACAGAAGACACAGCAGCAGCGGTCAGAAAGCAAGTGAAAAAAAAAGAAGCCCAAAAAGCAGAAGACAAGCCAGACAAAGAGTTGTAAACTTTTATAGTCTAGGAGGCGTGTTCTGAAAGAAAAAAAAGATCCTTGGGACCACATTGACTACTAATTAATTCCTCTATGTGGAGAAAAAAACTGACCTTCAAATAAAAGGGAGATCATTTTATTCCCATCAAATATCTGAGGATTACACAAACTGAATACTCAGCCATTTCTATCATTGATACATCAGAAGAACCGGTGAGAAAACACTTAGAAATTAAAATGCTGATTAATTAAATAAAATACAGAATAAAATCAATTAAACCTTCATTTTCTAATCTGTAAACAAACCTGTTCATGGAAGCATTATCCTAGCAATCAAACCATAGATAAATAATACACTTACACTTACAAATGAAATATGAATTGTATGAAATAATATGAATTTCCATAATATCAAACTAATTAAATCATTTTGAGACACAAAATGAGATATGCATTTTTTCACATTTTAACAGACATTTTTCTAACTATTTTAGACACTGTTCAGGTTATTGTGAGAAAACAGAGGGGAAGAGAGAGCGACACGCTCAAGAAGGAATGTGGCTTGTCCTTAAATTTTATGAACCCTGAGAAGGGAGTGAATGGGGACAGTTCATTGTCATTCATCATGTGATGTGAGAGGAACTCCACACCGGCGCAGACCGGCCATAACTGGAAGATATCTTCTAGATACGGAAGATATGGGTTTATTCTCTACACTGTGAAATCGGACAGTGGTACAGAATATCTTGAGACTGTGACGCACATCAGACCTCAATAACATGCATCTTCATGTGGGCAGCGTGTGGATGTATACAGAACACAATAGGCACAGATGTTCTGATGCGCGTCATATGCCGCCAGTGTCTGCTCCCTTTCAGACTGCACAGCTCGCTATAGCAATGGCCAGAGAGGATTATGGATACTAATATTTAGGAGCAACTGACACACTCAATTAACTTGTCAGGTAACATGTGCCTATTTCTTATGCTATGACCATCACATAACTCAATATGTTATCTGTATCTGTGTCGATACTGACCTCAATAGTAGAGAAAATTGACAAAAAGTAGATAATCTGTAGGAAAAATGTGGCTTTTATTATAAAATTGCAACATTATGAAGAGTTTAGGATGATATAAAGACAATTTTCAGACAACATTGGTGTATCAGCATCTCCAATGATAGTACGCATCACTTACAATAAGAAGTTAAGACCTAATGTTAGTTTAAACATGGCATGTCAGCTGTTCTGAGCGTTGTTTTGAGTTGTATCTCTACAACAAAAACCACACCACTTTTACGAGTCTCCATGGTTTTTCTTTTGTGCAGCTCAAAAGACGTTATTCTCACCATGCCAAACAAAGTGAGCTGAAGAATCAAACACTGCAGGGTTTTTGGAAGAATACGCTCCAAACACGCTCGGTGTGAATAAAGCTCAGATCTAACTTTTCACTCAAACTGAGTGATTAATAAGTGAAAGTTGAAGGGGAAAATAGGAGGGGAGGGGGTTGCGGGGGGGTGGGCGGGGGGGAGGGGGGGGGGTGAACTCTCAGGAGTCTAAATGAGATGGCTGGATGCACTCAGTCCTCCGCCTCTGAGGAGGTACGAGAAGAGAAAGATGAAAAAGGCAGAGAGGAAGAGATCTTTTCATCCCTCAGAATGAGGAGAGCAGAGAAGAGGGTGAGAGGAGGCAGAACAGTCTTGACACTTATTAGCCCGCTGCACTACGAGTGTGTGTGTGTGTGTGTGTGTATGTGTGTGTGTTTGGGATAGTGTCAGATTGTGTGCGTGTGTGTGTGTGTGTGTGTTTGTATCTGTATAGCTCTGCGTACATGTCAGAGTTTGTTAGAGATGTGTGTTTGTGTGTGTGTGTGTCAGTATGTGTTTAATTCAGTGTGAATGTGCGTGTGTTAACAGCAACAATAATGAAATCCTGAAAAATACAAGAAAAGTTTAGCAGCAATGAAGACACCTCATTATCAGCTTCAAAACAAAGTACTCCACATGGAAGATGTTCAGTGCTCAAATGTCCTGTTACACCTCTCTACATAAAAAATATTCATCTATCATATTTTTCCAGTGTGCTTCAGATTTCTACTTCAAGCAATATTCAAGTACATGTTGTCACCTGTATAAGTGACTTAAAGCACTATATATATATATATATATATATATATGTGTGTGTGTGTGTGTGTGTGTATAAATAAACATCACTCCAGAGAAGCTCAAACATCTGCAGTATGAAACACCCAGGCTATAACTTCAAACAGTAAAATTTACACATTCATATTGCATAATTACAATATTAAAGTCCCGCTCGACAGAATGTTTATTGCTTATTGCTACTTCAGTTGGATGTTCACAGCTCTACTGTGCAGCAGAAATGTGTATCTGCAGAGCAAATTGTTTTCAAATTAATCTGCTGCATGAAGAAAGTTCTCTGTGCTCATTTTAAATCTTTAAGTTTAAGGTTTGTACCTACAACCTTGGGCGGAAGTTTCCCCCCCTGCCCCCCCCGGCACAACTGGCCTGATGTTAAATTTACCCACCTGGGTGCTGCTTTAACTTACTTTTTCTCTGAACAATAAATATGGATCTCTTTCAAGTCCTGCATAAGGCAACTGCAGATGGAACCTTAAACTTTCTGTCAAACCCCCCCCAGAAAAGGCTGAATAACCAATTAGCATCCAACTACCTCCAGTCTTTCACATCTTAATCTCCTGCCCCAGTGTCTTTTACATATTCATGGGACAGACGTTGGCGTTTTCATTTAGTTTTTTTTCCCCCCACTTCTGTCTAATAAACTGTGGTGACAGGTGGAATGTTTTTTAATGAGTTGCCAAAAAAAAAATGTAAAAGAAATGCCAAATGGTAGCATTAGAGTAGAGTAAAGGGTGAAAATCTATCTTGGGGTTTATTTAGAAAGCTGCAGTCTTGACAGAAGGGAGAAAGCATGACAAATAAACAGAGGAGGAAGCAAGAAAGTAAGAAAAAGTGCGAGGTCTAGGAGGGTAAATGGAGAAAAATCAACAAATATGCTTGTGACTTTGTGTGTAGAAAAGACAGACAAGCAGAGAGAGAGAGAGAGAGAGAGAGAGAGAGAGAGAGAGACAGAGAGAGAGAAGGACAAACATGATTTGATTCGATGCTATAAACAGAGAGCGGAGCGGAGAGGCAGAGAGCTGGAGAGTGGTTTCACATTAACTGCTTGGCAAAAGAAAGGACCTCAAAAAGCAAAAGCTTCACCGCCCTCTTCTACCAATCAACAATGTTTTTTTTTTTGTTCACTGGAAAAGCTTTTTGGTGTCCCTGCTGCTCAATTAGGCAAACCAGCACTCAGATTCAGCAACATCTATGTTGGTACAGGAGTGGCTGTGCTGGAAAATGATTGCAAAACAAAAGACAGTTTCGCCCGTTTGTTTTTAGATACTTTAAGCATTTAACTCCCTGATGATTCATACTAATGAACATCAATCAGTGTGAAAAATTTGACATTTAACAAAAAGGATTTCTCTTTGCGTTTGTCTGCACAAATTTCACTGCTGGAGTGCATAGAAGTTTTGCATGTACTGTTTTGCTGCATCACTCATTTTGTGGCCAATACAGCAAACAGTACATGCATTATAGCCGTAGCTAGTTTAAGCCTGTCAATTTCCCATTTCCAAGAAGAAGAAAAACAAAAGATATGTGAACAAACTGCAAGTTTTGGCCACTTAAGATCCATATACATCACACCACTGCAGTATTTCAATCAGTAAAAACAGCAAAGTCCCTGCCAGAGCTCTACTTGAGTCATGTTTACATATATGTTGTGGAGTTCACAAGTTAATTCATCACTGCGACTCAATCTTTTTCTAATTGTGTTGCCGTGTAATAAGGAGGGAAGGGAAACATGGAAATGTGCAGAAAAGCTTTTTTTTTTTTTTAACAGCATTGTAGACTTCTACTTGAAAACAAGTCACTAGTTTTTTACTGTTATATTATCATTCAAGCTGCTATCATCTCATCTATATGAATCTAAAAACTTTGTGTCTTTGTTACGGAACGCTGGAATCGATCTCATCCACCTTTCTGGTTGACTGCCGCGAGGGTCGACCGAGTGTGCTCTGACTGTCCTGCTCTCACTGAGCACAGTCGGTCCACGAGCCTGCCGCCTCAATGAGCAAGGATGGGTTCATATCACTGAGGAATATTGGAAACTATCTTCTATGAGAGCGTGTGCCCGAAAAGTTACTACAAACTCTTTTTTTTTTTGGAGGGGGGGGGGCAGAAAAATCAATTTAAAAGGTCACCAGATCTAGAAAAAAAAAGATTGCTTTAACTTTTACAGCTTAGTCATGCTACGAAGGGATCACTGCACGGCTAATAAAGATAGAAGAGGTGATAAAGCGAACTACAAATGTTTATACATACATATAGATGTGAAAAAAATCCAATCATTTTAACGCAAAAGATTATATGAAAAGACGCTCCAGTGATCATATTTGCACCAACACACAGTCTGATGAACACAAAGTCTGCTCCATTTCTTTCTCCTCTCTAAACATTTCGCAGGCCGTGTGCTCGCTGACACCAGAGTGTACATCGGATTGATTTTTACTTTGCTGTTGTGAGAATCTTTTAAACAACAAAGCCTCCTTGCTGTGAGGAGGCTTTCAGTGATTTAATGATTCTTATGTGGCCTCTGTGCGCAAGCGTGCTGGTCAATACCAATAAAATATGTCTCTGTGTGTGTGTGTGTGTGTCTGTTGATATATTCATGTGTGTGTTTTGGTGTGCGGACAGCGTCTTTGGCCAACATGGGTTATGGTGCTACAGTAGCAGCTGTAAGGCTCTGATATGAGGTTTCAAGGTGTTTAAAGGCGTCGGGCTGCTGAAGTATTACCACTATATTTACAAGCAAGTAATAATAGATACAGCATGAGTAATAGTTAAACATTCATTTGGTGGTTTGGCTACTTTTTCCGTGATTATTCAGATGACGTTTAGCATATAAACTCTCACGTGCAGCATAATTATATCTGGATACACCAGGATTTGGGCACCTCTGGTGCACCTGATTATGCATATTCCATATTTCAATTCATTTCTTTATTCTTCATCACCTGATTTGCAACCAATCATTATGGATGCTGCAATCAGGATCCAATCAAAAACTGGCGTAATGATGGGCAGAATGATTGCAGCATTGAAACTAAACAAAAAAAAAACACTGCACGTGCAGTTGGCATGACAACCAGTAAAGCGCAAATTACCTTGACCGATGAGAAACATGAATAAAATTACAGATATGATAGTTATACAGGGGATTATGCAACAATCACAACACTAATAAGAGCTTTCTGAGTTGTGTGTGTGTGTGTGTGTGTGTGTGTGTGCATAGCATGTCCACCTGCTGTGTGTATTTTACAGTGTGTGTGAAAGCAGCGTTGCCTTGACATGTTTACCGTGTGCTGCTCTACAGCGTTCAACTGTGAAGGTTTTCATTCCTCATTGCTGTCGCATGAAAAGGGACAGAGATGAAGAACTGTACTGAACATCATGGACATTTGTTCTCTTTGCCATTAGCCGTGTTGTAAATTGAACGGGATGGAACTGGAGCAAATTGAGACGGGGGCTGAAAATAAAGAACCAGCGGATGGAAGGTGGCTTGACGTGTGTCGCCCACATCAGGATACGTTTTTCTTAAGATACCTTTTCTTTGTTGTAACTGACGTATCTTGCCAGCTGACACTATTCTAATGTAGCTTTTTTTTATTTATAATGTTTGAAAAAACAATGCCGCCCATGTTTAATGTTTTCCTTCTGAGTTCATTCCCCATTCAAACCATCATTGGTTTGTTTCATCCTTACTTTCACAATGACAGTGCATATTTATCAAAATGACTGCAGATGTCCTGAAGTTAAGTTAAGAATGTAACGCAAAATGAAATGCACAAAACGCTGGATTACTGAAATAGAAAGGCACAGAAACAGAACAGGAGAAAAAAAAAAGAAAAAAGAAAGCAGCAGTGGCTGTGGTCATGGTTACAGATGGTATAGAGTGAGTGAAAAGACAAGTCAAAAGAGGAAAAGAAAAAACATGGGAGGCAGCATGAGAGAGAGAGAGTGAGAGATGGATGGTAAGAAAGCGCTGGACGCAGTGTCTCCATCTCTTTATCATCCCGATGCTCTCCAGCCTTCACCCTGAGGCTCTGCTCCTAATGGATTCACTCTGTGGGAGACAACGGTGTGTGTTGATACAGTGTGCTGCAGTACCCTCCGATGCACATGTACAGTAGAAGATCGGAGCTTGTGTGTGCCACATGTATGCATTCATGTGGGTTAAAGCTCTAACGCACTGATTATTGCAAATGCACTCACTCATAAAACACAATAACTACAGAGCTTGTAACCAGTTATTAAAAGCTTTAACCCTCACTAGATGCTGGGCAGGTAGGCTACAGCAAAACACTCCCTTGCTGCAGATGAACATAACGCTGTGACAGGAGCAAGATTGAACCGAAACAGTAGAGCTGTGGGCTGGAAAACCAAAACGATGAGCTGAAAGACTCTAGTCAAGGACTAGACATGCTGTTCACAAGATCAGACACCCTTGAAATGAAATTAACTGGTGTTAAAGGCATTCACGGTCAACAAATATTTGCTACATTTCCCACTATCCAACGGACAAATTCAAGCATCCATTTCCTGTTTGGGTGTGATGTCCAGCAGGCTGTGGTGGTTACACAGGTCAGAGTTCACCTTTGTTTAACTTTGACTAAGCATGTGTTCGTTCAGACAATAGAAACACTGCTGCTCTGTGTTTGGAGTTATGAAATTATCACACTGCCAAACTGTTAGACTGTTTACAGGTGGCTCTGATCAATATTTATTCCCATATGTGACATCCTTTTATGAGTGCAGAGGAACGTTCTGTGACTGGAAGCATCATGTCACCTTAACACCGGTTCCAACAGAGAGCGCTGCTTAATGGGTTGTTTGAAGCCTCGATGTTGCTAGGCAGGCGTCTCCAAGTCTGTTTATAGTGAGTCTGTTAGAGTCATCAGCCACAAAAAGTGTTTTGTTAGTCAAGTCTAACCTGCAACATTTTGAAGGTTTGTGTGTTTTTCTGTCGCGGGGAAAATAAATGCAGGTGAAAATGAGTCAAAATCGTGTTCTGACATCAAGCAGGCCATGGACTGAATCATCTGTCAAACAGCCAAGAATTACGCTACTGCTCAAAAAAGACAAAAAAATAATTATTTTGACTGCTTAAATGAGCCTGACAGGAGAGTGTGTGACTATGTGACTGATAGACAAGCTCCACAACATTCTGCCTTAGTGGAAATATTTCACGTTCCACGTCTCTTCTCCTTGAATTAATTGAAACTTTCTCAACAATACAAGTGTGAAAGTGTGCTGTATCTAAAGTATTTTTCCAAAAATGGTGTCTTCTTTCATATCACTGATGTTCATTAATGTGCTCTGTCCCTATCGAATAAACAAATAAAATTAAAATTCAATAAAACTCCTACTTGGCCTCACACACCAAAGTGACAGGTGGGTGGGCTACAGGGGGGAAAAAAAGGTAGTAAATCTTGACTGTGTCATTTCAGTGCACTGCTGGACTGCGCACAAAAAAAAAAGAAGTATAAAATGGGTGAAAGCAGAAAAAAAAAAACCTCTGCACCTCAGGGGGAAAAGCCCAAAGGGTGTGAGTGCTAATAATAGGCCTGCACAATCTGCACTTCAATTGTTGTAATTAGAATTGATTAACATTAACAAGCCCAAATTGCCTTTGTGTGTGTGCTTCTCACGAGTTGTAGTTCAGCACTGTGCCAAACAGGTGTGCCCTATTACTCCTCTGCAGGGATTACAGCCCACACTATATTCACCACACACACATGCACACACACACACACACACACAGGGAGAGAGAGAGAGAGGCTGTCCACTAGCCACCCTCTGTGTCTGCATCTGCCTCTGAGCCTCAGAGCTGCTTTTTATGCTAATACTGCCATGTGTGTAACTTAAAATGCTACCTGACTGACCCCTCATACGAGCATAAATCCCTCTGTGGAACTGGGTGGATGCTAATACATGTAGAGAATATGATAAATACTCCATATAATGAAACACGTGAACAAAGAGACACTGGAGGAGGAGATGAATCTGTGTTAGTTTGTATAATTTAGAGGAAAATCGATGTTTGGATAAAGAAGATTCATCTTCTGAGGCAAAATCCTTCTCTCCATAGCAGATTTTAATATTGGCTAATTGAATTTGTATGGCGTAAACACACATGACCAATAGAGGAGTCACAGTGACCCCTAAACTGACAATCTAGCATGGTAAGATATTAATATCATCAGCAATACAGGTAGAATTTATTCATCACTATTAGTTTCAATGGAGGGATCCTAACTGCAGATGTTTAGAATATCACACATAAATGTCTAGACCCTTAAATATAAGATGAACCCACTTCCAGGAAAATGTCTATCTTTATTCCGGTGTTGTCCCTAAGCGGCCGACTTTGCAGCAGGAATATTGGTCTGCATTTGGCAGGCGTGTCATTCTTTATGTCAAGCCTGAGAAAATAACTAATGTCCCATCACTTGAGTGGCTCGCTCAGCGATGAAGTCGTGATCAGTTCGACTGCGGTGGGTGTGACATGATTGCATTACTGCGATTATGCGGTAACTGCACAGCTCTAGTTAAGACCTTATGTCTTTAAACCCAATGTGCTATAGCTTGCATAAACTGTCTGAAGAATCCCTTTTATGTCACGTTATGTCAGCTGAGTAGCAGATCATGTTGTTGGCAGTTGGTGTGTATGCTAAAGACTAACCGTTTATCCTTTTACATCATCTCTCCTTCTCCTAATGATGATAACCACCTGTTTTGGAGAGAAGCTAAGCTCTCTGTCTGTTTCTCTCTAGGGACAGCTCTTCATCCTCCGTTAATGAAGGCATTTGTGCACCTGCATACACACCTGCATGAGCACAGATGCCCATTCAGGTCATACAGACCCCCCCCCCCTTACAGGCACACACACACACATACACATACACACATACACACACAGACTCCAGATGTAAGTGCATCAGGTCTGCCAGATGGCTGTGGAGCCATTTCTTTCCTTGATGTGTAAGACACACACTTTTATAATGGCTGTATTCTGCTCTTAACTCTGCTGTGCATTAATCAAAGGAGAGTAATGTGTCTATATGGGATGAGGGGAATGGCGCCAAATGGGGCAGGAGATGGCTGGAAAATCACAGCAGGAAATGAGTTCACAGGAGTCAGGCTGCAACTACAGAGAGATGGCTCCATTTGGCGGAAAAGTGAGCTCTAATCTGCACCCCTGCACTCCTCAGTTTTGTCACCTCGCTTCATTTGTTGCCACCGTGGTCCTCCTCTCTCACTGTCCTTATCATTCGTCTCCTCATCATCCAATCCCTGCCGCTAGTTATGAGCCAGTACGGGCTCCTTTGAGAACTTTGGCTTTCAACTGCACTGACCTTCCCAGCAGATTTGTACAACCCACATGATATGTCTGCTAAAGGAAAGCATTCGGCTCATCTGTCCAAAGGATCGTCGTGCCAATCAGACTACTGTGACAATACAGTACAGTAAATCTACAGAACCGTCAAACAGGCAGCACCACTCAACAGCCACATTTCCACAGCAACATTGTAACTACCAGAGCTGGAGCTGAAAAAAAAAATAGATATGTGGCATTGTCAAATGATGAATTAACTGGAGACGTCCAGGAATGAAGCCAACTTCTTGGGCTGTCAAATGTTTCCTGATCTATCTGGAAAACACTAAGCAGGCTGTGGATTTTGCAGCTATTATAAAGAAGATCTCAAAAGGATTCTCCGCAAATTTTATGGTTCAATTAGAAGTAACCGGGGTCAGTACTACACCATTAGTAGCTACGTTGGGTTGAGAGCTGGCATTAACTACTTTAGAAATCAGGCCATGACAAAACTGAACATCATCCCGCGATCTCTAAAGAGGATCTGACGATACTGAGGAACTCAGAGGCAATGGACCTAAACACATCATGGAGCCTGGTGAATAAAGTATGGTTCCACATCCAGCTACATTTTGGGAGGAGAGGAAAAGAGGGTCTAAGGAAAGTTACACTATAATCTTTCATAATAAAATGAGATTCAACAGGTGAGTTAATCAAAGCACAACATCAAAAAGGGTGAAAGACTTGTAAAGTCTTGCATAACAGCATAATAAATAAAATAATAATGGGTGTTCTGAAGAAACATGGTCAAACTTACCTAATGATTCCTGTTTTATTGCTACCTTAAGTTACCAAATATGTGATACTCACCTTCAATGAGGAAAAAAAAAACAACACAAAAACCGTCATGAAAGGGATCAGAGCAGAAGAGGGGCTACGTTTGAAGACCTGTGAAATGAACTTTGCCCAGTTTCATCATTTGAAACATACTTATCGAAAATTCCTCAAGAGATTAAAGTTTTTACTTCCATCCAAAAAGAGGAGAAAAGTTAGGGGAAGTGTGGTACTCTTTGGAACCAATGGGTGTAAATGACCTGGGTTCTATGCTCAAACGTCTCTGTAAAGAGGCAGGCACATCAGTGATTTACACAAATCACAGCATCAGGAGCACAACCATCCACAAACTGGTCGACTAGAAGCGAGGAAAATCATGTCCGTCTCTGGACAGAGAAAACGGGGGAGCAATATGCTGTGTACCAGTTGTGGAAACATCAGGCCCTTGGAAGACAGCACCTCAAACAGCTCTACGGCATCATCTGCTAAACGACAGAGATCCAGCATGGACTTTAAGGACAGCTGTTTCAACAACTGTACTTTTAATGGCAGCATGGCAATTTCTATCAGTGATGCTTAGGGAACTTGGCACGAGCGCCTCATTGCTAACCGCATCACTGTCGTGCCAACACTGACGGTAAAGCACACCCTTGAGTGTAATATTGCTTAATTTTACAGTCTAAATAGTACAAGTAGCCTTTGTCAGCAAGTAGCCTTCAGTTTGTCCCAGGGTTTCTCCAGAGCATCCTAAGCATTATATAAATGGCCTCTAACACTCCTCAGGGAAGACTCAGACTGGTTGCCAGTGCATAGAAAGAAATTATGGTCTCACAACTCCTGAATCTTGTCAACATAAGCCATGTAAATATATAATTGAATCAAGACTTAACAACTGCATGGACCATTGCTATCCTCTTTAAAGGTGCAATCAGTACAGGGGTGAAAAAGATTTTTTTGCATGGAGTTTAATGTTGATGCATTTGGACACGTGAATTTGCATCATTGACTAATAGCATAATTTGTTGTGAATGTGCTTTGAAGGGAACAGAGAACCGAGAGTTTAAAAACGGAAGAAGCTGTAAAGTTAATAGCATAAAAACTGTGTTGCACTATTATATTTTATTCACTATTCAATTCCACAAAAAAAGTTTTTTTAGATAGCTGTGTGACGTGACTGTGTGACTACAAATAGGCTTAAGTATTTTGAATGAAGTGAATGAATTGTCCTGTTAGCAACTGAGCTAACAAGCATGCTAACTGACATTTTGCAAGCTAGCTAGGTCAGAAAGCTTGTTTACCCTTTTAGTAAGTTAGCCTAATAATTGAACAAAATAAAATCCTGTGTACAAAAAGCTTGGAGAACATTTTTCTGACAAAGAGAGGGAGGGACGTGAATAATGAGAGACAGAGACACAGAGTAGTGACAGACAGACAAGCTTTCCTTACTCTGATGTTGTCGAAGGATGTCTTGTTAGTGACGTCATACAGAAGGAGTAGAGCTGAGGAAACAAGAGAAGAGAGACACATCAAGTTAGTCTGAAGAATTTTAATGTACTTGACTGTCACAGTGTTCAGAAAAGGGCACAGAACTGTGAGAATTTATAATAATACTGGAAAATAGGGGAGAAGACAAAGAAGAGCAAAATGGAAAAGGTAACATCCCAGCGACCAAATTAAACATGGTTCAAGGTTGGAATGAATGCAACAAAACATAATGCAACAAGTAAAAAAAAAACAAAAAAACAGTGGCATGGTGCAGTAGCTCCCTTTATGATTTTGATTTAATCTTTTACTGCCTTATATGTTTTTATACCACCCACATGACTTCTTCATAAAATCCTAGATAATACTGTGATGCTGAATCGATCCTTCAGTCTCTTCATTATTTCATTAACATCAATTAATTGAGTTATTTGTTGGCAATGATGAGCAGGTGTAGCTGTTTTCATTTCCTGCATAAAACATCACGGTAACCTGCTAATTGAACATAGCTGTATGACAATAATGAATAAAATGAATTCAGATGCTTTTATCCAGGAAATATTTCTAGAACTCTATAAATCTAAGTATTTACCATCTTACAGATAGTCTGGGCCCGTGTTTGTTGTGGCATTGCTTTATCCCTTAAGCCATGATGCTCTGCAAAAGCTAAAAGTCAGTAGCTGCATAAAAGTTAAAGATACATAATGAAAATGTGTTGATTGTTTATTACTGTTATTATCTCCACCACTATGTTCTCCTTGTCTGTTAGCAGGAAGTTCTCAAAATCTGTTTCTAGTGCATGAAATGGGCAACTGTCCTCTCCAGATTAACAACATTTGTCATTTGTTCAATCCTGATAAGCAACTACTTGTAGCTGTGTAAATAATGACTAATGTTTGGCTGAAGCAAAAGAAGAAAATTGCATTCCACTCTTAACCTCCAAGAGGTCATGGCAAAGCCTGAGATGCTTCTATTCACATCTTCCAACATTCGGCATTTCTTCCATAACCTTGACAAAGTCCTCATACTAGAAGCAGTCGAACAGCAGGAATGTGACGCTAACGTTACCATCTTATTTTCTGTGCTAACATTATTTGTATTTGGGGGAGCATCTGTGCTGCCAGTTGATGTTTGGTACACTCAGGGTTCACTGGAATATGTTTCATGTTAGCTAGCCAGATGGCCTTTTTATTGCTTTATAGTTAACCTTGGAGAAAAATTTGTTTTGTAATTTAGTACCACTATTATATTTAACACAAGATTTGGAGCTTACACAGAAGGAATTCATGAAGCAAAACTTCTAAAACGGCTCCCACTGTAGTTGGGCAAAGTGCTGAGTTCTAACATTACTACAGCTTTAGTATTACACTTGACAATATAACCACACATGTGCATTGTAATTACCTCCAACTGCACTGTGCTGCTGCAGAGGATAACATCACCTCAGGTATTTTTTAGCACAAACTGTGAAGCTCTGTCAGACAGAAAAACTCATTACTCCTATGTTGGCAATTGTAACTCATTTTCTCAGCTGGATCAACCTTCATTTGGAAGAATTAGCTTAAGCCTAATTACCTCCATCGCACTTGTACTACTCCTACTACATCTGCATCACTCCAACCATGTTCTCCTTTACTTACATTTAACTTCATCATCATGTCCCTGTCCCTCCTCTTCACTTTCCCTCCCTGTTCCCGACCCCTCAAACATGGCTGCATTTAGTCAATCTATTTTGGATTAAGTCCTCTATTGTTTATTCCAGCCAGACAAGTCCGTGAAGTGTGTTTAATGAGTTGTAATCACTGTGAGCGAGTCTGGCTCTGTCAAACTACGAAAACCACAAAGAAAAAGTGAGAAAAGAAGGAGGTGTGAAGAAAAAAAGACGGATGGAGAGAGGGATGATCTGCCCTACAAGTTAATTTCCTCTCCCTTGGCACCTGTGTTTATCAGCCACGAGTAGACCAGGGTAAACCACAAGACTTTCCTTCACCCTCCCCTAATCCAATTACATCTTGCCAAGAGCACAAGATAGACAAAGGTAGAGAACTTTGTCACAGTAGGGACGCAGAGAGTTTTGTTACCACAGGCAATTACATCGTGGTTGCAAAATAGTCTGCACAAGACAGAAATAACAACTTGAAAAGATAGAAAAAGCCAGACTAAAAGGGCAGAGGTAGAGACAGAAAAATGTTCATATTTTCACCCAGACCCTTCTCCTTTTTTACTGTTCCTCAGTGTTAATGAATTAGAATCCTACATGTTATTTTTCAAAGAAACATTTTCAACTTGTGTGGATTTGACTTTACATCTATCTAATTGTTGACAGATAGATAGATAGTCTTTGTGTTATGAGTACTTCCTGGAATTTCATCAAGATCATTTGAGGTTTAGGTGATTTCTAGGAATTATATCTTGACTTGTTTTTCCATATATACATAGCATATAGTATTTTCTATTAAAAATAAATGAAATATGTTTATGATAAATGATATTCACTCCATGTGGTCGACACTCATTCTTGGAAATAGAACAATACAATACAACAACGCAACTTTCACCTCCATGAATGACCCTCATGCAACCCATCAGCGCACCAATGTTACACACAATGTTAACGGTTTGACTTTATGAGCCGCTACCATCTTGACAAGCGAAGTTCCTGCTGGAACCCCTTTAGAAGGAGGGCAAAGAGTATGATGGAGTGAAGTGATCCATAAAGATAGCTGCCATCCATCATCTCCCAGATGATAATCTGTGTCAATAATCACTGGCTGACCTTGGCTGCTTTCCTTCCCTTGAAAATAAACAAGTAATCTGTGCAGACATACTCACACGAAATGCAAATACACACAAGCATGAAGTACACTGTGGGGTTTCATGAATGTTGACTTTTAAAGTTTGAAAAAAATCAAGTAGTCCTCAAGTAGTTGACTACAGCCAGCAGGAGTCAGGACACCATACAATACACATGTACAGTACACTTTAACAACTTTATATAGCAACTTGAGTCATTGTGACTTTATCATAAGAAACGCCACAAAATATGGCTAGTTATGTTATTGGTTGGTAATATACTCGTTTCCATTTCATGCTATCTTTACCATAACTTCACATGCGTACTGGTATTTGACGTTTTTTTTTTCTTCCGGAAAACAAATCATTTTTAAAGTATTTGTACAAAATTAATGGTTATAAAAAAAAGCGCTATTTGCTTTGCCGAATAAACTATTTGCATTCAGGCACACTCCTAGTTCCTACAAGAATAAGATTTTACATATGCAACATGACCAGCCAATAAAAGATGATGCATTGCCATAAATTAAAACATCTCTGTCTACCCAACAGTATATTAAAATTATTTCCACATCAACCAGAAAACATGCTTATTTACTTTCCTGCAGCAATTCAGATGAGATGATCAATATCTTCTCATATCTCGATTGGTTAATTTGTGGCTATAGCCAGGAGACTGTTAGCTCTGGCTTTATTCAAAGATTAAACTCTAACCCTAACCTTTAGTGCTCGCTAATTAACACGTTACATCTCATTTGTTTAATCTGTACAAAAAAAAACCAAAATGTAAAACATTGAGGTTTCACTGGGAGTGGATTTGCTATTTTTGGTCTGTCTGTGTAGGGATTAAACAAACAAGATAGTAAAATTTAGAGGCATTGTACACGTTTTAAACTAGCCGATTCCCCTGTTTCAATTATTATGCTAAAATATGCTAATCCCCTGCTGATGTTTGCTTCATATTTAGTGTACAGTGGAATAAACATCATCTAACTCTCTGCAAGACAGCAAATAAGTAAATAAATAACTTAAATACTTAGTAAAATATTATGTGTTGAACTCTGACCAGGTTATATTTCTACTCTAGTAAATGATCTGAGTGCTTCTTCTGCCACAGCTTATAGATGATAATTTCAGAACTGGGACAGAAATCAAGTTGAAAATGGGGTTTCAGAAGTGACTTTTAGAGGCTGAACTGATTGATGCATAATAAAAAAAACTGCCTGTATATTTCCACCAACTTGCAAATGGTAGCTAAGCACTCTTCTGATCCTAAACTGCCTGAAAAATAACCTAATGATTACTCCACACTGAGGGCACCTGCTAATAACAAGCCAGTGTGTGTGATATACGTGACTGATGAGTTTCACTTTATTCCTTTCGGCAAGATGCTACCCCGGCATTGACGTTACATGTACAACACGAGCGCGCACGTCTGAAAGTGCTACCAGCGTCCCCCTCCCTCCGTCACCTTCATTATTCCTGTGACAGTTCCAGCAGCGGTTGTCATTTCTTCGTCTTCTCCTAAGCTAAGCACGGCCCACAGGGCTCTTAGAAGGGGGTGGATCAATCAAAATGACAAGCGATTTCTATATTCCCAAGGTGTAGTGACAGCTGATTCCATTAGTATTTGGAGCCTGTGTTTTCAGATAAATGTTTAAGAGACATGAACAGGTAAAGAATGTGGGATATGATAGCAGGATCAATACTTGAAGATGATCAAAATTGCCAAGATAGACAATAAGATCAATGGACAGTAGGGATATAAGGTGGCAGATGCATGCAAATGTGAACACACACACACACACGCACACACACACATACCCTTTTGAGCTTCCTCCCACCTCACTTCACACAGATGCCCAAGAATAAAGGCTCAGAAGCGCCTTTGACATTGACCTTGCACATCCATTTTAATATGCGGGAAGCTAGTAAAGTGTGTGACCCTGTGTGTTTGTTTGTGTGTGTGTGTGAGTGAGAGAGAGAGAGACAGAAAGAGAGAGAGAGAGAAAGAGAGAGCTTGATGATGGATTGGACACCTCAAACCTTTCCCTATAGTAGAGCAGTATCACTGTTTTGTTTCTTAATGCCGTTTTCTCTTCTTTATCTCTCCTTCCTTCCGTCCTCTCCGTGTACCTTCCCTTTCTTTTCCCTTCCATCTTTCTTATCACTTCTCTCGTCCCTTCACACTTCCTCCGCTCATCTCTTGATCATGGTTTGCTCCGCCACTGTCCATCTTCCTGTCTTAGATGGGATATGTTTCGCCCCCACAAGCTGCTGCTGATTGTGGCCTACAGTCACTCATTAGTGATGAAAGTAGTAACAGAATAGAGAGAATAAAAAATGATGCAGGCAGGATAGAATGAGGCAGCGCAGAGCGGTGACATAATGAGGTAATGACACTGATTTAATAAGAAATAGCCTCTGCGGGTCCTACAGCTGTCATTTGTCACAACTTCTATGTTCCTGCATCCCTTTTGTTGTAGCCCATTGCAGCCATGTCGGTGGCATTTTGGCACTGACATTCAAGGGAGGTTAGAAGTAAAAGACTAAAAAAAAAAAAAAAAAAAAAAAAAAGCTAGGGGCCCTGTTTTCGTGCCAGCGCAGGGTGTGAAGCGCAGTGACACACTGGCAAGCTGTTTTGTTTCCTGGGGCACATTGAAGGTATTTCCTCCAGTGTGCCAGTTTGATATTGTGACTCACCATATACCACAGTGGCACCACGTAGTTCCTCTTCATAAAAGGCAGCGGTTGCAGGCATGATTTGATTTAATCACTAAATAATTACCTTTGTGAGAAGAACATGAAGTATATTGTGAACTTTCTATGCTGTCACTCAGAGACTAGCGTTAGCGGAGTGGAGCAGCAATCAGCAGTAGCAAACAAGACTGGCTGACCAACACAAACTAAAGCATTAAACATTAAATAACTATGCTCAGTCTTTCACCTCAAAAAGCCTGCACACGCTCAGTGTCTTGGACTGCAATGGATTTCCCCGGAGCTAACGGTGCAGCAGAGAGGCTGCTCTCCAATGCTAGAGACATGACATTAATAATAACACAGCAGAGCACTCCACCTCCCCCTCATTTTGTTATTCTCATACAGGCAGGAGACTGTAAGTTGCTTTCAAATTAATTAATTCATTAATTAACACAGTAAACTTTTTAAAATGAAAAGGCTGCAGCCTGTTTATCTTATCAGCCAGTTCTGTTTCATATTATATTTCAATGGAATAAGGACACCAGTGAACACAGTATACTGGAGCAAAAGACTGAAAATAATACCTCCTTTTCTATTCATTCAATCGAAAATCAGTTTTGAATTGAAAATCGATTCCAAATCGAATTGGTACCCAAGTATTTTGATAGTATTGAATCAGAAGATAAGCATATCATCCCAGGCCTACAAAATCAACACCATCACAACTTTTATTTTTCATCTTTTAGTTCCACTTTAGGGTAAAATTTAAGCACACAACACGCTTAAGGTATCCGCACAAACTGTGTATGCACTCACTCTCACTTGTACATAAAACCCCAAGATATTTAAACTCCTTAACTACTCTGCATTTGAGGATAATCTGCTATTGCATTTTAGCGCAAAAGACGACAAGGGGGCTGTTCTTACAGATAATGTCGATTTTTAAGTTGTTTTTGCAACTGGGGTAGCACATTGGCTGAGCTTCAGAAATGTGTTTTCACATGAAAATACATATTTAAATGGTATGGGACCTCGGTTACCAATGTTTCAAATTTATTCCTGGGAAATCAGTTTATTATAAACTGAGGGGGGAATAATGAATGGCACTGAATACTACAGTGCCCATCAGTCTTACACACGGGCGTACAGGGAACAAAATTCTTGTTTTTCATTGTGGTTAATATGATGAGGTGTTATTATGCTATCCAGCACTGAGATGGAGCAGGACATTTTATAGTGTGAAAACAATGGCTCTCTGGTGGACAAACTGCATACTACATAATGGCAAAATTGTTTTAAATGACCTCAGACACATATTTGCCTTGTCTGTACTGCAATTCTAACCATAAATGTTACTAATAGACCTGTGATAAGCTACTGTATAATCAGTGGATTTATCCATCAGCTATCGCTAGTTTCAAATATGGTCAGAAACCCCTGGTAATACCCCTCAGATATCCACAAAGTCAGAGTGAGTTACCTGTCCATATTCTTGTTGCAACCAGGTTGGTGAAAAGGTTTCATCCACCAAAAGGCATAATATTCTTTATTGTCTAACTTGATTACAGTGATTATCCAGATGAAATTGACAAAGACATTCACTATCAACAGCGTTAAATTGAACTGGTGTGCGTTCCAATGAGACCTGGCCTCATAGCCATAACACTCTCCTCAGCTCCTGGTAACAAAGAGGAAGGATGACGGCCATTAAAGGTAAATGAAGCAGCCAAAGCACCTTGTTTTGAACAATGCAACCCTTTCAATCATATAGCACCATTTGGAGCCGTCATCTGTGATGTAGCCATTACCTGTTCCAGGAAATCTTTGTCAAACTGTCACTGTTTTTTCTTTTTCTTTCTTCGAATTCATCAAGTTGGGTCTCTTTCTAAAATAAGGTAATGGGGAAGTTAATTCAAGGAGTTTAAGCTGAGATTTCTGTCATTTGGAAATGTGACATTATGTTATAAAGTGACTTATGAGACAGAGTTAAAGGTAGTTATGGTTTTTCAGGGATAGTGATTCCTTAGAATTGTAATAGTTTCACCACTACATTAGTAACAACTTACCCGCACAGCATTTGTAATGACAGGTAAGTGCATGAAAGGGTTGGGATAAAACCACTCACTCTCTTCCATTACCTGAGCACACTTAACAACCTTAAGCTCCATTCTTATTTAATTCCTCCGATATTCATTTCAGTGTGCTGCCTTCTATTGAGGCATAATGCCACTTCATTACAGGGTAAGTTTCTATTGAAAGCTCCACAATGATTTCTCTTTCTCGCTCTACATTTTTATTAATAGTACACAAAATTCACAGCTTATGTACCTCGGTTTTGGGGTCATAGTTTGGTACAGCAGGGAAAGAAAGAAAGGAAGAAAACAATATTTTGGTCCTTTATTTTGAAAAATGTAAACGTCCAACAATGGGTCATCAGCCATAACTGTTACTGAAATAGTTTAGTTTTGCGTCATTGGAAACTTTTCTGTTTCTTGCAAGGAGTCAGGACACCTGCTGACAGCTGTTTTATGATGATTTATGGTCGCTCAGACATGCTCTTTTTTCTTATGACGTGCTGTCTAAACACGTCAAATCAAATGTGTTTATAGTTGTTTCAAACGGCTTCACTCAAAGGCAGAGTGAGAAGCCGTCACAGAGAGGGCTAGGGGGTGGGGGAGACGCAATATTGTTTAAATACGGAATAACAGTGCATATTTTAACAATGAAAGCAGCGACACTAAATGACCATGGATAACCAGAGTAACTTGGCTAAGCAGGCAAGCATACATACATGAGCATGCTACAGCTAAGTGGAGCACTGCTAAAACGTTCCGAGTGGAACTCAAGCGCTAGAATTACTGTTCCACACAGCAGAGTAAGTGGATTTTTAAACTTTCTGACAGTAATTGTTTGGATCAGTGAGCATACCAAACCGAGGAAAGTCACATACAGAACCAAACATTCTGTACAACCGACGGTTGGGACGAATACACAATATCTTACACCCCTAGTTTTTATTCATCCTGCCCTCTTTCTCAACATTAGTTGATTCGTGACATTTGCCTTTTGTCTTCACAGTGCTTCCAGGCTCAGCCAAGCTGGACAGTGGTGAAGGCTAGTTGTTTGCATATCTGAACTGTTCTCTCACTGCTTTGTTCCTCAGGACCTCACGTTTTCCTCTCTTGATTTAATAAATTACATTTATCTTACCCAATATGTCCCCATCCTCTATCTCTCACACTCATGCTTGCATCAGGTTTATGTCTCTATCCCTCTTTCTTGTCTACCCCTTCGTGTTACTTGTCTTTCCCACCGAGTCTGTTTTTCTTCTTTTTTTAACACCCCATGGTTTTGCTCCATGCTGTGGAAATGACAAACTGTCAGCACCACTGGGGGAAAGGAAAAAAAAAAAGAGTCTGCAGCTGGTTTCTGGACCCAGCTGGACCTCCGCAAATCACAGCGCCCTCTGTACCAGATGGGCCTGGCAGATTGTACTGGGCTCACTGCACCCACCAGCTCATTTACACTGATTGTCTGGATCTTCTTGCGCTCTCATTAAGTGCTTAATGGCAGCTGAGATTGGGGCCAAAGCTGAATAAAACAAACATCAATTGCTGTCCGGAGGCAAAGTAACACTCTGGAGACACGCTTTACTCTTCCACAAGAACTACTGATCTCGACCAAAGCATTTTCTGTGTTTAACCCCTAAATACTGCAGTGGTTTTGAAACAAAAGTGCCCAGCAGCAAAAGGAAAAAAGCAAGATCTTATTCAAAGAAAATATTGTTTTTTTAATGTTTGGTATTATTTTCATAATCCATCATTTCTATCAGTTATCATAACACCGAGTTATAGTAACCACTAGGATCAGTGATCACTAGCTCAGTATTCCAAGAAACCACATGCATATTGGACAAATCTGCACCTCTGGATTTACTGTACAATATCATTGTTTAGGTCCATCGCAAGAAGTAGTGTGCTCATCATGTAGCAAGTTAAGGTGTGCAGATCAGGGTAGTTGGTGGATGTATAGTGTCTGACTTTCACGTAGGACGGTGGAATTTGCATCCCGTCGTAGACCTAAAGTTAATGTTTTCCTTCTTATTCATGATTTGACATTAAAAGGTTCTATTTGAACAAAGAATTTTGCAGAATTGTCCAATATCAACATTCTTGTCTAGAGATAAGGTTGGGGCAACAGCACAATAGAGCCCAATGAGGTAAGAAACAAGCATTCAATCAGACAGATTTTAAACAAACCAAAACTTTAGCCAGATTATCTAAACAATTTTATTTGAAATTAAAACTGAAAGTTTTTGCACCAAAATGTTGGCAATGCTCCCTCAATGCACTGGAAAACTGTGTACGTGCATGGAGGTCAAGGTGGAACCAGAGAGTCGGTCTGCAAACTGTGATGGAACAAACAGTTTGGGAAGTAATTCTACCGTTCGCCTTCATATTTAATTTATTTAAAACTGCTTGTGTGTGCCTTATTGGATTATTGGATCTAATATGGCAAACTTATTGGATTTCTTTTAAGAGATACCACTACACCCTAAGATCTCAGCAATTTACTTGTTGACTACAAAGGCAATATTACTAATAGGAGTGAGAGGCCAAACAAGATCTACAAAGTATGGACACAAAGTATGAACCTGGAATGTCCCCTAAATGCCCTGAATCACAACATTCAGTTTTGATTTCATCTCCATCTTGGCTTCTAAGCGTTCACTACTGTGATGGTTTATCTTACGCTGAGAGATAATCCATCAAACAGTGTAACAGACAGTACATTACCTAACAAAAGGTGACACACGGTATACATCAGTCTCCAACAGAGAGAAACATCCCTCAAAATGGGATTGTGACCTGAAATGGATTATGACTCATTTGTTGTACAATCATCTATCTTAGTTTTAGTAGTGACATAACGGGCTGTCTGGAAATGTTTCTGTTACTCCGAAAAATCCTGGCAGACCCGTCGTTTGACATTTTCATCAAGACTTTCTGGTGCTTTTTCGGTATAGCACCTTATGTGCTCAAATCTTTTTCTTAACTCACAGCAGATGGAAGTGGAGCTGCTCAGCAACAGGAAACTTTGGTTACAGTGAGGAACTCCCAAGTAATATCTGTGACTGAAAGACTAAATCGGAGCTGCTAATCTTCTCTGTGAAGATGAAAAACATATTCAAAAAATACTAGAGAGCAAAATCTAAAGCTAACAAAGCACTTGATCCTTACTTGACAGAATGATGGACTTCATCCTCTGTACATAATTTAGTTTGAATTTAGTTAGAACTAAAATGATTAAATCATAACTATAGATCTGATGTTGAAGCACTAGAATTGTAGTAGTTAGTAGTAGAATTGCAGGAGTTACTCACTCCTACCTGTCGAAGCTCACAAATGAGGCGGAGCTCTCTAATCGTCTGAGCTTTACATTTCAAAGTCTGAGTCACGGAAAACTGTCCATTAGTTCACAGGAATCCACAGCTTTCGTGACAGCTGCATTCGAGCTACATCCTCTCCCCTGGTCCTGCCTGTCAGACTGAATGAGCTTTATTTAAAAGTCAGTAACAGACGGACAACTCGGAGGAGTGGTTCGTGGCTCCCTGGGTGCCTTGTTAAAGATCAGTGAGGGTAAACTGTTGGACTGACAGATCAGGATTATACAGGGCAACTGGCCAGCCACACACACACTCACAAATTCAGAAAAAAAAGAAGAGAAAAAGCGCATACGTGTAGTTACAGATAACATAAACACACATGAAATTCTATACATACTCATTTAAAACACATTTACACACTTATATAAACCTGTACACACACACACACACACACACACACACACACACACACACACACTGCTGTACAGGCATTATCTCGAACATGAATCTGTTCAGCAGCATACAAAATAGCACCATAATGGGTGGTTATTGTGAATGTGTGTGTGTTATTCCTGTTGTATATTTATGTACAAGTGTGTGCTTGTGTGTGTATGTGTGTGTGTGTGAGAGAGAGAGTGTGTGTTTCATAACACCTGCTCATTCAGTTTGGCCTCAGGCACATTGTGTGTGTCTGTACTCAGTGGGGTTGTTCGAGATATAACTGCTACACACACACACACACACACACACACATACACACACGGGAATAGCTCATTGATATCCCACCCCCCACTATGTGAGAGGCAGGCTCATTTTTCCACCCAGTGGTTAGCCTCTAGCTTAAAGGAAGCTGCACATCACAGAGCCTCTGGTGAATGCCTGCACGGATTCACACACACACACACACACACACACACACACACACACACACGCACACACCAGTTTATCAAATCAGCTGCAACTTGAGTGTTTTTTGCTATCCCAAAAAGAACAAGGGAGCAACAAGAAGGCTGCTGGTGTCAATCACACATTTGAAGGAACATGAGAACAACAACAATCAAATGAACAGTTTGAGTGTGTCAGGTGAAAATAAAAAGGTAGATGCGGAAAGATGTCAGTCACAATCAAGCAGACGCAAACACGCACACATGGAAACACAGAGAAATCCTACCATGAGCATCGCGGTAGTAAGCATGTGTGACACTCCGGAAACGCTCCTGACCAGCAGTGTCCCAAATCTAAGAAGGAAAAAGAAGAACATTAAAATGCAAACAAGTAAGCTCAGTATCCAGGGTTAGAACAAAGTGACACTCTGGGACAATTGTTCTAATCATACTTATACTAGGACTAATTAGCTCTACACTGCAATACAAGAAGAATGTTGTTTCTTTATTTCTATGTCTTCTTCATGGATCATCAGCTGGTGATCTGCCAGCGACAGTTGTCTGACTAGTAATGAGAAGCCTGCTTTTGACTACTCAGGTCACATATGAAGGACTGCTTGTTTCAAAAGTTACTAAGAATTTCGACTGTTCAATCTGTTATCAGTGTAAACTGCGTATGTGGCGTGCAAGAATGAAAAGCTTGAACAGTCAGTTGAACCATTTTCTGTCTACACATTCAGAACTGCCACGTTCAGGTTTCTGCCACACAAAACACAAGGACACAATAGGCCACTGATAAACGGCATTTTGCCTGTAGGCTGGAGTTACTTCTGCTTTGTATCACAGTGGTGATATTAGAAAGATAATAACACTGACACTACATTATAAAGGTCATTTACAGTACATCTTTATCTAACAATGTATGTGGTATTCCTTTATGCTTAACTCTGTCACAGCCTCTTAATTTGTTTCATCTGAAAAATTGTTCTTATTTTAATTGTTTTAATAACTTAAGAAGATAATAAGATAATAAGAAGTTTTTCAGTATTTCAAAAGAAAAAAAGCAAAGATTTAAGAATAACAACAACAACATAACCTTCATTTCAGTAGAGCCTGTTAGAAATTTGTTATTCTCCTTACCTGCACCATTAATCATATCACAACCTCTTAGATTTATCTTGCAGCCTGCTGGGGTCCTGATTTTGGGAACAACCACCTTTATACATTATATTTTTAGCTGTATTTTTTCTTTTTGACTTCAATAAAGTGAAACATAATGATTAAAACATATTAACCAGCAGCCTTAACCAGCTGTGGCTGCCTCAAATGTTTTCGGAAATATATGAGACTGTTTGTGACCAGGTGGCTGTTTTTTCCTTCTTGAAAACAGACAAAACACAACCCAACATGTGTGTGTTGCTCAGTGCCACATCACATGTTTCAATGCTCTGATTGGTTGTAGGTCTATGATATTGATAATGGCCATTGGAAACTGAAAATGGATTGAGGTTCCAGACTAGCATGCATTTGCAAATTAGTCTGGCGATGCCAGGCTATCATTTCTCCATTCCTCCATTAGTCACCAACCCAACAAGCTTTTGTTTTTTAAAAGATGTGTAATAGATCTAATTACTCGTTACAGTGCTTCCATTGGGCCAATTAGTTTTTCTTTTTTAATAACACAGCCCAAAGCTGCATCATCCTTTTTTGTCAAAGTGGGAGTTGCAGCATTTTTGCTTAATGTTCCAATTACACTATTCTGTGCTGCAAGTCAGAAAGTACATAGATGGCTGCAAGTTTCATTAAACCCTTTCCTGAGATACTGTATCACCTGAAATATCACATTTGATGGATGGGCTGATTGATGAACACAGATCCATTAAAAAAGAGAAACATGAAGGGAGAGAGAACGTGAGTGTTTTGTAATGGAGGAAGAAAAGTCATCAGACAGTATCTAATGCTGTTTCTTAACGATGAGGATTTATCGGCATCTCTGTCTGCCCATGTCTCTCGTTGATAACTTCCAGGCTTGATAATCTGATGGAAAGTCTGCTATTCCCTCTAGTGTCTTCAGTCAGGCAGAGCAGCAGGCTAATTGACTGATAGAGATTAACTGAGGCCTCATTAAGTCATCATTTGGGCTTCTTTGCCTTCCCACAGCAGGCAATGAAGATGTATGGGAGGTATTTACGCCATGGGAAATGCTTGCTGGTGATTTGTTATTAAAAAGAAAAACACACATACCCTCATCCTGACAGAAATGAAAGTACACTCCATTTAAATCGAGACTAAAAGTAAAACAATTTGGTTCTTACCTGCAGTTTGACCTTCACGGCATCAATGCTCATAACTTTATTCTGAAAGACAAAGGAAAGAAAACAAATCCCCCAACATTAATTACAATTACAAATCTGTAGACACAGAAAGCAAGGCAACAAGGAACAGAGAAGAAAAAAAGCTCCAAAAGTGAGAGACGTTTGGCACCAGTGAGTAAAAACAGCTAAGTAAAACAATACAAAGGCATCAGAACCACATTAAATGATGCTTATAGACACAGCTGAAGGGAAACGCTCTGGTCTTAAAGGAAATGCAGCTTGGAAAGTGAGTCCTGAGGCATTTTACAAATCTGATGTATTACGGTTGGATTTTTATGACCACAGTTGGTGTAATAAGGGGCTTGGCCTCTGCCGGGAGGCTCTCTTTCATCACTGGGATCTTGTCAGCCCACTTGACTATCTATAGTTATTCTGCAAACATAACACACAGACACACACACACACCTTTTGTTGTGATGAAGAACTTTGTTTCAAGGAGTTGCATCATTTACCAACACTCTGGCTGCCAAGCATTTTAGCATAGTGCACACTCATACACATTCACAATAGCTTTCCAATATCTCTGCAAGATACTGGCCAAGATAATTGGATCTTTTCAAAATGACACCAAGGTCACCAACTGTGGCAGCACCTGCATGATTTTCTATTATTCTGCTAAATAGAGAGCAGATCTAACTTTGCTATCTATCATTACAGGGTATGTGATAATAATGGCAAACAAGATGGATGATCGCACAGCTTTGGTCAGGACCCAGCAGGAATATCAGACACACTGTCTCATGTGTTTCACAGAGATAACAGTGAATATGCACCATAGTAGCAGGTATTGAAATGGTGCAAGTGTAAAACCTGTTTTTGTCTTCTTTTCAAACACATCTTTTTACCATTGTGTGAAATGTTTGTGCTTGATTGAGTTAGTTGAATCGTGGGAATTTCCTTCATCCTGATGGTCTTCCAATATCTGTGTGTTACTGTAGGTCAAAAGAGAACGCTACGAAGATGCTAGAGTTGCTGTGAGCAAATGCTAAGAGTGCAGGGTTCGGTATCCAATCCTGTGCTTTGAAGTCTCTGTAGGGCAAAAGATGAGGACTACAACTGCATAATCAGATTCACTTGTTTTTGTTGCAAAAGGAAAAATCCTATAAAAACTGTTTATGCAATAAATCAAGAGTTCTACATTTTGGGAAATACTTTTAGCCGCATTCTCTAACAAATTAAAAAGATACATGCTAATTAGAGGCAGATTTTATTACCTTTACACACAGTCAGGCTAGCTGTTTGCCCCTGCCTCCAGTCTTTATGTTTAGCTAAGCATCTCCAGGCTTCAGTTTCATATCTAACTGAGATATGACATTTTTCAAAGTTTAAATCTATTCCTTTAAGAGCTTTAACTCCCTCTTAAATGGGAAAAAACAGCTTCCATAAGTAGGAGTACAGATGGAACAATTAAAGCTGAAATTAAACTTAGAATTAAGAACACCCTTCAAGGCACATTATTTTCTGCAGTCATCTGTATATTTAACATATACAGCAAATGTTGCATCGTAAAAATGTTATCCATCGGCAAGCCAGCAACTTAAAACTACTGTGTATACGTTTTTACAATGAATTCTTTGAATACTTCTGCACATACAGTATGTCCCTCTTTGGACCTAATAATGTGAATACAAGGCCTTTTTTGGCAGATCTTGTGCTTAGGTTGCAATACTCACATAATCAGACCAGAGCTGAGGATATATACTGCTTGGGGACAGAAACTGAAGTTAAATGGTATTACATTTTCTCTTAGGGTCCTGTAGAGGCAAAGGGTAAATGTGCTGACCAATCGTCCAGTTACTGTTCGCTGGATGTTTGTGTATATTTAAGGCCCAAGAGAGTAAAGAAAATGTGACAGAGGAGTCAAGCAGGCAAACATCCAATGACAATGACTTCACTTTTTAGGTTATGGTTTTATTGCCAATGAAAGAGACAAAAGTTATGATGGGAATAACAAAAGTTTGTGGGGCCACAATGTTAAAGGATAACACCTAACGATTGCAGGATATCTACAGACTGAAGGTCAAAAAAAGATGCAATGATGGGAAAAAATAATCAATTGAACAAAAACTTGAGAAACAGCAAAACAAGAATGATGAATATTGCAAGAACAAAAGAGAACAAAAGTGACACCTGGTCAGGAGACTGAATCAAAACTCCAAATAAAGACCTAAAGGATAGATCATTTGAGTTTCAGGAGAAACAGGGAAGGAGCTGGCAGCAGTAAATACCCAATCAGTTTCCCCAGTCTTAACAGTAGAGAAATTGAAGTTATGATTGCTTTTCACTCACATATAGAAAAGCAATTCAATGAAGCCTCATCTCCAGACCCTCAAACACAACTAACCACAGTGAGCAGGTCAGACAACAACAAGACATCTCCAATAATGGAAGAAAAAGAAGGGACAGCCGTTTCATATGATAGGAAGCATGCCAGCATACACACACCTATATGAAAATACTTTCCCTTCAACAAACTAAAGTTGATTGGAAACTGAGTGACAAACCACTGGCTACAGAAACTCTGCATTAGTTCAGATCTACAAGGGGTTCAAGAGAGTGTAAAAAAAGGTAAGCTAATCACAAGAACAAATAAAGCCTGGTTTATTTGGTCACTGCTTGACGTTGAATGACCTGCTTCAAGAGTTCCTGTTGGTTTTGATAAGTTCTCAGTTTAAGATAGTTGTGACTGAAAAGTTAAACTGCAGATCCATAAGCTGTTTGAGACCTTGAGCATCTTTCCCCGACATAATTCTCTTCATTCCTAATGCATTTCATCCATATTGCATGGGATAATGTGAGTTATACTTAGTTTATCTAACAAATGGGAAACACTTAGCTTCTCCTAAGCCTCATTTGCTGGGTTTTTATAACTGCAGTAAGCTGTATTTACTGTATGCCTGGAAAGAGTAACTGCTCAAGGGCAGCCTCTGGAAGGAAAAAATAAAGTTTTGGAGCGAAAAACAATTTATGTCCATGAAGCTCAGGAGAAGGAGAGCAGCTCACTGAAATTTGCATGTATATAGGTAGGAAACCATCAATCCCTCCTGATGTGATATAAATGACTGTTGCACTATAACCACAATCTCAATCATTCAAGAAGTGGTGAGTTACAAAAAAAAACAACTTTTGTTTGATTTCTCTCGAAGCCTAATGGGAAGAGAAGGGCAACACCAGATGCTAGAACTCCCTTTCAATAACACCAGGGTTATACACTATGTTTTATAATGGAGGCGTGGAGGTGCCCTGCCTCATCTGAAGTAAAAAAGGCTTCTACTGAAGTCAGAAGAAATGATACAATTTTTATGAAATATGATACTAGGCTTATTAAGCTTCAGCAGAAATGGAGCACTGGCGCACCCCATATAACCACAATATCTACAGTTAGAATCCGGCAGCAGACATCTGTTGCATGTCAGCCCCCATCACTCCTTTCAATCTCTCAACTGTCCCCACAATAAAGGCAAAAAAAAAATGCCCCAAAACTATATTAAAAAAAAAAAGAAATTGAGCACTACATCACACAAAAGTATTTAATAGTAAGGTATTTTTTTTAAATTGCTGTCTAGTAGGTACATTGATATTGAAATGAGATGTGTCAGGGTATGTCTGGTTCAGCTCAGCAGGCGACTGACTGATCAACCACATTACATGCCCTCTGCACAGTTTTATCAGCATGGTGTAACAGAAGAAATATTACCTCCTGAGTTTTTACAAGTTTGAAAAAAAAAAACCTCCCACCCCCTTTACCAATTTCCTGAACCTTTGAATGATGAATGATCTCAAAGTGTACCACACAGCACATCGTGGTCCCCAAAAGGGGCAAAAGCAAGAAACAGGGTACATTGTCAGACCCTGAAAGACTGCACAGGGCAGAAGTCCCCACTTGGTCACTAGGGCATGCACACTGTGGCACTCAGGGAAATTGGTCGTTCTCAACCAATAAACAGTTAGCCAAAGGAGACACAAAGTGTTGCAAACTGTACAGACCACCCTTACTACCTCTTATAGGAGAGTGTGTAGTGTTACTGACTACTCAAACAACCCAACCTTAGATGTTCATGACACACTGGAAGTAACACAATTGAACCTCTGCCTGCCTGGTGAGGAGCAGAAACACCTTATGAATGTCATGATTAACATTTTTCAATTTACTAAAACTGAAAAAATATCTTCTTATATTGCGCTTAATTGGCAAACAACAATATGTTTGACAATATGTGTAATGGCAAAGCTGAAGTTAAAAGAAAATCCCACATGAAGCAGGGCTTGGAGGGTTACAGGTGCAGCTATTCCAAAACAATTTGCTGCATTTTGGCTCCACCACCAAGGGGAACCATTTGCCTTTTATTTCAGCAGTCCACAAGCAGATGTTTCAGTTTTTCAACCATTATAAGTAATCAGTGATGTTTTTTTGGAGTAATTAGTGGTTTGTTGCAGTATGCAGTTTATTTGGTTCTATTATGTAACGACCAAAGCTGAATGACTCGTAGCGCTCGTAGGATGGATGCAGGACAAACAGGGTTTGGAGCCGGAGTGTTGCGGTGACAAGCAGTGTTACTAATGTTTTACTTCACACTGGAGTAAAGATGTTAGCAGCACTGTGTGTAGGCTGGGTGTTTACATAACTGTGAGTCTACAACACCATCCTGCAGAATGAAATCTATCAGCTATCAGTGATGAGTACATACAAATATGTGGAGTAGTTTCTTTCCAAAAAATTAAAGTATTTAAGGAAATGCAGATTTTTTTCTATATGTTTTTTTTTCATAGAAATCAATATTTTATTGCACTGGTTACACTGGAAATAAAGTTGGACAGTTACAGTGTCTTTGAAATCTTTTAAATCCTATTTATTACAGGCAACCTGTGCATAAACTTGATTTGATTTTCACCATTAGGAATAGTTATAACCACCTTTTGCATCTTTTTCCATTATACTATCTTTAGGGTGTCTTTGTCACCATTATTCAACAGGTTTACTTATAAAACCTAAACCGTTAAGCTATATTTTACACAACAAATTGAAGTTCAAGTCAGTAACAGTCAAATTAATCCAAAAATGGTCATCTTGCCAAGAACCTCAGGAAGGTTTTGTCCAATGTTGCAGTCAGCTTCACGTCCAATCGTTACCCCTTTGATCACATATCATGCATGAATGTGTCTGAAGTGCATTCTGAGTGTTGCAGGTGTCTCTCACAAGCAGAATTCTATCTTCACATGTAAAAAAAAAAATTACACTTGAACTTTTGAGCCCATTGATTATACTAATTTGTAATTCCTAATTATACTAAAAACCCACAGCAAAAACTAATTCTAATTAGGGCTCTAATCACAATATATTTGACCAAACACCTTGATATCAACATTGAAACAATACTGTCGAGATGACCATTGGTGCTTTTATAAAATGATGATTTTTGATAAATAATCATCAGTAATGTTGATATAATGGCTGAGTGGGTAAACACAAATAATAGAGCAGCTAGAACAGTCTGGTAAGTTCAGAAATGATTACCAATACCAATTACATCACTTTACTGTAATGTAGCTTAAGCTATATCACAATATTACAATGTCCAAAATCTGAGATATCTAGTCTCATATCACAATATCAACATAATGTTACCCAGCCCTAATTCTAATGCTAAGCAAGATTCAATATTAATTGAACATAAACTTTGAAGATGCAAAACTCCAACTGAAGTACGACACATAGACACACTCCAGCCCTCTCTTTTCCTCTTAACCTTTTCTCTCTCTCTCTCTCTCTGTCTTACATATAAGCAATAATCTGCATGGCCGCACAAGTAATGATTTTTCATTAACTCGAGGCTCCAATTCCATCTAATCTCCTTTCATCTTCTCTCTTGACCCCACTCTTCTTCTCATTGTCCCTTCGACCTCTTCATTTACTCTCCGTTTCTCACTCTCCCTCCTTTCACCCTCCTCTTGTTTTGATCTTCTTATGTCTTATATCGCCCAGTAACCAAATCGGGGAAATCGGGGACCAGGGGCCTCATTTATAAAACTGGGCGCAGGATTCACGTCAAAGTGTGGCCTATTGATGAAATGCAGAAAGTGCTTATGCATAAAGATATTCTGATCTATAACACATTACGCAAGCATGTCCTGCATAAGTTTTCCTTTATAAAACAAAATCCACTCAATATTTGGCTTACATGAGAGCGCGTCTCATCCTACCCTTGTACAACCCATAGCTGCCTATAAATAGTCAGTGAAACACCTCTAATTAACATTTATTCATACTGACTGCAAGAAGACAAATCTGGGAAATGCCCACAGAATGGCTAAAAAAATCACACAATGTGAAATCAAAGTTCTTGTTAGGAAGGTTGAGGCAACAAAAACATTGTTTGGTGGACTCAGTGTGGGCATTACAAATGTCAAAAAGGCTTTAGAGCAGCAGCATGTGTGAATGTCCCTGGTGCAGAAGGTCGAACCCTCTCTGAAATAAAAAAAAAGAAGTGGTTTGACATAAAAGAAGAATGTTTGTGCTACAGACGGGCAGAAAGGGAACACCAATTGTTGAGCGACTTCCAGGAATCATTGGGGAAACCCTCCTGAGTAGTGATGTAGGTGGAAGGGGACAGAGATGTGCAAGACGCATAGGTACGTAATTTGTATTCCCACATTTGAGTAAGTGAGAAAGTTGTGTTTAAACATTTATTGCAAAACAAATTGAGACATGTTCCATGGTTTTTAGTCGCCGAGTGTTCCAGCGGGCTTGGTGGTGCTGCAGCTGAGTGCTGAGTGTTACGTCGTCTCCACTGCACATCGTGCGTCTCAACCCTCCAGCAGCAATGTCCTCACAGATGCAAGTTGCCAAGGAGTTGAAAGAAATAGCCTAAGACTTCTTTTATTTGACACATCTGTGATTTTTCAACTTGTATTAATATTATATCATTAATATACAACGAATAACTGCACATTATATATACATATATATACTGTGTAGTCTGTTCCTACTCAGTATCTTGCACCTCTGTTCCATTCTCTTCTATTTAATATTTCAAATTTAAACCTGTTAGCTGCTCCTCTAACAGAATATATTTTACATTTTTCTTCATTTGTAAATTCATTCTTTTTTATATTATTTTATGATTGTTGAAGTTTTGTGTAGTTTTTGTATATATATCAGACTGCTGCACAACACAACAACATCAAAGGTGCAAAATAAGAGTTTCCAGTGTACGATATAGGAGTTTGTCTTTCTTTTTCTCTCCATATACAATATCTCTATTCAAAGAATCTGTTGCTTCTAAACTTCTGTTCTTTTCCTTCTCAACAGTGTTGAGCAAGCAAACAGCCATCTGTTACACCAGAAAACTGCAGTCTGTGACAGTCATGTTCTGGAATAACACACACTTAACTCTTAACTCTTAGCCCTCCGGTCACACACACACAAAAAAGTGTTAAGAGTGAACTCATAGATGACTGTGGTCTAGCCTACAGGCAACTATAACACAATCTAAATGAGATTATACAGATTAAGGTCAAAGCAAGCCACATTAGCCTCATTAGAATACAAAGAGCTGTGTTATTAGTGTTCATTGAAGATTGTAACTTGTTGTGTTGCAGTCGAAATCTGTTGTGTTTAATTGTACTGACAACAATTGCATGTTAATGTTCTTACATGTAGAACATAACAAATTTTCCACCAAAACATCACAGAGCTATCCCTCTACTACTCTAATGCTGATATCAGACTATATAATATTTTAGCCTTTTGATATTGTTACTGTGTCAGATTAATTAGTCATAGACTCACATGCTTTTGCTGTTACTTGGCTGACATGTATGGCAGGCCACCAGATGGAACCATCTTTTACAACTTGCTCCTAAGAATCAATGTCTAGAACATTGGTTCTCATTTACTATGATACACTGCGCAGGATTAAGTTAATTAGTTTGATACTGCAATAGAAGGAAATCAATATCTTCATGTAGGACATGACAGGACAAAGCTTTTTTAAAAAAAATTATAGACAAATCCATGTTGAAGGGAGAAGTAAGAAAGCTGCCATCTTATTTGTAAAGCCGTGCAACAACACTGTAATGTATGAACCTTTTAACCACTTAGATCTTGTAGAACATGTTCAATTATTGTCACTGATTATGATTGAAGTAAAACGTGAGATGGCAAGGTGTCTTTTCACTTGGCAAGTCACCCTTATCACAATTACTGTTCTGTGCTGTCTGCAGCACTTCAACTTTGGAAAAAGCCATCCAAAAGCATCTGCTTCATTCATTTACTTTCACTTTTATTCACCTCTATAAAATCTATTGAATCTATGCATTTGTATTCTGATCAGGACGCCAAAACAGACCGACTGGGATCCACTAAAGAAAAATGTGTGCCTGCAGCCTTGCTAGCAGGGCTGGGTATGCTCTGCATGGTTTTCTTGTCCAAAATTCCACTTTTACAACTTCACATTTTTTAAATTTTATTATTAGTAATTTATTTGTTTAATTTGTTGATTTATAATCAATAACTGACAAGCAATCCGGTTAGAGTTATATATTACTTTCACATCCCCACTGTGGAAGTCAGAGAAAAACTTTAAAAATTTGTCTTTTTTCCAAAAGTCTGTGTCATAACCAGCTTCCCCTCTAGTGTTTAAGACTGAATAACTTCCACATTCACAGATGGTGCCTATCCACTCGAGGGGATGATTTCGCTATCAGTTAAATGCATTCATTTCAACTCTGCCACTTCAGTAATGGTGGCGTTGCTAGAAAGCACAACACATAAACCAGTCGGTGAATTCGTCTATAGTAGCCAAATATTAGCTCCAAGCAGGCAGGCAGGCAGCATAAAACCTCGATGTGCTCCATGAGAATGTAACTTCTGTGGGGCAGAGTTCGGCGCCGCAGCTAAAAAAGAGCCTGTTTTCCCTTTGATGACTTATCTTAAAAATAAACTAAAAAAGGTTCAACAGGGAGCTGTGGAAATCAATGTCAAAAGTTGACATAAAAAAGTCATTTTCTGAGGTGTATGTTAGCTGATAAGCATGACAGCAGTGAAGTGGCAGATTTTGAAATGGACTTTGATAGAATGTCAAAGTGTCTCACACACATACACACAGACACACAAACAACAGTAAGTAAGAAAGACCAACTCGCACAGTGTGTCGAGACATACACATACTAAACAATTATTAAAACATAAAGAAATAAAACACAGTCACTAAGATACAAGGACAAAGCACTCTTACACACACATAAAGGCTAAGAATAAACACACAAACACCTACATACACAGCTGAGCTATTGACAAATTATCATTGATATTCAACAGTAGCTATAAGAATCACACAACTCTAAGCTATCTGTCAATCAACCTGCCAGCCTAACTGCGCCTACTTTGAATACATATGAGTAATCAGAACTCACAAGAAGTTAGCAAAGTGAAAAGTGGGAAAAACTTCTACTCAGTCTGTGCCACTGACAGACTGATTAATAACAACATCTTACATATAAACATTACAACACACTCTTAGTCTTTGAATAATGGTCCAGAGCAAAAGCACTGACACAGTTGGTGCACAATGAGTTTTTGACAAGGAGTCATTATTGGCCTCCAGCAAAAATACTGCTCCTATTATCTGTAGCAGGATTTCTCAGCCAACTGGGTAGCTAAGTGTGTAAAATGTACCTGGCGTTAAAAAAAAAAAAAAAAGAGCTGAGAGATTTCATTCATTTCAGTCATTCACTAGTTTCCAAAACAGAGTGCCAGCAGTGAGGCTTGAAAAGAGAAATCTCAGCTACCTGCCAAGGTTGATCAGAGGTATCAGTCAATTTCAAACAGGGCACTAGTACCATAGCTCTTTCGCAAAATGCATTATCTTGTGTTTTTCGTCATGTGGTCATGTGTGCACACATAAGGCACAAGTATCAAGCATCAAACACCCAGAGATGTGTGTGAGACGTGTAAACAGTCTGGTAACCACTTTATTAGGAGGTAAAAACGGTAACTACAGCAAGGAAGTTGTTCTGTAAACTGTGATGTATGTAAATGATACCATTCAGAATTAGTGTTAGAATTTTCATTAATTTCCTCCTTCACATCAGTCTGGCTAACTTAGAGTTTTCTCTCTGCCTTTTCAGGTTACTTGCCCTGTCTGACTTCATTTCAGCAATGTCATTGTTTATTTTCCAGTTTTTACTCTAACAAGAAAGGCCAAAGCAAGTAGGGCAGCATTTATGCACTATGGGCTGCGTTCTCTTGCTCCTGCCAGGGAAAGAAAGTGGAAACTTTTGCTTGTGTCAGGAGTTTAACATTTACTAGCCAAATACATATTTAGAGCAGAATAAAAGCCAGTTGGTTCACTGGCAAAGTAGCACATCAGACAAACTTTACAGACACAAAGAAAACTGTCAGCACTTGGCTTTCAGCTGGTGTTAATTTTCTCCCTGGCTTTTACTTTACTAATTGGGGGGGTAAACACTGAAACAGCCAGTGAACTCTATCAAAAGCTTTTACAACACACACACACACACACACACATTACTCATGCATGTCTCAACAACCCTCTGCGTAATTAGTGCTGACTTAATGAGAGTTAATTATTTTAGTTTGCTGGCTCTTCAAGTTTTCAGGAGGAAATGAAGGCTCAGGTAAAGACAAATTAAGAGAAAACCCAGAGCGGTTCTACGAGAGACGAATACAGAAACCACTGCAGGCACTCATTTGACAATGACGGATGTGCTCCAATGCATTTACTGAAATAAAAAGTTCAGAAATAAAAAGGAAATAAAAGAAAGTAATTTCCCTTCGCTGGCCTTGGGTTCAAATAAAGCACTGTAGCATAGCATGAACACCCACTTCGCCCTACTGTCATCGAACGTTGTACTGACAAAGACTGCACACAAATATGGTTAATGAAGGACCTATTTCACTGAGAAGGAAATGAAATCAATGAATTCCTGGTCTTACACACTCATTCACAGCAGCATAATATGCCCCACTGATTTGGACTGGGAATAGACTGCTATGAAGGGACTTTGTTCTCTTAACTGCCTCATTGTCACAACCAAATGGTAAACTATTTCACTGTTGCTAATTGAAGTGAAACGCCGTAACTGTATAAGATAAGACAACAAAGATGCACTTGTGTTGTCAAGTAAAGTATTGCTACTTAGCAACAAAAGGCTAAAACTACATGTAGTCTTAAAGGCGCATTAAGAGATTTTTTTGGCCACTGGGGGGCAGCGAAGCAACAACAAATAAAACACCGACATATCATAACATTATTAAGTTGCTATTGCATACATGTTAGCAAACACAGAGCAATATTAGCATTCATTTGAAGTTGTGTTTCCAGCTACCTGACAATGTAAATTCAATATCCACTCTCCTTATAGCTTTGTTTTGGCTTCCACTGATGCCTGAGGTAAATATCTGGATCTTTAACTGCTAAATACTCCTCTATGTTCACCAGCTAGTTGCTAACTTTATCTGGCTGTGCTGAACAGCAAAGTTGATGAACAAAAACAGCAAAATTATGAACCATTAAACCAAAACAGTGTGCTGAAACATGGTTAAAAGCTGAAGGGAACCACAGAGTTGGGTTATAATTCTCTGTGGTATTCATCACTACAAGAGACCTCTTTCACATTACACACGGTCATTTGATCCATTGTTAATATAAAATACTGATAAGTGCAGATTTAATGTAGCTTTGACACATTAATGAACAATGTACTGATTAATATAGCAATTTAAAGTAGTTTGAAAGTAGAGTTTGAAAGCTAGATGGAAGGGAACTGGTAAGACCAGCTTGAGGAAAGTCAGGGAAAGGAAACCACTACTGACACTACTCCAATGTTGTTCAAGAGGAAGACAGAATGGGTCTATTTTATGGAAGATATTTTGACAAGTCACAGAAGGAAAAGCAAAGGTGTAAGGCATAAAATTAATGGTGGCTGAAATCCATCAGACTGCTTCATTTTCAGGGTCCTGAAATTGTGCATGCTGGCTCACCGTCACACTGTCATGGCTTATTGCCTATTGAATAGAGTGGAACCATTGATAATTTTATTAGTAACATCTGTGCTTTTCCCTCTCTGACAGGTCAAAACGGCTCTGAAATGTTAATTGAGGAAATTATGATTTTCACTGAGTCATTAAGTTCTCATACGGTTTTCAATTACATCCTTTCGGTCCACCTCAAAAATCCCCAACTTATCCTGCTGCTCTTGTGTGTATCTAACCATATACTCCTTCACCTTGTCTGACTCTGGCCACACATACACACCCATACGCATGAGTCTTAAATGACCTCTTCAAATAGAAGGAGCAGCCTGTCATGTTAGCTTTGCAGTCTGGAGGAAATGGTAATTTGTACTTGATAAAATCTAAACATAGTCAATAAGAAAGCACATTCAGACTAACTTTACCACATAAAAGACAAGGTGCTAGAGGCACTTAAACACAGACGTGTGTATATTTGTTTTCTGGTTTATCATTAACTGGAAGATTGTGTATAGTCGTGCAACAACCGACAAGGGTTAAAGCGGTTTCTCATTCTGTTGACACTTCTGACACTTTGCTGCTTTGTGATCATCTGTCAGTCTAACAGTTTAGATGATTTTGGAATGTTTTCCCTTGACATCCAGCAGATTCAGTTGTAGTCTGTATGTGGCACTCTTCTTGATCTAGTTTGCATGGTGGCTATCACTGCTCCTGCAAACTTTCCACTTCTTTCTACACAGCGTGTATCATACCAAGTGAAAGTTTTTAGCCATGCTAGCTTCTTGGGTGGATTGCCATGAAATATTGTACAGATATTGATGGTTCCCAGAGGAGGAACCCTAATGATCCCACTCACTTTTCCTCTAGCACCATCAAGATGTCATGGTGATGGTTTTATTATTTTTAACTATTGGGTGGATAGCCATGAAATTTGGTACAAACATTCAAAGTTAGCAAAGGATGAATCCTACTGATTTTGAACGACAAGATTGACATTTATGGTTGAGAGTTAAAACTATTGAATGGATTGCCATTAAATTTGATACAGATATTAAGCAGCCTGGAGGAGGAATTGTAATAACTTTGATTCTTTAACTTTCCAATTGGGAACATCTTTAGGTCTAATTTTTAATGTGCTCAATACTTTTGTTTGTTCAGTCAGCCTGAGGTATACTTTGTGTACAGTGCTAATGAGCAAACATTGCTGATATGCTAAACTAAGATGATGACATCCTACTGTACCAAATAATATCAGCATGTTAACTATATGATTGTGAGTATGTTACTATGCTGATGGTATCGCTAGCTCCAAGCACCACCAGTTCACCTCCATTTTATGATGATTTCAAGCACTTGTTTGAAAGCAGTTGCCTTGGATAAAAGTCTCTGGTACATGAATGTAATGAAAGTATGACCTCACACAGCCACTAGTGTGACTGTGGACTCGTTTGTAGTTTAACCTAATGAACAGACTCAATAGTGCAGATAGAAAAGAAAATGTAATTTTTTTAAATGAGGACCAAGGCAGTCTAGCGAGTGGCAAGTTTTTTGAATGGAGTGTAGGATTGTTCATGATTTTGACACAGTTGAGAAGCTTTTTTTTTTTAAACTTTTTTTTTAACTGTTGTTCAGACTGTTGTACAGCCTATGTGATCTGGCACCCATTAACAATACACCTAACTCAGGTAAATGCACACTGAGCCTTGCTAAACCACAATGACAGGAGCTAAATTTGTTAACTAGCTTTGCAAGACTTCATCTCCTCTTCCCCTTCTCCTCTCTCCCTTCTCCTCTCCTCTCCTCTGTGTTGCAGTGGTTCGGCTCAGCTCTCACCCTACATCTGGCAATAAGACCAGCTTATCCTGGATTTGTCACCCTCTGTGACTCTCTTTCTTTCCCACCTCTTTTTCTTTTTCTCAACCTATTTCTTTCCTCTATGTGCCCTTTTTGATAAAAAAAAAAAAAAAAAAGCCCCCGACCCCAGCTCCCCTTTCAAAACTTCATCTTCCCCGTTCAGCCTCTTCTCTTCTTCCCGCCACAGCCTTCCTTAGATTCTTGTTCCCACATGCTGTGCTCTGGCATGACCTCTGTGATATCTGTGCGGCTCCATCTGTCGATCAAGTTTAACCTTGTGTTCCTTTTCACACATCAAACTCCTGAGGCAAGACCCTCCCCTTACCCTTTCCTTCATTCTTCTCTTCCCATATAACAATCGATGTCTTACCCCTCCTTATGCTGACTATTCCCTTTGAAGTTTGGTATTGCTGTTCCTAATATGAGCTACGTCTCTCTCTCTCAGCCTCTGAGATGTCTGACTTAAGGTTTGGATCACCAAGCACCCGTGGGGGACTCTCTTTCTCCTTCTCTCTCACTGTCACAAATCTCAGTGAAGATTTAGATTTGGGAGCAGCCAACCACAGTGAGTCTGACTTGTCCACTGTCAAGATTGGTCTGCGCCGCTTGTCTTCTCTTTCCTCCTCAGGAAGAAACTTAAACATTCTCCTCGTCTCATTTTACACAGGTCCGGAGGAAAAAAAAAAAATTACACACTGTTTTGGCAATCTGAGTGGAAACCAGTATGATGAGGTGTCATCCACGCTAATTACATGTAGGTAAATGTTTATATATCACCATGCCAGATTTGTCAAAACAGATTTATGCAGATGATATTGAATCTACAAGACTCTTTCACCAGGTAACTAAAGTCTCACTGAATCACTATGTAATTGAACATCACACGACACCTGACAAAAACATCTGGCTCTTTAGCTGCTAAACACTCCACAACTGTATGTTTGAAAGCTAATTGCTAACTTTGTTACTGTTTGGTGATTAGCAGGTAGTGTAAACTTCCTCTGAGTATCTTCTCTGATAACAGCTGCCTGCTGCTGGAGCCAAAGCTGTAAAACCAAAACAACAAACTGCAAGATGCTAAACCGCCCCGTAGAGCTGAGAGGAACTGCTAAGTCATGTGATAATTATCTGTGAGCTTTACATTCTGTGGGTTTGAGTGACACTTTCTATATTACACATAATTGTTGGTTCCATTGTTAAAGATCCCCTCCAGACATGTTTAAAGATTCATTTAAAACACTCTTTGAATAATAACTTTAATAACATTTTGAATAATAATGTGTGTCTGATATGGTTTTTCAATCCTCAAAATTACATCTACTCCTTCTTCCTTCATTAAAAAGTCCGGAATCTATAAAAATGTAAATATATTTCATTTCAGAAGTTTAACTACTGAATAGAAGATGTCTCCTACTGAAAAGTCCATTCTCAGTGTGTGTGTGTGTGTGTGTGTGTGTGTGTGTGTGCACTGGAGGCTTAAAGCTTCCACATCACACTTGTGTAAGTTTAATATTGGACCAGGATTGTCTTCCAAACTATCCTGCTCATAAGCCCACCCCTTAAAATATTGATTAGTGTAGCTTTGAGGTTATTGTGTACTTAGACAATCATGGTGAATGAGACACTTACTCAACTGTGTGCCAAGCTCATCCCCAAGGAATTTATCTGGGACAGTTTTCGACAGGGAACTGTAGGTGCTTACTGGCTGTGTCTGGGAATTAGAATAGACTCAACAGAACCCCCCCCCTTTTTTTTAAACTGTGCAGCATGTAATTCCCCTATAAACCATTAAATACTTGCCCAGACATGATAGTGTTATCCAAACAACAGGCTGGAAATCCTATTAGGACATGTCCCATTCTTCCAATAAGTCTTACTGGGCTTTAAAACTTCTGCTTAAGCCCCGGCAAGTTATCTCTCCATATTTAAAAAGGACACAGTACCCATTTTAGTTGAAGTATTCTGGAAGCTCTGTGTGTGATATTGTAGCATTTTGTGGAGGCTTTGGTATTGTAGAGTAAAGGAGGCTGACAACTTGATGAATAGTCACTGTGCGTCTCTGCGGGTTTTTTGACGAAGAAGAGGCTGTTTTCTAAAAGGTTGCTGTTGGATAGATGCGGTCCTGCTTAGCTTGTATGTGTAGGAGGATGGTGTTTGTATGCCACAATCAAAAGCCAGAGTAAATTAGTTTCGCACCTTGGTGGTTTTTGCTGTACTCCATGCTCTCTGCCTTTATTTTCTTGGGAAGCAAAGTTTTTATTATTTGTGTGATTATTACTGAGCAGCGCTGAGATTTGTCATCGTGTTTTCAGAAGATGGAAGCAGAGAGCGAGAGGAGGAGAGTGAGAGCTAAAAAAAAAAATGAGTCAAAATAAGTGAAGATATGAAAGGACAGAAGATGGGAATGGAGTCCTGGGCATCAGAGAAATCTTTACTCTGTATGTGCAGTCATGTAGTTCACGGCTTACTCTGTGTGTGTGTGTGTGTGTGTGTGTGTGTGTGTGTGTGTGTGTGTATGTGTGTTCAGTGTGTTTAAGGCTTTGCTCTTCATCCCTCACTCTCCAGGGCCATTAGTGAGAGGAAGTGTTACTCTGTGATAAAGGAGTGGCCAGAATAGCATTACACAGTCAACACACAAATGAACATGCGTACCGCTGCTTCTGCAATGGTTTTTCCCCAAAATCCTGTGCCACTATTATGCATTTTAAAAAAGATACAAAGTCCACCAGGAGTTCATCTGAAATGGGTTTCTAAAACAGCACTTTAAAATGTTTCTTGAAAACTCCTCGGGGTTTTCAAAGTCTTTATTATGAAGTTCATCAAGGAACCACCTGAGGTTTTCTTACAGTAGTTTGAGCTCAAACAAGCACTTAGAGCTTTAATGTCGGAGGATCTGTTTTGCCCTTGGTCAGTAATCCAGGCTGACCTTACCGTCTGTGCATACAAATGTGCTTCTTATGTTCTCATTAAGATACAGAGAGAGTGACTGAAAGACTTAAATAAGGCTACAGCTCACAGCTGATCCAGATGGAGGTTGTTTTTTTTTTTCCCCCACAATAGTCGTGGTCATTTCAGGCCACATATTTGTAGAATTATGCTTGTGAATAATTTACAGTGTATTTTTCCAATATTGATACTTATTGAATGGGTGATTTTGTATATATTTTCCAGACAAAACTTAAATGTGTACATAATCATCACTTTGGACATCATGATTTAGTAAAATGATTATACAATATATGCATATGATGCAATTCCGCTCAAAGTTGATTAAAAAAAAAAAGGTAATTAGGGCAGATTTCCTGTATGTCCATGGAGCTATAATAATATAATACTAGTGCAATGACTTGTGACTGTAACTAGGCTGTGCACAGTGTTACTTGTGTATCACTATAGGGCAGCTGTGTGGCTCAGAAAGTAGAGCTGGTCGTCCACTAATCAGAAGGTCGGTTGTTTGATGGCTTTCTCCTACAGACCACATGTCTTGAAGCCCCAAACTGCTCCCGATGGTCGTGCCATCAGTGTGTGATTGTGTGTGTGTGTGTGTGTGTGTGAACAGAGCATAGAAACATTGTGTTGAGCTTTGGATAGGAAGCACTGTATCGCTCCTGATGAGCAGGTTGGCACTTTGCATGGTAGTCTGTGCCATCAGTGTATGAATGTGTGTGCGAATGGGTGAATGCTGGCATGTAGTGTAAAGCGCTTTGAATGCTCGATAGGACTAGAGAAGCGCTATATGAATGCAGCCCATTTCAAGTCTAAAAACATAATTTCCTACATATGAAATATAAATTGAAAGGTACACAGGATGTTACTATAGCCACAGAGCATGGAAACTGATTTGCAGAGCACTGAAAGAGTGTTGTGTTGAAATATCCTTGAAATAGCTACAACACAGAGAAAACTATTTTCAGCAGTATGGTGATGTGCTTGTCACAGCTTTCAACTCAGTCCTCATTGTTAAGATCAAATACCTTTATTTATTTTTTTCCCCCTCACATGCCCTTGAGTCCTACTCATCCATGGAAGCTTTGAATATTTTCTTGCCGCTGTTGCCATGTCAGGTCTGTCAGAGAATTTTTTAGAGCTTAGTAAACATTGTTTAAAAGGGCCACACTACTATGCAACCATAAAATGTAATATTACAGTGTTTTCTTTCTGCTTGACATAACAAAAACAAGAAAAAAAATTATTTCTGTGCTGTGGGAGACTGGTTTGATTATATTATAACAATAGAATACTGAACGCATTGTAGAGAACTAAAAATATTTCTTATTGTGCGAGAGAGGACGAGGCAATGATGTCGAAATGTTTCATTTTCTCGTCACCTCTGAAAACATGATGCTGTTGTTTTTCTCCTGCCCGCTGGTTTTGTTTATCTGTTTATCCTGCTACACTGTTCACTACACTTACATACAGGTGTGCACACCTCCAGCAGTCGCACCATGCCACAGGCCACAGTTGTGTTTTTTCATTTGTAATTCTACTTTTGCCTGTGTGTATAATGATCATGTCTGTGTTTTGGTTTTGTGTTAGCATCTTGGTTCATGAGAAATGACATTTTGTTCCGTCTTGAACTTGAACTCCTCTTCAAACAGTTTGTAAGAAGCTATTTCCTGCTTTCTGATCCTTCGATTTTAGGATCATAACCTCGAAGGACGTATATCCTCACATGAAGGCATTAAAAAGTAATAATGACTGAATTATTCTGCTGAGCAGTGGCTTAAAATTCAATTAAAGAACGAAATGACAATAAAGTCATGTGTAGCAAGTCATTTTTCCACAGAATCCTTCAACAACAGTGATTCTAGTTCAGCAAAAGGAGGTGGAGATGTGGAGGTAAGGCTAACATTACTTTTAGTCTTTATATGTTTATAAGTTAACGGTAGGAATGAGTGCAGGATTTACGTAGGCTGTTAATCATCTCTGGCTGTTTGCTTAAGGAATGTTATCTCTAAGATGCTTCAGCTGCTCAAAACACAAAAACACACAGGTGAAGGGATGTTTGCTAAATGAATGTGATTGTGTTATCTGACAGTTTAGTTGCTCAAAGCACAAAAAGATGCAGGACAGCAGGCCTACATTTATAAGAGGGAAGCTAAGTAAACATTAAAATGGCTGCGGATGTGGAGGTAACATTAAATTACAGTACTTTTAGTTGACTATCAGAGTAAACAGCAATACTGTTGCATTAGTACAGAGCAGAGTGAAATGGACACTGTGTGAGAACTGTTGCAGTCTGGTATAAACAGCTGCCTTTCACACTAAGCTTGCGATGTACAAGAACGACACCTGTAACCATGGAAACTTAACACATGAAGGCAATACATGTAAGCTCAGAATGCTTAAGAGACATTAAGATGTTTTTTGGTTTTTTTAATCACTAAAATGACAAATTTTCCTTGACTAAAATAATTAAATGAGTAAAATGTGACAAAAGCTAAAACATTTCTGTCAACTGTTAAATGGCACTACATACATGCACATAAAGAATAATAATGCACCACATACAGCACATCAGTGTTAACTTTTCCATCATTAAACAAGTAAAAATGACGTTTTTCTCAACTTGTCTGAGTGTATGGATTAAGAATATGTGTGTGTTTGTGTTTGTGAGAGTCTGCACTGTTCTCGCCAAAAGCAGTAGCTGAAATTAAAAATTCAATCCGTGGCAAATTCTGAATCAGCTTCTCTCTCACACACACACACACACACACATACACAAAAGAAGAAATACAGCCTCGCTTCCATCTTCAGCGGAGCTTTTCCACAGACATGATTTGTGAATATCATTGTGATGGGATTAGGGTTTGATTCATTACGCTTGGGATGAGCAGACAGAGAGGTGACTGCATTATCTCCACAGAAGACGCATCGCAGGCACGTTAATTGATCACGAAGGTACCGCCTTGCCCTGCCACCACTTTGATAGGACGGATTAAATAGGAGGGAGTTTGATCTATGACATGAAAAGGGGGGGCGAGAGGAAGCCAGACAACACGCGCTCTCTCGCTTCTTCTCCGTCTGTATATGAAAAGGCATTTATACATACTGCTTTTATTTACTCGTTCATGAGCAGTCTACACATATTATGTCTTTCATCTAATCACTCAGTGGATACTCTTAAAGCTGTACAATCCAAAGATGTAGAGAGAAACCCTTCCAAGCTGGAGTTAGCTCATTGATGACACTGCATACTGGCTTCACTTCATTTTAAAGCCTTTAACATCTGTTTCTGCAGTTCTATTAATATGCAAGACTGTTGAGCAGGTGCTCATCTGCAAGTGTTTTCTGATTTTAACATATTGAATACACTTTTGGGGTTACGGATCCTCAAAATCCTTCATTTTAAAGGTTTAGGTAATACTTAATGTGAAGGGTTCTCTTTAAAAAAAAGTCCCTCTGGATTTGTAACCACTAAAAGAAAAGGTTCTTTGAAGGGCCTATAACTTTAATTCTACACCAGGGTGCCAAAGCAAATTACTAAGCAAATAAGAAGTGTTGTTTGTGGACAATGATGTCAGTTAGGTGTGAACTCAGCAGTCAAGTCTTCTCTATGGGTGGCGGTGTGGGTGGTGATTTTTATTTTCTCTCAGCTTTATAATATATAACTCCGCATGTGCTGACAAGACTTCCCGCTATATCTGAAACTAGAATGTCAGTTAGGCGAATGGGGTGAATCTATGTCTAATCAACAATCGTGTTTCACCCGGGGGTGGGGGGGTCGGGATATTTTGCTTTGCCCAATTTGTGACTTAGGCTGATAACATGACTACATATTTACATAGCTGCCTAGAGCAGCAACAACAGAGCAGAGCAACTAAGAAACTAACAAGTGCTGAAAAGTGCTGATCTGACTTGTGCCCCTAAATGAAGCCCCTGGCAGCATCATCTTCATTGATTGCCTGTTAACAAAGCTGAAAGTTCCTGTGCAGTTTAGGGGTGGCTGTGGCTCAAGAGGTAGAGCAGGCCGTGGGCAAGATACTGGACCCCAAATTAGTCATGCTCCTGTGAGTCCTCTGAGCCTTAGGAATGGTTCCTGATGAGCAGGTCGGCACCTTGAATTGCAGTCTCTGCCGTCAGTGTATGGATGTATGTGTGAATGGACAGATATTGACGTGTATTGTAAACTGCTTTGAGTGGTCGGAAGACTATAAAAGGCGCTTTATAAATGCAGTCCATTGCCATTTATATTTATGAAAGAAATGTATGCAAATGGTTGAGGGAGAAACCACAATGTTGGAGGATTATCAAAGAAAGAGAAAATATCTGATTCAAACTATAGAGTAGATATTAATGCTTGACAGTTTAATAGTAAACTATATGAACTTGTGTCTAGTGAATAGTTCTGTGGATCTGAATACTGACCACTTCCTTAAATATACCATTCCTGATCAATTCTGAATCCTGAATCACAATGTCATATAGTGTATTAGTTTGTATTTTTTGGTTCCCTGAAGTAAGATGTTCTATATACAATACAGAGATGTACAATAATAAGAAATGTGTCATTACCTTGTAATTATATCACCATTACTCACATTATTAACTGCCTTCAAAGAAATATATGAAGCCTCAATTAGCTAATGAAAATATATTACCGTTGTAAATAAATCAAAATTAAAAGCACCTTTTCAAATGGTAAGTTTTAATAGACTTGTTTAGCATGGCAAGATTAGAGCAGCTATGGAGAAGACCCTGTTACCAGTAGTCTGGTGCTCGGTCCTGGATGGTGGAAAAGAAGGTTGACCATACAGAATGCTACTGCAGTAGCTCAGTCTGGATAGGATGAAGGCATGTGTCAGAGTAGAGCCTGACTGATGTTATCAGCCGATATTGACCTATCACAGATATATCAGTATCTGCATATATGGTGTCTGATATGTGCTGATATTTTGTTTAAGTTACATGGGCAGCATTTCTTTGCCCTGTTTTTGATTTATAGTTATATGTAATTATTAAATCCTAGTGAAGTTTACTGTTCTAGTGCATTGATGTCATTTTGTACGATAAAATTTATTGTTAAAGTGTAAAATATCATGCCTCCATTACATGTCTTTGTCACAAGTGTTTGATGACCGCATTTGAGGGATCAAAAAAAATGTGTTTATGTATATATTCTGTATGTATAAGATTATCAGCAGATATATTGATATTGGAATTTTTACTCCCTAATATCTTTATTGGCCAAAAGAATCCAGCATCTGTTGGGCTCTATATCAGAGTTTCAGAACCAGAGTAGGAGAGGGAAGTGCAGAGAGAAGGTGTTATTCAAGCATAATAAGACAGCTTTAGTGGCGAGATTTGTAAGGTGTCTGAATGGGTTACTGTCAAAATTAACTTGTGCTATGGTAATTATATGCTATCTACAAAAACTATCTTCCTTTCATTTAAAAGATAAATGGATTCCTTCCCTGCGGACAAAGATTAGGGATGTCTTTGTTTGGAATGGGAGAGAATGATAATATAATTCGCTACCCATGTCCCCGAAAGCCTTGGTAACCAAATTCCCAAATATTCCGGGACAGCTTGAAGTCTGTCTATATGATTTATTGAAACCAAATGAAAGCACTGTGGTGTGAAGTTGTGCGCTGGTGAGACAAAGCGACAAATTCAGACGGGATCAACCCAGACGGAGAAAACAGAAGTGAATACAGCTGTGTTGTGATTTCTCATAACTGTGACAAATGACAGAGACAAACTCCGTCTTCATACTGTTCAAAATGACGCCGTTTGTGACAACCTTTTTCTGTCCATCCATCTTGCACTAATTCTCTCTCATGCGCACACAGACACACACACAGAGACACAACTAATTCCTCACACAGAAACATCATCTGTCATCTCTGAGCAGAGCAAGTAGCAGATCATACTGCACACTGACACTGTTCAACTGGAGAGCTATTCTTCCGATTTACTTTCTTGCATCTCCTTACCTTAAAATCTAATTATAAATCTCATCTCAGTGGTGATGACAGTAACCTGGGGGTAGGCGGGAGACTTCTCAACATCTGATTCATATTTATTTATAAAAACACATTGGAACAACTTGATCAAAGACCATTCAGAGCTAATACAAGACTGCCAGTTACCAGTTTGGATACCTGGACTAGCAGAGGAAAGGCAGATGCAGTTGTGCGATGCTTGAGAACGACACCCTATCGCCCTAGTTGAACTCCCCTGTAAGAAGGCTGTGAATGTGTGTAATTAAATGGGGCTGCTACCAAATGGGTTTGTCTAACTTTATGAAGAGGAAGCAGGAAGATTCTCATAAAGATTGAATATGTTCAGTTGTCATCCGTTATTGTCAGTGTCAACCTCAGCGCCAGTGCAGGGAACTGTTGTTTTAATAAAAAAGGTAAGACTGGTTGTAATATTTACCTTCAACACTGGTGGTGTAAGATCACATCCCTTGTTATATCACTGGCCTTTTGATGATTTAACCATGAACACAAGCTTTCCTTAATCTAATCTACTAGCTTTAGCTCATCCATTAACCATATCTACCATACTTAATGTTTGTTTTATTTCGGTTTAATTTACGCCTGAGACAGACAGCCTACTCCTACCTGAGCAGAGCGTGTGTGTGTGTGTGTGTGTGTGTGTGTGTGTGTAGCTGAACTGCTGCATCTCACAAGCCTGCAGTGTGTCACACAGACAGTGTTGCTGTAGAGTTTGACTTTGATAATGTCCATCCATCAATAATAGAATGTTTCATGTCATTTCATTGGAAATTTCATTTTTTATCTAGTTCAAACAGAAAAAGGTTGAGAAGTGTTCAATTGTGAAAAATAAATAATAGGGTGAGGTGAAAGCAGCTTTCTTTCTGACGGGAATGGTGGGATTTGGTTCGGGCACCTTCTGTGTCAGCCACATACACTTTTCACACAGAATGGGTTTTTTTTTTTATTGATTATATCGATTTTTCCACCAGTTAAACCCCCGCTGTCACCGCTCCAAATGAAGAAAATCCCTCCGATGGTCCCCAAACACACTCCGACAAACAAACCCTCCAAACTAACTGTCAGGAGGGAAACTGACGACAAATAAGGAACGAGCAACACCAAATCTCCATCTGGAAGCAGGTGAAACAACGGGCAGAGGTCCCGCTTTGAGCTAATACCGCAGAAAGTGAGCAGGAGTCGAGAAAAGAAGTTCCGTCTGTCACTGACTCTCTCCGTGCTTGAGAGGCACCACGCAGGCCCACAAAGAAAAATCACACTAATATTGCAAATCATATCACAATATCAGCTCTAACTCCAACAAACATAAGCATGGCAGCGATAGACATTTCAAGCTACTGCTGGTACCATTACACACTAATAAAAACAATCCTCTACTGTTTAATCAGAATGTGATTACTTCAAATGTTCAAACCATTGTGGTTATTTGGGGAAAAAATGAAATATTGTTCACATCATATAGAGCTATAGCCAGGATTTATACCCCATCCTGCTTTAAAATCACAATTTTGTCCCTCAACCAAAAAAACATTTTCTGTATTCATGTAATTAAAGTTAAATCATGTTTTATTTTGTAAATGTAATCTTCTTTCACCATTGTGTAAATGCTGCTTCAAAGTATTCTCCACAATACTTGGAATCACTTTATTTTATTCAAATCTGGACATTAAATACTTACAAGAATCCAGGCTCAAGTCATTATAACCGACAAATTCCAAGCAGTGACAACATCTCCATGTGGCCTCATTTGCTTCTCGCACTGTAGAAAGAAATCCGATCTCCATGTGAAATCCTGTCTAGTTTAGATCACCACTTTAACCCTGACTTGCTGCGGCGGAGCTGTTCGGCGGCCTTCAGCAGGAGACCGAGACTGTGCTCGGAATTGGCACGCTTCTGACCCTGAGCTCACTCGACTGTGTCAAAGTGTTACTTAGCCCAACCTGCTCGGAATGACTGCCAGCTACAAACCACATCATATCACCGCATGCATCTTTAGGTCATCTGCCAGCCAAACCAGCAGAATCTGATGGAAGCACTTTCCACGCATTCGTTGCTTTGCTTCCGTTGTCGTGGTTACTGGTCCATAACAACAGTCTCCTGGGGGAGTCATGTGACGCAAAGGGGGGAAAAAGATCCGAGCAGACTGACTCTGTAGGTACCTCAGTCTACTGTATATCTGCCACCAGGTCTCCGGATCTGCTGGGCCCTTTCACTACTACAAACATGGGTCACATGATATAACAGGAATCATTTACCAGACTCAAAAAGAAAGAAAGTAAATGTAAATGAAAGCCTACAGCAGAGAGGATTAGTGATGAAGGGAAGAAGAGTAGGAATGACTGATGTTATGTAAGACGATAGAAAAATGTGGCTTTGACTTTGTACTGTTCCTTGGTGTTGTTGTCCCATGGCGGCTTATTAGCATGAGCATGTTTCATCATTTTGCTTATTCATGAATACTGAAGTGCATCTGCATATGGCTTATTTTAAGCCCACATCACAGGAGAAGAGCAGACGACGAGGTTCAGACTTGACGGACTGAATGCTGATCATCCATTCTCTATTTTTATTTGTTTGGTGAATTTTAACTCTTCATCGCTTGTGCCAGAGAGTGAAATTCAACTAAAAGGTGATAGATAAAAGCATTGAGGACAGCACGAACATCTGTCTACACTCAACGGTTTCACAACTTTCTGTTACACCCATGATTCATATACTTCAAACCTGTATGCAGTACAACCCTGTCAGATTTGGAATTGTTTCTTTATCTCTGCTAATCTTACAATGAAATCTCAAACGAGGCAAGCTCTTGTAAACAGCTTTTTGATTCAAAGTTTATCTCGACACAAAGAGTAATACAGCAGTAATGTGTTTCATGGCTTTTAAACTATCCTGCAGAATAACAGATGAAATAATCATATTTATAAAACTACATTTGTTAAAGCTTAATGATGATGTCTTTATGTTGATATCACAATTTGAAAGAGTGCAATTTTCAATGTGTAAGGCATGTGATGCAACTTACATAATTATGACAGTTTCTTAACAAGCTGGAGCAACTGAATGTTTAAAACCTTTGTTTTCATTGGTTGTAACGACAACTGTCACCGGCAGCAGCTAATTGCCATTAAAATTGTGAGTTGGTGAAACAGAAATAGAAACGGGCTGAAATAGAAATCTCGGTTGGTGCCTTGTTAATATCTTCTCTGCATGTCTGTGTCTGTACATTTAGCTTTGTTGATGCTTTTGAGGAAGAAGAAACACCACTCTTCATCTTTCTGCTGTTCATAAGACCTGACTTACCACCAGTTTGTCATTATAACCATAACTGGCCCATTATGCTGTTGTTTATAATAAATCAGCCCCACTTTTGAATCTTCATACATTGGTCATTTTCCTCATAGAGAACAATGCAAGTTTACTTAGAAGATAACTTTTCTGATTGACTTCCCAGAACTCTGGGAAAACCTCAACAACAATCAACTGCATTATTTTGTGATATATTAATGTAACAATTAGTTTATGATCATGTTTAGTACAGTCATGTATTGTTTAATGCTATGCAGAGCACAGATACAAGCCTGTACTTTGATTCATAATAAATAATCACTATTTTAATCACAATCAGAGTATTGTAAATCTGATGCTGATGCGTAAATGTTTATTTCAATAACACTATGGAAGACACAGTTTCCATGAGTCTGTGCTGTCTAACCCACAGCTGCCTGACAGCACTGATAAGAGAGTCTACACAGTGTTATGTAAACTGACAAAGTAATATGTCAGAAGTGCTGTGTGAGTGGATAATGGTTAAATCAGGTCACAGACAGCTGTACAGGGTGCCATAGATACACTTACATAATACATATAGATGTACAGTGAAGCCCTAAAAACACTGATGAATCATTTTACACTTGCATATAAACAATATGGATCTGATGTCAGAAGTGCACTTCCACTGTGTCTTAATGTGTGCATTTAATTATGACTAAGAGTGAATGTGGGAATATGAGAGTGAATCTTTTTGCGTATGTCTGTGGCCTTCATCCATGCATAATGTAAGCTACCTTTCATATTGTGGACAGAAAACTGCCTTTGGTGTACCTGTGCATCGTTACTATGACAACCAATGTTGGCCGGTTTGGTCAGCGGTAAATTACAAAGTGGACAGTCAAGCATATAATCGTTTTTCTTTTTTCTTTTTCTTCTTAATCATTAGATTTGCCTGCAGTCTGAACATAGCTACAGTCGTTGCCGAGGGAATTAAGATTCACAGCAACAGAAAAGGATCGATGGATGACGTCTGGGAGCCTGAAGAGCCACAGAGGGACTGCAATCACCATCAGTCCTCTTCAGACTGATTACGGTCTGTCGATGGGAATACAAACGCAGCCCATACATGTGCATGTTAAAGTGTGTAGTCCTACATTTAAGGCATCCAAATGCAGATGCACGCTCCTGCTGGGACGTACACACACACACACACACACACAAACATATGAGCTATATACTGTAGTAAGTTTTGACATGTTTTGGGGCAAAAGGAAAATTGTTTTTTACTGCCAATTCTGAAACGTGTGTTTTGCTTTCTAACTTACGAAGCTAGCCTGATGTTCAATGGATTGTAGTCTTCAGTACATCCACTGACAACCTACTGAGGCTGTCAGTCAGACTGAACAAGGTATGCTATGAGGAATAGCTTGGTAGATGGCAGAAACAGCCTATGAATCTCCGAATAAATTACAAAACGTAACTCAGCCGGTCAGAATTGTTCTTCTTTACTTAATCAGATGCATATGTAGAAAAGCAGTTTCTCTAATCATCCTCTCAGTCCCTCCACCCTCACCAACTCCTTAAAATGTTCGCTCTGTTTGCTCTGGAGGAACAGTACGATCTTCCAGTTTTGTGCCATTAAGTCATTATGGCACAAATCTTAACCAGTAGTTCACAGAATGAAATGTGAAGTAGAGGCTCACATGCTTGCCTCAGATCTTTCCAGAAACTATTTCAGTGAGTGGCGTAAGATAAATGTGACATTTCTAGGGCAGTTGCCATGTTTGTAGTTTGATGAGCCCAATGCAAAATCCATGACCTACCAGTGACATGCAGGAAGGTTCATACGGCGTTCTGATGCAAAGATGAGTTTTCTCTCTTTGAGTTCAGAAAGCTTTAGAGCCATTTGCTCTGAAGAACAGCGACTTCATGTGTTTAGTAAAGCAATCCAGCAATTTTCCTCCAAATAATAATAATGATAACTTTATCTGTGTAACATCTCTCATACAAAAAATATGCAGCTCAAAGTGCTTTACAACACAAGAAATTACATTCACCAAGTTCTTCAGATGAAAAAAAAAAAGATAAGATAAAAATAGAATGAAAACAGAATACATAGAATGCCTACCTCAGTAAGAGTAATTCAGACACTCAGAAAGAATTTCACTATGCGTACATAATCTATAAATCGCCGCCTAGTTCTCTGAAGCCATAAGCATAACAGAACCTCCCTTTTCCCAACAGACACAAGCTCACCACCAGTCTTGATTAACTGAAATAAGCTTTTTTCAGCTTTCCCCAGTTCAAGTCCAATCAAAGTCAATTTTATCACAAATTTGCCTCAAAGGTCTTCACAATCTGTACAGCATACAACACCTTATCATTAGACCATCCATTTGGTTGAGGAAAAACTCTCAAAAAATAAATTAAATGGAGAAAAAAAACAAAAAGAAACCTCAGCAAGACAAACAGACATGGCATATGTATAGTGTGTGTAAATGTACTTAACATATTGCACATTTAACTCTGGCTTATACCACTCATAATTATAAAAAGAATACATTCCACAAGCAGCTAACAAGATCCTTAAAATGTTTTTATAATTCTCTGTCAAGATGTTGTTATCTGTGACTCAAGCCAGCTGTTCCTCCTGAGAGAGTTAGGTGCTACTGGTCACACACAAACAAACACATACACAAACCGTGTCACATGGCAATTAGCTCTAAAGGGCAGTGAGGGTGGTCAGCATTATCCTCCTGTCATGCTCTGGCAGATTAGTGCTCCTACCATGCCATACACACACTAAACCATCTGCGTCAGTACGAGCCATGTAGCAGTTTGTCTAATGATTAACCGGTCCGGTGCTGTGCTGCATCGTTTCAAGCGGAGTGAATAGGTGGAGAAAGGAAGAGCAAAGCCATGCTATGGGCTTGAGGGGTAGCGCGCACAATTGAATGCACTCACACACACACACATCATGGACAATATGAGGGAAAGAAACAAAAAAACCTCAACCGTGGGAACAGGTAAATCTCAACGGCATTTCTAACAAACTTCTCCCATGGAAAGCAGAAAAGAGCAGAGACCAAGAGCTTGACGCTTGATTTCTGACTCATCGTTTCATTCTGTCAGGCGAAATATAAATAGATGGAGCAAAGCAGGCAGAAGTTAGGTTTTTCCACGAGGTGCTGACTCCTTTTCCTCATTACCTAAAATGCAAAAAGGTCACATTGCTGCACATTTCCTGACAGTGCTGAAAACTGCTGGTTTTTAACAGTCCGTGCTGCACTCAAATCCAGAATACATCAACTTTTAGCTAAAGAGCAGCGCATTATAGCACATCTCTTTCAACGCTGCTGTCCTACTGTCTGTTGCAGAGCTGGCAACTGGCTAAATTGGCCGATGTGTGAAAAGCTGACAAGCTTGTTGTTTCCCTACTGATATGACTTCATATTGTCAGAGCTTCAATGCTTTAGACCACTTCATGGATTTAATATGAGTTTCTCACAATGCCTAGAAACAGTGAGAATTAAATAAATAAAAACTATTGACCAAGTTAACTTGACAATATAGAACAGTTAAAGACTGTCTATCTGCAATTATACATATTGATTAAAAAGTGTAACTTTGTATTGTATCTACACTTAAACTCAGATAAAATACTTTTCCCATCTCAATTAAGCGCAATCAAGATGACCTCCACTTCACCGTGTCACTGTAGCTGAAAATCTGCTGCAAATTCAATTACATCTCTTTAAAAATGTCAGTGAACAGTCTGAATCAGAGAAATTTACCAAGCTTTTCAGATATTTGCCCTTTAGTCACACACCTGCAAAGTTCAGAGAACCCAGACTCCAAAATTGTCCATGTGTTCCTGCTAGATAACTAGCTTTGAAGATAGATAACTAGCTCGGCGCTAACATTTTAGCACAAACTGCTGGAAGCTACATCCTCTGTTTGAAGAGTTGTGTGCATGTTTCACAACTTCTCTGCTAATCTAGCCTCTATTCAAAAAGAGTATCCGGTTTTAAGAAACATGCCTGTTCACATAGACAACAAAAAACATTAGCAGTGGTTATTATGAGCTCACTTTTCTCATTTTTGAGATGAATGCAATTCTTCAAAATGATTATCACAACAAAGTGTCATCTGCTAACTCACACAAACGTCATTTTTATGCAATGTTCTTATCATTTCATGAGTAAGCACATGAAGCAGACCAATTTTGAAAGACTATAAGAATGTGTTTCTTTCTGTCTCCATAGCTAGTCATGTTGCTAATAATAAAACTGTTTCAACTGATCTTTTACAAAGTCTTTATACACATCAGAAAAGCTTGTGACTTCAAGGAAGTGAGCAAGTGCTTTAAAAACCAGTAGAAGTTGAGCATGGTGTGTGTGCTCATATATATCTCATAATGTGCTCATAAGTCCTCACTTTCTCAAAAGGGCAGTTTGAAGTTTCAAGGTTCTGTTTAAGGATTAAAAGAATAATTAGACTCTTTGGGAAATACATTTGTTTGCTTTCTTGCTGAGAGTTAAATGAGAAGATCAATACCACTCTCATGTCTCTATGCTAAATATGAAGCTAGAGCCAAGAGACCATTAGCTTACATTAGCATAGCATAACATCTAGAAGCAAAAGTCACAAAATCTGACTACCAGTTCCTCTAAAGCTCACTAATTACCATATTATATCTCCGTACAAGAGTAGAAGTACAAATGTGTGAATGTGTGTGCTGATGAGAGTGTTCTGGGCTAGTCTGCAACAGTAAATAATAACAACCTCAAGAGAAAAAGACAAAGAAAATCTAAATTTATGTATTTTGAATGGTGTGCCCTTGAAATAAATGATTCATCATAATACTCATCAGAACCAAGGAAGGCAGTTTCAAGGTATAAAATGACAATGAGGGCAGACACAGAGCTTCAAATAAATTGAACAGGCTAACATTTTGATTTCACAGAGAACTTTAGATGTGAAGGCTTCCTATTCTGTTTGTTTATGAAAGTGGTAATGACCAATTGTTCCTGCTGCATAGACTTTCTTCCATGAATGCAGACCCTTTTTCTTTCTATTTTTACCTCTCTCCTGCCTGTGGTACTTCTTATGAAAAGACTGTTATGCTTCCTTTAGTCCAAAACACACTTGCTATGTTCTCCACCACTGTCCTATTTTACAGTCATTGCCGCAGGAAAGCAGTGTTTGTTTCAAAGTTGCTCCCTTGTTTGGCACATACTGCTGATTGTACTTTTTCTGTTGGCTGATGCTGTTGCTTAAAAAAAAATGGCCTCTCATGTATGGAATCAGGTACACTAGCAACCAAAAGACTTCTGATTAAAGCAGCACACCAAATATGTTACATGCTTATTATGCAGTGCGGCCTTGTTAAAATGCCACACAATTTCTGCGAGGGCTGTCAATTGACACACATTCTTAGACATCCTGTTGGGTTGTATCAACAGTGTATTTTTCTTGCACTCTTTCCTGCTACTGGTTTTAATATCCTAGAGCTTACTGTTACACTTCTTCTACTGTAAGTCGCCCTGGATGACAGCATCAGTGAAACAGGCTTGAGAATGCCTCCTAGGGGAAGGTTTTCCAAACAGCTGTGTCAGACTGCAGTTATAGGGATCTTGCTTGAGGGAGAAACAAGACAGTAAAAGACTGAAACAGGTCACTGCTTCTAGTCCTTGGCTGTGGCACTTTAAGTGTGGCTGTGTGGGTTTTTTTTTTTTTTATTGGCACCCTCGTCTGCAATTTCCCCAAGGGCACAATGGGCAGAAAATGGGTTAGCCATTAGCAGTAAAAAAAGAATTACCCTGTCAATAAATACCCTTACTTTAAATTACCTTTTATAATTTAGCTTAATTCACTTCACGTGTTATGTCCCATTGGGCAAAGCAGACAGAGTTTAAACACCCTGCAAGTCACCGACTCGTATAGCACAGAGACGAGGGAAGAGAGCCAGCACATCAAGTTTTAAAGCTTGGTTGTTACAGCTACACATGTTTTCTTTGAAGAACTTCAAGCACTATGCTCACACAAAGCTAGACTCACAAATGTGTATTTTTCCTCCCTTCTTTCTTTAGTGCTTTGATATGAAATATATAGGACTGGCCTTGGCACTATTGGCACTATTAACTGAAGTCACATGGCAGAAATGGATGGCAATGTTTGCAAAAACCTTTCCCCTGAACAGCAATTGTTCAATCATAGCTTAGCAACCGTAACTAAGATAACTAGAATTTCTCCTCCATAAATGGTCTACATGGTGCTGTAGTAGGAGAGTGTTACTCAGTGACTTCGAAGGCTTGTGCCTTTTTATTTAGCCTGTCTAAAACTAAAAGCATAAGAGTATAAGGAATAGATATAAACCATTTCAATTTATCTTTCATCTTTAATGTAAGCTGCAAATAGCATGCCTGGTTAGCTAGTTTATACCTTCAGTAGTAACTAACTATACTTCCAAAGACAAAGCACAATTCTTTAGCTTAGCCCACCACATTTTGTTGGGTTACAGGCTCTGTTAGACAAATAGCCCTGTTCATGATAGTACATCCACTGCTGGTACTTCCCCACCATGGATGCTATAGCAGAGTTCATGCTAACATTAGCGGCTATCCTGCTCTTTATTTGATTTGGGGAAGTTTACACTCCAGAAACTCCTGCCAACTCATTATTCGACATAGCATTACATTCACTAATCACACTTCCCATCTTATAAGTGCAACCATACAGTTTGAAAATACAAACATTAGAACATTAGACATAAAAATATAAATTTATACTTAGAATACTAGGAGTAACTAGCTCTTCTTGCCAATACAATAACAATGCTGCTCCTTTATTTTCATGTCTATGGAATTGGTGAGCGAGCTTTATCGTTTGAACATACACCTTGGTCTTTTTGCATGGGATCAAGACTATTATGAATTTTGGATGGTACACCACCATTATAACTGTAAACTGTATGTGCTGTGTGAAAAGATTGACTGGCGTAGCAACAGAACTGTAGGGCTTAGGGTAAAGGGTCATTTGTGGGCGTTGAACTTTAAAAGACTAAGTGTAAAGTTAACTCAAGCGGCAATGATGAGAACATCCAAGCACCTTCATTTCATACTGAAATCCAGTACACTTTTCTCCCGAGTGTATGTGTGCGTGTGTGTGCACTCACCCTGAAGTCGATGCCCACAGTGGAGATGAAGCTCCCAGCTAGAAAAGCTCCATCTTTGAAGCGAACCAGCAGACAAGTCTTCCCCACACCTGAATCCCCCACCAGCATCACCTGAGACACAGACGCACAGAAAGTGTCGAAGGTAGGGAGGGAAACAGCTCAAGTGAAAACTTATCTACAAATACACAGGAGTTTAGTCTATGCAACACTGTCACAAACTCTCTCACACACACACACACACTCCAAAATCCCCAAACACAGCATTTCTACTCATTCCAGTGGGAGGGAGCAGATTGTGCAGACCAGTGTGACAAAGAGAAATGAGAGTTTCTTTCTTTCTCTCTCATCAGGAAACACAAAACTCTAGTCACTTTTTTATAATTTGATCTGTTTTGCATGTATGCGTTAATGTTTTTCTAATTTAATCTTGTATATATTCTACGAGAAGCAATATAATCTGTTCCCATTGTGTTTGATTTGCTGTGAGCAGAAGTGACATTTGAGATGAACTGCAACAACTGTGCGCATTATAGAAAATGAAAGTTTCGCAGGGAGCATGGATTTTGGCAGCGCTGTCATAGGAACAGTTGTTAATCAGGCTGCAAAATTAATACCAGCTGCCCCACATATGATGAGAATTCAGATTTGCATATGCTCAGTGCTGCTCATCATTAGGCTTTATCATCTACATTCCATAATTCTCTATTTTTATTCTACGCGTCAAAGCTATGTAGACTGTAGTGCTGCAACCAATTATTTTCATCGTGGATCGATCTGTTGGTTATTTGGTCAATTTCATGTGTAGGTAGAGATGCATTCAACTATAGCATTCAGCGATTGTAGGATTACTTTTACTCGTGTTCTTTTTTTTAATAAACATCTCTTGAAGATTCTGAAAATATAATGTTCCAGTCAAAGGAATTTGGCTGATGTACACTATTGTACAGAAAAGCCTCCTCCTGCGCTACTATGATTTGATGTCACATCACCTCTTCCATGTTATTACACTGCACTATTGCTGTGCTGCACACCACTTTATATTCCTGCTGGCCAACATGGTTTCAGCATTTTTAGTATTTCATACAGAGAGATATCAAGAGAGGGGAGATTCATGGTTAAACAGAATCAAATTACACACACACTGGGAACAAACTAAACTATACAGACAATCTTCCTCATGCATCATGTGGATGTGCCTTCTTGGGGGAAATAAAGGTGAAATTAACTTTTCCTGTAAGCCTGCCCCACAGAGCACCACTTATTCACATAGCATATTCTACAGCTATACTGCACAGGCACATGTATGGAAGCCCATTGCTGCCAATGGAAAAAAATGGATGAAACATGATGCATAATAATGTTGTTGTTTTTTTTTTTAAATACTCACAATAAGTTGTAATTATTAGAGTCTAACTCAAAATTTGACTTATGACGCTGGATGTTTTATTCAATAATTCAAAACTATTGAATAAAATATCTATTTTAGTTAAAATGATAAGATATTACATCAAATTTTAATATCCTAAATTAAAATTATGAAAACACAAAATCTGACTTTAAACACCAACATTTTGAATCTACTATACAAAAAGATAAGATATCAAATCAAACATTTCACTTATTAACCCAAAATTATTAAGATACTATGTCATATTTTAACTTATCTGCTAGGTGAAAATTGTCTAAATATCTATTTTTATATAGCTTATCATTTTCCTTTTGTTTGACTCATCCCCGTCATATGTCCTCGAAAACATTTGTAATATGTAATGCAATGAGTGTTTAATAAGTGGACAGAAAATATCAAATATATCACATCTTGACATGCAACCTGCTGCTTCCAATGCAAAATCCTCTTGCTTCAGTCATGTTATTGAGCTCCCATACCATACACAATAACTCTCATTTTTTAAGAAATAAATACGGAAAGGAGATTGAAAACAAGTGGAATTTCAACTTTAAAAACTAATACTTCGTGTTTTAGGTTTTTCACTTGGATGCAGCAAACCTCACCTGCGATAATTCCCCGATTGATTGCTTAATTGAACGCATGCTTGTAGAATCTCTTACTTGTCTTAAGTAGTAGTAGAAAGCTGTAAAGTCTGAGCTGCAAGCTCACCTTGAAGGCGATGTCATAAAACTCTCCACTGTTGCTGATGGACGGTCTGCTGGGATAAACCAGTCCGGAGGACGGAGCGGCAGCGACGGCTAGACCTTTCCCCGTCCTCCCGCCGTCTCTGCCGCCGCTCGGCGACGCCTTGGGGCTCTTGGAGCTGCCTTTGCCTTTCATTGCCTTCTTCCTGGACATGGCTCTGATAACCAGTTCGGCTCCGAGCATAAAAGACAGAAGAATGAAAACGTAAATGTAAAATAAAGATAGGTTTTTCTTGCACTCTTCTAACACTTTTCCTTGTTGAATACTTGTCGAGGCGCGTTGAGGAGAACGAAGTTCACCTGTGCGTCAAAATCATGACTGTCGCTGTGCGTAAAGCGTAAATTGGGGAAGAATTCGCGAACAAAAACTGGCTATGAAGCGAGACAGCTGTTGTGGCGGTGCTGGAGCAGGATATAGCTATAAATCTGAGATGTGGTTCACAATGTAAACAGCCCTCTCCCTCTCTGCTCCCTCTCTGTCGTACAATGATGTTTGGAGCGCGCAGAGGGAAGGCATGGTTGTTTCCGTGCGTTTAAAGGGAAAATCCACCCCAAAAACGGAATTAAAACTACACGGAACCAGTGCGTGTGTACAATTGTCACCATCAACAAAATGTCTCCCTCAGATTGAATCAGAGCACTACTGAAATAATGATTGACACTGCTGGCATTGTTTGCTGATGCATTTTTGTCAGAAACACACTGAGAATGACTCTTGGCTCCTTCCAAATCAATTTTATTCCATTGTAGGGAATTAATGTGCACATCACCATAGCTGTGTCCCTGCAACTGCATTTTGTCACTTTACTGTTCATCTTAATGAGAGACTGGGTCCAATTCAACAATCTGACTGGGTACAGTGTTGTAGTATAATAATGTAAATTGTATTTTTAGGGTGTATTTTTTTTTCTTTTTAAATGCTCTACTGGGTATTGGCACTGATGTAGATTTTCAATCTGTATGACAAAGCAGCACATTTTCTCCAGACACTTTCAAATTCAAGGCTGGACCACTCCATTGCCCAATACTAATCCAACTGTTGCCTTTGGGAATGGTGCAGAAGTTCAGTAAGCACGTTAGGAAAATGTGTAATTTCTGGCAGTCTAGGGTATGTTAGCATGTGTTATCACAGTGTTGCCAGCAGGTGCATGTTTTAAATAGAGCTTTTTGGATTAGGTGCTGCTCTAAAGGCAGCAAAAGCTACAGGTAATATGTCAGGTAGTGTGAAATTGGGGTACACTTAAATTTAATTGAATACTGAAGTGAAGCATTTTTTTAAGACAGTGGGAAAGTTTCAAGTACGTGGACAGAGTTGATGAGGAAACGAAGTGAGACAAATACCAACGTGATGGTCATGATTGATACACCTGTCAATCATGCACTAACTCCTACAAATCCTGACTGACATTTTTCATTAATTTTAAAAAGTTCCACATCAGCATACTGAGGAGATTGCAGCTGCGTCCAAGCAGTGAGAACATCATTTATGCCATATAATGTATTTAGACAAAAGACTACTGTATAACCAAATGTACGAATACTGTTTTTACATTTACAAAATGTACAAATCTTTGAAGAGCAGCTGTCAGTTCAGCAAAAAAAAAAACATTTATGCTGTTTCAATTATTTTTTCAACAGAATTCCCACTCACCATCACTGTCTCTCATTTATTAAACATATTACCAAAATAAAGTACAGGCAAAAACATTATTTTTGAATGTGGAGCAAAAATGTACACTCACCAGCCATTTTTATTAGGTATACCTTGCTAGTATCAGGTTGGGGCCCCTTTTGCCTTCAGAACTGCCTGAATTATTCATGGCATAGATTTAACAAGGTGCTGGAAACATGATAGCATCACATGATTGCTGCAGATTTGTGAGCTGCACATTCATGATGAAAATCTCTTGTTCCACCACCACCCAAAGGTGCTCTGTTGGGTTGAGATCTGGTGACTGTTGAGGCCATTGTGGTACAGTGAACTAATTGTCATGTTTAAGGAACCAGTTTGTGATGATTTGACTTTTGTGACATGGTGTGTTATCCTGCTGGAAGTGGCCATTAGAAGATAGGCACACTGAGGTCATAAAGGGATGGACATGGTCAGCAGTGATAAGGGGCCTAAAGAGCCAAGAAAATATCCCCCACACCATTACACCACTAGCCCGAACCATGAATACAAAGCAGGATGGATCCATGCTTTCATATTTTTTCAAATTCTGACCCGACCATCTGAATGTCACAGCAGAAATCGAGACTCAGCAGACCAGGCGTTTTTCCAAACTTCTTTTGTCCAATTTTGGTCAGCCCATGCCAATTGTAGCCTCAGTTTCATGTTGTTAGCTGATAGAAGAGGCACCCAGTGTGGTCTTCTGCTGCTGTAGCCCATCTGCTTCTAGGTTTGACATGTTGTGCATTCAGAGATGCTCGTCTACACACCTGGGTTGAAACGAGTGGTTATTTGAGTTAATGTTACCTTTCTATCAGCTCAAACCAGTCTGGCCGTTACCCTCTGACACTTTCCATCAGCAAGGTATTTTCACCCAGAGAATTTCCACTCACTGGATATTTTCTCTTTTTCAGACCATTCTCTGTAAAACCTAGAAATGGTCGTGCATGAAAATCCCAGCAGATCAGCAGTTTCTGAAATATTCAAAGTAGCCTGTCTGGCACCAACAACCACATCACATTTTAAGTCACTTAAATCACCCTTCTTCCCAATTCTGATGCTTGGTGTGAACGTCAGCAGATCGTCTTGACCATGTCTACATGCCTAACTGCATTAAGTTGCTGCCAGCTGATTAGATATTTGCATTAACAAGCAGTTGAATAGGTGTATCTAAGTGACCACTGAGTGTATAAAAGAAACTCTCCTCTGAGCCAGAGGGGAGGGTTAATAATGTAGCTACCAGATTATGTGAAAACACTACATGACTCACTCCTATATATTTTAGCAAGAAAACCTTTTTTTTTTCTTTTTTCATGTATACGCTGTGATGATACAGTATCCATAAAGCATTTTACATAACCATGAGCAAAGGACAATCTGTCCACTGCACGTGACTCACTTGCTGGGATGTAATGTTCTGTACATGCACTATTGTTTGCTAGTTTCTTCTTGGGAAGATTTACTGAGCATATTTTTCTCCAACTATCTACTGATTTCGTTCGAAACATCTACCCTTAAGAGCTGACCAGTGCAACCAGTAACAACTAGGCAGCTCTACATGGTGTAAACCAAGATGCTTCTTCACAGACGTGATGTGATTCATTCGCGTCTACCTGCCTACTTTTCTCAGCAGGGAATCGAACAGACAACCTACACCTCTTTTTGGTCATAACCAGTGTTTGAGCGTCATCACCGCCTCCGCTTAAACATTACATCAGAAGACAACTGGGAAAATGCCATGAGCCGTAGACGAGACGGACACATGTCCCTTCTGTCTGTTACACAATCGGTGCATAAAATGGATTGCCGTGTGATCCAGTGTGAAGTCTGTAACTAAACCATCAAAGTCACATAAAACTGCAAGAAAGCCGCAAAAGCAGTTCTGCAGGGAAATTTATTTGCAGTCCGGAGGCAGAGAGAACACAACAAACAGGATGCAGATACGTTTGATGAGGAGACTATTAAAAACATCCATGCTGTGAGAGTGATGCATTGTCAAAACCAATGAGCCACAAACAACAGGAGTACACACACCCATCCTGCACTGATGTTCTAATAGAGTTCCTCTGGATCTGGTTCCCCATACTGCAGGACTTCATCTCATGTCTCTCGCTCTGAGTGACGTCTTCATCCTTCTCTCTCTCTCTCTCTCCTCTGTGAATATTGTCTTTTCTTGTCTCTTCTCTCGTGTATGTGAATGAGTCTCCTCTGTGTGTATGTGAAATCTGTCCTCCTGCCAGGTCTCCATGGTGATGGAGGTCGTGTGACTCAGGCCCTATTCTGTTCGGGTGGCACCTGGAAGCTGCTTGACGTCCTCTTCATCACATTCTTCATATATAACTTAAATCCATTATAATTTTGTTATCCTGTTCAATGCTGTGGTCTGTACTTCGTGTTCTGTCCTCAATACACAATATTTCTTCCATTTTTCCCACCATTAAAGGGATTTTTTAGGTAGTTTTTCCTTATTCAAATCGAGGGTCTAAGGACAGAGGATGTTGTATTGCTGTACAGACTGTAAAGCCGCCTGAGGCTGATTTGTGATTTGTGATATTGGGCTATACAAATAAAATTGACTTGACTTGACTTCCTACCAATGACCACACTCATTGGATTAGCCTGTTTATTTATGCCTTGTATAACCTAATTTGTCACTTCATATCACATCACCTACAGTACATATTTAAGAAGCCTCAAAGTATTCAATACTAAATATATTTATAAAAGACTGCCAAGGTGTGTCTGAATGAACCAGCTAGCTCATGTGGTTAACACTTGGACTGTGCCTCAAATCACTCCTCATTTACTATATAGTGAACTAATGAAATATTCCCACAATGGACCAAAAAAAAAAAAAAAAAAAAAGAGTGTCCATATTATGCAGCACCACACAAGTGTTAGAAAACTCAATTTAATGCTACGATAGACAATGTGAGTGAGTGTGTATTATATTGGGAGTTCTGAATGAGTGAAGGCGGCTCTTCACTTTAATATTGAGCTAGTTAGCCAGCTAGGTAGGTAGCATGTGCACACTAAGCTAAATAAAAGGTGAATTATTGTCAAAAATAACAAACAAACTAGTATATTTATACATTTTACACAACTTATTCAAGTGATTATCGTTTTAGAATTACTTTTAAAATCCAATTTTGGGTTTCATTACATTATGTCAGCGGTCATTTATCCTCTGTTCTGGAGACTACACTTCATCATCTCCATCACAATACTATGGTGGCAGCATATTTATCTAAGCAAGCAAGGTGGATAGAACTTGGGTAAGATAAAGAGTGACTGCTCATTCTTCAAAAGCACACCTCCATTGTGTTACACAAGCAGAAACAAATGGTCGTTTATAAGAGGTTCATTTTTATTTTACCAGGAGAGACAGATGGTCTGTTATGCTGACACTTACATGGTTGGTTCTGGACCTGCGTCCCATGCTGATGACTTTGCTGAATGTTTCTGCATCCACTGCTTGAACTAAATCACAATCTCAAATGGGTGAGTTAATAAATGTCTTATCTTTTTGTACCAATAGATATTTAAAATGCACTGCAGGTACATAACAGCTTGCTTCAGGCAGCTGTTTGAAAAAATATCTTCAGCTGATGTTTAGAATCCTGAGCCAAAAACAAAAAAACAAGAGGCAAAAATGACTTTGATAAATTACATAGAAAATGAAGATGTATAACAATTGATATTGGAAACATTATTAGAAAAAAACAAAATACATTTTTTATTGTTGTTACTGACAGAGATAAATGAATTTAGTGGCTGGCAAAAGTACAGCCACACTGATCAGTCTGTGGCTGTTTTTGCATTCCTCTGGCACAATAGCAAAAAAAAAAAAAAAAAAAAAACTAAATAATGATATTGTGGCAGTCATGCAGGGGCTGTTGCTCTGATATCAGCTTAGCTACAGAAAGAAGAGACTAAAGAGGATGTCTGTCACTCAAAAAGTCATTCAGTGTGAAGTTGGTTAACTTGGAGGAAAATGTTGCCATAGTGGTGAATCTGGGAGAGTAACAAAGCATAGATGGCACCAGTTACATGGAGAACAGCTCCATCTGTTGGCCTCTTTGTGTTTCTAAGACTCCTATTACAAACCCACTACACCAAAAACAGTGGAATAACCCCTCACACAAGCTTGTGCTGCACTACTGTAATATCCACTGCAAAGATGGTGAGGCCAACTGGCTCTTTGTATCTGTTCCTTTCTGTGACAGAGCTCAACCACATTTTACATCAAATCAATTCTCTGTAGGAATTATTGTAAAATAGTGATTAAAAAATATTCAACTTTGCTTCTGTAATATTAGTTTTTTAGTTTTATTTATTCTTATTTACTGATATAATGATGCTAGTATTACTGGTCTGTACAAATCTTGTGGTGTGTATTAAAAACTGTGTCCCAGTTCAACAAGGAATTAAACTGCCAAAACTAATTTTCCAGTTATTTCGGAGCTTTATATGAATGACAGATACTGTATACAGATTTAGATTTAGCAAAATAGACTCTTTGTTGTTTTTAACTTCTTGAAATGAAATGTATAGATATAAGATAAGAGAGACTGGAAGCAAATTTTACTGGATGAAATGTTTGACTTTCAGTGTGAGATGTGGCTGATAAATGACCAGTGCTGATGTTGCGTCCTTTACATGACCATCTGCGAAGAAGACACGCTGTGATTTTCAAACTTGTCATTTGCCGATTTCTCAAAAAAAAAGTGACTTGTTTTTTTCACTCTGACATCGAAAATGGACCAAACCCGTTTCGGTATGGAAGATGGAAGTTTTATTCATTTAAAATACACATTCTTTTGCAATGTATTGCAACAGTTTGTTGAGTGACATTTATAACACTGAACTCTGTAAAGAGTCCATATAACAAATGCACAATGTTCACAGCAGGAATGAGGACAAATAATCTCACCAATTAAGCATTAATAAACTAATTAAAAACTGGAAAATTAGCATGAAACCCAAACAGGACCGACATGTTACCAACTCAAAACAGAAAAAAAATCTACTAATTTACTTTTGACAATATATTAGGCTATATCTGTATATTTTAATTGTTTTCTCTTTCATAAAAAAAAAGATCAGTAGCCAACAAATATAGCATTGAAATACATGCTGCAGTAAAATCTTAGGTTTATTTTCCCACTGAGATAACTAAAGCCTGAGTTGTAGAAAATCTAGTCCCGTTGCTGCAAAAATGGCACTAAGATACTGTTTTCATGCTTTCTCTCCCACAAATATAATAAACAAATACAATAAAACAATTGTAGAATTGTTCTTTAAATGTTCCCTAACACAACACATACCTGCTGGTAGTGTATTAATATGTGATAATAATGTCGACCGTAACAGAACATTCGGACTCTAGCAGGACAATTAATTACTAAATGATCTGAAAAGTGACTACATATTCAAATAGAAATAACTTCAGTTATGTGTTTCACAATTAAAAGTTCAGATGATTTGAGAAGAAACTTAATTTGCATAAGCTTGTTTCTCTCTGTCTCCTTCTTTATGTTGATACAGATGATGTTGCTTCAGTCATAAACTTCATACATGCTAACACCTCATCTGTTCATTGATTAAGCCTGTTAATAGAAGCTAATATTCTCAGTCTTAGTTGTGGTGTATTTTATAAAAGACAAGTCAGATAATTAATACTAAACTTTTTGAAACTAAGTTCAATTACAAGTGCATCCTGGGAAAAAGGAGAGCAGATGAAAGTGAAAAGCAGAACAGGGAGAAAGCTCTGTGATGGATAGTGTCATTAGGTTCAACGTGCAGCAGAAGTTTAAAAGTTGGTTTTGTTTCTGTTTCTTAGATTGTGCAGTGCTACACTTGGCCTGCTGTCCTCGAGCCAAACCACAACCGACCAAGCAGCCAGATTCTGACCCTCCAGAAGGTACCGGCACCATCCCTCTCCAGCAGCTCCTCCCCCAGCCTCCCTCCCTAACTCCCCCTCAAGCTCTTCCTTTCACTTCTCCTCTTCTGTCTTTTTCCCCAGCTCCTCTCCTACCTCCTCCTGGTTTCTCCCTGCTCATCCTGTAGCTGGTTCCTGAGCTCCTCTCTCAGCTCCTCTTCTACTTCATCAACTACTTTTTCCTCTAGTTCCTCTGCTGGCTTGTTCTCTGCTAGCTTCCCTTCAAGCTCTCACCCTGAGGCATCCTCTCCACTGCCAGAGGATGAACACTGAACCTGTGTGCTGCTGGACAATCACAACATCACTGTCAGAAAGCGACTAACAGCAAGCTCGCCTGAGAGAACTGAAGAACCTCCACTGACAACCACTGGCCCTGAGCCCTGATGGGTGAGGAACCTGCATGGCAGCAGGGGAGGTAAGAGAGCTGCTGGACCTCAGGAAGGTGACCCTCCAGGGAATTGTTCTCTGAAAAATGTATTTAAATTTTGATTTGATGTGATCTCATCTGAGCGCATTTTATTTGAATAACTTACTAGATTGATCTTGCACTGATGAGAGCAATGCTCATGTGGCTGGACTCCAGTGCAGGAGTCCACACTGGGGAACAAAGGGGAGGAATGGAATTGATTATGTTGTTGGCAGTACCAACGGGGTAATCAAAGGGAGAAAAACTGTATGTTTACATAGGCATTTAATAAATAGCCGTCCCAGAAAATGCACTTATATAATCGATGAAAAGTTTATCTGTGTTTTTTTTAATTATTCAGGCCATTCTTTGTGTAACTCTAAGACTCCAGAGTTTAAGAAAAATACACCACAGATGTGAACAGAGAAACACATCCAGTATAAGAATGTGTTTCAGACAAATGACACCCAGACAAACAAAAAGGTAACAGCTTTGGCTCTATAGATGTTTTAGTATCTACAGTAATACTGTTGTCTCAGAAAAAGCAATGATTCTTTCTTTTCCTTCAGAGTTGTATTGATTTGCTATTGGTGACTCTAAGAACCCGAAAGATGAAAAAAAGACTCCAGACTTAAAAAAAAAACAACACAAAAACACCTACAGGAGTCTCAGGGTGACAAAAGAGATGAGAAACAGCTCCACTGATGAGAAACTAGACCAGTCCAAGAGAAGAGATGCTCAGATAACAAAAGGTTCATCCATGGGATAAAGTGGCTCTATAGATACTTTGCGTTCACATCAGTGTACACGTTTATAAGAAAATGCATTGATTTATCACAGAATCAATGAACGGTTTAACGTTTAATTAAATGTTCATTCAGGGCTGTCTTTGGGTGACCACAAATGATAAAAACACATAGCTGCAGCATAACAAAGGAGAGAGAAGAACAGTCTCAGGGAGAGAAAAGAGAAAGTAACAAAAAAATGAAGCAATAGTGGACATAGAACAGCATGGGGAGGTGTGATAGTATGCTAATTACATTATGTTTTATTATTTTGTGGGTTAATAATCAGAATTGTAAGGTTAGATTTCAGACACCATCTGTGTGTGTGTTTGTCCAGTTAACCTTGTAATATTGGTTATTTGAGCAGAGTGCTAGCAGCTGGCAAAGGAGCTCTGCTACGTGATTGAACACACTCCATTTGAAGATGCAGCATGAGGAAGTTGGCAGAGAACACTCAGGGCAGTCCAGCTGACAAAGTATAAGATTTCTATATTTAACATCAAATAGTGCCTCAAATAAAAAAAAAGTCAAAACAAGAAAAAAATATTTTTGGACTTTTACTTTTAATGTTTTAAGTTGGAAAAAGCTTCCCTGTGGTCCACAAGAATTTGACCAAAAATCATGTTTCATTTATGTTTGTGAAATAAACACCTGTTTGCTCCGCACTTTACCACTGCCTCACGCCTCCTGCAGTGTAAATCCAGATGTTGTGACGGTTCTGATAAAACACTAACAAGCCACCGAGAAGGCAGGATTAAAATGAGGCAGATGTCGGCGACTGGCAAGCAGTCAGCAGAGGCAAGCAAATCTGAACATGCAGCAGCCGGACGAGAAGAGAGGCCAGACGCTTTGGCTACAGTGGCACAATAGATGATCTGATAGCGGGTAATGGGAGAGAAGCTTGATAGTGTGGCTTGATATGAGATTAGGTTTAGCTGAACCCGTTCTAAACCACAGTTTAGCTAGACAGATACAGATACAGCTGGTATAGAATGTTCAACCTATCCAACATCATCTTTCTGTCAATACGTACAGAAATCAGTTAAAGATAAATTATCAGTACGGTACAAAAACTCCCTTTTTCCATGGGTGGGTGGGGGTGGGCCATAGAAGGACAAACACAATTGATCAGTAATTGATCAGTGCAGCTATACCCTGATGGGTAGACCTGTTTTAATAAGAACTACAATCTGAAAAAGCCTGATGGCATCCTTGGTCCCTGTAAGCTGTCTTCAATTCCAGCTATGTCACATTGAAACTAAACTTAAAATGACCCCTTTTCAAAGCACAACCTCTGTAGTCCTCTGATTACCTCTTGTTACTGCAGTCTAAGGTCATGTCAGAGGTCATGCTTTTAGTTCCTGTTATGTGGTGTATGTGGGTGGGGCCAGTTCCTGGACTGGAAGTAGCCCCTGAGTCCTTCCAGGTCCACGGGAGGGAAGTAAGCTCCGATGCGTTTTCTCAGCCACCACTTACCCTGTGCCGCACTGGCAGTGCCCGGATAACTGAACTTATACCTGAAATGTTCACCTCGAACCCACCTGAGAGGGAGAAGAACATGGAAAGGAGTATCATGAGCCAAGGAAGTCCAGCTGACAAAAATAGCATTTTTGGTCTACTACAGCATACACAGAGTATCTGCCAGGTAAATCACATCCTGTATTTTCCTTTGAGAAAAGAAATTATTAAAAAAAAGGGAGAAATGTATATTTCCGCCTACGTAGATGGAGACCTTCTTTTGATAGACCAAATCAACTCTTGAATAAAGTGATATTGTGGCATTCTATCATAGGCAGAGCAGATGGTCACACTGAGCCTGATTGCATCCTGCTACACATCACGAGAACAACAGACTCTGAACAACAACCTGCATTAGCTTTCCTGCTAAAGTCTTGTTCTTATCTAACTTATAAACATGTAAGTTTGTAGCCAAACAAACATTCACTGGGGAAAAGTGCACCGCTAATGTCAGTTAGGAGGCTATATAGCTAAGTAGCTCCTCAGCTGCACATTAAACAGCATGTGTATCTGGCTGGTGTAGTTCTTATTCTTCAAAACAGTGACAGTGTTAGCTACAGCACAAGTTTGATTACTTTGTATCTTGTTCTGTATGGTGTAACACCAACACTCTGGCAGCCACCCAGCTGCTGTCAATCAAACACAGACACCGACACGACCCTCCAGCTAGAGGAAAAGGAGCCTTTCTGATATTTTCTCAAATATTTCCCCAATAATACAAAACTACACACCTTAAAATCATGTTGACATACAGTATTGTTAATTGATTCCATGGACAAGTCTCTGGTGTGATAGCCTCATCACATCCAATCATTATGAACTTAATGGTTCAGTCACTATATAGCATCCCTACTATTTGTGTTTATTTTTCAAAATAAATAAAAAAAGATGATCTGCTCTTTGCATCAACAGAGGGGGCTATAGGACAGAGAATATTTTCTCCAAGGAGTATTGGATTGCTATTTGATTGATTACACACATTAAATGACAGATATTTCTGTTAACAGAGATTGTTCTTTATAGAACAAATATACTATTTCAGAAATTAAAAGTGGAAGTGTTTACCTGGGAGCATCTCCGCCTTGGAAGGGGTTGTGGTCGAGCAGGGAGAGGACTGTGCTATCGTTCGCCAGCAGGCGTCCTGCTATGTGGATCACCCACTCACTCTGCTCATAGGTCTGTATGAGAAATGGAGACAGTGTAAGAAACTAAAAGAAAATCACAGAAAGAAAAGGAGCAAATAATAACACAGGATGTGAAAGAGGCATACATGTGAGAATGGAGGACACTTAGAGAGAGACAGACAGAGAAAAACAGGAGTATGCCACAAGAAATGGACACACACAGATGTAGAGTGACTAAAAGATTAATAGACAGAGTTCAAAAGTGACAGAGACAATACCAAATGTCAGCTTAGTCGAAGTCAACACATGAAACTACTGCCCCCTAGTGTCTAGGCACAATAGGTGGATACTTGATGCAGCATGCAGAACTGAACAGCCGATGCTCTCAACAATATTTTGGCTCGAGTCCTAAAACTGAAGTCATGAGAGCTGGTGCAACGGTGAACTCTTACACCATCTACAAATGTCTGTTTTTGTGTTTTAACCTAATTAAATTAAAACTGTATGGAAGTACAAGGGTACTTTCACAAAAACAAATGCATCAGGAATAATTTCATCACAATTCTTGTATTTTTTTGGAATGGAAATCTAACATCTTAGGATAATGAATAACAACATAAAATATTTATAGTTTAAATACAAAAAAAAAAAAATCTGTATTCAGCTTTCAGCACCAATATCAGCCAAACCCAAATACATCATCTCCTGACCTTTAGACTGAGAACTGCAGTTGTTCAGAATCTCACCTGGAAGGCAGCAAACCACATGAGCCAGTCCAGGCGGTAGTGGTAAGGTGATATGAGGCATGGCCGCCGGTAAACGTCTCCTGGCTTACACAAGAACTGGTACTCCTCCCAAATTGCCTCTGGGTCCTTGGGATCCTGACTCAGAGTGCCCTGGAAAATCACCTCAGTTCGTTCCTTGGTGATGCTGCAAAGAGAAGGGGGGGTAAGGGGGAGTTTAAAAAGTAAAGTGGGTACAAACGTTTGGATTGGAAAACAAGGTCGAAGGGTGGACGGTTGATGAAAACATGTATTATTCTTATTAAGAAAACAATAATGTGTGTCTGATTTGTTTTTTCTACAAAAATCTATAATTAACATCTTAAAATCTTTAAATTGGCATCTACTCCTTCTCCTTCATTAAAAAATCCAGAATCAGTGAATATGTAAAAATATTTGATCTCAAAAGTTTCTCTGCTTTTAAAGATGTCTCTTAGTTCACTGTAAAGCCCATTGTCAGTGTAAGTGCACCAAAGGCTTCAAGTTTCGCACTTGTATAAGTTGCATCCTAGTCAAATGAAGAAACACCTCAACCCCATCAAATTTATGCTGATGTTGGCAGCCTTAGAACTCTTAACTAGCTGAAGGAGGACATCTGCTCACAGACTTGTTTGTTTCATCAACATCTTCTTTATTTAAAAAGCATTGTGCTGAATCAAAGCCCATTTCGACGTAAGTCTTTAAACATGGGCCAAACAGAAAAACTGGGCTGAAAACCACTGTTTATATATTTCCAAAAATCACAAGGCATCCTACAGTATAATCACATCATTTGGTAATCAAATCATCGTCTATGTCACCTGCGTTGCCAGCTGTGTTTGCTTGACACATTATGGCACCATCTTGTGGATGAATTAAAACACATCAATCCAGCCAAAAGAATAAATGAAAAATCAAGAAGACCCTTCCTTTTGCTGTGTTTTTTTGCCATCTGTGAAGAACCAAGTATACAGCTCTGATGATTCAGAGCTTGTCTGGGTTGTTGGGATTTCTGTGTAGGCGATGGTCAACAAGATCGCGTCCCGCACAGTCATGGATACACACTGTTATCTCAATGGTTAATAGGGTCTCTCTGGAGCTTCCTGAGCTTCATTGCTTGTACATCTTTACAGTACATTTCTGTTGTTTCTCTAACCTTCTTCTCTGTCCTTCATGACAGGAAGATTTCTCTCAGTTGAGCAGATTGTTTTTGTATCTCAATTTCTGTGACAGCAAGTTGAGATTTAGTTTCTTGAATGATGAGCAGCATAAAGTTTTTCTTTGGCAAAATTGTTTATTATCGCTCCCAATGGTGGGTTCTCTCTGAATTCTGAAACCTCATACATTTGGCTTTCCAGTAATCTGTTAGTGTTAGCGTTCACTTTTCTTCTGTAGCCTCTCCAGGTTGACAATCAAAGAATCTGTTGTTTCCATGAATGATAGAGATTCCAATGGAGCCATCAAACTGAATGCTTTCTGAATCTTCATCTGAGAAACTCAATGTAGATGCTCTGTTGTCCGTCAAGTCATCAATATCACTGTAGGATGCCATGTTTTGGGGGAGGGTTAGAGGCTAAGTTTAACTATCATTTAGTTTTGATACCATTTGTTGGACATTATATTGCAATGCAGGTGACACATGATGGCTTGATTACCAAATAATGTGATTATCTTATGAGATGACTTGTAAAGTTAAAAATGTATAAAAAGTGGTTTTCAACCCAGAATTCCTGTATGGCATTATGACCCCAGTGACTCCTGACTTTACCTGCCAAAGGCCCCGTAGGTGTTGACGATGCGCATCGGGTCAAAGGAGGTGTTCATCACTTGTGTGGAACTCAGCAGATTCATCACAACGGGGACGCTCAAGTAGCCAATGAGAACACCCAAACTCACGTTCACCACCCGACGTATCAGCATACCTGACACACACACACACACACACACACACACACACACACACACACACACACACACACACACAAGAGAAGGGTTAGAATAGAGTAGTGAAACATCTGTCTTCATTACATCTCAAATTTCTGACTATAGGGGATATAGGATACAGTTTTTTTTTTAAATAAATAAAAACAAACAAACAGAATGAACAGAACTATGGCTCAGCTCCAGTCTGTTTGTCCATGCGTTACACACTAAACACTACTCTGAGCCAAATTTGATGAAATTTCAGAGAGTGATGCATGTCATTGCTCCTGTTTGGCTAAAGAGCTGCCACAATGTTTGTTTACTTGTTAAATTCCATTGACTTTTAGAGAAGTAATGCATCTCATGGCTACATTCCAGGATTTCTTAATAAAACTGAGAGGTCTGGGGGAAAACTGTAATTACAACTTAAATCACGGTGACATATTTGTTAATGCCTGCCCAGGAAAGGATTCATCACTTGTTTACTGGTGCCTTGTTTGTTCCTGTGCGGGTGCAGAGTCGATGCTATTAAGAGTAGAAGTCTCTGTGTGAATACTGAATGTGTGTGTGATCACTTTTATACTTCCTCGGTGGAAAAGCTGACCGGTTGGATCATGGGACGGCTGGTATTGACAAATGTTGGCCACGTCACTACCTTCCTACCTGTGTCTGCATGCTAATCCCAGGCATGTTAAAGGCATCAACATAATCCAACTAAAATGTCTCGACTTTAAGGCTGGAGGGCAGGACTTTTACATATAAATGAACGTCTGTTACATTCTAGCCCTTGCCAAACGAGTTCACACAATGCTGATTAAGTCTATCACCACCAGATAAATGGCATCTTTCCCACGCTGGCACACTAGTAGTGATTTTATATCAACCTGTAATGATTGGTTTGCCAGAGCTGAAGGGCGCCCATAGAGCCCAGCCAGCTAACTTAGAATTTAGCCCTTTACTAACTCGACCATTTAACTATTTACTCTTACTGCCAGAAGGGGGAGACAAAAGTTCCGCACTGCAGGTTTAAGACAGACTTTCTGGGTCTGTTCAAATGATTAAAACATGGTCACACTCCAGGTATAAGCCTATTTTATATTCAACATCCTACACTAATGGGTCCAATGTGACCAATTAGAGAGGGGCCACTATAACACATGTAGCACATTTGAACCAGTCTGTATTGTAAAAATGTAAGCAGAATCACATTAAATTCCAATAAACCATATGTCATAGTTTTCCCAGCTACTCAGCTGTCCAAATGCTAATCCCTTTTCTTCCCATAATTCCCTCTCCAACATGACTAAAGCCACTTTAAGTAAGTTATACCCATTAGCCTCTGTCTTGACCCGTTTCGTAATAAAAGTTCAGTTCCAAAATGAGGTACCAACTATATGACAGAAAAAAAGACTGGAAAAAAAGTTGAAAATGGAAAGTGAAAATATATATTATCTAAAATGTACATGAATCTTAATACCTTTGTTGGGTTTGGGGGTGCGTCCAGCTGCATCCTCACTCTGTATCTCCAGCACGGCCTTCTTGGCTCCACGTGCAGAGTAGAACAAGAAGCCTAGAGATGCATCATCAAAACAGGCCAGACTGGGAACAATGGTCAGCCAGTTGAGGAAACTGAGGTTCCCACTCACTATAAGAACCACCTGCCCAGAAGAGACAAGGCAGAGAGAAAAGACTGAAACAGAACTCATCCTTAAATAACCACTTGACTGAATTTTTGAGTGAGAGTATCAACTAATTTTGAGCCAGGCAAACTTGACGTACGGTAACTCTAAAACCCACTGCACATGATGCACAAATTTAATCTAAATTTACAGCGACAGTTAATTCAATAAAACAAAGATAAATGTAATAAAACCCCCTTAAATCAGCCATTAAACCTGTCTAATGTAATAGTGTTCTGACTGACTTCAAATGAACTAAATGAACTCACGTGTTTGGATTATTTTTGAATATATTCTAAGCAAAAGAAAAAACCTTTAAAAACCTATTGTACTTTCTGAAATATGCATTGTCGCAAAGTTGAAAACCGGGCAGCTTTTCCTAGTTAATGAAAAGTTTTTATTTTGGAGAAAAGTGGTTTTCAAAGGACAGCAGAATGCCTCAAAAACACTTTTCTTCCACTTACCTCTTGTGTTTTTGGTTTAATTGTTTCCAGAGAGTCTGAGATTTCTACCTCCATCCCAATACGATGGAAGGAAATGGAATTTTGTTTGTGATGCTTTAAAAGAATGACCCTAAACAATTCAACAGCAGTACGTCCTTTCAGAAAAATATCCCGGTTACCAAAGAAATAGTCCCCATCAATTATTATTATTTTGAAATGATATCTCAAACCCTGTGAAAACAAACCTATAATATCTGCATGACTTCATACCACATGTGAGAAAATGTTTGTTTTTTTTGTAATTTGGGTGAACCAATCCTTCATTAAAAGCTATTGTGAAAGCTATGAAACCATACAACTCTAAATTCAAATCTGTATCTGTAGAAATACGGCGTTTGCTCACAAACTGTCACCCTAAATAGCACCTGTTCTCTCTATCAGCAGGTCCTGTGTGTCAATGCATCCTTTCAGATACCTGGAAAAGGATCTGGATTGCTCCGTTGACCATGCACATCCTCCTGCCCAGGAAGGTGAAGAAGGGGGCAATGAGCTCGATGAAGTGGTTTGATAACACCTCGAAGCTGTGGAACCACCGTGGGGAGCGATGCAAGTAGTAAGATATGGGATTGGGAACAGGCTGGGTCTGAGAAAAGATGGCGGGGCAAAGAACGGAGAGAGAGTGAAAAAATTAAACCCAGATTATGCAACAGTGTTTGTTGATGCCAGAGACGGGGCTTTGTGCAGAGCTCTATCCATTGATTAACAATCATGAATGGATTTTTGTTCCACTCGGTTTCATGTTCTACCAAACATGTTCTAAACATAACCTGCTTGGACTCCTGAAGATGCGATTTTTTTGCTGTTTATTTGGCACTAAACTCTTGTCTCAGGTCAGGATGGAGAGTGATTTATGGTGCCGCACCTTGGGGGAAATATTTCCATGTCTAAATTAAGATGGAAGTTTATTTAAATGAAAGGTGTTCACACAGGGCTGTGCAGTGTTTGTGTACGTATGATTGAATGTGTGTACGTGTGAGGTAGTCATATGCAAACCATGTAATAGCTGAACATGCAAACAGTGTCAAGTAAGGTGGCGAAAAATAAATATAGCACAGAAATAGGAAATAAGAAGACAAGACTGCCAGCACACCGGTCTATACTCTTATTGTTTTTATGAATCAAAGAAAAAAAAACTGGGGATTACTTAACCTGTACCTCACCAAAACACCCCTGGAAATCGAAGGGGAAGGACAACCAAACAACCCTACCTGCTACATTACAACAAACAAACTGAAGCAAACAAAATGCCAGCTATGCCGAAACACCTACGCAGCCCCCTGAGAGTCAGGGCAGGAGGAAATCTGCAAGTTTGAAAGCGAGCAGTGTGTCAGAGAGGGTTAATGAGGCCTCACCTGGCGCCAGTGGCTTCCGGTGCTCTGTGTGTATATGTGTGTGTATGTGTGTGTATTTGTGTGTGTGTGTTTGTGTGTGTGTGAGAGTGTGTGTGTATGGAAATCTACATTACCCCCAAGTCCGTTGACAGAGTTGAGGTTGGAGCAGGTCAGGGAAACTGACCAAGCATGGAATATTGTAAAATGTTAGTTTGTTGTCAGGTGACAGCAATTTTCTAGTACACCTCATTAAGTTATATTTGAAACAGCATGTAATTACAGGAGAAGAATTCCCATTTAAAGCATGTATTTCTTTCAGTTTAAAGTGACACCTTGAAACTAGTGTTTAACAGTGGCCACTGTGACAACACAAGGCATTTGAAATACCAGAATAATGCTGAAATGTGGTTGATCAGTAGTACTAGAAGAAAAGAGTCATAAAGTCAGTGAACTGATTTGTTAACATTAGCTAACATTAGTCACCATAAGTTACTTGTCATATCAGACCAAGTGAGGCTGTAGCAGCAAATCCTGAGTGTACTAAATTGAGCAAGGGTGCATTTTACTGCTTATAGATTTAACATTTCATTTGTAAGAGGAAAATACACAGTATAATGGTCTCATACATTTTGAACTATTGCAGTGATTTGATATTAGCTCTAAATAAAACTCCCTTGGTACTCTTAATCCTACTGAGAATCAATACCCAACTCTACAGCTCAACGCAGCTTTCAGCTGTTTGCTCGTATATTTGATTCAGCCCCAGTGGCTCTCACTGTTACCTCAAATACAACTGGTACTGGACTTTATATTCATCACAATAACACCTTACGTCATCATGGAATTGTTTTGAGGCATAGATTAGTGCATTAGTGCATAGAGTAGCGTAGAATATGGCAGTGCCTAATGTGAGTGTGTAACGAGTGTGCGGGTTGAGCGAGCGGCAAAAAAGTGACAGTGAATGTGAGCAGAACAGAGGAAAAGGTTAGCGATAAGTTGTCAATCTGGCAGTAAATGCAGAGCACAGGCTACAGTGTGTCAGTTATTAAATGCCAAAATTTTCACCTGTTGTTTCTCTAACTTCTGGAAAAGTGAAGCCTCGAAGTTAGCAACAATGGGTTAGCCAAATCTGACCAACCTCACCTAAGGTGGACCAGCTAATTCTCATTTTAGTGTCAACCTCAGCTGCCCCTAAACAAAATGGAGAAATCTCAGGTCCCCCCCCCCCCCCCCCCCCCCCTACCAAAAGCAGTCAGTCTAGGAGAGACACTGAACATAGTAGCCTGTCTTTTGTAGAGAAACATTTTGAGAATGCAGAGTAACCAGGTATAAATTAAGCATTTCTATTCTAAAACATAATAACCATTGTAGGATTACTTAAAGTGAATTTCCAGCATTCCTTAAAGAAACTAAAACATATCAGTATCTGTATGTAGGTACAAACAGTCACTTGTACACACAAAAGCCTACTAGACACTCATTGACACATAACAGAATTCAAAATAGAACAGAAACACACAAGGACACAATTAAGAGAGTTGAGAGAGACTGTATACATGCAACAGTATATATAACAGTACAGTAAATTGGAGGCCACGCCATACTGATTCACATGTGAAAATATCCAGCTGACATTTTCATGTTACAGATGATTCTCCTCGTTAAAGTTCATCAAGTACACATGCTGCCACGACTGCAGGTCCACATTTTCCTGCATTTCTGCTAAACAACTGCTGCATCTTTTACCATTAAAATATGAATGGTATAAGCAACATGATTTAGCCCTGGGTTCCTTTCGGCCATTGGAATTTGAAACCAGTGGATTATTGGATTGCTCAATTAGATTTTGTTTTTGTGTAAATTGTCACTGAAAGGCTCAATGTTTCCCAGAGTTTCCTTTACCGCTGCATAATTATGGTGGGTCACCCTGTTGAAAAGAAGTATGATCATTTAGCCTGGTTTCAATGTGGAGTTTTAATGTTCTGTGATAGTGCATGTTCTCTGCCAATTTCTGTTTTTCTACTTTGAGCAGAACAAAAATTCCAGAAATGTGAATGCCCATGTAATGGTGAATCTAACTTTATGCAGAGTGATTAAAAAATCTGGTTTAGATGCAACAGAAAGGCTGAAACTGATCCATATTTTACACGAGAGTTGGCATAATAAATTTGTACAGTGGATAATTTGTTGATTTGTTCAATCTCATCTCATTTCATCTTTGAGGACTGCTAGCCTACTGTTCTCTGTGGCAATAGCAATGCTAGAACTGCTAAAACTGCTAAAACTGTGGGAACTACAAATCATCAAATAAACTAGATTTACAATGTAGAACAGCAGAAAATCCACTGAAATATGTTCCCAAATTAAATGAAAAAGGAAGTGACCTAACTGCTTCAATCCATATTTAAGTATATAATTCCTAATTTACTTCCTCTAAAGTCACATATGGGTATATAATTGCCAACTACACCAGTTATCCAATCCCACAGGAGCCAGAGCATAACAGTCTATCACTCTTTCACATTGTATTTCACACTGTGTGAGAGTCTATATTGTATTCACTATGTGTGTGTGTCATATCCAGTCATCCAGTCCCATAGGAGCCAGTGTATTCCTGTCTATGTTAATTACAGAAGACGGCCCTCCTCCCTCTGTGGCTTGGTAACACAGAGCAGTGTGGGTCAGAGTGGTTGAGCGTCCCACAGGGGAAAACCAAACACGGGATTTGCACAACCTCACGGTCTGTGTAAGAGGCTGATTTATTGAAACTCATGACAGCGGTTACTGTAATGTGCTGCCCTGGTGTGGTTAGCCTGATGTGAGTTCACTGCTCTCTTGTCATTATTTAGGAGACAAAGCTGAGGCATAATGTTTACGTATAAATGGATCAGTCTTAAAAGGTCAGATTGTCAAAAAAAATACAAAAAACAGGCCTTTGGGAAATTTAGAAACTAGCATTTCAGAGAATGATTTGGGTTTTTTTCTTTAGTGATCTGCCCTCAAGAATAATTCAAAATAATACTGTGCTGCAACAAGTGTCATCCTAACTGGTGATTTGCTAGATTTCGTGAAATCTTTGACGCTCAGAGTTTTTGTGCTCGGCTTCCCACAGGTCAGTAAACAGCCTTTGGATTTTATGTTGAAAACATCTCCTTCCTCAGTCATCATAGGTGTCACTGCCTGTGATAACCATCTAGATATACTTCACTTTTGTTGGAAACATTACATGCATCGCTTTCTGTGCACTAGAAGATTTTTTCCAAGACATAACTACCAGGAGTCAAGTGTTTAGAGCAGAAAACTAAGCATATCTTTGTTATAGCTACACAGTGGTTCTTATTATTTGTGACAGATGGTGGAGAAGGTGATGATAACTCTGTTGTGACTCAATCCACACAAAAAAAGTTCTGTTTTGACTCCAAAATGTTGTAAGCATATGTTTGTTAGTATTTGTGCACATGCTGACATGTCCACCACTTTGGCTGAGACTGAAATATCTCAACAGTTATTTGATGAAATGTGGTACAGACATTAATCAACCAAGACATGTGAACCAGCCTCAGCTTTAGTGCTAATAAGCAAATGTTTGCATGCTATTTAAGAAGTCCTTTATCCCACATGCCACCAGTATTCTTAACTATGCAAAGTGACTGATGACATGTAGGCCACAGACATTTGTTTTTAATCTGCCAATTTTCCATCCATCTGTTCTATTCTATTCTACCCTATACCAAGCTAAATTAACATGTTAGCATGCTGATACCAGCATTTAGCTGGTGAAGAACAGCATCACCAAAACACAGGGAAACACACTTCCTCTGAAAATTACAAACACACACACACTTGAAGATTACATGTACGCACCTCGTAGTGATAGTCCATGCAGGTCAGGTCTCTCCAGCATTTGTCGCCTCTGATTTTAATAAGACCCTGAACAAAAAGAAAAACAGAAAACATACACACATCTGTCAGACTTGATTAATGCTTGCTCTGCCTTAAGACATTACAGCAACAACCACTGGTGTTGTAACTCATGTAAAGTAAGCAACTGTCAACAGTCCATTAGAAAATCAGATTACAGACTGCTGTCATTTAAATCACATACTCAGTTGAAGCTCCCAAAGAAACCAGAAGCTACAAAAGCACTGACCTCCACTAATAAATAACTCAATTCACAAAAAAGCCACTGAGCTGTTAGCCGAGATGGAGAAGAAAGAGGAGGCATGATCAGTGGAAGATAAGAATCTGTAATCCGTACAGATAAACACATAAAAGATGAATAGATAGAATGAATTTAGAGGACATCAAGAAAGCTGCACTATGTTGGACTGGGCTCTTAGTTCTAGGATAGGATAAGCAGCAGGATTGAATTAAGCCGTACATTTGTACATGTAAGACTATAATATTAAAATACCAGAGTGTATGGTTGCTTTGGAGTAAATTTATACTGTACATCTGTAGTTAGATTAATGTGTAGGGTAATCAATGGAATAGATTTGAAGAGTCATTTGTTTCTGTCTTGAAGCTTTGGCAGAAATGTTCACTTGAATCAGATTTCTTCTGAAGGGTGAGTACTGATCATGTATATATTTGTTATCTGATCTAGTGCTTAAACCAGCTTGTGCTCTCTTGCTCCTGCACATCATAAAGAGGATGACAAGACCATTTAAAAATGAACCTTGGGAACTTAAAGAGAAAGGAACAAAAAAACAAAGGGAGAGAAGTCAGAGCCAGATAATGTATGTGTCACTGTTCTTGCATTTACTGTATACATTACATATGATCCAATAATGGCTAAAATGATTAAAATTAAGATTCTGCTAACACGGAAATGTATGTTTGTTCCTCTTTTCTCAAGGCTAATGCTTGTTTGTTTCATCACCTCATCTCTGTCATTCATTCATATGTCAGAAACCCCGATTTTCACCTAATGTGCTAACATGTTGATCTCCAGGAGTCACTTTTGAGATGTCAAAAGCTTTACTGTTTCTAATGAGAACACTGCTGCTAAGGTATAAATAACAAAAAATGGACCCCCTAAACATTCCTTCCTGTTCACATTTTCTAAAATGGTGAGTGAGTCTTCTGCAGGAAGAAGAGAGGCAACAAAGATAAGGTTTGATAAGTTCATACAATTTGGATTTCTTCTGTTTTTTTGTTTGTTTGTTTGTTTTTTTCATTTATTGGGGACATTTGTTAGTTATAATAATTTGTCAATGCAAGAATGACATAAATGAAAGGATATGATGATACAATAAATACATATCATATAGAAACCATCAGACTAACTGAAGAGTCTTGATTAAAGTGGTATACCCACACTATATCTGAATAGTCAGTAAAACCTTTGATACAGCTCAAAAATTATACTAGCGCCACTATATAATAAATAAAATTAAATTAAAATGAAAAATGGTTGTATAGTCAGACATTATGTAGCAGAACATGTCCTATTTGGAGAGATGCTGGTGTTCTGTGTCATTAATCTTCATTTGACACATTTGACCACACTACTGGAAAGTGAGTAAGAATTAATGTTTGAACAATTTGAGAAATGCTTTGTGGTAAAAAATTAGCATATCTCTTAATAACTGCCAGACCTCTCTTCATAACTGTGACAGTTTTTTCAATCTGATTTGACCACTTCAATCTGCTTTCTAATATTATTCCTAGGAGTTTGGTTTCCTCTGCTTGTTCCACAGGCACTCCCTGTACAGACATTTATACAGTACATGTGATCTAAATGCAACACTTTTTGTTTTAATAGATTAAGAACTAGTGTGTTATTCCATGCCCACATTGCAATTGATTGTAATGCCTTATCCAAAGCACTAGACAATTAACCAATTGATAAATATAATGTTGTATCATCTTCATACAAAACCTCTCTTGCTTGATTTAGAACAAGAGGAAGATCATTGGTGAAGATAGAGAATAGTAGTGGCCCCAAACAGCTTCCTTGTGGTACACCACATTGTAACTCTTTCATATTTGAAAAACTACCATTATAAAATACATATTGCTTTCTATTAGACAAAAAACTGTTAAACCAGCCTTTAGTGTGAGGTGCAAATTTGTAACATTTAATGTATCTAACAATAATTTATGGTCCAATACATCAAAAACTGAATGAAAATCTAGTAATACTGCCCCCACAAAGTCATTATTGTCAATATATTTATATATTTATATTGTCAATAAGGCTTTCTATCTCAATCTGTTCTATCTCTATCTCATTTTTGCATGCACGAGTTCCTTAATCTGAGAAATTCATGGATGCATTTGTCATGAGCAGGCTGAATTATTGCTCTCTGTTTTTGGGTCTTTCCAACAAAACAATCTTTAGTAATTTCCCAGATTACAATTTATCCAGAGCTGAGCAACATGAGTTCTAACCAGGACAAAAAGATCAGACCATTTAACTCCAGTCCTCCGGAACCTTCACTGGCTACCCGTTGTTTTCAGAATACTCTTCAAAATCCTCCTTTTGGTTTACAAAGCTTACTGGTCTGGCTCCACAGTACATCTCAGAAATGCTGTCAGTTTATAACCCCAGCAGGTCTCCGGTCACAAGTTGGAAATCTCCTCCATGTGCCTGGAGCACTTTCAAAGTTTGGTGAGATGGCATTCAGTATTTATGCGCCTAAAGAATGGAACAGTTTGCCTGCTGAACTTAGACTTGCTCCAACACTGTGTTCTTTTAAAAACAAATTAAAGACCTTCCTTTTCAGTCAAGCATCAGTCAGCATCACACAGTATGTTTGTTTGTATGCGTGTATGTATGTGGTTTTATGCATATGTATGCATGTTTTTGTTCATTTGCACATCTTTGCTACTTCTTTTTGTTAATGTAAAGCACTTTGAGCTGCTTTTGTATGAGATGATGCTACACAAATACATTTAAATTTGAAATTAATTGAATTGAATATATAAGGCAGTCATCTGTCATCAGTATTAATGCTCTTCCAGTTGAGTGCCTTTTGTGATAGGCATACCGAATGTCAGTAGTTAAATTATTTTCTTTCAAAAAACACTGTAATTGCACTGTATTCACAAACTATCTTTTCCAGCAGTTTACTGAGAACTGGTTGCAGACTGATTGGCCGACTGTTTGTACCACTAAATCCCTCTGCTGCATTTTTTGTAGAGGAGTAATTTTTGCTTCTTTCCATGCTGAAGAGAAGACACTGTTTTCTATGCTGGTGTTAAAGGTGTGGCAAACAGGTCCAGCTAAACAGCTGGCCACCAATTTCAAGAACTTTTCATCTAGATTATCAATGTCTCCTGGTTGATCAGTGTTTATAGTTGATAATTGTTGTTGTTTTATATTTATTTATTTCATTCAAATTGCAAAGAGGAATTGTCTTTTATAAGTTGTTTAATTCTGCACTCATGTGATAGGGTATGATTCATAGATGTGATCTCAATTTGTCGACTTTATTGATAATTATTTGCAATTTCCTGTTTGCAATACCTTTTACCGCACTTCTATCAACCATAATGCTTCACAACTCATTATCAATCTATGGTGCCCTGACATTTTTTACATTATATTTTTTTGATACATGCATGTTTGTCCACTGCAGAGTAAAATGTGTTTTCAAAAGTCTTAATGGCATCATCTGGATGATCTTCCTTGTATACATCAGACCAGCATTATTTAGTGATCTTTTAGAAATTATTTTTGGTTTCTTTTTAGGTACCTTTGCTTTCCTAGTTATAGCCATTATGTTGTGATCACTACACCCAATGGGAACAGATACACCTATCCACAGTATTTGTAAGATGCAGTCTATGCAAGTAGATGTTCTCTACCAAAAACTGTTTTTATGGATTCTTGTTGGTTGATTAATGACTTGTGTTAAATAATGTGCATTAGTTACATTGAGAACTTTACTCTTTAGTGGACAGTCCTGCAACATCACATTGATGTTCAGGTCACCCATTAGATACATTTCATTTCCAGTGTCACGAATGCTGTCAATTCACAATTCACTCAGATACAAGCTGTTTGTACATGTTGGCCTGTAACAGCATCAAACCACTAGTGCTTTGACATACAGTAATTGAACCTAGAACCACAAGTCCTCCAAACTAAAAGGCATAAGGTTGATGGGTTGCTGTGACTGCTAAAATATGGTTATTATTTGTAATTAATACATCTGTTATTTCAGTAAGTTTGTCCCTGAGACTGAGAACATTAATATAAGCTAGTTTCAGTCCTTTCCCAGGTAATTTGGCTAAAACTGTCATGATTTATCAAAATTTTGATTTTTTTCCCCCGGATTTCTCAAAGGCACTGAAGGAAACACTATGCCTTACATTCCATTTTTACTTGCTTTAGTTTCATGTTAGTGCCATTTTTGACTTGTGATGGTAGATATGTGATATGTTTCTCTGGCAGCTCCTGTTGCAGTCGGGAGTTCTTTCCTTTTTTGACACACAGCCTCTGGAAAGTCTTCCTTTAGATAGATGTTTGTACCTTTGAGGTATTTTGCCTTCTCCTGACCACCCTGGGTCTTGGCCAGGTGGAATTCCCATTTTAGCCGTGCCACTAGCATGGCTAAAAGTCTTACTGTTTTTGCTTTGGAGCTTTATTACAGGATTAAAACTCCTGCAACATTTGAAGTTTTAAGAAGAACTTTATTAATTATAATCCTACACTACCCGCATGCCTGAAGTCACCACAGAAACAATGCTCAAATGGTTGGACATGGTTTGTAGCCACATCAGAGTGAAGTGACATTAAATCTATCTAACAGTGATTGTGACTGCTCCACCATGGCTCTGCTGTCAGATCTGAAGCTTTTTTTTTCTTTTTAAGCTTCAGGTCATGTTGCTGCACTGACATTGAAGACACAAATCCATTCCACTTGTACATTACAAAATACAGAGTCACCCTTTAAGATGAAATCTGAAAGAACAAACCTAATTTGCTTGCTGTCTGAACACATCATTAGCCGTGCTGACCTTCAGCGCTCTCGGTAACAGTTCACAGATGTGTAGCTCCCTCAGATTGGCAGCAAAGCACCAATAAACTCAACAACGTGGGGACTCAACAGGAGCTCTCATTCTAAAAATACGAAGTGTTGTGCCACATGGAAATAGAAAAATGCTTCTGTAGCTCAAGGCCTGTTATTGACCTAAAGAAGTGAGGAAGTACTCTGCTGCTGATATAACAGATGATACATCTGATGGTAATTGTTCAACTTTCATTATATTTCAGTGTAAATGAGGCACATTATTGAAAGTTAATACGCAAATAAAGTTAATTAAACACTTAAAAGGAAAAAAGCTCAAGAATTCACTGGATATCATGGATTAATGATATGAAAAGGATGTCTGAGAGGATTTTTACCTTTAGAAATAAAATTCAAAGTGGAGCGTAAATACAGAGAAATATGTCCTAGGCTCTGGGCCTGTTTTTCACCAAATGAAGTAAGTAAATACCGCGCAATCCAGGACACGAGACTGTCAATATTGACACATCATCCCGTCATGTGGTTGGCATGGAATGTGGAATAAATCAGCCGTTAACCTCACTAACCAGATTTAGAAAAACCAGGACATTTCATTCTGATTATGACCCTGGCTGCTTGCTTGCAGCTGCTGGCTGTTGAAACGATGCGGCCGAAGATGTTGATGATAATCCAATTCAGTCATGCGATTCTGAAATGTCATTAATTACAACCTGATATTCAGACCTCTGACATAAACAGAGAAGACTACCATGTGGCCAGAGCTATGGGGAAAGTATACTGAAGTAGAACTCAGCATGCTTCCTTGTGGAATACCATAAATTGACTTTTAACAGATATGTTTCACACAAATGAAGCAATCACACAATAACATTTATTAATTTGAAAATATGTATCTAAAAATGAAAAGAAAGATGTAATTTTGTGCACAACTTCCTACTCTTTCTAAAGAAAAAAAACTGGAAATGGTGAAATTGGCTAGAATTTCATCACCAAAAAAGGCTATTAAAAATTCTATCAGCATGTGATACCAATAAAGCACAGTAAGAAGTGTGCTGAACTGCTAAAAAAGGAAGTTCTCCCCTTTCAAAACAACTGAGGTACAGACCACAAGTCCTGTCTTCCAGGTATACTAAGACTTTGACGAAAATGCTTATGACATGAGGTAAGCCGCACCATTTCAAGTGTAACAGACTGGCAAGCAAAGGTTTACCCTGGACTGCAACAATGAAAAGAGGATTTAAAAAAAGAAAGCAAGTGGAACCATGGCGACTGCTGTGGCAACACCACAGCAGGGTTTCATTTATACAAGTGCTCTTGGATTCAGTGCTTTGACGGGTACAGTTATGCCATTTCACCAGCATGTCCTTCTCTCAAAAAGAGATTAGAAGCCACTCATTATCACAAGTAACAGTCTTATTCTTTTTAAATGTACTGTTGACTATATCCTCCAGCATCCTCTTTTCAACTAAAAACTCAGTGAAAGTGACTACTAGTTCCTCGTACGTTTGAATATATATGTCAGTGAATTAATCATAATTTGCCTCCTTTAAGAACAACCTGTGTTCCCCACATACACCATTGAAGATGTAACATCTGTAGTAAAGCAACATAGCCAGCAGAATCGTTTGGAGTAAAATCTTCATACAGTGTAACCATTTTTAAGAGTCCCCGGGTAGGAAAGCCACATCATGTTTTGAAACTCACAACAGACAAAAACACAGATATAAATGGACTAAATGAAAGAGATTAAATGATTTTAAGCTTTTCAGAATTTAATATCATTTGTTCAGATGAACAGGAACATAAAACAGACATCAGTTATCCTGATTTGCCAGAAAAAAGACACTGTTTCTAGCTTCATAGCCTATCCATCCATGGAGAGAGGAAAGACTCAAGTTTTAAAATGTTGGAAACTAACACGGTACAGTCATATCTACTCATTTCCTTGAGCATTTATCTTGTTATATCCTGAGCAAATATGATACATACAATTCTTTCTTGAACTTTCAAAAGTAGAGTCATATACTATTCTAAAATCCTTACTGTAGCAACTTGCAAAACAATCATTCCTGAACTCACGAGGCACAGTCTCACGCTAACTGCTGTAACCGAGTCAACACCCAAAACTCCACACCTAGCATACCGTTTCCAACAGCAGGACTCTTTAATAGAGATGTTCCTGCCAGCAGTGAAATGTGTAATCCAATTCACAATTCCTGTGCCAGCACTTTAAACAGGAAGCTCATAAACATTACCAGAGATCCAGACATGGACCATTTTAAAGTTTCTTCACAAAAAAGACACAAAGGCAGCTCATTCTATGACTAAAGATTATAAATCTTAGTCAAATTTGGAATTTATTAAGCAACATGCTTCAGCTAACATGTTCTCATTAAGATATTAATGGCAACACACTGACATATAAAGTGGAAAAAAGCTCTGCCCTAAAAGTATATTTTTATGGTTTGTCAACTGTCAAAACTCTGCTAGCTTGCAAGCTAACAAGATGTAAGATATCAACGGCATAACTACAGCATTATAGCTATGTAAATGCTTTTCACTTTTGACAGAGCAAAGTTAGCAAGTTGGTAAATTTCCACTTGCATCCAGTCTTAGTGCTAGAATAGTCTAGGCTCACCTCTCTGTACTGGATAGATAAAAATATTTTCTCATGTGGCAGGTAGCACTAAATTCTATGTGATCAGTCTAGATCAGTGTTAAGTTATCAATTAATTTATGCTAGCTGGAATGTAATATGTTATTTAGAAGTAAATCCCTGGTGCGAAGGCTAGTACAGGTCAGAAATATCTCCACACTGATATTTTGTTGGACTCTACCAATAACTGTTTGCTACAGCTGTGAGCCATACTGACTAGACTGAGCCATCACAGGCTGCAGGGCCAATTTGAAGAGAGGCCAACATCCTTTAATATCAAGAACCAAACCGCAGTGATGTGGACAAATAGCGAGAGGCTGAGGCTCTTGTGAACAAGCACTCTAAAAATTATCACCACAACACAATAATCAAACAGCATAACCACATCTTACAGGACTATGATTAAGTTTACATCCACTGGAACTTTATTATTTATTTGTAGGGGAAAGGAGATAAAAACCTGCACAGCTGGATATCAATCAGCATTAAAATCTGCCTTTATGTGAACATGACTAATTGCGTTGTAGAGTGTATTGTATTTCATAGTTTACGAGCAAATATGTTCCTGCAATGGGATTCTATAAGCAACAGTTTTTCTGGCTTATCACCTAATTACCCTCACACACCACTGCTGATGTAAAAAAGCTGCTGCAGCACAACAGCTTAATGTCCCAACACAATCTGCATGATAAATGACATATACAACACCCAACTATGCTAATGACAACACTAATAAAAGGTAATTCATCTATTAATTATCAAATATTTCTGTGCCAGCATTCGCTGCAGACATATGTTAAAACTGATTGTGTTTGGGCAACCTGCTGTGCCTTTCCTGTGTGTATGGGACTGGTTGTGTTTTTCTAAGCCAATACCTTCCCATATACTGTGCTGAAATGATGTTGTACTTATCAAAAGGTAACCAAGGCAACAAATTATATTTTATTTCCCCTTTTAATCTACACGTCATTTCAAAAATTTGTGATTGTTAATATCTTTAATGAATATATTTCTTTAAATCTAGATATACTGAGATATTTCTTTAAATTTCTATCTTTTTAATGAAGATATTTCTTTAAAGCTTTTAAATATTTGTATTAAATAGCAATAGCAGGTAAAGGATAATAAGGCAAAATGTAAAATCAGTAAAGGTTTTTATCAAAGCGTATCAGCCCATCTCTAGTGTTAATAGAAGCTCTGCATCTTAATGCATTTAGATGCCACCGTGACAGCATGTAACAACATGTCAGGAGAGAAAAAGGGGCATCACTTCGTATCAAGGATTAGAGCGTGTCAACAGTAACCGGAGTGACAACTTGGAACATTTCTTAGTCGTGCTGCAAAAATACACTCAATAAACACGATGGGTGGGCTCATACACCCCCCCCCCCCCCCCCCTCTCCTCTTACTTGTTTCCTGTGACCAAGGGGGCCTTTGAAGCGCGGGCTCAGCCGCATCATCCTCACAAGTAGAAACTCTATAGCAGTCAAAGGGCAGTGGTGAACCACAGGCTGTCAGACAGATAAACGGCTGTGACCGGGGTGGATCAAACGCTCAGGGACTGCGGCAGGGCATGTACTGTACTTGACACTGCTGAGCTGCCATACAAGCTGTCACTGGGATGGAGTCATGCTCCGACATTGCACTTTCAAACAAGAGGAGCCCTGCTTTAAAATCTCATGCAGTCATAAATGATGCTCAAAACACCTTTTAATCAAGAGTTTTTTTTAAGATGGGGGTGGGGGGGCGTGATGGAATAGAGATATTTAAATGAAAATATACATGCACTAGGCAGAGCCTTAAACTCAGCAGAATCTAAAACATTTCTCTATAACTATGTTTGACGTCTGGATTTGACAAAACAGAATGTGAATGCAAATGTGATTTGGTAGCACACTTTTTTAAGTTCTGGATGTCTGACGCTGTCACTGACATTGTTAAAAATTAACAAAAAGAAAGAAAGAAAGGAAAGCATGTCATTGAGGAATCCCAAATCTGGATTATCACCAAAATCTAATCAGCTGCTCATGAGATTTCAGTCAAGTCTGATGGTAATTTCTTGCAATATTTTGCACAGGGAAACACTAACACCTTTTTCTAATGTCACTGGAGGAGTTAAACATCTGAAAATGTGCAAAAAATAAAAAAAAGTCAGAATTTACATAGTAATTCAATGCCAAATGGAATAGCCAGTTCATCATGAATAGTGGATATAAAAATTCCTTATATTTAATGAGACAGATATATCCTAACCATTTCTAGTAACTGGCTTTTCAACAGGATTTCCTGAACTCCTAACTGTGAATGAATAATAGATGAATGCAGTAATATCTATGCTTGTAGCAAAAAGAGTTTAATTTCATTTTCATTCATATTTTTGAGGGAAAAAAAATTTCAGAAATCAATAAATTCATAGCTTTTGTCAACCAGCTGCTTCTGTTTTCTTCTATCCTTTTCAATATACAATAATTCCTGTGACATTTCAGATGGGCTCTTTTAAAATGGGGGGTGTGGGTGGGTGGGGTGGGGGGGTTCCAACAAAGCTGTCCCCTTGTGTTTCAGCTCTCTTCAGGGTCGTAATAGGAAAAACCCCGCAGGATTTGTGGTCGCTGCAGTGACTGGCAGATAAAACCGAGTCGGTGGTCTAAAATTCACCGTGGAAACTGTCAAACAACCAGACATGTTGTTTAGCCGACCATATATTTGGGTTGGAATTCCAAATACTGGCAGGGTTTTATAGCAAAGCACTGCTCCAAAAGTAACGGTCTAAAATCAGGAGGACAAACACTGGAATATCCTGAGGAATTACGCTGTTGCAAAATGGGTTTTTTTTTTCTCCATGTTAGCTTGCTGATGAATTCAGGTGTGTGTATGTACAGTGAATTTACAGTATCTGCTTTCTCCTAGACAGAAATATCAATGTGTGTACAGGGTCTCCCCACAGGAAATGTGTTAGTCAAGGTGTTAGCAGCAGGCTTTTAGGAATAAGAGCAGTTCAAAGTTAATCCCATTCAAATCGTGTTTATTGTGTTTGACAAGCTTGAAGTAATTACATGCAGAGGAAAGAGCAGAAAATAGTGATTTTTCTGCAAATGCATGAAGGAAATAATAATAATGATGGCTTTCTTTTTTTTTTCATGTCATGCACACAAAGTGCCCGACCCTAATGGGTTTACAAGGCACCTAAGGTACAGTTGTAGTGGTCTAACGTTTCGTTACAAAAATACAGATTATTATGCAGCTCATTCTTAAACAAAATAGTCTGCCTTCTCTCCCAGGCTTGGCAAATAAAAACTGCTATAAAAAAGCTTCTCTTCCTGAAACACAACTCAAGTTTTTCATAATCATCCAGCCCAAAGAAATCAACATAAACGAAGGACATTTTACTAAATAGTATCCATCCCTTACGTCCTTGTAGACAGGACAGTAAAACAAAAAATTAATCTCATTCTCACTTTCATCTAGCTCTGTGTGTCCTAACAAAGTCTGGCATTAAAACTGCTGTTCTCTAGGGCTAATGGTAATGTTCCTGAATATAACTGCACACTGGAATCTTTGTCTTTTATTTAAATTATACTTCACTTAAGGTTCTGCGCTGTAGCTATTCTTTATGAGATGATGGGTGTGTCATTTTTGTTTATACCATATATCAACAGGCCATTTTTCTTTATACATGAGAAACATTTTACTCCTGAATAACACAAAGTGACCTGTTCTGGAGAATAAATGACTAATCATTCCGATAAAATAAGGATTTGAACTCATTTGCCCAGGGATGAACATACAAAATGTCCAAATTAAATATCTTTTAGTGAATCCCTGCTCAAACATCTTCTGGACTCTATTTCAAAGCTGAAGCATTTGACATTTATGTCTGATGTTTGGAGGCTTCCATCCCATATCTCCACTAATGGCCAAAACTAAAGCAAATTTATAGACTCCCCAAAAAAGATCAAACGGCTCTGTGATGAACTTGTACGTTCACGGAAAACCCCAAGCACTAGACGCGTAGTTAGACACAGGAGACGCACATGAATTATAGAGTTGTGTATAAGTATGGAATCTCAAATTACGACATTGTTTAACTCTGTATGTAATAATCTAAATGTTGAAAATATTTCAGTTATTTGGATAACAGAAGTTAGGAAACTTTCAGGGCAAGTTTTCCGTCAAAACTCGGTTTAACATAATTTTGGCATCGCTAGAAGTCTTGTTACGACTCTTTTTCTGTCACAAGTTGTTTTCTGACTCCATAGAGAGACGGGAAAGTTTTACTCACGGCTCCAAGCATGATGCGAACAATGAGCCATCTGAAGGTCCAGATGCAGATGAGGGAGGGGGGACAGCGGCGGGGGACCTGAGACAAAGTCCACACCGGACACAGAAAAATGGCCAGAAACCCCGTCTCCAACAGCTGGCTCTCCCAACCTGGACGAGTAAGCAGAGTTTCATTTGTAAAGTGCTTCTGTTAACCGAGGCTCAGTGTGCTGCAGAAGAACAAACAACGCTGAATGTTATAGAGTTGCACACAGCACCCTCAGGTTAAACCACAAGCACAGTCTGCGGCGCTTTAGAGGAAACCAAACACATCTAACCTGGCTAAGAGCTGCTTTCTCTGGACTCTTTAGGAGACAGTTAGCATTTTGAGTGAAGATTTGCCAGCTATGAGTGTAGAATAGGAAACTGGTAAAAAGGCTGGGTTTATTATTTCAAGCACTAGAGTTTACTTTAAATTTTTTACTTAGACAATATGAAACATTGAAGAAAACTAATCAAAAATCAGTATGTTAAAGTAATAAGAACCACTTTACTTTCTCTGCAAAATCAGGCTGTTCAGTGTGGGAACTGAGATCATGTTAACAGTCTACAATGCTGTGCTGGAAAGCATCATTAGATATGGTATGACATCATGGTATGGCACCCTTACAGTCCAGTTAAAAAATCACAGAATTGACAATATGGTGAACACAGCAATGAAAGTAATAGGGAAGAAAAAAACATTCATCTCTTCACACTATTTATGAGAGAACTGCTGTCAGACATGCACACAGAACTCTGAATATGAACTATTACCTTCAGGTCGACGTTATGGAGCCAGTAAATGTAAAAACAACCGCTGTAAACTTTCTTTCCTTTCTACATCTGTAACACTTCCCAACAAACAACAGATCAATCCTTACTTATGTAATGCCTCATAAATAAGCAGGCACTGTTGCTTTTGGCTTTAGGCATTATGAATTTTGGTTTTATGGTTTCAATCATTTCATTCCTTATTTTATAAAGTTTAGGTATTTATATCTTTTAACCTACTGGGCATGTGCAATATTTTACATATCTTTCCTACTGTATTGTATTGTATGTATTGTTATGTCTTTAATGTACCATTGTAGCATTTGTTGGTTACATATTGATTGCAGCTGTATGTAGCACCATTGTCCAAGTCAAATTTCCCTTTAGAGACAATAAAATATATCTGATCTTATCTTATAAAATAAAATAAAAATCGAACATGTTGAGCTTGACACTTTATTCTTGACCTTGGAAACAAGAGTTGCTCCACTCAAGATCACTTGCTAGTTCTGCAGCTTTCAATCACAACGCAGTCGATCTAAATAAGCAGCTCTGTGACCTGGAACGTAGGCACAGTGATGCACAGTGATGCTTTGTTCTACATGCTGATGCTGCTAATATGCTCACATTGAATGCTAACAGATGTATGTCCAAACTTTTCATTAGTACTGTAAATGTCTGGACCAAAAATTGTGCCATCTACATGATGTTGAAAGATTTGAAGCGACAAGTTTGACCTGCTGGTGGAGCTCAAGAAAAAGTAAAAGGTTCATCATTGTCATTAGGATTCTCAGAACCATGGATATCTGTTCCAAATATCACAGCAATCCATCCAGGAGTTGTCAAGACATACACCTGAAAACCAAAAATGTCAATGCTAATATTGATTTAAAAAAATTAATAGAATATGTTGAAGTTGGCAGTTCATTCTTGACATTTGAAACAGCAGTTGATGAAATAATCTCCACTCAAGGTCTGCAAACTTTGTTTGTTTGTTTGTTCTGACGTTTTCAACTGTATCACAAAAATCTAACTAAAAGTGCTCTGAATAAGTTTGAAATCTTAAATTCCATAACAACTGAGCAAACTCACAATAGTTACAATAGTATATGATCTAACTAGCGATAGCATAAGATTCATCTTAATACAGTAAATGCAATTTTGGGATTCTCTCTTTTTTTTTTTAATGGACTTCAGTAAGTGAACAGTGTCTGCTAAGCATGCTGTTCCAGAAACTAATGCCCTTCACAGCAAAAGCCCATGGCCTCTGGTTTTTAGTCTGGACTTGGGAACAATCAGAGGAGCCGTAGGGTGATAATAGGTCCAAAAAAAAGAACGACTGAGGGAGAAAGACAGTGAGAGTGAGACAAAAAGAAAAAAAAGAAAAATGGAAGCCACAACTTCCAACCACAGACATCAGCCTGGCGTCTCTGACTACAAAGTGTCATTAACCAATCACAGAGCTGCCACTGACCTCGCCACTTATCTGGGCCTGAGCCCTACATGAAACCTCCTATTTAGACTTTCTTATTTCATTCCCATCTATCCTCTTGTTTCACCATTACATTCATGACAGTTTACTGGGTTCACCAAGTCAAGAGGAAATCTGCTTTATGTCAATATATCCTAATTCTGTAAGTGACTGTGTTTTAATCCAATAACTGGCTATAAACAATTTGGAAAAGAATCATGAGAAAGTTGTACATGAGACTCAAAAAGGTTTTAAACTACAATCATGTTTCTCCTCTAAAAAAAAAAAAAAACAGTCTGAAGTTTCTAAACGCTTGAATCAGATGTGTCAAAGAGGTCAGTGCGTACGCAAGCTTTTTTGAAGGATTTTACCAGATTGGTTTCACTATTAAGAAGAAATTTAAAGTGATATCCAAACCTGTGTGTCTCACATAATGCTTTGACTCAAATCCACTTCTTGTAATTGTGGCAGAAGCACAAAGGAAGCAGAGGTGGAAAATGTTTGTAGGCTGAAATGTGTGTGAGGTGCTCAACCAGGACCAGGAAGTTCACTTACCAAAGGAATACCTATAAAGATATAAAAAAAAAGACACCGCAATTTTAAAAAGGTAATGCAGTCCTTACTTTTTTTAAATAAGGTATTAGAATGAAACAGCAAAAATAATAAAATCTGACAACTAATGTTTTTTATAGCTGCAATAACAGTTTTTTCCCAATTGAATTGTCTCAATATTTTTTCAGCCTTTGATATTTTTACATTTTTACACTCACTGATATGTCTTATCTGGGAAGCCATGTTTAGGCATTAATATCTAGATAAGTATTATTCTTAGCTCAAAGACCTCAAATATTGGCACAAAATTAATAAAAGACTCTATTTGCAGAAAAATGGTTGGTTGATATCATGTAAGTGCAAAAATGTGGGATTTTAGTACCCTCAATATCACTCTCATTTTTGCTCAATTTTGCACTTTTTTCCAAATAGGCATGCAGTACAAACCTTTAATGGTTCAGTTATACTGAGAACATGTTTGTCTTCCATCCTACAAAGTTTGGTAAAGCTGGGAATAATACTTTTAAATATATTAATGCCCAAACATGGCTTCCCAGATAAGACGTTTTGGAGAGTGTAGAAATTAAAAAATATCAAGGGCCAAAAAAATATAAAAACATTAGAATTGAAAAAAATATATTTCACATCCCTTAGTTTTGGGACCCAAACATTATATAGACAATCTGAAATGTTGCTTTCCTTGATTCTGTCTGATTTGACACATAATGACCCTTTAAAACAAAACATCACCAACCATGAATAAAAGCGCAAAACTGAAAGGATAGTATGGAATTGAACATTTTAAAAACTGAATCTGATCATTTTATTTTGAAAAATTGTATGAATATAATTATTTTCATGAGGTTTGTTATTTACATTTGAGTACTGTTGTATGTGTGTATCCCAGACTCACCACAGCTGTCCCACGTTAACCAGGGAGTGATAAAGCAACCACAGTGTTACCATGATCACCATGTTAGCCATTCCTGTCACCAGGACAAACCCAGACAATGCCATCCCCAACAGAGCAATGCCATCCAGGTTGGCATCCATGTTGCTCCAATCCAAGAACCAGAGGATGGAGGGTGTGTACGCCAAGGCAGCCAGGCCTATCTTTCCCCCCACATAGCGCTTGACACTGTTGAGGTAGTTCTTGCAGGGCATCAGGCCATGCTCGCCTATCAGCTGCTTATTCTGGTTGTAAGCAACACTGAACGCCACAACTAGAGAGAAAGACAAATATTACTCATTCATTCATTTGTTCTATCATTAAATACTGGACCATAGATGTAAATGGGTATTGGCCACAAAAAATGAGATCATGGGAACAGGCAGCTTAGATAAGATTACTGAACAAGTTGGATGGTCTCCAATGGTGAAAAGTAACTAAGTACATTTACTCAAGTACTACACTTAACTACAATTTTTAGGTACTTTCATTCCATTTCATGCTACTTTATACTCCCACTCCTCTACATTTTAGGGGGAAATATTGTACTTTCTACTCAATTACATTTATTTGACAGTTTTAATCACTTTTCAGATGAAGATTTGACACAATGGATAATATAACAAGCTTTTAAAATACAACACATTGTTAAAGATGAAACCAGTGGTTTCCAACCTTTTTGGCTTTTGATGTCTTACTAAAAGCAGTGTGTAGTCGGGGTCACATTTCACATGTCTATGAGTTATTAACAGCTCCACCAAATAGTGATTTTTCCCTCTAAACTTCTCACATGCTTTCATTTCAGTAAATGATAAAAAAAAAAAAAAATTGTGTATCAGAATTTTGTTGTTTCTTCTTTCCTCTCCCATTAATCATCTTACGACCCCTCGGATTTATCTGGTGACCCTTTGGAGGAGCTCGACCCCTAGGTTGGGAGCCACTGGACTACACCAGCTAACTGTATATATAGTAGATGAAACTAGCTCCATCTCCAGCAGCTACAACAGTAACATGCTGCAGTATTAATAATCTAATAATGACAGAATATCAGTCAGCAAGAAAAAAAAACATTTACCTTAATACTTTTAGTACTTTTACTTTGGTAGGATTTTTCATGCAGAACTTTAACTTGTAATGGACTATTTCTACATTGTTGTATTGCTACTTTTACTTTAGAAAAGGATGTGAATACTTCTTCTACCACTGATGGTCTCGGTCTCTGTTCTACAATTTTTTCAGTTTTCAAAAGAAAAACTTTGAGGGTGAGGAGTAACTGGTTGGTTTGGCAAATTTACATCTGGTAAGTCTGGACTGTCTGCCATAGAGTGGATGAGACAGTCTCAAATGGGGCTGAGCAGATATTTTTCATACATTGTGGAGGGATTACATCTCCAAGCTGCCCTGTTGCCAACACTGTAACTCTAACCAGGACAAGTGGCTTTAAAAAAACAAATCATTTTTCATTAGAGAACAGAAGGCTCTGACTTCTAACTATAAGAATAATAGTGGAAAACACTAACAACAACCTAGCAGAGTACACCAGTAACCACTTATCATTTAAATGCTATATCTAATTCAGAATCACCACTTCTACCAGTCAGACAGTCACCACTGACAGGAGCTGGAACAGCTGTGACCTGTGACCTACTGCTCAGAAGGAAATCACAATAACTTATTATATTCTTGTAAAATAGTCACCTTGTCATAACATGTCTAAACGCACACTTAGCGGTGCCAGCTACTAGCTTAAAGCATCAGTTTAAGCACATATTGTTATCAAATATGCTATTTTTAATTCACTGTGTCAAAAAATAAACATGACGCTGCAAAGCAACTTCCTAATATGACAACTGCACTGAAAGCAGAATTTAAACAGTAAGGTAATACATAACACAAACACGCAACTAGCGATAAACAAAGCCCGTTTGTAACTTTATAACCAACTTAGTAAAGCTGTGCATGTCACTCACAGTAAATAAAAGCGATGGCGCGCAGCAGCACCACACGAGTGAGCCAGTAAGTTCCGGTCTGTAAGGACGGAAGCTTCTTTTCTTTTTCCGAGTCTTTGCCTGAGTTTGCTCCATTGTCTTTATTACTGTTTGTCTCCGCTTTGCTGCTATCGACACGTCTTTTCCTCAAAGAGGTGTCTGTGCTGCCACCGGCTGCCGCCATGTTCACGCGGACTGTCAGAGGCGGAACTCACAGTCACGTGACTAAACACGCGGAACTCCGAAGTGTATTATTATTATTTTATAATTTATAATTTATTATTATTATTATTATTATTATTATTATATTTTTACACGATAATAATAATAATCGTGTAAAAAATCAGCAGGCTACATCAAACCATTGGCATTGTGAGTGTATCATTATTTTTTATTACATTCGCGGTTAATCATTATGTTCTGAGTGTGAGCGGCATTTTAATGTACTTTGGTCAAGTGGCGTTAATTTGAATACAGTTGTTCATTTTAATCTATATCAGTGCTTCATATTTTTTTATCCTATGTTGTAAAATATTAAAATTGATATAGAGCTGTCAGATATGTGACTCTGAAATGCAGAGTAGAGTAGAAGTATAAAATGGTAGTTCATGAGCCTCTGCTTATTTCCAACACTTGGACACATCAAACTCAGCCATTGTAGAGGTGTGTAGATTAAGCTACTATCAGACTAAATGTTTTCCATTCTTAGTGTAACATTAGGCTGCCACACTCACTATCAACTATTAACTGCCTTATCCTGCTTCATTATGCCAAAACAGGAGGAACTCTGCTGGTAAAACTTTGGGAAAGCCAATAGGACTGGAGGGGTGGAGAGAAGCAGGAGTTGAAGTGCTAAAAAGAAAACAGTTGCTCTTCAAACTTTGCCCGGCTATAGAAGAGGATGTGAAAAGGAATGGCAGGTTCAAGACAAGAAATTTGGGATTTTACTTGATTTCGAAGACACAATCCTTCTACACAGACGTGCGCATTTACGCACTTGGAGAGGCGTCCGGGCGACAGTAGAATATTCTGGCAACTTTTTACCGGCTCTAAACATGACAGAAGAGAACAAGTCCTTGACAGACCATCTGTGCAGCCCCACAGGCAGCGACAGCTCCTTCTCGCTGCATGGATCGGATTCAGAGTCCCCGACCTCTTCAGCAGGGTCCGACGCACAAGGAGCAGAGCACCCGGCGAGGATTACGCACAAAACGGAGAGAAGCGCGGAGGATGAGCGGTTTCCTGTCTGCATCCGCGACGCGGTATCGCAGGTGCTGAAAGGTTACGACTGGTCGCTGGTGCCGATGCCCAGTCAAGGGGAGAGAGGGTTGAAGAACAAACCTCATGTGAAACGGCCGATGAACGCGTTCATGGTGTGGGCACAGGCAGCGCGGAGGAAGCTGGCGGACCAGTATCCTCATCTGCACAACGCTGAACTCAGCAAGACGCTGGGCAAACTGTGGCGGTGAGTACTGCATCACAACCAGAGACTCATTTCTTCAACTAATGAGCGGTTAGTGCATGCAACTGTGCTTGCAGACTGACCGCCTATTGTAAAACCGACATCCATCGACATTTTTTTTCAGATTTTGCATAAGTACAAATGTATTTAGTCCTGTATCAGGTTGTGTCGTTGAGATCGGGAACTCTTTTTCAAGAGAAATAAAACATTGATGGGAAAATACTTGGCAAAAAGTTTTTTTGTGAGACAATGACATAATTACAGAAAGATACGGAGGAAATTGTAAAATGTGATCTCCCTCGTGCAATAAGACAATGTTTAATAAAAAAATTTTAAAAAATTCTTCTTACTGGCAGCCCCCTGCTAATGCTTTGGCCAGTTTCTGACAGCTTGAAAAACATGACAACTGTGCAGCTGTACATCAAATTCATGTAGTGAAGCTTTATTCTCACAGTGAAATTTTAAATGGTATAAAAAGTTGCCCAGTTAAGAAATAAAAATAAGACTTATATGTCTGGTATTTTAGAGAACACTTGTGTTTTGTTCATTTTGTTGTGGTTGTATGTGTTTCCGGTTTGGACTGAACATATTAGCTGATGTACTTTCATCAACATGTTTCTATTCCTGGATGCTGATATTTCAAAGTGCATCCAATGAGCCTAACCTCCCAATCCCCACTTTCCTCCTCAGACTTCTCTCTGAGACTGAGAAGCGTCCCTTCATTGAAGAGGCTGACAGGCTGAGGCTGCAGCACAAGAAAGACTACCCAGACTACAAGTACCAGCCTCGGAGACGCAAGAGTACCAAACCAGGTCAGGGGGACTGTAGACCCGCCCTGGTCCAGCAGCACCAGCAGGGCTTGTATAAGACAGAACCAGGGGTGGCCAGGCTGGCTGACAGAACAGGTGAGATGACTAATTACATCCAGATCTTCAGTTTTAATACACTTTTTACTCCATATGTGTTGCAGTATAAACTACAATGCTGGAATGGATTAAACCCCTTTTTTCTTTGCTGGTGTCCAGGTCAGTCTCATGGACCTCCAACACCTCCCACTACCCCTAAAACTGACCTTCACATGGGGACCAAACATGAGGGCCACCGGCCAGTGGACAGCTCTGTTCCTCCCAGCAGCCGTCAGAACATTGACTTCAGTAATGTGGACATCTCAGAGCTCAGCAGTGACGTCATCAGCACCATTGATGGATTTGACGTCCACGAGTTCGACCAGTACCTGCCTCCCAACAGCCGCACCGCCACAGTTCTAACCCCGCCAGATACCAGCCATGGACATAACAACCCCTCTGGATCATTCACCTTACCCAGCATCCACTCTCACTCTCATGGCATTTCCACGTGGACACCCAAGACTGGAACTTCCATTGCAATGGCACCGTCATCTTCTGATCGTCACACCTATGGGCTCCACGAGGACAGCAGCCAGAAACCTCAGATTAAAACTGAGCAGATGAGTCCAGGACACTACAGCAGCCACTCCTCCCAATGTTCTTCCTCTGCCACCCCTCCTCCACCACAACAACCTGAGTACACCTCTCTGGGCTTGGGTGCCTGCTCTTCCTCAACCTCCTCCACCTCCTCTGCTTGCCAGTCTGACTACACTGACCTTCAGAGCTCCGGTTTCTACAGTGCTTTTTCTGGGTACCCTGCTGGTCTGTATCAGTACCCATACTTCCACTCCTCCCACAGGCCTTATGCTGCACCGCTTATCAACAGCCTGGCCTTGGCACCACCTCCACACAGTCCGCCCTCTGGCTGGGAGCAGCCTATCTATACAACACTCACCAGACCTTGAAGGCCATATAGGCATAGACTACTGACTATTCAGATTGGAACAGTAAACTGGCCTGCTTTAATGACTTCTAAGAAATGGGCCTCATGCATGAATGTTTTCTTATTTTTCTCTTATATTTGTTCTTGCACAAAGCAATAAGAGGAAAATAAGAAAATCCTACGTGGGATTCATGAGACGTGTGCTGACAGCCAAGTCTGTTCTTACCCATCTGAATATGTTGATGAATTGCGTTTGATCTTCAATTGGATGCGCGTGCCAGGCAATTTGCAATTAGCATAAGTAAACGCCCCAATAAACCTTTATAAGGGCAGCAGACTTAAGTGCCATGTGCAAACCACAAACCAACAAACCACAGCAGTTTGACAGGTAACATTAAGCTCAGGCAAAAAAAAGCTAAGAAAGGAAAGGAAAGTGCCACCTAGTGGTAGCAAGAAGGAAGAAAAGTTTCTTCTGCAGAGAAATTTACTTAATGAAGTTTCATCAAGAAAAATTTAATTATTTTCAAGTGTGAGCAGTAGGGTCACTGGTCCAGAAAAGTGCAAAGCATGGCAAGACATCACCATTGCAATGAATGCTGTATGTGCAGAAGAAAGAACTCTTAGTGATTTTTTAAAAATGGTTTGATCTGAAAACGGACGCCAAAAAACGACTGTCTGCTGCCAAGCATACTATTACAGCCACGGGAGGGGGCCAGGAAACTGTCAAAACAACAGTCATGGATGAGCGCATTGGAGCCATTATTGGAGAGGTTTCTCTGGGGTGCAGTCTGATATTCCACTGGACAGCGACCTATGTACCACAGCCAGGAAACATCCTGTCAGCACCAGACAGCATAGGCTACCCCAGGATCAACTAGCAAGATCTGAAGACAATGGTAAGCATCAATCTAAATTTAAGGGAATTTTAAGGGAATTTAATCAAGTTGATTGCTTCATTTGATTCCACATTTTTCCACATATTTAAAAAAAAAACACTTGAATTTTACCAAATTTATAGCCTACTATGTCTATTTTTGTTTTCAACTGCATGCCCATCTTAAATTATTGGTATATGAATAAATTAAACAAAACATATGTATTAACAATCTTATTTTATTTTATATAATAATCTTATTTTTCAGATGCATCTGCTCCAGTGCGCCATCCACCTCTCAGAGCACACCTGGACCATCAAGACACTCCACCTGACCAGTCAGTCCTACAAAATCAAGAGATGTTAGAGACTCTCCAGCATATATCATCCACTTTTTTACAAAATAATGACACTCTCAAAGAAGTAAACTTCAAAAACCAAGAAATAAAAACCATTTATCAAATAAATGTCATTTCAGTTTTTCTACCTTGAGTATAGGCTTAGGTCATTTCACAATGTAACAAAAGTGATCTGCTTACATGTTAAAAAAAAAGTGAAATGAGTCACTGTCAATTTTCGACGCCATGTCTGTGGTCAGGTCCCGCAAAACCATCAACCTCAATGTCTTCAGTCCACGTGAGAATTCATCTTGTCAGACTTCAAGTTATGTGTTTGTGTCCGAACCACCGGTGGGTTGGACCAATCAGTGTTGTGTATTCAGCTGCCTCACAAGGTAAGATGGTGATAGAAAGTGATAGATGGTGATAGACAGATCGTTCATCCAATTATCTGCCAAATTTTTTTGAAAGTTCCTGCCCTTTTCCAGTTTCCATTGACTTCTCAGATGGTACTGTGGAACAAATCATCTTCTGGCACATCAGGTTAGTCTCTAGGCATAGACATCAACCTTTCAGTACACCCATATTGTGCTCCACCACTGAGCAAGTATGCGTCAGTTTCTGGTTATAGGCCATCTCCTGTTGGGTCTGAGGGTTGGCAAGTGGTGTCATAAGCCACAGTGGTAGCAGATAGCCCCCATCACCTAAAATAAAAAACCTACCAATAAGCCACCCATCTCCAGCAGCACTTTGATCCAACCACAGACCCAGCAAACTTTTGTGGAGCACAAGTCATGCACTCCCCCGGGCCAATGGGTCACCGTGTTCAAGATGTTATTCTGTGCATCACATATTATTTGGACATTGACTGAATGGAACTGTTTTCTATTGAGGAAGGGTAATGGATTTGGAGATGGTGCCTTGATGCATACATGAATACAGTTGATTGCACCAATAGTGTTGGGCAGTCCAGCAATGCCATAAAAATCCCTTTTTTTCTGGATCTGCTGAGCAGCGGTATATGGAAACAGAATGTACTGTGGTGTTAACTGAATGATAGCCTGGAGAATTTTGGGGAGCACATCACTAACAGTGGACTGGGATATGCCAGACCTATCACCAATCCCTATGGTAGGTCCCAGTAGCCAGGAAACTGATAGCGGTGAGTACTTGCAAATGAGGTGGAGTGGGACTAGATCTGTTTTGTCTGTGATCTAAGTTGTAGCTCCAGAACAGCACACAGGTTTTGAAGAATCTGCCTCTGTAATTGAAAGCGACTTATGAGCCACTCATCACTCTCAGCAAACAAATCCACTCGATCTTTAAATACACGCTCTCTTCTCAAGGCTTGGTTGGCCAACGCATCAAGCATTAGCAAATAAGCCATTGCAGATTTAGTTGGGCACCGCTTCATACTACTTTATATACTATGACAAATCATAATTAATGACGTCTGCTGTCATTATTGATGATTGGACAGGGGTATGTGTGTGTGTGTGTGTGTGTGTGTGTGTGTGTGGGCATATTGGTCTTGTTTTGTTGTCATTTAGGTGAACCCTGATCTTTAATAAGTGTAAACATTTAAAATGATTAAATTAATAAATAATTATGGATCATTTTTCTTCTGTGTTTTTTTATACGGTAAATTGCTTTTTCATCATCATTAATATACAAAACACAAGTTGGCTTTTCTGCGAATTGGCTTACAGGTTGGGGGAGGGGGGGTGTATTCAGTGTGATGTGTGTTGCAATCTACAAACTCACCACTAGATGCCACTAAATCCTACACACAGGTCCTTGAAATTTTGATCTAAATTAAGAGCAAACGGGAAGTAAGGTAAAGTTCTTAAATTGTTCCCAGGTGCAATTTAAGACCAACTCATTCATGCATGAGGCCCAGTGTTTGGAGATTTGATTACTTGGTAAGAAGGCTTCGAATGGCTCATATTGTGCATCAATATAATGTTACACTTGTTCATTTTCATGCAAAGAATTACTAAATTTGAACAAAGTCCAGTGTTCTGTCTTTAATTTGACACTTCTCTGAGTGACATGGCCTGAGAAATGACATTTAAGCCTACACTGGACACTAAAACGTTCCACTGAAACACCACACTAATGAATAATTTTGGTATGTGAGTAGCACCTACTTAAGACAGGGCGTTGCAGGTTTAATAGCAGTTTTTCCGCACTAAAGCTGGCTGAGTAAAGTAAAACAGTTTCCAAATTTTCATACATTTTGATTAACATTGAGGCTGTAGCATTTTTCTTCTTTTATAGGGCATATTATGTGAAGATTCTGCATGTTTATGCAAGATTTCTTTGGACAGCAAGAAAGTTCTGTGCTTTACAACAGGAAGAGATTGTGTTTGTGTCCTCATTCTGATAAATGTCAGTATCAGTGTAGACTCTGCATATCAAGCAATAAGAATGAAAAAATATGCATATTTTTGCCCAGAGTTAGATGAGAAGATTCATATCACCAAGAGTGGTATCAATCTTCTTGTTTTACTCTTGGCAAGAAAGTGAATAGAAGATCTTCCCAAAACTATTTCTCTAGACAGCAAAAAGGCATCATAATGAATTACATATTTACATAAATCCTCCTCTGTGAGGACAAAATAGAACAGGTGGGCTATTTAACCCATCCTATCATCTCATAGTTAGAATGTGATTTAATGTTTAGAACTATCTAGGAAAAATATGAAGACACATAATTATTTGTTTAGTTTAACGATCCAAGTGATTTCACAACACATTTCAACACATTTAGGTGACACTGGGTTTAGAGTCCAAGTAGACACATTTGAAAACCTGATATCACTGAGGACTTTCTCACCCTTGACTGGACTTCCTTTTTTTTTTCTTTTTTTTTTTTTTTTACTGTGGACCTGTTCCTCTCTGGTGTTTCATCCAGTTTGTGTACAGTCCAACAGCTGGTCCTGCTGGGTTTCCTGTGAGGAGATTAGCTAATTTCACAGTCTCACAGTCCGGGTGGAGTGTTGACTGCAGGGCCTGATGGACAGGACAGCTGGAGTGAGTTTCCAGAGACTTCGTAAAGAACTAAAAAGGAAATACTCCACTGATTTATAACAAAGAGGTAATGAGACATTAAAAAGGTATTAGACCTGTTGACAGAATCGAGCCTTGCCATGATGTGTTTTTAAATGCATTCAACCTGTTCAAAAGGCGTCCTATACTGAGTGAAATTTCTAAAATCATACAAGAACATGTAATCCTCAAATGATTAGAACATGAGTTAGGATTACTCATAATATTCAGACTAAGCCATGTACTGGAGCAGCAGCTGTACCACTAATACTTTTATATTTGCAGGCTACATGTGCCAGCGCCTCACTGACCATATTATCTTCAGGACAAACACGGCGCCTGCTGAGCCGAGGTCCCACCCGCTTTTAAACGCTTCCTGTGTGGGTCCGACCTGGCTGCTGCAGCTCAGTGGCTCACTGTCTCAGCAGTTTACCATGACAACCTGGTTGCCAACGACAACAAGGCCGCCAGACAGAAGCAACATTGATTTACCCATAATTCTGTGAGACTCTGGAGCCAGTGTCTGTGTGTATATGGAAGTTTTTCGTAAGAGTGGCGAGATCATCAGGTGACATTTTCACCAGCAGACCTTCAGCTCACACTTCTCCATCCAAATAAAAGCGTACGTGTTGGTCTCCCTTTACAAGGGATTGATGAGCCCCACCCACCGTGACAAAAAAACAAGTTAGGTAACACAGGCCTTACTTATTTTGACTGCTTTTTCAAATTGGAAAATACTAGTAGTTAAGTACTGCTTCTTCAGCAATGCACTTTGTGAATACTCTTCCAATTCTCTCATTTGGTGTTTTGATGATGACAAGTTGTGGTTTTATGGTGAGTTTAAGAGTCACGCTAGTTTTTTCCCCACAAGTTTCAAGTCAAAGCTAAGCTAATTGCCATCTGAATCTAGCTCTATAATGCACAAACATGGGAGTGGTACTGACCTTTTCATCTAACCATGGTCAAGAAGAAGTATATTTTGCAAAATGTACAGCTATTCCTTAAATTTGTCAGTAACTGTCCTGTGAGGATGTCAAACTTCTGACTTTGGTGATTAGCATCTTCAAATGGGAAAATTCCATTAAATTCTTCTTCAGGATTTCACCTGACTGACGCCACGTGAGCGCCCTTTTAAAGTAACAGAAGAGCTCCATCTGCTGGACAAATGCCATCACTGCACTTTCTCTATAGCATTGCCTTTACATTTTACAGTATATGTTCAAAATTAGTAGGACGTTTTCAATGTGGGTGTGTGTTCTTTGGTGGGAAAAAAACATTTCTTTAAATATTACATTATGTCGATGGCAACACATTTTTGTATAAAGGATAATTCTGATTTCTTACAATTTGGGTGTTATTCTCATAGTTTTTGCCATAATTTCTATCAGTTATGATAGATTGTACTCAGTAACTTATCTCAACCAGTAAATGTCACAATTAAATATAGAAGTGATGGCAAAAACTATGACAGTAAGACCCAAGTTGTGATAAACCAAAATGATCCTTTAAGAAGACACAGACACTGGAGTGAACACAGACGACAAATCAAACAATACCACTTGATTTCAGCTTCATCTGTATTGATGTTAAGATTTTCATAATGAAACAAACTATCACTGTGATTTAAGGATCAACACAACAATGTGTCTTGAACACAAGATGCAAAAAATTAAATAAAACTATTGTAGAAGTGTTATATAAATTACAATCCTGTCACATTACAATCCTTTAAAGCAGCAATAACTGTCTACGATGACTCAGTATGTTCAACAGTACAAATAAATAAGAGAACAGCTGTTGGATTGAGGTTTGAAAAGAACCCTATCTGGATACAAATCAGCCACCTCTGGCTACGTTAACAGCGACGGTGATCACTGAGAGTTTGTGTGTGTGTTTATGCATATTTGTTGTTAACAGCACTTTGTAGATTCAGGTTTAACAGGGTTTCAATGCCAGAAGTTCAACCTCACAGCGCGTCCTCAACGAAAACTTCACAATTCCACACACACTCACAAGGTAAGCCACTGTCATCAAAACTGTACATTCAATAAATTAACAATGCATTGTCTTTGTTAAGCAACCAGTGAAATGACTCTAGATTACATAATTACATTAGATTACAGGTAGAATGAACCATTCACAAGACAAAATTCCAGGGAAAGGGGAAAGGCTGTTGCAGGGGAAGGATCCACATGGCTGAGGAGAGGGAGGGCGGTTGGCATGATAATGTATAGCACAAAGTTGGTAGGCGCAATAGTGATGACATCATCTACCCTTTGGCCTCAGATCACCAACATTTCACCCCAAGAGGGACCTTGAGCCCCATTAGAGTTTGTTTTTCTGCACAATACATAGACTGAAGTCCCTCTGTTTCTTCTTTTTCTTAATCATCTTCATCTCATCTCATTCTCATCCACCCCAAAACCCACTCCTGCCCCCCAACCCCCACCCCATCGCCTCCCGCCGTGGTCTGTGGTCATACATTGGGGTTGTCTCTGATCTGAATGAGACCGGGCCAGTCCAGCTGGGTTGTGGCTTCATGCCGGCTTCAAGGCTTGTGTTTAAAATGGGCCTCCACTGCAAAGACGGCCAGAAAAGTTAGAATACATTATACAGAACAATCAACAAACTGATCTGTTTTAATACAGTATGGCTTCAACCAATGTGTGTTGTTTGAGAACATTAATACTTGTGTGTTAAAGCTGCTGAGAGAGGTTTTTTTTTGCGTTCAGTCAGTTCAGTCTTCTCAAAGTATAACATGTATTCACTGTTTCCCCACTTATTTCCTTATTTTTTATAACCAATAACAAACTGTAAGTTTCATAAAAATAGATATCATTCTATATGCAAGACGAGATTAAAGGTACCATGCAAAGTTTTTTTGTAAACACTTATGTTTACACACAGTGTTTCTAACAAATTCTTCTGATTTTTTTAAGAATTTGAGACCTTCATTGTTTACATCCACCTTGCTAGCAGTCTCCTTCTTCACATCTTTTCTAGTTGTAGTGCGACATTTCTTTGTGCGTTACTGTCATTCAGTGGAATAGCATCCGCAGGACTATGTATCGTGTTATACATGTGCACATAGGCATGTACGTGCCGTACTGTGTGTGTGCACAATTAAAAAAAAGCAGGGACCCATTGTTAAAAACACTGCATCCATACCAATTTCCAATTTTCTGTACCTGCATATTCCTGTGGCCTCATTGGTCGATTGATAACCCTCTGGAAGGCCGCTATCCAATCTCGTTGCTCGGCCTCCGTCTCACAGGCAAACAGGAACTTCCTGTCCGGCGTGACAATGGTGATGCCGTGGTTCCAGTGGTAGCCCTGAGTGGACGGAGGCAAGCCAGACAGAACAGTGTAGCTGTTCTCCTTACTGCCGATAAACACCTCACCCCGAGCGTAGGCATCCTGGGAGAGAGAAAGAAAGAGGGAAAGTTCTGTCAACTAAGTGAACGGTAAGAACTCATCAAAAAAGGTGAAGAGGACACAGGTCTCTTCTTACCAGTGGGTCTTTGAAATACATGAGTCTCCTGTCATCCATGGTGAACCACCTCTTCTTAAAGCCCTCTGTGTGCTGCGGCAGAGCAAAAGAGAGTGAAGATGATGAGAAAAAACAGCAAAGGGAGTCAGTTCATTCCAGTAATGCTCAGTATAGTTTTATGATAACATTTTGGTACAGTAGTATATTTAAATGACAGACTAGTTGGGCCACTTAAATTAATTAAAAAAAATACAATAAAGACTGTTTTACATAACTGGGCTGATTTCTAATGAGGAAATCCACCCGCTGTGCAACCTCCAGACTTATTGTCTGTCAGTTGGTTAATTTAATTGATATTTTCAATTAAATTAGCTCAAACCATTTGACAGACCAGTTGTTTGGGAAAACACATCACTAAAGCACTATCCCCACTGACATTATGAGGGGATTAAAGTAGGCCCCGTTTTATTATCTGTAGAGGGACTTGTAGAGGGGCCAAAATCTAGTTTTAAGACCTTTACTAATTCAGTTTTGTGCTTACAGGGTGCATATTTCTAAAAAAAAAACAAAAGTGATTTATCAAACTGCAACACAGAAAACAAGGAATCAGGGAAGATTTCAGTATAAGAAGACTACAAACATTGCAGAGAGAGTGAAAGAAATGCTTTTTTTCCAGAACTAAATTACACAAAAGAATCAATCTGAGGAGGAAAAACCTGATAAAACTGTACACAAGTCACTGATATACAGTATGCAATGTGTGACGAGGAGCTGCTACATTTTAAGGGGTCATAAGCTGAAAAAGGTTGGGAAGCACTTTACTACACTAGACCTCTGGTCAGATTTTGGCAGATGTAACTGTGAAATTGAGGGGTAAATTAATATTATTCCCCCTCATTTCACTTTAAAGTGGTGGTATGACCCAATGACTGTAACCACAGCACAAACCTTTGGACCTGTTTTCTCCATAAAGCCTTCCTTCATGAAGTTTCGGGTCAGTTTGGGCACCAGCTGCAGTAAAAAAAAAAAAAAAAAAGAACAAGACAAGAATGCACTAAATATTAAACAGACTTCTAGATTATTCTGAATTTTTCAGTTGATACTGTAGCAGTGTGGCGTATGATTCAATCAATCATCCTCACCTCCTCGTCACTTGCCCCAGGGAAAGCCACTTGTAGGTAGTGGAACCTGGCCGCTCTAATAGCATTGAACCAGTCGACCATCTCCTGTTAAAACAAACAGACAGTGGCATCGTGTCCAGCTGAATTTAGAAAGAAGACCTTGAGTTTTTACAGTGAAGGTGTCTTGCCTGCACCGGAAGGTATAGTCAGGTGTGTGGATGCTGCAATGCCGTCAATAACTCCACCACAGAACAAGAGTGACTGTGGCACTGTGTGAACTCAATGAACTCTTTCTGTTAAAGCCTTCAGGGACGCTTCTTAACCAGCAGAGGGAGCAGTGCTTTCTATATTTCATGCTATCTCCTTACATTGTCCTAACAGCTATTAATATCTGTGTCTTTCTTCTCTCTAATATTCCCATTTTTGATTAACTCGCTCTGCTTCTATTTCAGTCATAAATCCCAGAGATTTAACAGCAATGTAAAGCAATGATTTGTATGCTCAGTACTATAAAACCCTTCAGCAAGAGACAGAGGGCACACACACACAAAGGTTAAAAAACAGAATAATGAATGAAGGGTGAGACTTTATTGTATGAGTCACATGGTTTCCTATAATTTCCTTGAAAGGAAATGGTTTGGAGATTTTCTAAGAGCGTTCCTGGGAAGAATTATGTAATCCGGCACTGTTAATTATAGGGACAATCATTAATTACAAATCATTTCCAGTGTAACCTAGAGAGTTTTTAAAATCAGTGCACAGCAGTTGCTGAACATGCAGAAATATAAAATGTGTCTACAGTTGAATTTTTTTCTACATTTATTTTTCATCTTCCAAGAGTTCACAGTGTAATACTCACGATGCTCAACACAAACTGTTCTTTATGCATAAATCAAGATGGTCTGTTGATGTTTAGTGCAAGGCTAATTACGGCTAAACATATTGTCTGATGAAAAACAATCACATGAAGCTATAAAAGTCTGTGTGTGTGTGTGTGTTACATTCAGGAACTATAGCTATAGAAACAGGCAGGTTTAACAGTCTCCCTAAAGAGAAAAGACGTTCTTTATGTGATTTTGATGAGACTGATGATCTTGTGTTTTATCATTCATTATATGATAATTAAAGGACTGCATTAGTAAAATGAAATTGTAAAATGCTCTTTATTCCTGATGAGCTCATCTGTATGGATTATTATTAAAAAACAAAACAAACTTGTGCTTTAGGTTGGGAACCTTTTTTGTGACAGTTTTTATAGAAGAAATAGGTCTTTTGACTGCAATGTTATGTGTAAGAAGTTATGTTCATTTCTATGTTCGTTTCACCTTTGCAATGGCATTTTTGGATTTAAGTCACAATAAATACCATAACTAATTTATCATCTAATAAACTTTACATTTCAACATATCTATACAGTATTTTTCCAGTAAGTAGGAGTTTAATGTCTTTTAAGGAAACTCTTTAAACCTAAAATAAAAGGTTACTATACTGTCTCAGAACACTGTCCCCATTTTCCCAGTCATTAATAACCAAATTACATAGTTCTTTCCCATTCCCCAGGAGATTATTTGGAAAATTCTGAGACCCATAAAATGAAGTGTTTCTGTGGCCTTATTAAATATTTTCCTCAAGGTTTGCTGTTGACCCCGCAAACCCATAAACAACTTTAAATGCTTTTACCACTGCTTTACACTACTGTAATGTAAGGCTAAAACAGAGAATGAGCTATGCATTTTCACATTTTTCTGTAGTTCAGTTGGCAAGCTAACGTGGATCGGGTTCATCTAGCGCATCTAGGCTCTGACCTCATCACTCCTAACAAGAAAGCTCAGTACAGTTTGGAGTGCGGGGGTGACGATAATAACTACTCCCCCCCCCAGTAGAGCATGGCAGCAGCGTCAGCGGCAGAAGCAGCAGCATTGACAGAACTGACTGACTAAACAAGCTAACAGGCTAAAACACGTCCTGTGGGACTGAACAGGATGAAAACAAAACCAAAATAATGAAACTTGCAGAAACAACGTATTTTACATTAGACACACAGTGCAGTTTGTAGTTGGACAATGACACATGTTCTTCTGAAACAATGACTATGAGGTTTAAGTGCTGACTTAAAGGCTATTCATCCACACTGGGTAAACACCAGCTCTTTTTTTTTTTTTTTTTACAAACTAATCCATTTTTTGATCAGTAAGACAGCTGCTGCGATGAATCTGAATGTAGTCACCGTTAAAGCTAAAAGTCAGCACTTTACCCTCATACAGTAGTCATTGGGGCCTCATGCAAGAACTTTTCCGTATGCTTATCCTAAACCTCTCACAGACTTTTTTCTATGAGGTTTGAAGTCAGATTCAACAAACTCTCTTAACTGCACAGACTTCTCATAAATTGCTTGTTTCAGCCTGATTAATATCACCAGTTCATGAGGAGGTGTGAGATTTTATCATTAGCATAATCAATACCCCTAAAATTGCCACATAAGGTGACCTGTTCCATTTGTGGACAAGTTTTATTCACAAAAATGTACATATAAATATACACAAACAAGAGTAAAACAGTGGGGAGCTTCAGGTCCTGCTTTCATAAATCAGTGTCAGTTGCAGGGGAGCCAAAATGATTAGAAAATATTAATAGAGCTGTTAATGATGTGTCAACAGGGCAGCACTGTGCTGTGACAGAAATAAAGAGGGAATGCTTTGACATGAAGTTAGATGCTAAAAAATGCCTTTGTAAATCAAAGCATGACATGTGACAGGAAGCAGTCAAGGGATGATATAGTCACAGAGATATTAGACAAGAGAACAGGCTATTATAGTCTACAGTAGGTGAAGTGAGGACCAACACCATATGACACTGGACAGAAACCTGTAGAAAGACCCTGAGGTAGCTGTCGGTGTCAAAGAACCTTCCAAACAAGTTTCTGTGTCAAACTATGCCAATAAAAATCATAAAATTGGCAGCCATGATGATGATAATACGGTTAAAAGAATATTAATTCAGCATTTTTTTATTGTGGTCATATTTCTTTTTTATTTTAGTAGCTTTTAGTAAACTTCAAATTCATTCAGATTAAGACGTTCTAATTATGAAGTTATGCTATCAAGTCAAACAAGTGCCACATATTTTCTTAAATCACTTGTGGTGCTTCTTAAGAATGAATCTGTTTGTACGAGTGGTTCTTGTATGAGATCCACTGTCTCAGAGTCAAAAGAACACTGAATGTATCACTGTCCACATACTTTCTGACTACGCTATAGCTTCTGAATGAGCAGTTACAGAAAAAGCCGAAAGGAAATGAATTATTAAGGAACATTTTCAAGTCCAAGTGTGTTTAGTGGAGCAGACAGCATGCATATTATACTAGTAACCCTGTATTAGTGCCCTGTATGAATGTAAAACTTGACAAGAAGCCCACAGGTCATGTGCACAGAAACTGAATTAACAAGCATGTATGTGTGTGGATAAATGTGTGACAGTGTACCTTAGCATCACTGTGGTAGACAAAGATGTTTCTTGTGCTGTTGTCTTTCAGGTAGGTGATCTGCAGGCCGCAGGGGTTGCCGATCTTAGCCGGTTGGAAGGTGGCATTGAGGGTTTCAATTTTCATCACAGCCTTGGGATCCCTAGCCTTGGTGGAGGCACGCATGAACAACAAATAGGACACTGTCAAAACCACATATTCCTGACTGTTGTTGGCTTTTTCGTGCAAACACTATCGATATGATCTCGCTTACATCCTGCTTGTTGAAGTATTTGAGGGCTCCCTCTCTCTCCGACAGAATGAACTTTCGGCTGAGAAACTGACCGTTGTCTCTTCCTCGTTTCCATAGAAACCCCTCTCGGTATCCTGGGCAGAGAAAGAGAGGAGAAGAAAAAAAATGTGTGTGTGGTTGGGAAGGCTGGTAACAAAAGCCCATCTCAGAGGAGATGGGAGATAAAAACAGAGGAGAAATTTATAACAGTAACGGTGAGATGTTGTAACACGGTTGGTGTAAGATGATACTTCAGTTAAGCTGAAATCAAAGATCGTTCGAAATCTCGTTTATACGAAGAGGAAGGAAAAGGAGAGAGAGGAAACACAGGCCGACGTCCAGTACACAAACACACAGGAGAGGGAGGAATTTAGAAAGAAACACAGCACACAGAGAGATTGTAGATTGTAGCATCCTTTTCTATGTTAATGATGCTGTTCTATTATAGCCTGTAAATGCCTTTTTCTTCTTCTGTCTATTTTGGCAAAAGGCTCAGCCTACACAGCCTCCCTTTCTCTCTTTTCTCCTCTATTTCTGTCTTGCTGTGAAGTGTTTTCTCTCTTATCTGAATCTATTTCTGTGGTTTGAATGGGAGGAAGTTGTTGGAGCATTATCAGGTAGTGTTAAAAAAGTGATACATTGAAATCTTAGTCATTTGTTTGATGATGTCATTCAGAGAGTTTTACAATGAGTATCAATACCTACACTGAAAATGATAAGTAACAGGTGAAAAAGGGCCTAATGTGCCCTGAATGTAGAAGAAAAGAAAAAAAGGGAAGTGATTAAATGATAAAGATTTCTCTCATGTAGATGGAGGAAGAAGATACAGGGTGGAGGGGAGGGGCGGAATTTAGTAAAAGGATCTTAAAGGGTTGGTTCAGCCAAATAATTACAATTATTATCTTACTTGCAGTGGTGTCTACCATGCAGATAAATTTGGATTGATTTTTCACAGGTTTTGAGATAACCATCTCTGAAATGTCTAAATCCACACCAATATGCTGGAGGTAAATTGAATTTAGTTTCTTGTGCTCACAGTATTAAAAATGCAGAGTTAAAAACATCAACAGCAACAGCAGTAATTTTAAATGCTAGAGGAAGCAGCACAAATAAAGTTAGTATTTACCTCCATTGTATTGGGGTGGAGGCAGAAATGTCATAACCATAGACACATTGACAAAACTACTGTATCTGTAAGGATACATATTATCAACTGTGACATATTATCAACTCATAACATGAACATGTTAGCAAACGGTTTACATATCCAGCAGACATGGAGCAACATTAGCTGCTAAACGCTCCACTGTGTTCACCAGCTACTCGCTAACTTTATCTATCTGTTGGGCAGATTGTGTACAGTGGGTTTATGATAGCTTTATCACTAAAAACAACTGCCTGATGTGACGGGAATCGAGATACAAGCTGTGAGTGAACTGGAAGTTGTGATACATAAAAAAAACCCAATTAGCTAAAAGATGCTAAAATGCTCTGTAGAGCTGAGGATAACTGCAACACAAGTTATTCTCTGTGGATTCATCACTAAAAGCAACACCTTTCACATTAGACATGGTCATTTGATTCATTGTTATTATAAAGATATTGATTCGTGCAGCTTTAAAGCCTCTGGAAATAGTGAAAATAAACACTCATAACTATTAGAAAACCTTGTTCAAACAGCTCATGTTGCTGTTTAGACCATTTCTCAAGGCTGTTTAGTTGTGGCAGATCACATTTTGATTGACACCAACACTGGGGGCTGGCTAACTACAGTGGCTAACAACTCAGTTTCCAAGGTCATTAAAGGAGGCAGAGGAATAGCTAAACATAAAACACACAGCGAGAGAGAGCAAGAGAGCGAGAAGGAGAGAGGGAAGTCATCGCTAGCAGCTAAGCTAAAGTGACTAGCAGATCTGAAAACTGTGTGACATGTCACCAAATTCAAACCCAATATCAGGACAGTGTACAAACATTTTTATTGACAATATTTAAAATTTGGACTGAACCTAATTTCTAAGAGTTTTTAGATGCTTACTATTACGTACTATTATGTACATAAGACCTTAAGCTACATAGACAGACTATTGTGGATTTGGGTTTGGGTAAAATTCAGTTTCACAATATGAGCTTGTACTAACAGACCTGCTGAATAATCTGTAAGGTTAAAGTGTCCTTGTATCTTCTATCCCTTGTTCTTCACGCGCCACATTTTCAAGTTCACTCACAATTTTTCTACTCTACTGCTCTCTTTTCCGTTCTCCTCATTCACTGCCATTGATTACCTCTCCTCTGTCTCCTCTTGTCCTCTGCACTCATTTCACTCCATCTTTTTTCTCTGTGTTTGTGTGTGTATGTGTGTGTGTGTGTGTGTGTGTGTTCTCTCTTTGTTGCTGTGACTTTCTGACATGAAACATTCACCTACGCTGGCATTACCTCATCGATCAATAGCCCTCCTTGTCCCCACCCTCGCCTCCTTCCCTGACACTCCTCTTCTTCCTCCTATCTTTTGCATAACGGATCAATGTTAACATTGGCCGCGGTGGAGACCAAGTTACTGCCAATAGTCGATCTCAGCCACCCACCAGCACACACACACACATACATACACACGCGCACACACTCAGATGTCATGCACCTTGAAATGAGTGATAAAGAAAGCATGAATGCACAAAATAGAGATGACAGAATGACTCATATTAATCCACTCTGTTTCAGTGTGTGTGTGTGTGTGTGTGTGTGTGTGTGCGTGCGTGCGCGTGTGTGAACGTTTCTCCCCTGTAACAATAAACGAATGAGGTCACTGCAAGCCTATGAGGGAGCTCCATCATCAACAAGACGTGAAATGTATACTAGTAGACACACACATGCATGCTCCCTACACACACAAACACTACAGTCAGACTCTAAACACACACACACACACACACAAACACTGTTTCAGTGGCAGCTCTGTTTTCCAGCAGTGAAAATTACAGCGTCACTGCTTGAATATATCAACAGCGCTTTAAACCTCAAACATATACACAACCGCTTAGGAGAAGAAGAGGGATGAAAATGAGTGTTTGAAAGTTGTCGATGGGTGTCTCGGGGTAATGGAATTCCCGCTACTGGTGTCCGCCGGGAAACGTGTGTGTCCAAAGAGTTTTCAAGGTTCTGCTTATCGAGGAGTAAACAATGCAGGCGTGACACGACAACAGAACAGCCGTCGCTGCCCTTTTCACAGATGGAGAAACTCTTGTCTTTGAGTTTGTGCACACATGTATCTCTTTGTGTGTGTATTTCTCTTCAATATCTTGTTGCTGTGTGTTCTGTAGGCACAAGGTCAGAAAAACCAACAACAGAGAGCTTGTACGTGAGTCTAGTGAGTAATTAATATGTAGTTCTGCTTAATATTTGCTCTGAAATGAACATACAAATGATATCATTTACTGTATTTACAGGCTTATCTCACAGTTCAAATGGAAAGATTTTTTTTTTTTTGCTTAAAAAGCTGAGAAATATCACGTTTCACTAGACTCTGGTTCCCAGTATTACCAGTGTTTTCCATGTGTTAAATCATTCATGTTTTGTTAATTTATCAGCCATGTTACACAAACAACAGAATAAATAGTTTCAGCTGGTTAATTTGTGTCTCATGAGGTTATGTGATGTTGAAGGGCTTCTTTGTTTTTGTGCGTGTGTGTGTTTTGTGATGTTAGGGTTGATCATCTGTTTAATCAGTGGTAGTGAAAACAGGTGTGCATCTCTGGGTGCTCTATTAGGCTCTGTCAGGTTGAGGGAGGAAAGGTAAAGCTGTTGTGTATCAGTGACATTCTGCAGAATTTGGTGCATTCATGGTCGTGGATGTGTACCCATAGATACACCGTGACTGTAACACTAATCTTAGATGAATGTTCTGTTATTCTGTGTTCTTTGAAAGCTTTGTATCAGTCTAGCTCAACCTACGCTAACCTGAAAATAGGTGGCAGCTTGCTGTGAGACTGCAGCTTTTAGCTGTTTTTTTTTTTGTCCTGTTACTTTTTGTTGTTTGTTTTTGCCTCTGTTTCATTATCATTAATAGTTAAAACACCACCATCTTTGCAGTTCTCTTGCCTACAAACCTTCAACATCCTGTTTAAAGTTTTCATGTGCCAAACAACATCATCTCCCCTTTATATGACGTAGCAGCACCACTGCACTGATAATGACGGTCTCAGTTTCATAATAATAAAGTTAGATGAGGAAAACATATGGAAAGTACAAAAATATTTTTGTTGATATTTTGCTGGTCTTCAGGAGCAGGTCCATGTTAAGTCACAAAAAGAGTCTTTATAAGCAAACTGGATAAAAATGTGAAAGTCTTTTACATTTCTAAATGCAATGCATTCACATTAACATACACATTCTTTTTAAGCTGTTTTAATAGGTTTGTTTGTTATAGCCGAGACCAAGTCCTTTAAAATGCACAGACTCTCATTAAATATGCAAGCCGTGTGGTCATACAAGGCATGCCTGATCTAACAGCAGTCATGTTCAATTCAAGTCTAAAGTCTACATCTGCTTGATGTTGGGACACCAGCTAATTTCACAGACTAACTCCAATCAGAGGAGGGACTAATGAGGCAAATCAGCTTGGTCAGCGTCAGTGTTGAGGAATAAAGGTTTTTAGTATAACAACAGAAACATATCTGTGTCAGTATGCACGTACCTGCAGAGTAAGGTTCCTGTTTCTCTATAAACTCAAATTCATTCCTCTCGTACTTGGCTCTGATCCACTGCTCTCTCAGCAGCCTGGAAACACGATGGAGAACACACGCTGTTAGCTTTCATGTCAATGACACAATCACCGACTGACCTGGTCTGCACACACAGTCCTGATACTTCAAAGTGTTCATTTTTAATACACAAAAAATGATAACATGGAAACATCTGTAGTAAAACCTTCAGTAGTCTGTGTCATGTTGCAGCCCCACACAGTGATGAATAGGAGAGCCTGTAATATTAGAGATGGTAACATTAATATCTCTTCTTCTTTGATCATACAGGATGGAAAATACAACATTTTTGTGAAGTATAGAAGAAAAAAAGATTAGGGGGGAAGAATTGATGTTAGTTTCCTTATTTTTGTTGTCATAGGTCCAACATCTCTTGCTGTGGGTGCTTCATCTTCATTAATACCGTTTAATACCGTCTACCGTTTGTAGAAACATAAACACACCTGTGTGTGGGTATATAGCTTCTGAAACATGGCAACAAGACTGATCAGCAAGTGTGAGCTGTTGTTAGGTCTACATTACAAATTATTAAGCAATTCTAAATATTAGGTATACATTTTTTTTTATAATTTATTGGTTTATTTATTTGCTTGCTTGTCTATTTAAGTGAATAGGTTTCATATTTGGGGACTACATTTCACTTTCTTGCAGAGAATTTGAAGATACAACTGTCATCTGAGAGTGGTATCAATCTCATTTAACTCCTGGCAAGAAAAGTGAAAAGTGTATTTCCCTATATGTTGAACTATTGCTTTAAACTGAATAGTTTGGTCTAATATGTCCAATATATCACCAACTAACTTACATCAACAACGAGAGGATAAACAAGTCTTTCACAGTGTTCTTGTTGAGTATCAGCATTTATCAAATCCTCCTCGTCATCATGTTTTACTATGTCATGAGTATTTTTTCATAAATTTTTATGTAAATATCATCACTTTTGTTACTTTAGATCTGTTACTTAACCCCAGTTAAACTGTGTACTGGAGCTTTTCTACAACATCAAATCATAAAGCCTTTAAACCTCAGCCTGCTTTCAACAGTTCAGACCAAACCTGCATATAAAGGACACAATCTTGATTTTAAACCTTTTTATTCTTCAGCGTGAGAAGCAAATGGCAACAGTCAGCACATCACCATGCCAACAATCTCTCTTATTCGTTGTCTTTCTGTATCTCTCTCAACCTTTCATTCTCCCCTTCAGGCTCCTGCTTTCATCCTCTCTTTCTCTCCACATTTCTCCTTTTCTTTCTTGTGTAGAAATAAAACAACTGTTCAATCTGCATCAGGTTAAAAAACGTCTTACTCTTAGCAGGGATTGCTTTGAATGACACCCTCCAGTGACATTTGATCTTAAACACTAAACCCACCCAGGGGAGTGGAGTGAGTGAACACAGACACATATCGTGGCACAGACACTGAGAAAGACACTTCTCTTTTCATCTGAGATCATTGCCTTTCTCTCACACCTCTCTCATATGTTACTTCTCTTTCGGTCTATTTTAATCAAATTCTGTTGGGAGGGAGACGGACATAGAGGAAGAGGCGGATAGACAAACCTAGAATACCCAAGAGAAGTAAAAGTGTCAGTACCTCAACTTACTTGAACTAGGAAAAGAAAGGATATTTTTTTCAGAATTTTTGGGGCAGATGAATATTTAAAATATATATTATTTATATGAACATTAACAACTAAGACTTGAAATCTTAAGCCTAATCAATTCTACAGTGATATAAAGTTCTGAAATGATAAACAAGGGGACATGTGACTGAGTTTTTATACAAAAAAAGAGAAGAAGTGATATTTAAGTGATAGACTCTGTACTGTCAGAGGTGTGAAATGTCATACATCACATTTTAAAGTACTACTGTTGCAGTGCACAGCATCCTGTTTTCATCATTTCAATACTTATCAGCATGCAGCGTAACTGCCTCTGCATTCAGCATTTTCTTATCACATTCATTTGTAGGCAGTGTGGGCAGCAGACAGTGGAGCTCAGCAACAGCCAACATCACATTAAGAAATAAGACTTTAAAGCCGCACCAATCAATATTTTTATATTAACAATGGATCAAATGACTATGTGTAATGTGAAAGGGATCACTTGTGAGACAAAATAAAAAAAGAACACTAAAGTTATTCACAATGTACAATGTAGTAGAAAGTCAAGAGGTTGCGATATGTAGCACATCAAGCTAGCGAAACTCATTAGAACTGTGTACACGGAACTACTCTCTATAGAGTGAAAATGTGATCGCTGTTATTAGAGTGTTTTTAATAGTTTTCTTTCAACATTTGCATCGTACACACAGGGGAAAATAATCTTTTCAGATAAGAGATGCACATTTCCTGTAAAAAAAAAAAAATCATATGTGTACTGTGTTATATATGTATACTGCACCTCCAGTTTTCATTTACTGAAAGTCAACTAAAGGAAAGGCCCGAGTACTTACTTGCAGTCAGTGTGTGTTGGTCTGTAGTAGAAAGCAGGAACCTTCTGTTCATATTTGGCCTTGGCGGCACTGTTTCCCATAGCAGCCATCAACTAGGAGGAAGACATGACAACACAACGTAGTCATTTAAATATCACTCCTGCTGGATATAGTTTCCACATTGCTTAATCTCAGATAGGTTTTATCTGCAGTAACAGCATACAGTACAGTGAGTCCAAACTTTTGTCTGGTACTGTATTTAAGCAATTATTAACCAGCCACTGCTTGGAGGTGCTTTGTATTGTGACATATAAAAGTAAGATTAAGGGACATACCAGCAATTATTAATGATAATGATAATAATTAACAATGATAACACTTCATGTTTCTACCTGGATTTTTTTTTTTAGCTTAGATTTAAAATACAATTAGATAAAATGCGAACACTGACATCTTTGCACCTTGAAGATAACATTATGAAATAGAAAGCTAAGAGGTAATGCTTTTTTCAAGACAGTAAGACTTAGAGAGAGGTGACAACAAAACAACAGGAAGAATAAAATACTAGAGCATAGAAAAACTGAGGTATGATAAGCAGCTCAGTTGAGAATAAGGTCCCTGCTTTTCTATGGCATTAACTGTGGAAACAGCCACACTGCACTGGGACATGTCTGTTTCCTGCCCTTTTTCCCTCCATCATGCATTTCATCCAAGGATAATCCCTGAGCCCAATCCAACTGGCTGAATCCCTCAACACGCCTCTCTGTTCCTCTGAGGGGCTCTGGCAAGGATGCAGCACCCTGCCGCTCTATTGTGAAGGTCAAATAGCAAGCAAAACATTCAACAAAAACACATATCTCTAAAGAAAACCACAGAAATGAGCATGCCATACATCTGCTGCAAAAGTGTGATCCGTCTGACAACTCAGATCTAACACTGATAACAAGATAGTAATATTATCTAAGCTAAGGAACAGGGGCTGTTTTCGTACCGTTCAGCATAACCAACAGGATGCATTTTATTAGGCCCCTTTATGCAAATGAACTCAACTCCACACTGTGAGTTGCAAGCATCTGCAAGACCAAATCTGCATGATAATGTGAGTTAAATAACCAGTGTGTAAGATTTAGGGGTATCTATTGGCAGAAATGGAATATAACATTCATAATTATGTTTTAATTAGTGTATAATCACCTGAAAAATGAGAATCATTGTGTTTTTGTTACCTGAGAATGAGAATATATCTACATAGGGGGCGGGTCCTCTTCCACAGAGTCCGCCATGTTCCACAGCCATGTTTCTACAGTAGCCCAGAAGGGACAAACTATACACTGGCTCTAGAGAGGGCCCTTCGCAATTTTTGCGAGTGTCACGACCACCGTAGGTTCTCCTACACGCTTGAAAGGAGAAGGGTATTCAGTTGGTTTCAATCTGCAACCTCAACACTAGATGTCACTAAGTCCTACACACTGGTCCTTTAAGTGGCAAAAACAAGTTAAGATCACATTAGTCAGATTTGTCCTCAAGTTGGGGTCTCATATCAAAATATGCTTAGAAGTTCTAAATGTGTGTCTATAAAATGCCTGTGCAAACAAGAAAATACACTTTACTCGGCAGAATGTCACAAACAGCCAGCCACATCTCTGTGAAAGAGACTTAATGTAAAGTTACTTGTTGAGGGCAAAAGTAGTAACAGAGAAAGATAAAGATGAAAAATATTACAGATAATGAGTTTTCAGATACTGTAGCTTCCTGAAAGTTTCTCTGCATGCAGCGGGGCAATTGACAGATAGACATTTTATATACATCACACACATCATTTGTTGAAATAGAATTAGTCATTACGAGAAAATGTGGTCAAGATCTGCTGATAAGACAGTTACAGATGAAATAGTGTCATGTGCTTTGCTAGACTGTGAACATAATTTATAAAGTGAAACGTTGAATGGCACAGAAACGTAATTTATTAACACAGAATGATTACAACTGAAACTCATTGTTCTAAATGTACACACTTTCAGAAGCACAACGGGAAATTCATGAATCAGATTCTGAGTCAAAAGTTTGATGGGTCATACTGGGTTCAGCAACCTACATCTTTACAATACACACTCAAATCTGCAGATATGGCTTTTATCAGTTTCCAATTCCAGGCTCAAAACTCTGAAATGACTTTCTTCTAGATGTAAAAGTTTTCTAAGTATGTGACATCTTACTGCTATCCTTGATTGATTTTGCTGTTGTACTTCAGCAGCTCTCTGATATTGGTTTCTCAAGAATTTTCATATAGCATTTTCTATTGTTTTCCTTCCCCACACTGCTTTTTTTCCCCATTCCTCTCCTTTACCTCACAGGTATCAGTGTCCTTTATTGTCTTTTGTTTTAAGAAAAGTTAATTTTACGATGGTTCAAAGGACTTGACAGTAACTTGTTGGCAAAATATATGGTATTAGCTTGGATCAGTTCATAAAGTGAATACTGTTTATTGGAATGGGACTACAACAGCTCCAGACGTCTCAACAATAAACCCTCAAAATCATCCCCATCTCTCCCTTTACAGCAATTACAGAAGGGCAGATTGAACACAAACAGACAACACAAAGCCCTGGCAACTCTTTTTCCTGCACTGCAATCATATCCAGTCATCCAGTCATCTAATACTCTTGCTTCTGTTCGGGTTTTATCTCCAAATACCCCAAACTCCACTGTATTATTTTTGTCTCATACCGCCTCCACTTTCTACTCTTAACTCAAATCCCCATTAAATCCTAATTATTGTCCTCCCACATCTCAACCTCCTGTTTTTCCTCATGACTCACATCAGCATTACCTCCCCCAAAGTCTTTTTTATCACAGAGTGGTGGTTTCACTAGTATTCCAGCGATGACTTCACTCTTTCCCAGGAGAGCCAAAGATTTTAACCTTAAAAATGTCAAAATATGCATTTCTTTTTACAGTTTTTTAAAAATATTTCTTGTTTTCTTAAAGGGTTTTCATGGCACACAACTGCTATGTTTCTTTTTTACACACAGGAGAAAAATCACACTAATGGAATGACACTTTATTGATCCCAATGTGGAAATCCTCTCCCTTCACAGGGAGGTCAGAGGTCAGAGGTCAGAGGTCAATATCCTTTGGTTTGGATGTCTTAAGATGACATGCAAGTCTGGTATCAGGCCAATCACAGCATTTTTAAGTGAACAACATTGGCTTGGTTGATACAGGCTATATTATATGACCCTTTGTTTGTTGCAGCCTATTGTTCAGAACTGCTTTATTTTCTGTCATATTGTTCAGAAAAATCACTGGGTTGTTTCCATGAGAACAACAAATGCTACAGATATTAGACTCTGTGGTTACCATGGGCTCCATACTTAATATTTTTTGTCTGTTTTGTATTCATATTCATGTCATTTAGATACTTAGCATGCATGCTTATGTTTCACATACTGGGATTTACACACAATTCATGCTTTGAATAAAGAATTTGGCAACCAGTTTATGTCATCATATTGGGTTTCATTCAAGAACAACCCATACAAATGGTTTTGTTCTTAAGAACTATAACAGGTCAATCTAAATGAATTTGGAGATCAAATATGTCACTGAAAACAGTTTTGAATGACCAAAATAAATAACAAAAACTAACTTAATGTAAAATGAATTATTGTTTACCATATCACATCATCATCATCATTATCATCATCATCAACATGGCTGAGAGGTTTGACAGCCTTTTATCAAATAGTAGTAGTTGTTAACACTCACAATCTTTATGCAGATGTCCAGTTCCATTTAACAGTGTAACATCACCAACTGGAAATTATCTTGTCCGTCTCGATGACTCAGCTTCCTCTTGACCGCCTTGCATCATAAACTGCTTTGCTTTAGCAAGACATTATTTGGCATCCTTGTCCACTTCATGTCAAACCATTCTTTGTTTCTTTCTGTCACAGTATAGTGCTGCTCTGATGACATGTCACTAGCAGATGTATAAATATTTTCAAATTGTATTGAAACACTGTTAAATTTGTTCTGCTTTCATCTGTTGATTTCCAACAGCGAGACTTGAAACACTGCAGTGTGAATTCTCTTTACTCTACAGTGACATTTTTGTGAATGAAACGTGAACCTCACTCCAGTTCATGGATGTATTATAAAAACTGGATACAGAATTAAAAATGGCACCCATTCAGTCCAATAAGTTTCTTGCTCGCAGGTTTGCTTCTGCATTGCGAGGCCGACTGAATATGTGCGGTGGTGTTTCTCCCGCTGGCCCCTTACTTGCCTCAGGGGAAATTTTACAAATATAAAACCTCCATGGATCAAAAACTCATCATAGAAAAAGTCATAACTGACCTTGTTTGCAGTTCAAGGTGTCCTGTCAACAGTTTTACAGACGTCTCTTTTACAATGGTGGTCTATGGAGAAAATGCTTTTTGAGCTGCAGGGGAATTTTTTGCTGCAATACCGCCAGTGACCACTGGTAAAAAAAATTGGCTGAGCAGTTGAGCCCCATCCAGCTCTCATAATACATCCATGCTCCAGTCACTGTTACTTCCTGTTTAAACGGTTCTTTCTCAAACAGAGAATGGGGGTATGGTTAATAGTTGGACATAATCCTTTACCATGGCAACTAGAAATCCATTCTAGCGCACTGGCAATGTGTTGGAATGGTAGTGATATTATAGCCCAACCTGTCCACTTACTACAGCATTAGCTATATAGACTAGGCTACATGTCAGACAATGGCTTCTTTATTGATGGATTTATCCTAAGCAATCTTACTTTAATTTACAGGAAATGTCCCTAAATTTTCCAGTAGTCAGTCCCGGTTCTAAAAGGATGCAAAAACATTCATTGCATCCTCAGTTTATCATCAGTTTTGCACTGAAATTTGAATAATACATGCAAAGCATAGAGGCGCACAGACTCGATGTCTCCATGTACACCTGCTATTTTGGTTCATGTATGTGCAGCAGCACAAAAAAGGAATGAGTGAAGGTGAAAATAGATCAGTGGGTGTGGTGATTACTAAACTCTCTCTCAGCCAGTCACATCTCTAGTCTCATAGCCCTGAAACACTTGTGCCAATCACAGTTAAATGTGATAACGATAGCTTAACCGACAGAAAGCTTTTCTTCAAGAGATGTTCAAGGCGTCACAACATGAACGCACATCACCACAAATCCGCACCCATTGAATTGATTTGGTAAAGCCGTTTATATTATATTGGACCAACGCTAGTTCAGCAATCGTATACATGATCACATAGTTTAGTGATTAATGTTACACAAAAGTGTTTGCATCATATTGTGTCTCAAGAATGAAACATGACGCTCCTTTTGCTAAAAAAAGACAGTTGTAAAAGAGGCTGCGATGATCCCTGCTAACCCGACGTCTTCTTCATGAAAAAGCAGCCTATCGAGTCAAAACCGACCTGTCTGATGCGTGTAGAGGTGTGTGTGGTTATGCTGTAGCAGCCTGGTGACATCAGGTGATTTAATGAAGGTAAACACAGTGAACGGCCGTGCGTAACGGCACAGCACTCTGGCGCAGCACTTCTCAGAGGCTGCAGATTTAATAACACATAAGCCCTGCTGCCTTTAGATGCTACAGTGATTTAATGAACTGAAGAAGAAGCTTTTCATACAGTATAAAGCAGCTGTTGACAGCAAATACTGTAAGAATCACCCATATTCATTTATAGATCAATGCAGACTGATTTACTCACTTTCCTGCTTTAACCACATTAAACATTATTTTCTATGTTGTTATTTTAATTGGAGAGTGTTTAATTGATATAAATTACTTATATTTCAAGCATTGATCTTGTTGCATGCCCGCAGCAAGTATTTTGTTTGAAATGCAGGTGCTTGATACTGTATCAGTAGCCTATGCGACACTCAGAAAAAAAAAAAAGATTTTATGAGGATGACGTATGACTGCAGTGTTTACTATAGTCATATATCATTGCTCCATTTTAGAACAGCTTAATTTTTTGAACTCTGAGTGCAAAACGAAGATGTTGATGAAAAAATACAGTGTGACTATTCAACATTGTGAGCAAATGACTCAGAAAAATGTGAAATATCTTAAAAATGCCAAAAAACACAATGGCGGGGGGGCTTGAAACAGTATGGTGTTGAATATGCTAATGATCAAATCTCAGGAGCGTGCACCTGCTTGTGAACAGGTGGCATTCATCAGGTTGAAATGAGTGATTTGTGCAGTTAAGGGAGTTTACTGAGATAAGGGAGAAGTGATGTTTTATCCGGGGAGTGTACATATTTTCTGTAGATACTGTATATATGGAAGTGAAATGCCGTACCTCCACCTCACTTGCATCCCACGTGTCCTGGACTGACTTGACCCGGCTGATGTGGGGGATGCTCCGATGCAGGAGCGAACAGGCCTGGCAAACAAACACGCCCAAAGTCAGAGACGCCCAGTCCGGCTCTGCAAGAGAGGAGGAAGGAGAGAGAGCAGGGGAATGAGAGAGAAAGGCGACATAGAGGAAACAAGCATGGAGACGGAAGTAAGGGAAGTGAGTTTGGGGATAAAGAGAGAAAATAGTGAAGGGAGAATATGAAATGGGGAGCATGATAGAGAGAGAGGTGGTAGAGATGAAAGAGGAGAGGTGAAAAAAAATCTTGTCATAATCTTGCGCTGTAACAAAGAGAACACCAGCTCAAGGTTCAGGCTATAAATACTGAAAGTGCTGATGCGGGTGCTGTTAGGGGGTAATAGGAGCAAAGTAAATGAAGCAAATATTACAAGGGACTCTGGTTGAGTGTGTGCCTTCTCATAAAGGACAGCAGGGAAGCAAAATATGATTTGGGGGAAATCCTGTTTGGTTTATTGACAGGAAACAGGCCGCATGAGATCTGATCAGAACTCAGCCGAGGTAGTTATCAGGTTAGTTACATCACCAGACTCCTAAATACACTGTGATAGCATCATCACACACACAGAAAGATAGGGTTAAATATGCATGCTGAAACTCATACTTGTATGTACATGTAATATTTTACACATAGACATTCTGGCATGCATGCATAAAAGCACCTATGCATCACCTCAAAACAGACCATATGCTAGTTATCGCCAACATGAGCATGTGACTGAACGCACACGGCTCTACGAAACTAACAGTCTCATCAGCATTCATCAGAGAATCAGAGAAAAAAAAAAGAAGCTTTCTCAATGCAACGTGACACAGCAGCAGCATCAGTGGGTGTTCAGCAGAGGTACAGTGGAGTCACTGTGTCACACATAGACTGTCCATGCAAATGAAGTTGTCAAAGTCAGAAGCACAGTGTGTGTGAGTGTGTGTGTGTGACAGAGAGAGAAAGACAGAGAAAGACAGTCTAGTGTGAAGGTGAGTGCCAGAAAATGAGAGAGAGTCACGTGCAAATGCAGATTGGAGTTATGCAGTGAAGCCAGAAAAATCTGATTGGTCAAAATTAAAGGAATACTTTGTCATTGTGAGAAATATTCTTTTTTAAATTTTGTTGCTAAGTTACTAAGAGCTAGATGAGAAGATTGATAGCACTCTTATATCTGTTTTTTAAATATGTAGCTGGAGCTTGTGAGCGGGTTAGTTTAGCTTTGCATAAAGACTGTAAACAGTGAAACAGCAAGTCTGGCTCTGTTCAAATGTGACATCCACCTACCAGCACCTCTAAAGCTCACTCACTGACACATCATATGAAACAAACACTTTTGTTAAATCTGAATAAAGTGAAGTAAGATTACATGTTGTGGTTTTCATTGAGAGTTAGGTGTAGACAATTTCAGTGACCTCCTGGTGTCTTTGCTGGTTACGTGGCAACCTCAAATTGATGACAGAAGGTTACTACTCACAGTAACAGTAAAAAAAAAAAAAAAAAAAAAAAAGGCCATCACAATTTCCGAGAGGCCAAGGCGAAGTTTGGGAACAGCTTATTTTGTCTGACCGACAATCCAAAAGCAACACATTATAATGATATAAACCGGAGAGAGGCAGCAAATCCTCACATTTCAGAAGTTGGAATTAGGGAAAGTCTGGCGTTTGGTGTTCCTAATATTTTGTCCACTCCATTAACATACATGAGAGAGGCAAAATATTAGGAACACTTTTCAATATAAAGCACTCCAGTAAACCATCACCACCTACTACAACCTCAATAATAAACATTACGTAGAATTATAACCTTTCTGACAATGTCAACAAAAACTGAAAATGTATAAGCTTTGACTATTTATGTAGAAGGGTTGTATTGGATTGCATTGCACTGCAATTTCATCCGACGTATACGCCAATATGGTAATAATAAGGTAAAATCGGCCAAAAATATCAGTCGTGCTGATGTATCAGACTCTATTCATGATGTTGAAGTATGCTTTTAATGTATTTGCAATCCTGATGTGTGCATGGCCACAAGCATCTGAGAGTACCGCGTCTCATTCTTTCTCCATCTCGCTCTCTCTGCAGCTGCCATTTCTCACACGAGGAGGCCCTCAGCATGGTGCACCGAATACACACACATACATGCGCACGTACAAAGTGAGAGTGTGTAAAACTCAAGGGAGTCATATGAGAGCTAAAGGACAGAAAGGAGTAGGGGGAGAGGGCAAAAAAAAAAAAGATTCTTGCATGTCTCTGTGCTCTTGAGGCTGGAGAAAGCATAGATGGAGATGCCACAGAGCCTTAGAGGAGATGTTTCGAGGTGGAAAATATGAGGCAGGAAGGATAAAGTAGGGAAGATGGAGAGAGGAGGGAAGGGAAAAAGGAAGAGTGTGGGTTTTTTATCATGCAGAGAGTTGATCTGTGCTCACAAGATCCCCTGCGGGTGTTACTGGCATCTACGATAAGCTTTCTTCGATTTATCTCTTTTAACCCATGACAAGTGTGCAATATTTTTATAAATGTCAACTTATCCTTTAATCATTTTGCATTGTGATGGAGCACAAAGCACCAGAGATGTGAAGACATGTTCCTTTTTTTATATCTGCCACAAATTACACATCACGCAAAATGCCCAACAAACACACGCCCACGCGCACAACCCCACTGACACACAAGAAGCCGTTTGGCGGTGAGGTCATCGCTGTCTGAGTCAGGCCTCACGGAGAGGCAGACAGCACTCATGGAGATTACTGTGGCTGCATGACTGACTAACCACACACACACACGCACATGCACGCACGCATACACGCCCAGGGCTTCCTCCTCTGCGTGTATGTAGAAAAGATGTTTCTCAACAGGATTACTGTGAAGAACAGATGCAGTTGTAGCTAACAGGAGGTGGAAAATTCCTGATGTAGTGTGACTCTGCTGTTTTTTTGTCACAGTGCATATGCTGTTCTAGGCCTGTTTGTTAAAGCATTGCCGCACCTTGGCTCCGTCTCCTGGGAATTGTTCAGAAGACAAGTCGAGTTTTTCAGGAGTTTTACGAGGCTTGTGGCTCGTTTGGTGGCGAGACAACAGGGCTTTTGATTCGACCCCACAAGGTTGAAGAAAGAGGTGCCTGTGGCGCTGCTGCGGGGCAGATGCAGGATAAATGAATGAGGGGGCATTTATACAATGGCGGCCCCTGTGTCTGTGACCATTTGCGGGAGCTTTTCTGCATCTGCAAGAGGTCATTTGTATGTCTGGATGTTTTCGCGTCAGTCTGTCAATGGCTGTGTCATGTTGGGGGTTAATGACTTGACAGAGGGGCCAGTTCAGGTTGTGACCCCCTCTGTCTTGACTAAAACACTCAGGCAACAGCACAGACTTTTATTTCTACAGCAGACAATATAGTATTAGATTTTACTTGATGTATGTTATACTGCTTGATCCAGGTGCTGTAAAATGCTTGAGGCATTTGAAAGATCTTTTCAGATGGAACCTTATTGCAACACTGAACATTAAATACAGTGTACACATGTGTTGTGTTACTAACTAGCACAGTGTTTTTTAATCGATCCCCTGTGTGCAGGGGTGGAGCAGTGATTTTAAAAGCATGGGGGTTCTAGGGGTGGGACATGCCTTCAGCCCCCATTCCAGTCACTACAACAGGCCAAATCCAAATGAATACCATGCATTTCTACATTTCCTTCACAACCATATGCAAATAATATTGAGTTCAAAATGTATGTTGTAGCACCATGCCCTTCACTCCAAAGTATTTTTCACCAGCATTCACATATAGTATGAAGCAATGACTTTTAGTCATTTTAGTGTCAAAAAACACGATTTTCACAAAAATATATAGAAAAAGACCTTGATTCTCTTTTTTCTTATTTCATCCATGATACACGAAAAGAAAACCGAGCTATATGGTTCAACTCGACTAAACTCATTACTCAAAACCAGTGTCAGTGTGTGAAATGGGCAAGAACACAGCATCTTTCACATTACAAAAACAGTACTCTACTAAAAACCAGTGTCAGAAATAACAAAGGGCAATATTGTCCTTATCGTCTAGTGTTAAACAGCCGTTTCATAGCTCTGACGTTATCACAGCCAGCAGCAAGTGACAGAAGCTTCAAATCTGAATGCAACTGTGTAACTTTACTTAGGTTTTTAGTCTTTCCTGGCCTGGTGAGTTGGTCAAATGACTGTGATTGGCTAGATGGCCATAGATTTTCATGTATTTTCATGTATGGATCACATATGTATCACCTAAAAGTGTATGTGTGGGGGGGTTGGAATATTGTTTCTCTGAAAGCACGGGTGTGGCAACACCCATAATATAATATGCGAAGCACCTTGCTGTGAGCTAGTGACGTCTATATTCATGCATTCCTCCCAATTCCCATTCACACACACAAACAAATTTGTTGCAGTTATGCATGGTGCCCCGAGGCTGATGCCCCTGACTAGTACCACCAGCAAGTCAAATTTTTCACGTATCCTGTGAAACATCCTAACATCTACTCGACTGGTAGAAAATATTGTACAGACATGTCATGGGTCCTTCATGATGAATTCAAATGATTTTGGTGACCACCTGACTTTTCCATCAGTGCCAACATGAAGTTGGCATGTAGTTTTGAGCGAAATGTCTCAACAACTATTTTGATGGATTGCCATGAAATTTGGAACACACATTCATCTCCTTCTCAGGATTCATTTTAATCACTTTGGTGATCCCCTGAGTTTTCATCTAGTACCATCATCTGGTCACATTTCAATTTGTCTAACACAAATGAACACAATTCCATTCTGCCATAGCTTTACTTTGTGTTGTCATTGTAGATATTAACATGCTAACATGCTAAACTAAGATAATGATCATGGTAAAGAGTATATCCCCTAAGCATTAGAATGTTGGCATTGCAGTTGTGTGCCTGTTGGTATTTTAGCTAAAAGCACACATGTATACGCTCACATCAATGCTAACATGGCTTTAGACATGGTCTTGTTTGTTCACATGCCTTAAACCTCTGATTCAAAGACCACCTCTCCAACAATTTAGCATTGTACTTTCATAAACCTGGAACTACTTGGCACTCATTTATTGCCCTCATTCAATCTATATGTAACCGTTGTGCTATGAATTTGTGATTTCTGATTGTGGCTATGTGACTCTTGTCTATGCAATGATAGTGATGGAACTGTATGCCAGAATCAAATTCCACAAGCTTAGCTGTGCGGTCATTTAAGTGAACTGAACTGACTTTGGGGAGCTCACAAGCGATAGATAAAAAAAAAAAAAAGGAAGATGAAAATTGAAGCAGCTAACTCTAAGTATGGGTGAAGCTCCAAGAGATAGAGATACCCTTGAGACCCTTGAGATATTATTTTCTCAGACTTGACTTAGCTCCTCCAGAGCTGCAGGAAATATTATACATCTGTTTTCACAGTCACTGTTACTATCCATGATGAGTAAACTGATCTTCATGTGTCAAATCTGTGGAGTTCTCCTATTTTCCTGCATTACATATGCCATTAGTGATGATTCATTCCTCAAAGGCTTATAATGGATCTCAAACTGTCTTGTGTCTACACTAAGCTGCATTCTGATAACTTAATTCATAGCTCAAACATCATTTCAACTGTCCTCCTAAATGGTGTTCCCTTCACTTCACTGTAATTATTAGTGCTGCCCCCCAATAGTCAACAAACTGTTAGTTGATGAGAAGAGTCTAAGTAGTTGACCAAGTATTCATTGGTCGGTTAGTCACAGAGAAGAAAAACCCCAAATTCCGTATGGGAGCTGCACCTTGTCAAAACCTCACATTTGGCTGAAAAGTGAATGAAACACTAGGGGATTTTAATTTGAAACCAGAAATACAGGAAGTGGTGATACACAGCACCACCCGACCAAAGTAACCAATGTGTCACTGCATCACTCAGTCAGTGACATGGTCCAGTGTGGTAACAACCAGGAAACCGAAAGATTCAACAGAATTAACTGACCCATGGGAGTGAAAAAAAAAATCATTAGTGCTGGTGCGTTAGCATTGTCATTAACAGGCTGCTGGTTTTATGCGTGCATTTGTAAAATGCATGTTTTAAACATTTATTATTAAAGTTGTATTTCTTTGTAATGTAGCAAAGTGTTAACAATGTTATATAACATTCAAACCATTTTCTGATGCCCCAAAAAAGATATATTAAATAGTTAAAGTAATATCATAAACGTGTGCTGACTAGATGATTAAAGGCTTGAGCTAATAGCTACTAATAGACTAGGAAGCCCTAGTAAACATCATTTATAATGTCAAATTAATGGTGCAGAAACATAACAGCACAATATTAACACAGGATGATTACAACTGAACCTCATTGTTCTAAATAGACACATTCTGAAACACAAGAGCGGATTCTCTGATGCTAAATAGTCAAAATTGCTTCAAATCTTTAGTAATGTTCTCTGTGGTGCCCTTGTTTTCAGTCAGAGTATAAAATGCTTGGTTCTAGCATAGTATTAAGATGACATTTAATTGTTTCTTTATCAAGTTCATGCAACTTAAACAAGAGAAAGCATATGTAAAGCAATCTACATCTCCTTTATTCACACCACATGTCATCAAGACACTGAGTTGCTGAGGGAAATGCAGAAAAGTTTTTGTTTTCTCCAACTTTCCCTCAAAAAGCTGTAAAAAAAAGAGTGAGGAAAGCCATTGGAGCCTAAACTTCCGCCTATCTCATCAGAGTTCCTGCTGTTTCTGCTGCACAACAAACACCTTCCTCGCACCACAGATGACTGCCGAGGCGTCTCTCTGGAGGGAATAACTCGTTTGTGTGTCCTTAGCGAAGGGCAGAACCACAACGCTGCTGAGCTACAGAGAAACCCTGCCGTATAAGCTCCCAGCTCAGCCTCTCAGCGGTCTCGTCTGAGCACACCAGCAGAGAGAAGATAGGGAGAGAAAAAAAAACACAAAGGTAAGGAAGGGCAGAGTAAGAATGACTAAGCATAAAAAATGCACAAGCACTGTTGCCGCTTTATGTGTTTTCAGAACAATTCCAGCAGGCTTTCCGTTTGGTTAATGGATGTTGTATCTGTGATGAGGAGATAAGACAGGGGGTGAGGGAGGACAGCCAGGTCACTGCTGATGATGAGGTAGTCTGTTTTTACTCTGTTAGCCTGCAGATTCACACACAATAGAGGGCTCTGATGTGATGTCACACAGAGGCCTTATTGTAGGGTTTCAGCTTTGCGTGCATTTCTAGCAGAATTAATGGCTAATACCTGTCTGGCAACTATTAATTTCATTATAGATGTGTTTGATTTAATTAATGAATAAATAATGTCACTCTGGTTAGCTCTGGTAAAGCATGTCAACTAGCCATTATGGTAATGTTCTTCTTGTTAACACATCTGATTGTTTGGATTAACTTCAGTGACTCTTCTCGAGCTAGGGCTGCAACTTATGATTATTTTCACTACTGATTAATCGCTTATAATTTTCTTGATTAGTCGTTTTGGTGAATAAAACATCAGAAAACACAGAAAAATGCCTTTGAAAACATTTCTAGGGCTCAAAGTCTTATTTTATAATGTAAGACAATGAAAAACATCAAATTCTTCATCAAATCCAGCACTGTCGCTTGAAAAGTGACTTATGATAATTCATTGAGAATGATCAATTATCAAAATAGTTGCAGATTCATTTACTGTCGATCAGCTCATTGGCTAATCATATCTCAAGTTACATTATATCTTGTTTTATCTCTATATCTATGTTTTTTTTAGCAGTTTCTTTCTTGTGACCCTGAAATACAAAACATGTCTGCTTGCTGCTTGCTTCCTTTTAGAGGCTGATAAATGTATATAGTGTCAAACTACACAAAAATGGCAATGACTAACGAAAAGTCTGGAAAAAAACTGTTTTGTGTGGCGGATTCCAGTTTTTTTTTCTTTTTTGCTGCACTGGTAAAAGTTTTGTACAAAGTGTCTTTCAAACACGCCTTCAGTCAAAAATATTTATACCTGTATAAATATAAATAAGCATAAAACCCGCCATCATGGAGAGGGTCAAGACACAATGACTCATACAAATGTAGATAATGGCGCAGAGTTTTGGAGAGTCCTTCCTCAAAAGGCATTCATGGTGTTTGACTCAGTTGTACGTGCGAAAAGTAATGGAAGAATAAAAACAGAGAGCTTGAAAGAGAAGGTCAATCTTGTCGACTTTCTCACTCCAAAAGCTGCGAGAAGTGGAAGTGCTTGTTGGATTGTCAGTTTCGGAAAGTTACAATAAATGCTGGATGAATCTGGTTCGTTGCACATCATCTCTCCCCACATTTCCTGTCTGCCTCACAACTATTTACTATCAATTAAAGGCAAAAATGCCACGCCCTGCTCAATGATAATAACTTCATTAGGTAATCATTGGGGTGTTACAATGCTGTTTGACAATCTCACAAACATACTGATATCTTTAATCCTCCAGTGGCTCTTTAGATTCATCTCAGGTTGGGAACCTCTGATTTAGTGTGCCACACTAACCTACTTATGGAAAAGACTTGTTAAAACTGTGAACATACAGTGACATAATTACTGAATTCCCACACACTCACATCATAGTTTTCAAGTCCTCTCTTTACATATTGTTACATTTTCATCTCTTTCACTTTAACGAATGAAACTCAAAAAACAACTTTGGTTGATTGACAAAGTTGGGTAGTAACTAATTACATCTAATCTGGATTATGTAATCGGATTACACAAAAAATACAGGTAATCAGCCCTGATTATATTAGAAAGGATGTGTAAACTGTGAAATATCAACAAATTAGGTAATCCAAAAGGTATTCCAAAATATTTTGATGACTCATTTTTGTTATATCAGAGTATTATGTAACCAGTTGCGGATATCCACTATATATAATGCAAATGTGATCCTACCCAACCCTGTTAATAAGAGGTTTGTGGCATAGCTCCAGCCGGAAAACGCCAAAACCATCAATACCAATGCAGAAAGACACTCATCATTTATGACTCATATATAAATCTACTTAACTGTCTATTTGGTTTACCTATCTGTCTGTTGGTCTACACTACCTGTCCTGTTACATCCTACCGTGCAACACCCACCCACTCCTGTACAATATGCTTGTTTACTTTGCTGTGCTGAGACAATTTGTGGTGTTTTTGTCTGAAAAAGTCAATGAGATATAAAGAAAATTAAAAAAATCCTGTCCCCTGCTGGCACAGAGCCACCAGACCTGCATCAATAATTCATATCTCGACAATTATGAGATATGGATTCTGAACCTGGGAATTCTTGATCTGGTAGTAGAGGCATAACGCTATGGTTGATGGGTGTGTATGCCGAAACTTTTCATCAGTGCAGCCTGGTCTTTTCTCTATTGTTGACCAAAGAGCAGCTTCACCAGCAGTGGTGTTTGATGAGCTTTGCTCAAGGGAATGTCAGCACTTGTTTGAGGGGGAGCAGAGCATCTGAGTCACTTCACCACCAGCTGTGGGTTTTCCTAGCTGTGATCTGAATCAGTCACCCTGCAATTACCAGCTTCTCTGACTATTCAGCTACCAATGCCCTCTGAGCAGAACTGTCATATTGTACCCCCAAATGCACCTTTCACAGCTGTATAACACAGAACAGCTGTCCTACGCTCGCTTCACGGTGGCTACATTTTTAGTGTAATGATTACAGAGGTGACGAAGCATGGTGACAATCGGGCCCAACGTTTACCTCTAGGTACATCTTAAACCAAAAGGCCACATAAAAAAAAACAAACAAAAAAAACATATTCTTTAAAGCTGGTCAAAATGAAATCCCTCCTCAAGTGTCCACCGCTCAGACAAAGCTATAATTCTGCAAGAGCCACACTGGCCCCAAAAGCTGCTCCGCTACCAGCCAGTCCTCAGAGGAGCCGTAACCAGGGCCAAGGAACAGGCATCCTGGGTGGGCTTGGCTCCAAGTACTGGGCGTACAGCCCATGCTGGAGCCTCGGCGGCCACTCACTGGTTTATTGCCATTTGAGGGAGAAGAAAGGAGGAGGGAGGGGATGGAGAGGAAGAGAGGGGATAAAGAGGGGAGAGGAGGGGGGAGAACAGTGAGAGAGGAAGAAAGGGATGAAGATGCACTGAAATGCAAAAGAGGAATGTTTAGCTGCCTGTTAGAGATTAGTGCCCACATCTATACATACACACACACACACACACACACACACACATCTCCTCTGTAAATGGAAAACAAATGTGTAAAGCAAAAGAAATATATATATATATACACACACACCAATAATTACTGAGTGAGCCTTATGGAGGTTGTTACAGTGTAGAACATGATGACACCAGACCACATTACCAGCACACTGTGGACACACATACACACACACTGTCAGTAACAATAATAGCTGACAGCCACACATACTGGAGTGTTTTTATGTGTTTATGGCTCAGACTAAGTCCAGAGTGCAGTAAGGCCTGCTCTTTACCTGCCAACAGAGGTTTTCAGGTGGCTGTTTGTCATCATATTTGGACCAAAAAAAAAAAATGAATTCATGACATCCTTGACTTGTTTTGGTTTTCAAGCAGCATCTTCCCACATTGAGCGCATGCGATAGGCTGTTGTGATGCATTGGTGCAAGTGCAGGTCTGCATGCATCTGGCTCCATCAGACTACCGGCTTGGGGCTCTCTTACCTGGATTGCCGCAGTCAGCGCACGTTTCGTTGCCCGGTCTCGCCAGCACGTCTTGCAGGAGCCGGTTGTTCCCCTCCGGTTCCTGCGCCATGGTGAGTTTATCCTCCGTCCAGCCTCACCACGGTGGGGAAGAAGCCAAACACAAGAACATCCGCTGCGGAAACCCGATCACCTGTCAGCTCCAATCTGAACTGGAGAGAGGAAGAGAGAAAGACCCGAAGGAGACTGAACGATCCGAACCAAGAGGATGGAGGTAGAGAGTCTCTCTCTCTCTCTCTCTCTCTCTCTCTCTCTCTCTCTCTCTCTCACTCACTCACTCACACACGCACACACACACTGATAGCTCTATTACCGAGTCTCGCTGACTGCATAATGATCAAGCCTATATTACCGTCACCTCCCTCCCTCCCTGCCTGCCTGCCTGTCTGTCTGTCTGTCTTCTCCAGTCTCATATGTAATGATAGTGAGACATCCAGTGGCGGTTACCTGAACACACTTGTCTGGAAAATATAAAAGTCATCCAGGAATGTCCATTTTGCTTTCATTTTGACTCATGCTCAACTGTTGATGTGTTAACATTGATTACCATCAATTGATTCGTATTCATAGGAATGATTAATTATTAATTACATTATCCCCACTTTAATATTCCAGTGAAATGCCCACCATGTCCCTATCATATTTCAAAATCAATATTTATTAGCACATTTCTAACATGTTAGTGCTGTTAAGTGCTTTGCAGGTGACTGACAGGCTGTGAACAACTGGAGACTGCATGCAAGAAAGAATATGAGCTGTATGAGATTACAAAGTGAATACAGATGCAGCTGCAGTTGAAGATGGTTTTAATTACTGACTGATCCGTTGATAATCTTTTTTTTTTAATTATCTGATTAGTAGTTTAACCTATAAAAAGTCAGAAAATACCCCCAAAAAGGCCATCTCAATTTCTATAAGATCTTCAAATAACTCCTGATCAACAATCCAAAACCCAAAGATAATTTTTTTCAGTTCCCTAATCTGTTAATCCACAAATTATTACAGTTCAATAAAAATGATACATCTGAAATAATTAATGAATCAAATACATGATTATTTAAACGTTTAAAAAGAAAACGTTGACGTTTTATGCTATTTAGAAACACAACATAACTGTACATGTGTACTGTACTGTATGAGGTTTATGATATTCACACTATGTTACATCATATTTTATATGTTTTTTTGGGGGTTTTTTTTTTAGCAAGATTTGAATAAGATTCTTAAGGTATTTCTTTGTTCATTTGTGCAGATTGTGTACAGATGATACGTTTTTGAAAAATACACTGAACTGTTCATATAAAATGAATTAGACGCTGATTTGTCTTACATGTCAAATCAATACCCAAATTATCGATGATCGATGCCACCAAATCGACTACTACCGTCTGTGTACACTGACGTCATATTTGTGCGGCGGGCTGACGCACAGGCAGGGTGACTGTTGCCTTACATATTTACATCTCCTCTAATTAAACAGCATAAACAAACATAAAGATGTCCACTGCTATGAATTTCGGGACGAAGAGCTTTACACCTCGGGCTCCTGATAAAGGTTCTTTCCCCCTGGATCATTTTGGTAAGTTAAATTACAGACTGTCGGCTTTGTATCTGTCGAATAACACAAAGTTTTGCACAACTGATGTCGCACTTCTGTCATGTTGCCATGAAGACAAACTGCAGTCTGTAATGTTAGCGGTGACACAAACTGGCCCTCTTGTCTTTCTTCAGCTTGCTACGTTAGTCGCGTATGTCACCTTCTAATTTAAATGTAGCAGTTAGCTAGTAGCAACCTGGATATGAGGAAACAGAGTTGAAACTTCGGGAAATCGTTTAAATAGAAGTTGCAGTTTTGTGAATGAATGACATCGTGTGTATCATGTGTCTGTCATGTCTGTTGAAATGTTGAATGTGACACATGATGTTGTGTCCAAACTCACCAGTTAGTGTGAAAACAAAGTGCAAGAGTCCAACGACCTAACTGTAGATTGTATTTGTGAATTCCAAAGGACTCACAACACCTCTCCTGTTTTAATATTCTTCTTTATTACATTTAAAAATAAAGCACAATGTTTTTGAGACCACACTGTCAGGCTGGCGGGTATAATGGAATCCAACAGATGATATTGTCCTGTGTGTTTTCAGTAAAGTGCCCCATCCAAGTTTGAACTAAGAAATTCCAATAGTGCATCACAAATACTAATTATATGTATATATAGGAAGACAAATAAAAAGTTAAAAGCAACATTTCAATAGCAAACATATGTGCAGGAATAATGTCTAACATTAAGTTAAACACTGTCTGCAGCCTGATGAACTGCAAAACTCTATTTGGCTGAACGTGACTGACTGTTATTTCAGGAGAGTGTAAAGTCTTCAAAGAGACGTTCATGAAGTGCCTGAGAGACAACAACTACAACAACTCCGAGTGCCGACTGCAGTCCAAAAACTACCTGGAATGCCGGATGAACCAGTAAGAAATATAAAAAAATATACCTGTCGTGACGCTTACAGTCCAGCTTCACTTGTTCCTGAAAACACACATTTGTTCCGTCATCTTATTGTCTTGTTTTCCAGTCAGCTGATGGCCAAGGAGCCGCTGGAAAAACTGGGATTCAGGGACCTGATGGATCCTCCCCCGAACCAAGCAGACAAAGACGCTAAACCCTGACCTGCCACAACACTACAGCTGCTGCTTCTTACAACATGCGGAGGTGCTGTTGCTCTGAACTTATCATATCCTGCAATTTGTTGGAAAAAAAAACCCCATAACAACACAAGTCCCACAAAAGCATATTAAAGAGAGAGACTACTGTGAGTGTGAAGCTGAGAAGACTTTGTGGATCCGGCTGACTTTGAGTGGAGAACATTTTGTTCAAGAGCAGGTCTGACAGAAGAGATGAGGTTATAAAGTCCAACCTTTGACCTCATTTTATCCATCATGTGTACATAAAATAAAATTGTCTAATATATAGAGATGCTGTTTTGATCAATAAATCTTTTATATTGAAACTAAACTGATGTGTAGATTGAGCCTAGATTGATTTTGTTCTTATGAGGGATAAAGAGTCTTGATCCAGTAAAGCATCAGCTCCTGAGAAACAATAACTTACAACTGATTGTTTTTTCTGTTCATAAATAAGCATGAAACTGACCACAGGAGATTTAGTGAAAATAATCTAAACATTAAGGACTGTACAATCACTTTTAACATCCTGTCTGGTGAAATTTGAAAATCAGGTAGATTCAAGGCGTTACAAGGTAGACATCATGTAGTGTATGCAGCTGCAGCTATATCTATTTCTCCAAATATAAAGGCTTTATTACATTAGTCAAGAATGCATGTATTGTACATGCGTGAGACAAAAATTATTAGTTTCAATTAAAATTTCTTACAAAGACATGGTCAATATCTTCATGTGTGTTAAAAAAACAATGGGAAAGCAATTTCATCTGAGTTATGAGTACAGAATATTTAAGTATAGTGTCATCTTCTGTAGTGAAGATGATGTTGCATCTTCATTTTGGTTTCAGGCGGTGTAGCAACATATTCCTCTCTGTGGAGAAAAACAACTTCAGTTAATCTGAGGAAAATTAAAGGCCCTGCATTATTTCTCCTGGGTTTCAGGCTGTAAAACCCATACAAAGAACTGAAATTATAATTCTTTGTGGGTTCAACACTATTAGAAACTCCTTTCACATCACATATCATTCAATCCATTGTTTATCTACAACTATGGGATGGTGCAGCTTTAATTTTTACTCAACTCAACCTAAAAAGTCTGGGAAGCTATAAACTGCTTGGTGGAGGTTTGGGAAGGATTACAGTCATGCTTAAAAGAACCTACTGTTGACTGTTTGAAGGTGACCAGGTACAAACAACAGCCTCCAGGGTCACAGTCATTACTAGCACGACCACTAGAGGTCGCCTTTAAAGAAAATATTAACATAGGTCATTTTAAGCAGTTAAACCAACAACAGGGGCTGTTGTTTTTCTGGTGAGGACAGTCACTCAGTCCCTCTCCTTCACATTATTCCTGGTTTGTCTGTCTGGTTCCTCAGTGCGGGCTCTTCAGGCTTTCATTCAGCAGGTGGGCATGATATGTCCTGGACCCCTGGACACACAACAACATTATTAACATTAGTTTAACAATGTGAAAAAACATGTCTCAAGGCCTGGCAGAAACTTTTTGATTAAGTGACAAATGACAACTTGAATTCATAATTTATTCACGGTCAGTTTACTGTCAGTTTCAGGGGGACAGGAACAAACAATTACCTCTATATTAGCAATAAAACTAAACTCAACCAAAGATCTAAATCAGAAACTATTTACAACAAAACCAACTACCAAAACCAAGAAAAATAAACTTAAATTCCTAAAGTAACTAAAGTTAATTGGATCCCAAAAGGCGGACTCCCCTCTGGCATGCCCGGTTGGCCTCTTCTACTTCCTGTTCTGTCACAGTAAGAGGCCATCTTAACCGGCGCTGACTCTTTTTGCCAGAGGGAGGCCACTCTGGATCGATGAAAGACAAAAAAGTAAATCAGAATTTGACAAAAAAAAGAAATATTAAAGACAGAATGTTAACTAAAATGCATGCACTCAAATCAGCAAACAAACTGTCAATAATAAGGTGTGTTCTGTATGAAAACAGCACACACTTTATTACTTGTAATGGAGTATGTTTACATTGCTGCATTGATACTTTTACTGGAGTAAAGGATCTGAGTAGTTCTTCCACCACTGCCTGTAACCAAGAGTTCACTACTGTATAATCCAATTTGTTTTATAGGATACGTTTCATCTAGATATGACTGGAGTGATAAAGACTCTGATCTGAATGAAATTCAACATGTGCATTTTCACACACTATTTCACACTCTCCAATAGTCTCCAATCCTCAGGAGCCCTTCAAAACTAGTCAGTAGGAGTCAAAGCCACACTCACCTTGTTCAGGGAAGATCAGCAGTGTGATGAAACGCATGACAGACAGTCCATAGCTAACTGAGAAAGGTATCCTGGGTCCAAGTGTGTCTCTGTACAGTAGCACATCTGGTATATGTGAATGATGGAGAGTCTGATTGTTATCACTCACTCTATCAAGTTCATCACCAAAGTCACAGAGGAGAAATCATCATGAAAAAACTGTGAAATTTGAAAAGTCTCCAGACTTACTTCCTGTAATCTCTTGAGTCTTTGTTGGAGCCATGGGGATCTTGAGTCCATACACACCAGGCCTTATTCTTATTGTTAAAACTGTAGGGTTACAAAGATAGCTTAAGGTATAGAAAAAGAGAGAAAAGAAAAATTCTTGGTAATACAGACAATACAGATGTTGTTTTGTTAAAGGAACAGTGCAACATTACATTGTTGAATGAGGAGATTGATACCTGTGCAGTATATATGAAGCTAGAGTCAGAGGACTAGTCTGGCTTTTTACAAAGACATAAAATAAAAGTCTACAAGTACCTTGAAAGCTCACAAATTAATACATTGTTTATAATCTGACAAAAAAAACAAATGTAAAAATTACACTTTAGGTCTTACAGAGGCTAGCTGCTTCCGGTCTTTTGGATAAGCTAAGCTAACTACCTCCCAGCATTAGCCCATACTTGACATGCATGTGTGAGTGTAATTTTACTTAGATATAAGCGTGTATTTTACAGTTATCAAATGTGTTTTCCTTCTGTTCAAAGCAGGCATTGACAGGTTATTTAATGGTGTTTGAGACCTTGGTACAGCAGGAGGGAACACTGCTGTCTTTCTTGAAATACCACACAAATCTAATAATTCATTATTTTGACACCATCAGTCTGAATTTATGTGGTTGAATTCCCCTCTTTGAAATTTTGAGTGAAATATTTGAAATAATAGTTGAGGTATTTCAAAAAACGTTAATTTGCCCATATTAAAGTTTAGATCTATGAAAAAATCAAGTCGTTCATGTTGAATGTTTGATAGGTTAAATTCAGGACGGCAAACTGGTAAAACTCACCATGAATATAACATTATCAGTCATAGACTGCTTTTGTACTAAAGTATTTCTACTTTCTCCTGTTGATATTACATAGTAATTCTGATAAAAGCCAGCTGCTTTTGGAATACAGTAGACTAAGAACAGTAAATCAACTTTTTAGGTGATTTTATTGCTGTGCTAAAACCTTTTAACAGCATAATCAGCTGGGCCTTGAAACACAGAATGTGAAGATCTGGATGCAGTGCAGCCACCGGCTCCTATACATTTTCTGTTAAGCAACAAATCCCTTGAAAGGAGCATGATGGGATACACAGCGATGAGCGTCAGACAGGTTGAGAGAGGAGCAAAGTTCAAATAAACAAACTGTAACCTGGAAGGATGGGAAATTTGTGGTGGCACAAGACACGTGTCATATATTTATTGTAAATAAATGATTAAATCTTAAAATAACGCACCAATCAGGTAGCACCTGCATCAGATAACGCACCAATCAGAGGTAGCACCTGCATCAGACACCTGTTGGTAGTTCTCAGCGACATCACTGTGCTCAGAATGTTTTTGAATGTCAACCTTTGACCTCATTTCATTAATCATACATAACATTAAAATGTATCATATATGAAAATGCAGTTTTGGCATGTCAATAAATATTTTATAATCAGATGTTCAATTACTGTTCAATGACTTTCATTGTCTTTTTTGGTGAAAAAACACGAATTTTAGTCATTTTAAAGACACTGATCAACATTTTGGCAAATACAGTTTTTCCAGTTCTTTCCAACTCCACATAAAACCCAAACAAACAATCTCCCCATATGATCACAAATAGTTGTTTTGTACAAATTAAAAACATGAGATACATGTTAATTTGTGAGCTTTACAGGTGTTGGCAGATGATTTTTTCAGCGTTGGAGAGTGTGTGCCATGCTAGCTGTTTCCCAGCAGTCTTTATACTATAAACTATGCAGTGTTGGCTGTAACTTCATCCTACAGACATGAGAGTAACTCTCAGCTACAAAGTAAATGAGTGGATTTCCCAAAATGTGGGAGATTTTATATTTTCCTTAATTCCGCAATCTTTTACAGATTTTCAGGGATGTGTCCCAAACTGTGAGTACAGCATATCAATACAGCAACGGCACCAAGACGTTTTTCAATGATTGCTTTATTTGTTTAAGATGTCATGATTTCTGCAAAGCCATTAGTAAAATGCATTTAAAAATAGAAGAAATTAAACATTTCATCTTAGATAGTAGAAAGAATTTAACAGAAATCAGCGCCAGCATTCTGCTCAGACGGTCATGATGCATCATCTTCATTTTGGTTGGTGAAGGCTTTTCCTGAGGGGTTTACAAGTTATTCCTCTCTGTGGAGAGAAACAGTTCACTTCAGTTTGGAAAGTTAAAAGTTCCACATTATAGAAATTAAGATTTTCACATATGTGCTGCATTTAATTTGAAGTCTCGAAATAAAATTCTATAATACCAAACAAGACAAGACACATTAAAACTTGTTAACAGTTTAGAGGTTGGGTGTGTTCCCTCAAATTGCACCTGACAATGTATTATCAAATGAACAACAAGATTATTGTTGACTTTGGACAGTCTAAAAAATGAAAACATCAGTATAGAAATACAAAACCAACAAGATTAACAAGATTTCCTTGTTTAGGTTTTATTCAGCTATGAATTTCAACTCAAACACGTGTTCTCCACACTTACCTGCTTTAACCTCTCAAGTCGTTTTGGGAGCCACCAGGCGTTTGGGTTCACACAATATGCTTTGTTACTCCTAGAGACAAGGCTGTAGGATAAAAAAGACAGATAAGAGAAAAAAATGTATATTTCATCCAAGCAATTTGCCCCAAGCCTTTAAAAGCATAGTATATTTTGTGGCTGAGAGTTAGATGAAAAGAAATTCCACTTTCATGTCTGTGCAATAAATATAGTTAAAAAACTGATAGACAATGTTCACATGGTGCATTTCCCAAGACTGTGTGACATTGCAGAAGTAACTTAGATACTGGGGACACAAAGTGACTGGAGGTGTAATTAAAGGGGAACTGGACAGTAGAAGAGAAGATACAATACAGTGTTGTACCACAGCACTCAGTTTGCAACATCTACCTGTGCAATCTGTGCAATATGCAGCAATATTATAAGAAATGTAAAAGCAGTGCAGTTGAACGGGGCGAATAGCTTTGTTTATAGACCATGAATGATGAATAGCGTGTATATACAGTATTGTAAAGGTGTCGTCCTCTAAATTAACTAAATGAACTTCACATTAAATCCCATTCATCTGCTAATGATTGGCTTTGTGGTGAAAACTGATCAAAGACAACACACCACACACACAACACATTTTTTTTCTGGAGATCCAAGTCCTGACGTAAATTCTTTTATCTCTTGTGTTTATGAGTTAAGAATAAGTGAAAAAAGGTTTTCCCAGCATAATATTTCTAAGTTCCAATAAAAAAAAAAAAAAAATCATCTGCGAAACAGGTGAAAAAATTTTCATTCATAAAACAGATGTTTTGCCAGGATCATTTTTCTAATTTTTTTTCTCTCCCATGTGTAAAATAGCAGGTGATAAAAAAATATTTTTTTCCGTCAGGATTTCAGAGGGTTTTTTTTTTTTTTTTTTTGTAATACTCATTATGGCCACAAGAGGACTTTAAAAAAGTTTCTCACATGTGTTAAGTAGCAGGTGAGGAAATATTTTTTTCTTCTCGCTTGCCTTTCAGGGCTTCTGTAATACTTCACTTACATGTAAGCATGTATTTTACAATCCGTGCCACTTTCCTTCTGTTCATAGCAGTCATCCACAGCCTCCCTGATGAGGCCCTTTGAGGTTTCAGTACAGCAGGCAAATGGGAAGTCTCCCACGTTTTGGGGCTCAGTCTTGGTAAACTGACATTGCCCTACAACACAGCACATACAGACACAGAAAAACATTAATATAGTAATAAGATACTGCAAATAAATTAGTGCTGCATAGACTTACAAATGCCATTTAGCTGCATTTGTCATTTATAAGAGCTCACCAATAAGCTCTATGATATGTGGGCTAAATAATCCAAAACTTACATCTTGCTAATGAATTAACCAATATGTCTAAAGGATGTTTTGTTTCCCTCACTTTAACTTTATTCTCTTTGAGTTTCCCTTCCACAAGTAGAGTTCACACAGTAACCAAGAGATAAATATTTGGTTTTAGCTGTTAATGTCATAATATCCAATTTCTTTTCATCTGATACAATTTGATATGATTTACAGTGATAACTGATAATAAAGTCTCTCATCAGCTATTCATGTTTGACTTCAATCTGTGTCTTAAAACATGCTATTTCATGGTCAGACAGTTTATAAGCATATCTTCAGTTCTCCTTCAAAAGCTACTTTACTCACTAGCAGTCAAAGCCACACTCACCTTGTTCAGGGAGAAAAAGCAGCATGATGAAACACATGCAAGTCAGTCCAAAGCCAGTAGAGAAAGCCATCCTGGATCCAATATGGTCAACGTATGTGTAAAGTAAAGATCTGGTAATAACGAACCATGAAACTCTTCTACTGTCCAGTCACAGAGCTGTTAATCTCTGACTTTCTAGACCAACAGTTTTTGGTATAAATACAGCAAAAAGGAGGAAACACACACCCCTTATTGCTCATGTAGAGATAAACGCAACACCAGGTGTCTTTGTGACTGGCTGCTCAGTGTTCTTCCCTAAAACAACTTGAGTAACGCTGTGACATATTGAAATGACAGACAAAAAATGTTTATTAAAGTTCAAACCATGACCTTTATTGTCAAGCCACAAGTTGAACCACACACTTAGCTAGCTATATAAAATGAGATTTACCTCCAACTACATAAGCATTTCTTTGTAGCAAGAGAGAATAATCTTTTCCTGTTATTCTTCTCAAAAACAGGAGCTTGTCAAATTAAAAGCAAGATTGTTTGCGTTCATGAGAAGACCATGAGATGAAATTTAGATTCAGAGGTTACAGAGCTGATTAGTTTTTAGTAGATTTTTTAAATTTGGTTTTGAACATACTGATGGAACTGTAGCTCTTCATATCACATTCCACTGAGTTGTGACTTTCATAGAGAAAGTTGACTGCAGAAATACAGTGTGTATGAAGTAGTATGGTACAATCTTGTATAGAGGATATGCTCAAGGATCTAATAGAACTTACTGAGCAAGTATACACAAAGTCACATAGTGGAGGATGGGCAAACCATTTAAAATTGTAGTGTGAAAAAATTCATTATTTTAAAAAAAAGAAATGAATAGTCACAATAACATGAATGATAAATAATCTTTTTCATTTTGAGTACTTGTTTGATTAATTATGAATATTTTTGACATGTTTACAACTATCCATGTGTTACAACTGTCCCAGTGAAAATCCTCACATTAAATATCTTTGAAATTTCCAGTGTACTGGGACAGCAACAGTGGAGTGACTGTATTTCAATCAGTTTTGCAACCTGTACATATTTCATAAAACCACTTAAATACATTGTTTCAGTAGTTGACACTTTGCAGTTTATAACATAGAAAATGGACTGTTCCAGTTCTAATAGTTCTTCATTTAATGGGAAAATCTCAAAAAGTGTTACAACTGTCCCTGGTCTCCCCTAACCTTTGTCTTGTTCACATTTAGATTCAGACATGACTGATCAGGCCAATTTGTGGTCCTTTCCAATGCAATTGTTAGCTTAGCAGCAGCTAATTCAGATATTTTTGCATGTGTGTACACAACAGTGTCATCCGCATACACATGCAGTTCTTCATCATGACACTGTTGAGGGAGATCATTAATACATAGGCTAAATAATAGGGGACCTTACACTGGCCCTTGTGGAACACTCATTGTGCACTTCATGTTATTTGACAGTGTGTCACAAACTTTAACACACAGTATCCTATTAGATAAATATAAAGACATCCATGCCAGTGCTCTAGATGAGAAGTTAAATTTAGAGTTTCGATATTAAAACATACGCATTACACAAATTACACAAAAATACAGCACAAACTACTCCTCCTTTCTCAAGGCTTGATTTAGCTGTTTCGGTGCAATGATTTGCTCAAAAGCCAAATCTCATACAATGTAAACCAAAATTGCTTGTATTAAGAAATGCTGTCAGTTTTTTAATGACAACTTTCTCAGTAACCTTTGAGAGTACTGGCAGAATAACTATTGGTCTGTAGTCACTGGCTTCAAGGCGATCTCCAGATTTAAAAATAGGATCGACAATGGCATATATCCAGTCATCAGGAAAGGAGCTGTGTTTAAAAGACAAGGTAATTAAATGAGCAAGGGTAGGAATTAAAATGTCTTTGTGTGATTTAACAAACATGTTGTCAAATTGGAAAGCATCTCTACTTTTGTAGCTTTTTATGGAGCTGATGATTTTGTTTACTTGTAACTCATAAGTGTCTGCCAGCTTGAAAACCTGGCTTGTAGCATCTATAGGAACAATATTCAGTTTCCTTTTTGTAAATTTTTTCCTAACTCATGTACAGACTCAAGAAAAAAATATTAAAGACAGAAGCAACAGTAAGATGATCTTCAATTAACTTTCCCTGTACTTTAAGTTTAAAATCTCCTAAAAATTTTCGGTCTCTCCTTGTGAGATTATCCATGGCTCCAGATCAATTTACTGTTGCCTTTTACATCATTCAGTATACAAGATTTAAGCTTCTCTTAGCTCTCGGATAACTTTATTCTTTGAACCTTTATGAATCAGCATGTCAGTGTCTCTTCTAGTTTTAATTGTCTTCCTTAGTGCAGAATCTCTAGATTTCAGTAGTTTCCACATATTTTCATTAAACCACAGTAAATTGTTTTTATTTTTAGATTTGATCTCTATCCTCAGATTAAATCCTCACTTTGATATCTTTGAAATTTCCAGTGGAATATTTCAAGTTGAGGAATTTTAAAAAACTTTAGTTTTAAACTTTAGATCTACAAAAAAATCAAGTTTCTCATGTTGAATGTTTGATAGGTCAAATTCAAGATGACAAATTCAAAGGTCAGAATATCAGTAAAACTCACCATGAATATAACATTATCAGTCATAAACTGCGTTCGTACTAAAGTATTTCTACTGTCACCTGTTGATACTACATTGTAATTCTGATCAAAGCCAGGTGCTTTTGGAATACAGTGGACTAAGAACAGTAAATCAACTTTTTAGGTGATTTTCTTGCTGTGCTAAAACCTTTACACAGCATAATCAGCTGGGCCTTGAAACACAGAATGTGGTGAGCTGGATGCAGTGCAGCCACTGGCTCCTGTACATTTTCTATTAAGCAGCAAATCCCTTGAGAGGAGCATGATGGGATGCAGCAATGACACCAAGACAATGTCTTTCAATGCTTGCTTTATTAGTTTATAAGATGTCATGATTTCTGCAAAGCCATTAGTAAAATAAGTATTTAGAAATAGAGGAAATAAAGAATTGTATCATAGTTAGTTAATTAGCCCCAGCATTCTGCTCAGAAGGTCATGATGCATCACCTTCATTTTGGTTGGTGAAGGCTTTTCACAAGGGGCTTACAAGTTATTCCTCTCTGTGGAGAGAAACAGTTCACTTCAGCTTGGAAACTTAAAAGTTCCACATTATAGAAATTAAGATTTTCATATATATGCTGCATTTGATTTGAAGTCAAGGATAAATTTCCTAAATGCCAAATAAGACAAGACACATTAAAACTTGTTAACAGTTTAGAGGTTGGGTGTGTTCCCTCAAATTGCACCTGACAATGTATTATCAAATGAACAACAAGATTATTGTTGACTTTGGACAGTCTAAAAAATGAAAACATCAGTATAGAAATACAAAACCAACAAGATTAACAAGATTTCCTTGTTTAGGTTTTTTTCAGCTATGAATTTCAACTCAAACACGTGTTCTCCACACTTACCTGCTTTAACCTCTCAAGTCGTTTTGAGAGCCACCAGGCGTTTGGGTCCACACAATATGCTTTGTTACTCCTAGTGACAAGGCTGTAGGATAAAAAAGACAGATAAGAGAAAAAAATGTATATTTCCCCCCTTGTTGCTGAGAATTAGATGAAAAGAACTGATTCCACTTTCATGTCTGTGCAATAAATATAGTTCAAAAACTGATAGACAATGTTCACATGGTGCATTTCCCAAGACTGTGTTACATTGCAGAAGTAACTTAGATACTGGGAACACAAGGTGAAAGGTGTAATTAAAGGGGAACTGGACAGTAGAAGAGAAGATGCAATACAGTGTTGCACCACAGTGCTCAGTTTGCAACATGTACCTGTGCAATGTGTGCAAGATGCTGCAATATTATAAGAAATGAAAAAGCAGTGCAGTTGAATGGGGCTGATTTCACACAGGTCAATCTAAGTTTTCATTTATTTTTTAACCCATGTGAGTAGCTTTGTTTACAGTCTATGAAGGCTGAATAGTGTGTATATACAGTATTGTGTAGGTGTCGTCCTCTAAATTAACTAAATGAATTTCCACCATGATTCCTAGGAGTGATTCTGAAAGTTCTTCACATTAAATCTGGTTCATCTGCTCATGATTAGTTTTGTAGTGAAAACTGATCAAACACACACACAAGTACAGATAGAAAATGAAGCTTGTGTGAATACTTTCTCTTACATGTAAGCATGTATTAAACACGGCAAAAGGTCTTCTTTCTGTTCATAGCAGTCATCCACAGCCTCCCTGATGAGGCCCTTTGAGGTTTCAGTACAGCAGGCAAATGGGATGGGTCCCACGATTGGGAGTTCAGTCGTGGTAAACTGACATTGCCCTACAACACAGCACATACAGACACAGAAAAACATTAATATAGTAATAAGATACTATAAATAAATTAGTGATATATATACTTACAAATGCCATTTAGCTGCATTTGACATTGATAAGCGCTCACTAATAAGCACTACAGTATGTGGGTTAAATAATCCAAAACTTACATCTTGCTAATACATTAACCAATATGTCTGAATGATGTTTTGTTTTCCTCACTTGAACTTTATTCTCTTTGAGTTTCCCTTCCACAAGTAGAGTTCACACAGTAACCAAGCGATAAATATTTGGTTTTAGCTGTTAATGTCATAATATCCAATTTCTTTTCATCTGATACAATTTGATGTGATTTACAGTGATAACTGATAATAAAGTCTCTCATCAACTATTCATGTTTGACTTCAATCTGTGTCGTAAAACATGCTATTTCATGGTCAGACAGTTTATAAGCATATCTTCAGTTCTCTTTCAAAAGCTACTTTACTCACTAGCAGTCAAAGCCACATTCACCTTGTCCAGGGAGAAAAAGCAGCATGATGAAACACATGCAAGTCAGTTCAAAGCCAGTAGAGAAAGCCATCCTGGGTCCAATATGGTCAACGTGTGTTTAAAGTAAAGATCTGGTAATAATGAACCATGAAACTCTTCTACTGTCCAATCACAGAGCGGTGAATCTCTGACTTAATCTAGACCAACAGTTTTTGGTGCAAAGGAAGCAAAAAGGAGGAAACACACACCCCTTATTGCTGAAGTAGAGATAAACGCAACACCAGGTGTCTTTGTGACTGGCTGCTCAATGTTCTTCCCTAAAACAACTTCAGTAACATTTTGACATATTGAAATGACAGACAAAAAATGTTTATTAAAGTTCAAATCATGACCTTTATTGTCAAGCCACAAGTTGAACCACACACTTAGCTAGCTATACACAATGAGATTTACCTCCAACTACATAAGCATTTCTTTGTAGCAAGAGAGAATGATCTTTTCCTGTTATTCTTCTCATGTTATCCAGCATGTTTGGATGTGTTGAAATATTCACACCCTTCCAAAAGTCCTTTGCAGGTGTCTGATTTGATTTGTCTTTGGATTGATTGAAATGTATTTATTGGGACCATGTACAGTGTTAAACATAAACGTTAACATTTGATATACTGCACCAGAGTTAGCTTACAGCTCATTTTCACCTGCAGGCCCTTACATTTAAAACACATAACAGCACAATAACAAACAATGCAAAGCAAAAAAGACACAGGAAATGTTGTACAAAATACACAGCTACACACTGCAGCTACACACAATAACACATCACATAAACCCACAACATCAGCTAGAAATTAATAACATGAGCTTGTCAAATTAAAAGCAAGACTATTTGCGTTCATGAGAAGACCATGAGATGAAATTTAGATTCAGTGGTGAAAGAGCTGGGTAGTTATTAGTAGATTTTTTAATTTGGTTTTGAACATACTGATGGAACTGCACTTCTTCATATCACATTCCACTGAGTTGTGGCTTTCATAGAGAAAGCTGACTGCCCAAATACAGTGTGATGAAGTAGTATGGTACAATCTTGTATAGAGGATATTCTCAAGGATCTAACAGAGTGTACACAAAGCCATATAGTGAAGGAAATATAGAAATATAAAACCATCAAGATCAACAAGATTTCCTTGTTTAGGTTTCTTTCAGCTATAAATTTCAACTTAAACACATGTTCTCCACACTTACCTTCCTTAACTTCTCAAGTCTCTCTTTGACGCAGATGGCCTTTGGGTCCACGCAGTAGGTTGCATTACTCTTAGTGACAAAGCTGTAGGGTAAAAAAGACAGATAAACGAATAAAATGTATCTTTCATATGACCCAAGCCATGAAAACAGCATTATCTTTAAAAGCATATTACGACATTTTAATATTTCTTCATTTGTTGCTGAGAGTTAGATGAAGAGAATCGATGCCACTTTCATGTCTGCGTGATAAGTATAGTTCAGAAGTTGAGAGATGATTAGCTTAGCTTAGCATAAACACTGGAGGTGGGGAGAAACAGCTAGCCTGACTAGCTGAATGTTGTGTTGAATGCATTTTCTTTCTCATCAAATATTTCTAAAGCTGGAACCTCCATTGTTTACATCTGTTTACTTGCAACAGTCTAATTGCTCACTGCCTTTGCTGATATGTTGCTGCATATTTCAGTGCATTACCTGCCGATCAGTGAAATAGCATACAAGCAATGAGAGGATTGTACATTGTGTCAAATTAGGACCTGCTCTTGAAAACATTGCTTCACAGAGCAGGACTAAAACTTATATGAACACAGTCCTGGTCCTCCTGGCTGGATAGGCTACTGAATCTCAACTATAGAGAGCTTATGTTCACATGGTGCATTTCCCAAGACTGTGTGACATTGTAGAAGTAACTTTAATATTGGGAACATGAGGTGACTGGAGGTGTAATAAAAGGGGAAGTGGACAGTAGAAGAGAAGATGCAATACAGTGTTGCACAATAGTGCTCAGTTTGCAACATGTACCTCAGAAATATGTACAAGATGCTGTAATATTATAAGAAATGTAAAAGCAGTGCAGTGCACACAGTAACCAAGAGATAAATATTTGGTTTTAGCTGTTAATCTCATAATATCCAATTTCTTGTCATCTGATATAATTTGATGTAATTTACAGTGATAACTGATAATAAAGTCTCTCATCAGCTATTCATGTTTGACTTCAATCTGTGCCTTAAAACATGCTATTTCATGGTCAGACAGTTTATAAGCATATCTTCAGTTCTCCTTCAAAAGCTACTTTACTCATTTAGCAGTCAAAGCCACACTCACCTTGTCCAGGGAGAAAAAGCAGCATGATGAAACACATGCAAGTCAGTCCAAAGTCAGTAGAGAAAGCCATCCTGGGTCCAATATGGTCAACATGTGTGTACAGTAAAGATCTGGTAATAATGAACCATGAAACTCTTCTACTGTCCAATCACAGAGCGGTGAATCTCTGACTTAATCTAGACCAACAGTTTTTGGTACAAAGGAAGCAAAAAGGAGGAAACACACACCCCTTATTGCTCATGTAGAGATAAACGCAACACCAGGTGTCTTTGTGACTGGCTGCTCAATGTTTTTCCCTAAAACAACTTGAGTAACGCTGTGACATATGAAAATGATAGACAAAAAATTTTTTAAAGTTCAAACCATGACCTTTATTGTCAAGCTGCAAGTTGAACCACACACTTAGCTAGCTATACAAGATGAGATTTACCTCCAACTACATAAGCATTTCTTTGTAGCAAGAGAGAATGATCTTTTCCTGTTATTCTTCTCATGTTATCCAGTCTGTTTGGATGTGTTGAAATATTTACACCCTTCCAAAAGTCCTCTGCAGGCAGGCATCTGATTTGATTTGTCTTTGGATTGATTGAAATGTATTTATTGGGACCATGTACAGTGTTAAACATAAACGTTAACATTTGATGTACTGCACCAGAGTTAGCTCAGCATAATTTAACTAAGCTTAATTTAGCTTCCACTCCACTATATTTCAGAGGGAAATATTGTACTTTCTACTCCACTACATTTATTTGACAGCTTTATTTACTTTTCAGATGAAGATTTGACACAACGATAATATAACAAGCTTTTAAAATACAACACATTGTTATAGATGAAACCAGTGGTTTCCAACCATTTTGGATTTTGACATCGTACAAAAAGCAGTGTGTAGTCAGAGTCACATTTCAGATGTCTATGAGTTCTTCTCACATGCTTTCATTTCAATAAATGTTCAAATGATCCAATATTTCACCAAAAACCAAAGTTTAAAGAAAAATTCCAAAAACTGAAAACAGATTTGTGTATCAGAATTTAGTTTTTTCTTCTTTCCTCTCTCATTAATCATCTCATGATCCCTCAGATTTATCTCTTTAACCTTTGGAAGGGCCCAACCCCTAGGTTGGGAACGACTGGACTTAACTAGCTAAGAACTTGCGCATCCAGGAGCAGCAGCATAGTCAGATAGCTTGTTACTTTTACTTGATTTATTTATTCATTTTTGTTGTATTTTGTCTTGTTTTTGTCAATTGAGGATGAATACTGCTGTGGGGAATTATTTACTCTAGAGAGGAGCTTCTGTTGTTTGAAGTGAGCAGGTCTGGAGGATACCATCCAATTCCAGCTGAGATAAAAGAGGCGTTTTTGTGGTTGCCGTGCTGGTGCAAAGGTGAAGGCCAGGAAATGGAGATCGCTGAGAGTCATAAGCTGCACAGAATGAACAAAACATCTGGATCAGCCATTGTAGATACAACAGATGTGAGCATACCCAATATGCACTCCAATCCAAAATTCCACATAAAAACAAGCTAGACCAGAGAGTGTCGAGTAATCTGGTATACTTTTTGTTTATAACTTACAGAAACATCTTAAATTATATAATTTGTTCATCATAGTTACACATTTGTTTTTACTCGTACTTGTTCAACTTTTTTGCTCTTGGTCATGATATATGATGATATAAACTGTAAACACAGGACCGATAAAAATGATGGTCAAATCTTTATTAGTTTAGAGAGTGATGACACTGTTAAAATCTTTACATGTATTTTAAATCTAGGAAGATCAATAATTTGATCAAAATAAATTGAAAATGAAACAGAAAATGATTTCTGCGTAGTCATGATACATCATCTTGGATTTGACTGTTTAAAGTCTCTCAGGGGATCTGGCAACATATGTCTCTCTGTGGGAGAGATACAAGTTAGAAGGATTTAAATTTACCAAACTTGAAATTCTTAAATCACTACTAGGGAAAAAATACACTGTTTCACTGTTATAATTAAAAGTATTTCTATCCAGAGACATTTTTTATTCTACAATTGAGGAAAAAAAGAAAACTTAAATAAAAACACAACAATCATCATGAACAAACTGTGAAATCTGAAGAGTCTTACTTCCTGTAATCTCTTGAGTATTTGTTGGAGCCTAAGGGATCTTGGGTCCAAACACACCAGGCCTTCTCCTTATTAGTAAGGCTGTAGGGTTATAAAGGCAAGTTAAGGTGTATAAAAAGCGATAAAAGAAAAAGTCTTGATAATACAGACAATACAGTTGTTTTTTTTAAAGTATAGTTTGACATTTTGGGAAACAGACTTATTCACTTTCTTGCAGAGAGTTGAATGAGAAGATTGATACCTGTACAGTATATATGAAGCTAGAGTCAGAGGACTAGTCTGGCTTTTTACAAAGATAAAGAAAAAAAGTCTACAAGTACCTTGAAAGCTCACAAATTAATACATTGTTTATAATCTGACAAAAAACAAAATGTAAAAATTAAATTTTGGTCTTTCAGAGGCTAGATGCTTCCAGTTATTTGGCTAATCAAACACAGACCATTGTGTGGTTGTACTTTTTCTTACATATAAGCATGTATTTTACAGTCATCAAATGTGTTTTTCTTCTGTTCAAAGCAGGCATTGACAGGTTATTTAATGGTGTTTCAGGCCTTTGTACAGCAGGAGGGAATGACGTGTCCTGAACTTCATTGCCCAGGACTGTAACATTGAGGACACACATCAATGCAGTATACATAAAATAACAGTAAGTCAAATTTATTTGATCTATACGATACAATTTGAAATGATTTCTTATCCTATCTTGACAAAGTTACATTCAGCTTGTGCAGAAAGGAAAAGCAGCGTGGTTAAACATGACAGACTTCCAAAGCTAACAGAGGAAGGCATCCCGTGTCCCAGTATGTGTCTCTGTACAGTAGAAATCTGGTGAAGGTGAGTGATGAAGAGCTGCTTCTACGGTAAAGCAGTGACTTGTGGGAAGAAAAGTCATTGCTACATAGAACACACAACCCCTCTTTCTGAGAAAGGGGAACACTGCTGTCTTTCTGAGTAGTTACTCAATGATTCTGACAACATGTTTCTTGCTTAAAGGGATTAAAATATATGTAAGCAGGTATGTTGTCTTCAGTACTGGTGTGACGTGTTGATGTTGCTATGAGACAAATAATATTTCAATGTTAAAACCACAAATGTTGAAAGAAAGAAATGTGTAATAATGAAGTGTAGCAATTACTAGTTATATGGAAATATTGAAACACCACAGTATTTATAGCAACAAAATGTAATAATTAATTATTTTGACACCATCATTCTGAATTTATATGGTTTGAATTCCCCTCTTTGACATTTTCAGTGGAATATTTCAAGTTGAGGTGTTTCAAAAAAGCTTTAATTTGCCTCAATTAAATTTTAGATCTACAAAAAAATCAAGTTTCTCATTTGATTCTGTCACGGTGCCGAGGTTGGGTGGAGCAGGTGGACCCAAATGCAAGGTTTATATGCAGGCAGGATACGATGCAGTGATGTTTCTTTAATGAAGATGTGAAAAATTGTAGCCTGGCTTGAATTAACATCAACTTTCACTTGAAAGTTGTTGAAAGTCGTTCCACTAACGGAGCTTAGCTACATCTAGTCAACGCTAAATCTAGCCAGGCTGAAATAAGCTTGAAGTGCGCGCGTGCACGGAGTACATCAGCAGCCACAAATAGTCGATTGTCGAAAAGCTGATACTATGTCGCAAAAAGCAGAGAAAACTTGAGTGGTGGTCTTCTCAGCAGCAGAACAAAGCTGCTGATGAAATTATATGGAGAATATAAAGGAGTTTTCACCAAAAAGAGGCAAAATGACTGCAAATGACAAGATGAAGTAGATGACTTGGCACAAAACTGATCATAGATTAAATGTTTACTTGTAGATGACCAGTGATGGCTTAAAGGTTAGAGAAGTGAGTTTATAACTAGAAGGATGATGGTTCAATCCTGTATCTGACTTAATGAGTCTGCATGGTGAAAGTGAAGAGCAGTGCTTTTCCTGTTCATGGTTTTATCTTTATTTGTTAATAAATGAGCATTCAGATCAGTGACTGGTTATTTTGTCACTAGGCAAGATAATATCAGATGTATATTTAAAATTATGGTGTAAGCAATTAAAGAGAACTTTGATGTCTATTTACAAGCATCAGTGAAAGTTAAACATTAACTGTAAACTGGAGAAGGATATAAGTACAGTGGAAGCCACTTATAATGATCACGTCTGTCTGGGTCAAATATCACTATAAGCAGATGATTATTATAACATTTTCTTTCTTTGTCATGAAGAATACCGTCTGATTGACATTTGTATATTCATTAGCCTACATGAATATAAAGATACGGATTTTAATGACTGTTTCAAAATACAGTACAGCTGTTTCAAATGCAGCGTGCACATTTATGAAGTTGTGAAATTAACTTAAAGCCTCCATTGTCATACATTTTGGGGAGAATACGTTTGTCATCAAGAGAAAACGACTTCCTGTCTCAGTCATGATTTCAGTAAGTGTCAGGAGTAAAGTACAAAGATAGATTTATGTGGTTTAAAATGTTTTCCATATGTTGTCATGTATGAAGAGGCTCGTGATGAATACTGTAGGCAGACAGACTGCTTGTTTTCTACAGGCGACTTATTTAAACAGTATAAATGTTATATATGAATGATTTTGTCTCAGAGCTTTTTGATTAAACAGCTGATCACTGTAACTGTAATCACTATAAGCAGTTACCATTGTGAACATTTAAACTCAGCAGAAGGTCATAGTTTGGACTTTTTTAAAATTTTCTTTCTGTTTTCACAGTTTGAACAAAATCAGTGAATGAATAAATAAATCATTTCAAAATAACACTGGCACACTTTTATTTCTTAAATCATAAATGCTGCGCTTTTAATTTAAAGGGTTGCAAGTGTGAAAAAACTTGATGGAACCGTCTTTTAAAAGTGTGTTTCCATCCGTCGGACATTCTTTGACACACAGCTGAGCTAAGCTTGACCATTAGCCTGCCACGGAGCAGGCTAGTTCTGCTGACTGAGTTACCATGGTTACTGAGTTGCAACTCATATAAGCCACTTTGATGGAACGGAACTCTCACTTGAATTAGCGAGGCTTATCAAAATAAGCCAGGCTATCCCGGTAGCCAGCCTCACGGAATACCCCCCCCCCCAGGACATGGATTTGACTTCTCTTACTGACTGAGTTGTCTGGTTTATTGTCCTGCATTCACCAGTGTGCACATTAATATTGCCAACAACATCTCTGCTGTGAATAATGACATCTGATACATCTTTTTCTTAATTCAAGGAATGGTTAGCCTACTCTAAATGCAGTCGTCTGGGTCGCGCGCACTGTCGACTGGATAGTTGGTGTCTGGTTTGGGTAAGCTTTTGAATGATTCGGCTCTCCATACTTTTGTACTGACGTATTTCTACTTTCACCTGTTGATATTACATTGTAATTCTGATAAAAGCTGCTTTTGGAATACAGTAGACTAAGAACAGTAAATCAACCTTTTAGTTGATTTTCTTGCTGTGCTAAAACCTTTAAATAGCATAATCAGCTGGGCCTTGAAACACAGAATGTGGTGAGCTGGATGCAGTGCAGCCACCAGCTCCTATAGATTTTCTATTAAGCAGCAAATCCCTTGAGAGGAGTATGATGGGATAACCTGGAAGGATGGGAAATTTGTGGTTGCACAAGACACCTGTCATATATTTATTGTAAATAAATGACTGAATCCTAAAATAATGTATGTAGCACCAGCATCAGACACCTGTTGGTAGTTCTCAGCGACATCACTGTGCTCAGAATGTTTTTCAATGTCAACCTTTGACCTCATTTCATTAATCATACATAACATTAAAATGTATCTTATATGAAAATGCAGTTTTTTCATATCAATAAATATTTTATAATCAGGATGTTGAAGAAAAACATGAATTTTAGTCATCTTAAAGACACTGATGAACATTTTGGGAAATACAGTTATTCCAATTCTTTCCAACTCCACATAAAACCCAAACAGACTCTCAATACGATCACAAATAGTTGTTTTGTACAAATTAAAAACATGAGATACATGTTAATTTGTGAGCTTTACAGGTGTTGGCAGGTGGATTTTTCAGCGGTGGAGAGTGTGTGCCATGCTAGCTGTTTTCCAGCAGTCTTTATACTATCAACTAGTAAATAAATAAGTATATTTCCCAAACTGTGAATACAGCATATGACTACAGCAACAACACCAAGTCAATGTTTTTCAATGCTTTCTTTATTAGTTTAAGATGTCAGGATTTCTGCAAAGCCATTAGTAAAATATATATTTAGAAATAGAGGAAATGAAACATTTCATCTTAGTTTGTAGAAATAATTTAATGGAAATCAGCGCCAGCATTCTGCTCAGACGGTCATGATGCATCATCTTCATTTTGGTTGGTGAAGGCTTTTCCTGAGGGGTTTACAAGTTATTCCTCTCTGTGGAGAGAAACAGTTCACTTCAGCTTGGAAACTTAAAAGTTCCACATTATAGAAATTAAGATTTTCACATATATGCTGCATTTGATTTGAAGTCACAGAATAAAATACTACAATATCAAATAAGACAAGACACATTAAAACTTGTTAAGTTTAGAGGTGTTCCCTCAAACTGCACCTGACAACGTGTTATCAAATGAACAACATCCTTAAGATTATTGTTGACTTTGGACAGTCTAAAAAAAGAAAACATCAATATAGAAATACAAAACCATCAAGATCAACAAGATTTCCGTGTTTAGGTTTCTTTCAGCTATAAAGTTCAACTTAAACACGTGTTCTCCACACTTACGTTTTTTAACCTCTCAAGTCTTGTTAGGAGCCAACTGGCGTTTGGGTCCACACAATATGCTTTGTCACTCTTAGTGACAAAGCTGTAGGTTAAAAAAGACAGATAAGAGAAAAAAAATTATATTTCATATGACCAATTTGCCCCAAGCCATGAAAACATTAGCTGTAAAAGCATATTATGACATTTTAATATTTCTTAATTTGTTTGCTGAGTTCAAAAGCTGAGAGATGATTAGCTTAGCTTAGCATAAACACTGGAGGTGGGGAGAAACAGCTAGCCTGACTAGCTGAATGTTGTGTTAAATGCATTTTCTTTCTCATCAAATATTTCCAAAGCTGGAACCTGCATTGTTTACATCTGTTAATACTTACAAGCAGTCTCATTCCTCACTGTCTGTCAGTGAAATAGCATAAAAGCAATGAGAGGATCGTACATTGTGTCAAATGAGGACCTGCTCTTAAAAACATTGCTCCACAGAGCAGGACTAAAACTTATATGAACACAGTCCTGGCTGGATAGGCTACTGAATCTCAACTATAGAGAGCTTATGTTCACATGGTGCATTTCCCAAGACTGCGTGACATTGCAGAAGTAACTTTGATATTGGGAACATGAGGTGACTGGAGGTGTAATTAAAGGGGAACTGGACAGTAGAAGAGAAGATGCCATACAGTGTTGCACCACAGTGCTCGGTTTGCAACATCTACCTCAGAAATATGAACAAGATGCAGCAACATTAAATGTAAGAGCAGTGCAGTTGAGGGGCTGATTTAACACAGATCAACCTAAAGTTTCATTTATTTTTTAATCCATGTGAGTAGCTTTGTTTACAGTCTATGAAGGCTGAATCTGTGTAGTGAAAACTGATCAAACACAACACACAACAAATACAGATAGAAAATGAAGCTTGTGTGTCATTGATTACTTTAACTTACATGTAAGCATCTATTTTACAATCATTTTGGTTTTTCTGTTCATAGCATTCCTTGACGTCTTCCCTGATGCGGCCCTTTGAGATTTCAGTACAGCAGTTAAGATAGATGTATCCACCGTTTGGGGGCTCAGTCTTGGGACACTGACATTGCCCTACAACACAGCACATACAGAAACAGAAAAACATTAATATAGTAATAAGATACTATAAATAAATTAGTGATATATATACTTACAAATGCCATTTAGCTGCATTTGACATTGATAAGTGCTTACCAATAAGCACTACAGTATGTGGGTTAAATAATCCAAAACTTACATCTTGCTAATGCATTAACCAATATGTCTAAAGGATGTTTTGTTTTCCTCACTTGAACTTTATTCTCTTTGAGTTTCCCTTCCACAAGTAGAGTTCACACAGTAACCAAGAGAGAAATATTTGGTTTTAGCTGTTAATGTCATAATATCCAATTTCTTTTCATCTGATACAATTTGATGTGATTTACAGTGATAACTGATAATAAAGTCTCTCATCAACTATTCATGTTTGACTTCAATCTATGCCTTAAAACTATTTCATGGTCAGACAGGTTATGAGCATGTCTTCAGTTCTCCTTCAAAAGCTACTTTACTCAACAGTCAAAGCCACACTCACCTTGTCCAGGGAGAAAAAGCAGCATGATGAAACACATGCAAGTCAGTCCAAAGCCAGTAGAGAAAGCCATCCTGGGTCCAATATGGTCAACGAGTGTGTACAGTAAAGATCTGATAATAATTAACCATAAAACTCTTCTACTGTCCAGTCACAGAGCGGTTAATCTCTGACTTTCTAGACCAACAGTTCTTGGTATAAATGCAGCAAAAAGGAGGAAACACACACCCCTTATTGCTCATGTAGAGATAAACGCAACACCAGGTGTCTTTGTGACTGGCTGCTCAATGTTCTTCCCTAAAACAACTTCAGTAACGCTGTGACATATTGAAATGACAGACAAAAAATGTTTATTAAAGTTCAAACCATGACCTTTATTGTCAAGCCACAAGTTGAATCACACACTTAGCTAGCTATACAAAATGAGATTTACCTCCAACTACATAAGCAGTTTCAAAAGACAATGATCTTTTCCTGTTTGGTACGTGTGGCATGTGGGTGCAATACTGCACACTTCCTGAGGGAGTGTTTTCTGTCTCTCTCTGTCTCTGTCTCTGTCTCTGTCTCTCTCTCTCTCTCTCTCTCTCTCTCTCTCTCTCTCTCTCTCTCTCTCTCTCTCAGGAATGAAATGAAGCACTTATTCCAGGAGAGAACAGGCAGGACCTGAGGGGTGGTGTGAAGACTCACACCTGATACCTTACAGCAGCAGCAGCAGCAGCTTCTGGGGGGAATCTTTCCCCTTCTTTATTTAGTTTTATTCTGAACATGATTTAGGGTGTTGGGTTTTGTTATTTTAGTTTGGGATGAAGATTACTGGTAGTCTAGTTTTCAGGTTTGGTTTTGATTAGGTTGAGTACGTTTTTCTTTTAATAGGTAGGGGAATGAGCTGGGTGGACGGCCCATGATGTGGCTGGTCCAGTAACTTCCCATCTTTTGTTCTTTTCGGCCGGGATCTCCATCTCTCTTTTGTTCGTGTTTTTCTTTACCCTTTAAGTATGGTTGAGTTGTCATATCGGGGGCTTGTTTTCATATTTTGCCACACTGGCACACTGGTGTTGGTTTTGTAGGCTTGCTTTCAACGTGGAGTGCAGGGGCCTGTTTCAGAAAGCAGGTTTAGTGAAAACTCTGAGTTTGTTCACCCTGAGATGAGGGAAACTCTGGGTTTTCAGTTTCAGAAAGAGAGTTAACTTAAACTTGGGGTCAGTTACCGCAGCAACTAACTCTGTAAAGCTAACCTGCTTGCTGGCAGGTTTTCTTCAACAAACCCTGAGTTTTTCTCTGTCTCCTCCCTCTTAACACACACTGTTTCATTTCCTCATTCATTCAGTCCATATCAAAGCATTCATTAGCAGAGTTTTACTATCTAAATCCTGGTTAGATATTAATTTAGTTACTCAGAACTTTCTAAAGTTACCACTTTTATGTGCATCAATAATTTCTCTGAACAGCGTTTTTTGTCTTCTCTCGCAATCAGATAGCCTATTAAACAGTGTGAGTTCAGCGTCAGCTCAGAATAAAACTGACAGCTGTTCGTTTTTAAGAGCAGCTCCTGGCCTGAAATCTTTATTACATTTTGCTAATCTTTATTAGAACACAATGTTTATTCTTAGTTTAAATGTGAAATATCGGGAAGAAACTTTAGACACATGGGATCAATGAATAATTATCTCTATCACTCATGATGTGATTGGTCCACTGATGGAACATCATTCCTATAATATTATAGATTATATGTTGAATATTTCTGAGTGAGTAGGATTGTGGTCCAGCTGAAGAATGTAGTTTGAAAGTGAGATTTTTAAATAAAAAGCTATATGCTCCCTATTTAAAAACACGTTAAGCTTACAATCTTAATGTGTTTTAACAGCATTTCAGTGACAATGTTTAGATTTACTACATTTGTTGAAGCAGAGATAAAGTCATCGAATGCTCTAAAACTGAAATACAAATAAATGTCTAAACATTTAAAATATTCTGTATTTTCACCTTGACGGCTTTTCAAGTAGCTACAAATCGCTGAACACATTATTACTAGATCAGACTGAGAGCTAAAGTCACGTCTCTGTGTTTTTGATCTATACGTTTTTATATCTATGTTTTTCATCTTCAGTTGCTTCCTGTGTTTTGTCCATCAGATTAAAGCTGAACAAATATATTTAAAATGTAATGTAGCTGCTTTATCATCATTAAGGAAATGTTAAACATGCTAAATGATGGATTAATGGACAACACTCAATAAAAAATTATTGTGTTAACTTAACGACGCTTTTCCCGCTTTGACTCGGGCTCTTTTTTTTTTAAAGATAAAAGATGTGCAACATGCATTCATATCTCTACGTCCACCTAATTAAAATGGAGGCACTGCCCTTTGTTTACCTGTTGCCATGGTGACTCGTTGTATCGGAGCTCCATTGATAATGGCTTGTTTTATTCATCACGCACGAGCTTAACTCAAAGTGAATATACTCAGAGTTGATTGAACTGACTCTGATCAGCTGTTTTGAAAACTCAGAGTTTCCCATCTTGAGGTTCATCAACTCAGAGTTCACATTTAGACTCAGAGTTTGCTGAACCTGCTTTCTGAAACAGGCCCCAGGTGAGTTGCTGTTGGCTTTGTTTGTTTCAGCTCAGTGTTGTAACTCTGCGTTTTGGTTCAGCGCACTCATGACTGCAAACTGTGTCATTGTAAGATTTTTTGCTTCTTTAAGTGTTTTTTTTTTTAATGTCAGATCTGTTTTTGTTTTCTGTCTTTGCTTTGCATTGTTCTGCTTTTGCTTTGTCTGTCAAAGCAGTTTGTAAACTTTGTAAACTGTAAACTTTGTTTTTAAAAGGTGCTATATAAATAAAGATATTATTATTATTATTATTATTATTATTATTTGATACATGGTTGACACTGTGGGGTGTTGCATTAATAAATTGTATCATTTGCTACTTGTTTGATAGTTTGTTGTGTGTGTTTGGTAAAGTTTTACACACGTGTGTTGGACGTCACTGACTGTGTGCTGCTGTCTTGTATGGCCAGCAATTTTGTGTGTGTGTGTGTGTGTGTGTGGTTTTGGGGCTGTGTTTTGTATCGGGCATTAGTTGACCTGAGGCCCGTTTCACAAAGCAGGTTTATCTAAAACTCAGAGTTTGTTAACCCGTTTCACAAAGGGAGGTAACTCAAACCAGAGAAAGAGGGGTAACTGTAGCCTGTTTCACAAAGAGGGGTAACTTAAGCTCTCGGTCAGTTACCGTAGTAACAGACTCGGTGAACCTAACCTGGTCGGGACACTCCATTTGATTTCCTCATTCATTCAGTCAGCAGGCAAGTTTGACCTAGTCCTGCCGTCTGTTATTTAGAAAATAATAATAAAAAAAAAAATCAGAGTCAGTATATTATAAGTCCATTAATCACAGTAGGTTGTGACTTTTTTCACCAACATGTCCTTTTGATAACGATCCCGTGGATGAAGGTGCAACATTACTGCGCAGAGAATGAAATATTGGTTGGGAGATGGTTATCAGACCGCACATAGGTGTTCTAGCATTTCCAGACAATTATCTTTTAGAGCTTCACAGTCCATCAACTACATACACAACCTAATCCGTCTTTACATTTGCAACATTACCTGTCATAGTCATGCTCTCACATCCCAGCAGATATTGTGTGTTGCGCTGCGTTTATTTGGCTGAGTAGAAGTCTGTGTTAGTTTAAATAGGCCTAATTATTTAAGAGAACATGATACATATGAGACATTTATGTGTGTGAAACCAGCATTATGTTGGGGATAAAACAACTGCACAGTCAAACAGCCACTTAATATTTACCTTACAATGTAAAACGTGGTCAAAATGAGGAACCGCCATGAGATTATGCCGAGGTCTTAACTGTTTGAACAATATTTTTATATTTCATCCCAAACTGCTGCCAAGTGCGCTTCTCCCCCATGGAATTGTACCTAAATGAAATAAATTAATAGGCTGCCATTCAAGCAGTTTCACTATAATATTATTGTTATTGCAGAGGACTAAATTTAAACTTACACACTGACCCAAGCAGCAGTGTCTCTTTTGCAGCTGCAGCAGTGTTGCACTTCTTTCTGGAAACGTTTTCAAACTCGCCATATGAGCGCATTAAGATTTCTAATTCTAGTGGGGTGAAAAACCCCGCCCACCGCTTCCCCATTGCCATGGTGACTCGTCGAATCGGTGCTCCATTGAGGCTGGCTTTTTATAGTTGTGGTGCACGCGCTTAACTCCAGGTGAAACTACTCCGAGTTGATTTAACTGACTCAAATCAGGTGTTCTGGAACTGAAAACTCAGTGTTTCCTGTCTCAGAGTAGATCAACTCAGAGTTCAGGACTAAACTCAGAGTTTGTTGAATCTGCTTTGTGAAAGGGACCCCTGTTCTTCTGGTTCTGTGGTTGATATCACTTTCTGATGGAGTTTAATTTTGAAAAGTTTGTTGTGCAGCCTAACCTTGATAAATTCCATCGTTGCACGAAGGAACATTTGATTTTTATTGCTCAGCATTTTGGTGTCACTGTGTCTAAGAATTTGAGAAAAGAAGTGATAAAAATCTGAGTTATGGTCTGTGCTGGCTGAGAGAGGGGTTTTGCCTTGTGATCCTGGTACGCCCAAACTGAGTCCACCTGCTGAGAAGCGAAATCTAGAAGACATGCTCCGATTTAAGGAGCTGGAAGTTGAATTGCGCTGCTTAGACATAAAAGAGAAGGAAGTCAATCAGGAATTGGAGTTGCATAAAATGGAGGAGGACACTAAAAGGCAGCTTCACTTAAAGGAGCTGGAGTTAGCTCAGTCTTCCTCATTTATGGTGTCTGGGTCTCGGTCAGACGAATTTGATGTGAACAAATGTATTCGTCTGATTCCTCCATTTTGTGAGAAAGATGTTGACACGCATTTTATTTTGTTTGCAAATACATTAAAGTGGTCCAAGAATGTCTGGCCTTTGCTTCTCCAGTGTGTGTTCACCGGTAAAGCTCAGGATGCGTGTGCGTCCTTGTCACCTGAGTTGAGTCTTGACTATGAAAAATTCAAGATCACCGTGCTAAAGGTGTATGAATTGGTGCCTGAGACATATCAGCAGAAATTTCACCGCTTTGAGAAAGCTGACAGTCAGACCTACGTTGAATTTGGCCATTGAGAAAGAAGTTCTGTTTGATCGTTAGTACTGCTCTAAAGATTTTGATATATTACGTGACCTAATACTCCTGGAAGGATTTAAAAGTTGTTTGTCAGACAAAATTGTTACTTATAACAAAGAGCAGAAAGTATCCGAAGTGTCTGACGCAGCCATTCTTGTGGATGAGTATGTTCTCACACACACAGGAATGCATTTGAAAAGTTTCAGTCATCCTCCGAGCGTAGTGTTCCTGTTGCCAAACCTTTTGTTTTGCTGGCTAAACCAAACTCTGATGTGGAGATGAAGCTTAGAAGTGGTAAGGAAGGTGTGGGGGCTAAGGACAAGCCAGTTTGCTTTTACTGCAAAAAGTGGTCACACCATAAATAACAAGTTTTCCAAGACAGTTACTCTGTTGAAAACTGAAACTTTGCCCGGTCAGCAAACTTTGCCCAGTCAGTCCGTTTCAGTAAAGTCTGATCTTGACGTGTATTCTCCTTTTTATTATGAAAGGTTGTGTTTCTTTGACGGACAGAGATCCCAAAGTTCCTGTCATCATTCTGAGGGACACTGCAGCTTCACAGTCAGTCATTCTGGAAGGAGTATTGCTGTCATGTCATCATGTATTAACGCTACAGCAAAGTCAATTTGTGTCTGATCCGTTGTTGTCCACCTACTACGTGTATTGTCACAATTTGTTCAAATAATTAAACAATTTAATTTGTCATTACTGTGATTAGTTACTTGTGATAAATAGGCCTATTAAGATTAAGCATTGACATGTATTTTTTAAAAGCTAATATACACAATAATAATCTTTCACTTAATGATACTTTACACCTTTTGCATGTTTGTGCACTGCTACATGTCTGTGAAGGTGCTGGGTGTAAAATGGAGCTCTTAGGGTTCATATTTAAACTGTACAGTTACTTTTTTCTCTTGTTTCATCTGTCTTATTCCATTTTTAGTGTCTTTTTTTATTTCCAAATGTAACACTTTTTAATAGTTTTGTGTCTTTTTATTTGTCTTGCTTTTATATTCTGCTTTAATGCCTTTTATGATCTATGTAAAGTACTTTGAATTGCCTTGTTGCTGAAATGTACTATGCAAATAAACTTGCCTTGCCTTCTCTATTTCTATCCAAAGGCATTACAAGAAGTGCAACTGAGAAAAAAAGAGAAAACATGATAATAAAAAAACAAACATCATCATGAACATACTGTGAAATTTGAAAAGTCTTATTCCCTGTAACCTCTGGAGTCCACACACACTTGCGCTTATTCTTATCGGTAAAGGTTACAAAGACAGGTTAAGGTATATAAAAAGAGAGAAAAGAAAAAAATCTTGGCAATACAGACAATACAGATATTGTTTTGTTGAACTCACATTTTTGGAAATAGTAGCTGGTAGCCTAATGGTCAAGGTGCAGTATACACAAAATAAAAGTAAGTCAAATTTATTTGATCTATATGATACAATTTGAAATATTTTCTTATCTCTTTCTTATAAAACCACAAATGTGGAAAGAAAGAAATGTGTAATCATGAAATGTTGCCATTACTGGTTACATGGAAATATTGAAACACCACAGTATTTATAGCTATAAAATTTAATAATTAATTATTTTGACACCATTGTTCTGAATTTATGTGGTTTGAATTCCCCTCTTTGACTTTTTCAGTGGAATATTTCAAGTTGAGGTTTTTCAAAAAAGTTTTAATTTGCCCCGATTAAAGTTTCAATATGATGTTTCTCATGTTGAATGTTGGATAGGTCAAATTCAAGATGAAAAGTTCAAATAATGTCAGAATATCAGTAAAACTCACCATAAATATAACATTATCAGTCATAGACTGCTTTTGTACTAAAGTATTTCTACTTTCACCTGTTGATATTACATAGTAATTCTGATAAAAGCTGCTTTTGGAATACAGCAGACTAAGAACAGTAAATCAACTTTTTAGGTGATTTTCTTGCTGTGCTAAAATCTTTAAATAGCATAATCAGCTGGGCCTTGAAACACAGAATGTGGTGAGCTGGATGCAGTGCAGCCACCGGCTCCTGTACAATTTTTATTAAGCTGCAAATCCCTTGAGAGGAGCATGATGGGATACCCAGCGATGAGCGTCAGACGGGTTGAGTGAGGAGCAAAGTTCAAATAAACAAACTGTAACCTGGAAGGATGGGAAATTTGTGGTGGCACAAGACAGGCGTCATATATTTATTGTAAATAAATGATTGAATCCTAAAATAACGCACCAATCAGATGTAGCACCTGCATCAGACACCTGTTGGTAGTTCTCAGTGACATCACTGTGCTCAGAATGTTTTTGAATGTCAACCTTTGACCTCATTTCATTAATAATACATAACATTAAAATGTATCTCATATGAAAATGCAGTTTTGCCATGTCAATAAATATTTTATAATCAGGATGTTCAGTTACTGTTCAATGATTTTCATTGTCTTCTTTGGTGAAAAAACATGAATTTTAGTCATCTTAAAGACACTGATCAACATTTTGGAAAATACAGTTTTTCCAGTTCTTTCCAACTCCACATAAAACACAAACAAACAATCTCCCCATATGATCACAAATAGTTGTTTTGCACAAATTAAAAACATGAGATACATGTTAATTTGTGAGCTTTACAGGTGTTGGCAGGTGGATTTTTCAGCGTTGGAGAGTGTGTGCCATGCTAGCTGTTTCCCAGCAGTCTTTATACTATAAACTAGGCAGTGTTGGCTATAACGTCATCCTACAGACATGAGAACTGTGAATATCAGTATCATATCAGGTACAGCAACGACACCAAGACAGTGTTTTCAATGCTTGATTTATTAGTTTATAAGATGCCATGATTTCTGCAAAGCCATTAGTAAAATATGTATTTAGAAATAGAGGAAATTAAACATTTTATCTCAGATAGTAGAAAGAAATTAACAGAAATTAGCGCCAGCATTCTGCTCAGAAGGTCATGATGCATCATCTTCATTTTAGTTGGTGATCCTATTCCACAGGTGGTTTACAAGTTATTCCTCTCTGTGGAGAGAAACAGTTAACTTCAGCTTGGAAACTTAAAAGTTCCACATTATAGAAATTAAGATTTTCACATATATGCTGCATTTGATTTGAAGTCACGGAATAAAATTCTATAATACCAAATAAGACAACACACATTAACACTTGTTAATAGTTTAGAGGTTGAGTGTGTTCCCTCAAACTGCACCTGACAATGTGTTATCAAATGAACAACATCATTAAGATTATTGTTGACTTTGGACAGTCTAAAAAAAGAAAACATCAATATAGAAATACAAAACCATCAAGATCAACAAGATTTCCTTGTTTAGGTTTCTTTCAGCTATGAATTTCAACTTAAACATGTGTTCTCCACACTTACCTTCTTTAACTTCTCAAGTTCTGTTAGGAGCCAGTTGGCGTTTGGGTTCACACAGTATATGTTGTTACACTTAGTGACAAAGCTGTAGGTTAAAAAAGACAGATAAGAGAAAAAATGTATATTTCATACGACCAATTTTCCCCAAGTCATGAAAACAGCATTAGCTTTAAAAGTTTATGATGACATTTTAATATTTCTTAATTTGTTGCTGAGAGTTAGATGAAAAGAATCAATGCCACTTTCAGGTCAACCTAAGGTTTGATTAATTTTTTAACCCATGTGAGTAGCTTTATTTATTGCCTATGAAGAATGAATAGTGTGTATATACAGTACTGTATAGGTGTCGTCATCTAAATTAACTAAATGAACTTCCACCATGATTCCTAGGAGTGATTCTGAAAGTTCTTCACATTAAATCTGGTTCATCTGCTCATGATTCAACACGTTCTCATCCCCAATGCGTCAAATATTGCCGCTTGGTCAGTGGCCCGACTCTTCAACGTATGACGCTCTAGGTACCCCTTTCGTGTCAGTTCTGCACGAGCAGGGCTGTTGGTCAGATATCAATGGAGTAGTGATCAGTCGAAATTATGCCGTTTATTCTTCCCTCTTGAAGTTCATAGACCAACGTAATAGCTTGTGGACACTCTTAAAAGGTGCTAAACTAATGTCATAGCGCATTCTGCCTGTTTATATTTATCACTTGTTTCTCTCCCCGTGCTTTGTATTACCGCTTCTGTGCTGTTTGCTCCCATTTTTACATACATACACTGTCTTTTCAAAATACATTTCCGTGGTCACAGGAAACAGCTAAATAAGAGCAATACTAAAAATATATTACAAGCGCACAGGGACGAGGCTGCAGCTAACCTATGTGACAATGTAATAATTATCATATATTTAAAAATAGGGTTTGTCTTTGGCCCCGACAACATTGAGGCAAAATTACAGCAGATAATGAGCGTATGTGCTATTATTTGTATGTTACTAATCGCAGTGACGGAAGAAGTGGTGCATGCCGGGTAATGTTGTTTGCTCTGGAGGTGGACGTTTATAATACATCCATGGCTAACTTTGATAAACATATGAAATGCATCACGATCTCTCTTTCTATCGTTTTTTTTCTCGAAATCAAATGAGAAGTAATTAAAAATGGTGAGCATGATGTTTTTGTATTATGCACGTGTCACGTGTCGAAAGAAATCCTAAATGTGTCAATGGGAATTCCCAGTGACGTCATTCGTAGTAATGTCCCACAAAATGTGTGTGTGCGCGCGTGTGTTTGCGCGCGCGCGCCAACATTTTTTGAATTACGCGGGGCTCTTTTGGCGGACTGAAAACCCGCCAACTCGTCTTGCTTGCAACCTCGGGTTTTCAAGAATGAAGATGTCATTTCAATGTAGACACACGTGGGGTCGCTAGTCTGCCTGGTTCATTGAGCCATCCACTATCTGTCAAAAGAGCGACGAAGAAGACGAAGTAACGTTATGTGTTTAAAAAGGGGGTGTTGTGGGGTGGAGGGATGGGGGGGAGGGGTCATTTTGTGGGACCTTACTACGAATGACGTCACTGGGAATTCCCATTGACACGTTTAGGATTTCTTTCAACACGTGACACGTGCATAATACAAATACGAAAGGGGTACCTAGAGCGTGATACGTTGAAGAGTCGGGCCACTGACCAAGCAGCAATATTTGATGCGTTGGGGATGAGAACGTGTTGCATGATTAGTTTTGTAGTGAAAACTGATCAAACACAACACACCACAAATACAGATAGAAAATGAAGCTTGTGCGTCATTGAATACGTTCACTTACATGAAAGCATGTATTTTACAAGGCATGAAATCTTTATCCTGTACATAGCAGGCTTTGACATCCTCCCTGATGAGGCCCTTTCTAGTTGTAGTACAGCATTTAGGAGGGATGAAATCCACGTTCGGGAGCTTCATCTTGGGACACTGATGTTGCCCTATAACACAGCACATACAGACACAGAATAATATTAGTATAGTAATAAGACACTGTAAATAAATTAGTGCTGCATAGACTTACATGCCATTTAGCTGCATTTGTCATTTATAAGAGCTCACCAATAAGCACTATGGTATGTGGGTTAAATAATCCAAAACTTACATCTTGCTAATGCATTAACCAATATGTCTAAAGGATGTTTTGTTTCCCTCACTTTAACTTTATTCTCTTTGAGTTTCCCTTCCACAAGTAGAGTTCACACAGTAACCAAGAGAGAAATATTTGGTTTTAGCTGTTAATGTCATAATATCCAATTTCTTTTCATCTGATACAATTTGATGTGATTTACAGTGATAACTGATAATAAAGTCTCTCATCAGCTATTCATGTTTGACTTCAATCTGTTCCTTAAAACATGCTATTTCATGGTCAGACAGTTTATAAGCATATCTTCAGTTCTCCTTCAAAAGCTAATTTACTCACTAGCAATCAAAGCCACATTCACCTTGTCCAGGGAGAAAAAGCAGCATGATGAAACACATGCAAGTCAGTCCAAAGCCAGTAGAGAAAGCCATCCTGGGTCCAATATGGTCAACGTGTGTGTACAGTAAAGATCTGGTAATAATGAACCATGAAACTCTTCTACTGTCCAGTCACAGAGCTGTTAATCTCTGACTTTTGTAGACCAACAGTTTTTGGTATAAAGGCAGCAAAAAGGAGGAAACACACACCCCTTATTGCTCATGTAGAGATAAACGCAACACCAGTTTTCTGTGTGACTGGCTGCTCAATGTTCTTCCCTAAAACAACTTCAGTGACATTTTGAAATGACAGAAGTTCAAACCATGACCATTATTGTCAAGCCACAAGTTGAACCACACACTTAGCTAGCTATACAATGAGATTTGCCTCCAACTACATAAGCATTTCTTTGTAGCAAGAGAGAATGATCTTTTCATGTTATTCTTCTCATGTCATCCAGTATGTTTGGATGTGTTGAAATTTTCACACCCTTCCAAAAGTCCTCTGCAGGCGTCTGATGTGATTTGTCTTTGGATTGATTGAAATGTATTTATTGGGACCATGTAAAGTGTTGAATATAAACCTGCAGTACATCAAATGTACTGCACCAGGGTTAGCTTAGCTTAATGTAAGTTAGCTTAACTTAGCTTCCACTCCACTACATTTCAACTGATCACAGCTGGATCAGCAGTCAGTCGGCTTTAACATCAGATGAAACCTCTGATAGAATTTGTGTCTGCACACATGCGGACTGTGTTAATACTAATAAAGGTGCACAGTTATCACCATAAGAACAGCTGTTTCCTCTCTGCAGCCTGTTACCTGTTTAACAAACACCTGAATAACTACCTGCATTCTGCATTTATACTGGGTCCTGCTCAGAGGAACAAGAACCATTTCTACTGGCAGAATGCGTTTATACTATTTATTGATTATCTGCATCTGTATCTTTTTATAATCCTGATGGTGAATTAATCATTCAATAACCTGAAATATAATCATTGTGTCTTCTGGAATACTGGAAAATATGAATTTGGCTGAATGTTTCAGGGAAACTTGATGTAACTCATATCAAACCCGATGCTCAGGAATTTACAGCCTCACACGTGATTGAATAGAAGTTACAATAAATTATGTAAAATCTATGTAACCCTGATAAATATGATGATGCTTGAAATTACCAGTTCTTTGAATGCATCGTCGAAATTGTGTATGCTAATTAAAATCCGGAGTTTACCTGAACTCATCACCTGCAGCTCCTTGTGTGAAAGAAAACAGAGGGAAAAAGAGAAGCTCCACGCTGGATGAAGCACACTGTCCATCAGCTAATGTCTGAAAAGACACTTCTTTTGTGGAAACTTAGAGAAAGCTGCTGATAGCAGTGAACCATAGACGAATACCTACCTCAAGACGCTGGAAACGGTCATAGGAGAAGTGTTTTCCCGAACTTTTAAGAGCTATTCTGGTGAGCTAGCTTAGCTCAATTAGCACTATCATCCCGATCTCATGCTATTTAAAAAGACAAATAAATCACCAGTCGGAATAATAGGTAAATGATTAAGGATATTTGAAATGGGTTTTGCAATATATTGTGATGATGTGACGGTTTTGTATTGATTATATGATAAAGGGGTTAGCAATTTTTTTCCCGCCTGCTAATGAGGATATGCACAGTTCACAAAGCTGCGCTGTAACTGTGAGTGATTCAGAGTAATGTGATATTTAATGTATTTTAAGCTGGATATGTACATCATCCAATTTAGTTCATATGTTTAATTCATGTGTTAAAAACGGTTATGTAATTCATGTGTTTACAAAGGGATAAAAAGTGTAAAAGTTAAAATGCAACTTCATTTTTATTTTAAAATCAAAGACATTAAGAAAAGGGACAATTTAAAAAGAAGTGTTGAAGTCTAATGGTCCTGCATACTTGTGTGCAGACTGTTTTTTTTTTTTAGGGCCGATTCTATCCAGGCGAGGAACTGCTTCATCGTGGTCCAGGACTTAATCGTGGCTTGTGGATGTATTCAGCATGTCAGGACGGTGACAGGTGGATGTTTGCCATTCCAGGAAGGTGGTAGGAACCAGAAAAATTAAGGAGAACCCACCTGAGCGCTCTTTATTCATTTTTTTGATACTTTCATTCACCTGAGACTCAGGTTGTTTTTTGTTCTTGGGCCCAAGGTAATATCCAGCTGTGGTATATTTAAGTTATTTTTTTATTACACAAAGGTATTCCTACTTCAATGTAGAGGTGTAATGTGAAAATAAGGTAAATGAAACTGAACGGAACATAAAGATACTGTAGCGACCCTGTTAATGTTATTGTAATGTTAAGTGTTCTGTTGGTAGCCACAAGTTAAGAGTGCATGAGTAGGGGAGGGGCAGGGATGTGAGTGTGTGCGAGCGCGTGCGCATGAGTGAGTGAGAGAGACGCGAGTGGCAGCAGCTTCAGTTATCCCAGAGTTCAAGTGAGTTATTATTGTTGTTGCTTTGGCGTGGTTACAGCCAACAGTAACCCATCCTGTTCAGCTAAATAAACGGTACAGTGCCGAGCAGTTGCCTGTTATTTGAACACGTCCTGGCGGACGCTACAATACTTTTCGGTTCATAAGTTGTGGTCTTGTGTGTTGTGTGAGTTGGAGGTCTCTTTTTTCACTCTATTACAGAGTCACCACTTCCAATCTCCTTTCTGAAGCTAGTTGATCATTGAGCTTGAATCTGAGTAAACTTGTAATAATTTGAACTGTATGGTCCTTGATGTAAGATACTTGATAGAAGCCTAGATTTGATTCTAGAACTGTTATTATGAATCAAATTAAAGTCAGGAAGAGTCTGTCTGTCAGTTAGAAACAGTTTAATGGAGGAAATAACATCATGAAAAGAAAAATCTTAAGTTTATGGTTCTCTTGTTGATCAGACCAACAATTAATGGATTTTTAACTATGTGATGAATCAGGAAACAAATAAAACATGAAACTTGAGAGTGATACACTTAAATTTAATCTGTTATCTGTCTCCACTTTGGTATGAAACTGCAGTGATGTATCAGATCAGTTTGATCAGCTGCAGCGTCCAATCACAATAACTGATATCCAATAAGGGGGCATGTCAGCCGGTAAAAGACTTTCGGGAAGTCTGCTCTCATGTTTCCTCGCTCATCGCTCCTCAGAGATCCCTCCTCGCTCCTCGGAGCAGAATAAGAGACTTGGGACGTCTGTCAAAATGGCGCATCAGGAACAACTTCCGGTTCAGGCGAGGAGTACCCATTGTACTTTCTACTCCACTGACTCTACTGACAGCTTTAGTTACTTTTCAGATGAAGATTTGACACAATGGATAATATAACAAGCTTTTAAAATACAACACATTGTTAAAGATGAAACTAGTGGTTTCTGACCTTTTTGGCTTTTGACATCTTACAAAAAGCAGTGTGTAGTCGGGGTCACACTTCAGATGTCTATCAGTAACAGTTCCAACAAATAGTGATTTTTCCCTCTAAACTTCTCACATGCTTTCATTTCAGTAAATGTCCAAATAATGCAATATATCGCCAAAACTCAAAGATCAGAGAAAAATTCCAAAACTGAGACTGAGTTTTGTGTATCAGAACTTTATTTTTTCTTCGTTCCTCTCCCATTAATCATCTCACAACCCCTCAGATTTATCTGGTGAACCTTTGGAGGGGCCTGACCCTTAGATTGGAAACCACTTTAGTCTCCAACTCAAAAGGAAAGTTTTAAGCCTACTCTTAAAGATAGAGAGGGTGTCTGCCCCTCTGACCGAATCTGGGAGATGGTTCCACGAGAGAGAAGCCTGAAAGCTGAAGGCTCTGCCTCCCATTCTACTTTTAAAGACTAGGAACCACCAGTAAACCTGCATTCTGGGAGCGCAGTGCACTAGTGTGATAATATAGTACTATGAGCTCTTTAAGATATGATGGTGCCTGACCATTAAGGGCTTTGTAGGTAAGAAGAAGGATTTTAAATTTTATTCTTGATTTTTCTGGAAGTCAATGCAGCGAAGCTAAGATGGGGGAAATATGATCTCTTCTTCTAGTTTTAGTTAGTACATGAGCAGCTGCATTCTGGACCAGCTGGAGAGTCTTTATAGACTTGTTAGGGCAGCCTGATAATAATGAGTTGCAATAATCCAGCTTAGAAGCAACAAATGTATATATTATTTCTGCATCTTGTTGAGAAAGGATGTGTCTGATTTTAGCAATATTGTGTAAATGAAAAAAGGCAGTGGGAGTTAAAGGATATTACCTGATCAAAGATAACTCCAAGATTCCTTACGATAGTGCTGGAGGCCAGGGTAATGCCATCTAGATTAATTAAATCATCAGATAATGTGTTTCTAAGGTGTTTAGGGCCAGGCACAATAACTTCAGTTTTATCCGAGTTCAGCAGCAGAAAATTGCAGGTCATCCATGTCTTTATGTTCTTAAGGCATGCTTAGAGTCTAGATAACTGATTGGATTCATTTGGGTATCATCTGTATAACAATGGAAAAAAAGTGTTTCTGAATAATATTCCCTAAAGGAAGCATATACAAAGTGAATAGTAGAGGTCCCAGAACAGAACCTTGTGGAACTCCGTGTCTAACTTTTGTTTTTATGGAGGATTCATCATTAACATTGTCACAGCCTGGCTCATAGGCGGCAACAAAATATGGGAGTCCAGAAAGGTGTTACAATTTACGAGAAGTGTTTATTTATAAAATATAACATAAGAACGAAAACAACATGGAAGTCAGTAATCAGTGGTTTATGCGTGGATGTGTGTGTGTGAACAAAACAAAAAAATTGATATTTCTTAATTTGTTGCTCAGAGTTAGTTGAAAAGAGTCAATGCCACTTTAATGTCTGTGCAATAAGTACAGTTCAAAAGCTGAGCGATGATTAGCTTAGCCTAGCATAAACACTAGAGGTGGGGAGAAACAGCTAGCCTGACTAGCTGAATGTTGTGTTGAATGCATTTTCTCATTAAGCATTTCCAAAGAATTGCTCCACAGAGCAGGACTAAAACTTATATGAACACAGTCCTGGTCCTCCTGGCTGGATAGGCTACTGAATCTCAACTATAGAGAGCTTATGTTCACATGATGCATTTCCCAAGACTGTGTGACACTGTAGAAGTAACTTTAATATTGGGAAAATGAGGTGACTGGAGGTGTAATTAAATGGGAACTGGACAGTAGAAGAAAAGATGCAATACAGTTTGCAACACAGCACTCAGTTTGCAACACGTACCTCAGAAATATGTACAAGATGCTGCAATATTCTAAGAAATGTAAGAGCAGTGCAGTCGAATGGGGCTGATTTCACAAAGGTAATCCTAAAGTTTCATTTATTTATTTTTTTAACCCATATGAGTAGCTTTGTTTCCAGTTTTATTTTAAAAAAACAAACAAACTTGAAAATAGAAACACAAATATCATTATGAATAAGCTGTGAAATTTGAAAAGTCTCCAAACTTGTAACCTCTGGAGTCTTTGATGGAGTCACAAGTATCTTGGATCCACACACACCTGGCCTATATTCTTATTTGTAAGGCTATAGGATTACAAAGACAGATTAAGGCATATAAAAAAAGAGAAAAGAAAAAAAAGCTTGAGTCATAGGACTGGTCTGGCTTTTTACAAAGGTAAAAAAAAAAGTATAAGTACCTTGAAAGCTCACAAATTAACACACTGTAGCTTGTTTGTAACCTGACAAAAACAAAATGAAAAATTACACTTTACATCTTACGTAGGCTAGCTGCTTCCAGTCTTTTGGCTAAGCCAAGCTAACCACCTCCCAGCTGTAGCCCATACTTGACATGCAGACATTAGTTAGCACATATCAATGCAGTATACACAAAATAACAGTAGGTCACATTTATTTGATCTATATGACACAATGTTTTCTTATCCTATGTAGACAAAGCTACACTCAAATTGTGCAGAAAGGAAAAGCAGTGTGGTTAAACATGACAGACTTCCAAAGCTAACAGAGGAAGGCATCCTGTGTCCCAGTATGTGTCTCTGTACAGTAGAAATCTGGTGAAAGTGAGTGATGAAGAGCTGCTTCTACAGTAAAGCAGTGACTTGTGGGCAGAAAAATCATTGCTACATAGAACACACAACCCCTCTTTCTGAGAAAGGGGAACACTGCTGTCTTTCTGAGTAGTTACTCAATGATTCTGACAACATGTTTCTTGCCTAAAGGGATTAAAAATATGTAAGCAGATATGTTGTCTTCAGTACTGGTGTGATGTGTTGATGTTGCTATGAGACAAAAAATATTTCAATTTTAAAACCACAAATGTGGAAAGAAAGAAATGTTTAATAATGTAATGTCGCCATTACCAGTTACATGGAAATATTGAAACACCACAGTATTTGTAGCAATAAAATGTAATAATTAATTATTTTGACAACATCAGTTTAAATTTATGTGGTTTGAATTCCCCTCTTTGACTTTTTTAGTGGAATATTTCAAGTGGAGGTTTTTCAAAAAAAAAACTTCAATTGCCCCAATTGAAGTTTAGATCTACAAAAAAAATCTAATTGGGTGGGTGAGACTGGGTGAGTTGGTTGTTCTCAGCTGGTATTCATTGTGGAGGTGGTAAACTGGGAAATAAGGCTGCCGAGAGAGCAGCAGTGTCTGCGGAGCGGAACGTGTATGTTGCTGGTAGTTGCCGGGCAAAAGCTACTGATACTGCACTCACGGTAGGGGGATGGGTGCTGTTCGTAAATACTTTAAAACAGTTCACTTCAGCTTAGTGGAATATTTCAAGTTGAGGTGTTTCAAAAAAGCTTTAATTTGCCCCAATTAAAGTTTCAATATGATGTTTCTCATGTTGAATGTTTGATAGGTCAAATTCAAGATGAAAAGTTCAAATAAGGTCAGAATATCAGTAAAACTCACCATGAATATAACATTATCAGTCATAGACTGCTTTTGTACTAAAGTATTTCTACTTTCACCTGTTGATATTACATTGTAATTCTGATAAAAGCTGCTTTTGGAATACAGTAGACTAAGAACAGTAAATCAACTTTTTAGGTGATTTTCTTGCTGTGCTAAAACCTTTAAACAGCATAATCAGCTGGGCCTTGAAACACAGAATGTGGTGAGCTGGATGCAGTGCAACCACCGGCTCCTGTACATTTTTTATTAAGCAGCAAATCCCTTGAGAGGAGCATGATGGGATACCCAGCGATGAGCGTCAGACAGGTTGAGTGAGGAGCAAAGTTCAAATAAACAAACTGTAACCTGGAAGGATGGGAAATTTGTGGTGGCACAAGACACCTGTCATATATTTATTGTAAATAAATGATTGAATCCTAAAATAACGCACCAATCAGATGTAGCACCTGCATCAGACACCTGTTGGTAGTTCTCAGTGACATCACTGTGCTTAGAATGTTTTTGAATGTCAACCTTTGACCTCATTTCATTAATAATATATAACATTAAAATGTATCTCATATGAAAATGCAGTTTTGCCATGTCAATAAATATTTTATAATCAGGATGTTCAGTTACTGTTCAATGACTTTCATTGTCTTCTTTGGTGAAAAAACATGAATTTTAATATCTTAAAGACACTGATCAACATTTTGGGAAATACAGTTTTTCCAATTCTTTCCAACTCCACATAAAACCCAAACAAACAATCTCCCCATATGATCACAAATAGTTGTTTTGTACAAATTAAAAACATGAGATACATGTTAATTTGTGAGCTTTACAGGTGTTGGCAGGTGGGTTTTTCAGCGTTGGAGAGTGTGTGCCATGCTAGCTGTTTCCCAGCAGTCTTTATACTATTAACTAGGCAGTGTTGGCTGTAACTTCATCCTACAGATAAGAGAGTGGATTTCACAAACTGTGAATATCAGTATCATATCAGGTACAGCAACGACACCAAGACAGTGTTTTCAATGCTTGATTTATTAGTTTATAAGATGTCATGATTTCTGCAAAGCCATTAGTAAAATATGTATTTAGAAATAGAGGAAATTAAACATTTTATCTCAGATAGTAGAAAGAAATTAACAGAAATTAGCGCCAGCATTCTGCTCAGAAGGTCATGATGCATCATCTTCATTTTGGTTGGTGATCCTATTCCACAAGTAGTTTACAAGTTATTCCTCTCTGTGGAGAGAAGCAGTTCACTTCAGCTTGGAAAGTTAAAAGTTCCAAATTATAGAAATTAAGATTTTCACATATATGCTGGATTTGATTTGAAGTCACAGAATAAAATTCTATAATACCAAATAAGACAACACACATCAAAACTTGTTAATAGTTTAGAGGTTGAGTGTGTTCCCTCAAACTGCACCTGACAATGTGTTATCAAATGAATAACATCCTTAAGATTATTGTTGACTTTGGACAGTCTAAAAAAAGAAAACATCAATATAGAAAAACAAAACCATCAAGATCAACAAGATATCCTTGTTTAGGTTTCTTTCAGGTATGAATTTCAACTTAAACACGTGTTCTCCACACTTACGTTCTTTAACTTCTCAAGTCTTGCTAGGAGCCAGCTGGCGTTTGGGTTCACACAGTATGTTTTCTTACTCTCAGTGACAAAGCTGTAGGGTGAAAAAGATAGATAAGAGAAAAAAACTTTTATTTCATACGACCAATTTTCCCCAAGCCATGAATACAGCATTAGCTTTAGAAGCATACCATGACATTTTAATATTTCTTAGTTTGTTGCTGAGAGTTGGATGAAAAGAATCGTTGCCACTTTTATGTCTGTGCAATAAATATATTTCAAAAGCTGAAAGATGATTAGCTTAGCTTAGCATAAACACTAGAGGTGGGGAGAAACAGCTAGCTTGACCAGCTGAATGTTGTGTTGAATGCATTTTCTTTTTCATCAAACATTTCCAAAGCTGGAACCTGTATTGTTTACATCTGTTTACTTGCAAGCAAACTAATTACTCACTGCCAGTGCATTGCATCTAACTGTAGATCAGTGAAATAGCATAAAAGCAATGAGAGGATTGTACATTGTGTCAAATGAGGACCTGCTCTTGAAAACATTGCTCCACAGAGCAGGACTAAAACTTATATGAACACAGTCCTGGTCCTCCTGGCTGGATAGGCTACTGAATCTCAACTATGGAGGGCTTATTTTTACATAGTGCATTTCCCAAAACTGCGTGACATTAATATTGGGAACATGAGGTGACTGGAGGTGTAATTAAAAGGGAACTGGACAGTAGAAGAGAAGATGCAACACAGTGTTGCACTACAGTGCTCGGTTTGCAACATGTATCTCAGAAATATGTACAAGATGCAGCAATATTATAAGAAATGTAAAAGCAGCGTAGTTGAATGGGGCTGATTTAACACAGGGCATCCTAAAGTTTCATTTATTTTTTAACCCGTGTGAGTAGCTTTGTTTACAGTCTATGAAGGCTGAATAGTGTGTAAATACAGTATTGTATAGGTGTCGTCCTCTAAATTAACTAAATGAACTTCCACCATGATTCCTAGGAGTGATTCTGAAAGTTCTTCACATTAAATCTGGTTCATCTGCTCATGATTAGCTTTGTAGTGAAAACTGATCAAACACAACACACCACAAATACAGATAGAAAATGAAGCTTGTGTGTCATTGATTACTTTCACTTACATGTAAGCATGTATTTTACACTTCGTGCCATTTTCCTCCTGCACATAGCAGGCGTCGACAGCCTCATTGATTTGGCCCTTTGAGGTTTCAGTACAGCAGTCAGGTTCGATTTTTCCCACGTTTTGGGACTCAGTCTTGGGACACTGACCGTGCCCTACAACACAGCAGACACAGAAAAACATTAACATGGTAACAAGACACTGTAAATAAATTAGTGCTGCATAGACTTACAAATGCCATTTAGCTGCATTTGTCATTTATAAGAGCTCACCAATAAGCACTATGGTATGTGGGTTAAATAATCCAAAACTTACATCTTGCTAATGCATTAACCAATATGTCTAAAGGATGTTTTGTTTTCCTCACTTTAACTTCATTGTCTTTGAGTTTCTCTTCCACAAGTAGAGTTCACACAGTAACCAAGAGATAAATATTTGGTTTTAGCTGTTAATGTCATAATATCCAATTTCTTTTCATCTGGTACAATTTGATGTGATTAACAGTGATAACTGATAATAAAGTCTCTCATCAGCTATTCATGTTTGACTTCAATCTGTCTCTTAAAACATGCTATTTCATGGTCAGACAGTTTATAAGCATATCTTCAGTTCTCCTTCAAAAGCTACTTTACTCATTTAGCAGTCAAAGCCACACTCACCTTGTCCAGGGACAAAAAGCAGCATGATGAAACACATGCAAGTCAGTCCAAAGCCAGTAGAGAAAGCCATCCTGGGTCCAATATGGTCAACGTGTGTGTAAAGTAAAGATCTGATAATAATGAACCATGAAACTCTTCTACTGTCCAGTCACAGAGCAGTTAATCTCTGACTTTCTAGACCAACAGTTCTTGGTATAAATGCAGCAAAAAGGAGGAAACACACACCCCTTATTGCTCATGTAGAGATAAACGCAACACCAGTTGTCTTTGTGACTGGCTGCTCAATGCTCCTCCCTAAAACAACTTCAGTAACGCTGTGACATATTGAAATGACAGACAAAAAATGTTTATTAAAGTTCAAACCGTGACCTTTATTATCAAGCCACAAGTTGAACCACACACTTAGCTAGCTATACAAAATGAGATTTACCTCCAACTACATAAGCAGTTTCAAGAGACAATGATCTTTTCCTGTTTGGTACGTGTGGCATGTGGGTGCAATACTGCACACTTACTGAGGGAGTGTTTTCTGTGTGTGTCTCTCTTTGTGTTATTCTTTATCCCTTAAGTATGGTTGAGTTGTCATATTGGGGTTCGTTTACACATTTTGCCACACTGGCACACTGGCGTTGTTGAGTGCAGGTGAGTTGCTTTTGGCTTTGTTTGTTTCGCCTCAATGTTGTAACTGTGCGCTTTGGCTCAACACAAACTTTGTCATTGTAACATTTTTTGCTTGTCCAAGTGTTATACATAGTTGACACTGTGGGGTGTTGCATTGATACATTGTATCGTTTGCTACTTATCTGATAGTTCCTACGTTGTGTGATAAAAAATTTTATGCACACATGTGTTGACCGTCACTGACTGTGTGCTGCTGTCCTGTATGGCCAACATTTTTGTGTGTGTGTGTGGTTTTGGGGCTTTGTTTTGTATCGGGCAGTAGTTGACCTGAGGGGTGTACTACGAAGCCGGTTCAACATACCCAGGCTTTCTTTGTGTGAGCTGGCTCGACAAACCCGAAACTGAAGATCAGAGATAAGTGGTATCACAACGGTGGGTATCAACTTTATTTGTTAACTCAGGCTTTCTGCTTCAGTCTCTGTGCGCGTCCCCATAAAAAGGGGCGTTTGGCGCGTCATTTGACTCTTTTTCCGCTTAAAATGGACTGATCGCGTGCTGCCTCCTTCAGTCAGGAGGAACAGGTCATTATAACGGAGAGCTATGAGTAATAGAAATACATTATCACAGCAAAAAGCAACGCTGCAAATACGGTGAGAGAGGAGTGCTGGCAGAGAATTGCTGATAAATTTGTTCATTAAAACACTAATTCATTAATTATGATTAACCCTGGCTATAGTCTCAACATACCTCGCTAGCCCACTAATCTCGCTTTGTAGTACACCCCTCTGTTCTTCTGGTTCTGTGGTTGATCTTGGTTTCTGGTGGAGTTGAATTTTGAAGAGTTTGTTGTGCAGCCTAGCCTTGATAAATTCCATCATTGCACGAAGGAACGTTCGATTTTTATTGCTGAGCATTTTGGTGTCACTGTGTCTAAAATTTTGAGGAAACAAGTGACTCCTCTCTCAGACAGCACAGAGTTATGGTCTGTCCTGTCTGAGAGAGGGGTTTTGCCTTGTGATCCTGGTATACCCAAACTGAGTCCACCTGCTGGAAAGCAAAGTCCAGAAGACATGCTCTGATTTAAGGAGCTGCAAGTTGAATTGCGCTGCTTAGACATAAAAGAGAAGGAACTCAATCAGGAATTGGAGTTGCGTAAAATGGAGGAGGACACTAAAAGGCAGCTTCACTTAAAGGAGCTGGAGTTAGCTCAGTCCTCTTCATTTATGGTGTCTGGGTCTCGGTCAGACGAATTTGATGTGAACAAATGTATTCGTCTGATTCCTCCATTTTGTGAGAAAGATGTTGATACGCATTTTATTTTGTTTGAGTGTGTTGCAAATACATTAAAGTGGCCCAAGAATGTCTGGCCTTTGCTTCTCCAGTGTGTGTTCACCGGTAAAGCTCAGGATGCGTGTGCGTCCTTGTCATCTGAGTTGAGTCTTGACTATGAAAACGTCAAGACCACCATGGTGAGAGCGTTTGAATTGGTGCCCGAGACATATCATCAGCAATTTCGCTGCTTTAAGAAAGCTGACAGTCAGACCTACGTTGAATTTGGCCATGAGAAAGAAGCTCTGTTTGATCGTTGGTACCGCTCTAAAAATGTTAAAGATTTTGATGTATTACGTGACCTAATACTCCTGGAAAGATTTAAAAGTTGTTTGCCAGACAAAATTGTTACTTACAACAATGAGCAGAAAGTATCCAAGGTGTCTGACGCAGCCATTCTTGTGGATGAGTATGTTCTCACACACACAGGAATGCATTTGAAAAATTTCAGTCATCCTCCGAGCGTAGTGTTCCTGTTGCAAAACCTTTTGTTTTGCCTTCTAAGCCAAACTCTGATGTGGATGTGAAGCTTAGTGGTAAGGAAGGTGTGGGAGCTAAGGACAAGCCAGTTTGCTTTTATTGCAAAAAGCCTGGTCAAACCATAAATAACTGTTTTGCTTTGAATAAAAAGGACAATTTACAAGACAGTTAATCTTTTGAAACTGAAACCTTGCCTGGTCAACAAACTTTGCCCAGTCAGTCCGTTTCAGTAAAGTCTGAGAAGTCTGGGGAATGGCATTGCAGTTCTTGGAATTCGCTGTACCTTTTGATAAATCTGATGGCTCAGACCGGTTGTAGGTTGTAGGTTGGGGGCAAATTAAGCCAGTGCACTCTAAGGTTGAGGCCATTCTGTCATTCCCTGCTCCTGTTTCCCAATGTGAGCTGTGCCACTTTTGGCACGCTATTACAGGAGTTTTTGCAAAAACTTCTCTATTGTTGCGGCTCCACTCACTGACTTGTTGAGTCCCAAAACACATTTTCATTGGTCTGAGTTGCAAGCGTGTGTTCAGTTGCATGAAGGCTTTGCTGACTAATGCCCTAGTGCTTGCTGCATCTGCGTTTGACCGACTGTTTCTGTTGAGGCGAGCGATGCAGGAGCGGGTTCTGTTCTCCTTCAAGAGGGAGGTGATGAAGTGGAGCATCCGGTCTCATATTTCTCAAAGAAAATTAACCAGCGTCAGTGTGTGTATTCTACATTTAAAAGGAGGCTCTTGATCTTGTTTTGGCACTTCAACATTTTGAATCTCTCTCTCTCTCTCTCTCTCTCTCTCTCTCTCTCTCTCTCTCTCTCTGTGCGCAGAATCTTTAGATTCCATTAGTTTCCGCAAATTTTCATTAAACCACAGTTTATCACTTTTATTTTTAGATTTTATCTGTATCCTCACATTTAATCTTTCCCTCACAGAGTTGATTCTGTGAGTAAGAGTATCAAAGACATAGTCCAGAGTCATCAGAGGACAGTACATCATCCCACTTCAAGCTGTTAATTTCACTGACAGGTTCTTCCTGCTTAGCTCTGGGTATGCATTGAAGGATCATTGGCTTTTTTGCTGTGCTCCTAAATCTATTTTTAGTCAGTTTTCTTGTACATTGGGTTAGGTTATGATCTGGTAGGCCAGTGATTAAATTATAACATTTAGTTATTGTTTCTGCTTTGTTAGTAAATACCAGATCAATTTGTGTACTGGAGCATTTTGACATCCTAGTTAAGTCTTGAGTTGTTCTAGTTGGAATTTCTCTGTGATCATTTTTATTTTTTTCCTCTTAGTTTTATCCTCCCAGTTCACATTGAAATCACCCATAAGTAATCATTCTTTGTTGAGATTGCCGTCTTTCAAGACTTCAGTGAGTTGATCATAGAAAGTGTCATCTGCAGAAGGAGGCCTTTAGACACTGATGATGTTAAAAGACATTTGTTGGGATAACATTATTTCTATGCCAACATAGTCTAACCTGTTACCTGCATTGTAAACCACACATTCACATTAGATGTTGTCTCTCACATACAAAATAGCATACTGAGCACTCTGTTTTCTAAAGACATCACAAGATTCCCTTCAATTAATATTTAATACCAATACTGACAATGTTGAGATACATATTGCAACTGTATGAAAACATCATGTAACCAGTGTTGGAAGGTAACTGAGTGCATTTACTCAAGTACTGTACTTAAGAAAAAGTTTGAGGTACTTGTACTTTACTTGATTATTTCCATTTCATGTTACTTTATACTTCCACTCCACTACATTTCAGAGGGAAATATTGTACTTTCTACTTCACTACATTTATTTGACAGCTTTAGTTACTTTTCAGATGAAGATTTGACACAATGGATAATATGACAAGCTTTTAAAATACAACACATTGTTAAAGATGAAACCAGTGGTTTCCAACCTTTTTGGCTTTTGATGTCTTACTAAAAGCAGTGTGTAGTCGGGGTCACATTTCAGATGTCTATGAGTTGTTAACAGCTCCTCCAATTTTTCCCTCTAAACTTCTCACATGCTTTCAATTTAAGTGAATTTTCAAATCATCTGATATTTCATCAAAAACCAAAGATTACAGAAAAAATCCCAAAACTGGAAACAGATTTGTCTATCAGAACTTTATTTTTTCTTCTTTCCTCTCCCATTAATCATCTCATGACTCCTCAGATTAATCCTGTGACCCTTTGGGGGACCTGACCCCTAGGTTGAGAACCACTAGATTAACCTAGCTAAGTGTATGTAAAGTAGTTCGAACTAGCTCCACCTCAGCAGATTGCTATTATGATGTTGCATCTTCTCTGCAGAGGAAAAGGATCTAATTGTGCTCAAAGTGAAAGTGCACGATCCATAATGAGCATACTGGCCTCTGCTGCTCCTAGACGCTCCTGTGGCCAACTCCAGACCACCAGTTTAAGATCCTGTTCATTAATTTGGTGTAAATTTATCTTCATTTGGTTTTTGCAAAGGTTTATTTTTTTTAATTACAACTTTGGTCAAATCAGCAGAGTTTAATTGCTGAAAGTATGGAAACCTGATCACTGTAATCTCAAAACTGTTAAAGAATATTTCTTAAAGATTGCTCAAAAATCAAATAATCAATTTTAATGATGTAAAGAATCATCAGCACAGTAATCAGGACTTGATGAGCTCTCCAAGGTGCTGATCCTGCTGCTGGCAGCAGCTAGAAGCTGTGCAGATTGATTTCCTTTGTTAGTTTAATCATTGTTTTCACCTCATTTGTTCCTGATGTCATCATGTATTAATACTGCAGGAAAGTCAATCTGTGTCTGATCCGTTATTGTATTAAGATTAAGCATTATGACATGTATTTTTTAAAAAATATGCTAATATACACAAAAATAATCTTTCACTTAATGATCCTTTTATTTGTTACCTTTTGCATGTTTGTGCACTGCTGCGAGTCTTGTGTGTGTAATGTGCCCTTAAAATAACAGTAAAACATTGCACCATTGACTTTAGACCAGGTTTTTGTTGGTCAATATCGCAATCACTCTCTGTTGCCTCAATATAGCAATGCGCAACCAATGCACCTGACCACATCTCATTTTAAGAACAACACAGCCATGGGCACACTGATGGGTGCAAGATTCTTTGCTATTTTAACAACGTGGGCGGTGGATGGGAAAATGACAACTACACGTGCGCTGTGCTTGGTGCTGCTTTGTGCTGGGCGTAAAAAGGGGCCCTAAAGGTTGATATTTTAAACTGCACTGTTACTTTTATTCTCTTGTTTCATCTGTCTTATTCCCTTTTTAGTGTCTTTTTTATTTCCAAATGTAACACTTTTTAATAGTTTTTATATGTCTTTTTATTTGTCTTGCTTTTATATTCTGTGATAATGCCTTTTATGATCTATGTAAAGTACTTTGAATTGCCTTGTTGCTGAAATATGCTCTACAAATAAACTTGCCTTGCTTCGCCTATTTCTATCCAGAGACATATACAAGAAATACAATTGAGGACACACTGTGAAATTTGAAAAGTCTGACTTCCTGTAACCTCTGGAGTCTTTGTTGGAGCTACAGGGATCTTGGGTCCACACCCACCAGGCCTTATTCTGAACAGTAAGGGTGACAGAGACAGGTTAAGCTATGTAAAAATAGAGAAAAGAAAAAAGATTAGCAATACAGACAGTACAGATATTGTTTTGTTAAACTCACATTTTGGGAAATAGTACCTGGTAGCCTAATGGTCAAGGTGCATAACACATAATGCAACATGTCCTGTGTCTCTCTACACTTTGACTGTCAAATAAAGGTAAAGTGACACCTCAAAACTACATGCTAACCTTCTGATTTAACTCTGCAAGAAAGCAAAAACATGTATTTTTCATCATCATTCTTGGGATGCTCATTCATTATTGACTTGGTAGAGAATACTGACACACCACAAACACAGACCATTGTGTAAGTGTATTTTTACTTACATATAAGCATGTATTTTACAGTCATCAAATGTGTTTTCCTTCTGTTCAAAGCAGGCATTGACAGGTTATGTAATGGTGTTTCAGGCCTTTGTGCAGCAGGAAGGAATGACGTGTCCTAAACTTCATTGCCCAGGGCTGTAACATTGAGGACACACATCAATGCAGTATACACAAAATAACAGTAAGTCAAATTTATTTGATATATAGATAAAGCAGCGTGGTTAAACATGACACACTTCCAAAGCTAACAGAGAAAGGCATCCTGTGTCCCAGTATGTGTCTCTGTACAGTAGAAATCTGGTGAAAGTGAGTGATGAAGAGCTGCTTCTACAGTAAAGCAGTGACTTGTGGGAAGAAAAATCATTGGTATATAAAACACACAACCCCTCTTTCTGAGAAAGGGGAACACTGCTGTCTTTCTGAGTAGTTACTCAATGATTCTGACAACATGTTTCTTGCCTAAAGGGATTAAAAATATGTAAGCAGATAAATTGTCTTCACTACTGGTGTGATGTGTTGTTATGAGACAAAAATATTTCAATGTTAAAACCACAAATGTGGAAAGAAAGAAATGTGTAATAATGAAATGTAGCCATTACCAGTTACATGGAAATATTGAAACACCACAGTATTTATAGCAATAAAATTTAATAATTTATTATTTTGACGACATCAGTCTGAATTTATGACCAGCTCGTAGGCCACAACAAAGGAGGAAGACGCATGTCCAAACTCAGTAATAATAAACCAAAGATTATTGAAGTAAATAACAATAATTACAAGGGGATGTGGAAGTCAGTATGGTTGGTTTGTGGGTGTGTTGTATAATATGAGGTACGTGTTGTCAGTGCAGAACAAAACCAAATAGGCAACACAAAAACAACCACAGCATGGTGAGTGAAGAAGGGATCAGAGAGAGGGACTGGACTCAGGGTAGACAGGCTTAAGTACTTTCTGAGACACTGGCCAGGTGTTCCCAGTTAGTACTCACATTGCATCAGCTCCACCCATCCAAGGACCTGCAAACACAGAGACAAACCACAGGACCAAAAGGCAACGGAGGCTACAGGCTCTGGGGCTGTCACACTCATATTGAATGCTTGATAGGTCAAGTTCTAGATGAAAAGTTCAAAGAAGGTCAGAATACCAATAAAACTCACCATGAATATAACACTATCAGTCATAAAGTGCTTTAGTACTGACGTATTTCTACTTTCACCTGTTGATATTACACTGTAATTCTGATAAAAGCTGATTTTGGAATACAGTAGACTAAGAACAGTAAATGAGCTTTTTAGGTGATTTTCTTGCTGTGCTAAAACCTCTAAACATCATAATCAGCTGGGCCTTGAAACACAGGATGTGGTGAGCTGGATGCAGTGCAGACACCGGCTCCTATACATTTTCTATTAAGCAGCAAATCCCTTGAGAGGAGCATGATGGGATACCCAGCTATGAGGGTGCTTATATGAAAATGCAGTTTTGTCATATCAATAAATATTTTATAATCAGGATGTTCAGTTACTGTTCAATGACTTTCATTGTCTTCTTTGGTGAAAAAACATGAATTTTAGTCATCTTAAAGACACTGATCAACATTTTGGGAAATACAGTTATTCCAATTCTTTCCAACTCCACATAAAATCCAAACAATCTCCCCATATGATCACAAATGTTGTTTTGCACAAATTAAAAACATGAGATACATGTTAATTTGTGAGCTTTACAGGTGTTGGCAGGTGGATTTTTCAGCGTTGGAGAGTAGCTGTTTCCCAGCAGTCTTTATACTATAAACTAGGCAGTGTTGGCTGTAACTTCATCCTACAGACATGAGAGTAACTCTCAGCTACAAAGTAAATGTGAATACAGCATATCAGTACAGCAATGACACCAAGACAACTTTTTTCCAATGCTTGCTTTATTAGTTTATAAGATGTCATGATTTCTGCAAAGCCATTAGTAAAATATGTATTTAGAAATAGAGGAAACATTAAACATTTCATCTTAGATAGTAGAAAAATTTAACAGAAATCAGCGGCAGCATTCTGCTCAGAACGTCTTCATCTTGGTTGGTGAGCCTTTTTCAGAAAGGGGAAACAGGTTATATTTCTCTGTGGAGAGAAACAGTTCACTTCAGCTTGGAAAGTTAAAAGTTCCACATTATAGAAGTTAAGATTTTCACATATATGCTGCATTTAATTTTAAGTCACAGAATAGAATTCTACAATACCAAATAAGACAACACACATTAAAACTTGTTAATAGTTTAGAGGTTGGGTGTGTTCCCTCAAACTGCACCTGACAACGTGTTATCAAATGAACAACAGGCTTAAGATTATTGTTGACTTTGGACAGTCTAAAAAATGAAAACATCAATATAGAAATACAAAACCATCAAGATCAACAAGATTTCCTTGTTTAGGTTTCTTTCAGCTATAAATTTCAACTTAAAAACGTGTTCTCCACACTTACGTTCTTTAACTTCTCAAGTCTTGCTGGGAGCCACCTGGCGTTTGGGTTCACACAGTGTGTTTTGTTACTCTTAGTGACAAAGCTGTAGGTTAAAAAACACAGATAAGAGAAAAAAATGTACATTACATACAACCAATTTGCCCCAAGCTTTTAAATGCATATTATGACATTTTAATATTTCTTAATTTGTTGCTGAGAGTTAGATGAAAAGAATCAATGCCACTTTCATATCTGTGCAATAAGTACTGCGCAAAAGCTGAGAGATGATTAGCTTAGCATAGCATAAATACTGGAGGTGGGGAGAAACAGCTAGCCTGACTAGCTGAATGTAAACTGGACAGTAGAAGAGAAGATGCAATACAACATTGCACCACAGTGTTTGGTTAGCAACATGTACCTCAAAAATATGTGCAAGATGCTGCAATATTATAGAAAACTTCCACCATGATTCCTAGGAGTGATTCTGAAAGTTCTTCACATTAAATCTGGTTCATCTGCTCATAATTAGTTTTGTAGTGAAAACTGATCAAACACAGCACACCACAAATACAGATAGAAAATGAAGCTTGTGTGTCATTGAATACTTTCACTTACATGTAAGCATGTATTTCACATTCTGTGTCGTTTTTCTTCTGTTCAATGCAGACATCGACAGTCTCCCTGATGAGGCCCTTTGAGGTATTTTTACAGCAGGAAATAGGGATTTGTGGAGTATGGATCGTGTTTTGGGACTCAGTCCTGGGACACTGACGTAGCCCTACAACACAGCACATGCAGACACAGAAAAACATTAATATAGTAATAATATACTGTAAATAAATTAGTGCTGCATGGACTTACAAATGCCATTTAGCTGTATTTGTCATTTATAAGAGCTCACCAATAAGTACTATGGTATGTGGGTTAAATAATCCAAAACTTACATCTTGCTAATGCATTAACCAATATGGCTAAAGGATGTTTTGTTTTCCTCACTTTAACTTTATTCTCTTTGAGTTTCCCTTCCACAAGTAGAGTTCACACAGTAACCAAGAGAGAAATATTTGGTTTTAGCTGTTGATGTCATAGTATTCAATTTCTTTTCATCTGATACATTTCGATGTGATTTATAGTGATAACTGATAATAAAGTCTCTTATCAGCTATTAATGTTTGACTTCAATCTGTGCCTTAAAACATGCTATTTCATGGTCAGACAGTTTATAAGCATATGTTCAGTTCTCTTTCAAAAGCTACTTTACTCACTAGCAGTTAAAGCCACACTCACCTTGTCCATGGAGAAAAAGCAGCATGATGAAACACATGCAAGTCAGTCCAAAGCCAGTAGAGAAAGCCATCCTGGGTCCAATCTGGTCAACGTGTGTGTACAGTAAAGATCTGGTAATAATGAACCATGAAACTCTTCTACTGTCCAGTCACACAGCTGTTAATCTCTGACCTTATAGACAAACAGTTTTTGGTATAAATACAGAAAAAAGGAGGAAACACACACCCCTTATTGCTCATGTAGAGATAAACGCAACACCAGGTGTCTTTGTGACTGGCTGCCCAATGTTCTTCCCTAAAACAACTTCAGTAACGTTGTGACATATTGAAATGACAGACAAAAAATGTTTATTAAAGTTCAAACCATGACCTTTATTGTCAAGCCACAAGTTGAACCATACACTTAGCTAGCTATACAAAATGAGATTTACCTCCAACTACATAAGCATTTCTTTGTTTTGGCTTTTGACATCTTACAAAAAGCAGTGTGTAGTCGGGGTTATATTTCAGATGTCTATGAGTTGTTAACAGCTCCACCAAATAGTGATTTTTCCCTCTGAACTTCTCACATGCTTTCATTTAAGTAAATTTTCAAAACATCTGATATTTCACCAAAAATCAAAGATTACAGAAAAATCCAAAAACTGAAAACAGATTTGTGTATCAGAACTTCTTCTTTCCTCTCCCATTAATTATCTCAAGACCCCTCAGATTTATCTGGTGAACCTTTGGAGGGGCCCGACCCCTAGGTTGGGAACCAGTGGACTAGACTAGCTAAGTTTATATTAAGTAGTGTGAACTAGCTAGACCTCCAGCAGCTCCAACAGTAACATGCTGCTCTAACACTGATGCTTCAGTATTAATAATCTAATGATGTCATATATAATAATATAGCAGCCAGAGGAACCAAACCACTACTTTTACTGCAATACTTTAACTACATCAAGATGATAAACTTAAATACTTTTACTTGAGTAAGAATTTTCATGCATTTTACTTGTAATGGAGTATGTTTACATTGCTGCATTGATACTTTTACTGAAGTAAAGGATCTGAGTAGTTCTTCCACCACTGCCTGTAACCAAGAGTTCACTACTGTATAATCCAATTTGTTTTATAGAATACGTTTCATCTAGAGATAAAACTGGACTGATAAAGACTCTGATCTGAATGAAATTCAATCAGTGCGTTTTCACACACTATTTCACACTCAGTTTAGTCTCCAATCCTCAGGAGCCCTTCAAAACTAGTCAGTAGGAGTCAAAGCCACATTCACCTTGTTCAGGGAAGATCAGCAGTGTGATGAAACACATGACAGACAGTCCATAGCTAACTGAGAAAGGCATCCTGGGTGCAAGTGTGTCCCTGTACAGTAGCACATCTGGTAAAAGTGAATGATGGAGAGTCTGATTCTTATCGCTCACTTGATTGAATCCACCACCAGAGTCACAGAGGAGGAATGTTAAGGCTCTGACTTCTAAAAGAACAAGCACACCCTCTTTCCAGAAAAAGATGACCACTGTCTATTCTTTGACTGTTTACTCAGTGTTCAAGTTGTAACTTCAAAAAACATTTTCAAGTTTTTCAAATTCAATTACTCACATTTGGATGTAAAATTTCAAGTTAAGGGTTAGGGTTAGGGTTAAAAAAGAAGAATTATCACGTTGCTCAAACTACATCAGTCAAATTCAGAAACTGAAATTGAAGATGTAATGAAGTGATCATAATTCATACTGCTTATGTATTGAACTCTTAAAGATCACCTCCAGACATGTTTGAAGACATATGGATATACTTACTTTGAATAATATTTTTGACTGGACTTTAAAGTATAGTGAGATGGACTTGAGGATGAACAAACTTGTAGTGAACTACTTATTGCATATAAGGCCAGAGTGCAGAGGGAATGTGTGCTGAGAGTCATAAGCTGCACAGAATGAACTAAACATCTGGATTAGCTGTTGTAGATACAACAGATGTGAGCATACCCAATATGCACTCCAATCCAAACTTCCAAATAAGAACAAGTTGTGTCCCAGTATGTGTCTCTGTACAGTAGAAACCTGGTGAAAGTGAGTGATGACGAGTTGCTTCTACAGTAAAGCAGTGACTTGTGGGCAGAAAAGTCATTGCTACATAGAACACACAACCCCTCTTTCTGAGAAAGGGGAACACTGCTGTCTTTCTGAGTAGTTACTCAATGATTCTGACAACATGTTTCTTGCTTAAAGGGATTAAAATATATGTAAGCAGATAAATTGTCTTCAGTTCTGGTGTGATGTGTTGATGTTGCTATGAGACAAATAATATTTCGATGTTAAAACCACAAATGTGGAAAGAAAGAAATGTGTAATAATGAAATGTACCAATTACCAGTTACATGGAAATATTGAAACACCACAGTATTTAAAGCAATAAAATGTAATAATTAATTATTTTGACACCATTGTTCTGAATTTATGTGGTTTGATTTCCCCTCTTTGACTTTTCCAGTGGAATATTTCAAGTTAACTTGTTTAAAAAAAGCGTTAATTTGCCCCAATTAAAGTTTAGATCTACAAAGAAAACAAGTTTCTTATTGTTATGACCAGCTTGTAGGCCACAACAAAGGAGGGAGACGCGTGCCCAAACTCAGTAATAATAAACCAAAGATTATGGAAGTAAATAACAATAATTACAAGGGGATGTGGAAGTCAGTATGGTTGGTCTGTGGGTGTGTTGTATAATATGAGGTACGTGTTGTCAGTGCAGAACAAAACCAAAAAGGCAACACAAAAACAACCACAGCATGATGAGTGAAGAAGAGATCAGAGAGAGGGACTGGACTCAGGGCAGGCAGGCTTAAGTACTTTCTGAGGCACTGGCCAGGTGTTCCCAGTTAGTACTCACGTTGCATCAGCTCCACCCATCCAAGGACCTGCAAACACAGAGACAAACCACAGGACCAAAAGGCAACGGAGGCTACAGGCTCTGGGGCTGTCACACTCATGTTGAATGTTTGATAGGTCAAGTTCAAGATGAAAAGTTCAAAGAAGGTCAGAATACCAATAAAACTCACCATGAATATAACATTATCAGTCATAAAGTGCTTTTGTACTGACGTATTTCTACTTTCACCTGTTGATATTACACTGTAATTCTGATAAAAACCAGCTGCTTTTGGAATACAGTAGACTAAGAACAGTAAATCAACTTTTTAGGTAATTTTCTTGCTGTGCTAAAACCTCTAAACATCATAATCAGCTGGGCCTTGAAACACAGAATGTGGTGAATTAGATGCAGCTGCCCACTCCTATTCATTATCTATTAAGTAGCAAATCCCTTGAGAGGAGCATGATGGGATACCCAGTAATGAAGGTGCTTATATGAAAATGCAGTTTGGCATGTCAATAAATATTTTATAATCAGGATGTTCAGTTACTGTTCAATGACTTTCATTGTCTTCTTTGGTGAAAAAACATGAATTTTAGTCATCTTAAAGACACTGATCAGCATTTTGGCAAATACAGTTATTCCAACAAACACAAACAAACTCTCCATTCAATCACAAACAGTTGTTTTGTACAAATTAAAAACATGAGATACATGTTAATTTACTTCATTACTTCAAACTAGGCAGTGTTGGCTGTAACTTCATCCTACAGACATGAGAGTAACTCTCAGCTACAAAGTAAATATGTGGATTTTCCAAACTGTGAATACAGCATATCAGTACAGCAACGACACCAAGACAATGTTTTTCAATGCTTGCTTTATTAGTTTATAAGATGTGATGATTTCTGCAAAGCCATTAGTAAAATATGTATTTAGAAATAGAGGAAATTAAACATTTTATCTTCGATAGTAGAAAAAAATTAACAGAAATCAGCGCCAGCATTCTGCTCAGAAGGTCATGATGCATCATCCTCATTTTGGTTGGTGAAGGCTTTACACAAGGGGCTTACAAGTTATTCCTTTCTGTGGAGAGAAACAGTTCGCTTCAGCTTGGAAAGTTAAAAGTTCCACATTATAGAAATTAAGATTTTCACATATGTGCTGCATTTGATTTGAACTCACAGACTAAAATTGTATAATATCAAATAAGACAACACACATTAAAACGTGTTAATATTTTAGAGGTTGGGTGTGTTCCCTCAAACTGCACCTGACAATGTGTTATCAAATGAACAACATCCTTAAGATTATTGTTGACTTTGGACAGTCTAAAAAATGAAAACATCAATATAGAAATATAAAATCATCAAGATCAACAAGATTTCCTTGTTTGGGTTTCTTTCAGCTATAAATTTCAACTTAAACACGTGTTCTCCACACTTACCTTCTTTAACTTCTCAAGTCTTGTTTCGAGCCAGCTGGCCTTTGGGTTCACACAGTATGTTTTGTTACTCTCAGTGACAAAGCTGTAGGGTAAAAAAAGACAGATAAGAGAAAAAACTCATACGGCCAATTTGCCCCAAGCCATGAAAACAGCATTAGCTTTAATAACATATTATGATATTTTAATATTTTTTGATTTGTTGCTGAGAGTTAGATGAAAAGAATCGATGCCACTTTCATGTGTGTGCAATAAGTATAGTTCAAAATCTGAGAGATGATTAGCTTAGCTTAGCATAAACACTGGAGGTGGGGAGAAACAGCTAGCCTGACTAGCTGAATGTTGTGTTGAATGCATTTTCTTTCTCATCAAATATTTCCAAAGCTGGAACCTGTATTGTTTACATCTGTTTATACTTGCAAGCAGTCTAATTCCTCACTGTCTGTCAGTGAAATAGCATAAAAGCAATGAGAGGATTGTACATTGTATCAAATGAGGACCTGCTCTTGAAAACATTGCTCCACAGAGCAGGACTAAAACTTGAATACAGTCCTGGTCCTCCTGGCTGGATAGGCTACTGAATCTCAACTATAAAGAGCTTATGTTTACATGGTGCATTTCCCAAGACTGTGTGACATTGTAGAAGTAACTTTAACATTGGGAAAATGAGGTGACTGGGGGTGTAATTAAAGGGGAACTGGACAGTAGAAGAGAAGATGCAATACAGTGTGCACCACAGCACTCGGTTTACAACATGTACCTCAGAAATATGTACAAGATGCAGCAATATTATAAGAAATGTAAAAGCAGTGCAGTTGAATGGGGCTGATTTCACACAGGTCAACCTAAGGTTTCATTTATGTTTTAATCCATGTGAGTAGCTTTGTTTATAGTCTATGAGGGATAATTAGTGTGTATATACAGTATTGTAAAGGTGTCGTCCTTTAAATTAACTAAATGAACTTCCACCATGATTCCTAGGAGTGATTCTGAAAGTTCTTCATATTAAATCTGGTTCATCTGCTCATGATTAGCTTTGTAGTGAAAACTGATCAAACACAACACACCACAAATACAGATAGAAAATGAAGCTTGTGTGTCATTGAATACTTTCACTTACATGTAAGCATGTCTTTTACAAGGCCTGAAGTCTTTACCCTGTACATAGCAGGTGTCGACAGCCTCCCTGATGAGGCCCATTGATACATTTGTACAGCAGTCAGGTTGGATGAAATCCACGTTCGGGAGCTTAATCTTGGGACACTGACATTGCTCTATAACACGGCACATACAGATACAGAAAAACATTAAATATAGTAAGAAGATACTGTAAATAAATTAGTGCTGCATAGACTTACAAATGCCATTTAACTGCATTTGTCATTTATAAGAGCTCACCAGTAAGCTCTATGGTATGTGGGTTAAATAATCCAAAACTTACATCTTGCTAATGCATTAACCAATATGTCTAAAGGATGTTTTGTTTTCCTCACTTTAACTTTATTCTCTTTGAGTTTCCCTTCCACAAGTAGAGTTCACACAGTAACCAAGAGATAAATATTTGGTTTTAGCTGTTAATGTCATCTCAAGTCTCTCATCAGCAATTCACGTTTGACTTCAATCTGTGTCTTAAAACATGCTATTTCATGGTCAGACAGGTTCTAAGTATATCTTCAGTTCTCCTTCAAAGCTACTTTACTCACTAGCAGTCAAAGTCACACTCACCTTGTCCAGGGAGAAAAAGCAGCATGATGAAACACATGCAAGTCAGTTCAAAGCCAGTAGAGAAAGCCATCCTGGGTCCAATATGGTCAACGTATGTGTACAGTAAAGATCTGGTAATAATGAACCATGAAACTCTTCTATTGTCCAGTCACAGAGCGGTTAATCTCTGACTTTCTAGACCAATAGTTTTTGGTATAAATACAGAAAAAAGGAGGAAACACACACCCCTTATTGCTCATGTAGAGATAAACGCAACACCAGGTGTCTTTGTGACTGGCTGCTCAATGCTCCTCCCTAAAATAACTTCAGTAATGCTGTGACATATTGAAATGACAGACAAAAAATGTTTATTAAAGTTCAAACCATGATCTTTATTATCAAGCCACAAGTTGAACCACACACTTAGCTAGCTATACAAAATGAGATTTACCTCCAACTACATAAGCATTTCTTTGTAGCAAGAGAGAATATTCTTTTCCTGTTATTCTTCTCATGTTATCCAGTATGTTTGTATGTGTTGAAATATTCACACCCTTCCAAAAGTCCTCTGCAGGCATCTGATTTGATTTGTCTTTGGATTGATTGAAATGTATTTATTGGGACCATGTACAGTGTTAAATATAAATATTAACATTTGATGTACTGCACCAGAGTTAGCTCAGCATAATAACAGCTTTAATTACTTTTCAGGTGAAGATTTGACACAATGGATAATATAACAAGCTCTTAGAATACAACACATTATTAAAGATGAAACCTGTGGTTTCCAACCTTTTTGGCGTCTTACAAAAAGCAGTGTGTAGTCGGGGTCACATTTCAGATGTCTATGAGTTGTTAACAGCTCCACCAAATAGTGATTTTTCCCTCTAAACTTCTCACATGCTTTCATTTCAATAAATGTTCAAATGATCCAATATTTCACCAAAAATCAAAGATTAGAGAAAAAGTCCAAAAACTGAAAACAGATTTGTGTATCAGAACTTTTTTTTTTTCTCCTCTCCCATTAATCATCTCATGACCCCTTAGATTTATCTGGTGAATCTTTGGAGGGGCCCAACCCTTAGATTGGAAACCACTGAACTAAACTAGCTAAGTTTATATAAAGTATTGTAAACTAGCTCCACCTCCAGCAGCTCCAACAGTAACATGCTGCTCTAACACTGATGCTTCAGTATTAATAATGTAATGATGTCATATATAATAATATAGCAGCCAGAGGAACCAAACCACTACTTTTACTGCAATACTTTAACTACATCAAGATGATAAACTTAAATACTTTTACTTGAGTAAGAATTTTCATGCAGGACTTTTACTTGTAATGGAGTATGTTTACATTGCTGCATTGCTACTTTTACTGAAGTAAAGGATCTGAGTAGTTCTTCCACCACTGCCTGTAACCAAGAGTTCACTACTGTATAATCCAATTTGTTTTATAGGATACTTTTCATCTAGAGATAAAACTGGAGTGATAAAGACTCTGATCTGAATGAAATTCAATTAGTGCGTTTTCGAACACTATTTCACACACAGTTTAGTCTCCAATCCTCAGGAGCCCTTCAAAACTAGTCAGTAGGAGTCAAAGCCACATTCACCTTGTTCAGGGAAGATCAGCAGTGTGATGAAACACATGACAGACAGTCCATAGCTAACTGACAAAAGGCATCCTGGGTCCAAGTGTGTCCCTGTACAGTAGCACATCTGGTAAAAGTGAATGATGGAGAGTCTGATTCTTATCACTCACTTGATTGAATCCACCACCAGAGTCACAGAGGAGGAATGTTAAGGCTCTGACTTCTAAAAGAACAAGCACACCCTCTTTCCAGAAAAAGATGACCACTGTCTATTCTTTGACTGTTTACTCAGTGTTCAAGTTGTAACTTCAAAAAACATTTTCAAGTTTTTCAAATTCAATTACTCACATTTGGATGTAAAATTTCAAGTTAAGGGTTAGGGTTAGGGTTAAAAAAGAAGAAAAATCACGTTGCTCAAACTACATCAGTCAAATTCAGAAACTGAAATTGAAGATGTAATGAAGTGATCATAATTCATACTGCTTATGTATTGAACTCTTAAAGATCACCTCCAGATATGTTTGAAGACATATGGATATACTTACTTTGAATAATATTTTTGACTGGACTTTAAAGTATAGTGAGATGGACTTGAGGATGAACAAACTTGTAGTGAACTACTTACTGCATATAAGGCCAGAGTGCAGAGGGAATGTGTGCTGAGAGTCATAAGCTGCACAGAATGAACTACACATCTGGATTAGCTGTTGTAGATACAACAGATGTGAGCATACCCAATATGCACTCCAATCCAAACTTCCAAATAAAAACAAGTTGTGTCCCAGTATGTGTCTCTGTACAGTAGAAACCTGGTGAAAGTGAGTGATGAAGAGTTGCTTCTACAGTAAAGCAGTGACTTGTGGGAAGAAAAGTCATTGCTACATAGAACACACAACCCCTCTTTCTCAGAAAGGGGAACACTGCTGTCTTTCTGAGTATTTACTCAATGATTCTGACAACATGTTTCTTGCTTAAAGGGATTAAAATATATGTAAGCAGATAAATTGTCTTCAGTTCTAGTGTGAAGTGTTGATGTTGCTATGAGACAAATAATATTTCGATGTTAAAACCACAAATGTGGAAAGAAAGAAATGTGTAATAATGAAATGTACCAATTACCAGTTACATGGAAATATTGAAACACCACAGTAATTATATCAATAAAATGTAATAATTAATTATTTTGACACCATTGTTCTGAATTTATGTGGTTTGAATTCCCCTCTTTGACTTTTCCAGTGGAATATTTCAAGTTAACTTGTTTCAAAAAAGCTTTAATTTGCCTCAATTAAAGTTTAGATCTACAAAGAAAACAAGTTTCTTATTGTTATGACCAGCTCGTAGGCCACAACAAAGGAGGAAGACGCATGTCCAAACTCAGTAATAATAAACCAAAGTTAATTAAAGTAAATAACAATAATTACAATGGGATGTGGAAGTCAGTATCAGTGGTGTTTGAAAGTGTATAAATGTGTATGTGGTACATGTTGTCAGTGCAGAACAAAACCAAAAAGGCAACACAAAAACAACCACAGCATGATGAGTGAAGAAGGGATCAGAGAGAGGGACTGGACTCAGGGTAGACAGGCTTAAGTACTTTCTGAGGCACTGGACAAGTGCTCCCAGTGAGTACTCACATTGCATCAGCTCCACCCATCCAAGGACCTGCAAACACAGAGACAAACCACAGGACCAAAAGGCAACGGAGGCTACAGGCTCTGGGGCTGTCACACTCATATTGAGTGCTTGATAGGTCAAGTTCAAGATGAAAATTTCAAAGAAGGTCAGAATACCAATAAAACTCACCATGAATATAACATTATCAGTCATAAAGTGCTTTTTTACTAAAGTATTTCTACTTTCACCTGTTGATAAAAAGCCAGCCGCTTTTGGAATACAGCAGACTAAGAACAGTAAATCAAGTTTTTAGGTGATTTTCTTGCTGTGCTAAAACCTTCAAACAGCATAATCAGCTGGGCCTTGAAACACAGAATGTGGTGAATTAGATGCAGCTGCCCACTCCTATTCATTTTCTATTAAGCAGCAAATCCCTTGAGAGGAGCATGATGGGATACCCAGTAATGAGGGTGCTTATATGAAAATGCAGTTTGGCATGTCAATAAATATTTTATAATCAGGATGTTCAGTTACTGTTCAATGACTTTCATTGTCTTCGTTGGTGAAAGAACATGAATTTTAGTAATCTTAAAGACACTGATCAACATTTTGGCAAATACAGTTATTCCAACAAACACAAACAGACTCTCCATACAATCACAAACAGTTGTTTTGTACAAATTAAAAACATGAGATACATGTTAATTTGTGAGCTTTACAGGTGTTGGCAGGTGGATTTTTCAGCGTTGGAGAGTGTGTGCGATGCTAGCTGTTTTCCAGCAGTCTTCATACTATAAACTAGGCAGTGTTGGCTGTAACTTCATCCTACAGACATGAGAGTAACTCTCAGCTACAAAGTAAATAAGTGGATTTTCCAAACTGTGAATACAGCATATCAGTACAGCAACGACACCAAGACAATGTTTTTCAATGCTTGCTTTATTAGTTTATAAGATGTGATGATTTCTGCAAAGCCATTAGTAAAATATGTATTTAGAAATAGAGGAAATGAAATATTTTATCTTCGATAGTAGAAAAAAATTAACAGAAATCAGCGCCAGCATTCTGCTCAGAAGGTCCATGATGCATCATCTTCATTTTGGTTGGTGAAGGTTTTACACAAAGGGCTTACAAGTTATTCCTCTCTGTGGAGAGAAACAGTTCACTTCAGTTTGGAAAGTTAAAAGTTCCACATTATAGAAATTAAGATTTTCACATATATGCTGCACTTGATTTGAAGTCACGGACTAAAATTGTATAATACCAAATAAAACAACACACATTAAAACTTGTTAATAGTTTAGAGGTTGGGTGTGTTCCCTCAAACTGCACCTGACAACGTGTTATCAAATGAACAACATCCTTAAGATTATTGTTGACTTTGGACAGTCTAAAAAAAGAAAACATCAATATAGAAATATAAAACCATCAAGATCAACAAAATTTCCTTGTTTAGGTTATTTCAGCTATGAATTTCAACTTAAACACGTGTTCTCCACACTTACCTTCTTTAACTTCTCAAGTCTTGCTTGGAGCCACCAGGCCGTTGGGTCCACACACCATCTTTTGCCACTCTCAGTGACAAAGCTGTAGGGTAAAAAAGATAGATAAGAGAAAAAAAATGTATATTTCATACGACCAATTTGCCCCAAGCCATGAAAACAGCATTAGCTTTAAAAGCATATTATGACATTTTAATATTTCTTAATTTGTTGCTGAGAGTTGGATGAAAAGAATCAATGCCACTTTCATGTCTGTGCAATAAGTATAGTTCAGAAGCTGAGAGATGATTAGCTTAGCTTAGCATAAACACTGGAGGTGGGGAGAAACAGCTAGCCTGACTAGCTGAATGTTGTGTTGAATGAATTTTCTTTTTCATCAAACATTTCCAAAGCTGGAACCTGCATTGTTTACATCTGTTTACTTGCAAGCAGTCTAATTCCTCACTGCCTTTGCTGATACGTTTCAGTGCATTGTATCCACCTCTATATTAGTGAAATAGCATAAAAGCAATGAGAGGATTGTACATTGTGTCAAATGAGGATCTGCTCTTGAAAACATTGCTCCACAGAGCAGGACTAAAACTTATATGAACACAGTCCTGGTCCTCCTGTCTGGATAGGCTATTGAATCTCAACTATAGAGAGCTTATGTTCACATGGTGCATTTCCCAAGACTGCGTGACATTGTAGAAGTAACTTTAATACTGGGAAAATGAGGTGGCTGGAGGTGTAATTAAAGGGGAACTGGACAGTAGAAGAGAAGATGCAATACAGTGTGCACCACAGCGCTCGGTTTGCAACATGTACCTCAGAAATATGTACAAGATGCAGCAATATTATAAGAAATGTAAAAGCAGTGCAGTTGAATGGGGCTGATTTCACACAGGTCAACCTAAGGTTTCATTTATGTTTTAATCCATGTGAGTAGCTTTGTTTACAGTCTATGAAGGATGATTAGTGTGTATATACAGTATTGTAAAGGTGTCATCCTCTAAATTAACTAAATGAACTTCCACCATGATTCCTAGGAGTGATTCTGAAAGTTCTTCACATTAAATCTGGTTCATCTGCTCATGATTAGTTTTGTAGTGAAAACTGATCAAACACAACACACCACAAATACAGATAGAAAATGAAGCTTGTGTGTCATTCACTACTTTCACTTACAAGTAAGCATGTATTTTACAACCCGCGAAGCCTTCCTCCTGCACATAGCAGGCGTCGACAGCCTCATTGATGAGGCCCTTTGAGGTTGCAGTACAGCAGGAAATATTACGGATCGTGTTTTGGGGCTCAGTCTTGGGACACTGACGTTGCCCTACAACACAGCACATACAGACAAAGAAAATCATTAGTATAGTAATAAGATACTGCAATAAATTTGTGCTGCATAGACTTACAAATGGCATTTAGCTGCATTTGTCATTTATAAGAGCTCACCAATAAGCTCTATGATATGTGGGTTAAATAATCCAAAACTTACATCTTGCTAATGCATTAACCAATATGTCTAAAGGATGTTTTGTTTTCCTCACTTTAACTTTATTCTCTTTGAGTTTCCCTTCCAAAAGTAGAGTTCACACAGTAACCAAGACATCATCTGATACAATTTGATGTGATTTACAGTGATAACTGATAATAAAGTCTCTCATCAGCTATCCATGGAGAAAAAGCAGCATGATGAAACACATGCAAGTCAGTCCAAAGCCAGTAGAGAAAGCCATCCTGGGTCCAATATGGTCAATGTGTGTGTACAGTAAAGATCTGATAATAATGAACCATGAAACTCTTCTACTGTCCAGTCACAGAGCAGTTAATCACTGACTTTATAGACAGTTTTTGGTATAAATACAGCAGAAAGGAGGAAACACACACCCCTTATTGCTGAAGAAGAGATACACGCAACACCAGGTGTCTTTGTGACTGGCCGCTCAGTGTTCTTCCCTAAAACAACTTCAGTAACATTTAGTAACATTCATTGATTCTGAAGAGTTTGCTGTGCAGCCTAGCCTTGATAAATTCCATTGTTGTATGAAGGGACATTTTATTTTTATTACTCAGCATTTTGGTGTCACTGTGTCTAAAAATTTGAGGAAAAAGTGACTCCTCTCTCAAACAGCACAGAGTTATGGTCTGTGCTGGCTGAGAGAGGGGTTTTGCCTTGTGATCCTGGTACGCCCAAACTGAGTCCACCTGCTGGAAAGCAAAGTCCAGAAGACATGCTCTGATTTAAGGAGCTGCAAGTTGAATTGTGCTGCTTAGACATAAAAGAGAAGGAACTCAATCAGGAATTGGAGTTGCATAAAATGGAGGAGGACACTAAAAGGCAGCTTCACTGAAAGGAGCTGGAGTTAGCTCAGTCTTCCTCATTTATGGTGTCTGGGTCTCGGTCAGACGAATTTGATGTGAACAAATGTATTCGTCTGATTCCTCCATTTTGTGAGAAAGATGTTGATACGCATTTTATTTTGTGAGTGTGTTGCAAATACATTAAAGTGGACCGAGAATCTCTGGCCTTTGCTTCTCCAGTGTGTGTTCACCGGTAAAGCTCAGGATGCGTGTGCGTCCTTGTCACCTGAGTTGAGTCCTGAATATGAAAACATCAAGACCGCCATGCCGAGGGTGTATGAATTGGTGCTTGAGGCACATCGGCAGAAATTTCACCACTTTAAGAAAGCTGACAGTCAGACCTACGTTGAATTTGGCCATGAGAAAGAAGTTCTGTTTGATCGTTGGTACCGCCGCTCTAAATATGTTAAAGATTTTGATATATTACGTGACCTAATAGTCCTGGAAGAATTTAACAGTCAGATAAAATTGTTACTTACAATAACGAGCAGAAAGTATCCAAGGTGTCTGACACAGCCATTCTTGTGGATGAGTATGTTCTCACACACACAGAGATGCTTTTGAAAAATTTCACTCATCCTCCGAGCGTAGTGTTCCTGTTGCCAAACCTTTTGTTTTGCTGGCTAAGCCAAACTCTGATGTGGAGGTGAAGCTTAGTGGTAAGGAAGGTGTGGCGGCTAAGAACAAGTCAGTTTGCTTTTATTGCAAAAAGTATGATCACACCATAAATAACAAGTTTTCCAAGACAGTTAACAGCAAACTTTGCCCAGTCAGTCCATTTCAGTAAAGTCTGATCTTGACGTGTATTCTCCTTTTATTATGAAAGGTTGTGTTTTGTTGACGGACAGAGATCCCAGAGTTCCTGTCATCATTCTGAGGGACACTGCAGCTTCACAGTCAGTCATTCTGGAAGAAGTGTTGCTGTTGTCAGAAAAGTCCTCTGTTCATTCTGATGTTTTGGTCCTTTGGTATGCAGTTGGTTGGGGTACCCTTGCATGCTATCCACCTTGACTCAGATTTAGTTAAGGGGTGTATAGTGGTTAGTTCACAGTTCCCCATAGAAGGTGTTGCTTTTATTCTGGACAATGATTTGGCTGGAGGTAAAGCGCTGGTTAATCCTGAGGTGACTCCTGTTCTGCTTTCTGAGCACCCGGATGGTTTGGAGCAGAAATATCTGCAGGTGATTTCAGTCTGTGCTGTCACTCGCACAATGTCAGAGAGGCAGAAGAAGGATTTGGCTTGTTCTGACTGTTTTACTTTTTCACTAGCCAGTTCTCCTCCAGACCCTGTTCCGCCACTAGCTGCTTCTCCTCTAGTGTGTTGTGGAACAACACTGTTGTTCGAGTGCGTATCATCCAGAGAGTCAGGGGGCGACTGAACGCTTCCACCAGACACTAACGTCTATGCTACTGACTTAATACCTGGAGTTCAACAAGGAGTGTGATGAGGGTGTCTGTCTCCTCCTCTTTGCTGCTTGTGAATTGGTCCAGGAGTCCCTAGACTTTAGTCCGGCAGAGCTCGTGTTCACACATACTGTGCCAGGCCCTCTCAAACTTCCACAGGAAAAGTGGCTGAGTGATAGTAAACCACAAAATTTGCTTGACTAGGTTTCTAAATTCTATTTCAAGCTTCACCACACCTGTGAATTGGCAAAGCAAAACATGTCTGTTGCACAAGACGAAATGAAGAAGTGGTTTGAAGCCAAAAGCAGGAGTGTTTGTGTTACTACCTATTCCTGGTTCTGCTCTGCAGGCATGTTACAGCAGTCCCTAATTGGTCCTTCCAGTGCTGTGGTTCAAGGCAGGCTGAAAAATACTGGAATGCTGGTCAAACTTGACGTGTGTTTTCTACATTTGAGTCAGTCTCAGTGTGAAGATGTGGTCAGTTTAATTGAATCACATGTGTCTTTATTTTCAGATGTGCCAACTCGTACCCATGTGTATTGCAGCAGGACATCAATGTGAGGGGTTCTCCTCCGATAAAACAACATGCGTACATAGTGAATGCAGATAAGCGAGAGAGATTTCTGCATTTGTGACTCCTGACACTTTCTTGCAATATACAGTGATGCCATTTGGCATGTATAACACTCCTGCTACATTTCAGCATTTGTCAGATACGGTCTTGTCAGGTGTGTCAGGCTGTGAGGCTTATCTGGATGACATTGTTGTGTATTCAAGTTCACGGAATGTTCAGCGGCTACGTGATGCCAATCTCACCCTCAAATTTGTTTGTTTTGAGTTTGGCCAGACTACTGACATATTTGGGCAAGGTTGTAGGTCAGGGAAAAGTCAAGCCAGTGCACTCTAAGGTTGAGGCCATTCTGTTATTCCCTGCTCCTGTTTCCCGATGTGAGCTGCGCCGTTTATTGGGGATGGCAGGTTATTACAGGAGTTTTTGCAAAAGCTTCTCTGCTGTTGCGGCTCTGCTCACTGACTTGTTGAGTCCTAAAACACGTTTTCATTGGTCTCAGAGTTGTGAGCGTGCGTTGAGTTACATAAAGGCTTTGTTGACTAATGCCCCAGTGCAGTGCTGCACCTGCGTTTGACAGATTGTTCAAACTTTCTGTTGATGCGAGCGATGCGGGAGCGGGCAATTTGGTCTCATATTTCTCAAACAGGTGTATCCCACCATTTATTCCACCATTTATTTATGCCAGTTTTGGTACTTCAATATTTTGAAGTTTATGTTGGCTCTACCAGTGTACCTACCGTTGTTTATACTGACTACAATCCTCTTGGATTCATCAAATGCAGAACACAAATCAAAATCTTTCTGCAAGCCTTCAACATGGAAGTCAGGCATGTTACGGGCAGAGAAAATGTCCTAGTCGACACATCATATTGTTAACTTTGATGTGTGACTTACTTCTGTTGTACTTATTCACCACCTTAGGGTGGGGGTGTTACATGTGGCATGTGGGTGCAATACTGCACACTGCCTGTGGGAGTGTGTTCTGTGTGTGTCTCTCTTTCGCTCTCTCTCTCTTTTCTCTCTCTCTCTCTCTGAGTGAATGGTGGAGTGAGTGAAGCATGTGGGTTAAAAGTCTAATGGACTTGATGATACATTCATTTCTTTCACACACAAACTCATCACACAGTTTTCTATGTATCCATTCCATTTAAAGTATGAGGGCCCAAAACTTGCAAAATTTTGATGACTTTGTTGTGAGCCAGACACACGTGTCACTCTGCAGAAAATTGTCATTCTCACACCGTTGACATTTCATGTTTCAGCGTGACAGGGGAAGTTGCTATAACTTTAATGTACTTGTTCCTTTCTGCACCACACTTAACATGACTGCCGAGTCACAGCCATCAGCCCGAGTGAGGAGGCATCTACATGTAAGTGCGACGGATGCCCTCGGACGGCACCGCGCCCCAGCATACGTGCGGTGGTGAAGGCCCATCCAACGCTGCTTGCAGCTTTAATTGTTTATCTATGTTGGTAATATATTGTAAGGAACGCCCCATGGTGGAAAGCAGACATCATCTGAGTTGCAGACGACTTCAATTTTCGCTATTTCGGTTCTCCTTAATCAAGTATGTCAATAAATATTTTCAGCTTTAAGACATCAAAGGCTTGTGTGTGCTTTTCTCCACTGAGATGCTGACCATCACTCAAAATATCCACAACACTATCATGCTAAATGTTGTGTTTCGAATTTCCTGATGACAAAAATATTTGAAAATGTTTTAAGATGAGTGAATACAAGAATGTTTCCACAAAGTTTTTTACAATTACAACTGAAGATCATTTGTATAGTTAATAGGACAGATTGCCACATCATCTTCTATTTTCAGCATAGTGTTCTCCGTAGGTGCTCTTCTGCAATGTGTGTGCACTACTCACAGAAACACTGAAGCTTTGTCATGGTTTTAGTTATTTCAGTGATGCTGGCAAATAGCAGGTCTCTCTCTTCAGACACGGAAGAAAGCTTGTTTTTACTGTCCTGGAGACACTCATTCAGGTTGTTTATCATATCTTCAGCTGAGCTGCGCAAACTGTGGTCTGAAATAAATCAAAAGACATGTCACATTTATGTTTATTTAGTCACTTATTTCAGAAGGAAGAAACAAACAGGACACCCCCACTGCCCAGAAAGTGTTCAATAGGTATCTAATCCGGCCACTAGGGGAAAAAAGTGTGGGATAGTGACCCCCCCCCCCCCCCCATTATTACTGTTATTGTTGTTGCCTTGTATGTTCCACACAGGCTTAAAAAAGGTTTTCAACAATAAATATTATACACGTCTTTATTTATTTTTGTAAACATCATTGCCACATCATCTTCTATTTTCAGCATAGTGTTCTTAGTAGGTGCTCTTCTACAGTGTGTGTGCACTACTCACTGAAACACTGAGGCTTTTCCATGCTTGTTATTTCAGTGAGGTTGGCAGGTAGCAGGTCTCTTTCAGACACTGAGGAAAGCTTGTTTTCACTGTCCTGGAGACACTCATTCAGGTTGTTTATCATATCTTCAGCTGACATTCTCACATTGTGGTCTGAAATAAATCAAAAGACATGTCACATTTATGTTTATTTAGTCACTTATTTCAGAAAGAAGAAACAAACAGGACAGGAACAATAGGGCTTTGCACTGTTCAGCACTGTCCTGAGCACCAACCAGTGCAAAGCCCTGTTGTTCCTGTAATCCGGCAGCTACGTCCTGTAGGAATGTCATAGAGACATGGGACTAACACTCAACCAGACCTACAAATCATACGCTGACACCCCAGACCTAAATCCAACAGGAAATCTGCAATACTTTCATGAAAATCTATGACAATCCAATTTTTTGCCCATTTTGGACTCCCAACAAAATCTTCTCATAGGGCATTTATGCTATCAGCTTCACATTTTCATACATGACTCATGAGACTGTGCTGAACAAAACTTATTAAAAACTTTGTAATAATTTGTACAGTTTTCATAATATAAGCCCATAAAGCTGCTGAGTGACTTTTCACCTTACAATGCAACCCAATGGGAGAGGCATTCTCTGAGCATGGACTCTGTCTCATAAATACAGTCTGCCATCTATCTAACCTGTGTCAATGGATTCACAACAAAAATTCCTACAAAAAATGATATTCAGTCCAATTTGGCCAAAGTCATGGCATGTATGTACTTTTTCCCACAAGGAAATTTCTCTTCTCTCCACCTAACATGCAGAATCAGGGCAAGGGTCAACAGCTCACTGCAGCTTAGAGGGGAAGACATGGAATGAGGCTGCCTGATGAGTAATACAGTGCTGTGGATAAATATTCACAACTACATTTTGCAGCTCTGCACTGCAGTTTTTCCTTTATCACATCCAGAGCACCTAGAACTTTGCTCACTCCCCATTGAAATATATGGGCACTCTGTGTCCACCTGCAGTTACTTCTTGTCTCTACACAAAAAATGTGCCTTCACTCGCACTCTCCAATCAAATACATGACTATTTCTCTGTGTCTAACTGCAGTTTCTCATTGTCTCTGTACACTTGATAGTACACATTTCAAACAGAATTTTATCAGGTCATGTGGCTGAAAAAGTCTTTACTTTTCTAAAAATGGACTTGATGACAATTAGGAAATTAATTTCTTTCACACACAAACTCATCACAAGTTTTCTATGTATTCATTCCAATTACAGTACAAGGGCCCAAAACTTGTTAAATTTTGATGACACTGTTGTAGCTGCCGAGTCACAGCCGTCGGCCCGGGTCCGGAGGCATCTACACACTAGTGTGACGGATGCCCTCGGATACTGACCAGCTTCCAGCTTTAATTGTTTATATATGTTGGTAATAGATTGCAAGCAAAGCCCCACGGTGGAAAGCATGAAATGAAATAAAGATGATTATAAAAAATAAAACAAAACAATTGGTTCACCATATGTTAGTGTATGACTCCTACTGTGAATTACATAACGTGACTAAGGTTGATTTGTTGATATTCTACTAACTGAAGAGCATTTCTGGTGCTGATTTTTAGCTGCAGTTCTGTGGCATGCATACAATTTTTGTGATTATTGCATCTTTCAAATTATTTTGTTGGCATCAGTTTTTATTTGAAGATAAATGGAGCAAACTTTATATGTTGATTTCAGCACATTCTTTCTGTGTCCCCATGTCATATTTTGAGGTGGGATATTATTACTGGATGACACCACAGAAATAAACAACATCTCAAATATGACTCCACTCACTTGCTTTGACAGCTAGTTTGACTCACCATTTGATAATGAGCTCAATACCAAGGTTTGGCCAGCAGATGGCTCCCTTTGAATGTATAAAATACTTTAAATTCTGGGCAGAGTTACTTTGTGCGTCTAATCAAAACATGCTTTAAATCAGACTACAAAGCCATAGGATCTCACAAAGCTCAGCTTTCACACCACCAGATGAAAGTAAAGTTTTAATTAACATTGCATTGGACTTGTGAGCGCTTTGTTTTGAATAAGACAACCAGAGATATTCTGAAGTACTTCTGACTAATGTTGGACCACTGGAAGAGAAAGCATCCTTCTTCAAAAGAATACTCTGAATCAGTTATTCTTTGTTTTAATAAAATAAAAATATCTTTGATATTTCCTTAGATTATAACATATATTTAATGTAAGAAAAAATGTTAAGCCTCCCATTATATTCATAGTTTGCTTATTGTACACAACATATTGATCTTCCAGAAAAACTTACTAAGCACTTTGAAAGTTGCACAACTTTGCTTGTTAATTGTTTATTTGTTGTTGTTTTATTTCACTATGTCCTGATGACTCAGATCAAATAAAGTGCATGAACTTATGATGTAACTAATAATATACAAGCTAGTTTATGTGCATTCACTTTTTAGTCAGCTTGAACCCTCATTTGTGTTGGCCAATGCAGCACATCAGTACAGATTATACAGAAAATGCTCAAAAGAGTGATATTAATGATTATTTTGATACTTTGTGCAAAACATCAGCATTAAATATGATATGGGCTAAATGTGTGTGAAGGTTAAAAGTGTCCAGGCTAAGATCTTTTGTATATTTGTTTAAGAAGTAAAACCTTTCTAGAAGTCACTGTAAATGTAACTAGTTTATTAACATTAAAATCCCCCTCCAATCAAAAATGATATATATTGTAGGCTGATAATGATTAGGAGTCAGACCTTCAGGGGATAGAACAGAAAGAGACACAATCAGAGTTGCAGACGACTTCGATGGTCACTGTTTCAGTTCTCCTTGATCAAGTATATCAATAAACATTTTCAGCTTTAAGACATTAAAGGCTTGTGCGTGCTTTGCTCAACTGAGATGCTGACCATCACTCAAAATATCCACAACACTAACATGTTAAATGTTGTGTTTGGAATTTCCTGATAACAAAAAATATTTTAAAATGTTTGGAAATGAGTGAATACAAGAATGTCTCCACAACATTTTTTACAATTACAACTGAAGATCATTTGTATATTTAACAGGACAGATTGCCACATCATCTTCTATTTTCAGAATAATATTCTTAGTAGGTGCTCTACAGTATGTGTGCACTACTCACTGAAACACTGAGGCTTTTCCATCTTTTTAGTCATTTCAGTGAGGTTGGCAAGTAGCAGGTCTCTCTCTTCAGACACGGAAGAAAGCTTGTTATTACTGTCCTTGAGACGCTCAGTCAGGTTGTTTATGATATCTTCAGCTGAGCTGCGCACACTGTGGTCTGAAATAAATCAAAAGACATGTCACATTTATATTTATTTAGTCACTTTTGGTTTTATTGTTTTCTTTGCTCTGAACTGCACCCACCGGCCCCTCACTCTTGGTTTTGACGCTGTAATTGTATTTTTGTTCTTTTGTGCATCTCCAGCCTCCCCACCAATTTTACAGAAACTTCAATTTACTGACCTGCAGAGGTTAGGCAGAATGTAGTTGGAAACTAAGCTGGTATGATCCATGGGAGTTAGGCAAGGCAAGGCAAGTTGTATAGCACATTTCAGCAAGAAGGCAATTCAAAGTACTTTACATAGATCATAAAAGGCATTAAAACAGAATATAAAAGCAAGACAAATAAAAATAGATAAAAACAATTTAAAAGTGTTACAAAAAGTGTTAAAAAGTCTTGATCTGCGATTTAAAAGAACTAAGAGTCGCTGCAGACCTACAGTTTTCGGGGAGTTTGTTACAGAAATGTGGAGCATAAAAACTGAAAGCTGCTTTACCATGTTTAGTTTTTACTCTGGGGACAGAAAGCAGACTTGATCCAGATAAGCTGAGAGGTCTAGATGGTTTGTAATGTAGCAGCAGATCAGATATGTATTTTGGCTCTAAACCATTTAGTGCTTGATAAACCAACAGCAGTACACTAAAGTCACTTCTTTAACAGACAGGAAGCCAGTGTCTTCCTGTTTCTTGGTCTTAGTGAGGACTCAGGCAGCAGCATTCTGAATCAGCTGCAGCTGTCTGATCGAGCGTTACAGTAGTTAAGTCTGAAGAAAAATGCATGGACAAGTTTTTCCAAATCCTGCTGAGACATAAGTCCTTTTAATTCTTGATATGTTCTTCAGGTGATAGTAGGCTGTCCTTGTAATTGTCTTAATGTAGCTGTTGAAATTCAGGTCTGAGTCCATGACTACACCAAGATTCCTGGCTTGGTTTGTGGTTTTTAACATTACTGACTGAAGCTCAGTGTTAGGCAGAAATTACTTGGAAATTAAGGGGCAACAACTCACCTCAATTTAGGGCTCAGCTCAGTAGAAATTAGACAGAAACCAAGTGGTAATTTGAAAGAAATTAGAAGAAGTTACTTACTAATTACCACCTAATTACCATGAAATTTGTGGACCCGTAAAATGAAGTGTTACCAATTTTTTTTTTTTTTTTTTTTTTCCAGTTTTTTCATCCAGTTTTGACTGTGACATAAAAACATTCCTTGTGTTTGACACTGAGCAGCCCGGCACATACAGAATATGTTGTAAATACTCTGCCACCCTGATGTTTTCTCACAACAGGTTCATTAACATTTAACCCTAGTAAAAAATGTATGACATGTGTGACATGTATCTGTGTTTCGTACTATTTTACAATCAAACTGAACGTTTTTAGATTTGAAGAATTGTCCCACATAGTAACCTTAAAGGCAGTGTTTTCACAAAATGGTATTAACATACAGATACATGGGAGAATATTCTCCCTGTTATGAATGAGGTTTATGAAATATTACTGAAACAAGTCCATGCAGGTGTCAAAGATATGACAAATATGACCTACAGCAGCTTTCAAACCTGGTTTAAAATATGGCACCAAAGAGAAAGTTGAGGTGATGCTCATTTTCATCCAGACCTCTACCTGCACAGTTTGACTGAGAATGACCAGAGCGGTACAACATAAATGAAAAAGGAAAATAGACATCTTGCTGTAGAATGATCCTCCTAAATTCAGTCTGATTTAAACTTCTGAATGTGAAACAGACTCACAGTGGACACTGAAGCCGAGGAATCGAGCCAGCAGGAAAACACTCAGCACCCCCAGAAAGACAAGAACAGCTCTATGAAATCTCCTCTGTGAGCTCCCCGGACCTGAACAGAGAAACAGTGAATACAGTCAATGATACAACAGTAAATAGAACAGGTGATAAGTTAGATCTTTGTGCAAAACTTTTACCCATCTGTTTTGTTGAGGTTTTTGACTCATTTTTATAATTTGCCTCCATTATTCATAAGGATGCCAACTATTTTCTAAATGGTCAGCTCTGAAGCACAAGCTTCAATGCATGTGCAGTATATGATGAAACTCTTGTTGGGTTTGGTTTCTCATACAAATATGCTAAAAATAGAATATGTCGTGATAACTTGAAACAGGAAAAGTCAAAAGCTCTAGATTTACTGATTATGCAGTGACAAGTCTCTTATCTGGTATTACTTTTTATACAGAAATCAACATGGCTGCTGTTTGGTAGTAAGCTCACTGGAAGATTTTCCATTTTTTTCTCGCTTGTTTTTCACAATACCAATAATGGCTGCTTATGTTTTTTGTCATTCTTACACAGAACGTTGATATTTTACATGTCTGTAAACTGCTCTCTAATACATTTGTATATAATGTAAGGAGAAACAGATGTTATCATTAATTAAGTGAAGAAAGGCCAACACAGAAGTGACAGAGGAGCAGCAGCATTTTAAAACAGTTGCATTTGGGATATGGAAGGCTGACTAAGACCAAATTATAAGGAATTACAGCAGTCTAAATTACAAAAAACAAAGATGCTGCTAACTTTCTCTACATTTATAGAGGTAATAGCAGCATCTGAGCTTGTTAGGTGCAGATGGAGAGTCCGTAGCCCAGGAAAGCCCATTCACTGGTTATCTCCATGAAGCTTAGGGCTGAGGTGAGACCACTCCCTAGAATCAAAACATTCGTTCACAAATACAGATGTTCACACTGAATATTCCTTATCCCTCATTTAAATGCAGAAAACATTAAAGTTATATTTTAATAAAGTAAAGTAGCATCACAACAATACACAACTTTAGCTATAATAATTTGAAATGGTGTCATATTTTCAAATAATAACACAGCAGCATGAATGGCAACTAAATTAAGCTATAAAGTGATCCTGGTTGTTCACTCACCTACCAGCAGGATGTGGAGGTTGCAGTAGTTGAGTTGTCAAGAAGGCTGGTGAAACTTTATTCAACAGGTGTAGGAACCACAAAACAGATCATGTGAATTGGTGTATACAGCAGGTGTAGGGACCACAACACAAAAGTCTAATTATATACACGATACACATTAAAGATATCATATAGGTATAGACTGAATTCCAAAATTAAGTCCACATGCAGCTCTTCTATAAACACAAAAGACAGTTCTGGATAACCTTAATGCTTTGAGGTGGAGATTGTGATGGATGCAGGTATACAAATGGTTGTCTAACAGTCAACGTTGGTACCTTTGAACCATGAAGACAATCTTTCCTCAACTCCAACCAAATAGTTTTAGTGAAGTAAACAAAAGAACAGCCGACTCTCATGTCAAAGCCATATGGTTTGCTGACCCACCTGTCCACCTGACGTCTTCCTCAAGTCACTTATACAAATGACCAGTGCTTTTATTTTTCTGGTGAAGACAGTCTCAGATCTCATCCTGCAGATTGTCTAGATTGAGATACAGGATGTTCTGTCTTATTAAAAAAATTGTTAGAAAAATTGTTAAACTTTGCAAATACATCAGAAGTGGTGGAAATTTTGATATTTTATGGGTCTTGCAAAAAGGAGGGGGCAAAATGGCTCGACAGCGCCCCCTAGAAAATTAGGAAAATTGAGCCCTTCGATACAGATTGTCGTAGAAGAACAAAATTCGGTATGCATATGTATCATGACCAGTTGCACCAAAAGGTCTCTTGAACACATACCCTAAGTTCAACAGGAAGACGGCCATTTTGGATCAAAGTTGCGATTTTGATGCAGGTTTTGCCATTTTAAGCCCGCATACTTAAACAAGTCAGTCAGTATCATCTACAAACATAGGAGATGAAAACTTATCAAAACGGTGAGTTTTCGACATTGCCAAGGGGTCGTGACTGGGCGGCAAATTTTGATCCTTTGCCATGAAAACTGAAACAGCCATAACTCCAGCATACATGATCCTATGAGATCCAAACCTTTTGTACTTGATAAGAGTCCCGCCCTGAATAAATCCATGTGTCAATATTGGTTCTGAGTCAATAGGTAATTACATGTTTTACACTCTGATGCCCTGTGAGTGCATGATGATTAGATCAACCTCAAATTTGCTCAAAATAGAGTCAAGACCTTGGAGATCATATATTTTGAAGTTGGTGACATTTTGTTGAAAGGTGTTGCCATGACAACATGGCAAATTTCGATGTCTCGCCATGAAAATTCAAAGCCATATAAACTGACTCCACATGGTCTGATCTTTTCCAAATCTCATTTGCTTGTTAAGAGTCCCAGTCTGAAGACATGTAAAGGCCCATATTTAGTGACAGTCATAGTGCCACCTAATGGCAACAAGAAGTATCATGCGTCATACTTTGTCTAATTACTCCTAGTAAATTTGGCCAGCGCACCTATGATATGTTTGAAGACATATGGATATACTTACATTGAATAATAATATTTTTGACTGGACTTTAAAGTATAGTGAGGTCTTGTGAGGACTTGAGGATGAACAAACTTGTAGTGAACTACTTACTGCATATAAGGCCACTGAGAGTCATAAATTGCACAGAATGAACAAAACATCTGGATTAGCCGCTGTAGATACAACAGATGTGAGCATACCCAATATGCACTCCAATCCAAAATTCCAAATAAAAACAAGCTAGACCAGAGAGTGTTGAGTCATCTGATATACTTTTTGTTTATAACTTACAGAAACAACTTAAATTGTATAATATGTTCATCATAGTTATACATTTGTTTTTGCTCAACTTTATTGTTCTTGGTCATGATATATGATGATATAAACTGTAAACACAGGACCAATAAAAATGATGGTCCAATCTTTATTAGTTTAGAAAGTGATAAAGATTCCTACAAAGACATTGTTAAAATCTTTAAATGTATTTTAAATCTAGGAAAACAATAATTTTATCAAAATAAGCTGAAAATGAAACAGAAAATGACTTCTGCGTAGGGAGTCATGATGCATCATCTTGGGTGTGACTGTCGAAAGTCTCTCAGAGGATTTGGCAACATATGTCTCTCTGTGGGAGAGATACAAGTTAGAATGATTGAAATTTCAAAACCTGGTATTCTCAAATGCCTTCTAGAAAACACACACACAATGTTATCAATGTTAACATTGAAAAAATAAAAACACAAAAATCATCATGAACAAAGTGTGAAATTTGAGGAGTCTTTCAACCTGTAACCCCTGGAGTCTTTGTTGGAGCCACAAGGATCTTGAGTCCACACACACCAGGCCTCATTCTTATTAGTAAGGCTGTGGGTTTACAAAGATAGGTTAAGGTATATAAAAAGAAAAATATTGATAATACAGACAATACATATGTTTAGGTAAAAGTATAGTTTGACATTTTGGGAAAGAGAATTATTCAGTTATGGTTGTATTTAATTTGTTAAATTGTTGATTAGATACCATCTAGTGGTTGACTGTGGTATTTCCAGTAGTCGCTCCACATCTTGTGTCATGTGATTAGACAGGAAGCAGGAAGTTAATGTCCAGCCTTCTGAAAGACAGTATCACAGACCTGCAATTAGTTAATCTGCATCCATCTGCACACATCTTGTGTGTATGGCAGCATCGTCTGTATGTATAATTGTTTTTTATGCTTAAGTGCATTTCTAGAGTTTCATTTCATACAATTTGATCATTTTGTGAGTATATAATATATGTTAGCCTCATCCTCTATTAGTTCATACACAGCGATAGCTACAGCTATATTTTTGCTATGGTAAGTTCATAGACTTGTTTAGAGTGGTCTGGAGGTTTAATTGCTCCATCATTATTGTAATTAATGTTTATATGCAGTTACTACTAAAAAGATAACTAAATAAGCTAAGCAAATAACAGCTTGTTGTCAAATTCAATGCAGTTTAAGTAATTACACTCTCTGTATCTGTTTGCAGTTTTACCCTTCCTTAGCCAATAAACCTGTGGGAAAAAATACAATCTTGTCTATGGAGTCTTGGTGAAAGTAAGGAGTTCATCTGGCTGTTAAAATACCTCACTCACATATGGAGGACAGCACAAGAATTATTCACTTTCTTGCAGAGAGCCGAATGAGAAGATGATACTTGTACAGTATATATGAAGTCAGGGGACTAGTCTGGCTTTCTACAAAGGTAAAAAAAAACTCTACAAGTACCCCGAAAGCTCACAAATTAATACATTGTTTATAATCTGACAAAAAACAAAATGTTATCTGCGGATAATTCGGCTCCCATGAGCTCAGCTCACAGCATGTATCTGACGTCCGTCCATCACCAAACTTTGTAGGAGAAACACTGAATTTTTAGGTAAAACAGTTTTAATCAATATTTTAATGATTTTAATCTGCGTGTACGTTTGACTTTGGAGAAGAGGAGACTTCTGCGGATAATTCGGTTCCCGTGAGAAACCGAACGAACGTCTGGATGTAAAGTTATAAGATTGATAAACAAGTGTTAGCAGCAGCTCAGCTAACTGCCTGTATTTGACGTCCGCGGGTTGCCGTACATCGTCGGAGAAACACCGATCTTTTAGATGAAACAGCTTTATTCAGTGTTTTTACCTGTAATTGCCGGGTCCGTTTGTTCTGGAGAGGAGGAGACCTCTGCGAGTAATTCGACTGCCGGTATAAACATCCTGAACCATGAACACCGGAGTTATCCTGTCTGCATGAAGCTGATTATTTAACACCGAAGACAACAACTCCCATGATACCTTGCTACTTCACACCGTCATCATACTCCGTCTGTTGTTATTGTTTTGATAGAGAGACCCCTAGTGGCTGAAATTACATATTGTGAGTTTAATGGTCAAGGTGCATATCACATAATGCAACATGTCCTGTCTCTCTCTACACTTTGACTGTCAAATAGAGGCAAAGTGACTTCCCAAAAAATACATGCTAACCTTCTTATTTAACAAAGACATGTATTTCCCATCATCATTCTTGGTCTGCCCACTTGTTATTGGCTTGGTAGGGGACACTGACACACCACAAACCAGACCAGACCATTAAATGAAGCTTGTGTGAGTGTACTTTTACTGACATATTGTGGGGGTTAAGAATTCAAGATGAATTAAGAAGCTGAGACCAGACAGTTGAGCAGACAATCAATCGGGATTTATTACAAAGATAATAAAAACCAGCAATGCAACCCTCTAACTGCACACTTACAATTCTACTTATACCCAAGGTGGACGTGACTTCTTGTCTATGTTTTTGGCACTTTCATGAACCAAATGATCACCTGGACTTTGGCCAATGGGATTAAATGTCTCTACACCACCTGGGTATTTCTTAATTTCTGTTGTGTGTATGTGGTGTACTTGGCTCCAGCCTTTCTTAAAATTCCAGATGTCTTTTGTTTTTCTGGTGGGTCAGTAACCAGTGTAGGTCACATTGACCTGGTAAAAGTTGTTTTCCCAGAGATTGTAACGAAAACTTTCGAAAACATCTTCCCTTAAAGAAGTTGTTTTCAACCCTTAGTATTTTGTATTTTACTCAGTACAATTCCACACGCTCGTCATATTTCCGCTTCCACAATATAAGCATGTATTTTACAGTCATCAAATGTGTTTTCCTTCTGTTCAAAGCAGGCATTGACAGGTTACTTAATGGTGTTTGAGGCCTTTGTACAACAGGAGGGAATGACGTGTCCTGAACTTCATTGCCCAGGACTGTAACATTGAGGACACACATCAATGCAGGATACATAAAATAACAGTGAGTCAAATTTATTTGATCTATATGATACAATGTTTTCTTATTCTATGTAGATAAAGCTACACTCAGCTTATGCAGAAAGGAAAAGCAGTGTGGTTAAATACGACAGACTTCCAAAGCTAACAGAGAAAGGCATCCTGTGTCCCAGTATGTGTCCCTGTACCGCTCTGTACATAGAAATCTGGTGAAAGTGAGTGATGAAGAGCTGCTTCTACAGTAAAGCAGTGACTTGTGGGAAGAAAAATCATTGGTATATAAAACACACAACCCCTCTTTCTGAGAAAGGGGAATACTGCTGTCTTTCTGAGTAGTTACTCAATGATTCTGACAACATGTTTCTTGCCTAAAGGGATTAAAAAAATATGTAAACAGATATGTTGTCTTCAGTTCTGGTGTGATGTGTTGATATTGCTATGAGACCAAAAATATTTCAATGTTAAAACCACAAATGTGGAAAGAAAGAAATGTGTAATAATGAAATGTAGCCATTACTGGTTACATGGAAATATTGAAACACCACAGTATTTATAGCTATAAAATTTAATATATAAATATATATAATATTAATTATTTTGACACCATTGTTCTGAATTTTGAATTCCCCTCTTTGACTTTTTCAGTGGAATATTTCAAGTTGAGGTTTTTCAAAAAAAGCTTTAATTTGCCCCAGTTAAAGTTTAGATCTATAAAAAAAATCAGGTTTCTCATGTTGAATGTTTGATAGGTCAAATTCAAGATGAAAAGTTCAAATAAGGTCAGGATATCAGTAAAACTCACCATGAATATAACATTATCAGTCATAGACTGCTTTTGTACTAAAGTATTTCTACTTTCACCTGTTGATATTACACTGTGATTCTGATAAAAGCCAGCTGCTTTTGGAATACAGTAGACTAAGAACAGTAAATCAACTTTTTAGGTGATTTTCTTGCTGTGCTAAAACCTTTTAAACAGCATAGTCAGCTGGGCCTTGAAACACAGAGTGTGAAGATCTGGATGCAGTGCAGCCACCGGCTCCTGTACATTTTCTATTAAGCAGCAAATCCCTTGAGAAGAGCATGATGGGATATCCAGCGATGAGGGTGCTTATATGAAAATGCAGTTTTGGCATGTCAATAAATATTTTATAATCAGGATGTTCAGTTACTGTTCAATGACTTTCATTGTCTTGTCTTCTTTGGTGAAAAAACATGAATTTTAGTCATCTTAAAGATACTGATCAACATTTTGGGAAATACAGTTATTCCAATTCTTTCCAACTGCACATAAAACACAAACAAACTCCCCATATGATCACAAATAGTTGTTTTGTACAAATTAAAAACATGAGATACATGTTAATTTGTGAGCTCTACAGGTGTTGGCAGGTGGATTTTTCAGCTTTGGAGTGTGTGTGCCATGCTAGTTGTTTCCCAGCAGTCTTTATACTATAAAATGGGCAGTGTTGGCTGTAACTTCATCCTACAGACATGAGAGTAACTCTCAGCTACAAAGTAAATAAGTGTATTTCCCAAACTGTGAATACAGCATATCAGTACAGCAACGGCACCAAGACAATGTTTTTCAATGCTTGCTATATTAGTTTATAAGATGTCATGATTTCTGCAAAGCCATTAGTAAAATATGTATTTAGAAATAGAGGAAATGAAAGATTGTATCTTGGAAAGTAGAAAATTTTGACAGAAATTAGCACCAGCATTCTGCTCAGAAGGTCCATGATGCATCATCTTCATTTTGGTTGGTGAAGGCTTTTACAAGTTATTCCTCTCTGTGGAGAGAAACAGTTCACTTCAGCTTGGAAAGTTCCAAATTATAGAAATTAAGATTTTCACATATATGCTGGATTTGATTTGAAGTCACAGAATAAAATTCTATAATACCAAATAAGACAACACACATTAAAACTTGTTAATAGTTTAGAGGTTGGGTGTGTTCCCTGAAACTGCACCTGACAATGTGTTATCAAATGAACAACATTAAGATTATTGTTGACTTTGGACAGTCTAAAAAAAGAAAACATCAATATAGAAATACAAAGCCATCAAGATCAACAAGATTTCCTTGTTTAGGTTTCTTTCAGCTATAAATTTCAACTTAAACATGTGTTCTCCACACTTACCTTCTTTAACTTCTCAAGTCTTGCTTGGAGCCACCTGGCGTTTGGGTTCACACAGTATCTTTCGTCACTCTCAGTGACAAAGCTGTAGGGTAAAAAAAAGACATATAAGAGAAAAAAATGTTTATTTCATACGACCAATTTTCCCAAGCCTTTAAAAGCATATTATGACATTTTAATATTTCTTAATTTGTTGCTGAGAATTAGTTGAAAAGAATCGATGCCACTTTCATGTCTGTGCAATAAGTATAGTTCAAAAGCTGATAGATGATTAGCTTAGCTTAGCATAGCACTGGAGGTAGGGAGAAACAGCTAGCCTGACTAGCTGAATGTTGTGTTGAATTCTTTCTTATTAAACATTTCCAAAGCTGAACATAATGTGACTGGAAGTGTAATTAAAGGGGAACTGAACAGTAGAAGAGAAGATGCAATACAGTGTTGCACCATAGCACTCAGTTTGAAACATGTACCTCAGAAATATGTACAAGATGCAGCAACATTATAGGAAATGTAAAAGCAGTGTAGTTGAATGGGGCTGATTTCACACAGATCAACCTAAGGTTTCATTTATTTTTTAACCCATTTGAGTAGCTTTGTTTACAGACTATGAAGAATGAATAGTGTGTATGTACAGTATTGTGTAGGTGTCATCCTCTAAATTAACTAAATGAACTTCCACCATGATTCCTCGGAGTGATTCTGAAAGTTCTTCACATTAAATCTGGTTCATCTGCTCATGATTGGCTTTGTAGTGAAAACTGATCAAACACAACACACCACAAATACAGATAGAAAATGAAGCTTGTGAGTCATCGAATACTTTCACTTACATGTAAGCATGTATTTTACACTTCGTGCCATTTTCCTCCTGTTCATAGCAGGCGTCGACAGCCTCATTGATGCGGCCCTTTGAGGTTGCAGTACAGCAGAATAATATTGATGATCCTTGTGGCTTTCTAGTCTTGGTAGATGGACTTTGCTTACAAATGCCATTTAGCTGTATTTGTCATTTATAAGAGCTCACCAATAAGCTCTATGATATGTGGGTTAAATAATCCAAAACTTACATCTTGCTAAAGTATTAACCAATATGTCTAAAGGATGTTTTGTTTTCCTCACTTTAACTTTATTGTCTTTGAGTTTCCCTTCCACAAGTAGAGTTCACACGGTAACCAAGAGATACATATTTGGTTTTAGCTGTTAATGTCATAATATCCAATTTCTTTTCATCTGATACAATTTGATGTGATTTACAGTGATAACTGATAATAAAGTCTTTCATCAGCTATTCATGTTTGACTTCAATCTGTGTCTTAAAACATGCTGTTTCATGGTCGACAGTTCATGAGCATATCTTCAGTTCTCCTTCAAAAGCTACTTTACTCACTAGCAGTCAAAGCCACACTCACCTTGTCCAGGGACAAAAAGCAGCATGATGAAACACATGCAAATCAGTCCAAAGCCAGTAGAGAAAGCCATCCTGGGTCCAATCTGGTCAACTAGTGTGTACAGTAAAGATCTGGTAATAATGAACCATGAAACTCTTCTACTGTCCAGTCACAGAGCAGTTAATCTCTGACTTTCTAGACTGACAGTTTTTGGAATAAAGGCAGCAAAAAGGAGGAAACACACACCCCTTATTGCTCATGTAGAGATAAACGCAACACCAGGTGTCTTTGTGACTGGCTGCTCAATGTTCTTCCCTAAAACAACTTCAGTAACGTTGTGACATATTGAAATGACAGACAAAAAATGTTTATTAAAGTTCAATACACTTATTTGACAACTTTATTTACTTTTCAGATTTGACACAATGGATAATATAACAAGCTTTTAAAATACAACACATTGTTAAAGATGAAACCAGTGGTTTCCAGCCTTTTTGGCTTTTGATGTGTGTAGTGTGTAGTCAGGGTCACATTTCAGATGTCTATGAGTTGTTAACAGCTCCACCAAATAGTGATTTCTCCCTCTAAACTTCTCACATGCTTTCATTTCAGTAAATGTTTAAATGATCCAATATTTCACCAAAAATCAAAGATTAGAGAAAAAGTCCAAAAACTGAGACTGAGTTTTGTGTATCAGAACTTTGTTTTTTCTTCTTTCCTCTCCCATTAATCATCTCACAACTCCTCAGATTTATCTGGTGAACCTTTGGGGGGCCCCAACCCCTAGGTTTGGAACCACTGGACTAAACTAATTAACTGTATATAAAGTAGTTAAAACTAGCTCCACCTCCAGCAGCTGCAACAGTAACATGCTGCTCTAATACTGATGCTTCAGTATTAATAATCTAATGATGTCATATATAATAATATATCAGTCAGAGGAACCAAACCACTACTTTTACTGCAATACTTTAACTACATCAAGATGATAAACATTTGTGCTTTTACATCAGTGGGATTTTTCATGATTTTTCAAAATCAAGCTGCTCAAATTATATCAATCAAATTCAGAAACCAAAATTGAAGATGAAATGAAGTGATCATAATTCATACTGCCTATGTATTGAACTCTTAAAGATCACCTCCAGATATATTTGAAGACATATGGATATACTTACTTTGAATAATAATATTTTTGACTGGACTTTAAAGTATAGTGAGATGGACTTGAGGATGAACAAACTTGTAGTGAACTACTTACTGCATATAAGGCCAGAGTGCAGAGGGAATGTGTGCTGAGAGTCATAAACTGCACAGAATGAACAAAACATCTGGATTAGCTGTTGTAGATACAACAGATGTGAGCATACCCAATATGCACTCCAATCCAAAATTCCAAGTAAAAACAAGCTAGACCAGAGAGTGTTGAGTAATTGGATATACTTTTTGTTTATAACTTACAGAAACAACTTAAATGATATAATATGTTCATCGTTCTTATACATTTGTTTTTGCGCGTGTTTTTTCAGCTTTTTTGTTCTTGGTCATGATATATGATGATATAAACTGTAAACACAGGACCAACAAAAATGACGCTCAAATCTTTATTAGTTTAGAAAGTGATGAAGATTCCTACAAAGACATTGTTAAAATTTTTTACATGTATTTTAAATCTAGGAAAATCAATAATTTGATCCAAATTAGTAGAAAAATGAAACTGAAAATGACTTCTGCATGGGGAGTCATGATGCATCATCTTGGGTTTGACTGTCGGAAGTCTCTCAGAGGATTTGGCAACATATTTCTCTCTTTGGGAGAGATACAAGTTAAAAGGATTTAAATTTACCAAACTTACAACACATTTTCAAAAGTTCTTATATACCTACTAGAAAAGAAACACACATTGTTATCAATGTTATCACTGAAAAAATAAAAACACAAAAATCATCATGAACAAGCTGAGAAATTTGAAGAGTATTACTTCCTGTAACCCCTGGAGACTTTGTTGGAGCCATGGGGATCTTGAGTCCACACACACCAGGTCTTATTCTTATTAGGAAGGCTGTAGGGTTACAAAGACAGGTTAAGGTATATAATTAGAGAAAAAAGAAAAAATCTTGATAATACAGAAAATACAGATGTTTTGTTAAAAGTATACTTCAACATTTTGGGAAACAGACTTTTTCTTGCAGAGAGTTGAATGAAAAGATTGATCCCTGTACAGTATATATGAAGCTAGAGTCAGAGGACCAGTCTGGCTTTTTACAAAGAAAAAAAAAAAAGTACCTCGAAAGCTCGCAAATTAAGACGCTTATAATCTGAAAAAAAGAAGAGTAAAAATTGGACTTTGGGTCTTACAGAGGCTAGCTGCTTCCAGTGTTTTGGCTAAGCTAAGCCAACCACCCCCAAGCTGTAGCTCATACTTGACATGCAGACATTAGCTAGCCTAGCTAACCCTCTCCTGGCTCCAGCTTCATATTTAGCACATATGAGTGCTTGGGAAACCCTGGTAGCCTAATGGTCAAGGTGCATACCACATAATGCAACATGTCCTGTCTCTCTCTACACTTTGACTGTCAAATAAGGGCAAAGTGACTTCCCAAAAAATACCTTCTTATTTAACTCTGCAAGAAAGCAAAAACATGTATTTCCCATCATTCTTGGTCTGCCCACTCATTATTGGCTTGGTAGGGCACACTGACACACCACAAACACAGACCATTAAATGAAACTTGTGTGAGTGTACTTCAGAGGAGGCTGGTCCATTGAGGCAGAGGATGTTGCTCCTCTATTTTTTGAGAGGCAACAGGGAGATCAAAATATAAAAAAGAGTATTTGGTTGAAATAAAACAATAACAAATCTCAGTATTATTAATAAAGTATTTTTTCTCTCTTCTTTGGAAAAAAATCCATTACTGAAATTCTGTTTAATATGCTTCAATGGTGACACCTGCAGGGCCGTAGGAGAAAGTGCAATGTGTGAAGTGGTGGGGGTGGGGAGCACAATTGGTGGAGGTCATGGATGTATTATATGAGCTCTTATAATACATCCATGGTGGAGGTGGAGGTGAGGGCAGGGGAGGATGGGTGCTTGCTGACCTCCGCAGGGTGGGACCTCTTACATTGGACTTACATTTTTTTCATGCTAATCTGTGATTGGCCAAAATGAAGCTCCAAGGGAGGACGTCCTTCCTTACCAATCAACAACCAGAATACAATATTGACATCTAGTTGTTACAATCACAGTCTCCAGATTTCATCTTTTTCTTCTTCTTTCCACTGTAAGGCAGAGTAGCAGCCTTCGATAACTCCTAGATAGCCAATGCAACAGCTGGCTTGTTGTAGCAGCCTGTAAGACTCTTTATACATCAATGGAAGAACTGTTAAGGACTGTTGTTAAGCTAACGGGATTGTTTGCTCTCGAATTTATATACTATGCTCTTGAATAAAGATAGGGAATAATCTCCATAACGGGAGAAATTATCTGGACTGTTCAGCACAGCAGCAGTGGGATGCTGCTGGGGAGGCTGGAGAGAAGCAACAGAGAAACAACAAAGAGAGTTAGCCTGTTTGTCATTGTTGCTGATGAGACTGCTTAAGCTGCAGCCATAACATTCTGTTAACTAACAAACAAGATGACCAACAGCTACAAATGGACGTTATGAATACTTCATCTCCATGAAAGAAAGAAGAGGTCAGATCCAGCTTCTCTCTCTGTCTCTTTGGTCACTATTGTCATCTCTGATGGTTAAATTTGGCTTTTTTGTGAATGCATCTCCTTAACAAGAATGTAGCAGAGATCATATCATGTGTTGTGGGTTATGTTAGTTTGCTTGTTGAAGTTACAGTGAGCTGTCTGAACTCATTCATTGGTTTTTAATTGAGTGGTTGTTCAGTCACCTGTTGATGTTGTGTGATTAGTGTGCAGGAGGTCTGGCTGCTTCTCACAGTTTCTTTAGTTCGTTTTAAGCTGAGCATATGTTGAGTAATAAGCTTAAAGTAACCAGAATAACAAGTGTTAGCTAGTGGTGTAATGGTCTTAGTTGATCCGTTATACCTACAGATCGCCACCCACAGTCTGGCAGGCATATGAACGGCGGATTAACTGAAACATTTCATTTAAGACAAAGTAAACAAACTGCTTTAAGTACAAGTCATGGGCAAGCAGCGTGTCACTAAGAGCAATGATCAAACCAGCATCTAATCAGAAACACAAACAAGGCGCCGAAAAGCACTACTCGCTTTTTTCGCTATTTCCAAATAGGTGACTTGTGTGAATCACTCAGATCCGAAGAGTTTTTAATTTGGGGGGAGGGGCTAAACTGTGTAGTCCTGACAACTACACAGTTAAGCCTAACTCTCTCTCTGTCTCTCTAAAGAGAGAGTGCGTGAGAGAGAGAAAGTAACGGTTTATTGTTGCTATGCCAACCGTGATGCGGTGGGACACACGACATAGCAGAGGACTGCACTGATTTCAGAGAGGCGACTTTTTGGACAACTGGAAATCATCCAAGGTTAACGCTTGCCTTTTCTATTGGCACATTTAAGCTTGATTATGAATTGTCAATGAACAGTAACTATAAAAATAACTAAGCTATAACGTTATATAGTTTGAGGGCTGCTGCCTTGTAGCCAGCTATGTCTTAGCTTGCTTCTGCCAACTGTTTGGCGGGCACACTCAAAACTGGCCCAGCAGAGGGTGAAAGTTAGCTAGAAGCAGTAGTGTAGTCTACATGATACGCAGGTACAATATAAGCCAAATATCACTGAAAGAGGTCAGTCAGTGTTTCCCACTGCATTTTATAGTCAGGGCGGCCGCCTTAACAACAATTACCATTTTGACATAATTAAACACAATTTTTGGTTATTGCTTAACCTCTGTATGCCTTTTATTGATCTGATGAGCATCTTAGATGTTGTCTGATTTAACATGTCTTTATTGTACTATGCATGTAAAAGAGAGATCCACCAATTACTGGTACACTTTGAAAAGTGCAATGAATGATGATGAAGATTGAGGAGAGAATATTGCACATTTGAAGACTTAGATAACAATTTACATGTTAACCTCTGTCTCCTTTTGAGTAACCCACTGAAGTTATTCTTGTCAGACTCGGTGCTATGCTTGCCACCCGCCGCCGCCAACTCTCTCTCTTTTTTCAGCTTTCCCTGTTTGCATCCCTGTCTAATGGTCCTGACGTTTGAGTTGTTTACCTGCTGTTTAATGTTAATTAGCATCTAGCTGCTAACTGACATTAGCAGTGAATGTTTGTTATCATCAAGTTTTGATGATGTGGACAGAGGCTGTTTCATTCACTACTGTGTTTAAAAGAGGAAGGCATCATACTTCATATTGTAATAACCGAGCACTCGATATTTTATATGTTTAATTTATTTTATTTAAACATTGGACATCTTAAATGTTGTTTTCATTTAAGACCGTGGGCAAAAGAAGAAAGAAAGAAATGTGTAATAATGAAATGTCTCCTGTCGTGGGTTCACTTTTGAACCGGGACACATGGTGGCGCAGACGACAAAACTCCAGTGTGGGTTTTTTTATTCACACGAAGTTCCAGAACCAAGTGACAAAAATATTTACAGTGCAGAGTGGGGGAAAAAAACAAGCAAAAGGGAAAAATATTTACAAGGCGCAAATCGGCAGCGCCAGCTCACCAGCTTTCTCATCCAAACAACTCTCTCCAACAACCCAACACCTTGAATGAGCCTTTTATCCCCTTAGCCCCTCCCCCGGGCAAACCAATTACCCCATTAGGGTAACAAAGGATCAATTTTAGGATCAAAACCCCCAAAAATGGCAATGAATGACATTCTTCACATTTTGTGTCACCTGGCACAATCGCCCTCCATACGGCTATGGCCAAATACCCCCAAACAACAAGGAATCACAAAATACCAATCAATGTTATGTCAAGTACATATTTATGGTTGCATCCGTGGTCACATGCTCCTCTTTGATGTGCTCCGAGCACTATTTAGGAGGTGACCCGGAAGTGCCTCAGTTTGGCGGTGAGAGCAGAGGCAGCAACAGGTGAGTGTGTATGGGAGTGTGTGTGTGTCGCGTCAGCGCTGAGTGTGCACCCTCAAACGCCTAGCGGGAAAAAAAAGTCCGGGCAGTTGGGAAAGTTTGTGGTAGTGCAGGACCGCGGGACACAAGTGCGGGCCTGCACGCAACAATTTATTTGGAGCATGGCTCCGCAGGATGTGTGGAGTTGCACCGAGAGAGAGAGAAACGCACGCCGGTTATGAGATGACGGAGCGGCGTTACCGTCGCCCCGTCACATAGCCATTACCAGTTACATGGAAATATTGAAACACCAGAGTATTTATGACAATAAAATTTAATAATTATTTGGACACCATTGGTCTGAATTTTTGAATTTCTTGAATTCCCGTCTTTGACTTTTTCAGTGGAATATTTCAAGTTGAGGTGTTTAAAAAAAGCTTTAATTTGCCCTGATTAAAGTTTAAAAATCAAAATCTCAAAAATCAAAAAAGTCAAATTTCTCATGTTGAATGTTTGATAGGTCAAATTCAAGATGAAAAGTTCAAATAATATATGTCACGAATATAACATTTTCAGTCATAAACTGCTTTTGTACTAAAGTATTTCTACTTTCTCCTGTTGATATTGCATTGTAATTCAGATAAAAGCCAGCTGCTTTTGGAATACAGTAGACTAAGAACAGTAAATCAACTTTTTAGGTGATTTTCTTGCTGTGCTAAAACCTTTTAAACAGCATAGTCAGCTGGGCCTTGAAACACAGAATGTGGTGAGCTGGATGCAGTGCAGCCACCGGCTCCTGTACATTTTCTATTAAGCATCAAATCCCTTGAGAAGAGCATGATGGGATACCCAGCGATGAGCGTCAGACAAGTTGAGTGAGGAGCAAAGTTCAAATAAACAAACTGTGACCTGGAAAGATGGGAAATTTGTGGTGGCACAAGACACCTGTCATATATTGTAAATAAATGATTGAATCCTTAAATAACGCACCAATCAGATGTAGCACCTGCATCAGACACCTGTTGGTAGTTCTCAGTGACATCACTGTGCTCAGAATGTTTTTGAATGTCAACCTTTGACCTCATTTCACTAATAATACATAACATTAAAATGTATCTTATATGAAAATGCAGTTTTTTTCATATCAATAAATATTTTATATTCAGGATGTTCAGTTACTGTTCAATGACTTTCATTGAATTTTAGTCATCTTAAAGACACTGATCAGCATTTTGGCAAATAGTTATTCCAATTATTTCCAATTCTACATAAAACCCAAACAAACTCCCCATACGATCACAAATAGTTGTTTTGTACAAATTAAAAACATGAGATACATGTTAATTTGTGAGCTTTACAGGTGTTGGCAGGTGGATTTTTCAGCATTGGAGAGTGTGTGCCATGCTAGCTGTTTTCCAGCAGTCTTTATACTATAAACTAGGCAGTGTTGGCTGTCAGTGGCTTTCCCAAACAGTGAATACAGCATATCAGTACAACAACGGCACCAAGACAATGTTTTTCAATGCTTGCTTTATTAGTTTATAAGATGTCATGATTTCTGCAAAGCCATTAGTAAAATATGTATTTTGAAATAGAGGAAATTAAACATTTCATCTTAGAAAGTAGAAAAATGTAACGGAAATTAGCACCAGCATTCTGTTCAGAAGGTCCATGATGCATCATCTTCATTTTGGTTGGTGAAGGCTTTTACACAAAGGGCTTACAAGTTATTCCTCTCTGTGGGGAGAAACAGTTAATTTCAGCTTGGAAAATTAAAAGTTCCACATTATAGAAATTAAGATTTTAACATATATGCTGCATTTAATATGAAGTCACGGAATAAAATTCTGTAATACCAAATAAGACAAGACACATTAAAACTTGTTAATAGTTTAGAGGTTGGGTGTGTTCCCTCAAACTGCACCTGACAATGTGTTATCAAATGAACAACATTAAGATTATTGTTGACTTTGGACAGTCTAAAAAAAGAAAACATCAATATAGAAATACAAAACCATCAAGATCAACAAGATTTCCTTGTTTAGGTTTCTTTCAGCTATGAATTTCAACTTAAACATGTGTTCTCCACACTTACCTTCTTTAACTTCTCAAGTCTTGCTTGGAGCCACCTGGCGTTTGGGTTCACACAGTATCTTTCGTCACTCTCAGTGATTAAGCTATAGGGTAAAAAAGACATATAAGAGAAAAAAAATGTATATTTCATATGACCAATTTGCCCCAATCCATGAAAACAGCAAATTAACTAAATGAACTTCCACCATGATTCCTAGGAGTGATTCTGAAAGTTCTTCACATTAAATCTGGTTCATCTGCTCATGATTAGCTTTGTAGTGAAAACTGATCAAACACAACACACCACAAATACAGATAGAAAATGAAGCTTGTGTGTCATTGAATACTTTCACTTACATGTAAGCATGTCTTTTACACTTTGTTCTGTTTTTCTTCTGTTCATAGCAGTTGTCAACACGCTCCCTGATGAGGCTCTTTGAGATTACAGTACAGCAGTCATACTGGATTTCTTTACGTGCCACAATTTGGAGATCAGTCACGGTAAACTGATGTTGCTCTACAACACAGCACATACAAACACAGAAAAACAGTAATATAGTAATAAGATACTGTAAACAAATTAGTGCTGCATAGACTTATATATGCCATTTAGCTGCATTTGTCATTTAGAAGAGCTCACCAATAAGCACTATGGTATGTGGGTTAAATAATCCAAAACTTACATCTTGCTAATGCATTAACCAATATGTCTAACGGATGTTTTGTTTTCCTCACTTTAACTTTATTCTCTTTGAGTTTCTCTTCCACAAGTAGAGTTCACACAGTAACCAAGAGATAAATATTTGGTTTTAGCTGTTAATGTCATAATATCCCATTTCTTTTCATCTGATACAATTTGATGTGATTTACTGTGATATCTGATAATAAAGTCTTTCATCAGCTATTCATGTTTGACTTAAATCTGAGTCTTAAAACATGCTATTTCATGGTCAGACAGTTTATAAGCATATCTTCAGTTCTCCTTCAAAAGCTACTTTACTCACTAGCAGTCAAAGCCACACTCACCTTGTCCAGGGAGAAAAAGCAGCATGATGAAACACATGCAAGTCAGTCCAAAGCCAGTAGAGAAAGCCATCCTGGGTCCAATATGGTCAACTAGTGTGTAAAGTAAAGATCTGATAATAATGAACCATGAAACTCTTCTACTGTCCAGTCACACAGCTGTTAATCTCTGACTTTCTAGACAAACAGTTTTTGGAATAAAGGCAGCAAAAAGGAGGAAACACACACCCCTTATTGTTCATGTAGAGATGAACGCAACACCAGGTGTCTTTGTGACTGGCTGCTCAATGATCCTCCCCAAAACAATTTCAGTAACGCTGTGACATATTGAAATGACAGACAAAAAATGTTTATTAAAGTTCAAACCATGACCTTTATTGTCAAGCCACAAGTTGAACCACACACTTAGCTAGCTATACAAAATTAGATTTGCCTCTAACTACATAAGCATTTCTTTGTGGCAAGAGACAATGATCTTTTCCTGTTATTCTTCTCATGTTATCCAGTATGTTTGGGATGTGGTGAAATATTCACACCCTTCCAAAAGTCCTCTGCAGAAATTTGATTCTGATTTGTCTTTGGATTGATTGAAATGTATTTATTGGGACCATGTACAGTGTTTAACATTTGACATAGTGCACCAGTTAGCTTAACTTAACTCAGCTTAACTTTGCTTCCACTCCACTACATTTCAGATGGAAATATTGTACTTTCTACTCCACTACATTTATTTAACAACTTAAGTTACTTTTCAGATGAAGATTTGACACAATGGATAATATAACAAACTTTAAAAATACAACACATTGTTAAAGATGAAACCAGTGGTTTCCAGCCTTTTTGGCTTTTGATGTCTTACTAAAAGCAGTGTGTAGTCGGGGTCACATTTCAGTCTATGAGTTGTTAACAGCTCCACCAAATAGTGATTTTTCCCTCTAAACTTCTCACATGCGTTAATTTCAGTAAATGATAAAATGAAAACAGTTTCCTGTATCAGAACTTTGTTTTTTCTTCTTTCCTCACCCATTAATCATCTCAAGACCCCTCAGATTTATCTGGTGACTCTTTTGAGGAGCTCAACCCTTAGGTTGGGAACCACTGGACTAAATTAGCTGACTGTAGCATGTTGCAGTATTAATAAACTGGTAATGACATATATATTGTAGGATAATGTCCCTGCATGTTTTGAAGGCAGACAGCACAAGCCTCAAACAACAGACCAGCTCTTTCTTCAACACTCAAGGAATACTGGCCCACAAATTTAGAGCCAGAACCAGACCATCTAAACAACCTCCTGCAAACAAAAGGATCAGATAAGGAACCCCCTTCTCCTGCATGGTCACCAAACCAGACCACTGACCCAAACCATCTTTGATCTTTCAAGCTACAAGAGCCAGAAAGATAGGAAGACCAATTCACACCCCATTGAGAGCACCGTTTTGATAAGAAATCTCCACCTGAGAGCCCGTTAAACACAGAGACGAACTGGCACCAAACTTCAAACCCACAGTGGAATTCTCAGGACTTGAGTGACCAACCCAAGTACTGATCACTGGGTAAACCAGCATAAGGCACAAGACATGCTGTGCAATATGCCATTCCCCAGTAACACATATACACACACACACACACTTTCAATGGCATGGACCTCTGCTGTTTGCAGTCAGATCATGGAGAACAAAGGACTGTAAAAAACCCATGGACTTACAAAAGTAGTTTTAGACCTTGTGTAAGGATAATTGTTGTTTTATGTTAGTATGTGTGTATATCATAGTATGTGTTGTTACAACATACTTTAGTTTGACTTTTCTTACATTGCCTTTAAGACAGGACATGTACCATTAACATAATCCCATCATACATGACAACCCTATCATGTTTAGTACCATTCTGCTTGTTTCATTGCCAGAATGCTAAAGCTACTATCCAAAGTACAAAATTAGGAATCATGCAATTGTCAAATTTTAAGTTCTTTGTCTAATGGAGTATCCTTATTCAGGAACTGTACCTGCCTGTCCTTGAACAGGGGGGGACTGACTTTGCTCCCCCAGAACTCTGAGCCTTAAAACAGTGTCTTATCTGAGACTGTGCATGTTTTTGTGTTGTGTGTTTGGTCCTTGCTGTTTTGCTGCTTTCAGGCAGCTGTTTTAGGTGGCTCTTGATGCTGCTTGCTGGTCCTTCTTGCTTTCCGCCATGCCGGTGGAAAGCTTGCAGTTTGCTGGTCTGAAGATGTGACTCAGAGCATCTCTTGAATCTGGAGCCATGAGTTGAGGGTCAAGCCTATGAGAGCATAAACCAGGAGCTCTCTCCCAATGGGAACTTTTCAAGTACGTACCGGTCAACTCACTCATCCCCACCAGATCCAGACTCCATCTCTTCACACCAGCACAATGGACTCCATTCTCAACAAGAAGCTACCCCAGGGAGCAAGCAAGTATTCATACAAACCTCTGTCAACTTGCTTAAACCCGGGTGGTTTCATGACTGGTAATCTCAATTGGCAATTAGGAACTAAGCTGTGGTACCGTTGATTTGACTTGCTGCTTCTCAGGTAACAGTCATCTCATCTGTTTGTCAGGTTTCTCCTTCAAACCACACCATAGATAAATCTGCATCATGCATTTTGAACTTTCACCAGCCATAGCCTTGTGTACCAGTTTCCCTTTCCCTTTTGTGTCTTGTTTGTAGAATGTTGTAGTGTTAAGTACTTGTAGCTGTAGTATTAGTAATAAATGTGTGTTTAACTAGAGTGAACTTGTTAGTGTTTTATTGTGCTTGCATTTCAGTCACTTAACCCTAAAAGACCTATACCCTTGCAAAATCATTAGTACGATTAATAACAATAATAATTCTAATAGACCTCTCTTGTGTGCCCAACAAGGAAGGCTATTTCCCTGTTATTACACATACTCTAATATGAGTTATGTCACTGGACAAATTTTATGTTGAAGTTGTGCACAATAATAATTCATAATTCCCCATAACATCATAAAGATATTTGAGAGCACAAATATCAGTCATCGGGAAAAAATTAGTAATTTTACCTTAATAATTTTAGTACTTTTACTTCAGTAGGATTTTCTATTCAAGATTTTTACTTGTAATGGAGTATGTTTACATTGCTGCATTGCTACTTTTACTGAAGTAAAGGATCTGAGTAGTTCTTCCACCACTGCCTGTAACCAAGAGTTCACTACTGTATAATCCAATTTGTTTTATAGAATACGTTTCATCTAGAGATAAAACTGGAGTGATAAAGACTATGATCTGAATGAAATTCAATCTGTGCGTTTTCAAACACTATTTTACACTCAGTTTAGTCTCCAATCCTCAGGAGCCCTTCAAAACTAGTCAGTAGGAGTCAAAGCCACATTCACCTTGTTCAGGGAAGATCAGCAGTGTGATGAAACACATGACAGACAGTCCATAGCGAACTGAGAAAGGCATCCTGGGTCCAGGTGTGTCTCTGTACAGTAGCACATCTGGTAAAAGTGAATGATGGAGAGTCTGTTTGTTATCACTCACTTGATTGAATCCACCACCAGAGTCACAGAGGATGAATGTTAGAGCTCTGACTTCTAAAAGAACAAGCACACCCTCTTTCAAGAAAAAGATGAGCACCATCTGTTCTTTGACTGTTAACTCAGTGTTCAAGTTGCAACTTCAAAAAACATTTTCAAGTTTTTCAAATTCAATTACTCACATTTGGATGTAAAATTTCAAGTAAAAAAAAAAAGTTGCTCAAATGATATCAGTCAAATTCAGAAATTGAAATTGAAGATGTAATGAAGTGATCATAATTCATACTGCTTATGTATTGAACTCTTAAAGATCACCTCCAGATATGTTTGAAGACATATGGATATACTTACTTTGTATAATAATATTTTTGACTGGACTTTAAAGTATAGTGAGATGGACTTGAGGATGAACAAACTTGTAGTGAACTACTTACTGCATATAAGGCCAGAGTGCAGAGGGAATGTGTGCTGAGAGTCATAAACTGCACAGAATGAACTAAACATCTGGATTAGCCATTGTAGATACAACAGATGTGAGCATACCCAATATGCACTCCAATCCAAAATTGTGAGAGTGTTGAGTAATCTAATATGTTTTTACTTATACTTACAGAAACAACATAAATTGCATAATATGTTCATCATGGTTATACATTTGTTTTCACTCTTTGTTCAGCTTTTTTATTCTTGGTCATGATATATGATGATATAAACTCTAAACACAGGACCAATAAAAATGATGGTCAAATCTTTATTAGTTTAGAAAATGTTGAGTCCTACAAAGACATTGTTAATTTTTTTTTATATTTATTTTAAATCTAGGAAAATCAATAATTTGATCCAAATTAGTAGAAAAATGAAACATAAAATGACTTCTGCGTAGGGAGTCATGATGCATCATCTTGGGTGTGACTGTCGAAAGTCTCTGAGGATTTGGCAACATATTTCTCTCTGTGGGAGAGATACAAGTTAGAAGGATTGAAATTTACCAAACTTACGCCACATTCTTAAAAGTTCTTATATACCTACAAGAAAAGAAACAGTGTTATCAGTATTATCACTGAAAAAAATAAAAACAAAAATCATCATGAACAAGCTGCGAAATTTGAAAAGTCTCCAGACTTACTTCCTGCAACCTCTTGAGTCTTTGTTGAGGCCATAGGGATCTTGAGTCCATACACACCAGACCTTATTCGTATTAATAAGGCTGTAGGGTTACAAAGACAGGTTAAGGTATATAAAAAGAGAGAACAGAAAAAATCTTAATCCTACAGAAAATACAGATGTTTTGTTAAAAGTATACTTTGACATTTTGGGAAAGAGTTGAATGAAAAGATTGATACCTGTACAGTATATATGAAGCTAGAGTCAGAAGACTAGTCTGTTTTTCAACAAAGGTAAAGAAAAAAGTACCTTGAAAGCTCACAACTTAAGATGTTGTTTATAATCTGCCAAAAAAACAAAATGTAAAACTTGGACTTTGGGTCTTACAGAGGCTAGCTGATTCCAGTTTTCTCAGGTGTAGCCCATACTTGACATGCAGACATTAGCTAGCCTAGCTAACCCTCTCCTGTCTCCAGCTTCATATTTAGCACATATGAGTGCTTGGGAAACCCTGGAAGCTTAATGGTCAAGGTGCATACCACATAATTCAACATGTCCTGTCTCTCTACACTTTGACTGTCAAATAAAGGCAAAGTGACTTCCCAAAAAATACATGCTAACCTTCTTATTTAACAAAGACATGTATTTCCCATCATCATTCTGCCCACTCATTATTGGCTTGGTAGACAATACTGACACCCCACAAACAAAGATTAATAAATGAAGCTTGTGTGACTGTACTTTTTCTTTCCTATAAGCATGTATTTTACAGTTATCAAATGTGTTTTCCTTCTGTTCAAAGCAGGCATTGACAGGTTATTTAATGGTGTTTCAGGCCTTTGTACAGCAGGAGGGAATGACATGTCCTGAACTTCATTGCCCCGGACTGTAACATTGAGGACACATGTCAATGCAGGATACATATATAACAGTGAGTCAAATTTATTTGATCTATATGATACAATGTTTTCTTATCCTATATAGATAAAGCTACACTCAGCTTGTGCAAAAAGGAAAAGCAGTGTGGTTAAACATGACAGACTTCCAAAGCTAACAGAGGAAGGCATCCTGTGTCCCAGTATGTGTCTCTGTACAGTAGAAACCTGGTGAAAGTGAGTGATGAAGAGCTGCTTCTACAGTAAAGCAGTGACTTGTGGGAAAAAAATCATTGCTACATAGAACACACCCCTCTTTCTGAGAAAGGGGAACACTGCTGTCTTTCTGAGTAGTTACTCAATGATTCTGACAACATGTTTCTTGCCTAAAGGGATTACAAATATGTAAGCAGATATGTTGTCTTCAGTTCTGGTGTGACGTGTTGATGTTGCTATGAGACCAAAAATATTTCAATGTTAAAACCACAAATGAGGAAAGAAAGAAATGTCTAATAATGAAATGTAGCCGTTACTGGTTACATGGAAATATTGAAACACCACAGTATTTGTAGCTATAAAATCTAATAATTAATTATTTTGACACCATTGTTCTGAATTTATGTGGTTTGAATTCCCCTCTTTGACTTTTTCAGTGGAATATTTCAAGTTGAGGTTTTTCAAAAAAGCTTTAATTTGCCCCAATTAAAGTTTAGATCTATAAAAAAAATCAAGTTTCTCATGTTGAATGTTTGATATGTCAAATTCAAGATGAAAAGTTCAAATAAGGTCAGAATATCAGTAAAACTCACCATGAATATAACATTATCAGTCATAGACTGATTTTGTACTAAAGTATTTCTACTTTCACCTGTTGATATTACATTCTAATTCTGATAAAAGCTGCTTTTGGAATACAGTAGACTAAGAACAGCAAATAATAATCAGCTGGGCCTTGAAACACAGAATGTGGTGAGCTGGATGCAGTGCAGCCACCGACTCCTATACATTTTCAATTAAGCAGCAAATCCCTCGAGAGGAGCATGATGGGATACCCAGCGATGAGGTAGCTCATATGAAAATGCAGTTTTGTCATATCAATAAATATTTTATAATCAGGATGTTCAGTTACTGTTCAATGACTTTCATTGTCTTCTTTGGTGAAAAAACATGAATTTTAGTCATCTTAAAGACACTGATCAACATTTTGGGAAATACAGTTTTTCAAATTCTTTCCAACCATAACAAACTCCCCATACGATCACAAATAGTTGTTTTGTACAAATTAAAAACATGAGATACATGGAGAGTGGAGAGTGTGCCATGCTAGCTGTTTCCCAGCAGTCTTTATACTATAAACTAAGCAGTGTTGGCTGTAACTTCACCCTACAGACATGAGAGTAACTCTCAGCTACAAAGTAAATAAGTGGATTTCACAAACTGTGAATACAGCATTTCAGCATTTTCAATGATTCCTTTATTAGTTTAACATGTCATGATTTCTGCAAAGCCATTAGTAAAATATGTATTTAGAAATAGAGGAAATGAAACATTTTATCTTAGATAGTATAAAGAATTTAACAGAAATTAGCGCCAGCATTCTGCTCAGAAGGTCATGATGCATCATCCTCATTTTGGTTGGTGAAGGCTTTACACAAGAGGCTTACAAGTTATTCCTCTCTGTGGAGAGAAACATTTCACTTCAGTTTGGAAAGTTAAAAGTTCCACATTATAGAAATTAAGATTTTCACATATATGCTGCATTTGATTTGAGGTCATGGAATAAAATTCTATAATACCAAATAAGACAACACACATTAAAACCTAATAGTTTAGAGGTTGGGTGTGTTCCCTCAAACTGCACCTGACAATGTGTTATCAAATGAACAACATCCTTAAGATTATTGTTGACTTTGGACACTCTAAAAAAATGAAAACATCAATATAGAAATACAAAACCATCAAGACCAACAAGATTTCCTTGTTTAGGTTTCGTTCAGCTATAAATTTCAACTTAAACATGTGTTCCCCACACTTACCTTCTTTAACTTCTCAAGTCTTGTTTGGAGCCACCAGGCGTTTGGGTTCACACAGTATGTGTTCTTACTCTCACCGACAAAGCTGTAGAAACAAAAAGAAAAAAAAACATACGAGAAAAAAATGTATATTTCATACGACCAATTTGCCCCAAGCCTTTAAAAGCATATTATTATTAATATTTCTTAATTTGTTGCTAATTTGCTAATTTGTTAAGTTAAATGAAAAGAATCGATGCCACTTTCATGTCTGTGCAATAAATATATTTCAAAAGCTGAGAGATGATTAGCTTAGCTTAGCATAAATACTGGAGGTGGGGAGAAACAGCTAGCCTGACTAGCTGAATGTTGTGTTGAGTGCATTTTCTTTCTCATCAAATATTTCCAAAGCTGGAACCTGTATTATTTACATCTGTTTATACTTACAAGCAGTCTCATTCCTCACTGTCTGTCAGTGAAATAGCTTAAAAGCAATGAGAGGATTGTACATTGTGTCAAATGAGGACCTGTTCTTGAAAACATTGCTCCACAGAGCAGGACTAAAACTTATATGAACACAGTCCTGGTCCTCCTGGCTGGATAGGCTACTGAATCTCAACTATAGAGAGCTTATGTTCACATGGTGCATTTCCCAAGACTGTGTGACATTGTAGAAGTAACTTTAATACTGGGAAAATGAGGTGACTGGAGGTGTAATTAAAGGGGAACTGGACAGTAGAAGACAAGATGCAATACAGTTTGCAACACAGTGCTCGGTTTGCAACATGTACCTCAGAAATATGTACAAGATGCAGAAATAATATAGAAAATGTAAAAGCAGTGCAGTTGAGTGGCTTTGTTTACAGACTATGAAGAATGAATAGTGTGTATATACAGTATTGTAAAGGTGTCGTCCTCTAAATTAACTAAATGAACTTCCACCATGATTCCTCGGAGTGATTCTGAAAGTTCTTCACATTAAATCTGGTTCATCTGCTCATGATTAGTCCTGTCAAATACAGATAGAAAATGAAGCTTGTGTGTCATTGAATACTTTCACTTACAGAAAAGCATGTATTTGACACAACGAGTGATCTCTCTCCTGTACGTAGCAGGTGTCGACACGCTCCCTGATGAGGCCCTTTGAGGTTTCAGAACAGCAGCCAACCGTGACGCGACGTTGCCCTACAACACAGCACATACAGACACAGGAAAACAGTAATAAAGCAACAAGATACTGTAAATAAATTAGTGCTGCATAGACTTACAAATGCCATTTAACTGCATTTGTCATTTATACGAGCTCACCAATAAGCACTATGATATGTGGGTTAAATAATCCAAAACTTACATCTTGCTAATGCATTAACCAATATGTCTAAATGATGTTTTGTTTTCCTCACTTTAACTTTATTCTCTTTGAGTTCCTCTTCCACAAGTAGAGTTCACACAGTAACCAAGAGATAAATATTTGGTTTTAGCTGTTTATATCATAATATCCAATTTCTTTTCATCTGGTACAATTTGATGTGATTTACAGTGATAACTGATAATAAAGTCTCTCATCAGCTATTCATGTTTGACTTCAATCTGTGTCTTAAAACATGCTATTTCATGGTCAGACAGTTTATAAGCATATCTTCAGTTCTCTTTCAAAAGCTGATTTACTCACTAGCAGTCAAAGCCACACTCACCTTGTCCAGGGACAAAAAGCAGCATGATGAAACACATGCAAGTCAGTCCAAAGCCAGTAAAGAAAGTCATCCTGGGTCCAATATGGTCAACTAGTGTGTAAAGTAAAGATCTGATAATAATTAACCATAAAACTCTTCTACTGTCCAGTCACAGAGCAGTTAATCTCTGACTTTCTAGACCAACAGTTTTTGGTATAAATACAGCAAAAAGGAGGAAACACACACCCCTTATTGCTCATGTAGAGATAAATGCAACACTAGGTGTCTTTGTGACTGGCTGCTCAATGTTCTTCCCTAAAACAACTTCAGTAACATTGTGACATATTGACATGAAAGACAAAAAATGTTTAGTTTTAATGTTTTAAGTTCAAACCATGACCTTTATTGTAAAGCCACAAAGTGAACCACACACTTAGCTAGCTATACAAAGTGAGATTTGTGGAAAACGCATACAAATACACAGACACATGTGGACAACAGGTTACGCTGGTTCTATCAGTCCAACACGGAGAAAAAAGAAAAACTACAACAACTCTAACTCCCAAATCTAAAACCGCAAATGTCTGGATCAGAAGATCCCAGTGTGATACACAAAAAGCAGGTGGAGAAAAGAACAGAAATTCCTGATGTACCAGTAATTTGGACCTTTTTTGTAAAGAATCCAACAATACAATAGTCATTGTCATTTTTAGACTTAAAGTGTATTAAATCAGAAACACACTGCTAACTGGTACTAACCTGGTATTTAACTTAACATGATTCACTTGTATAGCTGCCTTTGTGATTAGGATTTACTGTAAGCCATGACACCGCAGCATCACTCACACACTCCTGCTAATTCTGACATATGATGAGGGGGAAAGCTGTAAAATGACAGCATATGTCAAGTCCAGGTAAAGATCATTAAGACTACAGGTGTTAAAGCATTCCAGCCCCATCCCATCACTGCCTGTGAGAATGTAAACACAAGATGAACACCATAAACATCACCAGACTGCCATTTACTGCAGGGCTATTGTATTATGTGATGTTTCTGTATTTTTGTCTAACCTCTTGACTCTGTACTGCCATAGTATCAGAATCACTGTGTGACTTCTAAATTAAAAAGGACGGTTACAGTTGGAACTGTTGAAAAAAACAAAACAAAAAACAGGACTGATTCATACCTAAATGATTACCTTTAGCACCATTTAACATATGTAATTTAATTTAAAAAAAAGGACCCTAGACAGCCCTAAAAGTGGACATGTGGCCAGATGGATTGTACTGTAAGATTATTTTAAGTAACATTTAGTGATGAGAAAACAGATCATTTTTGTGTTCCCAGGAGTTGCTGATTTGTTCCATGTCTCTATGCGAACACTACAATACATGACATGACCATCAGTATAAAAAACTTGTCTGCGGGGAGTTGTTATAACAGCACAAAACTCAGTAGTGGATTGAACTCAAATTTGTATGAGCGATTTTTAAAAGCAAGGATATTATAGAACTTTTGACAAAGTACATTTTTAGTCTTCACTCGTTTATAATGTGTTTTGTTTTTCTCGCATTTAACTGCCTAAATCTACTCATTTTGAATCCAAAAATTGAACTGAGTCAACTGATAGTGTCAGAAAATCCCAATATTTGAGAACCTCATTGACAGTAGGTGTAGGAAGCTGCCTTGTGGAGTACAGTTGGGAGAATTTCTCCGTTCTCCACCAGAAAACTGCCACTTAGCTTTACAGCTGCTTTAAATGGGATATACATAAGAATTTTAGTAGAAAACATTAAAAATTTAACAAATTATCAATAGAATGTGAAGAGGTAACAGTTTTGACATTGTGTTGTAGAGATACAGTCTCCTGAAGTCAGCATGCTAACCAGCTAGCCCCAGCCTGGGTGTTTTGTCTCACAATACCACTTTGTCCCTCAAGGGGCGATTGTGAGTCACTGTAGCGTCCAGTCTGCCCTCAGTCCAACATGAGAGGGCAGCACTACTTCTTCTTCTAGATTAGATTTATTAAAGCAAACGTTAGCACTGAATTGATATTGCTATCATACTTAGTCCATATCCCAGTAACTTTGTTTGCTAACAGATAACTGATAAAGCACTATTGATTTTGTGCTAACATAGTATTTCTGGTGATATGCTGCCCCTAAATGGTTTGGAATGTGAAGTATGAATCTGAGGTGGCCAATTCTTACATATAGCACCTTTTGCTAAGTTTTAAATTAGCATCACACACTGGCTCTACCCAGGGTACACAGTAGTGGTTTGGGTGTGTGACAGTTAACCATAAAAATATTTCTTTCATGTTTGTTTGAAACAAAAGGACACAGCAGACGAACAGATCCAGAAGGGAGAAGGAGGGGTTTCCTGATCTCTAGCGGGAGGAGTTGGAACTGGAGCGCGACCGGTGACGACGACGGCCGGGTGATCGAGACCTGCGACGCACCGGAGAGCGTCGTCGCGGAGACCGTGATCTAGGAGAGAAGATTACAGAGTGAGGGCAAGACAAAGGTAGAAGAAATAGTAAAAGCAAAAATGACTACATAAGTTTTGTTGTTATTTTTTTTTTTATCTTAGAGTTTGAATGTCATAGTGACAAGTAAATGACAAGTAAATATAGACTTTATTACAACACAGAGCAGCAGTGATGTGTGGGATAATCTAGGGTTGCACTGATAGGACTTTTTCAGTCCTGATACTGATACATGGGTTTTGGGTACTGGACAATACCAAGTACTGATCCAATTTAATTAATTAAATTAATTAAAAAGTTGAATGTCTCAGGCCTGACTTAAACATTGCTTTCCTAACTCTGTAAAACAAATTATAACAAATAAATACACAGATATAAATTTACTGAATTGTTATTTATTAAAATAATGGTATTCCATACTAGTTCACCCCATCTTCACCGCTATCTTAGTCAGTGTTGGACTGATATCAGTATCTGCATCTCTAGGATAATCTACATGAACTGTTTTCTAAATGCACCGCCGTTTCTCCAGCACTGGCACTCATCACATGCTGACTTACCTTCTCCTCATTCGAGGTGGAGTGCGTCGCCACATGGGAGGTGGAGGAGGCATCCTGCGAGGAGGAGACAGCCTGCGAGGTGGAGGGCGCACTGTAGGAGCCAATACAGCTGTGACTGTGATCTCCTGACCATCAATCTGACCTGGAAAAAAAAAAACAGGTAAAGAACAATCAAAAATAAATCACATTCATTTCAAGACATTCATAAAAGTGTCACTCTAGTCTCTTCTACACTACACTACACTTACCTCCATCCATGTGTTTAAGCGCCTTCTCTGCCTCCTCCGGGGTCTCAAACTCTACGTAAGCGTAGCCTTTGGACAGGTGAGGGTGGACGCGGTTCATGGGCATGTCAATCATCTTGATCTTGCCATAGGTGGAGAAGATCTCTTGGATGTGTTCCTTCAAAAGGCACAACAAGAGATTACGTTTTATCCAGAGTGTCATTTCTTTTTACTGTGAGTGGAATATAAATTAAGCTGGACTAACAGCTTTAGGTAGATTTCAGTTACAACAGTCCCAATAGAATATTACAAATGTAACGTTCTATAAACAAAAGCTACTCACATAGGATAAAAAAATAAATGTAGCCTATGTTAAGAGCAGCAGTTAGGCCTAATGTGAATCAGCCCCATTTAAAACCACATTATTTTACAACTCCTATAATATTGCAGCATCTTGCAGATATTGCACAGACACATGTTGCAAACCATGTGCTGTTGTTCACCACTGTATGTATCTTCTCTTCTGTTCTCATGTATCCTTATGTTCCCAACATGAAGGGGAGAAACGATTAAGATTTAAGACTTAATAAAACATTTACCTGTTGTAATGAAGTTAATCAAGAAGAGATTTGTAGCTCTACTTGAATACTGGCAAAGTTCACAGTTATTCCGTGTGTTAAGAAAGTTCATTTAAGGCTCTCACTGCTCGTCCTAAAAAGTTCTGAGAATTTTTTGGCCAATGATATCCTGCTTTGAGAAGCTTAATAAAAAAAATTAAAACGGTCCCACAAAAGGTTTTCAAGCACTCTAATAATTAGGCAACAGGATGAAGATATAAACATTATTGCATGATTCAAGTAACAAAGCTGCGTTATTTGTTTTGTTTTTTTTTATAGAATTGCTCATGCATGTAAACACTTGACTCATTTCTTTTAGACTTTTAATCACGTTCCTGGACAAACAAGAAGCCTGAAATCATCACACAACAGTCCCTGTATTTTCATCTTTCATCTCTTTTACTGTGTCACTAATTGTTTTTATATTGGCTCCCTTCCATACAATGAGCAACAGGCTTTGAAATACACTTTTATTGGTTTGGGCTTCCTGAGGAGCTGTGATCATAAGATAATTAAAAAAAGGAAAACATTCATTTACAAAAAATGTTGTTTCCTAATCCTTGAAATTTGATTTAGGGCCTGTTGCCAAATGTTTCATGTGTTTCATGTTTGGGTCAGGTAGTTATGCAGTGTAGAGCACTACTACTGTAAACAGTTTAAATTATAATCCAGCACTGTAAACCCACAGCGATGTGTTCTGAAGTCAGTAGCGTGGCTGAGTATTTACCTTGATGACATTTCTGGTCAGCCGGCCCAGGTAGACCTTAGTGGGTTTAGGGGTGGGACTCCTCCGTCGTCGGTCCCGGTCATCCTTCTTTGCTGATTTTGACCTGCAGTTAGTAACACAGTAAGTTTGTATTCCCTCATTACAATAATTACCAGTATGTCCTGGATGTTGTGTGTGAGAGTAAATAAGGTTCACTACTCGCTTCATTTTTCAAACTATTTCATACTATTTCCATACTTTGAGCGTGAGCGTCGTCTGTTGTTGTGGCGCTGCCGGCTGGGGCTCGGCGAGGATGATGAGGAGGAGGAGGAAGAGGAGCGGGAGCTGGAAGAGCCAGAGTGGCTGGAGGCAGAAGAGCTGGAGCCGCTGGAGGAGCCCGAGCTGGAACCTGAGCTGCTGCTGGAGCTGGAGCTGGACCTAAACGACAGCAGCAGGTTTCAGGATGGGAAGAACTGGCTGAACTGATCTGGGACTTTGAACTTTAAGTGTTTATCTTTCTCTATACAAAGTAAATACAGCGTATAGAAGACAATATAGAACAGATTGATAACCCATTGTCGAAATTCGGCCCCTTTTTCTTTTCATTGAATGTTAAATAAATATAGAATAATATAGAAAATGGGGACAAAGAACAAGCTCAATAGAACATGACAGCATCCAGATTTAATTTCCAAAGACCAGGCTCTGACCTGCTGCTCCCGCTGGAAGCACTACGTCGTGAACGGTTCTTCTCTCTGCCGCGGTCTTTGTCAGCTCCTTCTTTTGTTCCTGATTTCTCTTTACCTCGTTGTTTACTCTTTTCATCCTCCTTCCTCTTTGTTGGTGAAGGCGCCCTGTTGAAGGGGAAGAAAACTAGAATTAGCCTTTAAGACACTAGATATCACTTGGCTGAGATGAAATCTGACTGTTTCACAATATCCAAAAATAAATGTGTAAGTGTCTATTGTATTTTGTTAGAGGTATAACTAGCAATATTATTGTTCTTACTATTTTTCTATTTCACAGCAATCATTTTGACCACATGTGCGTAGGCGGTTTGGGATTTTACTTCAAAAATCGACTGATTAAATCATAAATCAATTAAATAAATTCATCTGTCAATGTTAAGATATGATGTTGCAATCAAGTTGCTAACTGGCATATACATGTACATGTATGATAGTGAAAATACAATATCGATCAATAAAATATAATTTTTTAACACAAAATACAAACGGAAGTTAGGGTTGTTTTCCCGACATGGGCATGCTGTGAAACCCAAGATGGTCCAACATGTTGTTAATACCAAGGCTGCGTAATTAATAGTGAATAATCATACGTCATAACATTCATTTGAATACATTACTATGAAACACTCCGGACATTTAATATATTCACCTACTGATAATTCGTTCTAGTGCCCACTGAAAAACCTATCTCGAAATACATATGCAGAGTTATCAAGTATATTGTCAACTCGGAGCGAATGAACACTTAACGTTAACACATTTTAATGCTAGTTAGCTTGACACACACTCGTGCAGGTTAGCTGGTTAGTTATATAAGCCTCATTTGTTCTGCAGAAAGTGAGATACGTGTGTGTTTACAACACAAATATTGTACTTATTACGACATTATTTCGTTGCTACTTATTGGACACACATACATATTCTTTTAACAAAGGCTAATAGAAATCTAGCCGTTTACTTACATCTTTTCGCCTATGTGACAGACAAGCACAGCCTCACAAAGATGACGTATTGTTGTAGTTCGGTGTAAACCAATCAAAACACGAAACGCACACGGGCAGAGACAAACGAAATATGTAGGAAATGTTCCCTTTTTGTGGACTGTCAGGACAATAGTGCTCTACTGAACGGGCTAGTTATGTAGTCCTGTTGATTAAAAAGTTGATTGATATTAGTTGAACGCACAAACACAGCCACAACATCGCCGTTAGAACGCTTTAATTACGCAGGACGGCCATGTGATGCAGTTTTCTCGCTTTAGTATCTGGATCACTGATTTGCAAGTTGCCTGGCAAGCCTTACTGAGGGAATTAATTTCACGACAATAAAAAACCGTTTCAGTAGAATATCCATTCATCTACCTTTTTAAGTAACTTGGTTACAAATGAGCAAAGAAATTTACAATATACCGTATTTTATTAAATAGAAAAGTTATTGTTTCAGTTTAAGCTAGCAAGGACTAACTGTAGTGCTCTTAAGGAGTGACAGGTGATAGCACACACACAGAGAGAGAGGGGGAAGGTCACAATCGTTTGCTTTTCCTGTGGGACTGACTGCCATGCTACAGATGAACTCTACGGGAGAGACTGAGGCAGAGGACACCAGCACACCCTCCAGCAGCACCAGAATTCTTGCTTTGACTGTATGCTCTGCTGCCATCGGAGGCACCTTCCAGTATGGGTACAACATCTCAGTCATTAATGCTCCCACCAACCACATCCAGGGTTTCATTAATGATACCTATATGGAGCGCTGGGGCACAGGCTTGGACACACCCCGGTTGACCCTAGCTTGGACTATTATCGTATCAGCCTTCTCACTGGGAGGTTTGCTGGGGGCCCTAATAGCAGGGCCTATGGCAGTCCGCTTTGGGAGGAAGAACTCGCTGCTTCTGAACAACTCCTTTCTGTTTGTTGGTGCTGTGTTTGTGCTAACGTGCAGGGTGGCAAAATCATTTGAGATGATCATCCTCGCTCGATTTCTAGTGGGGATTAACTCAGGTGTCAGTATGAACGTCCAGCCTATGTACTTTGGGGAAAGCGCCCCCAAACACCTCCGAGGTGCTGTGGCGTTTTCCTCTGCTGTTTTCACCGCATTTGGGATTTTCTTGGGTCAGGTTGTGGGACTCACTGAGTTGTTGGGAACAGAGCCTCTTTGGCCCTACTTACTAGCCAGTAACTCTTTGCCAGGGTTGATCCAGCTGCTTACCCTACCCTGGTTCCCTGAAAGCCCGAGATACCTTCTCATTGACCGGGGAGACAGGGAGGCATGTGTCCGTGCACTTGGGAGACTCCGTGGCGGGGAGGCTCCTGTCTTGGAGATGGAAGAGATGCTTCAGGAGCAGCAACAGCAAAAGTCCATGGCCTTAAATTCTGGATGTGCAGCATCTGCCAAGACACCATGGTCTCTTTTTAAGGATCGTGACCTGCGATCCCAACTCAGAACGGTCATGGCTGCTAGTAGTGCTATGATGCTCTGCGGCAATGACTCCTTCTACTTCTATGCTTCCTACATCTTTCTCGAGGCAGGGATCCCTCCAGAGAAAATCCAGTACGCCACTATTGGCACTGGGGCAAGTGAGCTTACTGCGTCTATACTGAGTAACCTCCTGATTGAACGAGTGGGCCGCAAGTATCTTCTCGTTGGAGGATACAGTCTTATGTCTTGCTGGACTGTAGTCTTCACTGTAGCTCTCACACTCCAAAGCCGTGGGGTGGCGGGGATGCCCTACCTCAGCATGGCATGTGTGTTTGCCTACATCCTTAGCTTTGGCTTGGGCCCTGCAGGCGTGACAGGCATCTTACCGGCTGAGATCTTTGACCAGTCTGCTCGGCCGGCAGCATACATGGTGGCCGGATCGCTCATGTGGATCAGCCTGTTCTTGGTGGGAATGTTGTTTCCCTTCATCGTCAACAGCCTTGGGAACTTCTGCTTCCTGCCATTTTTGGCTGTGTGTTTGGTGTCTGCTGTGTTTTTGTGGCTTACCTTACCAGAGACAAAAGGCAAAACGCTGGCTGAAATCACTGCAGAGTTTGATAGAAAGAATGGAGGGAAGAAGGGGAGGCCGGAGGGTCAGTTGGATGAACATGTAAAGGATTACTATCAGCTAGGTAAAGCCTGCTCCTTCACTAATATAACGCAAGATCCTGACCCTGGTCTTAAGAATGGGGACTGAAATTTCATATTGTCCAGTAAGAGTATAAATGACACAGGCAGTGTCTTTGTGGTCACTTTATGCACTTTCAGAGTTGTAATCTGAAGTTTCATTTGTGAAAGATGATCTCTACATAATGACTGATGATTTAATTTAACTGTGGTTTCATTAGCTAAACCATAGAAGGCTTTGTATCTGTTAACTAGGACTGTTGAGAGTATTAGGACATCCTGCTCATGCAGAAGTGATGTATCCTGACTTAAGTAGTACTCAAGTAAAACTGAGAGTCATCTTTTAAGAGACTTTGTTAATTACTTACCACATGATAACTATGAAGGAGGGAACGGCATCCAGACAGTTAATTGATTCTCTTGTCAAGTGTTGACAATCTTTTCCCTGTACAGATTGTTTTTCAAGGAACAAAAAGGTTCAAAGTGGCAAGAAATAGAAATTCTGCATGACTGTGCCAAAATAGCATAACTGTAAACTGAAGATGGAATTCATGCTTTTCCAAAACTGACATTCAAATCTTCAGCAGAAAAAAAATCTATTACAGAAATGTACTTCAAAGTAGAATACAACACCTCTTTGATCCTGTGTCATCTATAAATTATACGCTTGTCAGGCTCAGTCATAAAAAACGCAATGTGATTAACATTTATCCATTCACCTACTACATCCCACTTGGATTCTTTGATTTATGTATTTGGGAACCAATCACTAAGCAATGTACTTTTTAATCACCTCATATCGCTTTCATTCTAGTTCTATGCCAAAGTTTTGATCCTGATTTTGAATTACTGTACCTTTTGAATGTGTAAACCTGCTGTCGTGTCTCCTGACTGTAACACGTTTTAGCTGATGGCGTGGAACCATAATGCATGCTTCCAATATCAAAGAAGCAGTCAAGAGAATAATATACCTCAAATGGAGCTGCATAACACTCAGGCATGCTCACCCTGAATGTTTTGACAATAATAGAGATGGGAAATCATTTGAATTGCATGTATCAAATGGGCTCTCACTGTAATTCTACATTTCTGCACTGAGTAGATAACAATACATGTTTTACATGTTTTCCTATTCAGGGACCCAAACAGGGACATTCTCTTAACCCTGGCAGTTTGAGTGTCTACTCATGTAATTTCACAGGATGACAGTCCTCTATAATTTGTGGTGGTATTTGTTTATTTATGCATCAACTGGACTATATGTGTACTTGAACCACATCAATTAATATCAAAGTGCTCCTAATAACATGATTTAACCACCTCCTCAAATGTTTTCACTGGTTGGTCATGAAACGTATTCATGAATGCAGTTCTGTAAAAAAGCCACTAGATGTCACCACTGCCATTGGTCTTTGCTTGCTCTGGTCTCTGAGCTCAAATATAAATCGGCATAATATCAAAAATGAATGACAGATGTGACACCCAGGAGAAGATTACACATTTAAATTCAACAGCTGCCAGCTGACAAACCTTTGCAAGCCTTCTGTGGACCATCTGCCATGGTTTCTGTATATTTCCTCATCAGCCTATATGCTTGTGATCATTTCTTAAAATGAACCAAGAGGCAGGAGATATTCATTATTTTACATTAAAAGATACATTTTGATGAAGATAATAACCAGAATATGCTAAAGTAACTGTTGTATATGTTGCAGGTGCTGTGCACTGACTGAATGAAAGTATTTTTATCATATGACATTGTTTTTCCAAAGCATGGTATGATAATCCTTTATGTACAATCCTTTATAATAAGGATGCTCAGGTTGTATTTTGTAGGTAATAAGTTGATTTATTTTTCTCTGGCTACAAAAAAACAGCAGTTATTTATTCAATGATATTTATTCAGTAAGATATACTACTGTATGTACAACAAGAACGAATAAAAGTGCTGACCTACACCATCTTCTCTGTGATTCAGTTAGTTAGATTGATCCTGTCTTTTTGATTCAAAGCACTACTGCTTTCTTAATTACATTTAATCACATTACTTCACCTCACTTTGCTCCTTGGCATTTTAATCCAGCTACTCCTACCCACTCCTGTTAAAACTGTTACTCTGTATTCATGAACATAAGTGCTGTTTGAGAACATCTCACTGTAAAGAGGTGAAAGGTTCAAGTAATCTGTTTCATTGGACTTCATTGCATCATTTGTGCATAATTGAGAAGTGTGTCGTAGCAGCTGGAATTGCGAGTAGATGACAGAAAAGAGGATTTCTACTGAAGTGTTCGAAATGTGAAGTAGGTTGTGCATGAGAGAACATGAGAATGAGAAAGATAGTTGCTATAAAAGCACTACAAATCCCAGCTGGAACAGTTTGCTTTTTAAAATCCCCCAAGGAAGTAGAATATTTCTAGTACTGTTAGCCTTCAATTTCGCCTCCAAAATCCATCAGCCTTTTCTAATGAAGCAACTACACTTCTAAAAATAAAATTCCTGTTGAAGTAGGATTTGGAGATTAAGAGGTTTTCTGCCAACAAAAGCAGCCCATGTTACACCTGAAAGATTAGTCTAGTCCTGAAAGACAACGTTGCAGCTGCAGGTTCAAGCACATTCATACCACACACACTGGTTTGTTTTGGGCTTTTGACTAATGATTTTTAGGGATTTTTTGTGTTTATCAGAGTTTAGGCTTATAATTAACACCCTTTGGGAAATACACTTATTTGCTTTCTTGCCAATATCAACACCAGTCTTATGTGTATCCATTAAATATGAAGCTACAGCTAGGAGACTGTTAGATTAGCTTAGCTTAGTGTAAAGACTGAAAACAGGGAAAAAGCCTGATTCTTTCCAAAGGCAGCCTAAGTACATTGGCCTACCATCACTTCTGCAGCAAACCAACTAATACATTACATCTTGTTGTCTTGTTGTTTAGTAAGTTTAAGAATGACAGCTTGTTTTTATAAAGGGTGCAGTGTGTGCAGGACTATGTTTGGGCTGCGAGCAGTGACTTCCTGTTGTAACCATGAGGTTGCCAGGCATCCAGTGTACACCATTCAACTGAAAAACCAGCTATTATAGTCTTAAGTAAAAATGATCTCTGTCACCTAAAGAAAATGTTCAGAAAATTGTATCTGTCTCTCTGTTTCGTCCTGCCCTGATAGCTGCCACAACAATAAACTGTATCTCCCTCTCTGTTTGTTCATTTACTTAAATCCCCCTCGAGGTTATTATCAAAATGTTACAGCCACTTTGACTAAGTTTCATCTGTTTGATAGAAGATAATGGCTAAGCTAAGATAAAATGAAAAACTGAGGAAGCATTTATTCTATTTAAAATGTACCAACTGAATTATATCCATTATTTTGACAGTTTGACAACATTTGCACTTTCACTGTCCACCTGCATGAAATGTATCTAATCTTTTAGCTCACTTTGCCACATCCTGCTCCAGCATGTTTTTCTTTTTAACACATAGTGTCTCAGTTCCAATCTTTTCCTTTCTCTATTTGCTTTCCATCTTGTGCACAGTACTGTCAAAATTCAGCAGGATACCAACTCTCAGGTCAGGTCAAGGTAAGCTATACCAATGTTTTTTAAGATATGACATTATAAGGTTTATATTTGACATTTGAACTATTGTCCCTGTTTGTGCCACTTGTGCCACAGGGCTTTGTCATAATGTTGGAGATGCCGATTCTCTATTATCTTGATTGGAGGTTCATAAATCTTACATGAAAAACATACGTCAGGTTCAGCTTTTTCAGTGAATTCTTGATGTACTTGTTCAAAGAAGGGCACCTGTTCATTTCTCTCTGCCATGAAGGTTTATGGTATCAAGAGGTGCCTCAGGATCTTTGGTCCTTTCTTGGTGAAAGTAGGCTTGGAGAAGTGCTTTGCTAAGAGGAAATGACAATGAGGGGAAATAGCATGTTTCAGTCTGCTGTGTTTGTTTGCATCTTCCTCCTCCAACTGAAGAGTGCGCGTTTCCTTTGGCAACCAGAAGTGGAGTGCTGTGGGAGTAAAGAGCCTTACCTATAATTGCTCTTCCTGAGAGTTTCTATGACAAAATGCAAAGATATTGCCGGGCACCTGAGAGAACAAGACAAGGAAATTGAGCAGTAACATGATTTCATATGCCAAAAAAAGAAATACTGTAGAAAGACAGAAAACAATATCAGACACTATTATCTCTGCCTCTTGAGTGTTGTTGTATACGCGCCTCCACACATATGCCAGTATGTAACATAACAGTTTGCATGATAAAAGCAGTCTACGAGGTGTAACCTCTGTGTGTCCCTTCACAGCAAAAACAGGCTGATGATGCTACTATGAAGCAGACAGTGGGTCACAGTGGACCCACCATGAAAGCCTCATCATCATCATCACCATTGCATGTGATGCAGACTGGCCTGTATCCCTGATATGAGCAGATAGCATGGAGGAATTGAGTCTTTATTACTGTTTGACCTTTTGCCTTTAAACAGGGAGGAGAATAGATAATAATTTTAGAACATCAGCCTTTTATTAAAAACTGGAAATCAGTTCGATCAGTCTTGTCCATCTCATTTATGATGAATACCGTATGTTTTATAGACTAACAGTCCATCAGTTGTGTGACTTAATATCTGCACCATGACGTCAGAGTACACAAACACTGGATACGCACCTGTCACCTGTCCAGCATGGTGCTGTTCAGAAACACGGCGGCTACACCTTATTTTTATACAGTCTACGCGGGCTACACACAAGATATTAGCCATGTTGCGACAGAATATGCGGCATTTTCATACAGTTTGTTTTCCCCTTCCTCCACTCCCCCGACATTGAAGCTACTTAAAAGGGGAATCAGTTGAAAGGTTCTTTCCAAGAGAAAATAAAGCAGATGCTGTTGGTGTTGTGTTGTCAAGCAAATTAGTCATAGAAATGTGTCCAAACTGAGAAAGTAAATTTCATTCTGAAGGTAGTTGTCATTTCAATATACTTTGGCTGATTACCCTTCGGAGCTTGTCTGCATAATTTTGACAACACAGCAGGAAAAGCATAAATGTCATACATTTTAAATATTGCCAATACTGATATTGACAAATTGTACACTCATTCATTATGTGCAGTACATTTATTGTTATAGCCACTGTAACGTCAATGTGTGATTGTGCTAGTAAGATTTATCTTCTTTATCGATGAGAAAAAGTACCCTGCTGTATACAGAGGGCATACTCATCCAGATATTCATGACAGATGGACATTTAAGCCAAATAAAACTTGGCTCAGTTATTTAGTACTCTGCATTGGAGGAACCCCATGCACACTGCTCTGCACAGTTTTGCACCTGTTGAGAGGGGTGTGAAGACACCTCAAGTTACCAGTGCTTTATGTGGTGAAATGACATACAGCAACATTTTAAACAAAAAAAGAAAAAAAAAGCCCAGCTACATTTCAACAATTACCACCGCTGCACATAAATAGAGTAAAAATTATTATGAAACATATCCATTTAATGTTGTGATAATTTGCAGAAATCTTTTTGGTCTATAATAAATTATACTCTCTATTCTTTATGCATTCTTTATGTGTTTTAAATGCTTACTTAACATCGTATCTTATTCTCCAAAGCTAATTTTTCTTCTTCTTTTTTTTTTGTAGTAGTAGCTAATTAGATTTCAACAGATGAAAAAAAACAAGAACATCACATTGAGAAAGAGATGAAAGCTGGAGTGTCCTCAGAGGGCCATACATGTATAAGAAGATTATTTTGAAAAGAAGCAACTTGGCTCTCCAAAAAGAAAAAAAAAGCACACAACAGGCAACCTTACCTACCACAATGTGTGAGAGAGGGGCCACTTGATCATTTATTTATATCATATTTTGCATTTCATAAACAGCCATTTCAAAAATGCCGTAACTTCTAGGGATAATTTTACATTTTTCTCTTTAACTCTGGCAAACAAAAAATAAGGACTGAATGAATGAAAATGAAATTTAAGAAATTGCATATAATGAACTGGCTAAGTAATTATATCAGCATAGCTAAGGATGTCGGCTAGCACATGCGTGGTTCTGACAACAGGCAGTGATATTTAACAATTCAGATGGAGCTCAGTCAAACTTTATTTAATGTTAGACATATAGGGAACAAGCCCAAATAAGCAACTACAGTTTTAGAAACAAGCCCAAAAAGTGCAACGCGCAACTAACGATATTTGTTATTATCATTATCTGATAATAACAGATTAAATGATTAAGAATGCAGCTTTGAAGAAAGTGAATACATCCAGAAATAGAACATGTTCTGATTTGCATATTTATTTTGAACCAACACAATTCAACAACTGGGGCCCTCTTTAAACTATTATAAAACAATGAGAGCTGTACAGCCAATAAAATGTTTTGTACACACAACTGCTTGCATTGAAGAAAAAAAGATTTGAGGTGTTCAAGAAAAAAAACGTGCCCCATGGACTACACAAGCTGTGTAATGGCTTGCACTATATACACATAAACATGACCTGAAGTCATTTTATGTGTGTAACTACAGCCATTGTGTATTCAGCCCTGAGTGCTTCCAAACGTGGGTGACCTACACTCAACACTGCACCTGAATGCCTCCAGTATAGACGCACAGACAGAGCACTCGCTGCTGCTGCTGCTCTCTGCTAACATGTTGCTCAGGCTACACCTCCCATGAGTATTTTGTCTCCTCTTTTTTGTCAATAAAAATAGATTCAGAGAGATTTTGCTTAAGTTTTTCATTTTTAAACTACATTTTAGTCTCGTCTTTTTCATCAACATTATTACATGTTTGTATAGTCACAGTTAGTGTTTAATGATGTTCGTGCCATCTCATCATCGTCTTGTCTTAGTCATGGGGAAAAAAGGTTCTTAAAAGTACAGAATTCGGTACCCAACCTTGACATTAGCTGGCCTGCCAGATACATGACACCAAATAAATACTGATGTTGCTCCGTATGTGTTAGCTAGATGTTTAGCAATTGTTTGCATATGTCACTTTTCAGTTTTCTGTTGCTAGGCATATTGGTAGACATACTGTTTCACTTTGGAGAGAGCCAGGCTAGCTCTTTCCCCCTGCTTCAAGTCTTCATAGCTTACTCCAGTAAAGTTGGCATGGCTGCTGTCACACTTACTGACTGTCTACTGGGAGAAGCTACAGGATTTGTAATTAGATGACATCATGGCCACAGTCTGCCTTATTTAATGAACTGCTGTTCAAAATCAAATAAAATCTAAGTTGTATCTAAGCAATAACATTGGATGAGGTTCCCTCAAAAGTCATTGGTGAAGTTAAGATTTTTTTTGCATTTTAGACATTTTGATGCAGAATAGTTACATATTAAAACTTTAACAGCTCTCAACTCTCACTGTTTCAACCCATATCCATTTCAGGCTTTCCATTTCCCCTTCTGGTTAGGCCCCACCCACTTCCAGTTTAATCCTTGCCCACCAAGTATGGATACAGATACAGATTAATTATTTACAGATTAATAGTTTACTTAGTTGAACATACAGATACAGAAAATGGTATGCTCACTCACCCCTACTAACCGAGTTTTTTAAACAGCAATGATATATGATAAATGATTCCAACCCACACCAAATATGCGGTTCATCACTGTAACGTGATCACTATGGGATGTATCTACTGTACATGGTTATTATAGGATATGCTGTCTCGGGTTGTTCTATGGATCTTGTGTCAATGGGTATGGTCAGGTTGCAGAGCTAATTGGCCATATGTGCAGGTGATGGAGCGGGTACGAATTGTATGTCACGGGTATAACGTGGGGGCAGGTCAGACCGATGCAGGACTCTGTTCCACATTAATGTATGAGATTGGTTGATCAATCATTATAATAGTGACTCTTGGCCACCACTACAAGGACTAACTTAGGTACTCAGTGACAATGTGTTTTAACTAGCTGCATTTTGCTAATTAGCACTAAGACACTGATCCAAACCATCACTGATAACACCTGACACATACCATCATTTGATATTAGCTACAGGAACACTGTGACTGTTAAATAATGTTTTCACACTTTCAACTATGCACAGAGCTGTCTCACAGTAGATATGTTGACTTGTCATAGCAGGAAAACCACATGTGTAGCTAATAGCAATCATGATGGTTCCTTTCACCTCCAGGTGTGCCAGTACACCCTGTCAGTGATCCAGCATTCACAATACCAAGTCCCTAAAACCAACACACCTGAGCAAAATGCGACTGATATCACTCATAATGGCCACTTTGAGAGTGAGAAATTTTACTTGGTGATGGAGAAGGAAGTCCACAGCAGACACATCAGGCTAAGAACACACTGCAACAATTGGGCGTACACATTGTTTTTAAAATCAAATGACTCAGTAGCTACTGTTGGAATAACTTGGAAGCTACTTTACATCAAGTGTTACAAGAAACATCTGTGGTGTAATTTGTTACAAAAATGAAAAAAAGTATATTCATACATGGGCAATGGTCTCAAATGGACAGGAATTATTTTGGTAGGGGAAAAAGTTTAACAGCATTAAAATTCCCAATATATGATGATGTCTGGTCCCCCTTGAATAATGTCCCCCTCCTGTTAAAATTGAGAGGAGGAAAACCAGTCTAACAGCCTGTGGACTACTAGCACAGAATCCCATTTCGTGTCAATAGCAGGTAAATTATTGCACAGGTTCCATAGCAGCTGCCGATATTTAATGTGTTGATCAGTGATTTTAATCCCATTGGTTCTCCCATAATTTAAGTCCTGTCTGGGGATATTCTGACTGCACATTTATCAAATATAAGCCCTGTCTGTTTGCTGGACTCATAGCCCACATGGATATGAATGCTAACTGAATAGATATCATTTGAAGCAGTGTAATGAATTTGCTGGATCATTCCAAAGACTGTAGAATGTAAGTGAGTTCCTGTTGTTGTTTTCACCCCAAAAGAAAAGACAATGCAGATTTTGTTCTGGTAGTTCAAGCTTGATTGGCCCCAATATTCATATTTCACAACAACAAAAAAAGCTCAGGTTTTCAATTTTATATGATTAATGTCTGTACCATCATTAGCGGTACTAATTACACCTGAGCTTTTCCTGCTATGACAAGTCAAAATGACTGCTGTGTAAAAAAAGGGCCTGTTAGCAGCACTGATGAAAACATGTATGAAGTTGAGAAATCTCCTTCTACTTAGAACAAGGAAAACATTTCTAGAATTTTTATTCTGTTTGGAGGAAAGACAGCTCTTGTTCAAGGCCAGTAAACAAATCTCATTTCAACCCATTTACTGAGGCCACAGTGCCAGGGACAATAAAGAGCTGCCATTCAACAGATTGTGTATTATGAGGTATTTCCCAGCAATTTGTGGTTGTCATCAATGGGATTTTGGTGTCTAGATGACACTAACAATTGAGCAATTGTGGGCTGCAGTCTAAATTGGGACAATTGGCAAATCAAATCATGTTAAGATACAAACAATACAAATGTGCACTATGAACAAAGAATGATAATTACAGCCCTTTGTGTAGTTGTTAGTGTTTTGCTTAATAAAGAGTTTTTGAGCCCGCTATTAGTAGTCTAGATTAACAGTGAAGAGCTGCATATTAAACCTGTTCTGCCTCGGATACAATATTCATGGTTTCTGCTTCAATATTAACTTCTATCACCCTCAGCCATTTTCACTGCACTTCAGTAGTAGAAAACTATGGCCCCACCATTTAAGGTTTAACTAGCCAATCAGATTACTGCTGCCTCCAGAGCAGCTGTGCCCACCAGATATCAACCAAAATCGGATATGGGATAAATAGAGCAGATCCTGTTTATTGGAAAATTTCATTGATTGCACACACACACACACACACACACACACGATGCACTGTATGTCCTTATTAGCAGTATTACAGATAAACTGCTTTTCCTGTTAATTGGTTAACTATGTAAATGTTGGGTGTTTCTCATGGTGACAACAGAAGTTGGAAAACGTAGCTGACCTTGCGACCTTAAAAGGCATACTATGTAGGACTATGTAGGAATCCCTCTCAATCATCACTTGTGACCCACTAGAAGCGTGTGGTGGTCTATATATCTACTCTGATCTCTCCCAGTGTTTTGTTATTATTTGGATATGTTCTAGACATTTCTGTGTATCAGCCTTTGGGCAGTGGGTGTGTAGCTGTCAGCCAGGAACAGCACTCAGGTGTTATTTCTGCTTTAGAACGTTACTGCCATGAAACAATAAGAAAATAATGTTTTCTTTATCTGATTATCTGACGGCTTTGTTTTCACTAAGGCTGCATTCACACCAAATCCGGAGGTACAACGAATCGCCGTGGGTCAGTGCAGATTTGTGGCCGTGTGACAATGTGGGCCATTTGTGTGATGTCGTAATGTAAACTGTTAATCCTCCCAGTCCAGAAGGTGGCGGTAATACGCATGAAAGCAGTTTGCCAACTGACATCAAACAACAAAAGATCATCATCTTCGTAATAAAGTAATATCAATCAATCAATCATCTTCAGTCCAAAGCAGAATGCTGAAATGCTACAATGCTACATGGTAAATAAACAATGTTCCTCTTCCAGTCTTTCGTCTTTTCATCTTTCGTCTATTCGTTTGATGGGAACATGTTGAGCAAAAGCTCCTCATAAAAACCAGCTTCTCACAGGGCTGAGTGATAACTTTCCACGTGCCAAAAAATAAAAACTTAAGTCAGCATGGATAAACAATACTAGGGTACATCTGCAAATATATACTACTACCACTAGTCTGTCTACTACCGAGAATACCTAGTCATACAAATAAATAAGTTGTATTGTATTTTTTCCTTGAGGCTGGCCCACTTTGACTGGCATGCTGGGCATTGACCAATCTGAAATGAATGTCCACAAAATATCTATCAGTCTGGAAATAGGGAATACCACATGTCCTCACATCATAGAGGTTGTTTTCCTTTTATGGCTATTATATTGTGCCTGAGTTATAGATTCTGTTCATCAGTTTTATAAATGGAAATCATTTCAAGTGAGTTTTATTTGGTTCATGAGAAAATTAGGGGTATGCTGGTAATTCACTTGTTCACTTGTTCACTCTGGATGTCAACTTCCATGCCAGGCCAATAATATTTACTGATTGTGGAGTTTTTGTGCTGCAGTGGAAATTTTTTGAAAATCTCATCCACCTCCTTCACTGAAAGAACAACCTTGGCAAGGTGTTCATCATAGTTTTGTTTCCTTCTACAAATGTAGAAAGGTTCTCCATCTGGAGAGGGTGTAGCTCCTGAATTACTGAGTGCCAAAATGTCACGATAAACAAAGTTTTGTTGATTTATGGGATTATTTACCCTAAAGAATGAAGTCCATTTGATTATATTCCTGTTGCACTTGTTACATCCCTTGGGGAACTGAATGTGGACTTTGAAGTCCATCAGCTCCTTTAGTATTGCATCCATTGTTTAATGAACTGGTTGGCTGTTCAGTTCTTTTACTCTAATCATGGTTCCAATCTCTCTACTTACATGGAGTTATGGGTAATTGGATAGGTTGATGAAAGAAACCCAACACGCATAAAAGAGCTGAGCTGTGGTAGTGTGGTCATTGTTAAGTTGGTTAATTTGTTAAATAGTAATGAAGTTAACATGCACAATGATGTGGGGGTGTTGTCGAACACTCCAGCCTCTGTGTTTAATTCCCATGCTGTAATGTAAACTTCAGTGACAGTGGCATCCATATTGCGATGTGAATACTTTATTATGTTGTCATCAAATCCCATGGTTTATTTTTAACCCCAAATAACTGAAGAATGCATTATAACCTCTGATCTTTGAAAAATGTTTAACTTTGAAACAATTCCATAAACCATCAAAAATCCAAATTAATCAAATTTATAGTCTACAAAATAATGAACAATATAGAATTACAATCATTAAGGCATTCACGAGACTAGCTGTTTCCTCTGCATGGTTGGATCTTCTGCTGTCACCATGTGAAACCCCTAACGTCTACAAAGGTAACCAGTTAACAGGAAAACTAGTTCATCATGAGCCGTTGGCTCATATGTCTCACTGACACTGAGGGGAGACACAGGAGCATGAACAGCATGGACACATATATGGATAGAGGGTCTGACAAGGACAAGGACTGTGACAAGGCCAACTGTCACACCTTTGTGCGGGGGAACACCAATGACACACATGATGAACGACAATGGAAAGAGAAAGAACAGGGATAGCCTTGTTTCCAGTTAATGTGGTGTGGACGTTTTCACTTGAATCCTAAATTGTATATCGCTGTTGCCATGTGAAAACTTGGTAACAGTTTGAGTGATTTTTGTATCTTCACTAATTAGATGACAGATGCTCCTCTACAAGTTAGGAAATTTTGTCAACCCTCAGGCTGATGAAACGTGGTAAGAATTTAATTTAATAAGCTCAACATTTCATAGTCACGCTGGGGACTGTCTGGTTTTTGCACTGACATTTTGGAGACATTTTGGGTTTTCTCCTAACATTAATGATTTCATTAACCGCCATGTGACAGCAACCTTGGGTGTAATTTCCACTGAGGACTGGGGCAGTGGACTATTTTTTTAACTGCAAAAATCATGTTTTACACTACTGTTTGGCCGGTCATCAGATTCTGGCTGGGAATGTGAATTGAGCTGCTGACTGTAAGGCCTTGATACACTCTATACAAAAAATTGCCATGGACAATTAGTTTACATGGACAGCCTGTCTACGCAGTTCAATAGTACATTTTAGTGTCTGTGAATGCAGACATGTTCCACGCCTATACACTTGAATTGCTCACTGAATGAGCACATGGCACTACATAAAAATGAGACACCAACAGCAGCAGTTTAATGTCTTTCTTTGGAAGAAAGGGAAAAGAAATGTGAGTAAGCTGATTAGAAGGCTATTCAGTAATTTAGCCCAGGATTTAAGGAGATATTTTCTATCTAGACTTGTTGATGTTAGGCTCATAAAAAAGAGGATTACAAAAGGCACGTATTTTGAGAAACACTGTGAGAAGGTAGAATCAAAGCCTGTCTAATCTCAGGTGTAAGCAATAATCACAATAAAGATAACTACACACTAGACTTACATAAAACACATTGACAGTACTCTTATAAACTGGTATTGACAGCGTGTGACTTCTAAAAAAAAAGTTTCTTCTTTGATACATTTTGATATGTTTGTTAGTCGCAAATAACACAGTATTTATCGATAGTGCCGCAATAATGATACCCCCCCTCCCAACTTCTCAAACCAAAGTTACACCCTTCATAGCAACTGTGAAAAATGAAAAGAGACAGACATTTAGATATATCATATGTCCACCCAAAAACAGGAACAACAGCAAAATCAACGTTGATAACATGTTTTTAGAAAAACTGCCACATAGAGACAAAGGACAACTGCAGTGATATTAGTTAAACCAAAGATTGCACATCTATAAATGCCACTTCATCCTTTCTGATTTTGCTGGATCAACCAGTGCAGTCATTTTGGTTGTGCAGCCTACAGCAGACAATGAACAAGGCACTACCTTACAGGCATCTCAAATTCCCCGTCACACTAAATAATGAATTAATATCACTGAATGAGACCGCTTAACAGTTAACCTCAGCCCCACCCCCCCATCCCTGAATCACTCTGTTGAGGTAGCCAATCAGTTGCTTGCAAACTGTCTACCACCTCCCATAGGCTCCTCCTTCTCTCCTCTGTGATTATATAGTCTATGGATATCGGCATCACAACACACACACTGCTGCTGCTGCTGCTGCTGCCACGGAGCAGCTCAGGAGACGAGGCTGCACTGGAAACATTCATCCATTGATGGGCAGTGGAAATAAAGGGTGAGTGGATACTCTTTGCAGCTGCTGCTCTGTGTGTGTGAGGCTAAAAATAAAACAGGTATTTTTGTTTTGTGTCCTTCTCTCTTTATTTGAATGTTACAATCTAAAGCCTAGCTCAGATGTTTCCCCCACTTGCTGTTTTTTTTTCTTGCCTTTCTCTTGCCCTGTTTCTCTTCCCCATCTCTCCTCTGTGTTTTCAGCTCTTCTCTCTCCATCTGTCCAACTGCAGGCACATGCTGGCAAGTAGTGGGAGCAACAACAGCAGCAACCTCAAAGGCATTGACAGCTCTAGAAGCAGCTTTAGAGAAACCCTGTGTAGCGTAATAAGCACGAGTAGCAATCATCGGACGCACATTGAGAGGAGCGCCGCCACCACCAGCAGGCAGCCTTTCTCGCATTGTTACCCAAGGACAGCAACTCAGAGATGGGCTGCTCCTCAGGCCGCCAGCCCCCTGCCCCGGTCCTTCACCCGGACCTGGACTGTGGTAACAGCAGCGAGGCAAACACCTTACCCCAGGACTCTGAGAACCAGAACCAAGGTCTGAATGGCTCATCAGGAGGAGGAGGAGGAGGAGGAGGAGAAGGAAGTCTTGGAGGAGACCCTGCCAAACCTCCAGAGTCTCTCCCCACGCTGGAGCGACTCGCCCAGGCTACAGGCGGCACAGAAAAGTCCTGGTACCGCTGTGTGTTCCCTTTCGGGGTGATATCACTAGTCATTGGGATGGCGGGAACAGGGGTGTCGTTCAACTTTAACACGCTGCTCCAGACCAAAGTGGTGTCAGTGGCACTGCTGTGTGTTGGCGTGGTGATGCTGCTCGTGGCTGCCCTTTGCTGGAGAGCCCACAGACTGAGGAAGAGGAAAAAGAAGGAAGGTGGATTCTTCACTGCTGATCAGGGCACTTTGTGATGGAAAGTGGACTTACAGTCAGCTCCCTGTTAGTCCAGACAGACAACAACGCTTTTCCTCTCACAAAGACAGTGTGATAGAGTGGGTGAAAGTTTTGAATAATAATTGTGGCAGCAGTGTTGACTGAGACAGACAGGAAGACATATATGTATTTAAAAATGTCAGTCTAGCATAGGCGTCATCACAATCCCAGAGCAGATAAACAGGGTAAAGTATGTGTCGCACTAAAAACTCCCCCTCTCCTCTCTTGTTCTATCCGATCATGGATTTGGAGATCCAGTGGGATGCCAACCCCAGAGCACATTATAGATCATATTGCTCCAAGACTGGCCTCATTGTGTCAGGGAAATGTATTAGAGATACGGCACCTCAGGAATAGGTATTTGACACCTCCTGATCCTTCTCCAACAGCTTGAAAGAGCAAAGTCTCCCTAGAGAGATGTGAGACAGGAAGTGTTACCTATAAACATATGCCTGTTAGCAACATCTGGAAGCAGAATATGTCATAAGTGGTATTCAGCAGAACGGATCAGTATTCTTAAAGAACCGGTTAGACTTTTGTGCATGCCTATAACAATATTATGATATTCCTGTATTGTTTCCTACCAGGGGAAATGTGATGTTAAAGAAGGTCATGGCCATAAGTTTGCTGGTGTAAAACCTGGCTTGACTTGTAGAAGTAAAGGAGAAAGGTTGCTTTCCCTGCCTACAAAATACACTGTTAATGTACTTTTTTGCATGTATGCCACTTAGTCTCCAACTGCTCCAGTGTGGCTTCTTATTAGTCAAAAGTACCAAGCAGCAGTGAGGGTTTGTATCCAAAAATGAAACAGATAATCAGGCAAGCCCCCCGCCACCCTCCCCCCGCACCCCGGTTTTGTGTTATCACAAAGGTCAACACTTTTCTTTCCTGCCACAGCCTTTGTGGTGGATAACCACGATCCTGCTGTGCTGGATCAATTGAAATCACCATTCCGTGAAGTATTAAGCTTTGGAGGTAATGGCCTGCGTTTTCAGTCCCAGTAGATGAAATTGCTTTCCCCCCGGCACTCTTGGACTGACTTGTCATAGACGACTTGTACACCGCATGACAACTGAATCCCAGGACAGACATGCCTCAGTGAACACAGACCAACAAAGACAAAGCACATTAAAGCCTGGTCTTTGCATAGCTATTCCTCTGATCCTCGCATCCTGCTGAACCAAACAGAGGTGACATCCATAGACATTTAGGAGTGAGCGGTGAGGGGAAATGGATTCTTCCCCTATTTGTACCTACCATTCTCCCGCTCTCCAAGGAAGAATTCACACTATTGTTTATATATTTGACAGGATGTGAGAAATGGATATAATCTACTCCCTGAGCAGAGGCTTAATCAGGTTTAAAATGTCATTCCTCCTGGATTAGGTTAGATTTATAACATTAAGTGGTAGCTTTCGTGAAAGCCTGTCTTAGTGCATTTTGTCCTGGATGTTGTTCTTTCTTGAACCTCATACACTTGAAGAAGATTACTCAAAAGTTAACCAATTAGCTATCAGACAGTTCATTGTATATTGCAAGATCTTAAAATGTGAGAAAAATTCTTAGTGTGGAGCCAAAATGTAGCAGTAAATTAGCCACAATAGCTATGGTAGTGTATGGTCTTTAGCAACAGGTGATGTGGTTTTGAGGAAGACCCAGCAGCTTCTCGTCAGCTGTAGCAAATGTTCCTTGTATCTGATTGATGATATTTGATAACTATTTCTTTGATAAAATGTTTTCTGGGAATCACATGTGGTCCAATTTTTTTTGTTTTGCATGGAGTAGGAACTGCACTTATTATGTGGAGCAGCTGCTGAAGTGTATATGTGTGTGTGTGTGTGTGTGTGTGTGTGTGTGTGTGTGTGTGTGTGTGTGTTTGTGAGCACACCAAAACTAAATTTAATCTATTTACCTTGGTTCCCCCCTGCTCCTTCCTCTGTGTCGATTATCCTGTTTCATGGGGTGCTTTAAGGATTTGCTCAAAAAAAAAGCCCAAGATGTTCCAGGCTAATCCCTCGCAGTATTGATGTCTTCATTTGTAAGTGAACACATTTGTTCTGAAATACCAAGTATTCTTCTAAAATGACATATCATAATAGGTACTGTGTCTAACTAAGAGTGTAGCCACATTTCTGAATGTACCTCCAACAGTGAGTGTCTTACAAACATCCTTGTACAGACTGTAAAGACTATTTATGTATCTTCTATTTTGAGTAGACAGAGCAAATTTAGACATATAGTGCAGTATGTGTCTATTTAAAGAAGTTTTTATTTATGTTTTAACAGCTCTCTGGTGTGTTGCTATGAGTGTATATTGTAATTGTTTAATTCCAAAGTGAGACATCTGCCATTTGAAGAGACCAACAGAGACAAAGTGAAAATTTCCATTGAAGTAAAGCACATTATGGGTTAATTATATATATATTACATAATATATAATCTATTATATAATTATTATATAACTTATACAATATAATTAAAGTTATTTTTAAGGACAGAAACACATGACAGGTAAATTTCAGATTGTATTTTTTTTTTAGCCAAACTTAATAGGTATCTGTAGATTTGGAATGAAACTATTCAGTTGCTTAAGTGCTTGTGGTCAGTCTGCTTTCAATTTATTGGCATGGCCCAGCTTTTCTATGAGTGCCTTTCACTTGCAACATCAATATTTCTCTGTAAGGGTGCAGTTAACGTAAGCTGTGCAGGCCTACTGGTGCCAGTGACAGAGTAGCCCGAGAGAGGCAGAGATGTTTCAGTCTATTTCAGTCAAGTTAGTCTGTGTGAGTGCTATGATGTGCATGAAAAGTACCTGAAGTCCCACTTTGATACAGCTCCTTTAGTATACGCACCAGAATAACCAAATATATTTATCAAGAATTTTTTTATTTTTCTTTCTCTTAAATGTCTGTAATATTGTACATTTCTATTGTTTACTGTAGCTGCTGAAGCACTGAATTAAACGCAAAAGTTAATTTTGGAAACAAGCTGTATGGATTTTATTTCTTTTCCACCCTGTGGAGAAAGTGCTGCTGAAATGCCATTTAGTGTCATTAGTGAAGTCAGACACATGGAGTGTTTGGAGAGTGGTTAGCAGTGGTTCAGAGTGAAACAACCATCATTTCCTCTTCACTGACCTTTTTACTCATTCTATAGTACACATTACAGGCACTATACAGCTGTTGCCATCATCTTCTAACACAGCACTACTCCTGACTTCAACCATACATTATGTTAGCTAGTGATGATAAGCCAAAGGGAATTTGTAGTTTTATAATGCCATCCAGCAGTGTGGACCTAAAATCAGAAGTGACAATATTACACACTTTTGAATGATTCATTGACAACTTGTTTTTTTCATCATTTAGTTTATACAAAATGTAAACTATGCATAATCAGTTAAGTCATTTAGTACTGTAGGTTTCCACATGGTAGAAATGCCATTTAAATATCCCTCAGACCCCATCTGAATCTGTTTTCAGTAAAAATGTTTAATGCAGTCTGTCATTCCTGTAATCTTATTACCTATATGGCACTTGAAATGCATTGTGGCTACAGCCAGACTGGTTTAAAAGTGCTATAACTGGCATTTTTTAAATGTTAAATTGTAATTCTTGAAAAATACATTATTAAAACAACGCAATTAGAATTTATATTATAAAAGTTGACACAAGTTCTGTGCAGTGGCTTTAAACTGATGCAAGTATGAGCTAATTTAATTAGGTAATCTTGACCTTGGTAAAGGTATATAATGTGAATACCAAGAGTGAGAGTTGTCATGCAAGGAGGTCCATGAGGCTGTAATTAGGCATAGCGGTGCTGCACCAAAATGCTTACATCTTCACTTTGACAATGTTAATGTGCTGATGTTAGACAAGTTTGCTTACCATGGTCCCAATCGTAGTTTTTGCATTAGCAAAAGAGTGTTAGTGCAGTATTGGACACAAAAGTTAAAGGATTAAGTTATTACAATCCATCATAAGGAATACATGAATGTCTGCACCCAGTCGCATGGCAATCCATCCTATAGTTATTGAGACATTTCAGTCAAAGCCGCAAATGTCAACCCCATAGTGGCACCAAGTCATTAATGACCATCCGTCATTAGGATGCATCGTCTGGATGATATTAATGTTTGTACTAAATGGTGCCAATCCATCAAGTAGATGTTGAGATAATTCACTGGATTTGTGAAAAGTTTGACAGAAATTTGATTCAACAGATCTGGTTTACTTGCTGATACTCTCCTCTGGAATACCTTCCAAACACTAAATTACTAAACAAGCTGACACTCTTGAAAATCTATCAGATGTTTCAGTAATGAGAAGATCAGTTGTGAATCAACTGTTCAGAGCTACTGAACCCAAAGATGCCCCAGGACTTTTGAAGGCAGCTACAGAGCTGACTTTTGGCATAAGCAATATATTACAGGCAAATGCTTATAATAAGCAAAAATATATATATTTGTGTTACAGAGAATGAGATTACCATACAGCCATAAAGATGAGACACTCCAATATGGTGGTTTGGTACTACAACAGTTTGTCTCTACTGTCACTCAGGAAGAAACAAATCATCTTTTGCTTTTATTTTCATAATTTTATCACATCTGCATGTCTCACATAACTTCTCATTAGTATTCTCCACTTACTAGTCAAGCCTATCATTCAAAACTCTCAGCAGTGGAGGTCTCTATTGATTTTCACCAGGGCATCCGTGCTCAGCACCTTTGTGAACACAGATGTTTCTATGAATATTCAAATGAGCACCAATGTTGAATGCGCCCACGCATACTCCTCTTCATCCGCCTACTCCTCCTCTTCTTCTCATCCACCCATCTATAAGGGATTGTGTCATTCCCTCTCCCCCTGGACGGAGCTAAAAATAACCCAGGCTGATGTTGGTAGCAAACTAGAAAGGCAGCTAGAAGGGTGGGCTGCTTCTTGAGAGAAGAATGTGTAAGAGTGAAAGTGGGTAATCAGTTCAATTGCACCTCAGAGATTTCATTGTAGTAAATGGTCAGATGTAAACAGAGCAGATTTAGTCAGACAAAGTCAGCAACTAGCTAATGAATATACTGGAACATTTAGCAACCAAAGATATTGGTGGAGAACAATCCAAAGCTAGACACAATCACTATCCCAAATGAATGCTAATGTTGCTACATGTCTGTTTGATGTATTAAAAGGAAACTGTTTGCTATCAAATTTGTCATCTCAGTCTTAGTTCAGCATTTTTGGAAAATATACTTACGTGCTTTCTCTCAAAAAGAGGGATGAGAATATTGAAATTAAGTCTAGCAAGGGGAAACGGCAAGAAAACTCTAAAGCTGACAAATTAACACAGTGTTTCTGGTTTGTTTGACTCTTACTTTAATCTCTATAAACAGATCTGCATATGAATGCAGAATCTGTAGGAAATGGGACAAGATTTTGTACCAAAAGCATTCTGATTTCTCTTTTGTAGTCTGAGTAGTATTGACCAATCACATCTGAGCAGGTTTTGATTGCATTCAGGTAAACCATCCATGAGAGAGGAACCTGATGGCGGAAATGCGATCTCAAAACCGTGTGACAACAATTTAGCTTTTTATTTTCTTTTTTAAAATTGATCTTTATTCATATGTATATATCTGCTTATAGAGATTAGCTGACATATCATCTAGACCATCTCAAGCTGCTAATCAGATTGTAAACAACAACCCACGCACGGAAGGAAGAAAGTCCTGGCTATCCTGCACTCTGAGGCTCAATCATCATCAGACAGATAGCCAATGGGTTTTGAGATTGCTCATAATTAAACAGGTAATGTAAAAACTACAATTTGTGGGAAGATACATGCTGGAAATCCATCTAATCTGCACACAGTGATAGTATAAAACTCAAACACATACTCTCCCTAAAATCATAAATTGTTGGATCAACATTTATGTTCCTGTGCAGGCTAAACAAACAAGATACATCTTGTAAGTCCAACAGCTGTTTTGCATATTTTCACTGGACAACAACAGGCTAGTTGTGTTCCCCCTCTGGCTTTATGCTAATCTTGACTAAACACACCTAAAGCACGAACATTGGATTGATATTGACCTCCTAATCTCGTATTTCCCAAAATAAATATTTTTCCCAGCAATGGCATTCTATTTGTCATGTTATTATTTGTCATTTACTCAAAATAACTATTTTTTATTAATAAAAATGTGATATACATATTTTATTTGTAATTGATAGTAGAAAGGGATAGATAGAAAAGGATGCATTTTAGTTGGTTTCATTAGATAGAAAGCTTGTCTGTGTTTTTTCAGTAATATTTACTTAAATAATTCCACTACTTACACATGATTTCCACTAGTGTTGGAGTAGACCACCGGGGTGAAGCTTGAGTAAATGAGCTCTAATCACCTTTTAAATATCATTCCGCGTGCTTCCATGCTGATTGCTTCCTTCCTCTCATCCTCCCTCGCACCTTCCCCTCTCCTCTTATCGTTTTCTCTTCTGCAGTTACAGCCAACGCCATGGACAAATCATCTCATTAGCATGTTCTGTTAATTAGCCTGCCATGGATTCCTTCTGCTCAGTTGCTACCCATTTGTGGCAGGTCTAGTGTCAAAGGTTGCTAATTATCACGGAGTGAAGTCGCCTCACATCTTCTGATCTGTCAGCACCATCCTCTCTTCCCCTCTGCCATCTAGCCTTCTGCGTCTATTTCAACTTTCATTTTATCTGTTCAGTTTACTTAATCTGTTGCAGGATATGAAAATAGCAGGTGTCATCACTATAAAAGTTGAGTATTGCCACTCATTTTCAAAGGAAGCTCTTCATTACTAATAATCATTACAAACACAAGCCAAAAGGCACGACTTGCCTCGAGTGCAATCACAAACTCTCAAGAACTAGGGCTGAAGTCTGCGCATACATGGAGGGTTGTGTAATTATGTGACTGTGAATGCCTGCAGTCAGTTCAGTCTTCATTTATTTTCTCATGGGCCTGTGAGTGATGCAGGTAAAATAAAAATAAAAACCATTGTAGAGACACAAAATAAACCTCAAAAGCTCACTGGTTAACATTTTGTATCTTAAGACTGCACAAATTATGTAGAAAGTAAAAAATACCTGACTGCAAAACATATTTGATGTCGGAGAGTCAGCATGGACGTAAGGGAATATGAATGTTTAAAAGACAAGGACTATGACAAAAATAAAGATGAACTGTTAAGGGGCCTCTTTATGAATAACTGTGACAGAGAATTAAAAATTTGTAGTACTCTTTGTAAATTTAAAAAAATGTTCAAAAATAACATATTAAACAAATATAAAACTGAGGTATGAACATTGGTGAATGAAAGTTTGGTTTTGTATTTTGGGATGATTGTTTTGTATTGTTTGTGTTTCCATATGTCCATAGCCCACACCTTTTTGGTCAATATTGTTTCTTTTTTTTGTTTGAAATAATTTGTTGTTATTTATCACATGTTACATTTATCACCTTTTAACATTGTTAAACTGAGGACTGAATAAATTAAATTCAATTAAAATTTAATTGAATTTAATTATAAAAACCAAAGGGCCAGGAGAAGTGACCTCCTGAAGTCTCTTTGACAGCTGCCTGGCAACAGTGATGATAGAATGTTAGAAAATAGCCCGGCACATGACCCCTTGTAACACTGCAAAGTGTCATTTTTATACTTAAGCTTTTATACAGATTAAACAAACAAGATATAACTTGTTAATTAGTGAGCTTTTCAAATGTTGCTACGCAGATCTTACCTACGGACAGAGCCAGGCAAGCTGTTTTTCCCGTTTCCAGTCGTCATGCTAAAGCTAAGCTAATCTGCTGCTAGCTGTAGCTGCATGTTGAACAGAGATATAAGAGTGGAATTGATTTTATTGAATTGCTGGCAAGAAAGCCAATAAGCATATTTTCCTAAATGTCAAACTAATGTCTTTCTTAACTGAATTAACTGAAGTGCGCACACACAACATTACAACAGTAGGAAACTTGTATGGTGTTTGGTTTGATCATGGGTTCACTCATACTAAACTGGGGCACTATCACTGTCAGCATGTCAGCATGTGACCAAACATGCTAAAGCACTGCCTCTTAGGTAGTATGCATGCCATTTACTGGCTGCAAAAGTATGTATGCAGCCTCTACAAAGTTATATAATTACATAATTTGTCAAAAAGTGTGCAAAAATATTGCAAACCAGCCACCTGGTCCCCGAATCATCTCATTAATTTGCTGTTCATTAGTCTGACATTATGCCTCACAACTAGAGTGCCACAGTGGGCTAGACCAATGAGATGGTTGAAATGACTCTTTGTTGTCATGGTTTCTTTTGCTCTTCGCTTTAGTCTGTTTTTATTTTCTGCAACTATTAACTTTTGTTACAGAACTGCCAGTGATCACCCGTCCAATAGTGACAGCAACAGTTTCTAAGCACCTGCCTACACACCTGACAGGAGTGATCCTTTATTAGCTGCACCAGCTCCACTGGAGGTGTTTGCTAGTTCTGACCTCCCTTGAGTTGCCACCTGCAAGCCTCAACAAAAGCCAAGCAAAGACAGTTTTATCCCAATCTTCCATGTCCCCTCATTTAGCCTAGTGTGTTGGACTCACATTTCCCCGCTCATGACACTCTCATGTCTGAGGTAGTAGCTATGCTGACAGAAGCTCACCACATATCACTGCAGCTACAGTGTTAACAGTCCAACGTGTGAGGTCAGTTACTCAACATGACTCCTTTCTAATGAAGTCTAAAGCAAAAGTTCGCTCTCAGATCCTCTCACATTGTTAGATCTCATCTAGCTGGAACGCTCGCCATGCTCCAGGTGTTATTTTCTGATGCAGTGCTAAAAATGACTCTTCAATGTATCCACATTCCCCTTTTTCCTGCCTTGTTCACTTCTCTTTAGTCAGAGATGATGTTATAATGATTCGATCTAGATAACAGGACAGGAATTGTTACTTCTAATCAAGATGCCTATATTGTATTTACAAATGACATATCAAGGATGCATTTAAAGGATTGAAACATCCTCGATAATAGCGGATCTCAGTCAATTTCCAGGTCACGGGCTGAGAGATTGAGGAAAGAGGACAGAGGGAAGCATCATTAGCTGAATGGGATTTCTTGGTTCGCTGTAATCTGGAAAAGCTGTGAAAGGTCAGCAGGAAACAGGATTAAAGTTCAAATAATTAGAATTTTGAGCACAGAGATAAAACAGTGCTGATGCCAGTTACACCAAGTAAATATAACAATACCACACTGCAGAAATACTCTCTCACACACACACACACACAATCAAACAATGTAATATATTTCATAAGATTGTCTTATGATTTGTGTATAAAATATAAATATGAAAAGTGACGTGTTAAATGAAGTTTAGTGGAGTAAAAGTACAATATTTCCCTCTGAAATGTGTTAGAGTAGTAAGCAGAAAGTGACATAAAATGGAAAGACTCAAACAAAGTAAATGCCACTCAATTTTGTACTCAGTACATTTACTCAACTATTATACTTAAGTTACATTCCACCACTGGCTAAAAGCAATTGAGCTTCTAATCATGTGCAGACAGCCTTAATGTTGCACAGCTGCTGGAGATTAAGGAATTGCTTTTCTTCTCCAACCTGTTTTGTTTTGGTTTTTTTTTTTTTTTTCAAATAATGAGCTCAAACAAGAAATTCACTTGTTGGCTTTGGGCTGTATTGTTCAGTTTGAAACTGCTTTGAAATTCTTTTCATTATACAATGGCCACAGAAAATGCTTGATTGCAATTGTCTGACTGGTGTCCATTGAAATAGTATAAGAGGACACTTTAAACATTTTAACCACCATTCAGTGCACAAATAACCATAGCAACAGTACTTCTGCTTTAAGATGAATTACCAGTGAACTGCCTATACGTAGATTACTACAAACTTAAAAGATATGTCGGACAAAAACATCTCAATGACGCAACTTTCATGCTGTTTCTGATTTTTTAAATAACATAATGGTCTTCTTCAGTGGATGTAGTTGCTCAGTTGTCATGGAAATGGTCAAGTCATTATCAGAGAGAGACAAGATGCGGTTAAAAATGTCAGAAACCACTCTCAGGTTGGACGCGTTGAGAATTTTTGTTCTCCCACAGCTTTGTTTTCAAGGTCAAAACTGAACTTCAGCTCAATTTTCTAAATAAAATGTTGATTTGAATTGGGTGGTAGGGGGTAAATTGCCATGGTATAAGCCCAGTAGTACACTTGACATGTCTTGATATAGTGTAGAGAAGCTAATGGACTCAGTGAAAATGCCACTCTGTTTGATTTACTGTTCTTTGCGCATCCCTAATTCTGCCTGTCAGCTTTCATGTTTTTCTTATCTTTCTTTTTATAACTGCATTTCTTTTCTTAAGATCTGTGGTTGTGTAATCAGATATATCATTTTCAATTAATGAGCACTTGGTTGTAACAAGTAACAGCTTCTTTTTCCTTAATGAGGAATAGAAAGATCTTCAACACCAGCACACTGTTACCTTTTAAAAATCCAAACTAGCATGGAGGTAAGTGGTGACAGACAGCGTCGTGTATCTTTCTTCTCTGTTTCTGTCACTGTCTGTTATCTTTATTGTCTTCAGGTTTCCCTGCCGCCTCTCTGGTGTTTTTATGCACATCTCTTCTCCTTAATCTTTTGAAAATGTGAATCATGAGCAAGCCGAAAACATTTGTTCACCTCTCAGAAGAATCAGTGATGACCAACAGAGCAAATGAGATCTCCTGTATGGTTCTTTATCTCAACCTGTCTCTCTGTATTTTGTGTGTGTGCGTGTGTGTGTGTGCGTGTGTGTGGTATTTTTGCATAAGAAGTCTGACTCACTAATCAATGAGCATCCCAGCAGACTGCTGCGGACAGTTCAATTACACACACGCCCGCTCACACTCACAAATATACACACTGGCACATGGGACCATTGAATTACACGCACACACACACACACACACATACACATATTCAGTCATGCACTGGGCAGTTCAATTACAGGGAGGCTTTGCCTTGTCACTCCCTACAATTGATGTTATTTCTTCAGTGGCCATGCACACCAACGCGCTGCAGATGGCCTCACAGATGTATACATGTAAGTACAGGGAGTAGAAACAATTCTACAATGTAAGGCAGTCCATTGTAATGGCCCAATTACTAATAGGCTACTGGTTTCATTAAGCACATTTTTGAAGCTGTGGTTTGTGCTGTTGTACTTGACTGCATTATATTTTAAGGCAGACTTAATATTTTGTCCCATTACAGCTGGTCATTAAATCAATTGTGAGGAGCGTAAGAAAGAGTCAAGAGCAACAAACTGGCTGACAACAGTTCCTCTACTGTGTGGAACATAACCAGGAGAGATACTTGTATTGAACTTGAGGAAAGGAGGAAAATTTTTGGTAGAATTTATATGAAGTATCATCCAACATTACCACCACAAACAGTTTTTTGTTGTCTTTGGGGGCAGTGCAACAAGCTGAAAGCACACCCACCTTATTGATATATGGTGAACATGTTAATATAGAGAACAAGGAGCAACATTAGCATTCATTTGGAGTCACGTTGGCCACCACTGTCACGCTCTTTTTAGCTCTGTTTTGGTATCCACCAACTGCTGTACCAACTTGTAGATTAAAAATTCCATTTATACATAGTCGTAGGAAGGTGGTTGAGGTGGATGATGGGAGTACAAAATGCCAGACCTTGATACTAGAGACCGGGGTTGGAATTCTGTGTCCAATTTGTGGTTAGGCTTCGGCAACAAAGCACTTTAGTTAAGGCTGGAGAAAAAAAGTCATCTTTTCAGTAAATTTGAATTGTGTCTCATGAATTGAATTATGTCTCATTGAACATTGTGTCTCATGCCCCGCAGACTTTTTCTGTATTAAACCAAGACCCAAAGCTTTCTCTAACCTTAACCAATTACTGTGAATGCCTAAACATAACCATAAAAAGTTTAATAATACACAGTATCTTCAAGTAGATTTTGTATTACAAGACTGGATATACAGTATTGTCAGAAAACAAGTGAAATATCACGTAATTTTAATGATATGATCAGTATCAATATACATCAATTAATAATAGCATTACGTTTTCGAAACTTTGTCCATCTGCTGTTTGGTGCTGGGCGGTATACAGCGAGCTTGGTTAAGGTATTTTTTGCTGATAACTGGTTCCTGCTGCTGGTAACAAGTTGATGAGAGCCATGAGAGTGAACCAAAACAATAAAGTTGTGGGCTGTAAAACCAAAACAATGAGCTGAAAGATGCTAAAACACTCCATAGAGCTGAGGGAATCTGCAGATTTAGGTGATAATTCTCTGTGGGTTTGTTCATCACAAGTTTCAATTTACACATGTATACATAGTTAACATAAAAATACAGATAAGTTCAGCTTTAAAGAGCTCTGTATTTTGTTCAGTTGTGTTCCAACATGCTTTGATTAATGTTGCACCAGACTATGCACTGAATTCTTTGTTTGTTTCAGTTCATTCAGGTTAACAAACAGAAGCAGACAGAAAGTGAACCAAAATAATTTATTATTATGACGTCATTATTCACTGTCCATCACAGCCTCAATAAAAAGTTGCTTTTCGCCCTCATCTGCATTATGCCACTCTCATGCCTCCATATCTCTCCTCTTTGACAGGCTGCCCTCTGACAGGCTCATATCAGATAAGACCAGCCTTCTAAAGGTTGGCAGCCAATCAAAACACAACATTCTTCTGCTTGTTTTAAAGTGTTATTTCTATGCAAATTGCAAAATTGACCTAAAGGTAGATGGAACTAATTATTTGCAGCTGCAGAGGCTTCGAGCTGATAAACAAGATTGTGTTTTGTTTTGTTTTTTTGTTTTTTGTTTTTTTTTTACTGCTGTTGGCTGTCATTACATCACCTCCTGTTAACAAAGTAAAAAGAAAACCAGTGCTGTTTGACGTGAGCATGCTGTAGAAGTTAGAGGAAAAAAATGCCCAAATAATGTTCCTTGAAAAACGAACGAAGGGAAATTTTCTATACTTAAAAATTTTTTTATGGGTGTGGAAAACACATCCACACTCACTTGTGTTCTTTATACCCACATCAAAAAATGGAAGCACTTCTCCAAAAGCCAATGGCACATAATCACACCAAATGATTGATACTCTTCCTGATAGCTGTCTTATATCTGAATGATACAGTTTTTCATGAGATGATTTTATGCACCAGATCCCAGTGCACTTTTTTTTTTCTTTTTTTTTGTGTTCCAGTGTGGAAGAAAACGCAGAGTTTATTAAATTGGAAGGAAATGACTTCAAAGAAATGATGGGGAGAATGAAAACCCAGCACCATCTGCTGTTATTACAGATCTGTCTTGTTTTTCGCAAGACCAGACAGCCGTCACATCTGTCACTGACGGTTGTGTTAGTGTCCTCCACCAACCATGAACCAATAAGCTTTTTCTTTTTAGATGTGATTTGTCTGTTTATTTTGGAATTACATGTTTTATGGTACCCTTGAGCGTGATCTCACCCACACATTTTTTTGTTTCTCATTTGAAGAAATAAATGACACCAACACCCTAAAGACTGTTATGTATTATTTTTTATGAGCTGCACAGTTTAAAATTAAATGCCTCTTGTTCTATGTTCCTTCATTACAAGCTCAGGCTAGTTATTAAGGGTGTGCTCATGGTCTTAACCTTGCAGTTTAGCAATCAAGAAATTGGCTTATTGGTCTCACTCTCTGGTTTCTGTTCTGCATTAGTACACTGTCTAAATGCCTACAGTATGAAGGCGGTTACACTGGCTTTATACCTTGTTGGCTTTTCTCCAGGGTAAATGGATGTAAAACAGTCAGCTTCCCTCGAATGAAATGTCAGAACTTCCATGGCAGAATCAATATCAATTTTATTTCATGTCATACTATAAATGGCCTCACTGAAGTCACCAAATTAAAAATGGATTCGTTGTAAGCTCTGACAAACACAGAAAGTGCTCAGCAATCATAAAACTGTCATCAAGTTTAGTGCTCCTTGACATTTGCCTGGTATTCATTTTTGTAAATTATAAGACTGCTGTGCCTATTCACTTGGAGAGAGATGTGACTGTAGTCAGAGATGCCAAAACTGTCACACAGTTCTACCCATTCAATCCTGAGCCCTGTTCAGTATAACCAGTGTTTTTCTCCCTTCAGACTTCAACAGCAATACAAAGTTTATGGAAAAATCCAAGCAGCTGGTGAGATGGGAACAGTTTTGTATGGGAATCAGTGACAGCCATTGGGACTCAACCAAATGCTCATACAGTTACCTTGCTCCCAGTTCTTTTTTTTATTTCCTAAATGAAAATGTTAACCTGACGAAGGCCATTTGTGGCATGATTGCCTGACTCAACTAAGTTGAATGTGCAGAATTTAGTGTTAATTCCAAGTGGGAACTGTAGTACTAGCAATACTTTCACCTTATAAAGGAGTTTCTTCACTTGTTTGTATAAAACATATCAAGAAATGGAGCTTTAACACAATGTGTTATTTATACTAAGCCAAAAAAGTAAATTTGTTATTGGTGTGTTACTGTCTGCTCACCTATAGTACAACAAAACATATTGTTTGCTATTGTCTTCCTTTCTCTGTTACTTGCAGACATGCCTGTGAGAAACCCCGAATTTACACATCCAAGATTGCCAATTTTGACATTGCGAGGCTTATAATGTATCATAAAAGCATTGCATTGTTTTCATTTGATACTAAAGCGCAGCTCTATGATATGAAGGTCAATGTCATACAATTAATGCAGATTAAGATTTGGGGGATTTGTTTACCTATATATTCCTATACATGCCAGGCAATGTTACAAATTTATATTGCATATTTGCCTATATGTTATTTATTTATTTATTTAATTCAGTGTACAGGAGAGTATTAGTGAGTTGAGGGATTTGAATCTGCACCCTCCTGGCCACAGGTCTTCCTTATGGCAGTGATGATGGTGATGGAGGTGATGATGAAATTCTACCCTGCCATAAGAAATTCCATAATATAGCTGCTTGTGTCAAAGATTAGTCCTTTGTAGACCATCTGCTGACTTTCTGTTTAAAAAGCTGTTCAAAAGGCTGATGTGGGAAGGTTGCAATGGATCTTTCAGTGGCTGAATATAGTATGTTTATGCAGACTTCTCTCCTCTCACTTTTTGTGCCTGTATAACTTCCTCTGATTCACAAAAACACCTCTCCCAGCCTGGCTAGGAGAACTTTCTCTTCCTTTTTTGGTCACTTCTTCTTAACTTTACTTCTTATTTTTGTTACAGTTAAGTCCTTTCCTCTCTTCTTCTCACCTCTTGTGTCTTACCTCTGACATCCAGTTCTAACTTCCGCTCTGAAGATGACAGTTTAACCAGGAGGAGGCCACAAGGTCAGCGCCTGGTAGCTGGCATCTGTGTTGTGTGACACACTAACACAAACATATCTTGGCATATGGGCAGTGTGAGTGTGGTTTTGACAGTGTATTGTTTATTAGGCTGGCCTCTACAGTCCACAAGTAACACACCAGATGCATTCATAACTTTGAGTGTGTAGCTGTGGAGTTAAAGGGGAGCGATCATATGTAGCAGTTACTGTCAAACTGAAATTAATGTTTTTGCTAATAAATCGGTACATATTTCCCTGGTGTTCGTTTTGATCTGTGTAGTTATTTGGTCAAAATTGTAATTATAAAGTTTTATGTCTCTTTCTTTGCAGTGATGGTGCCTATATTCTCCATGAGGCATGATGTTTTGGATGTGACTGACATTGACATAGTGGTAATTTGATTGGTGCAATATCTATGTGGGCACTAAAAACATTAACATTGTAATACCACTTTTATTCTGGTGGTTAACATTACTTAGTCTCATCTGCGATTTGAGCACTTCTTACCTTTCTCCTTTACTCCATAACAGTTCTGAGATTACAAGACTACCTATTGCTTCAAATTTTCCATCACCACAACTTGACTCATAGATGGCTAATGCTAGTTTGCCCCCATCCATGTAATGCAGAACAAACACAGCACTAAGTATGCAGGAACAGCCAATGACTGTTAAATAACGTGAACAAAATGCAACATCTTGTGGAAACCAAAGCAAACATTACCAAGCTAAGCTCTGACTCTGAGCCCAACCTGCTAGCTTACACTTTACACAAGTTTGATACAAACTTAACAGTACAATGGTTCCTCCAAAGTGTTGAACATTGTAAAAGGACAAACGTCTCATAAAGGTAAGATTTTTTAAAATAAAACTTTATGAGACAGATGATGCATCATATTGTATCATCAGTCTCTACAGGCTGCCAGCATCACTTGTGGGAGATGACTGGGGAAATGTCATTGTTCCTTTATTTTTTTTTAAGTAAAAGCTGTGCAGTAACAGAAGAAACACTCAAAATGTCATTTTGCAATGCCCGTCTTTCAGCCTGTATATTTAGAGATGTCAGTGTTAATTACAGTGGATGGCAGATCTCAGTTCTCAAACAGATGTTCACTGCTTTGTTTTACTCACAACAGTTTACACTATCATGCATTTTATTTTTTGTATTATCTTCTAGTTTTCAGTTTCATTACAGGCAGTTTTTCAAAATAACCTGGTGCTAAATGTCAAATGATGGCTTAGATGACAAAAAAGGCAAAACACACATTTTATTTCTATGAAAGTTTATTAGTATAATTGCACTTTTTCTTTGGTGTAGATCCCCTTACATACTCAAGCTTGTGTGGGGGTGGGTTGGATGTGCATTCCTTGATTGTCTGTGAAAATGTCACAGGAGACAGAAAGAGAAATGGAGAGGGGGAAACGGCGCTGGGGTTGACAATTGATCTTCCTTTCATACTGCTACTGCAATTATTGCATGACTCACTCATTTGCAATGGAGTGTGTGCAAGCGTGGGTGCACACTAGAGGGTGGATACCTGACCCATGTCCAGTGGGACCCAACGGGTCGGCCTGGGTCAGGACAAAAATAGGTCCAAGTCAGGTTTGGTCACTTCAGCTGAGCTTGTCTACTTGTCATGGTGGTCCAAGTTCTTTTTAATGAAAATAAATAATGGACCTACTGTCTGTGTTGACCTACTGCCTGTTCAGTGCTGGGGTTTGTTATTTACGTGACAATGCATGAACACAACACATAGGCTATTTCAGGTGGTAAATGTTCATGTAGCCTAGCTAAAGTTAGAGGACATCAAACAAAATTTGTCATTGAGGAAGTTCAAAACTACTGAAAACCATGCAGGGAAATCAATTTATCAGGGTAAACAAGCAAGCTGTAACCATGGTAACAACAGTTACGTGACAGGGTGACACAAATTCAGTGCTTCAACTTACATTAACTACATCAGGCTCAGGTTGGGTTCGGACATAATAAAAAGAATGCCTGTTGGATTCAGATTGGGCTCGGTTACTACTCTCTCTGACTCAGGTCAGGGTCAAACAGAAATCTAGTGCACACATCTGTGTGTGCTGAGGTGTACAGCCATGTCTTTGTGCACTTAACCAGTTTTGTTGTACAGTCTGTATCCAATCTGCTTTGAAAAGTCTCAAGTGTCTCCCATGAGCTTATACTGTAAGTGTGCTCCATCTTCTGCTGAAATTGGCTTACCCACATGGCTAGCAATTTTTTTCACTTTCATTCTCATGTGAGATACAAGAATCAGAGATGAATGGATATGTGTGACCTTAATGTTCGCAGGAAACATGGAAGACAAAAGACAAAATAACCTCACTAAATCGATCTGGAATTCATGAAAATGTATGAGTATGTATGAGTGAGCTTCTCTTCACGCATGCAGAGTCCTCCAGACACATTGATTTGGTCAAAGACACTGAGAGAGAACTGTTGCTTATTAACACAACAGAGTTTGTGTAGGCTACATCTCATGTGTGTAATGGGTGGAGGAAGGTGCTGTGTGAGTTGTGTAATGACATTACTTAAAAAAAATACTCAAGTAGAGTAACTTTCTCTGGCTCAACTCATGGTCCTACAGGACTCTTAGCATCGTCAGTGGTCCACCCACAGCCGCTAAGAGCAAGGTGTGAATTAACATCAACATTCATTACCACCCCAGTCCTGTTCTGCCTTCCTGACCAGCATGTGTCAGATGGTGCCTCCATATGCAGAGTGTGAGTAAAATTGGTGGAAAGTTGTTCGTGAAACATGGTGGCTGTCTCATTTTGGTATGGCAATGATGGACAAATAGTCTGTGTGCTTCATCCACCCAGATGTACGGATTTTGGTGGCAGTGTAATGTAAGTAAATCTAAAATAATCCTAATATTTCCCATTGCTGTTTACGAGGCTGAATACAATGATGCACAAGGCATCGGAAATATTTGCATCTCCAGTGCACTTGGGAGTTATTATCGGAGCTGCCATATGATGTCACAAAATAAGAACAAAGATCTCAGTGCTGCTTTGTACTTTGCTCAAGAGCTTCTTTCACATACTCACATGAGCTCAAATAAATAGCTATGAAAGAGAATACAGCCATAGAAATAAACTGTCTGCTATGTCATCTGTAGGTTGGTGAAGGATGTTTATTTGGAGCTGGGTTTACCTTTCACAGGCAGTGATTTTGAATTCAGGGTAATGAAGTGGAAGCTGGATGAAGCAACAATCAGTGCTGTTTCTCAAACTCCCAAATATAACAAGGCTTAAAAAGAAGGGAATACTACATATAGTATGTTTAATAATGCTCTAAAATATACAAGATACTAGATTTTGTTTTCTGCTTGGTTATGGCACGCTTATGTACAGAATTGGTCAGTAATGCATTACTTAAAGGCGACATGTCATGCACAGTTCTAGGTCTATATTTTTAATCTAGGGCCCTACTGGAATATTTTCACAATATTTTTACAGTTCAAAAAACTCCTATATATTATATTGACTCTTTCTGCAGCCCCTCAGTTCAGCCTCTGTCTGAAACAGGCTGTTTTAGCTCTCGTCTTTTTAAGCCCATTCTGTTGTGATTGGCTAGCTTCTGGAAAGCTGTCTATCCATATCAATATATCCATAATCAAGCCAGAATCCAATCCAAAATATACAAACAATTCATGGAAGAATTTGAGCAACAAAGGCTACAGAACAGACAGCCTTTGACTTGCAGGGAGCGTTTTTATACATGTTGACCAGATGTTTTAGAGCTTTGACCATGTCTAACATAGCCATCTGACATCATAACAGTATCAAAATAACATAGCATAACATACTTATATGATATCTCTTGCTAACTGACTAGCTAATGTGCTAGTAGTCAGTAGTAGTGGTTAGAGTAAGTTAGTTAAAGTAAAGTAAGTAAAGTTATGCGTTTCAATGAGTAGTATTTTATAAGTGATAATACATGCTTGCTTCAGTGTTAACTAGTTTAGAAAGTTCCATCCTTCTTCAGCACTAGTTTAATGACACTTTTACATGGGTTTGTTCAAGGACTGGTGTTCACATGCTACTTTTTAGTAGCTTGACAATAATGCTGTTCAGTTTAGCCTTTTGCAATCTACTCCTGACAAGTGGCTTCCAGTTACCACCTCTCTCTCTCATTTACCTGCCTACTCCCCACCTACCCCCTCTGTTCTTTGTGATACATAAAGCATCTCACATAAACGATGCAAGGTAGGATCACTTTTCAAAATGCAAAAGAGAAGAGTGGGAGGTTACCCATGAGAGGGTAATGAAACACTAAAACGTTCTTTATGTGGTTTCTTTACAGTCATGGCTTTATATCCATCATATCACTTATTCAGCCCTCAGTCGTTTTCACTCTCGCTTTTCATTTCATTCAGTCAGCCCGGGGCCCAAAGTTACATGTGTGCCATTTAATGGACCCTTTTATGCAGTGTGTCTCATTGTTTGTTTTTTGTGAAATGTAAACATGAGTGGCTTGAGTGGGAGTTGACCTTCGACCCAGGTATCATTGATGACACCCTCTCCTCATTATTACAATATTCTATTTACATTATTCATGGATTGATGTATTAGTGACAAATCTAGCAATGATCTGAGTACTTCCATTGTGTGTAATATTCTGCACTTTACTAAGACATGCTGCATCACATATTATCAACACAGACACAGATTAGGGTGTAATTTTACCTGAACACTACTTTTTCCTACACTTCTTTTAGCATCCAGTCTTTTCTTGAGAGAGAATTGACAGTATATAATAAGGCAAAGAAACTGGTGAACTAGCTTTATTTTTTTAGGTAGTTTTTTGTTTTAGTTAGCACAAGACTAATGTGCTAGGTAACCAGTTAAATAGGTTATTAAGCTGCATCTTCCTAGCTGCATCTTAACTGACCATATTACAAATGGTTACACTGTAGATTTGGCAGAAAAGGCTCTAAGGAGGCGCTATAATAACTTGAAGCATAAAATTTTTTGTAAAAATCCATTATTATGTGTAAGAGAGCTTCTTCATGTAGAAATGTAAATGTTGAGAAAGAGTCAGCAGGTGGTGTCTGACATTACAGATGCTGCAGCCAAATGGTCCTATTTGTATTCCAGGGCTGCATTTGAATCACATACTAATGTAGCTTACTAGCAGGCTGTTCACACTGAAGCAGACCTGTTGAAAGAAAAGTACCGTCAAGCAAGATAGTCATGTGACTGTATCATATGACTGACAGTCGGTCTCACCCAGCCAGCAGGTCCCATCTCACATCTCTGAGTTTAAGTATGTCCAGTAAGCTCATGCCACATGCACAGAAATTCTTACTAATGTAGTATACATCCAGGCATTTCTCACATACACAAAATCCACTTACTATGCTCTTAGGAAACACTAAATAATTAATTTGAAGTCATACTTAGTATGAATAGTACATTAGTATGTGATTCAGAACACAACCTGCCTGTAATGTTGTTGAAGTTTATCATTTTCCTTTCATTTGTTTTCAGTTTCACTCCTGAGAGTTAGGTTGGAAGTTTACATGTCGGAGTTTGTTTAGCTTGTTTGGGGAACTTGGTGTCATCTGTAGGGATTTTCTTGTTCTTTCTCACATGGAGTGGTGACAGCTAGGTTTTAACTGGTGGAATAATCAATATAATCAATAAAAAAATTCCATCCAGGGTGAGGAGTCTATGTGGCTGACACAGAAATAGCCCCAACCAGACCCCACCTTGGCTGTAAGATGTCACCTTATTATTTACTTTTCCATTTGAGCACATGCTTCTTAACCTTTTTCTTTTATAATGAAATGATATTAAATATTCTATTATTGATGGCCATTATTGAAGTCAAACTCTATGTAGAAAGATAGAGTTGACAGTAGCAGCGCCACTGTCTGTGTGGACACCACACACGCACTGCTCAGGTAGAGGTAGGCAGGTGTAGGTGAGGATAAAAGAGAGTGAGAGGCAGAGAGAAAGCAGGTGGCCTTGTTAATCACACCTCCTGTCAGTAAGATGGATGTGTATGTAACCAGGCTCAGGGACTCTTCAGGCTGCAGCTTCTCTCTCCATCATCTCCTCCCCTCTGCTCTCTGAAGCACCCATCTCTCTCTCTTCACCTGCCGTCATACTTCATCCATGAGTGGTATGACCCACTTTCACCAATACACAAGTTAGTCATCAACAAGGGCTCTCACATATGAGGAGACATACACGGTTACTGTATTACTGGACTTGTGAGGGCATTTCTTCAGTCAGTGAATAGTAAAACCACCAACTTCTTCCAGATGGTAAATAATTTTCCACAAGACTTGACTTGTTATGTTTTATAATTAATGTTGAGGACGCAAAGAGGGGTATGTTTGATGATTTCTTAGTTATAGCAGTAGTGGCACAACTAGTTAGATGCAGGAGGGAGGGAGGCAGTCTTAACATGTTAAATCTAACAACACAAGTAATATTTAGAACAACTTTACTATGAAACTCACAAGTTTCAACCTGTAGTTTGTTTTCCTGAATTCAGTCAAACTACCAAGCCATGGTAGTTGCCACTGGGTCATTCTAACTTGACTTCACACAGGCTTCACCACCACTAATGTGGGTTCTCCCTATCTATGACATAATGTAACATTATATCACTTAGAAACAGTCAACACTTTTGTTATAGCTCTGTTTTGGTCTCCAACAACTCCAGAGGGAGATATCTGTCTCTTTAGCTGCTAAATGCTCTACTATGTTCACTAGCTAGTTGCTAACTTTGTCTACCATGGGGTGCTAAGCAGCTAGTGTACAGTGGCCATTGTTGATATAAAAATGCCTAAAAGTGCAGTGCCACAAGAGTTTTCCACTGATTTAGCATTGCACACCTATAACAGCGACTAATGACAGTCAACATAAAAGAAAAAAAAAGACATTGCGTTTTTTAATCTGCACATTCTTCTTTGTCAAAATCTGGTGCCTACATTGCTGGAGATGCAACTCCATTGTCACTTGTAAACCCCAACCAGATTTTGTGCCACATCAAGACTGTAACAGACGTTGATGTGACATGAATGCTCCAAAAGCAACAGTTTCTGCGGTTATATTAAGAACCTCATCTTGTCTATCAAACCATCAAAAAGACACAAAATGTTCTAGCTGCTAGGTTCAGACAGTGAGCACGATCTCATCAGTGGTTAGCTCCAAAGCACCTGCCACTCAAAAGAGTGCAGAAGAAATCTTGTACATGATTTGCTAGTGGAAACAATCTAATAGAAACTACTAGAAAAATATTAGGACTGATATTTAAACAATATTTGCTTTGTTTGCTTTGGAAAGACCTAATGTGAGGGGAGAAAATAACAAAGCTAGCATTATAAAAGCTGTATAAGGAGATATATGACATACTTGTATAGAAACAGACAACTTTTCACCCCCACAGCATTTCCAAGTGGTATATCTGATTCTTTTCCTTTCCTGTTTTCCTCAGAGCATAACTCTGTGAAGAAATGATCAACATCACTGGAAATAAGTGAGAAGAAGGAAACATGTTCACTGAAGAAATAAAATGAAATTGTCACAGTTTTATATTGAATTTGAAATAAGCAAAAGCCATTGTAATGATGTGCATTGCTCAGTAATAATATAGTTTGAGTAATGTTATTGCTTTGCACAAACAAGTAACTACAGCAGGGGTTGGTTTCAGGGTAGAGGGGGGAGTAATTTTAGAAGAAAACATTCAGAGAAAAAGCTTGAGTTTGTTTATTCATTTATTCTATGATGGAGACATGACAACAGAGAGAAATTCTTTAGTATGTGTTGAGAAAAGCAAACTGGGTTGATAGCATGAACTATGTTTTTATAAAATGAAAGAAACTGCACAGCGGACACGGTGGTAACATATTTTCTGTCTGAGCCAGTATTCTGTGGCTGTAGGGCTGCTAGCTTAGCTTACTGATTTCTACTGAAAGCCCTCTTGAAATCAGAAGACAAGTTTATTTTAAGACAAGCGCAACTAAAACATACTGTATGCAGATATAAGTAGTGCGTCATCAGATTTACCTGTGCAATATTCTACATTTATCATACAACAATAAGACAATTGGAGAAGGTTGGCCATTATTATTATTATTATTATTGTTATACTGTATTGTATACAGTAACTATGGATAGCATGGGGAAAAAAGTGCTATCCTCTTCTTCTTTTGGTTGCACAATGGTCGAGGCACTTACTTTGTGCCGTAAATCGAGCCTCCATTTTCCCGGGAGATCATACACAGTGGCAGACAAAATTGCATAGTGAAAGTGAATCTTATAGGGAACAAATCTTAACACCAATGGTGTCCTTATTCTACACTTTAATGCCCTTAACATTTACTTCATAATGATAAGTTAAGGCAAGAAATGGTCTATTTTCACTTTAACCCATACCCTAATTTAAAGCTAATCCTTATCTGGTCTTAACTCTAAATCCTGGTTGTGATGTTTAACTGCACCAGCAATTTCTTTATGTTTCTACCCTTGTGAAGACGTTTGCTCCATATAAACATGAGAGCACAAACACACACACATACACAGACACAGACACACACACACACACTCACATACACAAAGAGTCGCAGGTGTTTGTTTTTTTACTAGTCACCTCTACCCCAGCTTCTCACTGTTATTAACTTCCTTATTTTGTCTGTGGCAAGAATTGGTTTTGGGAATAGATTTCTCCTAGAGAGAAGCAAATCAAATAAAATGTGAAAAATACGCAATATGTGTGTCTTTTTGCTTGTGTGTGTGTGTGTGTGTGTGTGTGTGTGTGTGTGTGTGTGGGTTACAGAGAGAGAGAGAGAGAGAGAGAGAAGGGTTCCCGCAATCGCCAGTGATTGATGACTCATATATAGGACTGGCTGACAGACAAATGGGCTGCATTTTTTTCCTCATTCAGATTTTTTTTTTTTTGCTGCGCGTCACTTTCCTCTCCAGATGTCATGAATAATTCACTTTTTAATGGGTGTATGTGTGTCTATGTGTGAAAGACAGACAGACAGAGAGGGGGGGGGGGGGAGTAGCTGCATTTATCTATTCACCTACACCTTCTCAATGTAATATATTATGAAAGTGTGAAATCAGGCATGTGATTGGAGTTTGTCATTATGGCGCAAGGTGTGTGCTTGCACAGGATATGATGAAGCACATCGCTCTGCTTTACACGGGCATTTGCTTCACTCTCCTCTAAATGCCTGTAGTCGCAGCTGTAGGTGAGAGTTGAAAGATTTCACTGCCTTTTCATGTTTGTGTTCATCTATCTGGCAAGAAAACACCATTTGTACACACAGCCACAACAGTAACATAACTGCCAGGCAGCGTTTACACTCTGACCTCGCAACACACACATCAAATGAAATACATACATTAGTTGCTGAGAAAGGATGCCAGGTCTTTTCAGTTTTCTTGCAGCCATTTCACCTGTCATGTCTGTACCATTTGTCAGGTTTTTGAGCCAAACACTTTTATACAAGGCATCAGAATGGACAGACAGTCTGGAAAACATGGACTTTGATAGCAATGTTTGACAAAAACTTTTCATACATACAGTAGCAGATGCAAATAAAAGCCTTTCTCGGTGAAGAAGTAAGAGCTAACGGAACGCTTCTGCTGAGACTCGAATCAAATACAACCTCTTGCATTTGTAACCTCAAATATTCATGCACAAAGATCTCCTGGAAAGGTCATTTGCATTGTGGCTCACATAAAAGCCTCCATTACGGCTGTCTGACCGCGAGAATGTGCAGTATTGCAAAGATCTTCAGACGGTATGAAATCTGTAGAAAGCAACATTGCTTCAATACTTCTCGAAATAAAAATATCAATATCAATAATAATTGATATTTGCAATTAATATAATAAACTGTATGACATTTAATGGATTAAATCAAGATTCATAGATTGCAGATGGCTTGCTCAGAACCAGTGAATCAGAGTACATTGCTTAATTGGTATGTGTTAATTTGAAGTTCGGTTTAACAAGCCCAAATTTTTAATTGGATGTAGTAGAACAACTTTTTATAAGCCAATAATTTTTAATTACTGTAAATCCGTATCATTAATTTTCCAGCAACAGAACTGAGTTAGAATGTGACACTCTACCACTCTTTAAGGACTTCACACACTGGGGAGGTAACAAATAAACAACACAAAAACGTGAAATACCTGCAACTATTTCACATTAAAACCATTCAGACTGGCAGTGATAGGAATTTGTGACAGCTCATTTTGCTGTCAATCATCCTGGTGAAGACAGTTTGTCTGGCCACTGGTGCGGACTGAATGGGTATAACATTCTCCTCTTCTTTTGTCGAGTGACGAGGAGGAGGACAAGATCATCATCACTGGATGATGCGATGATCTCTGACCTGTGTTCAGCGACCAGGCAAACTGCCTTCACCAGGCTGACTGACAGCAGAAATTTACTGAACCAAAATAGTTTACACGTCAGCTCCACGGGAAGAAATCACTTTTTGTATTTATAAATTCATGATGATACATATGATGACACATGATATATCAGAGGTCTTACCTTGCGAGGCAGTTGGATTTGTGAGATCACAAATCAAAGAATCCTGAAAGGACACTAATTGGTCACAAGCGCATAACTTTAAGTCTGACAAGATGGATTCTCTCTTGATCTCACAAATCCAAGAGTGGTTAATCTGTTAGTGGTTTTAGGTGCTGATGTTGAGCAATCACACTCAGATGGTGTAGAATAGTATGGAGCCATGAATGAAAGGCCAGGCAAGCTTTTCCACAACACTTCAAACAATTCCTTTAAAAGGGGAAATATGCTTTTTCTGTTTTTCTATTTCTTATTTCCTGTTATGATGCTAGATATCTATATCAAACAAGAAATGCTCCCTGCAAGTCAAAGCCCGGGGGCTCAACCTGCTGTGGATGATTCACTTGTGACAGTTTTTTCCACCTTGCTGACGTCAGTTTATCGCACATGCCCATAGATGGCTATCCATTCCATAGTCTTTGTTGCTAAGGTTGTTGCTAAGGTTTTTCCATCTGTTTTTTTTTTGTGTGTGTGTTGTCTGCTTTTATATTTGGGATTGGATTTCGGCTCAAACACGTATAACTGTATTTAGGAAGTTGACATGTCAAGTAAATGACTAGAAAATGTAGTGAAATTCTGCTAGTATAGTTTGTTTCACGGTTTGTTGGAAGTAGCCTCTTGAGATGGCAGAAGTCTCCCGAGGAGCAGCTTCCAAGAACTGGCCAATCAGAACAGAGTGGGTTCATCAGAGGGCGGACCTTAAAGAGACAGGAGCTAAAAGGGCCTGTTTCAGACAGAGGCTGAACTGAGAGCCTGCATACAAGGTCAATATAAGATAAGTAAGGTTTTGGGTTTTTTTAACTGTAAATCATGCAGATATTCCAGTAGAGCCTGAGATTTAAAAATATAAACCTGGAAATGTGCATAAATGTCCCCTTTAAGGACGAGGGCATTACCATGTTGAAACCATGTTGAGTGAACAGTGGGGTCCGCAAGCTTTTGACTTTTAGGAAAAATGCTAATGTCTTACAATGACTTAACATGCTGTGTGGTATAGCAGCATGAACAGCTATGTACTGGAGAGAAAGATAACCTTGTTGCCCAATCCTGTCGTAAAATGACTCATAAGATACTGTGTCAGGTCACTACCTCTGATCCTTTAAGTCTGTGAGATTTGCTTCAGTAATGTGTTACCTTCTTGAACCCCATTGACTAAACCAGAGTAACAGGGATCAATTTGTGTAGAGCCTGATAAATGTGTCTCTGCTCTGTTCGGTATGTCAGGTAGAAGGCCATCGAATCTGCCCTGTAACACTGAAGGGCCTGCTCTTTCAAAATATAGTGTTTGAATCAGTCTCCCCATGAAAGCCTTCAAAGTGTGTTATTGATTTAGTAATCTATCAACATTCTGCCATTTCCCTCTCTTCCTCTCGCTCTGTTTTCTCTTGCTCTCTCTTTTCATATTTCTAAGGGAATTCAATAAATGCAGCTAATTATACCACCAATAGGATTGATGCATCTGAAATGGATAACAAATCCAGTTTGTCAAACAGGGGTCTGGAAAGTCCTTAAAAGTGCTTGGATACACAGATCTTTTCAGAATGTTAAAGGATCTCATGTCTCGATTCCTGAAGCCAGACATTCTATAACAATCAAACACCATTGAGAAGCTGCTTGATGTGAAGGTGAAATAGCCTTTAAATCCCCATGATTGTTCCAGAGTGGATCTGGGATACATCACTGATAGAATTGTGAGTGAACTGTCTGCAAAAGCAACAACTGGACCAAGGAGTCTACTCAGATTCAAAATGTCCCACAGAGAGTGTCTTCTTGCTTGTTGTCGATTAACTCTTGCAAAAGTCACCCCCTGAACTACAAAAACAAAAGCATGCACGGCCACATATCTTTCGTTCATAATTCGGTCATAAACAACCAAGTCTCTTGCCATTCCTTGAATTTACCCGACAATTTCATTGTCGGCCCTCACCAGCAGAAGTCCCAGAATCTCATTATCTCTCCAGTTAGACATTTTGGTCGCTGTCTTTGTAAATGACCTTTCTTTTTCACCCTTGGATGTTTGCATTCTTCCAGGTATGAGACAGTCACATGATAGAAACACTATCAACACACCCAATCACTTGCCGTGAATTCTCCTGCTGTATTCACACATAGGCTCAATCAGGCATCACATGGACTTTGTACCAAGGAGCTAGCAGGATAGTCTGTTTATTGTCCGGTCCAACTGATTGGGACATTAGCCTTCTCACATACAGCTCCTCAGGGTAATGTCTAGATAAATTCAGGGTTTACAGTGCTTGTGTAAAAGGGGCTTTAGACACATTTGGTAATACACTGAGAAGAGAATTATCAATAGTCATATAACTTAGACCTTATGACCATGTGTTTGTTATGGGATAATTGCTTCTCCCTGCAGAATCCTCTTTGCTTTGTGGTTTCTTTAAGCGCTCCCTCAAAAAGCAGATCCTTTTCCACCTAATTTAACTATGCAACCATTCGCTATAATTGATTGATTTCTTGATGTGAGTGTCTCTGACTGAATGGGCCAATGCTGCTAATTGGTAATTCAGCCTAATTTGCCACACCTTTGTGGCAGTGTTAATCATTGTAATGAAGTTACTTCAGAATTGAAGTCCTTTCTCACAATGTGATTAGATTTTTTTGTCTACCTGCTTCATGCGGTCTCTTGTTTTCTTTGCAGCAGAACATTATTGATAATTGATAGTATTTGATAATACGTTCACCCATCATTTTCATCAAATTTATTTTACAGTCAAGCTAAAGGATGGTAGCAGAGCTTAAATACAGTGAAGGACTCTCTGATGACTCATCCCAGGACTCCAAGAAGATTTTTTTTCTCTCTTTCAGCTCTCTCACCCTCTCACTGGTTTCTATATTGATGCCCAAACAGAAAAGGCTAATTTCTCATCCCCTGTCCTCAGTAGTCATTACTCTCCTCCTCAACCTCCCACTAAATGCTTTCAAGGGGTGCACAATGACTCAGCACATGTTTCTTGTGGAGGTCACTGGTAATGCATACCAATGGTAGTGTAGCCAGATGGCTGGTGTCTGGGCAGGGAGGATGACATAAGGGCAACAGCATTACACAGAAGTGGCAGACAGCCTTGCTTTTCTTTCAGTTTATTGAGTGTCTTTCCAGAAAAGAAATGTCAAAATATAGCCTTTAAACAAGTATTACATTATGACACAAAGGTTCTCTTATTTAAATGAGAAATATTCTCAATAAAATAAGATTATTTTTCTCATTATAAGAAAAAAAACTTGTTATAATGAGATGCTTCTTCACATTAGAATGGGTGCACATTTTCTCATTATAATGAGAATGAATACTCATTATAATTAGAAAGATGTTTTGGAAATTAACCTGTATTTCTTACAAACTGCTGTGTTGTTGCTGCTGAAATGGATCCACATGAAAGTTTGACTTTTCTTACTAAGCAGTCTAGATGGGGTTGTTATCAGAATGCACTTTGTGCTTTGCATTGCAGAAAATTCATTGAAAGTGACATCGAAGATGGGTTTCTGAAAGCTCATGTGATGTGTTTATCACAGTAAAAGCACCTACATCAATTCCATATTATGGTTATTACAGTTCTGCATCGTTGGAGGTTTGACGGGCGCCCTTTTGATTCTTTCATCTCGCTCTACAGTGGTTTAATGGCACTCGACTGTTGAATTAGTGCGACCAGCTGTTTATTTTGATGAGCCCAATTTCTCATATTCATACAACAATAGTGGATGGAAACACATAAATTACACATAGACTGTCTGATATGTCACATCTGCACCTGACCTTTGCCCCACAATTACTCCTATTGTTGGATATGTAGTTCATGTTCTCTGTTTTGAATGATCTTTTAATCAGTACACCTCATTTGAAATCAGATATGTAGTTTGTGTAGCTTCTGCACAACAACAGTCTGAGGTGAAAAATGTCTTGTCGTTTATCAAGTAAAGTCAATTTTATTTTTATAGCAGGTGAAGCTGCTTCCCATCACATTACTTCCAACCTTTGTGAGATTGATAACTGCTGTTTACAATCTCTCTCGTCTATATTCTGCTCTAACCTTTTCATTTGTCTTACTGACTACGTTATTTCCTGTGCTTCGTTCACATTTCACTAGAACCACTAGTTTTCTCTCTGAAACATCAGCTTAGTTGGTAGCCCTTTGTTGCTAACCAGCAAACAATTTTCATTGGATCCCGTAGTGAAAGTTTCCCTAAGGTAATTCAGGAACGTTCCTGGATTGTTCTTGGTAAAATATGTGAAACCCTTTTATTTGCCTATTAAATAAATACTATAAATGTGGCATCATAACTGACAATTGCTACATCAAATACCTAGGTAATTTTTAAAAAATTATTTGCAGCTTACAGGGCTTCCTCACAAGGCAGAAGAAATTACTGGGTATGTGCCTTTGAGGTGCACACTTTACATCAGCTGCCAGCTGTCATAAATATATCCTCAATTGATCATGTCCATCTCATGGTGGTAATACTGTCCTCGCCCCTGCAGTTTCTTCCACCTCTTTGTGGGGGATCAGCAATAGCAATTTCTCCCAAGTCATTGAAGTGCTGCTCCTCCTGTACACTTATGGCCTGTTGCGCTATAAACAGCATCACTGCCACTACAGACTCCACAACAATATAATATCCAAAGTACTACTACTATTAATCTCACATCTCAAACTATTCATACGCACGCCCTCAAAACATTTATACACACATTCTCCATTTTTTCCAAATATTGACAGGACATATGTTATTCATTGTAGGCTAAGAATCTAATGGCTTGATCCCACTAGGCACATCTGCATCTTGTTCCAGCGCCGACATGGCTGCCGGAGCTGATCACAGCCATTCTAGAGAACGCGTGTAATCCAAGCAGGCATGGACCACAGACCACAACAAGCTGCACAGAGCAGATTGAGCTGGGCAGGAAGTAAGAAACAGGAAAAGCATAGTGCATCCGGTTAATTTTCAAAATAAAACACCTTGTGTAGACTCCCAGTCACATATCACAACAATGAACACAATTAAAACAGAAGAAACCATTTAACTAGGTAGCCAATTTAGCCAGAGTAGAAACACAAAAATAAAGGAAGATGACAAAATCTGAGCAAGTCAAAAAAATCAAGCAGTTTAGTTGCTGCTAGGGATGCACGATATGGGATTTTTTGCCGATACGCTGACATACCAATATTTCCAACTCATACATATTTGTACATATTTTTTTAATATATTTTTTTCCGAAGTGTTTCCTATCCATGCAGCCAGATTTAGCAGCTCATACTTGCCCCAATTGACACTAATACCTATTGTATTTATTTGGCTACAGAAGCTTGTGTTCTCAGTTGTAAGCAAAGGGGGATTTATATTGAATTATTTCAGCAAAACAAACTGACTGCAGAATGGCCAAGTTTCTTGTGAGAGTTTATGTTATTGTTTGGTTGATAATGGCTGGCATGGATAGCTTTAAGACTGATAATTGAAAGCTACAGTGTGGTTAATGCACCTATCTTCTAAAAGCCTCTCAATTTGGTAGTTTTCTAGTTCCAAATGAAAAGACCCAGAGAGCAATGTTGTGTTTAAAGGCCTCAAAGAGCTCTTACATTCAAATGACATTCTTGTGTGTGTGTGTGTCTGTGTGTGTGTGCACACAGTGCACTAGTCAGGGTTGGCAGATGGAAAAGGGAGCACAAACAGGTTTCTTTAAGAGGCAGAGTCCCTTGTGTTGAATGAGAGAGACTGAGGAAGTTTCCACCTGACGTTCTTGCTTGAGCTTTCTATGTAGGTGTGACAGAACGCATATGCATGTATGTTTTAAACGTGTTTATTTATGAGTGTATCGGTGGGTGTGCTTTCATATTGTAACCCTGCTGATTGGATAGTGTTTGACAGATACAGCGTCTGGAGAGCAGCTGACCTCCTTCCTCCTCCTTCTCCTCCTCCTCTTATTCTTCTTTATCATCACCTGCTCCCCACTCGTAATAGAGACCTGGCCCCAAGACCCTGAGCATTGGGATCCACCCCCAGCACTTCTGGTAAGAAACACTTTTTTCACTTTGCCACCCTCTATCAATCCTGACTCACAAAAACATATTTACAGATTAAAAAAATAGCAGGATAGAGTGCAAACAGTTTTCATGTAGCTGGTCACCATGGTCACCTTCATGTCTATGAAAAATGAGCTTCTTCCAGTATTAATTATACAGTTATTTTGCAGCCTGTGTGAATGCACCAATTTCCCTGGTAAGTTTTTTTTTCCCTGAAAGCATGGGTTGCAATTGAAAAGCTGTTGTATTAATGAATCCCAAACAATTAGGAGGCTCTTTTGTGTGAGAAACACACACATGCTTCACCATGTGTGGGGAGGGAATAGAAAGAATAAAGAAGGAAGAACATTACAGTTCTTTGTTAAAACCTTTATAGCTTCTGTATGTTGATGTTGTACAGCACGTGTGTTGGGTTCTACTGGCTTTTATGTTCTTCATATATACATTGGTTATCTGATTATCTGTGTGTTTTGGAAGGAGGCAGAAAAGGAAGTGATTGGGGAGGAGCTGCAGAGCCGCAAACCTTAATGTTTGCCTATCTTCTGGGTCCATGGACCAGTCGCAGTTACATAATTGCAGAGATTTGTGGGCACACAGGTGTTTGCAGAGCCTTCCTTAAGAAGGATGCAGCCTGTTTAACAGTGACAGTGTTTCTTAATTTCGGCAGAACAAAAACAGCCCGTGTTTGTTGGCAGTGGATGTGATGAAGCCAAGTCTTCAGTAATACAGCTAACCGTCCAATCGCTGACAAAGTGAGGTGCATATGGGGGGCTTGTGAACCAATGATTTGAATCACTGACATTTGGGGGTGAGGGAGGTAATGACCAAGGGTTCAGCAGACCATCTAGCTTACAGGGGGAGATGGGATGGGTTCTGGGATGATGCTATCCAGAACCCCCACATAGTCCTAATTGGAATCTTACAAACTCTTTCAATTCTTTAAATATCTAAACAGTGAAAGTTATGCTGTGTAGAGTGAAAAATGCTCCTGTATCCCCTTACAAATACCAATTTAACCTCTGCTCATGTTTAGATTTTACTTGAAGAAGTTACTTTTATTTTCTAGTCTGATAACTAAGCATGAAAACTGGAGATAGATGAAATGTGAAATTTGACAGTTGGCAAGTTTATTACATATTCAATGCAATCAACACCTTTTTCCACAGTTTACAAATTGGTAAAAGACCAGTTGGAATACAGCTCTTGGTTAAACTCTATAATACATAGAAAATGTCTCCCTTCTCCCCCCAAATGTCTCTAACTGGTTAGGATAAAATAATATGTAGATAATATAGATCTGGATCTCCATCCTACAGGAGTCTCATTCAGGTCCTTGTCTCTCTCTCTCTCCATTGTGTTCATGGCTTCATGACTCTTGAAACCTGCCCTGACTGTAGGCCTACATGTAATCTTCACTCAGTGCCCTCATCCAAATGTTGTGCTGACACATTTTCACACACCTCTGTACTCTGAACATGCTATCAAGTCCTTGATGATGGCATTTGCAGTGCATGGTGCCACAACCTGACTTGCAATTGCAATGCACAAGCTTCAGCAAGGATTGAAGAGCATGCTCCTGGTTGGAATGGATGGGAATGAGGCACGAGTGTTTGACATCCATTCCGGCACCTGATGGTACACTCTGAAGCTGCGAAACATGGCAGACGAAGATGTTGGTGGCAAGTTGCAAGGATGGATAGCCATCTTGGTGTCAGTCACCTTAACCTTAGAAATGTTTTGGCCTGAGGTCATTGAAAGAATCCATCTTCCATCCTTTGTAGATTAGTATCATTTCCCTTTCTACTGCAGCAGCAATTTCATCCTTGGGAGCACAACATTCTGGCCTGTACTCTGAATGAGATGTTGTTGCTAACATGCTCACTCAGCACATCTCTTGCATGCCCAACGTTCAAAAACCTGCAACTTGATGAAGATGATTTCTTGGGCTTAGACATGAAGTGCAGTTCTCCTTGCTGATAGAGGTGTAACAGAGGAATTAGGAGGTCAGTCTCATATCCAACAAGGACGGGTCTTTGTATCAATGCTGCTGTCACTGCCATTTAAACTAAGAGCACATCTGCATCTCCCTGAGGATTGTGAATGTCAAACCCTGCAAGTTTTAGTCCTACCCCCAACAAGTTTATGACATATATTGTTTGTTATTATTAATAATAATGATGATAATAATAATAATTATAAACTGCATTTACATCGCAGCTTTCACAACACAGTTACAAAGTGCTTTACAATAAAATATAACGCATTTAAAACACAAAGATAGTAAAACAAAAATGCCATAAATATGAATGAAATCACCAAAAGGAAGGTGGCGTTGTCAAAGTAAAGCAAAGATTTTGTAGAAGTTGGATCAGTGTATGGGAACTGCACGACCTGGCTAAGTACTAGGTCATGAGGCGTGAAGGTCATAAGACATGAAGGTCATGATTAATGAGATACAAACATATCATTTACCGAAATGTGTTATCTCACCAGAATAACCGGAATTGAGGGAAATGTGTGTGTGTGTATGTGCACATATACATGGTGTGTGAGTGCCTATCCATTTTGGTTAAAGTCCAAAATAAATGAAATATCGGGTAATGACCCACCAGTTCCTTAGAATAGGTGTGTGCCAAGAATTGGGAAAAACAGGAAATCGGGATGACACTTGAGATCATGCAATACACACATATAGCCTGGTTTGGGTATAAAAAGGCATGTCACGTCTACGGAGTTGGATTTCTCTCTGTCTACGTTGCTGAAACTGTGTGTGTAGAAATAAAAGAGATCTTCCCCATCTGACACCTGTGTCTGCATCTTGCCTGGTTCGCTCCTCTTTCCTCCACAACATAATTGGCGCCCAACGTGGATATTGGAATTGGATATATTTTAAAAAATAACCTGTAGAGTGGTTTGTCATCTTCCACAAATGGGGAGGAGGGGTTGTGCTAGATAGTCAGCATGACCAGGTATTGTTTATAAAAGAAACAAAATTTGCTATAAGCAAATTTGGGCCCCTTTTGTGTCTCTCTTTTATACAAGTCTCTCCTATTCCAATATATCAAAGTGATCAGTGAAGCTGAAACTGATGGCAGAACACAGTACCTGATGCCACTGATTGAACAGCTAAAACCTTCACACCCTTTTTCGAAAGGGTCATTTTGTCATCATTTGACAGAAATTCCTGCTTTTGCAACCTCAGTGTCACAGTTGATGTGATTGAAACTTTCCAGTCAGTCTTTGTAGTCCTCCCTTTAATGGGCACCGTCCTTTGATGATAGCTGGCTGCTGTACCCATCAGACACAATCACCACTGATTGCCCCGTATGTCTTTCCTATCTCCCAGGGTAGTCAGTGGAGGAAGATGTACAAGATGTCTCTATCTAGCACATCATCATGAGGCGCAGAGTTCCATATGGCTCTTGCAATTTGGGGTTTGTTTGCTGGGAGAAGCTCCATTTTCGTTTCAGAGAGGGCAGGTGGATACCCACAGAATACAATACTTTATTTATACTTGAAGGCTCCAGTAAACTTGTCTGTCTGTGTCCCAGCAATTACTAGTCTGTGAAACAAGAGCTACAGATAGATATGGACAACGTCTTCATTGTCCAGTTTGACTGTGGATTTGAAGTCCATGGTGACTGCATTTGGGTTCCTCTTGATCATACTGTATAATCTATCACCTTTTTCCCCACCATGTCATTTAAGACCCTTCTACTAACATCTTTTGAATGGTCCACATTCACTGCATTATGGCCTGTCACACCAGTGATTAAGTGTTGAACGTGTTCATACCCAGCAAAAAGATTTTGCGACTCTACAAACTAAGAATTTTGAGTGTCTTGCTTCTCTTGATGTGGAAAGGTCCTTGTGCTGTTCATTCATTTCATAATTTACCGCTTGCATGGAATTGTTAATTGGGTAATGGGGTAGCATTGCCCCAGTACAGGTATAAGACATTAGAATATCCTCTGAAAAAGTGCTTTATTAGAAAGATTAACCCCAAAAACTGAAAAAAAAGACATGAAATATGTTGGAAATGTGTGTAGAAGCCCTCCAATGTTAACACCATTTTACTCAGACCTAAAATGTTCAATCTTTGCTTTTGACCTTGAAGAGGTTATTAGGACCAATAAAAACTATGAAACATTAGTATTGCAATTTTTCCTGGGTTGGGCCCTTCATTGAGTGAGATCGACAGGATTGTCACCATCAAGTAAACACATACAACAACCTCCAAACTACACGCAACCCAAGTAGCAACCTCCGGGGCTGAAAAATTAAGCCAATGCGGAAGTGCCAAAAACTGCAGTTTCTCAAAAGGCCACTTGAGGCTGGCTCCAAAAATGAGTCAATCCCCATAGACACCCATGTTAAAATGCCCAACTTTACAGCAGAAACAACAAAACAAGTTATTCATAATTAAGGACATGGCCGATTTGAGTGCCAGGTGGGTGCTGTCACAAGCAAGTTGCTACCATGGCGACATTGTTGGATAGGTAACGTAACCAAGGTGTAACCCTAGTATGAAGTCATGCTAGACTCAGAACTACAGACTTGAGTAAATGAAAGATTTCAAAAAGGTAGATGCATTCAACAGGATGTCAGATAAAATGAGGTTTTGTTTAAATGACCAATGCCTTTTGTAACCCACCTGACAATTAAATAACACTGGTCCTAGATTCGCAGGAAGAAGTGATTATGAAGAGAGTATTGCAAACCGATTGAGTAAAAGGAAACACACAGTGGAAAGTTTTAGTAACATCATTGTATTAACACATAAAAATAAACTATTTTACAAATATGGTCGACCTTCAGTTTCTTTTAAGTGTCTCTTTTATAATTGGATGCACCCTTTAAAAAATAAAAGTGTCCTTTGTTTTCCAGAGGAAAGGAAAAAATATGTATATAGTTCGTTTAATCATTCTCAGTCCTACCACACCAACAGGACGACAGGTGAAGGAGGAGGGGGTACTCTTCAGTTCAGACGTTCAGTTCAGATGTTCAATGGTTGGTTCACCATCTCCCTTGTCAAGGAGAGAATCCAGAATCCAGTAACCCTTTTTTTCAGGTTACAAAGTTGACAGACTTCTCTTTTTCTCAACGGGTTACACTTTCAAAATGCAACACAGACAAAGAACAGGTTAAAATTCAGTGATGAATGTGACTTTAAAAAATGAAACACTGTAAGTTTTTATTTTGCATGCTATATGGCATTGATTGCATTGATTTTGCACATCAAAACAACCAGTTGAAATCAAATCAAGTCATATTACTGTAATTGCTAAGAGTAATAATTTACATCACTAACAAATTGGCAGAGAAGGTCAGAAGAGACAACAATTTTATTAATAATATTTGAATATTATTTATAATTTATGATATAAATACCATGTAATGGATTGTATAATAATCACAATGTAATACTGAGAATGTAATGTTATGATACAGTGTGTCACAAACTGACTCAGGGACCGTGAAATGGAGGGAGTCCACGCAAGAGATAATTTATTTAAACTGAGACAGTAACACAAATGAACAATGATATGTGAAAATCAGCTTTATTTGCCATTAGAGCAATGCATGGATGTGTGTCGTGAGCTGCGGAGGTGTCGAATGTGCAAACCAAGAGGAAATGCAGGATGGATGTCAGCTGTTGGAAGGGAAACACAGAGTGAGTACATGGGCCAATATTTACAGTGTGGAAGGCCCTGCTGATGACCCTATCAACCACTTTCCTGGCCAGGACACCCTCCAAGACTGTGGGAGGTGTGTCACAATTAAATATGATGTATTGCAACATAATTGTTTGCTTTTGTCAACCAAGACATTCTACTGCCAACGATTTTATAAATGTGACCTTCAGAAAACCACAAAAATAACCTTTAGAGAAGGTTCTAGGAACATGAGCATTGCAAAAAGTAACTTTCAGTCTCTACTAGAGAGATGTGTCAGTGAGTTACACTGAAACCATACCAAAGAGCGGCAGAATGTGTCCTGCAATCTCTATCAAAAACCCGCAGGAGTCAACACCATACAGGCCATGGTCAACACATGAGCATTACATGTAGAGAGAGAAGCACATAGAGACGTCTTACAAGTCCCTGAGCACCTTTCTCAGGTGTTTCATTCCTCTTTATCCTTATCATTTTTGTTGGTTGTAAGGCCGACGGATTATTTTGATGTTGGTGTACGTATTTTGTCTTGGATTTAATCCGTGAATCTCCGGTGAGTTGATGCTAAATTAGCATAGTAAGCTAGCAGTTAGCCCAGTGTAAACAACCATTTTGCGTTGTTGTTTTAGATCACTGCATTCAGTTTTTTGCCATGTTCTTTACATTATGAGTATCGTAAACCAAACAGAGATGTTTATATATGATTAAAGAAATGTTTTTGAGTGTTATTTCCTGTTGTACTGCAGAGGAGGATGTAAATATGAGCGGTCTTGGACTAGTTAAACCGCAAACGCCATTTTGTTTTCCTTCCTGTTGTAACGAGGCAGGTTCTGTTGTTAATTGAGTAACTAGTTTTACTGTGGCTAGTTTTACTGAGAAATACACAGTTGAATGTGAGATATTATTTCACATAGGAATATAAGAGTGTTTTTGTGTGCTATTAATTATAATTGCGAACTAATTCACTGATTTAAGCCACTCATACAGAAAAAAGTAAGATAAATATTGTTACTTAAAATAATTATTGAACGATAGTGATGAGATATTTCCTCTGCTGTGTGCAGGTTGGGTTTTTTTTTCTGAGTCTGAGGTTGTTTCCAAATAGGTGGTCCACTGCCAGTCATTACCCATACCAGCAGCAGGGAGAGTATCCAGTCAGCTTTCTCAACGTACCTGGAATGACAACTACCTTACCTGACAGATAAGCATATGAGATCTCAACATGCATACTACCCAGGTAACAACGATACACACACACACACACACACACACACCCCTCTGAACAGAGAAGAACTTTTGAACTTTTTCCTACAGACTGATAACCAAAAGGACTGAAACAACAGCATTTGTGCCGTAAGAGACAATTTGAGGTTAAAGGGTTTATTTTCTTGTTTTTGTTTTGTTGTAATAAATTGATGTTGTTTTCTTTAACTCCTAATTGGTTGTGTTCCTCGCTCCTTAATCGAAACCTAGATGCTTATTAATAATAATAATTACAATTATAGTAATAATTACAGAGAATGAAAAAAAGAAGGCTGTATGGATAGAGATCGCCAATGTGCTTAGTGTGACCGGTGAGCTCAAACTGAGAAGCTATAGTTCAATATTTGGATGTGCAGTTTCATAATATCCGTGCACCACAGTTTGCCTTTATGTTTCAAGTTCAATGTCCACAATCCATGAGATTTACAGCAGACTCCCCTTAAGGAACTGCTAGCTGGCTCGTTACTGTAATGAGCAGGGTTTGTTTGGGTTTGTTAATAACTGGTCGTCTTTGTAGGGCCGCCCTGACCTGATGAAAGCACATAGCCTTCACCCTGCGGGGAACGGTGCTGCTGTTTTATCTTGAAATATAGACAGGTGTCTGTATTTAGTTTTACACTAGGGATTTATCATTTGGCAGGACGGGCAAAGAGCATTATGCCGGTGGCAGTCAGTCGGTGTCCCCCCCCCCCCCCCCCCCCTCTTGTTTTTGTTGTACTTGGTTTGTCTTTGATTTAATTTCTCTCTTAGTTACGTAAAATAAGCTGTAAAGCTTATTTCATAACATCCATGTCTTCAAACTGTCAGTATGCTGAGTAACATTTGTTTTTGTGCAGTGTCTAGATGTGCTACTTTGATCTGCAAGTTATATCTTTTTACAGTGTGCCTAGTGTAAACTTGACACATTGATTTTTATCAAGAACAGACTTCAGGGCCTGATTGATTTGTCGTCACTGATATATATACAGTATATGATCCAAAAGCAAAATTGATGTTTGCTCAGACATGTTTCTGGTGGTAACGATGTTGTTTTCTGGTTTGAGGTTCAGATTTAATGTTGTTCAGTAGACTCGCTGCTGACAGATAACGGCCTTCTAACCACTCGGTTAGCCAATTCAATTTTGACCTTTGCCCTATGTAGCTGAATTAATTTTGACCTATGCTCTATGTAGCTGAACCAATTTTGACCTTTGCCCTAAGCGCTAGGGCTTTATTCTGGATTTTGGCCCGCAAATTTAAGTATTATGGTTAAATGATTTTTTTTTCTTTTTCCAATGAGCCTCTTTTCAAATTTGAATATAAATTTAAGAGAAACTCTGCAGGCAAAAAACAATATCCAGGCGTCTATGTCCTCTGCCTCCGTTATGCATGCTTGGGCAGCCACAGACAGCCAGACAGGGAGTTGAAAATGAGAATAAAGCCCAATGGCACTCTGAAACACACCTGAAAACAGCTTCTATATGTACTATTTTTTTTTCTTGTTTCATTTTACACAAACACTGGCCTGCATCAAGAAAGGTGATCCAGAGTCAACTAATAATAAAAACCACAACCCAACATTAAGTTGTGGTGGCCAATCGGAGCAGGCGATCAGACTGATCAGAGCTACATAACCTTGACATGAATGAGTACAAAGACGTCAGTAGGAGGAGGGGAGGACATTTCTCTACGTTTGATGATGTTAAAAGTAAAGTCAGGAATTACTCTCGGCTTTCCAACTCATTTTAGAAAACACCAGAGAAAAAGCTGAGAACACCAGAGAGAGAGAGCGGCTGTGGTCGAGCAAGCTAGAGAGTGAATGAAGACTGGTAGCAAGAAAGCCAGTGAATCAGATCAATAAAACATTATTTTCCAATTGTTTCACAGCGGTTGTGTTCTAGATCACAAACATGCCCACACCCTCAAGGCCTAACCATTAACAAGACACCAGTCCTCTTCTCTGCATACTTTCCAATTAATGATAATTAAGAGGCGCTAAGCAGTGAGACAGAGCATTCAACTAGCAGAAAACTAAATCACAGATATGTCTATCTCATCTTCAAGACACTCAAGTATTAAACAGAAACCAAATGCCTCATAAAGAAATAATTATTCCCTGTCACTCTCAATGGGCTGTGATTAGCTATATTCCATGCTCCTACGCATTTCATTTGTTCCTCATTAGATGTCTTGTATAGATTTGACCATTATATCATATATCAGCCCTTCCAGCTTCCTGTTAGAATAAAGGTAATTATAGCTGCATATGGTAGCTGTGCTAGTCATCAATGTAGTCATGGGGAAAAGATTATTCAAAATGTAAATTAGAATTTATAATGGAGAGTTTAGTCTGAAACAGTTCATACTAACATGAAGTTTTGCTTTGGTAGTTTACCACAAAATAAGTACCAGAGAACCATGTGGAAAACTTCCATCACTCTCCTATTGAATCTGTTTATTTTTATATTACTGAATTTTCTTGTCCCATATATTTACCAAGAGTCTACAGCAGTGCTTGCACCTCTGTGAGGCTGTATTTAAGCTTAGTGCTTTGAGCTAAATGCTAACATCAGAATGCTAATATGCGCCCAAAGACAATGCTAGCATGATGATGCTAGATGCTGAGCAGGTGTAAATCTTTACCATCTTCACTGTCTCAGTTACCATGTTAGCATGCTAGTATTTGATAATTAGCACTTAACACAAAGTTCAGACATTTACAAAACGAAATGTGTTTAGTATTTCAGGTATTGGGTCATAAACCAATGTATTGGGAAAATTTAAATTTTGACCTGATGCTAAATGGAAAGTGAAGGGGTCATGATTACGAATGATCGTGAATATCTGAACCAGATTTCATGCCCATCTAACCAAGAGTTGGACATTTTACTGAAAACCATAAATTTTACCTTCATAGTGGAAAAGTCAAGGGATCACCACAGACAGTAAGATTCATCCACTGGGCACCATACATATCCTAACCAAAATTTATGGCAGTCCATGGTATTATTTTTGAAATATTTCAGTTTGGACCGAAAGTGGTGAATTAACCAACCATTTTTGTTTTTTTAGTGAAATATCGAATTGCTTGCCACGACATTTCATGCAGATAATAATGATGCAATTATCAGAGTATGTCCTCCTTCCTGGATTCTGACATCAAAGAGGGAGTTTCAGACACTTAACAGACCTGATTAAACAAGCACCTTATTTCAAGCATGCCAAGGTCTTTAATGTCAGTTCTCAAACCTCACATCTGTTTATGTCATTTGGGACTAGACTGCACTGCTGTGCAAAAAGCTTTTCAAGGGAAGGCAGTTTTTAGCTGTAATAATGCTAAAATAGACTGAGACTTCTAAGGAACTGAGTAATCCTCTGTAGCACAGCTGGTTCAGACTGGACAGAAACAGATGAGTAGTCCTGCTGCTTTGACTAGTGAGAGATTTCCATTGATTTTGAAGCTCAGCGCTGCCGAGGCTCTATGTGGAGTTATAAATGAACTCATTTATTACTCATTGTGGATCATTTGCTCTTATGGAAATGATGACGGTGAAGAATGGTTGTGTCTTCAATGGTAATGGTTCAATTTCCGGTGGGACAGCTTCCTCCCAACACTGAAAAGATTATGAAAAAAAAATCATTGTGACAGAACCTAGATATTGGCTTCATATTGCAAAATTCCATTGCAGTCATGGCTTAAAATTCATTACTTTGAAGTCTCTGTCCAAATTTTGTCAGCCTTTGTGCTTTAAGATACTCTTGCCTGAACTTTTATTTCCAGCTCTTACTTCTTATACATTGTTTGCATTGTATTTCTAGTTATATTTTACTTTTCACTATACTGATATATCTAGTGTAAAATATTTGTGTCTAGCAATCTTCTTCAACCCGGAACTTCAGTCAAATGACAAAAATGTGTAAATGCAAAATATCACCTCTCCGCCTCTACAATACCAAAGCACAGAGACAAACACATCAACACCTTCCTCACTCTGCACAGACAGTCTGACTCTATATTATGGTGAGCTTGATGACAGCTACAGCCAAATTGGATGAAAATCTGCTGTTGGAGTGGTTGCCAGGTGTCTCATTATATTCCCAGTGGCTCTCATTCACTGCTAAATGCATTCTCTCCCAGTGAGGGGCAACGAGGGAGATAGATAAGGCGATTTTTCTCCATCATCCTGTCATGAGAGCCGGAGAAACCCACAAGTGGGGGGGTGCGCGCCTGCTGTAACTGCCCTCTCCCTGGCTGCAAAGCATCAGTCATGTCCTCTGAAGTGCTCCCCAGGGTGTCGGTCATGTAGTAAGAGTGAGTAAGCATTGATTTACCTGATAGTCCTCCAAAGTATTCAGCTACAGGTGACATTTATGAAAAGGACTGCCCTGTTTTTTTTTGTCTCTTATTATTATGATTTATCACTTAATTTCCTCCTGCATCTTCATTTTCTCATCCTCAACTCATCTGTTTTCATCTTATTCTTTATCAGAGGTCAATAAGGCCATCAGGAAATCGATGTTTGGGTTAAATAAGATTACAGTTCCCTAGAGTCCTTGAGGAATGCTTGCTGACATTGCTGCCATTAGATACACAGATGAAGAAAAAAACAAACATATTTGATGTATGCTGATTTCAGTGACATCATGTTATATTGTTTATTAGTGATGAGGTCACATCACACCACAACTTTAAATCCTAAAACAGTATGTTATTTTTACAATATACCATGGCCGTGCAAAATACTTGTTTCTGATTGGTTGGCAGGTGTCCATCTGCCAGCTAGTCATACGTCAAGACACTTCATACAGTAGCTCCAGTCAGTTTTGACGCTGTTCTAAATCAGTGCTCATGGCAGCTCAGCTTATTATATTATTACACTGACATTTTAAAGCTAGAATATGTAACTGGTCCACGTTAAAATGTCTAATAATAACTAGACTTATGTTATATATTTTGTTAAGCAGATGATTCAGCTCCTGGTAGAAACCTGCTGAACGTCTGGATCTAAAGTTATAAGAGAAATAAACCGAACAAGTGTTAGCAGCAGCTCAGCTAACAGCCCCAACTGGACGTCAGGTGCCCACCGAACATCGTCAGAGAAACACTGATTTTTTTTTTTTAGGTGAAACTGCTTTATTCAGTGTTTTTACCTGGAATCATCGGGTCTATTTGTTTTGACGAGGGGGAGACCTCAATTCAGCTCCCAGTAAAAAAACATTGTGAACAATGAACACTGGAGTAATCCTATCCTGGAGTAGCTGGTTGTTTAACAATGAAGACAACAACTCCCATGATCCCTTGCTACTACACACTGTCATCACACTCCGTCTTTTGTTATTGTTTTGATTGAGAGACCCCTAATGACTGAAATTACATATTGTGCATTTAAGGCTTAAAATGTGGTACTCTGATGTGGAACCAACACATTGTATGGCATTTTTTTAGACCTTCCCTTCTCTTGTGATTGGACTAACAGCATCCAAGTTCATCTAAGAGGCTAAGGCACTACTTTTCCTGTTTTAGTTTTTTTGCTTATTATGTTTTGTCTTGTACGTCATGCTGTAGCGTAAACTCAATTTGAGGGCCGTGACTCATTTTATTTTTCCATTCAGGGTTTGTTTGTGGTAATTAAGGCATTAGCTGTCTCCAATGTTATTTTTGCAGTCTGGGTTTTTCCATCTTTGATTCTCTTTTGTCATCATTATTATTATTATGCTTTTGAACCATTGTGGTATTATGTAATTCGATGAAGTAGCTTTTAAATAGGTGTTCTTAATAAGTCTGGTTAAAGATGGCTTCTAAAAGATTACACCATTGTAATCTTTGTTGTCTGTATGTCAACAATTCATTCTTTTTTTCCCCAAAGATGAAGAGCATGTTGACACTGTCTGTTCTAACCAGTCTGAGCTATGTTCAGTTCATTTTACCTCTGGTTAAATGTCCCTAAATGCCCCAATACCTTTCTCCAAAACATATTTATATGCGTATGAAGTCTGCTGTAGACTGAATGCCCTATGGTACTGTTAAATGACGTTTTTAGTGTCACAGCCACAGAAGAGCCTTTAAGTTGTAAAGCCAATGCTGAGATAACCTCATTCTGGGGACATAATCATGTCTGAAAGCACTGGCAGTGAAGGTGATATTGTGCCTTGTGTGGCATAAAAGATTATTTGCGTGCTGCAAGTTGTTGTGTATCTTCATTTGTGCAAGAAGGTCACTCAAATAACAGATAGCAGCCTTCAATAATGGATAGTTTGAGTGTTTCAACACACACACACACAAACACACACACACACACAAAGTGGGAACAAACGCAGAAAGAGGGAGGGAGGAGGTGGATGAGAGCTATAAAAGGATCTTACACGCTACTGGCCACTGTGCTGCCGTGCTGTCACCCGTTCACGCTCGTTAACAATGAGATGCTTTGTGCCGAAGATAGGCATGCACAAAAACACACATTCCCACACACACACACACACATGCAACCACCCGCTGTACATATATACACACACACATACAGGGAGACACATAAATGCAAATTCCTTGAGGGTCATCGGATCTGGTGGTTGTTTATCAGCAGGAGATGTGAACAAGGAGAAAAAAAAAACATCTTGGAGCAGTTGTGGGTATATTTGGAGTGCATATATTTCAGCTGGTTAAAAGTATGGATGACAGCAGAAAATGACAGTATTTGCTCTGATTTGTAATGTTTCTTGTGTATGTATTGCAAGTCGTAAAGAAACAAAAGAAAGCCCACACACCAGTAGTGATGCTGGATGCCAGAAGCACCTCTCTGGAATCTATACACATGATCATAAACAAATCCCCATAATGAGTGCCTCTAATTGTACAACACAAATGTCAAGATAAACTCATTAATTGTTCAACCTACAGATGAATCAAAAATATACAATTACAATGCAGAATTTAAAAGTCAAAGTATGGACCAAGTATATAAATATCACACAATAGAAAATATCAAGAACATTGTATTACTAAAACATAAGAAGTAGCGAATATGGATAATGTTATGAAAACAGTTTGTTATTGTTAGAGGTTAAAAAAAACAGTGAAGACAAGTCAATATTATCTGAAAATCTCATTGTCACCCATGATGACCAATAACAAAAATGTCATTGGATCAAACATAGCACATTTGATTCATAGGTCATAGAATATCAGACTGATAAGATCATGATAAGATAATCGACTATCCATCTGAAACACAATATCATTACATCACACAGACAGAGACCTTTTGAATGCCTCCCGTCTCAACATGAACTACTGTATATCTATTCCAATGATTTACATGAGGCACGGAAACCCAAGATGACATGATCCCAAATGTGTTTCTGAGAGGACGTGAGGTCTAGAGGCTAATAGGAAATAAAGGCTTGCTGTGACATTAGAGGTACTTTGCTTGTTTATGGTTTGAAATTAGGTGAATTAATTTGGCTTGTCATTAGCTCTGACATTAAAGCCATTAAGCCGTCACTACATAAACCAAATTTTATTTTTTTTGCCTGTGACCTTTAGATATGTCCACAGAATGAAGCTGTAGCCTCTATGAGATGAGTAATTAGAAGGATGGATGAGTAACGCTCTTAGTAAAATATTTTCATTATCGACCGAGGTTTTAGGGGGAGTGGGATATTGTTGTCTGCTGAAAACCCATTAGGTTGACATTAATGTAACTTTATTAAACACTGTGTCTTTGTGATATTCTCCTATGTTATGAACCATCCAGAACTCTCAGGTCGTCTGGGACAGGTCTGCTTTCTGTCTCCAGAGTCTAAACTAAACATGGAGCAGCCAGCACTCAGTTTTTATGCTCCACATATCTGGAACAAACTGCAGGTCTGTTGCAGCTCTCACTTATTTTAAATCAAAGCTGAAGACTTTTCTCTTTGCCACTACCTTTTTATTAAATCAAATAATGACTCATTTCTTATGAAGTAACTTTCATTCTTGTATTTTATACCTCTTATTGTATTTGAACTTGTTTTTGTTTTCCACTCTCAGCTTTTTAATGATGTTTTTAATTATGTTTAAATTATATTTCATTGTGTGTTTCTTTTGCACTTTGTCTCAATGCTTTTAATGTTTCATGTAAAGCACCTTGAATTGCCTTGTTGCTGAAATGTGCTATATAAATAAACCTGCCTTTGATGAAAGAGTGTTAGAAGAATATGAAGGGGTGAAGAAGACATTTACCATAAATACAAATGTGTTATTGTGTGTACACTGTGCGTATCCCCCACCATTAACTATACTCCTGTGAATAAGCGCACTTGTGTTAAACCTGCAGTGCAAAACTTTTACATGTGAATGAACATACGTTACGTTCAAGCCCTTGCCAAACGTGTTCACACAATGCTGATAGGCCTTTCACCACCTGATAAATCTAACCGTATTTCACAGTATACAGTGTTTTTAAATCTTGTGTTGGGTGCGACATTCCCATGTTGGCTGTTTGGCCGTTAATTGTGCAGCTTTTCTAGACTTTCCAAAAGTTGTCGGACCAAATGGATCAAATTCTGATTGTGAAATGAGTCGTTTCACGGGGTTTGCGTGACGCTCAAAACAGTTTATCCACCGTTTTACAGTTGGGCATACTGGGACAAATCCCAGTGGACCATTAATCAACACTGTTTTACCAGCCCTCTCTGTGTGCCTGTCATTCAGGATCCACATGAGAACATGCTGCATGCCTGTGTTTAAAACTTGTTCAAACTTAATTTTTTTTAGTGTACCTTAAAGTACAGTACTGTTCAAAAGTTTTAGGCACCTTTGAATGTTTAGATTCTTTTCCATAATGCAATACCATCAGGGAGTCATCTGATTGATCCCAAATTATTCTGCGGCATGACAACGACCCCAAACAAAGAGCCAGAATCATAAAGAATTATCTTTATCTTTGACAAGAAGACCGAGGAGTCCTGCAACAGATGGTTTGGCTCCCTCAGAGCCCTGATCTCAACATTATGGAGTCAGTCTGGGATTAACATGAAGAGACAGAAGCAGCTGAGACCCCTAAATCCACAGAAGAACTGTGGCAACTTCCCCAAGATTCAGGAACAACTGGCCCACCAAATACCTTGAAAAACCTTGTGTTCAAGTGTGCTATGGAGAACTGTTTTAAAGGAAACAGATGGTCACACCAAATATTCATTTCATTTAGGTTTCTTCTGTTTACTTTGTGAAGGTAAATGATAAATAAAAACAATGTATAGCTATATTTTTGTAAGCAGCTTCACTTTACTTTTAGTGCCTAAAACCTTTGCACAGTACTGTAGATATTAGGTATGCTTTATACCATAGAACTACAGTATAATTTTCTTAAAATTTATGTAAACTTGCAGTAAAAGTGGACCACTGCAGTGTCTCAGTTTTTCAATTTTTTCAATGTTTTAGAGATGAGCTGGTGTTGGCTCATGATGGATTTCTTTATATGGTCATCTCCGTGCATGGTGTAGGGAGATATATACAGCCCTTTGGCAACAGCAGACAAGCATTTTACCAGCTACATTAGCTTTATTTCCTGACAGCAGACGTTTTCCGCTTCATGTAATAAAGCATAATATTTACCAAGCGGAGACATCCTGCTGTAATCTTTGTTGCTGCGGATGTTTGTGCTGTCCACTCACATCATCTTGATTGGATTCGGGCTGGAACATGAATGGATAGATTTGAGAAGTTGACATTAAGCATAAAGTTGCCTGTGACACAGCTTTCTGAAGTTATCCAATCAGAACAGAGTAGGCTTATCAGGAGGGGAGACAGGAGCTAAAGCCACCTGTTTCAGAGGCTGAATTGATGGGCTGTATAAAGGACCAATAAATATTAAGTAATAAGTGTTTTTTTGATTAGTGAATCTACTCTTTTGGAGTCTCAGAATAAATATATAGAGCTGTATAATAGTATAATAAGTCCCCTTAAAGGAATGAGCATTCAAAGACGATGAGGGTGACATTAAGTATGGATTCATATATGTTAAAGGGTGTACACTGTGTGTGTGAACATTCATGTGTGTCCAGGGGGTGGTTTATTTGATCATGTCCAGATCAGCAGCTTTCTCTCGTTTGTCCCTCTGCTCTCTTGTGAATGAGCCAACGTACAGACTGTCCACACAACCAAATCCACCGTCATGACATAAAAAAAATTATACCTGTGGCGATGCTTCTGTGTGGTTTAGAACCATCCAGAAGGATGCCTGTTGGTCGGACAGGAAATTGGTGGAGTGGCAGTGCCACTAAGATGGTCTTTGGCAGGTTGACTATTGCCTTGAGGTTCATGCTGTCAAGCCCATCTGGCATCAACCGGTGCCAAATTATGCCCTGTCAGCCTCGCCTATGCTGCCACCCACCCACATCCACCCACACTTTCAGGATGTAACCTTTACACTTTCATCTCCTTGTCCCTCTTAGTTAATTTACCCAGAGTCAATGTTAGGGATGGTTATTTGTTTAAAAGTAGCTAGTTTCCCAATATGGTCATTTACTAGTAACAAGAGTACTTTGACTAGTTTATTTGTAACCACATGGGATGAGATTACAATTTAAGTCACTAAATGTAAGGTGTCTTTGAGGAATTCATTTGCATTAAAAAATAAAAAATAAAATAAAATTTCCATTTCTCTCTCCAGTCCTAGTTACTCATGAAAATCCTATTACTTATACTTACTATTGCCAAAATAATCTCTGTAAATACCTGGAAGACAAAAACTAAAACATGAATAAATAACATCTAGTTAACTAAAACTAACTAGATGTTAAATCACATTTAAAGCATGTTAAACAGCTCTCTAGCTCACTAAAATGTTCCACTAGCTAAACATGTTAACTTCATGCTCTCCCTGAAAACAAGGCAGATCTGTAGAGGTGGAACGATTAAGACTGGACCAAAACCAAAACAATGAGCTGAGAGACACTCAAATGCTCTTTATAGTTGAGGAGAGCCACAGAGTTGGGTGATAATTCTCTGTTGTTGTTATTACAGTACAAGTGAGCCCTTTCACATATGTCTTTAGTCCTTTGTTAATATAAAAAAATGATTAATGCAACTTTAAGTAAGAAGATATGTCTTATTGTAATTTGGTGAACTGACTCTTTAAGCTGCTAACCATGAAATGTAGACCAAATAACGTAAATATATTTTAGACTAATAATCCATATTAACATATAACACTAACATTATACAAAATGTTCTGTAATGTGATGAGTGCCATGAATGGAAACTCACTTTAAACAAAGGAAAAGAGCATCCCAGTGCAGCCCATACTGTTTAACAAGCGTAAAGTGCTGCGGCGCAATGGCACTAAAAATAAAGAAAACATAAACTCTTGTGGATTACCTCTTTAAACTTTGTCTGAACCCACCTCCTCATGTTGCCCACCTGCGCACACGGGGGAACAATGCTTATTTCAAGTGACCGTCCTTTCATTTGTAAGGGCGAGATTCCCTCCATCTCTGCAGTCCACATCAATAACTAATAATGCTTGAACTGTGATTAGAAATTTAAGCTGTAATGGGGAGGCAAAGAAACCCTACGATTCTTATAAAAAGACTCTCCACAATAACGAATAATTAGAAGTGAAGTGCACAGAGAGAAAACCTCAGAGAAGATAATCACACACACACACTCACACTCACACAAAAAGAAAATGAAGAAGCTCATGAATTAAAATAGACATGACATTAAACAATCCTGATGCAGAGAACATGAATATTGATAGGGTGGGGTTGTTGCTGGTGAGAGTGGGTTCAGGTTTTCATGCATTTCTGTCAGGAGAGAAGAGAGATAATCATGACAACCGACCGTGGGTGTTTGTGGGTGTCATGTTACTAAATTAGTTAGCATTGAGACTAAGTTCAATGTAATACTATATGTGAAGCTGTTGAAACCTGTAATTTCATAAGCAGTGTCAGTGTTTCTACAGAATCAGGTGGTCAAGTCAATCATCATTTCTAGAGCTGATGCATGTTGTTAACACCTACACATGTCATCTGTGACAAACAAGTAGGCACTGGAGGCTCCATCAAAGTCACATTTACCAAACTAGAAGAAAAGTTTTAATGATAAATGTATTGAAAAATGAAGGGCTGTAGTTTTGAGCAAATAAACATGATGGGGTTTTTTAAGTCTCTTTTCAGCTGCAGATTTCAAAGATCAGTGTTGAAAAAGTAATTAGAGTTTAGAAACAGGTGATTAAAGTCTATGTCTTTGTCACAAGCCCCTAAAGACAGGAGATAGGACAAGATCCCTCAGAGTCTAGATGCTTGTGGTGATGTCATAATTGTGAGTGACTGACAGCATGGGGGGAAAACTGAAGTGACTGAGAAGAGGAGGAAATAGCAAAAATTCAATTGTAGAAGAATAAAGACTGAACTGAAAAAAACCTTCTCATACGGCTTCATTTGGAACACTATTAAATATTTAAAGATCCCTTCCAGACATGTTTTAAGATATATAAAATACTCTGCTTGGACTAATTTGTGTCTGATATGGGTTTCACACAAAAAAGTCGAGTTAACTAGTAAAAATTTCACACTTTCTTCCTCATTAAAAAAAGTGTCATACTGGTCCATCATAGGCTCCTAAACTAGTTGTGAGGTCACAAATCCTGCTCATAGTTATGTGTTTTAATCTCTCTAACTTTTCTCCTTCGGCAGATTCATTTGAAAACAGCCTTCTAGTGTCAAACTCTGCACGTACATCGTTCTGCACAGTGAAGCTCAAACATCACAGTCAGGTAACAATACAAAGAACACATTTTTGAGTGGAGGGGGCCTTTAAGACAGCAGGTAGGTATACTGTATGTGAGATTGACTCAAGTTAAACTATAGCTCCCATGTTAATGGTAATGAAGATATTTTTTAATTAGATGATTTAGTAATTTTTTGGACAACAATGGAGCTCTGACATGCAAATTTAAGTCTTAATTATAAGTCAACTAAAATGGTACTTACGCTTGATGAAAAGTTCAGGTTTGACAACCTTGCCGCATAGTAAGGCCAAGTTCAGGCTGAACACCTTCTTGATAGATGACTGTAACTTTTCAGTGTTGTTAATGTTGTCTCATAGTATTTTAAGCCATGGTGCTGTGTTGTGGTGCCTGAGCTCAGTTACTCAAACTGGACCTCTGTATTTCATATCTCACCAGTGCCTGACCCATCACACCCTGACCAATACAGCCCCATTATTTTAACACAGGGCTGATTCCAGTCTAAACTGAAGAGATCATACAGTATGCATCTATAAGCATCCTTGTGGCCTGTTTGTTTTGGGGTATTGGTGCTACCTCACCAACATGCTGGCATATCACTGTGTTGAGTAATGGCTGGTAACCTTCACTGAGAGAATATACGAGCCTCCAGGTTGTAAATCAAAGGCTGGATTAGAGTTAAAACTAGTAACATCTGAAGGTAAAAGTCTTTGTAGCTGTTCTCAACGGCCACACTCAAAGGTTACGTGAAAAGCCTGCTGTCACACTTTAGAACAGTATCTCTTTGAAGGCATTCATGGCGTCGCACTCAGTTGTTAAAAAGAATGAAAAAAGTCAGTCAAAAGTGAAGTATGCGGGTCTTGTTGGAATGTCTGCTTTTGAAAGTCACAAAAATTTTGACACAGCTCTCCCCTGTTCTGATGTCAGAAAGGATGATCAGGGTTTCAGACACTGTTTGACAATCTTTTGAAGCATACCGACCCTTTAAATAGGAAGAAATCTAGAGAAGCAGGATACGGATTGACATTTAGCTGAATGACATCTTTCCTTGTTTTCATAGGATGAGAAAGGAATATGAGCTACACTGGGTTACAGTACTGACATTTTGAAATGTATGAATCTACAGGCCCTGCAGAGACCTCTAGTTAGTGTCACTTCTCTCTTTGGCTAAAAGGTCAGTCCTCTTTGGACAGTGCCGGGCTGACTAAAAAATTCTACATCCTTACCATCAGCATGTGGTGTCAGACCCACAAAGCAATTATGAATCGGTTCAGCTGCCTTTGTTTGATTACAGACGTGGTTATTGTTCCGTTATGCATTATCTTGTGGGCTTGGAAATGAAAAAAAAAAGCCAAGTAAACAAAGCACACATAATACACACACTCACAAAGGCACCCATGATATCGGTTCCTCTGTCGTCACTAACACACACATACACACACACTCATGACTCATACAATACTCTATATTTTAAACAGACAAATGGTCACGATGTAGATAAGGAGAAAGTGTGGTTGTCTCAGAGCAGTCTGCTGCAGGCACGCACACATTCACAAAGATGCAATACGCCCCTTCATCACACACAAACACACACCTTGATTACACAGACGATCTGTCAGCCTGTGAGTAAGTGATACCGAGGTCATCATCGCCTGGATGCCGCTGCTGGTGAATGCTCTGAGCTAATTGGCTGGGTTTTCTTCAGCTAAATTGGCTGTCTATTTTTTTCTATTTTAGGCTTTCAGCTGACACTTTCAGACATAAAGATTCATTTATTCATACATGCATAACAGGCAGACTATATTAATAAGTGTCCGAGCCACCCATGAGCACCCTGATATAATGCTCATTCACTTCATGAGACCTCCTAATTTGATAAACAGTACCTGGAGTGACTTTTCTCTGCGAAAAAACAAAAAGCTAAGCTGCCAAGGACTGAGACTGAGCTCATGGCAATTTTTTTATGAATCATTCCATCACAAAAAAGCCAGTTAAAATCAATTCACTTGAGTTTAAGAACACCCTTGAGGTTTATTAGACTCAATTAAACTCATACTTCATTTTTACTTATTTGTATTTTATAAAATTGATATGGCCAAAGTGTTATTTAGTCATTTGGCAGGTTCGGTGCAACATTAACATTCATTTAGAGTTAAAGGCATCAGATGAATGTAATTTCAATACTTTCTGTACTTTGAGCTCTTGGTTTACAGCAGCTCCTGAGGGAAATATATGGCTCGTTAGCTGCTTAAATCTCCACCGTGTTCACCAGCTTGTTGGTAATTTATCTGTCTGCCATTTGGTGCTGAGCAGGTGGGTTTGTCTTTATTTATTTTTTATTTTTTGCTGGAAACGGTAAAGTTACTGTCAACATAACCAAAAAATAAAGCTGAAAGACACTAAAACACAACCAATGACAGCTTTGACATTACACACTGAACTTAAATCCATTGTTAATATAAAATATTGGTAGAGCATTAATTTTATGTATGTATCACAAATTTGTCTCAGAGTTTTAGAATCTGGCACTCTGGTCCTACTATAAGACTGTCAAATTGGATAAGGAAAAAAAAAGTAATAAAAATGGTTGGTGAGAGAAAAAGAGAGAAACTTCAGCAATAACAACAGAGAAGAAAGTCCAAGGTCATCCACTTTGTATCACTTGTAATTGTAACAATGCAAAACTAAATAAGAAACACAGGGAATGAAAACACTTGTTTCCAATATGGTCCCAAGATGATAAAATACATCTCATGAAAATGAACAACAGAATTAAAACAATGAAATCCTAAAAACAAAAATACATCAGAGAAAATTATTCTGAAAAACAGCCACATCAGTACACTTAAATACAAGACAGATTCATAGCTCAACTAAAATGTTTATTAAAAATCTGTAGCTTTTCTCTATAAATAATCTCTCTGAAAGTCCCTGTTATTTTTGTCAACTTTATATGTACTAACAGACTGTTCTACAGTACAGCGCCAGTATAAAAAAAGAGCTTCTGGCTACATTACTCTACACATGAACACACACTGGCACGCACATTGAACACAAATATCTAATAATCTAACTAATGATATTTTGCATCATCTCCAAAGTTCTGAATTACATTGTATGGCACAAAGCCATCTGATGTAATGAGCTCAACAGTGCTGGAGGGGAATATACAGTATATCCTATTAGAATATTAAACTTTCACATAGAGCATGTTGACAGGAGAAATGGACAGAGAACAGCACCACCTCCTGGAAGGACAAAAGTCTTAATTTTCCTCTGAGTGAACAATATGTAGGTGAGTGTGGGTGTGTGTGGGTATTGCAGATACATTTGGTGGGTGTTTGTCAGAAGGTCTTAAACTTGACTACAAAGGCCTGCTAAGAAATAAGTGGATAAGTAAAGTCTCTCAAACTTCAACATCTACTGCTTAAATGTCCTCAAGCAACAAAACTGCAAACCTGCTGGAGAAAGGCCAGGAGACTGTGGTTACATAGAGCAGCCACTGGTGAACTGTGTGGATGTGATGAATCCAAAAAGGCATCTGAAATATAAATATTCTCCTGCAAACCTGAATGTTAAATTAAAAAGAAAAAAAAACAAATTTTCATATGAGAAGGAAGATATTAATAAAAAAAAAAGACTGGTGAACTCAAACAGAAAAGTATAATCCATTCCTCAGATTTGAGCTTGGAAAGATTACGCTCTGGTTATATTTGTACATGTGGATGAGGCAAATAACAGTATTATGAGTAAAGGAGTGAAAAAGTGAAGCTCTGTTTTGTCATCTCATATTCAATGGTCTTCTGTAATGCATATTTTAGCGGACAGAAGATCAAGAACATCTTGCTGGCCAAGGATGCAATTGTTTTCAAAGAGGAGAATGATTAAGGAGTCTCACAATACTCCATATCCAATAACTACTGTAGTCTGTCACACTGGAATGAACATCTCTGCAGCTCATCTGACTTTTTACATTGGTATTTTCCCTTTAACAAACTACTTCTACCTGCAGATTTGTCATTCTGAATATGCACATGTACGTCCAAGCAAGCAATTTATTCCACCCCGGCAACTAGAAGGTGAGCCGGCAGGTCTATTAGAACAAATTAAACCTCCTCAAAACACTGCGGCTTAAACAGAGCGACAGCAGGTTATCATTACTGATAATAATATGATGAAGCAAGAGAGAGTGAGAGGCTGCAGGTCGGAGGATGAGTCACACTCACTGAGAGCAGTCTATTGCAGATGGAGTGAATGGCTCTATTTGTATCTAGCTTACTGCGCTGTTACTAAAATATACTTCATAAAAAAAGAAAATCATAATACAGTGCGAGAAGATGGCAGCAGCTTTCAAACAAGTAGCCACGTACATATAAACTGTAAGACTCATTATGGAAAGAAAAGAGATTAAAACAAATACACTGGCACATCTGCGCAGTACATGGGCGTTTCTGTCATTAGGTGAAAATGGTTGTTTGTGAAATCCAATTTGCAGATAACACTGTACAAACAGCAGGATGACTCTCTGGAACATTTATTTTACATTTACTTAAGTGGTACTAAATCTAATTAGGTGTCACTGTGTGTGCCTGAGGGGCTCTGCTACATAATTAAAGCCATAACTATTATCTCAGATAGAAATACAGTAGTTAAAAAATAATGTCACGTTTTCCATTAAAGGATCATGTGTTACTGTGGTTTGAACTCTGTGAATTTCCTGCAACCTCAGCCTCACCTGGCTCACTGCTCATTTACTTCTGGGAATAGGAAAGGACTAAAATATCCCTCCATCCATCTATCTGCTTAGATTTTTAAAATTCAGGATCACTTGAGGCTGCAGCTTATCCCAGTATGAAGTGGGTGAAAGCCAAAAATATACAGTATATATACTCCAAGAAGAAAAAGAATCCAGCTTGAAAACAACCATTAAAAGTTTACTTTCCTTTAAATATTGAAACAAAAATATGATTGAGAATGCAACCTGGTTGCTGGAGCTGTCCTAGAATTTAAGTTTATACACTATTGATATTTTGCCAATTATATTTTGAGGGAAACATTCTTTTTGCCTGGTTTATGTTCAGTGACGTCTTTTTTAAGGGTGCTTTCACCTCTGGTTCCTGTTCATACCAGCTTTTTACTTCTTGTCTTTCTTCTCTGGTGTCAGAAAGAGCTTATCAAGAAATAACTTGTTTAGCTTCTGAATTAATGCTAAAATCACTTAATATCACAACATCCTGTGGTTGGTCTGCTTTGTTTTCACACCTCAAGCAAACTTGCACCAGAGTTCACTTGGAAGCATCTTGAGACCTTCTTTTCAGGACCTACTCAGTCAAGTTCACAGTTTAATTGACAGTTTTCACACCAGCCTAAACAAGCCAAACATCAGGTGGCAGTACCCTTAAACACCATAAATCACGGTTTGCATTTGTTGTAATGGACAATATATAACAAATGGAAGAATGACACGTCAGAGGTGGCCCAGTAATGCTGGTTCATCTCCGGGTGCAGACACTGGACCCAAAGCTAGAACTGGCTCTCTTGTGCCAGTGAAACAGCTAAAATACAACAAAATGTAATAACTTGCATATTTTAAGAGTGGCTTTGTTTTTTTGTTTTTAACTTGACATAATCTATACTAATGAAGAGTGTTGGTAGTAACGTTATTTTGTACCCATATATGTGTTAGTGATCACTTTTTGCAGTAACAAACAAGTCCCTTCTGGTCTCCTGTTTTGTGGACCTACCCTGCCACATGGAACAAACCATAGCAATATGAATTTAATAAGTGAAGTGAAAACTAAAGTGAATCTAAAAGACAAAACATCAGTGTTCTTTGATGTGGGTTTACTTCAACGCACAAGCACTTTGTGACAAACTAGACAACCACCAACGCCACAGTTTCCAGCATCAAGTTTGCTCATAACATTCTCACAGTCTTGATTATGGAACTAACACTCTATGCTCCAAGCATAATTACTGTCTGTTAATGTTTTAATTGACCTGATTCCAACATATGTGAAAGTGAATAGTGAGCATAGCAATCTGTACATCAACAAATATATCACACAATCCCAGAGTTGGTGTTCCTCAGAGATAAAGCTGAGCTACTGACACACATTAAGTGCTCCTAAAGGACTCTCCACAACCTGTTGTTCTCATTCTACTTTCCACAAAGTTAGGTTGTCAAAAAATAGACAAAACAAGAATCGACTTTTGAAGTTCCTCCCTACATGTTACATGCTGTGCGGTCTCTCTATTAAGGGTATATAAATAGGTAGAGGTCTATCTGCAATGAGGTTATGAGTAAAGTTTAACTCATTAGTCAGCGCAGTCGTCTATGATCGGGGAAACTCCAGTGAAAGACCCAGGACATAAGCTACTAATAAGGTACTTTATGTGTCATTATTCAACACTTATTGAAACACTTTAATTTTCTTAAATTAAAAGTGTAAAAAAGCAAAAATAGGAATTTTAAGCCTCTTCCAGCTTTTATTTGAATACAAATACAAATAATTCACACATTCAGTCTCTCTGTTTGGGCATTTTAAGACCTTCTCTCACTGTTAGGATACTACTTAGCCATCTTGAAATTAACTTTAGTTAGTTGAATATATGTGCTTTTGTTATTAATCTACTTTTTAGCTGCGACCTTTGGGTCTTTGTGGGCTTTTGTCACTGTGATGTTGCACCAAAACCTTTGAAAACTAGATGAGTAGTAGAAACCACAGTGTCAACTTTAAGGTTTACCTTTGGTATTCTCACTGTCATAATCATGAGCCCCATGTTACAGTTAAAGACACTTAATCATTGACTGGCAGCCTGAAAGGAGCATCATGACTTATCTGTCATTGTTTCACTTGACTACAATGGAACATCTCTGTAAGTGACGTGCATTTTAAAGTAATACATGGGGTATGAATATGTGAAGATGAGGTCTCACTCAGTGAAATATACTTTTGAATTGCCCATTTCAATGCAGAGTAATAATTCCCACATAGCAAGAAAATAAAAGTGTCATAACTTGGAAGCATGCAGAGAGGAGCAAATAGATCCACAAAAGCTTTTCCAGTGGTTTAGAAATTGCCACAATCCAGCATCTATAGGCTGAATTACTTGGTGTCAGCTGTAATGTGCTTGTAGTCCAATAGCATAATGTTATCACAAAGTACACACACCACAGTTTGCTTCCTCATACGGCTCGGTTATGTGGTGTGATTGCTTAATTTGGCTAGGAAAATTGTACAAATGTTCCTTAGACTTTTTCAAAGCAGTCCAGAAAGTTCAAGGCAGTGTGCTTGGTCTGCTAGTTGTGGGTATTGTTGGTGATATATTGTACTTCGATTTTTAAGGAAACCACAAAATGATGAATTAAGTTTTACAGGAAAAACTGTTTGTGCGGCTTCTTTTTGTCTCATTTTGAAGCCAGGTTGGCAGTTAACACAGTAACAGTCTTTCTCTCAGTGACAGATAGAGTAGATTACAAATCACATAAGCACATTTAACCTATTTTCAGTAATTTATTGACTTATTGTTTGTGTTGTAGTCTTTAAACAAAAGTCAAACAAACTAGTGATCCAGTCTTTGTCATGTATTTCATACAGACTTTATCTTGCACAAATCTCCTTTATGCACTATTCATTCAATTCGCCGTTCCTTTTCATGTTTGCACTTTTATTCTCTTGATTTAGTTCATGTTGTACCCTTTTGGTTTATCTTCTCCCACAGGTTTGCGGATACTGCTTAACCACATCACATGATCTTTAGTCGGTAAAGCTTTATACACGATGAACACAGACGCAACAATGTTCTTTTGTGTGGATATACGTGACACAACTGACTCAAACACTGTGTGAAAAATGAACCACAGAAACCAGTTCCCAGCTGCAGATGTGAGCGCTGATGTTCTCACAGTCAGCATTATGAAACTCAAAATTATGTATTTAGATTTATGTATAATTTCATTTAAACTGTTGACCATTACATGACCATTTATGTTTTGCTTATTTATTTATAACTATTTAAATGAGTAATAGCATATGTGTAAATTATTACACTTTTCAAGTGACTTCGAATGTCACTTAAGCTTACGAGGCACTACATATACATGTATGCATAGCCGTAGGGACATGGTTTCAGTTAGGGGTACAGGATACTGAATATTAACCTCCACCAAAATGTTTGTATTTATTAAATATCTGCAGCAATCCCACCACAGCAGGTATGATAAGTGTGCCTCCTCATTGAGAAACACTGTGCTCATCAAGATCTAATGGTAATTCATCTTCTGTTCTTTTACGCATCTGAAAGGTCACACACACATCCTTTTTACTTTCGCTGCCAACATGTCCCACAGTATTTGCCACATGGAAATGTTTACAATTACTGAAAGCACCCTCTCTAATCATTCAAGGTTCAAGAGTTTTTTATTGTCACATGCAAAGCAACACAACAGATGGCAACATTGAAGGCAGTGAAATTTCTAGTTCCAGTTGAGGTGAGAGAGAGAGAGAAGAGAAAGATAAGAGAGGAATTAAAAGATATACAAATATACAATATACTGCACATTGGTGTGCAGAGATCGTGTGTGTGTTACAAATATTCACAAAGTCCCAGAATTCAACAGTCTGATGGCTGGAAGATAGAAGCTGTCTGAGCCTGCTGGATCTGGCTCTGATGCTTCTATACTGCCTGCCTGATAGTAGCAGTGAAAACAGTCTGTAGTTGGGATGGTTGGGGTCCTTGATGATTTTTCCTCATGCTCCTCTTGATGTAGAGGTCCTGCATGGATGGCAGATCAGACCTGGTGATGCGCTGAGCAGCTTTGATGATTCCCTTCAGGACTTTGCGGTCCTGCTTGTAGCTGCTACTATACCAGACTGTGATGCAGCCAGAGAGGACACTCTCAATGGTGCAGCCAGAGAGGACACTCTCAATGGTGCATCTGCAGAAGTTTCAGAGTATCATCCTGTCCATGCCAAACTTCCTCAGTCTCCTGAGGAAGAAGAGGAGCTGGTTTGTGGTCATCACCTCTGACTCAGTGTGAGTTGACCACTTCAGATCCTTGCTGATGTGGACCCTGAGGAACCTGAAGCTGCTGACTCTCTTCACAGGTGCTGCCTGGATATAGATGGGGGTGTGTGCTTCCTGTACTTTCCTGAAATCAAACACCATCTCCTCGGTGTTGTGTTGTGTCCTTAAACAGGAATAGTGAGAGAAGAGGGATGAAGAAACCAGCACACAGCTCTCGCCTTCACGCGTCTGTATTGAGTCAGGAAGAGGAACATGATTCCCCCTACTGGAGCCCTGAGACATTACCAGTAGATTAACACACAGTTAACCCAAACAGACAAGAACCTCCATTACCTATTTATACTATTTGTATTACATATTCATCACTCTGATTACCTTAGCAGCATAGCTGAAATAACAATGACATTATGTGTTGTGAAAATGGAATACAAGGAATACAATCACATAACAATGAAAAGAAATCATGTTTTAATTCTTATCTGCCACACAATAGACATCGTGATGGAGGTTCTTGTTGTGACACCATGATGTCAGGACTCTTATCTCCTCTCTGTAGGCACACTCATCACTCCCAGTGATCAGGAGGAAGTGATTTCACCAGGATCCAGCTGCCTAAGACACTGCTGAGTCCAATATTCCTGAGCTTGATGACCAGCTGAGAGGGAATAGGGGTGTTAAATGCTGAACAGTAGTCCACAAACAGCATAGTTCACAAATCGTAGAAGAAAACACTCACATATCAATACAACACACATTAAAGAAATCACCTGCTAAGCTTGCTCTGCTCGACATAATTTTAAAAAAAGCAATATAGCTTATCACAGGGGCTGATAAAGCCGGAATGTAATGCCCATAGCAATTGGCTCTGTTGGGCTATCTTTACACACAGGGTCTATTTTTGCCAGACTGGCTCAACAGGAAAAAAAAAAATTATCACAACAACACATATGGGCCTATTGATTCCCAGCAGCCTGTGTCACCTATGTGTGTGTGTAGGAATAGTAGTAGTAGTCACGTCTTTATCTCCATTTTCCTCCTTAGGAGGGTTTCTTGTGGTGTTTCTTGAGCTTAGCAACAGACTGTAGCAATCAATCTGACACAACAACGTCCCTTTTACTTCAGCTGCATTTATCCTCATCACTCTCTACAATGTCTTCTAGCTGATTAGCATGCTGTGCACTGCAGAGGGATGATTAGTAGTTAGCTGTGATGTGGTGTTTTTCCAGGTCATCTTCAATTACAACACACAACGTGTGAAATTAGTCTGTCAGCACTAATCTCTGTGCCTACAGCTTCAACATCCCTGCTTCTCATTAATGATGTTTTAGGACAAAATTAACTGGATTTAACAGACAATTTACCTTTACACAGTATAACTACCTGGCTTTTCCTTCTCCATCACCTGTTTCTGTTTCTTCAGAAGAAGACAGTTCATTCCTGTACAGTATGAAAAAACACACTTTCACAGAAGGACAGAATCGATCTCATTAGCTTTAGTCAGAGGATGTTATATATTGTAATTTTATTGACAGTTGGCGTGCTTCCTGAACCACACACCACAACTTTATTGTCAAATCCTTTTTATCAAGGGTGTCTTTGGAAAGCAGTTGAAGGTACTTACAGCATGTGGCAGAGTTTGATTGGGAACAAAATTCCATCCTGTCAATTTTCATCTGGACTGACCCCATTTTTCCCCAACACACACACTTATGAAGCAATATCAGGCTATTTATAACACACGTAGGTTCAGCAATAGATATCAAGTTGGCAACCTGAAAGTAATGTAAGAAATAAATAACCAAGAAATAGCCAAGAGGAAAAGTTGGCACCCCAAGAGGTGCACTATATTTTATTTGATTTTATTTGTTTGACAGTTGATATGGGCAGCACAGCTCTCAGCATACTTTTGCTACAACCCATACCGTCACAAATAAAACAAATATGACATAATCATATGTCATGAATGTAGTCTATGACAAAATGCAATGCTGTCAAAATGAAACATAATAGCCAAAACTTAATCTTCACACTGGACAAAAGCTTTCCTACGATGATCTAGAAATATGAGAACTATTTATATTCAATCCAACATTGTGTTTGCAGCTGATCTGATACAATTCACACAGCAGGCTTAACAGTCAGGATTTCATGCTACTGACACTATTTAAACATCCATTCACTGCTATTGTCAAGCTGTGACAAGCAGCATGCCTGTACCCTATTGGAGCGGTCCCAGAGTGACTAATAAGCTGAGCCATAATAACACCCTCGCCTTGACATCATTTAGAAAAACAGCATAGCAAAGTGGCCTTAAGCAGAAAATAGAATACCGTGTCCTGGCGCTCTTCTCTGCCATCCTGTTGATCATGTTATTCTATCAGTGTCCAAAAATATAAGATCATATTTTTCTGTAGCCATAAGCATGAACGCTTCATGATGTAGTGCTCTGTAGTCTATTTTTGAGTCGAAAAGCTGCACTTCCATGCCGCTTGCATAAAAGAGATGGTCATGACGGGAGTAAACGTTAGCAGTATCACCTGCTGGGAGGTTGTCACACACCTTTCACTCGTCCTCGGCAGTGGGCTCCTCTTCTAGCCCCCGCTCTCCACTGGAATCAGCCTGCTTCTCTATCCACACTCTTTGCTCCTCCTTTTTATTTGGCAGTGGACTGTTAATGTTATCACTGCGACTAGGCATGCTGACGCTAACAGGATTTTGTGTGGCGGTAGCATCAATATTTTGAATAAATGTCTTAACTTAAAAAAATTGCTGCATCAGTCATGAGATTTTCTTTTTCTGACATTTCCCATTCCAACTTCCTTCCAACACCTTTTGGGACCTTTATCTATTTGCAGAGACTAGCGTTACTTTTGATTCAAACTTAAAACATCTTGTAATTGTGTCATTTCCATTATTCATAGTTGTTTGATCCATATTTAATGTAAAAATACTGATTTGTGCAGCCTCAAAAATAAAAAAAATAATATATAATAAGTTGATGTAATGGTGCAGTGTCATTGGATTTGAAATTGTATTAATAAGCATATTGAATGCATGTTGTTTCGATATTTGATAAGTATTGGAACCAGAAGAAACTGAAAAATTGTAATCAGTTAGAAAATATTATTCAAACAAAAAGAGAGAATGTGACTTTCTCTCTTTTTATACATCTTGTTTTCTCTTGCCAAGATGTTTGTTATCATTTATCCTTGTATTTCTAAAAAAAAAAAAAAAAAAGAAAAAAAAAAGAATATCTGCAGCTTGGCAGATGTGTATGCATCCTCCGTCAACACTCAGTGTCTTTATAGAATTCTAGTGGGTGTATTCTCAGTAATGGAGTCTTGCCTCAGTTGCTGCTATAAGAAAATAGTTGCTGAAAGAAGAACAGACAGAGATAAAGTATAAAGATTGAGTGGGTTGTCACTGAGATACAGATTGCATTGTTTAGGAACAGCTCTGGGCCCAGTCAGCCCACATAAGTTTTTTTCACCATCGTTCATGTTGGTTTTTTATTAGAAAGAACCTGATACCTTTAAGCTTTATTGTTTTTCAAGAGGCAGCATGTAGCATAGCAATATTTCTTACTGGCTCTCTTTACCATCATTCCTTAGTTTAGTTCAGTTAATAGTTTGGTGACATTTGGTCCATTGGTGAGCTGACAACATGATAAGTACAATGTATCAAGATGCTTTTGAGGGTATACTGAATGGTTAAGGAAGAGAACAGCTGAAGATAAGTGGTTTGATGGTTTGACACAGTTTTCTGATTTCACAGAGGTGACAACCATCCAACAGCCACAACTGCTTTTGCTGAGGCTTCTCAAAACCTCTCCAACATGGTTACCACATAAAAGAGAAAGAAAGAGAACATAATGAAAGCTCCATGTTGTCATTTTAGTTTAAGTACTGCAGCATTTCTGTAATTAACAACCCATCAGTCATTTTAATTACAACATGTATATAACAGGGTTAGTTTAAAGTCACTTGTCCTGAAAATCTGCCAACATCATTTTCACTCAAATGATAAAAACAACTTTTGGTTTTCATTATTTATTTTCATTTCATGTCACTTAGTAATAGTACACTATGTTTCATAAGGAAATAATGTACTTTTTACTCCACCACACTCATTTGACAGCTACTTTACAAATTAGATTGATATAGAAAAACATGTGCTCAAAAAAATATGAGTTATTGTTACAGAACAAACAGCCCAACAATATATAAAATAGTTAAAAGTTAACTTCATCTAAACCAGCTACAACAGTAATGAGGAGTAATACTTATACATTAATGCAATAATAATAATAATAATAATGCAATATATGGGCTAATTGTGACAGTGTTTCTATAGTGTCATATACTTTTTCCAACACTGGATATTAAAATATCATTATCATTTCAAATGTTAACAGAAATCAGTGTGACTGCTAACTACTGCTGGATTCCTCCCCTCCTCTACGCATATGTAGTTTTGACAGTATACTGTAATGCAATACAAACAAGAAGTAATAATTGAATGAGGGTAATAGTCACTGCAAATGACAAGTAAATGCGCTACACATATAGTGAATGAGTTCAATAATAATAATATAATAATAATAATCTTTATTTATATAGCACCTTTTAAAAACAAAGTTTACAAAGTGCTTTGACAGCAACAGCAGAAAAGCAAAACTAAGACATAAAACAAAAAACAAGTCACTATACAATCACTGCCGAGTACCAAGAGCACACTAAGCTATTTAGAAACATATCCATATTTATTATTTTGTCAACTTTAAAGATGTTTGTAGTGGGTGTACCTTCTGTTCATGTTATCTTTCAATGTGTATTACTCAGCATCATGCTCAGAGCTTTTGGCTCCAGCTGACCCTGTAAAATGAACGTTCATATTCACAGCACATGGTGGCAGCAACGCTCCACTAAGACGATGGTACTCAACACAAGTTCAGTTTGCTACTGAACCCACATTCAGCTCATATCAGAGCTTTAAACTGCCCACAAAACACAAGCAACGCTGCTGAACAGACACGAGACAAAGCTATGGCAGCTCCTCTCCCTTCCTTCCCATGCCTCTGGTGGAAAATCTTGACTTCATGTCTACACCTTCTATTATTATTACTTGTGTTCATTAGGGATAATGACCTCTTCTTTCTACTCTGTAAAGGTGGTTGTTAATGAAAGGTAATTTTTTTCCTGATGTTACTGCTGACAGTTAAATCAACCACTAAACACTCTCAGTATAAATCTGTCTTTGGTCAACCACCCCGATAGGTGTTTATTCAGATACAGTTGCCACAGTGCTGTCTTTCTGCTGGCAGAATAAATAGCTGGAGCTCAAGAGATGACTGGCTGCGCTTATGTTTATGTGCCTGTTGCTTTTTGGCAGTTCCTACATCAAGCTAAATTTCTTTCTTTGTAGAAGAAGTTTGTTTAATCTGTTTGTACTGACATGAGTACACCCATCTTTATTTTTTTCATGGGTCATTTCTAAAAGTATTTCATGGTTGTTGTCCTCCATCACTTCCATTGGAAGCATGTTATGAAAGGATCTTTTAATAGCCAGTAACAACGGAGGAAAAACAGCAAAAAAAAACAGTTTCACTGTTCATGTATGATAAATTGTGAGCCTATATTATAAAAGAAGAAGCACATTGCTCAGTATATTCTTCCACTTAGTCAGGATTTGAAGTAACAACACCCTACTGTAGTCATCGGTCACTGCATCACTTTGACCCAAGAAATGTTCGATATTAACAGATGTCTGTCAGCTGCTAGTGTTTGGTTACTTGGACCATTTAGAAAAGCTGTTAAAGTTGTTGATGTCCCATCTTTAGTGTGGATGTGGCATCCATGTGATTTCAATACCTCTTTTTCTTCTCCTGGCAACATTTATTTATCTCTACCCCCTCCTCTCCAAACCCCACCCTGTTGCCTCCTCTTTGCTATATTACTCCTGTTCTCTCTCCTGTCCTCTCCTCTCCTCTCCTCTCCTCTCCTCTCCTCTCCTGGGGGTATCTAGTCTTCTCACTATCCATCCGTAACGTTCCCTGGCCTTTGTCCAGTACCCTGCAGCTGGTCCCCATTGAGTCTCCCTGGGACTTTTAACCCCCTCATCTCCTCTTCATCCCTCTAACCCACCCACCCACGTCAACCACCCCATTAGCTTGCACTCTAAAAAGTTTAAAAAAAAAAAAAAAGGGGGGGGACATCAAGGACCCATTTTTTCTTTAGATTGCAACCAAATCCCAAATCGTGTCATTAAAGAATTTCTGTCCACAATGGATTCATCAACTCTTTATATCCCAAAAAGAAGCTACATTAGAAAGTTGTGGATGTACCTTTGAGGAAATCTTACTGATTGTTTAGGGAAAAAAAGCCTAGAAACTGTCATTTGCTTTTGAGAAACTTTTTTCAAATGTTTGGTTTTCATGCGTGGAACCCCGACTGGACCCCGCATTTTTTAGAGTGCAGAGTGAAAAAGAAGCAAAGAGTGAGAGAGGGGGGAGGTGGAAAGATGTTTCCGATTGAAGAATGTAGGTAATTAACCCCTCTTCCTCTCAAAACAAAAACACTCTCCTGCAGCATGTGTGGGGGTGATTGATCTAGGGGTGGTGTGTGTGTGTGTGTGTGTGTGTGTGTGTATACTAGTGTGCATGGGCAGACATATAAATCCAGTCAACACCATAAGCGTACACAAGGCTTTTGTCCTGAATTGAATCCGTTTTGTGTAGACATTAGTACAGTTGTTTGTCATATGTACAGCCCCCATTGAAAATGCTACACCCGCCTACACACACACATACACACACACACACACACACACACAGCCTTATTCTCCAAGCCCCGACACCACAACAGACTGCGACACCTCCTAATTGGGATGGATGGATTTCATTATAGCATCAAGAGCAAGAGGAGGGAAAAAAGCACAATGTGCTATAATAACAAACATTACGGAGGACTGCAGCTCCCTGCTCACTTCACACACACACACACACACACACACACACACACATAGACATTACACATGGCCCACAATGACGTACACATGTTTACAACTTGGCCTTTAGTTGCCGGACTGTTTCTGTCTCATGTTTTATCTCACATTCAAATACACTATGGGCCCCTAGGGGTCAACCAATGACTAACACTGCCCAACTCCCTCTTTGAAACCATCCCTCTCCTTCTCCTATCTCCCCATACTGTTGTCCCCTCACATATGTCACCTCGCTAATGGCGCCTCCTCCCCTCGCCACAAATCCTCGCCGCCGATGTTGCCTTTTACGCTGACTCAGTGCGCTAATGACACCGACATAGCTGCGAGAGTGATCATCAAAGGCACAGAGGACAACACGCTGATGTGTTGCCATTTGGTCACCATTAAAGTGTTTATGTCAATTCAAAAAAAAAACAAAAAAAAAAAACAATATCTGTCACAGGCAAAGCATCAAGCCGTTTTGCTTCAATGGAATACTGGTGAAGGGATATACAACGCCAAACCACAAGCACAGAAAGGAAAATTATAGACAAAACACTATAACAATGTCATTTTTGTGCTTGTTTAGTGTAAATGAGACATATATGGACTTGAGCCTGAAGTGTTTTTGCCTTGAATAAAATAAGTCAGAGTTCTCTATAACAGTTGGCCCCATGTCCGTAGCCCCTTTTGTTGCTGAATTATAAACCTTCAAACATGCACCGAGGTCAAGGTTCAAAGGTCAGTATTTCAAAAGCAGGAGCCATGTAGAAGCTTCATACTGACAAATGTTACTCTCCAGGTCGAGACCTTTCCAATAATCTATGTGGTTTAGCTCTATGACAGAGTTTTAATGTTTTCATTTCATGGGCACAAGCCATCTCAGGCCTGGTTTCAGAGAGTATATATTAAATGAATATATACAATATGTAAAATTAAGCTTCCTGTTTCTTTGGGTTTTCATTTCTAATGGAAATAGTGATGAAAATGAGTCACCTTCAGAGATGGTATTACTGCTGACAGTCTAGGGCATTACTACAGGCTTGGAGGAAGGCCTGAAGTGCTTGGGTTAGGGTTATGATGATGATGAAAAGACCAACCTGTTCTCACTCCCAGGTCATCAAATACTAACACATGCACAGGCTGTTTATACAACCCTGGATATTTTTTATATAGTTATGATTCTTGGGTTTGGGATTTTATGTCAGCATGACAAAGTCCATTCAATCAGAGGCAGAATCTGTTTTATTAGCCAATGCAAACATACAAAGAATGTGTCTTGTCTTTAAAAAAAACACAACACAGAAGAATAAAAATACACAAAGTAAGGCAATAATAATAATGAAAATAAAATTGAAATTTTACAGAATGGAATAGTAATAGTTTTGAAATGGGATACAGAACTTGAAATGAAAATTTGACTGTCCAGAGGAAATGTGGACGGTGCTATGGACAAAGAAATGAATGTATGAAATATATGAAGGTGAGCAGCAGTTCAATGTGACATGTGACATGGGGAGGTTGAATGCAACACACAATGTAAAGCCCAGTTTGATGAGACATATGAAAGTGATAAGTGTAGGCATTAAATGAGGGATGAGAAATGTAAAGTTTAGTTTGATAACCTTGTCTTCAATGTGGCATTGATGTGGCTCAATATTAACTGAGGAAGACTATGCTTGAATAAAGATGATTTCATGTTAAATATCCTCAGCCACAGAGATAGTGGCATTTTGATTGGGGTTGCGGTGGGCTGGCAGCAATGTGAAATGGAGAGAAGCCCACTGATGACAGACAACACCAAACAGTAGTTGAATGTGCCACATCAGCCCACAACACAATACACTTTCTTAACCTTCCCTTGACAATGACAATTTTTAAAAAAATTTTCTGTCATTGTGCATGGAACAGAATGTGATTAATCCAATCCAGCCCTATATAATATAATATACAATAAGACACATTGACTATATATTGACTATAAGTATGCAAGTAAGTGCAGTAAGACCATTTCCACGCTGCTTTGTGATGTTTAACTGCATCCAAATAGTGATGAGGGAAGGTCTTTACGACACCTGGTGGCAGAAAGGAGAACAGCATGTTGGATTTTATGAGCCCTCATAATAGTGAGATACTGTAGACTAACTGCAGCTACCCCACAGAGGTGCTGCAACTAAAAAGGTGGACACTTAAGTGCTACTTCTGTACTTTACACTTCTCCTCTACTACATTTTAGAGCATTATGTTGTATGGTTTAGGTTAAAATTGAACATGTTTTATGATAAAACATGATAACTTTATAAACCACAATGCATCGCTAGAGATTAAATCAGTGGTTCTGAGGCTTTGTGGCGTGACCTCTTGTAATAAAAACCAATGTAGTTGTATCTCCTTGTAACATTTCCACCAAAGAGATGTTTACCCTCTAAGTTTCTCACATGATTTAATTTAAATAATAGTTTATATGAACATTACAGAGAAGTTCAAAATATAGAGAATTGTGCAGCAGAAACTTGGTTTTGTCTTCTTTCCTCTTGTGATTTATTTATGTTGTGACCCTTTGGTGGGGGCTTGATCTCAGGTTCAGGGTATAGGTAGGGTAAGGGGTTGGAGGGTAAAGGTAGGAGTGAGGGTAAGGGTAGGATGCAGAGGAAGGGGTAAGGTAAAGGTAGGGGTGAGGGTAGAAGGGTGAGGTGGTTGAGGAAGGGGAGAGGGAGCTGTCACTGCTGCTGTCATTTCCTTGCTCCAGCTCAGGAAGCTCTTTTTCTTTTTCATAATGAGGTCTTGTAAAAAAGAAAGACAGCATGTTGTGATTTCACTTCAAAAGCTCTCAAGTTGTCTGAAATATGAGCTGAGTCAGTGTACCTGAAGCTGGAGGTTCTCCTGTGTAAGATCTCTTCGTCGGATCTCTTCTTTCCTCTCTGCCTCCTCTTGGATCCACGTCTTCTCTTTTGACAGCAGCGACTCTTCCAGCTCTCGCTGCTTCTTCTCCCACTGCTGTGCCCTTCTCTCCCAACTCCCACTGAGGGCACAGAGCTCCTCTCTGAACATTTTGCTGCTTCCAATAGCTCCTTCATGAAAGTCTTTCTCAGAGAGCTACTTTGTCCATTTCTGTTCTCTGTCTAAGAACTCTTTTTGGCAGCTCTCTTCTTTTTTCAGAGAGTTTCTTCTGGTAGCTCTCATCTATCTCTGACAGGTTCTTCTTGCAGATGTCCTCCTTATCTGAGAGCTCCTTCCAGTAGCTCACCATCAGCGAGTCACACCTAAGTTTGCTCTGTTTAAGAGCTGACTGCGTCTCATTCAGCAGGGCCCAGATGTTAATGTGAGTACTGGTATGAGCTCTTCTTTCTTCTGTGACCCTGCTGATCTCTCTGTCCTTTTCAACAAGGAGAGCCTCCAGCTTGCTGACTCTTTCCTGCCAGCCGAGGCTCCCATCCTCTCTGTGCCCTCTTTCTGAGCATGAAGGCTCTGTTGAAGAGAGATGATCAGTTGGTCTCTCTTTTTTCTTTTTCTCTTTTCTTTTAATATACATTATTCTGAGGTCATAAACATCTTGTAGTCTGTTTTAGTGTATCCAAATGATACTTTGTGGTCTAAAATACAGGATTGCTTCAGGATTCATTGTGAACAGTTGGTTAAGACTGTTGATCCAGCACAAATCTCTAATTAAAGTGTCATATTTTCTTTATTTTAGGCTACTTTAAGTTTTGATAATGATCATTAGTAGCTGTAACAGAAATATTTCAATGTTAATAAAGTGTTAACAATAGTGAATGTCACCTCTAGATATACTTCCATCCATCTCAGTGGATTCCTGAGAGGAATTTCAGTCGTTTTAATGGTTTGTGTTTCTCTTCTCTGCTCCTCTGTTCTGAAGCCAACTCAAACACACACAGGGTATATTGTGTTTTATTTGTTGTGCACACACGCGATGCTAGTAGAGTTTCACATACACTTATGTGTTGTAAGCATACATTATGCATACATGTGTGCAACACCTGTGTCAATGTGTGTGGCAGGCTTTTGGTGACAAAGCATTGTTTGGTCAAAAGAGCAAGAGAAATAAGAGATTTAAGTCTCTAAAAACCCCTACTCTCAAATTCCCTCCATCACACACACATACACACAGTGGGATTAGAGTCAATGGCATGAGTGGCGCATGTAACAGAGGCAGTTGGATCCGGCTTGGGCTTGTTTCCTGCATTGTTAGACGTTGGAGTGAGATAAGTCAGAGTTTGGACTGCTCAGAGTGGGACGGTCCTCTGGTGTTTCATACCCTCAGCGGTGGATTAACTCTATCCTGCCACCTGAGCGCTAAATCCAACACCACTGCCCTAGCTTTAGGGGTAAGGTATATAAAAGAGGATCAACAAGTTTGGCATTTCAACATTTAGAAGTGTCACACCTACTTTCTCCAGTGTAATGTGTTTATCTACCACTATCTGAAGCAACTTAAGAGTTTTGGGGTGTTTTCAAACATGCAAATTGTCTGTTCTGGTCTGAATCAGTGGATGAGTTGGTGAAACTGTTGGGTTTCCCCCTTGTTTTTGGATTCTTTTCCCTAAGAAGAAAAAATTCAAGTGCACCAAATGCATCACTACAAGCCATGTGAGAATGTTCACTCCTCTCATTGGTTGGTTGTACCTGGGGCGTGAGCCCCTAAACACAGGAAGAAGGTACTGAAGAACGTCTTCTGGCCAAATAACAAGTATGCAATGTACTTTGTTGCGCTAGTCAGGGATGGCTCTCAGCTGCCTGGCTACTTGTAACTGTTAACACTGATGACACTCAAATTTGCTGAGTATGCCTCGTAATCCCTAGCACAAACAAACTGCCCCAGATTTGGTTTGAGACCAGACAGAAATCTGAATTGCAACTGAATTAATTTGCCATGTTCAGATCTTCCCAAATGAATCACACCTAGGGGCAAAATAAACTAGAGTCCCATTCAACTGCACTTCACAGTGCAGGTTTGAAAACACCCTTAGACAAGTCAGAGCCAAACAAGGCATCATTACAAATTAAGTAAAAGACTTAGTTGGACCATAATTCATAGAATTCATAGTCTTTATCATATGGTTGCTGGATTTCAATCCAATAATGATGCTTTCATTCAAACTCTAACAAAGCTGCACACTAGATTAAAAATAGTAAAGGCAATCAAATTGAATTAAAATAAGTTTGACAAATGAATAGCCCTTTATTAAGAAATTATAGTCACAGCTTCCCTATTCTGTTTTCCATAGCATTATGTCTGTGGACAGGGGATGGTTTACTGTTCTTGCAGCAGTAAATTCAAAGCAGTTATCAACCAACACCAGCACTTCATAGACATGGCACGTGATAAGAAAGGCCTCTTATTTTAGGTCATCATAAACCTTTAGTTTTGTTCAAAATGTGTGTGATGATCAATGACATGATTTATAATCCTACACAGTCAATACTCTTTGCCTACAGTGACATTAGGTTGTAGTACATAAGGTGATGCTAGTGTTTACATGATACAACATAAGAGCACAGATGCATCAGCTGAACTGGGATCACAAGTAAGGTACTGACTCCATCAGGGCCTGCTACATATGCTATGTTTTAAGCTATCAGCTACCTAGCTGTATTCCAGCTGTGTTCAAACACTGTCTTTCATTTGAGAGTGAGTATGTCATAAGTGTGAGAGTATTTAGTATGTAAGCAACAGTTCATTCAAACTCAAACTTTCCTCATCTAGATTCTGGTTAATTTGACCAAGATGAGAGAAAAGAAATTTTAATAATCACAACAAGATGCCTAAAACTTTGCAGACCTGGAACATTAGAACATAATGTGAGCCAATTTCTAAGGTTTCTAGGTAGAAAGAGACAGGTGACTGCCAGCAGTTCCTCATGCTTAGAGAGCCTGGCACAACAAAAAGAACTGAGGGCAAACCACAATCTGGACTGATGCACATCTCATAATCAGCTATTTATTATTCTTGTGTTCTCAAATGGTATGTCTGTGTCATGTTGACCTTTTTTGTCTAGAGAAACTGTGAAACTAAACACAGGAAGCAGAATTAACAAGAAAAATATTTTCAAAATAAACACACAAACTTAGTTTTGCTTATAATGTTTGTCAGACATGACTACTGCCAGTGTCCTCATTGTTAAAAAACATATAATAAATGTGTGTTCAGCCTGGTCTCAGTCTAGTGTGTAATATTCTGGTAACACAAAGAGAGCACATTAGTACATACAGTAACATATACTGTAGACCTATACAACTCAGACACAAATACAATGGAGTTCCCCTGTCTGCGTAAATACAATAGCTCCAACTTTAATCTACAGTGTGTGTATGTAGTGTGTGTGTGAGACGGACTGAGTGACAGAGAGAAGGAGAACATTGTAAAACGAGATGATAATGTTTCTTTCCTAGAACAAACAGGAGCAACTTGTTCATGTATTACGGTTGTAACATTCCTTGCAACTTTGTATTGCCAGCACAGGAAAATAATGCAAGTGCTGTGTCTATTTGAATGTTTATGTTGTTAACTAAAAGAGCTGCAATGATTTATGCTTTTGTGAATAATTTTGAACTATATTAACCACGAGCTTTGTGTGCTTTAAAAAAAAAAAAAAAAAAGCATATGATAACAAGAGTATATTTGCTGTGCTGCTGATCTGCTGAACAAAACGTATCGTCCTTAACTCCAATTTGTGGTCAGCATTTTTTCTGTAAGAGCCATTCAGTGTATTTATGTGTTATTATTGGCAGTGGCAGAGATACATATTGGCTTCCTAAGAATGAGGGAGTCACAGGAAAACAATGTAGCATGTAATAAAGTACAATTTATCTCATTGATAAGAGCCTCCCTCACTGTTTACTGTTCCCTCTCTTTACACCGTGTCAGAGCTGTATCAAGCTACTGCTGATGCAAACGGAACATGCTATTGCCCCTGCCTCATACATAAAATGTTTAACTGGTGAAGAGGAGTATTTTCCCAGCTATAGCTATGGACGTCAAACAGTGATACAGATTTTGAACATGTCACAACTCAGCTCTTGGAAAGAAGACAGGAGGATTTGTGATTTGTGAGGATTTCGTGAGTAAAACAACAAAAGCCACAGTGCCACTGTGTGGTGGAAGATCAGCACTAGTATTTCATGAACAGAACACAATATTATAAGCGTCATCTTCTAAGGGCTTGAACGTCTCTCTTATTACCCAAAAAGTATTGCCTTGGCCCTTCCAACTCCAAGTGACATTTCAGATTGGAACTGTCATGCCCGTTAGTTTGCAGCTCTGGCTCCGTCGCCACCCTCCAAACAAGCCTGGTGGATCAGCATGTTGGTGTGGAAGGCAGCTCCATTCACCCAGTGACTGAGAGCAGTGGTTGACATGTGACCATCTTTCATCATGGAGTTCATCACTGAAACAATTTGAATAAAATTCTGTGTGAATAAAATTCTAAAACTGTATATTACATCTTGTTGACATTAGCCAAATATTCAGCTCAGTTCAGATATTCATTGTCCCACAATTATTATTGCTGGAAGGCAGCATAAAAAGCAAGCAAAATAAACAGCCTTCTTCAACTCAGTGATGAAATGTTGCCATACAAAAATGAAACTCAGTACTGAAGCTGCAAATTCCTCAGGTCTCATATATTCATTCACCAGACCTCGGAGGCTTTCTCTGGTGCTCATCTGATTACTTGTGCCCACAACCAGCTCCAGGACCATGGAGATGACCAGGACCCTTAGTCTCACTGTATTGGGAACTGACTCCTGACCGCCCAGTGCAGAGCCCAGCTTCTCTGTATAGTCCAAAAGCTGACAGACATCAACAGAGAACATGTAACCCTGCATCACAGGGGGAGAGTCTTACCCTGAAAACCGCACCAGGAAATTATCAGTGATGATCTCAGGTTGACATTCAACAAGATACGTGCCTGCATGTGGATGGTAATACACAAGACATTCATTACTCATAGACTAGCCATGTTCCATCCTGTTGGCTCTTCTGCACTTTTTTTTAAAAAAAAGATCACCACAAAAGATGGCCAAGAGTTAAGAGTGTGGAAGGAGACAAAGAAGAAGAGAATCTTTGCATGAACAAATGCAGCATAGACTTTAGAGCTTCAATATTTTATGTTTTGTATGTTGCCAGCAGTTGCATAAGCAGTAATGACTGACCGTTGGATGGGAAAGAAAGGCAAGCGAGTCATCTGAGGAAAATGGCTGCAAGTTATAACGTGTTTACTTCAATTTCATATCAGAGCAGCTTTTAAGTTTTTTTTTTTTCATTTTTTCATTAAATGTGGTTGCAATATTTGGAAAAGATTAGCAGAAGTCAAAACACAAGGTCTTTTAAACAGAAAAATAAACCAACACAATTTCTGACAAGTGTTCTACTCTGCATTATTAATGACTTTGCAATAAAGTTATTAAATAAAGTGACAATAAAGTTATATGGTTATAATATTTAACTGCCAAACCAGTGAAACTCATTTTTCTATGTTATTTGAAGGTTTAGGTGTATGTATAGGTTTCCTCTGGTCTCCTGTGGCAACTGCAAGCTTTGCCGCAGTTGCATTTGTGTGTGTATGATCTTCACACATCAAACATGAAGTTCAGTTTAATCATGACAAACATGCCAATATAATCCTTCCGATGCCAAGGTTATACTGACTTTGCATGAGACTTTTTAACAGGAAACCTTCATTACAAACTGTAAGTTTGGGGTTTGAAAGAAGCGGACATTAACAAGGCACAGAGGGTCTAATGAAAGATGCATTTCTTTTGTGTCAGGGGTTATGTTTTATATTTTAATGATTCTTTATAATGTGTGTTTCTTGTGAGGTTACTAACTTTATTTAAGTTCAGTGCTAAGCTGCTGGTATTTCCCTTTAAATTTCAAGAAAAAAAGGTTTGGCGGAAAACAAACCTGTGAAATGGGCATGTGTTTGCTTTTAGTGGTATATCTTTAAGCATATTGTGGTAAATACTATACATGCATCAATGCAAATACGTCATCAGTTCCAACAGCCCTTGAGTTGAAATAATGTCCAAACGTGATGAAGACTGAGTCAAGAAACAGACAAAAGCCTGAATTCCTAGTTATATCCAAAACAAACTAAGTAAAAAAAAGTACAGTCTCTGAAGGATAAAGAATGGTGTACAGTACTTAACATCTATCTGAAGGTGCTCTATCTGAAAAAAAAACTCCCAATATAATCCCTGCAAACACATGGGGGCCACTGTGTAGTATATCCAGGCGTCATTTGGTAAATGTCTTAATTGATTTTAATGATGGAGAAATTAAATTTGAACTGTCTGTAACTCTACTTTGAACAAAAAACATCTGCTACAGTGGCATCTTGATTTCGCAAGAGGTAACATGAGTCAATGAGGAGGGTCAGGTCATATCCCACCATGGAGGTTCCTTTTCTCTTTCTACTGACCCAGAGACTCATCTCCCTCTGATCTCCGTATGCCTTGGCAAGACCCTCAAAGCTCCCCCTGGCACGGAGCAGCTATCTCCTCTATTCCTGGGATGAAAAGGAAAAACCTCTCACCCAGCCAGCATCCTGGAAAGCTCTGCAAATGCTCCTCCTTTTATTTCTCGTCTTTGAAGTGCTCACTTCCTGTCTACAGCAGGTTGAATAGGCAGAGAAATGATAGAAGACAATGTGAAAAAGCTGGTCAATGGTCCCTTTCATACAGGTCGTTAAATCAGAAACATACAGCTAGCGTTTACATCTTTATGCTAGTGTGGTCCAGTGTTCAGGAAGCACCTCAAGTCAACTGAAAGGTCCTTTTGCTTTGCTGTTGAGATCATTCAAGGGAATTTGACATTTTGACAGAGACCTCTCATGAACTTTATGCTTGTGCAATCACTCGCGTGCAAACTCAATAAAAAGCTCTTTTGTTGTGAATTTTTTTTTTTAAATGATGGCTGGCAATATGAATACATATAACAAAAAACATGTTTTATCACTTAGGCCACAGTATGGGTCAAGGTCAAAACTGGTTCCTGCATTTCCCATAATACAACTTGTGTGGTTAATTGAACCCTCCCTACCTCTTAAATGCCCACTTTTTTCAAAACTGATACCTCCAGTTTGTGACTCAAGCTTTCTGTTAAAACATTACTCCACTGATTTAGTGTTGCACCCCTATAACACTGTGGGACTCACGATAGACAGTTTGAAAAAAGGATCACAAAAGCAATACAGCAGAACCAGAGATATCATCTTTTTTTATGACACACATTCCTCTTCCTTATTAAAATCCAGCCTGCATTACCGACAATGCAGCTTGACTATCGACAGTTGGAAATTGGTGAAGTTCCCCTTTAAAAATTAAACAGCAACATCTGTTTTAGGAAGTCTATGTCCCCACAGATTGCACTGTCAGTCCTTATTCATAGGGACTATTTCTTGAGTAGAAAATAGTTCCACAAACTGTTCTCACAACAGATAAAATTCCATTCACCTCCGTTGTACTTTTGTATTGGCGTGCCTGATTAGAGCTCCTCTGTGGACTGCGTGGGCGTTTACTGACGGTGCATCCCTTTGACCCTGCCATGAGTTTTGTTGTATCTGTTAGTGTGAAAAGCTACACTTTATCATTGTTATTGGTTTATGTAGTTTGGTGAGTGAGCAGAGATCTAATCAGCCAAAGTGAAAACAGGTGTGGGTGTGCATCTTCTTTAGCCAAACCCTTAACTTAACCTAGTAGTTGCTTAGCCTGAACCTTGGTATATTTGCATTACACATGATCTTTCCTGATATTTTTATCAATATTTTGTCCCTTTTTGCTTTGTCATAGTACAAGTCAGTCTGAAGTCAAGACCAAATTAAATCACATCATGTTATGTAAGATAGGACCTGCTGTTGATAATCAAGCAATAGAACTAACAGAAATGCAAAATTGATTTCATTTTGCATCATGAATCTGTTTTTTCGTCTTACATAACACATTTGATATACTGTAACTTACATTCACGTGACAACTTATTCAACCACATGTGACTTTAACTTAAAGGTTTCACACCCCAAAACGCAGGATCAACTGTATTCCAGAGGCAGAAACAGGGCAACATACATCGTGTTCAGGAAATGTCGTCTGGGAGTGTATGTAGAGGTGAAAGTTTAGTAAAATGAAAATAAGTGTGGGTTTTATTGTGTAATAGACTGACTGCAGCCAAAGCAGTGTAAAAATAGAAGCACGATGTGATCCCCTGGTGTTACACAACTGGTTATGGGTAGGGGACTCTTGACGTATGTTATTAAGTTCTGTAAGGCTGCCACAGCCAGGCAGTGTGTTTTGCTGCTGTTGAGTTTGACGTCAAGAGGCAGAAAGGGGGGAGTGGGAGGAGGAGCAGGAGGAGGTGGGGGAAAAAAAGAACTTTTGTCTCTCTTTCTGCAATTCTCATGTGTTTGTATGAGCACCGGTTAATATTGCATGTGTATGCACAGTAGTGTGTGCATGCACGTGTCCCTTTGTACATGTATGCACAAACACACATGCATATGTCTGTATGTGTTCATTTATACTTGCTGTGTTAGTGTATCTGGTATATTCTCCCCTTAATGTTTCCCATAAGCGATTGTTAAAAGCGTTTACATTTTATAGCCAATCTAATGTGTGTTATTTAACTTGATTATTCCATAAGCACGTGTTTAAGCTCCTACAGAGGTGTCACTGTACACAGTTATATGAAGATGACACTTAATTGGGTTTAATGGCTTCACAAACATACAGAAACATTGTGTAGTGGATTTAGTTTGGAATATGAATACAGAAGCCCATTATCATTTCCCAGCTTTGCAGAAAAATGCTGAAATGGAAAAATCAGTACATTGTGAGTGTGAAAGCACTTATCAGTCACAAGCGGACACAGACACACATATTCAATTTGAGGTATCAGACTCCCTACAGATGGTTGTCAAGGACATTAGCCAAGGCTGGATAACTATTCATCTGGTCATGCACAGTGGTATCTAAGCTGATACAACAGCCTGTGTTGTTACATGACAGACATCAGACAGATACTAACACTGCATGTCTACAATACAGTGTCAAAGTTGTCTGCCATGCAGTAACACTGCTACTGTGTTACTGTGTACAATTGTATGTGTTCAAGGAAAAGTTAATACTACTGACTTAGCTTAGCTTGTGTAATGAGGTGTGTCAGACTATTTCTTGACCGCACCTGACTGTTTAGCCGGTAGCTAACTAGCTACCGGCTGTAATCTCTGTATTGAATGGACAGGTACAAGAGTGGCATCCATCTTCTCATCCATCTCAGCTAGAAAGTGAGTACATGTATTTCACAAAATGTCACACTGTTCTTTTAAGGGCCTTAGTGTTCTTTAAATGAAGTACTTGTCAATGTCTGAAACTTCCTCGTCCAAACATCTTTCTGACATTGAAACTTGGATCAACATTAGCTACTTCAGCTAAGCGGTGCTAACAGGGCTGGTATCATAATATAAGTAAGATTAAACTTAACCGAAATATTGGGACAAAAGTCCAACCCAGTTCAAGTTCTAGAGCAGGGGAATGCAGCAGCTGAGTGAACTATCAATCACAGCTGTCAATCAACGGCCACACAGCAGGGAACAAAGCTACTATAAGTCTTCAAATTTCATTAACAGTGCAGTCATTTCCAAAATGACCACCAGCATGCTGAATATACGAATGTAGTGATTGAGACCAAATAACCTTTTGAAAAGTGGCCGTCAGTGGCATTGCATTGTAAGGTACATTGCTATTGGCTTCACCTTCAAGCTGTGGTACTTTCTGCTTGGCGTTGTTATCTCCACGGTGATTCATTGCATTTAGAATACAAAGATGCAAAAAAGACATGGAGCTATGGAGAGACATTAGGAAGGTAATGTGGTTGAGCCAGGAGTGAAGGAATAACAGTGTTGTCTCCTTCGATTGTGGCCATTTGGAACCTTTGGAAACCTTTTGTTGGACATTTTACAAACTAGTACTTCCCAACATACTGAACATTTACATCTATGCACACACACCTGGTTGCTTTTGCTGCCTTGAAAGCATTAGTCTATAAATCAGTAAGAGTCACTGAGGGTTCTTTAGGGGTGGCAGTCAGAAGCCAGTCTTGCATTTTGATCCATGCCAGTTGAGCGTGTTTCATACGGATGTTGTCATGGCAGCACGCAGACATAACAGTGAGGAATCCTTCAATCCCAACCCTCCAAAACACATTGTCGACCCTCTGTGTCTTTTAAGCACTTGACAGTCCTCCTTTTCACACTCAACCTCACTGGACCTGACTATCCACCCAAGTCTATAAACTCGTACTTGCAGAGTCCCTCAGCTTATCATGTCCGTGTTTATATAGGCTGTGTGAAGACTGCATGAGCTGCAGAACCAGCGAGTTCTTAGCCTATGAAGTCATTGGGACATTGAGATTACAGGCCCTCATAGGCTCACCAATGGTATCGTAATGATATCACACACACTTTGAGCTGAGGATTTGACTGACTCACTCTTTTATGCCTTTGTGTGTTTGATAAAGCCAAAGAGAAAAGAATAAAGAGGGGGGAAACGAAAGAACAAAGAGGAGGCAGCATGAAAAAAAACAATGTCTTCACCCTGCTATTATACTGGCATAACTAATCAAATGCATCTCCATCACTGTGTGTACATATACTTCTGTCTTAAATAAATATGTAACAATTATTTTCACTTCAGCTCCAAGACCTGGAACCGAGACAGAGGTTTTAATTTGCTCACATTGCCTGCCCTTCACCTCCTCTCTCCTCTCCTCTCGTTCAGCCCAAAGCCATTATGGTTAGATGGAAATGTGCTTATTACACAACCCACCCCAACCCCTGACACCCCCACCCTGCAACAAGACATATTTGTCCATCGTAAAATGCTGCATTAATAACCCATCACACGTAGCTTTCCCAATGCTGTATATTTATCTTAGCTTTTGCCTAGCGTGCAAGCAAAACAAACACGCCACTGCGGTTGATCGGGCGGCGCGAGAGAATGGAGAATGCGGCCTCGAGTATGTTCGATATGCTATGAGCGGTTTGTTTTGAGTTGCAAGCTGGGAGCGGTGAAGTGAAGCACTGGAATAAAGGTTCGCCAGAGTGACTTGACGGATTCCTTACTGGCAGTGTTAGCAAGTTTTTAGGGTCAAACGTAATTGGATTTGTTCCTCAGACATTAATTATGAAGTGAAGGTTTACTCATTTTCAGATTTTTAAAAGGTACTGATTAGGTTCAGTGGGTCTACAGCACTTATTCAAGATAGAGGGGAAAAGCAAGAATGGAGAACTGTACGAATCACAATGCGAGTGTTAGCAATGCCAAGGCTCTGTGTGCGTTATGGGACCGGCTAGGAGTTTTAAAAATAGAGGCTTGATTTGATGAAATTGTTGTCCAAGTATTTAAATTATTTCCTAAATGGTTCCCAACATCTCATGGACATTGAATTTAAGGCATTTTTTAATACTTTTGTGGTGTTTATTGGCGAAATTCAAAGACTCAAACAACATGTTTTGGGATACAAGTTATGACATTTCCCTTATTTTGTTATGTTGTCAAAATCATTGATTATAAAACTGCTTCTAAATCAAACCATGTCATGTTTTCTCAGGAAGTTGATATTCTCAAGATGGAAATAACTGTGGCCTGTTGGTCAATGTTTTCAGGGCCATGGATTGGCAACAGCATTTTAAAATGCATGACGCAATACACTTTTTGTCTTAAAACTTCACTTGAAATTGTGCTGCTTTTCAGTACAGTGTTTCGTAATCATACAGTCAAATGCTGAAAATGACACTGTTAACTTTTTGGTGGGTTGACACACTTTACTCAGTATGCTACTAAAGGACCAGTACCAAAATCCAATCATGATCTAGCTGAAATGCTAATCAGCATCCAATTGTTCAATAAGGCTGTATTGTGATATTAAATCATTTGACTACCTACATTAATATCGGTCTTCACCAAATATATAAATTTGGCACAAAAATCCATTGAATGTTGATCAAGGAAAGACCAGAAACCACTGCTCAACTTTGATCCAAAAGCTTTGTTAAGTGCCTTCTGAGTATTGCCCTCACCCTACTCACCCTTATTTGTTGAGTTTCATTTTAGTGATGCTGGTTGTTAGAACCACTACCTGTTGCTGTTTATAACACAGCAACAGCAATCGTTTATAACACAGCAACAGGTAGTTGTAAGCAGATTTCACTTCACAGCTTTTTAAGTCTGTCTTAAAAATATAGTCAAGTCCACAAATGGACATTGAACGATGGTTTGCTCACTGTAATCATTCCTCCTGTTCATACTGACCATTAGAAGATCCCTTCCAAATGTGCTTAAGAGTTGTGGGGCAAAGTCCACAGTCCTCATTAAGAACAAAATGATTTAAAAGTCTATCTGAAGATAATATGAGCTGTCTGACTAAGCAAAGAAAGTGTGTATCTTCCACTGCTGCAGTCTGTTTAGTACAAAATTCCCCTTTTTGTGTCTCGACGGACAGTGTTTTCCTGTTCAGCTGCAGTGGAAGGACAGTATCACAAAGACCTTGGCGCTAAAAAGGCTGTAAATTTGAAAGCTATTGACTTGATTTGACTCATTTGGATGGCTGAAGCCTCATATTTGTTTCAAATAAACTTTAAATACTTTTTTTGCACAGAAGAAGGCTTGTGGATTTTGTATCCAATCACTTAGATTGAAAGCACATCATGAAGAAATCTTTTAATGGCAAGTATAAACAGGAGGAATGTTTACAGCAAGAAAAATATGACTATTGTTTTAAGATAGACTTGAACAATAGTGAACCTATCCTTTACATGTTTATTAATGTAATCTCCTTTGAAGACATATTTTATATTATCACGAATATACCGGATTATTATTGATTAGAATAACACTTCTCTCATCACACACTCACAGTGTGCATTGGTCCAAACTCACCATTGATTTTCCACTCTGTCACAATGGGAATTATATCACTTTTTATGATCTATCCCCAGTCGGAGTTTCCCTGCTGTTCCGGGATTCAAACCATCAACCTCCTGATGACAAACCTCTGTCTCTACATTCTCCAATATACTCTTGCTTCATATTTTCATTTGGTGGGTGATAGTCCACCAACGCTGTGGTACGAGGAGGTTGGAATACTAACATATCATTACTGTTCCATTGGGAGAGACTTGAAAAGATGAATGATCGTCTCAGTCAATATAGGGAGTTATGGCTGCTGAGGTTGTCGTGGTAACAAGCTACATTTGAGCGTAGGTGGGTAAACAGTGCGGTTAGTGTTTTGGATATGAGCAACTAGGATCCCACGCGTGTGTGTGTGCGTGCTAGCATGCATGTGTGTCTATAGTGAATTTGTATGTGTTGAATGCATGCACACATGAATGACTGAGTGTATTTGTGCTTTTGTGCAATTTGAATGAAACTCATTTACTTTATTTAGTTTTTATTAGCCAGGATAACTCTTGTAAGGTCAGTGCATCTGTATGCATGCAATGTGTATTGTGACAGTGGTCTGTGTGTGTGTGTGTGTGTGTGTGTGTGTGTGTGTGTGTGCCCCCTGGTTTTCCTCTCTCCTCAGACCCTCCGGTTCTTGTCAGATAATGGTTTTCCCACAACTCCCAAACTTCTCTGGAATCTCATCTAACATGTCCTGATCTAACTTATTGCGTACACTTTGTCTCCCTCAAACGGTACATGTAGTAAATATCTGTCAAAATACAAGAAGTTGCACTTGTATTATAAACTTGATTGTGGATCATGGAAGTTTTTCCACATACAAATGATTCATAATCAGTCCTTCCTTTGGGAAATCATAAAAAGACACAGTGTTTTGTTGTGGCTTTGTCCTCCTGATCAAACTTGCACCAGAACAACATGTGAACAGGACTACAGTCCTTACGATTGATAAAGTAAAAAAGTAAACAGTTGAACTAAACTGCAAAAGTTAATGTTTCACAAAAGGAAACACTGATTACTTAGTTACTGTTTATTTAGCCGATTATTGATGATTCATAATGTCATTTGCACAAAGACACAATCTGCTCTTGAACTTTAAAAATGGATCACACATTTATGCATTTATCCTACAATTGCAAGTCTGCAAGTCTTATAATAATAACTTAATTCATCCAATATGAATGAACAGTAATTTGGCTTCATGACATAATTGCATTACAGTGTGGTCAACTCATGGGGTGACATTAAGAAATAAATGCATATTTACACACACATGCTATAACAGGACCACACACACAGTGGCTAAAGACTATACAACACAATAGACTAAACACACTAAAAAAAAGAAAGAATTTATTTGTGGCAAAATATACTTAAATCATAAAAAATAAGTAGACCTGTTTACTGAAAAACGGCCACATTCAAACTGTTGAATTATTGATGTTCACATGTAAGCAGCACTGGTGTACCACAGCTGCAGGCTACTGTTGTAAAGCCAGTGTGTGACACGTCTGTCGCAGCCATCAGAAAGAAAGCCGCTTTCACTTCACATATTATTTATTTATTTCTCACAATTGAGCACATGTTCTTAACCTTTATCTGTCTAAATTAAATATAAATGAAATGATATTAAACATTCTATTATTAATGGCCATTATCAAAGTCAAACTCTATGTAGAAACACAGGGCTGGCAGAAGCAGCAGTGCAGCAGCAACACTGTCTGTGTGCAAGCTGCAGCAGCTCAGCGACGCACACATGCTACTCAGGTGGAGGTAAGTAGATAGAGGTGTGTCCCAGGCATGATGCTTAACAATCCAGTACAATGCTGTACTTAAGCCCAAAAAACAGCAACGACTAAATGCACTTGTTTTTACCTGTAAATGAAAGTGGAACGAATCTTTAGAGACTTATGTATAATTATTACTAGTACAGTACATTAAGGTAAACCTTTAAAGAACGTCATTGGGTATTAAAAGATGAGGGAAGATTTTATCCCATTAACTAAAAGCTTACTTACTGCTGACTTTCTTGCCATTGCATTGTATTGTGGTATGTTTCGTGCAGTGACTGTTTTTAAAATGCTTGTCTTTGTAACACTGACATATGAGATTTTATTTTGCTGTCAAAGTCACATGATCCTTTTCACAACAACCATGTTTGCTTATTGTTGGCTTCTGCTTTTTATTTTCCCGAGAGCTTATGAATGCAATGCATTTTAGCAGCCAACTTGTCCGTACGCCAGCAGAGTTCCAGCTTGCCACTGCGTTTCCACTCATATAAATGACAAAAAGCTAAAGGATACTAATATTTATTTTTTGGATTACTCATTCAGCAAGTTGAAATCTCTGCACATTGATTTTTATTTATACTTGTGAAATAAATTGAAACCACTGGCCAAACCGCATACTCTAAGTGAAATCTGTGATGTGATTTATGACTATTTTACATACGGCACAAATAGAAATAAACAAATGGAAATATGTCGTTTAGCAGTACAACTGACAAGTGAAGCAACTAATTACAGATGAGAGTGTAGAGTTCACTTCTCTGCCTTTGTCTTGACACACTATAGCTAGGCTACAGGATTTTTCATCATTTTCATCTAGAAAAAAATACAATCAATTTTGAAAGCTGCTGCTTTACATTGCACTCTGCTCCCTGTCAATAAGCATAATCCATTTAGCCTGTCTTTAACAGCCTGGATGCCTCTTTAGTTGTAAATGACAAAATGATTAAAAGACAAAGGAATGACTGTCTTAAAAAAATCCCAAAAGTAAAATTATTAGTTGTAGAAAAAAAAAACTTCTTTGTCCATCTTCAAAAGGAAACAATGAAGTTCACTCTCTTGCCATTACTGTTCTGTCAACTTTTCTTCTACTGTCTCTTTTTCTCTTTTTAGGCAAACCTCCCAGTTGCGTCTGCCAGTAACAATGATCTTATAGTTGGAGGAGAGACGACTTGATCTACTGTGAAATACAATAATTGAAGAAGTACTTCAGCGATTTAGTATTGCAATTCAATAAAGACTGAAAATAAAATTCAAGAAAATTTATACAGGAAAGGCCTCCTACACTTCCCATAATGCAATTCAGCAGTGACTCTTTGTTAGCATCTTCCTCCCTGTAAAATACCTTAAAGCAGACTTTCCATTTAAAATCTGAAGTCTCCTGACGACGTCATTAAGGTTATTTTCTCAGACAAAGCTCCTGCAGAGCTGAAGACATTATACAAATGTACCACAGGCTGAGTGTGTCATATAAAATTAATGATCTAGCCTAAAAAAAAAAAGCTTATTAGTCCTTTTAAAAATCAGCAGTAATTGGATGTAGAATGCAACGCAAAATAAGTTGGAGAAAGCTGTAAGTGTGCTTTAAAACCCACCTGCAGGACTGCTAAATCCTCCTGAACAGAGGACTTTCTTTTCCTTTGGGGAATAAAAAATGTTCTTAAAAAAACACTGAGGTGCCAAAACCAAAACTGAAGTTAAATCCAAGTCCATTTGTTGTTGGAAATATCATTAATAGGCTACATATTAATTGGCAGGAACAACCTCAAAAAGTGGTAAATGGACTGAAAAAGCTACATTGTTTTAGCTTGATGATTTGATGAAACAGTTATGCATTATGAATATGTCTGATTAGTCTTCAGTTTTTTTTTTAAAAAGGCACTATTGTTGCTCCGTACACCTTTCCAGCAACAGGTCTGTCTGCAATTATACTGCTTGACACATCTGAGAGAAAACAGAGATGTAGACAAAAGGAGAAGGACGTGAGCGGAGCAAAAGATTGAAACAAGAAAGAAAGTTAATAGATGTTAATATACTTAGAGTACAGTAAATACAATGAAAATAAAGAAGAGAGAAAAGGGAGGAAAAGACATGTCACAAAGAATATAAATGGGAAATGAAGAGGTGATTGATGAAAAGTGTGTCTGGCTTCCAGTGTCTCTCTTTCTCTCTTCAGTGTCTTTCTCTCTTTTTTTTCCCCTCTTCGCTCCTTCCTTCTATTCGGTGCCATCATAAACAGTGCTAATGCTAACAGAGTAGCCCTGGAGCTTGCCTACAGGGTCTGTCTCTATAGCAACAAGGCCAAACACATAATCCTGACCAAAACCGCTAATACATAGCAGAGGAGGCTTTTCAGCTGCCGGGCTGTCGTGCACACACACTCACACACACTCACTCACTCTCTCTCTCTCTCTCTCTCTCTCTCTCTCGAGCCAGCAAACAGACAATAGCGAGACAGAGAAAGTGGGCAAGTGACAGAATTTAATACTGGCATGCTGCGTGTGTGTGTGTGTGTGTGTGACAGCAAAAGAGAAAGAGAAGGGAAACATCTGCATTTTAACACATGTACATGCACAAACACACACAGTATGTTCCAAAACTTGTGCGAGGGAAAGCGTATTTTCTTTCTTGGTGTACAGTGTGTCCACATGTGCATCTGTTTGTGTTAGTCTCTGTTTATGTGTGTGTGTGTGTGTGTGTGTGTGTTTGTGTTTAGGTCCATGTGGTTCCATTTAACCCTTTCCTTTGAGTATGACACCATTTAACCTGTGGGCCGCTGCAGTGAGACTCCAGTTAACACCACATTTCCTGTTCACTCAGCTGCATCTGGATGCAAATGGAAACACACACACATGTGCACACACACACACACACACATGCGCACACACACACACGCACAAAGGCATTCATCAGTGTTATTACCCTTGACTCAGCTGCATCTGGAGATGCAAATACAAACACGATCAGCATGCTGCTAACACACCCACATGCATGTGTGCGCATGTGCTTAAACACACTAATCAGTATCTATCATTACTTTAGCCCCTACAGTTTGTTATATTCTATTACTTGCGTGTATCAATCATTGAGCAGATGATGAATGACTATGCTTTTACTTTGAACACTTTTACTGTAAATGAGACCACAACATGTTAAAGCTGCACTTGGCTAACTTTAATGGAAAAATAAACTCACTGTATGGGTTGGAAATGCAGCAAGAAGACTGTCCCAGCTCAACTAATTTTAGTAAGAGGAAGTTGATTTGGCTTAAACATTGCATTGTGACTCACCAGAGAAACCCTATCTCTCCACTGATATGATTGGACAGCAATATAAACCTAGCAGCAGTTTTTAAAGTTCTTCTTTTTGTCAAAGTCGTATAGGCTTTTGTCCAAAAACAGGAGGTACACAAGCCGTCCAGCTTTTAATCGCATTCAAAACAACAGAAGACGTCATTCTCTGCTGCTAAAAATGCATCTTCTGTCCATGTGTGTGTTTGTTTTCTTCATCATCTCACACTACTGACAGTGAGGAGGAGGCCTGGTGTTTGTGCTGTCAGCGGGAGGCCTATCCGTCATCAGTGTCTCAATGAGAGCTTGTCATGTTTTCAACTGAGCCTTTCCTCTTTCCATCGCTTCTCCTCCTGTTCCGTTCTATCACTCCCGTACACCTCCTTGACAAGTGCCAGCAGCAAAGTATTTCAGTAGGTGGCTCTTTGCAGAAATCTGTCACCGTGTGCATTGTTGCGTCACGGCAGTCCTGGGACTGAAGTGGCAGCTGGCATTTAACCAAGATTTATGAGGAGCATAACTTTGTAATGAGCTCAGAGGAAACAACAGGTTTCTGGAGCAAATTGGTAAACTTCTTGGGAAACAACAGGGAAAGTGTGAGGAAACCTTTAAAGAGAAGTTAGTAATTTCTAGTAGAGGACTGTTATTGGTTGTACTGCAGCATCTTCCAGGTGTGAATGTGTGAAAGGGAGCGTTAGACGTCTCTGGATAAATAAAGGATTAGATTTCTGTTTTCTGACTGCTGACTGCTTCTGATGTTTCTGGTACTCAAGTTTCAGGCGTCGAACTTAACAATCCATCTTTTTTCTGCACTCATGAGCTCATCAAAGTTCAGGCAATCATATTGTTTCACAGCCCAGTGAAAGTCAACAGCCCTGTCCGCCACCTCCCCTTGTGTTCCGACCGCTGTTCTCCAACATAAAGAGTTTGTTTAGTGGCAGTTTCAGCATTAGTTGCAACTACTCATTGATCACAGTTTAAACAGGCTACGAGATGGAGACGGACAGCTCGTAAAGTTATGCTTTTTGGTCTGTTTGGCTCAGCTGTAATTACCGCAGGGATGGCCTAATGCTTGACTGGGAATACTAATTGGGGACATGCAGATGTAGAGAGACTAGGGAAAAGAGAAGAAAGGAAGAGGAAAGGATGGATGGATAGAGCGATATATGGGGCAGATCATAAGGAAAAATTGGATGGATGGAAAATTGATGGTGTAAGAGAACAAGAAGTTAGCAAGAATAGCCAAACTAGCTGTTCTGTTAGGAACAACAATGTTTTGAGCTAAATGACAATGCTGTGTTTAGCTGGTATAATGCTTTCCATGTTCGCCATCTAACTTTAGAGTGTTAGCATGTTAATGTTACCAAATTAGCACTAAACACAAAGTACAGCTGATGCTTTATGTTGATGGGATTGTCATTAATCATAAAGTCAAAGTATTGGAAAAATTACAGTGTTGACCTAATGGTTGCACTATTTAAAAAGTAACCAGTGTTATTACATTTCACCCCCAAGGAGACATGAATGTCTGAAGAAAATCTAAATGTACTGAGACTTTTAAACCAAAACCGCAAATGTCAACCTTGTGGGTGGCGCTAGAGGAAAAGTAAGGAGATCACCAAAGTCATTCAAATAAATCATCTGCCAACCATTTCGGTACCAAATATGATGCCAATCCATCAACTACATGTTGAGATATTTCACTTTATAGGTGAAAACGAGGACCTGCTGGTTGTGCTACATGAAAAGTTTGAGACCAGCACAGGTTTCAAACTCTGGACACCGTAGATATCTGTACCAAATTTCATAGCCAAGCATCTAATAGTTTTAGTACCATTTCACTAAAAAGACAAAACCGTCAATCTCAATGGTGGTACTAAAGGAAAAGTCAGAGGATAATCATTAGGATGATTCCTCTGGGGAATATGGATGTCTGTACTAAAGATAGTGCCATCCTCTGAGCCATGCTGCTAGCTCTGTTAAACACTGACAGCGCAGAGTAAATGAATTGAAATGGAACATCAATGGAGTGCAACGGAAAATCATTATTATTTATTACATCAGATAATACATTTACCCTTCCTTAATTACTCTCTTTCCCTAATATCATCACCATATGGTTGACATCCTTCAGTTGGCTTAACTACCACAGTCTGCTATAGTGCTGGCCTGGTTTGTTAGTAAGACGTCTGGTTATTTTATCACTGTGTGATATGAAGAGCATTCCAAGGGCATGCTGTAATACGCTGATGGTTTAGAGAGCAGCAGGGTTGAAAGCGTGGGACCTCATCATCATGCTAAATGTAGTCGGCACTGATATATACTAAGTCAGTGGAAAGGCATATAGATGCAGATCTGCTTTTAGCTGGCACAAACAGACTCATCCACTTGAGTTGAAAATGTTCCAGCTTCAGGAGGAAAAAAGTAAAGACAAAGTAAATGTCATGTTGATGGATACAATGAAAGAAATATGTCTGTGCTTTGGTTTAACGTCAAAAGTTTGTTGCTCTCAGTTTGCTTGTTTCTGTTGCACCCATTACATTCTTAGTTGCTCTGGGAGAAAGTAATAGCTACATCCCTTATAATGGAAATATAAAAGCCTCAACTGTAAATCAGTCAGATTAATGTTCTCACATCATCTCATAGATCACTATTTCTTGTCCTGTATATGTTTAAGGTTGAAAGATCTCGATGCTGTAGGCCAAAACATTTGCATATTTGGCCAGGTCAGTGGGGCCCAAAGCGACGAGGATGATCTGAAATCCCCATGCGCGATGATTTGTTGAAGTTAGTCTTAGCTCTAAGTGAGACATCGAGGCAATAAAACTCATAGCTTGAAAAAAAAAATTAATGGATTTGCTGGGAAATAACTGCCACCCCCTCTGCATTTCCAACTGGTTTTTATGTCCGTTAACGTCAAGTAAGAAAAAAGAAAAATTCCAAACGGAAACTGTATTTAAAGAATCAAATCTTTCAACACCCTAAATAACTCACACCAGCTACACTTCAAGTGCAATTTTTGTTGACGTCAGCCATAATTCTGCTATTGCTGCGATGAAGTATTTTGGCGGATCACTTCTTTAAGAAAACAAATGGGAGTTAGCGAGAAGTTCTCAGAGGAAAAAGAATGAGAGCTTTTCTGATGGTCATCCAAGAAAAGTCTCTTCAATCAAGCTGTAAAGAAAATGCCCCCCTAATGCCTATCTCTCTTTCTGTTTCTCCCTTTTACTTTCTTCCCCCATTAATTTTACATTTTTCTCTCCTCAACATCTCTATTTTCAATGTCTGTTCATCTTTTTTTGTCTTTTTGTCAGTCTTGCATATTGTCTTTCCATCTGAAATTGCAATGATTCGTAAAATATGCGTGTCTGTGTTTACAGTGTATGTAGATGCTTATTTAGCCTTTAGCACTCATCTGTATGCTTTAATAACAAACTGGAAGCCCGTGAGACTATCAGAAAAGGTTAGAGTTGAAGCCACAAACTCCTCTCTGCGACTCCAAGAGGCGAAGCCACAGCTTCCTGTGAAGTGTGCAAGGAAAACTTTAATTCCTAAAATTCTGCAGTGGAATATAGGATGTTTGGGTTTGCAATATCATGCTGAGGGATCTTGACATGAGCTTCCTATAGAGGAGAAAAAAATCAAACACAATATAAATCCAAAGTCAAACAACAGGTCTTGCTGTTTGCTTTCGACTGCAGTCACAGGAGTGGAGATTACAGCAACCAGGAGACGGGAATGGGACCTTACTCTGAAACCACACCAAAGAGCGGCGAAATGCGGCTTGCCGCGAAACTGACATTTTTCTGTGGCCTGAGGGCTTGTCCTTTCATTTCTGTCATTCTGTGTACTTTAATAATATACTACCAATGTGAAACAAAAATATTGTTGACATATCTGATAGGCTATGTTCTCTGAAGTGAGATGGGATGCCAATGAGATGTCATCCTGCTAAAACTATCATTTTTTTGTGGGAAAGGGATGCTTATAAATAGTTCAGATCCTTAATAAAATATTATTTGCGCCATAGAGAGAAACATGCTCTAGCTGTTGCCCTGATGTATTTGAGGAGGAAACGGTGCTGCTAGGCCCATCATCTGTGGGTTCATCCCATCCTCCAGACCCGAGAGCGACATGGGGAATTTCAACGGCTGGGCCAGCAGCTGAGGCTGGACAATGGCCATTTCCAACAGTACTTTAGGCTTGACATCGCTCAGTTTGATGATCTGTTGGCGAGCGTTAGACCGCATATCAGCAAGCAGGTCACCAACTACAGGCGAGCCATTTCTGAACAGTTTGCAAAAATTTGTCTTGTGTGAGTGACTGTGTTGTTGTACAGTATAGTGTGTGAAGAAACAGCTACAATCAGTTTATCTTACATTGTTAATGTGTTTTGGGCAGGAAGAAATTGTTTGAAATGTACAGTAGGTCAACCGGTCAGAGGGCTGTGTATTGTTTGGCTGCAGGTTTTCTCTCGCTGCAGTTTGCCACAAAAAATTAAATTATTCCCAACTTTTAGTTTGGCTGCACTACGCTGCAGAGGTAAGCGGCCATGGTGGAGTGCAGCAGCTGCAGGTTTTCCATAGAGATTGCATGGCAGCTCACCGCACGATGCACTTTGACACTCTTTGGTGTGGTTTCAGTGTTAGACCTGCACCAAGAACAAACCTGAACGAGTGTGCATGCATGCATTGATGTACAAATGCATTTCGTATGCAACGCATAAAGATGTAGCCATTTGTTTGCTTCTTTGCTCGGTGCATAATGTAAAATTGAATCTATGGGAAGCATTTAGTGTAGGTGATGTGAAATTTTTGAAGACTTTTATTATAAATATGAGTATTTTTGTATCAGTGTGGTTTTGAGTGTGTAATGAAATAAATGCAGTGTCAAGAGGCTTTTCTGTCCTGCCAAGAACCTCAGAGTAGTCAGAAACAGAAAATAACATGATATCTGGCATGAGAAATGTTCACATTTAAAGATATTGAACAGTGGCAAAAAATACTCTTCATTGGCAACTTTAATTCAGTAATAAGGTTGTCAGACTCATACCCTTTGAAACTTTACAGATGCAGGATAAATGTGTAAAGGACGACTACAATGACTGCTGCTGGACATGATGTTGCATTTACAGCTATCCGTACAGTGGGCGTAGACCATAATTAGTAATGTATTAACTTGTATGTGAATGAGTGTCTGGATTGTTTTGGGACCACTTTTGGGTTTCGAGTGAAATTTCAATGACAGAATAATGACTGAGGGGAAACCAGCGTGACTCATATTCACCGCTCTATCACCCTCATCTCTCTGCATCACACAGCAATTATTCTCTTTACTTCTGAAAGATCTCATGGGCCACTATAGTGTGCCCTGCACACACCACCGATGTAGTTTTTGATGGGCTTATTAAGTGAATACAAAGCTGCTACATTTTGTAATGATTATAGTTCCATTTCAATGTGTTGACACTGAAATAAGCAGTTACTGTGAAGGTTCCTGAAATCAGCATCATTATTAAGACTTTTAAGCCTAAGATTTTCTATCTAGCAACATAATGAAAAATGATGGATGGGTCTTTGTTGTTGTGGAAGTTAGTTACAACTCCTTTATGGTGATGCTAATTAATGACAGTGCTAATATAGAGAAGAAGAAGACAGCTTGGAGTTACAAGATTACAATGTATATTTCTATTTTTATTCTACCATATTATTTTATTAACATTATGCACTGACCCTGTACAATTTTTTCTCATCTCCTCACAGTTCCTCTGTTCATAGACTTTTTCAACAGCAGATTTATCATCATCATTTATCATTTATTCACACAGCAGGAAAAGCACTGGTATAACTAATAACCTTAACAATGGCTCTGTTGAGTTAGCCTGTGTGCTAGCATGTACACTGGACCTAGCTCCCGAACACCTAATTTAGCCAGTATTCATGTTATTAGCTGTGTTGGGGAAGTAGCTACAAAAATGTAAGCAATGAACATATGAATTTGTACACATTGAAAAAATAATATTCTGCATCTGTGTGTAGTAGAAAACAAGCAATTGTGGTTTATGAAGCAGCTGACCTACACTTTTAAGAAATTTACTGAACAGCTACCAGCTAACATTAGCTAAGCCAAGTGTCCATGTAACTAAAAAAAAACCCTTAGTGTAAGCTTACCACTGGCCAGCTACTGCTCACTCATAAGCTGACATTGATTCCTGATTGAGTAAGACTAGCCGCTAGCCCCAGTGTCAAGCTAACGCATCCCTGTGAAGGCTCTCTCCTGAATGCACAGATGAAATTGATATCAACCCTCCATCAAAATCCTGGTAAGACGGCCAACAAGCTGACCCCTTACATGTTGACGTAATAGAGCAATATTATTAGTAAATGGAATGTATAATTACTGAATTTCAGATTCTTATCCTTTACACCATTTGTTACAGCATTATTGCCCAACACCAGTAATAGCTACATCTCAAATTGTCTGCTGAGAAAAATGTTTATTTTTATCTTTCCCTCGTCAGTGCCTGCCTTCTATGCCATGTCTGCTGTGCCACAGTTAATCTTAGTTAACCATAAACCAGTTAAAGTGTGGGAAGTCCCTTCCAGCTCTGAATCACTGAAGAGATGATTGACTCTCCCTCTGTGTGCATACTTGTGGGCCACCTGTGGTAGCTAACTGGCAAGTTATCTTTCAAGATAAGAGGTGGTCAAAAATGGAGGAAATGTCTCACTTGAGACATGAGATGAAAGGCCCGGATAAGAACTCACAGTTTATATGTAGAGTAGCTATGACACATAAATAAAAGTACCAGTATTTATTTTCAGGTAACACCTGGCTAATTAATGGAAAACTTGTAGTCTGCTGTAGCTTAGTATTTGAGTTATTATTTTTGAGTCACCTCACTTATGCCTTTTATTACTTTTTATTGCATAATGGTTAACTGTCTTAAAAATTTCAAAATAATATGTTAAAGTCGCTAATATGTCAAAGGCTTTTAGCTTATATTGTGTCAAAGTACCTTTAAGCTTTGAGTTGATGACATTAGAGTAATGCAGCCTTTATGTTTTTGCAGGTAAGTATTAGCTTTTAACTAATAAATGTATTCATGCTTTAAAACTCATGAAAGAAGTAGTCATTCCTTAAGAACATAAAAACATGAATATGAATAACAACACTTATTCTATTTTTATTCTTAAACAGACATACAACCGTGGTGATGCTAACTTCCAGGTGTAACTCTATTCTTTCAGTTTTTTCACTCTGCAGAATTTTTCCTCATCTTGCCTGTCTGTCTATGTGATACAGCTCATGTTCTCACGGTTCTCCCTGCACATTTTTCCTTGAGTTTTTTTTTTTTTTTCTTATGAACCAATTCCCTCTGTGAATGGAAACTTAAGGCAGCTTATAGTGCCGTTCATGGTAAAGTGAAGCCGGTGTATATTACATCGTTATTTACGTTTGTATCATCTCATTGTTAGAACGGATAGATATTAAGTGGGAATGCTTACACCTACACACACACACACACACACACACACACACACACAGTTTACCTACACACACACACACACACACACACACACACACACACACACACAGTACAGGGAGTGGCAGGACTACTGTATGTGGTAGCACTGAATCATGTCTCCTGCTCGGATGATCTGCGGCTGCAGTCTTGGTGCTGATTGCTTTATGTGCTGGATGGATGCTGTACAGCCTGCGGTGCCTACTGCTGGCTGAATTGTATGTGTCTCCGTTGTCCTTTCCTGCTATGTACATGAGGACAAAATGTCCTTATAATGCTTGGGATAAATGCATTAGATTTATATAGCAATATTTCTCTGGAGGCAAACATTAACTCACTGCTTGAGTCAATCCTCAGTGGACCAAGCCACAGGGAAGGAAGAACTTGAAACCTATGCAGGGACATATACAGATATTTTGGGGGCCAGTAGCTTAGTTATAAAATGCCACCAGTTTATAATTAATACCTGTAATAATTATAGGACAGTCTCATCCAGAGGGGTATTTAAGCCAAGGAGGGCAAAGCGCCTGTGGCTTGAAACAGTATAGCTGTCCCTGCACAAAGCAGGGATTGCCCATTGGTCCAACCTCCCATTATCCCAAAACCCCAATGTTCTTAAAATTGTCCCATTGGACTGAAAACCCATTAGTCCAACAGGCCATTATCCTGAAAACAAATGGCCATTGCTCCGAAAATACACACTGTGGAGTCGTTGGAGCCCAGTGACTGCTGGCCTTACTACTATCCAGACCCCATTAACATATTGCTCAATTAAACAGATCTGGGATCACTGTTACACAGATGATACTCCTAAATCATATGACTGTGTATGACTCCTAAAACACTATTAATGTTGGCTGATATTTAATTTTAACAGCTCTTCTATGAGCTAAGTTAAATAAACTACAGTAAGATGTGTAACGTAATTGTTTGACAATCTAAAACACTGCCATACAATTTTTTATAACTTGTTATTTCATTAAATTAGAGTTCTGCTTTGTGAAACATGATGTCAAATTTATCAGAACTGAGTGAAAGTCTGTTTTCTAAGTTAATTTACATTCTAAATGAATAATGAATGAATAAATTGCCTTTTTGTATCCCATATACATTTAAATATACAACAGCAAAGTCACATAAACAGTCATATAAACACAATGATATCTTTATAACATAGTGTCAATAAAATAAATAATATTCCTGACATCAAAATACTGAGTGAAGTTTGTAAAGAAATAAGAACACAGACATCAGTCAGTATCAGTCATGCCTCTTCTAATCTGTCCTGGGGCTGCTGTCTGAGCCAGTAGCTAAGTTTACAAGAATTTGCCATGTCTTAAGATTGGTGGAAAACTGAGCCAAACTGTTAGACTACATACAGACAGCTTTCTTTTTAGTTAGTTCATAATGATTTGCTAAGGAGAAAGCCGTTAAAAACATCACTTTTTACATGTATATGCTTGTTGAACAGGTGTTTTGATAAATTACATGGGAAGCTTTTATTGCACTTTCAATAATGAGTGTAGTTGTTGTCAACTTGAGTAAAAGTCACCTCTCATTTCACCTGGTTTACTGTCTCCACCGCAGCCTCTCTGCTGGCCACTGTGTGTGTGTGTGTGTGTGTGTGTAGAGGAGCTGAGGAGCCCCGCCCTCAGCCAAGACAGAGCAGAGGGATAGAAGCAGCGTGACCGTAAATGACACCAACCTGGTGGAGTCTCTCAGCACAGTTTTTTTTTTCTTCATTCAGCTAAGGCGCTGTGTAAAAACGTATTTTTTATTACATTTATTTATTTTTTTGGTACAAACATTTACCTGCCAGTGTGGCGGATAGCCTTCCGAGATTTACTCGCCAAACGGAAAATCTACCCGCATTTGGCGCTTGGCGGGTGTTAATTTCGAACCCTGTGCGAGTGTATGCGTGTGTGTGCACAGTTGTCTGTTTGTGACTTGTTCCCTCATAACTGCCAAGCTAAGAGACCTTGCTACACACTGGAGAGCCATAAGAACACGATGGCATGTTATTGCTTACCAGAACCATAGAATATAAAATAGAAGTAGAGAGAAAGTTGAAAAAAAAAAATCAGATCCAGAGAGTCACTCTGAACAAATGAATAAATCAAGTTCACGGTGTTGAACACTTCACACAAATATACAAGCCAGAACCCCAAGCGCATGGTAAGGAAAAACATGACTTGTTTTTCTTCAATAGTGAACTTAACTGTGTTAATGATGAATTAAAAAGTACGTGTGACCTCAGTATGGATGCGTGTAGGTGCTCTTCATTTGTGTTAATTGTGTGTTCTGCTTTTGCAAGTGCTACGAGTCTGACTTTGTGTTATTTCACAGGTTCGCACAGCATGTACGTATATGAGGATCACGTGTGTTTGCATGTTTTTAATGTGTGTGTTTATGTGTAGGCAGAAGTCATGCCAGGCCGAGTCACCTGTCACTTCTGTGTATTCACTGTATGTGGGAATGTGCCAGTGGAAAAAGCCCTCACTATTTTAATGCTGCTTATTTCCCAGCACCTCACACTGGTCTTTTCCTCTCTCTACTTTGGCATAAGAGTGAGGAAAACCCTCGGTGAGTGTATGAGTGTGTGTATGTGTGTGTGTGTATGTGTGTGTGTACGCCCTCGCACCTCAAGTCGTCACCTCTGATGCGGCAGCGGGAAGCCTTCTTTGCCAGGAGAACCCCAGACTGGCAGGCATACCGAACGCCTACGCACACACACACACACACGCACACACACACATAAGCACACACATGCCTTTACACACGCTTTCACACACACGTGAGCTGCATATTAGCACGTTCACCAGTGTGCAGACTTACACAACACACATGTATTTAAATATATAGACACCACACATACACACATCCCTCCTTCCACACACTCATGTTCAACCTTTTCCATTATTTTACTGTTTTTCTCTAACAGTGGCAGTGAAGCCAGCGATAGCTGATTAAACCATCCAATATAAACAGTAGGACTTAAATGTGACACCCAACTTTAGTCTTGGGAGTTATGTAGCAATCAGAGGACCAGGTGGTGAATCACACACTTGTCGACAACATCCAAAAAAAAGAAAAAATCAAGATTACTGTTTCCAACAGTAGTTGTTGTCTTTACCACTCAACTTGTTAAATATTCCCAATTCCACACATTGGAACTTGTTCATCAGTGTTTCCCACTGTGGAAAACATCGGAAAATGCTGAGATGCCAGACACAAATCACGCACCCAAAATTTCAGCAATGAAAACTTGCATGCCTGTTTTATTTTTCCCCTAACATTTATTTATCCGGGGAAAGTTGACTGAGGATGCAGGATTTTTTTTGGCCATGTCCTGATTCACCAATTCAGAAACACAGATTTACCGCTTCTGGTCACAAACCTGCTTCTTTAATATTGTCATCACTGCATGGATGGTAACATAATACATATAAAGCCATAATTTGGTCAAATGTGTAGCTAAATTCTCCCTTATGTGTAAAATTCATGCCATCAAACAACTTGATCTAACTCAGACTGTTAGCTTGAGCTGAAACTTTAAAATGCAATTTAGCACTGAATGAGGACTGTGGATTTTGCCATCTATCACTTGTTGGAATTGCATTAGAAGGGGATCTCTTTTTGGCGAGTATTGACAGTAGAAATGATTACAGTGAGTAAAATGTTGAAGTGTTGCAATGCTTACAGTGCTTTTCTCCTGAGTTTTCTCTTTGAGTTTGACATATGTTACAGTACTCCCTACAAGTACAGCACTGACAAAACAATTACATTTGGACTGTGATTTAACAGGTGTTGTGGCTTTTATTACAATGCTTCAAATTCCTATAGGCCACTTAGTGTGCAATGTATCTTAATTTTGACATGCGTTTCCACTAAATTAAATCCAACGTTCTAGTGAAAACCCAATGTACTCACAAGTCTAGGAGGCAGGCAAAATGTTGAATGAGGGTTTATTCGAAAATATAGATCACAACATCACAGCTGGTGATTCTTATGCAAGGTGACATCTCAGCCTGGTACATTACTGACTTGATGTTTATATCTACACAACATAAAGACTGTAACACAGTGCACATGTTGTTATACATTATCATCTGGTGAAAAGCTTGTTCCGATCCAAAGTTTTGCAGAATTCTCTGCAATTAGCCGCATGTTGTAGCAGTACGGCTCAAGAACACCAGGTGTGAAAAGCAAAAATAGTAATTTATTTACAACTTAATTTCAACTTAGCAAAGTATTTAATGATTAAAACAATGCAACCAATAAGAAAATTTGAGGGGAAAAAAGGGTAAAAAGTGGGGACCTTTAACTGAAATTAATGTCAACTAAACAAACAACAACCTAGAGATGAACTTGTTGACCTCCCAAATCATACAAAGGGAAGGCTTACATGGACAAAGGGGAAAATTAACTATACTAAAAATTACCCTAACAAAGATTCAAATCAAGAAAGTATGTGCAGCAATCTAACTCTCAAAACAACAAAACCTAAAGATAACTCGAAACAATTAAATTTGACAAGAGCCCAAAAGCAGACTCCCCTATGGCACACCCAGTTGGCCTCTTCCACTTCCTGTGTTTGATAGTATAAGAGGTGCCACACCTTTTGGCCAGGGGAGGACTTGGCAGGGATCCATGTGAAAGAACAAAGGTAGAACATAAATAATGCAAATAAGAATGTTAGTGATGGTATGTTATCCAAAATGTATGCACTCAAATGAGCAAACTGTCAAACAAATGTGTACTGTATGGAAATGTTTGCATGTTAACTGTACCACATATGTACCAAAAACTGCCTTATGTGATCATAAATAATGTGCATATACAGTATATATATCTATTCTAGTGCTTAAAGAAAGCAAATGTAAGCTCCATCTTAGCATAGTCCACCTTAGAACATAACATGATAACAAGATACACAATTTACTTGATACAGTTTTATGCTAAAGTGGCACTTACAGCAGGTTCTCAGTTATTGTATTAGTCATTTCCAACATTAGGTGTTGCATTTTCTCTCTTTTATCTGAGTAATCCCTTCCACCGTTTACAAATCTCATTCTTTCCCTTTAATATTTGCTTTTACAACTACCTTCCTGTGTTTCATCTCTCTTTACCACACATTGCATTACTCTTTTTCCCAGCATTGGTAACATGGTACGCTCATGTTTTGCCTGTGCATCAATCAAATCCTAAATAAGGCCTAAGGAACATATATGAAGGAGGAAAGATTGGTGGTCAGAGGGTGTGACTTGGATGAGAATAAGCCGTGACTGTGTTTTTCCAGTTGTGTACATGTGGATGGTTTACATCGAGAAGTGCGTGTGTGTGTGGATGCCAGCCCCGCAATAAGGTATCGCTGGCAGGGGAAGTTGGGATTAAGTTTCTCCAGTGAAATGTCAGCTGAATACTGTTACCGCCAGGGGATCAGAGAGCAGTCGGGCACCAGTGAACCGTTTCCGGATGGAAATCACTTCTGCTGGATTTCTCTCCAGCAGCCCGGCCACTCTCTTTCCACGACACTCCTATGGATTCCTTGTAGCTTGATGGGAGTTTCCCTGTGTGTGTGTGTGTGTGTGTGTGTGTGTGTGTGTGTGTGTGTGTGAGCGAGAGAGAGAGAGACAGAGAGAGAGAGAGAGAAAGAGAGAAGGACTGGCTGAACAGATGCTGACAAAACATCATAACAGCGATAATGCAACAGAGGATCCCATTTTGTATTTGTGTGCTTTTGCACGTCTATTAGCGGGTGATGACAGAGATTTGGTTTGTTAGTTGTGATGAGCTGGACTGTTATGAAAGCACACACATACTTGCAGAGGAGAAGCGGCTGGGTAGTGGTAAGAGTGATTTGCTATGCAAATTCCTGCATCATGAACAAAGTGTTGCGATGTGTGTGTGTGTGTGAAAGAGAGAAAGCTAACCAGGTGGTGCCCAGTCTAGTGTCTCATACAGGGTGGTCCTCTGAGAAGGGCTGAAATTAATCCTCATTACATTAATCAAACTCACACACACACACATACACATGCACAATGAGCCAACTTAATTACAAAACATGTGTGTTGCAGTATACTTCACATTCCTCGGTCTTATTGGAGACCTATCAAACACAGTGTATATGCTGCACATTGCAAAGAAGACTGACATGTTTTAATTATCTTGACACCTTACATTATTTGATACATACTGTATATATATATAAAATCTATATGACAGAAAGCAGTACCAAAATAAAGGTAGAATCACTTAAATCTTCACTCTTTCATTCAGTAATATAATTATCATCAGCTTGTGTTAGTTCCGTAGTCTGAAAACTCTATAAAAATATAGACACTATACAGCCATGGTATATTCACACAGGTGTTTTCACTTGTTGCTTGATTAGACCTCCTCTCTAGACTGTGTGAGCCAACACGTTCTCACTCCCAACTCCTCATATATGGCAGCTTGGTCAGTGGCCCTTCAAACTATGACGCTCAAGGTATCCCTCTAGTGTCAATTTTGCATTTGCAAGGCTATTCAATAGATATCAGTGAGGTAGTGGTCCAGTTGAAAAACTGTAAGGCTGGACTGATGGTCTAAACGACGTTGATTTTGTTTCCTTGCAGTTCATAGACCAACATAAGCAAAGCCGCCTTTGTGGAAATTTGCAGCCAAAGCAGGGATTATTTGTATTCATTGTCAATTATGTTGGCCAATCAAGCCTTTCTAATTGCAAGATGAAGATAATTCTTTCAAATAACCAAGCTGAGACAGATACAGTGGTCATCTATGCCCACATGCAGAATCACAATTTTTATTTCACCGAAAAACTGAAACCTTTTGTTTTTTGTACATGAAGTTTTTTGTTCTAAATCAGTAGTGCTTCGAATGTATTGACGTCACTGTATGCGACAGCCTGTTCTCATTCCCAGGTCGTCAAATACCACCGCTTTGTCATGTTCATCAGCATATGATCTGTCATTTCCCATGTTACGGTTTTCTTTTAATGATATCTAACATTTCTCAGTACAACAACACAAAAGTGTCCTTCATATCTCAACACTACAAAAGGTTAATGTTATGGCCATCTGTTCGGATTATTTCTTCTTCAATTCTGAGAAATCAAGTTCGTCCTTGTCAGTTTGGGATAGCAGAAGGCTATGTTACCCATGATCCTCAGCCACTGTCCCTATGGAGACAAAGACAGTCTGCTTTGTTACCTGTTACAAAACTTATACTTGGTATTATATCTACTCTTTAAATACAAAACTTATTTCAAACTGATTAAGATTGTGTGTGTTCATGGAGTCCACCCCATTCACACACAACAGAGTTTGGATTCGTGATTGCAGCGGACCTGCAGCAATTTGAAATGGAATGAAGCCCACCCACAGCAGACAACCCAAAACAGTAGTCAAACACGCCAAGTCCAACCACAAAAGAGTGCCCTTCCCCAACCCTAACCTGCATTTGCACTAAATTTCATCAAATCTAGTGATACGGTCATATAAACAAGATGATGACAGGGTCATGAAATTGGACTTAACATTTCACATTCCTCATTTAATCCCTGCACTGGTCACTTTCATATATTTCATCAAACTGGACTTTAGATTGTGCATCACATTCAACCTCCACTGTTATAATTTAATTACTTATGCACGTCACATTTAATTGTTGTTAATTGTAACCCCTAATGAGCAATGAAGTATGAAAAGCATGTTAATCTAGTATGACCTTTAAATCAAAGCAATAATTGTGCTTGTCTATTTTCCACAGTAATAATTACATTATCATAACTCTAAAGGTATTAGTGGCTGCAATTTAAACCTTAAAACAAAGTTTAGTACCTTGTGTTTGTGTGTATCTGTTCAACCCTAATTATTAGCAATTTCAAAAACTTTAGTCATCTTTTCCATTGCTAATTAGGACATTTTGTATGCTGCTAATCAGTAGCATTAAAAATGAGACAAAATTATGCTTGCTTGCAGTTTTTATTAGTACCATCATGACTTAATATCACAGAGCAACAACCATTTATTATATATCAAAGTACGACACCAGTTTATACAATATATCGACATACAGCCACGATTCATAGAGACATAAACACAGCATTGTGTTAGTGTGGTGATTTAATCCACGCCAAGAGGCACCATTGTTCACTTTGGACAAATCACTCAAACATTCAAATCTGAAAGTTTATAGACCAATATAAAGTTGTCCTCAGTGTATTCATCCTGGGCTGAACTAGGGGGGCATCTGTTTTGCAGACAGTGACCCATCTACCGGCAGTATGTTTTACACAACCACAGCATGCTGGTTAAGCTAGTAACAAAAAAAGCTGTCTGTATGTTGCCTAACTGTTTATCCGAGTTTGCCATGCTTCTTAAAATTTGGCAAATTCTTGTAAACTTAGATGCTGGCTGAGACAAAGCAGCCCCTCCTCTCTACCAGCAGCAGTGAAAGACATCAACAGCAGAGGGAGGAGGACAGAGGACAGGAGGAAAGACTGTCTGCGCAGTCAGCAGCTGTACACACGCCCTTTGAATCAGGTTGTGGTGACAGATGGGGTTGAAACTGTATGTCGTGTGTGGATTGTGTGCGTAGATTGTGTTTCATATACGATCTGGCAACTTGGATAACATCAGACAAACATACATGATTTAAGGATCCTTGTGTATGATGATTATTCATAGTTAAAGGTTGAAAGCCATGTAAGTTTCCTGAGAGAAACAACATAACGGGAGCACAATAGGAGAGATGGTGCAAGTACATGAGAAACTAAGGAAAAAGGAGAGCATTGGCAGGTCTGACACAAACACTTGGGTTACTTTTACAATGTTTGCATTCTGCTGCGCAACAGCCAAGATCATCCCGCCTCTAAGCCATCCATGCTGTTCGTCTTATTGGAAAAAACATCAGCATATTTCTTTTTTTTCCCCATTTTTGACCCAACTGCCTCCATTTTACCCCCAGTTGTAGATCTACAGTTGATGATAAATCCAACCTCCCAACAACAGTATGATATATAATCAGTGGCAGAGCCCTGAAGTACCTCACAAGTTATTTTATGACGTTGGGAGACCACAGGATTATAGTGAACAGCTACAAGCCTTAAGCCTTTGTAGGTATACAACGAATGTAGTTTACTTTAATTTGATTGAGTTTAGGTCAGGTCTAGTTTAGTTTTATAGACCCCAGAGGGTCCCATAAAGACCCCTCAATCTGAAAAGACAAAAAAGCACATCAAAACTCAATAAATGCAGCAGTAACAAATGGGGGAAATCAAATCAACTATGGTTAAGACTTTATCCTTGCATACTGGAGCCACAGAGGTCTCAAGGAATTTAATGTCAACCTAAATAAGCATGAAATTGCACACGCCCAATATATAATGACATGGTAAAAAATTTTTATTAAAAGACATTGTGGAGACTTTTTGAACTTATGTCAGAAAGATTTATATTCAGATTTCACAAAACAAGAATACACAGAATGTATTGATGTCTGAGTGTCAAATTATGGAGAGATTTACAGAACGATACATCATGTGAGTGCCTGGATTCTGAGCGATGAATCCTATATCTTCTGTAAATGAGGCATATAGGAAGAATGTAATATTCAAAAATATTAGTTGTTCATACATGAGCTTATAGTTGTATCATTTTTTACTTGTCATCAGGGCTCAGCAAGAGTGTGTTTGTGTGTGTTTTGCACTGTCTAGCTCACCCTCTGTCATTTTGATTGACAGAGGCTGGAATTCTTGTTATTCTGTCCAAAAGGACTGTACTATTGCTTTATTTGTTGTACCTGCAACACATAGCAATGCATTCGCCAGTGTTGATGCACTAATCTTGTTTGTGTGTGTGGACCTTTTTGTGTGCATGTGCTTAAATCTGTGTGTGAGTGTGTGTGTATGTACATATTTCCAGCGGCTCTCCCTCCAGGAATGCAGCATGGCTCTTCAGAAGGGGATATTAGTGCTGACCGCAGGGCCTCTTTCCCCTCTCCGCTTCCATCTGGTGTCGCATTAAATATTAAACTTCTTAATTTGATTCAATTCCCGACGACAAACACCCTTGATTAGATCCAGATGCCGGCAAACAGCGGGCCCACCCCAGGCCTGGTCTCTCCCTGGGGTTTGGATACTCTGGAGCTCGGCACAGGAGCTGGAACTGAGACTCGGATTAAGGCTGGAACTGGGAGTGGAGATACAGACCGAGTTCCAGTTTGGAGTTAGGGGTGGAACTGGACCTTACTTAGGGACTGAGAATGGAAATTGAGATGGCAATTAGATTAAATCTTGTACTTAAACTGGAACTACAACTGAAACTGGGACGTCAACCTCTTTCAGAGAAGAGCGAGGTCTTGGGAAGAAACCTGTTTGCTGTTAATGGGAATGGGTCAATGTCAAATTATCAAATTCAGTCTGGCTCTATGACCATTTCAGCCACTGGTCTGACAATCTGCAGCTCTGGTTTTCTCTCATATAAATTAGTGTCCTTGTGTTAACTCTGTACAAGAGTAGATCAGTGGTTACTTTTAGTCCTTCTTGACAGCAAAGACATTTGAACATAATTGTCAAACTTGTTGCATTTCCATACATTGTAAAGAATATTCATGTGTAGGTGGGGCTTTTCCCATATAGCAAAATACATCTCTTGTAACTGCCCTACAGAATGACACATAAAAGTGTTTTCTGACCTGAACAGTTTTTGACACGTCTATGGTTAAAATTTGGGTACATTTAGTCACAAAAATGACTTCAGGGTTAGGGAAGCAGCATGGTTTGGGTTAAAATGACTACTTGGTTAAGTTTAGGGAATGATCGTGGTCATGATGACAAAAGAAATCAATGTTGACATTAATGTGGAGCGATTAGCTGTTTCTATGACAATATCATACTATTTTCTCTTTTTCTGTGGACAAGGCCTAGAATCATAATTCCTTCTGCCACTAGAGGGCATAGTCACTTGAATGTAAAGATTTGTAGTTTTTGGACAATCACTGAAATGACCTATTCTGTCATCTTCTTTTTTTGGGGTAACAGTTTCCACCCGCAGTCCAAGGACATGTACTGTGGGTTAGTTAAATTAAAAACTCATGAAAGTGAACAGGGGTAAATGTCAGTGTGAATGGTTGTATCAGCCTTGTAATCAACTGGCAACCAATCCAGGATGTATCTTCCAAGGAAATAAATACTGGAGAATTGCAGCAGATATGCCACTTGAATATCCTGCAGTAATTCTGCACTGTTGTATAATTGAATGTTCTCTATGATTGATTGTATAAATCTGCACTTTCGTTTCGTAGACCAGGGCCTGGATGGTCAAACACAGAGCGAGTTGTCTGTTCATTATACCCTGTCATATACAGAGTTTCAGCCAAAATACTGCAGCTGGGATTGGAGCTTGGGTAGGGATCTTCAGCCTAACTTAAACGGAGGATATTCAGAATTTGGAATGTGCGTTGCTTGGCCCTAGCTTGAGATCTTGACAAAAGTGTTGGATGGTGTTGGCTTATATCTAGTCGCATTTTGTCTTAATTTTCACTTATTCTTACTCTTATTTGTTTTATAACTTTTCGGTTTTTCTTATTCTGTCCTTCATACTCCTTGGTCTTCCGTTCCCATCTTAGAATGGTGTGTTAAGATAAATGTAAGGCCAAGTGTAAGCTGAGGTCTGGGGATTGAGGTTTGGATGGCAGTCTGCTCTCCATCTGTAAGGGTGTAAAAGTTCTTCAAATGTGTGGGCACTTGTACAGCACAAAATAGCCATCAAGACCACAGCCTTCATATCTTTTCTTAAAACAACAAAAACAAGCAATTTTTCTTTTAACAAGTGAAAGAAAACTGCAAGTGGAGTGAGATTATTATACTTGTTGCCAGTGAAAGTCAGATTGCTTCAGGAACTTCCTTGAATCACTGCCATTATCTTGATTTTTGGTGGATGCCATAATCTTTCTTGCTTTGACATGTTTTGCTTCAAAATTCTTGAAATAAGTAAAAGAGCTTTGGAAACATGTGGTATTATATCATTTCATTGGCAATAACTTGTCCATTATTATATCAAGAACAGTTTTTAGACAAAATGACTTGTTAATACTAGATGTCATATTAAATTAGATATATAACATTGCATTAGAGCATTTGTCTCTCCCATGTACTTCTCTGACTGTCACTGTTACTACTGTGACACCCTACTCATTCTGCTCTCCAGTTGTTTCCCCCTGTTGTTTCACATTACTGTATATCTAAATTAGCTTATTATCTAATATAATGTATATAATAGAGCTCAGAGAGGACCAGAGCAGTCTAGAGAACCTGGGGCTAAATGTGACTTCCCTTCCATGCATGAGGACCTGACAACAGGCTTTGGTCCAAGGGGCTGTGTCCCCACCCGCCATCCCATCTGCCGCCTTGATCCAGATGTCTCGGCAAGGATGAATCATAACTACAGCTTCAGCTTGTTACCATTTGATTCTGTGTTTGTGCTTTTAACAGCATTATTTCCTTTCACAGTTTAAACAGTAAAGACACAGAATGAGAAAGAAGACTAAGGGTTAGATGGAGAGAAAGAAAGCATAAACATTTGGGAGGCAGACTGAAGAGGTAATCTGTGAGATGATATTTTGAGCCGTGCTAGCAGCGTGGCTCTAGAGGATAGCATTGCTAGTCTTTTAGTCCAGTGTGTTGGTTCAGACTGAAATATCTTGATAAGCATGGGATGTACTGCCATGAAATTTTGCATAGACTTATGGTCCCCTGAGGATTAATGTAAATGACTTTGGTGATCCTCTGATCTTTTTCCTATCCCCAAGATGTGATTAACATTTGTGGTTTTGAATGAAACCACTAAATAGCAAACGTTAACATGCTCACACACTAAATTCAGATGGTGAACATACAGAACCTGCTAAACCTCAGCATGTTAATATTGTAACTGTGGCCACATTAGCAGGGTACTTAATATTTAGCTCAAAGCACTGCTGGCTAACTACAGGCCTGCTGTCATGTCTGTAGACTATTCGTCTTTGTGATTTGTGTCTCCATCTTTGTTGCTAATTGTTCATTGCTAAGCTGTTTCTACACCACACATCCCAGAGATTGCTGTTATATCAAATCCAATACTTGGATGTCTTTCCCAACAAGTGTGACTTTCTATGGGTGCCACTCAAAAGTGGGTGCAAAACTCAAGACTAATTCATTTTGACAGTTTTGAGACGAAGAGAAAAAAATGGGAGTGGAGACAGAATGGGTGAGAGAGAGAGGAGAAAAATGAAAGGAGGAAAAGTGAGTGAGAAATAGAGTATTATTATTATTCGAGTTATTCAGCATTTCCTCTCCCTCTGGTTCATATTGGATGTTTGCCCTGACCAGATTTTGGCCTGCTGCGGCCTCTTTCAGTCCTCAGTGATCAGAGAGAAACAGGGTGTGAGAGAATTTTGCAGGATCTCAAATTAGCCTCTCTGTGGATCTTATGTAATACAATCTAACATTATCTAGGAACTCACAGCTTCTAGTGTGTACCTTTGCACAGTCCCGCTGTACTGATTGCATGAATAGCTCTTCTACCATTACAGTTAAATCTGAAACACCAAATGTGTATTATTGAATAAGTCCCCATTCATGCATTTACTTAGCATCTCTCTTTCATAACTACTGCAGGAGGTTCTTCTCTCAATGTTATACAGCTGAGCAGATTAGTATATTGTTACATAAAACTTTTGCTGTATCTTAACCAGCCAGACTATTCCTCATAACCTCTGGCAGATGAAAAAAATGGCAAAACTCTAACTTTTTCCAAACAATTCCACTTGGACAGGGAGCCGGGGTGCCGCATGGGGTAAAATAAGGCTTTTAGATTTGATGAGATTAGATTAGATGAAACTTTAATGATCTCCTTTGAGAAATATGGTTATTGCAGCAGCAAGAAGTAATGGGATACATGGAAGAAAAAAAAAGGATATAAATACGAACAGAGTAAATGGGGGGTTATGTAAACACATGCAACCGACTATAATTTACAATGACTACATCTGTGCAATTTAATTTACAGCAAATCTTCAACACCAAATGTGTAGTATTGAATTATGAGCCATATATGCTTTAAACATGCTAGCGAGTACAATTCTCTCCAAGAGAAGAATAGTACAGATTCTACTGTATGTATTTCTGCATTCCCTTATCTAGTTTATGTAGAAACCACAGCGAAAACATGTCACTGGTTGTGTTTGTATACTGTATGAACACACATAAGCACGCTTATGTATGAGTATGTCTCTTCATATGTTTGTGCACCTCTGAATTGTGTGCGCACGTGTGTGTATGTGTGGTTGGCAGGGCTGATAAACAGGCAGTGGGTTGAGAGGTGGAAGGAGTCCACTGCCTCAGATTATTGACACAATCCTGGCAGAACGTGGCGTCGGGCGCTCCAAGAAATCTGGCTGGCGGGGCTCAGAGCTGCAATCTGATCCCTTCCATCCAACATCCAGCACCGAAAACACACAGAAACAGGCTGCAAGGAACAGAGATCTATCTATTCTTATACCTCTACTTGTGCCCTTTTCTTCCTTCTGTGTAACAATCAGTTTTAGGGGATTTTTTTCTTTTGTCCAATTTGCCTTCCTGTCAGTCTAGCTGTCTCTTGCTCTCTGGCACTCACTCCCTCTACTCTCAGGACGACAAGTTAAGAGATGTTAAGGCCATGTGCAAAAGCCTTAACTTCTGAGGTTTGGACCATATTCTCGGCGCTTTGTTTACCGACTTGTTTGTGTATGTTTGTGTCTTTGCATTTAGAACTGACGTGACTGAACATGAACTCTGTACTATATGTAAAGCTTTATGTGCAAGCAGGTCTCTTTGTTTAGGGTCACAGTTCAAGCGGAGGTGAAGAGTTGTGTGCTAGAATTGATTGATGCTGGAAGATGTTGGCCTCCACCAGAGAGGGTCAAGATGGGAACATTTTGTTGAAACATTTTATTGCTGCTATCTTGGCCAGGGCTCCCTTGAAAAGGAGATCTCATAATCTCAATGGGGCTTAAATGAAGGTTTAATAATAAAAAAAATATTTTCTTCAAAAACCTGTCACTTTTACCCCGGATCAAGCTTAATTTGTTAAAAGTGTTGCTCTCAGATGGAAGTCCATTCCTTTCAGATGACAGATCGATTGCAAAGCAGATTGCATTCATGCGTTAGATTTATTCTACTTTTGATTATGTTTCCATAAACTAAACTGTCCGTTTTACCCCCTTCTCTGTAATGTTGTCATTATGAAAATATTTCATCAATGAGTCAAAGGTTCCATCAATGTTGATATTCAAACAATAATCCGTAACCATAACTGATTACTCTCAGGACATATAAGGAGCAAACACATACAATGATTTTTGGCCACAAGTATTGTTAGCTCCCTCCAATCTTTGGCAAAATAAAATAGCATTAAGTAATGTACGTATAACCATAAACAACCTCTCTTGGCAAACAACAGTAAATGCAACTGCAATCATCTTATCCAAACTGCAACCTCCACGGCTGAGTGGTAAGGCCAATTTGTTAGTGTTTAGTTTGTTTAAACGCTGCAAAAATTCAGATCCAACTAAATTCCATTTATTATAATTCCATTGTAATCTTAATAATATAATTTTACTTCTTAATTTGCCTCAGTGGCAATTATGAGAATGAGTGTTTCCTTGGGGAGGTATTAGATCTTAAACAAAGAAATGTGTCCACTCAGTAAACAAGGAATATCAACCTAGTTGTAACCGCCTTCTTTGCAAGAAGTTGGACTTCCTTGCTCCACTTACTGGTAGGATGGTGGCTAAATAAATCCAGGCTTTGGAACGCTTCAGAAACCTATGGGCAACATCACAGAGGCATGTTTTTGTACAGTCTATGGTACCATATATACGTATCTGTGTGTGTAATGCCTCAGTGAAAGGCTGGTTGCCAAATTAAAGGAAAAACCAACATAAGGTATTTTCTTAGGGTGTGTCCCTCAAGAAAAGCTTCAATGCTCCTTGGCACAGATTGTCCAAGTCTCTGAACTTCCAAGAGATATTCCCTCATTTGGTGTTTTGATAATGGTGGTGGAGAGCACTGTCTGACAGGTTGTTCATACCTCCTCCATAGGTGTTCAATTTGGTTATAAAGGCCAAAGCATATATTTCACCTCATTTTCATGCTCATCAAACCATTCCTTATGTTTTATATGGATAAATCAGCTGGTGTTATGTTTCTCCTCTAATTTTTACAGCTTTTTCTGTTTATTTTGTCACCCTGTTTCATACTTTTTTTACCTAATCCCCGCACGCCATGAATATATCATGCAGGTGATTCTCTGTTGAACAGCTTAAAAGGCAGTAAATCTTGATTTCTCTGGATGAGATTGGCGCAAAACCACATAAATTCAGCAAATCTGTGCTGAAAGTTGGGCTCTAAACTGCAGCTCATTCATCTCTTGCTGACATTAGATCATACGTGATTGTTTGAACTATGTTGGACATGTCAAGATACAGGCAGTGTTTTATAGTAGAGATGAATTTTATACAGTCTACGTTTTTTTTATGTGTGCAACTTAAAACTGACCAGAACTTCCATAGCATCAATAAGCAGCTCCACTGGAGATGAGAACTGTGTGCTCTGCTCAGAAACAACTTGAAACTAGTTGCTGTGAGCTGTGAGCTGCTCTGATTGCCTTTTCAGATTCTCCCAGGTGATCACATTTTAACCATCTGTTTGATTCCAGGCCTACTTTTCCAGCCTGTAGCATACCACAAACAAATGTTTTGAAGACACCATCATAAATTGACTGTATGGACAAAAGGGACAATGGCCTGAATCTTCCACTTTACTTTGTTGCTGCATGTATGAGCTATGTTTCAGTGTAGGGCCTGAGTAAGGGTTAAGAACATAAGCACTGCCATGTGTTTTGCTAGGCAGAGTGGGTCTGTTTTGCCAGGCCAATCATCTACTGTTGGCTGTTTAAACTATGGAGCTGGGACTTTCTACTGCCAGCCTCTGTTGCCAGTGGACCAGTGGACTTGGCTGAGTATGACTCTCTCCCTCCATGGCACTTAGTGCAGCGGTATTCAGCCAATAGACTATGATCTTTTGCAGAAATGGGCTGGAAACAGGACTGCCGAGGGCTGCAGGCCGGGTTATAATCTTCAGCAGTATACCCAATACTCTTGGCTTAGCCTGAGCCGCTCTCAAATACCCTCTAATTCTACTAATGCAAGGCCTTGGCTCTGTGATCTGTACAGAAAAACTCTCTGCCAGTTTGTTACTTTTTATTATCATTAAGTTTTTATTCATTCCTTATCAGTGGTACTAAATCCTGGGGTCCTGATAAGCTACTGTATATTCTATACACCTCTATACATATATACCTTAGCATTCATTTTTATCTTGCAAAGTCAGCAAACAACTTTAAAGCCCTAACATTGCCAGGGCTGGGCGTTCCATTCCTGTGGGGACAATCACTACTACAACTATATGCACGCACAGTGTTATAAGGCACAGAAAGTATCTTCCAAATGATTTTTATGGCATAATTTAAGTCCGACAGGATTGGTACAGTATGTATTAGCTGGAATGCGTTGTATTTTCACAACCAATCCATTGAAATGTTCTGTTAGTCTCTAAATAGGTCTTAACAAGGTATAAACTATACCTGGCAACTCTCTTATGTATCTGTCATATGTATTTATGTGATATCTGTGATCATAAGACAGCTGTGACCATTAATACATGGGTGTACTTTAAAAGTGGAATTTGAAATGGCTAAGGTATCATGTAATGTAACCATCGGCAAAACATCAAACCGAATCAAAACGATTGCAAATGTAGAGTTTACAATATTACAACACAATTTTGATTGTGCACGTGTGCCAGTTGGCGAACTAATCAAACATTCATTTGATTGTATGACAATGATCACAGTGGACAACAAAGAGAGAGAACAAAGTGCTTTTTAAACACACTAGGAAGTGGTGTGGTTTTGGAGCAGCAGCTTACTGGCTCCTTGTTTCCTGGTTTACAGTATAAGCTAAGTGTATAATGAGAGCCCTGTAAACCTTTGGTGCTGCGGTCAGAGAAAGCTGCATTGCAGTTAACATAATTAGGACAAATGCAACTGTAGTACCACATGTAGGATGTTTTCACACTGCCGGACCAAACTGAGGCGACCTCTGTTGAGTCAAGTTAACTAAAGCACATGCTCAATCTCTGAATGTGATATTAATGTCATTCAAGGCATTAGTTTTGTGTGCAAAAAGATGTGAACCCTGCAGTTGGGCAAGAAAGAAGAGGAATTGTTAACACAGTTGGAATTTAGCATATACTGTATAGTTCAGATGAATGTTTGTTTGGGACAGGATACATTTTTGTAACAGCTGAACACATAATACTGTCTATAACTATTTGTTCAGAAACGCATGCTCCAGCAAATATATAAAAGGCTTTTCTTTTTTTTTTAAATCACGTTTCTTGCAATTTGGAGGGAACTGTCATTCATTTGTTGGTGTGCAGGTTTCATTCAGTATCAATTATGTACATATGTCCTCAGAATGAAAACATTAAGGCTCGGTGAGTTCCACCAAATGAGTTCAGAGTTAATACGCGGTCACATCAGAGAGTGACACAGCAATTTTTTTCTTGTGAAAAAGGCAGTGCTGTAAGCTTGGTGATGTCGGGACTACTCGCAGAGCTATAGTTGATGAACTACTGTTGGCGAGCTAATAGCTAACATGCTAGCAAGCCAGGAACATGCCAGCGCTAGTCAGTCACAATAACTCTCTGAGCCTCTTGAGTAATTGTAGGAGGATTAAAAGCTCTTCAAGCAGGTTAGTAAGCTTGTTAGCTCAGTCACAAACCGTTCACACAGTTCATTATAAAAATATATTTGCACCATCTGCTTCTTTCTCATAACTGTCAGCAAATCATTCCTCTTTTGTGAAGCAGTTTATACTCAAACAGCTGGAGGTAAAATAAAAGTGGATAGTACAACATCGCTAAAAGCTACAATAACTTCCTCTATATTTCGAACTGGCCACAATTTCAAGATAGTTTGGTTAATGGGCAAATTTGTGTGTGAAGGTTAGCCAAGATTTTACTGTTTTCAATGTTGCTGTGATTGGCCCTTTAAGAATGATCTGTGGTCCCATAACCGAAGAACAGGTGTGCTAAAAACGCAGCATCATTTCAAATGGCGTCCATCCTCTACATTGCTGGAATTGCACAGGAAGAGAGATACAATAGCAGCTTTTCCAAACACTGCCGATAATTAGATAACCTGCCTTTCCCAGAGCCAAAGGATTTGATTGTATATTTGACCGCAAATTGTCTCACATAACTGAGTTTACAAAGAAAGAGGCACAGAGGGAAAATTGTGTTTTGAGGGTGGAGTTGCAGGCCAAAGCAAGATTAAAGGTCTTTTGTGAAGGTGGTGACAAGCTCTTGGTCTCAAAGATGTAGCCAGATGGCTAGTTTAGAACAAATGTCTGAGATTAGATTGGTCGAGCCAAATGACTGTTAAGTGATAGCAGAAGAAGTCTTATGACAGAATGATGTTGAGGGAGGGTTTGTGTGTTTATATGTGGGATAATAAACTTTGCTGTATGTATGTATATGTTTGTCTGTGTGTGTTGCTTTGGATTTTTCCTGGCAGCTACTGTATAGGCCGCAAATCTCCCAAATAAGTGACTGATCAAGCCTATTAACTACAACAAGTGACTGACAATACACAAACCCCATCACATTCCCGCTGTCACTGTCTCTCGCTCCCACACACTCACTCGCACACACACACACACACACACACACACACACAGCAGCTTGGCATGTCATCTTCTGGCTGAGTTTAAGATCGCCGGGGGTTCAGTCCCACTAGGAATGTTATCTAACTTGCATGGCAGCAGATGGTCTATGTAACTCTGTTTCACCCTTGAGAGGAAAAAAAATGAACATCTTTAGGAGGAGTGAGATCCAAACATGCAGCATGTTGCAATGTTTGTTGTGGTTGGGGCTTGGCTCAGAAGAGGGGAGTGTTAGAGGTGCTGGAAGCCTTTTAACTCAGTGTAGATGCGTACTTAACATACACACACACTCTCTCTCTCTCTCTCTCACACACACACGCACACATTAATATTCTCCCTCTCCTGAGGTTGCTGGTGGTTTGGCTGAGGAGAGGAGGTGGTGGTTGGGGTCTTTCCTCAGACACTGCTGGGGGTGATGGAGACGCCTGCCCACTTAACCACCAGACACGTGAGCCATTAGCCCCAAAAAATGCATTTATGTGTCCAGCTGGACCTTGTGTTTATGTGTGTTTTTCTATTAGTGTGTGCACACACTCATTTGCTTTTGTATCTGTGAGTTTTTATTTTATACATCTTGAATAAACTGTGCTGTAACTGCTGTTATAATTACGGTGAACAAATGAAACAAGGTTCAACAAGACTGGTATATAACTCATTCCAGTAGTATTTTTTGTAAAACTACTAACCACTGACTTTCCCCACTCCAAAGCCCCATTAAATTTTTTTTCTTTTAAGTAATATCCTCAATCTTACTCAACATAGAAACACAGGAGGCGCCTGGATAATGTAACAATGCTGTAGGATAGGTTCACAATTTTTCAAAGTGTTTTCAAGAGATTTTCCTTGCTGCTATGATAATAATGTTCCTCCTGTTCATACTGGCTATTAAAAGATTCCCTTCAAATGTGCCTTCAGTGTAAGTGATGGGGGCCAAAGTCTTTTTGTGCAAAAATGCATTTAAAAGTTCATCTGAAGTTTAAAAGCGGCTTCAGCAGTCTGAGTTACATATATACACATATATATACTAACGCATCCTATAGATTATTTCAACTTTATGTTTTTTTCCAACAGTTTAGCATGGCGAATGGCTCTAAATCTTGCAATACCCGTGAGCCTTGGCCACAGTTGCTATGGAGAAGAAGCCAGTCAGAGGCGCCAATCAGAGCTGTAGCAAAGTCAAAACACTTCATTGGAGCAGTTGTGAACAAAGCACAGCACCAGGGTTGCCAAATGTAACCAAACTGAACCTAGAATCTGAAAGCGAATTTGCTTGAGCTGCAGACTGTAGCTTTTTATCAGTTTTGTCAACAGTGTAATTTTTAGTCTCTGCAAGCCTTTAAGCGTACACTTAACAGAAGTTCATGCACCGTGATGGGATCTAGCTTCAAATGTTTATCAGAGAAACTGATATTTTCTAGCGTCGTCAGACTTCTCTACTGATTAGTCACCCCGGTGAGTTTCATGCCAGTGAAGTGATAAAACTGTGAGTCATCGTACATTATGGAGACAATGAATGGGACTTTTACTTCGGGAACCACAGGCACCTGAAATAACTCTCTCCCTTTGCAACTCTGATGCCAGGAATTCTGAAACCTTTAGTTGCATGTGCACTGCCATGACAGAGCCCTCTTTCTTTCTTGTGTCATAAAGCAAAGTTCTTTCATGCCATAAAATCCTGACGCAATTTCTCTAACTAAAACTGACTTGATGAGATATATGAAATTGACTGCATAATAGATGCTACAAATCTTAGTACCCTTAAAATGATGGAGTACCCACAGAATCTAATCTTAGCGCAGTAAACCGTTAATGTGGAAGCCCATATACAGCAGGTCTGACAGAGCAGTGGAATTTTCTTGCTGTTTATCAGAAGCTTCAAAGATGAATTGCGTAAATGGAAACTGGTAGCAGTCTGAGAGGACATGAATTTATGTCTATAACCTTTGACAGGAAACATGTTTTCTTTGGTTGTTAAAGTGCAGGAAGAAGTTGGTTACTGAATAAATGCAGAGTAGGAAAGATTTTGTTGGTCACCACTGAGAGTCACATCTTTAGACATGTATAGAAATTTAGACATCATCTTCATAAACTGAACTTTCAAAGAGTTGATTTTATGAAATATTTTTGATTGCCCACTCTCCTCTCTAGTGTGGTTCCTTGTGTTTTTAATAATCACTTCTCTCGAATCTTTCCCAAATTTCATATTTCTCCAGTATACAGTATTTAGTTCTTATGTGAAGGCTTTTTGCTGAGGTTTTTTTTTCTGAAGTCTGGTTTACATTATAAACCATCATGTCATTTTGATCACTATATTACATCCAGCTGAACGCCAGCAGAATCACTGCAGTCCTCGTACAGTAAATAGATGTAGACATTGAAATAAACTCTCAGTCTGACCCTGTTTTACCTCATGCTGTTTGTTCTCCTTGGTTCTCCCTTCCTAAACTGCTGCAGGGTCTTCCACATCCCAAACCATGCTTTCCTCTCTTTGCACTTTTCTCTCTCTGCTCTTTGTTTAGCAAGCATTTGATGCATGTTTTGGGGTTTTGTTTAAAATATTGGAACCTGAAAATAGCAGCAGTGGTGTTTATCGATTAGGGGTAGAAATCTCGATTGAATGAGCAGAAAAGGGGGAACAATTTTAAGTCTCTTTCTCCAGTGCGTGCTGCAGACCGCTTTATTTTAAAAAAAAAGTTAACTGCAGTTATTCATGAATGAATTGATTTGACACCATCTTAAAGTCGCATGTCGGTATGAGAATAACAAAATGGTTGTTATGTGTTGTTATTAACGTCATGTCTCCAGCAGAGGAGAGCAGCTGCTCTGTTGCACCACTAGCTCTGGGGAAAGCCATCGCTGACCAAGACGCTGAGCAGCTGCAAGGTTTCTGAGGTGAAAGACTGAGCACTGACTTATTTTCTTCACCTCAGAGTTGGTTTAAGTTGTTTTAATGCCGCAGCGTGTGTTGGTTTGTTACTGCTGGAATTCGCTGCTCCACTCTGCTAATGTTTGTCTCTGAGTGACGGCGTGAAAGTGTTCACAATATACTTCACGTTCATCTCGCAAAGGCAATTATTTTGTCATTCAATCAAAACGTGCTTGCAACCGCTGCCTATTTTGAAGATGAAATGCAAGACAACTCTATTGTGTACGCACTGCCCGTGCAGTTGAGTGTGTGTTGCATTAACATTAACAATTAACATTTAGAAAATTGATTTTTGACATTTGTGATTCAATGCAGAATTGTCCATGTCCACATTGCAATGCGTCTAAGAATTGATTCCCCCCCCAAGCCTACTATCTATACCTCTTAGATGGCCTACAATCAAATACAGAAATGCAGATGATAGTCTATGATAAATGCTTTTGGTGTGTTGTTTTTCTATGATCATTATGATCATTATTATTATTATTGTTATTATTATTAGTAGTAATAGTAGTAGTAGTGTAGTGTATTAGTAGTAGTAGTAGTAGTAGTAGTACAATCCAGCATTTATTTTTGTAGCTCTGACTTTAGGATCTACTGATTAGATTACATTATATCAAAATAATTGTTGACACAACAACAATCCCAGCTGAAGGTCAACTGAGCAATCTCCCTTCCTTGATTAAGATGTGTTGCCATACATGTGATACGGATAAAAGCTCCACAAAAAAAAAAAAAAAAAAAGCAAGTAAGTGAACTTTGAATCAAGGTTGTTTTGTCAAACTACTATTTCCAAGGCCAAAAATGAACTTTGATGCGTGTTTTGAGTATTTTGAAACTTGCTTTGTTTACATCCATGTCTGCTCTTGCTGCTTTCCTCCTTGCCTTTGCTGGCAAATTGCTACTACAAATTTCTTTCTTGGCGCTCTTTGTCAACCATCTGTCAATCTGTTGGATAGCATGAAATGGAATATGTATTGAGTTGCTGCATGCTTATGCACGTACATATGTGCGTCTTCCTGTGCGTGTACAAGAGAAACCTGTTCATAAAAAACATGCTCCACAGCATTACTAATGATGAAAACTCCACTTCTAAGTATCATTTAGGTTTTTTTTTTTGTGTAGCTTTTTGTCGTTGCTGTTTTTCATATTATTCTAATCAACCCTCATAACTTCACTAATCCAGTTATGCAAAATGATTTGGGCAAAACACAGGAACAAATAGATGAGCAGGTGTCATTATCTAACCAACAATCTGACATTAAAATCCATATGAAAAAAAAATATGTTTGATTAATTTGAAACGGGCAAGCTGTTAGATTCTGACTGCAGTTCATATTCAATGTTGCTCAAAAGCTTAGGAACTCTGCTGTTGTATATCACCTGAAAGCCCTCAATTAAAAACCTTTTATACTATTTTTGACAACTCTTTCCTATACTGTATGTTTAAATCAGTGTTAGATGCTCAGATTGCATAAAATGTGCTAAGCTCTTAACAGTGCAGGGCATACAGAACAGATACTCTTCCTTCAGAGTAATGAGAACCAGAAGCTGGTGCTCTGAAGAGAGATTTCCACTGTACACTACATCGCACTGCTGTTTTGAGATGTGACCTACAGTATCCAAACTCAACAGTAACAAATGACTCATCTGTTCTTATTGTATTTGTTGAGTAATACGATAAATCTCATGTTTCTCTTGGCAAATATCTTTGTCGCCATATCCTCATGCGTCACATTCTGTATGAAACGCTCAGAAGGTAATGTCTTAAGCAACTGTGGAATCAGTGCATGTTTCATGCCAAATGGTCCCACAAAGGTCAAAAAAGCCAAGTTAGATGGCCTGTTTTCCTTGACTGGGAGACTGGAAATATTAAGTTGTAATCTCTGTGCTGTCAAGCGACATCAATCGGTCTGTTAAGTAGATGTAGAAGAGTTTTCTTTCACAATATCGACAATCATTAACTGCATAAAAGAAAGAACTGTTTCCAGGACTAATGGAAGGTAAATGGAGGATAGCAGAATGAAGGAGGACTTGCACAACATCTGCCACCGTATAACCCTGTGCTGCTCTGGCCGTGCCTGTGCAGCAGAATTTGTTGGTCTATAGTTCGATAAAGATCTCAGTTCCACTCGCAGTCTAGGTTTACTGCTTCTTACAGGACAGCTTATAGAGATTTCAGTCTTGGATTCTGCTTCCTAACTCTGACATTTACAGACATGGGGTTTTGGATCATCCACACTCACACAGGGGCATGGAAACATAACCCCCGCTGTTCAACTCCTCCACCCCTCTATCCTCTCTCTCCCTCCTATTATAACCAGACCCAGCTCCTATAAAGCTCTCTGGCTGGGCTGCGGTCCTGGCAGGCAGCTTGTATATCTGCCGGGCTCCGCTCTGCTCTGTTTGCGCTGGTCTCGGTGCTGGTTCTGGAAGAGAATCTGGGGTCCAAGGTGACCCACATCTGCTCCCCCTGCGCTCATATAGTGGCAGCAATTGTTAGAGGTGCCCCTTCATGAATTTCTCAGCTTCTGTGCTGCAGATTATTTCTTATCCAGCTATTATTTTAGTTGAAGACAGCTATGGCACAAGGTAAAATCAAAGTTTTATTAACTGGCCAGCACTTTTGAGCTACCTGAATTAAAACAAATTAAGTCTTTTTGATAGGTTTTCAAGGATTTATTACTCTGTTGGGGTGCCACACAGTTTTTAAGGTAAAGAAACATAATACATTGAAAATGACATCAATTACCAAAAAGTAGGAATGCGCCAATGCAACTTTTTTTCCCGAATACTGATTCTTATACCAATAGTGGTTGATACAGTATAGCAATCCAATACTTGTGCTTTTTTTCCCCTTATTTTAAATCGGCAAAGCTCTCTGTGTGGACTTATTACAGTAAGATCATTCTTCCAAGTTTAAACCAACATCCTTTTTTAGGCTTCTGCAAATTTAATCATATTGGTCTTAGAAGGTTTATGAAATTGTGTCATTACAATACTTAATATAATGCTTTAGCATCTCTTCATCAACCAAAACCAACCTTTTAAGCTAATGTTACATGATGTTTTTTAAACTTTGCTCTAAGGGCTTCTCGTGAATAAGATGGAACGTCAGTTCTCGTTTGCTCAGCCGTTCTCCTTTATGCAGTTTTGTTAAACATATAATAAAGAGCATTTCATCCACGTTATGTTTCGTATTATCTACATCTAAATTTTTGGTAACGTTAGCTATCCGCAACGACATAGTCAGCACTTGCAAAGCATATGCCATAAGTGAAGGTTTAGTATCTGCAGTTGGTTTATTCATCACAATTAGCTCACCACCATTAGCTCCATCCAATTCGGTTCACTCATGTCTGGCTGATACCTGATCTGCTTAATAAGGTCAGTATTGGCGCTGATAACAATCCAACGGTTTGGATTGGTGATCCCTATCAAGAAGATGAAAGTCTTATATGTCAAACCATACAGTATAGTACTTGATCATATTAATGTATTTTTCATAGTACTAGCAGTCAGGGAAAATGGTGGTGCTAGAGTCCCATTGGCAGAATAGTGAGTGGTAAAAACCAATTGGACATTATTTTAGCATCCAATTTTGGATAGCTGGCCTGTTCTGCAGCGCCATCGTTTTAGCACAAAGACATCATTAAATCACAAGAAGCATGAACGCCAAAGTGCGCAAATCAAGCCACACTCCCCAACAATTTATTGTTGTTGTCCATGTGAAGTTTGATTTTTTTTTGTCCACTCTGCACCTCAGTTACCTCAAATGATCCATGTAAGCGGCCATGATTGTCCGGAGACTGGTAGTGATGAAAGAAAGCAGGGATGAGCAGCCCCACTGGCCAGTCAGATGCAATCTGAGCCGAGGCTTACATTCCCCTTTTTCAGACCACAGCATGAATAGAAATGAAAAGTACAGCAATTATCTTTTATTTTTTTTATTTCAAATTCCAGAGGTATGACGTTGACAAAGCAGGCCTTGGTGCATCCTGCTTGTGCAGAGAGAAATCGCTGATAAAGACAGTCAAAAATCAAAATACACAAAGTTCAAAGCAGCACGCAATAAGATGAGAGAATAACAAAGGTGAGTGGTATGGAAAGAAAGAAGGAATCAAGAGTGGTCAAGCGGTTGGAAATAGTGCAGTAGTTAGGTGGTGACAGGTCACTGCGGCCTTCCTCATCCCTCTTTTCACTCTCTCTCTTTCATCTCTCATTCCTAACTGCCAAAGGGAAAAACAAGTTGGGCCACTGCTGATGACGTCATACCATCGACTGCAAGGTGGTGATGGAGTGATAGCCTGTGTATGTACGTATGTGTGTATATATATGAGTGATTTTGTACTTGTAGTGAAAGCTCAAAGAGCTACTGTGACCCCACTTTTGCTTCATTACTCCCAATTTACCACTAAACATCCACACAAGTGTGTGTGAAGTTACTTATGGGGTGATAGTAAGATGTCAATGAGCTTTCACCCACACTAAACTGACTTGAAAACACTCAATGGAACATTCAAAACCACTAATGGCTTCTAATGGTGAATGACATCAGAGCTGTCATGTTTCTTGTTATTTTTCACTTTTTCTCTTTCATTGCAGCCCCTCTCTCTTTCTTTCTCTCTCTCTCTCTCTCCATCACTTCATGTTTTACTTTTCACTGTAGAGTATGGTCTTGTATGTGGACAATTGTGAAGTCCTCAGCCTCTCCTGGCCTGTGCGCTGATAGATTTAGTAGGATGGAGAGGGTGTGACGGAGTGACTTTGTTCAGTACCTGCCTTCTGTCTGCCTTCTGCCACCATCTCTGGATGGAAAAAGAGTGGAAACTGACTGTGTCAGAGGCTGAATTAGGACATAGGAGAGGGAAAGTATGACAGTTCACACCACAGGACTTCATGCTGTAATCACTACTCATATCTCTTTTTTTATTTCATATGCAGCCGGAGTGATAGCCAATCTGAACATGAACTGACAGCAATGTTGAAAAGACATATACGTACAATAATAATGACAAAACACGCACATATGCTTTTGTTTGAAGCACATTTCAGTCATAATATATCATTGAGGTCTTGAGTGCAATTAGGCGTCTCCCCAAGTGTCAGCCGTGTCAGTGATTTGGCTTTCTGTTCATTGTTGTGTCTTGTTGTCCTCAATGCAGCAACTGCCAGAACTATGACATTTGTCTCAGATGAATGACGCAAGATTTACTTGTTGTCATGGAAATGTTGACGTATGTGGAGTGTTGGAGTACAAATGGCATGTCAGTTCAGAGTCTCTGGATCTGACTCTGCACAATTTTAATATTTAGAGACAGGAAAAAGAATACAATATGTGATATATAAATATATAAAAATATTGGTTACATACAAGTGTATGGTGGCCTTTTTAGGACATCTCAGAATCACCTCATAAAGCTTAACTTGATTATAAGAGTTGGCTGTAAGGGGTGTCAGTGCGTTCCAAACAGGGGTACTTGTCCCAATTGAGTACTTGTGCAGTTACCATGGGGGTACATGGAAAGACTGTTGAGCAGCTCAGCTACTTAAAAAAAAGGGTTTGATCATGTCCATACATGCAAAAGAAACACACAAATGAAATAACTAATTGGTGTGAACTATCGTACACTGATTACACAAGACACGCTTCCATTTTCACCTAACCTGAGTCAGTTCAGCTGTAACACCTTCACACTAAAAGCATCAGACAACTTCTGTACTTTTCCAAAACCAACAATCCAACAAACACTTCAAGATTTCAAGATTTGATCTCCTCTTGAAATCTCTCTTTTTCCAGTGTTCACAACAATTTTTTTCCCTTTTGGATACAATCCGAATGCAACATCATGAATGTCTGTCTGAAAATCTGCGCTATTATCCTCAATTGTACTATTCATCGCATCTCATCTTTCTCTCTGACAGCAGGCTGTTCGCCACGCCTTCCGGTGTGGCTATTCAGAGCTCATTTGTTTCAAGCGTAGCCTGAACTTTTAGGAATAATAATAACAGGGATGATGCTGATGCAGAAAGTTTGAGGTGCAGCACAGCTTTTGCACAAAGGTTACTAATGCATGCGGTTTTGAGAGTTTTCTGCAAAGTTGTGTACAAGAATAAAGAACAAACAGATTGCTGGTTAGTTTAACCAGTTCCATTTGTCATCTTGGCTAGCTAGCCACAAAGCTAGATCGCATCTTCGACCAATCAAGTCGAGTTGAAATTACCAGTTGTTTAATACCACACACAGTATACAGACATACACAACCTACATCAGAGTCTCCACAGAAAGAAACAGAATGAGAGGAAGGCTGAAAGAGAGAGGATGACTCAGGCTCTCCTCCCTACTCATCCATCCATCTATCCCTCCATCTGGTTTGCATTTGTGTGGATGTCTCTTATCCTGCAGCTCCTGCAACCCCAGTTCCTCCATTACCCCTCCCCACAAGCTGCTGGTGCCAGCTGAGGACTGAGACAGCAGAGGTTCCCTGGACATGAGATAGAAACATCTCGGTCTCCACTGGCTCAGGAGCTGAGCCTCAATAAGAGACACTGGACTGGATCGGTTGTTGGCGTAAATCTGGAAGGAACGGGACACGTTGTTCTTTGTGGGAGCATTGGTCTGATTACTGAAGTGATAAAGTGGGCTAAATTAGACAGGCCTGGCTTTGGGATGAAATACACAAGGCTTTGGTTTCTATGCAGCTTTGGTTGGGATAGTAACTGACAGTTCATGGCTGGAGATGGGATTAGAGCAGAGGAAAATGTACCACCCTCTAACTTGGGCTCAGATCCTTTAGTCCGGGGGAGAAATCTGGCTCGATGACTGATGCATCGCATTGTCTTTGGATGTCAGTGGGCTTGGCACGAGGCACATGGTGACGGTTCTGACGGAGCACGCTCAGGGGAATGACGCAGTAGCTCATCGATCATCCTCGCTTCCAAATGGCGTTGATAGGCCTCTGTGTGGAGGACAGGAGCCCAGACTAAGCTGAGACGCATTCAGGCCACCTCGCTCAAGACCAGAGAAAAGCGTCACTGAGTGTGGCAGAGTGTGTCCGAAATGACAGATGACGGCAGACTGAGAAGTCCTGCGGTCTCATGTTGTTTAGTGTCACAGTCTGGGAGTTGTCTTGCCATTGTAGCTTAACGCTTTTTGCATCGCAACACCTGATTGATGCATTTGCTGTGAAATATTGAACCTCTTTTTCTAAGAGCTATAACTCAGTCAAACCAGGATTCACGGATGTCATATATTTAGCGGTGGAATCAGCACTTCTTACTCTTTCCAGTTAACTGCCATGTCTCTGATGTCCATCCCGAATGGAAATGAGAAAAACAATCTGACAGAATCCATGAAGGGTTTTCCATTGAACACTGTCTGTATAAATGTTTGGCAATACTAAAGTATAGAACATCTTATGAACATTGTTCTCATATCCTTAGAATGCTGGCTTTTTCTGGGTTTAAAAAACACTTTCACAACATACAAAAAAAAAAGAAAAACAACGTCTGTAAAAGTCTTATTTTATAGAAAGTGTCTTAGAGTGTGTATGGTACCGCTCACAAGCCCAACTTATTGTGAAATTCATGCCATCATGGCATGCCTAAGACATGTAGTAACAATGCCACAAGTCTGTAAATAATGAGAGAGTCAGCATTCCCTACTGGTGGAGTTCATGCTAAAAGTCTTACATTTATATAGGAAAACATCCACCACACTGTATGATTTGTTGGTGCACAGACATGCACCAACAACAGTTGTCCCTCTCACTGAGCCCAGCGCAGCAAAACATGATTACCCTTTTGAAGCAGGCTGGAGTTAAAGTACAAACTTTACCAGAAGTTATGTAACATGTCTGCATTTTTTATTCCCATGCAGTGTCATTTACTGTAATATGCTGGCAACATTTTGGCATTTTTTCCCCACAGAAACTCTTCATCCAAAACCCTTTTGAACCTTATTTATCCTTAGCTAGTATCACCTCACAAACATGAACCATAACAAGGTTTTGCTTCTGTTATATCACTTTAATTGGCCACTTATTTTGTCTCTGCTGCAGCAAGTTAAAAATGTTTGCAGTTTGGTTTGGTAGCAGGGAGGTGTCTGGTTGTGAGGAGGTGCCATATGAGAAAGCGTCATGCCCTTTAGAGCTGATTTAAATCAAGTGTTTGGAGTGCTTTGTTCCATCCCTGGAGCATTTACTCCATTAGTGTGTTGCATTTGGCCAGGTGAGAATGATGCCATTTGAACTGGGGTCCACACAAAAATAAGTGTTGACTGAAAAATGCGGGTTTCACTCCGCTGGCAGGCAGACTGCAGCGAGGTTCATTACAATTGTAATCTGAACCAACAAAAGAAAACAAACCCCAAATCACAGAATTTTATGGGTATGAGGAGACGGATGTTGACTTCTGATAGCCAGCAGTTACTCAAGCTTGGAAAGCTGATCATAACAAAATGAGCTGAGGGAAAACCGCAGTCTGGACGGATGCTCATATTCGGCTATTTTTTCATATTTTCTTAACTAGATGGAATTCTAATAAACAAGCTGCCAGTGACTCATGTGAGTTTGAAGCAAACTGAAGGTGTCATTGTACCTTTTTAATAAGAGCAGAGAGGGAGGTGGCAGCCCGGTGCTGTTGCATAGAATGCTTCAAGATATCTCGACAGACAAGTTTTATTCCATTTGACAATGGGTCAGGAGACTTCCTATGCGGTGCACCACAGTGTAGGATTTCATTCAAAGACCTCTTTTTATTGCAGTGGAAGAGCTATTGTGTTGGTGATGTCGGCTTGGCGTGGCGTGGAGTCAGAGTGTGTGAATGCATGTGTGTGTTTGGGGCTGGGTGGGTCTGGCGAGTTGCTGTGTGGACATGTATCTGTGGGGAGGGGGAGCTAAGCTTGGTTTGATGACATCTTTATTGTGAGTGCGACTAGTGACCCCCACCACCCCCACCTCCCTCTCCAATCCCCCTTCCCCAACACACACACACACAAACAATCACACACAGACAGGGATTTTTCTCACATGCCACCCATGTGGGAGAAAAAGCATGAAAACGTCCTCTGTCTCCCACCCAAGCTGAGAATTAAGTTGTCCCAAAAAAAAAATAATTTTCTTTTAAAAGTGTGATATTGTTCGACATAGACGAGTTGGCCAATCAGGTTTCTCCCTTCTGACATCATATCCCCTCGTTGTTACTCTTTCTGGGAGTCTGGGTTACCTTGACAACATGTGCATAAGCAGGATTGAGTAATGGTTTGCTAGACCCCCTGAAGTTTGACAAGGCTTTGTGTTTTTTGCTAATAAACATCTTGATTAGCATGCAGAGGTGAAGGGACGCGGGGAAAGTGATCTGGCATGAGGTAACATATCAGTGAACGGCTTTAACTTCACATCTCTCACTTTTGAAGTTTTAATCAGCCGGGTATGACAGCACTCCTGAGTATAAGCATGCACAAAGAGCCGTCACAGCGCGCACACAGACACCCTTCCCTTCCCGGGCCCTCTGCTCAGATGAGCCAAAGTTTGCTCTTCCCATGGTGTTTTGTGCTCGGGTGATATCCCAGCCGCGCCGCTTTCCTCTGAACTCTCACAACTTCATCAAAGAGGAATGAGCGGAGCAAGGAGGGGCAAGAAAAAACCAAAAAAGAAGAAAAAAAAAAAAGAGGGAGAGAAAGAGCTCTGTTTTCCTAATCACATCCCCATGGGGTTTCGACAGTGGAGGTGAGGGCGAAGTAAACAATTTTGTTTATCGTGTTATTGTTGTGTTGTTCTTTCATTTCGTGGCCTCTTTTGTTTCAAGCTTTTCTATTTTTTTTTTTTTTTTTTTTTTTGCTGAGGAATAGAGGGGTGATTAATGCAGATCCCCTCCCTATTACTCGCTCCTCTCTTCTGTTTTGGGAAGATTCCCCCTGGTAATTAATTCACAGCAGAATTAATTAGAGTGAGAGGAGAAAAGGGGGGGAGGGAGGGCATCTCGAGAGGGAGGCATGCACAGAGATATTTAGAGAGAAAAGGGGGGGGGGGCAATAAAGAAAAATGAAGACAAGGATGATGAGAGAAGAAAAAAAAATAGGGAGAAAAGAATAAAATGGCTTTTTAAAAACGAATATTTTTGCTTCTTCTTCATGCTCTAGGCTGCCTTACAGACGCCCTCCCTCCTCCTCCCCCTCCTCTTCATAGCTGTGTCCAACAAGGCTGACAGAAATTAAGAGTCCAAATTAGGTTTGCCCTGAGCCTGGTGGCACTGTGCTGAGCCTTACTTGCGGAGCGAGATGGGGGCGATGAGGACAAAGATAACAGATTTAGAGATCTTGATAGATGGATTGAGTGGCTGACTAATGGAAAATGATGTATGGACGTATGGATAATGTCTGAAAGATGAGAGGATGAGAGAATGGAGGGAGCGGGAAAGTAATGAGAAAAGGGCGAATGATGAGGGGGAGGGGGGGGGTTGAGGGAGGTGCCATGCCTATATCTATGCTTATGTTTTGCTTAAATTTGATTGGTCTCCTCGGTCGTTGCGTCATGCGGATTGGTCTCCAAGAGCAAAGTGAAAAGGGCTCTAACATCCAAGTGTTGTACAGCTACCAACATAAAGACAGAAGTATTCTTCAAGAATTATTCCTCTCTAAACTCAATCAAGCACTTTTCCATTTTGATTCCGTGTTGAATGCCAGTTTTTTTAGACTGTGAATGGCTTGATTGAGACCATAACGAATCTCTGGAGCTGGAGACGCACGCCTCTTTGCTAATTAGCTAACTGTATTAAGGAATTGTAATGTGCTTATTCATTCTCAGGTATAGTCGCCGTCCCATTTTCATCACTTGGCTGGCGCCTCTTTTCCTGCATCCCCACCCTCCCTTTCTCCCTCTTCCCTCTTAGCCACAATCTCACCTCTGTTTCCTACTCTCCTCCTCCATGGCTCTTTACTCCCAGTCAAAGTTCCTTTTTTTTTTTTTTTTCCACCTACCTATGCTCTCTGTTTCAACCTTGTGTGTTCCACTGAGTTTATTATTCAAGTTCTCCTGCAGAAACAGCAAAGGTAGATGCTGAACTCCTGGAGCACTTTCACTCCATCCTCAAGAGGAATGCGGATCCAGCTTCTTTTCCTGGTTTAGCTCGCTTCAGCTGTTATAATGAATCTTATTAAGATTCCATTGCATCAAATCGAGTGCTCCCAATTCCTCCCTAAGTTGTATCAACAAATAATAAATGTGTGGTACCCCACATGACAAAGTGCACAGGAAGAAGAATGGAGTTAAGAAAAGGCATCTTAAGAACAAAAAAATGTGTCAAAACATAACAAAAAAACAAAACAAAAAACAGCGATGTGAGGAAGATAAAGTTGTCTCCTGTGTGGAACTTGATTCAAGAACAAATATGTCAAAAGCACAGACATTACTTTTACTCACCCTAACCCTAACCCTAAAATTGCACAACCACCTAAACTGTCACAAAAACAAACAAAAAAAATCAATATGATGAAATCATGCCAGGAAAACTAAACGTGAAAATTCCTGTCGCCCAACCCGTCAAACACTCATCCATCCACAGCGGGAGCCTTAAAAAGACAGCAGAGGCTCTGGTCAACACTACAAGTCGCTACTCGATGCCTTCACAACCTGCCGCCCAACCTACTAATGTTAAGTGTCTAGCAGCGGTAGAGGTGGAAATTCAGCATATTGATGGTCAAGCCAAAATCTGGAATCATATGATATTAACAATCTATTTTTATAGGTAATGCATCAGGTGGAAAAATGGTTTATGTAACAATACTGTAGCTGGACAAGGCCCCACTTTGGGGAACTGGCTACATTTGGCTACAAGGGAGCAGTGTATTATGTAGAATTTTTTACCAGATTTCAGGAAACCATTTGTTCAAAGGTGTTTTGAAGAGTGGACAACCAACTGTTGAGCTGAGAAGTCTTTTTTTAAAAAAAAAATCCTTTATCCTATATCCTTTATCAGTTAATTGCGCTAAATATGTTTTCATTAAAAAAAAGGTGGCGCCCCTAAAAATCAGAGAAAATCAGAGAAAATCTGTTCTAACTGGAAATAAAGATTCACATTTCGGGCACTGCTGCTGGGAAACTTACAGTACCTGTTCCTGTTGATAGCGTCCAGATGTGCCCAATCTCTCACTATAAGACGCACAACTGGCCTGGTCTTTGTCAGTAGTTTGCAAGTCCAGATTCATTTTCCCCATTCATGACATGATAGAAGGGAAGAGACACATCTTGGTCACCTCTAATCCTGATCGCATGGTGTGTCCCTCTTTACATATTTTGGTTCTCTTTTCTTACTTTACAGGGATTTGTATTTTGGAATACAACCAACAAAGAACTAAGGGAAGGAATAATGAAGCACAAGCTTATGGTATGTCGAAGCTTAACTTATTAAAAGTGGATACAAGTTCGACATCCAGCCAACCCCTCACCCATCACATCTCCCCATTTCTCTCTCTGAAGCCCTGAGAAACGCCAGCTTAATGGAACTACAACATGTTCTCTGCTCACCATCCACTGTCTGGTAACGTCTGATGGAGCGATCTGCCTCGTTAGTTTATATTAGATTCAAGACAGGTTTGCTAGAGCAATTACACCGTGACCGATGGTGGGAATATAGCCCTGTTTCTGCACACTGATGTTTCCTTATTCTTCAGGGAGGAAACATTTGGAAAGCATTTAGAAGATACTGTCTTTTTTTTTTGTTCACCTCCTGTGTTTGATCCTCCGCATTAGGCTTGAACTATCTATAGTTTCTCTGCGATCCCCCTCATGTTTCCCACCTCTTAACTTCACCTTGTTTTCACGGCGTAGCCATGTAAACACGCCACTAATCGGATTCTGTGTGTCAGTGTGGCATGTGTTTGTGCACCCAGATAACGTGGGTGTAAAGTGATAAGACTAAGTGAATGATTCCCTCCGGTAAACAGAGCAAAGCAGGAGACAGAGCAGAGGGCAGGCCAACTGCCATGGGAATCTGGATAATCCATTCTGCTCACTTTATTAACATCATTATGGAGGAAACAGAGAGAAAGAGAGAGAGTGATGGAAGGCATGGGGGGAGAGCAAGACAGATGGAGGAAATGTGGGCTGAGAGCAAGAGAGAGAGTTGATTGCAGAAACTGCATTACAGTGGTGAGAACAAATGAGAGATCAGAGGTCAGAGGAAGAGAAAGGCCTGGAGGATAATAATAGTTTCATTAGACATAAAGCTCAGTAAATATGCTGTAAATTAAGACCCACCAATCCTGTGCAGGCTCTGCTCTGGCAGACAATGAGAACATGCGAGCTCCACTCAAATCAAGGCTGTGAAAGTGTGACAATGTGAACAATGCTAACCACACAACCACCAAGACTAGCGTGCCTGTGTAGTTAGTGTCACATAAAGGCTTAATGGAAATAAAATAATGCTCATTTGACACTTTTAAAGAGTCACTCCACCGATTTTACAAATCAAGTTCAGTTTACTCATCACGAGAAGTCCTCCTCAGCCCGCCTTCTGTGTCCCTGACAGGGGATTTTCAAAGTTTAATGTCGTCAGGGTTATCTGCTAAAGACACCACTGAAGTGCATTGTGAAAACTGTGGGATGCAGTTTTTGGTTCACTCATACTACAGACTAAAAGGTTTTGGACTCTGCCGCTTAGATTTTGAAAATTAACTCTTTTTAAACTGTCTACGAGTCCCCCAGTTTTACAGAACTGCAATAGTAAATCAGTAGAATACCCCTTTAAAGCATTTATCCAACCATTATCAACCTTTACCATATTTTGGCTGAACTGCAACAGCGGGGCCAGCCAGAAAGCAGCTGTTGTCCGAGTGAGTGAGTGATCAAGTTTCACCGTTGGTCAACCGGCTGTGCTGGAGTTTCCTCATTGACTGTTGACGCAGAGTGACTGTGTTTACTATTCTTAGCTCTGACACTCTCAGCTCTGGTGTTAAATACAGAGAAGACAGTAAAAAAATCCTGTTTGAACAGACACATACCAGCGTCTGTGTGTCTCCTCCTCTACCGTCCAGTGTGATCGACTCTCCAGCTGGCAGCGCTGTCAGCAGCCGGCAGGAGAGACGCTCGGCGGTGCGTTTGGATTTTATAACTGAACTAAATGCCAGAACGCAAACTTTTTTTTTTTATTTCTCTGACGTTTTCACATCACAACGACGAACAACAGCATTAAAACACCAAGTCTTGCAGGTGAAACACGTGACTCATCGAGCTGTTATATTAGGTCGGTGCGGGACGGCTGCTCTGCAGGTGATCTGACTGTAACCGCTGTTGTTTGATTTATAATTTCCACTGCTGCCTTTTTAACGAGGAAAGAGACAGAAAAAAGGGGCAGTTAAAGCACTCCAAATAACAATCACTGACTGAAATAGATGAAAGAGCAGGAGGACTTAATAATAATCCGAATTAAAATAAGTTCTTTTCAAATCAAACATCCAAAGATATGAGTGGAAAGTCTTATTCTTGCAACTGCATTTATAACTTTTTTTTTAAACTCAAATCTTAACCATGTCATATGATATGCTACTTCAGTACGCTTTACCAGCAAAAATATTACTGGGACAGCCAATGACAGAAAATTGCAGACAAACATTCAATTTCCAGGAATTCACATTATAGACACAATGGCTGACTGTCCCTGTAACAAACTGGCCACAATATCACACATTGACCACAAACGGTCCAACCATATACTAGGTTTTGACCCAATCTTTCTGTATTTAATGTGTTTTTTTTCAGTAGAGTAGTAAATTTTATATTTGTGCTGTAATAATTATGCTGCTGTAAACCCCATTGTCCCCATCCAATTGGCTGCAAATCTTCCAAAATAACTTTTGCAAAATGGTGGTACTTTTGCCCCGTATCCTAGGAATTGTGTTCATATTGACAGTTCTGAACAATTTAGGTCCACTGCCAATTTTTGGTGCCAACACAGAAAGTTGTCTGCCTTTTATGTAGCGAAGTGGAATGTAAGGATGTGGAGGTCAGGGCGGTGGATGGGCATGTTGCGAGTTGAACTTTGAAATGCAGGAAAATGCATTTCTATGAATCATAGCTGCAATCTTTTCTTATGAGTAATTCTATCATCCTGTCTTTGTGTTTTAGATGCCTGACCCAAACCCAAACAAAAAAAAAAAACAGTGGGATTTTATTTGAAGCTAATGAATGATAAAAAAAATGGTTGGTTGGAGTTGGGAAGGTCCACGAGAGCGTCAGTCGGTCACTTCCCGCACTAGTTATGAAAGTTTGCACATTACAAGCAACAAAAGAAAAACTAACCTCCATCAGCTTCAAACCTCGGGGGGTCACGGCTTCTCTGCTTGGTAGCTGAAGACTGCGGTTGAACTGGCAGTTCCCAAGTGTGAATGTAACTGCCTGAATGTGAAGCCGAGCGTTTCTGAAAACGACCCTGCATGCTGAGCCTTCCTTGGGAAAATAACAGCGTTAGAAAAACAAAAACTGAGATACGAGACGAGGTTGGACGCAGAAGAAAAAGAACTAATGTTTCTTTTATTTTCTGTGAGTAAATCAATGGCAAGAGGTTCATCTGTTTGGAGCCTAAAGTGCCTCTAAAGCCAGGACGATGCAGATTATTGTTTTGGAATACAGTTTTTCATGATGTTATCAATTCTGTCCTCTAACTACTCGAGGGCTTTCTCTTTGTCACTGGCACTCTGGCAGATTTAATGTCTTTGGTCTCTCTGCTCACATCCAAAAGAAAGCTCATTTTACAATGTTTGTCTTGAGCTGATTTAATTAATCTGCTTATCCTCTGTTTATTGTCAATTATGTCAAACTTATTGCCATTTCTGGAAAATGCAGCTCAGAAAAAGTGAGCAGACCCAGTGTGTTGAGAGGAGTAAAGAGGACAGCCAGGGAAATTTCCAAATAAAAGCGGGCCATGCACAAGTATTAGAATTAGGAGTGTCACACAAACAACTTTCTCATTGTGGAAAAAGTAATGAGCTCAATTCTGATTCCGCTCACATCAAGAGACGCTTTTTTTGGTCGCACGGGTTTGGAGGTTAGCGTCCGTTGTGATGGCTTTTATGAGTGTGGCGGCATGGCACGCTGGAGACAGAGCACACTCACACACACACACACACACACACACACACACACACACACACACACAGACATTATGCTCTAATGTATGTGTCATTGCGTCTCTCTCTCTTTTTTTTTTTTTTTGCAAGCAGACACATACACAAACAATTTTACACTCCTACTAAAAAACACACTAAAATCCAAAGACACACCTACACACACCCTGACACACACCTCCAGCCAGACTGTTGGATAAGCCTCATTTAGCCTGGTGTGTAACTGTCTCTGTGTAACGAATGGCTTGTGTCCTACAGTCACGAGTCCAGCCAGACCAACAGCATTACGAGTCCCTACACTGACCAGACACACACTCACAATATGCCTAAACACACACTGCTCAACACTACCCAGATATCCTGCTCCCAGCTCCATCTATCACCTCCACGTCCATGCTATGCTTCATATCAGGGGCCACTTCAGTCCCTCCAGTCCCAGGACCGCACGCTGTTTTCGGGCGGCAGCCGGTGCCACACCTCCCCTCCCTTTGGGTGGAACTCCCCTGTTTAAGATGCACCATCACGTCCTCAGCTACCGCCACCACTTTCTCATTCTGTCCACAGCTACCGGCAGCGGGAAATTATGACAAATGGCCTGGTTTTTCATGGCTGTTTTTTCTTCCTATTTCTCAGTTTGTTCTTCATGTTGAGAAAAAGAAAATAATATATAAAAAAAAAAAAGCCTGAAAAGATTAAAACTTTCCATTTTTGTTGATGACTCAACACAGCGCAGTGTTTTGTGGTTTGACCTTTTATGAGGTGTGCGTGCGTGTGTATGAGTATAAATGTGTATAGTATGGGTGTGTCTAGCTGACGTGCGCGTGTGTAAACGTTCGACGGGACTACGCGTGTACGCGTACGGCCTTCCTCACACGGACGGGTGCGTGCAGAGGATGAACAGAAGGAGGATGAGAGAGTCGAGAAGAAACCCAGCGGGGTTATGAATGTTTGTGTCTCCAGGTTACTGCGACTGGAGCTGATGTTCATGCTGTTCTCTGCTGCATGTAAGGCGAAGTGCGACGGCCAAATGGCAGTGGGAGGAAACTATTTGATTGCAGTATCCACAAAAAATGGTGGGTACCTGGCATCCAGGGTGTAACATGACTGCCGCCCAGTGCATGCTGGGATAAACTGATATAGAAAACGTTTTTTTTGGAGGTCTTTGACCAAAAAAAATTGCTGTTGGCCGCATTAGTGACCATCAGAATATCCTGCCATTTGTGCTTTATGTATGTTATGTACAGTGCACACAGTAGATCATACATGACAGCTTATTATATGCAAGGAGACGCAGAAACCAACCAGTATTTGTATGCTGCTATAATCCTACCTGGGCACCAGGTGGTTATTAGGTGAATCACACAAAAAAATCTAACTATAAAGGAAGAACTCTCTGTCTGTCTGTCTGTCCTTTGCATATCTCGAGAACTGTTCATCTGATCGACTTCACACCTGGCAGGTGTATTGCTTGTGACCCAAGGAAGCGCGAATCTCAGCGTCGAATTTAGTGCAATTTGGACACACGACACGTTTAATATGAATCAACTTTGAATAAACAAGCAAACAGCGAGTCTCTCAGCTCTGTGGCTGAGTGCGGAGTATACAGCGAAAACGCGTTCAGACATATGACACATTTAATATTTGAATAAAACGGGCTCTGTGTCTGAGGGTGGAATATGCTGACCAGGAGTAACGAAAGAGCGGCGTGTTGAAGTGGTGAACATCCTTCGCTGCTGGAGTGGAGCATTTCTCTGAATCTGGAAATGAATTTGGATTAGTTTGAGTGGATATTCTTACTCAGGATAAAATTTGATGATTTGGAAATTGCATAGAGCCTAACTGGAAATGGCTAAATGACGTGTGTAATAGTCAAATAACAAACTACTGAAAATATTGAGTGTGAGGGTTCATTAAACCTCAAGTCACTGCATGAGTTGTTTTCACCAAAAAATTTTTATGTTTCAGATTTTTTTTTTTTTTTTTTTTCGTACTCCACAATAATAAAACCATAAGCATGAGCACAGCCGGCGATCAGAGCTGTACAGAGAGTCGGAACAGTCATTTCACATGGGAAAAAAGAGAAAAGTACACAGTGAAAACTCAGCTTTTAATCAAGAATGGACAGACTCTGAGGCTACTTCCCACAGGCAGTCTCAAAACCAGTATGTGTCATGTAAGTGCAAATCTTTTGAGCACATATAACCACTCAAATGAACTGAAGCCACAGAAAATAAATGATTAAGAGCCCAATATGATTGATCCATTTTATTTTAGGATGCACATTTTTTCTCAAAGCTCTCTGTTATATATTTTATTTTTAAATGCAGCCCTCTTAAGACATTTCTTACCAAGCGAAAAGTACAGCGTTAAATCAACGGTTCATGTTTCCAGTACCAAACTATCTACATTTTATTTTTCACTTCCTCCAGTTTTGCTTCTATAACCTAACCCTAAACTCTATGACATGTAAGGTCGTAGTTAACGCGTCATCACAGCCAGCTCACAGATTGAACTGAGCCTCTTATCATCTGTGTGAAAACAGACGTCCGTATCGATCAGTACCTACCGGACTGGCAAATATTGACCTATTGTGACTTCCCACCAGATCCTCAGATTAGACGCATCTCACAGTGAACTGCCAGTTCACTGGGAAAGCACATGTATTTGCAAAAGCAGATTGCAAATAGGCACAGTCACAGTGACAACAGCAAGTATATGTAAACAGCAGACAGACCTTGAGTTGTAAGGTTTCACACCTCTGTGTATTTTGGTATAAACTCCTCCTTAATGATGTTTGCTGCTGGGCTGCAAAGGGAAAATATCCACAGTTATTTTAAATGAAAGTATGATACTTGTTTGCCTTAATATTTGTGGTTTTTAGTTGAACTTTTCCTGAAGGTGGGAAAAAAACTGGCTGACAAAAAATGGATTATTTCTGTTGGTGGTAGTCTTTGTTTGGTCATAATGGCTGTTGCTACCCAGTTATGTTACTTACTTTACTTCATCATTTCAAGGTATAATGACTTTTTAAAAAAATATCTGGTGAGATAGAGACTTTACAGTCGATAAAACATATTCTAAATTCTTTAATCTAATTACTAATTACTCTATAATATCTTACTATAACATTTCTGCCCATATGTTTTGACTTTATCAAACATCATCATCATTTTTCCTTTTACCATATCATATATTAATGTGCAACAAACTGACACCAGCATTGGATGCAAAAATCAGACAGAGCAGACAGTGCAGTTCGGTATAAAACATTCTTTACTTTGCCTATAATCAGACTTTAATTCAACAATTTGAAAGTAATTAAATTGAGTAAACAAATCTTGTGGCAGAAGAAAGTATAACATTTGCAAGTGGTGATCAAAAGAAAAGAAAAGGCATAAATGAAGACATGCAATCCCTCGTCAATGCTGGCAGGGAATAACACTAAGTTACCACTTCCACAAACTAATTTAGTCTAATGCAACAGCCCTGCAACAAATCCTATCTTCATGAAGGTTTGCGCTACAGACGTAGCACCCAAACTTTCCATGAAGCTCAGTCAACACCACTCTAAAACAAAAGCTGAACATTTTAACCTTCATGAAGGACTGTTGTATTACACTGAGTATGTTTTATTTCGTTGTACCTATATACTGAGTACTGGGGAACAGGTGTGCAGGCAGGTGGGGTGATGAGGGAGAGGCAGGAACCCGATGGGGAGTCTGAATGGTGACTCTGAAAGGAGAGATATTGCAAGGTAGCAGGCTAAACAGGAGAAATTAAGGCCAAAGACCTGATCAAACCAAGACTGTAAGCTACTTTCTTTAGCTCAACAGTGAGTGTAGTGACTGTTATAGCCTACTTTGTTTTTCCAACTGTCACAGGTGGTACTGTGGTAGTCAAACTTCACAGTCAGCAGGATAATCATAACACGGCTACATCAGGAACACCACACCCAACGTTATGGTAAAGTTTGGCGCCCATTGTACATTTTGTTACGGTCTGAGTGGAACCATTGGGCAGGGGTGTTATTGGCGAAATGTGCCAGTTTACCACCTAAAACTTGAATCCTTTAACAGCAGCTGCAAAGGGTTTTATGAACTGAGAATAAGAGGAAACTCACCATGTACTGAAAACTGGCTTATAAGAGTTGGCTCACGAAGGTAGGAAAATGTAAAGGAGTAGTTAAAATTGCGGGAATTCCTTTTGTCAGTAGACTGCTGATAAAAGGTAGTGCTGAAAACACTATGTGTCCACTAAAGTGATGGCCCACCATGTTGTGGAAAGCTAGAAGTTCATGTTTATCCCCCATAGGCCTTGTGGGTATAATTCAAAATTTGCGATGGGAGGTGCCATCACTTTTGGCCCCTTTCTCCAACATCCACGCCAGCTTTCTAGGCACTCAGCCCAAACTGCAGAGGGAAGACAGGAGTAGTTACATCAGGTTTTGTGTGTTAGTGAATGTCTCAGTGACTCAGTCCAATCTTTTAAAAAGCCTCTAATTAAAAAGTTTAATAGACGATTAAACCACATCATCCAGTCTGTGTGTTTCTCGTTTCAGATTCATTCCTGCATAGCAATCAGACCAGTAGGTCCCAGGCCTGTGGTTTACACACACACACACACACACACACACACACACACACACACATACACACACACACACAGTACGTACTGTAAAAGCCGAAAATGATCTTTTTCCCTTTCTATTTCTCTTGTTTATTTTTTTCTTCCTTTATTCGTACTCTGTCTTTCCTTCACGTCTTCTGTCTCTAATCCCCAAATTCTCAACCCCCACCACTGGGCCCGGTGACGTCTCCAGTAGGCAGCACATGTGCAGGATTATCAGATGCTTGTAAGGGAGGAGATAGTGTTTCTCTCTCTAATTTTCCAGTTTTTTACTGTCTCCCATTGTACAATGATCTGTCTGCCCAGGGTCAGACGCAGGTGTCGGGTTACTCAGTTCTGAGGGCCTGCGGCTGGAAAGAATCCTGGGTTAAAACCTGCAATCCCTGTCCTGCTCTGCACACTTGCACCTTTGGCTCTCTTAGATTTTCACGACTGATAAAATAACTGATAATACATTATTGTAATAATGTGTTACAATAGGATGAGTGAAGAATGCTAGACGTTTTAAAATGTACTTTTCAAGTAAGCTAAAGTTTGTTCACTTTTTGACAGGAAATGTTAATATATATCTGAAGCCAAGCAAAACTGCGGCATTAGTCCAAATTGCTGGGCATCATTTAAAACATCTACACCCATTTTCACTTGTGTCTTGTTTTCTCCAAAATGTAAATGCCCAGTTCCCTATACACTAAGCTCATTGTCAATACTACTTTGCAAATATGGTTAATTATGTTAATCAGAACACAAGACTGGAGGCGCTGTAAATCAAACCCCATTAAAACTATGAAAAAACATATCAATACTTCTGTAAGCTTCGACCTGTCAGTGGCAAGTGAAAGTGTCTATTGTGTTGCATCAGCACACAGTTAAATCATTAAAAATGAAATACTCTAGACATATTTAGTTTTAATTAAACTCGGCTCGCTTACGCATTTGTAACCGAGCAATATGAAAGAAAAAGAAGCAATAAAAAAAAAAAAACATAATGGCACTGTAACCATTTCTGCCACGGTGCAGATGTGATGTGTCTTGGCCGCTTGCTAACGGTTGACATGGAAGATAGATTGGTCTCCTATGTGTGTGGATTATGCATGAACTCACAGTAGAAACACACATACACTCACACCTTGTGCCAGGGCCGCACACATACACACATACCTCATCCAGAGCAGTAACCCTGCTTGTAATGAGGAACAAACAGATTTCTCTGTAATTACCTTCAAAGTAAAGGCGCTTCCACCAGCCAACTGAACCAAACTAAAAGAAAGCGGAGATGCCCCCCTCGCTCACGCAGCCCTGAAATTACACAGACTACAGTAAGACAAGAGTATTTGTATTCTTAATTCTCTCTCCCTGCCGACCCATTTTTAATTTCATTTATCTCTGCGTTGATTTATAGGTCTCCTATAGCTTTGTTTCCAAACCTCAGTGTTTTAGTTTGAACTCCAGCTAACCACAGACATTTGGCCAGTGGATTTTTTTTGTTGAAAAATCAAATACACAGTAAGGAACCTGGAATCAGAGTTAGAGAAAATGAACTCCCTCTGTGTTACAGTCATGCCATCATGAGAATGGCGATACAGTGGGATTATACATGTTGTGAAACCAACCTAGATATGCAAATGTTAAATAAGCATGCATCGTTCTGCCTCTGGATTTCCCAATCTCCGTCCAGACACAGAAAGTCACGATTAAGACTTTGCAGTTTTTTCACTATGTTGTCATTGATTTTAACCCATGAAAAGTGTATGTAAACGTTGTAACTAACGATTTAAAAGGAAGAGTTGTTGTATTATTACCGCTCTGTGGGTTTCTACACAGGAATATGGCTACTGAAAAGGATTATTGCACCAGTATCTGTTTGTAAAAAATGCGGTGTGTATGTGTTCCTGTGTGTTCCACTGGGGCCAAAGCACATTGTTTACGGAGAAAATCAAATTTGGGGAGGTCACCAAAAGGCATAAATGGAAAAAGACATAAACAAGCATGCAACCTTCTAGAGGAGTATCATGTTTCAGATGGTGCGACAACAGGAACTAGAGACTGATTTCAGCAGCAACAAAGAAAAAAAGAAAAAAAAAAGAGAAGAAAAGAAGAAAAACAAAGATGTGTGAGGTAAACATCTCAAGGGATGAACAGGGTTCAGTGGGTAATGTTTAGGATCACAGGTCACCTGGACATTTCAGTGTGTGAGTGTGTGTGTGTGTGTGTGTGAGTGTGTTACTGTCATGTGTCTGTTGGCTTGTGCACAGACATGCATGCAAGTGTGTGTCAAGAGGAACATTAATGTAAGACTTGACCCTGGAAGGTTGACATCTCACCTCGGGGTCATCCAGAGGTCAACCAGCTGTAGGCAAGAGTGATGGGAGCTGTCTGGCAGGGTTGAAACATCAGGTTTGTGCTTAGACTTGGTGAAATACTGCTTCAATTCCCATGAGGAAAGATATGGATACACGTTTTCTCTCTTTAAAGAAATGTCACTGGTAGTTAGAGAATGCTCTGCTATCTTGTTGGTTGTGAAACAGTTGAATCTGCTCCAGAAGTGACATTTTTGTGAAAGCAGGAAAAAGCAGAGATGTAATTAGTAACATAATGATGGCTTCATTCCACAGAAGTGTCCCAGTAAGCCATGTCACTGAGCAAACACTGCTAATAGCACAGCCCTAACACCTAAATGGAATGTAACCACTAATGTTATCAATTACAAGTGTGTTTTTCAAGCTTTGAAAAGTCACTGTCTGCTGTGAAAAAAGGTCACCTGCCACTACTGCATTCTGCACATACCAGTGCAACCCTTAACAAGGCTAATTATTTTCTGTTTCCCCTTATGATAAAAATACCATAAATGACATCGTTAGTTAATGTTTGCAGTGTCAGGAAATACCACTGTATCCAAGTTCCCCGCAAACAGGTTTCTGCTGCAGGGCTAATGGTCTGTTGACTGCTGGAGTGAATCACTTCACGTCTGTGTCACAGCAGAGCTGTCATGAGCTTTTAGTTTACTCACTGACAAACACGGGGGTGTTTTTTGAATGTTTGTCCTGTTGGGTTATTTTTGTCATTCTTTCTTTTTCAGTGAGAGAATATTGTTAAATGAGCACAAGTCACCATGACATCAGAATTTTTTTTCCCCTCTAATGTGAATTCAATTATGAAATATTAACAACACACAGCAGTTTTTTCTTATTCATTGTGAGCCCCATAAGCATTCATCTGGTGACTTGCAGTTCAAAAGATGTCTAGGTTTTTAGGTTGATGTCTAAATGTGTGTCTAAAATTGTGAATTATTGTTTCAACAGCTTTTAAATGACAGTGTATCAGTGCAGATCCTGACTACACATAGTTCACAAATGTTGAAAACTGCGGGTTGCTCTGCTCCAAATGTGATAAAGATGTAGATACTTCTACAAACCTATCCACACACAACCATAATACAGTCTTAAAGGGGAAATAACATGCTTTTTTGTGGTTTTCTGTTATTTTTATACTTTTATGATGTTAGATGTCTAGATGTTAAACCTGGTGAACTTATGTAAACATGCCACAGTCAATTCAAAAGCCCAGACTGCAGCCCGCTCTGTTACCTCTACTTCCCCATAAAATTGACGTCAGACTGTTCGTACATGCCCACAATGTGGCCGTGTGTTCCATAGTTTTTGTTGCTAAGGTTGTTTCTAAGGTTGTTCTGTGGGTTGTTTGCATGGTCAAATCACATATTTCGAATCGAATTTGGGCTCAAACATGTACATGTGTATTTGAGAACTTATATATCGAGTAAAGAATGAGAAAAAGCAGCGAAATCGGACTACTTCTGTTTGTTTATGTAGCCGTGGAGCTAATGGAAGTCTGCTGAGGGGCCTTAAAGAGACAGGAGCTAAAACGGCCTGTTTTAGACAAAGGCTGAACTGAGGGGCTGCATTAAGCCAGTATAAGATACTGTACTGGTCTGAATCCCTCAGAATAAAAGAGGAATCTCCACATATGTAAAGCGACAAAAACAATAATCATTTGGCACAAACCCTGCAGAGTTCTATGTCAAAATACTTGTGTCGGCTCATCAGTTGTGTGGACATGATTGTACAGTGTTTGACTGGCTTCACGGGTTCATGGTTGTTACTTTTCTAAGATATTTGTTTGTTTTCTTCCCGGTATCACAGTTCTGCCCATTCATAGCAGTCACTGTTTGTTATACTATTGAGTGGTGGTGAGGAACATATGATCACTTTGAAAAAAAAAAGATGTCAGTACACCCTAATGAATTTTACAATGTTGCTATGAACTCTCCAACCATTTCTGAATCATACCACATCCGCATTCAGAGGAAAGGTTTTAAAATTTAACACGCGGCCAACCCACTATTCAATCATCTCCCTTCAGATTAAAGACTCTGCAGTATTAAGACCAGAACATCTCACTTCTACAAGAGCACTTAATGAAGCAATCTGCATCCTAAGTGCTTCACTGGTTGTATAAACTTGTATAAACTCCTTGAGCCCATGTGCTTTAATTTGTCACTTTAATAATAATTGTAATAGTATGTTGTTGTGGTCTCTTCCTGTATATATAGTGTGGTCATATGTTTACTGTTTTTACAAATTCCAAATCAACTGTAAAGTTGAAATTACAATAAATGATTGAATCTTGATGTAACCCCATCCTTAGATTATCTTCACTCCTCGTCATCCTCTCTATGCTCTGAACTGCATTAAAAGAACGGAGTCATTCCGAGTGATGCATTCAACTTCCTGGTTACATGAGGGTAGGTGGCTTAGGAATTGTGAAATAAGAGGCATGACATTCCCCTCATATTTCATTCATTTCCCCCTTTTGCTTGTTAAACCTGTTGCCTGTCAGTCCTACGCTTTCCACATGTGCATAATGAGCTATCTAAAAGTATTAGGCGTCCTGATCTTGTCTGTGCCATCAGACTGTTTGGGTGCCAGTAAATGTCACACAGTTATGCAAGACAAGGAAATAGTACCGCTGTTAACATATTTTCCTATCAGGTCGTCACAGTTTTTAGTCCTAAACAGTAGTCATATCTCAGCTGTCCTGTTAAATATTTGGCTCGTATTAGCATGACACACCTGCTCCTGGACTAAATGGTTTCTCTGGTCAGTCAGTGTAATATCATAGTGTTATAGTTATTTTTTATAAATGCAAACAATAAAATATAAATTCAGACACAACAGCTTTATGAAAAATGACTTTAAATTGAATTGTTTCAATATAGACAGCTGGCTTAAAGGTTATTTGGATTTGATATCTATGGAGAAAGCAGCATCAGTTCTGGGCTGTGGCTGCATAGGCTCTTTGAGTCTAATCATGACAGTTTTGGAAAAAAAAAATCAGGATGCACATTTATAAAAACTATGAGTTTCTGTTTTGTTTTCATCTTTATTACTTTTATTTTTTGTTTGCTTTTACTTTTACTTACATACACATGTATGTGGTACTTGGCAGTAGATTTGTGTTTATATATAGTTTTCTGATATCTCTATTCTGAACTCAGGTCATCATCAAGACACAAGCAGCTTGATGGTTTCCTTCCAAACCCCCAAGATATGAAAAAGTTTTATTGTAAACATGCTTTCAAATGGTTTTAAGATAAGTACTCTGCACTCGCTGCCCTGAGCCTAGTCCAGATGGAGGGAAGCTGGGCACCAGACCTGTTGTTGTTAACCGGTCTGATTCTTAGTGGCTGATTCACAGAACCAGAGGCCTGTACTATGAAGCACTCCGTGCACTCTGATTCCATCACTGCAGCTCAGAATAACATGAGACAACTCTGTGATGATAACTGGAAATAAAAACAAAGGCCTGTCTTTTATTAGAACAATAATCTACACATTGCTAATTGGCTCCCATTATTATAAATGCAACATTTGAGTCAGATAGATCTCATCAGTTATTAACTACTGTACTTTTCCACTCTTTGCTTCAGTAGCAGAAACAGTCTGGCGTTACTTTTAAGCTTTTTTATGTGACATATTCAGAATAGTTTCTTCATCATACAACTAAATAGCAAAAATACTCACTCTATACTTAAGCCATATATGATAATTCCTACATGTATTTTAAGCCTTAGCCTACTTTTAATATGATTAAAATGGTTAATGTGGTATATCCCGTCTTGTCAGTGTTTCTGTTTATTGTTTTTGTTGTATTCTAAATCTGGAAAATAAAAAAAATTAATGTGGAAAAAAAGCATTACAACAGTCCATCTACTCTGGGACTGTTTATACCTGAACACTGCATTTCATTATTTGTGGTCACTTAAGTTCAGTGTGTCCGATGTTTTGTTCTTGTAAATTCAATGAGTGTTTGAAGATGGGAAAAACAATTTTTTGTTGTATGAGTCATTTTATCTTCAATTTGTGGAGTTAGTTTTTTTTTTTTTTAACTGAAAAGGTCATAGAAGTCTTCAGGTCTTCATAACTTGTCTCATTTTTGACGGTTTGGCATTGCTTCACACAGTCTTGAGACACTGCTGCCAGGAAACTATGGTTTATTACAACTTGGGTTTTGTTCATGGCTCCAACCATCGGTTCTATCAGGTCTGATAACACACCAAAACCCACCAAAGTAAGTGCTGACATCTTGGAAGTGCGTTGCTGCAGAAATGGGTTCAACGGGGTTACAAACATTAGCAGTCAAACAACCCAAAGTAGTAAAAAAAACAAAAACGTAGCTTTCCTAAACTTCTGCGCCATGTTTGTCACATTTAAAGTCACCTTGTTTAGTTTTCATCTAAACATTTCCTTATTCATAAAACGTTTGCACACAATCGATTTTTTTTTAAATCCAGCATTGTTCATATTCGTGTTTACTTGCTATAGTCTTCATTACCTTTCCTGGCACTACAGCCTCTAGCTGCCAATGAGAGGAAAAGAGTGACACTGAGTGCAAGTGTGATGCATGAATGATACAAACAGGGACTCACTTGTAAAAACGCTGCTCATTAGCACTACTAGTGGTTAAACATTTCACAGGAGGGTACCTTTAAGTATATGTCATTGTTTCTTTCTGACTTTCTGACTGTGTTTTCTGGGCGATTCAATCCTACTGTCCTGTTGTTTAATACCAAAATATTTTTAATGTCAATAAATACTAAAGTCACTCTGACAAAACAAGCAAGCGCCAACTGTTTCCCTTAAGAGCATCTGGGTAAATCATGACTCATTTCAAGTCTCAGTTATACTGTAGGTGTGATTACAACAAGCTTTTGGCTAAAATTAGCTGTTGTCTATAACATTCCGTTTCATTTTGAGCAACTACTGTGTGTGTGTGTGTGTGTGTGGTCCATTAACCTTCTTTCCTTGGCTATGTTACCACATAACATCACACAACTAATCCCACTCTTACCTCTCATGCTCATGCCAGCACGACAACACTCATTCACCTCCTTACGTCAAACTGCTTATCAACCAATAAACTCTCAGACTATGATATCATCACTGAACATCCACACAGGAAGCAGTTACTTAGGAGGACTCAGTGGAACAGAAACTATAAAAAGCCTGCATGGTAACAAAGCTGGTAAATAATCACAGACAAGTTATTTGATGATGTACAGTCGATGACTTCATTTAACCCGGTCAGTCAACCGTCACACTGTGTTTGTAGTTCCTGGTGATGAGGATGTACTACAGGAGGCTACAGGGGACAAATGAGTCACCGTGCTTTTATGGACAGATGTAGGAAACAGATAACTATGTCGGCAATGGATTTGGATTGTTGTGCAGATGATATCACAATAATAAAAAAATAAACATCCACATCATTTAATATGGTTGTTTCTAGGGTGCTACACGTTCCCATTTAGTGGTTTGATTTTGAATCCTGATGCTGGCAGTTACTGATGCCTTCTGGAGTCTGTGCTTCAAATGAACAATAACAAAGATGGAAAAGAAAATTAAAGGGGGAAATGACTGAATTAGATAAAACAAGCATTCATTTTATAATATTATAGTAAAATCAAGTGCACATAACAATTAAGAAAACTCAGAAGTTGCATGGGAATATTCAAAACGGGTCACAATCAAATTCTCCAGTATGAAAAGATGGTTAACCATCTACCACCCTATAAAATGGTATCATCCTATTAAAAAAGGGAAGTCTGGGTTAAAGGTCAACATATTTTGCATTGTATAACAGCAAAGCAAGGAAACACATATTACATAAATACGTATATAGACACACATACATATACATACAGCCTATACACACATGGACTACATAAACACATAAACAAATGGACTACACCACAATATGTAAATAGGTAGGCAAACAACATTTTAGAGATGAAAAAGTATCATCATTGTATGAAGGAACACAGTGTAACATAGCATAATGTTACTATCACTAGGTGAAGTGTCACCTGATGGAAGCATGTAAAAATTCAGAGTTTTGTATATTTGCTTAAAATTTGCATTCCATTTTAATGAAAACATGACCTGTGTCTGTGTGTCCTTGTGTGTTTCTATACATAACAGATCCACCTGTCTGCCATTTACCACACACACACCCCAGTCACATAGCGCATATCATATTTATATATCCGTTGTGCCTAACCACACCTTTACAGTGGAAATGGCTGCACCCAAAACTTTCACGGAGGTTCATTCTTGTAATTCAGTTGCTTATCTTTTGTAAAGGAGAAGTGAACAAAGCGTCTGTTTAGCTAACATTAATCTTGCTAAATTTGAGATTGGCTTATCTCACAGATGTCATGAGGAACTTTACATCCTTCTTCCTTACAAGTTTGATTTTCTAACTGGCTGTTTCACAAATTATTTTGAAACTTTTATTTGTTAGTTATCCATGTAACAAGTAATGAGAAAAGTTGAGATGGAGATGACAGGAACTTGGCAACATCACTCTTCATGTGTCACATTCCTAAAGCAACATATACCTGTACTTGTACTGAACGCTTTCTCACATATACTTTTGTTCTTTTGTGTGTGTGTGTGTGTGCGCACATGCACCACATTTCCTAGTTGTAACTGAGCTGTGTGGAGTATGCTGGGTGCGGTGCCAAGGCTGCGTTTTCCCATGCATCGTAAACTGCCCTCAGTGCATGACAGTGGCTGTAGGGTGCCCTGTAAAGAGACCGGGGGGGGCAGGGGGATGTGAGTTGTGTGCCAAAGCATTATGCTATGTGGCATACATTACTGTATGTCGGACTATTAAACATATATTACCCTGTATGTATGCTGTATGTGCAAAAAGTTACTTGGAACAAGATTCCTGAATGCTAGCTGTGTGTTTTGTGTGGCAGTGTTGCTCCTGGCTTGTACTTGGTTGTTCTAGAGCTCATTGTGCTGCAGTTAACGTTGAACTGTGTGTGTGTGTGTGTGTTTTTAGATGAAAGCAACTCATCTCAGAGAGAGAGAGAGAGAGAGAAGGAGGCAATCAGACACACAAAAACACACCCCCAGAGAGGAGGATTCACAAAATACCAGGCTGCTTCCAATGAAGAGAGATAACAAGCAAGCGGTGCTGTTAAGCATGCTTACACATTTGAACTAGAATGCACTGACACACACATACACACACACACACACACAGGTGGGCCGGTCAGGTCATCTGGGATGCGTTAATGCTCTCCAGGATCGGTCCTTCACTGCTGCTGTTTAACTCTCCTCCATCTGGCCTCAGACCAGCGTACAGAGGAGACAATCGGCCTCCTCAGAGAGACAGACGGAGGCACAGGAAGGGATCACTGAGACCTGAACCGTGAAAGGGGAACATCTGATCGAATATTCAGAGTTTAGATGTTTAGATAATAGCTCATGTAAGGATTTAATCAGAGAAAGAGGAACATATACACAACATATTCAGGCAGCCACCCTCCACCGCTGTAAGTTGAGATAAAGACAGCGAACGCTGTGAAATGGTACATGCTCGCAGCCGTGTTTATGTTGGCACAATGCAACGATATTTACATAAACTGAGGAAAAATATGTAAGGATAAACTCGGCTTATGCAAAGCAGGTAATATAGCAGCTTGCTTGCAATCAATGGACATACAGAAGACCATCATTCAGTGGAAAAAAAAAACAAAGCAATATATGCAACTTAGTGGATGCTTCGATGCAAAGTACTTCATAGTAGATGATTGTCTATACAGTCAGCCATGGGAGACTGAATAGTTTGTAATTTATGCTCATGCTTGCTCTAGCACATTTTTCAAATATACTTAAAGTGCCCCGGTAGAGAGTCAGTACCCGCATGCTGTGAAATTGCAAAAGGTGCAAATATCCATCTATCTATCCAAATCTTCTCTCACCTGGCCATCCATCCATCTCTTCTTGGCAGTCTTGACACACCTGAGACAGCGTGGTGCCCGTCTGTCTGTCTCTCCCTCCTCATTCCACTATTTCTACTTTTGGGAAGCAAAAAAAAAAGAGGAGAAAAACAACTTCCTGCTCTGTATTAGCCTGTTTCTAGACTTCAGAATGGATGACTACACGTTCAGCAATCCAAACATTTCTGGTGTTGGGCTCAGGCTGTTTTCCTAGTTGTCTCTTGAGCCACAGGCAGAAAAATGACAAATTTGATGGAGCTGTGCGGGTTGTTCAGCAAAAGTATTCCTAGGATTCCCACATTAATATTGGATGAATCCGAACCTCACAATTACCTCCAATGCCAGAGTTAAGTGCCAGTGTAGGAAGTGTTGTGGGCTATATGTAGTGAAGGGGAAATCAGGGTGTGGAGTTAGCATCCTGTTACAGACCTGCAATTACTGTTTTCCTCTTTTATGAAATGTAACTACTTTCCTCTAACCTTAAACACAACATAACTGCAATGTGCTGAAGTGAGGATTTTGAAATATGCTGGAATTAAAAGGTTTTGTAAAATCATCCGATGTAGACGTTCTCATCCGGTGATAGAGTTGGGTTCTTTTGAGTCAACTTGCAGAAATAATAACTATAAATGTTAAATGAGTTGCTACTATTAAGTTTATTGCTTCTGTATCAAACAAAAATGATATAGACACATATAACATATCTAACATGAGCACAATGTCTGGTTAAAGTAAGCACAAAAAAGCATTTCAGTCTGATTATCAGGCTAACTCTTTTTGCAAATAAGCTATTTATTCCTTTAGCTTGTGTAAAAGTCTTCTGTCATATATTTCGCTGACCCATTAATAATTACTTCCTGACCATCATGTAGTAGAACAGCAGGAAGACTGCACCCCCACACGCTCGCTCTTATACTGATCTGATCGTTCTTACAAGTCTCAGAATGTCTTACAGCTGTTTTTTTTTTTTTTTTTTCTTTGTTCCAGCTCAGGATTTTGTCAGACATTAAAAACCTAATGCTTACCCTTTTTCTTTTCTTTTAGATCATTGAAACATTCTCTACCATCATCCTTCATTGTAAGTTGCCTGAAATATCAGGACATGACATCACATTATCTCGCCAGTTATTCACAGGAATAAGAAAAACAGATACGGAAATGAAAAGTACATCAGTAGTACATGGTTCATGTTGGAAACACTACAGCGTACGTACAGCTGCGCATCTGGATGTTTCTACTTGCTTGTGTAATAAAATAAAAGATTACTTTTCTATTACATTGAATTCTTATTTCCAGACTTTAAGCACTAGCTACTGTATCCCATAGCTGATTTATTGGCTGGTGTGATTTTCCATTCTCAATCACAGAGAGAGAACTTTCATGGTGTGTAATCATCCAAATCTCCTCTGTACAAATCTGTCCCCAGGCTCATTCTAAGCCAGGCTTACTTTTTTTTTTTTTTTTCTTTTCTTTTTGGCTGGATACTGTCTGTACAGATACAATAACACTCACATCTGTAGACACATGCACACATGCGAGCATACAGGACAACACACATAATAGTCCTCATCAAAAACTGAAGGGAAAATCAATGTTTGATTTAACCCAGACACCATACAACTTAAATGTATTTCCAGCAATCTGAAGCGCTCACCGTAGTAAATGTCAGGTCTTTGTATTAGTCCATCTGAATCAAAGAAAAGAGGTTTCGAGCTGCTATTTCACTCCACTGTTAAACAATCATCCATCCATCCTTGTAGTGGCACAGAGACCTCGTTTCCACACCCACAGTAGCAGAAAAGAGACCAGCGACAAGACATGTTGGATCGCTACCAAAACATATAAACAGCTGAATGTTCGGGTCCGTTTGGTTTTTCTTGGAAACCGTTAAAAAGCATTCTAAAAAAAAAAAATGAAGGATGTAACACAGTAAAGAAAAGTAGATGAGGTAGATGATGGCAATGAGTACAAAATAATAGCGCTCATTATCACAAAATTGTTACAGTGTAGGTTTAACATCCCATTAATCACTGCCTGTTGTGTTTCCTGTTTTATTTTGTAGTACTCACATGTCTTGTCGTTTCACTTCCTGCCCTCGTGTGTCTTCCTCTCCCTTGATCCATCCACACCTGCTTCCAATTACTCACCTGTCCCTGGTTTTGCTATCATCCAACCCCATATAGTATATATATATACTCCCGTTTTCCCTGTTCTGCTGCCAGATCGTCTTTGTTCGTCCTTGTGTGTTCACCGCTTTCCAGCAGTTTTTCCCCTAGTTTAAGTCTCTATGGTTTTTGACCTTTCTTTTTTTTTCCCTCTAGTTTTTTGGATTTTTGCCTATTTGCTGGTTTGATTTGGACTGATGTGCGTATGTATGACTGCCTGGCTTTCCAATAAAGACTTTGCCTACTTTTTTTGAATCTTACCTTGTGCCCTGGGTCTTTCTCTGCATCCGATCTTTCCAGAATCGTTACAATAGAGTGGGAAGTACATTAATTTTTCTTTTACCTGAAAGTCAAGATGACAAATTCACTTTCATGGAAACCTTTTTAGCATTTTGTTCCCACGCAGCACATCGTTCAACAGGCCTATTTTTAAACGGCAGCTTTCAACCGTCATAGTAGGAAAATCACAGGCGTTACTAATATTAACGATGGCTCTGTTGTATTCGTGTGTCCCTGTAAGTCGTGACAGTGAGCCAACATGTGCAACACCAGGACCCTGAAACTGTCATTAGTCATATTATTTCATATTGTGAGGCCTATCTGTCAGCGTCTACTGCAAGTGTGGTGTGAGTTTCACCTGCACTAAACCTGCTGAATCATGGTGGCTTGGCACTTGTAGGCATGGTGATTAATTCATATTCCCATGGCCTTTCCAGTGTTTCTCAATTTCCTCTATCAATGGACTTTGATTCAGAGCAACTAGCTTGTCATGGCTTTTGATATGAAAACTCAAAGTGAGGAGACAATGAATCCTAATGTATCAGGTGAATCCTTGTCAAGTGAAAGGTCAAGTTAAGTTCAGTCTTGATTTATGAACAGGAAGTATCTGTGACACTTTGTTATTAGTAAAGTATATGTTTCCTGCTGAGAAAGATTTCCTCAGACTTTGTCAGTTATCCAGGGCAATGCCTTGAAGGAAATGAGAACGACAAAGGAACAGCCCATATTGTTGTCACCATTTGGCACACATTTTGGCATTGTAAAATATGATTAACAAATGCCTTAAATCATGAAGCCAGTAATTTAAACCCAGTACAGTCCAAACTAAATGTGAAATTACCAATGTCAAGACATGATGTACGATTTGGAGTGGAAGTAGATGCAAAATAAAATAGTTGGCATCAGTCGGTTAATTTGTGTCTTGAAAATGTATACACTGAGCATTATAGTAATCATACTGTATACATATATTCACAGTGCTAAAGTGCTGACAACAGTACATGAAAAATGCACAAATAAACATGACTGTTCCTATTGCATGCTGGACTTTGACTTAGCTCGTTTTATGTTTATTATCCCAACTCTAGCTTTGCTTGTGTTTTAACCCTCCATGTTGACCATTGTGTTGTTGCTCTTTGTCCAGCCAGAGGTTTCCGAATCATTTCTGTATTCTACAGAATTTAACTTGCAGAGACTTGAAACTTTCTTAATCCACAGCTGAACATGCATGCTCAGCAGGGACCATTTTTAACAATCAAAATCAAAAACTTCAATCCCAAGTGATGCTATCAGCAAATCAGATCCAGAAGACAAACACAGGATGATATGATTTTGTTTAATTACTACAATAAAAATAAAAAAGCATTGCATGCTACGCTTTGGTGTGATTTGTAGTTAATGAGCAAAAACATGTTAAACCTCCCTATATACATATACATGTAGAGTACATATTGAAGTGTTGGGAGTATTGATATGCAAACAAGCCACAAGCAGTTCTACTGTGAAACCACTCACACATATTTTGTTGAGAATTGATTGTTGTATTGGAAAAGATGAGAAATTTGAGTCTGGTTGGCGTTACGCTTTGAAACGCTAACTTCATTAACTGTTTTGTATGTGATGGACGACTGGTTTCTTTTCGTCAGTAGTTAACAAGCGTGGTGGAGAAATGATAGAGGGGAGAGAGTGAGCTATGCGTGTCTAATGACCAAAGAGCTTATAGCCAACCAACTGGCACAAACCTGTATGCTGTAATATCTGCAGCCAGTATCCCACTGGCACTACTGACCAACTGTCGTCATTCTCTTTATGAAGTATGGAAGCCGTTGCGTCGCAGCAGACAAACAGACTGACCTTTCGAGCTGTCAGTCACATTAACAAGCCAGTAAAATCCCACCCTCGCCGTTGCAGGGGCGGGACCCTGGGTGGGGGGTTGTTGCCCTGTTAAAGTTAATGAGAGCTCATATCTTTTACTGGCAAATTTTCACCTGCATGGCATGGGGCTCGAACACCAGAGTGCGTCTCCTTTCCAAACGCCGCCGCTGCTGCTACTGCATTTCATTAATAAACGGCTGACGCAAGTGTGTTGTGTATGGTGTATGAAGGTGTGAACCCTCGGTTGTTTTTATAATTCCTCAGTCCCCACGGTGTGACTACTTCTGTGCAATGATGCAAGCTACTTCTTTTATATCTGAGGTGGGAAAAACACATTTTTACCCAGTGTTGAGATGAATAAAAGCCTAAATGCTTAACACATGTCAGATAATGATCGGTAATACTGAGGTATTTGTGGTACATAGCTTATCTTATAGAGAAAATGGACCTTGCATTCATGATAAAGTGTTGAGCATGTGGCTCAGACAACTTTTAATATGTTATTTATGTAAGAGTTTTGTAGTTTTCATATACTGGTGCAAATATGAACGAGCCTCTAATTTATCTTTTGATTTATAGAATTTCAAAGCATGCCATATTGCCCTGTGTTCACCATTACCTGTGTTTTAAGGCTAATCTTCTCCTCTGTGGTTATCTGTGGAAAAGTATTTTAAAGAGTCATCAAAGATTGATTTTCCATCCAACATCAGATTTTGTGTTTCACAGCAACTTAGCTGAGGTTTACGAGCCTTTTATGTAGTCATGTGCACCAGATTTGATAACATATCATTTTGTTGTTGAATGTGGGACAAGATAAATAGCTGTCATTTTTACAGGATACATGGGGAAATCTGTGGTTTGAATTTCCTTGGCCGACTGGGTCAGTCGCCATGACAACCAGGAAATGTTTTCATTAAAGACAACACTGTGGTTTTTCATCTTTTTCTTTCTTTGCTGTTACAGCGTGTGTTAACGCATGTGCACCCTTGTGTGGGCCTGTGTTTGGGTGTGATGTGTGCACATGCTATCCATTCTCAGGTATTTGTACGTGGGGCGCCACACTGACCAAACAAACCTGCCGAGGGAGACGTGTGACGGAACGTCCATATGTAAACCTGATCCTCTGTTTGCAGGAGAAGCCAAACAGGCTGTGTTAACCATCCACTCTGATGTTATCTGAGAGAATCTGATCTCAGTCTGTGGTAGATGGGGGGAATGTGGTTCAACTTGACAGAGGTATCCCAGCCACACACGGCGAGTCTGACATACAGGAGGGACACTGGCAGCTACCAGTTTATTATTTTCTTTATGAAATGAAGGGTAGCGTAAAGGATTGCGAAAGGCAATATGGAAATGAAATTCACTGGTTGAGATCTGGTGGAAATCAGGTGGAGAATACATTTGGATTGACGAAAGATTACAAGCTCGCCAAGATCACTCAAAACTGGTTTCTGAGGTCCTTTTTTCCATTTAGCCATTCATTTAGAAACCGAATATAACAGCCATACAGGTGTATGTAATAGATAGATAGATAGATACTTTTTTAATCCCCATCAGTTTAAATAATTTCACTTTAGTTTCAGGGGAAATCGGTTTTGTTTGTCATGGCAGATGAGTTAATATTACAACACCCATGACTCAGTCACTGTTGCGATGGAGAAGAAGCCAATCAGGCTCACCGATCAGAGATATATAAAATGTAATTGTTTGTCGTAAAAACTGATTAAACCTGCAGATTGTACAGTTTTCTCAACACTGTAATCTCTAGATTTCATTCACCATTAGCAGCGCATGTCATAGAATTTAAAACTTTAAATTCAAAACTAAAACTTTTTAAGCCACATGGTAAACTCTTTTTTTTAAAATAGAACTGGATCAACAAATATTGTGCAGATTGCCATGAAATTTAATACATATAATCTAACGTCTCCCTCACGATAAATTGTCGTCACTTGCAGCATCATCAAAGATGTCCAGTCATGATCAAATGAAATGGCATTTCATCAACATCAACTGTTCTGTGTGTCTGTTGATTAGCAAATGATAGCCTGCTAACAGGCTAAACTAGGATGGTGAACAATACTATGCTTACTAAAGGTCAGCATGTTAGCATTGTCATTGTGAGCATGATGATGTTAGCATTTAGCTCAAAGCACCACTGACTGTAGACTCTTTACTCTCATGGTAAAATTCCTCACCACTGTGTTTCACTATACACAAATCTTTCTTTGAAATTCAGAAAAAGGACTGAGTGATGTTTGTTCTACTTTCTTGAGTTCAGAGACTAAAACAGCCAATCTAGTATAATCCACACAAAATTCTAATTATTTCACATAGAACCAAATAGGAAACCATTTAAAAGCCTAGCCATTTCTTGGAAGTCACACTTCCACAATTAGTTGGTTTTGGTGGTGATGATTGAAACAAACAACAACAACAACATAAAAAAGAGGAGGTTTCCAAGAGCTCCAACTAAACCACACCAGGCTGAGAGGAGCAGTGCAGCGTACTCCAGACTCAGGTAGCAATGGTTTACAGAAGGAGCAGAATGCCTGTTTGTTTAAGGCTGTTGGTTATGGAGCGTGACCAAACAGACTCTTAACCACATTCCTTCTTTCTTTCTCTCTCTCTCTCTCTCTCTCTTCCCTGCTCACACTCTCAGTCCGCCCATGTCTCTCTGGAAAGCGGGTACATCCACAATGCAGTCCCTCATGTTTTCCAAACCGGTCACATCATGTTATACCTGATCACTTTGTATGACTAGTCCTATCTACTGGAGTAAATGATATCTCAAACAATAAGTGAGTGGTGTTGAAATCACACACAAAAAAACAAACAAAAGATCACATCTGCTTTTCCAGTCCGTTTCAAAAGCACCAGCGTAAATTACAGAGAAGTCTGTCAGTACAATACCTGAAGCATAAAAACCCAAAAAATACTGCACTGCCTCTAATGTGCGGTAACCGTCAACACCAGCCAAGTCTTTACAGTATGTTATGTCTCCTTTTGCATAATATTAGTGCTTTTAAAACTGCCATGGCACATCAAGTATGACAACCAATTCTGTTATGGTTACAAATTCCAGTTGCCTTGGAGTCTTATACAAACAGGTAATAACAACAAATAATAATTAATGAAAAAAAAAATGTTTTTGCTTTTATCAGGATAGAAACACTTGGATTGTGAATACAGTTTCATGACTGCAATTACAATCATAGAATTTAACATTAGTTTCACATATATGCTTTTACTGTCATTCTAATTACAACGTTTCCCATAATATCCTATCAAAAAGTATATCATAGGCTTCATTTTTCATAACATTACCATCAATTTATCATCTTTCAACTGCAAAGTTGATGTCTTCCACTCTTTCAAGGATCAGGTTTAAGTGTTCTTACCTTATTTAAGGTTAAATTTTGTTATTTTGAATGAGGTAAAATGTTATGTTAGGACATTTCTGCTCATGGTTTTGTTTACTTTTTTTGTCAAAAACCACCTTGCTTGAGTTTACACTGTCCAGTCCTGTTTGTACAAATTAAACAAAAATCCGTAATACATTTGGGTATCATCAAGATGTAGTAAACATCTGAATTCATGTAAGCACCAAAGAAGATATGCAGTAGGTAAATACTGGTGATTTTTGTTTACAAGTCCAGGTTCACTTGTATTAAGTTAGCGTGAACCTAAAAATACCCTGAAATTAAAACAAGTGGTGGACCAACCTTCTAACCAATCCCAGCCTTTTTAGTGTGGCTAAAAAGGCTGGGATTAGGGTGACTTTATCATCCTATGTCCCTGACCATGTGCCTCCACAGGTTGGTACATGACTTAATCCAGTGGTATAAGCCACTGTAACCTAGTGTTTCACCACTGTTTTGTGAAGCAGCACTGCTGTTGCTACAGCTGATCCCTTGTTACTGAACCCACGTAATACCATGTAATATTATGTCTTTGTACGCTCGCTGCAGCTCAGCGGTCGCATTTGATTCACTTGTTTTCCACACTGCACCGTGCCAGCGCTATGGTTAGCAGCAGAGCGCTCTCGAGGGGCATGACTCTCTTTGGTTTTGGACCTGAGCAGACTTACTTCCATTTAATGAGGCCCGTCTTTAAAAATGAGAGACAGAGAAAGAGAGTGAGAGAAACATATCCTTCGCTCTGTTCTGTCTGAACAGCTGCATCTGTGGTTTTCTCCTCTGATGGTGCTGTGGTTTTGGGAGTTGTGCCCTTTAGACAATCTACCTCTGCTCCGATGTTTGGAGAGAGAGAGAAAGAGAGAGAGAGAGGGAGAGAGAATGAGATACACACCATTGGCACAAAGCAACGTGGTCTCTTGCAGAATGATTGATAGCACATAATTAAAACACAAAATGGCACTCGGTGAGACCATAGTTGACCAAATGGCAAACACTTATTCAAACCAAATCATTAATAATTAAGAAATATGGCATTATAGACTTTCTGCAATGATTCTATCCCCAAAATGGACATAGAACATTTTGAATTATAACAGCTCAAGTGCTAAATGGCAACAGGCTTCGCCACAGTAACCAAAACACCATGCAACATTTAGTCTCCACTACGGCCTGTGCCAGAACGTCTCAGCGCAGGACTGATACCCAAGACCAGACACATGCGGGAGAGCAGCATGGAGAAATCATCATAAGAGAAAAAAAAAAGAAAAAAGAGGAGGACTTGGAGGAGATGAGAGAAGTAATAAAACTGAAACGTGGTGTCGCAGCCAGGGCTTGTGGTTAGGCTGAGGTATAGGCATTGAAAACAAATTTAGTGAGCACATTTCGTGAGTGTGAGGCTTGACGTAGCATTGCTGTGTTGGATATCTGTCTAAAAACAACCAACTTATCAACTCAACTACTGCAAAGAAAGAAAAAAAAAACCCTACAACTCCTAGTGCTATTACTTTATGTCATTGTGTGGTTCATAGTTAGTAAGTAATGTTTTTTTGTGGTGGTACAATACCGTATGGCTCTTTATGAATTTTAAATAGCACTTTGTAGTTCTCTGTGGTAGAGTTTATGGGTTACTTGTGGTATTTTGTGATATTCTTTGTTGCTCTGTGGTGACTTTTCTCTTCCTTTATTTTTCCTCACATGGCTGCTTTTCCATTGGTCAGGTGCATTGAAAGGTCTGTATTCACTTGGCTGTGGTAGTGTGTGTGTGTGTGTGTGTGTGCATATCTACTGTATAACCCATCAGATGCCAGTTTTTCTAACCTGACACTTATCTCTTCATAATAAAGGTCAATCATCTAACCTCCCACTTGCAGCTGGTGGATAAATGGAGGAAGACGAAGACAAGAGGGTAACAAGAGGAAAACAACAGATAAAAGATAGAGAGAAGCTCAAGCAGAATGAAGGAGTGCAGGAAGGGAGAGAAGAGTCAAGGACAGACAGACAGCTAGAGGGAGGAGAGGAAGTACGTCTCACTGTTGGTCCAGAGCAGGTACTTGTCTAGCCTTGGCATGCAATGTTATCAGGAGTCAACCTTTTTTACCTTTTAGTATTTATTTACTAACCTTTTGTCTGTGCTATGTTGCTACTGTGTTAAGGCCCAGTCACACCAGCATTTAAAATGATGAGAATTCACTGTGGAATCGATTAATTTCTATGGAATTGCCACAATTAATAGATATGCACACTGAGGTGAAGTTAGTCTTTCTCATCAAGTTCAACTTTGGTGAACTTTGACCTGGGAAGTCACACTTTTTTACCAATAACAAACCGTCTAACAGCTAGGTTCTATCAAGTCGCCAGAAAGTCAGCAAAAGATAAATCTAATTAATGCATTTCCCTCCACTATTTGTGAAAGTCTGTTTCCATCTAACTTTGTTGTATTTCACTTTTATCAATATGCTGTTTGTCTGTGTTTTCACCCAGGTTTTTACTTTATGCACAAATTAAAAATGCTAATAAAAACAGGTGCAGAATCAGAGGACGCTTATAGCTTATTAGCTTTGTTGTATCATGCACTTTTTTAGGCACTTAAAAGACAGATTCTATAAAAAAAATATGTATCTTTCCATTAGTCACACAGCTAGCTAAAATTGTTGTCAAGCTAACTAGCTTGGAGAGTTATAGTAATTAAAAGCTGGCATGATCCCTGCTAGCTAAGGTGTTAGTTAGAATAGTTCACCAACTACTACATTCACATTTCTAGTACTATTTATTTAGCAAGGATGCACAGATGAACTTTTCTGCATGTGCTAGCATCTGGTGTGACCCCGTCACACCCGGCCTTAGCCCATCTCAATCTGCAAATCATTGTGCCTTGGGATATCTAGTAAACACCTGTTACACAATGCTCTCAGTATCTTAACAGAAGTACTCCTGGGCTTCAAATTCAAGAATGGTTCCTTTTTAGGTTGTGGAGTATGTTCATTTACTGTTCACCATTTGAGGTAGGATTTCGCTCTGTATTAATACAGATCCAATGTAGAGTATCATCATTGAGAGAACCTTTTTCTGTCATAGCAAAATCATATTTAGCAAGGTAAAACATGGAAAATAGTAATTTCTCATCATTGATCATATAAGTCATTTTATATTTTTGAATGATCACTCCTACGTCATTGACACCGGAAACTTCATGTAATTCACGGGAAGGTTGGCAGGATGACGAGTGAGCAGTGAGTCCCGTGGGACTCTGGGTTAACCACTAACAACCAGAGGCTTTCCAATGCCAACCATGCAGGGCTTAAAACAGCCACTTCACCAGCACAATGATGGACATATGGTGCCAGACGGGAGTGCCTCACTAGCTGGGCAGCCACCAATATTCATTGTTCACACATATGAAAGGCAAAAGGGAATGGACAGCTCCAAGAAAATCTATTATGGAGTGGTATTAAAGAAAACACACTTGGAAAATATTCAAGGACAAGCGAAAAACATTCCCTTTTTCCATCCTCTTTCTGTCTTCGTCAGCCTCCTTTTCCTTTATCTCTCTATCCAAAAACAGCTGGGAACACAGTGGAGTGAAAGAAAAAAAAAGGGAGAGAAAGTGAAGCCATGTCTCAGTAAGAGCTCCGCTCAAGTTCATAATCAGCCAAATCAAGTTTATACTTACTGACGGGCTGTTCCACTGAAAGCTGTGCTCCCTGCCAGGGGTGTGTGGGTGAGTTTGAGCCAGCGCGACAATAAAAACCATTGTTGCGTTTGTTTAGACAGCCCGTCCAAATCCGACCCTCCCCTTTGGATCGAATGCCCAGGTTTGTCGTCCCAATAATGGCACCTAATTTGTACGGAAGTCGAGAGAAATCAGCGTAAAGCAAAATCTGAAAAACGGCCACCTTATTTCCCCATGCTTGCCTCCTGTTGTCATATATTAAAGGTTTTTATCCTTGGACATTGAGACTGGTGGTGATTTAAGTGTTGCTGAAACAGAGTGACACTGAAGAGCTGTTGTTTGCCAGGGAAGTGTCTGAGCTGTTTTAACGGGTTTGCTGTCCTTATGTTGTACATATCGAGGGGAAAGAGATGCAATTAGAAAAGGTGAGAATGAAACAGAGTAGAATATCCAATCACAGATTAAAACATACCTGGTTGAACTCACACTCACTCCTCTTGCACCCACATCCTTCCCTTTTTTTGTCTAATCAGCTCACTGAATCCCATTTTCCCTCTCTCTGTCATCCATCCACATGCCCATGCCAGCTGTAAGGAACTGACAGGGTAGCAAGTGGAGTGGGATTTTCCCAGAAACACTAGCCTCTCTGAGGACAAGGTGAGATTGGCGGGCAGAATGACTATCTGTCTAGCTGTCCGTCTGGGTCAGTCTCGCCGTCAGTCCTGCGCCACTTGGCTTCAAACCCCCGCTGCAAACTCATATTCATCATCAAGATATATGAGATGACTCTCCATAGTAGGCTGAAAGAAGAAGATGAATAGGATGAGGATAAAAATGACTCTGCCACAAAAAAAGAAACTTTCCGTTTGTCTTCCAGCCCATTTCTCTCACATATTCCTTTTTTCCCATCCTATAAACAATGGCACTGAGTCATTGCTGGTTGTGACCCTTCCTTGCCAGTCCAAGTGTTTAAGTCCTTGGGATCAACAAGGTGGGTAAAAGTACCACCTATTAGACTATTTTCTATTTTAGTCAATTCACATGTCACAGAATTTCCCTTCAATTAGTCACATTTATATGACAGCTCTGGAGTCATTTTTGTGTGCAAGTAACTGGTTTTGATGTGTTTCTCTGAGAGGCGCAGTGCACAACTAGAACAGCCGTCAAAAAAGAATTGATAAATGACTAAAACATGGGAATTGCTCAAAATTGGTACATCCAAACAGAGTAAACGGAGCGTCAGTCCCAAAACGTCTGGTATCCAATCTAGCTTTGTAGTCATGAGGAGCACATGGCAACAAAGGTGTTGATGGACATATTAAAGCACTCAATCATTCAAATTAATTTGGCATTTGTAATAAGAAGAGAAGATGACTTAGCTCTTCTGCCTTTCTCTACTGCACACACCTGCTCTCAGGGTTTAGGTTGACAGATTCTTTACAGCAACATTTTCTAAATGCCTCTGTACTCATAAAACATAAAAAGTTTGGATAAATTCCTCCAACTCAACAAATTTGGGAGTTCCTTACTAAAACAGAAAGTGTTAAACTTTGGAGAGTCTGAATCTTTGATGGAGCTGCGGATACAGAACATACTATATAAAAAGAACATACATGCTTCTCTGTTTTTAATTTTTTTTATATATATTTTCTTTATTTCTAGATATGAGCAGCAGAGAAGATCCAGGCGTATCTCTGTTTGCTCACTTTTTTAGTCTTCTTCTTTCACAAGCCTCTTCTACTTCACGTGTTTTGTACACTCACTTTTTTTTTTGCTTTAATCCCTGCTACAAACAGGTTTGATTAGTTGTTTGGTTAACCTTCATTTTGACATACATTGGGCTGCAGCCTTTTCCACCAATCCAACACCCTGGACCGGCTTTTCTCATACTCTTTTTCATACTGTGTAGGCATGTTTGGTTATAATTTCGTTTCACAAATAACAGTATGGCCTTGAGCACAGACATGACAAATTGAAGATCATCTGGGATTTGAACTTGGGACGAACCCTAAAAAAGAATAAACTTACAGGGCTGAAACAAGAGGATTAGTTCTTATATTCAGGTGCAGGATTGTATTTTAGATTTGTAAAAAAAATAAAATAAAAAAAGTTTAGTTGACAATAACAGAATAGAGAAATGAGTGATTTAAAATATACAAATCTGGTTTAACAATACAAGTTTCAGGGAAGGTAACATCTGCAATTTCTTTACTCACATGCTGGTTATAAGAGAGAGTATAGCAGAATATTCACTGACCTCATTGAAGCACAATTGTTCCACAGTTTTCTCACATCCCAACAAAACAAACAGTGCTTGTGAGTCACTTTAGGCTGTCATGACCCATCCTCACTGATCCCACTGTTAAAATCCCTGAGCTCAGCAACTTGATAGACCAGACTACGTCAACAAATATTCTCCTGTTTCCATCAAATCTGGGATGAAGAGCAGTTTTCCTTCACCTTTCTGGTGTAAAGCAGCCCAAACAACGTCAGCGGAATCTACATCAGTTCTCCAAACCTTTAAAGTAGGATGATGAGTTAAACGTTTCAAGGCCTTTTTGAGGCTCTGAAGTTATATCACAAATATTCCAGGAAGCTTCCAACTGTTGTCAATTGTGGGTTACTGTGCCACAGGGAATTTGCTTGAATTTGCTGACTTGTAAGCAAGTCATCACCAGACAAACACATTGATATTGGACAATCTGTTCAACAGCAAGATTGAAATTCAACGTTAATCTTGTGGTAATCATCCAATATGGGTGCAATTCCTGGGCACACTGTGATGTTTGGTCTCCGAATTAACTGAGATACGTTTACACAGCTGTTACAGCCCAGTCACTACTCACTATTCCGGGCAACTGAGTCAGTTTTGCCAGATGGGATTGACAAAATGAAGCCCAGAACCCATCCAATTGTCATCAAAGTAGTGACAATAGAAAGAGTTTATACTGTAGTCTCCAGTAAACAATAAGTTTTCACTCATGCAGATGTTACGAGTGTTTTATCACAGAATGGCAGAATGACAATTGGGACAGGAAAAAAGTTTTAACCTCTAAATAATACAATAAACTAAAATAAAGAGTTGGTTGTGTAAATAGTGCATTGACAACACAGTACAATAAATAGATGCAATAAAAAAATCAATTAAAGTTGAACGTCTTTGGCTGATGCAAGGCATCAGTGTTAGCTTTGAGACACTTCTGTATCGTTAAAGGACCAGTGAGTAGGATTTAGTGACATCTAGTGGTGAGGCTGCAGAAAAAAAACTGAATACCCCTCCCCCTCCCCTTTCAAATGAGTAGCAGAACCTACGGTGGCAATGAAAGTGGCAAAAAATGTGAAAGGCCCTCTCTAGAGTCAGTGTTTGGTGTCATGGTGTTGCAACATGGCGGGCTCTGTGGAAGAGGATACGCATACTCATGTAGATATAAAGGGCTCATTCTAAGGTAACAAAAACAGATTCTTATTTTCATATTTTATATTATTCACTATTTAAAACATACTTGTGAATATTATATTACACTTATGTCAAGTCCATTCCACTAGATGCCACTGATTTCTACACACTGGACCTTTAAGTACCAAGTCGGACATATTGGCACTTTCAATAAAATTGGATTTTCCCAGTTGTAATTGCAACTTGGACACTAATCTACTTGGAAGAAAGGTATATTCCCTCGTACTGGAATATACAATAGTTGAACTTTTTGTCTGTGGAAACCACCCAAATTGTAGAGAAGTACCTTAAATTACTGCGACCTGCCCCAGGGAAATTTTAATCGCCGAAATAAAAAGAAGGTATTGTAAATAGTGTTGAAAACACCAGTGGATGGAAAACGGCTCAATCTGGCAACACAGGCCACTGAGACACATCACTGTATAGTTTACATTACAGCTCTGTACATAAATAGGCAATTTCTCATTACACACAAAAAAGAAAGCTTTATTATCAAGGAAATAAATATGTTTTGAATATCTAAAGAGGCAAGGTAACAGCCCAGGTGAACTTGTGAATTTTTTAAACTGTAGGACACCTTTTTGACCAAATGATGTATGGGAAATTTCTCCATTTTCCCTGACCGCTTTCTTGACAAACAGACTCATTGAATTGTCTTGACCCGGGAACCGCAGTGGAAAATGTACCATAGGTCTCATTTTGTTCTGGTGCCGCTCGGTCCGATGCGGGAGCACACACAATGACAGCCCAAAGAGGTCTCATTTTAAATTGCAACAGTGACCTCAAAGTTATGGCTATGGGATGTGGGTACGAGCTAATACCCACCATACTTACTATACCCCTGATGGAAAAGTGGCATAGAGAGAGGGAGACGGGGTGACTGTGACGTTTGATTTGTTCTGCCATGCTGATACCCCCGCAATCTCATGGTTTACTAAATTACAGCCTTGTGCTCTCTCTCTCTCTGCTTCATTATCCTTTGCCCACAAACGCACACGCATATTTCGTTTTTCGTTCACACACACTGAGTGATGTAAGAGTTTAGTGACAGAGGAAGAAAGAGTACTGTGGATTTGGGAAAATGTGTAGCTAATACATTCTTTTCAACACCTAAAAAAGAACAAAATACTTACGAGTGACTTTTAGGACATGCCATATTTATTTTGAGCTTGGAAGTCTGATGAAACAACTCAATCAGTATAAATACTTGAAAGCTGCTGTATATTCTAATGCATTTTTGGTCATGTCTGTGTGTAACCGAGCTTTGGTAATAACATAGCTCACCAGCCAAGCTGCCCAATGACAGCCATTGAGACCAGCCACCAAGTAGGCTCCTGCAAACACTCACAACCATGAACACACACAAACACACACCAGCACTCAGGGATGTAACATGCTCCTGTAGCAAAGGTACACTCTGCTCCTGTGGCGACTTCACAAATAGACTTGTTTTCTTCAAAATATGACATGTGGAAAATATGACATTAAGCCAAGCAACACTCACCACCCTCGGCCCTTTCAACCACACACCCACCCACCTGCCCACTCATGAAATGAGAGGTTTATGGCAGAAGATAGAGGCAATTTAGCAGGGGCGAGGCTGAGGCGTACACTCTTTGAAGGAGGATTTCTTTTGGTGTGTTTACAGACGAAGCCAATAAACACCTTACAGTTCCTCGCCACAAAAGGAGTTAGTGGAGAACACTGCACATTTTAAAGCATCCTGTCTGTACTGTGATGAGTCATGACACATTTATAAAGAAGAACCTTTGAAGAACCTTTGAGGCACCTTGTGCGAGGCACCTTTGAAGGATTTTTTTAAGTGCTTTCCCTCCTTAGAGTGGACAGGACACTGCGTTCTGTTCCAGGACTATTAGAAGAGCAGAGAGTTTCCATCAGCAGTCACACGTCAAGATGCTTTTTATGAGGGCACTGGCTGTGGATTGGTCATCGCTGTTATTTCAAGGATATTGGGTGCCGTTGTGAGGCATTGGAAAGCATGATTAGTGTGTGTGCATGTGTGTATGGCCTCTTTGGCCAACACAGCATCTTTCCAACAGAAGCCTTTCCTATTATCATGTTTTTTTAAACTAGTAATCTGCTTTTTTTCTTGTGTGGCAACACCTCCTTTAAGTAGGGATTTTGTGCTACACAGTAGAGTTGATGAAATTAAAATTTATTGCATAAATTGGAGGTGCTATAATGAACTGGGTTTAGATTAGAAGTGTGTGAGGTTTTCTTCTATTTTCTAGTAAATAAAAGGAGCAGCAAGGGTGCTGGGCCTCATGCAAGAACTGCTGAACAGATTTGTTTTTAAGTGGCACATACAACTGATTTAACAGAACTCATTGCAAAACGATTATTTAGAGTTTTCTTTTATGTACGAAAGAAATTTGCGAGTGGCCTTTGTTTTAAAATTTTCTTGGAAAAACTATTTTTGCAACACAATTACTAGAATTTAGGAGTTGCTGGAAAATTATTACATTTCAACATCTGCCTTGGGATCTTTATAGAAGGCTCTGTCCAAGTGAGATGAACATCCTCTATTAAAACACCAGACGGTGTAACATCACCTATGATGGAATGTGTTCTGTCGCCCATCTCTGTGTCTGTCACGTCCTCTTGTCATGAAACACTCTGTTTTTTGGCATCCAAATTCATGTCACACCGTTTCCTCTTTCTTTCTGTCACAGTACAGTGCTGCTCTGATGACATGATGCTGTAATATTTCCTTCCTTATTTTTTGTGTCCCCTAAAATCACTACTGACACTGCTGAATGTATTATGACTACATCTTCTGATATCGAACTGCAGGGTTTTTTGCACTTGTTATAGTAAGAGATAAGGATAAAAATTAATTCACTGTATATTGAAACACTGTCTATTAGAACATCAAAAAAAGAAAAACGGAAGCTGACTTGAGAGAATAACAGCCATTAATTTCATTGTGTATTGCTGGATCCTGATTCATACCATCACATTAAAAATAAAACTACTTGAAAGGAAAAATGGTGTGCTACTGTAGAGCTGGCAGAGACGACACCGAGCTGCCGAGACACCTACTTACTGTGAAAGGAGAGCAAGTTAGACTAGAAATGAACTGACTAATAGAGGCGGAGTGATTGTAAAGATGGGAATGGCAGGATGAAGATAAGGCAGTTAGGAAAAACAGAAACCATCTGTCTCATTATGACATACTTCACTTTCTTTTTATCGTAAAGGCTTAGCTAGTGCCCAAAATGTGTGACAACATGCTAGTTTATAGCTACATAACGTGAAGGCCTGTGCACATGGTCGTACATTCACACGCTCATATATCAGCCCAATTACTCTCTGTGGAAATGGTGCACAGTTCTGGATCAGAACTGACTTCAGATGCCAATTCCTCTCAAGTGAATCCCTGTTAAACTGGGCCGAGCCTAAACCTGATCCAAAACCAGCGGGGTCACGGAGGTAAAATGAGATCAACTTGTAAGAGCAAGGACTGGGTTAACATGCTGTTTCAGCTCTAAATGGTATCAAACTCATGTCTATTAATGCACAGATATGACGTATGAGCATATGTTGCTGTTTAAGTATGTTGCGTTTTACTACAGGCTTGCTGCGCTTTTGCTCCATCCTCAAGAGCATTGTTGGTCAAAAATAATTTTTTTCCCTTGTCAGGGGTCAAAAGGGTAGATACATGAGCAGAGCGTGAAGCCAGCCTCCTACAATAACAACCCCTGTATTAAACATGACGATATGGACACACATTCACACAGTTTATTTGACCTTAAAACACACTTGTCAACATTTAGTTTGCACTCCTGCTCCTTCCTTTCTATTCCTTGCGCAAACAGCAAGGCATAGACCAACGCAACCCAGCTTCACAGGAGCCGGTAGAATGGTTGTAGAAGAGGAGAAGGACAAGAAAACAAATAAATAGAAGGAGAGAGGCCATGACTCTTGACAAAATGTCCACCAGATGTTGCGGGTCTTCTTCCAACTTCATGTCTGATGGCTTCATCTGTTAGCATGCTTCCAATGGGGGGAAAGGGTTAGGAGTGCTTCCACAGTATGTTTGACCAAAATGAGTTTGGCATGTTCAGGCAGGTAATGCCATTTGAATTTAAGGAGGCATTAAAGAAGAGATAAATGCTCATCACATTCAACTGATTTTTTTTAAGAAATATAATAGTTTATTTTGATTTGCCTTGTTGCCAAGATGTCTAATTGCAGGATGACAGATGACAAAACTCTTTCCAATAAATGAGCTACTTGTGAGTTCATGTGATTTCTGTTTATAAGTCCAGGTTCACTTGTATTAAAGCGGTGTGAACCTAAACAAACCCAATAATTTAAAACAAGACTAAAGAGTCTACAGTCATGCTGGCAGCTCTGTGAGGCTGTAATTAAGCACAGCTTTGCTTAAGCTAAAGGCTAGTGTTAGCATAGCAACATGCTCACAAATACTGATGCAGATGTTTAGCAGGTGTAATTTTTATCTTGTTCACCTTCGTAGTGTAGCGTGTTAGCTTTAAAATAATGGATAAGTGAAGGGATTACCTAAGTTATAGCAATGCATCCTGAGGGGAATGTGAATATGTACCAAATTGCACGGCAGTCCATCCAATAGTTGTTGAGACATTTCACCCAAAACCACAAATGTGAACTGCGTGGTAGTACAAAGGTCTGGGGATCACCAAAGCAATTAGGAAGAATCCTCTGGTGACAATGAATGTCTACAAATTTTAATGGTTATCCATTGAATAGTTATTGTGATATTTTAGTGGTGGGCTGACATTGCCGTCCCTAGAGCCACACTGCCAACAGACTGTAGCTAAAAATAAACATATGCTATTCTTCAGATCAAAAACAACAAATTGTAGCTGTAACCTCACCCTTAGTGGACGTTGTTGCATATCCACATGAATACATACTACTAAGTTCATACCATTAGATACAGTATAAACTTAATGCAGACAGTATGTGCATGGCTATTATTTAGTAATAAAGCTTCAGTGTAGGTCCATAAAGGGACTCTCGCTGCTCCATGGTAAACTGGTTTAGCACCCAATCACACACTCCAAAGTGGACTATAGGCCCAGAGGGTGGCTGAGAATGTTTGTGTGTGTGTTTGCGTGTCAGGGACCACAAGCTAACAGGAGGATCAGGACCTCAATCATGTGAGCTGGCTTTCACGGCTCAGCTCATGGTATTATACACCTTGGGGAAATATGAAGGATTTCATTTCAAGGTAACAGTAAGTAACCAAGAGAGGAAGTTATATGAGTCTTACAGAAACTCAGTAACATGCTTTCAATTTAAAGGCCATCCATTTGAAGCACAGCATGCAGCACAGGGTGTGGCTCAAGCAAAGTAGGGAAATCATAAAAAAAAAAAACCCTGAGAATTCATAAGGTGACAAAGCTCACAGGGTGACCTTATGTGACGCGAAGGTTTAAGGAGAGCTTTCCGGTTTGAATTGGACTTTGATCCTGTCGTCTTATCCAGCCCTTCCTCTCCCTCCACCTCTACCTCATAGGCACCTCATCATCTAGCCGCTTGTTATAGCAAAGCTTCAATAGGCTTTTGGTAGCTGGACATATGTAAGACGTTGCAGCTGAGGTGGTTCAGGTCAGAAAACACACTTCTTACTCTCTTGACTTCCCATCCTGTGCACCTTTAGATCGGAGAGAAGATGATTTTTCAAGGAGAGCGTTCTGCAAAGCGTATCAACATTTCTTTTCTTGACCTTCCAGAGGACACCGTATCCTCTGCTTTTCTCTGCTGTTTTTCCACCTTTCACCCTCTGGTATTTTCCTATATTTCCCATCTCCATAATTTTCTCATCCACAGGCTCCTCTCCTTTTCCCCTCTCTCATGGGGCCTCATCTTCTCTACTGTATCAGCCATTCATTATATTCTGTGCTCCTCGGTTAATGCTGCCTTCACTGAATTTGCTTAATGATCATAGGATGCATCTCTTTGCTAAGCATCTCGGATGTACTCGCTGCAGAAGGCTCCTTTTTTTAGCTTATCCTTATTGAACTACTTATGTAGCTCTCCATCCTCCAGAGACCGGAAAAAATCAAGTTGTTCTCTCTTATCATTGGAAGTGACAAGGAATATTTTGGGAGTGTTGATGCAGGACACATGAAGGATGAACTCCCAAACATTTATCACTGCACTGTCCATAAAAAAGGCTCAGTGTTGCTCAAGGGAGAGACAACATAGTTTCGAAACAGGGGCAATTAGAAGTGATAAAGCATTTGGCGGACCAAGAGGTTTCCCGTAATTAAAATTAGGCATTGGCACTCGCTGTGGCTAGTATCAAAACTCATGTGAACGCTGTTATTGGCAACGCATTGTTCACCACAGATTGGAGCTCGGAAACTCGATCATCCGTTGGACGGTGAAACAACATTTAAGCAGAGAGAAAGGTAGTCAGTGAAGCGGATAATATCCATCTCTTGGACACACACTGAGTCTCCAGTGGACATGAGCGCATGTATATGTGTTCACACCAGTACATACAATTATGTTCTTTTCTATTCATTTCTATGGAATTAAGGCCATACCCACCCATTTCTTCTCTTATTTTATTAGTAAGACAATCTTAATTGTCTGAGGTTACCTTGACATCCCTTGCTCTGCTTGCTTATGCCTTAGGGGATAACCACAGAGTCTTGTTTTCCTTCTCAGTTTGACCCTCAACTCTCTGCCAGTTTCTTGCATAAAGCTCTTTCAAATATCTAAGGGTTTATTTGGGGATCATAAAAGGTATGAAGGGATTGATTACGCGTGGCGGTGATTATCAAGCATGTACCAAATGTTCCAGGAGTGAGGCGGTTTCCCTTCCAACTAAGTGTATGATTTCTCAAATTAGTGCACTTTTTTTTTTTTTTAAACTGTGTTGTGCTCTTTAGTTACAATTTACACTGCAAGAATTTGTCAAGTTATAATGCTTAATGTTTTCATCACTTCAGACTTAATTTTTAAAATGATTTATCATCACATTTTTTTTTCCACAAATAGCAATTCAATGCTTTTGCTTCCTGTAATTGCTTCTCTGTATATTCATTTTAACTGTTATTGGCTAAGTCTGCCTCTCTCATGCAGGATTCATACTCACAAGGTTTTTAACCTCACGCTCCAGATGGTTTGTTACACAGAACCATCTGAGAAGTTGTTGTTGGAAACTGTATGGAAAAGGGCAGGCACCTTCAAAAAATACTTGGCGGGTGATTGGAAGAACCATCTATCATCATTTATCACGTCATACCTTGCGAGGCAGCTGGATTCGTGAGATCACAAGATCATTTTGAGAATCCTCATAGGACACTGATTGGTCTGAACCACTAGTTAGCCTCAGTTTAGCCAACTTATTTAGAAGAGAAGACAAAGGCGAGTATTCCAATGAAAGTCGCCCACAGGGCGCACATGCTGAAAAAAGTTTTTTGGCCCTTACATCATGTGTATCAGAGACTTCCTCTAGCTTCCTGTTGTCTCCCCACATACCTATGGATTAAATTCTGATAATACAGCAAGTCATTGTGACTTATTTATGACACAAAAAATATATTTGTTGTTTTACAGCTGAAAATTTGAAATGATTGTGTATGGGAAAAAAACTTTTTGGGCCAATGTGCATCATGTGATTCTGCAGTACCAATTGTGACCACTAGGACAAAATCATCTCAAAGCCCCATGCTGTTCCTGCTGTCCTGACTGTACTCACTTTAAATTTTCAGGCTTATTTACAAACTTTCTTATCATCTGTGTTTCTTGCTCTGTTGGATTCTGTTGTAGTGATGTCGTCATGCTCCTACATCTCAGAAATTCATTTAGCACTGTGTGTACACGGTTATCATAAACAGTGAGAATAATGGCCAAAGCTACAAAACTTAGACCCAAGCTGCAATAAAGAGGAACGATCCTTTAAAGCTCAAATCCTGTCTCTATGTGCGTCTCGGCTGATCAGCCAGCGCCAGCCCTCTGTACCCTGGACAAGTGTTGCTAACGAAAGAGACGCCAGGGGAGGAAAAAGTTATTACAGGTTTTAAGACTCAGTGTTCAGTATCACCAGGCAGTTCACCCAAAGCAATTAGCTTCTTCTCTCTGCTAACAGGGTGTTTCTGGCCTGGCCTACAGCAGTTTGGCTCCGAGCACACTGGGTGAAAAGACACACAGGAGAGTCAGGGTGGGGTGGATACACGTGGGTGGGGGGTGTTAAATACAGTTGTGTAGCCACAAAGTATGTGTGTGTGCGTGTGTTGTAATTGCAAAAAGCAGCCCAGAACTAGGGGAGAGATAGAGCCAAAGAGGATTGTGGGGGATTTGTCTTCATTTCCACTCATTTTTCACTTGAGAGAGGATTTAGGGGAAAGGTTGAAAGAGTTTTGCGGGGTGCAGGGTCAGTTTAAAGTCTCTTTTTTTTGGCTTTGTGGTTTGCACGGTTCCACGATGGTGCAACCGGGGCTCGAATGTGGTTAGAAAATCATGTTTGCTCCACTGTAACAAATGGAGAGAAATGATAACCAAACTAATATTATCTTGAAACCCAGACCACAGGGGGTTATTTTATACCTCCCAACGCATCAGACACTATAATTAAGAGCAACTGGTGAGCAACATGGTCAGATATTGTTACCTAAACCCTAACCACAGCATTTGAGGTGCTATGGTGCCATGTGTCTGAAGGGTGATAAGACATGTATAAACATAATTTACAATTTTATTTGGGTTTTAAGTTTTTTAAATCTGGGAATGCCTTTAATGTTAGAAGCTCTATTACTTTACTATTACTTTATTACTCTAATTTACTGAAAGCGGAAGGAAGAAAAAGAGCAAAAAGGAGAGATGGCGAACAGAGAGATGGGGGAGAATGTAGAGGAAAAGGAAGAAGCCGCGTAGCTGTTAGGGTTCATGGTTAGGGTCAGCAGGTTGAACAGTAATCAGCTTTTAATGTGAACACATCACCGCAGCTGACTGAGTGGAGCTTTACATGCACACAGACATACATACAGTAAAGACACACAATTGGTACACAATTGCTCGAGTGCTTACCATAATCAGCATCCCGCCACAATCACCAATCACTATCAATGGCCTTTGCAATCACTGCGGCAGCGTTCCAGCCAGTCATATGATGGATGAGCGGTGATGTCATCAGGATGTTATCATCTGGTTGGCTAATGACGGGAAGTTTGCAGAGCGGAGGTCACGGCCTTCAGGAGTTAGTCTGTGCCTTGAACACTCCATTGACGCACTTGACTCATTGGTTGAGGTGATCTTAAGTGGATGGAGCCAAAGAATGAGTTTGTTGTCAGATGCCTTTTTTATTTCATCATTGTATCTTATATTTATATTAATGTTGTACTGGGAAATACAAAGGCCCCAACTGGCCTGTTATACTGTGGCTGGTGGCCATTACAACAACTCTGTCTCTCTCACACACACACACACACACACATGCCTCCCAGTAACTTTCTAGGTAAAGTCATTTCTGCAGCACTCATTTGTTTGTTTGTTTTTTCATCTGACCATGATCTGCTCCTCTCATTGCAGTTATGGGTTTGGCTGCAGTAATAATTATGAAAACAGTACTACTGTTACATGTACTCATGTAACAGTACTCATGATGTTACATTTCACACAAATTTACAAATGAATTTGGTCATAATTTACATTTTTTGTCACATACAGTCCAATGAACACATGAATACCTGTGAATGTCTGGCTGGTTAAATACCTCAGATTCATATGAATGCATAAACAATAAGTAAAGGATTTATTGAATGGTTCAAATATAAAATGTAACTATGTTTTCTTTTATATGAAAATGTCTTCATGTATGTCTTTTGTCGATGTTGCACAGGACTACAATGGGGGATGGGTATATGAGAAGACTGATGGAGGCTGAGATGAAAGAAATGGAGGAAAACTTGAGGACATCCGCCAAGATCATGGTCCTAAAGGAGAGGGAGTCCTGGAAAAGAGACCCACAGCAGCTTCTGGCTGAGAAGATCACACTGCAGAGGCAGCTGTCAGTCACTGAGGCAGCCAACAGGACGTTGCAAAGCGTCCTCAACAGGGCAGAGGAGACGATTGGTAAATTAGAGCAAGAGATCAGCTCTCTTAATCACCAATTCTCAGCAACAGAAGGCAGAAGAAGAGATGCAAAAGAGAGACCAACTCTCATCTTTCTTCAACAGAGCCTTCATGCTCAGAAAGAGAGCACAGAGAGGATGGGAGCCTCGGCTGGCAGTAAAAGGGTCAGCAAGCTGGAAGCTCTCCTTGTTGACAAGGACAGTGAGATCAGCAGGGTCACAGAAGAAAGAAGAGCTCATATCAGTGCTCACATTAACACCTTGGCCCTGCTGAATGAGACGCAGTCAGCTCTTAAACAGAGTAAACTTAGGTGTGACACTCTCAAGAAAAAGCTGTATGAAAGAGAGGAGAGCTATCGGGAGCAACGGAAATGTCCAGAAAGGAGCTCTGTGCCCTCAGTGGGAGTTGGGAGAGAAGGGCACAGCAGTGGGAGAAGAAGCAGCGAGAGCTGGAAGAGTCGCTGCTGGCAAAAGAGAAGACGTGGATCCAAGAGGAGGCAGAGAGGAAAGAAGAGATCCAACGTCTTACACAGGAGAACAACCAGCTTCAGGTACGCTGACTCAGCTCATCCTTTCATTCTAATAACTTATTTCAGACAACTTGAGAGCTTTTGAAGATGTGATAGATTGATATATATATATATATATATATATATATATATATGTGGGTGTGTGTGTGTGTAGTAATTCTACTAGCCTATTGAATTAAATGGAAATAGCTATTTTATACATGATAACTGTGTTTCGATATATTGAATTTTTATATTATATTGTATTGTTATTGTTTTGTCTTGTTGTATTGTTCCAACTAATTTAAGTTGGCAGTTAACGTGAAAGGAGTAAAGCCACTGAAGATCAGCCGACTCACATGTTGTTAATGTGTTCATTCAGAATAAATTCTTTTTTTTAAAATTATGTCACCCCTCGAGCCTCCACACTCAGAGAGAGGAAACAGAGAGGAAGAGAGCCTCTGTTGAGGAAGAGTCCAGCAAGTTGAAGAGCGTGAAAGAGAGCTGGCAGAAAAAAAAAGTCTGTCAGCATGAAGAGCTTCTCAGGGTCAAAGACGGAAAAATCCACAGGGTCAATGAAAAAAAGACGAGCACGCACCATCGCTCACAGTGACACCTCGGCCCTGCTTAATGAGACAGAGTCAACAGGCCTCTGAGACTTTAGAGGAACAACTCAGAAAGCAGCTGGCTAACAAGCAGGCAGAGAGAGAAGAGCAGACAGTAAGTCCAGAAAGGAGCTCTCTACACTGTGTGAGAGTCCGGAGAGGAGGTCACAGCAGTGGGAGAAAGAAGAGAGAAAGCTGGAGGAGACGCTGAGGACCAAAGACAACATCTGGATCCATGAGGAGGTGCAGAGGAATGAGGAGATCCAGCGCCTCACAGAAGAAAACTTCCAGCTTCAGGTTTACTGATTTCAGAGCTTTGGAATTGAACTCAAAATGTGCTACCTTCCTCTTTTCAGGAGCTCCTGATGAAAAACGAGAAGAAGAAAAAAAGCTTTTGGAGCTGGAGTCGCAAGAAATAACAGTGACAGCTCCCTCGTTCCCCAAAGTCCTCCCCCAACTCACCCACCCCCCGTAGCCTTCCTACCCCCTACACTCACCCTCACTCTTACCCTTACCTCCCTATATTTCTTTTTCGCTCCATGTATTTGTGGTAACAGGTCATTAAAATTCAGTGACCGTGACAGTTATGAAGTTCAGTTTTTTTAATTCCACAGTGTTTTAAGCCGTGACTTTTCTCTCTCTCTCACGATCTGTCACACATCAAGCAAAGTAAGCAGCTGCTCAGGGCCTCCAAATGAATGAGAGCCCCAAAAGTCCCCTGTAAATGGTATGCGACTATGTATGACTATTAGATTGCTACTGCATCAATGTGTACGCAGCTTTTTCACAAGAAAGTTGCTGTTCAGTCACTGTTTAAACTAGATGTCTTTGTTAAATCCGTGCTACTTGTCAGCTACAAGACAACAAAACTCTTTAAGTGTGAAAATTAGCATGAAAAAGACTGAAGGCGGATAGAGTTTTGTGTTTCGTAGACTGAAACCCTTCTATGGAAATCAAAACAAAGCCTGGAATCACCTGCGCTGCACACACAATACACAGACTATAGCTGTGGCATGTACGGTCTAGACCTGCTCTATGTGAAAAGTGCCCTGAGATCATTTTGAGAATGACTTGAATTGAATAACAGAAGAGTAAAATGGTACAAGAATGGACATAGATCAATGAAAAAAAGGTTGAGCTTGTCTCCAGCTATAAATACCTTGAAGTATTTATTGATGGCAAACTGCTAAGCTAACACAGATGCGGTCTACAGCGAGCCAAGGCTCAACATCTATTTAATAGCATAAACAGAACGCTTTTAATGTGACTGAACTCTAATTTCTAGATCTTCTGATTTTTTTTTTATTTTTATTTGAATGTTTTCACTGACCTGTTGGCGACCCATTAAACTGTTATCTAAAACTACTAGGATGGAGCAACTTGGGTTTTCTGAATTCATGATAAATGCATCTGTAAGAGACGACTAAGAGAAATAGAGTTTTTTGTTTTTTTTAAAACTGTATCCAGCTGTATCTGTATCCAATTTTATCCACTGTATCCATATTCCAGTAGAACCCCAGAATAAAAATAGAGACTTGGAAATGTAAATGTTACATCCTCTTTAAGGCTTTCAATCATGAGTCTGTAGAGTTTCTCATTCATTCCAACAGAAAAACTGATGATTCAAGCGGGGGTTAAATTTCAGGAGCATTCCTAGTAAGCACAAATGTGGATCAGCATGTGAAGGGGACTGTACATAAACCATGTTCTACCATAAAAACAACTATTCACTGATCACAAAGCAATGACCAAAGTCCAGTAAGGGAACTGAGTCAATAATATCAAATGACAGACACACACACACATACACACAAATAGAGGGTCATTAATCAACGTCAGTCCTCCCTCCTCTCCTCCCTTCATCTGTCCATCCTTCTGTTCTCATCCATCTTACCCTGCCACTCATCTGTCCGTTACTTTCACACTCTGTCCTTCAGTCTCTGTATTATTTATCCACCTGTCAATCAATCTGTGTGTGTGCACTCTTGAGTGAAGGTCACAATGCGCACCTGACGGTCTACGCAGATACGTCATTTTCATCATTTTAGTAGTAGAGTGGTATCACGAGTGCATACGTCATCGTCACCCTGTTTTTTTTTTTGTTTTTTAATAATCTCACTGCAGGTTGAAGTCTAATCCTTCATATAAAGATGCCTTCCCTCTGTTGAACATCTAAGAGTAGTGTAGCAGGTCTTCATGCGTGAAAGAGTGACAGCTGCAATGGCTGCCGGCACGTAGCGCCACATAATAAGAGGCCGTCACAGCGAGAAGGAGACAGTAGGAAAGCAGTTTTGATTAATGGCTCCTGTTTGATCTGACGCGTTATAAAGCCACTTGTTGTTGCTGTTGTAAATATTTTTATTCAGGAGAAAGTCAGCGAGTAAGACAACCTGTCATTTTGTCTGACAGGCTCCCCAGCTGAGGTCACTTCAACCTGCGCACTGCACTGACCATCTGTCTCCCCTGCCTGGATGATTAACAGAGTGGAGGTCAGACTTGTGTTTGGTTACTATGAAGGTTTTATGTAAGAAGTGGTCCTACACAGTAGACATAAGGACTCCTTCACCACTTACAGGCCATTCAGACCGACACTGTGATGTGGGTCACACCTGCGTTGGTGGTCTATGAGGATAATGATTGTGTTTATGTGGACTTGAGTATCCCGGTTATGAGGTTTATCCCAGTTTTGATCATATTCAACAAACACAAAGAAATCTGGTTATTTTATATCTTTGTATACATGATAAATATTAGTATTCCAGTTACTCATTACTGCATGCTATTTGCACAGGCGTCTGTTATGTTTACAACACAAACCGGCTCTTAACCTTAAATTAACTTGACTGTGGCTGTTGAACATGAGATCACTTTGGTTTATAGCTGGCTTAGCATTATTAAATGTTGTGGATTTGGTTTATTATCCACCTTATTGCCAGCAATTGGAGAAGAGAGCGACAGGATATATTACACGTCCTCCACTTTGATCACTGGCAGACTGTCACTTCCATCACACAGGATAAGGGAGCAGTGGATGTTTTGTAAAATTTCAAAGTTGTTGGATCAGAGTCACTTCTTTTGTTTTGCCCATGTAGTAATGTTTCTAATGTATTTTCCATTGTGGCCTGTCTTGCTTCACTGTACATGTTGGTAAACCAGCGTTCTGTAGTCTATAGACTTGAATAAGGCAGCATTGCGATGTCTTTGGTCATCGAAAGACAAAACTCACTTTTTTTATCACTCTAGGAGTGAGATGCTCTTGTTGCTGCCATTGTTTGTGTCTCTGTTATGTTACTGGGCTGAAGCTATGCCTGCACAGGTAGTTGGCAGCTTTCACAAACCAGGATAAGATATATAAATGCAACAGTATCATGGTTTCTTTCCAGCTAGCATAATCAGGTTTCTTAAAACTGGGATCAGGGCTTATGCAGGTTTCTGAAATCAGGATATGATGTCTACATGTGCAAACACAAAAACAGGACGCTTCAAAAACCATAACCAGCTACTCAAGTCCATGTAAATGCACTGAACGTGTCAACCAATCCTCCTTCACAGCCCTCCTCCCAGCCTGAATGTTGTGAACATGAAAAAAGACACAGAGAGACAAAGGTTGTGAGAATGGAGGAGAAGGGAAAGAAAGTGTGCGTGCATGGATTAACAAAAGACAAGGAGACATCCAGACAGAAAGTAGTGAAATGGAAGCTTTTATTTGGTAATTATTTAATGTATTCTGTGTAATTCTATGGATTATTAGTGAAGTATATGGAACTACACTCCAGACTGGAGTGTCTGCTAACAGTCAGCGTGACATGTCTGTCTCTCGCATGAAGTGGGAATAATTAAATCCTACTAGAATAAACTCATGCTGTCAAGTATGGTAATTGGTAGGAAGTCTTTTCCACTAACAGAAAGTGATTAATCAAAAGAACAAAATATGAAACTATCAACTAATCATCCACATGTGATAGTAAGACTCACCAGCTGATGCAGCTGTTAAGCATTCCTTCCACACATTTTACCACATATAAACAGTCTCTGCTTTTAATAATAATTTGTACTGATTTTTGCCCAAAAAATGAAATTACCTTGTTAGAAAGTTTTACAACTACACCTACTTCTTCGCCTTCATAGCAAAATCTATAAGCATACATATATTTTATTTATTTTTAAGATGTCTCCTCGTTCACTCAAGTTCATTCTCAGTGTATGTGCACTGGAGGCTTCAGGTTTCCACTTCAGAAGTTGCATACTGAGCCATGATTGGCTCCAAAATAGTTGTGATGTGACAAATTATACTCATAGGTACTCGCCCTAAAGTCAGATTTAAGGTGAAACTTTCCACTTTTAGTAGATGAATGTGAAAACAGCCTCATAGTGTCAAACTGTGCTCATTTACAACCACTTTCCCCATTCAAGTGATAGGACAGCTGTTTCTGAGCACAGTGCCGGACATAACAGAGGTTAGAGTCAGAGTGGACTCTCAGCACTTCCCAGCATCTGCAGGGAATCTTGGTTTCGATGTGCTAAGTAATCATGTGCACATAAACATGTGTCAGTGTCTGGATAGTTAAGTAGTTTCACTGTTTGTTTGTGGAAGACTGAACAGCTGAGAGCTCATCTTACTATTATCTGCATGGGCTGTTTTTCCTGCATCTGATTTGCTAAATTTCTGGAAAAATGGTCAACTATGACCTCTAACTTTTTTTTTTTTTTTTTTTGCTTTTAAAAATTCTGATGTAAGCTGTCAGGGGTGTCATGTCTTTCTCTTTGACAGCTCTCTGCTTTCCGGCTTTGGATCCGGACCTGCCAGTGTCTGACACACACACACACAGACAAACACACACACCTTTGCATGTGTTTTTCTCTCTTCTGTTTTCCCCTTCCTCCCCTCCCCTCAGTCAGTCTTGAAATTAAATCAAGAAGTTGCCCAGCAGTGACAGCCTGACCCACCAATGTGCCACCCCTCCCCACACAATGCCAGCTGTCAATCATGATGACTAATGAGAAGTTGATTGCATCATTGGCCCTCTAATGGTCAACTAGGGACCTGGATCTGGGGGTGATGGGAGGGTTGAGAGGCAGAAACGGTGACAGAGAGAGACTGACAAACAGAAATAGTGAGGGAGAGACAGAGAGAAAGGGAGAAAAGCGAGAGACAGACAAAGACATGGGGGAGATAGTATTTATGTTTGGGAATAAAGAGGAGTATAATGAGCAGGATAATGAGGCCGGGACATCCCAGCGCAACATGCAGACTAGAGATGAGAGATCTGGTTTCCACTCAAAACCGCTGGGGGTTTCCTGACTGAGGAAGGGAGAGAAAGGGAGGAGGGAAGGGGGGGGACTGAGGAGGGTCTGTGCATCCCAGAATTCCTTCACCCTCCTCCTCCTCTCCTCCTCACATCTCCGCTCCCTTCCTCCATTCCCTCTCTGCATGTCCTAAGTGCTCTCTGGCTGACTGTTGTTTTGACAGCTGACCTGTTTTTCAGTTAATGCTAGCAGCTATCATCAGTCTTCTTCATAAAAAAAAAAACAAGTTATTGTGAAGAATTACACGTATAGGTATTATATGAAGGTGTAATGAATGAATTAGACCTTTATCAGGATGAGTAAGAAAGAACATAAGGTGAAAAGGTTACATGATCGGGTCTTCATAGAGTTCTGTTACAGGACCTCTTAAGCATATAGTCACAAATTAAACTTCAGTAACAGTGCATTCATGTTTGTGCTTCCAGTACATCAAAAGAACCAAACTGATTTGGCAAATTAGACCAACAAAGAACTCAAAAGTGAAAGGCTTGCACTCCGGGATCATTCTTGCATGTAATGAGACAACAACACAGTCATCCTGTTGTTCTTTGCAATCTACTGTTGGCTATGGTATGATGTTTTTTTTATGTGAATGGAGACGTACTGAGGTGAAAACAGGGGAACAACATTCAAAATTGGTCTAAGTTGGAACCAAATATCAGCTATCATCACTCCCCAGTCTCTCTCTCTGTTGGTGCAAGTGTGCGCTGCTGCGGGTTAGGGAGTGATGAGGTCAGAGCCTGGAACAAAAAATTGGGCCTCATGCAAGAACCGCTTGTATGAACAGGTTCACTTTTAAGAGGCACATACGAGTGATTTTACAGAACTTGACGCATTCACCGATTTTATCGTGCTTGCTTGATTGCCATGAATGAAATTCAGGATTAGTTCTGGACAGTTGTACGAGGCTCATACAGATAGTCTGCTTTAAAGATTTAGAATGCCATAAGCCTTGGAACTATATGTGAACTATGGGGTGTTTATGCTTATTTTTACTCAGAACATCATTTTGCATCTAAAAAAACAAAAACAAACAAAAAAAAATTGTAAATTCAAAATTGATATATTTTTTGTCTTTATTTATTCCATACAGCACAAATATCCATATATGAATGGATAGAGGAGATTTTCTGGGATATATGAACCATGTTAATGAGACATTCTTTTTTCTATGATTTTATTTTTTAATGCAATGATTCTATGAGGTGGATTTACTGAACAGATCACAGATAAACACATCTTTCTAAAGGGTAGGTGCTGCTGAATTTGACATGGTGTGTAGCATTTTTTTTTATATTTAGAGGGCATGAATTATGACGCAAATTGTATCCCTCGGGTGCAAAGCGTTAATATGTGTAAATCTGGAGTTTAAATATGTTACAGAAATCAACTAATAAAAAATAAATGACTGAAATAAACTTCAATTTTATGATTTTTATGATGGTCTTTCAGCAAGTCCAGACGAACATCCTCTGTTGCAATGATAGTGTAACAACACCCACTGTATAAAATTTCCCCCGTCCATCTCTGTGACTCATATGTCATATGCTGTACTGTAATAAAAAAGGGAAGAAAAAGAGCAGTGGAGGTCCCCAGTGGGTTGCAGAAGACAAGATGAACAGCAGGATGCTATTAATGACAATGAGATAAGATTGCTCCTGTGTGAGCAATGAGTCTCAGCCCTGCCTCCTCCACCCAACTCCCACACAGGAGTTGGTACTCCTCAGGGGCGACATCATCTCCTCTGTCTTACTGTCATTATTCCTCGATCTCTCAGCCTCTCTCTCTCTCTCTCTCTCTCTCTGGCTTCCTGTCAGGTCCACGGCCGCTGCCTGATAATGTTTTTCTAATAACCTCTCAGTTTCGCCTGCTAATAGTAACGAGGGACAGACAGAACATGGAAAAAAATGGAGGGAGGAAAATCTGCTGGCCAAATGTTCATCTGTCTTGTCTTGGAGCCGTTGCTGCTGCTGTTAAAGGGGAAAATTACAAACACGATCACGATATACAGCGGTAATGAGTTTCATTTGACGTGAAATAGGGAGAAAGAGTTAACTTTAAGGTTGTTGTTGAATTTTCTTATGTAAGACTGAACTCCAGCCAAGTGATCTGTTTGGTTAAACAGGCCTTCCCACTGCGTTTTATTTGACTTTATTAAACGTTATTCATCCAGCAGAGATTCACTCTGCATGTGTGCTCTTCTGCCTTTCTTCACACTCGCACTATATCATACATTTACACCTGGGAGCAAACCAGAGCGGTCTCAGGCTTCTGCTGTTAAGTCACTGAGATCACACGGGGCTGCTCCGCTTGAACAGCTGGAATGTTGTGCACAAATTTACATTCAAAGTGCTTGTTTGAAAAGGTGTTTTTTTTCCCATTTAGATTCGATATTGATCACAGAGCTGAGGCCTCTTTGCAATACAGTACGACCAGCATAGAGCGCATTCTGAGTTGAGGATGACTCACAAATGATGGTCACACCTCAAAAGTTTGTCAAAGCCCTAAAGATATTCTGTTGTTGGTGTTCATTGTATGTTAATGCTGACAGTCAGTATACATCACAATCTGCTTTCTCCAGTGAGCTGATTTCTTAAAGATCCCCTCCAGACATGTAATAAGACATAAAAACACTCTGCTTGGAACAATAATGTCTGTCTGATATGGTTATGGCTATAAAGATATCGTCTGAATATGCTAATATGTTTGATATCACATGTTTAACAGCTGGATACAAGATGTCTCCTACTGCACTCAAGTCTATTTTGAGCGTGTATGTGCTGGAAGCTTCAAGTTTCCACATCAAACTTGTGTAAGTTTGGTAGTTGAGATGTCACAAATCGTGCTCATAGGTCCGCCCTATAAAAATCAGATTTTCAATGAATGTGACATCAGCCTTCCAGTGTCTCCATATACATCATTCTGCAGTAGGAATGAGAAGAAAAACATATTTTTGAGTGGAGGAGGACTTTAAACATCAGATAAACTAGAAACCTGGTCACTGTACTCAGGGTAGAGGATGAGAGAATGTTGATTTCCCAGCTAGATTTCTCCTTCACTGTGTTGTTGGCCATGTATAAGAGCAACCAGGTTTCTAATTGAGTTTTTACAAGTGTACATGGGTTTACATTAACCAGGTCACTGCAGTGCATGTAAACATGTTGCCCAGTTATCTGCATAATCTAATTTCGTCGACCTGATTTCTTAATTGCATGCAAATGTGTTGAGTAGTGGAGGAAGGGAGCAGCTACTACTACTAGCTAGTAAGAGCAGCAGCTATAGACAAAATTAGTTATATAATCAGGGAGGGAGGAAGTGTAATTCATATTCCTGAATCAGTGGAAGGAGCGTGAACATTTGGAAGGTGAAATAATCCTATTATGGCCGTCGAGGGATTTGTTAGATCCGGACACAAAATGCAGTATGTTTTCGGGCTGTATGTGGTACAATTTGAAGTCACAAACATATTATGATTTAATGTGTGAAGCATCAAAATGTTTGGTTCTGTGTTAACAGTGCCAGTAGCCGCAGGGCAAATTATGCTAAGAGGCCAACTGTTGGCAGAGGTTTTGGCATAATGAATTGTGCTTGTAAAACCGTATTAGCTACAGAAAATGTCTTTATTTCCATAGAAAACATTAAACATACATAAGTATTGTTTTCTTAATTCTGCATTTCTGAGCACACATGCTGTCTTTTTCTGTTTTCATTCCATTTGTGCCCACAATCACAGTAAAGAACAACCTCTTTAAAGGCTTAGATAATAGACTTTAATACTTCATAGTCTGTCTTTGGGAATTTCCAGCTGGCAGCAAAAATGCAATACATAATCACTCTTAACAACATACAGAAAGATGTAAGACAAACTCAAATCAGCAGTGGAAAGAATATAAGATGACTGAATAGATTGTTTTGTACAGAATGTCTCACTGCAGTCACATGCTGCTGGATTAGGAATACTGGAAAAAATGAATTTCCTGGAGGAAGTTTAACATGAATGCCATAAAAAGATGGATGATGAAGTCAGGGGATATTTAGCTGTCTAGGATAACCTTTAACCCTTTCAACATGTGAAGGAGGAGAGAAAACACCAGGACTGCGACAGCAATGGAAGAAGCTGGAAACCCTCCGAAGGGAAACGACTGAGGTTTGTGACGTTATTTATACAATTATTTTATTAAATTACTACACGTTCTACTCGATATTATATTTAAAATACCAATACAACACAGTAGTATTTACATAGCAGCTTTCTGCTTTACATTACTGTAGTCTGTATAGTTTGATGTGTTATAGCAGTGTTATGTGAGTCAGTAGCCTCTTTTACAGCCCGTTTAAAGCGGGAATACTGCGCCTGCAATCCGCCTCGCTGTTCTGTTTATGCATAGTATAGCTGCTGGGTTGAGGAGGTGTGTGGGTGTGTTTGTGCTTTAGAGGCTAACAGCTGTAAAACAATTAGAAAATAACGTTTATTGATTGATTTATTGATCTGATTTACCGACTTCTTCACTAACAGCTCAGCCTCTAGCTCACTCAGCTGTTCTCTCTCGTCTTTTTATTATGAGTCAGGAATAAAGTCTAACTTCACTTTTTACGTTATCAAACAAAGAGAAATGTCCTCAGTTTATCTGTCACACTAATTCAATACTCTGACTTACTGTCTTTAGCTCATCACCAGCACTAAATACCTTAGTTATCGGTCCGTTGTTTTTACTGCCACAGAAAATGAATAAATCTTTAGGTTATTAGCACCACGTCACCTCCCTGTTGTCTCTTACCAGACCAGCAGCTCCGAGAAAGGCTCAAACTGAAGCTACAATCTGCTAATATGTCACGCTATGTGACGTTAGCGGTGTTTCTATCCAGGGAAACATACCTACTGCTAATACATATTGTACATCATCTAAGTTATAAAACATTTCCAGCGGAGTGAAATAAATCTACATTACACTCTTACCTGTCCAGCAGAAAACAGGAAACTTCAGCATCAGTCTGCAAACATTTCTCTCATCACGGATTTCCATCTGGGTTTTTCCTCTTTATGCAGTTGCTTGTCCGTTTAGCTTCTTCTGTTTTCGTTTCAATGACGATGACAATTTTCTAAATAAGTATGAGCCTTCATTTATCAGGTTTTGGTTCTGAATCTTCTCACTATACAAAATCTTTGGTCTGTTCTTCTTTTTTCCCCAATCGTTTTGAAGCCGGTGCATTTCCAGTACTCGCCTACTTAATCTAAAACGCGTTTGTATTAGTTTTTTTCCGTTCAGCGCTACTGTAGAAACCAACATGACAGCCCCCACGGAGGGTGACCCACTCCTATGTAGATATAAATGCCTTATTTCTAAGGTAACAAAAGCATCACACTTATTATTTTCAGATGATTAGACACTAATTCCAATGTACTTTTAAATGATCTATTCAATTTTACCAAGTCTGTTCTTTTAGATGTTTCTAAATATTACACACTGGACCTTTAATGCTTGTTGCATCTTCTTACATTACATGTGGGTCAAATTAAATCCTCCATCAACAAAATTAAGTCACTGACAGTAAGTTCATAAGTGCAAATATTTATTACACAAAGAACAACACATGTGAAGCTACACTTAAGATCCCATTTCAAAGAGTGATGTTAGAATTTTTATAACAATACACAAATACAGGAAAATCATCACACAAAACAGTCGCAGAAATCCATAAAGGACATAGAACAACATAAGAGGCACAGGAATAGAATCATATATTTAAAGAACAAAACAACAACCTCCCTCCCCAAAGAAATGAGAACTTAAGAGAAGAAATAAATCAGTAAATATAAAATATGTATAAGATAAAAAATAAAGAAAGATTACATGACAATATAAGTGAGTTAAGAGTGTCGAGAAAGTAGCAAGTCACTTTTGTGGTTCTTTATTGTGGTGACATCATAAAGTGTTGCCATTTTTTCAATTTCATGACATCATTATGACATCACTGGCTGTGATCCTGGAATTTAGTCTTTGATGTTCCATCCTTAATCTGTTGATTGCCAAGTCAAGTTGACTGAGTACAGCAAGTTAACAATTCTGTCTGATATCAAGCAAATTTTTTGTGGAATCCTGTGTATACGGAAATCTTTCAGGTCGACAAAACATTACCTAATTGGTTGATTTGTTATATTAAAATAATAATGGAAAGACATACAGCGATAGCAGAGGACCTGCCTGAGGACACTACAATGGAGACCAAAGGTGAACTTAAAAATATTAAAGAAATGTTCGGTTCTGCAGATATACCAGCAGTTGTGAGGTTTTTTCAGGAAGCGGATGTTGACGGAGGTGGAGGGCTGGACATGGACGAATTTTGTATTGCACTGGAGCAGTTATATGGAGCTGTCAATAGAGATGAAGTCATTGCACTGCACATGCAGATTGACATCAACTGTGATGGAACGGTGGACCTTGACGAACTACTGAACTTCATATTGACCAAAAACAAAGCAAAAGAAAGCATAAATCTGCGTGTTCATGCCTTTCCCCAACCAGTGGAAGTAGTTTCTGTGAATCACTATTCAGCAATAATTAAAATCATCTTCCGTCCATCTGAGGATAACAGCCAACCAAGTGTTGATTCTCAGTTTTCAATGGAGACAACCAGGACCTACCAGAACGGACACTACCTCACCATCAGCTCTGATGGAATCTTCACCTTTTGGACTGACTCCTTTAAGACGTCACGCTCAATCAAACTGAATAAAATGGAGAAGAAACTACCTTTTTCGCACAGGAAGAGAATGTGCGTTAATGACATGGTGTACATCAGCGAACTCAATGAGATGGCTATCGCAACTTCTGGCAGGGAACTGGTATTCTATACCTGCAATAACTTCCCTGAATTATTTCGACCCAAATACGCTTTAATATTAGACGACAGCATAGTGAATACCATGACCTACTGGTCCGATGGCATTAAAGCAATTTTTTGCTATGGTAGCACAAAAGGCTATATGTCTGTGTTTGTCAGCTACAACATAAAAAATGAAAGCCTCTTCCACCAAAATGCATATGAGAAAGTCTCTCTGCACGATTATCCAACGGTTTATGAGTCATCCTTGTTAAAGAAATGGGAAGGGTTTCTATCCATCAAGCTTCACATCTTTGATGACATATGCCATCAGATTCGATACTTGCCATCGCTGGATTGTTTTGCTGTCTGTGGTCAGTCATTCAGAACAATGGTAATCGCTACCTTACCGAAGCCACCCCAAAGCAAAGTCCAAAAAAAGGTCTTTGAGAGCAGTAAAGACAATGAGTTTTTCACCTGCTTTGAATACTGCCCTTCAATTCAGTTTCTAGTGACTGGCGGTACAGATGGCAAACTACGGCTGTGGTATCCCTACGATAGTGTTCGTTGCAAAAAAACAATTAAGGGACACGTCAAAGCAATCAGCCACATGACCATTAATGAAAGAAACAAAGTGGTACACAGTGTATCTGTGGACAACACTGTATGTCTGTGGTCAGAGGAAACTTGGGTGTGCCTTCAAAGAATCCAGGTACAAAAGATGAGACAGGCTCCAATCTCCAGTGTTTGCTTTAACGTGTGCAACAATCAGCTTGTCCTGGCTAACTCAGATATAGGAACATTTCTTGGAAGAGGAACAGATCTTTTTATACAATTGTTAACATCCCATGACAAACCTATTTGTGATGCTCTTTATCACTCCATATTCAAACAAGTCATCTCTATTTGCAAGAATGGTATGGTGAAAGTGTGGGATATCCTAACAGGAAAGGCCGTCGTGCAGTTCAAGGTCACTCCAGATCAGCATGAGGGGTTCACCACCATTGCGTTTGATGGTTCACAGCGCAGATTAATTACAGTTTCCGATGGGAAAGTGAGACTGTGGAACTTCAACAATGGAGAAGAGCTTGGTGTTCATCCTGTCACTGTGCAAAAGGAGGTGACAAGTATTGTTGCCATGAATAATAGGGTGTTTGTGGCTGGACGAAGGTCAAAGGTCATTTTTAACCTGGATTTAGAAGAGGCTGAGAACATAATTTTGGAGCATGATTATTTGAATGACATATGCTCCATGAGCGCACATGGAAACACACTGTTAACTGCCTCAAGCAATGGTAATATAGTTGTCTGGGATGCTGATACTGCAGAGGTTTACTATTGGCTTGAAACCAATAACAACCCACGAACACACATGGCAGACAAAAAAGCTCAAGGCTATGTAAAAGACCTCCCTGCTGACCAAAAGAAAGTCAGAAACACTGGGAAAAATTCTCTATGTAAAAAATCTGCTCTGATTAATGAGGGGACTGATGTGACTACCGATCCTATTATTCTATGTCTGCAGACCAGGATGGCCACTACTGACACAGCCACACTGCTGATTTCTGAAAATTTCCATATCTATGCATGGTCGATTATTAGCAAGGGTGGTCTGTTAGGAAAGTTCAGGGTGGGGCATCAAAATGCTGAATCTATCACCACCATGACGACTGATGCCAAAGAGAAGATACTTCTGGTTGGGACTAGTAATGGCTATATTTTTCTGTGGGACATTCAACAGTTTGGATTTCGAAAAAAGGAAGACTGTCAAGGGCCATCTGAGGTCATAAAAGGCTGGCGTGTGTCACTGAGTCCACCTCCTCTGTTGGGCTACTGGGAAGCTCATAAGTGCCCGGTGGCGAGTGTGAAGTGCGATTCTCAATGCAGAAAGATAATTACGGCATCTGATTTGTATGTCAATCTATGGACAAACAAAGGAGAATGGATTGGTACCTTTGGAAAGCACGAGTGGGATGATATGCAACTCAGCCTTAAGTTGGCAGGAAAACCAGGAGAAGCAATGACAGGAAGCTCTCAAATGCCACTCCCAGAGTCTCCAGAGGAATCACAGATAATCCCCCTATCACTACCGGACTATACAGACCTCTTTGAAGAAATAGAAGAGGTAACCAGAGTGCCTAAGCCTAGGCCCATACTAACAGAGAAGGAAATGTTTAAAAAGTATGTACAGGCAATGATGATTACACCATCTCTTACCAAAATCAAAAACAAGGAGGACCTTTCATATCTAATGAAAGAAAAGGACAAGAACTCCACTCCACAGAAATCATGGCATACACAATTCCCATCCAACTCAGATATAGAGCAGCTCAAATGTATTCAGTTTCAGTTCACACCATATCGACCTCTGATCAAGACTAAGTCAAGGGATACATTCAAAGACAGTGACCTAACATCTCCACCAGACACTCTGCTAGGACAGCAGGAGTCTGAAAAGACGTCCAACCATGTACATACATTGAAAGACAGTGTAGTCACATCTCCAGACGCCATGCCAAGCAAGCAGGAGTCTAAAAAGACATCCAATCATATACATTTCCCACCCATCCCTGATCAAGTTCAGCTTAAACATAATCAGTCCCCATTTCACCCGCATCCACCTCAGATACCGCGCACTACAGGTCGCACTGACATTAAACAAAACTCTCCTCAAGCAGAATCATCTTCATATATAAATAAGAGTCGGCCCAAATATGGACGTGTGCTCAAGATTAAGTCAAGGGATACATTGAAAGACGGTGTCCTTAAATCTCCTCCCGACATCATGCCAGGCAAGCAGGAGTCTAAAAAGACATCCAGTCATATACATTTCCCACCCATCCCTGATCAAGTTCAGCTTAAACATAATCAGTCCCCATTTCACCCACATCCACCTCAGATACCACGCACTAGTAGTCGCACTGACGTTAAACAAAGCTCTCCTCAAGCAGAATCATCTTCATATTTAAACAACAATCTGTCCAAATATGGGCGTATGCTCATGATTAAGTCAAGGGATAAATTGAAAGACAGTGTAGTCACATCTCCTCCAGACGCCATGCCAGGCAAGCAGGAGTCTAAAAAGGCATCCAACCATGTACGTTTCCCACCCATACCTGATCAAGTTCAGCTTACACATAATCAGTCCCCATTTGATCCACATCCACCTCAGATACCGCGCACTACAGGTCGCACTGACATTAAACAAAGCTCTCCTCAAGCAAAATCATCTCCACACATGAACAAGAGTCAATCCAAGCTTACACATAATCAGTCCCTATTTGGTCCACACCAACCTCAGACCCTGCTCACCACAGGCCAAAAGAAAGAGTCTGCAAAACCATCAAAGCATGTGAGCTTCCCACCCATCCTGGATAAGGTTCAGCTCACAAATCAGACTGAAGACAAGCTGCACCCACCTAAGACCCTGCTCACCACAGGCCGAAAAAAAGGGTCTCAAAAACCATCAAAGCATGTATGCTTCCCACCCATCCCAGATAAGGTTCAGCTCACAAATCAGACTGAAGACAAGCTGCACCCACCTAAGACCCTGCTCACCACAGGCCGAAAGAAAGGGTCTAAAAAACCAACAAAACATGTACACTTCTCACCCTTCCCAGATAAGGTTGTGTTCATAAATCAGACTCAAGATTAACTTTACCCACCTAAGACCCTGCTCACCACAGGCCGAAATAAACAACCATGAAAGCATGTACCATCAAAGCACGCCACCACTCATCCCATATTAGGTTGAGCTCACAAATCAGACCAAACACAAGCCGCAACAAGTACTATCTGTAACAATAACTGTAAAAAAAAATGCCCATGGATGAGACTTATGACAAACTCCTCAAGCAAGCCGCTGTGAACCTTGAGTGTTCCTTAAAATATTGACAGATAGAAATAGAGAGGAAAGGAGGGAGGGGGATATGGATATTCAGGATGTATATATATATATATATATATATATATATATATATATATATATATATATATATAAATGGGGGAGAGAGCAGAGGGAGAGAGAGAGATATATAGGTTGATAAAAATACTGAGGGGAACATGAATATCTGAACCTTTCATCACAATCCATCCAACACTAATGTCAGCATGCTCAATGCTAACAAGTTGTGAAAACAACAAGTAGCAATTGTAACAAGTCAAAGTCTTGACCTGGCACTGGCTGAGAAAGCAGGGCATGACCCAAGTCTATAGAATTCATCACCTGGGATCCATCTGCACAAAACTTCATGGCAATCCATCTAATAAGTGCCAGGGTATTTCGATCTGGTGGAACAAGTTGCTAAAATGTATACTTATACATGGTGAACAGCAAAACCTTACAAAAATAAAATGCAATTAAAATCACCTTGTGTTGTAATTTTACCAATCAAAGTCAACAAGCTCTCTGACGAGAGACACCACATGTTTATTTCTTTGGACCCACTTTCTAGAGTCAGCCTACTATCACTAAGTCAGCCTACTATCACATGAAGAACATATCAAGAATTAAAGGACTTATGTCTCAGCAGGATTTGGAAAAACTTGTCCATGCATTTATCTTCAGTAGACTTGACTACTGTAACGCTGTCTTCATAGGTCTCCCTAAAAAATCGATCAGACAGCTGCAGCTGATTCAGAACGCCGCTGCTTGATTCCTCACTAAGACCAAGAAAGTGGATCATATCACTCCAGTTCTCAGATCTTTGCACTGGCTTCCTGTCTGTCAAAGAATTGACTTTAAGATACTGCTGTTGGTTTATAAAGCACTGAATGGTTTAGGGCCAAAATATATATCTGATCTGCTGTTACTTTATGAACCATCTAGACCTCTCAGGTCATCCGGATCAGGCCTGCTTTCTGTCCCCAGAGTTAGAACTAAACATGGAGAAGCAGCTTTCAGTTTTTATGCACCACATATCTGGAACAAACTCCCAGAAAACTGTAGGTCTGCAGAGACTCTCAGTTCTTTTAAATCGCAGCTCAAGACTTTTCTGTTTGCCGCTGCCTTCCATTAAACAACATTATGGGTTATTTTACGCTGTACTGTTACTTTTATTCTTATTCTTTCTTATTCTTATCTTTTATTCTTATTTTATTCTTATTTCCTTTTTAGCTTTTTTTAAATTGTTTTTATGTCTTTTTACCTGTCTTACTTTTAAATTCTGTCTAATGCCTTTTATGATCAATGTAAAGCACTTTGAATTGCCTTGTTGTTGAAACGTGCCTTGCCTTGCCTAGATTTCTGGCTGACCTGTGATGTTGATTTGCATTTGGAGCCATTGGGGTTTATTCTCAGAATGAACCTGCAAACACAAGAAAAAAATACATTATTTCTCAAAGCAGTGTTTTCCCTCAGCTGCTATAACTTGGCGCTGTATGCACTTTAATGTTAATAAAAGCATCATGCATGCATGTGCATACATGCACATCTGAATGCACCTACAGGGAAGGTAGCCTATATAATTCGTTGATAACCAATCACATTGAAATCATTAAAGCTCCATCCATTACAAAAAATGTATTTTGGGTTATATAATGCTGCAACCCTCATTTGGACAAAATGTATGTGGCATTTAAATTTTCCAGTTTTAACCTATCCAATCCATCCATCTTCATCTATACCTGCTTAAGCTGGGCAAGAGACAGGGTACATCTGAAGGTGCTGACGGTCTCAATAGTACATATAAAATAATTAATAATTATTAATTATTATTATTAAGTCTTTTTATAAATATTCCTTTACTCACTAAATAACTTGTAGTACATGCCGACGGACTGTGGGAGGAAAGCATAGCAATGCGAGGAAATTCAGAACAGAAAGGCCCTGGCTGGCCAGCAAATGCATACCAAGGATGGTCTTTGAGGTCACAATGCAATCCCTCATCTGCTATATTGTTGGTTAATAAATATATATTTGATCAATCAAATGGATATCAAAACAGAAAAACAATGACAATGACTATTTTCTCAAATAATGGCCTGGTTGCCATAAACTCAGGCCATGGGAAAAAAACAAGGGTGGATAAACTCCTGGTGCCAGTCATAGGATATGTATGCTAAGTAAGCATAATGTATGTTCCCGTCATTTAAATTTAATACATTCAACAATTTAATCATGCTATTTCCAACACTTTGTTCTGGATTACTCATTTTAAGTTTTATTTTCCTTATTTTGAGAATTTATGGGAATCTTTAACATCCCCCAGCTAGAAGGAGAAATACAGTGCTCTCAAAGTACTGACTGTGCTTCTTTTCCTCTAAATACAAGTCATCTAAATAAATGATGTTGTTTTATTAACAAACTGCCTTTAGAGTGTAAGGTGAAAAAGATCACATGAACTTGTTATATTCACATTTAAAAAATTGAATGTCCTTAAATGCGCCAGTCTTTTAACTACATATTTTTTAAACTGTTGCTATTTTCCACCACATAAACACTCATAATGCAATTCCTTAATTTCTGATGCTAACTTATAATGTAACTGTGAAAAAATATATAGGCAATTAAACACTAATTGGGATTGAGTATATACCTCTAATAAGTTCCAAAGTACTGTGAATTGATTCTCAGACCAAAGTTTGCTCAAACTCCATGGAGTAAAAGGCCAGCTGTGCAAATGAGCCATCAAGAACATTATAGATAGCTGTGGATCCGGAGGGGGGGATCCTTAGAGTAGTGGGCCACTTGGACACAATTCAGGCTCATCCCATCTTTCACCCCTGATTGGGTCGCCTGGGCAAGGATGTCTGGTGATCTAAGACCCAAACCACCCTATGACCTCAGGTTCATCACTGATGATGTGTCTAAGTAGCACCAAGAGGTGTATTCTAGAACACTGAACTCCAGCATGCTGACTGCCTCTTCCTGATACTGCACATTGAATAATGGTCACAGCCAAACAGGACAGCTAATGCTCCTGAAAAATCCATTAGCTCTCCCAGCTCGATGATGACTCTGCCCTCAATAGTCGGCATCCATGCTTTTGCTTGGAGAACAGAATCCCCTGTAACAGACACCGGCACAGCGGCTTTTTAGTGTTCATTACGGCCTGTAGTCAGCCTATCGGTAAAAACTACCTTACCATAATGATGGGTAAGAATGAGGTGAGAGAGCTTAAAGGTGACAGCGATTTGTCAGTGACAGTATTATTAAAAGTGAAGATAATACTAAGAGGTATTTATAGTTTTTAATAAAATAAACATTTATGATATAAGTTAACAAAACTTCATATCATATTGCTAACCCTCTCCTCTATTTGAAGCTACAACCCGCTCTGTTTATCTGCTGCCAATTCAAAATAAATAACAGATATTGCCGTATGATTGTCTGAATGCACCTTAACTCTTACTGTCTTAACTCTGCTGAGTATCAGCCTGTTAATCTTGTATTCTCTGCTCCTGTCTCTGTGATCCCTCTGTGTACAACACTGGAATGAGTCTCTAGTTTCATTAATTCAAGGGATAAGATTATCTGTTCATTTTTTAATTCCTGATGCCTTAGACCCTTGACCTGAAGGTGGAGGTGATGAACTTGGGTTGGAAAGATGGGTTCGGTTGCAGATTGCCGTGGCATTCCCACATCCTCTATCCCTGATAGACATGCATGAAGGCTGCAATCTCCTGATTGGGCGATGACTACAAAGAGCTGTTTCAGGGTGCCTAAGCAGAGTCTTGATGGGGTTAACCTGTAGCGAAACCCATATGAAATATATACAGTTGGACATACAACATACAGTTTCCAACATACAGTTGGAAAGCCTGTTTAAATGGTGCCACATTTGTAAGGAACATGCGTTTTATGGGATGAGCAGCAGAGCTGAGTATGTGGGTTGTGCCCAAGAAAAATTTGCCAAATCTTCTGTGCCAATGCCAAACAGCTTATTCTGCCATTGACTCTTGTTTAGTGGATTGGAAGATTGACGTTTGAAGAAACAAGACATATTGGCAATTCAACAATTTATTCAATTAACAAACCTAAGTAGCATGTGGAAGCACCATGCACAGCCACAACAACCTGGCACCTCCTATTCATGCTGATCACAGCCTGGTTGTGGGATGGCATCCCATTCTTCAACCAGCATTTGTCGCAAGTCAGCCAACGTGGTTGTGTTGGTCACTCTGGCACGAACAGCTTGACCAAGCTGATCCCACAAGTGTTCAATGGGGTAGAGGTCAGGACTGCTGGCAGGCCATTCTATCTTCTCTACTCCCAAATTCTGCAGGTATTCTCTGATAAACCCTGCTCTGTGGGGGCAAGGGTTGTCATCTTGGAGGATAGAGTTTGGTCCCAGACTGTGGAGATATGGGATTGCCACTGATTGCGGAATCTCATCTCAATATCTCTCTGCATTGAGATTGCCTTCAATGAAGACAATTCTTGTTTTTCCAGTGAGGGAGATGCCTCCCCACTCCATCACACTGCCTCCACCAAAAGATGTTACTCCGTCAGTGCTGCAATCAGCATAGCGTTCTCTGCGTCTTTTCCACACTTTGACCCTAAGATCCAATCTGGACTTATTGCTGAACATAATGTTCCTCCACATGTTCAGGCTTCAGTTTCCAACATCAGCCTGGCGGTGAAGGGCAGTCATGGCAGGCCTCCTGGCAGCCCTATGGTACCGGAGATTGGCCACATGCAGTCTGTTCTGGATTGTATGGGCAGAGACAATAATAATAAATCATAATGATCAACAGTAAAATGTTTTTGTTTTATCAACAAAATAGGATAAAATAATGATGATAAACAAAATAAGTATAAATAATAAAAGTATAAAACACAACCTTAAAGGTCCAGTGTGTAATATATGGAGTATTTAGCGGCCTCTAACGGTGAGGTTCTAGATTGAAGCACGCCGCAGCTCCCCCCTCCCCACCCTAAGACTACGGTGGCCTTCACAGACAAGAGGCTATTTGCTGAAGAGGACAGCTCCGAGCATTTCTAACAAGTCAAGGGAAGCGGTGAAGATGTATTTAGTTATTTAGTCTATAATACTATAGGATATAGCTTGCAAGTAAGATAACAATTATGAGTGCTTTACAAGCTAACATTAGCTACCTAATGCTAAACAAAACTTAGTTATTTTATTCTAATGTTAGGCATTATTGATAGCGAGATAACATTAGCATTGGCAGGATAATGTTGCAAATTGTGTTATCCGTTTGCAGAGTCAAGTACCGGAGATTAGAGAGAGACAGAGAGAGGAAAAGGGCGAGCTAGCTGAGCTGCTTAGCGGTGCTGCTGCAGGCAGGGCTAGGCGAGGGGGGACAGCAAACACCGGGACTGCGACAGCAATGGAAGAAGCTGGAAATCCTCCGAAGGGAAACGACTGAGGTTTGTGACGTTATTTATACAATTATTTTATTAAATTACTACTTGTTCTACACAATATTATATTTAAAATACCAATACAACACAGTAGTATTTACATAACAGCTTTCTGCTTTACATTACTGTAGTCTGTATAGTGTGACGTATTATAGCAGTGTTATGTGAGTCAGTAGCCTCTTTTACAGCCCATTCAAAGCGGGAATACTGTGCCTGTAATCCGCCTCGCTGTTCTGTTTAGTCCGTATTCAGACCAAATCAGGCGGTGCAGGGTATAGCTGCTGGGTTTAGGAGGTGTGTGGGTGTGTTTGTGCTTTAGAAGCTAACAGCTGTAAAACAATTAGAAAATAACGTTTATTGATCTGATTCACGGCTTCTTCACTAACAGCTCAGCCTCTAGCTCACTCAGCTGCTCTCTCGTCTTTTTATTATGAGTCAGGAATAAAGTCTAACTTCAAAATGTCCGCCCCTCGGATTTACAGCTATAATGCGGGTTCTCTGTATAAAAGAGGCTACTGAAAACATCAGCAACACTAACGTTACTGAATGATTATATAAATACTATATAAGAACACTAATGAGCAGCAGTATTTTGACTTTTTTTTAAAATTATTATTATTTTCAGATGATTAGACATTAATTACAATGTACTTTTAAATTATCTATTCATTTTCTACCAAGTCTGTTCTTTTAGATGTTTCTAAATATTACACACTGGACCTTTAATCTAAAGATAATCCACTAACAGATATGTTTGGCTCCAGTCACTAGGTCAAAATCTGAAGATGAACACCTGATCATTTAGTAGTAAACTGAGTATCTTTGGTTTGTGGACTGTTGAACAGGACAAAAACAAGACATTCAACGACATATCTCAAGCTTTAGGAAACAGTAATTCACGTATTTCACCATTTTCTGACATTTCATTGACCAAACGGCTAATCGATTAATAGAGAAAATAATTATTAATTACAACCATAGTGAGCAATCATAAGTATTTAATCAGGTGAATCGAGCAATTATCAGGATCTGCAATAGGAAATCTTGTTCACTGACTCAAGGGAAGAAGATTTCATTCATGTGAGTACCAGCCAGGGGCGTAACAGTACACGCATTTGTCCCGAACAGTCACGGTACAGTGCATGCAGTCATACGAAGAATATGCTCCATGACCTAAACAATTACTGTCAAGATAGTTTAATTTAATGATCCACTTAGTCCCATGTGTGGAACAATGACTAGAGTGCGAGTTCCACCTGGAACGTTTTGGCAGTGCACTACTAGCATGCTCGTGGGTATGTTAGCCAGCTTAGCTAACATGACCTGCATTACTCTGCTGTCAGAATCAAACGAGAGACTTGTAACACGGACCGAGTGCAACGCCATTATCAAAATATGTTCCCTTATCTCCGTAGTGAAATGATACTGCGTCACCCCGTCCCCTCCCCTCTCTGTGACAGTCAGCTTTTCACTCTGTCTATGAGTGAAGCTGTTCAGAACAACAACAAACACATTTGATGTCTGATGTGGTCAGACAGCACGTCATAAGAACCAGTTCTGAGGGAGAAAAATGTAGTTAATAGTATTGCAGTAAAAGTAGTGGTTTGGTCCCTCTGACTGATATATTATTATATATGACATCATTAGATTATTAATACTAAAGCGTCAGTGTGTAAGCGGCATGTTACTGCTGTAGCTGCTGGAGGTGGAGCTAGTTTGAGCTATGTTATATAAAGTTAGACCATAAATCAGCGTAAAACAGCTGTCAGCAGGTGTCCTGACTCCTTGCAAGAAACAGAAAGGTTGTTTTCCTTTTCCACTGCAGCACAACTAAACTACCTCAGTAATAGTTTTCTACCTTTCTTTTTCCCCCTGCTGTACCGAAATTGTACTGAATTATTTTCCCAAAACCGAGGTACATACTGAACTGTCAACTTTAGTTACCATTACAGCCCTAATACCAGCACATATAATGTAGGTATTCCCGCAGAAATAAAGCAAAGTGGTTAAACAGACAGGGCAAGAATATATAAGTTAATATTAAACTTTCAAAATCAGAGGGGGAATGAGAGTGGTAACAGTAGGAGGACAAAGAATCAAAAGGATGGCATTTACACTGAGTTTAAAAGAGTTGATATAAGAAGTAGGGAAACAAATGGGAAACGGGCACTAATAGTAAGTATGCTGAGAATTAGACGCAGTTAATATTTTAAAAAATAGTTGACGTTATTTTGAGAAATACACTTTGCTTTCTTGCTGAGAATAACTCCTGGAAGAAGTTACTGTACTCAGCCAAGAAATTGTTCCCCTTGTAAAACCTTAAAGTGTCTTTTTTTACTCTTCAATTTTTGTAAGGATTAAACAAACACTATAAAAGTTTAAAGAGTGAGCTTTAGAGGTGCCAGTGGGTAGATTTTTATAAAACCTCTTTCAAACATATTTCTCAGTAAATTACTGGGATAACTTTCCAGGCAGCGCTCGTGATTTTCACTATTCTCACATGCAGTTACATTCAGGATTATTTCCGTCTAACGCCTTTTCACACATGCCATGGCAATGCCAGAATAGATGGGGCATGGGACAGTCCAGTGGATGGCGGTAATACAACACTGAAAAATGCAAACAGCTCTGCATGGACTGAGAGGAGCTCCCTTATTTCTGAATCTGTCCACGTAACACGCGCTTGTCCCTGCTATGTTACTGCTTTCATTCACAACACAGTACTCTGTATATGATAAACTAAACAAAAAGTTCATATTTTTAAATGTACTGTATTAATAGTTTTTATTTGTATTAAATCTAATGTAATCTATACTCATTAGACTTTGAATACATTTAAAATGAGCTATGTTGAACTATGTTTGACAGTCCCTGAATTTTTGAAATCTCACCACCTCTCACTGTTTTCAATGTGTGGTTGAAACCTGCAATATGAAAAAATGAGTGGCGAAGACTGTCTCAGTTCCTTTCACTGTGAGGTAACTGTGCATATTCAGCGATTCATTCACTGAATGTACATAGTGAATGTGAATCCTGAGCAGGCCTGGACTGGCAATCGAGAGCACCGGGACTTTTCCCGGTGGCCTGGCCTGCTAAATAGCCCGGTAGGCCCACCACAGCCTACAGAGCGAGAGAGAGAATAGTTGGCAGTTACACATTTTGTATGGCAGCAAGTGCATTTAGTGTGGCTAAATGACTTAGCAGCAAGATGGACAGTGGAAAAAAAGGGAAAGATGGAGCAGAGAGTGAAAGAGAAAAGGAAAGGCACTTGAAGGAGATGCTGCTAAATGCTGCCAGGTTAGTCAGTAAATAAACGTGCTAGCTAGCTAATGTTTGCTATCTAGCTGATGTAGCTAATGTTATTGATGTGTCATCATTGTCCCTGGTCAATGTTATAGCTGCCAAGAAGCTGGACAGTTGATAATAAAAGTAGTAGTTCCCTTTCTAATGTCCTCAAAAACATTGATAGCATAATTGGCGTGTTTGGTCTACTTAATGGTGGTCAATATTATTTAAATTTATATTTTAAATTTCTGTCAGTGAGTTCATACTTAGAGCTCATAATTTAAATTTTTTGAAAGTTTTTGTCACACCATTCATGCTACTGTAATTTGTTGAAACTTAAATATCTATGTTATTTAATGTTTGTGTTGGTTAAAAGGCTGTTTTAACCGTTGACGGGTAACTGCAGTGTATATCAGCAAACTGAGTAGGGTATTGTGCTCTTGATCTGTTCTTTGAATATGTGGAGAGAGTTGTTAACTGTGTTATATCAGTACGTTAAAAGATGTGCTCTGCTAGTGCTTTGTTCTTTTTGAAGGTGGAGAGTAGCATTGATGCCGCAGTCGTACAGAAGCCCATTATACTTCAAAGCAACCTGCAGGTACAAGACATTTTCCCTTTGGTTGGTATATTAGTTGTTTATTTTGTTATTTATTATTCAACAAGTCCTTGTGTGGCTGTTTGGTTTTCTAAAAGCAACTGGACCAATCAACTGACTGCAGAGGATCAGGAGATGAACAGGATTTAGGTCCAGAGGGGGGCAGTACTGCAGCAGTCTGGGTGCCAGTTGCTATAAAACCAGAAGAAGAGGAGGCACCACACCTGACTTAGGGAAGTCAGGAAGTGCAGGCCGAACACAGGAAGGCCTAGTTTCATGTTATCACCAGTAATCTCATGTTCAGTGAGTTCTTTCATCGATCAGTCTTTGAATTTCTGTGGAAATACTGACCAACCAATCAGGTAAGACTGATCTTTCTGATCATTTGACAAAGAAATATATTTTGAGCAGTTTTTTTCTTGCAAGTCATGTTTGCATTGGCTAGCTGTAATGTCTTTTAGCGAGAGCAACAGGTAGAGCACATTGTTTGGGAAGATTGCAACATACATCAGTAGTTTGAGAGTGTAATGCCATGATTAACAGCCACTCTAAACTCTTTTCTGCTTCTGCTGCAAACATAACTCCCTCAGGCTGGGCTGCTATTACTATTATTTTCACAGTAGAGCTTCATGTTACCAAGCTTTGTAATATTATGAGATGATGCAATATTATGAAAGACCACAGCAGAATGGTCTTTCAATCAGGTATGTCTCAAGCATCTGCTAGCATAAACACTTCTCAGTGTGTGTGTGTGTGTTGGTTCCACCGCTCCCACTCTATGACTTGAATTTCACAGCTTCAGGACCTCATCCCTCAGCATAAAACAAAAAAACAGAGACTGCTACTTCGGCAAGTCTTCCACCTCGACACTTTTATTATTCTCATTCTCTGTACACTTTCTTCCTCTTTCAAACCTCCATCCACATTCCTCCTCCTCCTCCTCTCCTTCTACTTTCTCTACGAGTTGTTGTGTCTGTCTTGCTGCATTCCCTGGCCGCTCTCGCCGACGCGAGCTCCTTGTTTCCTCGGAGCCAGAATCTCCCCAGTGCGATGTCCTATTAGCGAAAATGAGACACGGGAGTCAGGCTACAAGAATGCTCCTTTTCCCCCAGACAGCCTATCAATTACCATGATGGAAAGTTCTGATGATACGTTTTACTGCATCTGTTGAATCTCTGGACTAACTTTAGAAATCACACACACTATTTGCTCTGGTCCTCTGTCCAAATAAAAATATGATCAGTGTTTTGCATTGTTGATAAAATGATGTCTAGTTTGGGGAAGAAAATAAATCAAAGAACATAACAGGGAAAGGTTAAGTAAGGTTGTCTCTATTAGCTATTTAGCCTGTTCCTTAAATTACATTTGCATCGGTTTTTCCTTATAGTGCCGAGGTTAAGGGGAACGCCACAGATTTTACATATCACATTCAGTTGAAGCATCATGGGTAGTACTCAGCCTGAAAAAGCATCCAATGTGGCTCTGGAGGTGAAATGAGAAATGTGGGGGTTATATAAAAAGGTGTTTTTCCTCCCTTTAAATTAAATTAAAATTCTATTTATGTAAATTTTGTCTATAAAGAATTTTATCTGGTCGATTCAAGTCTGTATAGACTTACCTTGTTTTATTGTATCTTTTTCTCTCAATGTTGTATATTTTACGTCAAATAATTTAACAATTTAGCAATATTGTGTATAACATATGTGTGAACCAGGCTGTTTTTGTGATTGTTTCAGGCACTCATAATGTATTTGAACTTTGTTATGTAACAAATCTTACCATGAATTGTACAAATAATGACATCAGCCAGTAATTTGGTGTCTATATGTTGGCCATGCACCTGAGAAAGACTGATGAATGATGCATTTTCCGGTCAAATAACTTTTGGGGGAGCTATAATCTAGAATGTAGATACTTAACTTTTTTCTTTGAAACATCACATGAACTTATTGGAAGGTGTATTTATTGTTTTTTTGTTCCTGTTATCCTTTTCTTCACTGCTTGAAACAAGCACACCCATAGCAGAGCCACAAAACAAACATATATTGTAACATCTACACAATCAACCTTGAAACTGATAACTAAAGATGATCCAATGATTTATAAAATCGTCCGTATGAACATTAAAGACAATTAACTGATTGCTTTTTGCACTGTTTCTGTGTTTCTCTAAAGCCAACCCAACTGAAGCAGACTATCTACAAAATCACTTTTCACTAATAGTCAGTCCTGATGTCGACTCAGCAACAAGTTTCATTTTGTATTATCTACATCCAGGAATACTTTCAGCAGATGACCTGGCCATGTTCCCACTATTACAAGTCTCTCTAACATGTGTTTAGTCACTCAGAAAACGTTGTGTAAGCGCTGCAGGGTGATCCACCGCTGTAAATCATGACTTTTTGATTAGTGATAAGCCCCTTTTTGAAGGTCTGGAGTGTGATAAAGCTGTGAGGTCTAACTGGTGTGTGTGTGTGCACGCACGTGTGTTACTGAAAGCCATTGAGTGCTGCCAGATACTGCTGATGACATCATAGAGGTTATCTTCTCAGCCAACAGACATGCACATGTCCTGGATTCGTGATAACATTTATATAGTGAATATGACACACACATTCTCATTTGCTCCCTCCTCTTGTTCTTAGCTCTGCCTAATTCCCATCTCTGATTCTTTAAAGCTCTAACTAATAATATTATATTAACAGTTAATCAAATGAGCCTGTTATAGGAGTCGTTCACGCATAGTGACAAACCCACAGAAAATTATTACCTGGCTCTACAGTTCCTGTAGGCTCTACAGAGCATTTTAGCACCTTTCAGCTCATTGTTTTGATTTTCTGGTCTGCAACATTACTGATTGAGTCTCACAGCTCTCATCAGCGCCATTTCCAGCATATGAATGCTAATTATTGCTTTATGTCTTCTCGAAATTTATAAGCCACATTTTGCTAACATGTTTGCAATATCAACTTTTTAAAGAGAAAGAAAATGTCAATGTTTACAGCTATATGGCCAAATAGTCAATTAATGCCTGAGTGGGATGAGAGGATCTATTTCAATTTCATGGGTGTTAAGCACAGAGCTTAAGTCAGAATGTGGTTAGCCTAAGCTGGGGGAAACAACTACCCAGGCCAAGTTCAAAAACATGTCTACCAACACCTCTGGGCTGGCAAATTAACACGCTTTATCTTTTTTTGTTGAACCTACACATAAATAAAAATATGAAAATGAGGTTCAGGGGTTTATATACTGAAACAATTTCTTTGCATAAAACAACAGGGCACATGCTGTGTGCAGCTTCTTGATCTCTTGCCGTTACAGTAAAGTTGCCAGGTTTGGTACTATCATGACTTAAAAACAAAAGCTGTGCATTTACAGTCTGTATCTGGCTGCCTGCACTGCTGCACAGAGGTACTGGGCTAATGGATGAAGTGTTCAGTATACATCAATAAATGGGTTCAAACATATAACTATGCCTTTAACTCCAGCCTGTCATTTTTGCATTTTTCTGTTCATGTACAGGTTAAACAAACGAGATGCCTTCTGTGTATTTGACAGCTTCAGAGATGTTGATGGGCATAGTTTTTTTGTTGTTTTTTTTTACCGTGAACTGAACCAGGCTAGCTCCCTTGCCTCCAGTATTTATACTAAGCTAGGCTGCCACATCCTGACTCCAGCTCTGTGTGTAATATACAGACATGACATTGATATCAATCTTATCTCATTCTTGGAAAGAATGCTAATAAGCATATTTCCAAAAAATGTTTTTTCTTTTTTTTTGAAGTTCTATGCCAGAACACCTGTGTACACTAGACCGAAGCCAAAACGCCGCATTTTGTTTTCCCCACGTAAATGTTTATTGGTATGGAACACATGGTACTCTCCCTCTCCCTCTGTCTTTTTATTTTCTCTCTCCCACCCACCCCGTCCAAGTCCCCCGCCCCATGAGTTGCAGTGCACAAGGTGGTTTACAGAGCAGCGAAAACAGGGTGATCTCCCTCCCTGCCTCATCTACATCTGGCCGCGTCGTGTTGAACCTCCCAGCTCGGCCGACAGATAAGCCTCAGTGATGGATACGGGGTGTCACCATCCAAACCTCTGCCTATCTATTACAGCGCAGCAGCCGTTTTATGTGGTGGCTCTGTATATGTGTGCGAGCTGGTTTTGTGTGTGTGTTCCTTGGCAGGGAGGATGGTTCACACATTGGGTCGGTGGGTGTGTGAGGTGAGTGGGTGTTTGGAAGAGCTGTAACCTCGAAAGGGAAATTATTAGTGGGAGTAGAGAACTGAACAGCAGAGATAGTGGAAGATATAAAGAGACAAAGTTGAGAGAGACAGATGGAGGGAGGTAGAGATATAAAAAAAAAGACAGCATGAGACTTAAAAGACAAATGTCTGTTTAGACTGAAATAACTGTTTTGAGTAGAGATTATTATCTACAATATCATCATAAAAATGTCATTTCTACTACTCCACTGCAAATAATCTTAATGTCAACATTTAATAGGAAATGATGCCAATGTCTTGTGTTGAACAAAGAAATAAAATAACAAACCCTGAATCAAACACAATCAACAGGAGAATATCTTGATCCAAACTAGACTCTAGACAAATGATATTAAAGTGACACCACGTACATTTCGACAGAAGAAATAACACATTCTTCCTCTTACAAATGAAAAATGGACATCATAAGCAATAAAACACACTGTTGATCTATCCAATACACTCAGGAATTTTGCCGTTACAGCTTGATTTTAGTCTGGTATGACTAGTTGATTTAAAGTAGATATATAAATGGCAGACATTACTGAGTCAGTTCACTGACTATTATTTTTCCCTGCTTTTGCTACTGTTTCCATGTTTTAACATTCTCCACATTACTTCGTTAATTGTCAATTGAGGCCACAGTGGCTGCCGTTCAGCAGTAGTTTCAATGGCTCATTTTAATGTTTTGTATTCTGTTTTTTTTTCTGATTCAAATGCTTTGCAATAAAAAAAAACAAACTGCTGTAGCTACAAAAATACATTTTGACGATCTATTATCACAGACACGTCCCCTTCCATCCCCACCTCACATTTTCACCTCTTTCAAATTTAGCCATAAACTGGCTAGACTTATCTGAAAGGTGTCTGAGCATGCATGTGTGCACAAGTTAGTGCTTGTGCATGTTTGCATATAAAGCGGTATCTACTTCTCTCTGCCCATAAGCTTCGGTCCTGGGGGAGTTTGCTCTGCAGTCCACTTTACTCCATCAATGACATGTTCTACTGCTGTGAAATAACTCATAGGGTTTTTATCAGCAGCAGCCATTTGTCAAGGCCCCTAGAAGCTCATAAACCTCTGCATAATAGTAAGCCCCTCCTCCCCAGTCCACCAAGGCACTAGAAAGTTTCAAGACCCCTGAGGGAACACTCATCAAGCCTGCTGACCAGTCAGGAAGCAGAGGTAACAGACCTGTGGTCAAGGGAAGGTTGCCAATTTGGAATCCGGGACAGATTTTGAAAATCTAGATGGGCAAAGTGAATGTGAAGCACTTACATCTTAACTTAGCTTTGTCAAGCATCCTGTGAGCAAGGCTCCTGTGAAGCCACTTAAGATAACAGTATAAGACGATATCTGAGTGAATGTGAAGCTGGCTGCAGTCGACACTCAGCTTTTGGATTGCATTGAAATGGCGTCTGTTTTTAAATTCCCCCGATGAAGCTGTGAGGTCTAGAAAATTAGGGGGCGTCTGTGGCTCAGGAGGTAGAGCGGCTCCTCCACTAATCGGAACATCAGTGGTTCGATTCCCGGCTCCTCCGGTCTACATGCCAAGGTGTTCTTGGGCAAGAAACTTAACCCCAAATTGCTCCTGATGGTTGTGCCCTCAGTGTATGAATGTGTGTGAATGGTTAGTTTCCTCTGATGCATAGCCCCTGTACCCATTCAGCATATGAATGAATATGTGTGAAGGGTGTGATTCGTAGTGTAAAAGTGCTTTGAGTGTTTGGAAGACTAGTACAGTCTATTTACCATATGTGAAGCAGGAAGAGCTGGTTGCCTGTGACGGTGGCGATCTAGATTATGGATAAAGGTAAGTTATTACATTCTGTGTGAAAAGAGACTGAAATGGAAAAATCTGTTGTTGAATGACATAGTGTAAGGCACCTTGTATGTGGAAAACAATGTCGGAAGAGAATAAAAAGGACAGGTTTTAGATTCTATGCAGGAGAGCGAATGGAATATACAGTAGAGTATATCCAGTATAACATACATTTAAGCCAGTATGTGTATTAGTACGTACATATATCTAAGTCATCTTGATGGTGGCTGGTGCTCCAGTGGGAGTCTGTTTGGGTTGACCAGAATCTGTAAAAAAAACAAGGTTGAGTCGAGACCCATTCTGGCCACCAGTCAGTCAGGAATAAACATGTTTGTACTGAAGTAAACCCTGCCTGCCCTCATTCATCTGATTCCACTTGTAGCTTCTCTTGGTTCACAGATGCCCGTTTCCACGGGAGACCGAGGACTCGGTGCATCCAGGCTGGCTTTTCAGTGTTGATGTACAGTTTCCACTGTGATCAGAAGTGACTTTATGGAAAGAGGTTGTAAAGATGGGTCAGTTACACCAAACCAATACTACACACACACACACACACACACACACAACTCACACAGAGGCCAGGGGTGGGTTCAGTTCAGCTCTCACCCACATATACACAGAAAAACAATGCCATTTAAGGACAAAGGGGTAAATATCTTAAAGATACGGAGGTGTATGTGTGTATTGGAATGTGCCGGCAGTAATTTTGATTGCATTATAAGTCAGATTCATGCAGTAAAAGCAACCCTGCAGCAACATAAAGCCAACTCTTACAGTACATAGTTTTGCCTCTCAGCTAAATTAGCAAAAACAAATGCAGCTCTCCATTGTTTTTTATATAATGAGTTCATTTTCATACCGGGGCTCACGTCGTGTTTTTCATTTTCCCATGTTGCTGGATGGCAGCAGAAATGCAATTAAAGTCATTGTTTCATTAGGGCATGCTGCCTGTGAGCGGGCATTAAAAACACCACAACACAGCTACAGTACCTTGTTGAGTACACACAGCTTTTTGCGGTCGACTTTTTTTTTTTTTTTGTTTCTTCCTTCTTTCTCTCTCTTACACACACACACACACACACACACGCACACGTGCACACATAATTAGAACTTAAATCCCAAGCAATTAGAACCCAATCAAATTTTCCTTCGTGCTTGTCAACAGTCTTTCCCACGTACATTTTTTCACTCATTTATCTGTTTATGCTTGCATGGTCTAACTGTCCTCTATTTTCCAGAGTTGTTAGTCGGCATATTCTCTCCCTCTTTGTCTTTCTCCATCTGTCTGTTTTTCTCTCTGTCTCTATCACAGCCTCTTGGTCTCTTAACCTCTCTTTTTGTCGCTGTGCAGTATTTTGCATTTGAAAAGACCACCCATTGGTTCAGGAGGGGGCAGATTCTCAGAGTGGAATTGGTTTAGAATATTAATTGTTTTTTTGTTTTTTTTGTTTTGTTTTTTTTTCTTTGTCGTTGTGTTCCTGGGAAAACTGCCTGCATTAACACTGCCTGCCACTTTCATTCTAAGTCCCTGTTCTGCATAAACAAACTGCAGTTTGTGCAAGCAGTGCTGGGGAGATGTTGGGTTTGAAGTGGGAAATTCCTCTTAAAAGTTTTTATTTTGGCAGCTTTTAAATAGAGAGTAAAATTACTGACATCATTGCTCAGGCCTCAGTCTAATCTCTCATTGAGTATTCTGTAGTTTGTCTTTTTGAAAAAGTGAAACATGCTCCCTGGATTTACTTTCCATAAGATAAATGACTACCTATAACAGCACTCGCTATTAGAATTTGAAGTGTTTGTGAACAAAATTAGCAACATTTAGCTTGTTTTCATTAGCTTGTTAGCTTTCCTGAGCATGGCAGTGTGTATATTATGTGTGATTTTTAGCCTTTTAGTTTAACCCTAATTCTGCCATATAAAATTGTCTATTGTATTGTCCATTATAACTGGCCTCAGCACATCAATCTAGTGGCATTAAACCTGAAACAATTCTATTCATGGGTTTATGGCATAATGTTGCTCTTGTAGACTTTTAATCACTAAAAATTCCAAAGTACAAATATATATATATATATATTTATTTTTTTAAATCACTTTTGTTAGTTAAGATAGAAATTTAAAAATGACAAGGAAAATAAAGCGGTATGATTTGGAATGAGGTCTTACTTTTGAAATGGACCCAGGAAGTTCTGCTTCTGTTTTCTGTGGGATTTTCTAAGTTGTTGTTTTTTTTAATTCAATCTTCACAAATCCTGTTTTAAGTTCATGTTTTTTTTTTCTTTCTTTTACTTTTGGTGTCATCCAACTAGCTTATAAACACAACATTGATATCACATTGTAAAGCTGATATCTGGATATCCTATCCTAATAGCAAAGCGTTGCATATTTACACATGAGCATCCATTCAGAGTTGTGTTTCTGGCCATCTGGCAAAGGTAATCCCAATAGTCACTCTCCTTTTTAGCTCTGTTTTCTCTTTCTAACAACTCCCAAGTAAAATATCTGGTTCTTTAGCAGCTGTAGTAAATGTTCACTACCAGCCTTTTGTTGCTGGACAGGTAACACACAGAGGGGTTTAACACTTCTTTCAGTGTTTGCAGTTTCCAGCTTTCACTAAAAACAGCTCTCTACACAAGCTTGATGGGAACAGTGAAACCGAACCAAAACAGTACATTTTTTTGGGCGATAAAACCAAAACAATGTGCTAAAAGACGCTAACAGTTGTGTAGAGCTGAGGGGAATTGCAAAGTTGGGTGATAATTCTGTCTGTGTTTGCCACTACAAACAACACTTGTCACATACAGTCATTTGATCCATTGGGGAAAATATTTCGTTTAGCAGCTTTAAAGTTTGGCTTTCTTTAATGGCCAAGTTCAGTCATTGTAGCAGGCTTTTTGAAAGCTACTGGCAAAGCACTAAAACTTCAGTTTTTTCAACTTTTTGCTGCTTCACTGATACTTTTATTGACTGTGGTACATTTTTAAAGAATGGCGAATGATGAACTCAAGATATATATATATTTTTTTTTTTCTTCTCAAAATCAATAGTGTTTGGAGAGTTAATTTGAAGTAGAAACGGGTTCCTTGTTATTTTCAGAGCTATATTCTTAGCGGCCTTTGCTGTCACTCCACCCTACACCATCTTATTGCATCTCTAGTGACCTCAGAGACTGATGAGATAAACATTTCTTCCCTGACCCTCCCTGCCTTGCTCATACCAAACCCTGAGTTTCAACAGCGTCTGTCATGCTTCATCTTTTAAACCTCACACTACTCCAACAATGGTGTGGACCGTAATTGTCAGCCGTATCAAGCCTATAACCAGACTAACCGTGTGGAGGGGTATCGGATGGTAATCAGTACGGCAGCCTACGGTTAGTGCTGTCACTCAGGAGCCTCTGACGTCACAGCGGCATGCCTGTATGATTAGTTCTGGTTCGAATCCAGCTGACCTGCATTGTCACCCGTGATCAGTGTCTGTAATGGGACAAACATTGTTCATTTGGAGTTTGCAGTGTTGTAAATTAGAACTATGTATTGTGACACAGGGGAAGGCAGTCAGAGGCTGGGGCTGCCATGCTGTCTGGAGCCTTCAAATGAGGAATTTATGAACATGATTATAGTCTTATATGATTATAGTCTTACAGTCTTATATATAGATTATGAGTAACAGAAATAATGACCTCTTTTATCAGTATAAATGATTGTGAATGCATCTAGCCCTGCCAATTCATTTTATATAGTATTGAGTCATTAAAAGGGTCAGTTCACTCTAAAAAGCTTAACAAAGCAATACTATATTTTCTTGCTTACCTATTGTGATATCTGGCCATGCAGATGCTTCTGGTTACGCTTTTATAATCTGCACAGTGTGATCAGCTTTCATTGGAACTACTTTCTACCACAAATTCCATTTACCTAAATTGTATTGAGAAGGAGGCAGAAATCTCACATAATCTAAAAACCTGGATGAGTAAAATCAAAATGTTCTGCCACCAATTAGATGTATTGTTTATTTGAGTGAATTGATCCTTTAAGATAGACCCACCCTTCTAATCAGTGTTAAGCCAAGCAGAACTTGTTTTAAGAGTGACGTTTGATTATTTTAGGGAATACACTTATATGCTTTCTTACCAAGAATTAGATGAAAAGATCAATACCATTTTTTCATCTGTATGCTAAATATGAAGCCAGCAGCTACTTAGCTTAGCATAAAGACAGGATACAGGGGAGAAGAAGCTAGCTTGGTTTTGTTCAAACATAACAAAATCCAACAGCCAGCACTGCTAAAGCTTTCTGATTTACACGTTATATCTCATTTGTTTAATCTGTACAAAATCTCAGATCAAAAAATGACAAAATGCAGTTTCAGATGGGGTTATGTGCAAGGAGCAGTGACTTCCTGATGTCTCTGCTTGTTGCCTAGCAACCTCATGGTGATGACAAGATTCACAAGTTACAAATATCTCCCAGCGAAGGGATAATCCAACAAAACCCTCCATAAAACCACAATTTTTTTTTTCTTTTTTCATTTAGGTTTCTGTAGAGATTGAACAACTTGTTAATTAGTTAGCTGGTAGGTGGGTATTGTTACCATCAGACAGAACCAGGCTAGCTGTTTCCCCATTTTCAGTCTTAGTGCTAAGCTAGGCTAACAGGCTGCTTGCTGTAGCTTCATACTTCGCATATAGATAGTGAATTTTAAAACTATTCCTTCTCATAAAATGACAACTTTTTGGAGAATTTATCCTGGTCCTTTTGCTTACCAAATGAACAGCTATGACTATTATTAAATATATAGAAGATGCACATATTGGGCTTTTCAGTAGCTACAGTACTACTCACTACTTTAATTTGATTGTAAGACACGGCGCTCATGATCGCAGTTTGTTTGGCGGGGACAGTGCTCATGCCTCTGGTGTGACGTGACTTGTCTGCTTGGCTGTCTGCTGTGGAAAACATCCATATGAAACATGTCATCTGTCCTGTGCTTGTTACTACCATTTCCCCTGTCATGCGAGCCCTGCAGAGACTGATGGCTTTTTCAGATGGGACAATGTGCTACTTGCTCTTGACCACAGTCCACCCACTCTCCACCTTTAATATCCTTCCATGTGTCTCTGTCTCTTGTTTACCCTGTTATCCCACCTTTCTTTCTCTTGCTCCATCTTCTTTATCATTTGTTCAATATCTGTGGACATTTTTCCACTTCAAATAAATGAAAACTAAGCAGAAAAAGAAACAGTCTCTGTTCATATAGCAATTTATAATTTGAACACCTGTATCCTGGTCATACACTTACATACATCTGATTATAATGTGTCTGTATTCCCTTTGCAAATCCTGGTTTATTGTGAAATTGGCAGCTGAAATACCTTCGGATGGCATCATATGATGTCTAAACATCCTATTTCCCTTTTAAATAGTTCTAATGTTGTAAAAATCACCTTACTCCACATCGTCTGACAGTATCACATACACAGTACATTCTTTATCAGCTATTTGATGTTGACACTGCGTTAAATGTAAAAACCCCTGACTAAATGCTTTTTGAGGGTTGCATCATCCCATCATATGAAAATAGTGGGACTGAAGATGATATACTACAACCTCTATGTACCACTTGCATTTTTCTTTTTTCAAAATTGCTTAAATTTAAACTTTGTTTTGGACAGCAACAGAGCTCTACAACACAGAGGAATAAGATATATCAGGCTTTGGATACACAACACTTGTAAGATTAGATCACTGTTGTTTGGCTCTGCACATGAGATTGATTGACAATAAGAAAAATATAGCAAATTCCTAGCCTTATCTTTTAACTGAACACATCACTGTGATTTTACAGTTTGGACTGTACAGACTTCAAAGTGCACAGCAGGAATCTAGGTTGTTCGCTGCATTATTGCAATGTGTTACCTGCAGCAGCTAAACCAAAGTACACACGTTTCACATGCAAAAATCCTGCAGTTTCAAGTTCCACATTACTTCAACACAAGCTTGCTTATAGTGGTGTGAAAGAAAACACTGTAAACTTGTAGAACTCACTTTTTGCAGACACAGGGACAGTAGGGACTGGCAGACTAGTCAGTGGACTTTTTTTCACACTTAACAGCTCTTTCTGTTACACTTAAAGGTCACCAACTGCACGGAATTATGTCATGCAACCTCTGTAACCTTTCTGTCTGTCTGCAACTGGCGTTGGCACATATTATTCTCAGGAACAGATCGATCGTTTTTCCGCATTCTTTCCGTCAGTGTGGTGTATCTAGTTTCTGCTTCAGCAGTGGCATTTTGGGTTGTGTGTCAAGAACCTTTAGACAGATCCAACTGTATTGATATGTTTCCACCTAAGACCTAAAATCGTATTAGTATATTTCAACAGGAATAGAGCTCTGAAATGACTAGCTGCCAAACCTCTTTCATTATTAAATATCTATGATAACTGAGAACCTTTTCTTCCAGATAATTCCTCATTGGGACAGAGCTGTAAGTCAGCAGTTCATCAGCAGTCATGCAGTACGAAGTGAGTCTTGGCTACATCTCCGTCTCAACTGTGGGGCTCCTCAGCCCTCTAAATGAGCTGCCTCCAATGTGTATGAAAATATTGTGTCGCCTAACACATAATTCACAGCATAGGAAAATGGTGTTTGGTCCCACGGCAGCGTGACATCACTGTGTTTCCTTGCCTTGACCTTTGTCACATGCCAGCTCTGAAGACGAGAGAGGAGGGGTCTGCTGTTCAAGCAGTTTGTACCCACTCGTATGTTCAATATCTAATACCTCAGAAAACTAGTAAGATACAACTGGTGCGGGGGGGGGGGCAGAAGTAAATGGATTTCAATGGCTGCTGTTTTTGTGTTTTATTTACCGTAATTAGTTGTGATGGTTCTCGTTCTGTTTGAAGGGACACCAAGAACAAATCCACTGTTCCGTGACGGGTAAATCGTACAATGTTCCCGAAATTTCCCCACATTCAGCATTTGTTAAGCAGCACCGTTGTCACTATCATGTAAGGTCCAGAGTTTGTTGTGCAGAAGCTCAAACATGCAAATAATCAAAGTTACACATGTCCGCTTTCCACCTAAGAATATTATACCTACTGTGTCGTCCAGCAATGGCGTCAAATCTATTTATCAAGCCCAAAATCACTAATTTACATCTGTACAACAGACACCATTTATACTTAGAACCTGGCGTACCTATTGTCGCTGTCAAAAGAAAAACATGTCAACTTTTCAATGAGCTACAAAACAAAAAACAGCCGGCTTGGGTGACTCATGCAAATCCAGTAAGTTTTTGAACGGTGTGTTTAGCACCAGAGGAAAAAGGAATTTCTCAACCCTTCATCCTCCAGTTTATCAGAAATATTTAAAATCAACTCAAGGTTTTCTTTGGAAAGCAGCTTTATTGAAACTATCAGACAGCGCATTTTAAAGGTGTGACGTGGCAGCATGAAGATACTTTATCTATCTGAGGTTAAGCATTCGTAGCCTATAAGCAAGATTGAAATAATGTTTTCTTCAGGGAGAGAAGGGCCTTTATACAAAGACACACATCTCAATGAGAAGACTGTGTACAAAAAAAAACACAAACAAGATTCAATAAAGTTTAAAATTACCACCATTATGTCATTATTTACTTAAAAAGATAAGTCTTGATATATTTATATGTTCTTCTTGTGGTCAACAAATCCCATAAAAATACTATAATCAACAATGAATTGATCCATTTAACTCGTCTGTGTATCCGTAGCCTGATATCGCTGATTCCTCTGTGTCAAAAAAGCTATTAAAAACGTATCAGGGAGCCACACTGTTGCACTAGTGGTGGCAATGGACGCCATGAACACAGACAATATAGTTTATCTGGAGTCACGCACATACTTTCCTGCTGAGAATTTAGTCCCCAACAAATCCATTATTTCCTCCTCTTTGAGTAATGTTACTTGAAAACTACAGAGCCCAGCTGTTAAAAATAAAACTGTGTATTTGTGACCAGTTTCGATAGCAGCCAATGGGCTCAGGGCTGAGAGCCACTGACAGGGTAGGTAAGTCGGAAAGTATGAGAGACAGACTTAAAGCATTGTTGGTTTTTGTCTTTTTTGATGGGATTTTGGATGTGTTAACTTCTAAGAAGCCACCATGTCCTTCCTTTGATTTTGATTGGACGTGCCGTCTTGAGAGGAGGAGGTGGCTCTGTCACAATCTGAAAAACAATCCTCAGTTTTTTAAAAAAAGCTCTCTACAAAGCTGATAATTATTGATTGGCTATTGCACTGGGTTGCATTAGATTGTGCTTATGTAATATTGTAATGGCATCCACCCACACTGTGTACTTTGTATCTCAAATGTCAAGCCTTCAGAAACTAATACAGACTTGACCATTGTGCCTTGTGAGTTATGGGTTTTCACCAGAATATCTGTAGCTAAAACACAGAAGTTATGAGGTTTTCTGAGGACATCTGTCATATGAAAATGCTCAATTTTTAAAGTCCTTTTTTTTTTTTTCCTGCACTGTGGACTTTCTATGAATCTCTGCCCCCCTACTGGGATTTATTTTAAGCGGGACCCGTGCACCCCACTTTTCTTGCTCTCCCAAGAATCAGCCATTGAAATAAATTCTGAGTATTTTCAGTAGTTTTAACGCACTCACTACATCAATCCCCCCCCCACCCCCCCGCCTCCCCACCCACCCTGCAGGTCCCCCAGAGCCTCACAACCCCCTGCTGGTACCAGCTGACGGGAGAGAGGGAGGAAGAAAATAAAAGCAGGGAGAAAAAAAAACAAGTCTTCTGGGAAAACAAACACTAGTCCTGTTTCTTGGCGCTCGTCTCTTAACCCTTTCACTCACTCACGACATGTGAGAAAATCATCTGTTGGAAGGCGGTTCAGTACGATATGTTATCGATTGCATAACTGAACGTATCAGAAGTTTAAATCGGATATAAAAGACAAACTTTTCTTTTTTTTTTTTTAATAGCGTTTTCTTTTTTATTGCAAATACATATACAAAAGATTCTTTAAAGACAGTACAAATACATGGCAAGATCGCAGTAGAAGGGGGGGGGAGACTATTGGAAACATCAGTTCTTTGATATTGAGAGAGAAGGAAATGGAGCTTGCAGAGCAGAAAGGATGGACGGTCCCTCTGGCGATCGCACGGAAAAAAAAAAAAACAAACAGGAAAAACTGTAAAAACTTTGTAACTGAGATAACATATTCCAGTTCTTTCAGCCTTAGTTTAAAGTCAAACTTAAAAGGAAATTCACAAATAACAAATAATCCGTACACATTTCATTAGATAATCCCCCCTGACCCTCAGAAAAAGGCAAATACATACTTAAAATAGACATTTAGATAAGATAAATTAAAAAAAAAAAAAAAAAAAGATTACAGCATGTACCATTTTGTCTAAGTACCCCCTGGGTTGAAAACAAAAATTTTAAACAAAAACAACAACAAGGGAATTTATATGCCGTCTACACTTTAAAGAGGACAATTCATTAGTTATAAGAATAGTATGCAAAATAATTACTTTGAAATAAAATTAAAGCTAATAAATAAAGTTTTAAAACTGGGATTTGACCAGAGGGGGACGGTGGAGGGAGCGTGTTGGGACGCCAGGACGGTGGGAGACTGCAGGGGGGTTAGGGGGGGGGGGGGGCGGGGGACACCCGAGGGGGTCAAAGGTGACTTCCTGTAGCTGTCAAACACACGCTGTTGGACGGTAAGTGTAATCTCAGCTGTGGCTGTTGCACGCACACAAACACACACACACACACACACATACACGCAGACACACATACAAAAAAAGTTTAGAGAAAATGTAAAATCCAAGGCACGGATGGTGGAACGGGCTGCAGTCTCCCTCCCTTCCTCAACACAGCACAGCATTGTGAAACCAAGTCTCTCTTTCTCTGTATTGCCTAATAACTTTTCCAATGATCATGACACATAATTTGGAAAAAAAAAAACAAAAAAAAAAACAACAACTAATCAACAGCATAACAGCTTAAATACAAACCATACTTGCTGAATGGCACAGAAATAGAGTAAAAAGAACAAACAAACAGAAATCCTTGCATGAAATAGAACAGAGAGAGAAACCAGATACGGAACTACCAATGAAGTGGTTAGTTGCACAACTGGTTAAAATATAAAGCTTTTAATTTTATATCTACAGGTACAAATAATTACCCAAACCCCCGCCACCCACCCGCCCTCCCACCCTCACCCCCACGGGTTACAAACTGCCAGCGTATGAAGAAAATAAACAACAAAGAAACATACACAGTACCTACTGAAATATCAACAATCATAAGTCCTCACAGAGGATTTTCTTAAGTCTTTTCATCTCTCTAAAAAATATATATATAGTTTCTATCATGATACAATAGCAAGGCACGACGTGAGCCAATCACAAGTCCAGCTCTCCTCTTCTATGAATTCAAGTGTCTGATTCAGGGAGCAGCTCTGGAGGAAGAAGTCTCCTTGAAGTAAAGTGTTTTTGGAGTGTGTGTGTGTGTATGCATGTGGCTGTACATGTCATTGTGTTTTGTTGTCTCTAAGTCTGCAGGTGGGGAGGGGAGGGGTGGAGGAGGAGGAGGAGGAGGCGGTGATGGCTCAGGGTCTGGTGAGCTGGGTGTAAACTGGCGCCTGCTCCCAGTGCTGTGGGCTGCTCTGGGGGATGGAGGGCACCCCTGTGTTGTCGGCGATGGGCGTGTACATGGGCCTCTGGCTGGGGCTGCTCATGTAGCTGAAAGTCGAGTACAGCCCTGAGCCCTGCCCCGCCCCCGCGTGGCTGTAGTAGGAGGCGGCTGCTGCTGCTGCTGCCGCTGCTGCTGTGCCCCCCTGGTGGTCGGAGTATTCGTACTGCTGTGCTCTGGAGATGGCTGGGTAGGAGGAGGGGCTGTAGTGCTGCAGGTTGAACGGGCTGTAGGCGACGTGCTGAGGGGAGCCCTGCTGCTCGCTGAAGTGGCTCGGGCTCAGCTGCTCCGTCTTGATCTGGGTCCTGTGCTGGGATTGACCCGCTTCTGAGCTGTTGCTGCTGTTCCCTAGGGTGGTCAGAGTGTGCTGCTGCTGCTGCTGCTGTTGCTGTTGCTGCTGCTGCTGTTGTTGTCCCTGCTGGTTCTGGCTTTTCGCCATCCAGGCTGCAGCGCCTCCTGCTTGTTGCGGGCTGACCGGAGCGCCGCTGCTGATGCTGTAGCTGCCGGTGTAGGTGACGGCGTTGCCAGGGCCGCCTGCAGAGCCCGGGTGACCGTTAGGCGGGAGGTACTGGTCGAACTCGTTGACATCGAAGGTCTCGATGTGAGAGATGACGTCGCTGCTCAGCTCGCCGATGTCCACGTCGCGGAAGTCGATGTTGAGCTGACGCCCGCCGGGGCCGTCGGCGAGAGAGCGGAGACCCCCTTCGCGCTTTAGGTCCATCTTGCCTGAGCTGACATCAGTCTTTGGGGTGGTGGGAGGGGTGGGGGGCCCTTGGGAGCCTAGAAGATGAAAACAGGATGAGTCAGATTAGATTATGTGCTTTTCTCCCCCCCCTGTTTTGTACTTTTAAAACAAAACCAGCAGAACGTTTAAATGGTTTTGAATGAACTACACAGGAAAACAAAAAAAAGTTAAAACAGGCATTAAAACGAACAGTGAGTGAAATGTGGAACCACAGAGGAGAACTGTAATCAACACATTTTCTATCTGCTCACCTGAGTGCTCACCGGGTGAGTGCACCTCTCCCATGCTGGAGGCAGGAGAGTCCGCCTGCTGGAGAGCTTTGAAGATGGCATTAGGAGAAATGTGCGTCTGCTCGCTGCCGTCCTCCGGCTCGCTCTGTCCGTTCTTCACAGACTTCCTCCGCCGGGGCTGGTATTTGTAGTCCGGGTGATCTTTCTTATGCTGCACCCGGAGCCGCTCAGCCTCCTCCACAAACGGCCGCTTCTCGCCTTCATTGAGAAGTCTGTGCGTAAAAAAGGGACGGTAAATGTACTTTTCTGCAGGACTTTAAATCTACACTCTTCCAAAAACAAAAACAAGCGAAATAAAATGTTTAAATAATTCAAAACATACAACATTAAACTTTATAAAAGTAGATTTAAGTGCAACTTCAAGTGTGTATTTCACACACATTGCACAGTAAATTCGTGCGTAAAAGCTGGAGAGAGAAAAAAAAAAGAAGCGTAATCACACTTACCTCCAGAGTTTCCCCAGAGTCTTGCTGAGCTCCGCGTTATGCAGGTGCGGGTACTGATCCGCCAGCTTCCTCCTCGCAGCCTGAGCCCACACCATAAAGGCATTCATCGGTCTCTTTACGTGAGGCTTGTTCTTGGTAGATCCGTTAACGCGCACTGGCATAGGCACGAGGGTCCAGTCGTAGCCTTTAAGCACCTGGGACACAGCGTCGCGGATGCAAGCGGGAAACTTATCCTCCTCGTCCTTCTTGAAGTCGCCCAGGGTTCCGTCCGCTCTGAGCAAGCCGTTCTCAGACGGCCGGGTGTTCTCGGTGTCAGAGCCCGAACCGGACGGGCACGGAGAGCCCGCGGAGTCCTCGGACATGCTCGGGCTCGGGGCATCAGAGAGACACTTGTCTTGTTCCTCCGACATCTTCAGGTAAGGGTCGAGGAGATTCATACGAAAAACTGTTTGGTACCAAATTACGCGTGAAACGGTGGAGTTTATCTCTCTGCTTTTCTCGCGAGAGGAAAATGCCTCTAAAAGCGACTTTACTTTGCCACAGTGAGTTTGATCAAATGTCTTTCAACTGAGAGAAGTGCGCAGAAAAAAAACTGCAGCTGATCCTCCTTTTTTTCTTTTTTTTCGCTCCGGTGCCGTGCGTAAAAGTTGAGTTTGGAGAGAGTCTCTGCAGCATGGGCTTCTGACCAACACACCAGTCAGTCAGAGTGGGTCTGCAAGCGGGTCCGTACTTGAAAGAGCAAGAGAGAAAAAAAAAGGAAAAAAAAAAAAAAAAACAACACACACACCAGCTGGTCAGAATTTGCTTTCAACTCTGTGGGATGAAAACGGTAAAGTGCTCCTTTCTAGTCTCCAAGTACAATCCCCAGAACGCGTGAGTGCTTTGAACTGCAAACGTTTTGCATGCTCGCTTTATAAGAGCGTTACCATGCCGCACAGGAAAGCCCGAATCTGATTGGCCGAGGGCATGTGACGCCAAAGTACAGGAATTTGATCCCGTTTTTCTCTCTCTCTCTCTCTCTCTCTTCTGGTTACCAGCACCATACGCACACACATACACACACGTACACACATAAACACATACGCATACATACATATACAGACACTTTCTCTCTCTGGATATTTTTCTTATAGATTTTTTTCCTTCAAAATGTAATTATACACGGAATATTTATATAAATGCTATAAGTGATTAAAAAAAGTGATTGTTTTTGTTATGAAGGAAAAACAATGAAAGAGAAATAAATTCATAAAAAAAGGATGTTGCACGTAAAAGATCAAAACACAAGGAATATTATCATTAAAACAATGTCATTTATGATATTTATGCATCATAAACAGCTGTAAACTCTTCACATTCCTACTTTTAAAACATTTTCATGTGTTTCCAAATGTCTATCACCGCACTCGTCCCATGCTTACAGTTACATAATCTCGTCAATAGGGGGAGACAGCAGTCTAGGAACCCGCTCAACTATTTCACCCTGTTAGAGCAGCTGGAGGAGGAGGAGGATGATGAGGAGGAGGAGGAGGAGTGAGAAGCAGCTCCAGCAGGCTGCTGCAGGGCAACATGTTGCTGTCAAAGCTCAGCTTCTGATTTGTATCGCTCTTCTCATTTCCAACAACAGGGCAATAATCCAGTGAATGGCGGATTCTGTTCATTTTGCTGACTGCTCAACTTGCACGCTGGCCTCATTTTGTTACCAAATGTTCCTCATAAAAATGAGAACATTTCAAGAGTTCTGTTACAGTTTTATAACTTTATATCCATTCTGGAAATCTACAGATATTTGAAATAGAATTCCCAATATGTCTGTGACATTAGTTCATCTCGCCTGGTTAATGCGCAGTTTTTTTTCAACGAGGGTGTTCTGACTTTTCCATGTTCTACTTTTTTTGCACACGTCGTTTTGGAAAAGGAACGCTTCACTTTTTTTTTCTTTTTTTTTTTTTTTGGTACATTTTTTATTTATTTATTTATTTTCTCTCTGTCACTGTTGGAGGAAGTAGATTATTTATCTAAGCAAAAGTAGCAATAGAGGAATGTAAAAACACTCCACTGCAAGCCAGATCTCACATACAAAAATCCACTTTAAAAAAAGTCAAAGTACTTATTATGCAGCAGAATAACACTTCCAGAGTTCCATTATTGTGTATTACAGTACTGGATGATTATTATTATTACTGATGCATAAATGTGTTAGGAGCATTTTAAAGTTACAGCTGGTTAAATCAAGGTAGAGCCAATTTTACTTCATATGAAACATCATATTTTATGTTTTGAATGGAAAATTTGCAAAATAACTAGTAGGCCCAACTTATAAACAGACGTCATATACATTGTAAAAACAATACCAACAATATTTCCCTCTCTAATGTAGTTGAGCAGAAGCAGAAAGTTCCAGAAAACAGAAAAACTCGAGGACAAGTCCCTCGATACTTGAGTGGACGGACGTCTCGTCACTGACAGCTGGATTAATGTGCATCATCTACAAGTGATTCCCAGTTTTTTAAACACACTCTCTTTGTCCTTTTCCCCCCCATCGGTCCGAACACAGCACCACCGCTCTCCAATCAGTGTAATACCGAGTGCTGCTCGGCCGCGGTCACCGATGGTAACCTGCCTGCACACGCCCCCTTTTTTTGATTGTTTATTATGCTTTGTGGAGATGTGGAAATGTAAATCTCAGTTCAGGCTAATGTGGACAACATGTGCTACCTGAAGTCGCTTTTAATAGCTCACAGATGTCAGGTAGAGCTAATTTCAGTGTGGCTGCTTGTTCCATACAGACACCGACTACCTTTTTTTTAATTTTAACATGCTTTTTCTTCTCCTCTACTCCTCTGTGTAAGAGAAAAAGAATACAAGTGTCCTTTTGGATGCCGTAATGTGTGCCATGTTGCTTGTTTGCGTTCGCTGCGACTGCTCAAACTCTGAATCACTCAGTAATTCTTTCTCTCCCTGACCAATTAGGCCTGTGGTTCCAAAACACTAAAGCCTAACATCGCCGACTCCTTCGTTCCCCCTGTGGGTTTATTTACACGAGACATGCTTATTTAAGATACTCACTTTGAACACAAATAGAAGGGAGCAGTTTGGCTCTGCGTTAATAGCTCGTGGGACGACGCTGCGGTCGCGTGTGTTGCGTTGCGTGCCGTTACACAGGCCCGCCAGAACACGACCTCTGTTTGCTTGTAGAGCAACGGAGGCGTGAATGCATTGAGTCACAGAGAGCTGCGGCAGGGGTGGAAAACGTGGTGTTGCTATTGACAGAGTAAATACGGCTAATGGAGGTTCGCGAAGAAGAAAAGCGAGAGGAGGAAGAAGAAGAAGGAAGGGAGAGGATGGTGAGGAGGAGGAGGAGGAAGAGGAGGAGGGGACAAGGAGGAGAGTCAGAAGTGTGAACCCGAAGGAGGGAGAGAAAGACAGAGAAGCAAGAGAATGTTGGTAATAATGAGAAAACAAAGACAATTAGTCAAGAAGACAACTAGGTGAGTGCAGAAAACGAAAGAGTGAGTGAACTCTTTCCTGCTCAGCTGTCACCTGGCACATCTACATATGCACACACACACACACACACACATCATGAGAGCACATACAGTATGACCTCCACACCCACGTGACATCTAAAAACTGCAAAAACCTCAAATCTAACACCAACATATGGTCGAACACGTGAATACACTCCTCCTCCTCCTCCTCCTCCTCCACATGTCACACAGGCAAGTTAGACTCCTAAAAAAAGACTCTGTTAGATTTCTCTTCAGTTTTGTCAAAGCTCTAAAGTGAAAATTGAGTTTCAGATCTGTAACTTTCACGAATGCATGAATCTGTTTTCCTTGAATCGACTGCCTTTTTTTTTTTTTTTTTTTGTTACCAATTTCAATCAAACGAGTTTCAACTCCTCACAGCACAGTTTTCAGGAGATCTGTTTGTGGTTTCGAAGCTGTTGCAGCATGAAAGTGTCGTCCATCCTGTGGTCTCGCAGGCGGCGGTGGATGACCGAACGCGAGGCAGGCAGGCGGGGCGATGTCTTGGGAAACTTCTCATCTTGACTTGGAGCTACAGCGTAAAAAATCTGAACAAACATTAGGAGTCAACTGCTAAACTCTGTCTGCTTTTCTTTTGGGAGTCCCATCAGGCCTGCTTGACATTTTTCTACACCTCACACCCGTGAGAGTGAGAAACGTGTGTCCAGATTTTTTAAAAATGCACAACGTGCACGAGTTTAAACGCTACATTATCAATCCAAACCAGTGAGAGTGTTGTGAGGTCGGCAGGTTGCATGTTGTTGTTGCAGAGAGTCTTTCTCACTGCAGACATTTTTGACTTTTGACACAGCAGGAAATACACAGGTGTCACAAATAACATTAATGACGGTTCTGTTGTATTTTCATGTGTCAGTGAGATGTTGCAGTGAACCAGGCTCCTGTTATCAAATGTTCAACATCGGCAGGTCTGGAGAGTCGCTCTGAAAGGTTTGTATCTTGCTGTTTTGTAGAGGATGGAAGCTGTAGTCAGCTTTGATTCACATAAGTTACAGTGGACTCTGACAATGAACCAGAGGCACAGCAAAAAGGCAATAATAAACAAACAAACAAAAAGAAAATCTTCAAACAGATTTCTAAAACCACTCCTACAGTAGCATATTCCATTTCTTTGCACTTGATCTGTATCTTCCAGAATTCTAAGCTTCTTCTGTGTTACACTATCAACTCCTCATAGAACCAAAACTCCGCCAGAAGTAGCATATTTAGCAATTTATTTGTAAATGAGGACTGTTTGGAACATACTGAACATAAAGATCGATAGATTTTTAAAGTTTTTATTGTCATCTTTAGACTTTTTTTTTTACTTCTGCTCTCGCATCCTAATGTTGCTGTCAATCCATAAAGGAACAAGCTAAAATATTTTTACAGCCATTTTTCAAACCTACAGGTGTTTTGAGTATTTGACAGTCAAAAGATGGATTCTTGATGGAGCGTTCCATTTAGCATGGAATATTTTGGAACATGACTCAAAAACCTCTCTCTGACTCGGCCTTAGCTGTATTGATTTTGATTATTTTATTCATGTCACTAGCAATTCACCTAACACTGTACAGGTGAAGAAACCGGGCTAGCCCTTTAAAGGACGCCAATCTTCTCTGTGCTGCTCGTGTTTGTTCGTGGTATTTATAGCACCTCGGTTAATGCTGTCATGAGTTATTGATGTTAAAATGCCACACATTGCCCTTAGAAAGCAGTAAGAAGGGTGAAATACTGCAGAAATGGAGAGAATTTGAGGGAAACATCTCGTCTCTTGGTGCCCTGCAGCCTTCAGGTAGGTGTGAGGTGCCATTCTGAGAAAGGCTTGTGAGTGATTAATAGCCACCTCCAGCTTGTGTGTGGCTGTTCCACTGTGATCTGAGCGTCTGAGCACCGGGTGTCTGTTGACCGAACGTCATTCTGCTCCTCGTGCTGTTTAAACAACACTTAGAAAAGACTCGGGCGACTCCTGAGGAGGATCACTCTATCTACCATCCATCACTGACCAAATCCCTGCTGCTTAATGTGTATTTCTGTCTCACTCCAAGATTCAGCTTCCCTCCATATTTTTTTTTTTTTTTTTTTGCTTTCAAATGACATGAGCTAAGCAAAAAACCTGAGCTGAAAATCATCCCTAGATTCTCCGAAAGTCAGCGAGTCGACCCTCAAAACCTGTAGGAAACAGAGCTGATCACATTTATGGTCACATTTCCCAGCAGCCAGAGATGTTGCTGATTAAAATATGTACATTAGCTGATCATAGCGCGCTGCATGAGAGGTTGGAAAAGCGAGAGGAAACCCAATCCGCTCGGGCTGAGTCGAGAAAGCCGCAGAGGAGTACCGTTTCCCTCCGAAGATATGGCTTGTGCAAACAGCCCTCGCTTTAACAATAACAACGGTCTCACCCAGCTAGGCCAAGCTAACTAATGACAGATCCACACCTTAATGCTGAGCAGTTGTTTGGGTTTAAGCGAGGGAGGACGTGTGTGTGTGTGTGAGAGGGGATGGGTTTTTTGGGGGGTGAGGAGGAGGAGGGGGGGAAGAATGGCAGTTGTCAGCGGGTGGCTCGTGCCACTGGAAAACTCCCACCTTCCCTGGACAGAGAGCAGCACCCATGATTCGGGCGGAGATTGAGAGAGTAAAACCTCTGACGCAGCGAAACGCTACTCTCGGCGACGGAGGACGTCCAACCATAACGCAGCACATTTTTACAGCTTATTGAATTGTGCAGGAGGCAGGATGGGGTGGTGAGGGAGGGAGGGAGGCAGACGCTGTCTAAAATCATTCCTTGGTGCGTTTTTGTTTCTGTCTCTTTTGTAACAGTGACACTGCTTGTCTCGCGGCCAGCAGCGCCCTATTTCCTCTTTCGGGTTGCCGTCTGTCTCTACAGTTAACGTTGATGATAATTGGTGCCTTGCAGTGCATAAGGACTTTTAAGTGCTTGAGAGAATTATTTGGTGGCAGGTGACAACATCTGCACATCTCTTTCCAAGCAGAGAAGATTCTTCATCAGAAAATGAATAACATGGAAGAATGCACGGTGTCATTTAGAATCTGTTTTAAAAAAAAAAAAATACTGCAAATCGAAGCCAAATTCCGTTTTTAAAAAGGTCCCGATTAAAAATGTATCCTGATTGATCGTTGCTCCCAGAGAAGACCTGAATGAATGAGAGCAGCAGCACTGCATGGAAAAAGAGTTTAAACCAGTCAGTGAATGAGACCATTTAAAAGCATGAGGAGCATTTAAAGTGCAGTAAAGTCAATACATCACGAGAATCAATGAATCCATCCCATCTTCTCTGGATTTGACAATGACTTTAAGCACAACCAAAGTATCCATATTGGTTAGTTCTCACAATTTACATGCAAGGAAGTAGTGCTCCTTTTTATAAAGTGAAGAAAAAAGTGGAACGTCAATGTGGTGGATGTTTGTGTTGCAAGTACTGGACATCGCAGCAACACACCTGCAATTAACGCTTGACCATGATATTCTCCTAACTTTAACCAAGTGTTTTAGTTGCCTAACAATAACTTAAAGGTGAACTCCACTGATTTTACACATCAAAGTCTGCATACAGGTGTCTGTTAGTACTGCTGTATATATGAAGAATAAGTTGAATAAAGCCTTTTGTGGCTCCACAGAGAGAGAGAGAGAGAGAGAGAGAGCTGTCTGAAATCATATAGATTGCGTCAAGTGACATAAGTGTCAATTAGGGCTGAAGACTACAAGTTTGAAAATTATATATATAAAAAAAATCTGGTTAGAAAGAAGTGAGGTCACCAGACCTCTGTAGCCCCCTGCTCATTTCTGCTGGAGGCTAGCGGTTCCAGGCTATATTAGCCACTACTAGCATAACACATCTGAATCGCTGAACTGAACCGTCAGTAGTTCAGTTGCATTTTGGGTAATGCGGATGTCAGGTTTTGATAAGATCGAAGAATGCATTGAGTAAAAAGGACAACATCACTGGTTCTACTGCTTCTTATAGAAGTGAAACTGGTTTGAAACTACTACATACGTTGCTTGATATAACCACTATCTCTCCCTGAAATGCAATGAACTGTAGTTGCCATGGCATTGTACATTTAAAAAAAAAAAAAAAAAAAGTTGTCAGTGAATGTAATCCAAGGTTTTGCACAATCCGTCCAAATTTCAACGCCCAACGTTCTTGTCTGGTATTAGGGTTGTTTAAACTACAAGTCAGCAGTTTCTTAACCAACTGGCAGTGGTAGTATTATCACATTACAAATGGTGCGTATGTGTGAGTGTGTGTGTGTGTGTGTGTGTGTGTGCATGTGCGCTGACATATCAACTTTTGTTTTTGACTAACTCCCTTTGAAAATACATGAAATAAATTATCCAGAAAAACAGCCAGTCACCAAAAAAATATCATCGTTTTTTTTGTTTATTCTTCAACTCTTCACGCCACTTACAGAAGAGACCATGATGATATTATTTAACATTATTACCTAATCATAATGTAATTGTTACTTGAACAGCATTCAGACTGGCTTTCTTATATTTGACTTGTCACTGCTGTTATTCCTCCAGCTCCTGGTGCTGCAGGAAACCTGCATTCTTCCTGCACGGCCGCCCCGCTCAGAAACAGAGAGATCTAGTTAATGAAACGGTGATGATATCTCGCTGCTTTGGCTGGCTCGCATCGGCCCCACCACTCAACCTCCATCCTGCCTTTGACCACAACCATCCGGATTAAAAGACCACCTTTTATGGGAGGTAAGACTAAAATGACACAAATAATTAAAGCCGCTCTACAGACGAGCACTCTAATAACAAGGCATACTTTTAAGAAACGAATTTATCTACACTTGGCATTAACATGAGACCTGTATCTGGAATGCATGCGTTGTGATCAGATTTAACTCATCAATCAGATCACATCTGGAGGTGGTCTGATCAGATCTCAGCCAGGTGTAAATGTAATCTGTGCAGCGTGACCACATGCTTCAGGAAAAAGTCTGCCCGCCTAGTTGAAAGTCACTTAACTCCACCTCTTCCTGCCTGCTGCAGCTGCCCGCTAACAAAAAGTAAAAATAGTTCATCTTCAGCAGTGCTTCCTTTGACCAAGGATGTTTGATGACAAGTCTGTGATCGCAATATGGGCGGAGTAAAGATAACGAGAATGCTTATTAAGATATAAATGCAAAAGCCTTTGGATGGGATAAAGTTACCCAGATACAGATTACACGTTACTACCAGATGTGAATCCCAGGACTGACACATCCAAGCATTCTGTCTGTGATGTGCTGTGTGTGTGTATGTGTGTGTGTGTGTTACAGACATCAGTTGATGCGTGTCAAATAGCATGACACTCCCCATCAGCGTGTGGCACTTCAAATAGTCTATAGCCATACTAGTGGCTCTGTGAGGCTGCACTTAGGGTGCTTTGAACTGAATGTCAGCATCCTAGTTGCCTCGGTGATGTTTAGCAGGTGTCATGTTCACCATGTTTATCATTTTAGCTTAGTCCTCAGCTCTGAAGTTATTTGGTCATAAAGTAAAAAAAATTGTGACCTAATGATGCTGCTGTATGAACAGTCAGGACTTTACCAGTTGTTACAATTCATCCTGTGAGGGATATGAATATTTATACATATTTTCATAGTGATGCATCTAGTATTTGTGAAGACATTTCACTTGTGTGGACCCATGTGTTTTTTTTCAATTTATATTATTTTTTCATTTTTCCCGGTCTGCTAATCGAGTGAGGTCTTTCTAATTTGATTGCTATACAATCAAGTTATATACTGGAATTAACATTTCTTCTCTTTTCCTTTATGACATTGATATTCGAGAAAATCCATCAAACACATGGACAGGTAAAGAGAGCAACCTCCTCAGGAGTATAGATAAATAAACATGCACAGTGGTCACTTCTTTGCATAGTGTTCATGAGTCCATTTTCTCCTGTACGCTTCACATAATACACTCAGTGTATTTTCTCTTCCTTGTTTTGTTTGAAGTTATCTGATATTCAACTAAATAAATCTCCTCTTGGACATGAGTCAACACACAACGTTCCACCGACACTAAGCCGAGTACCCTAGAGAGAAGAGAGCCGGGCCAGAAAACTTATGGAATAAGTACAGCACTGTACAGTAACATGTGCTTTTCCTGTCTCAAGTGTAAAGTAGCAGAGATGGTGTGAAGTGTCAGAAGCAGGGGAGACGGAGGAAGATGACTGTAACCGCTGCAGTACGGTGAAACACCAACACATCCGGCGCCAGGCTTTCATAACACAGACTGCTGGTAGAGACGCGGCGTACTGACCAGTCAGCATTCGGCTGTTCTCTGCCTTGTAACCCACATTTCAGCACTCTGACATTATGGTGCGGTGTACAGTATGTGTTTGTATTCCTGCTTAATACGTGGCACCGCACAATGACAGTTAAGAGGTCTTTTAATCCATTCTTTACAACCACATAGGAACTCCATGAACATAGACTTGTTTCAACCCTCATGCCTCCTTAATCTATTCTGGGAGTATGTGTAGTGTTACACAAGTGAGTTTTGCATTTCTGAGCTTATCTTTCTGATGGTTTTGCTCCATAATAGTGCAGGTAAGTGTGTTTTTTTTTGTAGTTGTTCCAAAGCAAATATTTTGAAAGCTAGATCACTAAGAAGTTGATTGTTTCAACTTCCTACGGTTGCTATTTTGTGGCCCTTTTTTTTTTTAAAAAAAAAAAAAGCACACTTAATGCTAAATCCAAGATTGCAAATTGTAACATAGAGTGGTGGAAAACTCCTCAGTTGAAATCATTTAAAGTGGAGGCCAAAGCAGAACATTTAAACAGGTTTGTTTACAAGGTTGTTTTTCTAGATTCCAAAATGGGAATCAACTTATTGGCAGCAGAGACGAGAACAGCAGGTGCACAAACATATAAATATCCTCCATTTAGCTTATGTTGTAAATATTTGAGTTATCTTCTAGACAAAAGTTGGGAAAGTTAACTTTGCCATCAATCTCCTTCTATTTATTTTTCCATTTAAAGCCATAAACATGTGGTGCGCCTGCGACCACAAAACAATGTGAACGCAGCATTACATCATCCGCGAGCGTGTGTTTGCATAAGCACGCTACGGCAATGTATGCAAGCTTGCATGAATGTTGCAGCACTTGTATGTGTGTGTGTGTCCAGTGGTACCGGGTGCATTTCATTGTGTCTAAAACAATCCAGCTGTGGTACCATGTTCAGCCCTGATTCGCCACATCTGGACTCATCACCTTATGAGCTTTGGTGTTGTCAAAGGCCTCCTCCAGTATCCTAATCATCTAATTCTGAACTAAACCTCTGTGAGCGGAGTTTATCTCACAAAGCTCTGTGTGATTGTGTCCATGAGGCGCGCAGGCCCGGTCCAAATAAGATTCAGATGGGAACATTGACAGGAATCACTTGGTACCTCCACCTTACCTTTGAAAACCAAAGATTTGCTTGTGAGGTTTGATTTGAATTTCTCAAATTGTTTGTGAGGTCATGGCTGGTGGGGTTTTAAAGGGGTAAATGACATGACCATCACCATAAGAAAATGCAATCCCCTATAGAGGTCTTATACTCATTGAAACCAGCAGTGAAACCTTACGGATTTCCCTTCAAAACCACTTCATAATGCTATTTTTAATAGTAGTGTTTCTCTTATGTAGCTTAATGAACAGTCGTAGCTCTCCAACTCCAGCTAAAAAATCAGTGCACTTAAAATTACCTCCGAATTAAATAATCCACCAACAAAACTTGAGCATGCAATCAGGCATTTTGTATTGCATGTAGCAGGAAATGAGAGCGGTAGTTACTGCGATGCTGAGTCAAAACGTCCAATCCGAAATTCTCCGCTGACACGACAGCCGAGTCCGGTCCGTTTAGGCTCAAGAATAACTTTAACCTGGATTTCTTCCTACTGTTTGCATAGCGCCAGTTTTATGTTCCCATTCAGGTCATACCTTTCTTTACAATGCTACACTGCCACTCTCCCCCTCTCTGACCTGTCTCGCCTCTGCTCCACACACACCCCCACCCCCTACCCACTAATCTAGTGTTACATGTGGCGATAGGAAATTGCCCAGTCTGATTTCCTGCCATCAAAACGTCTTCTAACGGAGCACAAAAAGGAGCAGAATGCTTTGGAGGAGGAGGTGCACTGAAAGGTCATGCTTTTATCAGCTGGACAGTTTGATTTAAGGTGACTGAGGAACAAGCAATCAGTGCAAGGGATCACTTTTTTTTCTGTAGTGTTACACTGGGAAGCATTGTGAGCCTTTATACATAAATAAATGGTTCCAGCATTCATTCTTCAGGCAATCTTTGAAAACCAAACCACATTAGCATATTGTACAGTAACACATCTGAGCTTGGTGTTCCCAATATTTTGCCCCCTTCATGTATGTTAATGGATTAGACAAAAATATTAGCAACATTTTGCACTCCAGTACAGCATCACCACCCACTACGACCTCAATAATAAACATAAAGTAGAATTATCGCCTTTCTGACAATGTCAACAATCTATGAGCTTCTTGAATGTAGAATTTATGGCAGAGCTGTTGTATTGGGGTGCTAGAACTTAGGCGGTATTTTCTATCAATGTGTCATTCAGGCTTTCTTTACCGTTTTGAATAATTATTAAGAAAATATTTGATTTATAAGACTTAAGTTGCAAAGACACAGTCACCACAGTGTAGTGACATATCATATCTAGCATGGACTTTGACACAACATGGATACAATGCAATGTAGCACTTCAACAGGACTGCACAGTATATGAGGCATGATAGAAAGCTCATAAAGACGACTCTGAGGGCTACTTTGGATTAACGAGTACGTTTTATTTAACTCGATTCCTCACCTGAAGAACCGGTCTCTCCAGCTTTCGTTCACCAGGACATTCAAAACTAGAAGAAATCATTTAACTCAACATTATTAAAACTTCAGATTTGTATGACCTAAAAATAAATGGGGATAATGAAAAGGTTTGTTGCATCCAGCTTTCTCTGGACACAGGATATGGAATGCTGCTGCTTAAGGGACAATTTTATAGTTTGCTGTTCAGTTTTGATTTCACATTTCCTGCAGATCTTTGAGCCAGTGACCATACCCATAATTTAGGCAAATAGGGTGAATCCACAGGGTCTTAATTACAGAGGATGACACACTCTTTTCTTAAGCTGCCTCAATTTGTGATTTAGGCAGAAAAGATGGGTATATTTTTACATCAAAACCTTTCCAAGTGCTGCTTTAAAGCCTGCTCTGTAAAACTCTGGAACCGTACTAAGCTCTGGTTTGTTCAGTCGTCTTGAACTCGGAGCCATGAGTTGAGCTGCTCATCGCACCACTGAGGCTCGTAATTAAAAATCTCCAGTTACTTCCTTCTTACCTCTACTGACCCTGGCCTCGTTGCTCAGCCGTACCCAGGGCCAGTGAGCCCGCCTCTGGGGAGCCACAGGAGGAACTTGGCCTTAGACCCTGGATGGAGACCGGACAACGTTGGGAAGTAATGGGGATGTTGACTCAAGGGTGACGAGGGTGGGCGGACGTGACCGCTGAAGATGAGCGTGCCAGGTAAACACTGTGCAATCATGATGCCAGATTAGCTTTGCTTATGATGCCAGCGTGTAGGCTGCCATGTTGCGTTATGCAGCTTTCACTTTCGGGAGAAAATAGTAGAGGTATAAACGACCGAATAGGGAGACATAGAAACAAAGGAGACAAAAAAAAAAGAATGGGATGAAGACTGAGCAAAACAGAGTCAGGAACACACTGAAAGCGATCATGTTTCTGTCTCTGGGGTTGTTATTAAAGCGGCATCTAACACCCAGGAATGCAGGAATGTCCGCTGACGTCTTTCTCATCAGGTAGAGAGAACGAGACGGGGTGGAGAAAGTGTCAGCTTGTTTCAGGAAGGAACTGATACTGCGAAGCCATCTGAGGATTCAAATATTGCCACTCTGGGGAACGAGTTGAAGACAGAGGTATCGCTTTCACCAAGAATGAAACCGAACAGTCGGAGAGCGACAAAGATGCAGGAAAAACCTGCTCAAATAAAACCGTGATAGAATAACGCCTGAGTCCTTCACGGCGAATGAGCCAAGGCTAAAGGTAACACTGGCCCCCTGTCACCAGGACCCCCTCCTAGAGTAAAAACCCACTGTGGTGAGTGAGTGGTGGAGTAGCAGAGGGCCATACGTACAGTGAGCACTCTGTCTATCTCATAGGCTCATTCAGCCGTGTGGTTTGGCAGGTAGAGCGGCGATGTAGGTGGCTGTGAGTGAAGATATGGAGACGTATGTGTGCCGAGCTTAAGTATTCAATTTACCTCTGCCATTAGGACACGTTACACATTGAGCCTGTGTGAGGAGGAGGCGAAAGTGTTGGCTTATTGCAACTAATCCCCTCACCTCTAGCCTACTCTTGGCATTGTGTGGCGCCTTATATTTGTCATGCAACTTGAGTTTAAGATTCTAATAGGGAAATCTAGGCCTAAGCTAATGCAAACAGTGCAGAAAAGCACTCACTATCAGCTGACTGGGCGAGCAGCGAGGAGAACCGCTCACATATACACCTACACAGAGGTAGACCCAAGTATCAGCCAAACATATATCAGCACTGTTTCATATCAAAGACCTGCACGCAGGCTCTTTATTTTGGCAATCAATGATGTTTGCTTGGAATTAGCACTTTTTAATAAACTCATTTGGTTCTGTACATAGTGTTAATGCACAGGAAAAACACAAGCCAAAACCTTTTGACGTCTGTCTGGGTAATATGGGCTTATAGGAAGCTTAGACAATTTCCCATAAGACAACACAGGGCCATGCAGGGTTTCATTGCACAAATGCCCTTTGTGGGACACACAGAATGGGTTCCCTTGAAGTCTGGAAGAAGAGAAAACAATCTGAGAAAAAGGGGTCAAGTTGTAGCAATTGTGGAAGTTCCGCTTTCTGCTGTATACTTGTACTTAAAGGACCTGAATACTTTTTCCTCTATTGTACAAGTGATGCCACCACATAAAATTATGATTGCAAGTAAAAGTCCTGACTTATAAATATAATTTAAGCAAAAGTACAAAAGTATTATCAGCAAAATGTACTTAAGTATCAAAAGTAAAAGTTCTCGAATTACAGAAATATTTGCCCTTTCAGAAATATAGTATCATTATAAATTTTTATTACGGATGTGTTGACATGCAGACGCCAACTTTTGTTGCAGCTGGTTGAGATGGAGCTAATTTTAAACACTGTATGTTTAGTTGGGTAGTTTAATCAGGAAAATGAACTGGATTTTATAAACTAATCACATTTATGCAAAAAAAAAAAAAAATGCAACCCTTAAAGGTACTAGTAACTACATCTCTCAAATTATTTGTAGTAGTGGAAAAAAGTACAATATTTCCCTCTGAAATACAGAAAATTGGAATACACAAGTAAAATACTTCAGATTTGTACAGATCATGATTATTTTCCACAGTGGTGGAGGAAATATTCAGATCCTTTACTTATTGTAAAACATTGTAAAAATTCTCCATTACAAAGAGGTTTTGCACTGAAAATGTTAGTTATTCAATAGTACAATAGTATTGTTAGCTGAAGTACTGGGTTGTAGAATTATTTATTGGATTAGTATGTGAGTAGAATTTTACTGTTGTAGTTGGTTGATGTGGAGTATTTTATTTTTTCTTAGAATTTGATGCACTATTTGGTAATTTAAGATATGAGGCATTCTATTCTATAAACTCATATGTTTCATTTGTAAAATCTTTAATTTGCAAAGTAGTATTATAACTACAGCTGTCAAATAAATGTAATGTAAAAAAGTTCCTCTGAATTTTCAATTCAGAAATATTAATTAGTGTAAACTGGAAACACTGAAGTACAGGTACCTTAAATTAGTACATAAGTGCTGTCCCGTACCAGTGATTTTCCAGCACTGATGCCTGATGATCCCCAAGTTCCTAGAAGATTTTGTTTTCAAAGGTTTTCTGTTTATAAGTGTCAGACTGGATTGGTAATCTGGTCTGTATTTTGTGCTTCAACATATTATTCAAAATTTCCGCTGTAACATTTAAGGAAGGATTATCTGCATTACTGGTGTATCACAAATAAAGGATGAAAGCCTTTACAGTAGCTGCTACTGACTGATCTTAATTTGCAACAGTCACAAGAGTTTTTCCTTCGGAAAGGTATTTTTCTATTTATTTCCAGTGTTTACCCTTTTTTTTCCTTCTGAAAATAAAGTATGAAACCTATTAACCCAGTGGTTAAGTAGCAGAGCCCTGATATTGCTTCAGACCCATGTGTGGCTTGTCCTCCTCTCCTGCCTGTGTACACTGAAGCTGTGCCAGTGCCGTGCTGTGCTCCGCTCTGCTGCGATATGCTGTGCTGTGCTGTCCTGTGCTGTGATGCCGACTCCTCGCTAGGTGCCAAGTGATTTTTATCACTGGCAAAACAGTCTCCTTCCAATCTCAGCCCTCTTAGGAGCATATGAATACACTTTACACTCACACGAAGGAAAACAGGTAACTTGAGATCGAGCTTGGGGCAAGAGCTGAGCCCGCAGGTAAAAGGGCTGCAGTGTGTCAGCGTGTGTGCAGTGTGGCATCTGAGTGAGTGTGTGTTGGACTTGTTCACACTCATGGATACCTTTATGAACAGAGGTGTGTCTTCGCAGTATACTGTATATGCTTCATTTTTAATGCAACATATACAGTTTGCTCTGCGTTTTTGGCAAAACTGATGCATGGCTAAATCTTGTGGCTCCAAAGCCTGAGCTAAAATAAAATGAGAGTAAAGTTAGGAACCTCACTCCAACTCCCACATACTTTTTTTTTTTATTTGAACCTTTATTTATCCTGGGCAAACCTGACCTTTTCCAGTGATGCCTTTTGTCACAGTCACACACTGACACAGGGGAGCCGCACTTCAACAGTGAGATATAAAGCGTCTTGCTCAAAGACAACAGAAGTTGTTGAAGGAGGGGACTGCATTAATCAGTTTTACAGCCACAGAGTTGAATGGGCAACTTCAGTTAATTGTTCTGCTCAATAGGGATGTAAAATTGGAGTAAAATGTTGGAGTAAAATTCATCTCCTTGAACCCCAAAAAGCATGTCTGACCTTCATGCAAATTTGTCAAAATGTAAACAAATATGCTCCAGGCAAATTAATGCAAGACCCAGACAGGTTCATCCACACTAACTTTCACCAGCTTGATCAGACAGTGCAAGATGAAGCTTGACTGATGTTGCAAACCTATTATTTTTCACCTCATGATCTAATATAAAAGCCTGCACCATGCGGTGATCTGACGGTTGATGGAAAACTGAGGAGCTGAAGTTAGGGAGCGTCTCAAAAGTGCATGCAAGATAGCTGGAAGAGGTTCTCACATATTTCACATATCCTGCACTATTAAATAATGTTTTATGGTCAATGAGCTATCATGACCTGCTAATGTTTCTATCACAGACTCCAACTTCACACTCATCTGGGCCTCATCTCATTATAAACAACCTCCAGGTTTTTGTTGTTTTCTTTTTTTTTTTTTTTTTTTGTAGAAAAATAATGTGATACTGCAAATTACAGTTCTGACTTGTATTCTTCCACTATTACATCATCCTTTACTGTTTCCACAGTTACACAATTTTTATTTAGACTCAGTTTAGACTTTTGCTTTTTTACGAGATGAGTATAAATGACAGTTGAAAACAATCCCACACAGAAAACGAAGCATGATTTCTAACAGCTTCCAGTGTATGTACAGATACTTTTTGTAATACACATCAAGATATAGATAGTAGCTTTGCCTTAAACCCTCACTGCTGAGAAATGGTCCTGAAATCAGTACCTGATTTTTCATGTTCTGCAACGGCATTATCAATACATAACTCTTAACAACTTAAGAGGTTTTTCTCACTCCCATATGCCATAAAAGCCAAGGTAATCATTTTCAGGGGTGATTTCCGTGTTTGATTTAATCACATATGTGGAAAAAGAGACCTTTGGACGGTAGCCACCACTCTAACATGGAAACTTTGTGTCCTAAAACATCGATCAGGAGTCATAAGTTTCTAACATGAACATGGTGAGGCAAGGTGTATCAAAACTCCTTTCCTCATCAACATCTGTTTATTTAATTTTCTTTTTTCGACACACACATACATAAATCCACAGTCATACGTCTTCTTCCCTCTTTCTCTCCATCCTTCCCTCCTCCTTTCACCAGCGCTGTTTATTTTAGATTTTTTGAGGAAAAACCTGCAGTGAAATGAAAATAAAGGTAGCGTCACACTCATAATATTTGGAGTGGAGAGCAATTTATTTTCCTTTTATTAAATGCTGATTAATATGTAGTGTTGGGAAGACTAATACTGCGGGTTTCATTTCCCCAGTATCCTGTGCTGAGCCGGCTCTGCCTCAGAGGTGGAACCGGCCGCAAACGGGCTGTAGATATGGAAGTCTGGTTTAGATTAAAAAGAAGAAACTCCTTTCGCCGTTACTCTTTTTCTGTCTCCTCTTCTGTCAGATTTTTTTTTTCTTGCTGGAGGAGCTTGTAATTGTCAAGATGAAGTGTGTTTTGGGGCCGGTGTTAATGCGGATGCCGGGAATGTCCAGACCCTAATTGCTCTGGTTAAATTTTCTCCTGGATTCAGATGCATGTGTGCGGATTCCTTTAATTAACAGTGAGCATGTATCATGATGGCAGATGAGGAAGTTAAACCAGACAGTAACAATGCTGCCTCAGCAACCGTTGCAGGATCACAAACCACACAGCGACAACTTATTTTTTTTGCTACACACATCAACATCTGTGAATTTGTGAATTAGTGCTTCTGAAAAGTTTCAGCTCACGACTCTCTGTTACAAGACTAAATGGGCAGAATAGTAAACTTGGACACAAATGACTATTTAAAATTTTTCTTTCCAGGGCACTTTACTTGATTAATTATAAGAAGAAGCCAGTTGGCTAGAAATATTGGTTATTTCTCCTTTAAAAGTAATTTTTCATAAAGAGTAAAACCAGACACACAGGTTAGACCAATGTCTTGTTTTGCAATTATATTGGCTTAATAAATATCTGATATCAGCATGTCAGTGTTGTCCACCTCTGGTATGACGAAGATCAGGGTATCATTTTACAGCCTCAGGATTGCTACATCTGAGAATCCTGCAATGGAAACTGATCCAGGAGCTGTTCACCCACAATTTTATAAGTCTGGGGTTCAATGGAGAGTTTTACTGTCCCATGATGATCTGACTATTGTTGCAGATGCTTTTCCACCATCAGAGGAGAGAATAAAATTGGAGGAGGTGGAAAATGTATGATGTTGAAACTTGGAATAGAACAGCAGCTCAGCTTCGCTTCAGTAATACTGGTATCCCATTAAATGCCAAAATGTGAAGCAGCTATAATCAATATTTTTATATTAACAATCGATTACATGTATACAAAAGATGTAGCGGCAAGTGTACAGATAACTATCGTCTATCTGACTCTGCAGTTCTCAGCTCTACAGTGCATTTTAGCTCCTTTTAGCTAATTGTTTTGTATTCACAGCCTACAACTTTAATGTTTTGATTCACTCTCACTGCTCTCATTTCCTTTGTTTCTGGCTGCAGCAGGCAGCTATTTATAGTAAGCTTTAACAGCACACACACAAAGTTAGTGACTAGCTTGAGACCATAGTGGAGCATTTAGCAGCTCAAGAGCCAAACATTTTTCTCAGTGCAAAACAGAGCTAAAAGAGAATGAATATTGGACTGACATATATTAAGTGGCCAGAAATAAGATTAGATCTGTTGGATGTGAGGATAAGCAACTATTTGCTAACAAATTTGTCATATCAGATGTTTGGGGTGATCATACGCTTGTGTTGTGTTAACAGCTCCCCCCAAATGACCAAAAAACACATAAATAAAACAATAAAAACATGATAAATAATAAATCATAATTTTATTTTTATTGCATTCATGAAATTGCATCCTCCTCAAAACTCTTGTAACACTTTAGAAGTTTAAAATGATTGCAATAACCACATATTTTTTTGCTTTTCTTATTTTCTAAATTAGGTAGTTTACAAAGCTTTATCATTTTACAATTGGAAAAACAAGAAAGTTGTCAACTTATATTGCAAGTATTGTCTGGGAGTTTTGGTATTCTCTGCCTTATACGAGTAGCACAGTCACAAACTGGCATACTGTGCATGTCAAGACAAAAACCCTGCAGTACAGTAAAACATACAGAGATTACAATGACATTTCTTTGCACATGCACACGCTTGCATACGAGGAACACCTCAGCGATGAGGACCTGGTAGGGAACTATGACTCACGTCGGCTGGGTAAGCAACGCAGGTCGGCTCGTCACGTGAAAGGCTGTCCTGGAACAACTCTGTAACAGTATAACTCGCTGTTTAAACAGGCCTCTGAGAGATGCCCTCTCATTTCCTGCTGGAAAAGCTGATCAATCACAGCTCTCATCACCTTGGAGTTGGGGGAGAAATAGAGATGTGGGTGGACCGGTTGAGGACAGAAAGTGAAAGGTGAGATGTGTGAAGAAATGACAGGACTATGATGTCTTTTTTTTTTAATGGTGTTTGCATTTTATTAGACAGTTTAGTGTCTGAAACATCAAGACAGAGAAGGAGCATGAGTGGCGAAATAGAACAAGAGACATACTGTAGTTTAGAATTGCAAAGTTCATATTCAAGCATTCTGAGGTATCTTTTCATGAACATCATGTTTGCGGTAAAATTGTTAGAAATTGCACTCAGTGGCAGATCAAAACAACATCAAATAGAGCACTTCATACGAAATTGCAATGTTCAATCATCTCCTTGGGATTTATTACATTGGGCAGAAAAAACATTTGAACCTGCCACATATATTCCCTTTGTAGAATAAATATAGAGGGAAAGATGAATACAGAAAGATGAAAGCAAAGGCAAAGATTGGAGGAAGTGAGGAGAGGGACAGGATTGGAGCAGATTCGATGCTGGCTCTAAACTGAGTGCTCTTGCTCCTTCCTTCCCCAATTTGTCTCTGTGAGTGTTTTACAAGAGCTAGATGAATTGCGAGAGGTTACATCCATCTATCAATGCAGAAGAGGAATGTTCTGCTCTTAGTGGTCCTCCCTTCGCTCCTTCCCCCTGCCCGGCAGTTAAAACAACACATTGTGCCAGCAGCTCTTGATTTCCACTGCTTCAACACCATGTCGTTTTTCAAGCGAGGTCTATCAGAAGCATTTAGGCTGAACGCAGAGCAGACCCCAGTAGCCAACTTGCCCCTGCCTTCTCTGACTCAGACCATACTCACCTTCAATTTGTCCAGACATGGGCCAGTGTGGGTGTATGTGTGTCTCAGTCCATTGTGATATGCTAGATTCGTGTAGATGAAGCACTGGAGAAAAAGTGTGTTGCAAAGTTGTACAATACAACAAAATGAATATCTAGTAAAGATACATACAGACATTCCAAGCTTCGTTTGATCAATAAAATAAAGGGAATATACATGTTCCTATCATTTAACATCACCACAAAACTCTTTATGGTAGCTGGTCAAGCTTCTAAAAAAGGCTAATGAAATACATTTTTAGCTGATTCATAGCTTTTTGATTTATGTTGATAAGCTATCAAAGAGTAATTTGAACAGTTAACATTACAATTTATTGCTTTTAACACCACATGCAAGTTTCACGCAACGCTCAACTATTTAGCATTACATAGGAAAGCTCAGAAAATGTAGTAGGCTAAAAGGTAGATATGCTACCTCATCAAAATGTTTTTGGCATAAAGACCTTAAACGATTAAAGTGTCATTAAACAGTAAAATAACAGTTAGAGCATCTCTAGCTTCCATGAGGTGATATTTTACTGAATGGAATCCAATTAAAGCAGAATGCTACATAGCCTTCCTCAAGTGTTATTTCAGTTCATTTAGGGTGTTTGGCTGATAGTTGGAAAGCGGGTGCGATTTAGCAAGAATGGAGTTTCTGGAAGAACGAGGAGGGGCAGAATTATGAGAAATGAACTCACACCAAAGCCATGCACTTCTAGGAAATGGAGACAAAGTCTTTGCTAACTGATGTCTAAACACAGTCGTCATCTTTGGTGTCGCTAGCTACTATGACACACAAGCTAACAAGATCCACAGTGGTTTCGTATGATCGGAGAGATTAGATCAGCGCTAAAATCATTTTGGATTGGATACATTTACGTATTCATTGTGCAAGTGCAGAATGAGTCATTAAAAAATGTTTTACAGGGAGAGAAAAAAGGGATTTTGAAACAAAGTGTAATTTTCGGTCACAAAAAGCATTTTACCCTCAACTGCAATACTTTAAATACAAACACCTGCTATGTTGCATTTCAGTTGCACAACTTTCCCACAGTGGCTTTACTTGCTGCACAAGATAGTCTACTGCTGTCATTGTAAAATTCCACTTTTACTGCAAACGCAATCGACATGCTGCTCTTTCAACAATGAATTGTTGTGTGTAGAGTAAGATTTCAGTTTGATATATATATAGTTTCGTTTGTCAGTTTCACTCTTAAGAGCACTGGGAACTTTCTGCTGTGAATAAATGCATGAAGTTCCTTAGCAGGTTGCGATACATATTTAGCGTACCAATCAAACCAATGTGAGGTATACAAAAGGTCAAACCTACAGCTAAGACTATATTGGCTATGAGGTTGCTTTCAGGACTCATGTACTGTAACACTTAAGGCTGCCAATCCCTCATTAACTTGCCACGTCCTGTTGAGAAAAAAAAGAAAAGAAAAAACTCAACTGAAAAAAAAAAAATCTGTGAAATGGATCCCCATTATAGCTTCATGTATTATAGCAGACTTTACTTTTATGAGCTTTTAACAAGTTTCCCAGGGGTTGCAATAATTTCTGTGGTTTATTTTCGGAACATTTACTTTTTCTTTTCCTTAAACGATCAGTATGGGCCTTTAGCTCTCCAGCCTGCCTTTCCTCCATCTCAATCCAGTTTCACACTCTTTCTTTGGGGCACTTTACTGTAGTTGGATAGCATGTTGTTAGAGCCAACGTCAATCCTCAAATTTCCACCATCCCAATTCCAGCTCGCTTTTTAAGGTTATTGCTGCTTGATTGACATTCGCTATTTGAAGAGTAATAATAAGCAAGAGAGGCATGGCAGAATGGTAAGAAAGGGCAACATTTCACGAAACCAAAAGCTGAGCTCAAAACATGCAACATGGACGTTTCTGAGCTGTCGGTATATTTTGTGTCAGTGCATACCTTGTCAGCCACAACATCTTGTACCCAAGTGTCATGTTCTGGCAACAAAACATAATTCCTCAGTCTCTCTGTCTGGCTGTCATTTCACAAAGCCTGAAAGATTACTAGAAATCACATCCATATGTGGGAAAACAAATGAGAGAAAGAGAGGATGGTGTAAAACATGACTTCCACCCTCAGCTGTGCCCACAAGAGCTGCTATATATACGGTGTTTTCCTTTTGACTGTGCAGATAAATCAGTACAGAGAGGACATCACTGTCCAACATCTCACCATTCTTTCACCATTCCTATCTCCAACCATCACGCTCTCATCCCGTCCCGATATTCCCAACATATCAACCCCCTCCCCCTCTGCTAATCCTGCATGTTTTTACATTCCTCCGGCTCCCTTCCTCCGTCTGTCCCTCAATCCATCCACTCACTCACTGCGTCATGTCGTTATTGTGAGTCTGGGTAGTTTGTCTGACAGCCAAAGTGTAACGCTACACCTCTGACCTGGGAGAGTCAGCAGTCTGTAGTTTTAGTTAGAGAAACATTTCTCGAAGCTGCTGTGCTGAGTTTTTTAGAATGCAAACGAGCACTGTGGCAAAGTTGAAGACCAAAAAAGGGAGCTATGGTCAACATACAGTATGCAGGTCAGCTAAAATACTGTAACTAAGAAAAACTTATGGCTATGCATTTTCTCCATTTTCTGCAAGAGCGTTTTGAGTTTTTGTCACCACCTCCTCTATTTTGTCATTCTGTCCTTGGTTTGTTCATCATTTCTGTCTCTAAAACAGATCTGCCTTCACAAACACATCTGTAAGTAACTCGTCACAGTAACTAATATTGGAAAATTCTTTGATCTAGGCGTTACGCCCTCCCAAAAACCTCTTTTAAAAAGCAAAATTGTAAAAAAAAAAAAAGTTCATATTAAGTCCATACTTTATCCCTTACACTCCAGATCTTCTACTTTGCATGGTTGTGTTCCCCTCAGAGGAAAATGATTCAGCGTTCTGCATACAAGTCACGCTATACTCTCTCCCTGTGAGTATTTGTCCCTGTCAACCAGCCAAGTCCTCCCCGTGAAAAAAAAAAACTAAAATGAAACTCCTGCTGCACTCTTCTTTAGCTACAAACCCTGGTGGCTCTATCAGAGTCTTTTAGGACAGGATGTGCTATACTACTTCTAATGTGCGTGTGTGTGAATGTGTGTCTACGGGATCTGTGTTCTCAGCACCGCCCCCCGCAGAGAGCTCTGGCTGAAGGCCCCGCTACCTCCCTGCCAATCAGATCTCTCTCATCCTGTGCCAGACAGAGACTCGAGCCAATCAGAATCCCAGTTCATTTCCTGAGAGGAAGTGGTAGCGGTAATGGTGCAGTTGTGGGTATCTATTGGCAGGTACTACGGGGTGGGGCAAAAGACTAAAGTGAAATAGTGTATTTCAAGTAACGTTGACTTCATGATGGCCGAGGACTTACAAGCAATAAAACGCATGACCTACGCAAGAGAGTTTTTTCAATATTTGGGTCTTACTAAAAATAAATCTAGAGATAAACCACAAATATTAGTGCAATCCACACTGCAGGTGGATGCGTTAACACCATCCAGTAGTGAGGAAAAGTGCAGGGGTTCAGGAGGATCAGCTGAGTTCCTTGATAAACGACCAAATCTGTAAGTTGTGAAAGGTGCTTCGTCAAGTCGTCAGGATAGCAATTAAATGTGGGATGATGCACAACCTTACTACTGTGCACTGTAGGCAAGTACCTAAAATTGCACGTTTCAGCCATAAAACGCACTCCATGATAAACGATGACCACACAGGCAGATTAAGAGCGATCTCTTACATATGCTCAGGAATGCACACATTCATATTCACATATACCCTACAATCTAATGCACCTTCCATACTGTTCACGAGAACACACACTGTTTCATAAAACTTGGGTCTTACCTTGGTAGTTTTGGCCCTCATTCCAATCAGAAATAATGATACTAAACTAAATTAAATTAAAAACTAAATTATTATTATACTAATTGAAAGATATGATTGTCAAAACTACAGAAACAATGGATGATCATATTATGTGGGTCGGGGTTGCTCATATAGTGATGGATCAAGTATCCAGTACAGTTGTTTTTACCTCTATAGAGCATTTTAGTGTCTCTCTGATTATCGTTTTGGTTTTACAGTTCACAACTTAACTGCTTTGGCTCAGTCTCGCCACTCTGTGTCGTTTCCAGCTGAATCAGGCAGCGGTTTGCAGTGAGAAAGTTCTGATAAATCAACTTTATGCTCCCTGCCCTGAACCAAACAGCAAACAGACAAAGTTAGCAATTAGCTGGTGAACATAGCGGAGCATTTAGCAGCTAAAGAGCCAGATATTTCCCTCAGGAATTGGTTGAGACCAAAGCAGAGTGAATATTGGATTTACATTCATCAAGTGGCCAGAGACATGACTTCAAATGAATGCTAATGTTGCTCCATGTCTGCTGAATGTTGGGAAGCTGTTTCGTATTGAGCTGAAACAGTTAATCAATTAGTCACAAGAAATTTAATTGGCAGCTATTTTGATAACAGACCAAATGTTTCAGTCTTTTATTCCTGCAAGAAATGCAAAAAATTTCACTGTCAAATATGATTATTTCATGATTTTGTTTCAACGCTTTTGAATATTACATTAACTTATGTTTTGGGAAATTGTGATAGGCATTTTTCACCTTTTTCTGACATTTTATTCACAAAACGATACATTAATCTAGTAGATAATCTGCAGATTAATTGATAACAAATGTACTGGGTAGCTGCAGTCTAAGTTTGGTAACATATTAACTATATCAGTAAAAAAAGGGGCCTCTAAGTTGCCAAAAAAATCAATCAATGAATGCAGGTTTATGTGTTGTTGTGAGCCATACTGATTTCGTAAAGTGCAAGCACTTGTGCACGCTCTCTTGTTCTCTTTCTCAGAGGCACACAGTCACATACACTTCCTGTTACAGAACAAGAGTTAGAAATAACAGTGGAGTCCAAGCAGACGGCCTGTGGTTGGACCATACAGGGATGTGGCTTAACCTCCCATTCTGTCTCTCCTACTTTACTTTATTGTCTTTTATCCACATACAAACTCTTTCCAAGTCACCCGATGACTTTTGACTGCCTGTGTGCAAACCCATGAGTCAAGTAACACACTCGTACACCCAGATATGTAAGTTAGAGGAGACACAGGCAGGCATGCAGGCAGGCAGTAACAATCATGGCCATAGCAGATCTGCTAAACTGTGCCAAACCTGCCTTGCCAAGAGGTAATTGTTTCCATATTAGACAATAAATTACACAGTTATTTCTCTTTGTCTTTCTGTCACTCTGTCCCTCTGTCACTCTTTCATTAGCTTGCTCTCTTTCTCTCATTTTCACCTTCTTGTCTTGGCATCATCTTATTTCACCCTACTTTGACTTCTTAAATGATTTAATATTATCTACATCATATATAGTAGGTGTGATATCTGCTATTTGTAATAAAGACACGTCACTAGCAGGTCTTTCCATTTACATGCACATGCACTTGTGCATGCACTTCTCCATGTGTCAAAGCCTGTGTGTTTCTCTCACCACCACAGTCTGTGTAAGCTATTCTGTCAAAAATAACTGTTTTACCGTACATTAGGACACATTTCAAAAAAATTCAGACATTCAGCATGGATATACTGAATGGGCAATTTCGTTTTCAAGAGTGCTCCTACATTAGTTTAGGTTTTTAGGGTTTGGCGTGCGTTTATTTTTCCTCTCCTGCGGTGAGGAGCATATGCTATGGGGCAGCTCCCCCCGGCCCATTTGTGTGGTTCTGTTTCTGTCTCATAAATAAAAGGGGAAATACAGACCGTAACGGGCTCGGCTCTGGTACCAGATGTCTGGGTCTTTTGGTTATTCGTTTGTTCGTGGCGGTAAAGAAAAAAAAAAACTAGCAAAAAATAACAGGTGATGGAAGAAAAAATTCAAATGAGTTCCAGTCCAACTACTGCTTGGTTATGGCTTTTTTTTTTTTTCTCCTTCGGTTCTGGACTCGACTGCAAAAGTAAAGCTCTGGTTTGTGGGTCGTCATCTGGAGTGTTCCGCAAAACCATGTGGTGGAAGAATGACTGAAATGACCCCCCCTTCCTCCTCGGGATCCTAGTGCCAAAGCAGGTGTCTGGGCTCTGGTTTCATGGCTTTTGGGTCTTTCACACATGTCACATTTTCTGGTTGATTGAGCTCGGTTCTGGATTAAATTCTGGGACCGTGTGCTAGATTAAATTCTGGGACTCGGTCTGGGGTTGCGGTTGCGGGTTGAGCTCGAGGAGGAGATTCTGCCTGAAAGTGTTTTACTCCACTGATCTCTCAGACCTCAGATACTCTGTCTGCAATTCCACACATTCAGTTCAGATAAGTGAAGGAGAGTGGGAGGGAAAAAAAAGACTGAAGAATGGAGGAATGTCAGCAGTTTTGCATGAGGAACCTTGAGAGGGCCACAAAGAGAAAAGTGGAAGAGTGGAATTATATGGACATGATTCAGCAAGAAAAAGGAGAGCTGGATGGATGATGGATAGGATGGTGAGGAGGAAATGGGGAGAAGGTGTGAGTCAGCAGCTAGTTGGAGAAAAAGAGTAAGAAAGTGATGAAGAGGCTAGAGGAGTGAAGATGGTGGAAACCGAAGTCGGGGGTTGTACAGATGTTTTGTCTGTGTGTCAAAAGGAGAAGAAGAATATGTGGAAATGATTACAACAAATTTTTTCAGGGCACCATCAGTCTGACCTGTAGTGACTCCTCGTTAGTTATGTTCATGATCAATAGAACAGACAAGCTGCACTAATCAGTAATTTTATATATACAACGGACGGACTGGAATGAGTAAATGTAATGTGAAAGGTGTCGAACTTGCAGACATATCCACAGAGAATTATAACCCTACTTTACAGTGCCCGCATCTTTATGGAGTCTTTTAGCATCTTTAAGCTCATTGTTTTGCTTTCCGACCCACTACATATCTTCTGGATGTTTAAATTGTTTGCTAACTCGCTCACCATAACATCTTATTTTTAAAAAATGAAAAATGTACTTGAGAATAAGTCCCTCGAGATGCACCATCTCATTTTCAAGGGGGTCCAAAAGCGATAATACATTAGATGCTGTCTTTACAGATTATGGCGCTTTCCCCAAGTGGTCAAAAACTTACATCAATCAGTACAGGTTTAAGGACATCATCTATAAGCCAGTAAAAGGGATATTGATGCTATAGTCTTGAGCATCAGAGATAGCTTAATGTTAGCTCCACTGAAGGCATGAAATGAAGTCCTCTCAGTGAAGCTATATTGTTCTCACAACCTCCAACTTTGAAGTAAAAAGCTGATTCTTGAATGTAGCCTAACCGACGGCTAACATTAGCAAGCCAGCTAAGAAGCCACAACATGCAAATAAGACAACTTTGGAGTTACCTGGAGTCACATTCCTGCTATTTTGGTTTTGGCTAACTGCGTTCCCACAACCTCCAACCCTCACACTAGACCACTCTGACCACTGCACACAGAGACCAAACTGATATCAACCCTCTGACAAATTACTGGTAAGACAGCAAATGAATCAACCCCAAATTGTCTAAGTAATTCAGCATTAATGGGATAAGTAACTATAATCTGACTATGATCTTGTGCAGGTTCAGGTCATTAGAAAGTGCTGTTGACATGGCAAATTATTTTTCTGGGAGTAAAAACTATCAAGGGCAAACCTAGAAATATTGAATGAAAAACTGAATACATGCTAAGTGTTAAGCATTTACACTTTTGCACAGCTACACTTCTCTACCTCTGTTGCCTTCCCTGTCTAATGTGATTATCTTTAGTTTTCACAGTTTGAAACTTTTTTTTTTTAAGACACCATGCAACCAGTCTTTTTCAACTTTTTGACATGGCATCTCATACATATTTCATAATCAGATTCTTACAGAACTCCCATTCCATCATGTTTTGAGGTAAATAACTGAGGTTATGTGTGATATACTAATCAGTACTTACTTTTTGCTGTTTTGAGAGAAGTTTGAGGCTCAAAGCTCAGTTCCCGAGAGAATGCTGCTTTCGCTTCAGCTGGTGACTCAAAATGCGCCAAGCAGACTATCGCACTTGTAGTCTTGTTTCATCCATTCCAACAGACTCTGCACCACCTACAGAAGACACGGGGTGCACCAGCATCACATTTCTGAGGTTGACAACATCATATGGTGTTTCACTTACTGTGGGATTGCCATATGGACTTCAGGGATGCTTTCAGATGTCAGCGGGGATGTTGGGAATTTATTGGCAGAAACAGAACAGAAACAAATTTTGAACAAACTTTTCTTACTTTGTTGGAATTGTTTTGCTAAAAATCAAAATGAAGGCACATTATGCTTGCATATTTCCTGGTTTAAAATACATTCTTAAAAAAATTAGTTTAGAGAACAGAGTTTGTGACGATAAAGAGTTAAAATCCCCAGATTAAGTGTAAAAAATATTGCAGAAGAAAGTGATGCAATGAAGCATGCCCTTCTCCCTATTAACTGACAACGTGATGAACCCTCTCTTGCTTGAGTGGATAGGCAGAGTACTGTGGATGTGCATGATAAAATAATAAACAGCTAGTTTTTGTTCAATCATACAATATGGATATGGCACTGTGCCCTCATACAGCCAAATTAAGAGTGACTTCATGAAAGTATATTACCTCTCTGAGCGCTTCATGCATTGAGATGCTCATTTTCAGTCAATCATGGTGATGGTATGGTGTAACTCTAGCTCTCCAAACCTTTACCCACCTGCTGCCACAGTCAAGTCAGATGATGGCTCCTTAATTAAAATCTCCCCTGTTGCTGCTCATGAACTTGACCGAGTCAGACCGGACAATGTGATACAATCTGTGTGTGTATGTGTGGATAAGAGTTGAATGAATGAGCGAGAGTATATGTGACAGAGATGCAGAGTGGAAAAGAGACTGGCTTTGACATTATAAAATCAGCTGGAAACACAAAAACAATAAATACTAGAGAATACTAGATCACCTAAACAGCCTCCAGACACACATTTGGCCACATTACTAAAATGTTGCTGTCTCTTCAATCCCCGTTAGCAACTATGTTCTGGGAAATGCAAGAACTGATGAAAAAGGCAGAAGGTATGCTTGTCAGTCACATTTCTGCGAAAAAGGAGATTGTAATAGTAGCCAAGAAGTGGAAATTGTTATGGCTAATAAACATGTATTACTGCATTAAAAGGCTTGTTTAAGAGTTGTAGCTGGCAGATATGGTTTAGTAGTTAATATTACTGACAAACATGAACAGCAAATACATTTTAAAAAGTGGCCATTAGTTCTATTATTCATTTGATGATGTTGGAAGGTCAGCATGCTAACTAAACTGTATCTTTTTGGGTTTTGGGCACAGAGTGCAATGATACTTTTAGATACACAAGGTATAATTTTGAGATGGCATGAGCAAAGATATGAAGCACAGCAAAAAAAGATTAGCTCTTTGTTTATTATATATATATATATATATTCATACTGGCTATTAAAAGATCCCCTTCAAATGTGCTTTCAATGTAAGTGTTGACGGCCAAAATCCACAGTGTGTCCACGCAGTCATTTTGTGCAAAAATGCATTTAAAAGTTTATCTGAAGCTTATATGAGGCTTCAGCAGTCTGAGTTAGTCATATCAAATGGATATCTGCCACATTACACACACACACACACACACACACACATTTTCCTTTCCTCTGACTTGATATTACCCCATCATTTAGGCACCAGACTGTTGTTTTAAGACAAACTTGAAAAACTGTGAGCTGTCCTTTTAAACTGAGGCGAGGACGTGCGTTCTTTCTTCTCACCCTATGACAGAAGTGTGCGGTTTCCCCGACTGAATGACTCAACTCAGCCCTTGTTCAGTCAGAAAAACACAAAGTGCACTGAAAAGGCTAAGAGAGTCACAGGAAGAGATAGTGAGATAAAAAGAGAAAGGAATTATCGACCGTCATGAAAAAGTAGCTGAGATTACCTTCTTTTTTTAACATCTGAACGCTATAAGTAGCATTCTTCCACAGAAATTCATCAGATTTTGTTCTGAGGAATGTAATATACACAAACAGCATAGACGTTTTGAAGATGTTTAGTTATAATCAGTCTTATAGTCAGTTTTCTAAATCAGAAACATTTGTATGACAATCGAGCAAAGTCAGATCTCAACACCTACATGACAAGATTGTCAGCTACCAAAACAGACCTGAGTGAGAGACAGAGACAGAGAAAGATATTTTGGGTTTACAAGTTGAGTAAGTGACTGCTGGGTGGCAGACTTATTCTTAGCCTGTGACTGTGGAGTTGTGGCTGGTGTTTTATCACTGTGGCTTCTGTGCTGGCAGCCCTCACCTCACATGAAGCTGCATATGACCTGTGAAACACAGATGATGTGTGTGTGTGTTTATACAGTTCATACAGGTTGACCCTGCTGTGTATAGGTTTAAAGCAATGCCCAATTTAGTCAAAAGCAACAAAGTTTTAATCGTCTTGTCCGGAGGGTTAAAACCATGGACGCCTGGAGATGGCTATGTTTAGCAATCTCAGAGTTGGCTGAAAACAAAATAATCTCGATGCTGTTTTTGGATGTGTGTTTTTCTTTGTTTCTGACACTGCACATTCCTGCTGGATAACAGGTTTTAACCGGTTGTTATTATGCAGTATTGTGTTTCATATTCTTCGCCCTGTGTTCAGGACCTGCTGCTCTCTCTGCAGACTGAAGGATTTAATTCCAAAACACTGCATAGCCATTTTAAAACACTGCTTGATATTTGTTGCTCAATATTTCAAATATAATAGAGTTTACGTCATCTGGAATGATATTATTTCTTATGTGAATGTCTCTGGGTAGCTAATGAATTCAATTATGTTCCATAGTATGTTTTAGTTTTAATGACACATAATGAAAAGCATTTTGCTCTTGTAGCAGCTGCATATTTCAAATATTTGGTAGAATTGGAAGGAAACAATTTGTTCAAAGTGTCAGATCTCTTCTCATGTGATTACTGTAGTATTTCAGCAGTATTATCAGCAGAGAATTGGTAAGGAGAGGGAGCCCTGATACTGGAAGGTTACAATCATTCTGCTTATGACTCTTTTCAATGTTCTCTCTTACTGTCACACATATTAAATCAAAATAATGAGCATGGGACAGAAGACATTATTTAACAATTATGATGTACAACATCGAATTGAACTTGTAATGTTTTACAGAGAGTACCTTTTAAAGGTGAGACCTTGTGAATGAAGAAATGACCTATGTTGTAACATAATCTTTAAACAACATGCTGTCTTGCTGTAACAAGCAAGTAATGTGATAACTTTTTTCACTAATAAATAGTGTATGGGGATTACAATTTTTTTTTAAATTATTAGATTACATTACATTACAATGTTAGCTTGTTTGCTAACGGGGAGTGGGAGGTTGATAATCAGTTTCCTCCTTGAGTATTCAGTAGAGAAGACTAGTCTGAGAAGTGCTAGCTTGGTGCATGAATAAAAGGTAGGTGAGGGTAATGGTAAAGTTCGCTTTTAACATGTGATAGCTTCTTAACTGGCTTGCCAACATTAGCCACTGGTAAGTCTGCATTTACAAACCATCGGTTAGGTTCAGAGATAAACATAAGTCTTTAGGAAACATCTTGAATCTCGAACCCATCAAAATCCACAAGGGAATCATTATGCCAAACCTGTCGGAAATATCTACAAGAAATCACCATGCTCCAGGCGACACTCCCCATAACCACCTGTGGTAAGACAGCTTACTCTGGGGCTAACCAGAATGCTACCACATATCAAAGCAGTTCTAACCAGGATCCTACTGCTAATATACTAAACCCAGATGGTACAGTGTCTATCCCAAAACTTGCTAAAGTAGGACCCAAACAGACTGATTCTACTGCCATCTGGCACTTGGTGCTAAGCCAAAACACAACCACATAATGAGAAAAACAAATAACATTACAAGGAGAAATACAACATTGCCAGATATACATCTCAAAAATAGACAACCACTGTCTGAACTAAGTGAGAACAAGCTGGAAAGCACATTTATGAATGGGAAACTGGGAAGAAATAATGATTTCGTTCACAAGGCGAAATATGGAATTGACACCGGCACACAGAAGGTGCACAAGGACCACAGAGACAAAGAATCTGGGCCAGAGGTGAAGGAGAAAGATATACTCCTTGTGGGAGATGGTGCTATCAGAGCTGTGAGCAATGAAAGGATCATTGCATGCAGCTTTCAAGTGCCATGGTCAGTGACATAACTGGACTTTTCTTCCAGATACTGTCCAACCACCCAGGAATCAAACAAGTTATTGTACATGTGGGAGCCGTTGACACCAGCAAGGGGGAATCAGAATTGCTAAACCAAGATTTCTCTAAACTTTATAACAGACTTGATGATCTAGAAATGCAATCATTTATCAGTGGGCCTCTTCAGACTATTGACAGAACAATAAATTTGGCCGCCTACTTGCACAGAATACATTCTTTTGAGTCTCAGGGGATACATTTCATTGATAACTTCAACCTGTTTTGGGAACATGATGATCTCTTCAAAAGAAAGGGTCCCCACCCAAACGGACGTGGACTTAGACGGCTGACAGACAATTTTCTATACTGTCTGAGGCACCAGAAAACTTCCTGCTCTATTCTCCACCAGCAAAAGGCTCCTCCACAGAAAGAGTGCTCAAGGGTGACAACGGTGACCCTGCTCCACCTGCCCTCTCTGTGGATCCCCTTTCCACACTCCCTCCACCTCTATCCTCACTCCCATCGGACCCAACAGCATCTATTCCCGCCCCTGTCTCTCCGCTTAGGTTCACAAGCCAGATAGAGGATTTGGTGAGTTTGGGATCAAGTCCCACTCACCCCCAGCATGACCAAGTCACTGGTATTGCCATCACCTATACTCCGCCCATGATTTCCCCACCAGCGCATCCTCCCAAATTCAACCACCTTGTCCTCCTCAGCTTTCACCCACACTACTAGCTTCTAAGGCTTTGAACAGTACAAGAACGGCTGCTATCAGCATCAGCAGCAACTAGGACACTCTGGGTCTCTGCTTTTCCAGAACTAATATTCATAAATTATCCTATAGCAAGCTAAGGCCCTGGGAGAGAACAACCTTCCCAAATACAATAGCCACAGTGTCGAGACAAAGATTAGATAAGCGGTTCATAGTAAAATCTTCCAATCCTACAAATCTGATTCATATTCCCTGTAAGCCAAGTATCTCAGGCCCTGCTCCAAAAAACCTAAAACTAGCCCTATTTAATATTAGGTCCCTGTGTAAAAAGTCACTTTTAATCAATGATTTTATAACCTCTTACAAGCTTGATTTTATGCTTTCAACAGACATTTGGTTGGACACCAAGAATGGGAATGCTATCCTTATTGAATCCACCCCACCAAATTTCATATTTGAGTTTGAAGCACGACAGAAAAAAGGAGGGGGTGTTTGTACCTTTTTTACAGATAGATTCCTTTGTAAGAAGTTATCATTTGAGTTCTCATCCTTTGAATATGTGTTGTTTAAAATGGAAATGAAATTCTCTCTATGTATTCTATAAATAGTTACAGTGGTTATATAGCTTGGCATACATTTGGTACCCTCAAAAGGTTCTACATAGAACCATATCAGAGGGTTCATTTAAAAGAGCCCTTAGGGTTCATTGTTGCAAAACAAGTTATTTTAAGTACTACTATTAATTTAAATAAAATAACCAATAACTTCTATTTTTTAAAACTTAAATAACATACAGTAAGCTCTTTGCCACTACTAACCTATTGTAGACTGAAGAAGAAGAAAAGAGAGGTGATTTCAAATGACTGTATTGATGATCAAAAAGTAGTTGCACCATATGAAAGCATTACTATAAACAATATAAAATGTATGCTATGAACAAAACATTCCATGCACACACAGTGACTAAAATATGTCAGCACCTCATATAAAATAAAAATACAATTTCAATTTCAGTTAAGATTTTAAATATTAAAATATCACTGGGCAATCCTCAACATTCAAAATTACCAATATTACTAAATATCGTTGAATACAGTAGTAGTGACAGATGGATTAAATACAACCAACTGAGGCAAAAGAACATTTGAGTAAAGATTTTTAATCTTGGCAAACACTTTCTTGAATATTACTATTTTCATCAATTCAATTATTCACTGTGAAAATTGATTTTACATTTTAAGCACTGGAATAGACACTGTTTTCTTACCATTTCCTAGTTTGAACAAATAATGTTCTGTTAATGTGTTTCATCTGTTTGGGGCACTCCACATGAAACAAGAAATATACTTCAAGCAGACACTGCTATGCCTTTGGCACATCCATTTCTCCACTTGTGATGGCAACTCCATCCATCAATGGATGTTTTTACAGTGAGTTGGGGATTCCTTGCATCATGGAAGATGATGATTGGGAATGAGCTTGTTGGTGCCTATAGGAAATAAACATATGTAAGGAACTTCCAAGTAGAGTTCAGGCTATAAGTAATTGACAATAAAAAATAAAAATGTAATACATTCCTCACCTAAACAGTAAAGAAACCTGGAGTTCTTGAATAGGGCAGGCAGAATCAGTATTGCTTCATTCCTTCCCAGGTCTGAAATATCAGAAGAACTAAATGATCTCTGCATAACACTATATAGTTTTATTAATAGAATTATATGTGTGAGGTTGCCAGTGCATGCCTGTTAGCCTCCTCAATTCCTCAATTCCCAGCAGGCTTGACAGGAGCTGCCCGACTCCCACTACGAGCCACCCTTATAATGAATAAAGAGAGTGAGGTTGACCATTAACTGTTACGCTTCCTGATTTACATGCTGTGGTGAAAACTATAAATAAAAACAATACAAAAATACTCAGTGTCTGTATTCTCAAATATACACTGTTGTACTTACAGTAGCTGTAAATATGAATATACATTGCTGTCTTACACTGTACGTAGCAGTTGCCATGGCTACTAACCTCGCTGTTAGCTTGTACACAATTGTAAACAAATCGCTATTAAAACAAGTAATTAGACATTGTTTTGAACTAAATTGCTAAAAGACCACAAGTTTGTGGTGTGTAATTGAGTCTGATGCCACATTCATGGTATGGTGGATCTACCATAAACTGATCCTGGGAAGAACCATTTATGTCAGTGATTGGCTAGTAGATAAATGGTACATTTCTATTGGCTCTGCTTTCTCCCACTTAGCTGTAAACGTACCACTGAATCACCAATGAGTCAGCATTTGATCTGTCTGTCTATCTGTCTATCTATTTATCTATCTACACACACATGCGCGCGCGCACACACACACACACACACACACACACACACACACACATATGTAGGCTATGTACATAGCCTATACTGTTATATATATATATAGTATGTTTTTACTTATTTACAGGGCTTTGTTATTTATTTATCATCTAAAACAAGATCTTAATTATTTAATTGCCAGCATCTTTTTCACCTTTTTCCTTTTTATTGACATTTGCCTGAACAGAGGAGGAAGAAAGGAAAAGTTTTAGTGCTGTTGGATCTTAGTACAGCTTTTGACATTGTGGACACAGTACATACAATTCTATTGTAAAGATAAGAAAACTGGGTGGGACTCTCAGGACATGTCCTTTCGTTGTTCGTGTCACATCTTGATGACAAAAAGTACTTTGTCTCCACTGGAGACTGTGTCCGAAAAGATGGCCATGACCTGTGAGGTTCCACAGGGGTTCATTTTAGGACCTCTCTTGTTCAACCCTTATATGCTTCATTTGTGCTAAATCAAACAAAATAATAAAGTAACCTACCATAACTATGCTGACATGGACAAATCTACATATCACTTACACCAGTTGACTATTGACCTGTTGACTCTGTGTCACTGCATTGTCTTTGGAGCACATAAAGAAAGACAGAATGTTGGCTCTCACCTTGACTTCCTGTATCCCATAAGGAACAGTTGAGTCAGAAATCTTGGTGTTATCCTGGATTCAGATTTAAATTTCAACAGCCACATGAAATTGGTAACTTTGTCAATTTACTACCTTCTAAAAAATACTGCAAGAGTCAGAGGAATAATATCCAGGCAAGGCCTAGTAAGGCTTACCCACACCTTCATTTCAAGTAGATTGTATTACTCAATGGTCTGTTCTCAGGGCTTTAAGGACACCACTGCCAGGGTCCTGACGAAAACAAGGAAATACCACCACATTACACCAGTTCTAAAACCCTTACAATGGCTATCAGTCACTCAGAGAATTGATTTCAAAATCTTGCTGCTTGTCTACAAATCACTCTGTGGCTCTGGGCCCAAATACTACATCTCTGACCTGCTTGTGCTATATGAACCTTCTAGGACCCCTAGGACATCTGGGGCTGGCCTACTGGCTGTCCAAAGAATTAGAACAAGTCATGGTGATGCGGTGTTTTGCACTGCAAAACAGATCTAGAATAACCCCCAAGATGATATTAAAAGCCCCATCTCTGATCACATTTAAGTCAAAGCTAAAATCTTCCCTGTTATACACTCTGTACCCCACGACAGCTTAAAACATATTTTTAAGCTTTTAAATAGCCTTCATTTGAATTTTTCTCTTCAAGATCCTAACAGAGCTGACATGGGCAAGTACGAATTTTCATTCATCTGGGTAATGTTTATGCACATGAGTGAACATTATATATGTGTGGGGGGGATAGAGATTCACCCTGTATAATTCTCATCCATCTGTGGATGGTTGAGGTTTTTGACCTAGAGGAGAATCTACGATTGTTGTCTACAGTGAGATCTGATGTTAATATCAGATCAAGAGTAGAGTCAGGAAAGACGGGGCATAAGAAAATTCCAGAAAAACATTCACTCACAATGTACATCTAAAAGTGGGAGAGTATTTCTAATGTTCTTTTATCTTCCTATTCCACTTGATTTGGACTGCTCTAGTTTATCTGTTTAAGTATTTTATCTTTCGTATCTCTTATATTTTTACTTTTTCTTTTTAATTGTAAATATTTTACTTTTACTATATTTTTTATTACTCTGTAAAGTACTTTGAATTGCCTCAGTGTATGAAATGTGCTACACAAAATATAAAGCTGCCTTGCCTTTGGTTAAAGGGCAGTTTAGTGGAAAGACACAAATTTACCAATTTGGTTAAGTATAAATGAAAAGAATATCAGGGCTCATGTTAAAAGCTGACTGTAAGAAACTATAACAGCTTGTAGTGCTTGTGTAAGATATAGGTCAATTGAAAGCTCTCTTTCCAAAACACTAAAAAACAGCTGTGAACATCTGTAATGTAGAACAAGAAGCAGACAAAGAAGAGCTACATCATTCTATGCCGCTACCTACCTGCAAGCTACCTGAACACTGTAACAAAAAGAAGAAAAAAGTAAGCAGATCTGTCAATGTCACCTCATCCATTTTATCTCAATCCCATGTGGGTGACACTGTCTTCCTGCCACTCCTCCTGCTCCCCTAACACACATACACACACACATACTCTGACTTCCCTCCCACCACCATATTGCCTTAGGTGGCAGTCACAGTGGCTGCAGTGCTGAGGGGACCACACAGGGAGAACGGTTGAGAGAAGAGCGATAGGGGAAACATGGGCAGTGGGATGACTCTGTCCTCCCTGGCTGCTGGAAATGATGAGTCAGCAGTGTGTGGTTCTGGGGGAATATACTCTGTATGTGTGTGTGTGCGTGTGTTTGTAGGTTTATGATGATGGCTCTAAGATCAGCAGACAGTGCTCTGTGGGAGTTGTAAACCTATAACGGCATATATAACATAATTTAACACCACAGAGTGCAGACTGTGTGCAAGCTCTGGACCAAAGCTTTTTTTTTTTAACACTTCTCTTCCTTAAGAAAATCCCACTTGATTTCCACTCAATAAAACACTGTTGATATAACATCAGTAAGCGGAGCCAACTATACTTTGACGCCACGCTCAGGCCTTTAAGACGGAGCTCTTCAGTGGCCTGTAGTCATTAATCCATAGTGTTGGAGGTCTGCACGAATATGGGATTATTCTTACTGCGTGTGCATGCAAAGTGAATAATCTAACTTTTTTTTTTTCTTTACTGCTCTCTGTGCATACATGGCCATGTGTGCGTATGTGTGTCAGTGTTTACCCAGTTGTAATTGGAACGCAGGTAGGCACAGTGTGTCATTTTGTCCTAATCTCCTCCAAGGCAATTCAGCCAAAAACAGCCCCCCATAGACCCCGCTTGACCCTGTGCCTCGGCTGCAATTACAAAGGTGTACAACACACACACACACACACACAGACACACACAAACACACACTACCAAACCTGTCCAAATTCATCCTGTGGTAGACAGATACCAGGACCTCCGTGGGCGTGTGTTTCCAGAGGAGATGTGACCTTAATTGCTTAAGTCTTAAATTATCTTTAATTGTGCTCGCTGTGTTGCTTTATGGTAATGGGAGGGGGGTGGCCGGGTTCATGTTGAGCTATAGTTACAGCAGGAAACAGGGCAGTGAAAGGCCGTGTAGTCACCTCCAGCTGAGTCCACACACACAAACACCCACACACGCACTAACAGAGGCTAGAACGAGAGGAACACAAATATGTAATTTACTTCTTTTTCATGTTTACTCCCAAATATGTACGTGTGGCCATGCAAATAGATTTGAATATGCATATATTCACACCCAAGCCCTGCTTCTTGGAATTTCTCTTCAAGGCATTGTTACCATTTGCAGCAATGTGCAACAATGTATTTACTGTCTTAAGATAGAGGTCATTTGGCGCTAAAGCACAGATTGTGGTATTATATTTCCTATCAGTAATACAGAGGTTAAAGAGGTTCTCTAGATTATTACGAATTATTAAATGAATCTACTTTTCAAACAGCATATACTAAAATAATCTCTCTAGCTGTAGTAATGGTGGGCAATAAAGCCTTAAAATGATATCATGATATAATATTATAAAGATACATTGCAAGACATTTTTGCAGCATATTTGTAACAATATCAGAAATTCTCAGGATGTTTTGGAGCAGCAGATAGAGAAGCAAAGCCTTAAAAATAACTTCAATATTTGTAAAATAACTTACTCACTTGCTCGTGCGGTGAACTTTATTTTGCACATCCCCTTCTAAATATGACCGATTGAGCTGATTTTCTTTTTTCCTGATGTTGCATTGTGCTTGACAGGTCAGTCATTTTTTTAATATTGTGGTCAATGTCGTAACTAAATGACATTGTACAGCTGGCTTTTGTTTTGTCAAGTAGCCACTTCTCTCTTTCTCAAAAGGTTTGACGTTATCAGAACACTTCCACACTATTGACACTGTTCCTCCACAGCGGGGGCAGCAGCCATGTTGCTTTCACTTTGTGTGTTGCTGTTGTACATAATTGTGATGTATATGACAAGTCACAAAGACTTGTTAATATCATGATATGACCAGTTTTCTAATCTTCACAGCTTACAGCTTTTATATTGAGTAATATGATATTGCACATCTTTAACTGGTGGCATTACAATAGAGTTCTCTTGTTTTATTTGGGGAATTATCAGCTTTTTGCAAAGATTCGGAGCCCCACGGGTTAAACGTGAAAGGTTGCATAACTAGAAAATTGCAAAACTTCATCCCCCAATCTCTCAAATTGCTAAATCAGAAGATGGGTTGTCAGTAAGGCAGGGGTAATATGATGTGTAGCAGTCAGACACTAAATGTTATGCAATGAAAATGAATGCACTGCAGCTGTTTGCGTTGTACCTGAATGTTTGTTCGTATTTGCGAAACACAGTTTTCTTGTGACACAAATGGCCCCCCTGCATGAACTGCTTAACAAAGAGTCTACCAGGTAAACACACAGACAGCACGTCAAACACACAGAATAAGGGGGGGATGTTTGAGGTTGTGTATTCATCCAAGTTCTTTTAGTTCACTAATGGATGATTAGTGGATGGAATTCAGAGCTCTGCAGGGAGGAAGAGCTTCATGCTGGAGGACAGCCAGTCTGGACCGAGTCCTTTTCCAGTCATTATCTTCTCCTAACAATGTAGATTTTGTGAATTTCCACCAAGAGTCCATGGCTAGATTGATAACTATCTCTGTTGAGGTTTCTGTGGGTTGGTGTGATTGAATGAAGAGCATGTTTTTGTGTTTTTTGCCCCTTGGCCCAGAAAGCTGACATTTAGGTGAACAGCACCACTGGCTATATATCTACTGTATGATCTGATTTACGGCTTGAAAACGCTCCAGTGGTGATTTCAACCATGGAGTGAGTTTACAATAGGGGACTACAGCATGTAAAATCAAACATGTCACTCATAGATTAGCATTTCGCCTGAGACAGTCGATTCCTTGAGGCAGAAGTGATCTCATTGGTTGAATTAAACTCGGTGGGTGGAGCTAAAATTCTTGTTCTGTCTAATTACTTGGAGCTCGGTCAAAAACGCAAGAGGTAAAAATTAAGGAAGCTCATATTATGCAGCCTCACATATTTATGAGTAATAGAAAACATGCACCTTTGTTATTTGGCTCCGTTGACCTTTTAGGGTCACAAATGCCAAGATCATGAAAAAAGTGTCATTACCATTTATATTGTTCATTTAAAGCACATTTTGACCACAGTTTCTCTCGTTTGCCAACTTGCATTCCAAAAATCTGTCCTTTCTCTGCGCCTAGTGAGATTTAACTCAACCAATGAGATTATTTGTTCCTTTAGTGCAGCCCTGCTTCAGAGAAACGTGTGCCGAAGTAAACCTGCTTTAAATTAACTCCGAATATTACAGGGAGTGAAGCTAGAGGGGTGAGCTCAGACATTGTCTTTGGTCACAGAAGCATCGAAACCGCTGTGGCGCTTCACTCAGCACGTATGAGCATGCATTTTATCTAATTGGCTACATAAAAAGGATACATTTCCAGTAGTAAAAGGTGTTTTGGAGCAGTTACCGCTGGATATCGCACAGGTGGGTGTATTACAACAGCAGCTGTCAGACTGACAATCCCTCAGTGTCAACACATCAGTATAACACCCACCCAGCTCTCCCTGCCTCCCTCTGTCTTTCATCGTGTCTTTTTATTTCAGAGGTCGGGTGACGCCGGGTGACGACAGTGAGAGGTCGGAGCATGACCGCCATTAAACTGTCAGAGGTCAGAGAGTAGGCTGCAACCTGATGTGCGCCAAGATGTAAACCTGCTTTTTTCAATGGCTTTGGGGAATGCGACTGGATAGATATTAGTGTATTAAAAGATCTTGGTTACAATAGTCATTGCAAAGTTTTCAACTCCTGACATTTACTTGTGTAAATGTCAGGAGTACAGATGACTAATTTCACATATTCTTATCCTATATTCTTATATTCTTTACTGACATTTAACTATTCATTGGGGATTTTTGCACTCCATTCCATTGTATTGGCATGTTTCTTACCTGTAGAACTGTATTTTTATACTGTAGTTGCAATCAATGATATTTGCTTTCAAAGTGTGCTGCTACCCCTTCAATACAGTGCACAGTATTATTCTATATAGTCAATACATTAGACTAGAGATGTTATTTTGCCACTTACACTGTGTTATTTCACACTTAAATTACTTTCCCCATAAATTAATCCTGCAGAGCAAAGGTTTTTTAACCCCAGTACAAGTGCAAGAGTGCAGCTTTTTACCATTTGTTTTTATAATCAGTGGTATAACTTCACCAAAGGGAAAAAAAAGTCAACTCCTTGTTAAAATATTCAAAATCTTTTTTAAAATAGTGTATGTTGCATGATTTATTTTATTTGAAGACGGTGGAAGCTTTCCAGCAGCACCAGTTGCATACATGGGGGCCATAAATCTAAGAGTCACAGTGAAAACCAACGTCAGGGAATATTTGCTGAAATAGTTTATATTGACAAACATAAACTATATGGGTGGGAGAGGCACTTAATGCAAAATATAGCACGTTGCCAGGTACATTTCTGTGGCTTTCCAAACTCTGTGTATGCAGTGTATGTATATGGGTATGTGTGTGTGTGCGTACGTGTGTGTGTGCATGTTGACACACTTGTAGCTGGATATTTCACAGGCTTGGCGTAAGTCCTTTACTTATGTGTGGTCCTTCTGTAAACATGTCAGTGTTGGAAACTGCTCAACATGCATGCACGGTACACAACATACACACACAAACAGCATCGGTAAATACAGTGAGTTCATTAAATGAGAACATGGTTAGATGTTGTCGTACACTAACACAACAAATATGTTCTAATCTTTCTCACTTTATTCCATGAACATACACACTGATAGTAACATGAAACCTGGGGTACTAATTGAAATGAAGGGCAGCAATTTGTCATAAAATGAATCAAAGAGCAGAGCAAATTTGAGTTATTTGTTTGTTAAAATGATGTATTTATTTGGTTCTGTATTTATTTAAATGTATTTAACAAATATAATAAATTAGATATAATATTTACAGTAAAGGTATAATGCAAACATAATATTTTGTATCTGTTTATGTCACCAAAATATCCTTAGATTTATGCTGAAAGTTATGAAAAATGATCTATTCTGCTTCATTTTCTGCATTAAATTGCTTTCTACCACCATTTTTACTCCTCATACATATATCTATAAGTTCAGCTGCCAACAAAGATAATAATATTTTAACCATGCACCTGATATAATGAAATAATAACATATGATTTTTATTGTATCGTAAAAAAGAAATAAAATTAAGTTTTGACTCAGTCTAAATAAAAGCTGTGTAACTGGTAATGATCCCGGTTAGAAATCAATAGTGCAAGGGAGAAAAGTGGAAAAATACAAGTCAGAATTGCATTGGGCCATATTGGATGATCTTCAACAACTGGTCTGGGAGGACGCCCAGATGAAAATGCAGTTAGTTTGAAGTGTCCATGAAGAAAAAATAAGAAAGCTATTGACAAAAATCTGAAAGGCTCCTTTGGCCCATTTGCACGCAATTTTAGGACGGTCCCTAACTTTTCCAGTCTACCGTCAAGTCGCGCCTGTCTGCTCATGAGGTAGAAGCAACACCTGTGGAACAGTCAAGGTCAGTCAAACTTCACTGCAAAAAATGTGGATATTTTACGTACATTATTTGAATAATGTATTCGTTTCTACCCTTAATATATAGCGTTTTCTGTAAAAATGTATTTCTGAAATGGCGTTTCAAACAGATTCCAACAATGCCAGGAATAAAACTGTTGCTGCCAGAGACCAGTCTAAAGCGATCATCAGCATCAGGTGAAACTGAGAAGCCACTACCTGAATGTTTTAACATCCAAATGTGATCATCTGGAATGTCTGTCAGCTGGTCCGCTCTGACAAACACATCTGTCCCCTCTGCTTGTGCAACGTGATTGGCTGCTGTTGGATTTATTCAAACTGTTTTTGGTTTTTTTTGTCAGACCAATGAAGAGGTTTTATAACTTAATCTTTGAGATCAAGTCCTTATGACCCAAAAGACCAAATTCTAATTGAAGTTGCAAATCATTGGTGTTAAAATCGAAAGTCTTTTTGTTGTTGTTGTTGTTTTTGTCTAAAGTCATCAGATTCAAGCTTTGACTCGAGTCCACACCTCTGCCATACAATCACATACTCTAGGGTACCATGAATCATCCATAAAGTGTCCATTCACCTGCTTACACAGTGCAGTGTGACTCCTTCTCCTAAATGTGTCTACAAAGTTGACAGCCTGTCCCTGCCTGTCGCAAATTTGACTTGAAGATGGTTCCTCATTCATTCCTTGTGAGTGTATTATATTTCCTTGACCTGGAGATGAACAGATTTGACTCGCCTCGCCACATGACTGGACTCTATGTCACTCTCACAACGCGACATCCTGCTGTGAAGCCGGTGATGATACTAACCGTCACATTTTTAACATCTCCATCATCGCTGGCCTGGCGTGCGTTGCCTACTAACAAATGAAAACTTTCATCCCACGTGTGATGTCAGCGCTGACCCTCCTCATCCTCTGTAGACTCATTTTTTCCTTTTCATTGCACACATTCTGTAAAATTGGTGAAAATTGATCTTGTTTCCGTAGCCGTAACACAGTAATTGCCTAGAATTCAATATACTACCAATAGACTTTTCATGGTTGATTTTCATTTCACCTTGTCAGCTGTAAATCACTCATATTGATCAAGCATACTATGTCTTTATCTGCTCCTGTTTCACGAGCACACACACATATCACATGTTTAACTCCATGTTTTCCTTTGGGGAGTAAACCTTTTTTTTTCAGTTCATTTAAATTTATAAGAATCAACTGAATGGAAATCTTTTTCTTTTTTTCACCCCCTCCTTCTTTTGGCGGGGGGAGTTTTATGGCTAGAAAAACAGAATTTGTGGTTTCGACGGTCGAGGTTTGATGCAAACGGCTTTGGAACCTTTTATGCAACCTGGCGTCCAGGAGACTAAAGAAAATATTTTGCTTTCCACCCTTTCGAGCCTTTTAGCCTCTGCTAGGGGAAAAGGAGAGAGGGGCTGAAAAAAAAAAAAAAAAATCCTGCGGAGAAAAAAAAAAAAAAAAAAAATCTCTCCAAGGTCAAATGTCCTGAGTGGGATGGCTGCCAGATCTCCTCCATAACCACTTTGCTCACACACACAGTTATACGTAGAACACACACAGTTACACACACAGGTGGAAGGACATTGGACATATTGCAGGCATGTACACACACATGCACACACACACACACACACACACACACACACACACGTATGTATGACCTTTACTTGTAATCTAGAATAAACAGAAGTTAACAAGGAAACACACAGAAGAGACATAAAAAGAATAAAAAGTCAAAACTTTATTCTAAGAGCAGAAAGATCATAAGATAACTTGCAGTGCATAAAGATCTAAAAAACGTGTGTGTGTGTGTGTGTGTGTGGGAAAGAAAAACAGCGACAGGGCAAACAAATGTGAGTTTCCTCGTCACAATTCTGTCTTTGTGTGCATGTGAACATGTTTTGCTTCCATGGTGCTTTACGCTCATTGAGAAGTCTAATCTCTGATTAACCATGATGTCATACACACACACACCCCCACACACACACACACATATGCATATAAGCGAACACACGCTCGCGGTCCATATAGCCTCCTGTGTACAATTAGGATGCAGTGTGGGGTAGCTTAATGTAAAGTCCATTACTGGAGATTTTGGAGCCTGATTGCGTTCGGGTCGCGCTCGGCCACACAGAGGACACGCTGCCCTGCTGCTGCTGCACAGGGAGTGACAAGGTGGCGCGGAGGCCGAGCTCACTCGCCGTACACTGGTGGTCCTGTGTCACTCAGCCTGTTAGCTGAAAAAACTGTTAAAGGGATGCTTTACCCCACCTGATAGAGGATGATGAAAATGAAATGTGAAGTCAGTGACAGACGGTGTGAACTTGAATGTTTTGTAATTTGGTCATTTTGATGAGTCACTGCTACATTAATCGTTATTAAATTACTGTTGATTGTTAAATTGAATACAGATAAATATTAAAGTTATGTAACCCACTAAAGATCTGAAACATGATCGAAACACTGTTTTTATATCAGACTTTCCACTTATTTATTCTCATTTGCAGTGATTTATTACTCAACCTACCACAGTCTACGGTTATTAATCTAATTTGAGGGACAAAATTATTTTAATTTGTTTATAGAAACTTAAATTGGCTTGTTGAGTCTTTTTAAGTACGAGATTAGTGATTGTTTTCAGTGAAAGTGATTGTTTCAGTCTGTCGATATACCAATATATCATTTCTATTTCACTTTTGGCAAAACCATTGAAGCATGGTTATCGAGGGATAGTTGTGATGACACAATATCTTCAATACCAGCAGTGAAGAAATGTTCAGATTCTTTTCCCGAAGCCCCCCTCTAGTCAAAAATGTGTTTTTCTTCTTGCTCCTACATGTTTGAGCTTCACTGTGCAGAGTGATGTATGTGTTTGACGCTAGACGCTGTTTTTACATCCATCTGCTGAAAGTGGAAAGTTTCTCTGTGATCATTGAAAGTTTAAATGGCGGGCGTATGAGCAGGATTTGTGAAATCACAACTCATTTGGAGCCAATCGTTGTCCAATATGCAATTTACACAAGTGTCATGTGGACACTTGAAGCTTCCAGTGCACAAACCCTGGGAATGGACTTTACAGTTACGTAAAAGCGTCCAGTAGTTAAACTTCTGAGATGAAATATATTTGCATAATCAGTGATTCTGGATTTTTGACAAGCGAGAAGCAGTATATGTCATTTTCGGGATTTTAATGAGGTCACTGAACTTTTTATTTTGTGGGAAAACCCATATCAGACACATATTATTATTCCAAGCAAGAGTATTTTTAAGTGTTAAAACTTGTCTGGACAGGATCTCTAAGTAAAAAGTAGTAGTTACACTTCATAAAATATTAAATTACACATAAACATTTTAGCAAAATTAGAATAAATGGACACCAAAAAGTAATCACTAGCGTAGTCATCATAGTTTATAGTTTGGGTTAGTTCTAATTTCAACTTTGCTCCCAAACTGTTGAGTAGTTTAATCAATAACGATCCATTAAGATTGTGTTTTGTGTCCAAACTCCAACCCTGAAATGTAATAGAGTTAGAATTACAATATTTTCCTCTAAAGCATAGTTAAGTGGAAACTTTAACTGACTGAATTGGCACCTTTCTCTATTATGAGATTGTCTTCTCTTATACTGAGGCACAGTATCCAAGTCTGGGCTCCGAGTTGCTTTTCCATCAGACACTCCATCCTGACACTATGAATTCATCTTGCAGCAGGAACATGGTGTGAAGTTTTCTCAGGCTGCCGCTGCTCCTGCTGATGGAGAGCGCTGTAAGATGACCCAGGAACCAGCTGGAGCTGCAAATAGATGAAGTGTGTGTGTGTGTGTGTGTGTGTGTGTGTGTTGATCCATGACTTCATAATTACCAGCCGCTCTCAGGGGAACATCAGAGTGCTGCTGGTGACCGAAGCAGTGACCTCATCAGTGACATCACAGCTGATGGGGCTCCACTTTAGCTCAGAGGCAAAACAGGAAGCTTTGATTGAGTACATGCGGGAGCACGTGTGTATGTGTGTGGGCTTATGGCTATATTCATATGTGTGTATGCATATTTAAACGCGGTTGGGTCATGCGCCCTTCAATCAGTGTATTCAAACAGGTGTGTGTGTGTGTTTAGTGTGCAAATTTAGTGTGTGTACATGTGCTTCCCTCTCCATCATAGGCTCTGTTCACACTACACTACTGTTTAACAGCTAAACCTGTGTCCATTCCTACATTGAACATGTGTGGCACCACTAAAGTACATTTCTGATCTCATGTCATTAGTGTATTTCCCATACTGCAATGTTCTAGTCATGTATTTTGTGTGTGTCAACTGTTATATATCATTTATCTTTCGGGAAATAATCCATTTGCGAGCGTCTCATGAGCAGCAAAAAATAGAAATATAACATGGAATAAGTGAAAATAATGGAGGACTTGGAATTTTCTCTATGTGGTGTTGACAAGTGGTGAAAGGACACTTCTTTGTTAAAGTAAAAGAATCAAATAGAATAAAAAGCCTTTGTTATTGTGGCTACATTATTTAAAACAAAGTTGAAAACTGGAAGACAGTATCACGATGACATATACCAAATCCAATTCTGTGGCAGGTGACGGTTACATGTACAAGAGTTATGTGGAAGGAGCCCAAAGTGTTTTTACTCAGTTTATACAAAGTTCCCATTTCAATTTTCTCTTGCTGAAACTCTCCTGGACAGTGTAACGAGCTACTAGATGAATTATTTCAGGGTCATTTCTGAGAAATCATGTTTAGTCTGTCAGTTTGGCGGACGGGTCTAAATACTGCAATATCCATGAACCTCGGCACGAATCCGAGATGCAGGGAATCAAAAAGCATTGTTGAATTCGTGAACAAAACGTGGCGCCGTCGTTACTGAACTCATCCAAAACTGACCCAGAAAATAAGTGAAATAATTTAATAGAACTTAATAACGTAACCTTTTTTCACCAGCCGTTAGCAACACATGTGATTTGGAATTTTAAGCTCTGTGATTAGATGTTTCTTGCCATAATGCACCATGGGAGTCGAAGTTAACTTCTCCCACAAAGTTTTTGTGTACATGGGCTAGTACATTTGACTCCGTATCAAAAAACCAGGCATTTTCTAACACAACTGTTCATCTTTTTGACTGATTATTTAATCCAGAGAATTTTATGCCAATCCAAGCTGCAGCAGTGCTCCAACTATCAGTCATGTAAATTTGTCATTGGAAACAATGAACGGGACTTTTACTTCCAGTATCCAAAATCATTTATCCCATTATACAAGTCAATGAGAATTTGTCATTGTTGCCATGGCCACAGGTTAATCGGTACAGCTTAACTTTCCAATGTTGGCATGAACAAAAATGAGACACAGCGAAGCAAGGAAGTCAAATTTATAACAACTGATATTTCCAGAGATGCCTCGATACAGATGCACAAATCTTCTGTTGCTCTCCACATCCTAAAATGTAAATAATCATCCAAAGAGATTAGATATGGTCAGTGATTCAATATCTGCATATAACCTGTGATATGAGCACAGCATAGGATCATATACCGATGCTGATGTGGGTGCAGGGCTGTCCGTGTGATGCACCTGAGGGGACGAGCTCAACCCGGCGGGGAGCCGTCACGCCTCTGATGGGTCCCGCTGTTCCCGTCGACCTCTCAGGTCTTCACCATGTCCCCGATGGCCAACCAGCAGCCCTTTGAATCTGCTGTGAGCAGTGGAACTGCTGGAGGGCAGGGTCATGTGGTTGAGGGGCAGAGGTCAAAAGTCAGCACTCCAGCGGTGAGGCGCTGATTAAACGGTGCCTTCATCTCTCTCTGATCCCGACCTTTCAGCTGGACATCAAGAGGAGAGGTCTGAAAGATGAGATGGGAGGCTGACACTCGCACGTGCTCACAGTCACAGATCCACCGATGCCGCTTCAGCACCGAGAACATCGTCTTTGATTTCTGCATTTCTCAATATATTTTTATGGCTCACTATTCCAACAGGAAACTAGACTCTCACTGTTCCTCACAATAACCCTGATTGCCTCCATGAATTACCCCTAGACAACTTCTGGGTGATGTGAGAGGTGTTGAGTTGAGATTTGGTAACTATGACTTGCATCATTTTCATACTCAATTAAACCATTTGCTTGGCACTCGTGACCTGTATGGAAGCATCTGCCGTTACTACACTTCTCCATCTGTTTATTCATTTTTTCCTTTAATTTTTCACGTGTCTGTATTTGCATGGGAAAATGAACTTCTCGGAAATCACAGGACTCTCAAATGCAACCGAACAAAATTAATGCACAACTCAGTCCTTTGCAACTACACAAACAGAAACAGAAATCCGACGCTTTGCAGCAATAAAGAAACATCGCCGTCTTCTCATATATGTAGTATATAGTTGTACTTTTGGTCTTGTAGAAATGGCAACAGATCCTCCTTTTTAGACGTTCAACTCTTTACTCAACTGTGATGACAATTTAATTTAGTCCCTTTTACATAAAAGGAACAATTGCAATCATGTCTATAAGAAAATCTCATATCTATAAGATGAGAATAAAATCTCAAATACAAAATAATCAGTCTATAAACATCATTTTTAAGCTAAAACAAACACAATAATCATTAGACCGACCATCTACTCTTGAAATTTTCAGTCATGCCAACTGCATGGATGAAATGATGAATATCCAGCAAATGCATTCTGCTTTTTCGGTCCTGTTACAAGTGAATGAATCCATAAGGAACAAGTCTGTAAAAGTCAGAGTGACAAAAAGCCATCACCTTACAGATAGATGAAGCCACAAATGTTACACGTTCAATTCAAAGTTGAACAAAGTGCTCTGGCTGCAATTTACTGCACGCTACCTCTCCAATTTCAAAACCAAAACAAATGAAGTGCATTTGTTACTCATGGCAGACCCAGTATCATCTGTTGGCTGAATTCCAGTGAAATCACAGTCCTTGAAGAGTTTGCATGAGTTCTGCTGTACCACTTTTTATTTTGCTTCATATTTCCACATGGCCATTTGCAACCCAGATCACTGCTGGCTGCAGTTTTTGACATTTGTTTATCTCCTTGGCTTGTCGTACTATACATGCCTTTTCAAATCATTCAATCTTTATCTACTCTTTCTGTTTTCAACTCTTTGTTTTCTTTGTACCTCGCCTTCCCACACCTCATTTCTCTTTGCCTTGGCACCTCGCCCTCTGCACTTTCCTCCACCACCCCCTCTGCCCCAGCGTCTGTCTGTATATGCTCTCGTAGGTCTGTATACTCTAGTTTTAGAGGCAGCGGGCTCTTGTTGGTCATTAATACTCGTGTTAAATGGTCTGTGACTCTTCCTGGCCTGGCGAGGAGGCAGAGATGTATAGGTGTAGTTGGTACTGTTCCTAACAGACTTCCCCCCGCAACAGCAGGGTTTTTGCCACCTCAGAGTGGCCTCGGTCATGAAACGGCTACAGCCCTCTTTGCAGAATGTTAAGGGAAGACGGCAGGGGTGGATATGAGTGTGGAGGAAAAGATGAGAAGTGACATGGAAGTTTGGAAAAAGGGGGACAGGAAGGCTACCTGAGTGAATATGTTCTATTTAGTTTAGGTTGTGTCCTGCCTGCCTCTCTCTGCATCCCTGGTTCAAACCTGGGTTTAACTGCTGCCCTCGGAGACACTGTGGTTTCAGAGATTTACACTTAGCATATTTATGGACTCCAAAGAAGACATATTTACACCAGCTTTGCATCTGAAGGAACCGTGGTCATATTTGGCAGCGGGTGCCGTGGCAATTACTGGTGTTTCCCGATGAAAAATTGCAATAATTTTGCTTCCACCTTCGGCAAACTTCAGCAAACTTTTGGGACAACAAATCAACTGACCGCTCCGCTTCCATCCGCAGGCCACCTAGGAGAAGCAACCCCCCGCATCCCCTTACTCCTGCCCCTCTCCCATGACGAATCTCTCCGAAACAATGACGCCGCTTGTTTTCTGCTCCCTCACGGCGAATTCCACTTCCCACCGCGAGCCACCGACGCTCCATGTCACCGTGGATGTCGTGGAGGAGAGCATCCCTCGCTAGCCGTCGTCATTCCTGATCGAAATAGCATTCTGCATCAGAAACCAAATCAAATATGAACTCGAGTAGTGGCGGCACCACCCACGGTACGCACACACACCGACCTCCTTCGGTAAACAGACAAGGCTTTTAGCTGGGGCCCCGGTGGTCCGACTGTGGTCCCACCTCTCACCAGGGCCATGCTGGCATCCGTTTGAAATCCAAACCTGTCCGAGGAGAGGGATGCTACGCCCTTTTCAGTCCTGGCTGCGGACCAGGAACCATAAATGTGGCTCCTAACCTGAGGTGGACAAATGGAGGGGAGGGAGGAGCGTCTGAGGAGGGGGGGGGGAAAGGATGCAAGATATGCATATATGTGAGTGTGTGTGTGTCTGCAAATTTGTGCACACGTGATATGTGAGAAATCAGGGATGAATCAGTAAAGGTGTATGTAGACAGTAGGGGGAGTTGTGAGGGTTAAGCTGGATTGGGTTTTTCTTTTTAAGAAGGGTAATATATCTTATTTAGTGTGTTTAAAAATCTCAGGGAGTATCAGAGAGGGGTAAAAATTAACAGAAAAGCCTCACTGGTCAGCTCACTTGGACTATGAAAGAAGCCATTCAAGGCCGCGGGTGGCAACAGGTCTGGCACGCGGCTCGAGAAAACGAAAACGACGCTCGATTTGAGGACCGCAAAGCAAAAACAGGGAAGCCAAAAAAGTTTTTCAGCAAACATTTTTAGCTTTTTTTTCAAGAACCCCCTACTCGTTTTGGGGTTGGTGGTGTGGGACGGGGGTGGTGGAATGACCGACTAAGCAACTTTTTTGCCCCACTCTTTTTTTTAATTTGTTTTTCGTATTTAATCTTTTATTTAAGTAAATGATCTTCCTTCCAAATATTGAAATCTAACTTGGCGTGACTGTGATTTAAATATATTCCGTGTGTTTGCCGTAGCAGCATATATCATACTGCATATCTATATATAGACCTATACTGTATATAGTCCTGTGTGTGCACGCATTTACAGTTTCTGTATCTTCCTTTTCTCAGAAACACACACATCTTCTCCCACACCGACATCTCCTTTACTTACTTCTCCCGCAGTCATAACTTCGACTCTCGCTCAGTATTCCTACAGGAGCTCCACTATATGTGGGAGGCTTTGTGTTGGGGTGTGTGTGTGTGTGTGTGTGTGTGTGTGTGTGCACATATCTCCATGCAAGTATGCATGTGTGAGCATGGCAGTCTGTGCATTTTTAGCAGGCGGACACCTGTGGCAAACAAAGATGGCCTTATATCCCTGCTGCTGGATGCCACTGTCATTCAGCAGGGCCCCAGCTGCACAGCATTCACTCTGCCCCTCATATTCAGGCGCCCTGCCCATCAGACAAGATGAATGGTTGTCATGACAACACAAAGCCACTTATCAGAAGTCACAAGACACGTCCCTCATGTTGGGTATGGCACTGCTTAGCATCACTGTGCTGTTTTAATTAAAGGCGTTCAAATCATTTCCCAAAAAACTTTTTTTTTTCTACAGATCATAAAAGATTATATGATCTGTAGAAAAGTCATTATTGTGTCATAAATCTGTGACACTGGAACCAGATTTAGTGATATAACAGCTTAAACATGTACCCATGCACGCTCTAATTGTTCCTAATCTGTCTCTGACTTTTCAGCCAGCTCTCTTTATCTGCCCTATCTTGGAATTGGTGCAGGTCAAGCAAAAACAAAGGAGCTGTCACAGCAAGCATCAGGCCAGAACCCGCACCCCCCACCCCCACCCTGCACCCCCACAACCCCCCTCCTCCTCCTCCTCCTCCTCCTCCCCCTCTCCATCACTAACTTCCACACAACAAGCTCTTTATAGTTGCCACTGATGATAGTGGAACAGCTGTGTGTTTGTGTGTCGTGTTGAGGGGAGGAGGGGTCCAACTTGAAAGCTTGACAAGTTTTCAGATAGTCTGTTGTGTGACTCAGCTGGAAGGCTGACACCGTGGTTTTGTTTTCATTTTAATAAAGTTCTGTTTAAGCTGAACATATTAAAATTTAATTTGCTCAGAAACAAGTAATCTTTAGTCTACATCTTGGTAACAAACAAAAAAAAAATTGCCTTTGTCACATGCGGTTTGTTTAGAATTTTGCCCTCATTTTTTTTTTGAGCATGCTTTTATTGCTATTTATTTGTCTGGTAAAGAAAAGACTGAATCAGTCGGTTTGGATGGTCATTTTTATTAGATCCTCTACAAACCAGATGAGGCTTTATCCTCTGAAGCAAACTGTCAAGAAGTTATAGAAAACTGCTGTTGCTGTTCATTATCCCGCTCGAACAGACAGATAACACGCCTGTTGTTGAAGATGGTGACTCTAACAAGCATGGACCCCGTGATTACATCATGATATGTCACCTAACACTCCTGCTCGCTCACACTCACTGTGCTGAAGTTGAATTTAAGTTTAGAAACTGGTAAAAGGTCATGTTTTCATCCATCTATTTGCTTTACTGGTTGTTAGGAAGATTTCTTGTGAAATTCTTGTGTTGGCTGAATCGTGAGGAATTATCTTTAAAAGATCTGCTAATCTGACTTGGTAGAAATCCAGATTAGTAATTTCCACAATTACACAATTACACATTTGCACAGTTTGAAAGTACTTTGCAAGCTTTGCGTTCTAAGGGATTTCTATTTTAAGACTTTCACTGCGGTTATATTTAAGTCAATCCACGACTAACACTTCATACTGTACAACCCAGCATAATGACAAATGTGTTATGTATTGTGTTCCACCACATGGCAGCAGTTATGAGAGTCACTTCACATCTCCGAATCTAAATGGGAGTTTCAGTAATTCCTGTAACAGTAGCAGTGATCACACTGCAGACTCCATAGTTTCATTATAGCAGCAGAGAACACAATATACAATCCTCCTCTCACGTGTATATTTTAATGTGCATTAAATCACTTGATTAACAGGCAGCCATCGTCCTTTTTTTTTCCTTCCAGTGGTTGCAAAGTCCATTAAGATCTTTCCCCCTCAACATGATGAAGCACCCTTGAAAAAACCCGACCCCCCGGCGTGTAATGATCATAGTTTTACATGTGATGGTTCTGTCCTTCATAGCTATTAGGGCTGAGGTCTGGTTTTCTTCACTGAATTTTAAGGGAGAACAACAGGGGACAAGTAAAAGTTGATGCCAGGAGCTGGAGTAAATTGCTACTCATTTTTGTACAAAAAAAAAAAAGTATTTTATTCATCAAGTCACGCAAATGTTTTTTGGAAGGCAGTCGATGAAATTTCAAATTTCGGAGATATGAAGACATTTCGGAGCACATATAAATGGATCTGTGGCAGTAGCCATGGCATTAGTGTCTCTTTGAACATTTATAGCGCACCTGACATGCATTTACAACTCCAGACTATTTTTTCTTGAATGTTACTCAATAATAACAAAATGATTATAGCATAAAACAAAATGAATGTCCCTACAACTGCACCTTCCAACTGCCAACAGTTAAAAGTAGAACTTCATATTTTCCAAGCAATCCCTCTTTGGGTTGGAACTAAAATGCAGTCAAAAATGATACAGTATGACTTCCACCTCCTCATTTACCACTGAAAGCTGCTCTCTCACCCATATATATATATATATATATATATATGAAAGTCACAGACTTAAGCATTAGAACAAGGCAAGTTGATGGAAAGTGGCTATAGCAAAAAAAGTAAATTACAACACTTCATCACAAACTAATTCTTGGAACACTCCAAACATCACAGATTAACAAGGACTAACATTATAAGCACATCCAAGGGGCTATTTTTCCTTTAAACTGCATTATTTGACCTTCCATATGTCACCTGGGTAAACGTCATAGCGCCCGCTAGCACGCCGCTGCACCTTGGCACTTTGTTAATGGAGACAGAGAGAGTGATGGAAAGCGAGTGTTTTCGCAAAAGAGCAACACTGACAATGAAATTGGGTGTTTGAGAGTGATAAAATTGAAAGAGAGCGTGAGCGATCCATTAAGGCTAACCATTTCTGTTTGGAAAGTTCTCCCTGGCAGCAAATTCGTCCCAATCATCAAGCTCTAATGTAATCACTTTATGAGGCCAAGGCATAATGAATATAGTGTTTAGGTGTGCAGATTCAGTCCTGAACCCTGGTCCTCTAGAGGGAAGTGTACATTTCTGTGGCATCCTGTATTTATTTGAAATACCCTCTGTCTGGTCTCGTAATACAGACACAGGCAAGTGGGCATAGAAACCCTTTTCTATTCCATCCATTTTCATGATGTGGTCTTGCATTAATGGAACTCTCCATATGTTTTGAAGAAATAAAGCAGTAAAAATTGCTCTGCTCTGCCTTCACTCAATTTGTCTCACGTTTTAGGAGGGGGGAAAAAAAGCATCCAATTTGTTTCCATTTTTAGTTTAAGGTATACAATTTGTCTCCATCTTACTGGAGAGGTATATTTGAGTTACATGGGTCTTGAGTCTTTGCCAGCGTGTTGGTCTTACAAACTGGACCCTGTGTACACACATTTGAATAGATGCACAGCCTGGGTGTAAGGAGAAGCCTGAGTGTTTCACAGTTTGGGATTTTGTTCTTGACATAGCGTCAAAGCCGCTGAAACAGCATTTACACCATCATGGGACATTAAACCCTCAACTGAAACCACAACAGGGAAATGTTGTTAGTGTTCGCAGCTCTTAAATGCACCTACGTGCCATTAAAGCAATAGTTCAGCATTTTGGGAAAATTGTCACAAACTATTCACTTTCTTGCCGAGGGTAAGATGAGAAGATCAATATCACTCCCATGTCTCATCACGTCTCATCTAACTTTCAACAGGAAAGTGAATTGAGCGTATTTTCCAAAACGCTGAACTAGTCTTTAAAGGTTTAATCAGTAACATTTTACTGGCTCTTTACAGAAAATGACCTCGCGGGTTTGCATGACTCTGTAGGGTTGATGGGATTTCAAGATTTCTATGTAGGCACAACCATGTAACTCAAAAAAGAAACTCACAAATGTGCGTAAATTCAAATAGAATAGAACTGTACTAATGATAGGGTTAGACTGAGTCTATGTAAAGGCATTCGGGACTCAGACTCAGAGGTAGGCACTATAGTAAGGGTGGTGAAAGGATCAACAAATATTGAGCGACTCCTCTCACACCTGCTAATGGACGGCTGGCGGGCTCAGAATCCTCTAAAATTAGATCCTCCTTCCTCCTCTGTCATCACTTTCCTCAGCGTATGTAGAAGTGTGTCCATATGTCTGCATAGGCATGCATATATGTACATGTAGTTGTCTGCAAATGCACCTGCAGACATACAGTATCAGTCCTAAGTTTGGATTTTCTCATTTGAGTGAAGGGGAAAGGTGTGTCCATACTTTTGACTGGTACTGTATGTTCGTACATGTGCTTGGTTCAGGTGTCCCCGTGCCAACATCCACAATGTCCTGTTCCAGACTTCGCTCATTTAGATTTTGTTTGTTTTTGACTTAACACTTGTCTGAACACGGCTGCTATCCAGGCCCAAAGTGGCCTTAGTCCATTTGTACAGCGCGTACAGGAAATGTCCCAACATTTCTTGCTTCAGGGATGTTAACTGTGGGGTGACTGTATTAGCAGTTATTTTTATACTCTATTAATTGCTACTCTATTACCAACTAAGATAAGGTTGGTTTACCTGGGCCAGTGTGGATAACATAAAAATGTGGTTTTAAATGTAACAAAATCCCTAAGAATGAATCTTTGATGAATTTAGACGTTCTAAAACTGAGAACTGTTCCCAGATGCCTAATTAGTCTTTCCTTCTTTATACAAAGCTTCCAAGTCCCACTTTTTACTCAGAATTCTTGACACATTAATCAAAGCTTTGGCCGATTCTCATCAAGTTTATTATAAGTTTTGCACATACTGGCCCTAAAAATGGTTCTGAAACATCTGCAAGTTCAAGAAGAAAAAAGCAGGTTTTCCTTGTCATTTCAAAAGTACAAACTGCATTTAATTTGAAAGCATGATAGCATTTTATATGCTGGATTCATTGTATATGTTATGGGCATTGCTAAGACAGACTTCCAACTTCTGACAGACATAAACAAGTCCAGCTTAACCCTATCATCTATACTGTTTGGATGTTGAAAAAAACACAAAAGTTGTAACCTGCAATGCAAATTTTCATCTTCCATTGCAGTGTAGACCGAAACCCTCCAGTAAACAAGTTTTATGGCCTCCATCAGCAGCAGCATTGTGCGCCATCTTTTTCCTGGTGGTCAGAGCACCAGAAGTGTCAGAGCTGTGAAAAACCATAATAAAGAGGAGAAATACAGTTGAAGTTAGATGCCGTATTTTACAGCTATATAAGCTTCTTGTTTTAAGCTCTGCATTTGCCTGTTATTTATATTCTGGCAAATGTGAAGGTTACGGCCTTGCTGTGTCCTGCAATAGAAGCAACATGTTGAGGTTAAAATTCTTCCTGTGCGCTGAGACATCTTCATCCTTTCATGTCCCTGTGTTAATCTGTAGACTTTAAAGCCCCCCCCCACACACACACCAACATACACCATCCCCCTCTCTTGTGCATGTGTTTGTAATAATGAACTGTGCCTATAAGGAGTAAATACCACATGGTGGTATTCAATGGAGAACAGGTGACTTGTGAGATTATCACACACAGACTCAGAAGGCCAAACCAAACGTCTGAGCACCCAGTCAATAGCTCGCGTGAGTCTGACCGGTTGCTTTCCTACCGTACCTGCTTGTGTGTCGAATCACTTTCACGCGGCGGGTTTCAGGGGCGTGGCTGATCATGGGAAAGCCAGTGAGCCACGCTCCATGGCCGACGGTCACATCGATTGGTGCTGACACCTGGCAAACGCTCCTACGTTTTCACGTATGGGAGAACATCGACATGCAACTTCCTCCTGTGGTTTGGGTCGCTCCCCAAACGTCTTTCCATTACCTGCCAGTGCTACGCAGATGTTTCGGTGGATTTCGCGCTGTTACTCGTGAAGGTTTGGATTCAGTGGACTTGTTGTGTTGCTGGTGGCTGTTTGGCTCGACTATGAATGGATTCACAGCAGTGCTTATTTGAGATCAGATTGCAATCTGTCTGGGGCTATGGAGCCTTTGTAAACCCAAGACGTAGATGCAGACAGTGTGGATCTGTATGGAAGTCATGCTTATATATGTGTATATTTGGTCTGTGTGTTCTGCAAATGTCTCTTTATGTGTGACATATAGGCCATTCATATCCCAGAGGTAAATATAACAGTCAGAGTTTCAGGAGATAATCTGAGGCAGATCCATGAATGTATACAAGCATACAGTACATATGATACCAAGAAATCAAGGAAAAGTGCCCTCAGGTCCACTTAAATATATGGATATTTTTGGTAGTTGCATAAAAATGCAAGTGCATTTCTAGTCTACAACAGAAACACATAGAAAACACAACTTACAGGATCCATGCATTGATGTGAGGTACTATATGATGGACTTAACATCACATGAACTTGCATATCATACAGATGAAATCCAAAGAAGAACTCATTCTTGTTTTATTATGTTTTTGACAATAAGTTCACCTTCCCATTTAGAGCATCATAAATATATTAACAGTTAGTTAATTAAAAAAAATAAAATGACAAATCTTGATTCAAAGTGTACTTACTGTTTTTTTCCCCAGAGCTTTCAACTGTCATCTTTGCCTTTGGTCTGTTGTCATCATGTACCCTAAGAGTGGAACATAAAAACAACACCACAGATTTAACTTGCATCTGAAGTGAGGAACACAAGCAAATGACAATAAAACATTCTTTGTATCTCAGCAGTATTTATCGCACAGCAAGAACATCGGTTCCCATCTCACAGAGGAGACTGCATGTTGTTCTTTCTGTTGGTGCCATTATTAATGTGTGCCATTATCTTGCTAATTGCCTTCAGTTTAGTACCTTACAGAATGAGCTGTAGTCCACATGACTTTTAAACACAAATGAATGGGTGAAAACACTAAATGAATCCATGAAAAAACGTGAAATATTTCTTCCATATGTTAAACAGGATTGGGTAAAAAATATGAGGACAACGTGTACTTTTCTCAACAAGAAAGGAGTGCATGAGGAGGTTTTTTTAAACAGACGAGACGTGACTGCTGTTCATACTGGGATCAATGGGAAGGCGCCTTATAATTGCATGGTTGTACACCCCAAACCTGTGTGCCAGCTGCTTAATTTCCAGGGGGAAAAAGGTTCGGAAATGTTTTCTGAATTAATAGATACACAAAATACTGTATGTAGCAGCTTTTATAGAACACTCTTCCCTCTCTGTCTTACATGATGCGTTGAGGGTGAAAAATATAGCTTGTTACATCCGCTGTGAGGGCTATGAGTTTGACTTTTGCGTTGCTTTTTTACTACTTTATTGCAATAAGACGTGATGAATTAAAATATCTGCTGAAATGTCCTCAATACACAACAACGTTCTTCATTGTGTGAACATGATTAAAACTTTAAAAAGGTAAATAGTCTTTTTCATAAAGAGATGATGACGGCACAGCGTTTCCTGCCATCCTGATTAGACTAATACATTAACCTGCAGCCACAGCAGGGACGTAATATGTTATTTTACCAAGTAAGTGTGAGTGTGCGTGTAGATAGACTACATCAATGTACTATTTCATCCTTAATTCCATGAGCAAAGAGGTTTGTTAAGATACTGATGGGAATAGAGCTGCGGATTAAAGGTTGACCACTCCTTGCCTGTCAGATTTAATGGTACAATACTTCCTGTGTTGCGGGAACCTCTATGCTTGCCTGTTTTCCTACAAGCTGTGGTTTAAAATCTGTGGAAATTGATGAAAATTGTGGTCTAACTATTTATATCACAAAATGATACAGCGTAGGTGGAGGGAGTAAAAAGTTTAGGTATGATTCACTGCTTGCACAGTTGATTTTTCTTCAAACTCTCCATTTATCCAAGAAAGGCTTGGTGAGCGTGCATGCTCCGTTTCAGTGTGACTCATGCAGTTCTGCATGCAAAAGCTGCAATTTTTCACGGTTACATTAAATGTTCAAGGACACCCACTTTGATCAGTTAATGAGATCTGCAATAAAAATCTCCTCACGTTGTGATGATGGCCTACATTTCCCAAACCAATATTTGAATATGAAAGCAAAATATTTGTATGTGGAGGGTTTTGCTGATAGTGATGGTGATAGTTTATTTAATTGAGTTCATGCTTTCAGTTTTTTTTGGGATTATATGAGAATGAATGTGAGATATGTCCCAACCAAAATGATCTAAACACAGATATACACAGTGAATATTACTGTGTATTTGCACATGGTCGGTAGGGACACATCTCTATCAATATCAAGGTGTTGCTGATTTTTATTTTTATTTTTAATGATGTCAAACAATCTGGACAACTGGACAAAACTAAGATCATATATTTAATTACAGGTGTTGGGTATTGTTAGTTAATTTGTGATTGTTGCTCAGACATGCTGTTTAATTGAATAACTTTATTATTGTTGGTGAAAATTCTTCCCAAAAGCAAATGAAGACATCTGCTCTGTTTTAAAGAGGAACCAACGTGTCAGTTGTGGTTGAGTGTACTTAATAAGAATGTTCTGTAAATATTCATCTTTGAAATTAGTGCGAGTCTCTCCCCGTTTCCATGAGTGGATCAAGAGCAGTTATTATTGCATATGTGTCATTAAGACATTCACATTATTTATAAGCTGAATTATCCGCAGCTTGTCCAACTGATCTGTTTGTGACTATCAGGCATCATTTGAATATGAAAATCCAGTCAGCAGCAGCCTGAGCAGCACAGAGACACACAGACAGGTGAGCTGCAGCCTCTCAGGTGAACTCTGATGTCATAGTGAAAAGTCTAGCCATAAGTTCAGGTGTTGAATGAAAAATAATAGAATTTTCTGAGATGATTTGAGCATCACTGCGGCGTTGTCATGAGACTCTTGAGTTGTGTCGACCAAATCCACAAACTGAAAGAAGGACAGAATCTCAACTGAGGTTTGAATACCTTCCAGCAGCGAGTTACAGAGCAGCACATTACCTACAGGTTTCTATACATAAATTTTATGGTAATAGTTGTATATGATTATTTTTAAATATGAATTTTGGTCTCAGATTTATAGTTAAGTAGTGCATCGTTACAATAAAATGTAAGAATCTGCGAAAAAATCATGATCCAAGTCCAGTTTCAGGCAAGTCAGCAAATGCATATTCAGTGAAGTAAACATTTTGCGGAGTCAGGCTCTTTGTGTGTGTGTGTGTGTGTGTGTGTGTGTGTGTGTGTTTGTGTGTGTGTGTGTGCGTGCACATGTGCCTATGAAAAAGAAAAGAGTGATAGAGAGCAAGTACACACATAATTATTTTGGCCGTCGGACAAAAAATGTTCCTTACAAAGTTAAAACCAGACCTACACCCTTGTTTCTGTGCAGTTTTAGACTTGGAGTAGATACCAAGTTAAAAACTACATATAAATATCCACTGCTAATTATTTTTATGGCAGTGGACACAACCCTATGGGCACACAAGAACGTCAATATTGGTCGATTCTGTAAAACCCTGGATTATATTCAATGCCAATGCCAAATACTTTCCTTAGTTTCCAGTATGGTTAAGCTTAAAAAGACTGTGATTATGGCAAATTAAATATGGTGAAGGCTTATGTTGTATTCACATAAAAGTTGAAAATCAGCTTTTCTGCGTGGCTATGCCATTATCGTACTGTATATGTGATGTGTCGATCTTGTGTCTGCAGAGTGTGGCGCGACATCGTAATCATTTATAAAGCTTGAAAATGCTAAGCGGCTAACATTAAGTATTTTGTTAATTGCTATTTGACAAAAACACTTTGGTAGATCAGGGAACCATCATGATTATGGTTATAAAAGACAGAACACTGAGGAGGAGGTGAACTACTTTCTGCCTAAATATAGGGCACACAGGGCACAAGTGTGGCAATGTCCTGTACACAACAGACTGACATAAGCCACTATACATCAGTGTATGAGTTTTTATGTATTAAGCTGCATCAAACTGTCTATCTAACAATCTAACAGTGCAGTTCTAAACAGATCTGTGTCACAAAAAAAAAAATCCTTGGCCGCTTATTTTGTTTGACTTCCCCTGTACAATATGCCAACATGTTATTCTCTTCTTCCCCATCAGCACTTTGTTGGCCACCTCTGCACTTCTCAAGGACTCTCTAATTGTGTATTCCGCCCTTCTCCATCTGTGCTGCATTCAACCGGCCGGACCATTGTACCCTTCCGAAGGATATCGCAGATCTGGTTACTGCATAAGCAACACCACTCCCTATATTGGAGATCTTACTTGCTCCTCTGCGAGGCCTCACTCTGCTCTCTGATCGCCGGGTTTTAAGATAACGCCTTGGAGGAGAAGTTCAGTCTATACATGGAGGTATGTTTTCGTTCACAACAACGAGATATTCTCGAGTATGTGTAATTTTTTCAACTTGTATAAGACTTTCCCCTCAGTATGCTTTGCCCCCCCTCTTTTTTTTTTCTTCTTCTCTGCTGTGCCCTTTGCCACAGAACGAAAGGAGGTAATAGCTTTCACTAATTTGGCCCTGGGCTGTTCAGTCAAAGCCATATGCCAGAGTGAATCTGTAAAGCTAACATTAGGCAGCAGATATCTGAGGCTAGCGGCTGTGGGCTTTGACATCCTGTATTACACCTAATTGCCACCAGACATTACATCGAAGTCTCTGCAAAAATCCCCCACAACCACCTGCTCCCTCTCTGTTTATCTTTCAACCAGGAATAATGCAGGGGAGAGCAGAGCGAGAGTTCCTCAGTGTTATTTTCTGACACCCGAGCTGAGGATTGGGGAACTGGAATGTCAGTAGAAATTTGAATTTGAGACATGTAAGGATAGTTAAGGGGTATCCCCCAGTGCATTGTGTTGCAGGGGTACGGTGTATACTTTTCTGATTTATGTGTTTTTATAAGAGTAATGAGAGAGGGAGAAAACAGGGCAAGGGTAATATGGAGGCATAACCATAATTAGGTGAATTATAAGTTTCACAGTCACTTTCGTAACGCAAGGGAAACTTTTAATGAATGTTATAGAGTGTATGGAGTGTAAATGTATTCTATGCACAAACATATGGCTGTGGCTACGATGCGGTGAGTGTACATTTTTAGCAATTTCGTACATTTCAACTAAATACCACTGTCTCGTGTGGGTTGTATATTAATTCATCCTCCCGTGTCCCTCACCTCCTCCTCTTCTCCGACATGAAAGACACGGGGAACATTCCACACCCTTGACAGTGTAATGATGAAATGATTTCATAGCACTGTATCCCCTAACACCACAGTGTCAACCTCTAAATAAGTCGAGCACTGCTCACTCTCTTTTCAGTTCATAAAGCTTCCTGCAAATCTCGAACACTGCTGAGAACTCGGCTCGGCGTGGAAATAATAACCCAGTTGTAAAACAACAGTGTTTACGGACTTCATGACGCCAGATTGGAAAGAAACCATGAAGTTTTGTTACGAAGTTAATTCAATTTCTCCGTCTGGTACACTTGGATACCAAGCTGCACATCCAAGAGGTGACCTCAGCGATCGGATCTGGCTGTTGGTTGTGATGTATTTTGGTTTGAGTGGTTAGTTACAGGGGCGGCCTAGAAAGAAAACACTGGCTTGAGTTTAGACTCAATGTTCTCGAATACCTTCTCTTAATGAACCAATTCATTTTGGTGTTTTTCTCTTTCCTGCTATTTTTGCCACAGAATGTCTATAATCGTTTATTATAATTATAATCACTGTAATCTAAAATTACTTGAGAGAACACTGTTTTTGGCTATGAGATTTAAATACAGGAAGGATGAAATGTAATTATTAATACCTTCAGGGAAATTCACCTTTGTCTCGGCCCACTCCCTTCCACAGTGAGATCAGAGGTAAAGTTCAGTAAAAGTACAGCATCACTGGAGTTGGCACAGCCTCACTGCCTTTTTCATGGGTATGAGGCAGATTATTATGAACCGTAACATTTCAACATTTAAAATCCCTTTGTTTGCAAACTAGGGCAGAAAATAGTCTCAATGAGATCAAAAAATTGCTGAGACAAAGACAGGTTTTGAATTAAACAAGACAGAGAAATAAAAATACAAATGTGGTGTTGAGACCAGACTCAAGATCAAGACTTCTGAAACTGACTTCTCTATTTTGTGACTTCTGAAATTACACAATGTTTCTAATACAAATGAGAAGTTGAATTTTTAAGCAATAAAACACACACTTGGTCAGGTCAGTACAATCAGGAGGTTTCGCTACAACAGCCTTATTTGGTCAGACAGTGACATTTACCTGTGTTGGCTAATATTAGCAAACTTAGGTAATAATATTACTGAGTCAGTTTGTTGACTTTATGATGGTGAAAACCCACTGGAAGCAAACAAATTGTGGGACATCACCTCTGCCAAATCATGCTTGTCAAGTGATTACTAACTATTTAGAATAGAAAGTGGCTATTTCTTGCTTGAAAAGTTGCTAAACTGAGCGATAATATGTGTAAAGACAATTGAATAAAAGACAATTAAATAATTTGGAACAAAAACAGAAGAAAGTCGCTAACTTGGCAACACCAGCTTGTTGCTGTGGGCATTTCAAAGCAAAGACACTAGCAAGTAGCTTCATCGTTAGCAAGCACAAATTGGCAATTTATGACTCTCTCTGACTAACTCCAATTAACGCCACCTTAACTAACAATTTGTGCTAAACAGCAGTTAATTTGTGTTTTTTCTGTGGTCTTGGAGGTAAGGGACATACAAAATAAGGATACCAAAAAGGACAACAAAGATCCTTCTGTTACAAATCTTCAGCCACACCTGAAAAACGTGACTTACTGATGTATTGCTTCTTCCAGGGCAATTTTGCTCACATTTTCATTAAAATTCTTGATCCCTCCCTTTCCTTACATTGCTGGTCAGTCACCTGCTATCCCACAGTGTTAGACAGGGCATTTCCCCCTGCATCCCATAGAATATGAATGGGATTGAACTTGTGATGAACTGCGTTCAGTCAATCTTCACCCTGACATTTCTCTACTTTCACTACTATTACTCTACATTTTATTCTACAGACCTTTCAATGCTTTTGTCATTAAAGTAAAACAGAGAAGTAAACACATCCTACTTCTCCAAGAGACATGCCTGTTGCTTCCTTCTTGTAGTCTCTTTCCATTCGCTCTGTCAGGTCACTATGATGATGTCTTGAAAGCAACTGACTCAATAGAATATGGTGAGATGGAGGAGGCTGCTGTTCAGCAACAGTTGGAGTCTTAAATTTAAGTACACGTTAAGCGCTACTTGGTAAATTCAGCTATATTGCAACAGTTTTTTAAATTTAATTCTATCTTGTTATTGTGTTCTAGTCATCAATTTAAGAAAATAACCCAACATATGATATGTTTCTGAATTCCTCAAGGTGTCTACTTGCTTAATGTGAACGAGTTAAGTGTTTATGATATTTTTACAAAGCTTGGCTCACCATTTTGTTGTAGTCGACACAAACTATTTTTCATTGACATGTCTGGGACATGCTTGCTTTCAACCTTAATGACATATTTCATATTTTATCAGTTTTTTTTTGTTTTTCTTTCTCTTAAATATATGTTTAAGATTACTTGATATTATGCATTTGTCTATTATGATGTTTTATGGATACTATATAATGGATTATTATGTTATATAAGCTAGGCTATTGATTAAGGTTTTAAAGTGATTAAAGGATGTTTTCAAAAACATTGAATTTATTTCAGATATAATTTTGTCGAATTAAATAATCTTTTCATTAATTCATCAGTTCATCAACCAACAGTACATAAATGCATTAATGTATCAATTAACCAGTGTCAACACACTTAGATCAGTTGTTGTTGGCATGTCCAGTCACAGTGTTGTCAATCTCTGGAGCTTCTCTGTCAGTAGGCAGGCTTGGAGTGAAGAGAGACCTATCAATGCCCCATTGTGGGGTGTTGCTGCACTTTTTCATGTCTTTGAAAACACTCCCAGAAACAGATGCTTCTGTAGTCTCTGCCCACCATTCTCCCTGGTAAAGATATGACCCTCCAGGTTCAATTTGTACTTTCCAGTACAGTTGTACTCTGGCTGCAGAATGTGGGTGGTGTGTGCAGGAAAGCACACAACATGCACATTGTGGTTTTTCATTAGTTCCAAGAACTTCAAATTAGACATGAGAGCTGTGCCCATACAGGAGAAGGACATGTGGGTGGGGGTCATCTTTTGGTAGTGAAGTAATGAATTGTCTTCACCTGTCCAGAAACACATCAACATCCACCCAGTCACCATCACTTTAACCAGTGTTTTGCTGGAAGCCCCATTGCCTCACCCATGGCGCAACTGTTTCCCCTTGAAAATTACCATGAGTGAGCTGTATTCCCCCACTGCGTTGAGACTTGTGAGAAGGGTGGTGGTCTCTTCTCTCTCATTTGCATTGACCTCAAAGCAAATATTGATGCCATTACTATCACAGACGCAAAACAGTCCTGCAATCCTGTCTCATCACAGTTCCACAAATGGCTTTGCTAGACTTCTAATTAACTCAGCCAGGTTGGCCTCATCCTGTGCTGAGATGATGGTCTTCCTTGTGTCCCTGTACGCCTTCACCTGTCATTCATTCAGTTCATCGATAGCTCCCTTCATTCTGTCCTCATCCCACTTGTTGTACTTCTTCTTCCTTACAGTTTGTGCCTATTTTCCCACTCTGCCTTGTACTCTCTCCTTTGATCTGGCTGGCTCTTTACTGGAGTTCTGTAGGCTACCCCTGCTTCAGCATACATTAACATTGCTGCTTGATTAGACTAAATTCCTTGTTACGACACTACTTACACACTGAACATACTAAACAACATTTGGATTTTAACTTTATTCTTTGCCATTGTCAGAGAAAATTATTGGGATAGGCAAATTTGACCAAATTATAAGGTCTACTATTACACACAATTTGAGGATTAGCATCAATTAGAAGTCAATGATTTATGAACACATAAATCATTGAAAAGTCTTGCTCTAAATGCTCAAAAGTTGGCTGTAGGCTTCATCTCTGTGGTTCAATATTGACATAGATGTGAGGTCCCTCTTTTTATTGGTTTATATGAATACACTAGTGCTACACTTCCATCTCTATATGTCCCAAATTACCAAACCATGTTTGTTAATTTGGGACACCAAGAAAATGTCCTAATTTAAAACATGTGAACATAATTTCAAAACAATGTTTGTTTACTTTGGTACAGTATTACATTATACATATTTATATATCATTATATATTGTTGCAGTTCCAACAATCATGTTGCCTAATGTTCTCTGGACAGCAAAATGGATTATATAACTCCAGTCACTTGCTGACATGCAAAAGCTGTCTATATCGAACTAAGACACACTTTTCTCTCTTAATGCACTTTAATGCACTGTGCTGCTAACTGCCGGTTCTTTTTTGTTTTTTCATGTGGGGATTTATATCTTTTTTTTTTTTATCATATTTTAAAGGGAATTTTTAAATATACATATCTTTATCCTTTCTGTTGTTGTTGCACTGCTGTTGGATGGAAGGACCAGCATTTTGTTTTTTGTGTATGCAAATACTCAACAAAATGACAAACTAAATCTTGGAATCTAGAAATGTCTACAATATATTAGTCCTTCAAATGCTACACCCTTATATAAAAATCAAGCTGAAGCCACCTCCCAAATGTGTTTGGTTTGTCTGTTCTGGACTACTGTAATATGGCAGTAGTTGTGGGGGCTCTGTGGAAGAGGACTCGCCCCCTATGTAGATACAAAAGGCTCATTCTAAGGTAACAAACACAATGATTCTTATTTTTATTTTCAGGTGATTATGCACTAATTAAAAAAAAACATGAATATTATATTTCATTTCTGCCATGTGTTCTCAGCTAGATGCCACTAAATTCTACACACTGCACCTTTAAAGAAACTTCTGTTCCCTCTGGATCTGAATAGTAAGACAGAGAACAATATTCAGCTCTACCTTGATGAACATTTGTCACTATGCATGTCATATAGTGCGTGTCTGAGAGAAGCTTACAAAGAAAGGTGAAGGAGATTTACAGCCCTAATCAAAAACTGGCTAACGGTTGGAAATGTAGCATGAATGATGTCATGAAGCTGTCCCCGCTCTGATGCTGTGATTTATCACACGATACGGGAGTCATAAAAGAGCTGCAGTGAAGAAAAAAGCCAAATCAACAACAGGGACAAACTTTTACAAACTGTCCTGTGTAATGTAGCCTGCATGCATGTCCATCCACATTTCCTTTCCAGAAAAGCAAACAAATGTACATTTGGATATTTTCTTTTTCGCCTCGGATGTTACACAAACCTGTTGCCACCAGGATGATGCATCACGCCACCAACCTTCATCAATAAGGATAATTACACTTTCTTCGAAATTCAGTGGAGTTGCGTTGTAAATATTTTTGCTTGGAATCAGGTTGTTATTCCTGTGGTGGTTCCACACAGTCCAGGCCTTCCTGAGATGAACCCAAGCATATCCCGAGTGTCACTGTGTATCTGTGTTGAGAGGAAGCATGAGCAACTACACTTTGGGACTTCATTAAACAAATCACTGGAACGCTTCAGCCACGGGACCTGCTGGGACTCCCAGAGAGAGAGAGAGAGAGAGAGCGAGAGAGAGAGAGAGAGAGAGAGAAGGTTGTGCAATATTCTTTGTCCCCTCATGGAATACACACATATGCAAAAATGCACACCCACCATTTCCAGCTGCTCAGATTTATTGCTTTTATCTGTTTAATATCATTGTAAATTGAATATTTTAATGTTTTGGACTGAAACTAATAGATGTCACCTCAGGTTCCAGGAAACTGACAAAGACATTTTTCTGTATTTTATGGCAAGAAAATTAATTGGTTAATTGAAAAAAAACACACACACAAATAATCACTTGTTGTAGCTCAGTAATACAGAGAGACTCGACATACAAATACACAGTCTCATTATTGAAGGAATGTTTGAACATTTTGGAAATACACTAACCTTTATTCAAAGATTTGAATGAGAGGACCCATATCGCCTTCACATCAATATGAAGCTGGAGCCAAGGCGTTAGCTAAGCTTAGCTTAGCATAAGCTAACCACAGCTAGCCTGGTTCTGACCAAAGGTTGCTACCGGCACCTCTAAAGCTCACTAATTAACATATTACATCTCATTTGTTTAATCTGTACAAAAACCAAAGCATATAAACGTCAAGTTGTGGTTTTTACGGGGTGTTATGTGCCTCACTACTTCTGGAGCTGTGACTTCCTGGAGTCTTACCATGAGACTGCAGGAAGACACTTCTTCCAAACATGTCATTTTTACACTTCAGTTGGTGAGTTTTAGAGATGCTGGCAGGTGGATTTTGTTACCTTTGGACAGACCCAGGCTAGCAGTTTCCCAGACTTTATGCTAAGCTAAGCTAACTGTGTCCTGGCTGTAGCTTCAAACTTAGCATACAGACATGACTGTGGTATCAATCTTCTCATCAAACTTTTAACAGAAATCAAATAAACTTATTTTGCAAAATGTCAAATAATTTCTTTACTTATAGTTTGTACAATTTGACAGTACATCATATATTCTTCTGATATTCACATAAACTAATACGCACAATATACTTGATAAATTTATAATATAGACTATGAAGTATAATATTTCCTCAAAATATTGTGAATGCAGTATTGGACATATTGACCTTTATTATAGAAAATATATTTATTTTGTATAAGGGTCATGTGTTGCTCTCTTTGAGCTGTTCTGGATCAGTATCTTTAGATGTGAAGAATTGTTTACAATACCTGCAAAAGCAGAATAAGAAATGTAAGTAAATAAAGATGGATTTAGTACTAAAAATATCTGCTAAACGAACCAGATCTTGACACATTTTTATGATAAATTTAGTTAGTAGATAAAAACCTAAACAATAATTTGTATGACATTTGCTGAGTGAATACCTACTTGCTATTTTTATCTTAACATTTAAGGGTTGTATTTAATCAAAATGTAATGTTTATGACGTTAGCAGCAGTTTTTGTTTAAGACAAGTAGGTCAACATCTGCTACAAAACCATGGGGGAAACCATGATGATGACTTGGGAACAACTTTGTTATTGAGTAGTAATCTGGACTGTGGGAGGATTGGCCTCAGGGACAAAACAAAATTCAAAAGCAGAGTCCAGGCAGAGAGAGCAACTCAGAGCACAGCCCAAAATAGAACAGGGAATCCTGACGCTTGTATTTAAAGGGGTGGGAAACACCTCCTCCCGCGTATGTGTGTCACACTCCCACACAGACAGAAACAGGAGGCTTGACTATAATAAATGAACTGCCACAGCAGTGCTATTTCAGGTTGGGTCACTGGAATAATACAGAGCTGGAGGCAGATCACATGTTCCCTTGCGTGTGGCGCTGAACTTGTTTCTGCCTCCTGTCACACTCAGACACAGACAGGTAAGGCAGATTTGGGCTCCACCACTAAATTTTGACTTGGTCGAAATTGCTGTACTTTCTTCCCTCTTTATGTCTCTCTCTCACTCTTTGCTCACCTTGGTATTCAAATTCTCAGTTTCATCCCAGGAGAATAGTGCTCTGCAAATATATGAGGGTTGACAATGGTGACTGCGTTTTGCAGATTCTATTTGTCACATGTGTGAAAAATGATCGTGATCTGATGAATGCCACATGCTTTAACTATTATTAAATTATAGACAATGTGAGAAAAAACAGGTAGGTATTAACATAATTTAAAACACTATCTAGTTTATCATTGTTCACAGAATAAACTTGCCATTTATCATTAAAGGTGAGATTTGAATGGATCAGATGACAAAATGCTGACTGGCAATTACATAGAAACAAAACATTATATAAATCTGCTTTTGAATTAGCAAATTACTTGATACATACAAATGTATATTGATTAAATATTTACTCTGTTTGCTATTATTTTTTATAATTCAAGGTTTAATGCTCAAATATGCCTATAATTTAATGTAGGCCTAAGTATTTTTTTGTCACATCTGCTCTTATGTCCAAATGCAAATTGTTAGATTGAGTAGATTATGTACTTAACCCAGATTACTATATAATTCCTTCCCACACATAAATTGGTATTTACTTCTAAACTTTCTTAACGTTATCGGACGGAATGGCTGAAATTCATTTTGCAGGGGTTGTGTGACACTCGAAACAAATTATTCACAGTTTTACAGTCGCAACAGTAGTGACAGATTAGGCTACAGAGGAGCCTATGACGTAAGCATGCGTCAACAGTGTTTGTGTAATTACTCTCACTGCCAGAAGGGGGAGACAAAAGTTCCATGCTGCAGTTTTAATGTTCTTTTCATTTCATTTTTCAAAGGTCAAAGACGAGTGGTGCAGGCAGAAGTATCGATATGCAAATGGATGAATATGAGCAATGATTCAGATTTAACACACAGCTTTATAATTCTACTGAAAATGTATATTTGTGTCTTTGTTTGTACACGGAGTTGTAGTTGTGAATCTACACAGAATTTTATGCATCTAGCTCTTAAATAATTAATAATGCTTAGAACCTTTGGTGGTTTGAATTACAGTTTGGACTGAGCTGAAAAGCCTCAACTTGGTCGACTACTTGACCTTCTGTTGAGAATTTTTAAGACATCTACTGTACCTCGAGATTGTTTTCTTTGGATCAACCTCATCAACAAAACTTTAACAAGCTGTCAGACATTTTTCAATCATTTAATCATCAATCATCAGGTCTTTTATCCACAGACACATATGCAAACCTAATGTTGGAGAACATACACTGCAAGTGCAGACTACATCTCATTCTTATTCTCGCAATTTAAAATTCACGTCAGCTAACAAAATCAGCTAATTGGCTCACTTCTCATACAGCTCACTTTACTTCACAGCATCATTCATATACTGTCTTTCCTCATCACATGACTACTTGTAGCACAGTCCCCAGCACTCTTTCCCTCCTGTTGTACAGATCTATTCTTAACCCCAACCCACTCCTGCCCTCCATGCCCACCCAGGTCCCTCCTCAGAGGGGCTTCCACCCCAGTGGAAACAGGCCTGGTCTGGTTACCCACCGTGGAGATGATGGATTGACGGCTCACTTACGGGAAAGGCCGGGGCCTTCAGGTAAACAAGCGCAGAGCTGTATTAAATATGGAGGAGAGAAAGAAAACATGTTCTACCTTTTGGCTAGAACGAAAGGAAAACGAGACAGGAATGTGGTTTATACTGTGCATTAAAACCTGAAGCTGACATGCTGTATAAAAAAAAGTTCAGGAGTTTCACTCAGGCCAATTCTCATCTCTAAATTAAGTAAATGTGACTTTGTTATTTGTGTTCTAATTGCTTTTCCAAATTAGCGGATTACATTAAGATTGTATCTGCAACTTGTTCACTTGACGCAGCGCTTCAAACATGAATGCTACCTTTTAGAAAATCCTGTAGAGTCCTGATGGTGGTGACTTTTTTTTCCTCTTCTGTCCTGCCTTCATTTTCCTCCAGTAGGCCTACTAAGCAATGATCCATGGGAAGCCAAATCAACAAGGAAATTGGGCTAGATCTTTGCCCTCCTGAATACGGTATAAAAGCCATTTTGCTCATTACCCTGCCACGAGGAACGTTCACCAACATTACTCTCCGATTGGTCCTGATGGCAGTAATTTCATCTTCTAACAATCTGATCCTGACAAATTAATTTCTGCTCCATTTTTTTTATCCCCTCCCCAAAAAACCTCCAATTCCACAGTGACAAAAACTGAGACAGTCAAAATGAAATAATTTAAGTTACCATAAATGATGATTAACCAAAGCTCCAACAATCTGGGTCTTCCAAAGACAGGAAAGTCTACGTTACCTGAAGAAAAACTGCTGTAAAGTTTCAGCCATATAAATAAGAGGAAATTAATTAAATGCAGGGCGGGTGGTTTGGCGCCATGGAAAGAATACACAATTTAGTCTTGCGCCAAGGAGCCAAATGGACAAAATGAAGGTGATCAGTCATATTTTGCTGCTTTTTGACATTAAGCATATGCTTTTTTTCTAAGAGGTCAGCTAAGCAATTTAGACAAATTGGACAAAATTGCAAAGGTAAACATAGGGAGAGGTCCCGTAATGTTTTTTTCACTCTCTTTTTTCTTTCCCTCAGTCTCATTTTCAGACACTATTTTGTTTAGTAAATCCCTTACCTGAATTTTCTGTGACGGTACAGTGAGACAAAACGACTCTGCCAGGGCTATCAGGGGCAGGTCTGTGTCAGAGTGTTGGACAGCACCACTGCCCACAAAGCCAACTCAAACTGTACTCCTTTGCCCTAGAAAATACTTATGTAAGTACTGAAGCTGCAGCGTGTTTATATGCCATATACATTTAGATGATTGTCTTCAGTGTCCAGGGTTGCCTAATAAATGGATACGCATGTAGCATTCCAGTGTGTCGCTCAAGGGCAGTTTGACAGGATACATGATATGTGTGCAATTCCACTGTAAAATTACAGATGTGACTACTGTTAAAATCTCATTCTATCCTGTACATTTTCTGCACCAGTGTTGCCTGAGAGACAGTGGAGCTTTGTGCGAACATAAACTAATTAGGAGCTTTTGCTCTGTAATATTCAGCCAGGACTGGCAGTACATGTTAACATTGAATAGCTGTTGCTATGACATCCACTAGTGTTGAGGACAAGTGTGATTACACTGACTAAATGAAAATTGAGTCATCATCTGTTCCTTGTTTCATCCAACTGGCAAATAAAACCTTGCAAAATGCAAGCTGCAATCTTTTCCTCTCCCTCATTTTACCACATTTTTCTTATCAAACCAAATGCTGTAGTTCTGACACATTCATGAGTGTGCTAGATTCACAAATTTATCTGCAATTTGCGTGTGACTATTATTTGTGAAACGTAATGCTGCCACATTTGCAATCTGTGCACAACTACTGTACGCAAATTGCTTTTCTAAATGCTCTCCTTCACCAAATTTGCAACTTGTAACCCATGCATGAGAATACGTGAACCCTGCAGGACTCAAATGTGTGCAATTTTTATGTGACAGTCATAGGTGAAAGATGATGGTTCCCCCATTTGACATGACAAAAGTAATTTGCAATCACTGCTTACAGGCAAAGGTAAGCAACGCCGCAGTTTGCAACCATTGCTACAGCTGTTTATGCCATTCTTTACATAATCTTAAAAACACATTGTTAGTCTTTTCTGATTGTACTGGTTAATGGCGAACCTCAACGTTTCTACATTAGTGGTTCTCAAGGGGTCCTTGAAGGGATTTCAGGGAGTCCTCAGCAAAAAGGGGAATAATTTATTTTCACTATAATTTCATCCATAAGTAACACAATCACTGAATGGATGACTACATGGGTTTCATAAACTTTCTGTCATAAAAGCTAAAATCTTATCACATGGGGGAGTCAAATTGGGGTCCTTGGCCTAATATGTGTCAGTTTAGGGGTCTTTGATATACTGTTGTACATAACTAAAATCAATCGCTTCACCTTTGTGAAACGTATGTGATGTGCAAGTCAAATTTGCTCATCCCCCTGGGATGTATACAAGTTGCTGCAGGGTCAGCCTCAGTGCACCTACTCGGGGTCGACTTGTCAGCTGAGACCCAGCCAGCGCCTTTCAGCACCATGTTTCCATGTGGTACAATAATGGTAAGATGAATCATTGGCTAGAAGCATGCACACACACACTCACTGAACCCATTGCAAACACCTTTCGGGTCTAGACATGCGTGCAAGGTGCTGAAAAGTGAGAGTGGGCTGCAAGGTGATTGGTTGTACAGACCACAGAAATGAGGTTTACACAGGGAAAGTAACAAATATAGGTTGCTAAGACACTGACAGGAAACCTGCTGCTGCTTTTCTATTCTTTCACAAGTCTTTCTTTATTGTTTTTCCTCCCTTTCTTGGAACCCGCTGGAATTCCTTGGTCAGTCTTCACTTCCTTTCGGGAGTTTCAATGAGGCAATGGTTCACATTTGACAGGTTTTTATGCCACCTTATTAGCTTAAAGTATCATTAAAATGATGATTGCGGCCACACGTTTAGTAAGACAGAGTGAAGAAATAAAACATTAACCATCTCTTTAAGTGCAGAGCGCTTGAGTCTGTTCAGTTTGTTGTCATCTATTTATCTAATGACTCCTTCATGGTTTAGACAGTGTGCTAGATTCTGTCCACTCCTGTATGCCTAAAAAAGCATGGGGCTGCCATAACCCTAATCACCTAATTGCCCTGCCCTGCCTCATTAGAAAACAAGCCTAACTGGAAAATCGCCTTAAGTGGCCTAAATTAATGAGACCTTCACATTGAATGCTGAGTCATCAGAGACCTGACTCAGGGCGACGTCACCACAAAGGAAACGGCTGCTCCATAAACTGTCAATGGACATTTGGGCAGCAGTGGAGAGGCTGACGCTGACCTCCTGACCATCATTATACATGTCACACTATTTGGTATATGTCATTGTTGAGAGTCACCATGTATTGTGCAGGTTTTGATTGGCTCTGAAGGTATCTGGAGCAGCACTAGCTTTTTGGCATATCTAGTAGCAAAGCTGAAACTGATAAAGAAGAAATCAAAAACACGCAACAGGATGTTATTGAACTTGACAGTGAACACCATCCAAATAGAAAAGATGACTGCGATGACCCCATTATTTTACCCATCAGCCACTGAGCTTCATAGACCTCATAACTCACTGGGGCTGAGGTCAGGGTGTGATGATTTCATTATGTTCGCTCCCATGGTGCTGCATTCCTACCTGTTGCCCTTTGACCCCCCCAGCATGCTGCGTGGAGTGAGCATGTGTCTTTTGGTGCAGAGGAGACCGACATATTCTGGGTTAAAACAAGCTGTAAAATATCAACACTGTCAAGATCGTTCTGGGATAACGGAGTGAGTGGTAGGTTAGTCTACATATCTGTCATTTTATTGCCTTCCTGTCTCTTTCCTTTCACTTCTCTTCTTCCTAATCTCTCATTTTCATTTCCAGTTTCCCATCGCCCCAGCTGTTAGTCTCCGTCCCTTTTCATCTCTGTCTTGATCAGCTACTTTTATAGAAAAAAAACTGGCACATATTGTAAACACTGGCACATGCTTATGTACCTATCAGCTCATGCATGTGTACATTTCATTTATGCTGAAAATGCATGCTGGCGTGGATGCCTCCAGTCATGCAGCCCAGTGTGTGCACAAGAGATATGAGATAACAAGAGGATTGTTTGGTTAATGTGAGCGCTACTATTTAATACTGCACAAACCTCTTTTCCAGCTCCTTTATGGAAACTTTCAATGGCTAACTCTGTAAAAGGGACAGCAATCATTTAGTACAACAAGTTGACCTGTCTGTGAAAGGCTCAACATTTTAGGACACGTCTTCTTGTTGATCATTAGGTGAGGGGATTGAAACCATTACCATATTGAGAGTGATATTGATCTTCTCATCGAACTCTTGCTAAGAAAGCAAATACATGTATTTCATGTTTGCTGTTAGGAAGAAATGGTGTTGTCATAATAATTTATAATATAATTTTAATAATATAATAATTTTAAAATAATTTTTACCAAACTGCAAAAAATCTTAACTAAGTCAGATTAATTGAAAGATTAGCGTGCACAGTTACATGAATATGCCGTATAGTAGTGTAAGAGAGGTTACACTTGAAATTAGAGAAGAAATTGTAGTTTGTATGGCACACAGTGCTCTAACTGTGTGAGTGTATCAGTCTGTCTGTCAGTCATTCTTTCTCTGTCTCTCATCTTCTAAAAGCATTTGCCATTCACTTCCCGTCTGCCTGTCATCCCTCTGTGGGAGACTGAGGTGTTGATAGTCAAGAAATGATGGTTCTGATTCCTTATTTTGGCAAACTCATCACTTCAACCTCAGTCTACAGCCTCGGGTGATATAACTGCAGCCAGACTGCATGGCAGATTGAGTTATACAAGCGTGTATTCAAGGTAGACGTGCTCTGCAGCCGTGAACAATGTGGTTGGTTGTATAGAATCACAGCAAACTTGGCAAGCAAAGAAAAGCAGCTCTGGAATAATAGGGTCTAAAAGATTTTGAGTTGAAATTAATCCACAGCTTGCGGTTGTCTGTCAACTTTTGTGAGCGAAAATCAGAATGAATACATCTAAATGTGTGAATGTATGTAAATTACAAAGAAATAATTCAAAATCATGAATCATACATTTATTCTTCTCATGCTCCCAACACATATTTGGCTAAACTATAGCCAAAAAGGTGAGCATATTACCTAACAACATTAGCTTACCTAGATAGTTAGATAATAGTGAGGCTAGTTTGAACTTCGGTTAGACTAAGCTACTGTAGATGGGGGTTTTTTTCAGTTAAGATCAAAAGCACTTAATATTGGTCTGTTGCTTTTGTTAACCTCTTGAATTTTTCACAAGGATTCTGTCTTATGTTCACGATCGTGTGTCAGGACACCCCAATGGTGTCCAGAAAAATGAAAAGGTGACATGATGATTAAGAAAAGAAAAATAATTCTTTTTCACAAATTGTTCATTTGTTTGACAGTATTCTAATTTTATTTTTTTATCTTCTAAACTACTGATTTATTTTTTATCTCTACAACTTATAAAAACCCTTCAAATCAAATCTTTTGAGAGGCAAAAATCTCTTTGGTTGAGCTGCTCACCACTCCACACACATTAATTGCACTGAGGGGTCACAAGTAGATACTCCCTCATTTTAAAACGTCATGAGCCAGAAATGTTGATTTGAAATTTGCTCCTGCCTCTTGTGCCTTTAAAGAAGTTTGTAGGGGCAATTTTTCAACTGCAATTGTATAAAAATAATGTGTAGGAATAGCTACAGCTCTAGTAACACAGCATTATCCATGTGGCTGGTGAACTGTGAACAGCGGTCAGTGTGGCCTGTAGTACTCTTGCAATATTGTGAGATTGATCAATTGTGACTACAGATGACGCCACCTTCTTCCTCGTCTCCAACGGCTCATACGTTTGGTCCTTCTTCTTCTGTCCCTCATACATATCTATTTCCCTCACTCCAGCCAGTGTCTCCATCACTGCCTGTCCAGACAGACAAAAGCAATTCAGGTATCCCTTGTTTGATTTGGGTCAAGGCCTCCCAAAACTAATACCTGTAAGCCCTATAATATGGTAATTTGTAGCGGCTGGGGTAAGGAACGTGGATTTATCAATAACGGGGCTAACCGGGCTCATATTGAGCTTAGATTTGGTTTTGGAGGGAGACGAGGGGCGCACTGCAGGGTTAGGTGAAACAGAGGTTATTCAATAAGGGGGTGGTTGTTATTCCAAAAGGGAACCAGGGGAACTTATAGGCTGTCAGTGAGCAGGCACTGACAGCCTCGTAGACTGACACTCCGTGTCTCTCCCATGGGAAAAATGGGTAGACGACATGCATGTGCATACATACATGCATATATGAACACATAGATACTCAGTGAAGCACATGGGGGTTTATGAAAGTTCCCTTATATGAATTTATTCTGTCAGTCCAGCAGGTAGTGGAGTTCTTCAGTGGATGCTCTGCAGCAGCACAAATGTGTATCTTAAAAAGATAAGGACGAGTGTTTTCTGTTTTTACTGACTACTGTGAAACTTCCACATTCTTTACACCCACATTATATATCCAAGAAGACTGTTCACAACAGTAACTATAATACACAAGGTAAAGTGGGATGAGCACAGCTCAGAATAGGTTCTAGTGATAAGAAGTTGATAAAACAGAGGAGAAAATGCAAATAAGCTGTTGATTATGCAGCAGAGAAAAAGGGTTTTAAAATTGGATTCTTTCTCAGAGTTTCTGCTGTTTTTAATCATCAAAATAAACACTGATGTGTTTTTGCTTTTGCGTTTTTAACAACAGCACTAAGACCGCATCTACATTAAGCTGGCTAAATCCCCAAGCGCTGTTTTCAAGACTTTGAAAAAATGACATGCGGCCACAGCAGGAGTTTCAGCTTGTTTCTACAAATACCTTCGTCCACATTAAAATACCAAAATGGGTAATTCTCCTCCTACTGGGCATGAAGAGTTCATTTAGTTTATTTGCTAATGAGCACTAAACATAAAGTACAGCTGAGGCTGATTTCCTTAGTTTTTCCAAAGTTTTTTAAAAAGTTACTATTTTGACCTGACGATGGTGCTAGATGATGTTTATTACAACATTACCCTGAGGAAGACATGAATGTTTGTACCTAAAATCATTACAATTCATCCATTGAAAAGACATTTCCCTAAAACCTAAGAATGCCATCTACAGGGTGGTGGCGGTGGTGACTTTGGCCAATAGGCTTTATCTTCTGGGGAACATAAAGGTCCGTACAAAATTTCATGACAATCCACTTAATATTTGTTGAGATGTTTCGGTCTGGAAGAAAGTGGTGGAATGACCAACCGACAGACTGACATCACTGGAACCGTGTTGCTAGCATGACTACAATGAGCCATATTCAAAACACAAAATAATAGCAACTTTCTACTTATAACCATGGCATTTCTTGCATCTTTGTTATCTTAAAGAGAAGAAAACTTTCAGGGTTGCTTAGAGACTGAGAAGTGTAGCTTTGGCTCAGCTAACATTTAGTAAAAAGTGGAATTTCTACAGTTTCTACATGTGTACACAGACACTGGACAACAAGCAAATGCATGTGTGTGCAGACACACACACTGACGTAAGGTAAACAAAAGGAATTTATTAAGTCTCCTACCTACTGTCTTTGCATCATACCTGGGTCCTGTGCCAGGGAAGTGCTGTATAATGAGCTGCAGAGATGAAAGCAGCTGTGCAGGCAGCAGGAGGCAGACTTATTTACACTGTGAAGTGTTTTTGGCCCACACTATCTTCTTTCCAATCTCTTCGGACAAAACAGGAGCAGACCTGGCAGATGGTTGTGATAAGATAAAACCACCTCCACGGGGAATGAATGCACAAGCACACACTGACGAATCTGTTGCTGTTTACTGGGGCAAACTAGATTTTATTCTGCTGTCCATTTTAATCATTTTTGCTGTGAGTTTTTTTCCCCACTGCGTTTAATTGTCTGAACACTGCTACATTTTAAAACCAGCCTGTCATTATCAGCAATTAGTTATTTGTCTTACAAATGTGGTCATTATAAAGGTCCATTATAAAGGTCTCCATGTTTCCTTTACATGAATTATGTGTAGAAAAAAAGAGTTTTACTTGTTCTTCTCAGCTGTCATATGTTACAAAAAATGCCTGGAGACACCAGACATTCATGTTACACACTAAGTTCATTGATTTGACTTCTTTTTAATATCACACACTTGTATACAGGTTTCAAAGACACATCCATGCATCATGACACGTATTACCTACACCTACTGGGAGACCCTCAAAAACGCTGACATATGCTCATCGATTCTGGTTTTGACTGTGGTTGTATAGTAAATTAGGGCTAATGTAGCCACACTGTTAATCACCTCCATCCCAGCCTTCTCACAGTTTGTTAATACTGGGTCCCTGAGAATACCTGGACCTAATGGACTCATTAATTACACACACTTACTGTGTTTTTAATTAGTCATCTGTTCATTTAGCAAATCAGTGGTGGGGTTTTTTTTGCAGCCAGGAGCTCCATGTTATGTAGCGTTACTCATAACAGCTGCTCGGTGGCCGGCTTGAAAGAGAGAATAAATGATGTGTTGGGGACTGGGGCAACTGGAGCTGTGAAAAAAAAGAGTGTGTGGGTGTGTGTCTGCTTTGTTTCCAAGTTATTTGTTTTTGGTCGAGTTGTCTTAGGAATGGCAGTGTTCATTGTCTGACTACAGTGCATGACAGTGTTTGTGAGCCAAGCGCTGTTAAATTGATTGTTTATCTCAACATGAGGGTCCAGATATGTGTCTGGAGGAATGCACATTCACATGTGTGTGTGTGTGTGTATGTGTGTGTGTGAGATTTTGGGATCTTTGGGCAGACAGCCGCTCACAGCTAGATCCGGAGAGAAAGCGCTAGTCGCCACTCGCAGCGCTAAGAGTGATTTGTGAGGCTGTTCCCATCAGGCGAGTCTTGCCACAGCACAAGTGGAAATGTTTTTCTAATTTGTATATTTTCTGAGGCAGAAACCAAAGCGCCTGTGTGTGTTAATTAGTGGCTGTAAAGTACTTCATGATGTAGCAGCGGCACATCGGCGTTGCATTGTAACACAGCGTCGGGGGCCTGTGTGACCGCTGCCTCTGCTACTGCTGTTTCCCACTCAGGTCCTTGCTTATTTCATTTCTGCTTTGTAATGGGAGTCAGATGCGATAGTGTTTACAACAGGCCTGAATCAGTCACATGCTGTCTAATTAGCTGCAAATGGGCGAACAGCAGAGGCGGATATTTTTCCTCTGAGTAGTCACGAGTGGCAGATCAAACCCTGTACTGACTCTACATTATTGTCTACATGAAAAGTGTTGAAGGTGGGAGAGGTTGCTTTTGAAGTTCGGCGATAAAAATATGCTTCCAGACAAAAGAGAAAGATTGATTGCATCATATTGTCTCATTGTTGAAACTTACAAACATTTATATTTAATGGTGAATGACTTTGAGAATGTACAGTATATAAATATAAAACAAGGAGAAATGCTTTTTACAATTGAATTTAAATTGATCTTAGGTCCTCTGTGAGACTTAAGTCCAAAGCTTTACAATAAAAATGGCCTCAGGGGAGTTTGAGACCTTTTTCTTCCTCTCACTGTTTTAAACCTGTGTTGTTTAGCCATGTATGCTAGCTATCAGTCCTCTTCTGCCTTACTTTTGTTGGCTGATTGCTACATTATCGCCACCAACAGTCAGTCAGTGGAATACCTTAAGTTTGAAGCTTCAAAATAAATGGAAAAAATATACTAAAAAATAAAGATGTTATTGAAAGACAGCAGACAGAAATCCATTTAAGGCGGCTGTAAAATAAAAAATAAAATGAAAAAAAAACATGAATTGAATAAATTACATAGTAAGTCTACTATAAGATTCGTACATAAAAATGATAAATGCATTTTGACAGAGGAAATGAAATCCTGAGACTATAGGCATGAGAAAGAGAGATTCCCAGTGTAAATAATAGAGACTATTTCCATGTGAATGAATGAACGCATGAATGAATGACACCCACTCTGACTCATCCAAACAGGGGAGGTGTAATTCCTACCCACACATGCTCCTCTGCTACTGGCTATATAGCAGCCATTTAACTCTACAGAGCGACACATCTGAAGGCGACCTGTGACTTTGCTTATGAATGGAGGCAAAGGAAGGAGAGGCCCTGTCCCATTGTCCACTTCAATTAATCTTCACCCAGGACAAGGCCTCTTTCATCCACTTCCCTGCTCGTGTTTTATTAGGATCTCCCAAAACGGGCGGGCGATGATGGCCCCATAATTCTAAATGAAACTTAGACAGGTCGGAGGTTGGATGTGTAGGACGGCATGAAGAAGAGGAAGGAGAGGAACAGGAAGTGCTGGGGTCAGAACAAGAAAACTGGACAGATGGGTGGATGAATGGAGAAGGGAAGAGAGAAAGAAATTCCAGTTGAACAGTGCGAACTTGAACTCAGCAATAAAAGTGGGAAAATAACTCAAGCTGCAAACACCTGCACCTTCCTTAATAAATCACAGAGGTGCCAACGGAGTTTTGGTGTTTTAGTTTATTGGTATTTAACTACATTTTTTAAAATTTTGTGATAATTAACCAATATTATTTTTTTTCATTTCCTTGTCATAGCCACCATTTTCGTCTTATTATTTTTATGTGTGTTGAGGAAGCCACATTGAAACATTGAGTTTTGAAGCTACAAGCTATGCTACAAGATACTCAGAAAACACAGCTTAATATTTTGAAGTTATTAATCAACAAATGTTCTAACAATTATCAAAACAAAACAATGAATCTTGTTGTCAGAGACTGCACTCTGCAATGTATTTCCATGCACGTCAATGATAAATTAATGGCACAGAATTAGATGATTACCAAATAAAGTTACATGTATTTTCCCTCTTTCTCACACAAACACACATTCACTCACTCACTCTTTCTTACTCTCTCTCCCGTTGCTTATGACTTTGAAACATGAGTATCATTAAATTAATTGAAGGGTGTACCTATGTGATGTGATGAGGCTCTTAAAAGCAGTACAGCAATTTTTTTGGCATGAGGGACCGGCACCACACCAGCTCCCCAGGGCCCACTGCTCCCTTCAGGGCACGTCAGCTGCTGGTACCCTCTCTATTTTGGTTCCATGCTGTCAAACCCAGCCCTCCTACTTGATTCTCCCCTCAATCAGGAGACAAAGAGGTGATGGTGAAGAATCTGTGCAGACTGCTATTACTAAGCTTTTTTTTTTCTTCAAGGAAAAATAAAATGTTGCTATTTAGGAGAAAAAAATACATCCTCACTAGAAATGTTACATGATCTTGAAAATGCTACCCAAAAGCTACTGGGAAATGTAATTAATCCAGTAGTATAACTACATGCAACTTTGCTACGCCTCAACACTGATTGGTCCTTGAAAGGGATATTTTGGGTTTAGATTAGTGGATTTGGGTCCCAGTTTGGAGAAGCGGATAGAGGTACTGGCATGGAAGCTAAGCAATATACTGCTGTGGATGGGGCCAGCAGCAAAATGTATTTTAACCACCTAAAAAAATCAATATCAGTTTAAGTGTATGCTATATTCAGAATATTTTCACTGCCTTATCTTGCCATCAGACAGCCCTTTCCTTTGGCGCTACATTTTCCCAACCATAGAACTTACATATTCCTATACATGACGCACACTGTATTACACCGCAGATATGCTGTTTGGATCAGAAAGTGCTGTTGCGGTGTAATACAGAGGTTCTTTGGTTGTGAAAATTTAAGTGGGCCTTTTTTTAGGTGGCTCAAATGTATTTTGTCCCTGTACTCGTTCACAGCAGTACATAGCTTCCATGTCAGTACTACTGCATGCTTCTCCGAACAGGGGGCCACCAAAATCTATTGCAGGTAATACACTGGCTATGGATCACTACCTCATACAACCTCATTTCAAAAAATCCGAACTATCCCTTTAACATTGTTTAACACTGTACTTCAACACCGTGTGTTGCTGCAACTAGATTTGCAGTGAAGTAAACAATTTAAATAATTTGCAAGTAAAAGTAAAGTTGCAGAAAGAAAGAAGTAGTTACTGATCTCTTGAACTGCTAGAGCAGGTGCTTCATTTTCACTTAATTGATTATTTCTAAAGACACAAACATATATATACAGTATTAAATAAATAAAGTATTGTAGGTATGTACGTCCAGGTATGTAACAATACATAAATATAAGGACTGAGATAACAACAACAACAACAACACACGTTTTACAGCAAAAGCGAACAATGGATGAACAGTGTTAAATGGATACTGATCATGATGACCATTATTGAAATTGTCAAGCTTTTGCGCCAGCAGCTTTGCATTGCCATGAATTATGGAATCATGGAGTGTTTCCATTCCAATGCCACATTTCCCACACACTCCCATTTTCCTTCCAGCTTCAGGAAGTCACTCGCCAAGCCGCTATAGTGGTGGAAAGCCATCATTTCCCATCACAACCAGATGTATACCCATCTATTTCCATAGTACTTGGAAGGTACACATATGCACACATTCACACAGTCATTGTAACATGGTATATATTGTGTCTCCTATAAGATCCTATACTAGTGCTGGCCTGATTGCAACCTCAGTGTTTGTGTTACGCCCGGTGTTTTTTTGCCAGCGGTCAATGCAGGGACGGTCGGGCGGCTGCATGGCTGCGACAGCTTAAAGAACAGCACCACAATTGCTGCAACACTGGTGATACAAGCAGCCAACAAACACACTCGCATGCATCCATACTGGCACCAGGGTGGACTGGTTGGTGGAAGATCACGTCAATTAGACCTGAAGGCAAGAATAACAGGCCAGGAGGCTCAGTGATGCAGCCACACACACGTAAGAAGAAAAAGACACACTGTTGTAAATTATGGAAGGTTTATTATCCTGTGTTTCCTGACTGTGAGCTTTTCTGCAGGGCAGTTTTCTTTTTGGTTTTCCTCTGCCTGTATCCTCATAGTCCTGTATGACCGCCATGGCCACCCTCCTGTATGGGATGTGCCTCCAATCGGCTGCAGATTTGAAACGGGTGGTTGGAATAGAATGGCTGCTGAAGTTAACAAGTCATGCAAAAGCAAAGGAGAGCATCCATAAATCCACACTCACGCTGTGCACAGTGAAAGTGCACTGGGATGGAGCAGACATGGGTGCGTAAATAAAGACCATCGTACACACACACACACATACACACACACACCTGCTCTCTCTTGTGACTTGGTGCCGCTGTGCTTTATGTGGCCTGTAGTGGTCTGTAGAGGAATGCTGAACAGAACCACAAATGGACCAGACACACAGCCAGACAACATAAAACTCAATTGGCTGGTTTCTGCTCTCTCTATTTTTTGGTCTCTCTCTTTCTCTTCATCCTCCTTTCTTTCCAGCATCCATTCTTTCTTAATCTGCTTTGTTAAGTCCACTTTTTATGTCATTATTCTGTTTCTGCCTCTCTGCCTTTCCCTAGCCTCACTTCCTCTATGTCCTGTTTTCCTGTTCGTGCTCTCCCCATTATGTTGTTATGCACCTTCTTGTCCTCCTTTTGTTCTCTTTTACAGTATTGGTCCAAATATAAGACAACTGTGACTATAAAGTAATGTGATATTGTCCAACTTGTTTTATCCAGTTGTATGGCTAATGGAATGGCAATGTTGATCGGCCAGTTGGTCCAGGCTGGAATATCTCAACAACTATTGGATGGATTGCCATGCAACTTTATAGAGACATTCATGGTCCCTAGAAGACGAAGCCAACTGACTTTGTTGATGCCTCAACTTTTCATCTAGTGCCACCATAAGTTAACTTTTAAGTGAAATGTCTCATCAACTAGCGGATGGATTATCATTACATTCGGCACATATATTCATGGTCCTCAGAGGATTTATCCCAATAATGTTGGTGATCCCCTGACATTTCCTCTGGCGCCACTAACAGGTCACCGTTTTTACATGTTCTTTGAAAAATCTCAACATCTACAGTACTTGACAGACTGGTACAAAATGTTGCGCAGACATTGATGGTTCCAAGATGAATTTGGTGATTCCCAGGCTTTTCAAAGTGGCCAAAATAATTTTCTCTAACGATCATTATTCCTTAGACTGTCTTTTGAGCTTATAATCATGGCATTCTGTGTCACTGGGGTACTTTTTTGCTGCCTGACAGATAATTTCAGTCCTCAGTCTGTGTCTGCAGAAAAGACATCAGGAAATGCTTTCAACTTATTTTCTCTTGAAAAGAATTTATTTTCCTCGTGGCAGCAAAACATGTTACATGAGCCGTCCGAAACTGGCTAACTAAACATTTGTATGGCTGACAAACTGTGAAACACAATATAAACAGACACTTTCTGTAAAATATCATTTGGGTCCCTCATTTTCTCTGTTTCTCCTTCTCCTCTTCCACGAGTTCTTCCTACCTCCTTTCCTTTATCCCCCCATCCCTTCCTCCTTTCCTCCCTCCCCATCCTCGTCTCAGGTGGCTGTAACTCTGCAAACGCTCATCAGGAATTCTGCAGTGCCAACAGCTCCCCTGACCCAGCAGCCAGGACAAACCCTGAGTGTGAAAGCTCTCATTTATCACTGGGCACCACAGGGCAACAGGCCCAGCCAAGCTGTAGCCATGGGCGGGGTAAGGTAAGGGTTGAGTAGAGTATAGGAAAGAAGGGAGGAAGGGTGGAGGACAGAAGATGCGAGGCGAGGAGCCAAATGAGGTGGGGAGGATTGAGCTGGGTGGGGCAGGTGGGGTGAGCTGGTGTGAGTATGGGGCAATGGGCTGAGTTACCTTTGGGGAGGGATGAGATAGGAGGAGCAGAGGAGGAGGGAAGATGGATGAGGAGGAGTTGTGTGTGATGTTAGGCGGGGAAAAAATCTGTTTATAGCAGCTAATTGGCTGCATTGGTAATATACAACATCATCAGTTTAAAGAAAAAAAAGGGTTAAATGTATTTACAACATGACATTTTATGACCTCATCAGTTTGTATGTGGATCATCCTTGTAAGACATGGTCTTAACAGGCTACGCAGAGGTCAAGATAAGCCTGTTGTATCTTACAATTCCCATGGTGCAACTCACCATTATATCTTTAGATCGCCTCTGCATAGTGCAATGTGCATGTGGAGTTTGTACATGTGAGAGAAATTGTAATGCAGGTTTTCCATCAAGAATTTGTAGTCTCCAAACCCAGGCCGAGATAATACAAACCAATAAGCCTCATGACATCATAAGGATAATCTTGTCAGACTTTAAAAAGCTCCAGATCCACAAAAGACATTGTGCAGCTGTTTTCACAGGCTAAGTCGTACATGATGGGTAAATTGATCTTGATAGGTTAAATCAGTGGACTGCTGTTGCAGTTCCCAACATAAATTAGCTTGTTGCTTGATGATTTTACCTTTAATAAAGTCTAACTGGAAGAATTAAAATGTAAATGTATGAGACCAAAACTGTTCACACCCACATTATTTACAACATCTTTCATTCTTCATAGAGACTTGAGTAATCAAAAGCAACACCAAATTAACATGAAAACATTCACAGATGAGGGCAGCACAACAAACTGTAAATACAATATTGACATGTTATCACCTCATAAAGCTTATATGTCAAATGTGTAAGGAATCAGTCACTTATTTACACATCTAGCAGATATGGAGATCCATCAGCATTCATTTGGAGTCATGTTTCTTGCCACCCAGAAAATGTAATTCCAATACTCACTCTCCTCCTAGCTCAGTTTTGGTCTCCACCAACTTCCTGAGGGAAAAATCTGGCTCTTAAGCTGCTAAATGCCCCTCTAGTCAGCTGTAGTCAGCTGACATTAAGCTGTAGTGTACAGTGGTTTAATAGAGGCTTTTATCCTGAAAAAAGCTTCTCCCTGCATATTGAAATGTCTGAGATCAGTGTGAGTGAAGGTGAAGGCCATAAAACCAAAACAATGAGCTGAAAGATGCTAAAGCTCTGTACAGCTGAGGGAAACTGCGGGTGACTGCATCACTATGAGTGTCCCTTTTCACATTAAGCACAGTCATGTGATCCATTTTTAATATAAAAATACCAGATCAGAACATCCCAAAACCAACCATCTTCAAAACCAACATCCCATAATGTGTCACGTAAAACACAATGAAAATGTAAATTAAAGAATTAAATTTAAAAAAAGGATTTTGCTTAAATGGTCATAAAGTAAAAGACAACATGAGACATAGAGGTGTAAAATTACTGATTGACCATTTAATAAAAAGTGTTTTAAAAGCCGAAAGACTGTGCTATTTTAAATAGTACAGTTCCTAAAAACCAAACCGTCCCTTTGTGCAAATGAAGATTATACACTGACCTCTGCAGTAAATTTTGATGGGGATGTTGCTTGACAGAGGGTTAGCAGAGATTATGGGATAGGCTGTTACTCTTCAGCAGAACCCAGCCCTCATTAAAAAGCATCATGTTATGCGGTTGGGTTTGTTTGCCCTGAAGTTTACACACTAAACAGAGTTGCCAGGCGGTAAATGTTTCTTAAATGCAGATCAATACTAAACAGTGGAATAAATGAATTCTCATGGGAATCATGGTTGGGAACTGTGCCACTGACGTAGAACTGCTCTTTGAGAAATGTAGGCCTGAATATGTGTTGACTCGCTTTCTGCCACACAATTGCGGGTCAAAGAAGAAAAAGCAATCACAATTTAAGACCTCACACTGGTCTTGCATGCATTCCTATCAAACATTTAGCATAATATTTATTTCCTTCCTGCTCTCCATTGACGTTGACACTGCTCGTTTAACATTTCCATCAGCAGACATTCTACAGACAGACTGGGCTGCAGAAACACAACTTGTTTTATGAAATTACCCACCAAATGGCCCAAACAAACCCGGGACTAGTTGTGGTTTTCTCTGCATTTGGTTGTTGCTGGTCACAAACGTCACTTTGGCCCTTTTTTTTTATTTCTACTGGATGTTCATGTGTGATTGAGCAGATTTTTCCAGCTTTCCCGCCCCTGCTGAATAGCCTGCCATAATAAGGCTAAAATACATAAATGAAAGCACTTTTGCCATCAATCTCTATGTTCACATTGCGTTGCCAAACTAACTTTGACACCTTTCGTGACTGCGTGTGGGAAACTTCAAGGAAAAGCTGGCAATTCTGTAGATCACATCCACTATGCGTGAATTTGTCTGCAAAAATCAATACAGGAAAACATGCAACAATTTCCATAGTATCACATAGCATTTCCTTAGCATGCTAATTTCATCCTAAGTAAATGCACCCTTATTAAGAGAGTATCACACGGCATGCAAATTTGAGTGTCTGGAAGGAAAATGCTTGTTGGTGTTTCTTAGCGTGGAAATTAAAATCTTGTTCAGCCTGACAAATCCATTTAGAGAAAAAATCACACTTTGCAACAGTGGCAGCCATTAGAGAAAAACCTATTCTGTTTTCATGTGTTTTTGGGAGGCTGCTAATAAAATATTAAATGCTGAACGAGCGCAATGTTTGGTGACTGTGGCCCCCGACCTTTGACACCCCCTCATTATCTGGTTGTTTGTGAGGTGTCAATTGAATAATTCTTATTTGCTTAAGATTCATTTATTTGTTCCACTCATTACAACTGGGAAGAGATTTCAGTCCAACGGGTTTGAACATACTTTATAACCCCTGTAGGGAAAGTAAGGTTAGTACTTACACAATAGCAACATTGTACTGTAGTAACTGTGACTAGTCATTATTACTTCACTCATTCATTTTGGTCAAAGTGATGCTATAAGAACATTTTCGGACATATTACGTAGGTTGGACAGCATGGTAAAAGAAGAACAAGGGAGATATTTTGTTTGCCAGACTTTAGGAGTTCTCAGATCTTTCCATCATCAGAGTCACACACAATCAATCCTCATGCATATACCCTGCATTCTGCTTAAGTCACTGGAATCAACACAAGCTAACAGTCAACTTTTTTATTATTTATCTCTGATTTAGTAAAATCTCATGTTTGTACTGGAAATGCATCTTAATCTTTCTACTACTATTCACATATCTATAATAAATCTATCACAATTAAAGTTAAGGCAAGAAGATCATAAGACTGATTCCTTTAGATGAAAAAAATATATAATTGTATGGGTGTTCCCAGGTGACATTAGTTCTAAGAAGACATGGCTTTTCGTCTCAGTCATTATTGTTTACTTAGACTTGAGGAAAGAAGGCAAAACTTTTCCGAACAATTTTTGAAACCGCAGTCAACAAAGGGGCAGCAGACAACCTGAGAATGACATCCTCAATGTGACAGACTTAATTACATGCAATTATTGGGATTCCCCATAAATTGCTCCTGAAAAGCTTTGTCTTTTCTTTCCATGACTTCCACATATGAACACAGAGGTGTCAAAATGTCAGGAAATGCCATTAAGGCACTGCAGCTCTGTGAAATGTTCCATCTCCTCCATTTACCTGCCCAAAAGAGAAACACACATTTATAAAGGGAAAACCTCAGTTTGCTTTGAGATGAGTGGAAGTCAGGCTGACTTGGCTAAGAGTAATATGAGGGTTTTAAAGTTAGTTTACTTTGAGTGAGTCTTTAATTATGTCTGACTTAGGAGATTTTAAAAGAAAGAGGGTTTGTTTTACACCACATAGGTAATACGCTAATTTCAGAACACAGCACCTAATCATGGGCAAACTTACACAGACAAATAAACATGAGTTTTTGTCCACATACTCCAATTGCACACATTGTAAGCTTGTAATTATCATGCTTAATTTGCAGTTGAAAAAATAAGCAAGGCCTCTCATTGGCTTGGGATGATGTGTTTTTCCTCTAAACTTATGTCTTCACCTTATAAATTCTAGTGAGATGCATGTAACAGCATGAGTATGGTCGTCTTGGGGTAAGCTGTCAAGTCTTGGTTACACATTTAAAGATAAACTTAAATCTAGCAATTCTTTATGCTAGCAGTGTTGTTCCTGGAAGCTGTGTCTGTCCCTGTTTAGGGGTCATTCTTGTTACAATTTAGGTCTTATTTTCATGGTTGTAGCCATTATTCAACTTGTTAATAGTAACATTGTACTCACCAGGTTAATTGCTGAGATTTGGGAGCATGACACCATTGCTAAAACAAGTTAGATGGGGCAAAAAAATTGCGTGGTCAGGCAAGTTTTAAACCAACCCCTAAGGTTAGCCAAACTTATTTTAAAAAAGGATAGCAAACCATAAAATTGTTATGTTAACTGTTCATAGTAGACATCCATCACAGACTGTACTCAACATAGTTGAGTGTACAGAGTTATCCTGCAAATGGAGGGATTATTACCATTAACTTGGGTGCCCTCACTTTTGGTTTTACTTTCCTGAAAATCAGACAGAATTACCATTTTGTTCCACTTCATACATCATGACATTGTGCTAATGTTAGCCAATTTCTTGCTAGGGGGAGGTTTATTTTGTTTAATGCTAACCAATGGGTATAACATACCCAACATTACAGGTGGTAGCTAGTGTCAGTTAATTCAGTGTTGTCTATGAAAATTCTCAGTCATCCAGGTCATGGTTATCCAAGGAGGGTTGAATCCAGGGCAGCTGGACTTGGTTTATAGATACTAAAATACGTTTTGCCTTGAATAAAGAGGCTGATGGCTTACTTTTTATTCAAAAGCTTTATACAAGCTTTCAAGTCGTCAGCCTCTTTACTCAAAGCTTTCGAGCTTTGGCTTATTCCAGAAATTGAAATCACATCTGCCCAGTGCAGTCTTGGAAATAGTCTCTGATTGTATTGAGAAGGCACAACTATCTCAACCCGCCAAAAGCAAGGGAAGACAGACACGGAAATTCCAAAACCTACAGTCATGAGCCAGAAACACTAGGGAAGCAGAAGACCTTACCTGGAGACAAATAAAGATAATTCCACACTAGATGAAACATGATAGATGAGTGAAGAACCTGTCAGACAGGGAATTCACCCAATCAGAGTTACATGTCCTAGCTATAGGATTAAGCTTTGCCATCACCCCACAGCGTTTAGCAATAGTTGACCTCAAAACAGCAACAGAATCAGCGATAAGGAAAAACAACTTAAAGGAAATATACACAGAAAGCTCAGGTTGAAGGCATTAGTGGCCCTTTCCAACACAAAGGCACCACCTTCCAACTTCACCATCCAGGAAAGGAAAGCTGAGACTTAACAAACATTCAAATTAGGCCTCATATGACAACTCCAACAACTGCTGTTTCGACTTGGCCTCAGGTGACTCCAACAACTCTAATGACTGTCGTTAGAACAGCCAGAGGCACGGACGAACCAAGGAGTATCAATGACCTTGGAAACAGCCCCACTGAGGATAAATACCTGGGACTCCCAATGAGTCAGTTAGAACTGAAGAAGCCCTTTGGATGAGAGGTGAAATGTCTCCAGGTATCTACAATCAAGTCCAGTTGCCCTCAATTCAACCCACCTTGGTTAACTCAATGCCAATTTAAAAGATGTTATTTTCTAGAAGTCAACTATTAACAGCCTATGTCAACCTTATCCATGCTTATCACCACTTTTCTGTTGCTATTTTTCATGGATGTCGCTGGATAGCTAGCTTCTTAATTCCACCTACAATGCTATGATTGGTCTAGTGATTCTCCAGGTAGAAACAGTCAATGCAAACAACATCAGTCCTATTTGATTTACTGAATAAATCAGAGATGGAGGAAGTGAGTCAGTTTCAAGCAAGGTTTTACCTTACCAATAGTGGTTTAAATAATCAGACTTCATGTTAGTTTGTTTATAATTTTTCTTGTCATCTAATTGCTTATTTCTTGCTTTGTCTGACTTCAAAGCAGCCATCCCAGCATCAGCAGTTTCTTTGGTATGTACAATGTAACTTATGATAACTTATGATTCAAAATATGAAAAGAACGACTAAATTGTATATATATATATACACACACACAACTACATATACAACCGTATACAACTATCGGAGAGTAACTGGATATTGAGATACACTGAGAGCTCTTACTAATCCCTTGGTTGAATGTGGCTCTCAGTGTCTTGGCTTTCTAATCGTAGCAGTACCCTTTACCCTTGTTTAGATAATAGCAGAGATTCCAACCACAGTTTGGTAAACTTTGGGGGAAATGTGGAGAAACGGTCCATTGCACTTCAATCAGAATGGGAAATGTGAAACACATGAAGAGCTAAACTGTAGTCATTTCTCAATAATCTCTGCGGCCGGGGCGTCCCTGCGTGCGTCCTAACTTGCTTGTACACTCACAGCCTCTGCTTACTTTTTTAAGACACACTTTAATATTTTAAGAGGGAAAAGCCCTGCCACAGTGTAAAATTTAATGTGATGACTTGTTATTGTTGATTTAATTTCATTCCAAGCCTTATTAATACTCCTTGGACAGGTATAGACTACTCCTTTGGTAAATCTACTTAATGCAGCTGCATTCTTTGAGGCATGTTCTAGAAAAATCTCCTGCACATGTTACAAAGACCTGACTGAATCCACGGCTCAGCCCACACACTTTTTCCAGTGGTTTTTGGCCTTGGCAGACCTTTACCCACTACAGCTACATGCCAGCGTCCAGACTCTGTCTAATATGAGAAGGTGATGTGCATAATTTGTTATATATGTATTGCTTAAAATCTGAAATATAAACACAGCAAAAACGACAAGCCCGCTGCCCTCAAAACCACTAAGAATAACAGTTCAGTTTAAGCGTTCTGGTTGCTCGCATCTGATTAGGAGAAACTCAACATTTGGATTTTTTTTTTCTCCATCTCTTATTTTTTTCATGTCAAAATGGCCGAATGCTTTCCATAAACACCTTTGAGAAATGCAAGGAAAATTAGGTTGTGGGTATAGAAGACGCACGGAGAGCAGAGAGTTTGGATAATGAGTGTGTCTTGGGGGAAACTGGATATTTTCTTATAGGCGATCAGGACCAAGAGTAGACAAATGGCCCCACGACACCACAACTTATATTTTTTCAACCTCATTATTGGATTTATTTTTTTTCTCTGATTCATGTTTCCCAATAAATTCCATTTTATTTTCATGTGAACCAGCAGATGGGTAGAAAGACTGATGCTTTTTCTCCCTCTCCTGTTAAGTGCGTAAAGTATGACTTCACGGTACATTGACGTTGAGAGGGTAAGGTCATGGACTTCAGTCTAGGGCCCCATCACCACCACCACCCCTCAGTCTCAATCCGATGCTCGATTAGCATTCGATTTTGTGGGATTTTCAGTTGCGCTGCACATCTAACCAAAAGAATAACCCAAATACCTCAACGTCTGCTTCTGGTCCCTGTAAAAACATAGTTAGAGCAGGGAGATGTACGGTGTGGTCGCTGCACTGTGTGCAGACACACACTGTAATTGGAAGGATCAGTGGAAAGGGGAATTTGATACAAGCCAGAGCAATTTGGGGGGATGACAAGATATTGTGAGGAGCTGAAGAGTGGATGGCAGCAGGTGAGAATGATTTGTTGGAGTTTCTCTTGTTTTACTCCATGGCTGCCTCTACCTTACCTGCAGCTGAAAAATGTCACCATCAAAAACCTCACACACATATGCACCACAGACACAAACACAGATTATTAGGTTTCAATTATATATATTTTATTTTATAGTATTGCAAAGACATAAAACATGAAAGTTGAGAAACACATTCACTAAAACGACAACACATATGCAACATAGTCTACTCCATTTGTCCCTGTTTTCTGTATTGACTTGTGTTTGCCATATATGCAGCGCCTTTCTGTATTTAGGTGTCCTCTGAATTTGTTTGCAGCTTATGAACTCGCAGCACTTTTCTGTATTTGCAGCGCATACTTTATGTGTTGTCAAATTGGTGAATGTGTTGTTCAAATTACTTGACTTATTTCTTTCCTGTATTTTTTCGAAATGCTATGCATGTGTTGACAGATTGGTGAAAATATTTTCTTGATTTGCCTTTGTGTTTTCTCAAGTTGCAGAGCTTTGAACCTCAGTGCCACAGTAGATTTTAGATACTAGCAGGTCTACTGCACAAAAATGTTTGGCATGAAAAGAGTAAATATTTTAAAGCCTTAAACCAGTAAATGTTAATCCAAAATATCAACCACTTATGATTCAGTGAAGCATCAGTGGCTGCAAAACATTGTGGTGAAACCCTACATGCACACACGCAAACACACATGAACACACACTCGCCCAGAGAAGTGCTTGCCAATGTCTCTTAACAGAAGCCTTCATCCATCACAGCGACATGGGAGGAGGGATATAAAGAGAGACAAGCAGGATCACCTGCTATAGCTCACCTCACTCTGGCTCCTGCATCCCTCCTTCCTGTCTCCTCGTCACCATGACAACAGACCAAACAGGGCTACGCCACACTGCCGCCAAACAAGTGCCAGCTTTATGATATCATGCCGGATTTATTTTACTGAAAGAGGCTATTTCCACGACTTCCAAAGGATTAAGCATCGTCTTTGTCACGTGAAGAGGTAGTCATTTGAAACCAGAATACTCATGTATTTATGAGAATACTGCCTCCTCAAATTTAAAAAGGGATAATCAGACACTAGAAACAGACACTGTCTTGCATGTAAAGAGTTTGAAATATCTTTTAGAAGTTTCTAACTTCATTAGGGATGTATTAATTATTTTTTCTGAGCCCTTGCTGAAGCCACTGCACCGCTCTCAACTCATTTATTTCCATTTTCCAATCTAGTTCACACCATTTTGTATCACCGCTATACTCAAAAAGGGAGCACATTTTTTAATGTGGTCTTTTTGTCATTCTTCCATTGAAAACATACACCATGCACCGAAAGCAGAATTAGTGCAGAACCGTATGTACTTGGACTGGGTCTCGGACTTGGCTGCATCACATCCAAATAAACTGATAATTAATAGTACAAGGAACTACGCTGAATCTGTAATCGCTTTATCTGCAATCACTTTGTTAGAGTAATTATCACTCATTTCGACTGTCAAATATTTCAATTTGAAGGACGAAATCTTTTCTGTCAGTGATACACGCACACACGCACACACACACACACACACACTGTTGTTAAGCAGTGTGGTAGTGTTTCCCTCCTTGTGAACCCTGAGCCACTGTTGAGGAAGATGTAATGGAGTTGATATTGGCTCGCGATCACACAGGAACTCAGAGAGCTCTCTGTTGCAATCATGAATCCTCGTCCTACATTTCCCAGCATGCCTTCGAATAGATCTCACACAACGTGAATATTCTTTGCATTCATGTGGCCCTACTCATATTTCTGAGTTATGTGGTCAATGAGTTTAACTTGCGAATAAACAACAGCGACACAGTCTTGTTGTTACAGAGACAAAGGATCCTGTGCTGAAGTGAAAGATTGACTGAAATGGAGCTTAGCATAAGTTCAAGCAGGAAGAATATCTATTACTCATTCATTCATCCTTCTTCCTCTCTTTCTCCCTCCTACTGCTTCTCCTGCTCTCATATCAGCTGACTGGGGTGTTAACAAATCAGATTCCGCCAGGATTTCCATCAGCCTATCACGTCTTGGCTGCCAAACTAAATCTTTTCTTCCTCCGCTACCTCATTCACCTCCACTTCATCATGTCAGCACCAGGTCCAAGATCATCAGAAGCTGCTCCTCTTTTCATCATCCAGACCCCAATATTCCCTTATTCATCATCACCATGAGTGTCTAGACTCCGTCAGGGGATATCATATTCAGCTGGCACCTTAACTTCCCCCTTATAAATATGATGACATCATGATGGGCCTAATCGCCAAAGAGTTTTCACATTTTTATCTCATTCTGCATATTCAATTAAATCATTGACACTTAAAAAAAAAAGAAGTCTGTCGTGATTGAATTATAAAATGGGTATATCCCAAGTCCCTTATTAGGTCTTTCCTCAATGCTCACTTGAACTGAAAGTTGTTCTGGTCCACCATTTTGAAGGCCATCCCAAAGCACTTTTTTTCTGCTCTGAGGAGCGAGGAAGGATCTCTGAGGAGCCAAAGACATCATTAACAGCATGTTAAAGTCTTTCCTCCCTTAACAGTATCAAGCTTTTTGACACTGTATAATGATCTTCATCCAAAAGGCCCTCCACTTAACCAGGTCTTTTCAATTACTGGGGCTGATTATATCCTTTAGTCAGGTGTGAGCTATGTGATGTCACCAAACTTTATGAGAATGATAATATGATAGGTTGTCCCACCCTAACAGACCCAAAAAAGCCAACAGAGGGGTGAGGGAGAGAAACGCAGTTTGTACAAGGCCACACTGTCCTAAGAAAAGCTCTAATTAGGCAACAAAAATGAAAACACCTGTGTGTCAAGTCAATTTTATTGGTAGAGCGTAATATCGCAAATCACAAATTTGCCTAAGTGGGCTTATATTAAGTTTAATATACTTATATTAAGTATATTAAGTTTTATAGTAAGTGGGCAATACAACATCCTCTGTCCTCAGACCCTTGATTTGAATGAGGAAAAAACCCCTAAAAACCTTTAACATGGAAAAAAATGGACAGATGTGCAATAGATGTTTTGTTCAGAATAGGATTCAAATTACAGAATACAGCACTGAGCAGGATAACAAAATTATAATGGATTTATAATCTATATGAGTGTGATGTCATAAGAGTGTGATGAAGAGGATGCCAAGCAGCTTCGAGGTGCCACCAGAACAGAATAGGACCACGTGACCTCCATCAACATGGATAACTGGCAAGAGGACAGACTACACATGCACACAAAGGAGATTCACACCAAACCATTCACGTACATGGGAGAAGAGACGAGAAAATACATTATTCGCACATGAAAGAGAGAAGGATAAAGACATCATTCAGGGAGAGAGAGAGAAAGAGAGAGACATGAGGTGAGGTTGAACTCCTGCGCGATGGGGAACCAGATCCAAAACCTCAGGAAATGGCACCGACAGCCAGGGAAGCAGAACGGTTCCAGTATGGGTGCTGGTCTACTAAGAGATGCCTGAGAGACAAGAGAGGAAGGGAATAGAAAATATGGAGAGAAAGAGAGAAAAGAGAGGGGGGCACACAGCTCGGACTCTCATATTCTTGTGGAACAAAGAGAAGATTAGACTTCTTTTGTCACCCGGTAGTAAGAGGTGCAAATGAATCCAAGACACTAGAGAGGGCCACATTGGAGTCACTAGATGTGTGGGTCACCTGTAGGTCTTTAGTAGCCTTAAAGTCCAACTGAAATTAAAATGCATCTTTTTTGTCCACTACAACATACATATCTGTTCTGTAAATGACCTTTGAGAAAAAAATCAGAAACGAAAAGGGAGAAATTTTGATTTTAAATTCTTTGGTTTCATGACAGCCCCCCTTAGTTTGACATTATTTTGATTAAATAAAAATTTCATTATCCGCCTGCGTAGCTGGAGACCTGATTACACTGAGCCTGACAGTAGTCAGCTACACAAGAGCCACAGACTCTGAACAACCACCCACATTAGCTTTCCTGCTAAAGCACCTTAAAATTTCCGCACCATCTTGTTTCCACAGAATATGCAGTTTCTGCAGATAGCATTAACATCTTCCGCTGAGATTGCGTCATCATGCCTCACATCATCATCCCTCACGAGGCCTTTAAATGTAGTCTTTCATGTTGTGTGTTTTGCTAACCCTTTCCACCCATCTGTCAATGACAACCTTCCTCTGAAGAGCACATGGATATTATTCATTATCTTAAGACATTTGCTTGCAGCTAAGTTTTGCTTGCATGTTTAGAATATTGGCTTATAATTTTTTTTTCTGAAATAAATGTGAAGTGTTTTGGAGTGAAACCCTTAAGATGTTTGGTGAAAGTGAGTGCCAAAGAGCCACACAACAGGTCCTATTCATAAAGAGTCCAGGAGAGCCCAGTGATAAAAAACAGGCCGCAAAGAAGGTGGAGCGAGAGGAAGCAGATGAAAGGGAAGCTATGAGGTCACTGAAATTGATGAAAGGACATATGAGGATTTTCTGGTACAAAACAATTTATTATCCATTTAGAGCAAACAATGCATAAGGTCATTTTTAAATCAAAACATCAAATACAGTGATTCATTCTGTAAAAAGACCAAAATCAGGTTCAGGAATCAAGTATTTTGCACTGATTGATTTTTAAAAGCAGATATCACTTTGATCAACTTGGCTGTATCTCTATTTCAAACAAAACTTTTTTCATTTTGCATTATTTTACAAGTGTAATATACTGAGTTTTTGCATTTACAGGTGAGCACAAGAATTGCAAACAATTACGTGCACAGTAGATGGGTTTCTTTCTGGCTTTTGATGGGCTTTATTATTCAAAATCAACATTCAATTCATCTTTTTGTTGCAGTAGGTAGTCTGTCCTTTAATGCCATCAAAAAGAAGAATCTGTGCAGTAACTGAACAACCTTTTAATATATATAAATGTCTATATTCAGGCATCTAGGGTTCAGGTAGGCCTGAAACACATCCATTAAAACACTGAGTGTTATTCCAATCCCTCACTGCCTGAGGTTGGATAGCATCAACATCCACAGAAAAACAATAATATGCTTGGAAATTAAACAAACTAGCAAAACTTTTATTGCACGCAAATGTTTTGATATTACTTTACCCTCAGAAAAGCAGCCCATTCAACTCTGGCTCCTGTCTGACTCCCGAATTACACTCCATGTGCACGTGTGTATGTGCGTGCACGTGTTATGCACTACATGGTGAAAAGCAGGACTGTTGATCTTGGTGTAAGATGCCAAACAGTTCTATAAAGGGACTTTTGAGGGTCTTACTGGGCACTGTGCCAGTCTGTCTGTGCCCTTGGGATGCCATATTGTGTGTAGCGTGTGTGTGTGTCTGTATGTGTGTGTATGCCCTTGGGATGGTGTAGCGTGAGTCCAACAGGAGAGGGTGGAGACCACTCTAAATTAATGATACAACAACTGCTTTTATTTTGTCTCTTATATGCGTTATTGTGCTTTCCCTGCTTCCTACTGACTGTCACAATTGATATCCAGAAGGATGAGTCTCATCAAGATACAATAATTATGGGAGAATCACAGTATTACAATTTTCAAAAGATCTTATGTATATAATAGCAAAAATCATTTGGTATGTTGAGGGTAAGACTTGTAGAAATGGACAATAAACTTTTCCAGAATATTAACATAATTTTAATTTAGGATCTTATTCATAGCAGCACCATTCCTTTTTTTTTCTTTTTGGCCACTTGTTGACTAGCTCAACCTGACACAAATGTTTCACCTTTTATGGCCTTTTAAAGTTGTTATGGCTAATGTGTTAGCAAACAGACTGATCCTGTAGACATGGAGCATAATTTGCATTAATTTAAAGTTCAGTTTCTGGCCAGCTGAAGAACTTGAGTCAAATAGTTACTCTCTTTCTAGCTTTGTTTGGACCATCACCAACTCCTGAGAGGTAAATCTGAGCCTTTAGCTTGCTAGATGCCTCGCTTTGTTCATCAGCTAGTTGCTAACTTTGTCTGTCTGCCGTTAGGGCTTGGCAGGTAGTATATAAAGAGTTTTATTGCTGAACTTTATAGCTGAGGCTGATGGGAACAGTGAGGGGGAACCAAAACAGTAGATTTAGACCACAACAATGACCTGAAAGATGCTAACACCTTCTGTATTGACTAAATCCTCCTGCAGTCACATGAAAATTCCTTATGGGTTGATCACTACTAGTGAAAGGGTTGTCAATTTCTGGTACCTGGTTATACCTGGTAAATTAAAGCCCCAACATATGCCATGTGGATGTTATTGGTTTGGGCTTTAATTTTTTTTTTCTTTTGGGATAACATCCAGAGAACTGAAAAAAGCACCTTTGTGTATTTTTAGATAGGCAGCAAACTGTACTGTCCAGACAAGACATGTTTGAGTCAAAAGCATGATGAGATCAAGGCAAGATTTCACTATTTGAGACCAAATTCAAGCACTAAGAGCCCTACTCAGAGCTGCTAACAGGTTAATGAACTTATGAACCATGGGGCTTCAGCAACTCCCCAAACAAGGCAGCGTTTGAGCGGAACTGACGGTGACGTGCTTCACCTTCACTTAGCCTAACGGACACTTGACTGAGTCCCTGGGGTCAACTCTGAGGAAGGGGGTCAGTGTTTACTGGTGTTTGCCCGTCACTCTGCACGGCTCCTGCAGGTTCCCCCTCACTCTCAACTCCCAAAAGGGCTCACTAAGCCAAACAGCCGAGGCCTACAGCTCTCGCTGTTGATGTTTACTCTGCCAGAGCCCTGCCTCCAATCCATAGCAACGTAGATACCATTTTGGAGATTGCGGGAAAAATATTTTCCCAAGCAGGGCAGAATAAACACCTCGGTTTAGGGGTATATACAGCATTGAAAGAATCCCACCTCAGTCAAGGAAAATGGCCATGAGTAGAAGGTAAGAAAAAAGAGAAAATGAGAGGAAGAAAGTAATATATGTATAATATTTGAAATGATAAAATGTAAAAAAAAAAAAAAAAAAAAAAACCACACACACACACACACACAAAAAAAACAGTTTCCAACAGGTATTTTCCAGCGCTACCAGTAAGCACTGATTTGTTGATTTACAGGTCAAGAGGTGGTTTTAAACTGGGATAAATGTTTCTTTAGATGTAATAACAAGGACTCAAAAGTATTTAAATGACTGCTTAAATGTGAAATTGCTTATTCTTTGAAATACTGCTGAAACAATGGCTATAATAACATTTACATGTAAAAAAAAACAAAACAAAAAAACAAACTGTACCTAATATTTGCTGAAAGGTTAATAGTCACAGTGACCAGAAAATGCATTTATAATTCTGTTGAAATATAAAAATATATATATTTATAACATAATATATTTAAAAGGATAGTTAGAAAGGAAACACGTGCATATTGCTATTATGTCTGTGTGTTAAGTACGGCTAGAGGTGATTAGCTTAGCATTAAGACTGGGAGCAGTTAGCCTCACACCAGAGTTTAAAAAATCCACCTACCAAAACCTCCAAAGCTCACAAATGAAATATACTTATCTTGTTTACTTAATCCATACAAAAACAGTAATATGAAAACAACCATTTGTGGTTTTAGGGGGAATCGTGTGGTTTAGCTATTTCTTGATGAAGTGCCTGGCTGTTTCCCCTACCTCCAGTTTTAATGCTAAGCTAGGCTAACCACCTCCTGCCTCTAGTGGGGACTTTCCCTTTGTCCAAAGGCCTATTATACCGAAACTCTAATATTCAACAAAATGTCCCATTGGACCAAAAACCCATCAGTCTGACAGCCCATTGTCCTGTTAAACAGCTGCCATTGCCCCAAAACTAGACACTGTGGAGTTAGATTTCAGTAACAGTCTGGTCTTAAAACTGTCCAGACTCAATTAACATATTGCTCAATTTAACAGATAATGTATAAATCATAACATAAATCATAACATATGATTTTGTATGAATCTTAATGAAAGACTTTTAATTTGACTGGCTGATATTTAACTTTAACAACTCTTCTGTGAAAGTTAAATAAGTAAGATGTATAACGATACCGGTTGACAATCATAAACACCGCCACACAATTTTCATAATGTGAAGTCATTAAATCAGAATTCTACATTGTTAAACATCATGCCGATTTTATCAGAATAACTAAGTGAATTGTGAAAAATCTGTTTGATAAGTTAATTTATATTTTAAATGACTGATGCCAAGGCAGCAACACAAATCATTTTTAATATGCAGTTTGGCCTACAGTCAGCCAAGCTTACCAGTAAACATCTACTCTTTCTGAAAGATAATTTATGATTTATTACGACTTATAAACAGACACTAACTCATTCTGTGAGCATTTAACATAATTCAGTATTCATTTTAGCTCCATGTAAATTAAATGAATATGATGTTTCCCAGATAATACTCATCTGTGCAGTTTACACATTTATATAACCACTGATTTATTAAATCTGAGCTCCACGAACTGAAACATGTTGCCAAATTTAGCAGATGACCTCAGTAATATGTAAAAAGTTTTTTTGTCAGGTAATAAACCAATGTCTGATAACCAATATGATACACTACCATTACTTACGGTTAGGATACCTCTGTTGCCTTATGTCCTTAATACCTTAGTGTATTTGACTTGCTTATTACAGAATTGTGATGTTTTATGGTGTGACAATGCTTCGGTTACGGTCTGGTTAGGATTGGGCACAAAAACCACTTGGTTAGGGTAAGGGAAAGATCATGGTTTAAATTAAAATGATCACTTGCACATCAAAATACAGAAAGATATTAAGGGCAAAAAAAATCAAGGGTGTGTATTTTTGGAGAAACTGGCCTTTGGTGCAATGGGCTTTTGTTTTCAGCATAACGCTCATTGGACTGTGGGCTTTTAGTCCAATGGGAAGTTTTTCAAACTGTTGGGGTTTTGGAATAATGGGCTGTTGGACCAATGGCATGGCACCGCTCTAGTTCCATGACACATGAGTGGTATTGATCAACTCATCTAACTCTTGGAAAGAAGGTGAAGAAGTGCACTTCTCCAAAATACCAAAGTTGTTCTCTCGGAAAGAGATTAATGAAGAAAACTCTTTTGACTTTCTTTTTGAACAATCGAACTGATTTGGTCATAGATGTAAACAATCAAATCAGTTGCTCAACTCTTTCATCAAATGTTAAAATGACATGGTTTAACATGGTTAAAATGACTCCCGTAAAGGATCTTCTGCTTAAGCTCCAAGTAAAGTTTAATAAATCCCTGATAGCAGTTTTCAAATCTACTCAGTGCAGGAAGCTTTACTTAACTCACTTATTTTTTAGCATCTTCAATTGGACAAATAAAGTAGGAAAGAAACTCAGTAAATATTGTATGGTTCAAACCCAAGAATGAATGATAAAGGCTGGGAAGAGGTCATGAAGCAAACACCTCAGGGGTTGAGGCCGCTGGTTCACAGGCATTAATCACAGCTGTCCAGCTAATGGTGACAGCAGCACTCGAGGCTAGGTTTGATCAACAGAATCGCATGTGACTGTTGTCCCAGGGAAGTTGTCTCCCTTAATAACATGCGTTAAATGGGCTCTGTAGGACGAGCTGTCTCACACACATATACTGACTCTTTCACTGAGGAAAGCCTTTACTGTGTAAGCTGCTATGTTTGTGCTATATCTATCTTTGTGTTATAAGAGTAAGAGTAATTCCAATGTATTACAATGTAGGTCTTATTTGCATACATTTTGGCCATCCTTTCTCTCAGTTATAATAACATTGTGCTCAGTTAAGTGGTCACCATATTCCATATATGGTGACATCACAACTACAGAATCTGATTGGGCAAGAAACACATGTGATCAGATGATCAGACAGGTTGTCTGGAGGTAAAAATGGAAAGTGAGCACACCTGTAATGTTGGTTATAATCCCTCGCTATACAGGAAAATTGTGTTTGTGCAGCATGTATGATATGTCAAAAATGACCCAGGAAGTCGTTCTGTAAACTGTGATGGACATTACATTGGACAATTTATTAGTTCTGAATTTGTCTTTTATAGTATAAATATCAATCTAGCAAATAACATAAATCATATGATCTTATATTTTATGAAAGATGACGCATTTGTATTTCAACTACAAAGAGCACTGTCCTTTATTGTCTTATCTTTGACTGATGGTAAATTCTTGCATTTAGAATATTACTGTATCTGTACATTTAAAAAAATATAGATTATTTGACCTGACAAACTTGCAGATTTACTGTTTTACTTACTGTTTGACTTACTGATTAGTGCCTGCAGTTTCCCTTGCAGGCAGCATACAGCCCTGACAACTTTTTACCAGCAAGGCAAAGGCAGAATGCTATATGTAACCTGTGAGGCAAAACCCAGGTCACATGGGCAAAACACTCACTTCTGCAGACAAATCTTATTGCTGTGATCACACAGTAAACGAAGGTGATTCAGATAAGAATGTTAACATTTTGATCAGCTTCTCTCTTTTGGATTATGGAGGCTGGACAGTAAGAGGAGGAAGGGAAGTTTTTCTGCTGTAATGACCAAAATGAACAACATTGTCTCCTACAAATTGTTTATATGCTACTAATTTGTATTGCCAAATACTTTTTTTAAGGTTAAATGTAATAGCTGCTCGGATTACAATATGTTCTGTGACAACTTTTATTCAAGTAAAGGAAATGCTATGTTTATTTACCCAATGAACTTAATAGGGAGATGGTTGGAGAGGATAGTGGGAGTACAAAGTGCAGACTTAGACACCGATACTTGAGATTCACATCCTGAGTTCCATTTTTGCTCAAGTTAAGGCAACAAAAGTACTTTGTTTAAAGTTATGGAAGGATAGGTAGTTTTGGTCCAATGTTAGTTTTTTCAATTAAAGGACCAGTGTGTGAGATTTAGGGGTATCTATTGGTAGAAATATTGGCAGAAATGGATCATAATAGTCATAAGTATGTTTTTATTAGTGTATAATGACCTGAAAATGAGAATTGTTGTGTTTTCATGAACTTAGAATGAGCCCTATAGGGAGCAGGTCCTTTTCCACAGAGCCCGCCATGTTGCACCGCCATGTTGCTACAACAGCCCAGAATGGACAAACCAAGTACTGGCTCAAGTGAGGGTCTTTGGTGTTTTTCGCAAGTTTCATGGCCACTGTAGGTTCTTGGAAGGGGAAGGCGAGGGGAGGAGTATTCGGTTGGTTGCAATCTGCAACCTCACCTCTAGATGTCACAAAATCCTACGCACTGGACCTTTCAATGTGAAACACGTGTTGTGTCCGTGCTTCAGGTCATGGTTTCCTTTTTCATTCATTTATCCAAGGACACAATCTGTGCTTAACTTTAACCAAGTGTGCCTAAACATAACCATAAGAAAGTTGAGTCATGCTTTAGTTGACACGAGTCGATATTGTATTGCAGGAAAAAGGACACTGGAGGGAAAACAAATTAAACACTTTGTCAGTGAATGATTTACAGATGCATTTATTGTCAACATTTTGTTATTTGCCAGATCCGTTAATTAACAACATTTCCAAAAAAAAAAAAAAGTTAAAAAACATAATCCATGTGAACAAAGACAAAAACAGGACATGTCTCCCCTGAAATAAAACCCTCCTGTAAAAATACTAAAATAAGATCCAATTTGAGTAGACCTTTCAGAATGAATATCATGCACTCAAACCAAAACTTTTCATGAGAGAAATGATCTTTCTGTTTGTTAATATAACATTTATGATACCAAAACCTCTCCACCAATAAATCAGTAACTAAGTAAGTCAATAGTGGGATGTTACAAACCAAATATGGTCCATAAGGCTGTGTGTTTGGCTCGATGGTCGCTCTCAGTTGCTTATTTTTGTCATGTGTTGTCTGTGAAGGGTCTGCAAAACACGTTAAGCTTCGGAGAGCAAAAAAAGCACAGTCTAATCTGTTTTAGTCCTCTTCCCCCAGTGACATCTTCTCCTTCTGTTGGCTGTAACACCGTGTCTGCATGGTGTCTGCGACCTTCCTCTGACATCTCCCCAGAGTCTCATTCTGTCTTCTGTAAGGCTTCCCTTCCCTCTCCTGTCTCTTCTCTCTTTTTCTTCTCTCTTATCTCCTCTTGACCAACGCTATCGAAAGCCTTGCACCTCAGCTCTCAGGTGTTGCTCCAGTCTCCCAACCCTTTAGTCACCTGTGATTTATTTAAATAATATTTTCGGTCTCCCTCTGTTGCCGTCTCTCCCCTAGAATAGTTCAAATCCCTCAATCCAAGAACAATTGGCCGCCGTGACAAAAGCAGAAGGAGGGAAAATGAAAGAAAATAAATGGACGGTGGAAAGATAACATACTCTGCAGACGTGGAGGTGGGGAGAAGATCAGCAAAGGTTTATAATGGCAGAAATAAATCATGCTGTGCTTGTTCGTGTCAGCGAGCTGTTTGAATTGCAGTCTCTTTATATAAAACTTGAAGAAAAGTCCACGTTTGTCCCGACTCTGTTAGTGACTGAGGGTGATTGAGGGTGAAAGGGCAGTGTTGGGTTGCAGGTCCAAAGTTGCAGTTCATTTAATGAAGAATAATAATGTTATCATATAAAAATAAGAAGCTCAAACTGTGCTGTGGGCAATGACAAATGGCAGACAAATGTTCACAAAACAAAGGCAGTTGGCGATGACAAGGAGACTTATACCATAGGATGGAATGGTTTCCATCTTTAACATATTTCACTCAGAACTTTCAAGCTGTAATTTGCTTTCAAGCTGTTTTCCAGCTCCTTTTAAACTGCACACACATCCCTTGAATATGTGAATATTCTTCCTTTTGGTGGTAACATAGTCTCATAAAAGAAATGTTGAGAAAAGTCGCTACATAAAACATTTGCATTTTATTATTTTATGCACATAAAACTTAACAGAGTAACAGCAATTTATGGAAACTAGAGCTTAAAGAATAACATGGGCTGCAGTGAAACACAAGCAGCTGCCTTTGGATAAAGGAATTGGAATTGGAATATTTGAGAAAAAAACGGCAATATTGCAAGATTAAAGTCATAAAGTTAAAACATGTCCAGTTATGTGACTCATGTGTCATGTAATCGGTTTCATTTAAAAATCTAGAAATATATGATCATAAGATGCTTATTGGTGAAATCTATGACTTCAAGTCATCCACATCCCTCACATAAAAGTTAACTATCACAGAGAATCCAATTCTTGTATTATGATGACTTTATTCTCAAAAATATTGATAGTTTTTTTCTTAATTGTGAATGGTAAATGGATGAGCACTTTTCTAGTCTACTGACCACTCAAAGCACTTTACAACACATGCCAGCATTCACCGATTCACACATACACTCATACCCTGATGGCAGAGGCTGCCACGCAAGGTGCCAACCTGCTCATCACCACGCCCCATAATTTGACAACACGTCCTCATACCGAAACAACAGAATAGGTCTCTGACTCCCAGAACAACGTGTATGAGTGTTTTCAGCGCCCTCTATAGGACGGATGGGGGCCAGACTATATAGGTCGATTGCACTGCACTCCAGAACGACCCACAGGAGCGTTTTCAGAACAACCCATAGGAGCAAAATATGTCGCTTTCCAACCATTACAAATCACTGTTAAAAAATAATTAAGTTTTATGGTGTGACAAAACTGTGGTTAAGGTCTGGTTAGGTTTAGGCACAAAAACCACTTGGTTAGGGTTAGGGAAAGATCATGGTTTGGGTTAAAATGATCACTTGAAATGTGGTTTCGACTTCCTTAAAATTATACAACCTTCGTCGTCGCGGCAACAGTAAACACCTCGGCAGTTGTCGTTACAGTTTTTTAAAAAATGTCCCGACTCGCGGTTGGAAAAGGGAAGCGGCCAGTGGTCTCCTGCAGCAAAGGCCACTTTTTGCCTTTTTGCCATCTAACTAATTATCTAGTTGTCCAGCCAAACCTGCCTCCTTCTAATAAGGAAGTCACCTTATACTGACATCGTCACCTCTCCAGGTCATAATTACTGTAGCCACTAGATGGCGTAAAGGTAATTATAGTTCGTTTTTGCCGACCTGAATAGACCTATTCTGTCGTTTTTCTTGTGAAGACAGGCTGTCTTTTTACTATATTATGACTTTTTTCTTGTGATATTATGACTTTTTCCTCATAACATTAGAATTTTTTTCTCCAAAATATTTACACTATGTCATAGATTTCTCTATTACACCAATAACGAGCAACACAATGACTACTTTAGTTTAAATTTTTAGCAGTTTAGCAAACAGTTGGCTGAAAAAGTTTCATTTTCAAACTTTAATTTTGCTCCACTGTACAGTATGATGCTCAAGAAACAATATAATCTAGTCTAGTCTAACAAAGAATAGTAGATGTATGAAAATATCTTGTATGATTCAGACAAGACAAGACAAAGGTCCCTGCAGTAGTTTTGGAGAAAAAAAAAAAGAAAGAGAAAAGGCTCTGCTATGCTGGAGCATTAGATACAGTAGATTCCACACAGGCCATTAACATGATAACACCCTCTACTGTATGGCCTCTGAAAACTAGAACTAGAGAAAATGGGAGAGAGAAATTATCAGCAGGTACTGTAGATTGAATGTGCCATACACAAAGAGGCATATGTTAACAGTGAACTAAGTTATTTAAGGCATCAAGAGAAGTTGTACCATATCAATCAAACAGAATCAATCAAACCAAAAACTTTCATACCAAGGTTTCCACAGTGGCAAACCATATAGATTAACGTATACTGTAGGACATGAATCTGAGAACATTCTGAAACTTATGCAACATACTGTACTTAGGTATAATTAGCTTAAAATGGTATGGGCTGTAGACACAGAACAGAAGGACACCTATAATCAAAATCCTCTGTCTCCCACTGCTGTCTCACTGAGTTAACTCAGAAAGAAAGTAGTTGTGTAATTACTGTTTTCCACTGATAATTTAAAAGTTTACATTTGAGAGAAAAATGTGACCAAATGTGTTAAACTTCAAGAACTGTATATGTTGTGAAAAAAGGTCAAAACATTTCAGAACTATTTGCTAGATACCAGTGGAGAAAATGTCAGAATTTAGGTGAAACAGCCCTTTAATATCAACTTGTTTTCATTCATACTCAAATGTTTCTGCAGCTTGGATTTTTTGTAATTGATTCTCTTGATGTTGGAGCTGCACGTAAAAAAACCCCCAAAAAAACCAGTGAGGCTGCTGCAAAAACTACACGCTCACTTGCACTTCTTACATTTTAGAACAACAGCTGATGTAGAGATGAATCAGTTGTTGGTCCACTGGTTAGACGTACAGTATATACATTTACTGTCAGTAAGTCTGATGGCACGAAACTTACCCTCTCATTCCTTAAACTGCTATTCCTCCTCCATTGAAATTACCATGAAGCGGCAGGTCATTTTTTATTACTTTCTGCTAACAAGCCCAAACCCTTATAGCCTGCACAGCCAACCATTTGGAAGTTAAAAAACAGCCCATGATTAATGATCGCTGTGACATGTCTGAGTGAACCAAATGGAGTGTGCATGTAAACGCTCCCCTGCCAAAGCCTTCACCCTCACACTTATTGTAATCATTACAGGGAGAAAAAATTAGGGAGGGGTGAGGGGGGGCTGTAATGGGTTAATTACACCACAATCGTCGGGTGTAGAAATGCAGGCCTTTTTAATTATCTCCCTCCATCATTCCACACATTTCTATTATTTTCCTTCTCTTTTTCTACTCTCTGCTGTTACAGAGGTTCAGCGTCATGAAGGAAAATAGGGGGATAATTGGGTTCATCCATCTCTCTCTCTCTCTCTGCCCCCTCCTACCCCTCGCTCTACCACTCTCTCTCTCTCTCTCGCTTTCTCTTGAAATCCCCCTCCCGCAACTTTTCTACCTCTCTCTGTGTATCTCTAAATACCGCCTTAACTCTTGTACTGTTTCAATCCGCTCCCCCCTCCAACCTGGTTTGGAGGAATCACAGGAATGGGTCGATGTGTTGTTGCTGGCATTTGTTAAGTTGATTGTGGCTTTGCATTCTTTGACTGCTAATACTGGCAGATTTGCTGCCATGTTTGCTGTCTTTGATTATCACATGCAAGCTGGTTATGACGCCAAAGGTTTGGCAAAGAATACTTTTTTAAATTTTTAAACACCAAAGGCTGAGACACCTGTCAATAAAGTAAATTTAAGCGGTAATATCTTGTTTAAAGTGGCAAAACTTCAGTATTCAGTATTTTATCTGGTTGCCTCACAGGGATACTCTTTGGACTCATAAAAATAATATTACAAGTGTAATTTTGTCAACACAACATTAATATCAGGACCACGGACAGGTCGATGTTCAGCCCTTCCAGGAATTCTCAATTTTGTAATCAAAAGGATTAATTCAAATTCAACCAATTTCCACAGTATTTAAAAGAGTTTGCAATTTTTTAAATGCAAGTTTTGTGCCAAAATACTCAAAAGAAAAATACTGTCTAGTTTTATTAATCAACATAGTTTCCACATAAAAATAATCAAATATGGAACTATTTTCATGAGCTCAAGCCAAATAATAATCAAGCCTCAATCTCTACAAACTTACTTCCTTCTAAATCTGATGAGGACCCCCCCCCCCCCTTATTTGACCTTTGTTTCTCAGGCATTTGCCTCCAGTCTATGTTTTCCTCCCAATAAGCTCCTCCAACATACCATTTTCAAAGTCACCAAAACCAAACCACCTCTAATCTAACCCTAGAACTAATCATTTGGTTTAAAGTTGCCGTACAGGCTTGTGGAAATATTTGATTTCCTGGCTAACGAAAGAGTTCATGAACAGGTCATGATCAGATTATTATATTTTTGGATGGAGGCTGGTTTAAATTTTGTACTTGACAAATATTATTTGCACACAAAAAACCACAATCTTATCAGCTCACATGCAATTTATCAATTTAACTGTTTGTTCTACCTTGGTTTCTCCATTTCTTAAACTGTTACCTGTTTCTTTGGTGCCATCACTCTCTCATTCTTTCCGACTCTGTTTTTTCCTCTATCATAAACATCTTCTTTTTCTTTCTTCCATTCCTCCCTCATCCATCCTCTCTCATCACCAGCGACAGTGGGAGGATTACGAGATCTGTGTAATGTGACGTGAGACGTGTGGCCCCACGATGCCCCTGGAGATCGCTCGCACTCCTCCCCCGTGAAACACACACACACTCACGGAGTACATGTCAGAAGGCTCCCAGAGATGATTTCTTGGTACTTTACAATCACACCAGTCTAACATTCACTGAAGCTTTTAATCTCTGCACATGAATGAAGTGTCCCGTCTAATTTCCCCATTTCCTCTGATGATCAGGAGGTGGAGGAAGGACAGAGAACGGTCAGAGGGAAAATCACCAACAGCAGCTCCATGTTAGCTGATAGACATTTAAGTAAGGGGACAGGGGCTTACAAGTGTGTGTGTGTGGATGAGTACATGTTGTGTGTTTTTGTGTATTCTGATAAGGTAGAAGGAGAGTAAAACTTTTTTGTCTCCCCTTTAACAAGATTATTGCTGTAAAGGAATTATTTAAATGATTCAGTAAATACAGTAATGGCAATAAAATATGATTAACTGACTAGAACTCCTTAAATACCAAGAAAGATACAGTTCAATTAAAATACAAGTGGAAGATAACTGAGGGACAGAAGTCAGGTTGACAGTATGTTGTGTCAAATGCTTAGCTTAGCATAACGAATGTAAACAGGGGGGAACTATCTAGCCTGGCTTTCTTTAAAATTAAAAAAATCCACTTACCAGCACCTCTAAATGTTGTAAAACCATAATTTGTCATTTTAACATTTCAGTTTGAGAATTAAAACAGATATGTGTTAATTAGTGAGCTTTAGAGTTGGCGCTAGGGTTATGTTTGAGCTTTGACCAAGCTTCTCCCCTGTTGCTAGTCTTTGTGCTAAGCTAAGATTATTCATTCCTGGCTCTACATAATTTAAAACGCACCGATATGAGTCAAAAACCGTGAATAAGTATATTTTTCAAAATGGCAAACTGTTCCTTTGACACTAAATCCACTTTTTTTGACTTAGGATATTATATGTACAGTCAATTGATTATGGTCCCAATCCATAATGTTTATTGCAAAAGTGGTTATTTGCTTCTTTTCAGAACACTGTATAACGCCCCAAAAACTTAGAGTCAACTTGTATTACGACCTGCTTATGCACACTCGATTGATTTATTTTCAGTCATGCAAAGAAAAACATTTCAAATGAAAAAAGCTATTCCTACATGCAATGTATAAAACATATTTCTTATTTACATTTTGGCTGGACTATTGAGCAGGCCATGGCATTAAGATGATACTGCCAGTAGGGTCAATTATGGCAGCTTAGCATAAATAGATATAATGTAGATATAAGGACGGGTTAAGATGCTGAGTCGCTGCGCTTTGCTTGGGTGAGACTAGGATTGAAAAGCAGCTTTACTTAGAGATAAGTTAGGTCAGTGCTAGAGAGTTGTGTCACCTGTCAGATGAATCTCACCCAACTTTTGGCACATTTTACTGTGTATTGGTTACTGTAATAAAAGAATGTCTCCACAATACAGGCTGCTTATTGCAGCACAGAAATTGAGATTTAAATGCAAACACTTTGAGAAAAGAAGCAGGGCAACAGGCAGGCACCCAGGAGCCTGATTGGTACAGAGAGAACAGGTAAAAGGTTGTATGTAAACTAAACAAAGTATTCAAATTTTAAAAAGTTAGTAGCCAGTGTGGCAGGTGACCCTTATTGATTTATCCACTGAAAACATTTTTTACTGGCATGCAGCAGCACTTGGCAGGTGGGGGTTTGGTTATCATCTTTTTTTATAAATTGAGTGTGTGGGTGTGAGTTTAGAGAACCAGCCTCTGCCTGCGCTGAGTAGCAGAAACCCACTCTTGTGCCCAACTCAGCAGAAGAAACACAATGAAAACATTCAGCTGTGCTCCTCGAGATTGTTTTTGGCCACAGAAGCCCTGTAGGAGGAAACACAAGCCCGCCTCTATACTACTTTGTGTCTGCTGAAATGTATGGATTTTTTTTTTCCTGTCTGCGGCTGAAGTTGTGCAGCATGCCAAATATTATTCAATTAAAACTCCACTTCATAATGCGCAATTTCAACAATTTCATGCACCCCGTTCTTGACGAGGAAATTTAACTTAATTGCTTAACTTTTATTATTGATACAGTATTTAATGTTTTAAGAGGGTTTTGGCATGGCTAGTGTTAGCGATGGTGACGACGGTGGAAAATGAACCCAGGCTCAGTGTTTTTCAGTCTGCTAGGCCTTGTCCTGGGCAGCATTGTGGTCAGACCTCAGTCCATAGAACGTGGTGATTAGTTTGTCTTAGTTGACCGCTGACCAGAGGAATCCACAGGAGTTCCAGTAAGTAGGGCTTTAGACACTGAGGAGAAAATGAGTGTTTAATTTCACGGTGAACCACCTGTCTGTCTGCACAGACTTTCTTTTTCTTCCTCTCGCTACCTGTCTCACATTCAGGGATCTAACAGACTGTCCCTTTCTCTGCCAGCAAACATCTCTGCCTGGATATTTTTATGCTGATGTTCTGTACTTTCTTACTGGATTTTCATACATTTTAGTAACTCTCAGGTGCAGTAATCTCACTAGTTGTTTTTTAGCAAGTAACAGAAGTCTTCACCTCTATTACATACCTGAGAAAACTACTTCAAACCTGATCCATTAGACTTGAGTGCCAGCAGCGCGATGCTCCTCCAATTAACGAGCTGCAGCAGTTGGAAAAGAGTAGCACAGTTCACACTTTGTCTTGTATCAAAAACACATTTGTCTCTTATAATGCCAGGATGTGATCAAAGCTGATAGCGAGAGTCAGCTGTCACGGAAGAAAGGATGCTGCAGAACCTCAGTGTGTTTAACATGCTGACTAGCTGCAAACATCTTCAGCAAGTCCACAAGCTGATGCCAGTTTCTCTGCTGTCCCCAGTGTATTACCATCAGTTGACGCATAAAGACAAAAAAAGATATGCATGTATATTCAAATCTCCTCACATTCACGTTCTAACAAGTAAATGATCCAAAGATAGCACCTTCTATCTCAAGATCAGCAAGAGGCTCAAACCTGAAGTACCTTGTGCCAACAAAGTAGTGCATGTCTCAACTCAGGAGTCCAAAATACAAGTTTTATTTCTTTAGAAGTTTACATACCACCTTCTCTCATAGACAATTTCACATTTCAGAGTCATTGGACTGCACATTACTCCTCATCTTAGATGTAAACATAATAACATGTAATTGAACCTTCTCCACTATTTAGAGCAGTCAACTACACTGGATAAGTGAATGGTGAATTCTTGTTTTAAATCTTTAAATATAATCCTTAAAACCTCTCAAATTGCATTCAGAACACTGTGTTGTATTGTTCATACAAATGAATTGTTGGACTGTTGTCTGTTGTCTGTTGTCTGTGTTTATTCACCCTAAACAGCTAATGTACTGACTGTATAGACGTTAGCTGTAGCTAGGAACTAAAGTTGACGAGTGTGGTTGTGTGTGTTTATCTGACAACTCAAATTGATCTTAGAACTCACCCAAACATTTTCTTCTTGCCTCTATACATTTAGATTCATATTAGTGCCAATTTTTTTTTGCTTAATTTGAAACATTTTCAACTCACAGGCATGCAAATTTTTATATACTGATGCTCACTTGCACCTTTTCCATTGTGTTAATATGTAATGATGCCTAGTCTGAAATTTGCTTAGTGTTCTACCTGAACACACCTTCAGCCTGGTCCGAATAGTTAGGCTGCTTACTGTAGCTTTGTATGGACTCTGTGTGGTGGGGCTGTTGGTTCTCACCCATCTAACCAAAGCAGGGTTAATCCAACTGCACTGGACACATCCCCCTTTCCCCAGTCTGATCCAGCCCTGGTCCTCATTACCTGTACCTGTCTGTCTGTAGGTAGGTTAGCCCATCTGAATGTCTGACAGCGTCTCCTCCACCGCCGACTGCTATTCAGGATTAATGAGAGCCAATGAAAGCAGCCCCCCTCCTCATCCCCTTCCCCTCCTGTTCTCCCCCTGCCCAGCCAAAGCCAAAGCCAAGGCCGGCCGTAGGCCTCATTATTAAAAGCAATGGCCAGGACTCAGGCCCTGTCTGTACAAACACGCAGCAACGGAGTTGGGAGGGAAAGGGAAACCGGCTCGCGGGGGGATGAGGTTTCAATAAACGTCAGCCAGCGTCGGCTCTGTTTGGACTGCAAATTATTGCTGGCTGATGCTCTATTATTTTACAACCAAAGATCGCTGTCGAGAGAAAGGTAGAAGGGGAGGGAAGAGAAAGAGAGAGTTGGGAGGGAGGGGGAAGGAGGGAGAAAAAGAAACTCTGGAAGGGCGCCTAAGGGGAAAAAAGGGTTAGTGAATACTATAATAATCTTTAAAAATATTACTGGAGCAGCCGCAGCTTAAGCTAAGAATAGGCTGGAGAGAGCAAAGTGCCTGTGGATGATTCCAGTGTAGATATGAGAAGTAGAGGGAGGAGAAGAGCAAGCAAAGAGAGAAGGAAAGAGAAGAAAAAAACAAGTGAGGGAGGAGGAGAGGAGAAAACGGAAAAGCCATGTGAGAGGGTTATAAAATCAACACCTTCAGTAAACATAAATTACAGCTGCCTCATTACTTCTGCAGGAAAAAAAATAAATTTTTGGCCCTGGTGAAATTTCTTTAAAATCCAAATGTGTAATGGTCCATCACCCATATGGTCAAACAAATGAGGAAAATACAATGAAGGTCATCAAAAAAATTTAACATCATCTATCAATCCTGAAGCCGCCCTGCACAGGTGCTGTATGGACCAAATTAACACTAAATGTAACTCAAGCTCCTGCTCCTGCTGCTGCTGGAGGTGGAAACTGCATCACTTCACAGGCACCAGATGACACATTTAATCTGGGAAAGTCCAACCATACCAGATACCAAATATTGCTTACATGTAGTTAGGAGTACAAGCATGTAAATGTAATAATAAAAAAAATGCTGGGCTAAGTCAGACTTTATCAATTGATAGTCTGTAATAATGCTGTTGCAATCTTGCAAATGTCTCTCTGCAAAGACATACTGTAAAGTCTAAAGGAACACTGTTGATTTGCTGAGTGTTGTCACTGTAATGCAATTTAAAGGTTTGTCAGGTATTTTCTTCAGGCATGTGACTGAGATAGAGCAGAGATACAGATGTACATTAAGCCTCCTTTCATTATTCTTACTGTATGTTGTCTGTAATAACATTAGTGCTACACTGCAGCATACACAAACCATAGCTTCTGAATGTCTAAAAAAACAAGACTCCTCTTGAGAATGGTGCAAAAGTGTTGTTAAAGAATACTTTGTTAGCCATGCCAGCAGAAAGGTTTATAGAGATGACAATGTTGGTCAGTCCACCGTTTTAGTCTAGTTTAGAATATCTCAACAACTATTGCATGGGTTTCAGGGATCCTATATAAAGTGCTGTCAGTTCATAAGTCCAGTATGTTCCAAGGGGGGTGGGCATTGAGACTTGTCCATACTCCTCCTCCTCCATATGTACAGATATTCATTGCCCCCTGAGGATGTATCCTAATGACTTTGGTGATCTCCTGACTTCTCTTTTGGGGCCACCATTAAGTTTGATTCATGTTTTTCATTCATGTCTAGACAGCTGGATGGATTGCCATGAAATTTAGTTCAGACATTCATGTCCCCCTCAGGATGAATTGGATCCCTCAACTTTTAATTGCCATCATCAGGTCAACATTTTATTTTGTCTCTTTATCAGTCTGTTTATGACCAAATACCTGCAAAACTACATTCCTATCAACCTCAGCTGTACTTTGTCTGTAGAGCCATTTAGCAAATTTTGGCACGCTAACACACAAAACTAAGATGTTTAACATGGTAAACATTATTCTTCCTAAACATGTATGTTGCCATGCTCTGGATGCCTAAAAAACACGAAAAAAACCCACCCTTCTGGACATTTGAGCATGTTAGCATGACGGCCTCACAGAGCTGCTAGCATGGCTGTAGACTGTTAGACTGGTTTCTAACAGTGAGTGGCTGCTTTTGGATTTGTACATGGCAAACATTTGACTTTTTGTTCGGGCAGGGATTCTTTTTCATTCTTGTCTCTAATTAAGAAATGTGAAGGATTAGATTTGAATGATGCACAGATGCATTTCAGTGATGAGCGTTTTTTTAGCTTTAGCTTCAAAGTCCAAACAACTATTGACAGATAAGCATGGCTCTTAAGCCCACAGAGAGACTGTGTAAGCTCCGTCACCACTGAGCAGCTTTGATAAACTCCTTATATTCTTGTAGACACATAGTTGCAACAGATTTGTGGCATTCTTTCAGGCTGCTGTGGTCAATATCATTTGATAGTTACTGACATTTAACAGGCATCTATGCTGGCTAATATGTTTCTCTTTGGATGTGTACAAACTCATCCGATCCAGACTTGAAAGCTGTCATACTGGAGACACACAGGGTAGATCTATACAGAAGGATTTCTACCACCATATTTCATCGTCTCAGTGTGTGTGTGTGTGTGTGTGTGTCTGTATGTGCGGTTGTAAAGATTTTAATGCATTTGTGCGTGTGGGTCTTCTGTCCCTGCTTTCATAACACACTCTCCCCCCCTAAAATAGGTTTAAAAAGTCATCTGGCTGACAGGGGAAAGCAGTTTTCTTACCTCAATAAAATTATCTTGGATTTTAGTGTTTGCCTAACACTCTTGTACCCGTTTAATATTTGAGCACGCTCCTCCACTCTGGGTTAAAATGAAAAAAAAAAAAAAAAGGTGTAACTTATAATGGGCTTGGCCTCGCTGGCAATTCCTGCAGCTGAATTAAAATGCAACATTATATGGCTTGGCCAAGGTTAGTCCGTGTTAGCCGGGGTGCTGTTATGGGCACTTTTCGAGCCTCTCAATTGAGGTAATAAATTGAGTCTGATGGCTAATTTTAGGTGAAACCCAATACCTCTGGCTAAACTATGAGCCAGAGGGGACCATTTAATCAAAATATGTCTGGCACTGCCGCCAATATAGAAACAAACTGAAAAAAATTGATTTTAGAGTAAATATATATTTTACAGAAATTTGTTTTAAGGGATACTGTAGCCTCTGTCAGTCAAGTGGAAAGAGGTAACAAACTGTGGGAGGTAAAATGTATGATTTTAAATTCTAAATATCCATTTGGCTCGTAGAATACTGAAAGTAGCATTAAATTTTCATCAACTTCAGCCAGTGAACAGTATATATCTATATGTGTACGTATGTGTTTATCAGGATATTCATACTTCAAATAAGCATTCCTTGCCTATGAATTTTGAAGCTAATCCTTATTGCAGTCACAGAATAAAAGGAACTTAAATTTGATTCATTTTCACACCACAAAGATAAATTCAACCGATATCTGTAAAGAAATAAAACCATCCCGTCCTTGCAGTGCAATCTAAATTGCGCTTTTAACATCCAATATGTTCCCCTACACTCACTAAATCATCCTCTGAAAGTATCTCCCACTTAGCAAGGGAGGGAAAAGATCTTCAAAGTGGCGTCCGGTTCGCAGCCTTCACAGCTTGCCAAGAGCCACATCTCTGAGCCGCAAAAAGTGACACTCACAATAAACGGCCTGATATTTAATCATTAGGCGAGGAATGCACAGCGGACGTCTCTAATCTGCTCCTGTGGCTGCTGAGAAGTTGCACGGCACGCAGAGTGGAAGCCGTGAACTCTCCGTGTCAGCTTCAGCCGTGCGCCTTCGGGGTTTCGGTGGCAGACCCCAGAGGGGTAACATTGCAAAGCAGGAGGCCTCGGCATGCCTTTGCAATTAATGTATTGTCTTACTTAATAAGATGGAAATGTTGGAATGATTAGTGAAGACTGTGGTGTGCACTCTGGGGTCGGTGGGAGGATTAGTTACCAAAGTGCTGAGGAGCTCACTTACACCTACTGCTGAGGTGGACTGAACGAGAAATATACTATATTCTTGTGTACATACAGAATTATTATTGTCAGGTTGAATGTTTTCACTTAAAAATGTTACATGCTGTGATAAACAGCCTTGTTTTTTAGCTTGACTACCATGTGGCTAATCAATTCTGAAAAAGAGAATGAAATGTGAAATGTGTAGTCTTCCAATTTAACCTCTTCCATCCCATAAATCATCTGGTTATTGTCATCAAAGGTAAAGACCAAAATCAACAATGAATTCAATTATACTAACAAGTACTGATATATAGCCAAGGCCTGATATATCTTATTCCTCTCTGCCATAGAGCTCCACTGTTGTCCAAAAGCTATTAAAAACACATCACTGAGACACACTGTTTTCATAGATTTACATTTTCAGTAGAAAAGAACGGGCTTCGTGCTGAGAGCCACAGACTGGTGAGGTCGGAAAGTACTGAAAGATGGACTAACGCATTGTTGGTTTTGGTCTTTTCATGGAATTTATTGACAAGAACATGAATATAAAGTACAACCAGACTTTTCCTTTAAAAATACAGGTTTTGTACAAAATCATAAGTCAAACTTGTTGTATATTAAGTTCTGATCAATATCCCAGGGTTTCTAAATATACCAAACATGGTATGTTGAACCACAGGAATATGTGTGTACAGTCCATGCACAGATTTTTGATTAGATTATTTTTTGAATTAAGTACAAGAAAATGCAGTGTAGTATCTTACCAGATACTAGCAAGCTGCACATAGAAATATTATGATATTTATATACAGACTGAACAATCAACCAGTATATGTTCAGTATGAATGGAGGTAACTATTATGTACAATAGCAACAATTGAAATATGTGTGAAATACATTGTATTGCAACAGTGTTCTAAATCCCTGTGAAAAAAACAGATGTAAAACATATACATGATGTTGTCCAACGTATTTTTTTGTTTTGTTTTTGTGTTTTTTTAAGAAAACTTTAAAACTATAAGAGAAAACTAATGGCACATTAGAGCTAAAACATTTTACTAGACATTGACCATATGCATTACATTCAAACTGCCCAATTACAGCTTGGTAAGTGGGTAATAAATTGTGAGTCTGCAGTGCAGTGCTGAGATTTTGAGCTGTAAAGGTTTGACATATCAGCTGGCAAAGCCGTTAAAATCTTTAACCCTAATTACAGGACGCAAGCATAAATTAACATTCAAAGCTCATCAACATGTGGTATACTTCATGTTGGTTTGAGATAAATAACAAAGGAGAGTAATAAAGCGTGGATGATATGGACTGTTACCTTGCTAAACAGGCATTTAACTGGGCACCAGACTGTATTCCAAGCTCATGAAAACATACCTGAGTGCAACGACCTCTGCAACTACACTACACACGAAGGAGCTGGAACCACAGCATCTTTATGGTTGTGTCACACGACATGGAAATACAATATGACAGTAATTACATTTTGCATACCTTCGTGAAATAATGAAATTATCACCAACCTCTTTTGAGTAAATACTACTGGAGCAAAGCAAACAAGAAGAGGCTGCGTCATTTTTTGAGAAAATATTTCTCTGCTGAAGAAATTAGCCACATCGAGTGTTCATAACAATTTTTTATTTTCTCCCTAAACACTTATAATTGCATCCAGAGGTGTGTGTGTGTGTGTGTGTGGAGCAGCTGTCCCTGTGCCACATTGCTATTGTTGCAAGAGCAGGGTCAAGTGGCTCATCACTCATGCCCACATTACTTAACAGGATTGCCACCCATGTTGAGCAACACACATATGTGCAGGTTTGTTTACTAAGACTGCTGGACAGAAGAGACACGCTGGTACATGAGGGGTTTAAAATAATACATTTTTGAATTCATTCATATTATTCTGCAAAGCTGAAGAAGATTCTATTCATATTCCATTTTTTTTCCAGGATCTGGGATCTTTATTGACCGATATGACCAATAAGACCGATCCACTTTATTTTAGGATGCGCATTATTTTATCTTTAAATACAGCCCTAATTTTAGGCTTACATTTTTACTATTATTATTGGCCCATTACGAACAGGCGTGTTTTAAAAAAGCACTGCACTAGTGCATCTAAATTTACCTCTGAGGAGAGAGAGAGGATCTAGACAATAAAATAAACTCGCTCTGGTGTAGTGCGTGTATTTGTGAGGAAAAAAATCTTACATTTTCAAGTGAAATCATTTGGAATAAAAACAAAGGAGAAGGAGTTCAATGTGGATCGCCAATTCACATGATGCCACAGCTGTAAGAGGAGAGTAATAAAGGTCTACCCAAAAAGGCACTATATTTGTTACTAGGTGCTTCATTTTTTTTTTTGAAAAAGTAGGAAACACTTGAGTTGAAGTGATATGACAAACCATCTTTATATAATTATTTTTTTCTTAATTTAATAGTCAGCACCGACAGCGACAATAGGCACCAAAGATTTATACTCCCTCTTTTTAGTCCTTACAATTCTGATGACTATACACAGGTCAAAACAATATATACTGATTTTGGCGCAAAAAGGAATTTTAATTTGAGTTTGATTTTAATTTTGCCGCTGTCTGGATGTAGTACAGCAGATTCAATTTTCTTCAGCCAACTTTGATTCTCACTTAAACATAACTGTGGAACAAAACCTGATCTTTCCAAACAATTCCTCTTGAGCATGTAAAACACTGGATTCCACAGCAGCTGCATCTATCGTCTTCATACAAAAAAAAAAAAACACAAGTGCATCTCTTTTGAAACTATTTGACAGCAAGCCTCCCACTGTGTATTTGTATGTCGAGCTGATTTGCTGATCTTTATGGAAAACATGAAGAGATTATTGGAGGGAGGCGAATCAAAGTGACACTAGTGACACAAACTGAAGCCACCCAATATACACTACAGGAACCACAAGCTGGAGCGCCTCAGGCTGTGGTGAGTTTATGGCCCGTTGTGACGTATAAAAGCCAGCGGCTTCTTAGTGTTTCTTTGCTCCTGATTGAGTTTTAATTGATTTCTCATAGAAATGCGGTTCATTCTTGTCATTGAGAAGGAGTCTTTTGGGTTTTTAATTTGCAGATCTCTTGATTTATCCACCGAGTCTGTGATTATTACAATTATGTGGCTTTTGTAATTGGTGGATACAGAGTTGATGTTTTTTTGGGGGGAAAACATTACTTTGAAACAGTGAATGCTGCCAGGGACAATGAGGCTGTGCCGGGTGGGGTTTGATACATGAGCACACTTGTGGTTGAACCACTGTATGTGTATGTGTGCCTCACGTACAGTATGAGCATGTTTATTCATATTTCTGCATCCTGTATGTCCACAGTGTGCGTGCCGACCGCAGCGCCGCCACTGCCTTGCTGCCTTGTCTGCTTGCCAGTGTAATGCGTGTTTATGTTTACTTAAAATGTGTGCGTGTGAGTGTGCATGTGTGTGTTTATGGAGTGACTGTGATGTGGAGCACCTGCCCTCTCCGCCCAGTCATGCTGCTGTGTGGCGGCTACTGAGCTGGAACCTTCCGGATGACATCATCAAACGGTGACAAGGCAGACAGGTCAGGGCGCCTGTGGTTGTTGCTGGAAAAGGCTACTCCCCAAAGTGTGTCTGTGTATGTTTGAGTACACACGTGCCATACTTTCATATTGATATTCATGTTGACTTTATCTGATCAACAGGTAGCATTCTTAAGATTTATTTAGATTAAATGCAAAACATATTTCGCCTACAGCTACACATCAGCTGTTATTCTCCTCCAGACTCCTCTCCTTTTTTTCTTGTCTCTTCCCGCAGAATGAATGCTGAATTTGAAACCTTTTCAACTTACACACACACACATCGTTGCCTCACTTTGTGCTGTCCAGGGTGAATTTGTGTGAATTCACACATAATCACTCATCTCTTTACATTTACTTTATACGCAGACACTCTGCCAGTACTTTGCTTTGCATTCAGTCTGAACCACATCTAGTTATCCATACTAAAGTTCTGAGAGACATGATATTTAAATACACCAATATGATCAATGTGTAATGTTTAAAATTTTGGTTCAAGCACTTTAAAATTTTGCTTGACTGGATTTCAAGTTTCTTTTTTTTCCTTTTTTTCTCTTTCAGAACATATGTGTCCTCTTCAGGACAGCAACTAGCAACACTTGGTAACCAGCTGGAATGCCCTAGCAACCACCAACAACATAATACCACATTACAATTACTCAGAAAGGCCATAGTCAGCGCCTGGAATTCCCTAGCAACTAGCTGCTACTCCATGTTAGCAAGGATAGTAACTACATGTTACTGTCAATCCCCCGGAAACAGCACCTGGCTGTGAAGCCATCTTGACATAGCAGCCAAACTGTATAATTACAACTTCTGGATCCGTTATGTGGTGCGCACTGGCCCAAAAAGCATTTTTCTGCATGATTAAATTATTTTATCCCCATTTAAGTGAATAAGGAGCCAACCGGAAGTCTGCTGGAGCCCAAAAACACACAGATGCATAAGGAAGCCTGTGGAAACATGGCAGACTTATTTTTGGCTTCATGCACCACTGAACAGCTTTTATAGGAATGAATGGGCCGCATCTTTGAATGCGGTATCCAGTTCTCCTTGATACATCCGTGGTTACTGCCCTAGCATATGCACAGGACACTATAGCAACCACCTAGCAACCTCCTGAAGAGGATAAATGGTGGAATTCATTTTTCATTAGTTTTTGACTTTTTTCACCGTATACTGTCACCAAAAACTCTTTGCTATCCCTGCATTTGCTCTGGAAAAACAGCGCCATCTTCCTGCCTTGAGTCATAAAACACTAAACATTAACAATTTAAAATTAAAGTAGAAGCCTCAGTTGCATCATATGCTTGACACAGTATATTTGGTGATATTCTAAATGATATGACCTTTTCTTCAGAACAGAAGCTTGTGCTTTTAGCAAGTTGGGGGAAAGATGGAGGTATGCGGGCAGATACTGATTCTGTTACATATTAAACACAAACACATCTTTATGTATGAATAACATACATAGGAGGCGGTAATAATTAAGAATGCTCCAATCCAACTCTTTCCTCCATTGATACAGACATGTCAGATACCCGATCCACTTATATGGTCAGTATCGGTGCCAATAATTTGTAAAATATGATGATAGATTACTATCCCAGTTTTTACAAATGCATAATGTAATGATAGCAGTATCTTTTTCTAATTATATTCCTCATCATGTTTTGCATATTTTTTTCAAAACACAGAATAAGCTTTACAAAAGAGTAGATGAAAAACAGTGAGAAACAGTATTTAAACCCCCACCTACCTTCCTAAAATATTCTACCCACTGCAGAGTTTCTAAACTCTATAAAATGCTTTCTTACACATTCTACTCGACTGCTTTTTGTTTGCTCTCTTTAGTTTCGCCCATGAGCGTGCATGTGTTGGTCTGTCTAGACCACAGAGGACAGGTTAGTGAGGGTATATTCATTTTCCATTTGCAGATTTAGAGGATATTATGGCCTATTTCCACCTGCAAACCCCAATCCAAGTATTCCTCCGCCTACCTGCTATTTGTCAGGATCTGTGTAATTACCAGTGTCTATCCCTCACTCTCCATCTCATATCCTGAGCACAACATTTGCTGTGGCCCAGGTTTACCCACTGGCTTTGAAATGGTTTCTGCTCAAAAAACAACACTCCAATTTCACTGCGGGGACAAGAAGTGGCTGGAAGATGCTGCCAGGGTGCAAAATAGACAAAATATCCCCTGTCCTGTGTGTGTCCTGCGTGCCACCACATCATAATCAAATCAAATCATTTTTTTTCTAATGACTTGCTGTGCAATGGAGACGGCGCGTGGCTGCCCAAACATAATAACCCAGAATGCACCGCGGGACCAAAACGGTATCGGCATTTCAGCGAGTGCTCCGTTAAAGAAACTGTTTTCATTCAGGAACATTCCTATTTCAGGAACTTTAAATGTTAAGTAAAGAAACATTATGAGAGGATGGCTGAATGGAAAGCTGTGTATGTGCGTGGACGTGCATGCGTGCGGATTAGAGGCAAGTGTGTGTGTGTGTACCTATGTGTGATTTGGACATACACCTCTGAGCACACCTAAGTGTATCTAGCCAAATGTTTTTATATGGTTCCATGACGGGGGAGAGAGTCTGTCTAACAAAGGAGACTATTTCGATGGGGCCGGTCAGTGAAGGAGTGCTGGACTCATAATGACATAGAAAACAAACAGTGGTGAATAGGCACATGGTCCCTCTGTAACCACAGGGCCCTTAACGGGAAGAGCCTGTCCAGTAGTGCACAGCACAGCTCCAGCACTACAGGAAGACCCAGGCGCCAAGGAGTTAAAGTACACCTACTGTGTGAGAGTGTGTCTGTGTGTACATACAGTGTGTGTGACATGCATTGCAGATCTGCTGCACATATGCACAAATACCTGAGGAGAAGATACGGACACTCTCACGCACACATGTAACACTAAAAAAAAAAAAAAAAAAAATAGTCCACACGTTTCACACATATTAACATACAAATACACACATTCATACTCCGTCTATGTCTCACACTTACACACACAGTCGCGGGGGGGGGACTTCCCAATCAACCACCAGCAACAATATTATCCTGCCATTCACTGTCGCGGTGTGATTGATGAAGCCGAGGGAAGGCCGCACTCTGGCAGCTCACAGCGCTCCAAATCCCGACGTGAAGCTGATGTAGAATAACAATGTGTGGACAACGATCATATTAAACTCAAATTGTTGCACTGTGTACTTTTTAATGGCCAAAAAATATCAAGCTGTCCCCATGTGGAGAGCTGCAGTCTACATGCATTCTCCAGTGAAATGTTTGGCAGAGAAAAAGAAATATTTTAGTAGGATTTCATCTAAGTCGGAGTGTTAATCTGTAATGCCGCATCATGTACGCAGCTTTTGTGCTTAGTGTTGTGCATGTAATTCATAGACTCATGAGACTTGGAATGAGCCAAAACATAGAATAAATGGTTTAATTACAACTGAGTTTAGTACTGAAAATTATGTACTATTGGAAGGAAAAGCACCTTGTGTGTCCAAATGAAGTGTGGTATATTACCATTTGGAAACAGGACGCTATGTGGTGTTCAAGAACATGACAGTCTTCATCAGTTATGTGAGTTAAATGAAGTAGAGAATAAAATGCATTTTGTTTAATATTTATCTTTAAATCATGATCTATGTTTGTTGAGTAAAACTACGGATTATTAAGTCAAGTCTTGTTGGAAGATGCTGAACTAATGAAAAGGATACTTTTGCATTGTCAGAGTATCTGCACAATGCCAGGTGATCAAAAGAGCGTGTACCAATTCTCCATCCTTGCAGTCTGTCAGAGTCATGATGAACAGTTGAATAAACACAAGGATAAAAATCAGTGCAGTCATTTTGATTCCATACTATATAAGTCAGCATGCCTGTTATCCAGCTCCTGTTCCTCTTCTGCAATTGGGGAGTTTACTCACTGATCAGTTTTCTCCTAGGATGGAGTCGCCACTTCAAGAACATTGCTACTGCCTGGTGTTATCGCTGGCAATGACCGTGACGGAGTAGGGTGGGAGCATTTTCAATGTTTCGATGTGGTGCACTGAGACAATGGCTTCTTTCGCAGATGATGAAGATAACATCTCATTGTGTCTGATACGTCAGTGTCCCACAGAAGCACGCTGCCAACTTTTGTCCACCAGCATTTTCCACAAGTGATGACCATTGCTGCGGTCTGTCTTGGGCTAGCTTTACCTCCCCACCTCCACCTAAGCTGGTGAGCCATCTCTGTGGAGGTTTCTACGGATTCACCTGGCTCAGGCAGCTTTTGTCTCACCTCCCCTTCCAGACATCTGACAGTGTGTGGAGTTGCAACTTAGCCGTCATCTGCTGTTCTCTCACCCTCAGAAAGGGGATGAGGCGAGGCACAACAACATGACAGCGAGAAGGAGAGAGCAGTTGCGGAGCAGAGAATCAATAGTCCCCTTCACCTCCACTTCCCAAGTTGCTCCAATTGGAGGCATCGCAGTGCATGTGATTGGAGGGGAGTATTACCTATATAGTCCAGTGGAGGACTCAGCCTTTACTAATAGAACTTGGGTTATAATAATGTAACCTTCGTTTCTCAACTCTCGCACTCTGTGCCGCTGGGAGTCTTTTGATTCGTTATTCTTGGCAACCAGCACCAACGTGTAACCCACATAAAATTACCGGTAGAGTAATTTCTGGCGATTCCATAAGTGGTCGCTAGAGGGAGGTGTAGCGCATAGTAGTGCAGTGTAATTCAGACAGTATTGTTAGAGTAAGAGGCAAAAACAACGGAGGAGACAACACATGAGCATTGCACGTAGAGAGAGAAACACGTAGAGAGAAGTCTTATAAGTCCCTGAGCACCTTTCTCAGATGAGAAAGATGGATTTCACTTCTCTTTTTCCTTGTCGTTTTTGTTGGTTGTGAGGCCGAAGGATTATTTTGATGTTGGTGCATGTTGGATTTAACCCGTGAATCTCCGGTGAGTTGATGCTAAGTTAGCATGGTAAGCTAGCGGTTAGCCCAGTGTAAACAACCATTTTGTGTTATTGTTTTAGATCACTGCATTCAATGTTTTGCTATGTTCTTTACATTATAATTGCCGTAAAGCAATCGGAGATATTTATACATGATTGAAAAAATGTTTTTTGAGTGTTATTTCCTGCAGAGGAGGATGTAAATATGAGCGGTCTTCGACTAGTCAAACCATCCATGGTCAAACCGCAAACGCCATTTTGTTTTCCTTCCTGTTGTAACGAGGCAGGTTCTGTTGTTAATTGAGTAACTAGTTTTACTATGGCTAGTTTTACTGAGAAATACACAGTTGAATGTGAGCTATTATTTCGCATAGGATTATAAAATTGTTTTTGTTTTTTGTGTGTTTTTAATTATAATTGCTAGCTAATTAGCTGAAAAAAAGAGTAAAACAAATATAGTTAACGTTACTTAAAGTAAAATAATTATTGAACGATAGTGATGAGATATTTCCTCCGCTGTGTGCAGGTTGTTTTTTTCCTGAGTCTGAGGTTGTTTCCAAAGAAGTGGTCTGGTGCAATTAGGATCCATACCAGCGGCAGGGAGAGTATCTAGTCAGCTTTCTCAGCTTACCTGGAAGACAAGGACAAGGACTGTTTGAACTTTTTCCTACAGACTGATAACCAAAAGGACTGAACAGCATTTGTGCCGTAAGAGACAATTTGAGGTTAAAGGGTTTATTTTCTTGTTTTTGTTTTGTTGTAATAAATTGAAGTTATTTTCTTTAACTCCTAACCGGTTGTTTCCCTCGCTCCTTAGTCATTATTTGAAACCTAGATGCCTAAGAGTCACGTTTAACTATTCATACATGAGCAGTTAAGTATACAGTGTTGCAGAATTACTAATGTGTATTTAGTTTCAATTGAAAATGACCGGCACCCTGTTGCTTCTCTGGTCTTTGAGTCTGTAGTTGTGAACACATGTTAAGAGAAGTTTGTGGTATTTTTTATTTGTCTAGCCATGGTGTCTTTGACTGTTCTAGCCATCTGACTAGTTCTTCTTCTCTTTATTCAGAACAAAGTGGACACATAAAATGTAAAATGCTGCAGTGTTTTGAAAAGCTGGATGTCAGTGGAGTCGAGGAAAAACACATCATTTTACTTTGGTTGACAAAATGATGACACTTAAAAGTTGATCCACGAGCTTCAGATTGTGATTTCTGTTTATTCAATATTATGTTTAAATTTTTGTTTTTTAATGAACCCCCCCCCCCCCCCCCATCCACAACTAGTACACACAGTGTGGGGACTGGTTTTTGATATTTCAGAATGTTTCTCCCATGTGAGGCTGGACAGAACTGGTGAAAACAGCGGGCTGTTTAGTGTGGGTGGTGGTGTCCAAACAACAGATGCATGTGGAAACGCAGACATGTGTTCACTTTCCGGTTTATGTTCCTCTCTGCTGGCCCACACAGATGTTTTAAAGACACTGAATTTAGTTTTATTGCTTGTTTTTATTTATTTTCTAACTATGTCTGGCAGGTACACAGATTTTTCCACCTCGTGAGGTTTAGTGGAGACATTCTGAGGGGCAGCGCACCTTTTTGAGCAGGTCGCTATTTTGAAACCATCTTTCTGTTTCTGTCACAGTAAACAATGTGCAACAACCGAAATGAGGCTTTATTTATACATCTGTAAAGCTTACGTTTTTAGCATGTTAGCATGGAGCGCTGGTGCAAATGTCAAGGATGATTTAATGAATATGTTTACCATCCACATAGTCTTCCAAATATACTGTATGTCTTTAATATGCATTTGGAAACACAAAGTGCATGTGAGGTGCAGACATGAGCAGAGTTCTTGATGATGGTGTCTGCATTCACTCTGCTTGTTTACATGTGACCATAATAACTGTCAATAGTTCTTCACTGTCAGCCCTCTGGGCCCACACTTCCTGTACTTTGTTCCCTGTTGGACGTCCCATAGGTCTGTTTACCGCTTTGTAAACATCATAAAACAACAACAACAAAATTCATTTAAAATGGTACCAGGGTGTCAGCAGATGGTTTATAAGGTTGTGCTGGTTACTAAGCATCAGGATGCTGCGTAAGGAAAGGCCTTTCTGTGGCACTTTTTCAATTGGAAAATCAGTGATTTGCTAAAAAAAAAAAAAGTATTACCTGAGTTAATGGAACAATATTAAAGGGAAATTTGCTCAACAAGGTACAAAGTGTAGAACAGACACCAGAACATTATCAAACACTTAAGAAAAGACTATTTCTAGGTGTTGCCAGTGACTTGTAAATTTTGCATTCTCGGCAGAGTTAAGCTAACTTGATCCTGATCGGTGCAGCAGAAATGCTGAGAAACATTTTTCACCATACACCCCTACCCCCCCTGGGGTGTCTGGAGGTGCACGTGTGCCGACCGCAGCAGCTCCCCCACTTAGTTTTATTACACAAGGTCATAATGGTCTTCCGTGCGTTGTTCTACTGGCTTTTTTTTTTTCTCTATAGTCGCACATAATACTGCCAAGGACTAATTGACATAGTTACATATTCTCTAACTGTATCTGATTCAGTCAGTGCGTGTGTGTGTGTGTGAGTGAAAGTGTGTATGTAAGCGAAACCAGACAGAGAATATTTGAGAGAGAGAGAGAGAGAGAGAGAGAGCGGGGTTGCATCGGCAGAATGTCTGGTTCATGCCCCCACTAACCGTAAGTAGCCAAGATATATCAGCAGTTCCTGTGCATTATGGGATACCGTACTGGCAATAAACAGAAACAGAGGAAATCTGAAATGAGGTGACTGAGACTTTTTATGACTTGTCCTCTTCACAATGCAGAGGACTGCAGTGGAATCGCCAGCCCAAAATCAAACATATAACCTGCAACGTATCAGACATCTATCTTACTGTCTGCAGCTGAAAAACACACACTGCGGTCTTGCATGGGAAAGCTCGACTTTCTTTTGATTGATACTGTCTCCAAGGTTAAACACACTTTAAGACCTCCTCTCCTCCCTTGTTTTTTTATTTTTTATTTTATCTCCTTTCTGCCTGTAGACCTGGCTCATCGGCCCAGGAAACATGGCCTGAATCAAAGAGGCAAGTTGATGATGATGACCTCTATTCATTCTGCGCGTGTTGACATATTTGCTACCATAACCATCAATAACTCATCTCCTCTATGTTTGCAAGTGTGCGTCCCTCCTGTTGATCGTCTATCCACAGCTTCTGCCAGTCGTCTAAGTGTATTGTAACGGTTATATCGCAGATAACTAGCAGCATGTGAGCTCGTGGTAGCTGGAAGCATGTCATTTGTTAGCTTCTTGTACAGGAAGATGCTCACCTTTTATCTTTAAAAAAAAAAAAAAAAAAGCTTGGATGTATTTTGATTTAGGAGATGTAAGGAAAAGAGTCAGAAAAACACACCACATGCTGTTTGCACTGTCTTTTATCTAAACCATCTTTCCGGGCTTAGGCTAGCATGGGTGGCCACAGCAAGGAAGGAATGCATTACCAGGTTTGCTGGAGGGAACTGAATTATTAATTAAGAAAAGTCCAAAGGAAATAAAATATCATTGCAACATTTAACTCTTTTTATGTCAGCGTGTGATCAGGATGCATCACTGACCCACTGCCTTAAGTTTGAATAAAAAAAGCTGATATCATCATTTTTATGATATATCCATGCAGCAGTCCACACTGTTACAAATCTATTTTCTGTGTCATTTTCTGGGCTTGAAGACTTCACGTCTGAATCTTCACCCCTCCTGCTCTTAACATCATGTTCCTCCATCCTCTTTGATTTGGTTCTGGCTCTGATATCAGTAAGCTGTGATTTGGAGGGAATAACTGAGGTCATCCTGTGAACTTGAACTGGATCCACTGATGCTGTTTGCATAGGTGCACGGTAGGCCTTAAGAGACATACAATGTAGCTGTAACCATTGGTTTTTATTGCATGCTTACTGAGCCACCGCTGTACTTTGGCTCTATCCTCAAGAAGAATTATTGGGAGAAAAGAATTTGCAGATTGAAAGATGAATTTGTACAAACATTTCTCCGAGCCAAATCTGCTGTGAGGGCAGAAATGAGATCAATGTTAAACTGTCAGTTTTGGAGCAAAAGGTTTTTGGTGTAATTTACATAACAAGACAAAAGGTTAAAATTAAAATATTTATATGTAGATATGTAACACTTGACTTTAAACATATAACCAAAGTATTCATGAGAAAAGCACTATACATATTAGTATTGAAAAGCTACACATACTTTGTTATAATTGCTACTTTATTGTTGCAAAGTCAGCTAGGTTACTGACATAGTATAGATAGACTGCATTTTTATCAACAATATAGTATCATCTTATCTAATTTGAACAATTTCAACTTCTCTTGTCTCTTATCTTTCATTAGGCTTCGTTCTGGCATTACTTCTCCACAAAAAGCAGCTCTGAAGTATTTAACTTCATGATACTTAAACACTGTCTAGCTCAGAATAGAGTTTGTAAAAGTTAAAAGTTCAACTTTTTCCAGTTGCCATTTGTAAGAATAATGACAAATTACACAATACTTCTTACAAGATTTACAAGAAACAAAACAAAACAAGTCTGCAGCACATCAGCTTGAGCAGGAAATGTTTTGACATAGCAAAGAGTTAATTAATTTATTTTATTTGTTCATCTTATTTGTCTCATTGTATCAGACATTACATCAAAATGTTTTCACTCTTGCCATTTACCAGTTGAGCTGCAGACATTTTCATGCACATATAAAGCATTACTCAATGCATTTAAATGTAATTAATTGAAGCCATATTTTTTTTCCCACAGATTTAATTGCTAATTTATGTTTGCACAACCCTGGCCATCGATGAAGCTACTCTATATTAGAATGGCTGGTTAGAGTGTGAAGAGTGCATGAATAGACAGGCGAGACATTACTAACAAAAGAAGCTATGAGATCATTTGCATCTCCAAGCTGTGAAAACATCCTGACGAATATGCATTTAACTTGACACGAGGGCTCGATACTTAATTCAGTCTTTCAGCAGAGGACTGTTGGCAGCGACGATCAATGATAAATGTTGCTTTTGTTTATTCATTTAGTCAACCTTCATTTATTTAGTTTAGACATGCTCAATATCGTCGCGTTCACTTTTCCCACACTGATTTTTTTTATTATTATTTTTTTCCCAGCATGGACTCAAACTAGCAACTCTCCAGCCACCATCTTGACTCCCTGCCCATTAGGCCACAGCCCATGTTGAAACTCTTTGTTCTCTCCAGGATGTTCCTGCATCGGAGCTGCTCGTTGGACCGCTCAGCCAAAACCGTAAGCCTCTGTGACAGTTACTGGCAACGGAGAACAGCAGCCCCGCTTGAGTTATAGAAGATCACCACATGTGTGATCCCAGTGAGCATGAGTTATGCTCCCACTGCCTTGCGTTGTCTTTTGATCGCAATTTATCGTGTTTTGTGTCGACGTTGCCTTTTGACACAATGAGCAAGAAAGTTAGGATGAGATAATGTGAAGATATTTTTATGTTGTCTCTTGGATATTGCTGTACAGTGCTATACTGACTTTTTAGATTAAAGCGCTGAGTGGCTGAGTTATTTGTAGTGTACGGCATGTAGAAATTTGGCAGTTATACATATTTGTATCAGCTTGATAAATCCTTTGGAAAGCTATACTTCTTTTTTTATTGAATGCACCCTTAAAACAAAGTGACTGATGCAAAGAATAGGCAAGAATTGTGGTGGCTGGTGTCTACTGTGGAAATCTTCCTCTCAGATAATACCACCGCACACACTCAGAGGGATGTTGTCTGCTTGTCCTTTGGCCACAGGTTCCCCCAGATGTTGTAGCTAGGAGCAGAGGGGAAAAAACTAAACAGTCAGGGTAGCTCTGATGAGTCACCAGCCTAATGGACCATGGTATGAAACATGATATGGGCTGCGTCTGCCTTGAGAGGGCAGTTTAGTGAAAACAGTGTCATTACTACAACCTGAGGCCTCCCAGGCCAGGACCTCATGTGGTGAACTGTGTGCCAAGAAACGAAAGAGAGGAGAGGGAGAGGACAGGCCGAACATGATACAATCGAGGATGGAGGGAGTCCAGTTTCAGACAGCGAGAGCAGGGAGGAAGAAGAAGGAGCAGGCCAAAGTCTTTGTTTTATCTGGAGCAAACAAGATACTTGCATCATAGCAGCTCTCCAAGAATAACGTCAAAACCTGATGACTCAAAGAGAAAATACAGAGCTGATGAAAATAAAGCTTAGCTTGTCTCGCCTGGTTAGCACTCAAACTTGGAAGCGTAGTGTGAAAGTGCCTTTTATACAACAGAAATGTTGTCTCTCATCTTGTTTGTATATGTTGTATAGTTTTTTTTTCGCAGTAGGCTTGTAAAAAATGGATGCAGATGGTGTGAAATACTCCCGGTTATGTAATGCAGTCAATGCCACAGTATATCCCAAGTGACTTATTCTGGCAGTTGTCACTCTGCAGCACTTTTCAAGTGACCTCAGTTCAGAAAAGAATTAAATTGACCTTATAAAACCTGCAAGTATGCAACTCTGTATGGTGTGTGTGTGTGTGCAGATTTTACTTTTCACTGAATGTTTTATGAAATACTGCTAGTATTATTCTATATCCCGAAGACAAACTGAGAAAAAAAACAACCTTTGCTGCCTTTTCAGCCATCAGCACTTACTCTGCTACCTCGTCAGCTGAAAATTAGATTTTCTATTTCAGCATACATTGGCTCAAGTGTGAAACACAGAAGACAAATTTGTCTGCAGACCCACTGCAGAAAATGCATTAAGGGAAATAAACCATGATTAAAAATCATTTTTTAAAGACAGCTGGTAATGTTTACACTGTGCAAATAATGACAAATGCCAAATCAAGGGAAAGCTATAAGCTGTAATGAGCTGTGTCCAAATTGATGATCTTTGTGGGCCAGCAAGATTTCAGATGGTGGAAAAAGGTTGAAGAATTGACACATTTATTTTAACATTGAGTGAAATGAAGAAATATACAACTGCAACAATTGAGGAGAAGGGTGAAACAGCAGTGGAAGTCACTAATTCTGCAGCTAATGTTGATGCTAGCTAGCCAATTATAACCAGCAAGCTAGCTAAACAATGTCCTCGTGAGCTCTTATTTTCCAAGTTAGTTTGTTTAGTCTAAAGAATGAACCAAGATAAGCCAGGGCTTTATTGCAATTACACCATATTTGTTGAGTGCCCTTGAAAATATGGTGGTAGATTCTCCTGCCTAGAAGAGAAAGAACAAACTTATTGTAAACTAGCTATTATTGTTAACATATTAATGTTTATAGCTGCTTAAATGAGTGGTGCAACAAGCCATCATCAATGATTTGCTATTTGGTGACCAAATATATCTTATTCATAACAGACTTTCTCACTTGTCAGGGTAGAAACAATACCTGGGCCTGCTATATGATTCCCTAAATAAGCCTTTTTCATGGAATACATTTAATGTTATATACTTAATTCCATCTAGTTGCTTTGGTTTTATGGTCTTGGTATTGTGCATGCTGGTTCACTGTCACACTGTCATGGCTTACTGGGACACTTGGATATAACAGAGCCATTGTTAATGTCATTGGTAACACCTGTGCTTTCTGTTGGCTGTCAGTGTAATTCAGGCTTGATAGAGGTGGCAGAGTGGTGGATTTCTGATGGTCAGTGATTTACTGTTCTGCTCTCCTCTGATGTTATCCTGCAGCTGACTTTCCTGTTTTAATTCTGTATTGAGATCTATAATTGCTTATGAGTGAAGTTTAGCCTGTGTGGTTTCTAATGTTATTGTAACTAGCCTACTATTGTGCACTAGACACTTGACATGTGTGTTTTTTGTTAGCAAACACCATGAATTTGTTAGAGACTAAGTTACCAGTACAAAGGGTGTGGTTTTAGACCATTGTTTTGATGAGTAGATCCCTGTTTTGTTTGTATGTTGTACTCTGACATCCCACATGTATGCACATACATTCCCACAGACAGTTTTATGCTATGTCACTGTTTGGCAGTTAGTGGTAGTAATACAACAAGGAAAACTAGTGGACATGAATGTAAACCATCCATGTTCTATAATATTTACAAAAAAAAACCCCTACTTTTCGAAAAAAGTTGTGTAATTGTCTGGAAAACTCTACTCTTTTTCTCAACCTCCCTCGTGGTATAGTCTGGATTTATAGCTGGTACTAACCCTGGAATAGGCCCGCACTGGAAACAAATTTTGGGTGTCTGCCTTTTCACCCTGGGGGTCACGAGCAGTACCCTGTCATCGCTGCAGTTCCCCCAGTCACTCACACAATAGGCTCTGCTTCATGTCCCCAGTATGGCACTGCTTTAAGACTGAGAACAGACAGTGTATGTGTGTGTGTATCTCCCCTGGTTTGAACACACACACACACACACACGCATACACATACATACTTTGCTGTTCATTGGTAGAAATAGAGCCCAGCTGCAGCCCTACTCTCTTTTTTTTACAGTTGTGGAGATGGCAGACAAAGCTTGTACATGTTAGAAATAAGATGAAGGTCAGATCTGTATATAGAGGATTTTCAGCTGTGCAAAAAAACAAACAAATTAAGTATAAAACTGGCAGTGCACAAGAAATAGTTGGTTAGATAATGACTTTGCTTTGAACACGTGGTTGAAGTTCAAGTCTAATGTGTCACAGTTGTCACTGTTTTCAGTATTGAATCAAAAACCATTTCCAAGCAGAGAGAGTATATTTAGTGCATTCTGCGCACTACTTTTGCATTATACTTGATCCAGGGACAGAGGAAGTTGAAATGTTTATGTAGAAAAAAGTATTTACAGAGACTTGAGATGTCCAAATATACTGTACTGCAGAAACAACCTTCAGCAGAGCATCAACAGTATGCAAACCACCAGTCCACACCAGGTTCCAGTTCAAATTACAGTCATTTGTTTGGGTTTGTGACAATCTCATGTACCCAAAAATGTACCCAAACTCTTGTCTCATAAGTCTCAAATAAGTGGTTTGTCTTGATATTTCAAACCAGTGACAATATGTTAGGGAGACCCAAACAAACAGCTGTCTTATTTTTTTCTTTGAACTTTGACCAATGCAGACTGCCTACACAGGTATTGTAAGAAACTGCATTATCAAAAAAAAAAAAAAAAAACTCCTTTGCATTATCAGTGGGGTCCTCAGCCCATGCTTTCAATACTTTGAGCACCACAAATAAAATTCTCTTCACCACCATTATATTGTGGTAGAGGCAGAAATCTCAGAAAAGGATAGCTCAAAATCTAGGGGAAAAAAAAGAGATCAGGGAGGGGAAACAAAAGTAAAATTCAGTTTGTAGCGTGTGAATGTAAACACACTGTTAATGTTGGACTCTGTTTGGACAAATCAACTTTTTTTTCTCTCTTGTCTACCATTCTCAGTTACAACCAACTAATGACCTAATGAGAAGTTTGATGAGAAGCACAAAACTTCTGTTACAATATAACTTTGTGTAAGACTCATGTAAAAATGATCACAGAATGAACCAAGTGGGATACGTACAATGGCTACAAACAGAGTGTAGACAGCAAATGAGGAGTCGGTGGTCAGAGAAAATGCATCTGAGGCGATGAGTAGAAACCAATGTTCTCACTCCTGATGTCATAGGCCCGAGGTGCACCAGCTGGTGAAAAGGCAACCCACCTTTTCCTGTCCTGGCATCTGAAGGACACCCAAGGGAGGAAGACGTCAACATCACCGCAGACGTCTATACGGCCGCTACCGTCATCAGCACCAACATCACCGTCATGTGTGCAAGGTAAAATCCATACATCTTTCATCCATCCATTTTTACCTACTTAGGATGAGTGATTTGCTCCACGCCTCTCCTTACCTGTTTCCCTGACTCTTGACTCTTGTATTTTTTGACTGTCTCACACGTCCCATACCTAGCAACAACACTTCTACGCAACACACCTGAATGAACAATGTCATTTGAAGTGTTCCGTTCCTCTGGTTTTATTTTTGGTCCATGGAACTGCTCCGTCAGTTACTCACATAGATGTTGAGATGTTTCATTTTATTAGGGCTGCAACTAACAATCATTTTCTCTGTTGATTCATCTGTTGATTATTTTCTCAATTAAGCAATTAGTCAGAAAATTGTGAAAAATTATGCAACTTATTGTTACTTCTTGTTTTGTCCACAACTCAAAGATATTTACTATTACAGAGGACTAAAGAAACCAGAAAATATTCACATTTAAGAAGCTGAAACCCAAGAAGTTTAGCATTTAAAAAAAAAAAAAAAAAAACTCAATTATTAATCCATTATCAAAATTAAGTTTTCTGTCAGTTGACTGATCACCTGATTGTTGCAGCTCTACATTTTATTGCTAAAATGTCTTAAAGTTGCAGCAAACAATGTTAAGTTTGGTCCAGAGAAGTGAGTTTATATGCTAAAGATGCTAAACTCATTCAAAGAATCAGAAAAGAAGCAAGCCAGCCCTTAAAACATTCCTTTTCTTCTCACTTCCAGAATACATTCATAGCAGTCTCTCTGCATAGGCACGCGTTTCTTGCTATTTATATAAAAATGGCAAAGTGTGCACTTAATTTTCTTCTTTCCTATGATGGGATTTTTTTAATTTTTTTTTTTTTTTTTTACCTCCCTCTTGTTTTCCCTCTCTCTTTTTTCTTTTTTCCCCTCCACTTATCCTTCCTGTCTCACCACAGTCATTCACTATTTGGGTTATATAGCTCGGATTAGACAAGCCAGGATTTACACAGACAGGAAAGATAAGGGGACATTTTTATGGCACAACCACTATTCTAGAGGTGCACGCGAGAGTCGAAGAACCATTTTTAGACTGCAGACATGGCTGGAAAATTGGTGTAAGCTACTAAAAACTAGGTTGTAACATTTTAAGGCCCTACGGCTTTTCACGGAAACACCTCCCCATACAGAAAATATACCGTATTAATCATGTAGCTATTAGCATAGTTGTCTGTTTCCAGGCAGGGGGGACCCTCATTCAGCATAATATTCTATTTATTCGCAGATTTTAGTCTACGTTTGCTCATGTTCTTTGTATTCCAGACTCCGGTCTTATCAAAAAGGATTTATGCATTGAGAGGGCAACTAAAAAATGCAATTTTAGCTGTTTAAATTTTTTTCTTAATACTTTTATCCCATCACCAATTTATGAATACGGTTAATATAAAGGATTAAGGTTAAGAAACACAATAAAAAAAAACCATACAAAAGACAAAAAAAAATGACCAGTCTGAACTTTTGCAATAAAAGCTTCACTTGTCGCACCTTTAAATTATCTGATACACAATCTGAAGTCTGAAAAAAACAACATCTAGGTTCTGTGCACTGGCACCAGCCGCAGGCCAGAGCTCCACAGTGCTTCACCGTACTTGGCGGTGACCTGCTGTCCTGTATGGTAATGGTGTCAGTGGGACACAGAGTCCTCTGTGCAGCAGTAGCACACTGGCCTGTTGTGACCGTGGCTGGTGAAACAGAGGGCCTGTATGCCCCTGTATGAGTGGCACGTGTGTCCTCTCCCTGTGCTGCTAAATATAGCAACAACAACAATGGCACCGGGAAATGCCTGTTTAGAAAAAAAGCTGACCTCAGATGATATCGGCTTACACCCTATGAATAAAGCTTAGAGAAATTGAATTTTCCACTGATGGCAGAGAGGGTAAATACTAAGGAGGATTATTTGCTGGTGCCATTCATTTGTTTCATCACTTCATCTGTAATTTTATCAAATTAGAAATATAGGTATAGAAGGATGTTGTTTAGAAAACTGGTGTGGAACTGTGGAGTGTTTATCAGACGCCAATAAAGAGAGAAACTGACATTTAGTTCCACGAAAATGGTGCAGATTATTACTTTAATTTGTTTTTCTGCTTTGAACGCAGATGAAACACTCAGCATTTTCTATTTTTCTATACCTTGATTGACTCTGTTTAACCAATTTCCAAATGGTCTCCTTATACAGTATAAAAGTCAGGCTTTATCAGGCTTTTTATCAAAAGCACTTAGGCCTACTGTGGGTCAGCATAATACAATGTGTTGACCCTCCAAACCCTCCCCCACTGAGGAGAACCATGAAACCAATTCCTGGTGGAATATAATCATAGTTATAGCTCATAAACCTCGTTGTTCAAATACAAATACTCCCATGTCTGGACGGCTGCGTGTCTCTCCAGTGGTCTGCTTAGCTGAAAGACGACAGTTTAATTATCACCGTTTATCGAACTCATCACTGTGGGTCCTGATACGGGGCAGCCGCCAGTTAAGAAAACGGCACGTTCCTTGATGAGAGGATCTGTCTGTGGCTGTGACTGTACAACCTCAGGCAGTGAACTGCAGCTAGTGAATGAACTCTTTTCTCTCCTTAGGCCATCATTCACTCAGGAAGCTGTGAAATGATTTATGGAATTAAAAAAAAAAGATTTTAATGTGTTTTAATCTTGCATTGCTGTATAATAACATGAAAAGGCTAAATAAATATTATTACATGATTTTAAAGATCGCTGCTGGAGTTTACAAAAAACAAAAGCCTTAAAACTGTGTGTAACTGTGCAGATGGAGGTACCTGATTTCTTATTCATATTTCTATATCTCATATTTGTAATATGGGAATTGGACTGAAACTGAGAAGAATCAGATGAATGAAGTGGAGTAGAAGTACAAACTGTCCCTCTAAAATGCAGTTAAGTAGATGTATGAAGCGTAGTGTGTATGGTACATATGGTAAAGTACAGTACAAAATGTAACTTTAAGTTATATATTTTTTCATGAAATCAAATCTAATTTAGATATTTATGGTAATTCAATGTATTTATATTCAGTAATTTCCTCTCTATGCAGCCAGTCATTCAGAGAGTTCTAGGGTATGAACACAAAAACGTTGCATGAGGCTTGTCTTGTTTTAACAAGTCACTGGTCTAAGATGTCAAAAACAATTCTAGGAAAAGATTCCAGAACTCAACCATCATTTGTTTTTACCCATTTTGTAATGAAAGAAAAACATGTTTCTTTACACATCTGTGAAGCTTTTGGTGTATTTTATTTGATATGTGACCAGAACATCAATTGTAAGAATCCATCATCATTTTCTAACAATTGACGACTTCATTTATAAAGAAAAGTGGAAGAGAAAGAGAAGTGATCAACTCATATGATTATTTCCTCTCTTAAAGGCATACTATGCAGGATTCTACTAAAAAAAACAAACAATGTACATACATATTTTGTTGTGTCCGGGCTCAACAAGTGCTCAGGGTGTTGGTGTATAAAAACAGACACAGTTCAGATGTTCTGCTTCTTCAAGAGTTGTTTGATAAATTGCTTATACTGTGTCCCTTACTGCCGGATTGTGTTGCACTTATGGCAGAGAGCAGTTGTAGTTGACTAGAGTAAAGTCCATTTCATGCTCTCTGCTCTGCAGCAGACTGCTTTCTGCACTCAGAGGAGAGAGACGTTGAGCCCAGGAGCAGGGGCCAACTCTCAAAGTTGTGTTTACAAACAGTAACCTTCAAATCCTGCATAGTATACCTTTTAATTCTTCAAGGGCAAAGGATGTATGTGGAATGCACACAGTATTTATCAAAAACCATAAGAAATGCTCATTCCTCCTGTTTCACAATAGTGCATGAATTGAAATATTAAGGCACAATAATTGATTCATAACTCACATTCAAAACACAAGTTTAAAAAAATGTGACTAGATTCATATTAAATTTGGCAGATTTTAGACACATTAGGAACAGTTTAGCTGCAGAACCTTCAAAGTTGTACATCAATACCACGACTCTCTCACATATGGAATACCATCTTTCTAGCTGGACATGGAAAGGTATGACCACATTACAATCAGTAAAAACACTTTATAAGCAAGCTTTGAAAATATTGGATAGAAAGTCAAATCAATCATTGTAAAATTATAACTAAATATGATTTCTTAAACTGGGAAAACATGATCATATTTGCAGATGTTGTACTTGTATAAATTTCCATGGTCTGGCCCCCCACCGCTCCATGAAATGAATTCATTATACAAAAGAGAGGATTGTAAAATACCGCATAGAAAAAGTACCTTTGGGCAGTCAGCCTTTTCCTATCGAGCTGCACATACCTGGAACACTATACCCACAGAACTAAGGAACATTACATCTCTCAACTCTTTCTCCAAATCTATAAAGCCGGTTACTGGACAATCAAACATGCTGTCATAATCTGCATTCATGGTTATGTCACTGTTTTATTATTGGTGTGTGCTTATCTGTTTATGTGCTCTCGTATGTTTTATTTGAATGTTTTTCATAAGCCTTCAACCTGCCAGGGACTGCAGATGAAAATTAGACTGTATGGCTAAATCTGGCACATTTACATAATAGATTCAAGTGCTCATATTGTTTAATGTGCATTTTTTTAATTGTGACTTCTTAAATAAACAAATTGCTTCAATATGACTGCAGAAAACATATTGTAGAAAGATCAATGTACAGATCCTCAATACATTTGAAGTAGTTGTGTTTAGAAACCATTTAAATAAAAATATAACTTATAATGACACCTAATATTACCAAATATGGCCAGCGAATCTGTGCCTATAGCTATTTCTATTCAACAGGCAGGATTTATTTACATTTTCAGCCTGGTGGGTAACTCCCAGCCCTCCCTAGCCTCTTAAACGTCTTGTTATCTCTGTAAGGTGTGTTTGGCCAAGAGTGTTAGAGCTGGATGCTGTATGGACGTCTTGTTCTGGGTGTTTGCTTTTCGTCACTGGAGTGGCCAGAAGATGGATGAGTCTTTCAGTGCTGATAACTCTGGTTTTTGCCACCATTAGCTACCAAGCAGGCTAACACCCCCTGTGATCCCTCTTCATCTCAAATAGACTGGAAAATCTAAGATTGTAGAGCTGTCAAGAGTGACCACTTCTATATTCGGTCCAACCATGATGGACAACCTCGGTTCATACCCAGCAGTCTCAGTACCTCTCAGTGTTGGTCCTCTCTCACTCTCTTTTCTTTCTCTCTTTCACACACACACTGTCTCCATTTGGAAGAAACACACAGAAATGCAGGAATGCAATGTTCTTAGATCCGTCAAAGCTAATGCGACCAAGCAGTTTGCCAACAACACACAGATTTAGACAACAAGGGAAATTAGGTTGAAGTAAACATGCCTGCTCGCAATGTAAACTCATCAGCACTTGCAAAGCGTTCCAAATAATTCTGTGTAATTTTCAGAGATGATGTGGAGGGAAATGCTTTGTGATGGTGCAGTGAGTCGTCAGGGTTTGAGTTGCGGACTGTATAAGTATGCGTCATGGCTCCCAGACCACGGCGCTACACGCGCCATGAACAAGAACTTGAATATTTCCTTTCAACAGTCATGGGAATCTTAATATTCACAATCCAGCTTTCTAATTGTACCTTCTCTGCTAAGTTCTTTGCTTTGCACTACAGCCAAATATCAAACATTGTATCCCCTTGATTAGAGCTGAATGCTCCATCTGCATGATTACACTGGCTTGTAAAACACAGAAGAAACATTTTGATTGTGTTGTAGAGATATTAGGCTGATAAATTTCAATACATAGAATTTTCTTTGGATTATGGCGCAAAGTTTCCCTAGAGATCATAAAATACCAAAATACACTAATCCCCCAAAACCAGGGTCACTTGTGGGGTTTAACCAATACGAATATTGAGGTTGTGTATTGAAAATGCCAATAGCCGATATTATGTATATTTAAAAAAGGGTATTTTTTTCTACCAAGAAAATGAAATAATATTAAAAGTCTTTAGTGGAGAGTTATATTTTCATCATGGTGGTGAAGTATCTGATACTGGACTTCTGTACTTCAAGGTGCCTACTAGTTCATTATGTTAGCATAAGGCAGCTTTTGTTATAATCTAGTTTTACAGACAGATGCCCCAAGTTCATTGTAGAATAAAGCTGAAAACATAAGTCATATGGAAGTCATATCTAACCCTCCATCATAATGACAATGGCTGGTAGATATTTCATTCATACTTGTTTTTAAGAGATTTCCCAATGAAATGTGCAATTTTGCACTCAGTTTGACCTTTGTCAAATAAAAATTTAGGACATTTTAAATGAGACTACATAACTTGAAAATTAATTAATAACATTATTACTCTTTCAATCCAATTGAATTCACAAGCAATAAAGCAAGCACCTTTGCTCACTTCAATACACAAAGAGGTTTCGCTGATACAGCCTTATTAGGTCTGATATGACCAGTAGATTATAGTGGCTAACGTAGCCACCTCTGATTCAGTTTCTGTGGTCATTAAATTAAATACTCACACTCACATGAAACACTCATGACATCATAACCAACATTAAAAAAACAAAACATATTTATGTGTGAGTTTAATTTAGCCAAAACTCAGCTAATCAGCATCATTACACTGTGGGTGTGATTTGATCAGGATTGATTGACAGTGGACAAACAACGTACCAACAGTCACCTAATTCTGATTCCAATGTTGCTAAATCCTGATTGGTGCGCGGAGGTATGCTATGTCATCTTTTGAAACCAGTGATAAGATCTCAGAGAAATACAGAAATTTCTTGTATGAAATGACTAAAACTGCTGTAACTCTGGCAGAAAACGATGTGTCCATGTAGGATCCATCACTTGACATCAGAAGGTTGTCGAGAAAAAAATGTCATGGCCTTTAAGCTAACATTACATAACATTAACCAATCATAGACAGATATTACTGTGTAACTGACATCACTGATTAAGTTCTGACTTTATGACTCTTCTCGATCAGTACATTATGTTTTAGCATTTACCATTATCCCATAAATGTCACTGGTGGCCACAGTGGCTGCTGTTCAGCAAGAATTACTTTGGATATCATTTATGATACAGTAGAAATGTTCTCTTAAAGTCTTCACTTAATCTTTAACAAAGACCTCTCATGCAAAGAAATCATCCAAACACTAAAAGAAGCCTGTATTCTACATTAAAGACCAAATGCAACATACCAGAGCTCCATTGAACTTTTTGACCTCCCGTATTTATAACTGAATATGGTAGATCCAATCTCTCTACCACACTGTCTGATTTAATGTATATGCCTACAAACAGGAGTAAATTGGTACCAAACCTAACAGCTAATGATCATGATTTAATGGGCATCTATTTGAAGAGCCTTGATATCAAAAAAAGCTTAGGACCTCCTGTGCTACAGTATCAATTACTGCATATTTTAAGAGCTTAGTGGTAGGTAAAGCCCAATGGACAAATATTTGGCGTGTCCAAGCAAACATTTTCCCCTGTGTTTAATCGTAAGAGAGAACAGCAGACCTGTGTAGGTGTCCTTCAGTGAATCTCAGTGCTGCATAAACACTTGTGGTGGAAGGTGTTTACACGAATCTCCAGCAGACGTGTGCTCAGGCGTCCACGGAACAACTTTAATGCGTCGGTGGCATGGCCAATTTGACCTTCTTGAGAACTTGCGGTGAGTGTGTGTGTGTTTGTGACATATCTATTACAAACACGGAGTGAAAATGCTGCTGGAACGTAGAGGAGTTTGGAATGAGCCAGGTCCTCCTCCCTCCTGTCTGAAAGTGTCTTTTGTTTGTTGTATGCATAGGGTAAAGGTCAGTATGTAACCTATACATATTTGTATATTTTACAAATTAACAGTGTTGTCGCAACAGTTCAGGTTTCTTGAGGAAGACATGATAATGCTGCTGCTTTCTGAACGTAAAACAAGCTACAGCTGCAATGTCAATTAAATATTGAGTAAGAGAACTTTGTAGTTTTTGTGTCCTGGGATGGATTAAATACAATTTTAGAGCATGTTGAAATCTGTTATAAAACAGTGATTTTTCAAATTAAAGTTGATCACACCGGTCAAATCATCATTGCTACAAAAGGGATAACTGAAAAGCTTGATGCTGTTGTTTGAGCAAGAAATACATAATGCCTTATTAAGTATTTTTTTTTAATTGAAAAAATAAAAATAATAAAAAAAGCAAAACCTGACTCCATGCACATTGTTGCTTTTTGAGTCATTGGTCTAGAAATCAGTGTATTTGGCTGTCACCTTAAATACAATTCAGAAGTCAGAACTCAGAATAAAAAACATCAACTAAATGCCTTAAATGTAAATGTGAAACCCAAGTATTGTCTTTCCCAGCAGGATGTCTGCAGGAGGAAAGTAGTCTCTCATAGGGGAGCTGTGTCAGCCTAATAAGGCTACTGTATTTGAAGATGATATGGACATTAAAATTCAGAGGAATGTTAGCGCAAAGATTCTCTTGAGATCGTCTTCACTTGTGCTAATATACATTCATGTATGCAGAGAGACATACAGAGGAACGTTCTCACGGTCGTGTGTATTACATTACTTGTGAGAAGCTTCCTTAATGACAATCATCACTTAGCTCTAACCTTTGTCTAACCCTGAACCCTGACCCAAACCTAGCACTGTCTGGAACTGTCTCATCAAAGGTTACTCCTTTATTTAAAGTGTATTCAAGCCTGTAGCTTGGGGAATTCTTCACTTTAAACCACTGAACATGAATCTAGTGGAATCAACTAATGTTTTATCATTGGCTTAGGTCAATGTAAACATATAAGTTTTACTCATTTATGTTAAATCACCCTCAAATTCTATTTTTCTGTTTTTAGCCAATCTCAGCGCTTATAAACATGAGTGTATCTGAATTCTTTTGACTTGAAATAATGAGGTGAATGAATGTAATGCTTAATATTTATTAAACTCAAATGAAGATTCCAAAGAGCCATGATTAGTATACTAGCAGACTTCCTAGCATGTATTTTTGGATGGTTACAACTCCAGAAAACAGCCTATTACCCCCTAAACGTCTAATTTAACAAGGTCCTACGAGCTGCTGTATGTGTTGTATTTGTACCTTTGGTACAAAAAGATTCCAATTGGAGCAGACTTTTGTGTCAAATGAAGAATAAGGAATGGCTCTTAAAACTGAGAGAATGTAACTGGAGAGCACATCTACCTGTAAAGTGTGTCAGTAGCTAGGTTTCCATCCATTGGTATTACAAATTTTAGCCAAATTTCCAGGAAATCTGCAAAGGAAAATTCTGTTTAATGCATGTTTCCATTCACTACTGTAATGCAATATTACAAATTAAAACCTTGAGTTAAGCAGCTTATGGCGTTAATTCTATGATGAAAGACAATGTAGCGAACATGATGGAAATATGGCTTTTATGTTTGTTTCAGCTTCCTACTTGAGGAGTGTTACAGTCTCCTCATCACTGTACACAGATCTGTTTTTTTCATCTGCTGTTATTTTCTGTTTCCACACTGGAGCAAAAGCTTCAGTGTACATTTAAGTCAAATGCTTCATGTACGTCTTTCTTTGTAAATTGTTTTTTGGATTTCTAGCATTTCCACTCGTGTTTTTTTTTTAATGCACAAATTGAAAATGCAAATAAAAACAGATGGATGGAAACATAACTAGTATGACCAAGCAGTTGTTGACTAGCTCAGTTAACTCACATTTTTAATGCAATAGGGGAACTTGTGTTTTTAAGTTGAACCAGCTTACAATGTTTTACAGTGTTCCCCACTGCCAATAAATACCAGGGCACAGCTGTTTTCCTGAACGCTTCAATGGGATGAATCGAGAATTTCTACCAAGTGAGTGAGTGGCTTCAGTCTGATTTGAAATAAACATACGGGATCTCCATGTGTAACTGTTACTCACATTTATAGTTAACTTCAGGTATTGTTCTCAGTAGCTATGTGTTTGATTCAGGCACTACATGGTTATGCAAGCTGAGTGCAAGTCTACTGAGGCTATTGATTTACATCTGACCCCCTCTGCTCCCTCTTACTCTCCCTGGGCCTATAGATTTACATTAGTCTTTGTGTAGAGAGCAGTAGGAAGCAGACTGAAACATGGCACAGGAACAGGTTTATGGGGTCACTATCTATTTCCAATGATCTACTTTTAATCCCTATGGAAAGGACAGATATACATTTACTCCCACATGTAAATGCAGGAGGGAGCTGTTAACAGACATGTCTTGCAGTTTATTGTATGGGATGTTTCAGCATCGTGAAATTAAAGTAACAATTTGGCATAACACGGTTTCCTGTGATCATAGATCAACCTCGGAGCCAATTAAAACAGCCTATATTCAGCTAAATTCAAACTGATTGAATGACTGGTGCATAGTCAGCACTGTCAACTTCGCCGCCGAGTCTCCCATTCAGTTTCACACTCTAACACCCATCTGAAGCCAGCGCCTCGTTTGACGTCCCATGTTTGACAGCGCAAAAGCTGTTTTATTTCAAAATATTTGCTCAATAATTCAGAGACAGATGTGCTCGTATTCCCATAGATTTGATTTCACGCAACATGAAATAAAAGCTCGCCCCCGCTCATAAAACGCACCGGTAAGCGGAGTCTGCTGTGGGTACGTTATTTTGCACATGGAAGAAGGGATAGATTTCAGATTGTTATCAAGGATTGTCCAAAGACTACACATGCCTTCACTGCTATACTGGGGTCTTGGCACGTCAGTATATTTGCACAGTTCTTCGTCCACACCGACAGACTTATGGAGTCAGTCACACTATTACATTTGGGTTGCTTGTATGCCAATAAAAATGTTGTACTCATGTCTTCTTGTGTATGCTGATTTGGCACTTACAGACTTGTACAGCTCAGATCGTTTTTTGGTGCACATGCCCAAGGACATGTCAGGATGTTATACCAAAACATGCCCGACGAGATGGAAAGAGAAAGATTATTCCCCGAGAGCTATGATTCAGTGATTGCTACACTGACGAGCCTGTCATGTCTGCCTTAACCCTCTGTCCTGTTAAGTTTGAAAAATTCGTCATAGTACAGTCAGAAATTGCTTTAGCTCATTTTTCTCTAATGCAACACCAGTGAGGTAGTTGTGTAGATGACAGTTATGCACAGTGGCAGAGTCAGGCTGTCAGAGGGGCAGGGCGAAAAAAATATAAAGGGCACTACTACTCTGATTTCTTTTTAAGGTTTTACTACACCACAAGGTTGTACCAAATATTTAGCATAGAGATGGCTAAGTAGATATCTAGCTAGCTGGCTACTATCCATCTAGCATATTGTTCAGCATGTTACACAGCTTTGGACAAGCCTAAACATAAAACCAACTTTAAAAATACAGTCTACATACAATAGTAATGCATCCTTAATCATATTCAATCCATACACGCATTTTAATTGCAAAAAGCTTTGTTATGTGACGTACCTCACAAATTGTCGTAGGCTACTTTGACCCAAACAAACTAAAGGGTGTGTGACTGAGCAAACTAGTGAGTAGTACTGCACCAAATTAAATGCATGGAATAATGTCAGCTACAACAACTACAACATGTTTTTAAAGGTGCTTTATTTTCCTATTTGTCAGCCTACATAAAGGATACGTTCATTTCTAGCGTAATGACCAGTTTACTCCATCATAAAGGCATCTTATAGAGCAAAGTATCTCATGTTTGTCACTGGAGGGGACTTCACCATGTTTATCCTTTCATTGAAAGGGCACCCAATTCTACAATTCTGTATGATAGGCTTAGGGGAACCCTAGATGGCACTTGTTTTCCTCACTAGAAGGGCACTCATACAGAACCTCCAGCTCACTCCATTACAACAGCAAATTATAGGGCACTGCATAACATCTTGTGGGGGTTCTTTCCAGGTCACTATCACACTTTCTTCCACTGAAAGGACCCATGAGGACACTTCATCCCAGAGTGTCACAAATAGAGGCTATTACTAAGGCAACTTTGGTATGTTTTCTCCTTTTTGCTGCCACTTTGGAGTGAATTTTATCATGTTTGCTCTACTGTGTGGGCACCGTAGACTCCCCCACCCCTGTCAGTGGTTATGCAGAGGTTTTAAATGCTGGTAGAGCGGTTATATCATAAATGTACAGTAAAAGCTGAGCGGAGTAGAGGGTAATTGGGCATTTTTGCTTATCAGTGGGTGGAAATATGCTTTTTTTCACATAGCATATCTGAGCAGTGTGTGTGTTTGTCTGAATCTGCTCATGTATAGTACATTACATGTGTATTTATGCTCTTTAGTTTTGTTGTTTGACCCACAGAGAAGCAAACCTATTTCAATAGCAATCTCCTTATGTTTTCTTTTAACTGTTATTCATAATTATTCACACTTTTTAGCCTGTAGCCTTTTTGTCCAAAAGGCAAGCAGTTAAAATAATCACACTCATCTCTTGAAGAGAAAATGGACTAGTGCTACTGAGAGTGAGATTGCTTTGCCAGTAGTTTACATACTATCACATCAACTTCTTTCCGCTTACACTTCACCAAACATTTCAACTGCTCACACTTGAATTGAATTAAAATTTGGAAGTTGAGAGTGTGAAATTGCAGTGTGAATTGAACGTCGTCCAATTAATTACCAGACGAAAGAGGGCGAGAGTGAAAGTGTGCACATGTGGATTAGCGAGAGAGAGGAAGAGTGTGTGTGTGAGAAGAGAAGTGGAGACAGAAACAAAAAAATTCTTTGATCATGCAATATAACTGTATTATTTTGAGGTTTATCAGTGAAGTGTATTGAACACTGAAGGCTGCTCACAGTGACAACCAGAGATAAGGCTGTACTCTCACTATGCTGCATTGTTTTATAAACTATAATAACCTTCTCATTTGCCTTGTCTCTTTTGCACTGTCTCAGTCTCTCTTCCTCTCTTTGCAGTGTTTATGCTTGAGTTTGGTGTTCTTGTCTGTACAGTAGCAGTGGCTGCTACGACAAACAGTATACTGGCATTCAAGTTTTCTTTCAAAAACCTGTAGAGCTGCATCAGTCTCATCTAATCCTGTTGCCATTTTTAAGTTGTTTTAAGTTATCTTTCACAGATGATACACACCTGGATAGGGCAAGGGTTACACTTTTTGGGTTCTATAAGTATCTCTGATGTCCCAGTCACGGATAAAACTTCTTATAAGATCTCATATTTCGAGTTTTCTTCAGTGTTAAAGTAAACCAGTGACAGTTGATGCATATCCATAGTCACAGTGCAAAGAGGAATTGCTAATAGTTCACTCAGCATGACTTTTCACGGTTCAAATTTGCCTGAAAGCAAACAGATACAGTCTAAAGAAACAGGTCTCAGATGTAGCCCACAGCTGTAATTCACACTGACTCCATAGCAACATCACTTCCTTTCTTTATTCCCCAGAGTGTTATTGAAAATGTAGTTCCAAAACATGACAAAATTCATTTGTATTATCTTTTTTTCTTTTTTAATATCACTAAGGCCCAGAATGTCTTGTCTTATGTACCTGGAAACATAGAGGCAAAAGTATTTTGTGCAATTTCATGTTTAGTACGTTTCATGTGCAATAAATGGTATTTCTGACTAAGCCAACTTATTTCTGGAGAATAACATAAGACATGCAGTGACTCTGCTAAAAGCCTCTAAATAAAAGGTATCGAAAACTGAGCAAAAAGTCGAGGGTTCAAAGGATTATGTCACAATTTGTCCAGCATGCATTCAGCTTGCAGTCACTTCATTTTCTGAAGGAAAAGCATTCTATCGTGATGGTTATCATCCTACTAAATGGCGCAATGGCTCATTTCAGGTACACACAGTCAGGAATTCGGACAAGTGATGAACTGAAGATGTTAAAGCTACTACTGTAGCACTTTAAACACAATGAACTCCAAGAGAAATTCAACAGGCACTACAACACACTTTCTCTCATTGTATTTGTTTCTGTGCATACATTCACTACACTGTGATAACACACTGTTCCAAGACTCCACCTGACTAAGAAAGTGATGTCACCCTCTTAAAACCAGACGCGTGGTCTACCCAAAGCTGCATGACAGCTTTATATGTCAGTTCTACCTGCCATGACATCTTCATAGGTTTGGCTTAACACAGACTTTGGTTTAACATGAGGTATATACAGTTCATATCGAATTCCCTCCCTGAGCTTTGAGTTTTATTGTCATAAGAAGCCAAAATAATTCAATGAAATCTATAAAAGAAGTTTATTTTGACAAACCGCTCAACATGATATCCTCAGGCCTTCCAGACAATAGTGCAATCTGATCATTTGGTATCAGAAATAAACAATTCCAGAGAGGCATTTTGGCAAACGGGCTGCATACTATTGAGTGAAGGTAGTGGATAAGTGTTTTTTGGTGGCAGCCGCCTGGCAGGTTTATTAGGTGAGATGTAATCCGATATCCAAAGTGTCTCGGGAACTGATGTAGCTTGTGTCAGAGTTCTGTTTGATTCATTGAGATCCCATAAAATCCCACAGAAAAAAAAGGCCTCCTCCTTATTTGATGCCTTCACCCTCCCGTCACCACAAAGCCTCCAGCCAAAAACATTGATATGTTGAGAGATTACATCAGCGTTTACTGTGATATTGAATGTCAAATAAAAGAAGACATCAATTGGACTTTCTTGAAGAATATAACGTAATGCAGTCTTTTTTGAAACAATTATATTTGTGTACAATAATGATTTTAATGTTTATGTTATGATACTTAATTAGTAGCTACTGTCAGTTAATCTGATTGATTCCCCCCTCCCCCTACCCTTTACAACCATAGACTGTAGTGTCTTCACATTAATCAGGTATCGCAGCCTCAAGGCCAGGCCAGCAGGCTCCAGGGCAGCTTTTTCCACCGGGCCACCAGGCTTATGAACAATGGACACTAACAGCCTGCAGCCTGTCTGATGTCACTCACACATTCATAAACACATACATTTGTACATGCACATATAATATACACATATATAACAAAACTGAGTACACCCCTGGTCAATATCACTAAAAAAGTCATCACAAATCCTGTTCCTTTAATACATTTTTATTTGTTATAGGCAAGACACTAAACTAAACTGCACTTTACATACAGACATATTCAAATATTAAATATTTCTTTTTTTTCTGTTTTTGAGGAGCTGCAACCTAAGATTTTTACTTTCTTATACTTGTGTAATAAAATGTAACAATAAAAAAACTTCAAACTTTAGTTTCTTATAGAAGGTCCAGTTAGTGTCAAAGTAAATTCTCCCCAAAACATATTCCAAAGGATCCTGCTTAGTTAGAGATTTTATAGAACCAGAAGTAGAACAACTTAACACTTCAATGGTTTAACCAGTCATGGTGGTTGCTGCTTGTTAATATCAGCTGTAACAACGTGCTGTTTTACAGTTTTATTCAATTTGTGTTGTTTAAACTGCTGTTTACCTCCTGTCATTATCTCACTGGTGGTTTTATACACTGGTATTTCTTTTACATGTGGAAATCAAATTCACTGAGGTGTACGTCAGACATTTTGATAATCAGGAAGATACAAGCACACCTCAAAGTTGATTTTTGCCTTGTAAAAACTCATATTCCCCATGCTTTCATAAAATGGCTCAAGAATTTAACTTGGACATTTCTAATTTCCAATTTGAATGTAGTTGAATGTTTAGGAAATCTGAATCAGCAGTGTGCAAGCCGACTTCAGTTTGACCATAAACATGTTAAAAAGATTAAGCGTGAAAATTCATTCTTGAAAGCCTTAAAAATAATAGTTTGACAATATAATCCCAACTGAGGATACACTTACTAGTTTTCTCCAGAGCTTTCAACCGTATCACATCATCCTCTAGTTGTTAGAAAAGATTGATTTGTTGACATCAGAGCTCAGTAGCTGTTATGATTTCATCCATCCACAAAACTAAGGGCTGCTTACAATATTTTTCCTGAACTTTTAAGGTTTGTTTCACATGATGTTCATGTTAAAAAAAAAAAGCACATAGCATGACATCATATTGATTGACAACTGTTTCAGAACCCTGCGGGTTAGCAGCTATCATTGTTTCCTTCTTGGCTCCTACTCCTGTTTCGTTGCATTTTCCCTGGAAGACAGTCAGTATTTCTATCTTTCTAAATATCTTTCCAATGTAACATTAAACCAGAAGTGAACTAGCACACATTGCCTAACACCTCTGTAACGACAGGCGCTACTGGTTCACAGTAACACCGTAAGAGGGAGTGACAGCATGTAGGTTTCTATTTACCGCTGCTCTTAATGTAAATCAATCATTCCACTTATGCAGAAATAATAAGAATTTTAACGAAATGATTGACAACAAGGAAGAATTTGTGGTGTACTATTACAGTTAAGTCACCTTTAGACACCCAGTTGAACAAAAGGAAGGTTTTAAAGGAAGAAACCAGACTGGTTTAGAAATATTAACCAAACAATTTGTGGTTGTGGTGTTTGGCACAGATTGAAATGGAGAAAACCCTAAACCAAACAGGAGAGTAGACATGCCTTATTTTGCCTTAAAGAATTCATTCTCACATCTCACCATGGTCTCATATATAGCGCATGAGAGTGTGTCTAAAATTAACTCAGTTTAAATTTTCAATGACCAAAAACTATCAGCAGTCACGACAAGAAATCGTGTATGACGTAAGCATTAATGTGATCATGTACGTGTCTACAGAAGAGATTTTACTTAAAGAAATAAAAGGCAAGCAGAGAGGTAGTAAAGATTTTCTCTTTCTTTGACCCAAATCTGCCCTGCTGAGGTAGATTTCATCTCCAGGAAAGAGAATCCCACAAATCTCTGCCAACAGGCAGACAGACAGACAAACATGGACAGAATGGTCCCATCAATGGGCCGTGACGGCTGAATTTAAAGTATCCCTTTTACAGTGAGGGGAAAATATAAATATTGTTCTTGCTGAAGCCTGTACACTCAACTTCTTCAATCGAAGCAAATTTTTAAAGCTCTCTGGTGTTTCGGAAATGAACTCATGGGTCCAGGAGTTCGGCAGATCTATTTGTCAGAGTCCATGGAGAGCTTTTTTGTTGTATTTTGCAGCCTTAATATCTTTCAACATACAATACCCTTCAAATTCACTTGCCAGTTCAGTTGGCAAGTATTAGTAACTCTAACTTTTACATCTTTGCAAGGACACATGGGGCAGGGAGTGGTTTGGGCCATAAACTTTAGTTATTATAATCTAGAATATGATCTTTCAGTACAAATTTAGTGGCTAGATAGTTCAATGGTAGACAATAAAAAGAAAAAAAGTCACTGGAAGACACTGGAAATTAAATGCTCCTAAACTGTCAAGAGCTGAGAATTTTGCTTTATACATGAAAAAATTGAATGGTTTGACATTTTGAGAAATTTGATTATGAGCTTTCTTACCAATAGTTAGATCTGAATAAAGATACTGAGCTCCGTCCAGGAAATGTTAGCTTAGCATAAAGACTGGAAGCAGGTGGAAACAGCTAGCCTGGCTCTGTCCAAAAAGTTCCATCAACAAGCACTTTCCGAAAATTGAGGTTTTGTCAGGAGTTACAAGATGTCCTCAACTATTTCTTGGTGCAGTGACTACCCAGAGTCTCTTAATGTGCAAGTTATAAATGTCAAGACTCCAGGAAGTCAGTGTGTAAAACCACAGCTTGTTTTTGCACTTAAGTTTTTGTACAGATTAAATAAAAGATATATAATTTATCAATTAGTGAGCCTTTAGAGGTGCTGATAAGTGGATTTCTTTTATTTATTTATTTATTTTTACCTTTGACATGTACCAAATAGCTGTTTCCCCTTCTCCTTCTAGCCTTTATGCTAAGCTAAGCTAACAAGCTGCTGGCAGTAGCTTTACATCTCGCATACAAACATGAGATTGATGTGCATTATTTCACCTAACTCTTAGCAAGAAAGCAAACAAGTGTATTTCAGAAAACGTTGAATTATTCCTTTCACTTCTGTGTCACTTTGTACTTCCTAAACGACTAACTATACAGAACAATACAGAACATTGCGGCATTCCTGTTGAATATGAGTGTTCAAAAATATGACTGCAGTATGATTTATGGACGTGTCTTGTGGGGCTAATGCTGTGTTTGTATCAGACTCAGGAAAATCCACTCACGTCAGAAGTAATTATTGGACATTGGACATGTGGGAATTGCTTGCAAGTGTGAAATTGACTGATGCTGGCAATCCAAAGTAATAAAAATCTAATTTACTGGTTACATTCCCACTAACACAGTCGACTGGACTTGTAAATTTACTATGAAAATCATTGCAGCTCACTTCAACATATCACAACAAATGATGTTACAGTCTTGAATATGGAGAATTTATTTGTGGTGGCCTCCAAGTTGCAGCAGAGAAACCGCAAGTGAAATAAAATTAAACGATCATAGCGAAGCAAGCATTATTTAATTAAACTAAGGTGTCTAAAAAACTGTTAGAGACCTTTACAGTTGAGTATCACCAGCAGCTTTCCATTTCTCCATCCACCCCTTTCACCACACTTCCCCCCCTCTCTCCATCCTTCTCTCCAGCGTCATTTGTCAGTGTGACAAATATAACTTTTAGCTAAATGTGTCCTGTTGTCCCCAGACTGCACCAGTCATGAAAAAGTCATTGCTAACAGCCAGACATACTGATCCAGCTCCTCAGGAGTTGTGGTAGATGCATTAATCTCCCCTGGCTGCCTCCCCCTCTTCCTCACCCCTGTGGCGAGGGAGTAGGAGGGAGATTGGGGAGCAGGGGGGGCGTAAACACAAGGAGGGATAAGAGAGGTGGATGGATGGGACGAAAAAGGTTGGTGGGACCCAGGGAGATTGAAGGAGGGCAAAGTTTGCCGAATGGGGGATGGACCTTGGAAAGAAGCTGTAGAAGGAAAACTGGCAAAGGAGGAGGAAGACTGATAGTTATTGAGTGAGAAAGAAGGCTGAGAGAGGAGGAGAGTATAGCAGACATGTGGGATTGGATGTAAACTAAAGCGGGTTGGCACACTGGGGGGTGTACTTGAGGGTACCTGAGGGACGACCTCGCAAAACAGCCTTACAAGCATCCACAACCCCTGATGCTTCCAGCAGCTGCTCCAGCAGAGCACTCTGCACGTCTGGCTTCTGGGAAACACATTTTCTTTCCTCCAATTGTGGGGTCTTTCCCTATGTCTCTCTCCCATCATTGGTAAAAGATATCAAAGCGGCGTGCCGGTAGATCAGGAAAACATTGGTCCACTGGGGTCACTTTAAGAAGTGTTTTTTTGCTTTTTTCACTGCTCTCCTAATTTTCCTATACTGTCTCGAGCACTCACTTTGTCATCCAAAGCTGCTGTTCATGTGGACTGTGAGAATTATTAAAAGAAAGTGTTAACGGAGGAGGAGTTGTCACGGTACAAGAGCAGCAGATGATGTTCTCATTGCGAATAAATGTGTGAGTAATCATCTGTATTTATCTTGAGTCTTTCAAATTCGAGCTGCAGTGTTCCTCTGCAATTTGTCCAGTTTTCCTATCACACACCTGCCATCAGCTGAATTACGTCTCTTTTAAAGCAGGTGCTAAAATGTGTGATACAGCTTGGCTGATGTAGCTTATTTTTAAATGGTGCCATAGAGGATTTTTTTTCTGAATCATATTTTAGACCAGTACTTCTCAACCTTTTTGATAAAATCTGTGTGTACCTGTGACACAAGCTGTGAGTTTGACCAAAGAGTGATTTTTCCCATTTTGATTCTTTAATGTGAATGATTTTTAGAGCCTGAAAAGGTAGCATTATTTAGTGTTTCACAAGAAAAAAAGCCAAAATTTGAAGTTTTGCAGTTAAACTTATGAAATTAGATAGATCTGTATATTCATAGATCCTGGAATTTTTTAATGAGGGAGAAAAAGGAGATGTTATTTTAAGGATTACGATTATTTAACATTTTTTGTAGAAAAACCATATTAGACACAAAGTACTATGCAAAGTACAGTGTTTTACATGAATCTTAAAATATGTCTGGTGGGGGCTTTTAAGAAAGCAATGAAAATAAATAAAAAAAAACAGTCAAATAAAAGGAAAAATAAAAAGGATGTTCAGGAGGTTTTAGTGTGAAAACATAGAACTTAACTATTACTATACATTTGTATTTAATGTGACAATATAATGTTAACGATGATGACATAAATTATACAGACTGTTGATAAAGACAGTCATGGACATATGTATATGCTGTATATCACAAAGATCTATTCCCAGAAAAATAAAAGTGTGTGAAGGCTCACTGAGGTCCTGTTAAGAAAGAACAATGAATATGAAAGTGTCTGGATAAAAAGGGAAATACTAAACTAAACTAAACAAAGCTGCAAAAACATCACTACCAGTAAGTCTTACCTCAAGAGGAAAAGAAAGGAAAAACACAAAAAGTCATTCTTAAAGGAACAATCATTAATTGGTCTATAGCACCTATTCCACCCCCAGTGTTAGTCCGCACTGTCCGCAACCTAAATTGTGGTATATTTAGTGTAGAGGAATGCACATGGAGACTCTTCTACAATACATACACTACTGGAATACAACGCATGTGGATCACAAATGACTGCTGTGGCCAAAAAGTGCCGTAAAACAGCCATGCGGAAGATTAAGCCAGGATTCCTTGAACATTAATATTACTGAGTACTGATGCTTTGACTGCACATGGAAGAATGTACTGTTTCTGTGACTCAACAAGACTGGAAAAGAGCTAGGGAAAAACATATTGCACAAGTGGACCAGAACCAACAAAGGGGTCATAATTATATTAAACCTGCAGTGCGGAACCTTTACATAAAAATGAATGTCTGTTACATTCAAGCCCTTGCCAAATGAGTTCACACAATGCTGATTAATTCTTTCACCAGTAGATAAATCTCTGTATTTCACAATATATGGAGTTTTTAAATCTCATGTCTTGGGCAACATTCCCGTGCTGACTGTTTGGCCGTTAATTGTGCGGCTCCAAATGCATCAAATTCTGATAATGAAACGAATCATTTCGTGGGGGTTGTGTGACGCTCAAAACAATTTATCCACCATTTTACAGCCGCAACAGTAGGTTATGGCCAGTATGTACTAGGCATTGAGCATAATGGGACAAATCCTGGTCAGCCATCAAAAAATACATTTTTGGGCCAGTGAACCTTCAACACATGTCCGTTTTTACCAGCCCTCTCAGCCTGTCATTTGGGGTGTGCATGGGAGTGTGTTGCATGCATGTATCAGGTCATATTCAGACCAAATCAGGCTCTCAGTGCATCGCTGCAGGGTTGAGCAGAGGTGTGTGGGGGGATGTTGGGGTCTTTATTCGTGAACTAGAATGTAGGTGCTGTTAAACAATCCCAAAATAACCTTTCATTGATCTGGCTTTCTCCGTACCACCACTCACCCTCCTCATTCACCCTCTAGCTCACTTGACCACAGCTGCACCATTTGGCTTCACTGTAACTTTACTTTTAACATTATCAAACAAAGAGAAATGTCCTCCCCTCATCCTACTAACATCTTTGTACTGGCAATTACAGTCGAGCACCCCCCTTTACTCTCAGTGCCAGAAGGAGGAGACAAAATTTCCGCACTCCAGCTTTAATGTAATAGGCTATTTATTAATTCATAAATTTTGAATCTTAGCACTCTCACTTGGAAAAGAGCCAGACAAAACTTACCAACACACCCTGATGGTTTGCTGGGTAAGAGGCATTACCACATAATCATAACGTCTGTGGGTTGACTCCCCTCATTCCCATCATCTTCTAACTGTTGCGTATCCAATAAGGGCTTAAAGTGGCGAAAAAAATATATTTATAAAGGTGTTGAGTTAGTATCATGGACTTTATGTCATAACTGGTCTTGTCTGATCAGTCAGAAACTGTTGATAATGGAAGAACAGCGTGTCTTGAGCAGAGAGTGCAAGTGCATGTCTACTGCACATCTTCTAAGATTGAGATTACCAAGAACAAAAGTAATTGCATGGTACAAATTAATTTAGTTAGGATGAAATTTATTTAGTTGCGCTTCAATTTCAATTTCTTCTTGCTGTGTACCACAGTTCAGTTTCCCCAATTAAACCAAAGTTACCCTCTAGAGTACCTTATACTCCATCACACTTGCATTCATCTTGGTTGAATTAGATAGCTGCCCCATAGCATAAAAGTCAACTGTAAACACCATAATTGGGACTGACTGCTTATACCACTTTGGGAGGTAGTTTTGCCTCCATTCATTCATGTTATTGTTTATGAATATTTTCATAGCTAAGCTATGACTGTTGTAACTAAGCTGTTAAAGTGTGCAAGGTATTCTAGGTCTGGATTTCGAGCTTTTACCAAACACCTTTAAGTGCAGAAGGTATACCACCCTCTATGGTGAGTGGGGCCTACTCTGATTTGCATTTAACCTGGGAAAACCAAGGGAGTGGAATCAGATTTGTGATCTGGCTAAAGGAGACATACAGTATATATGGTTAAGTATATACAAAAGTGTATTAAATGGCGTCTGGTTTTAACATGGATATGAGACACTTGAAGTGTAAATGGGGTCAAAGTTTTTCAAATTTTCTGATGGATGTTTGGAAGGTGACTAGGCACAAGATGACAATCCAGCATTATAATAGGGAAGCAATGAAAACGCATCATGGATGAGAACAAAGTGACGGTGTTGTAACTGTGGGTGGAGTTAACGGGGAAGCAGCACAGCGAGTGAATGAAACTGTTGACAAGCCATACACAGAACACAATAATTGGGGAGTAACTTATTGGACATATCCAATTTTCCATCAAAGGGGGAAATAGGTTTTGAAGAGTGGTGAGTAATAGAGGTGCACCACTGTGGGGAAAGTGGATCAGTAAAAAATATGAGAATCTTTCCTCCAAAGCTTTTACCATGAACTTCAATTAAGCCACACTGGCACTGCTAACAACAACATGTCATTAAACCGCTACCTCAGAGATAATTGTTCTTTCCAAAATTTCCAAATATTGCAACATATAGAGCTACCTCTTGTGCTACCTCAAATGTTCGGGTAAGTAACTAACAAGCATTTTCTTAACAAAGCCATGGATACTGTCATACCTTTGGCTCGTCAAAAGGAGATATGACTCATAATTCATCCAGAGGACTAATAGCTAATGACTAGTCATGCCATAATGCAATAGATACATTGAATTAAAGTTTTCCCTGAATTGTAGCCTCATAGTTGAGCACTGAAACCAATTTAGAGGTAGGATTACATGTCAGAAGCTGTGACTTTACAACCTTCATGACCAGTGGTTCTGCCAGACAACCTGACAACAGCAGCGGTCAAGCTGCTTCATGATTTCCCTGTCAGCAAGGTGAGTCAGGCCGTGACTAACCAGCGAGACTAAACCACTATCGAGCGTCTACATCTATGGCATGAGGGCCAGCGGGCATGATGTGTAGCACAGGAGTAATTCTATCTATTCCCCTCTATTCTCAGCTCTCCAAGAAGTATAAGCCACTCTTTTCTGTCTCAGAAATGGAGGGTGGGGTAGTTTTGCTCCTTCGCTGGATCTTGACATGAACCTGGAAGCCTTGGAGCCACAGGGGCCAAATGTCTGTGAGCTACCCAGTCCTCGAGGCACCCAGACTCGGAAGTGAGTGCCAAGAGGCTGCCTTGTCTGGGCCGGGTGTCTCCCTGGGGCTTGGACTTAGAGATCAAGGGTGGAGGGGCTAAATATGGATATTTAGAAGGAGCATATACTGTAATTTCATGTAAATTATGTCCCAAAACTCGCCATGTGAAGACAGATGTGATGTACTTACAATTTTCTACCGAAATCATCAAAACATTGCGGATATTGATCCACTGGCATCAAGTTTGATGTTGAATGACAAAACCTCATGTAGAAATGTGGAAAAAGCTCCTTGTGGTGTTAACAGCAGCCTGTCGTCAGCGAGACTGGAGAGTCGGCCACTGACTTTTAGTTTTTTTTTTCATGAGGAGACAACAGCTTCCCTTCGACTGCAATTCAGCTGAAAGGTGAAAAATACACTTGTAGCCATTGTACAACAAAATGCAAAGTATACTGTTCTCAGAGGACATTTAAAAATAGTAAGAATGAAAACTTTCAAGCAGACACTTCGTCTGTTAGGGTTTACTGGTTTGCTCTCGGGACTGGCCACAAAAACAGCAGAGAGGACTGCCTCAGTCCCCTAATGAGTCGTGACACTGATGTACATGCTCACAGAGTTTCACACTGTGTTCACTCTGGCTTTAAAGCTGATCAAATGACTATAATGTCTGTAATATGTGTGTGTGAGAGAGAAATTGCTCATAGTGACAAATCCGCAAAGAATTATTAGTAGCTTTATAGTTTCCCTTCGCTCTAGAGTATTGTTTTGGTTGTACAGCCCACAACTTTACTGTTTTGGTTAAGTTTTGCTGCTATCATCACCCTTGTTCCAAGCTTCAGCTATTTTCAGCTTAGAATAAACCTAATAAACCCACTGTACGCTACTTAACCGGTACCCAATGAAAGACCGTCAAGGTCAGCAACTAGCTTGTGGAATATTTAGCATGTTAAGAGCAAGACACAGATGGGTGACATATTAAAGAAAAAAATCTGAATAAATGAGTGGAAAAAACATAATAAATGCAGATATTTCAATACAAGTGAACTGCATGGTATTGTTAACCAATTAACATCCAAGCATGCTAGACAAGAACATTGAGCAGGCCCAGTTGATTCTGATTTTGTATCAAGATGGAAAGAGGAAAATATCTTGCTGGCTATGAAAGATGGTGGATTGTTGGGGCACGGATGGCAGCAGCTTCAGCTGACTGGAACAATGACAAGGACATTGACATTTAGATCTATGGGAAAGACATCATTAAACACCTATGGGAGATTTTGACCAAGATGCAGCACTTGTACACCACTATCATAAAAATACCAAATGAGGTAATATCTTTTGGAAGATCAGTCCCTCCAGTAGAGTTTCATGCGCTTGTAGAATCAAGGTCAAGGTTTATTGAAGTTGTTCTGTTGACACTTGGTGACCCAACGTCTTACTAAGACACTTTATGATGGTTTTTCCTTTAATTTGTCACTCATCTGTATTTCTGTCTGGAGTTGGTGGAGACCAAATCAGAGTGAATACTGTATGTACTGTACATTCATCAGGTAAACACATTCAAAATGAATACTTAGTTTTGTGTCTGCTGGATGTGTAAAAAGGCAACTGTTTGCTAATACTTTTACCATGTCAGTTTTATAATGTGAAAATTTCTCTGTAGTTTTGGGAGCAAAAACATCATTTTCATTCCCTTTCCATGCTAATGTGACTGTCGCACAGGATAATGGGAAACATATTCTATATTCAGTTTTGTTTTGTGAGCTTATGGATCTCGTACTGCTGTTAGCAGCAGCTGTTGGTGATGTAACTCGATCTGGTCTGATCTGTTGTTTGATGATGTTTTCTCATTACTATTGGTGACTTGACTACAAAGAAAGAAAAGACTAGGAGAAATCAGTTGCAGAAAAGGCAGAGACACATCTCTACATCCATTGTAGAGTAATCAGGTTTGTTTATTTGGAAATAAACCTGCACTTTTGCTATCACTATGACAAGGTACCTACAGATACTGTGTACCCCACAGTGGTGGAAAGGCAGTCTGGGAATGTTTGGAAGACTACATTTTCATGAAATCAGTTTGGGAAAGTGGGTACAGGAAAAGAGTAATTGCAACTCTTTATTTCAAAGTAATTACTGAAATGAATTGCAGTACATATTACAAATTGCTTAACAGCTTAAGATGGTTTTTTCTTTTAAGAATAAAATTTGTCAGTTCCTGTACAGGAAATTGGGCACTTTTCAATCAAAGCATAGACATTTGTACTTTAATCCTGTGTTGGTGTATTTGTTTGTTGTGTCTGCCAACCACATGACAGCAAGCTGCGAGAGCTAGGCCAACCACCCAGACATGATGCGGAATTAAGCAGCTTAACCACACTCAGCCAGCCAATCAGAAAGAGACTAATGTGACTACATGGACCTGGGTATTTAGCTGTCACAGGGCCGTCAGCAGGAGATGGAGAGGCGACCGCGCTGTGGTGCAGCAGTCTGTGATTACACTTCGCCGCCAGAGGAAAATCAAAGCACTGATTACACTCTGCAGCTTTCTGTGGGCCTGGCCTCACAAACTCAGTGGTCAGAGTTGACTGACACTCAAATGGCAATGGAGAGAATTTACAGTTTCTGCCTCTTTATGTAAAGCAGCCCTCACAAACTGATGATCAGGGATTCTGTTTCACTGTGGGAATCCCTCGAAGATTTGATGCTGCAGTGCGGTGAGCTCCCATTGTTTGTTTATACTCTACTGTATACAGTATGTATATATATACAAATCTACTGTCAACCATACAAGACTTTAAGAGATACTAAAAGCTCTTCACACTCATCTCTGTTTCTGCATTGATGGAAACACTCATTACAGTGCTGCTCAGTGTGGGATTAGTCTTAAAACCACATGTTGGTCAGAAGTGGCAGACGCTCAAACAGTAATGGAGAGAGAGAGAGACGCTCTCTTTTCCAGGGTGGTTTTGTTGTCACTTATTTTCTTTTTTTTTTCATCTTAAGCCACTTCAGTTGTTCTTCTGTGTCTCACTCTGGTAAAACATTCAGCAAACATGGTATCTATAATCACTTTTTTAACTTTTAAGGGCTGCAAAATGTAAAGCATTTCATACCAGCAAATTCTTTAAAGCAAGACTTAAAGCCACTACCATTGCCATCAAAACTCTAGATACTTACTGTTCAGTACTTATTGAAGTGCAAAGTAAAGTCTAAATTAGGAACATGCACAAACACATCTATGACACAGGATCTTTAAACTGAACTGGCTGTACTGAATCACTGTTGTCTCTGACCATATGTGTAGCTTTTAGCAGCAGAGCTCCTCACTGGTGGTTACCAGCTCAGCCATGATACACAGTGTGTGACATGACTTCCTTGTTAAAAGCTTATTAAATAAAGGCAGAGCCCACATAAAAAGTAATCATAATGTGATTACTATCCCAAATAAACATCTGCTGAACTTTTAACCTTTAAAACAGTGTTGTGTAGACCTGGTGTCACACTCACATGAACAACTTAAAGTAGCAATAAACTGGACAAACTTCTAAATTGGAGGCAGACAGAATCAGGGCTGAAAGACAAGACAGTAATGGTAATGCAGTCACTTACTGAAGTGAACAGAAATGTGAGGCGATTAGAGGCATCTTAGAATAAAACAAACTGCATAGTCAGTGACTAGGAATCTTAGAGCTGTACTTTGAATGAAAGAATTCAAATCATTAATTCGGTTTGTAATTTACAATTCGAGTAAATGATTGACAAATCAGCCGCTGAAAGTTAAAGGAAGCCTCTGTTAACAACATATTTTAGAGACAGAAGAGTTTTGCTTTACAACGCTGTCATTTGGTTCTACTGCTAGGATGATTTTTTATGGTATTCCAATGCTTGAATATTCCCTGACCGAGGTTTAGACGAAAATTTGATTAGACCATTTGTTTTATATAGCAAACATGCAAGTGTAAAGCTTAAATAGTGAAGGTTTTTAAACTAGAATTTGACAGGGGACCTTTTAAGAGGAAGGTACACCTTTTAAAAAATCAGGGTCTAGTTTAAGGCTTGTATCTCTCAGTTTATATTGAGCTTTAATGGATAAAAAATTGACACAAACTCGTTGGCACACAGTAAAGCTTGAGTTTTAGAGCCCATGGAGATCTGAAGGCACTTTAATTTATTGTTTTTCTTTCATCTTTCCTTTCTAATTTCTTTCCTAAACTAAAGATCAAAACCCCCACAGCGGTTTCTCATACCAGCATATGTTCATATCATTTCTGTTTTAAACAACCGCTTCCTTACTCACTTTACTTTTACTGACCGTCCCTCAAACTTAATCCCTCTTGACCCATCCACAGCTGGCAAACAGCCTGTCGCCAACAACCTTTAACCCCTCAACCAACATGGCTGCCATCTCTAACAATTATCGGCAATTGGTCAGTTATTTTCTTAGGCCACTGAAATTACCATGCTGTCAAAGTAAGCAGGTGATAAAATGTAAACGCTTCCATTTGCAGATCAGAGTGCAAAGAGGTGTCGCACATATGGGTAAACAGCCTTGCACGTGCACTCACTTACACATACACACACACACACACACACACACACACAAGAACATTCTTACAAATCCTCCACATTATAACTCAAGTTTTTTTATGATAATTGTCAAAGAAGAGTTGCATACAAATATCATGAATACTTATTGAAATGCATTTCACTGCACAGTAAAAGTAGCAGAGGTTTTGAACATGTGAACTTCTTCTGTACTGAAGCTCTGCAGCTGACTGCAGCCCAATTAAATCCCTATACACACTTTCCATCATCAGTTCCAGATTTATGACCCTTTCCAAACAATACAGATCCCCCAATACACGAATGATTTAGTGCTGCTATGAAAGTATGATTCCTGTGAATGAGGGAAAAAGTGAGATGGACAGAATGGAAGAAACTATAATAGAGACGTTAATGGTGGGTATTCGGTGACTTACGTTTGACAGCGGTGATTATGTGTAGTGGTAAAACAACAGCACTTACAGGAAGCTGCTGACTCACATCCAGAGCTGGATCGGAGGATCAACTGAGATTGATGTCAGGCATCAGTGGTGAGTGAGGTCTCTGCCACGACACTAACACTGCCAGGGTTAGGAGTTTGATGCAGTGTGAGGTTCAGTGGGTATAGCAAGGCGCTAACGCACTCTAGGTTTATCTTACATTCTTAATGTCATCTGACTTTAGTCATTATGCTGTTAAGGCATATTGATATTAGAGTAGAAAAACAGGGCTCTTGGGCTGCACGTTTTGTGCTGGTTGGTGCACTAATTCACTGCTCTGGAACTCCCAGTGGTGCTGTAAACCAGTGGTTCTCAATCTTTTTTTGGGTACTGGAACCCCTTCATATTTTGGCCTCAACCCCCTAATTGTAGGGTAAACCTACATTGCTTTATTGTAGTACAGCTGCATAAAACACTATATATATGAACATTCTTCAAAGACAATGCCAAATTTGATAGCAAATATCATAGCTTGTAGAGAAATGTAACAAAACAGCATAATTATGTACTCTTCAAGAACAAAAGCAAACATGAATATGAGATTTCATGAATATTATATAATTATTAGTTTTGTCTATCTGTAGTAGTCTCACAATACCAGACAGTCAGAGATCTCGGCCTAGTGAAATCTGGGAATTTCTAAATGCATGATAGTTGCTTGAACGGCAGCAAGAATGGCCGCTAACAAACCCACATGCCTTACATTTTGTCAAGGACACGCCATACCGGACATGATGCTCTTCCTATTCGCTGAGTCTAGTCTGTAGAGGCAGAGGAGAAAGTGTGTGTGTATGTTCCAAGCAAAGCATCCTCACCTCTGTGTGTATGTCATGTGGGTGTGGTGTGGTGAAGGGTTCTTAATCCAAGCATCCGCACTTTTGGTATGTGTGTGTGTGTGTGTGCTGTGTGTAGTCATCAATGCACTTGCATTCGTCTGTAACCTGAGTTGAATAGTGGCAACAGCTGTAATGATACTTCTCTCCAGTTGAAGTTGGTGTCTTTCTCGGGTCTTTATGTGTGTCATAGCTGAGAAAGTGACCTCACACAAGTAGATAGGCCCGCATGGCTGCAGCTGGTAGAGAGCCTCTGCTGCAAGTTGTGGGTATTCCTTCTCCACACAGCACCAAAACTGAAAACTTCAGTCTGAAGCCACGGTCTGAAGACATGCTGATGAGGCTTTCATGGAGTTGCTCTGGTGCTGCATCAATGCTGTTGGGCATGAAAGGCCTGCATATCCAGTCCCAGTCACGTCTAGGACACATGGAAGTAGGATTGGAACTCAGTTGACAGAGTTTTCAGATCGTTCCATTTCATGTTCCGCCTCTTCTTCCTGTCAGCTATCGAAGTATTAAGCTGAGGAAAATGACTGACATCCCCTGATTCACACCGTCTCAACCAGATGCCACTTTTCCTCATGAATGCTAATTTCTGTCATTTACATCTGTCATAATGTTTTTTTCATCTCCTTGCAAGCTCGTGTTTAACTCATTGAGATGACTTAAAAAACATCTGCGAAGTAAGTCAGGTTTGCCAGCCAGGTATGGTCCTGAAGTTTAGCCGCCAGAAGATGTGCATGCTCTGGGAGAAAATTGTGCACCTGCTCTCTCAATTCGAATAGTTTCTGTAGCGCTTTGTCCCTCGAGAGCCAATGTACATCAGCACCTAGCAGCAGCTGGCGCAACTGTCCATTTCATTGCACAGCTTGTGGAACAGTCTTGCGTTGAGAGGTTATGATTTGATGAAGTTAATCACTTTCACCATGTCAATCAAAACATTGTCCAGTTCTGGGCTCATGCGTTAGGAAGCCAAAGCTTCTTTCCGAATGATGCAGTGCATGCTTTGAATTTACCTGCCTCATGTGAGGTGAGAGACTAGCTAGTGGTGCTGACCTGACATGCTCCATACTGCTAATGCTACAGTGAAAAACTCTTCTTCTTCTTCGTTGTTTGTAGCTACACTTCAAATGCTATATGCTGAACCTTGCAAGTCAATTTGGTTTCCTGGCTTCCTCCAAATGTTTCACACTAAAAGTCTTGTTAAGAAATGAATGTTTTCTGTCCACTGAAATCCTTCCTAAACAGTAAGAATTAGAAATCAAGGCTTAGTACTCTCTGCAGTTGAGGTAAATAAAGGCCCCAGTTATTATTTGATGAAATATGGTATGTCTATAAAGGCCACAGGATCATTTTAAAATACATATTTTACTATTTCACAGACTCCTTGCAATTACACCACTAGGGATCTGTGGACCACCACTTGGGAAAGAATGCTGTAGACGGTGCCACCTTTATCTCTTCTGATAACCTGGTGGACTTAAACTACCTAACCTACAAACTATAACATTAATGTTGTTCGCAGTAGACCGCTACGTTTTAGAGACTCAAACAGTGCATGCTGATATTTCTTTTTTGTCTGGCCCTGATATGAATAAAATGGTCTCTTGTCCAGTTCTGGAAGTTCAGAAACACAAACAACAAATTTTTCAGCATCTTTCAGTTCAAGCAATGGTCAACAGAGACAAAAGTCAGCCCAGCTCTGCTCAGATTTCAGCAAATGTGAACTTTCACTGCTTTTCTGCGTAAACTTGCAACTCACTATATACACAGTAATGCACAACACACAATAATGAGGAGGTGTGCACAAAAGCTGTTCTTCCGCAATAATATGAATACGCCGTTAGACTTTAAGACAAAAGAAAAGTAAATGTGGATCTAAGTTCAAACATCATTTCTTTTTGGCCGAGTTCCTGTTTGCCTCTTGAGTGCCTGTTGATGCTTTATAGACATCAGTTATCTGTATCATCAGCCGTGATGTTTTGTTAAGGCAAACACTTCAACTAAATGAGAGATAGGTGTTGTAGGAACATGACCAGTTGAAGTGAAGGAGGGGCGGCTTAACAATACACATCCTGTCCGATAACAAAATATCATGTATTGCAGTTGTAACTTCAATAGAACAGCATTAGTTCTTTCTGAACAAACTTTGTACTTTCAAAAAAATTTTTGAAATAATGATTCAGCAGGATTCTGGGAACGCACGCTCAACAGTAGCGATGCCAGCGGTTTATTTACTTATTTTCTCGTGTGCGTGTGTATGTGTGTGAGAGAGAGAGCGTAGCCTCAGACTGGTCTGTGTTTATGTTGGGATGGAACTCCTCGTGGCGCCATTTTTGCTATTTACGCAACAACCTGCATTCCGTCATGTTTGTGTTTTTTGCTGACGAGGCACGGTGACTGACGCACAGGAAAAACGGGCCTATGAGCCTCCGCTCTACTTATTTTCCTCAGTGTCTTCTTTAGCCACCAAACATGTTCGACGGACTCTTAAAAACAGAGCCAGGGAGTCGTTTTTCCATGAAGGACCAGTAAATCCAGTTGGAGTGACGTTACCATCACAGTTCTTACCTTCTTCAGTCAGCCTCTGCAAACACAGTTGTTTTCTGAATGATTGATAGATCCATGATGTAAGCAGCAGCTCTTACATTTGCTTGGATGGAGTTGAGGATTATCTGCCAAGATGGTGTCATTTATTTGCAAAGCTCATTCCTAATACATTCTGGATGCTCTAATGCTGCACAACCCCCCCCCATTTACATTTTCCATAACTCTGCTCTCATAACATATGGATCAGGTGAGCAGAATGACATTTTAGCGATCATTTGACGCTACATTAGTGCTCATACGCCGTGTTTTTCTTCCATCTCCTCATAAAGAGTTAATCTGTAGGTTTCCAAGACTTTCAACATCAGTCCGAGCAAGTATAAGTCAGGGGAAGAAAACACATAGTCCACCATTCATTTAGCCTCCGTTGCCATGACGATGTTACAGTCCAGTGGATGCGCGTGCATGTCTGCGCCCGGTGTCGCTGACTCACGGCCGGGGCCGCGGTCCATGAGCCAGGCGCCAATCAAATGCAACTTGTGTGCCACTGAAACCGCTGAGTCCATGCCACCCTGGCCTTTCTCTATAGCTGTCACTGCTTGGCGAGGGGAAAAAAATAAGAAAAAGAAAAGGAGGAAAGAAAAAAAAGAAAAGAAAGAAATCGCTCACTCTCCCAGGCAAGTGACAGGTCTCAGACATTTGGCAAAGAAACCCAAAAGGTTGAAAAAAAAAAAAGAATCCTCCCCCCAAAAAAGCAAAAAAAGGGCAGATTTTTCATTGCTGTTCTTGTCAATAAATCAGCGCTCTGACAGGTTTAGAGATTTTTTTTTTTTTGTTGTTGACCATGCTTGCCTCCCTCTTTTGCCTGAGAACAAATGAGAGGCAATGAAAAGAAAAAAAAGAAGAATGAGTCTAAATAAGGTCTGAAGGCAGAGGAAATCAGAACGGGGGAATAACACAGCAGTCGGCTTTCTCCGGCCCTTACAAATCAAACCACATAAAATTGTCCCCGAGCTTACAGGAGGAGATGTTTGACATGAGGGCTCTCCACCCAAACACACACACACACACACACACACACACACACTCATGCACATATACTTGCATGCAGGCACACACACAGATGCAGAGATTGCAAGCATGTCTCGCCTCAATAGCAGTAGAGTCAAACAAATTGCTAAGGTCTGTGCAAACAAGAACAATGTGTGGTAGGATTTGTTCAGCCACTCTCTCTCTCTCTCTCTCCCTCACACACACACACACACACACACATAGTCCCTCCTTCTCCTTCTTGAGTTACCTTTATTTATCCAAAACAGAATAAACCAGCCAACATAACATACAAAGTTTGTATTAATACTAAACATGGAATATTACGTGTCATGTCATTTCTTTTCTTTCTGTTTTTTTTTTTTTTTTTTTTGACATTTCCAAATCAAGTAAATCTTGTGACCAGTCACGGAGCAAAGTGTTTCATCAAGCTTTATTTAGATGTGTCACATTTAAACCTGCAGAGAAGTCCTGGTCTACCCTGATTACCAAAAATAAACAGTGGGGAAGTAAAAGTCTGACTCATTCATCATTGCATCATATCGACTGGTGTTTGATGTGCTGAGGTTTGCGGATGTAAGTGAGAATGTCAGGGATTTTCCTCTGCATCGCTGCATTACTCAGCATTTATAGATCTATCCTTGTAATTTTCTATTAAGATGAACAGTTTACACGGTAATAAAATGGAAAAATCCATGTGTCATGCATAATTGATAACTACGTAGCACGTGTTATAACTTACATTACGTATCTTGAGAAAGAATCTGCTTCGCGGCGCAGAATCCTTTACAATAACGAGCTTGTAGTCAAAGTTTTATGATTTTATACGTCTCTTCTCCGAATTTCTGTATTTTACATTCTAGGATTAAAAATGTATCTGTTTCAGCTACATGAGCTTATTACCGCGCTACCTCTGCAAACTTTACTACATGTGGTTTGGAAGGCTGTTGATGTGAGACTGATTTGAATGGATCACATTGGAGTGGTCAAACATAGACACGGAAATTGTTGTAGTTGTTGGAGGAGTTAGAAATAACACTTTTGCGTTGGTGTTGTCAGACAGTGGTAGGTTGCAGCTGTGAAGACAGTTGGAGAAAATATAATGTGTTTACGCACTGTTCCTCACGTCTGCATTCTTTCTTTTCAGAGTTGTCTACAGACCGATACGGATCGACCTCTTTGACCTGTGACCCTTTCAGAGACAAGCAAATGACAACTTGTGACCCGTCGCCACGTCTACCAGTTGGGAGCAGTTCAGTGAGTGACTTTTTTTTCCCCCTTCTCTGATGAAAAGCAAAAGATCCCCTCCAGATATGTTTTAAGAAAAGGAAAAAATACTCTGCTTTGAATATTTTGTGTCTGACGTGGTTTTTCCATTGAAAAGTTCAGTTACCTATTACAAATTCTTAAAATGACATCTACTCTACCCCCTCATTGAAAAACACAGAATCTATGAATATGAATATATTTTCATTTTGAAAGTTAAACTTCTGGACAGAAGATGTCTTGAACTTCACTAAAAACTTTACACTCTATGTATGTGTGTGCGCACCGGGGGTTTCCAGTTTCCACATCACACTTGTGTAAGTTGTACACTGGATCACAATGGACTCCAATTTAGTCGCGATATCACAAATTCTGTGTCTATACACATGTGTTAAACCGTTGAGGACAGCAGATTGAAAACAGCGTTCTGGTATCAAAATTCACAGTGAAGCTCAAACGTTCAAGTGAAGCAACAATAAACAGAACACATTTATTAGTGGAGAGGGACTTTAAATCATTTTTAGAGGTGCAATCAACAGTAATTCACAAGAGAAAGGCAGAAATTAAAACAAAATCTGAAAAAAGAAACATTTAATGTAGCATAAAAATGACTTTCTTGTTCTGTTGATCGTGCAACCCCTCTTGGGGGGGCACTGACCGCAGGTTGGGAACCGCTGATACACACAATATTACAGTATGAGTCACCAGTGTAACCTGTGGGTGGATGGATGGGTGGAAATAACGCACTACACCAGTCACATATTGGCACTAACATCTTATCTGAACACGTGAGGGATTTCTCCTGCATTCTTTAGTCTTCTCATGACCTAAAGCATCTTTTTAATGCTTCAAATCAGGATTTTCTTTCTTTTTATACACACACACACACACACACAGGGTTTTGTGTATTTGTGTCTCCCCGCTAGCGAGACACGTGCTTACATCTTGCTCTTTTTAGCTGTTGGAGGCTTTATTGTATTTTGAATATATTTCGGTTCTGGCGATTCTCAATAATAAGATTAAGTTTTGATTTTGCGCTCATTGTTATGTTATTATTTCCCCCCCTTTTTTTGCCTATAATATTACAGCACATCAGAAAGTTCTGTATTTTAACACACAACAGAAACAGATTGTCCACCGTCCCACAAAAAATGTCATAAATATGATTTACAGCTGACAAGCTCAGCTCATGCTTCACAGTTTTTCTCACTTTTAAGTAGCTCTGTTTAGCAGATAAAAGTTCCAGCTAAATGCTAAATGCAGCCACATGCAATGTAAAGCCTGGATGTATATATAAAAAAACTCCTTTCAAACAATGTTATTTGTTTTCTCAACCATAACAGATACTGTATATATTATCTTTAAGGCAGGATCTGGTTGACAGACTTTTCTTTAACACGGGTGGGCGGATTAATTAATTAGCATCATTAGACTCCTGACAGTGAAATGAGCCTCATTAAAGAGAATTAGATGAAACACACACCAGCCAGTGCAGGGAAAGAGAGGGGGTGGCGGTGGCTATGGTTTGTGTGTGTGTGTATGTGTGTATGTGTGTGCTGGGGTTGGGTGTACAGGGGTGTGAGGAGGGGGCTGAGGAGATGAAAGGCAGAAAGAGGGGGGGAGAAAAAGAAATTTAATGATAAATACATCCAACTGCAAAGTATAATAGAATCATTGGCATGTGATCCCGAGAGGTCTGAACTGGATTATTGTTCTGATTTAAACAATAGCAGCAACTGGACTGATTTAGTACGCCTGTATCATTATGGCTGCTGGCCCACTGATGTGACTCCCCATGGGGGTTTTGCCCCCTCTTGTGGAGCTCTGTTAAACTGTTTCATACAACAAGTTGGAGTTTGTCCAGGAGTATTTCCAAAGTGAAAATTCACTGAAGTCTCGAGCAGAGTTTGAATTTTGTAGTATACTCTTAAGAGCAAATAAAATCAGCTTATTCTCTTATATTAAACCACAAACCACTTATTTCTAGTGGTGTGTTATGCAACGTCCCATTCAGTGTTTTCAGTACTGAGCTTTACTCTATACACTCATGGATGAGTGAAAGTTCCTCCTTAAGCAGTGAGCAATCATTAGACTCCCATAACTACTTACTCACCAAAGAGTAGCAGTCACGTTTGTCTTTCCATCCTCAGCGAGGAGGACCAAAATAAATATGTTAAATCAAAGTTCAAACTGAGAGAGCATGACACATCTGTTTGCTTCATCTCTGTATTTACCTGAGGTCCTAATATAAACTGGGCTCACCAGTGCCAGCACACTGCCAGAGGCTGCCCATCCCTGTACCAAGGCCACACCAGACTAGGGAGTAAAGGCTTAGCAATGAAGAAGAAAGTGGAAAAGTGGTGAAATGAGAGGACAGATGGGTAGTGAGTTGAATTAGAGACAGAGAAATGAGCCACTGGCACCTTATGGGATTGAGCGAGAGAGATTCCAAACTATATCTATACTGGGGTTTGATGCAGCAAGAACATACATATCTGTTGTAACCTTGCATCTCCAGCTTGAATGTACAAGCATAGGAAAGTCAGCTACTTCTTTACGAACTTCGCCAACTTTTTTTTTTAGCAAAAGTTGGCAAAGCAGTAAGGTAAAAAAAAAAACACACAAAAAAAACCTTGCTTTAGTCAAGATTCCCAACAGAGGTTACTGCAGAGAGTTTACTCACAAACAGATGTCTTAGGCTTTAAAATGATCTGACTGAGTGGAGAAACTACAAAACAGTCCCATTACGAGGAGATAAATGTGCTCTTGCTTCATGCCAAAACCCTTCCCCTTGTTCACACTGAGTTATGCAATCAGTGAGTGAGTGTGAAGCCATTTATGTCATACAGCTGCGTGACTTGTAGATGTATGGACAGTTGACAAGCCAGTTGACCGTAGAAACCTTAAAATCCATTGAAATCTGGTGAAATTGACTTTCACGAACAGTTGTTCTCCTTGATAAGTACAAAATAAACGAGCAATTGTGTACAGTTTTCCAGTTTATATACAGCTGTAATGTGAAACACTACACAAACCTTTATGGATCGGTGGTAAACTGATAAATTTGATGCAGTTGTTTTCTGTCATTTTAAATTATCGCTGCCTAACAAGAGCTCGCCAGCAAGTTATGTAACACCATTAAAAAGAAGAAAAAAAACTATCTGGCAAAAAAAAGGAGCAGAAATTCTTAATTCCGTCAAATCTGGTGAAAACACTACAGCAGCTATCTGCTTCATAGTTTAAATTGGAGTGGAATGCATTGCAAAGAAGAAGGCAAACCATCATCTCCTAGTGGTATGAATGGAAGGTGAAGCTGCAGTGCACTGCAATGAACCCTAATGAAACCAAAAAATACATTTTTTTATACTAAATATTCAACTTACTGAGCTGTTTCAAACCTTACTCCTTAATTAGAGCCTACCCCACCTTAATTTATTATGAATAATAAAGTCAACATCAAGGATCACACATCCTTCATCATCCAACCATTCGACCAGTCATTGGGCCTGGGCAACGGTGGAACACACTCCATCACACATACATACTGAGTTGGGCGGGCGTTGTAATTGTGCAGGGGGCCTTAATTGCATCTGATAATTGGTGGCTGTTTTAAGAAAATCTGCCCAGCTATCAGTCACCTAAATGGGGCAATGGAGGGGCCTTGTCTCATGCTCTCACGTCAGAGTGGAGGTAAGGGAGAACAGGGCCGTGTGTTTCTCAGGTTCACAGGAGTGTTGTCAGGGTCTCATAGCTTTAACCCAACCAGCTTCCCTGGTGGTCGGCCAAGAGCGATGGCATGGCCCCACAGGGAAGCAGATGACTCAGATGGTGTGTGTGTGTGTGTGTTTCTGTGCACCAACTACATTCATTTTGCTCTAAACACACTTAAACCTCAATTTGGTTAGAGCTGCACGTGAGGAGGCACTTCATTTCTAAGTGCTTTTGTGGAAGTGGAAAGTCAAGGCTGCCACTACTACTACTCCCAACAGGGACTAGCTGATAGTCGTTTTTAAAGGCCAACACCAGCATGCCAGGAGTCTTCTTAGCATGTGAACATGATTTTCTACATCATGGCCATTTTTCCCCTTACTATTCATACATTTTGTCATTTTATTTAAAGAGACCAATATAACATCAGTCACTGTGGCCACAAGTCATAATTACGGAATAATAGCACACTGAATTTCCCCACATTTCCCATCATTCTCTTGAGTCTGGTATCATCAGTAGGTTATTTTACTGAGAGCAAGTCCAATAGGACCAAAACAAGCTAACAACAAACAGCTTTTTCTAGCAAGGTACTGCTTTACTACTTGTTTTAATTTTTTGATAGATTCATTAAAATGTCTAAATTTGTGACATGCTAGAACACAGCATAGCAGTAGCACAAGTAAAGAAGACTCCTAAAGCCAGTGAACTGACTCAGTGTAGGTAGTTGCACAGCAAATTGTGGTTAAAGTTAACTAAAATTAGCTAACGTTTGCCTTCTTTAGCCACAGGTTTCACCAGAATGGATGAAGAGGGTGTGATGGGATAAAATTGCTGCTTTGACGCTAGGAAATAGACCAGTGTTATATCCTGACACGTCCAGACATTGCCAGTATGTCAGCCTACATCCAAACCTTTTTTTGCCAGACAACCCAGCATTGTTTTACAGTATGCTAGCTATAGTGCAAGCCTAAATCTTAATTTCTTTGGTGAAATCAAAATTAACAGGACGACTCGTCATATGAGGTCCAGAGACCACCAAAGGTCCTCGAGTGGTGTACAAAGATCCCTTAATAAGCTTCTCTTTCTCTAGCATTAAAGGATGTACAAAGATGAGTATCCTGATAATAGTTTTTAGTGTCCTGCCACCTAAAATTATGTAACTGTCTGACATCATCCTCTCGGATAGGACGAAGTTGGACAAACTCTTGTCACGCAGAGGACCGTAGTCAAAGCTCTTCTGTGGGTCGAAAACTTAAAAGTGCTTAGAAACGCTCACTCTATTTTTATTCCTGAACACTAACCCCGCCAATAAAATGCAATCTCACCTCACAATAGTAAACCCAAAATGGAAACTATCATTTTGGTTGTCAGCACCTTCATGGTTGCTTCTCTTGGCTGCAAGTATGTCCCTGTATGTGTTGTCACTGTGGCTCTCACTGACCAACAGTGGCAGTGGCGGCTGGTAGACAAGGTCTGCCGCCACATGTGGAACATCACAGTCACCGTACGGTAGTCAGCCGTGGAGCCGGAGAGTCGCTGTCTTCTGCTCCCACAGGAATCAAACCTTAGAGCTGAGAACTGGGATCTCACTGTGAGGGCCATGACTTCATGTTTTGCTCACCTCCTCCTCCTCCTCCTCCTCCTCCTCTTCCATCCTCTCCTCACGCTGCTTCTTATTGACTCCATGTTCTATGACAACATCGCTCTTTCTCTCTCTGTGTCTTTAGCTTACGTGCACAGAGTAGGCCAGTTTTTGGCCACACTCTGCTTAAGATCTTATTTGGATTAGGTTATTTACATGCACTGTTCATACCCTGGGGATTGAATCTAACCCTGTTGCCATAAATAAATAAATCACAGATAGAACAGCCTGCGAGCAAAATAGTTTGAAACAGCAGCAGCCGTCACCTCCCACCTTTAACTGAGCTGGAGGTTAGCACAGGGGGAAGGACACAATGATCCTGAAAGTACTGCTCGCTATGTTGTTTGTGAAAAGAAAAAAGAATTGATGCTGTTGGACTTAGTTTGCACACATGATGAATCCCAGAAGTGTTGGTAAGGGTGAGACATTTTGGTGCCACAACACATTTAATAAGTTTTTAATTAAGTTTAATATGAGAGTATGAGGTTTAATCCAAAACCAGGCTAGGTAAGTAAATAAATTCAAATTGAGCTGAAATTAGAATTTGGTAGAAAATATATTTCCCTGGCATTTGTTTTTGACTTATATACTTTTCTGTCAAAGTGTAATTTAAGGTTGTCAAAAGATACTCTTTCAATATCACGTCTTTTAGAACAATATCATCTGTGTTAATTATACATTTGATAATAGTGAAAGTACCAAAGCTATAAAATAACACATCTGCGTTCAGATTTTCAACCCAAGGCTGCATAGATGAAAGAACAGTGAATAAAATCAACCTCAACTTGTAGCAACCTGTGGCTGTTATGGCATTCTCTCCCATGTGACAAGTGGTTCACGTTGTGCTAAGTTAGCCATCACAAATTTAATTTTTTTAAAAAAAGAGAAAAAAATCATATTTTTTGTGCCATGGATTTTTTCTCTTTTTATTGTGGTATCAAAAGAGGTATTGAGTATTGTTTTTTATACTAGTATTGTATCAAAATAAAAATTCTGGTAGTGAGACAACCATAGTGTAATTACCAAAAAGAAGAAATTTAGTTTTTTTTTCTACATTTGTGTTCTCCAACTGACAGTGCCAATATTTGACTGGTGCAATATCTACGTGGGCAGGCACTACAATTAGTTTGTAATATGTCAATTCCAATGGCCGCACCAGCAGTTAAAGAGGATTTATTATGCTCATTTCCAGCTCTATATTTTTATTCAGGGTCTCAACTAGCGTAGCTGTCACAGTATCAGAGTTGTGTTAAGTTACCACTGATGCAAACCCAACATTTCCTGCTTCACTGCTCTATATTAATAGCTGAGGAGCTGCAGATGACCATCACACCTCCAACAGGTCAACAGCTTGTTTTACTTTGTCCTGCTGTGTAATAGAAAATAATGGTAGTGGAGTGGAGCAGTGAGTTTGTGTTCTGTGTGTGGAGCAGATAATATACAGAAAAAAACACCATCCATGACTCTACACATTCATTGCTCTGTATCTTGATTCAACATAGAGCACTGAATTTGATTCATGGATTAATGTGCGAAGTGCTGAGGGTACAGGACTACCTGTTAGATATCTGGAGCCATGAAAGAGAGACAGTGGCACATACCACTTTACCACCATGTTCTGCAATCGATTCTGGCGAATGTTACATGTCAGACCCCTTATTGTCTCTCTCAACCCCTCTGACTATCAAATAAGGACAAAAATGCCAAAAAAAAAAACTTAAAAAAAGAGAGCGACAACTACTAGTAGTTAGTTAAAATACTTCTTTGAATGATGTGGTAAGAACATATGTGCAGGAGCTGTCATTGACTGAGCAGGTGTCCAAATAACATGACAAAAAGTAACCATGATGCATCAATGTGCAATAGCTGGAGATTCACACTTTATATTTCCTAACACAAAAACTGAGGAGAATTCAAATTTCAGCTTGACTTTGAGAACAACACATCTTTTCTCTATATACTCATTTCTGTACCTTTTTCCCTCAGTCGCCATCTTCATCTTCTTTTCTGTCTTACTCCCTCTTTCTCTTTCATTTCATTCCTCTCATTTCCCATCTTCCTCCTTCCTCCCTGTGTGGAGCAGGTGACACAGTGTAAGGCAAGTTATCCCGTAGCCTGGGTCCAAAGTGACGGAATTACTCACCTGAAAGCAAACAAACTGCAACTAATCTTGGGACTGTTTACCAGTAATGTCACCACAGCAGAAACGTAAATATGTGTGTGTGTGTGTGTGTGTGTGTGTGTGTCGTAGCCATGGTGAGAACACCTCCACCTACCTTCTCTACCTCCCTCCTCACAGCTCCTAGCAGTTCCACTCATTTGGCAAATCTCAAAATGAATCGCAGCACCTCGGGAATTATTAATGACCTAAACAAATAATCGGCGTGGCGACTGAAATGGCGTCTCATTTCCTCGCCAACACTCCCGCCCTAACTCCACCCCTTCCCCCATCATCCCAAACCCATCTGGAAACTGTAGCCAGGAATATGTAAATGGCAATTAATTGGAGAGGCCCATTTCTGCTTTTTTTTTTTTTTTAATATTTAGAGTGAAAACATAGGCGCAGTGATGAGTGCGAGGCTAGCAAAGGTTGAGCGTCTCTAAGGCGTCCTGCCAGATCCCCAACGCTGACTGGCTAAATGATGCCGTCGTCAGTCAGGTCGGAGGATAATTTCATCTCATTACACTGCAGGCGAGGCAGGTAGATGCTGGAATTCTTTCCAGCGAAACAACCTATGAAAATAAAACAAAACAAAAAAAAAAGAAAACAGTCGCTCCCTCTGGAATTCATAGTCTGCTGTCTGGTTTGGTCAGGTACCGACAAAACCGCTTCGCCCCAAACAGCTTCCACCTGCTTGTTGCGAGATAATTCAAGAATATGATACACCTCTGCATAAAACCAATGCGACACATAATAACGCACACACACCCTCACTTCAGCTCCAGTCCCACCCTACTTTGCCGTTCTTATTTACCTTCTCTGCCTCTTGCCCCAAAGATTTATAATGTGGCAGGTACAGTTTAGTATGTGAGCAGTGAGCTGTGCAAACCACGTCATGACAACTCACGCACTGCCACACGCTACAGCAGCACTCTGTCACACACACACACACACATGCGCGCGCACACACTTATTGCTCACCAATCAGAGTTCAGAGGGGGTGGCATAGAGAGGCCCTGGGTGCCACACAAGGCTGGGGGGAAGTGGTTGAGTGCATGTGTGCACTGGTGTACCTTCTGTTTGCCATGTGTGTCTCAGTGTGAAACGTGTGCATGACCTTTGTGTCTGTGCATTTGCATATGTTCGTGTTTGTTAGTAAAGTTGGAGGGACAACTTTGACAAGTCTGATGAGTTTGGAGAAAGGAAAAGAGAGCATGAAAAAATATTTATGTTTCCGGACTATTGCCCCTGTTCTGCTTTCTAAAATATAAGATTCAGAATTTCTAAAAAAAAAAACCAAAACAAAACAAAAAAAAAAAAGATCATTCAAGTGTTTTTTCATGCCGTTTGGAGCAGGCAGCCAGAGCAGCCAAAATGTTTAACACTGTTTGAGAGAGCGTGGGCCAGAGCGAACAAACACTTCTATGCAATGCTGCCTCTGCCTATTCAAAATGTTAAGGGAAAATAATATAAGTATAGGTAGCACCAGTTAGTTTACTTCCTCCTCGGGCAGAGATGTTTGACAGTGGAATGTCATCCAAATTTTTGCGTAAGAGTGTGGACACAATGGCTAAGTGCAAGTATTCCAAGGGCTGGCTTGACAATCCCAAATATAAAACCTGGTTGGCTCAGGATTCCAAATGGGAAAAGAAAGCTAGATGCAAACTTTGTGTAAAATCATTAGACATTTCCAACATGGGGGAGGCAACAATTGAAAGCCATATGCAATGACAAAAGCTCTGTTGTCTTGTCACAGCATCCTCTGCACTGAGAATCACTACACTTTTGGCCCAACCCATGTTAGACCTAGACAGCACAGGACCATTACAGAAAGAGGCACAATGGTAAAGTGATATTTGGCATCTGGTGTGTAAGAGGGAGCAGCTTCACTGCACAAGAACAGCATTGACTTAAAAAGCAATGATATAAGAAGGAACAGTGTCATCAGTTCTCTCACAGGCTGCAGTGATGACTTTAAACTGCTGTGAAGAATGCGCGCCCCCTCCTCTCATGGTGGATTCACAAATAAACATTCTCATTAATTTAATCATTTATCAGATAGAGAATTCTGCTGCCTGCCTACAGTGTTTTATAGTCTGACAGTACCCAAGCATAGATGCTAAACTGTGACACAAGTTTTCACTGACGATTCAAAATACAGATGAACAGTGCTAATCTGATTATGGCTGTGCCTTGTGTCTTTTTTTACCGCACCACAAGTAAAGAGATTACAAAGTAAACAAGCCAATATACCAATTAATCCACTCAGATTCGAATTTATCCACTCAAAAGAGCTGATTGGCTCCTGCCATGCTTGAATACATGCTGTCTAATGAGCAAAGGCGACTTGAAGGGGCTGCTGTATCTGAACTCCATGTGAACTGCAAGCCTTCTTCACACTTTATGTCAACTCACAGCATTCAATTTCGACTCGTGCTGTGTTAGATGTGTTATTTAAATGCTTCTAGGTCTGACCAAGAAAATTGCCATAAAAGTGAAGTGAATGATGTGCAAATCTAAACTAGTGAAAAACAGGCATCTGTTAATTGAAGGCATCCTTTATTCCAATGTCTTCAATACACGACAAACCATTGCAACAAAAACATCTTTTTAAAAAAGTCACTGCAGTATTAATGCAGCACACTTGCTACAAGTCAAAACCTGTAGCAGGGCTACAGGTCAAAACCTGTAGCAAGATTTGTGTAGAAGCCTCAAACTGATCCATGACATCATACAAAACTCGCTGGTGTCATGATGTCATGCCTAACCTGACACATATAACACAACATAAATCTGTGTGTGGTCTCAACTAGTTGTAGGTAAATACATGACTTAGGTGAGAAGAGGGTGCAGAGCATGGAAACACGTTCTATTTTTAGGACTTTTCCTATAATTGTCGCTCATAATGATGTATCTCTGTCATGATGACGGTATCTTTGGAAACATATTTCATTATCAATTGCTGTACAATAGAGGAGAGAAGATATAGAAGATGATGGGACATACTATAATATTTTAAACAACTTCTGAAAAAGCGTCAGAAAAGCGTGAGATGTTCTAATATGATAAAAGTTGAGGTTGTCTGAATCTGACTGACTCTCTCCCATGTACAAAAAAACAACTGAAAAATCCATATGGAAGTACTATACAGCAGCAAAACACGCCATAAACGGTCCTATTTTTCATATTTTTCCATCATCTCACACCCACACGCATAACCCCCACCGCATCCCCAGTATCCCCTCTGAGATGAAATCAATAGCTGTCTGGATTGATAAAAGACACCTAATTCAATTTATAAATTTGATCAGGCAATGTAATAAAATAGTAGCTTTCGCTTGTAGCACGTTGAAACCTAATCGTGTTTCATGCTCTTGTGCCTTCTCTCAAATCATCTGTGTTTGGGTTTCAACCTCCGAGCACTCCGCTGAACCCGAGATAAATGGAGAGCGGGTTCTTGGTTGACGAAACTCGACCCGGTCCACTACTCGTCTCTGACACACACACACATTTAATTCAAGGAAGGCTGCTCTCATAGGTAAGACCAGGCTTTTAATAGCCTGATTAAAAGGTGATTAATCACTGATTTCTGGACAAAATATATACCGTTGATATGAATCACCCTACAGTTGACATGTTTGGTGCAACAGCCACGGTCACCCTGGGGTAAGCGATAAATATGTGGCTTAGTCAGTCAAGCAGGCAGTCTGTGGATCAAGCTGTGCCCCAGCGGACTTATGTTCTGCGGGGTGTGTGTTACATAGACCCCTCGGTGTCTGTATAGGCTACTGACCCGTTACTGGACCCCTCTTCTGCTGCCTGCTAGCATATAGAACCAGGGTGCTGCAGGGTTGACACACACCCAGACTCACTAACGTGCATATGTGTGGCCCCTCACTCACACAGAACATCTTGTTAAAGTTTATGGTAAATTTTAGATGGAAAGAGATATCAGCATGGGTTTTATTTGGTCTGCTGTTGATTGGGAGCCCCCTGCTTCTACCAGTCCTGCATATACTGTATCCTCCAGTGGCACTGTAGAATATTTATGTATTCATTGTAATGGAATAGTTGGGGAAAATGCTCCTTCACTTCCTTGCAGAGAGTTAGATAAGAAGATCGATACCAGTCTCATGTCTGTACACTAAATATGAAGCTACACCCAGCAGGAGATTAGCTTAGTTTAGGAAAAAGAATAGATGCAAGGGGAAACAAAAAGTCTGGCTCTATCTGAAAGTACCAAATGTACGACGTCCTCTAAAGCTCACAAGTTCATTTGTGAGCTTGTGAGGGCTGGGACAAAGCCTTGCTAGCTGTTTCCCATTTCTAGTCTTAATACTAAGCTAACCATATCCTGACTACATTAATATTTAGCAGACAGATATAAGAGTGGTATTGATCTTTAAGCTTTTCTTCAGCAATAAAGCGAATATGCATATTTTCTCAAAAAATCCTGTAAATCCAATATAGCCATATTACAGATCGGTCCGCCATATTGCCCTTAAGAGCTGATTTCTGCAAGAGATATTAAACGAAAAGCTTCCTTGGAACAATCAGTGTAGAAAGCCTGTACCAGTTCATGAACCTCTAAGCTCACGGTATAAGTTGCCATATTGCCAAATTCTACAAACAGAATACGTTAGGCATGATTGATGGGTAATGTAGTCTGACAGTATGACTGATAGGTGTTTGGGGACCTAAGTCCAGGTTGGGGAAGAAACTCATTCATCAGCATCCCAGATTGACCACCCAATTTTCTTTGTTCCTATTGAGTAGTATGGAGTTTTGTGATGTATCTGTCATCCACATCGGCCTTTTTCACAGATGACTTTTCATGGAAGAAGAGCACAGTCGTTACTATTAAATTTCATGACGGCTCTGTTGTATTGAAGTGTCCCAGTAAACCATGACAGGTTGACAGCGAGTCAACATGCACAATAACAGGACCCTGAAACTGAAGCAGCCAAACGCAATTCAGCCAGCATTCACTTTATTCTTTACACCTGTGCTTTTCCTACCAATGACATGTCTAAACGTCATCAGTGAATATGGTCTGGAAGGTATGGCACCATGTTGAAAAACTGGCTTCAGATAATGAAAAACCGTAGAACCCCCATAAATTGCATTTATATCCGGGTGCCTGTTTGTTAAATGTTTACTGTATTGCATCAGGTGTTGTGGCAACATCTGTCGCAACACTGAAAATGTGTCAGCAATACAGTGTGTATAATTTGAAAGAAGTATAAATTTGGATTAAATTACGGGAGAAAATCACATGACTTTAGAACTAAAAATATGCTCATATACTACACAGTACATGTTTAAGGATACAATTTATAATTGAGAGAAGGGAGGGAGAAAATAACAGAGAAGCAGAAAAGGAGAGACGGGTGGCGTCGGAAAGAAGCGAGGTCTCAACAGTCCAGTGGAAGATTTCAATTAGTCATGGAAACGGGAGTGGCCCACCCTGCTGCAGTAGTGACAGACTTCACTTGTCCTCCTGACATACATTTTCAATCTTCCTCCTCCTCCACCTCTGTGCTATAGCTTTAAGCTCTATATCTCTGGCCATCCTTATTCCCTCTTCCCTCTCCTTCTCTACCCATCTATCACCTAAGCATCTCCATTCCCTTATCATTTGGTTTTATATCTTTATTCTTCTTCCTTTACCCTCTAGTTTAATCTTCTTTGCTGCCTTTCTCTTTTGTACTTTTTCTTAATAGCCTGTTTCACTCTTTCCTTTTTCTCTCCGACAATTTTCTCTCAATGACAGCTGAGCTTTGACAGCTTTTTACATTTCATTTTTCTCCGCCACAGCAAGAGAACAGCCGGGCATCAGGGGCCTTGTTCAAACAAACAGGAGGCCGTGTGGTTCGCCGAGGGTGGCGACACGCCATAACAAACCACTGGCTCCTGGCCGTCGCAGGCACATGGTGCATAGGGCCCCACTACGGCAAACGGGGGCCAAACAGGACCTTCCATGCTGGTTTCCATGGCAACCAGACAGCAACACTGCAGTGGTGAGGTGTGGAGTGACGGCAGGAGCTGATGTATTGAACCACCTGGTCGGACGGTTTGACGTGTACTAGATGGAATCACAACAGCGAAAACGGGAAGGGGAATGTCTATTTTGATCTGAAAAATAACATTGAGGGCAAATATTGAAGGGAGGAGGAATGAAATAAAGAAAGAAACAAAGGATGAAGCAACTGTGTTATAATAGGCTGCGAGGAGAGGTGTGTGCGGTTTTAAGCAGCCTCTAGTACATGAGTCAGGATGTGTCAAGGCTGAGTCAAGTAAAATACATCTGCTGTATGAAGGGTTTAAAAACCTTGTAGGGCTTGTTACAAAGTACTTAATTAGAAAGAACAGACAGAATCGGGGTTCCCTGGTGCACGAGTCCTGGGGGGGCAGGAAGCTGTACAAAGGCCTCTGGTACATAGATTACAACAAGAATGACTGTGTTTGAGCTCTTATTTAGCTGCTTTTGGGGGCCTAAACTTTTGAACATTACCCTTGCCACTGCCATTCAATTTATTACATTACATTCACTGGGAATGTCAGGTCATATCAGACCATCAAATAGAAACTTTACAGGAATAAATAAGAATGTATTTTGTAATTCACGTTACATTAACTGTATTACAAGGTTGTTTTCAGCACTGGAGTAGAGACCAAATCGTTGAGGAAATAGTTCAGTGTTTTGTGGAATTCCCAAGAATTACATGAGAAGATCAATAACACTATCATATCTGTGTATAAAAGTTTGAAGCTGGAGCGGGTGGGCAATTAGCCTAGCTTGACTGGAAGCTTGGCTCCTCCAAAATTCTAAAATATGCCCACCAAAGCTTTTAAGGCTTACTATACATTATTTCTCATTTGTTTAATCTGTAAACAAATTAAAAAATAAAAATAAAAACTTGTGTTTTTTGGAAGAGTTATTACTTGTTTTATTATTTTTTTTTTTTACTAATTGCTAGGCTAACCACATCCCACCTAGAACCGTAATTATACAAGTTTATGCTATGTGGTATCAGAGTTACTTGAAATACCAAGCATCATTAACATCAAGCAACAATCAAATCTTAATTACAACTGGTAAACCCAGATTTTTCTGAAAGTTCCAAAATATCTGACTTGGCACTATAATACCATTAAATGCCTCAAAAGCAAACAAATGCGGATGTCTCACTTCAGTGAAAGTCTGTTGTTCAAAGAAGGCTGACCTACATTTAATGGATAAAGTGTTATATTGCCAATACAGAGTATTTCCTCACACATCCAAGTCACTGACACATGTTCCCAAACAACATGAGCACTCTTAAGTTGTAGGACTCATTGGGGCTAAAAAAAACCAAACAAACAAAAAACAGAGTACAGAGAGAGGAGAATATAAGACATAGACATGGAAACATAGACACAAAATTATGGTCATGGAAAAGTCTTTGAATTTTATATGGCTACAAGAACCAGAGTAAGGAGCGAAAAAGGGAATGACTGGACTTTAGGTAGAGAGAGAGAGATTTCTAAACAGTCCAAACAGTTTATGCCATGCATCTTGATAAGATCTCCCCGCCACAAATAAAAAACACATTAGCAGTTTGTTTCCACAAACCTCCCTCGAAACTGCTACTCCCAACTTGCACTTAGCATAGACTTTCCAAGTAAGTGGCCAGATCTCCGCAAAGATTACCCAAATGACCAAACCCATTCTCTCCATCTCTACAACCAGCTCTACCCCCATCCAACATTAATCCACCTCTGGACTCGTAGCACTGACTGAACAGCACCTAATGACCTCCCAAGTGATGTTTTTCTTCTCATTTCTTTCTTTCATTCTTCTCTCATCCATCCAAATTGTAATGGCCTCAGAGTTTATTTTTGTCGGCTGCAGAAATGATTTCTTTCTCTTTCCACTTTTTTCTGCCCATCACTCCCTGTCCTTTTTTGCAATCAGTGGAATTTTGTCTTCCATTTAGACAAGTTAAGGTAATATATGCATCTACATTTCAATGAGTTTTAAAAAACCTTTTGTAGATTTTTTCTCATTCATTGCCTGTTAATAGTTTTCACTCTCTAGCTCTCTTTTTCCTCTATTCTTCACTGGCTCTTTACATTTAGTCTGTGGTCTCAGTCACAATAGCAAACACTACTTTAAACATTACCACAAACCTCAAACTTTAACCTGCATCATCTAGCCTATAACCTAGTTTTGCCCTATTTTTGTGGTGAATGGTGGGACAGGAATCCACTGAGAATCAGCCAAGTTTGAGATGGAGAAGTTAGATTATGCACATTTCTAAACTGATTACTCTCAAATCAAATCAAGCAGTCACTGGAGACCACAAACCTCAGACCTTTAAAATGGAACGGGCTGTACTTGTTAGCTCTTCATCAATGAAGAATTCATTTTTATTTACATATTTACTTTGGCCATAAACTTTTTGGAGATTCCTGCATACTTCTAATACATTTTTCTTAACCAACCAATGGTGGGATAAATATTCATACAGGTAAACACATTTGTCCATGGAAACTGACCAGTGTCCACAATGCCCTACTTTAGCAGCGGTCGAACTGGTTGTCGAGTCTACTGGTTTGTCAAGCATGGAGTTGCAAAGCTGGTTCTGGAAGTGTTTTTTGCTGTCATGTATTCCTATTTCAATCTCTTTTAACATGATATTCTCAATTTTACTGAAGATTGACACACTGGATAATGTAACAACCCTATAGGTTTATGTAGGGAAACCAGCTTTAATTATTTCAACTTTTGTTTGGAAGAATCACATTTTATCCATTATTTCTGCATGATGAATGGCTCAAACTACCCATGAGTCTTGGCTACTGTTGCAGTGGAGAAGAAGTCAATCAGAGGGGCAATCTGCGCATCTGAAACTTTCCGTTTTTGTGTTTGGAAAAAAACCTACACCATCGTTGCTGAATTCATTTAAAATTAACCCAGAATCTGAAAATAAATGTATTTAATCTGCATGTTAGAATGAAATAACAGCCTGGTCTTAAATGTTTCTTTATCTTACTTACATAGCACTAGGATTCAAGAGCTCTACACAGCAATTGATGAACAGTGCTGTTTCTTTATTTGTGTCTTTATCATTGTTTTCTATAATGATCTTCAACTGGTGAAGACGCTGACTTTCTGCTTTGCAGTTTTAGCCTCTATCTTTTAGTGTGATATACTCATAGCTATCAAGTGCACATTTAAGGCACCTTTTCAGGAGTCTTAAATAAGTAAAGTCAGCTGAAAAGTCAGACAGAGACAACATTTTCAACCAACTGACAGAGCTAATGTTAACTTAATTAGCAAGCTAGCTGCAGTGGATAAAATCAGCCATAATGGTTGCCAGCTAGAAATGAGCTGCCTCCTTTTGTCTACCACTGTCTAAAATCAAGGACCCATTGTTACAAAAATGAATACAAATTTTGATGGCTTATCCAATCTGTTCATCATTTAAAACTGTATTATGTGCTGTGCAAGAACAGAAAGCTTCACCAGTATAGCTTTAACCACAGTACCTAAGGGGACTGTGGCTTAATCAAGTCAACTGTGAGCGAGCTGCTTTGCTCAAAGACAATATGACAGCAACTGTTTAGGGAGAATGACGGGTTTCTCACCCACTTCATCCAGCGAACTAACTAGCTGTCACAGTGCTGCCCTTCTAAGCTTTTTATCCTTGACTTTTCTCCAGCCTGCCCAGTCACAATTCAACCACTAAGCCTCTCACCCTTTATTGTCCTCTTCCTTTTTTCTCATTTTTCCCTGAGCACACTGATGCCTTCTGCGGTGGCTTTGGTGTTTGGAGTTGGCTTGTTTAGCTGAAAAAATCAGCAAGAGATCATGCGGTGTGTGTGTTTTTCTAAATTCCCACCCTTACAGTGAGCAGTGCTTGGTTCGACACCACTGATTGCACCCCAAGGCCTTGGGAACATTGGCAGCGTTGTATGGCCAGGGAGCCTCCAAGTCTGATAGATTAACATTAATATGGACTGGGGGAGAAGGCTGGGCATATTAAAGGTCATTTCCCTACTTCATGGCTATCGAGGGAAAATGCAACGGGCCATTGACTGCAGGGCCACACACGCATGAACGAATGCACTCGCTCACACAGACACAAGAAAAGAGATGCAATCGGGCACAGAGATATAAAGATGTACACGGAGGCACGAAGAGCGCAGACGGGGACGTAATGGTGGGCACACATGCATGAAAAAAGACAGACATAGACATAAAGACAAACACTCACTCTCATACACAAAATGTTGGGCTCCACATGAGATGGCATTATATACATGTACTGCACTGGTAAACTGCTGTGCCGACAGCCTATTAAAAACCTAGTGAATTTATAACTCCCAATTTGGTGATGAAGGATTGTGAATTTGCTTGCTCTTAGCTTCAGGTTCTTGTCACACAGGGCCTGTTTTCTGTCTATAAATCTAACGGCCAGGAGTTTTCTTCTTTCCCCCACCCTTTTTATGGAGGTGATTGCTCCAGCCAATATAGGATTAAGACCGTTTCATGTACATTTTTCACTACCTCTGGCTAAATATGTGAAAGCTGTGTCTCCCAGGTACCAGCTGTACATTTCCATTTGTCTTTGGTTCACTTGTAGAACCATCCATCAGAACAGCTTTCCTGAAACCATATGACAATAGAATCAGTCAAATAGCAATTTCCCCCTAAAGACATAGCAATGGTAGATGTCCAGTACAAGTACTTTAGGGTTGGGAGAACGGTACCATAGTGCCAGATGCTTTCTTTCCTGTAACGGCTTTATTTATATTAAAATATAACTAATGTCACTGATGTCCGTGTCTGTCTGGTTTTCTTATTATTCTAAGCCCTGTAGCCCCTCTGTACATGAGAGGTTTGGTAAAAGCTATTTTGAACAAATCAATCCTGTCTATGATAACATAATAACTTGAACATTCTGCCTACTAAGGATAACTTCTTACTGCTGCAAACTCATCCTCTTTCTGCAAAATTAACCGTTTTAAATGAAAAATGGCACCCATGTAATTAACATAGATCTGGAGTTTTTTCAGGTCATGAAAACACAAGTGAAGTGCATCCCTATTCTTTTCTCAGAAATGCAGCCATCAGGGTATACAGTATGTCAAAACACCCCCACCTACATACTGGCCATGTCATATTGCACGTTAACTCTCTAGAAAAGCATTTAATTAAAAAATGTATTTATTTATTTTCAATTAATTGATTTAAAGTTAATTAATTACATGTATTAGTTTAAAAAAGGACTAATTTAATTTAAGATCATTTATTTAAGACCTGACAGTGATATTTTAAATTTGTCAGTCAGTCCAAAACCAAAATATATGATATAAAAGAGAGAAAAGTAGCATATCCTCACATTTTAAATGTGCTAACCAGGAAATGTTTGGCATTTTTGCTTAAAAAGATAAGTAAAAAGATAGTTTATAACATTTTTCATTTTTGGCAATTAATGAATTGAGTTTTGGTGTCAGAATTTGAGCAGCCAGCTTTTTTTTTTATTACTTGATTTGATTTTTTTACATCATAATTTATTGATCTAATTAAATTTGACCTGAAAATTACCAGGCTTCTATCTTTAGTATCTCCCTGTAAACACATAAAAAAACCATCTGAACACTGTTAACTACACAGGATTCAATTTTGAATTTTCCCTTACAGCCTAAGTAGCTTATTGACATAACTGTTGTGTGCAGAACGATATTTGTAGCTTTACCAAGCGAGTAGCCAGAGAGGTAACATCACAATTCAATAAAATGATTAATCAGGTCTATATTTCATGACTATGCGTATACTGCGGTTCAAGCACAGAATCAGATGTTTCCTCTAACTTGTTGTATCTTGAAATGTTTAAGATCCTCATAAGTTCAAATGAATCTCATTTGTTTTCTCTCTTTCCCCATCACTTCTCTTATTTTCTGCTCTTTCATTCATCCTCTGTTGTATTCCTGTTGAATTTGTGGTTTTGGCGAAATTGGATCCTGGCACCAAGAGGGGTTTCTATTTCCATGGAGACTGCTAACTTCTTATCTGCCTCTCGAACTTGCACTGGAAAGTAAACAAGCAGCTCATTCACCTCTGTTTTGCTTTCCACTCGCCCCTCACTTCAAGAGCAGAAGCAATAAATACATGGACATATAAAATGTATAACTTTAGAATAATGTAAATACATACAGCAACTGTAAACGCTGCATTACATACACATATGTTCCTTGCGTGTGTTTATCTGGACCATTGCTTTCCTGTGTGGTTTTTATCATGTGATGTTTAGGCAAAACATGTCACATAAAGCACCGTTGGATTGAGAAATCACGGAAGCCATGGAGGTAGTGGTGGGTAACGCGTAAAACGTAGTTTATGTGTCTTTTTATTAGCAGAAATAGTGTGCCCGCATTTTAACATACATAAATATTTTCATCATAAATAGTCTCAAACTAATGGAAATTACATAGATAATATATATGGAAAAATGTAATGCTGAAAACAGTACCCAGGTTTAGCAGAGGTCAAACGTATATCATTCAGTGAATAACCATTTCAGTCAGGAGTGAATATGTCGACTCTGACATTGGTGGAAAATGTACTGAAATCCTTAAGTAAAAGTAACAATACCATACTTAATTACAGGTAAAAGTCCTGCGTTCATAATGTTATATAGTACAGAAATGTGAACAGAGGCATCAAAAGTAAAAATACTTATCATATTAACTTTTTAAAGTTGATAAACTTATCAAAATGTTGCTGCTTATCCATTATTGGTGAAGTAGAATTTGAAGGCCTCTGTAAACTTTCTGACAAAGCGCCTTAACCGGCCATCCTTTTTAGCATTGACCTCAGGCTGAACATCAACCTCTTTTGAGTTCTTCTCCTCCAATTTGGCTGCAGTTTATTTTAGGGTTTGATACACTGGTCAACGTCCAGATGCAGCACCATCTTGACCAGGTCCACCAATATAGTTTGATCACTCTGGTGTCCCCTGTTCATTACCTGAGCTGCACAAGATCGTAATAAGACTTGAGCCTGAGGTATCTAGTTTCTTAAGTGCAGTATCCAATCTTCTAAGCAAACTCCTCTGGGGTCTTGAATCTACAGCACTGTCAACTTTGTTTGTGCAAGTAACAGTCGGTTCCCATTCCAAGATCCAGCACATAATTAGCTGACTGATGTTGAGTTTCGATGATAAATCTCAGCATGTCATAGTCAGTCTCCCCAGGATAGAGAAGGTAACCAGTGGCCACCTCTGCAGCTTTAGACCATATATGGATGGTTGTAGGGGTACACAGCATGACCTCTGGTGCTCTGGACCACATGATCCCCACACAGACACCAGTCTCAGCAGAAGACACATGACGGGCCAAGCCAAAGTCAATCAGTTTCACTTTAAGTGGCTGCTGCTGGCAATCCACAACCATTATACTGTCTGGTCTGAGGTCTGCATGCACAATTTCTGTTGACCTCAAGTGAGATAGTGCTGCCAACTGATAGACAATCACCTCTTTCATGGGAAGACCCTGGTGTCTTCTGTCCTATATGAAACTCAAAAGATTTTGATCCAGTCTAGACAAACGTGATCCTTATCGAAGAAAAAACATTCCACCTCACGATGTTGCACTTGTCTGGATCCAGATGCTTAAGAATAGCAATTTCTTCTCCTGCCTGGCAAGTGATTTTGTGGTGTTTCCTATTAACCTTAATAGTGACCTCGTCAGTCTTAGTTTTGCTGCTTTTTGTTACAAAACCAAATTCATCCTCAATAAGGAAAGCCTCCACCTTGCAGCGCTCACTGAGTGTGTTCCTTACATGGAAGAAGGACAGCAGTAAGAGTGTATATGAAAGTGGACAAATGAATGTCACTGTTGCTCTGTGGAGGTTGTTTTCTCCACTGGATGATAAAATATTGATTGTGAGGATAAGCTACAGAATTGGTCAACAACATAACCCCCTGACCAAAACACCTCTAACCTTAGATGGAGTCTTAGTAGTAGTTGTGATTAGATGTTAGTATTAGCATCAGGAGCTGGTAGGAGCATGCTACTGGTGCAGCTGAATTATATTGAATAAGAGGATGGGGATGAGCTTCAGTGTTACCTGATTGGATGACTAGGAAAGTTGCCAAAGATTTTAAATCGAAAAAAATGAGAAAAACTGGTTGCATTTGAATGTAAAGCAACCAGAAAGCACAGCTTTGTGGATGTATGAGTCAGTATTTATGTGTTAAAAAGCAGAAATTGCAAACACACAGAAGCCACTGGTGCAAATGAGAGTATTTTGTTTGTGATGGACATTGACATGAAAGGAAGTACTCAGGTAATGAGATATTATCACACACATACGCACACAGTTTCTAAATTTTGCATGTCTGCCCAGAGTGATGGGAGTTAGCCAACTTTCATTGCAGGATATTAAAAACGGCAGTAGGACGCAGGTTCAGGTTCCATGCTTCTGTGCTTTGGCCTGTTTGTGTACTTTGGATAAGCCTTGTACTCACTCTGAGAGAAAATCAACAACACAGACGAGGAAAGGCTTAAGAGTTCTTATTGATTGGAATTAATTGCTGAAGGCGTCACAGGCAGAAATAACAAACAGGTAAGTAAAGAGTTTATTATATGATTCAGCTGGTTTTACACTAATCAGCACATGGAGGTTATTTATTATGCAGGAGGGGGTGAGTATATTTATGAATTAGGGTGTATGTATATATGTTTGCCTTTAGATGTTTGTGAAGACTGACTCATTTTTTTGCTCTAATTTCTGATTATCACCAGTTTTTCTTTTGTTTTCTTCTATATTCCTCTCATTCTTTTTTTTACTACTCATCTGACCTCTTGCTGTTTGTTTTACACCTCTGTAGATCTTCCAAGCTTCACAATATATTAGTGGCCATTTGCCAATTCTTGTCTTGCCAAAGCTCCTTTTAATGCCTAACTGTCCATCGCTCTTTTTGTCAGTGGTCCACAAATTAGTACCTCGTATGCAGTCCCATTCTCTCTTTCTCCACCACCACATTAACAAATTTATAGTCTTGGCTTTGAGATATATAGTGTTTTCTTTGGTTCTGCTCCCATCTAAGTCTTGCTTATTTAAAAACTGCACAGCCTCATACATTACCTGTGGAGCTTGGGTCTTAACGTTATGTCACCATGGGATCGCGGTTCTGCTCCTGCACTTAAAAGCCCCCTGATGACGGACAAAGACATAATCAAACGAACTAGGAGGAAAACACGCCTACCTTAGTCAGTGCACGTACTGCACAGTACAAACACACACACACACAGCAGAAAGGAGAAGGTCTTTCATCTAAGAGACTGAAAACTACATTAAGCAATTTTGCACTTTGGCAGCCCCAAGTGGCAGTAAGAAGAAACTGTTTTGAGGCTTCATACTGTAATACTTTGAAACCTGATGTGAATAAACAGCACACCTGGTTTACCTTTTCTTATTAGAGTGGTCCACAACCTTTTTAGCTGGTGATCCCTTCTCACAGGTTCTTTTGTGTATGAGTTGTGAGCAGTTCAACCAAAGAGTGATGATATTCTTCAGATTGTTTCATTTGAATGGACTTTAGAGGCCTGAGGAGGTAAATCTATCCAGTGTTTCACAATAAATGAGCAAATATTGGAGAAAAGTCAGAAAAACTAGTCATCATTTGCGTAGATGAAATGTGTTTTTCTTACTTGCTATCTGGTTAACCATCTTGTGATCCCTCAGATTTCTGTTGCGACCCTTTGGGGGATCCTGACCCCCAGGTCTGGTGAAAAGTCAGCAGATAACAATCCATGATGACATTTCATCTTATTACAACACATTGCGTATATTGACCAAGGGACCAAGTAAGTCACCAAAGATAGAATATACTTTAACCATATTTGTTACCAATTATGTTTTTTTTTTTTATTTTAACCCTGTCATTATCCAGTATTTTATGGACAAAGGCCTTTAAGAATCACCAATCCATTGTCCACTTTGGTAATCCATTTTCCATCTTGGCAACATTAAAAGTTGTGGGAACAGTAATCATGCATAACGCAAGCAAAGAGGCAGCACATTAAAGGGTAGAGGTCCCTGAGCCTAAATCAGAGGTCCCATCAGAGTTTTCATGAAATCATCATGTACAAATGCTGACTGAGTAAGGAATGTGGTAGGAAAAATATGCCAAACGCTGCATCAGCCATGATGTCAAGGCCAACTGTCTGACCAGAGTCAGTTGTCACATGAGTCATTCTCTTTAAAATTCAGTGCCATTCAAATACAGTATAGTAAGTTCAGGAATAATAACCTCACTCATTTCTTTTGTACTGGTTTTTGGAGACCATGGCAAAATGTCCTTTTTTTCCACATGAAGTACACATCACTGCAATAACTGGACAGAGAAATACATTGGCTTGATGGTTTGCAGCTCCTTAAGGAAAGTAGTGATTCTGGTTTCCCAATGCTGAAGCTGTCTGGGTGGTCCTGCATGAGGTTTTGCTGGGAAAACGCGTTGTCTGTCACTAGAGCTCTCTATACATGGCTTGAACTGGTGTAGTATGAGACAGTAATGTAGAGTCTTTTACAATGGACGCAACTTGACAAGTAAGAGTCATAGCCGCAGAGAGTGTAATCTTGGCTACTTACAGAAAGGAGGTGAGCATGTGCAATTAACTGATTACTCAATTTCCTGTGCTATGTGTATGTATATATAATATGTTTCTTGATCTCTGTATTAATTGTAAATGTGTGTGTCTTAGATGTGTACTGTATATTGTCTCTGTTTGCGTGTACAAAATGGCACAGAATGAATATTGCATGACTTTTCTGAAAGAAGCTTTGATAATTCCATTTTGTGCCATGACACAGCCATAAAGGTAATTGCTCCGGTATAGTATAGTTAATGGCTAGATTAATTTGATCAAAACTAATGTCAGAGTTTGAAGTCAATGCCAATACAATAAATTACATGCTAAGAATGCTGGAGTGTGGAACCTTTTTATTGTCAGTTTGATAAATTAATGTCACGATACTTTTGCAAAGTTAATAAATCCAACACTGTTTTAGGAAAGTCAATGTCAAGTCTCAGTTCCAACTCAAATTACTGACAGTGACAGTGATTTGAGTTCAAGTGACTGAAGCCAAAATGTCTGATGTAAGAATCATTAACACATATAAACGTGTTTGTGTTTGCACATGATCACGCAAATGCAAACCATCCAATATTCATGGAGGCATGAGTTTGTGAGAGCAACTCAGCTTCTTTCCCTATCACACAATGTGCACACACACGTGCACAAGCATGTACACACAGACTCCATGAGCCGCTGTGCTGTAACAAGAACCTCTGGCTGTCAGCACAGCACTGTGAAAACAAATTAGTCCAATGATTAATGGAAGGGAATTAGAGCCAGCAGATCATCCTGCTGTGAAGATGGGACACCCGGAGTAGAACAGCATGTGGCATTCAGTCACGCACACGCATGCGCACACACACACACACATGCGCGCACACACACACACAATTTCATTACTGCACTTGTGAGGACTTCTACTTTAGATATGAGTTTTTTCAACCCTTAACTACCATAATTACACACTTAAGCTTTATTTTATCTTCAACTGTGAAACATACCGAAGACAACAAGTCAAGGTAAATATATAATATATAAATCACCTTTATATAAAAAACAAAACCACAATACCTTTTCATCCATACTTGTGGAGCCACATGCCCACAAAAAATTGCCGTCACAGACACAACCATATATAAAACACAGAACACACACGATATATTGATGCACATCACTACTGATGTGAGGTTTTTTACCAAATAACGGCAACATATTGACAGGATCAAACTGTAATTTTTTGAAAGAAAAGTTTCTGGACTGATACAAGACAGATTCCAAATAAGTGGGACTTTTTAACTGCTACCATGCAGCATGTCATTGCCCATTAAAAACCCTCTTATTCAAAAACTATTTGGAATGAGAGAAAGGCCAGACAAAGATTGATCTATAGTCTGTTTTCTATTAGAAATTGATTCTATATAGAGATGTTTTAAATGCAAAGAGGAGCATATAGGTCAAAACATGAAAACAACCCTGATTAGAGTTAAAAGATTTTCACAGCACATTGCAAAAATACAACAATGCTGAACAGCTGAAGATCAGTTCCATGCTCTGTCCTTCTTTTTGCCTCTGTTCTAAGAGTTTTCAGCTGTGTGCTAACTCCCACCCAGCTGTATGTTTCCTTTGTACCTATGGCAACACAAACTTTTTTGATGAAGACTAGCTTTGGATGATGACCAAATAAGCCTTTATGAGCTCTAATCATGCAACAATTGGATTTAAACCCTAATTACCAAATGGAGCAAAGAGAAAAATGATTGAAATATTTCTTTTCACTCACCCACCAAATTAGAAGAAAAAAACATTAATGTAAGCACAAAATATTGAGGTGTAACAGTCAGGAGTGATGATTGTGGTTTGGATAGATGACATTAAAACAAGAAGCAGTTTGAGCCTTTAGAAAACACCAAATGACATGTTATTTGACAGAAATGTGGTTTTTAGGTCTCAGGATCCTTTAAGAATAAATATCCAGGCAGTACATGAAGTTACTCACTAAATATGAGGTCAATGTTGGCCTTTTATTAAGTAAATAAAAACTCATATCAACCAATTACATCACCATCTGTAGATTCATTCTCCATTAAAGGCAGCATTGTATCCCAGAGTGTTTCTACAAGTGAATAGGTGTGGTTGGTCACGCTGCCTTGCAGAAATACCACCACTAAAACAATTTCAGTGGAGACTTAATGTCCATGGTGATCTAAATGCTGTTTAGAGGCTGTAACACACTGACAAGTCGTACTGTTCCCTGACATTTAAAACGTGAACAATGACTCACTTAATAGTGGTGAATATCGGTGGAAAAATCAGGTGAGTCTTCATGTAAAATATCCAACAAACTCTACTGTCTGTTTCCAGACTGTAATTCTTACCCTGATAATGCTCTTGCAAAATAGGCAGCATTTGAAGTTTTTGGAGAGAATCAAATAACTCTCTGCCAATACCACAGTTTAGTCAAACCTAGGGAGGGAAATGAGACTGATTGGAGAGAAGAGCTAATTAGATTAGAATTATTTTTCATTAACGTCATTAGTGTGGTGAATTAAGAGGGGAAACTATACAGTGGTGAGAATAATGCTTTCAACGTGCTCTCTGCTATGAGCTGGCAGCATTCAACACCAAAGTAAAGAGATATCCTTTTCAGAAAATTAGCCACTGGAAGTGATCATCACCAGAGAAAATATTGACCGCCAATTTGGATAAGTGATAGGGGGGGAAAGAATAAATACGTTGTGAACTTTTACACTATACGCTGATACTCTCTGTCCTTTTTATATGTTGAACTAAGTGGGAATGACCAGCCGCGGTTTCCCCCTCAACATTTATTCTGGAGCGATATACCAATTATTTTTAATGGAGCTGAAATAAGAATGGCGCGGAGGTAGTGAGCAGCGGAAGGCATGAATTGCCTGCGGGTGGGACACAGCAGCACAGTGATGACCTCATACAGGAAGCTTCTTCTTCCCCTTCAGTGTGTGGGAGTGATGGCTGATGGGATATGAAGCAGGCTGACAGGGTTTGGATCTGTATATACCCGGGCTGCACGAGCACTTTGACTGACCCGTGCACTGCAGATTGACAGGCGCAGGAGCTACAGATGTCTCACCTGTCAAGAGGCGTATGGCTAACATGGTGGATGGTGACTGATTGAAGAGGGGATGGATGAGTGGAAGAAAGAGAAGTTTAAAAAAAGGTTCAAGAAAAGGGATTTTGATGAGGAACAGAGGTGGAGAAGAGGAAGGGGGGTCATGTAAAGAGGTCTTTGCTAGAAAATGACAAAGGGAAATGGAGGCAGCAGGGCAGAGAAGTGAGGGATGTAGGGTGAGAGGCCTCAGTCCCTCTGGTAGCTAGAGTGGATGTAATCTAACCAGCATGAGCTGTTAATGACATTTTATATAACTATTAAGCAATTATTGAATACACAAAGCCTTTTTATAGCATCCGAGCACTGTGCTCGTTGGGGACTTGAACAGCGGCAAGGAGCAGAGGGGATAAAAAAATAGTAATAATAAAATCATTCGAACGTCCGGGCCAAAACCTACATTTTCATTTGGCAAAGCAGTCACGCTTGTGCATGATCCACAGCGCACCTCGGGTTTCATATATGACTGAGGTTCGTCCACAGTGGCCTCAGCTACTCTCTTTAACAGGTACAGAGCTCTCTGCGGCCTCGCTCAATGAGCCCATATAGCAGACCACCACTCTGGCTGCTGCTTTCCTCCCCTCCAGGCTCCCAGCAGAGCTCACACAGTGGAGAGACAGACTCATGTACTCAGCTGATGATGGAGCCAGGCTGCCAAAAGGCTTGCAGGTCTGTGGCAGAAATCCCCAAAGTCCTGTGGTGAGTGAGCATGCATGGATCACACAATCCATAGAGGGTCAGAAGTTACCACCCGTGGAGCAACAATGCCAGTCTTTAGGGGAAACATTAAACCCTTTGCGCATGAGGGACGTAAAAAAATTTGTACCCTTTAAACTCAAAATCATAACTGAACGTATAGACATTATGCACACACTGTAAAAAGCAGCAGAATCTACCCTTTACAAAGATGTGTCTGTTAAGGATAAAACTAAGAAAATCCACTTTGAAATCATAGGAAAAAAGTCATTACTCATAATCATCAAAGTTATGACTTTTTTTCCAGTAAAAGTTACCGAAGACTTTCTTTTCTTTCCCAAATATGATATCATAACTCAAAAAATAGACATAACACAGTTATGTCACGAATTGTATTGATGTCTTGCTGGCTGATACAGAACAATTACAATCAGCAAAACAATCGGAATCTTAAAAAAGGTTCTGTATTTTGTTCGTTTGCCACTGTCAATACATTTTCTGTCATTACTAAGGCTCAGAGTGTCCCATCTCTATGGTTCTTATTAAGGATGTGCAGAGAGCCCAGTATTTGTATTTGTTGAGGCAGCAAAATTATTTCTATTTCTATTAATCCTGGTATTTGAATAAAAGTGGAAATAGGCATAAAAATCCTGTTTTTGTTACATTTATAATCTTAGGATATTAAAGTGTTAAAAAGTGTTTATCAATAAAATATCTTAGGAAGGAGTACCTCCCACACCGGGTCTCAAACACTCTCCCAGATTATAGATTACTGTGCTAGCTACTGAGACAAAGCTCAGCTCCACACCTCTGCACAGAGAGACCTATAGTGATTTTTACACCCATACAAACAGAGATAACACAGCATGTAAGGTGTAGGAAAGAACTTAAAAGGCAATTATTGTTTTGCAGTTTTCATTTTTTGTCTGTTTTTTACAACCTAACTTTGGGAAATGGGGAAGGGAAACAACACGTTCAACTCTGGGGGTGATGTCCAAGTAAAATAATGTGCGTCATGCAGCAGTTGGATGTGACTCCACTTGTTTAGAGCTGCTAATAGACATAACTCAGCAGAGCAGAGGAGAGTGACTAAGAGTGAGACATCCATTCTACAAGTCTCTGGACTCTTCTGGAGGGATGAACACCACTCTTCAAAAAGATAATCCCTCATTTAGTGTTTTGATGATGGTGGTGCACAGCTCTGTCTAACATGTCTGTCCAAAATTTCCCATAGGTGTTGAATTGGATTGAGATCTGGTGACTGTGAAGGTCACATCATTTGCATGCTCACCAAACCATTCAGTATATATTCAGGATAAAGGTGGTCACTCCAAACAACTTTGTAGTGATTTGCAGTGACCCTTCCCTCTAAGAGGACAAGTGGACCCAAACCATACCAACAAAGTCCCCCAAAGCATAACAGAGCCACCAGATCCCCTCACTGTAGGGGCCAAGCATTCAGACCTGTACCAGTTTTCCCTTTAATTTAAAGTCAAAAATGTTTGTTCATACTTTGTGTATGTTGTGATGTTCTCGGACCTGTGTCTGTAGGCCTTTGTAAAGTGCCTTTTTGTTGCCAATGTGGAGGGGTTTTACAAATGAAACTGTATGTTCTTTCTTCTCTAGAGGCAGATTTTATTGGAAGAATGTTTTGCTAGAGAAGTAGTATTTGTCCTGTTTTGTTAAATCTGCCTTGTTTCATTTTGACTGTAGTTTTAATTAAGGTACTTTAAGTCAGGTAAGTATTGGGCAGTTTGGATACCTTGTTTGGAGTAGCCTTTTTGTTATAGACCAGTTCATGCTCTCTCTTGAATTGTTAGAGCTGAAGCTTGTAGCATGTTAGTGCTGAGCAAGTAATTTAAACAATCAGCTCCGTTTGCGCAGACAGTTTCTCTGTTTGCCACTATACTGGCGCACAAGTTCTTCATTTCCTGTGCATGTGTTTTCATGCATCTTTTACTTATTCAAGTCCTGATATCTCATTAAAGTTATATCATAGAGAATTGGTAAGCCATTGACCGTGATGATCAGCTTTTACTTTGATTTAAGGACTTTTACATAGTTGAAGTGGAGTAGAAAACCACTGTGCTTGTGTTCGCTTGAGGGAATCAAAATGAGAGCAGTTGGCTAACCCCATGTTACTCCCACGCATCAAAACATTTTCAGAAATTTGAACTCTTCTCAGCTTGTCCACATTGTACCACTGTGCAACTTTTGAGGCCTCACTGCTTTCATCTACTAATCATGTAATCGCTCTGCCGCCTTATAGCTTTCAAAGTGCACTTGTGCTACTGGTCACCAGGCCCTGGTGACCAGTAGCACATTTTTGTATGAAGTAGGGTGAAGGGTAAAGGGAGGTTTAAAGAGATATTGCGTAAAACACACCAAAAAAAGAGCCTAGGCACAGTCTAGCTTTGCAGTGTACATGGATAAGCATTTCATAATGCTATAATGGCCTTGTAGACATTTTTCACTATGATTATGGTCACTTCAATGCTGCTGATGTTTCAAGACACAACCACATCAGAGCCATGCTATGTGCATGATCACAGCTTCTCGGGCATTATCGCCATGTTAAACAACACGTTCAGCACTCTGCTTCTGATTCTAGCTCCAAACCTAACTGCAACTGTAAATCATTTTATTTAGATAAATACGGTATATTTGCTCTTGGACCGTTTCCGAATGTTTATGTGTTCCTGAATTAGTAAGCGCGTGTTGCAGCCGTATTAATCACCAGTTGTCCCTGCCAACGGAACAAAGTTGTCAGTAAAAATGTGGGAGCCGAGCCGGGACTCCGCAGATCTCAGTTATATTTACTCTCTCCACAGTAGCACCATGGGACCTGCTGTGAAAGCAACCTCTGTCTAATCAGGAGAGAATATTCTGGATCACTTAGCTTTAATATTTCATCTGCCGGCAGTCCAGTGAAAGGGATGTTTTGGTCAGAGGAATCCCCTCATGACTCATGATGCTCCTACAACATCTCCAGTCATTAATGAGGAAATTTAAATTTCAATAATAGCTGCCATTTGCTTATTAGTAAAGTATGAAAGTTCAAATCCGAGTTCATGTGAATGTTCTTAATCACAATATGCTGGAAGTCTAACACAATAATAAAATCTGTTAATAACTATTTGAAACACAGTGCAATGTGAGTATAAAACACCAGAGGATCATCATTCCTCCTAGCTAAACTATACATAGTGTCAACGCTGTATATTGCTATTAAATGACTGTGTATTTCAAGCTTTCCTGAGCAGGTTTTACAGCTTATTACTGATTGTGGCTTTTTAAATGCTCCCCAAATATGAATGTGTACTTTCCAGGTCATGTATATTATCCTGAAAGGGCCACATTCATCAGGAGAAAATAACATATAATTCAAGTCGCTTTTTCATTATTTACAGAAAAGAAATCAGAGTTATTCTGTGGAACAAGGTGCACCATACACGTCAAAAAACACAAACCAGGAAAAAGGCAACTAAAAATAACTGCAAAACCAAATCATAATATTTTCTCAGGGCACTGTACTTGCATGTACGCGTGACTGGCTGACACAAGGAAAATAGACAAAGAAGATTTTTAGAAGTATTTTCTTAAGACCTCACTCCATTTCCCGTGAAAATATTGGGAGTGTAAGGTATCTGGGGTGAGTAGAGAATGCTGCTGGAGACTTTTTGGGAGAAGAGACATAGCTGAGATAAAGAGTATCCGTTTATTTTAACCCCTTTTATTTAGCATTCATAAACAGTATATATGCACTTCATAACACACTATAATGTAGTTGTAAGTAAATATTAATATAGTATATTGTAATATATAAATTTACATTAATTTAATTGTCATCTTCTGTGCAGCCTATGGATCTGGTGTAAAAACAGATAAGTGATTGACAATATATAACACAATTGTAATCATATGAAGTATTTACTAATTGTATTAATTATATTGAGCCTATATTTATATTAATAATACTTCTATTTATTAATAATACTTTGTTCACTTTCCATGAAATTGAGTAAACTCTATCACTGATGGAGATCATGAGATGTGGCCGAAGGGTTTCTAGTAAGTGGACCTTAAGTTTTTTTTTTGTCAAATGTTCATTCATTAATATTCATTCACTGTTAATTGCACAATAAACACTTAAAAAAATATCCTTATATCTGACTACAACTACATAACACTGTTGTAAACCATTTATTGCTTTTATTAAGTGTATGTGTACTGCTTATACATGCTAAATAGGGGCAGGTAAAGTGGAAGAAGTCATTGAATAAGAACAGATCCAAAAAGACATCTAATGAAGATGTATCACCAATAAAATATTGCGGTTTAAAGTAAAAATTGGGCTTTTAAAATGTAATATATCATACAAAAGCTGACATTCATCCCCTCATGAAGGAGCAAATACCATCATCTGATCAAGTTATTAGTTGAATCAGTGGTGTCGACTCCCCTCAGTTATATTACAGCCATTTTATGTTATGGGGTACTCAAAATTACATGTTTTATCCGTTGCAAAAGCCACACAGCAGACCTGAGCTATCAGCCATGTTTATAAAACAGCATGTACCTGGCCGGCAGCACTGCCATTCATCCTGACAACTCAGCCGGACAAGACTGATGGAGTGCTGACAGTATGGATGGATGGGCAGGGAGGGAAGGAAGGAAAGAAAGACGGAAGGTGCGGAGGCTGGCACAGCCAGATGGGTGGAGGAGAGGAGTGGAGAAAGGTGTGTAAACTGGCAGTGGTCAGACAGATGGAAAGTGCGAGGTGGGGTTTTTGCACAAGGTGTGTAGGGTCAGTAAAGGAGAGTATAATGGGGTGTAGGTTGATGGTGATGGTCGTCCTGTGCGCCGCAGGCCTCCCCTGCTCCAATGATAACTTGCGGTTTTCAAAGTGTTCCTCAGAGCCACAAAGAGGCCTAAGAAATGGCCGGCACTTGGCAAGTGTTAGACTGTTCCATCACAAACAGGGACCTGGGACCCTCACTCTTTAAGAAGGAAATGTCTCTAAAACCATATATCACCCAGTTTACTCTGGCACCATTCTCCAAACCAAGACTTTTATATGCATAGCTTTAACAGCTTTTGAAAACGGAGCAGATGATGGACGAGGGCGGAAAGCTACCTGCTGGTAAAACGAACGGCGCGCTTGTAAAGGGCGTACATTACCTTTAGATTTTTACTCGTTATATCAATTAAAGGATTAGGGAATCAAAGAATGGGGAGTTTAGTTGTGTGTTTATTCTTATTCAGCCACTCATTGGTTGTATTTTGATCCCAGCGAGGCTGTAACTTGCATCTCCGGTTTATGCTTAAAACAGTCCAGAACACGATGTGAAAACCACAGATCACAAATACCACTGTAAGAAGATGAAATGGGCCTTGTAAAGGTCAGGTATAGGCTGGTCAAAACTGACGAGGAAGGTAATACAGCCCTGGCCCAAGTTCCAAGTTTTTGGAATCTGATACAAATGAATCTGGGACTTTGCTGCCACATCCATAATACTTTTCTTGCAGGAAGTCAATTTTGTCATATCTAAAGTCTGGAACATAATTTTGAAACTTATTAGTCTGTTTAAAATAGTGTCCTGTGAATCAAAGAGATGAAGATACCATGTGGACAGCAGTGCCTCTCTCCTGCGAATGTTGAGATGTTCATTCATAGAAAGCCCTCTGTAACATATTAGGGAAATTATACAATCTATCAGCAGTGCTTCAACTTGAATGACTCCTGAAAAAGGTCAGGGTCATGTCCTGCCTTTGTCAGAGTCAACCTGACATCAAGCAACATAAGCAACATCATCCCAACGCTCACCCAACACCTTCAACTTCTTGTCTCCACTATCATGTTTTTAACCCCTCCATCGGTCAACATTTCCAACATCCCCCCCCTCTCCTCCTCCCTTCTCTCCTCCCCGGCCCTCACCTCCTGCATTCTCTAATCCGTCCTAAGTGTTTACAGACCACTCCATTTCTCAAAGGGGTTCAGCTGGTGTTTCTCAAACAAACCCATCTAAAACAGATGAGTAGCAGTTGAAGTACTGGCAGAGTGAATCCTGTGCTCAAATCTATGAGAAGAAAATGTTTTTCATTAAAGATAGGAAATATTACCATGGCACACTCATGTGTAGTGTCCTGCCTTGCTCTGTGCTCAGTGAAAGCGGTGAACATGATGAACAGGATGAACAGAGTAGAAGCCTTTTTTTTTCTCTCTTTCAAAAAGGAAGGAAACACTATTATTAAGCCGAGTGGCTTCTTTACTACTAACCAGTTGACACCAAATTCAAACTGGACAATTTAGACTGGGTAAGCTAGTTGGCTTTCAAAGGGCTTTCAAAGGTAATGCTGAATAGTAATGCAAGTTGTATAGAAGATAGTGGAGATGATTTGAAGGTACTGTCTCTGCAAAAAAAAAACCAACAAGAAACACATTTTAATGGTACCTGTGTAAGTTTCTTGTAAGCAAACAAAGCAGTGTTTCCATATACTGTAGCATTTCTCACCATTCTCACCAATATGCACTGTGTGTTTTCTTGAGGTCTGACAAATGTGTGTAATGTATTTCCTCCTTCTTCATAAAACATTTGCAGAGCCTTTTCTCAGAAGCGTTTGGAACCTTCAATGTGTACATCATGGCTGTATTACGATACCACTTCCCAATGAAAACTGCAGAGCTGAAAAAGTTTCTCAGGCTTCTGCAGGCCTCCGTGGTTTTGAACTCACAGAGCGTGCATACAACAGTCCCTCCTATTGCCCTTTTTAGACTTTTGCAATTTTATTGGACTGAATGAGTCAGATTCTGATATGTTATCATTTGAGAAAAAAAATTAAATGATAAGCATTTAACTGGGGAGTTTGTAAAGCATTTAAAAATTCATTTTTCATCTTACAGCCATTCCTTTTGTAATGATTGTGTTTGGCAATACCACCTTGCCAAAATTGCCTCACAGCTCCAGCACTGTGTAGGCTTGTTTTACATCCACTGTTGTGAGCTCAGTCTTCTTTTCTCTTTGCTGGTGCATTGTTGTGCTTCTTGGTGCATGACTGCCACCAACTGCCACTCAATGAAATGGTGTAAAACCATTGTATTGGATCGCTTGTGTGCATGTGCATCCACCTGTGAATGTATGAGATACAAACAAAATAGGTATCTGTTCATCAAAACATTACTCTATAGCACTACTAGTGGTCGGAAACTCCACTGGGTACCTTTAATGCTAAGTCAACATTTGACTGGAAAATAGGAAAATGAATGGTAAACAAAAAAACTGTAGAGGAGGGGAAAACTGATGATCTTGCAAAATTGAATGACATTTCAGAACATCTTGCCTTCTGTGGGATAAAAAAACCCCAGCTTGCATCTGACATATTGTTTCTAGGACAGGTCTTTCACTGAGTTCACATGGATCAACAAAAATATAGAAATAGGAGCCAAAGTAATTGTGATCCTGAAAAAGACCAGACACGCTGAAATGTAGATCTCTACAATTTGAAATAACAACATTACATTGGAATTATGACAATTATGGCAGATTTGTGAGCCAGCACTTTACTAGAATAAGTGTGGGGTTTAATTTAAATTTCCAAATTTTCAGGTCAAAACTGAAACAAAACACAAAGGGTCAAAGGTCGAACAACAGGTTTAGGAGTATGTTAATAGCAGGGAGGAGTTGGAAGATGAGGGGATCACACACACACACACAGACAAGAAAGGAAAGGTGAGAAAGGTTAGGTGTCGGGTTGTAATTCAAATGTGTGTGTGTGGGTTTGTGTGTGTGTGTGTGTTCAGCTTGTGGAAGCAATGTATGTTTTTCTGTCTGAGCCGTGGATCAATGCCGGGACAGTGAAAAGGGAGGAAACAGGATTGTCGGTGGGATGGGACGGGATTAAAGGGACAAGTGTGGAATCTGGGGGTCAAGGCTGAGATTTAGGTCTTTACCCTTGAACGTAGATCATAGAAATAACTCAGTCTGTGGGGGCTCTGTGCGTGTGTGTGTGTGTGTGTGTGTGTGTGAAAAAGAGAGACAGAGAGAAACGGAGAGAGACACGGATATGGAAGTATTGTGGGAAGCAGAGTCAAGTCCTGCCCGGGTGTTTTCATGCCTTGCCTAGGTACACAAACTTTGCTTGATTGCCTCTCATTTGAACCAAAACCTCCCAACACACACATGCACAAGCACACATGCAGAGATACATGTGAGCTCCTGTAACACACATATTTTCTCTTAAATCCGACAGAGATAAAAGCCACCGCTCAAATTCTTTACATTAAGACAAACCTGACATATGTAAACATATAAAACACGCACACGGGGCTCCGTCACTCTCACTGTTTGTTTTTAAGTGAACAAAAATTACTCGCCTGATGTGAATCATGTCAGATAAGAATGCCAACACTCATTCTTCCTCTTGACCTCTGCATATCCTCTTCTCGATGTTGATGTTGAGGTCCTTAAACACACGTCCTGATGCTCTATTTAACTGGAGTTAATCAGCTGGTGTCTTCCACACTCATGCACCACAGACCCCCTAAAAAAAACTCTCTTGCCAGGTTAATTCTTACCTGCCAGGCACAGCATGTAATTTATGAGTTGTAATTATGGAGGTGTCAAAGGAACAGAAACAGTCCTGCTGCATAAATGAGTGACGTGCTGCATTAGGTTACTTCCTGTTTTTTGCCCTGTTGACCTCAACGGTTGACCCACTTCTCTTAATTAAAGGGTACAACACAATAGCACAACAACAAACAGTAGAAATAAGATTCACCGATGGAACCTTACTCCAGATAATGCGGGTCGTTGTCATCACGCAGATCAGGATCACAGACGTGGAGTTCTCCCACTGGAACACTGAGCCCTCTGACACAACCAATTACAAAGGAATATCAAACAATGGCAACCTGGCCAAATTTCCAGGTTAACATCTACTGAGTGCAGCAGTAAAGTTCTCTATTCATCTCTCGCTGCTGTTTGAAGCCAAAGTTATCTAAAGCTAGGAGTTAAGCCCAAATGACTTAACGCATTCACGTACCTGCGTATGATATACATTTTGTCATCTTTTTACAGACCCAAACTTTTTGACTGTGCATGACACTCAAAGTAGTCTGTGCAGAGCATGTTCAGTGTACTTAAATAGAGTAATCTAACCTGCTTGGAGGTCTACTGCTGATGAATGTGAGCAGAGAAATTGAACAGCTTGTTTTCAGTATGATGGAGCAGTACGATTAAGAATAAGGTCTGTCCAATCAGGTTGATTGTGAGTGGGGCAGCCATCTTGCAGGAAGGTCAATCCAAAGGCTTACTGATAGAAAACTAGCTATGAATCAGTATTTATTTGAAACTATGACTAAATATGCCTGTCATTGTTCCTTTTTTCCATATATAATCCATATATTACCGTATACTAACTGTGATTATATCAACATATCACATATAGTTGAAAAAAGATGAGACTAAAAATAGTTTAAAAAATAAAAACTTTTTTCTTGACAAAAAAGAGGAGACGAAATATGTGATATATAATATGTTTTTTTTTTCTAAATTACAATCCAAATATCCTTTTTATTAGATGGCATGTTCATCGGTTTCATTTCCTGTGCGCACCGTATCAGGATTTACATCAGCCCAGTGAGCACAGTGAGGAGTACATCATCTATTTTACATAAACCAAGTTAACATTAATAATGACAACAGCATGGTTTGGGAGACAGAAACAAGCTGATATTTTGGCCCGTTTTCATTACAATGAGGCTGAGGAAAAAAAAAATGCATTGCTTTATCAGAAGGGAAAGAATGTAGCCATAAAACAGCTGGTAAGAATCTCACAAACTTGAAAAGACACATTAACATTCACCACAAAGAAATTGAGGTATGTTAACGTCTTGGTGGTAACTAAAATGACAAAAATGATTGCTTTTGGCTAGACTAGACTGACTGAAACGTTCAATAAAGCGTGATGAATAAAAAGACTAAAATGTCAACAGGTTTCGTCGACTAAAACTATACTTTCTGAACTAAAAACAAGATTAAAATGCCCAGACTCAGTCAACTAAAACATGACTTAATCTTTTTGGTTCTGTTGCTGATAAGATACCTGAATTCCTCTATCAATACCAACAATACCTTGCGAAGAGGAATTTAAGCATGTGTTTCCCCAAAAAACCAAAAAAAGTAGCCAATGTTCTCAAATATAACATTTTGCCTAAACACAAGCAGCTGTACAAGAAATACCTTGATCAAAGATTACATAAACAGGCTATGAATCTGAGCAGGCATTCGGTATTTGACAGTTTTCAGTACTCAGTACAGAAGACACATTTCACTCTGTGCCACTAAAGTATTGAGCTTGGACCCCGTTTGGAGACAAAATCACAGAGTAAATAAATAAAGATAAACAGGGACTTGTACGATGTTGTACTGGCTACCTGTCATGACCTACAGGAACAGTTATCTGCTCCGAACCTTCACATGGATCATCACTGCGGTTATATTGTTTTTCTTTCTGTCTGTGGTGAGACGACATACCGCGTGAGGGGGGCAGGAGCTTCATCACTGTTTACCTTCTCCATGCTTGGACTATACTAAAGCTGTGTGTGGGCCAGACCCCCACTGAGACTGGTGGTGGAACTACTGTCAGCAGTGCGAACAACACCAATATCACCTCCCGTGGTACGAACAGGTTCCGCACCATTATCTGGGTGACTTGCTAACCAGAATTCCTTATGTGTGAGCTGTAAAAAGTCTGCAATACATGCCGAGTGGTGGACAGTTTTATCCACAGCGCCTTGAGTGTATACAGATGTAACTGATGCAGATGTCACACTTTGTGCTTAGATTTTACTTTGCATTAAATTGCTTTAGTTGAAGCTTAACGTTTTTTAATTCGCTGGTTGTTTTCCGTCTCAGCTGAAATGAATTCAGTGTTTTTTTTCCTGTTGAAACACCCTGTGTCACCCTGACTAAGCAACCACCCCGATCACTCACAATGAATACAAACACTGACCGGTCATTATGAGAAGGCTTTAGGTTTGTCAAATCCTGTTGACGGTGTGGAAATAATGCTGAGGGAAGCCAGAAGAGAGTTGGCTCCGACTCATTTTACACATCTGTGATACTATCAGGGTATCTAAAAATCACATCTTTTCTGTCCTATTCACCTTATGAACTTGTAAGTTTAGAAGGGAGGAGTGAAAGGAGCTTTAGCAGTGAAGCATCACAGTTGCCAGCTTGTGCCTTTGGTTAGTTAGGGAAACATTCTGTGGCCTTCTTGTTTGTGTTACTCAGACTGAGCTTAAAGTAAAAAAAAAAAAAAAAAATCAAGTCGAGCCAGTTGTTGTGGGGTGGACATATCCCTGTCGACGCTGTGAGATTTAAGGCCGAGAAGTGCCAGAATTCTGCAGAAATTTGGACCGAAATCAGTGGAAAGAATGCAGTCATCGGTGACGCGGCGCAGTAAATTCAACGCAGCGCTTTCATGTCGAGCATGACTTTGATGACGACGGCACGTGGATTCACACTATTTGACCAATGACAAAGCGTTCTGAGAGAGAGTTGCGAATCTTAAATTGAAAGGAGACTCCATGCAGAGGAAGAAATCGATGTGTCAACAAGCTTCCCGCATCACCGAGATTTTTTTGCGAGATGTTGCCGTCACACATATGTTTAAAAAAAAAACAAAACAAAAAAACAAGCATTTATGCATGCGAAAAGGGCAAATACACTCAACACACAACCAAAACGTCTCGAGCGAGGAGATATAATTTATTTCCCCTTTGAAAGACAAATCCCAAACTGAATAAATTATTACTGGCTGCTGGCAGTTGACTTGACGTTTCTACAGAGAAATTATCATCATCAACATTCAACTAGTGGTCTGAAATCAAGCCATAAATTCAGTCACTGTAAAATACCTACAGTACGCATCATGAACTTTGACGTATAAATACGAAGCTTCATATTGGACCGGATTCTACTTTGGTATATCTGTGCTATCCCTCTGTACTGAAGCCATTTTGAAATGGCAAAATCTGACTTTAATTTACTGTCTCTTGCTTGCTGAATGTGAGTTGAATATTCCTGCTTGCTCAGCTCAGCACTAAATGACTTTAACACAGCATCGTTTTTTTTTTGTTTTTTTTATTTACACTCAGTCTTCAAAGATGAGCCCTCATTTGAACTCCTGCTACAGAGCACATCCAGGATACCAAGAACAACTCATTACAACTTCCTTGAATAAACCGGCCTCGTTTCAATTAATTTAACACAGCAACAGAACCTCTAGACACTGTAACACGGGACTGTTTCAGGCCTCAGATGGTGGTCCCCCCACCCCCACCCACACCCACTCCACCCCCCCTTGACTCTGTGTTCACTAATGACCCCTGGATCTGGATTGCCATTATAAAACACAGATAAATGTTTACTGTCAAGGGATGACATCACGAGAGTTAAGGTTTGTACAAATATACAGGTGCTCCACCCCCCTCCGTTCCCTCCGCTTCCTCAAGTCCACATTGCTTTGATAAAAACAACTCTAAACGCCAGTGCCCCGTGTTCACATTTGCTCTGTTTCATTTATTTTGTTGGCCGCTGAAAACATAAACTTTTACTTAGCTGTGTGTTATTAGAATGTAAGCTTTTTTCCATAGAGGAGGTTGTGGAAGGAGGGTTGGGTGTGCGTAAGAGCATGTGTGTGTGTGTGTGTGTGTGTGTGTGGGAATGTCTGTATTTCTGAGTTTTCCTCCCCCTGTCCTGTCACTGATTAAGATCCTGTATCCAGTCACTTGTTTTCACATAAAGCATTTAAACATCAATAAATCATTACCATGTGAATCTGGAGATATACATATCATGACTGCACACAAACAAGAAGGCTCCGAAGAAAAATGGCAGCTTTTACATTTCCCATGCTGTGACACTGGATTAGTTTAACGAGAAATTTGATCGTTCGCTTTACGGCACGAAACAGTGAGAAGATGCTCTTGTGTATGTTAAGTTTATATGTGATCTTACTTTATGGAAACATATATTTTATCTCATCAAGGTCTACTTCAAATCAAATGCTGCAGAAAAACAGACAAGTGGAAGCATCCTGTATGTTGTAGGATTTAGAGTTTATGGGAGGTGTGGTCTTAATCTGACATCTTGAAAATAAAAAAAAAACCTTTACTTTTTAGGGTTCTGACTTAAAACACAAATCTACCGCTGCCGTTCACACAAAACAATGAATTCTTTCAATGCAAAGCACATGAAAGTTTTTGGGAAATCCACTTATCTTCCATCTACCCAGCGAGCTGAGGAGATTGATTCCAAACTCACAGTAGTATCAGTTTTCTCATCCCACCCACTAAACTTATTTCCCAACATTTGAAATTATTTACTTGACAAAGGAAGTCAAACATGTCAGTTTTTACATTTTCCGATAAAATGCAAGTTGCGACCTGGATTGCTAATTTCTTACACGCACATTATGACTTCCTCTACCTTCCTCTATATATTGTTTGGAACACATTCCTCCCTTTATTTCCACATAATCCAATTAATCCAAGAATTGTCAAGGTAATAATCTGGCTTTAATTGTTTCATTTAGCCTGTAACAAGAAAACAAGACGTCACTGCGGGGCTAGACGCAAGACGAACTGGCGACTTCTAAAACGGCTACTACTGTGTACATAACATTTTCTGCTGAAGTTTCATTTTCCTCTGAATCTCATTGCTGTCACACCCGCTTCTCAAACAAGACTGACATCCTCCCTCGTTAGACATTCAGCAGCCACACAGTAACCTGAACCCCGTGCATACACACACACATACACACACACGCACGCTTACATTCACTCAGGGTGACCCACTGCCATCACACTCCTATCACAACCTGTCTACATCTACATTTTGCTGTGCACATGTGTACGCCATAGTATGCCTATGTGCAGACAAAGCCCTGCACACACACACACAGACACGCGCCTCAACTGTAGCCGACACTCAGTACCAGCCCGGAATCTAATATCCCCCCCATTGGAAACATATGTGGAAGTCTGACAAAAGCCGGCATGTTCCCTGTGCCATGTATGTCAGCAGTCAGTCAGTCTCGATGCTGTCTGTTTTTCAGGCTGTGCAGTCCGCTGCAGGGCTGCGGTGGTGCGGCGGCCCCGACAATGTGTGCAGGAGAAGCCATGAAAAATGTCTGTCTACTGTTGTGGTTTCCTCAAACTTCACTAAAACCAGAATAGTGGTGCTGTCAATGATATTTAATGCTCCTGGATTACTGTGTCATATGTTTTTGGATGATTGTGTGAATCACGATAATTCATGTTTTTTTATGGTCTGATGCAAGCCATAATAACAGGTCGAACAGTCACTTTGGACTGAATCTGCATACTTGCTAAACTGCTCTGCTAATTCAGCAACATACTTAAAGGACCAGCGTGTAGGATTAAGTGGCATCTAGCAATGAGGTCACAGATTGCAACCGACTGAATACCCCTCCCCTTTGAAATGTGGAGAAGAACCTACGGTGGCTACGAAATTCTTGCAAAATACAAATTATTATATTCCATTTCTGCCAAATCCGTTCCGCTAGATGCCACTGAATTCTACACACTGCACCTTTAAAGGCCTACATAAACCAGAAAATGACATAGTGAAATTCATGCAAACATGTTGTTCTTGGATTGTACACCATTTCATCTAATAAAGAGTCACTGAAGAGGGGGGAAAAATCTATCCAAGTTAACAAGCTTGCTAACAGCATCTTGCAGTTGGCTCGGTCGCTAACCGAACAACGAGTTCACACAGTTCAAAAAACATATTTGCACCGTCGACTCCTGTCTCATAACCGTCTAAAAACCATGCATCTTTTGCACAGCAGTTTACTCTGCAGCAGAAGAGGTTGAATAAAAGTGGATAGTGTGGCGAATAAGCTAGGTTTCATCCATTTTGGACTTTCTGGCTCTGTTGCTTCAAACAGTCTTGCCAAGACAGCTTGGTATTGCTCAACGGTGCAAATTCAAATGTCAAAATTCACCCAAGACGAAGACGGCATTAACTTACTGCGCAAATAAATCTGACGATTCCATTGAAACGAGTTCGTTTTGCCATTTTAAATACCTGTGTGGAACTGGTAGAGGAGGGGAAAAAATGATCTGCGAGACCTGAACGCAGCAGATACAATTCAATATGTCTTCTTATTGCCACTGTTATTCTAATGAAAGCTGCTGTCTACACAAGATCTGCGAAAAATATGCAACTGTTCTGTTAGTTCCAGATTCGATATTTTGAGCAGCTACAACAACATAAGTGTGTATTTATTTAAACAAGAATTGCTATTCATACAGACTGTTGCCGGGCAAACGTGGAAATAAAACAGCTGAAGTGTGACCCATTAAAAATGTTGGTGCTTTGGCCTAACTTGCACCAAGTTTGTTATATGTGAATAAAATTGACATAATTTGTTAGTTTTAGACTAAGTAATGCCCAAAATCATTTTTTTTTCTAGGTGTACAGTGATGACAAAGTTCCTGCAGGGAATGCAGAGGTAAGAGCTTTCATTTCTACCTCGAAACCTTGCACCTTCCCAAAGTGCCAAATTTCCTCCTCGGTCGGAGCAGGCTGGCACTTCTGTTGTTGGCCTTTGAGAGATTGTGGTTGAGCTTTACTCAGCTGCACGGACGTCTTGTCTTCAGCCACAGAGGCTTAAATACACATAACTGAAGCCGTCTCCATTCTCTGTTAGCCCACTGAGTGACTGTCTACTGATTTGAATGACTAAACCATTCACAAACCATTCCTGACATTCAGTTTTCTCAAGCGGCTACTAATCAGCAGTCCTTCAGTCGGAGGAAGTAATCAGGTAGGAGCGAGGAGTTTTTGAAAACCATCGCGTTGTGACAATCTATTTGGCCGCTTTGTCAAAACCCTTCTTTTGTCACCACCACAAGTTGGAGAGTTAATAGGTGGTGAAAAGCCTGGTTGGAGGCCCAGATGAAGCAGATTATTTTATGAAGACTGAAGGAGAGGCATCCAAGCATTAGCATGTGTGCTAGCCAGAGCTGATCCCTGGAGGGAAACCCAAGTCTGGCCACGGTGTCCCGACGGACATCCTCTGTCCAGGTTTGCATATCCCTGTTTCGGCTGAGCTGCTGAAAGTTGTATGTGTGTGTCTGTATATGTGTGTTAGGGGGGTTTATATGGTCTGTGTGTGTGTGTGTGTGTGTGTGTGTGGCTGCTGAAAGATTTGTTATTTGGAGCGGTGAATTTTAATGACGTTTGTCAACTCTAATACGCAGAGCTGCCAGGCTGTGGACAAGACTGAAGTTTTCTCAGCTTGCTTTGAGTTTATTTAAAGGAAGTGCTGCTTTTCAAGAAGACTACTGCAACTTACTTCTGTTAAGTTCTGTTATTTATAGATAGAAACTGAGATAGAAGCTCATATACAGACACATTCACATCCTCAGAGCTTGATGATCATAGTTTTGTTTTTTTTTTTTGGTTCCAGGAGAGCAGTAAGCTGTCATCAGATGAACACTGGTGTACTTCATCATCACTTAACCAGACAAACAGACATTTATCATCGAGTTTTCCTTTAGGCTTAATAACCTTCTATTGAAAGTTAGCCAGCAACAAAGTAGTTGCACTGTTAGTAAGAAAGCAAATACTGTAATATCACCTAAATAATAAAAATATCCATATATATAAATATACCGTATATTAAAAGTATTTCCCAAGATTATTTTTATCAATTAAAAAATAATTAAGACCTTATTAATTTACATATGGAGTAATATTGAAAGTGCTAAGTAAATATTATCATCATAACTATCACAATATGTATGCTGTCACTCCATTAAAGGACCAATCCTTGATTTTTTACAATATAAATTGGAGCTAAATTCATTCCATATTGATAAAAAAAACATTTTGTGTGATCATAATTAAAAATGCATGACTGTTAAACTGACAGTGGCAACAGACATAAAATATATAAATAACTTTTAATAGCATGAAAAAATATTGTTATTGTTAAATATTATTAGATTAGGTTATTGTGTGGAAATGTGTTTTTGATATGATAAACCCACACAGGTGATTCGAATGATTGGACCTGATCACTCTTCTTCTGGGGACTGTGAGGCCATGTGCAGACTGCTTTGTTGCATCTGCTTGATCGGGACACGTTTATCGTTCTTATTGATGCATCTAGTGCAAGTGGCGTCGCATAATTCCTGCATAGCTCCATCCACATTCAACCTGATCGTAATGTGTTCTTACTGTTAAAGTACAGACATGTGTGTGGCCAGGGCTGACACCTACATGAAAACCTTTGTGGAAAGATACTGTAGGTCTTTACTGATAAATTTAGCAGCACAGTACAGTTTGTGAGAAGGTTTAAAAGTTAAGAAAAGTGCAGTTTTAGCTTTTAATATGTACAGTAGAAACAAAAGCATAACAAAAAAAAAACAATAGCTACATATGAACCTACAACCTCTTGTTCCAATGTGAGAGGGAACCTGGAGGCACATGTACCACTGATCCATCTCTGCTGCGTAAGGCTGACTGCATACCTCTGAAACCTAACAGTCTGTGAAACGTTGCCCTGTCAAACTCCGAATCCCATAATTCAGCAGGACGGGCTGACAGCACCACCTTCTCTTCTTCCTCTTTACCGTCCAGACTTGTCAGCCGCTTCATCCATTCTGAACTGAGACACACGCAATGTGTCTGTTCACAGCTCATTATCATCAGGAGAGAGGACACGGTCAAATGGCTTCTTTGCTGTCTGTACGCTACACACGGCTGTTTGTGTGTGTGTGTGTGTGTGTGTGCTGTATTTCTTGCTCTGCCTGTGATCAGATATAATGTGTTTATAAAGCACTCCAGTGTGCCAGGTCTGAGCAGCCAGTGTTTCTTTGTGCCAGCGAGGCCTGTCAGCTGGTTAACACACATAATTGCTCCCTAATTCTCCCGTCAGTGGCTGGATAATATCTGATTAACAGGTAATGAGCCACATCCCATTCACCAAATCCCCGCCCATAACTCTGTCTTACTGTATTATCCGCTATGTCTCCATCATTCCCTCTTTCTTTCTTTCTTTCTTAAACTTAATAACCTCTTTTCTCGTTTCCTTGTTTCTTTGCAGCACGTTTGCTTAGCATTCTCCTCTCTGGCGTTTATACAAAACAACAATTATAATCGAAATATGAACAGCTCTTTTGCTGGTAAGATTCAAACACAAGAATCATTTAAAGGTTGCATTGATCCGAATTCTCCAGCTAAAACTAAACAACTATGTATGACCTAAGTACTTTTTTCCTTTTTCTTTTTCTTTTTCTAGTATTGAGCATGCTCAAAGAGACAAATGTAACAAATTTAAAGGACCAGTGTGTAGGATTTAGTGGCATCTAGCAGTGAGGTTACAGATTGCAACCAAGTGATTACCCTCCACTGTCCCCTTCCAAGCATGTAGGAGAACCTACATTGGCTGCAAATTGTCCATCCTGGGCTACTGTAGAAACATGGTGGCCTCCATGGAAGAGGACCTGCTCCCTATGTAGATATAAAGGACTCATTCTAAGGTAACAAAAACACAACAATTCTTCTAATTCTTCTATTTTACTTATACTTATGAATATTATATTCCATTTCTGCCAAGTCAGCTAGATGCTACTAAATGCTACACACTGCACCTTTAATTAAATATTTACTTGCTTACAAAACAGTATTGTCAGTTCAAGATAATGCAGCTTGCTAAAAAATAAAACATATAAAACAAATGACTGCAGAAGTTAGATCAAGTTTATTTTCAGAGGCAGGATAATTACAGTCCATACTGTTTAAGCTGTAAGCATGCTGTGTAAAGGAGTCACTTGTCAAGAAAAAAAAATCATTTAAGTACCATACACTATAATAAACAGTGTTCTGTATAGAGGGACTGTACACAGGGTATAGCTAGATATAGATATAGATAAAGATATTCCATCATCACCACCATCATTGATCAATAATGTGACTAATTACTTTTCTAAACATCTGACTGATTCCTCACACAGTCTGATTACTTCCTGCCATGGCTGGGTTAACTAACTTGGGAGCCCTCAAATACTGTACTCAAATACAAGTTTTAGAGGTCCACTTACCACATTTGCCATGTTTCCACTGCATCAAATGTCCAGGAAGGGTGCATTGAATAGTGATATTTCACTACAAAACAACTTAAGAACTCTGTATATGACTGTCATTTCTATTAATGGGAGAGGTGACACCTTTACTGTCATGGCCAAGCAGACACATTAGTGCAAGTTTTCCTTAATTAGACTGCTGCTGTATGAGTCCTTCCCTTTATTCATTGTTGAAAATATTTGCTTTTATAACTCTTCTGCTGGAGGCTTAATATAACAACTCTGACTGGTTTCATTTTGTGGTTCTTCCCTCCGTGTTCTGGGGATAGTTTGGTTCCAAATGTACATGTGTGGTGTCAGAGTGGAGTTTCACACTAGTACACCTCAAATGAGCACATAGTCATCCTCATCAATGTACATGTACATGTAAAAATTCATGTACTTTTTTTTTTAATAAAGCCATTTTACTTTATTAACTGGAGCTCTTACATTTGATAACAACTGCATTAACTGTGGAGACTAGCAGGAAGCTTAATGATGACAGGTTAGGTGATGTGATAGCGATGTTTCATTCAAAAGCAGTGTGCAGTGAAATTTTGTTCCTGCTCCATATTAAATGATTGTTTGGAGTCTTATTGAGTCCATTGATTGAGTCTTAAAGTAATAAAACACATTTATGCAAGAACATGCACTATGTGACATAGGGCCTTAAGATTCACACAAGACCCACTTAAATGACCTTGTCATTTTCATTTTAGTTGAAACTGTTATTTTGCCATGCATATTCAAAAACATATTCGCAATTAGTCAAATTACCACAAACCACACCCTGGTTATTAATCTAGCTGTGTTAATAATGCTCTTTTCTTACCTATTGCTGTAATGTTCCAGCAGAATGATCATCAGTCATGTACACTACCAACCACAATTTCTGAACGTGTTGATGGGTGTCTTTCTCAGTGGTCTACCCATTCATCCGCAATGAGACACTATTGACACAGTCTGTTCAGCAGTATTTGTGACTGGAAGCATCTGCATTCTTCATTTTTCTTCACTCATTTAATTCGATTTTTTTCCTAAAACTTTTCACCTGTAGACTGTAGAAGCGTTGTATTTATTCCAGCTGGAGCTCTGTTCTCTGCTCATGTTTGCTTTTGAGAAAATTGTACAGGCTACTGGTCAGAAAGGAGAAAAGGTCAAAGAAAATGCCACTCCGTCTAGTCTGCAAGACAAATTGATAATGGTCATAGATTGCAAAATGACCTTTTAACGCTATCTGGCACTAACAGCATGCTGGATAACTTTTGGGGGAGACGAAGCTTGGGAGCACTAAAATCAGCAGTTTCAAAGATTTTTTTTTTTTACATGAGCGTAACTTCAGCAAGCATCCAGAAATATGTGACTTTTGCAACAATTTCATATGTGCTGTTTCAGATGGATTCTCACATAGTTTTCACTGTAAATGTTGGGGAAAATGAGAAGCTAAGAGGGCATAACGCAGCGACTCTCAGATTGTTTAATACCCCGTCTGATAGGTTTCTAAGCTTCAACGGCAGACCAAACAGCAATTTTTACCGCCGTAATTGCTCAATTTATGACCCAAATACTTAGATATGAAAGGTATTCCGCTCAATATTTATGCCAAAGCAAGTAAACTAATCAGATTCGAGGGGCAGAACAATTGGAAATGCTGTGGTTTTCATTCTAAATGATTTATTTAAAAAGAGATCGGGTGATATTTTGTGATGGTTGACAAAAATCACGTGTTGAGGCTCTTGCAATGACTGAAATCCCCTTCCAAAGAAAAGAATACAGTTTACAGATGTGTTAGTCTTTATTTTTTTTTACTGTAGACATATTCTGTATTTGTACATCTCCATGAGCTGTGTGTGTGTGGATGAGTGTATGTTTGCATGCGTGCACATACTGGATGTGCAAAAATGTCATGCACTTGAATGCACACAAGACTGAAATCTTGCTTGTTGGTTCAGCTAGATTCACATCGCTTTTAAGATTTTTCCACAAATCTTGATGGCTGCACAATTTCTCAGACTCATACAGTTAAGAATCTGGGAGTAGTATTCAGTCCCTCTCTTACGTTTGAGCCACACATCAAGTCTATAACACGAACTGCCTTCTTCTTAAAATAACCAAAATATGCCCCGTTTTTAATCAAATTCAGACACTGAAATCCTCATCCATGCCTTCATGACATATAGAATAGATTACTGTAAAGCACTTTTCTCTGGCCTACCTAAGACAGCAACAAAAAGGTCTCCAACTCTCACTGATAAAGCTTTAAATAGATGAACTCCTTCATATATCTCCAACCTTATTGCTCCATATACTCCATCACATCGTTTACATTCCCTTGATGCCGATTACTTAACTGTTCCTCGATTTAATAAGAACTCTTGATGGTTGAGCCTTTGCCCACCGAGCTCCACTTCTCTGGAGTAATCTACAACTGCACGTTTTTGGAGGCAAGCACTGTAGATTCTTACAAATCCAGGCTGATGTTTACTATGACCTTAACTAATTTCAGCTGGGAACCCAAATCACTGACTGTTTTCCCCCCTGACAAGCAGCTTTCTGTTTTTAAATGACTAACCTCAACCTTGTTGTCATATTAACATTATTACCTGTGTGTGTGAGTGTGAGAGCGTGTGTGTGTATGTGCGTATACTTTTACATGTAATATGTGTTTTTTTTAATTTACAGAGACTCTCTAGCTGCAGCGCATCATATGACGTGTCAAGATCCGCCCCTTGCACCAATAGGAAGCGTCTCAGCGCAGTGAAGTTACCTGGATGTAACTCCAGCTCTGTGAGTAAAACAAAAATGTAATGGGTGAGTTCCCTAATGTAGTTGTCTATGTGTGTTTAATAACTTGAAAAAATAATAATCTGAGCAGTGAGATTATGCTTAGAAAGCACCACATCAACCAACAATGAATTCATTTTTGCCTTGTAGGTTCAGGTACAAGTGAAAGGCAAGCAACAAACTAGTAAATAACGTCTGTAGTCGGGCCAACATTGTATAGACGTACAAACAAGATTTTCTGTGGGGGGAAAAAAAAAAGTGTTTTTCCAGGAGTGGCAACACTGGAAATAGGACAGTGGCATAAAGTGTCTGCCACTGGTGTGGTGGTTGTACATAGAAAAACACAGGGGCAGCTGTTTTGACGCGCACCATTCGGTGGCAGTGTGATTTGGCTTTCTGGGTGATGTGCACTTTAAATAAACTGAAGTTGAAGTTGTAGTTACGCCTGAATGCATCTCCACATACTGTATATGAATTTAAAAATACACAGCCGGACCTGAACTATGCCCTTGTGCCAGCTGAACAGTACCTCCCCTGTGCCGTACTGAGGGCACGAGACAATAGTATCATGGAAGAAGCCCGGGGGTTCAGGACTTCTCCAATTACTTTTGGAGAACTCCTCAAAACATATTAAAGTCTCTGGCACAATAAAACAGGGCACTGGCATTATTGTTGTAGTCTCAGAGCATCAAGTATCAAGCATTGAATTGATCTTGGCTGTTGTCAGCCGTTGTGGGCAAACAGAGAGGATGTATAATGAGGAGGAGATCCACAGAGGTCACGCACGTGGGCGATGCTCTCAAAACAATATGCAGAACAGTCCGTGTGAAGGGATTTCATTTGGATGTATATGAAACCAGGCAGTCACAAAAAAGATTGTAGCACGGAAAGGTATGTTTACATTTAAAACTACACTAAGCAGGATTTTTTTTTTTAATGCACCTGTCTACTGTTTGCCAAGCTGTAAAAGAGAAACGGCTTCCTCACACATTCATATCTTCCTGTTTCTGTTTGAAGGTTGAGTAGATTTAACAAATCACACATAAGTGAATGGGCCGAGGAAGTTGTTGCATCAAATGGGTTTACAGTGTGTTTCCCACGACATGACACCCGATATTTCAATAAAGCTTCACACCATGAAAGGACAAAATAAGTGTGAGTCACTTTAAGCAGGCTATATCTTGCAGATGTGAGCTCTGCGTTTGAAATGAGTCGCTCTGATATCACAGCAGGTGGATGTATTATGTGTCGGTAGACAAGGGAGAGATTAAATCCACTGCTTAGAGGAATCTAGTTCACAGTCATAAAATCCTCAGAAATGGAGTGCTGCGGCAAACCAACAGCTTGTCGAGTTTTTGATAAGATTAACAATTTATTAAGTAACGATGACTTGTCGTTACAGGCACTTTAAGAATCTCTAAGTATCAATTTTTAAATATAATAGTTCACAGCATACAAAGTTTTTAAATGGCGTTGTTCCCACACTCGCCGGATAAAACTTCTGGTTAACCCTCTGCTAACTTGAATGGGGATAAAATCATTTAATGGTGTGGCTCATGTAGACTTTCCAAATGTTATTGGACTGAACGGATCAAATCCTGTTAGTTGAAACAATGAGGACGTTCAAAACAACGGCAACAACATCAACAGAGTAGGCTACGGCGGAGTCCTATGACGCACGTCGACAGCGATTTCGCAATTATTCTCGCTGCCAGAAGGGGTGCGAAAAAAAAGTCCCGCCCTCCAGCGTTAAACATTGGCTTCTTTTCAACATGACCACATCAAGTCACCGAGTGCAGCTTTAACCTGCTTCAGAAATGAGGCGGCGATTTCAAGTACCTCGTACCTACAGTCATCAAATTTCCTTCGAAAATTCGAATCAACAGAAGCTCATCCATCAAGACATTAAAAAGTTATCTTTTGTCTGAGCCAGGCTTAAAGAATGCTACAGAAAGCATGACAGGATGTCTGGCTCCTGTCATGTGTGCGGCAACAGAGCTATTTCAGGGCCTGTTTTTTTTTTTTTGAAAATCCAACAACCTGCTCCAGTCAGTGTGAGCGTTACAGAAAGTGAGCAGCCCCTCTGACAGGAAGAGAGAAAGATAATATATTTTATTTTATGTGTTTTGGGAGGAGAGAATGTTAGTGTGACTCCATATATTAAACATAAACCCATTTAAAGCTAATTGAATACAAATACAGGGTCGGGGTATAAAATAAGAAAAGTAGGCAAAGGGACATATCAGGTATTAATGTTAACTGTTCTATTTTTCCTACTAGTAGGTGAGATATTCTATGTCCAGACTATTATAAGAACTGAGGCCTCCTAACATATTTTTCTTGGATAGGGCCCACACACTACATACACACCACATACGCACACGGACACACATCCTCCATCGAAGCTCAGCGTGCTTGGAGAGGAAAGGCGGACATTTCGGGGCACGGGGCTACATTATACTATAGTAGCGGCTTTTATGAGACAGACAACACGCCTGGCTCCAGCGGGAAAACCTCATGATGGACAGGCACTTTACCTGAGCCAAGAGCAGGCAGGTTAGGAGGAGGGAAAATGAAATAAAATCAATACTCGAACATAACTTTTTAAATAAACATTTGCACTCTACGGACTTTGTTGGCAGCGGGAGCCGGTAACCTGTCCCTATTGGTGGAACTCAACACCAGACCGTTCGCGGAGGACTGGCTCCCATCGAGGTGATGGCTACTGGCAAGATGTGACGTGAATAGCAGGCTGTTTATTCAAGGTAAAAGAAGAGAGAGTGGGGGGTGGAGGGTAATGTGGGGGGGGGATGGGGAGGGGAGAGGGGGTAGAGACTGGCCTCAAATCCCGCAGTAAAGCTGCTCTTTCCCTGAGCAAGGGTTTTCACGGCTTGTTGATCATGCTAAAAGCTGCCTTAACCTCTGCAGGAGTGATGCCTGGGAGCTTCAAGCAACAATTCTCCTCCAAGAGAGAAGAAACGGTGAGCCGATGCCTCCCCTGAACCAAGGTGTGATTCAAACGCAGCTGTCTTTTTCTCATGAGAAGGATGAATTTAACAGCAGTAGAATATGGGTGTCGGGCCAACGCATCATCAACGGAGGGGGCAAATAGATTAAAAACAGCAATTGCCAAGTATAGCGTTTTTGGGAACAAACGAAGAGTCCATGTAGAATCCAAAAACGTAGGAATTGTAAACCCCAAAGTTGACATGTGTTTCTAATCCTAAGAACATAGCTCACACCCACTGGTCTTAGAGATGAAAGCAAGATGGGGTTCATTAATTCACTGTCTCACGTGGAAAAAAAAAACAACTTAATAAAAACAAAAAATATTCCAAAAGAAATGCTGCCTTTTAGCTCTCTTCTAAAAGACAAAAATACTACTCACAGAATGTTCTGCAACATGACCAACTAACTGCCTTAAAGAGCTTGTTAAGTGTTGCAAAATCGTCGCTCGGCCTTAAAGTAACATGCATGTATTTTTAAGTGCATTACCAGTTGTGTTTTAACTGTGATGTGAAATATGAAATATCAACATAACAGTAAAGCGGTATTCAAGTTTAAAATAGGAATTTGGCTTCTATAGTGCAAACTTCTTTGTATTTAAGGAAAATGTATCAAAGCTCATCATTGTTCATCATCTTAGCAGGATAAAGATAAAAAAAAGAGCTGCCCACATCAACCACAGAGAAATCCATCATATGTTAACTGGATACAGTATTTTCTCTTCTTACAGCAGTCTTGTTAGACCAGAATGCAATTCATCCATAAGACATCTGGTTTACCATTATTTCATTTTTTCCCCCAAAAATAATACCTGGTGCCTCAGTACTACTTACACACTTTATTTCCATTTAACAAAAGTCTTACTTCTCCAAGGATAAATGCTGCCTAAACATAAGTAGCCACAAACAAAAAAATATGTTTGCTGGAGTTTTAATCCTGTTTTAAGACTTTTTCCCTTTTCCATGAGCCTTACAAGCAAGTAAAGTTGTGCCAGGACCTCCACTCTACTAAATAATGTAAATCAGAAACTTTCTGATCAAATAGGAAGCAGAGAAGATTGCAAATCTGACCAAGAAGTACATTAAAGCTGCACTAACTGAGATTTTTATATAACAATGAGTGACTTGACTGTTTTGGTTCAAACCATGTGTCCGTGTATGTTGGTGTGTGGGGGGGGGGGTTCTCCTGTCAGGCACCTGTTTTGTTTTGTACAGTGCGGTACCTTCACTGCACCAAACAGCAGGCAGACAAAAGTTATCGACTAGCTGGTGAACACAGTGAAGCATTTAGCAGCTAAAGAGACAGATATTTCCCTCTGGAGTTGACGGAGACAAAAACAGTTAGAGTTAAAGGAAAGTAAATATTGGACATTCATCAGGTGACCATAAACAAAACTCCTAATGAATGCCAATGCTGTTCTGTGTCTGCTGGATGTGTAAATAAGCCGCTGTCTGCTAACACATTCACTGGATTCACTTTATAATGTGATAATATATCAATGATGTTTTCACAGCTTGTTGCATTAGGTCCAAAGAAATCAGCTAACACTAGATAAAAGTTTGTGACACACTGTGCATGAGATGTAGTTTAGTAAGTATTGAGGTTAAAGACCTATTCCTTAAGACATGTTTAAGTTTTCCTGAGTGTTGAACAGCATTCTGGGAAATGTAGGATATCAGTGGATCAGATTGAGGGAGTGTAGGCACAGCTAAAGAGTGAATTACAACACTTCAACCCAAATTAACTCCTGGAATGCAGTGCACATTGCAGACTGATGAGCAGTGTAAGAGTATGTGAGGGGGATTTTTGCATAAAACAACAATAGACAGTCTGGGACTAATAGGCCACAGAATAAACTGGGTGGCCTGGCATGGTCTGGCTGCTGGTCCTACCCTGAGCTGGCCCAGGTGCTGCTGACTATGGTGGAAAAGACCTCTCACTCTCCTCACAGCTGGCTGGACGGACACACACACACACACACACACACACACACACACGCAGAGAGACACACACAGACACAGCTGGTTCCTGCAGTCGCCCAGCTGCAGCAGCTGCCACACTGAGCGCTGGATGGACTGGGTCGCAAGTGAAACACCTGGAGGCAGACACAGTCAAGTTTCAGCGGTGATCAGACCGACTTGGGAATAAAGTAAAAGATCTGGATCGGATTTCAAATGTTTGCTAAATGTGCATTTTGATTGTATTTGTCATCCTGAAAAGAAACATCACTCCTGAGATGAAGAAGAAAAAGTGTTCATTTTATTTGAAACAGGGCCATCAATATCAACATTTCACTTCACGGTTATCAGACCTGCCAACACTCCCATTTTTCCCAGGTTTCTCTGGTATTTTCACGCCCTCTCCCACTGCGCTCACAGTTTGTTGTTTTTCCCGGGAAATTCCCATAATTTTCATGGCCCTCAACTTTTATTAAGAATAATCATCATACACATGAATCCGTAAGTTTCGTACGTTTGTCTCACGAGGTTGCCAAATTTTCTATGAAACGCAATCTACACACAACATACAATTTCTCAACCCGTCTTTAACCACAACCCGATTCAAGGGGCGTCTGTACAGCTGCTGTCTGGGCAGCCAGTCTTTCCTTATGTCCTCTGTCCTCCTCCCTCTGCTGCTTAGACCAAAACAAAAACAGTACCATATTGATTTATGAGAAAGAATACATTTCATGGGACCACCGTGAGCTACTGTACATGTTTCATAGGTGCACTGTACAAAGGTGAACCATCTCTTCTAATCATCTAGTAAATTAAAAGCTACTTAAATCCAAAACTTGTATGTAGTACCGGATACCCTAAAAATGCAGTCTTACACATTAGAGTCTGTACATGAAAAAAATGTATTTAACACACTCAGGATTCAAAGTGTCTTGGATTTCTTACTTTTAGTTTAAAATTGCTTGTAATGATATCTTGTCATACTTTGATAAGATGTCTGGCATTAGATTATGTGGTGTCTCTGGATCGCATTGTGACTGCATTCTGTCTAACAGAAGAGCTAGGCCAGGCTGTGTATGAAAACTGAAAGCTGTTTCGGTGTGAAAGCCAGTCTTGGTAGGTACAGTTATGGACTCCAGCTCTCCACAGCTGTGTCTTCCCTGGTGTCTCACTAACTCTCCACTCCGGTCCTCTGGAAACTCAGTAATAAAAGAAAATGTTTTGTTAAGTTTAAAACAGATGTCTTAAATGAAGACTGCATGAAGAAAATAAATGACTATGAGGTTAATCTTTCCTCTTTTACTTTAATGGTGTTTACATCCACAGATGAACAGTGCAGGAATTGTAGCTTTAGTTTTTACTTGTAACTAAAGTTCTCCAACTTTAACGGACCAAAGATTATTTGACCAATTAAAACAAACTTTTGTAATGATTTATAATATTTGGTGTCAAACTGTTTTCAGTTTGACTGACTGAGACACCTGCTCAGTTGGACTGAGGTCAGGTGAATGACAATGCCATTCGAGAACATCTCACTGCTGAGTCATGAAAAACTCTCCGGCTGCATTTGCTCTATATTTAGGATCTTTCTCCTCCTGAATTATCCTAAAGTTGGAAGACTACCTAGAAAAGTGGGTTACAGTTGCTCCACTGTTCACCCAGTATGGATATGAACACAATAAAACTACTTAAAACCAAATCAACACTTTCGTTTCAGTCATTGTTTCAAATCAAATGTTCCAGAGCCAAAACAACCTAAATGCGTCACTATCGAGGTGATGGACTCTACTCTGCTCTCTGCTAGCCAGCTGCTAGGTTCCCCTTGGCTGTTTCTACAGCTGTTATACTGGTACAATCATAGGATGAGTTTATGCATCAGCTTTCCCATGGTGGAACACCTCTAATCCTTACACATGAGTTATGAGGGTCCAGTTAACTAACATCTAACTACCCACGCCACTATGATGGTTGACTTTCCATTATTGGCTGTGCATACCCATGAAAACATGATTTCAATTAGATGCATGTGGATGTTGACTTTTAAACACCCTCTCCCCCCCCAAACATGTTTGAGTTTACTAAATGTTGTGGGTTGATGAGTCTGATGGACTCAGTTTGACGCAGAGGAGTTTCTTCTTCTTCATCTTTTTTCCAATAACACATTAAAAACTTTGTCTAGCCATTGTTTTAGCATTACCGTTAGATGCGTCAGTCGGCTGAGTCACATCGCAGTGATCACTTCAGTATCACAGCCTGCCTCAAAGGTTGCTGTGATTACGCTGGTTGTGTCAGCTTGGATGGCACAGGCATATCAGGGCACACCCTGTTACATCAAAATACCAGTTTAGCTGAAATATGTGGGGCTATGCTCAAAACATTCAGAGCTGAAGCAGCGGCAGCCCACAGGACGGACACAAAGGTTTGGCAGCGCACCCACAGCTGCTTCTCAGTGTTGCTGAACATGAACACAAACGAGACGCAGCAGGTTTTCTGTGAATGATAACGTTACACATCCAGTGTGTTTTGGAGTCAGTTTAACTCGGAATATTGAAGAGAACAGATCAGCTTTCTTTCAGTTTCTTTAATAATCTGATGGCCAGTCAATTGAAAATATTGGGGGGACAAATTTCCACAGTTTGTATACAGAGGTCTAAACTGTGTTGACGGATGGTTGTTTTAAATATCATAACACAAATGTCCATTATTAAATTAAGACAGTGTAACATGTAAGTATACGATACAGGCCCAGCAGAAAATATAACAGAGTGCTGTGACTCATTCCCAAACAGTTTCATGGTGTTTCTCTGTTCCCCCATCACATCTGCTTGCCGAGCATCCGAGAGACAGACACTGCATCTGGATCACATGTGCCACCTGGTGGTTATTGGTGCACACTGCAGCTACTCCTGGATGAATTATTTCACTCACCCCACCCCACCCCCCACCCCTCACTGTCGCTGTGACATCACCACTGTAATCACGTTAATTGAAATGAGTGACATCTGTAGATATTATTATTAGCTACCACTGATAAATGCACTAACCATTCTTACAGAAAGACAATTGATATTAATACCAAACATGACAAACTTTTCTCAGAAAAGGATGGTTTATCTCACTAGCTGCCAGTGATAAAACGCTTTTAGTTCAGCAGACTGGTCAAAAATGTTCAACTATATTTGCCTTCATCTGCTAAGGGATTGAGGCTAATGTTAATTTAACATTTTCTGCAAAAATGTAGCTAGCAAGCTAACATTAGCTTGTTAGCTTCTTAACTTTCGAACTTAACGTTAGATTTTGTTTTTTCCTAAGTGATACCAGATATAATAGTTTAGCTACACAGTAACCAAAGTAATTTTTTATTTAATGAAAGTGTATAACGTCAACAGCTTTAATAGTTAACGATGAAGCAAGCTCTGGAAGGTCAGTTGGGAGATTTGTGGTGAAAATAAAAAGGGCACATCATTGGCAGAACCCTTGTTTGATTCTATTGGCTGCTTCTAAAGGCTCTCTGGCAGAACGCCTTGAAAGCAAACTTCTCCCATGTGTGTTGTGCACAAGGACAGAGACAGAGGAAGTATATTTTTTGTTTTGTTTTGTTTTTTTCCCCTCCCCCCCTTAAAGCTTCTGTTACTGGAAGTGAGGACAGGGTGTGTGTTTTAACATGAGGCCAGACACTGTTATTATTGAGACACAGTGTTGTGGAGATGACACTGACGTGGACGCACTCCATCTGTGGTCAGCGTACACACACCCATTCACTGCTGCGTATACTGGTGTGAGTGTGCCTCCAAACACAAAATAAACATGGATATCTTTACAGATTATTTCACAACGTCTTTCTTTCCCTGTCGATTTTCTTTTCTGACTCACTTCCCTTAATGGCCACACACATAATCATACACCTGCTTTACTTAGAAGTGACGCAGTTCATCCTCAGACAGACCTGACTCCCCATACACCACTGTGTGTGTGTCACATTAGAAGGAAAATATCCATAAATCTCTCAAAACGTCATGTTCCATGGAGTCTTCTCTCATTAGTTGCCTTAGAGCCTACATGTAAACACACCTGTCACACAGGATGATCACTATGGAGAACATGACAGCGGATATACAACTCTTCCTGGAAAACTACAGCCAGCAGAAAAAAAAGGGAGATTTAGCTCGAATGTGAATGTGATTAATAGAAATGTCAGACCTGAATTGCTGAAGCTGACATGCCAAGAACAGCTGCGCAAACCTGGCTGGTGGAGTGTGTGTGTGTTTAAAGGGAGTGTGTTGCCCTTAAGCAAGGCACTCAACCAGCAGAAGACTGCGGTTACTGGGCAGCTCCCAGGTGTGAATGTGCGTAACTGTGTGAGTGTGAAGCAAAGTTAAATGAAGCATATTGTTTTTGATGGGAGAATGGGAGGTCCACTTGTCCTGATGACAGAGGCTGGGAGCAACACACAGTGGCTGAGACACAAGTCTGAATAGCCTCAAGGCATTTCTGTGAAACTATTTATTTTTATTTCATCTATTAAACTGTTTATAATTGACATTCATATTTAACTAGTCATATTTTGTGTATGCCATTTATGACTAGTTTCATTCATTTTATGTGTAATTTGTACTTAAAGCGTGAAAAAGTTTGGGGATTTGACAAAGGATCATTAACTTGCTGGTTACCAGCTGGGTTAATTCTCTTAGAAGACTGAAAAAAAATATAAAACTTTTTCCAGATGCTTAATTTTGTCCAAATCTACTAAATTTCAAACAAACACTATTAAACATGATAATCAAGGCTGCTCATTGTCAAAAAAAATGCAGTGTTTTTATACTAAAAAGACAATATTCATCCTTATCAATCACAAAACGGTCCTGCAACTGATAGTAGCATCGCTTTGACCTAAATTGAAAAGCTGGATTCATTCAATATTGCCCTAAAAAAAATTTTGTATTCAAGATTGCGCCCATTCATTCCAATAGATGTTACTCATCAAACACACATACCAAAAGAGTTACTCCAAACGTTACGCCTACACATTAGTGCCGCTTTCCCTAGATCCACCTGCTTGACCAATGGACTTTACAGTATGATGACATCTTCCACATACAAGTCACTTTTCTAGGTTTTTCTAGACTTTTACAAATATTAAATGTTACTGGTTTAAAAATACATAGTACACGTAGTAATAATTTGCTGTGTTTGCAATGTGAGGTGCCCTGTCAACACTTTTACAGGCTTGTCTTTTATAATGGCAACCTACGGGGAAATTCTTATCGGGCCACAGGGGATTCTTTTGTTAAAGTGTAACAACTTTAACCCAGGGGGACAAACTGGCAGTAAGGCTGACTCAGCATGTGGTATTCACCTCTATTACGGTTTGTCTTCTTACAACAGTATATGCAGTTCTTGTTGCTTTATCGCAATGTGTAAGTTGTTATCTTTAATTGCCCCAGTGATGCCTTGACGAGAAAAGTTTCATGAATCACAGCATAGTAGATGTGGTTGACTGAGAGAAAATTCAAATCAGACTGAAAAACAGTCAGTGTTTCTCTTGTGTGTATCCTTTTGCACACAAACCTACACCCAACAGTGATGTCACAGTGTACTGAAACACCCTGGAGTACACCGTGACATCACTGCACCACAGGCTTTAATAAAAATTTTAGTAAAAATTAGGCATTTCACTCAGGATTTATTTTGAAATTTGCACAAGTCTGTTTCTCTCTTCTATGTGATCTTCTGTGTTGTTGGGAAAGTTATATCTCTCTGTTTTATCGTGCATTTGCCTTTAAAAGCATCAAATCCACATCATAAAATTTAACAGGATCAGATTGAATTATTCCTGTAATTTCCAACATCAACTCATTCCAAAAATTTAGTTAGTAAACCAGATGTATACGGTAAGTTGAATGAAATAATTCTGCAGTCATCTTTAGTTTGAGACTTGCCGAGGCCCCGAAAGAGCAAGTCCTACCTCCGGGTGGACCAATCAGCACAGAGAGTAGTGGGAGAGGACGCGTGGCTGGCAGCATGGTGGCTTGGACCACAGCCACCTCACAGCTTATGAAGGCCTCCATTCACCTCCATTCACACAATATTCATGCAAGAAGAGAGACTTCCCCAGCGAAAACAAGCCCCGTTTAAAGAGAAAACAATCGGCCCCCTCCCCAACAAATTCCTGCTAATTTGCCAGCACCGGCGGAGAGGCGGGAGAGGAGCGACGTGAGTGATGGACGCCTGCCCGTCTAGCAGCTAAATGTGTGTTTCTGTGCGTATTTTTATATGTGTGCGTGTCCCTGTGCTACTACATACCCAAAAGGTGCCAGCTATTCCATCAGACTCAGCTTTGACACATCCCTGATGCATCCTGTTCTGGAGTTTCACTCGTCAGACTTCCAACATCCCCTTCCTCCAAACACACCACCCTCTCATCTGACTCCACATACCTCCTGGTCAAAAATAAATGTTTTTCTTTACTGCTTTTTGCATTTTTGGTTTATTTTTTATTGTGTGTCGGTTTAAAAGTTAATCCGAAAAAACCTAAATTGAACAAGTGTTTTCATGCCGTTTCATTAACCATAACCGCTGGTAGCCCACGTGAATGACTTGTTATTGTGTGTCAATTTAACACGCAATGCAATATGACTCAGAGTATAATTTGACTTTCCATATTTATTTTTCTGGCTTATTAGAAATAGTGCTGCTTGTTCAGCAAAGGACTGTGAGGGTGCACTGTGCTGCAGGAGCATGTTCCAGCCCATGGGGGAGGAAACGTGGGGGAAGCCTCGTCTCACTTTGTGTGCGGACAGCGCTCGCGGCAAGTGTGTGCACCAGTAATATGTGTGTTCATTAATTATGTGTGTGTACGTTATGCATGTGTATGTGCGCGCCCGCAGGTTACAGTAGCCAGACTGTCTGAGCGATTAGCAGGTGGGTCTCGTCTTTAACACTTTGGACGTGTGTGTTTGTTTGTGTGTGAGGTTCAGGTGTTATGTGATGTGAGACAGGGAAACTGAGGATTGGTGCAGTGTGTGTGTTTTAGAGTGTGTGTGTGTATGTGTGTGTGTGTTACTGGTCTGAGGCTGAAGCTCGTGGTATTTCATTACCACCATTTCATTGCAGCATCTCCAGATATGCTATTACTCACTGAATCTGTGGAAGACCAAATACTTCCAAAACAAAATTTGACAGAATAAATGAATAGTTTCCTGTTTTTGTAGAAATAATCTGGCCTCGTCGCCAGAACGAATTGAACGGCGGGACATTCAGTTTTCACAGAGAGGCCGGACTTTAAACATGGATGGAAACGTATACTTTTATGGAGTAAAAATACTAATACCACTATGTGACAAGAGAACCCCTCATATTAAGATTATGCTAAACAACTCATACTTTAATACAAAAACGCATTACAAACTTGTTGATTACACACTCTTAGCAGAGAAAAAGTTCACTCAATGTCTGCGTCAGAGTGCATTACAGCATAGTGTAAGCATTTTCTAATGCAAATTTAATGAACAAAAACAAGAATATTGCTGAAGAAAAAGCTGATTAATTTCACCAAAATGCCACAACATAACATAACAGGCCAGAGTTTAAATGGGTTTGTAATGTGTCCTAAGTAGCGTGAGCATCGTTGGCCTCAGTAGTGAACCGTGACTCTTAAACCTTGGCCCTCTGACCACCCTTCCCTTGTCTGGAAAAAAAGCAAACTACTAGCCTAGCTTACTGTGTCCTTTACTATAGCACTGCAAAAGTTACCTATGACTATTCCAGCTCTGAAACAAAAATTAAGACACTAGTCCAGCCACCTTCTCCTACCATACAAAACCAACAAAATTGTTAATGTAAATGTAAATCTACACATCACGACAGTGTGCAAACAGCCAAGCAACCTTTAGCAACATGCGCATTACTGCTGACTGTTAATTCTGCATAAAGAGGCACCATGGAGGGGCATTGCACCCCCTCTAGCGACAGGCATCCCAATGTATTGCAACCCCCTCCCCCCAGCGGCAAGCACAAAACAATTCCAACTTAATTATGTTCATTCAAGTACTGAACAATTCCAACTAACCCCCCACTAAACTACCCTTACCCTTTGGCATTGCACACACACACAATTTATAATGATAACAATGGCAGGTTAACTACTTTGAATTCTGAGCAACTTTTCAAAGCAGGGGTGCCTGATTTCAGTGTAAATGCAGGGTTCTCATTTCTAGCTGGCTAAAATGCCAGCTGTTGCAGGCAGATTTTATCAGCTGTAGCTAGCTAATTAACCTAAAGTTAGCTCCATTACATTGATGAAAATGCTGTCTCTGGTTGACTTTTTAATATTTGTGGCTGATTTGTATAAGGTGTCTTAAATATCCACTGGGTGGTTAAATCAATGATGAACTTGATCTAGACTTTTTTTAGACTTAATCTAAATGTATGTCCATGGCGTTCTAAGCAAGAGTCAGCATCCTCACCAATTGATGATCCATGCAGAAGACATGGAAATAAAGAAACAGCATTGTTCTTGTATTGCCATGCAGAGCTAATTAGTCCTAGAATGATAAGAAAAAAATCCAAGATATTTAATTCTAACATAACCCTGTTTGGTTGCTTAGCTTACATAGGATACTTGTTCATATTTTCAAACAGTATGTTTCCACTTTTTCAAGAGAAAAGGCTTTTAGGATGAGGACTAACTGATGTGTTTGGCAAATGTAACGTAACATTGGCCAAGGTTGCTGGAGTGTAAACTTCCCCAAATCCAATAAAGAGCAGCACAGAGTCACTAATGTTAGCCTAAACTCCGATAGCATCCAGAACTGGCTTCCACACAGTGGGGAAATACTAAACAGTAGAAGTGCTAATCGTAAACAGGGCATTTTTATGTAACCTGTAACCCAACAAACTAATGTATTTGCCTTGGAGGTAATGCTTGGTTACTACTGTATGTAGTTGGGAAGGGATTAGCAAACATTAATTTAGAGAATCAACAAGGCAACTGGTGTGATCAGAGGTTATACGCTCAAAACTCAATGCATATAACCACTCACCCCTCCTTGACAACCCCCAAACAACTCTGTCCTCTTTAATTCAAGCCCTCCACCTCTCTGCACTCCCCAGGCTACTCTTCTCTCCCCATGCTCTCCTCTCTTTCCTCCTGCAGTCAGCTGGCATAGAGAAGAAGGGCTCTTTGACTCATGTGGAGGGGAGGGGAGGGGTGGGGGAGTGATGAGGGTTGGGGGGTCCCGGTGCTCTTGGAGTCTGATAGTCTGGCTGGTTTCGCAGAGGCTTTTCGTCCAGGGGTTTAAAGAGGAGTGAGGGGAGAGAGGAGATTTCTGACGGCACATCCCCACCATGTGGACTCCTGACAGGAACGCCTCTGAAACTGGCCAAAAAATCAGTGCAGAAAGACAATAAACTGTGTGCTGTTGAGGGTAGAGCTTTAATGAAGTAAAAAGTCCACTTTCTAGTATGATGCAAGTCTCCCATGATACTTGACACTGAGGTTCTTTTACTCCAAGTCCTGTTAGTTTATGACATTTATGTTGACTGATATGAAAAGCTATTTTTTTAAAAGAAAATCTGTGATTATGGTTGCAAGTAGTACTAGTTGTAGTGGTTCAATTGGTGACACTGCAAGTAGTATTAGGTGTATTAGAGCAACAGTGGCAAAAGTAGTGATACTAGCAATTGCCAAGAACCACTGCTAAATGCTAAGGCCATAAAATTAGTAGAGGTGATTGTAAAGGTACCTCCACTTTGTTACCACAGTTTAACTGGACAAAAATCAACTCAGTGTCATGTTGTTTTGAAGCATCAACTTTAAGCTGGGAGGACTTAAAAAAAACAAAAAAAACCTTTCAAACTTTCTAGAAATATAATTTTGAATCTTTTTTTTTTTTTTACAAGAATTTAAGGTTGCTAAAATAGTGTTGCTAAAACACTTGTTCCTCTAGCTGTACATTGACTGCCCCATATAACCACATTACATGAATCTGAGTCACATTATTTTCAAATAGAAGAAATGTTAGAAAATCAATATGAAATTCAATGTGAAAGATGCTCAACACAAAATTCTGTGCTAGTTTTAGCTTCAAAATGTCACATAGGACACAAAATTAAAACATCTTAAATCAAATTAGGTCAAAGCATCACAACATTTTATATTTATCACTTCATTTGAATAACTCTTGCATTTTTTAGTGCTCATCATCAGATAATGCTGTCAAATAGTAACTAATTCTCTTCAAAACAAAGTACACAGGTAATTTACTGGCAATTCGTTAAAATTTTAAAAATAAATTCTTCATTCACACAAGGAAAAATGGTGATTGTGATTTTAGTTTACTGCATCACTTTACTTTTTCTGTTCTACATCTACCAGAATATTTGTTTTATTCAAGACACCAGACATCAGATATTCAATCACTTCCACTGTATCAATATAGTAAATTACAATATTGCAGCACTATAGCACTGGAAAGCATTATTTGTATGATGGACATGGAACATCACTCCATTCACTCACTCTAACACACTCACTCAAAATTCATTCAGTGCATTCATCATCAGTGTTCAGCACCCAACCCCCCCATCCCCCCAACCCCTGCCCTCCAATAGCTGTATAGACCCTCATGCTGACACCTAATCCAGAGCCTCGCTACCATAACATTTTCACAAGGGTTGCGAGCCGCGCAATAACAGCTCCACATGAATTGGTGAACTGCTTCTTTATAAGAGGAACGACACACACAATTAGTGTTCATTGGTGGTAGCCTGCCACCACTTTTATTTCTGTGTATTTTTACAGCAGTTGAAAATAATCCTTAGATAGTGTGTATCTTTAAATAAAGACTGTGTGTGTGTGTGTGTGTGTTTGATAATGTTCTCCTAACTTGAGGGGGTGAGTGTATCTTTGTGAACCTTTATGTTCACGCAAGTATTGAATAGGAAGTAAGCATATTTATTAAAGGACACCAAAACTGACATTTTGCTCTTTCAAAATAGTGAGACATCCATCATCTACAAGTTGGATATGTTCTTGAAATATGAACCTCAGGTAACAATTTCTTTGTTTCCAAATAGAGCTTTATAGCTTTTAGGAATAAAACCCTTCAAACAAATAATTCTGACAAGCCAACTCAGACGTCTCTGGCTAGCAGTAAAACTAATGGCAAAATTGGAACAATCTGCTTTTTGAATGGCCACTTTTATTCCTCAAATGTAGCGATCTGTGCCCTAATTTGTCCTGTGGGACACCACACGCTCCCATAAAGCCACATTAGGGCTGCAGTAGCAGGGATAATGAATATGATTCAGACAAGGTGCCGGGCAGCAGCACCGCCTCCCCGGGACACAAGGCTGAAGCAGCACGCCAAGAAGTTGAAGGAAAGCACACACACACACACACACACACACACATTTTGCTACATTTTACATCAAGGTCACTGTGATTTATCACCACCCCCCCCCCCCCCAAAAAAAAACAATCATTTTCATCTTGTGTCAGTAGAGTTTAATGTGAATACTGATTGTCATTACTTTAATTGATTATGACATCACTTATTTCTTTGGTATCCATTTAAACACAAGATTGATTTCAATAACGTTTGGAACCTCAAATTAGCTCTAGTCAGCTATTTGATGAATAACTTGTTTACAGGCAAACATTAAAGCTGCATGTGTTCAATTTTTATGTAACAATGCATCTTGTTTATCAGCCTAAATAAAGACTTTAAGGGTGCCCTGTTTCCTTGTAAACAACCACATTTACAGTATATTTACATTCAGTGTTTCTCATCAAAACACATTGCGGGTATATTTGAGGCCTTAAGAATGTGTTGAATGCATTTCCTTCCTTATAAAACATTTGCAAATAAGTTTTATGAATTGAGGTTAAAAGTTTATTCGTGACCTCGGAAATAGAAGCTGACGAAAACAGTCTCACCGCAGAATCCACTTAGTAGCTTTTGATCATATTGTCAGTTGTGATGGAAACATTTACTTTTACTGAACACTTTGAGGATTTATTGTCCTTATTAGCTTAAATGATGAGAATGAAAGTTCATTCTTGACAAAAACAATCCACAAACTCCATCTGCTCAGGAAGATCATGTGATACAATCCAAAGCTCCAGAACAGCTACGAAGTGGACCTTGTAGTGACATAATTCGAATGTTTGGACATTTGTTTGCATCTATGCATACGTCAGCTACGAATCTCTTCTTCTCTGGTTTTTGCTGGCTCGTTGTTACGTTTCTTGGTGCATTACTGCCACCGACTGTCAGTCCATGGAATAGCGTGAAACTATTAGTGCGGTCCAGTACAGCATTAAATACAAACAAATCAGGGGACCATAGCACCACTAGTTATCAAAACCTCCACAGTGCACCCTAAAAGTGTCCAATGGCATCACAGGTTAGCAGAAGTTTATATGATCTGACATACAAACTAATAGCATTCTGATACTAGTATCTTCAATGATATGCTGCTGCATAAGAGCAGGGAAGCACACCTTTTACTGAAGCATACCCCTCATCCTTTACACTTCTGACCCGTATATCACTCAGCATCCCAAGCTGTCCTGAACAGTCCAATAATACTGTCAGCATCAGCACACACACACACACACACATAACCAATTACATGTTCATGACAGAGAAAGGTTTATACGGCCTCGATTATGAACCCATTTTTGCATGTACACACACATATACACACACCATCTGTGCACACAGTGAGGGAATGTCCATCCACACTCCAGCGTGTGCCAGGGAGTCGTGTTGTAAAGATTTATATGACAAGGTGGCAGACAGACAGTGGCAGGGCTGCGGTCCTACCCGTCTCACTGCTGATGCTGACAGTGTTATTGCTCTGGCTCTGTGTTTGTGTGTGCGTGTGTGTGTTCATGTGCAAAGCCTAGGCCACATTCAACCAAATGCATGTGGATTAAAGGAAATATGTTCATGACTGGAATGTTGGTATGAGCTATTTTGCAGGAGAAACTCTTTTGTTGCTGCTCTCTTCTATCTGACTCTTTCTTTCACTTGCACAAGTGCTCGCCCCATAGTCTCTGATGTGTGATTGAGGCTGTTACTGTTGGCCCAACTGTTCTCACACACAGTAACAGCAAGTACTTGGTAGCCTTAGAATTAAAAACTTTGATTATCTCTGCTGCAGGCACTATAATCCTGGATGGGAGCCTTAATCCATCTATCTTCACTTCCATCCCTTACTGGGATGGAAGTGCCCGGGAATGACTTGCTTCATATACAGTATAGTGGTAGAGTAGATGCGAGCTGTTAATTTCTGTCCGTGAGTTCACATTCACCTGAAGGCACACTCTAAGCAACAACCTATTAACAGTATAGCAACCACTAGTAATCACCCTAATCACACACTTACAACCATTTGAGAGAGTCTAATCGTTCAGACAAAACATTATTCCAGCATTTTTCCTTTGTGACACCTAATGGTTTTTGGGCTTACGTTTGCAATCAATGTACACGCCTTTAAATTAGACACAAACATGAATCTGTGTGACTAGCTGTTAGTTAGCTATAGGACACCGCATTTACAAATAACCACGATCTAACATGTTAGATGCTAAGGTCTAACATGTCCTAAAATGATCATTTTAGTTTGGATGTTGTGCCAATCTTTAAAGAACATCCAAACTACAATGATCATTTTAGGACATGTTAGACCTTAGCATCAGTTCTTGATGAGAAGTCAGCAAAATTTTGGGGGTAATACTGTCCATCAACAGCCAAAGTTAGCTTAGCCTTGGTGATTGCACATAGCACTCCAAAAGTCCTGTCCCCACAGTGAAGCCACAGGATTCAAACACCCCAAAACTCAGAACAAAACCCTAATCTGGGTTTAGCTGTGGCTAGCTAGCCATCTGAAAGTACTGTAGTATGTAACCATTTTGGAGTTAGTGGGATATGCAGTTCCTCTTTTGGTGGAAGCTAAGCTAACCCATACCATGATGTCATGGTAGAAAATTCCCTCAAATTTTTGGACCAGAAGACTTCAGACCATAGGAATCACATAACCTAGCTAAATGTTTTATCTGTTATCTACAGCAATACGAGCCTGTTAAACTACTGTAGCAACCATCAGTGTGAGTGAATACTCCCACCAAAAAAGTCCATGTATCCCCAAGTTTATCTTATCATCAAAATACATTAAAGAGCCTTTAGTCCTGAAATAATTTCATTGATGAGTTTTTTTTGTTGTTGCAGGATTTAATATCAATATCAAAATATCAGCAATTTAACACACAAAGTATTCATATCAGTTGACCCACAGCTCCCCATATTGGCTGAACTTCGATACCTGCCAGATTTTTGTGCATGTGTGTGTTTACAGTGTGTGAACACCTGGTGTATTTGACTTGGCAGAGCTCTTGCACATTATGGATGTCCCATCGTGTTTCAGCTGCTCCAAAAGCCACAAAGGTTAAAGTAAAAAAAAGGGTAGACAAACTGATCATAAAATTAAAAAAACACATGAAAGTCATCACTTCACAACAGGTCCTGGTACAGCGGTAATGACTGCTAATGTCTTTCTGTCAAGTAGGAGCTAAGCCTGTGAAAGCAAAATGAAAGGAAACTGCTCTGGTTCTTTCTTCAGTCATGCTGCAGGCTGATGCCAGGATTGAGCCACAGGCCGAGTCTGGCTGGCAGTGCAACACTAGTCTTTGGTGTTGCTCTGCAGAGGTCTGCAGACTGTCTATCTGACTTCACCTCTGTTCTGTACCAAACCACAATGTGAAAAGCAACAACTCTCCTGCTTCTCACAGGCTTACTTTAATGTGATTTTACATATCTACATGTTTCTATATGTTCTGTATATACAAGAGGTCCCATCCAAAATGAGATATTTACCATATGGAAAAAGGAACACCTACTCTGACAAAATGATTGATGGCGTAAAATTTAAATAAATTATCTACTTTGGAAGAGACATACGGTTACCTAAGTTCTTGGTGGGCACAATCATAACATTTCAGAGTGCAGCCTCTATATTTAAGACATATTGAATAATGAACATAATGGTTTTATTTTTTTTTTCTCCAGTGTGGTCATGTAAAACTTATTTTAGAAAAAATGCCTATGAAAACAAGTAAAATGTAAGTTGTTTTTGTTGAGTTTTTTTGTTTTCACCATTTTGTACTGCCTTTTCCACCTCTGCCCACACACGTCTTTCAAAAATATAATCTAACTAGTAATTATGTATGTGTAATGATTATTAAAATTAAATACATCGCCCATAAATTATGTCACAACCTTTCCAAGACCATTCTTTGTATGAATTACAGTTATTAGCCAGGTAAGCAGGTCTGTTTCATCCAGTTATTATTACTGAGTATGATTTTCTTAGTTCACTTTTGTGAGTTCCAATGCTTGTGTGGCATCGCTCTCAAACTTATGCCAAACCGTCACAAACACACATACACAAGAGTCAGCCTTTTTAAACTACCCGTTACTGTTTTCATGCTGTGCTCAACCTAATTTAAAATAACTAATATATCCTATAAAACCCACCAGCAGTAGCCTGCTCAGGTTTACACAAATAATTAGCTGCAGGCAGACACAATTATACATAGAGAGAAATATGACCTGCCAGAGTGAATGATAGAAACCAAAGGTAATGACCTCATATTGTGGAATTTCTTTTAAGTATTCTGCGGTAAACAAGTAGCGGGACCTTTATTTTAGGGGGTGGGGGGGGTGGGGGGGGGGGGACAAAACAAGTCGTGATCTATGGCTTTTAAAAGGGGATTATCAACATTACATGCAACATATCTTTCTCTAAGTCCTCCTCCTCCTGCTTCTCTCTCAATCCCCCCTCCTTTTACCTCAACCACATGTCTTTAAACATTCAGGCAGGTTAGGTGTTTTTCAGGAACAAAACCAGCAGGCTGATCTGTGGCTGTTTAAGAGGGCTCAGTGCTATGTACGTCCAGAGTCTGCGGTCCCCACTGACAGCTTTATAGGCAGCTGAATGGAGATGCCATGCCAGCACAACAAGGGAGGCCTGCACCCACACTGGCTGCCATGGAGAGTCACACATTTACCATGCATTAGCATCGTAACATGATTCCTCCTTGAACATTACACAGCTGGAGTCTTAAGGTTGCAATGTGACGCATTTTATGATGTTAAAACAATCTAAACAGTAGGTTGTGTATCATGAGTTTGTGCCATTTTGTAGATGTGTGTATGCAAGTAGTAATGTTACTGGCTCGTGTCAAATTGGCTTTTGAGTGGAAGACTTTAGAGTACACACAAGCATTCAGATTATTGTAAATGTTTTGAATTTGTATTCAATCTTCTCATTCAGGACCCAGGTTGATCTGAATTCTGATGTACACATGCACACATTGTTGCTCTCAAAAACAACTTGGAAAGGGTTTCATTCATCATGTCCAAAGACCAAATAACCAGTAATTGTTTCTTGGACATTTTATGTTAGAATGTCCCTGTGAGGAGTTTTTCTGAGGTCACATTGTATCAGTTTTTTGAGAACATCGTGTTTGTTTAATGTAATATATTTCTTGGTGAAGCAGAATGTTGGGGAGGGACAAGTAGACAAAAATTATGTGTCCCAGTACACGATGACACAAGTTTTTAAGGATTTATTGTTGAAGAGAAAGGCTGAGTGAAACTGTAACTTCCGGTTTATGTTCCAGTAGTAATAAAACCTCATTTAAAATCACATGGACATTTATCATTATGTAAATATAACAGAAATCTAAACATACTCAAATCTAACATGCTCAAACTAATGTAACAAAATTTATTAAAAATCTAGCCTCTGGACATAATATCATACTCAACATTATGTGGTTTAGATTTTTTTTTAAAAAAAGGGTCTTTCAACTAAAATCTAATAATAATGTTAATATCTCTGTTTTTAGTGGCCTTTAAGCAATATATTTTTTATTATGCTCAGACAATCTTGGGTTAAAAGTGATTAGTCCAACACAAGCGGTAATGTCTATGGACAAGTAGAGTGGCCACAGCTGGTTGACAGCGAGTGCAAAAACAGCTAGCCAGGTCTTTGGCTCTGTACAGGTGTCTTTGATGAAAAATGTATGTACAGATGAAAAGGTGTTTTCAGACTAAACACAAATGAAATTTTCACCTTGCTTTATTCATGTTAATTTGACCACTGGACTGTTTGTGACAAGTAAATATAGACTGCACAGACAATGTAGCGTTTAGCTAGCTGTTCTTTCTGTACATTTCTTCCAAGACCATCAATCTTTTTCTTTTCTTGTGTCCCTTTGCTACTATGAATTGGAGTCTGCTTCCAATAAAACCTTTTTCATTGTAACTAAAACATTTTCAACTCACATTAAAATGTTTTAATCTCAATTTGCACTTCCAAGTGAGAATCTGTTGACTTTTGGAAGTTTTGCTGTATTTCTTTTTGACTTTAAATGATAAACTTTAATGAAAAATTTAATATACTTATATTTAATATACTTAATGTTTGTCTCAACTTTGCAAGTCCATCCTTTTTCTTTTTAAAAAAAAAAGTAGTTTCTTGATTATGTAACAGTTCAGGACATAAAAGATGGTCTTCCATCCAGTACTTTGGACATGAGTGAAAGAAATGAGGCAATTCAAATGACGTGTGGTCAGCAACTGGTCAATCTATTAGACTTCAAAAGGAAAGAGAACAGGATTAGTGTTTGTCCAGAGTATGGCTCATACAATGGGGAAGAAAATGAGTGTTAAAATGACAGTGCAAATCCATGCAGGGCACACCCACACACACCCACACAGACAAACATAGAAACACACATATCGGAAAAAATACCCATGACATCACCGTCACTTTACCTACCGTTGACATGCTCCTATTTATGCACAGACGGCTGCTACGTGCCACCAGGACATAAACACACACTTTTACGTACCACACCCTCACACACAGTCACTCCACCCCACACACACCCATGCCGCCACCTATATACCCACCCAACGCCACAAACATAGTCACCATGTCTCTTCTAGAAGTCTGCCACTCCTTTCACAGAACACACACACACACACACACGCACGCACACACACACCTCTCAACTTGCCCAACAAACACGTAGCAACCCAAACACTAGCAGTGTGTATGTGTGTGTAGTGGAAACTTTCATTGGTCCAGAGGTGTCACCTTCCAGACTGACGTCACACATTTGCTCTCCTGACATTTACCGGAGGTTTCCTACTTGTTGCTGGCCTTTCCCCTCCTCTTTCTGTTTAACACTTTCTCTTTCACTCTTTTTCTTCTTTCCCTCTTTTATTCTCTCTGCTCGTGCCTTTCTCTCACCATGAAGTTTTCACTTCAGTTCTTTGGATATTGATTTTCAGAAACAGCTACTAATTGCAATCAACAAAATATGCCTGTAAGTTCTTACTCTGTCAAAATAAGAGACAACACAGGTGTTGGTATTGTTATGTTATTGTTGATGTGTTGCAGCGGTATTTCATGCTAACATTTTAGCATGCACTGTTGAGTGATAGGAGTTGATTTACATGTTCTCAGAAATCAGAAAACGAGAATGTTTTCTGTTTTTTTGAAGCTAGTCTGATATGTGTGGCCTGTCTGACAGCTTTGTACATCAGTCAATTTACATGAAATACAAAATAAACAATCAAATCTGGGGTGGAGCTAAATACATAATAGAGTTGTGAAGTTGGAGAGGCTGCTGGTTACAGAGGCGTTTTCCCCATTCTGTATTCCCCTTTCAATTTTCCTTTAAAAAATATTTTCAATTTGCTTGACATAGAAACTCAGAAGTCTCCCAGATAATGTAACTGTATGTTTATATTATGACCACCAGTATACAATTATTTTAACTTTGTTTCTGAGGAACAGAACTTTTGCACACCTGTAGATTGACAGGTTTGTCAGAGAAGACCATAGGCCAAATAAGACACACATTTTATTAGGTTAACCTGATGAAAGTCTGTATACCGAAATGAGGTTCCCAATAAGTCTTTTTCAATTGCAAGTGAAGAGGACAGTGTGCAGGAGTTCGTTGTTCTGCTTAACTTTATTTCTGAAAAATCACGTTTTGTCAGAGATTTTGGCATGGCGGAGGGCTGGAGAAGAAGTCAGCCAGAGGTGCAAATCAGAGCGGTAATTGATTTAAAAAATCTTCATTGTAGACATTGTAGACAAACTGTGGCGCCACAGTGACAGTAACTGAATTCACTCAAAACTTACCCAGAAATTAAAACTGATTAATGCTGCAAATTGTAAAATCAACTTTGCAACTTTATTGCAACTTAAAACAACACCAAGAATCAATCTGAATGGATCAGGCATATTTATTAATAATCTCAATACATGTGAATGATTTTTATATGAGAAAAATTGTTTTATACTGTACTGCATAGTTTAGTATTTTGGGAAATAAACTTTTAAGCTTTTCTGCAAGAGATGAGAAGTGTGATATCTGACTTATGTCTGTGTGTATAAAGCTGTAGCCAGCAGACAATTAGTTTGGCTTAGCATAAAGACTGGACGCAGAGAGAAGCTAGCCTGGCTCAGTCCAAAGTAAAAAAAAAAAAAAAAACAACTTCTGTAATAGTCGCAGTGACTGACAGCAGCTTTCCGAAGTTTTGTCTCAGTGAGGGTTGCCAAGCTTGGTGCCATCCTGCCTGTTCAGAGACCTAAAACCTTCAAACTTCAAACCACAAATTGTTGTTCTTCCATTTTTGTTTGTATATGGATTAAACAATTAAAATGCGTATTAAAGTGGCTATAATCTCTAATTTTTTGGCAGCATTGCTGGTAACCTACCACACAACTTTACCACTCCCCTTGGCTTTCAGAGCTTTATAGGAAGTTTCAGCAACTCATTTTTTAGCTTTTTGGCCTTTAACCTTGCAGTTTTGGTTCACTTTTACCACTGTCTTAGCATTAGTTTAGGTCAAATCTCTTGTCAGTCCTTGTCAGAATAAAACTCACTGTACACTACATGGTCAGCACCAAACAACAAACAGACAGAGTTAGCAACTAGCTGGTGAACATAGTGGAGCATTTAGTAGATACAAAGGCAAATATTCCCCTCAGGAGTTGATAGAAACAAAAATCAGATCTGAAAGAGAGTAAATAATATTGGATTTATATTCACTGGGTGAACATAAACCAGATGAATGATGCTGCTGAATGTGTAAATAAGCAACTGTTTGCTAACAAGTTCGACATAGTTACTTGGTGATGATATATCAATGTGTTCACAACTTGTTTGCTGCCAGGTGTCCAAACAAATCAGTTATTGTAGGTTTCATTCATGAGATTTAAAGTCAGGCTAGTTGTTTCACCTGTTTCCAGTCTTTATGCTAAGCTAGGCTAACCACATCCTGGCTCCAGGTGTGTTCTTAATGTACGCACGAGGGAGAAAAGTGAGCAAAATGTATTTCCCAAAATGTTGAACAAGTTGATGCATTTTTCAGTTTGAAATAAAGAAGAAAAACAGAGTCAGCCACAAAATCAAACTTCATCAACAGAAAATCTATAATGAGGCAGATGTCACAGAAGTTTCACTGGCAGGTGACCTCTGAGAAATGAAGTGCAGAAACACTACAACAATTACCGCTTGGCATGAAACAAAGTTCTTGATACACGCATATTGGACCAGGTTGTGTATTAATCAAATCTGTGACCTTACACAGTATAAATAACATATAACAGCTGATCCACATACACATTTCTGTCTGTCTGACTTTCTGTTTGTCTTTCTCTCTCTCGTTCTCTCTTTCTCTCGCTACCTGGGCCAGTTTTATTGGCGTCCTGGTTTTGGCCCAACCGCTGTGCGTTTTTTAAAGCGCGGTCAGCAGAGTTCACCATAAAGTAGGAACATGTGTACAGACAAACACTCCCCATGCTCCCTGCTACTGTTGCTACAAACTCACGCCGTCTAATTAAATTCAAAACGTCAACTTCAATTCATGTCAAAAAAAAGTTTACAGCGCTGTAAATGTTTTCGACTCTTTCGAAATATCACAGAGAAATGTGTTGTGGTTTAACTGCTTTTCACTGACAACAAAATGACGTGTTGAAGGAAATCCCTGTGTGTGTCTTTATTACTTTAACATTTCTGTCTTCCTACTTTTTTTTTTCTATGTAAAAGATACAGACGGGTGACAAATGAAAAGAAAAACCAGTACAGGCCTGAATGCTTGACCCCTACAGTGAGGGGATCTGGTGGCTCTCTTCGGTTTGGGGGACATTTTGCTGGCATGGTTTGGGTCCACTTGTCCCCTTAGAGGGAAGGGTCACTGCAAATCAATACAAAGTTGTTCTGAGTGATCATCGTTGTCCTATGATGAAACATTTCTATCCTGTTGGGAGTGGTCTCTTCCAAGATGACAATGCTCCAATTCACAGGGCACGAGGGGTCACTGAATGGTTTGATGAGTATGAAAATGATGTGAACCATATGTTATGGCCTTCACCGTCACTAGATCTCAACCCAATTGAACACTTATGGGAGATTTTGGACCAACGTGTTAGACAGCGCTCACCACCACCGTCATCAAAACACCAAATGAGCGATTTTCTTTTGGAAGAATGGTGTTCATCTCTCCAGTAGAGTTCCGAGACTTGTAGAATCAATGCCAAGGAGCATTGAAGCTGTTCTGCCAGCACATGATGGCAGTGGTTCTGGCAGCACAACACCTTACTAAGACACTTTATGTTGTTTTTTCCTTTAATTTGTCACCTGTCTGTACAACCTGCCCAAGTTTTGCCATTTTATTTTTATTTTTTTCTGATCTCTGCCTGATTTTTGTCTTTCCTCTGTCCCCTCATCCACCTCTTCTCCTCTCTTTTTCCCTTCGTCTGTGTTCCTTCTGCTTCCCTCATTCCTCTTGTCCATGTCCCCCTTCTTCCCTCCCCTCCCTCCCCAATCAGCCTCAGGTCTGGTTTAGTGCTGAAATCAACCCTGTGATTTAGAGTGACACTGTTAATCAGGGTTCAACTAAACGCGGACATGGCCCGCTTCAAAGTGTGTAATATAGGTCAATATAGTCTGTGTGTATATGGATGTAGGTGTGGGGGGTTGTGGGGCTATAAAAGTCAGGAAAAAAAAAACTCTTTTGTCCGCTGGCCAACATGGCTGGTGCCACTGTCACTCTTTTATCAGCCAACTGGCTTTTTAGAAAAAAATACATCCAGTGACGTTTAGTTTCTGGGCAAAGTGACTGGTATTGTGTCAAATAACAGCAAATGAAATGTTTGTTCGTCTGGTAGTAATTTCCCACTGTTGGTGTCTCCATGCATGAGTGTCTTTTGTGTGTGTGTGTGTGTGTGTGAACAGTTTTTTATATATGTTTAGAAGCAGCATTTTGAGCTGGGCATTATTACATGTGAACATGTGTCCTGAATGTTTTTTTCAGTATGTACTGAGCATTCAGGTCAACATAGGACACTGAAACAGCACTGAAACTCAGCTAACAACACATTTTGAGAAATCAGCGAGGTATTGCACCCGACTCTGGCCTCAAAATACGCCGACCACACCGTGCCAAATTTGATTGAAGATGAATAAGCAGCTTAATTCTGTACACTACCTGACACAAAAGTGACAAGCAAATATCAGAGAAGATACAGATGCCAGGCTAGGAAAATTCTTTCCTTATTTCAGATTCTGATACAAAAGAAGTTTATATAGTAGCCTGTAGTTTAAAAAATGCAACTGCTTTGTACAATGCTTTTGTATGAGACCTGAAAACATTGTAAGTCATATGTATCTTTAATGTATTGGATCATTTGCAATGCATTGAGATGCTTATCACATCAGCCTCAGTGATGGAGATGCACATCAATAATGTATGTATTTTAGTTTTTCATTTGGTATATGCTGCTTTCTTCACAATATTAACTGGTTTAATATTTCAGTGAATTTTAGATGATTGGATTTTAAGAGTTTTGCATTTGTTTTAAAAAGTGAAATATTTAACATAATTATAATTCTATTAATCACAAAACACAAATAACCTACAATGAATATTAATCACTGGATGACACTGACTGGCTAATATCACTTGTTTAATAGGAGCTTAATATCAACAAAAAAAAACAACCTCCACCATCCCTTCTCCTGGTTCAGCAGTGGGGTAAAGGTAAGCTTTATTATAGCTTTCCACCACAAGCCAGACAGAAGCCTTAACTCCTCCAGCCTTAAAAATAATCTGCCAAGGACTGAACAAAAATAAAAATACAAAAAAAGAAGCGGTTTGGCCTCTACCCAGCTAGACCCTGGGGCTGAGCTGTAAGACACAAGTGCTGTAAATGTTCAGCACCTGACCATTTGTATGTTTTGGACTTCCACATCACTCCCCATTGTTATGGCAGACGGAGAATGGGGGAGGGGGTGGGGGGTAGCCCACCAGAGTCGTAGCTCGTAACCCCGGGGCAGGCGGATGCGTGACGTGATTGACAAGGCTGATTCTCCCTCAGTATATTGCTGCGGATTTTTTAAAACCCTGGTCACAAGTTGACATTTATTTAGACAAGGCTCCTTCTGGGCTGCCGAAAACCCACAGAAACCAAAAGATGTCTGACAGAGACAAGTATTAAATGTTGTGTGTGTATGCATGTGTGTGTGTGTTTGGTCTGACAGGCAAATATTAAAACCCAGTTGTTCTAAACTAACCTACATACCTGTCTAGCTACGTAGCACCTTCTCGAGGTAGTTAGGGGAAGTATGAAAATTATGGTGGGAAGGGAGGGGGTCAGAAAAGAGGGAAGTGTTATGTTTTTTTTTTTCTTTTGGCTGAAATGAGGTGCAAGGAAGGACCCTTTAACTTTTTCTCATCCCAGAATTAGGCTTTATTTTGTTTTAAAGAATTATTTAAAAAAACAAATATTACCTAAAAATACGGATTTTGTGTGTGCCACAAGTCATAAAGGTGTTTTTAGCTGTATGAAAACAACAGTCATGTCCCTATATCATGGGTTTGTTTATAGGATCAGTGTTGACAAACCAAATAGACATGAATCTGGGTTATTGGTGATTGAATATTATAATACTGGTTATATCTCCAGAGAGTGCATTATATTTTACTAACTTATCATAGCTAGTACCTTCATTTCATTCTGAATCTTAAAAGAAAGTAGAATCAGTTAAGCTAATATGTCAAAAAATGTTATGTTTCCTGAATTTACAGTGACAGCTTTCAAAAAAAAAAAAAAAAAAGTATTCCTGAGATATTCAGTGAACAGCACGCATCATTTTGCATTTTTTTTGGCAGTTGCTAACTCTGCTTTTATTGTGTGACTTGAGTTATACGTGAGAAATGTTACATTAAGGTTGGTGGTGAACCTTGAATATTAGTCTCTCTCAGGCCCGGCGCCAGGATGAAGTGACTGAGGGGCTGTTAAAAATTGCAAGGGGTCATTTTTTTCACAAAATAAAAGTCGTTGATTTAATTATGCGATAGCCTCAGAAAGGTTTAATAATAACAACATAAGGCTACTGTTTCAAAAGCAAAGAATACATTTATTAATCAGAGGAATCACTCAAAATCAACAGGGGGAGGGGCATAGAAACAGCTGTTTGGCTTGCAGCTCTCTTTCTTTTTCAAACAAATAAAACTACAAACAGTCATGTGTGCTGTCATTATTCATGTACAAATGAAAGAAAAATACTTTTGTCTCCAAACTTATTTATTCTAATGCTTAGAGCTTTAATAAATGCACTACTATTAGCAAATAGATTTCCATGTGGACTGGCTGACAGGACACTAATCCTGGCTTTACATGATGCAACATATTAATACAATGAGAAATCCTATAGAAAATGGCAAAGCTAGCTAGAGTTAGTGTTACACTATTTAATTTAAAATATTTACTAGATGTGTACACAAAATGGTCTTTATGAACCCATAATAACATTTAAGATGTAACAGCAACATTACCAAACAAAAAACATGACAAGAGAGCCTTGAATTAAGAAATAATGTAACTACTGCATGTAGCTGAGTTAAGCTACAACCAAGCTACAACCAAGGCTCTGGCCTTCAGAAAGGCCTAGGGAGATGGTGGTCCCACCCATGATAAATCAAAAGGTGATTGGTTAATTCACTTGTCACTTTCTAAACAAACATGTGAGGCTTTAGGGGCTATGGCCTTCAGTCCGAGTTATGAAGTTCTAACCAATGAAAGAGCCAGCTAACCTTTTCTCTGCCTAGAGACAACAACAAAAAATTCTGATTGGACAACTCTATTTACATGATTTAAGGATAGTAACCCTTTAATTTCCGAAGCAAACGTGATAGAAAATTAGGCTAAAATTAGAATTCGAAGAGGATAATTATTAAATGAAAGAGAATAAATGTAACATTCGAAATACTGATATATTTGGCCTAGAAGGCCCTAAGGACTCCCTTCTGTTAAGATTTAAATTACAGAACAACATGTTGAATTCTTTGTGCATTTTTAGTTATTTATAGCAAAGATAGTTGTACCAATGGATTTTTATTTTTATTTTTTAATTTAAGTTAGGGTCAGCCCCCCCTCCTCACCCTAGTAATTTTTGTACAGTCCCTAAGAAGAGCGAAGCAGTTACATGAGATGGCCAGGAGAGATTGGGAAGTAGCGAATATCGACTTATGCTTCTGGTTTGGTCTGGGTGCGATGATGTGCGTGTTTGTGTGTGCCTTGGACCCAGATGAAAAGTCAACTAAGATGTAATAAGCTAGCTGCGAGAGAGTCTTAAAGTCTTTGGTAGAAAGCCGGGGTCTTGTTTCAAAGTGCAGAATCTGCTGTAAGCCCCCGCAGACGCAGACTAAACACACCACTGGCCCTATTGTTGTTCTGCACTGTTACAGCCCTCCCTGGAGATTTAGCAGGAGCCATAACCCTCCATTGCTGCAACAAGCAGCCAATAGCCATGCTGCTTACTAATGACCCGGCCATCGAGGTCACACCACAGACTGATCGTGAGCATTTATGCAGCGCTAGATTGGAAAATGATGGGATTTGGGGTTGTTTTTTTGACAGTTCTCAGGTATGCCGGTGAAACAAATCTTGACTAGCTTCAATTGCTTTCCCAGCATAAATACAAAGTGGAGGCAGGGATATGGCATGGTTTCCTTTTATGGCAGAACTACAGTTGGTGATAATCGATTCAGCATGTTCACTATTTCTAATCATTGTATTTTAAATCCTGGACAAAGTGTTTCACATGTCAATTTTTTTTCCAGTTAATAGATGACTAGTCACTCCATCTTCAATTTTTTTTCTCATCAGTTTCCGTCACGTGCCGTTCTGTGGTTTGAAGACCATGTATACACAAAGTAGCCGTTACGGGAAGGAAAGGAGTGAGTTTACTGGAAGAGGAGGTCCATTACTGAAAGCATGGAGGTGGATCAGTGGATAGGTTGAAGGTCAAACAAACCCAGCACATTTGTTCCGTCCATTACGATGAATGTATGGGATAGTTGCATGTGCATTTAGGCTTGTTTGCATTTGTATATATTTGGTGTGTGTGTGTGTGTCTGTGTCGTTTCCACCTGGCTCTGGGTTTCATCACCATCTTCCACTGGCGTCTCTGAATCATGTAATCTACCATGTTAACTTAGTGATTACCTGTCATTATGCAGAGGTCCGGTTTCAGTGACACCATTTAATCCAACATCCAATCTGGGTGTTTACAACGTGTCAGCACTGACTTCTCTTTTCCGTACTCCAAGTTTGGGATGAAAATAAACATCTTTTTACCCAGAGCACAAATTCAGATTGACTTATGCCAGCAGAAGCAGATAGTGAACATGATATGGCTATAATTTTAGAGTGACTGGGCAGAAATGGAGAGGTTGAGTTGGTGTGTTAAAGGGCTACTTTGTCAACCAACCAGAAAGAGGGCATCATTAGTGCACTTCTGAATGTGTGTGTGCACTCATGCTTGTGTGCCCCCGTGTGACGAATCAGTCTATAAAAGTTCTTTATATTTACAGTGAACTTTAGTTGACATGGAGGCAATAACCAAGTTAATTTGCCCTCTTTTCCCCAATCGTCATCCATAGAGGCCAAGGAGGCTACATCTACATTACAGACCTTAAAGCTGTACTAATCAGTAGTTTATACAAATAATGGGTCATATGACTATGTGCGAGGTGAAAGGGCTCACTCGTGGTAACAAAGCCGCAGAGAATTATTATCAAACTCTGCTGGTCCCCACAGCTCTAGACAGAATTTTAATGTCTTTCAGCTCTTTTTTTTTTTTTTGGTTTAAAGGTCCTGTGTGTGGATTTTTTGGCACCTAATGGCATGGACTTTCCAAAAACAGAATATAATATTCATAAGTATTTTTTTAATTAATTTAAATAATTATCAGTTACTGCAGCATTAAAGCTAGCCTAAGTAACTTTTGGCTGTCTCGTTCGACCACAATTCGCAAGTCAGGAATAGTGGTAAATGTTAAAACACTGCATATCAGTAGCGGACCACACACTATTTATAAATTTAATTTTTAATTTGAAAGAGGAAGATTGTGTTCTTTCAAAAATGATATAAGATCATTTTAATGCTGTTTGCTAGGAAGCACTCAAGCAGCAGCTACAAGAAACCAACTAGGGACTTCACAGACCCTGTGTCCATGTTTGTAGCCATGCTAGCAGGAAGCAAAGTTGGTCAGTCCTACTCCCAAATTTGGGTGCATTTTGGTCATGGTACTATATAAACCTTTAGCTCTTGACTGAATTGAACCATCTACAAATATTAGCTCAGTTGTCTGTTCATTCTTGTGTGTTTTGCTAAATAAATGAGAAATGATGAATTAGAAATGTTGACTACTAGATTTACTTGTCACAGCAATTTCAAAAATGCATGACTACCTCAGGATCTAGCCACAAATCCATAGAGTAAAATGGTTTTGATGTGCAGATTTCTGATTTCTATTATTTGTCATGGGACAAACAACATTAGAATTGAGAAATATGTAGCTGTAGTGTGAACACAGCCATTATTGCTAACAGTTGGTTCCAGTGTGGATAATATGTGACCTGCTCAGGTTTCTGGCTACACAGCGGGTGGTCGTTTGTCTCGATCCTCTAATACAGCACGTTATCCCTCCAGATTATGTTCCATATGTGCGTGTGCAGTCCAATGAACAAACCTGAGTATAAAACACACATGCGCACTATATCCCCCTGCTTTAGTCACCTTGTGAGTCAGTTATCACAAAAAAAAATCAGTGGGGAAATCTTGACGCCTGCCAGTGGCATGAAACAGGACTCCCAGCATGCTCTAATGATAAGAGGCAAAGAGAGGCTGGGATTATAATGAGACACGGTGGTCGGACTAGATGATAGTATCATGTGGCCGACTCAGTTTTATGTATAACAGGTAAAGTTTGACCCATGGGTTAAGAGAGGACATGTGCTTTTAACACATCAAACAGTCAACTGAAAATCTGTTCACATGATGAAAATCTTTAAATGACCAGTATTTTTTGGAAGACCCTGAAATGCCCAGAGGAAATACAACAGTACAGAATATTGCTTTATTATTTATATGTTCATTCAATAAAACTCCTACAGTATTTCACATTCGCCCTGATATATACATCATGGATGTGTGTTTGTGTGCCTTCCATTCCACCTCCACTTTTCTCCCAACCCCTCAAGACATGGATTTCCACCTCATATAATGTCCTTCACTGTCAGGAAGTTTTAGCCTCGATCTCCGCTGGCTACTTCAGTCTTTTGGCTTAAAAGAAGCATGTTCAAAGCACTGGCGGTGCCTGTCACCGCTGCTGTTGCCAAGCAACTATTGAAAACGTACTTAAAGTGTGGTGCTTAGTATTTTTAACTGCTAGCACTTGGCAGAAACCGGCTGTAACAGAACACTATTACCATTGAAAATAATGAGGGAAAATGAGATCAGTGCTGCAAAAACAAGGACAGGGATCATTGTAAGAGCTTCAATACATTTTACAATTAGCTGTGACTTCCCAGGTGAAGCAGAGAAAGCTCAACTCCACTGTGAGATTGGTTAGTATCTGGATTGAAGAAGAAAATTGTGGGTTTCTACTTACTTCCCATGATGGCAATTTCCAACTTTCATCACAGTCAAGGTGGGGAAAGTTCACCTCGTAGTACAGTAATAGGCATATTAGCTTGGAAGATAATTTAGCAGCATATGTGTATCTGTTTATACTTATATCTCTGTAAGTTAACTGTGTGACAACTGTTGTCTGTGTTAGACATACCATATACTGCCTTTTAAACTCTCCTTCTTTTGAAACATGACTCACTTAGCTAATCATTTAGTAGCTTTTGCACCTGCACTGATGCACCTGGAGGTTATGCACAAACGATTTGGCCTCTACAGAGCTTTGTTAGTTCCTATATTGCTTTGTGTTAGTGAGAAGCCCCATGCTAGTAAATTCTGGTTGCAATTAACTGACATGCAAGTCCTCTAGTTTTACTTCTGGTCAACTGACATTTCAACTCCTTTCAACTCTGTTAGTTCAAGTACTTTGAGTGTTTACATAAAAGCTGACAATTCCTCTACCAAGAGGTCTTAGACTGGAAACAAAAATTTCAGATGTTTTAACACTGCAACTGCTGTGACTTCCATACAACATTTCACAGGGAAAAAATTAAGACATTTTTAGTCATTTTACAGTGTAAACACTGGAAAAACCCCAAAACAAAGTAATAATACTCATAATAAAAAATATTTTTAATACTATGCTATGAATATTTGATGAAAATTACAGCTGTTTGTACCTGGGACCAAATCAAAAAGTCCTCCCTTTGAGATATCCTGATAAGTAACCCACAAAAACAAACATACATTATGTAGAAGACTAAAAACCTAACCTCCTTTGCGGGGGCAACCATATTTTTGTACCATTCTTGAGACTGAGATTAATAAAATAAAAATGAACTTCAACACCTGGAGGGATTCCATGTATTAAGCTCTTCTTGAAACTTAAGCTTCCTTAGTTGTGAGCAAGAGATTAAAAGAATTAATCAAGAGATGTACTCAAGTAAGAAGGTATTCTTCCAAAACTCTAGTAGGAAGGCATCAATAAGACACAGAGAATAAAATAAAGGAGGGCGGAAAAGAAAGATACATTGGATAGAGGATACGAAGCAGAGTGAGGATGGAAAAAAAGGAAAGTACAGCTTTGTCTTGTTATCTAACTGAAGTCTTAGCTTATTAAGTTTTATTATTTTTGGCCATGGTGTGACCTTATCCCAGCAGCACCTCCGGCCTGGTGTTCCAACGAACACAATTGGCAGTGTTTGGTGGTCATTCTCAACACTCAAAGTCCACACAGAAAAGGCCAGCAGATTGGAAGCTTCTTACTGTGAAGTGACGGTGTTAACCCCACCCCTGCTGCAAACATGGTTTGAATTAATACAATTTACACATTAAATAAATTAGTACTATATGTTTAGTCATTTCATAAAACTGCAGGAGAAGCTGCAGAAGGATACACCTCATACTGACAGAGACTGAGGATGTCTTAAAATGCAACTATACCTTGGATGGCTTCCAGAACCTGTTCCACAGACCTGTCTCCATGCTTTCTACAGCCCGAACACAAACACACACAAACATTTAGACACACATATAACATCTGCTTCTCATTTTGGGTTGTAAGTTGGATGTGATGCAAAGGAGAGAAAGGAAAAAGAACTGAGTATCCTTAAGACTTGACGTACAGGCTTTCAGATCAGCCTCAATTTCCCAGAAATGGATGCCCCTACACTTCCATGTCCTCATACTGAGCCAGGGCGCTTTGTCATCTGAGCGTGGACTGTCAGGGATCGATAAGATTGTTGATACATATCAGTAACTTCATGATTACTCTGTGCTCCTCATTCATTGGTGTGCAATGACGCCTCAGTACTGGCATTTTCAGCTGTTCAGTAATGGACAGCAGTGTTAAAACAGTGATAAGTATTACAAGACATTTCCAGGCTAAACAGTGTTGTTCTCAAGACAAAAAGGAAATCAAAAGCAGTCGTGAGGAGACTAAAAGTATGGTATGGTTTCAAATACCATGCACTTCTTTTTTTCTGCAAACATACTAGGATTGATATACTTTACACTAACATGATTCAGTCAACAGTTCTAATTCAAGTCTTTTTTGATGCTTTTTTTTATTGGTGATTTATAATAAGAAAATAAAACCCATTCCATATCCCCCAGTAATTAAGCCAATATTGTGACGGTGACAAATTGTAATTGTAAGGAACTCATTTAGATCAGACAGCACTTCTTGGATGCACACACAAAAAACAATAAAATGATCGGAAGCCTCTAGGCACCATATACAAATAGTAATATTGTCAGAAAAATTAAAACATTGTATGCACCATATTCAGATTGAAGCAGATTTATGGAAGGCATAATTCAAGACTAATGTTAACATTCATCTGTCCTCTTTGGGTAACGACACAGTGCCACATAAATTCAGTTTCATCAAATGCAAGGTTTTCAAAAGCCACTACATTCCCCTCTCAAATGAAGATATCCACAGCTTCTAGAAACTAACACCTGATAATTTGATCGCTTGCTTGGATGTGAAGAATAATCTTACCTCATTTGACTTGCTGTTGAACAACACATTCAAGGGCGGAATCAGAATGACCACAGTGCTTTAAGGAGGACATCCTACGTTCTCATTTAACTGACAATTTAATTACACTTACGCAGCTCTTATTTGTACTGCGAGTGTGAATTCTTTGCTTATGTTCATTGTGCAAGAGCACATGTTTACGCAGTTTCCATGATCACACTTTATTGTTATTATAATTGCGATCTGAATGTCCTTCACCATCTCCTACTTGACTTTAACCAGAGCTCACAGCAAAATGTGAACCACTAAACAGAGGAGAGCAGAAACCTCGCCAGGTTGTTGCTAATGTGTGTGATTTATTTACACGACATGGCAATTAAGGATCCAATAGTTTGTCGGCCTTTTCTCATACTCGCTCAAAGAGGTGCTACACGTTAACGCCCTGGCTCAGATCAATGCTGGACCACCACTTTGTTATATGTAGTGTGTGGAGCTGGCTGCGGGCCAGTCACTTTTACACCCCAACATTTGGCCACAGAAGCTACTGTGTGCCTGTTTTTGTGTGTGCCAAGCAATAACCGCTGAAATTTTTATAACATTTCCACTTCACAGTTATCCCTTCTGCCATCCACTGTCCCATGCTTTACATTGTGGCGAATATAATATAACATTTTATTTATATATGTAAGTCATATTTAGTAGTTGCAAATACATATCCACAGTAAGTGGTATGCATGCATGTGTATACTTAATAATGTGCATGTGTATGGTTTTAGTTAGTGTTTATGTGGAGTGGATCAGTTACACAGTCAGCTGGATTTGCTATTAAATTAAACAGTGTATAAAATATGACCCCATTGTTTCCAACCTGTTTTCACATCTGAAAGTCTCAGAACTCTGCTTCCATGTGTGAGAGATGGAGTGTGTTAAGTACTATATGTGTGTCTGGGAGCATGAGTTACTGCTTGGTAGACAGAAAAGGTGAAAATGTGAAGATATATCGGGTGATCTTTGGTGTCAAGGTTCTCGTCTCAAGTTGAATGAGGGCAAAAAAAAAGAGTCAAATATAGAAAACTTTATCTGACAAACCGCTTAACAAAAAGAGCTCATTTTGAGAATTGATCAGATATGTAGAGTTTAGTTTTACTGTTTTTTGAAAATGTTACAATATTACCAGAGCAATGGCAATATCTGCAGAGGGAGTATCATCTTGTCATGATGTATTGCTGCGGCTTAACTAGCACGAATCGAAGCTGGATCATAGAGGGTGGAACTAACAAATATCAAAATGTGTGTGTATGTTTCCGGCACAGACCTGGCTTTGATCCCTACTTGAGGAGAAGTCGCAGAGGTGCAGCAAAGAGATCCTGCTTCATAAATCATAAGTTATTTACTACCTGATCAGATCTTGCTCGGTCATAAAACACAGAGCGAAAAGTTCATAAAGTCATCAAATAAGTATATTTTAGGAGGAATCCAAGAATAAGACACTGGCAAATACTAGTACTTCGCGATTTTTTTCCAGTTTCTTTCCCCAGATGACAAATGAATTTTCAAAGACCCATGACCTGTCTCATGCTGTTAAAGGGATGACACACACATTTTTTGCTACTTTATCTCTGCTACTGTTGTCCTTATTTACTCGTGTAACTCTCTGAAGTTGAACAAGAATTAATTCCTTAGTGGGTTTTTAATTACTTTGTTATTTACTGGGTTGAAATTTTAATTACTACTATAAAGTTTTTTGTGTAGTGCGTCCTATATTAGCGGTCTCCAGGTGGGCGTGTGTGTTTTTGATAACATCTGATAATGTCAGCACCAGTAATTTAATGCAATAAATGTGAGCGTGGGTACATGCAGCACACACAACATGACTTTGCTCTGTAACATCCTGTGGTGAGTGACTTGCAACCGTCAGTTCAGCCTCAAGACAAAAACATGAAACATGAACACAGTAACAATCAAGAGCTGGTTTATTATGTGTTTAAAGATAGTAATTCAGTAAATTAAGAGCACTTACTGCACATCGGATAAATAAAAACTGGAACCTGTTGCACCTATTTTTTAAAAAAAATTTTGGAAACCTGTATCTCTGAACAGAGAGGCCATACTTGCAGCATCTTCCCTGGCTCAACTGATAATTTGGCCATTTTCACACAGTTCATCATGACTGTTTCACATGACTTTTTTCTTACTCTGTAACTGATGTAACTTGAAATGCAGAATTGTAAAAGTAGAAGAAAAGTAGAAGTATACATTTTCAAAAACACTAAGGAAAAGTACAGTTGCACAAATCTTGACATTTTAACAGGAAATGACAAAGGGGATGGAATAACGGAGGGTTATATATTAAATGTAATGTGTTACCTCCACTCCTGTGTGTGTATATATACAATTTACAGTATGTATAAGAAGAGGGTTTGGTGTCCTTTTCCTTCTCTTTCCAGTCAAAATAATTTCAAAAAGACGTCAAAACATAATAATTAACTTTTCTGAACACTGTGACAAGCAAAATTCCCTCATTTAACTGTCTCACACACACACATACATGCACACACACACACACACACACACACACACTTGAAGAAATCTAGGGGGGGATTTGAGTCTGACCACAGAAAAACATGAGCAACGTTGACGTGACAGTTAGAAGCTAACTGATGTTGTCACTGGACTCTACTGCCTGGACAAAGTAGTGTATGTGACTGTGATTGTATTTGGATTTGTGTGTGTGCGTGTGTGTGTGTGTGTGTGTGTGTGAGCTAAGGCCCATTAGTGCACAGTAATGGGAGGGGATATTGGTGGTCTATAGGTGTAATTACCTCGAACTAACATGGAGCTCAGGCCGCGTGGCGCCTCCAACACAAATATGAACTGCAGAACATAGATACCACTTTGTCCTCCTTCACCGCTTGACCTGGGGGAGAAAGTTCAACAGGGCCTGTGTTTCTGAGAGTGTGTGTGATTATATATATATATATATGTGTGTGTGTGTGTGTGTGTGTGTGTGTGTGTGTGTGTGTGTGGGGTAAGAGAAGAGAGCCCTGGGAAATACAGATCCTAAAGAAAAAACTAGAAGAGAAGGGCAGAGAGAGGGAAAAAAAGAAAGTGTAGGTGTGTTGGACAATGTCTGTGTTGACTGTTATCTGCTGGTTCTGTTTTGACTGACTCCTCTCCTGTTGTCTTCTCGTTCATGATAATCTGCAGAGCTTTTTTAAAATCCTCTGTTCCCATCATCTATCTGTCCATCGATCTACTTCTCTGGCACTCTGTATACGCCCCCCCTCCGATCTTTTCCTTCCCTTCCACAATCCATCAATCTATCTCCACCTCCTCCCTGACACAGAGGTTGGACATCTCACCATTGTATTTGCTTTATGAGAACATCTGTTTGGCTTACTGGCTCAACCCTTGGCCTTGAAAAGCCTCCAATAAAGCCTTAACTCAGCCTCCACGTGGAGCCCCTCCACTCCGTTAGTTGGGGGACAGTTCAGGCAGTAAGTGGCCACAGATTGCTCACTGTTTAACTCTACAGTATGAAGCTGTTGTCACTCAGCCAGCTAATGAAGCATATCAGGTGATGTAATATAGACTGTGGTGGACATACTGGAGGTTGGTTGGTTGTTGGCAACAGTAGCCGTGATCAAATAATTGTATTTTGAAATGTACAACCACACCTTGAAAACAGAGTGGAAAAGAGAAGGTTGTGAATCAAAAAGAGAAAATTGGAGAAGTTAGTCTGCAGATATAGATAAGTGGAGCATTTGAATGACCTGATCAAGAATTATTTTCTTTTAATGGTAACAGATAGTCACAACTTCATGAAAAATGTGCACCAGATTTCCATAATTCACTTTGTGCAGTATTTCATTAGGAAATAGCATTATTAGCATTAGCATAATAGCATACAGTGAACAACATTTTTTTAAAAATATCCTGCCAACCTTCTAAGAAACAATACAAAATGTCCATTGGCTTGGTTAAACCAGCACTGCAAAAAGAAATTGTGGCAAAATCATTTCAGTGGAATTATAGCAGTAAGTTAATCAACTTACTTTGAAAAGCAAATTTATTCTAGCTGTGTTGCAACACTTATTTTTAGTTAAAATACATACATTAGATACAAATACATTTTTGAATAAACTGTGTGCACTAATTGTCTCGTTAGCGCCTGAGCTAACAAACTTGCTAATTAACAATTAACAAGCTAGTTAGCTTTGTGAGCTTTTTCCTCTCATTAACTCTTTATTAAATGAAATGATGTGTAGTCCTGAGAACAAACAGCCCAGACAGACAATATCGAAGAAAGCTATAAGCTATTGTGACTGACTGACGCTAGTATATTACTGGCTTGACATTTTAGCCATTAGCCTGATAGCTATAGTAGTTCACCAACTAGCCCCATGAGTTGTCCCTACTTCAAGCCTTTAGCACCACCTTTTGATGTGGGATTATCCTCACCACACGTCCTGCTGTAAATTGGCCTTTAGACATCAAACCCTGATATTTAAAAGATCATTGTCAATTAAATTTTACAAAGAGAAGACAAATTTTTTTTTTTTTATTAATTTTTAATTTTTTTTATCTTTGTTCCAAGATCTTTCTGGTGCTTTCTCACCACCAGTCACAATTTCTTTAATTTTTTTCACAGATCTGAGTAGTGCCTCCATTTCCTTTGTGCATTGCATTGTGGAACAATAGCGTGCATGAATTAACAACACATTCAGAAATCAAGCATGTTTTAGCCTCCATACTGAATGGTTTGAGTTGACTGAATTTTGTCACTTTTCCAGTGTGAACAATAATCAAAACTTGTTTAGAGATAGGGTGTAGTATGGAATTAGGGCACATCTTTTTAAGTGCTTTACCATGGCTACAAATGACACAATATCTCTGCAGTTGCTAAAGATTAAACCATTATTTATGCATAGTCAGGTTTTCATTGGACGTTCATGATGACATCAGCTATGGCTGGAGGAAACAAGTAATTACAAAGACTGTAGTAATGATGGAAGACCTTGCCAAATAACTGTGATAGCTGCAATGTAACTGTGTTTGGCTCTGAGTTGGTGTTAGGTTGTATCGAATCCAACTTGTTACTGTAAGGTTTCTGGTTGCGGAAACAGCTGGGTGAGTCTGTGTGAGGAAAGCTGATGAGCAGTGCTTGTTTTTTCATCAGCTGGAGGTTATTTAGTATTTGTGTGCAAGAAAGAAGTTTGTGTTTGCATTGATGAAATCAGTGTACGTGTCAGTGTGTGTCAAGGAAGAAGCATAAAGGCACCATTGAGCAAATCATTAGTTGTTCCTTTGTAGTGCTGTGAATGTGCTGGCCAGTTAGCAGGTGTGGAAATGTGTTACTGTGATGCAGAGCTAAGCTGAGAACAGAACATTTGTGGGTGTTCTGTTGAAAATGAAAGGCTAAAAAAATAGCAACAACAGCAGAGGGATGGAGGAAGAAGAGGAAGACCGGGAGGCGATCCAGGGATATCTAGAGCCTAGTGATGTCATATTGGTGGTTTGGGACATTTTATCACACATGGTTTCTATATCAGTGGGCCACTGCTTGGCCAAATGCACCAGAGTGGACTGGACAAACCCCAAAGTCCAGCAGGGAACACATCTGCAGATACATGCTGACCACTGGCCAAACTTAAGATTTGGCCTCAGGCTTTTGTTGGACAGACTAACAGTATCGAAGAATGCGTGTGTGTGTGTGTGTGTGTGTGGGAATATACTTAAGTAAATGGTGGTATTTTTGGCACACACCTTTTTGACAAGTTGTTTTTCATTTCAGCCAAACATTTTTTGATGTCCTCAAGCAATCAACTTCAGCAAATCAATGTGTTTCGGTATTTCCCCAGCAAGAAGCTGGTGCTGTTTTCTGGACACAATTCAAGTCCAAAAGCCAAATCGTAAAGTCAAGTATTTAACATCACATCAACATGGCAGGTTACACCATTAAACAAACAGATCAATTCTTTGTTGGTTTATAAAGATCTTATCATACAAAGCTTCTATTTTAAGCTTTGAATGGCTTTAAATGGTAAGAAATTGACATTTCCTTCACTTTTTTCATAGTATCTGTTGGGTTTTTACATCACATTTCCCTGTTTTTATTTGTTTTCAATAGTGTGTGCATAGAACAGTTCACTAAAACATCATATAGCTGCCACATGGTTAAATAAGTGTGAGTTATTCTGCCCCCAAGTGTACCATAGCATTTTTATACAGTTAATAAGTCTGCCAGTATTGTATAATATTGTATAATCAGTATATTCTGCACATACCATGTACAATTAATATATGTAATACGGAACTGGGAGTCAACAACATGACATACTGTTGAGGGAGGCTATGTTCCAAGACTGGATTTGTAGTTATTTATGTTACTACAAATGTCAAGGGGAGTTTGAATGAAGTTGTCTTACTTCTGGAACAGAACCTGGAAGTACCTGTTTCACTTTAGCTCTCTGTGGGGGAATGCGTTAGCAAACAACTGCTACTTGTACATCCAGCAGATACAGAACAACATTAGCATTCATTTTGAGTTGGCTATCCAAGAATGTACAAGTCAGATATTCACACTGTATTCACTCTCTTTTTATTTCTGTTTGGGTCTTTGACAAATATCTGGCTCTTTAGATATTGAATGCCAGCTAGTCACTAACGATGTCTGCTGTTAAATTAATGCAGCTTTAATGTTGACAGGGTATCTGTGCAAGCACAATATTCACTGGTTATTGCAGTCTGTTAAAAAATTGAAATTACAATAAGTTTGGGCTGAAGTTCAACCAGTTGTGACACTTAATTTAAGGTTATTGCATTCATTCAGAATTATCTAGGCATTGCTTGTTTTTAATTTTGGCCATATGAACGGCCCCACATTGCTGTGTAAGTTAATGTTATTACAGACGTACATCTTAATTCCTCAGATGAACTACTTACGCAGCCACCTTGGTGAAATAGGACTCATTGAGTTTCAAGTGCCACCTGCATGCCTGTGTCTATAGGACCAATGAACAGGGGCCAAACGGGGTGGAGATAAGACAGAAACCAGAGAGGTGGAGAGATGTGCAAGGCTGTTTTTACTCACCCCCTCATGCAATCTCTATTACCCCTGCCTGTTTTTGTCATCACATCATGTCATTGCTCAGTTTCAACATACTGTTGACCTTACGCACATATTTGTGCGCCTGTAACTCATATTCATAAAGACAGTCCTCCAAGAGAGCTAGCTATTTCATGCCTTCTGAGATTCAGAAAATTATTGGTGATGTTGATGATATAACCTCAAAAACAGAGAAAGAGAACGGTGCAGACAGAGATATATGAGGTGAGTCAGATGGATGGAATGACTGCAGGAACTTGTGCTACTAATATGACTAAGAAGAAAACAAAGAAGTGGAAAAATAATAAGAGTTAAGAGTTAAGTTTGATATGTACAACTATGGTGAAAAAATTTTGTTCAATTTCAGGTGCAAATTTAACAACTTAGTGCAACTACTTTGATCCGTATCTTTAAATTTTAACACATTAAACACTGAAGTATATTGATTAATGCCTCTAAAATGGCTACCACTGAACTCTGCCATATACAGGTCACATGAGGACAGAGGTTGTTTTGGGTGAGTTGTCTCACCAACTGGTACCATGCACAGCCACATCCCAAACTCCACAAACACATGGCTGTGCATATGAATGGCCTATTCTCTTATTCCTGCATCAAAACTAGGGTTGGGCCTTTTCTAGCATGCAGAGGGAAAGGTTAGCAAAACCAGCTGACCCTCCGTTTCCTTGGCTACCTGTGTTTACATAACCAACATATTCATATGTTCATGTATGTGCAATCACTGAGACCGCAAAAACCTCCCCAGCAGGTATTATCTGAGGTAGAACAAATCAATCATGAGCGTATGCATGTGTGTGCCTTCATGAGTGTTTGAATATGCAACTGTAGTGGTCATTTCCCTCAAGCTTTTGAATTATGGATTATTGTATTAGTAAGCTGAACTATCATGAAGTCAGGAGGAGCACGCTCTGTGGAATAAACTGGCTTGACCCCAAGAAAGCAGCAGTGCATTACAACGTTGAAGCTTCAGTCACCACTGCATGGGGTAGCGAGTAAAACAACATTATTAAAATATGGTTCTTATTTTGTGATAGAGACATATGAGCAAAAAATGTTTTCTCTCATTCATTTATCAAGCATGATCATGTCTATTGCTTTTCAGGTGAAGTTTATATTATTGCTTGCTCTACTTTTCATTTAAACAAGAAAACTTTTCAGTGCTGTTTTTTGATATATCTCTGATTTGTGTCAGAATGCAAGGAAGTGAGGACCATTGCTTTGGGCTACTTTAATGCAGAACTTTGATCTACAGTATACACTACTGTATAGAAATGCTTTGCCATCAAATCTAAAATAAATAAGATAATTAAAGATATTTTAATGATTATTTGAACAGCTATAAACACTCTGCTTTCTGACGTGGTTGGACGGCTCATTGTACAAACAAGTCCTTTTTAAAGTCCTTAAGGAAAACTATCGGGGTTGTCACCTTAAAATTCAGGGCTGCTTTATTGTTTCTTTTGTGTCAGTGTGAATGTTGGAAAAACAGGAATGTACAGAGTATCCATGTTCTATAAAGTAGCCACTAAAATATACATTTCTAGGAAGTACAATGGGATGCAAACACAATATCTCAATTTTCAACTACTTTAAAGTCCTTTAACTTCTGTATTTGTTGTTCATCAAATAAGGTCTTAAATATGCATCCAATTTTAAAGTAATAAATAAAAGAGAGAGAGATAAAGTCTTGCCATCCGTTACTAAATATACAGTTTTGTGCTTTTGCACCAGCTTTTGAGAGAACAGAACAGGCAATTACAGTAGTAATAGATACCATACGAGCCAGATAATACTACATACTATATTGTATTTGCTGTATACTGCAGACATTTACTTATTGTGAGAAACATAGTTACTGTGTCTCCAGAAAGTCTTTTTTTATATAATTAAGAAGAAAACAAAAAATTCTGGACATTAAACAAGTGTTTGATCACTCCATGAAGTTGCATTCAACAAACAGAAAAGGTCACTATGTAATCCTGCAATTGAAAGGAGAACACGGAAACCCACAAAAAATTAGAGTTACAACGGTGACATTTATCTAGTCAATTACACAACTGATCAAGTGCATGTGAACATTTATAGCTGGAAGCTGCTACGTGTTCTGTAGCTGTCTGACAGACAAATAGTTACTTTGTAGCACTGAGAGAAAATATCAAGGCACTGACATTGTTCTTCCCGTCAATATTGCACCTGGTCTATTTCAACATTGAGTTGCTCGCTAATCACAGTCTGTTCAGTGGCGTGTTTTCTTTTTCCCAATGTTGCTACGTTCCTCTCTGTTGTCATAGAGAGAGCAGGAGGTAGGAGGAGAAATGGTTCCCACATGTTTGAATATTACTCTGTTCATTAGCTGTGTGTGTGTGTGTGTGTGTGTGCGTCAGGGAGTGCTGATTAATTGGTCCTATCCACTAAGCTCTGGAAACACCAGGGTTCCGACCAGGCCACTAATTGTCATAATCCACCTTTGTTTGTTTCTACTGCTCGACCAGACCTCACTAGCCGCGTCTGTATGTGTGCATGTGTGTGAGTGTCCGTGTGTGTCACCTACACTCTCGACAGCACATGACTTGGCATCAGCATTTCTTCCTCCTCTGTTCTCTCCTCTGTCTAGACTGCAGCAAAGAGAGCGAGATGTAAACGGAGATGCAGAATGAAAGAAAGACGGACAGAGAGAGAAGAAATTACAGAGAAAATATGCTTTCTGCTCAGCCTGGTTGTGGCCAGACACGTTGCCAAATAGATCCCAGTGGATGCTCCGTTCTCCTTAGATGGTTTAAACTGGTGTGCTGATCGCTGAGGCTCTTTAAAGCCTTTCAGAATATTATGGTTTGCTGATGTTGCATGGCGCAGGGCCTTTCATTATGGCTTCCTTCCCCACAATAAAGTAGCCTGATTTATCCACCAACAGTAATATAGAATACTTAAGTGTCCTTGAGCAAGATACAAAACATCCAGCTGACTCTGTCAGTAAATAACCTGCCTAGGTTGTTGTTCGTCTGTTTGTCCTTCCACCTGTCTGCTTGCTGTATACCTGCTGTATGCTGTCAGAGACACCTCACGCACCACTGACAAAAAATGATGTAATGTTATAGGTAAGACATATAAGTATAAAGCCACGTTGAGCGGATCGATTACAGACTGTAGACATTCTTGAAGAGTGATGCTGTTGATCGTGTAAATTTGTAGACTGAAAGGTGAACTTTGACTTGCAAGCTTGCACCAAAACTGAAAAATACATTCTCAATTTTATTAGTCACTCAGGTTTCATTCAACCATTCTAAACCCTCCAAACAGCGATAAGTCCAATCATAGTTTAGCAATCGTAACAAGGCCTGCCAAGCTTAGGATTTTGTAAGAGTCGTAATTGGTATACCAGGAGTTTGGAGGGTTTTGTCTTTTTTATCACCTTTCCAAAACCAAAAGTGCATGAACAAAAGTGCAAGGAATGGTATGGAACAACATGTTTTTCTGCTGTGATGTGAAGATACTAACTCTAGCTTGCCTGGCTAGCTTGTTACCTACAATAGTATTGCATTTCTTCATAAGGCATCTTAGGATATCATTGTTTAACTACATTAAGAACTGGAAGCCAGTTTAGCAGATTAACACACGTTAATGTTTCTGTCCTGCTCTGTATTGGATTTGTGGATGCTCACTTAAGAAAGAATACTAACCTTTGTTCAAATAACTTGTTTCTATAGTTAATATTCAAACAGAGGTATATTAGAAAGAAGTAACAGTTTGAACAATAAGAACAATACTGATTTATTTCCATGTCTTCTATGTGGATCATCACCTGGTGAAGATGCTTCATTACTTTTGACCTGGGACATGTTAGCTTTAGTCTTATTTTGCATCATTCCATGACACTGAATTAATATGATATAAAGTATATAGCCCTCAAAAGCATATTTAAAATGCTTTTGCAGGTTTCTAAATTTCATATGAGTCAGTTGGAAACAGTGAAAGTTGGCCAAGGACAGAGTTTACAGCTCTCTGAGTTCATGTTTATAAGCTAGCTAGCTACAGCTAATAAAATCAGTTGTCATTTCAGCTGGTAAAATTGAAAATCGATCGTCTCCAACTAAAAATGAGAAACCTGCTTTTGTCTGAATTCCAAGTCCTCATTGTCCAAAATTTACTATGAATTTTGAGTTATGAATATACTGCTGTTAACATTGTAAACTGTATATGTGTGGTGAACGACTGGAGAGCTTGACAGGCAGTAGAGATGGAGCTTTGTGAAGTGTCAGCCTGACGTGAACAAGAAACAGAGCAAATATGCTCAGGAACTGGTGCACGTGTAACTGCACATTAAAGCAGAGTAATTCAGGATGCAGAAATAATTTCATTGGATGAGCTAGATCGCAGGGACCAGTGCCAAAGAACTCATCCAAAGACATCATTCTTCCCTCTGAAGCAACTCCAAGAAATGTTTCTGGAGCTAAAACTTCAATCTCCAAACAAATAAAGAATAAATAACAGTGGTGCAACAGGGATTAGTCAGACGCACACAGTAAGTGGTGACAGATTATTCATGTTTATTCTTTATTGGTCACAGGATCTCCCTATTTCATCGGCTGACTGGTTTGTTGCAATTCAGCCAGGCGGGGGGTCTCAGAGAGTCTCCAGCAGCCCTGCACTGAGCCAGGGTTCAGCCATGATAAATGCTGCCTCTCACCCCCGACCCTGATAAATAGGACCTCCTCTGAGAGAGAAAGAGAAATCACAACAACTCATGCTACTCCATCTTCTTCTGTGTTGTGGAATCTGGGCTGATCTTGCTGTCACCTCTCACCTCCATACCCACACACAGGAGATACAAACATCTGTCCCAGTGATGGATGTGAGATAACTTTTGTATTTGCTGGTTTTGATATTGTGCCACAGCAATCCTGTGGAAGGGAAACAAAGGTGTGTCCAAACTCGACAAGGCCTACATAAAGGGCCGGTATGCTTTACAGTATAGCACAGCAATGCACAGAGTCCCCCTGTGTGCAGTGTGAGAGAGAGAGGGAAGGTGGAGTTAAACAGGTTGAAAATAGGAGTGAGATGTTCGATCCAGAGCAATAAAAAGAACCTTTTCTGCATTTCCTCTGCATCTGTCCTGAATTACTATTGCAGGAAGTTGTCTCTTGCAAATGTTGAGGAGGAATGTAGTTGAAATATGATATATATATACCTTTTCGCCCCAGTTTGCATTACTGTAGCATGGAAAAAACAAATGTTTTTGTATGAGTGGCTGTTTGAATTAAAGAAGTTAAAAAAAAACTCATGGCAGTGACAGCCTGAGATAGATAGAACAGTGTTATACCGCCATGGTGATTGCTTGATGGCTTGGACAAGGGTTTTGGAAAATGGCTGGGAAGATTAGGGCTATTGGGAAGGATTCATTTTGCAAAATTTGTAGTTTTGGTCATTTGGATTTATTATGTTTTAGCAGCATCTATGTAGGAAATATCAAATTTTGCAAAATGTGGCAAGTTTATGTCAATTAGGCCACTCTTAGAAGACTTCCTTATAACTATAGTAAATGAAACAATTGGAAAACTTTTTGTCAGTCATCCAAATGTTGTAGATACCAAATCTGGTGAAGATTAGACAATCTCAAATAGTCTACTGCTGTCTATGTGATATAATACTTATGCACATTGATGCTATGAGATAAATGCTAATTTCAGCATGCTAGCATGCTCACAATGACAATGTTAACATGTCAGGTATAATGTTTACCATTTAAACCATCTTACTCTAGTGTGTTAGCCTGCTCATATTTGCTAATGAGCACTAAACATAAAGCAGAGCTGGGGCTGAGGGAGAATGTCATTAGCTTTGCAAGTATTTGGTAAAAATTCAAAGTATTTGCCAAATTATATTTTTGACTTGAGGGGGTCATGAATGTCTGCAGCAATGCACCTAATAGTTGTCAAGACATTTTTCTCAAAACAACAAATCCCAACCATATGGTATTGCTTGGGAAAAAGTCAGGGGATCACCAAATTCATTAGGATTTATCATTTGAACTTCATGAAGGTATAACATGTAAACCAATCCGTCAATTAAGTTTTACTTGATAAGTGAAAAATTTGGTTAGGAGATCAAAAAAGCAGGCCAGCAATCCATCCAGTGATTTGTTGAGATATTTTAGTCTGGACAACAGTGGTAGGCTGTATGACCAACTGACTTTTCTTTAGAAATTCTGGCATGTGCATGGCCGATTTTATATATGATCAAGGACTCTATGGGGAAAAACTGCATCTATGTCACACAATACACATTATGAGCAAAAATGTAAGGTATAAATGGAAACATGATGGCAGTATCCATACCAAAAACAAATCAGTTGTTGGCTCCTGGCTGAACCTTTCTCCACATTTCACTGACATCCTGGCCAGTAATGTTTGAGATATCTTGATAACTAACACGCTGACAAACAGGACTGAAAATATCACCTCCTTTGCAGAGGTAACAAACAGGAAAACAGTCTCTGCAATTACAATGGTCAGCATCATTTCCTCTAGTTTATTGGGCTCTACTCTGGTCAGTCCCTCTGCTCTGACTTTGACCCCGTGGAGCAGCAACAGGCCTGCCTCCCTTCGCTCTGACACATCGTAAACATTGACAACAGCCCTTAACAAGCAACTAATCGCTAGCCTGCACTGGTGTGGATGGGTGACCAGGAACTTTTAATTAAAACTTTCCCATGAACAGCCAACCGGATGAGGCACCTGTTAATGATGACATGATGTCACTCTGTTACCACTGCTACTGGTCCAATTAGTAAACAGAAGTGTTTTCTCAGTCTGTTTTTTTTTATTGATGGCCACCAACAAGACTTTCTGGTTTTGCTGCTCCTGTATGTTTTTCCATAACAGTTGCTTTTGATGGCTAGCAGAAGCAACTTCCAGCTCTCTCTGGCTGGTTTCACCTTCTAACACTGACATGTTTTTTACACTATCTTGGGAATTTAAGCCAAGAGAAAGGAAACAGTCAATATCTTCCTTGCAGAGGAGTCCCCACTGACCTTGATAGAGTCTAGTTCACAGTCTGGAAATGTCCCAGTCTTATTTAGGCACCCGTGGATGTCATTCGATACCTCTGCTAACTTAACTTTAAAAGACCCCTTTTTTTACTGCCCCGGAGGTTACTCTAAGAAAACACTGCACTGAAACTACAAAAAAGCAACTAAATGGCTAGCCACCACTCGCACACATTGTTCTAATGCTGGCCGTGAAGGTTCACTAACAGTTCACCGCCTGCTATCCACAGATCGAGTGTTAAATAAGGCATTATAATCTCACTCTGGACCCTGAGTGAGCCTCTCAACCCCCCTATCTGCCCTACCCCCAAACCCCAGCCCCACCTCTTTAGGTGAGGCCAATAAAATACACCTCCATTCTGCACCATAATCAGCAGTTTTAATCATGCATATTAGTCCTCCAATAACTTTAAACGTCATCTAATCCCCTAAAAGAGGCTGTGAGAGAAAGCCGGCCCTCATGCCTAATTTTACCCCAGTGGTTTTAGTCGGGCGCCTGGTCTAATTCAAACTTTACGTGGCCCCAACACGTCTGAGAACAATGTGGAGGCCTTTAGGGAGCAACTACAGTGACAAATGGCCCAAATAGCTTTGCTGCTCTGTGACTGTCGCTGGACTGAAAGTGGCTAATCTCTCAAAGTTTCAGTGTGTTTCAGTGTTTGTGTGTGGTTTTGGCTTATCAACCACCCGCGCTTGTGTATCTGCAATGCAATCTAAATCCCCAAAGTGAATTAAAAATCTCCTTTTTTCTCTTGCTTGACCTTTTTATGAAGAACTTAGCGTTAATTGTGCATAAATGTGAATGGATTTGTGTGTAATGATACAGTGGAAGCCATTATAGAAGGTACAGGAATCCATTTATCCTGCCTCTAATTTGATGTACAGTAGATCCAAATTACTGTAGCGTAAAACAATAAAACTAGTTTCTGGCAAAAACAAATGAGGAAACTGAATGCCATACATTATCCAAAAGAGGCATACAGTACTTACAGTACTTCTACAAGTGCTGCATCTGTTTGAGTGCAACTGCTTGTGTATAAGTGTGTGTGTGCTTAAAATTTGCCACATTTGTACATCTGACTACATGCATATTTTCTAATTTCTTAAGTACTCAACTTGTTTCTACATCTGTTGCATGCAAATAACTAAATAAAGTGTTTCTGTCTGACTTCACTCTCTGTGGCACTCTCTTTCTCTCCTCAGTCTCTCAAGTGGTTGATGTATAGCCTGTGGGTGATGTAACCAGCCCTATCTCTCTCAGCGCTCCCATACCAGGCCATTGAAGCAGCCCCAGGAGTCTCAGCTCAGGAAACACTCTCTGTATGGGCACAAATCACACACACACGCGCACAAACACACACATACACATATAAATCTCCAAGTGTAAACACACATTTACTAGTGGGTAAAAACAGTTAAAGGTGCATCATGAAGCATTTTACAATTAAAAGGATTAGCATAATTACTAATAAACAAATAAGACCATAAGTGAGTAGACTGTATAAAATGCATGTCACACTGTTCACATGTGTCTAGAAGACTGCTGGAATTCTTCAGGCACAAACCAAGAACTATATTTACTCTAAAGGTATGTTTAATTCATTTCAAGAAACTTCTAACTTACAACTAAACAGTGCAGCAACTTGGCACACACTGGGTGTCAAATCTGATGCATATTGGCTGTTACAAGAGGCTAAAATTACCTGTAATGCTGCATTTACCTCCAACTTGATCCAGTATAGTAGACATAATATCATAAGTGTTGTAATTAAGGAGTTTTTATTACCTTAAACTGCTGACATTGCTGTGAGATGTCAGCGTACAATAGAAATTCCAAAATGTTTATAATGTTCCTCACTGTACAGTCTGTAGTTAGGAGGCTGATGTGCCAGGTCAACATCTTGTATTCATACTAAAGCCTACGTAATGAAAATTTAGCATTTTTCTTCTTAAAAGGAATCACAATATGCAATGTCAGGGAAAGGGTAACAAATAGCAACATCAACATATTTTGTTTTTTTGTGGAAACCAAAGGATTGGAATGGAAAATGTAGTGAGGAGTTTAAGGATTACAACATCCTAACAGCAGCATATGGAAAGCTGCACTAATCAAAATTGTTATACAGTATAAATGATGTAAAAATGTGAAAAGCCCACAGAGGATTATAACCCAAGTTTGAAGTTCCCTGCAACTCTACAGAGCATTTTAGGGCCTTTCAGTTCAGGAAAGGAGTTAGTGAAGACCAGACCAGAGCTAAAAGTAGAGTGAATATTGTGTTTATATTCATCAAATGGACAGAAACACAACTTCAGATGAATGCTAATGATCCTACGTGTCTGCTGGATGGATACTGTAAATATGCAACTCTTTGCTAGCATGTTCGCTATATCAACTTTATCAGGTAATAACATCTCAGTATTGTATTTACAGCTTGTTGTGCTCCACCCAAGTGGCCAAAGAATCAATTGTGATGAAACTACAAAAAATTTACATTATATTATATAAATATTATATATATTATTATTTATATATTATATTTTCTGTAATTATTGTTAAATATATGTGCATTATGACAAAAGATTGCAAACAATGAAAAAAATTACAACTTTTATTTGGTTGGGACACACACCAGCACACAATCGCTTAATTAATTCATTCATCCATTGTGTCCAACATGGCTTCCAATTTTACCTTTCTACCTAGTGCTCACGCCGTGTCTAGACTGATGTATTTCATTGAGTTCACGTTCACAAACAGTCACGTAGAGCGCACACATCCCGCACTAAATAACTGCACTTCCTCCCTGATCCTCTTTCCATCTCACCTCCTCTCTTTTCCCAAGGAAATAATTAAAGAGCCCCGCTGCTCTCTCTGATATTCCCCTGCTGACCCACTGCACTGAGGCCAAGCATGGAAGCTTTTGTTTTATGTGCTTGTAAGGTCTTGGCATTAAGAGGAAGCGCTGGGCTTGCCAGGGATATATATCTGTCTCTCCTAAACCACATCCACACCACAAACACACACTGTACAGTGGTAGCCTTTGTAACAACCTCAGTTCATGCATTAAACATGCATCTATCCTGGATTATAGCTACATATAGTAGAAGAAACATGAGTATACTGCAGCATAAATAGTAATTGTATTCTCAAGGAGCTGGTTATTTTTGTACCTTCTTGAAAATATACAATAACTTTTATTTTAAGGGATCATTGATATTAGGAAATACTAAAAAATTCCAGATTACGTCAATGCTTTTTACAATATGTATCCATGGCAACTATGATTTGCTTTACATTTAGGAAAAAATGTGGTTATGGCAAATAAACTATGGTTAGGAAACTAAAACACTTAGTTAAAGCTAGATCATGGTTATAGTTAATAAAAAAGATGAATGGAATCCAAAGTCCAAGCTCCTGTATGAGATGCATCAGATTCCTCATTCACTAGCCACAACCCCAATTTCCACACCCTTACTTTCCATCTTCTTGTATATATGGCGCACTACTTCCTGCACTGGCATGAAATGTTTGGTGCACAATCGTACAATATGAATGTAATTTCTAGGAAACTACTGGGCTGTTTCAAGCTTCGTATTAGAACGTTTTGTTAAATTTCTATTGATTATCTCAAAACCTGTTGGTATATATGTTTATAGTGCCCTATTTATACAACACTGACAACTATTTCCTGTTTCCCCTGTTTGACTTGCATCTCGTAACAATATTCAAAACTAAAATGAAAAGAAACTTTAAAAAATTGCCTTATACAATGAATACAAATGAACACATGAAATATAAAGAAAATCATTGAAAAAATCAGCAATTCTGACTGACTGTGTTTGGTGTGAGATAGTCTATTTACACTCATATGTTGTTTTTAACAGGCAAATAGGGTGTTTTTCTTGCTTTTATGTTGCTTTTCATAACTTTATATGTTACATTTCATCATTGGCTCCCATCTGGATGAGAGCATATACACTATAAACAACGTATTTCAGTGTTGTTGAGAAAATAATCTCACTACAAGATCCATTTAGTAGCTGTTTTGGAGCTTTCCTTGTGGAGCCACTGGTCGTGGACTTTTTCCCAGGGTCAAGAATTAATTTTGAACCTGGGCTGGGTGTCATCATTGGTTTGATAAAACATTTTGGAGTGAGAGTGGAGAGAGTTCAGTTCTGATAATAACAGTATTCAATTTAAGTCTTGCCCAACTTTAATGGAGAGACATTTCACAACATATAAACACACATATAACCTCCTTATCCAAAGCTCTAGTGTAAGCAGTATATTTAATCATTTGTCGGTGAAGTGATTATTGTTTGAAACATAAACATAACAATCAACAATGAAGAAATGGATAATACTGAAGGAGTGGCTTAAGAAGTCTCTGTGGATGTTTTTGGCATTATTTTGGATCCATTTCATAGGATTGTTAACATTTTTGTCCAACAAAGTCTTGGCAAGTTTCCCTGGATGCTCAGCTTCTGTAGGAAATGAACCGTCTTCCGATGATGTGTCTTTTGCAGTATGAAAGCAGGGCCACACACACACACACACACACACACACACACACACACATACACACACACAGCAGTGCTGTCAGGGCTTCACATTTACCCAGTCTAAGCACATTCACTGCATGGCCAAGCCAGCTCTTCCTAGGCACTGAGATCTGCAGGATGAGCTCATACTCAGACAGACCAAAGCACTTAAACATGTTCTTATAAAAAGATAACTATCCTCTAGGGACCTCGGATCTGGAGCATATATGCAGTGCTTACAGGGACCACCGCCCGTCCACATGCAAGGCTTTAGGAAAGGATTATTGAGATGTCAGACACAGCTCATTTTTTTGCAACTTTCTTTCTCAATAAGTCTAAGGTTTTGTCAGGGAAGTTCTAGCACGCATCAAGGCTTTTACTTTTCTAGAAATATTTCACATTCCCATTAAGTCCAAAATCTTCATTTACTTCCCCTAATATTCAAACAACTTTCCATCAAAGTTTAAATCAAATTCTCTGTATGTTCATTAGAATGAGTGAGTTCATTCACGTAATACAAAGTGATTTGATCCATTAAGCTGCACTTATTCATGGAATTAGTGCAGCTTTAACTACAATTTGAACTGATTAAAGAGAAAATTACAGCTACATTGACAACAATTTTGTGGTCGGTGTTTGAAATTGGCAGACCTTGAGAGGTGACAGTAAACTGCGCGCAGTCCTCACGCACAGTCTTAAAAGCTCTCTTTCTATGAGGTTTGCTCATACAAGTGTTCCAAGTTGGAATTCACTAAGATCGCTTGCTAGCACAAATTTGTCTTAAATTGCTAATTTCAACTTGATGAATGCCACCTGTTCACAAGGACGTTTTGAGAATTGATCATTAGCATAAGCAGCGCTCCCAAACTGCTACATAAGGCTGCCTGGTCATGTTTCCTTCACGAAAATGTCACCTCCGACTAAGAAGAAAACTTAACTTCACAGAGTTTGAAGTCCTGTTCAAATTAGCTAAAATGATAAAATGGTTTTTGCCACATTTGGACAGTCTGTGATACTTTATACAAAAAAGAAGCCAACAAATTCTTTCTCCTTGTGTTTAAGGCAAAATTTAGTATCCACACTGATGAAGGCCCTGCACCAAAATGCACTGACTAAATAAAGAAGATTCTTCCAATTAGTCAGCTTGTGCTGTTTGTTCACTCTGGTTCTGTGTTTCTTGAGCGTGAAGTTGGCTGGTGAAGCGGCAGCTCACTGTTCTAAAAAAGAGATGATTTTCCACCACATTCTTCTCTATTGCAGTCTGATTTTCAGTAAAAATGACACATAATTTTGCAGGAAAAAAAACTATTGCATTTCAAATTTGATGATTTTCCAAATGACCAGTGCAACAATATTTTTTATGGCAGGGTTGTTTTTTAGATGTTTCGTCAGGTTGAGTACCACTGACACACACCATAACACAAGCTCAATGTTCCTGCTCGTTCAGCCATCAGGCCTCTGTGGTGTTTTATAAGAGGGTTGAGTCCCAGCCAAGTCTATTCTGCTGGGACTTCTACTACTCTGAGGGTCCTGTCATGGTTCCTCTCCAACGCTGGGTCCTAATAAAGACTTTCAGAAGGACACACACTTCCCCTAAAGGACAAGTAGATATTCTGGCATTACTGTTTGTCTTTTCGTTGGTAACAAATGTGCATAAGTAGCATTGAGCCAAACTCATAGCTTGACTCAGCTTTAGGGAAATGTAAATTCTATGCATGCATGTGGATTTGAGTGTGTGTGTGTGTGTATGTGTGTGTGTGTGTGTGTGTGTGTGTGTGTGTGTGTGTGTGGGTTTAATGAGAGCCTTGCAGCCATGGTGCTCCAGAGGTGGAGTGGTGTGTTCCTTTTTTTTTTCACAACTCTAATTTACACCACCATGAGGACTCGTGGGATGCACGGATCCAGTTTGTGTGAATCTCTCTGGAGATCTTAAATTTCAGAGTTAAAGGGCATATAAACACAGAGGGACATCCTTTTCTAAAAGTTTCCTTTTCCACAGCGATTTTGTTCTACTTTTCTTTCTTACCAGTTTTACAAGATGAGCTGAATTGTAGTTCATAGCCTGTTGTTTCAGCTTGGTGCTAAAGTGCTCTCTGAGGAAGTGAAAGTCAAACTGAGACAGTTTCTGACACACTCTATGTTTGCCATAAAAATCCCACTAACCTCCCACCTCCATGGCCCACCAGTACCTTGAAGAATGTAGACACAACTGAGAGAAAGAGGGGAAGACCTCAGGGAAAATAGAGTTGTGAAGAGAGGGCTGTGCATCTGCCCCTTTCATTTTCTGTATTGACAATGTTATGTGAGTGGAAGTTGGAGCACTTCCTATAGGCTTGAGGCCACTGTGTTTTTAAATTCTTCGATTACAAGACAAAAGGTAGAAACCGGTGTACATAAAAACATGAGAGGTCAAATCTGAATCCCAGAGAGCATTAGAGGAGACATCCAAAACCAAGCTTAAACTTCCATTACGTGCGTCACCAACAACAAACTCGACAAAACATTCAGCAGTTTAACCGTATTAGCTACAGCTCTGATTCATACCTTTGGAGCCCTGTATGCCAAGCCATTTGCCAAACTGAAAAAAAAGAAAAAACAAACAAAAATATACAATCTCTGAAAATAAACAAAATTGAAATAATATGATATTGGTAAGTAATTGTAATTGGTAAGTTATCTGGTAAATTCCAGGATATTTGTGTTGAGAAACCCTTAAGTATCATTAAAAGAACTCAGGTTAAAACTGGGATGAAATGCCTTTGGAATCAGTGGTTCATCCCACTTTGCAACTCTACAATAAAGTAAGTCTGTGATCCTTTCTTCCTGTTCACATTTAAAAGATGACCAAAAAAATTAAATACCTCTCCCAAAGTGCTCAGTGATGTGTGGACTCTCAACAAGTTTAGAGGCTTCAATCAGCAACTGAAATCAAGTTTCTACCCTTCTTTGTTTTCCAACAGAATTCATTTCTTTCATAAAAAACAGGTCCACCTGGAAAATGTAAAATGGACAAAAAGCTGATTCCAGACTTATGAGTGTCGCTGTTTTATTGTAAATTTCACGTGAACGGAATAAATCCTCAAGTTAATGCTTGGAGACCAGTTGCATTCATCTACGGCGTTGACACTATGATGTCATGTTTTTGAGCTTATGTCTACTTTAACTAATGATTTCCTATCGTCAAAACCATGCAAAATCATGGAAGGAAATACTAAAGTCGTAACAATCATGAACAGACAGATTATTTTTCTTGGTCAAAAGTTTGTAGCCAAGCTTCTTGCTCTGCGCAGCAGTAAAATCCTGCCCAAAGTAAATTTTCGCCTCTACTTCTGTGCCTTTTGCAGACCTTTAATTGTTCCTCCGCTGTGGCTCGAGTCTATGGTTGGCTCCACCATTCAGAAATAATGAGATACCAGTGCCAAGCCTGCGGTCAGCTCTACCAATCAGAAGTGACCCAGTGACACAAGAGTCAGTCCCAGACCAGATGATTCACTCTGTGAAAAAGATGGCTGTGCTCCAGTGAATCGTGTTCTACTGCCCACATTGCTTTGTGAAGCATTACATGGTTCAATTTGGACAGTTAAATATAACAGCTAATCCGTTCATTGCAGACAAATGTTGAAAATTACTAATTTACTAACACACTCAGATCTGATTTGCCTGAGTGTGAGCTGGGTCCCACAACAGCAAGTCGTTTCTTGTCTGTGCTTGAGTCAGTATATCACCCACTAGAGTATGTAGCCAACTTGGATGAGGATGCTGTTGGATGAGAATAAATGAGAAGTGCACTTTCACAACAGTAAGTGATCAATGATTAATGAGGTTAAGGCTCAGGGGACATATGACCCTCCAAGAGAAGGATGCTGGGGAAACACAGAAATAACACATGCCAGAAATTTTGTCTGACCCAGTATTTAAAAAACAAGGCACACAGTGGGAGTTTTTTTTTTTTTTTTTTTTTTACTTGTTACTGATTAAACATGGTACATTCTATAATTAATATTTATTTAAATATTATGGAGTCAAAAGGGCAATTGTAATATTTTTTCATGCGGAAAATGCGTGTTTGCGTGACATTTGGCCGCTAATGATTCTGTTTTTCGTAGAGGCTCAACTGTAATCATCAACATGCCAGCGGTTAAACATAAAACAGGCATCCTGTTTTCTTGTTGCTGGCTTTGCTGTATTGCTGGCCTGTGCTGTGTGGGAAAGCTCAGTGCGTCAATATATGTCCTTGCTTTAATTGCATATAAGAGAGCAGGAGTGTAAAAATATAAGAGAAGTGACATTTATGAAGGGAGCAATCAACTTTTTTCACCTGCAACCCCTGAAAATAAACAGATGACCAAGAATAGCAAATTTGGACAAATCATTTTAAATTATTTAAGACTACAAATTATCCTTGCGCTACCGCTGCTATGCTTTGGCTACATCCCATGGAGTGATGGTTAGAAAAATGACAGGAATTAAACAATCAATTTCTTTGATTTTGGGTCATGTGGGGGCAGCAAAACAACCTATAAACACAAAGCCGGCTTCAATAAATTGATATGCTAAACATGTTAGCAAAGAGCAACATTAGCATTAATTTTGAGTCATGTTTGCTTGTTAATGCTTGGCGAATGTAAGTCCAATATTCACATTCCTTTTAGCTCTGTTTCACTCTCCACCAACTTTTAAAGGAAATAGCTAACTCATTAGCTGCTACATGGTCACTTTGTTTACTAGCACGTTGCTAACTTTGTTTGTTTGACAAAGACTGGGCAGATTCCAGATCTTTAGCTGGAAAAAGCAGCCTTCTATGTCCAGAAACAATACCAATGAGATGAATTTAGAGTGAATCAAAACAATTTGAGAACCATGAAACCAAAAGAATGAATTAAAAGATGCTAAAAGGCTGTGCAGAGTTGAGGGGAACAGCAGAGGGATAATTATCTGTGTGTTCATCAATGCAAACCACATCTTTTACAGAACACATTGTCATTCGAGCTGATGTTAATATAAAAATGTTGATTAGAGCAGCTTCATGTCAGTTTTACAGTAGAGGGGAGTAGACTAGTTAATTAGAAGAAGAAACAAAGATCAATGTCCACAGATGAAATAAAACATGCAAAAATGAGCCGGATATGTAGTCAAACAATCACTGAGCAAGTCACCTTGCAGACATTAATGTGCTGCTTGCTAATTTGAAGTGGGCGAGGCTTGGTTGGAAAAAAAAAAAAAAGTGACGTCACATTCTTCCATGCACCAACCACAATTTAGCTATTTTGACTCAAAATGTGATGACAGTTGTGGGTTATTTGCATGTTTTGCCAGGAAACTGTCAATCAAATTAGGTCAAACCACACCCACACAGTCCTGATGAAGCAGATTAGCTGAACTTTTGTACAGTTTCAAACTCTTATTAAATAAAATCTAACCATGGTTTTTTGGTGGGGTTTTTTTGCTTTTTTTTATTTATTTTTTTTTACAAAAATTGAATGCAGATTTTTGCATTCTTATATTTATATTTAATTTATCAACACATAATAACAATTAAAAACCAAGTTCATAAAGGCTTTAATGCGTGGCAGAAATTTGTAGCTCAAACTTTAGAGTGATGTCTTGAATCTGGCATGTCCTGGGAACGCCCTGAAACTCAGGATCTGTGCCACACTTAAAGAAATATTTTCATCTCCCGTGGTTAGATTGTTCCGTTTGCTGGCCTAAAATAGAAGATGAGAAATATTTTGTGTTTTATAGTCTGCATGTGTAGCTTCATCACCTCCTGTTTGCGTCTTATAACCCATCTTTCTTTACACTGTCTAGAAAAACATCTCCTGTTTCCTGTTTCTGTTGAGTGTGTGTGCATTTTGGCAGTTTTTTTTCACCTATGTGTGTGTATCCTTGCATGCGTGTGTGGGTGTGTGTACCAGAATGAGCCATCATTTGGCCAGTGCAGAGGCCAGAGGGATGTTGACTGTTATTTTATTGATATCTGCAGCTGGAAGACAAATATTGTCGTCTTGCCGGTGTATTTGTTCAGACTTGGTATGAGAATGTCTGAAGCTCTTGCGGTACCGTTAAGATGTTAACTGAGAGTCCGAGGCCAAATGTCTGTCTTCAAAGTTTAAAAACAAAGATGCAGTTGCATCATCAACCTCAAAGTTCTGTCTAGCCCTTGTCCTCATATGATTGTTTGCTTAAGTCCAGCTCTCAGAGGAAAACTCCCCCTCAGATAATCTTACACTGTTAGACGGGGTTATTTTTCATAAAGAGTTGTAATTGACTTTTCTTCTGGCTCGTCTATTTCATCTAGTTCCCTACAATTCCCGGAATGCCTTTTGACAACCCCCAGAAATGCAGTATGAACTTAAATTTGCAGCCGTAAAATGAAATACGGTTGATGGTTGCATATAAAAAAACAGCACACAGTGATGTTCAGCTGTAGAAAATAGTCTTCGCTCTATAATTTTGATGGAATTAATACTTTAGAATATTCCTGCCATTGCTCTTGACTAAACCATTGGCTTCAGATCTGGAGTTACTCCTTGGGTGTTGTGTTTTGGCTGCCCTCTACTTTTAAAAAGTCAAGAACAGAGGATGAATTTCCCCACAGAAATGTAATAAGAGTTTACAGCCATGTTAGAAGCTTTGCAAGGCTGATTTGAACTAAATGCTTAGATGAGCATGACCTTCTGTAGGCTACATCAGAATGTTAGCATGCTGATGTAGTCTACAGAGGGTTATATTTGTCAATTAAATCTTGATTTAGTGTGTTGTTAGTGTGTGCCATGCTTAAATTTGATGATAAACACAAATCACAGCTCATCAGCTGATGGGAATGTCACTCTTTCAGTTTGTTGGTAGTGGAAAAGTTTAAAATTTTGACCTGCTGGTGGCATTAAAAGAACTGTCACCACCATTATTAAGATTTATTGCTGGGGACCTTGTACATCTGTATTAAATTTCATGGCAATCCATCCAATAGATGCTTATGCTGATATTTCAGTCTGGACCAAAGTGGTGGACTGACAAACTGACTAACCAACAGACCTACTGACAACATGATCCTAAAGAGCCATACCGCTACCAAGCTACAATCAAAACCTGATGTTGATCATTAATATTGATTGTTGTAAAAATACACATTTATGCCTCCCTCAAGATGAACTGCAATGATGTTGAGCTTGTGTTGAACTAATGTGAAGTCCAAACTTTTCATCTAGAATACTTATCAGGTTTAAATTATAATTTGTCCAATACTTTGATCTATGAGTGCATATTTACTACTACTACGACAAAACTAATGACACCCCCATCACTCTCAGCTATACTGTGTTTAGTGCTAATTAGCATATGTTGCCATGTAAACACGCTAAACTAAGATGGTGAACATGGTAAACATTACCATCATCACCGTGTTAGCATTGTCATCATGAGCATGTATATGTTTGCATTTAGCCAAATGGAGCCAGGACCTTCCAAATCAGGAGTATGAGATGTTGCCTTTCACACTCTGGAAACATGCTAACCAACTGGGAACACTGAACGCTAAGTACTTGGGCTGTCATCAGCTTCTTTAGCTAAATTGTGCTGACTGAGCAGGCATGGTATTGCGACAATAGTCCAATTCAGTGTGAGTCTTGGAGGCAGGGAGAGCAGCAGGTGAGCCAACTGTCAATCACTCTTGTTTTTTACTGATCTACAGTGGTTGAACTTATTAAATCTCACTGCAGTGACATATAGATATACAGGACACTGTTACATCACTGTTGGGTGTGGTTACAGGTGCAGTAAAGCACACTTTTGACCATGCCCGACAACAGCCGTCAGTGACGCTGGCTGTGGTCAGAGGTGAAACAGGCTTGAAACTTGACACCAGAGAGGGCAGTGAAACACTGGTGTTAAATTAGTCTTTCATTTGGAAAATAAAGAATAACCTGAGGAGGATAATTAGGAGTGCAGTGTCTTTCTAAAGGACACTCTGGCATTTGGACAGAAGGAGCCAGGCATTGAACTACCAATCCTCTGATTTTTGGATGACCTGAGGCACAGCTGCCACAAAGCTATCATTCCTTAAAGTGGATTTTGACATTAGTCTGTTGGAACTCAGCACTCATGGCGAGAGAATATTCCTGTTAGATTTGAATATACAGCACATTACTAAAACATTAAAACATGTTGTCTGTATGCATTTTAAGTGCCCTCTCAGCTAATTCTCTAATATATTACTGGGAAAACATCAACCACTTGCCTCACCCACTCACTTTTCTCAAGCTCTGAACTTCTTGGCATGTCTGCTGTGTCTCTCCCAACAGGGGCTGCAAAAACAGCATTAGCATACGTGGGAGGGGATTTTTTACCATTACTCAGAATCAGATAGCACACAGTTGACCGTGACATAATTTTATTTATAATGGCTTGAGACCGAAGGCTGTATAAATGTCATATCCTTATATCTGGACTATCTACATGTCTGCCCACAGAGCATGAAGAGAGAAGGCGTGGAGGTAGGATATGTAGCCCTGGCTGGGCGAGGATTGACCTGCGAATGGTCATAATGTAAATGCAATTATACAGTGGGTAGTTTTAGCCAAGCAATCTGATTGGGCAATAGTGCAATACAGCTATGGTGATAATTCCCATGAAGTACAGCTAGCTATGCTTCATCAAAATTGCAGTTGGTTGCCAACTCAAAGTGCAATACATTTTGTGTAAATATGTATCAGAGCTGCCCATCAAATAGCATTTATCACATATCACTGGTTTGATTTTTATCAAAACTTTGAGGAATCATCAGCACAGTTATCTTCTCTCGCACTTTTATTCTCCTCTCACCTTCCTTTCTGTCTGGCCTTTCCTCACTTTCACCTCTCTTCCTTGGTCCAGGCTCATGCAGGCACGGTGAAACCTGGGCCGCACATGTGTTTGATAACATCATTTGAGTTACGGATCAGGCCCTGGTCTGTGCTGCTTACGTAAAGCCGTAACAAGGCCCATTTAGACAAACAAAATGAGGTAAATTCACCAAAGCCATTTTCTATTTATGTGTAATTAGACTAATTTCTTCATAAATGGTCAAGCAAGAGAGAAAAAAGGCAGAGATTGCATTTTGGATCTCTTTCTGGGTTTAGATCTAATTGCAGATTTACAATTGGTTGACATGTCACACTGGCACACACACACACACACACACACACACACACTCACAGTGCCATATTAAAACTAAGTCACTGGAGAAGTGACACAATGGAATTCAGTCATTCCAGTTTCTAATGTACATTGCACTTAATTGAAATGTAAAACATGATCATGTTTGTGACAGCAGAGAACTTACTCTCTGCTCAGAATGATCACACTTTTTTTAGCAGAACGGTCAAAGAAAACTGAGTAGATTGATCATTTTATTCATTGAGAAAGAACAAGAAAACAAAATCTACTAACAGGTAGGGCAAACTGTGGAGGATTTTGTGTCTCAGAATATCATACAGGCCATTATCCTGCTGCAGTATGAATCCTTCCTCAAAAAGATGCAGACCAGAGAGTATAGCATGTCTCTGAAGAATGATACTTCTCGTTGGTCAGGGTGGAGTCAATTCGGTGCAGGTGTCCGAATCCAGAGTCAGCAAAACAACCCCAGACATGACTATTCCCACTAACATGTTTCACTGTCAGTTTGATACACTGCGGTATCATTCTTTCTCTTGTTTGTCTCCTTACATACACCCTTCTGTTGCTGCCATAAATCTCAAACTTGGATTCATCTGTAAATAGGACTTTTTTCCAGTCATCCACTGTAAAATGCTAGAATTTCTCCCTCCTGAGACATGATTTAGAAACTGCTGCTTGTCCACTGTTGATTTGAGTCTTGTATTCTTTATTTGGCAAAGTCTGTATCTGTTGAAGTTGCTTTTCTATCTCTCTGGGAGCTCAGTTTGATGTATTGATCTTCTGACGGTGTCATCACTTTTGGTCCATCTGATCGTGCTTTGGACACAACTGATCCAGTTTCTGAAGAGTGTTTTAGAGTTCCATGCACTGCTCCCTTAGAAACCTTTAGTCTAGCCATGATTTGATGCAGGGAAAGCTTCTCTTTGCTTAGAATAACAATTTGACTTCTGACACTTTCACTTAGTTCTGATGCCATGTTTCCCACAAAGCTACTTAATAGGCAATGATCCGCTGGAAACTTGAGGCACAGCCATATTTATAAAAAGTGAACGCTGGCTGCAAGTTGAGATACTTGAACGAGTCTCTGATGAGTAGATCAAATCCACCTGAGTGTCATCTGAATGCATGCGTCAGTGGAAGGGCTACAAATCGAGGACGTCTGACCTTTTGTACAAAGGAGTTAAGTTGCCACAAATTAGCTTAGCTGACCCAGAAATAGTGCAGAATCTTTAATATTTCTTCTTCATTTTACATGTTTTTAAATGTATTGGAGATTTTCAATATAGTCTCAGACTTTTGGACCCCACTGTTTGGTGTGTTAAAACTTATGACTACACAGACCGTGTGGTGAAAGCAGCACGTTAACAAAGCAGCAGCAGCAGCAGCAGCAGCAGCAGCTTAAGTCCTCCGTCAGTGTCGACACAGGATCTCTTACATTGGGGATCAATTCACAGGCAGTAGAGAAAAAAGGAATGTCCGCAGTAACCAATAACTGCACCATTACCGTTACTCATAAGGCATTTGAGTGATGTATTGAGACAGACTTGAAACATTCTGTAAGGAGTGCTTCCTCAGTGGCTGGCGCTGTGTGAGCCTGCTCTCTGTCTCCATCTCAGGCTACTGCAGGTTCACACAGGTCACAGGTGGTTGCATGTCGGGGCAAGCAGCTCCAGATGGATGTCAAAGGACACCTCTCCATTTCACAACTCACCTTTAGGATAAGTCAACACAGCAACGAAAGGAAGGGCAACGATGTCAGCAAGGGTAAGAGGAAACTCCCTTTTTTTTCCCTCTTGGGCTGCACTCTCACTGCACATGAAACATCATACTTTGGTTCTTCCCTTTGTGTTTTTCTCACTTTGGGAAACAAATAACTGTGAGGTGTCATATTTTGGGGATTTGAAAATTACTACAATGGATTTAAATATTTCTGTTATGCAACTTCTCTTTTTTTTGTTAGCCAGACTAAAAGAGAAGTAATATATGCTGGGTTTGAAAGAAAGGGTGAAGCATCTTCTGTTCATTAGCTTCTGAAGCTCAAACTCATGCCTACTCTATCTGTCTGAGAGCTTTTCCAGCATTGCTTTCCAGCTGAAATAGCTTGAAAACGCTTTTTGAAACAACTGAGAAAAGTGTCGGTGCGAAAATGGAAGTGACATCTTTTCACCTTTTTCACATCACTGTCATCACACGCTAGTTGAAGATTCATGTTACATCCTTGAATGCATATGAAAAGTCATCCGAAAGAAGAAGAAAAAAAAAATCCAAATGTGGCTTATTTTTCTGTGGCTGTCTCTCGTTGCACAGTTTTCTGCAAACTTTAAACTTTTTCATTGGAATTCAACCTGGGAAAATCCCTCTTTTGACACTCTGACAGCTCTGGTTTGTGTTGTTCAGGATAATAAGTAAATTGTAGAACGGAGCCGAACCTGTAATTACGAGGGAAATTAGCAATAGGCAGTGATTTGTGTCTATATACAGCCGGGCTTTTGACAGAGAGGGCGGGCTCACTTAAAACCTTTCTTACAAAAGTGAGTCAATTACAAGGGAGGATTGGCAAGAATGCTGAATGTGCTTCATAATAACCCTCAATGTAATTGTGTTATGGCATCGACTGAAATTGTACCGGTGGTTCTGCTGGGTCTTACAGTTTACATAGAGGTAGTCGTCTTAAATTTAAGACAGATTAGCAGAGAATAAATGCAAAAACAAACCAAAATTGCATCCTTTTTCCTCACTTCCTGCTAAATGACATCACGTCAGTGCGCCAAACATTGTTCAGTGCTAAAGCTTTTGTTCAGTTGTTTGAAACCGCCAGTTTCTCTCTTTAGATGCATCATGAGCTGTGACGCTTGTAATCTTGAAGTCATTTGGCCTTAGGAGAGTCCTTTGCCCAGAACACGGTTAAAACACATTCGATCCATTTGGTTTCGAAAGCGCAAACATTTTTTTTATGCTCCGTGTTGCTGAATCACTAACAGCTGCCACAGTCAACAACCTTCCGGGTTAGTCACCCACTGATGTGTTAGCAGCTGGCTGCTGCTGCACAGGGTTCAGGTTGGTTTAGATGCAGAAATGATAGGAAAATGAAAATAAACATCACACATCATCACACATCGCCCTGAAACAGAGGGAGAAAAACTTAAGTCAAGATGGCAATCAGTGTTACTAATGTAATGGTATCAAAAGCTTAGCAAGAAAAAGTACAAATTCAAGAAGGCCAGCTAAGTCTCAGCACAAGAAGTAGTGTGCCTTTTATGTATCCATATCTTCACCATATTGTCGTTGAATGATTTATTAATTTTCCTTTTTAGTGCACATCTGTAAATGCAACATTGACATGTTATCACCTTATGAAGATGCTAAATGTGTTAGCAAAGAGTTGCCTATTAGCTCATCTGGTAGACAGTAGTAGTCATGTTTCTAACCACCTGATGAGTGTTAAGTGAAATGTTGGCTCTAATTTTAGCATTCAGTCTGGTCTCCACCACATCCTCAGGGAAATTATCTTCCTCTTTAGCCACTACATGCCCCACTATGGTCACCAGCTAGACGCTAACTTTGTCTACCTGCTGTTTGGTGCCAGGCAGGTGGTGACAGTGGGATCATCAGAGCTGCCTGTCACTGCTGGAAACAAGGTTGATGAGAGCTGTGAAAGTGAATCAAAACAGTAAGGTTGTGGGCTGTAAAAATCAAAACAATGAGCTGAAAGATGCTAAAATGCCCCGTAGAGCTTAGCGGGACAGCAGTCGCTTGATAATTCTCTCTGTGTTCACCACTATGAGTGACACCTTTCAAATTACACATTTGGCCCATAAAGTAAAAATATTGATTAGTGCAGCTTTAATCATGGGTATAGCCAGTATCAGCTGGGTATAAGCTTGGCTCTCCTTATTGTTGGTTTCACTGTTGGCTTTAATTTCTTACTAGGGTTGCCGTGTTATGCAACATTTTATTTTACCATTTTAATATTCTGTTAACAATTGAAATGCTTCAATGGCTGATTTCATATAATTTGTAATACATGCTTAGCATATTTGCCTTGTTGGGAATCAGTTGTCAATTATGTGCAAAGATAAGGATGATTAGCATTATTGTATGTGCATGTAATGATATGACAGATAGGATCAGAGAGCAAGTCAAACATCTACAACATTCATATTTTTCTGTCTACAGTTTAAGGCAACTCTGCTTCTTGGCATGTTGTGTTATTCTGTCTTTAAAAGGCTGTGAATATGGTGGCTACTATAAATTTTGATTTAACTTTTTACAGCATTTTAAGTATAGGCTGTTTTTGTGCCTTGTGGCTTTGTTCTTTATTCTCTACTTGCCAGATACCCTGTGGTGAAATAATACTTTCAGTTGGTTGAGGAGAGAAATACAAGCAAAACGATAAAAAATACAGATGCACTGATACTTTGCATCCAAAATTTAAGCTGCCACCTTCTAGTTATGTTTTTTGTCCTGTGTTTTGTCTTGTCCTTCTAACAAGGTTGCTATGATATTTGTCTCAGCTGAGGACACCTGTGTGGGGCGTGAGCACCTCTGTGTGAGTGTTTGTGTATGTGAGACAGCTGCTCGGGGGATAACAGCAGCATGTGATGACAGGGCGCTCGGGTCTAATTAGAGACGTCTTGCAAAAGCTGTAGCGCTGATGTCAGAGACGCTGCAGCTGCGAGGGTCATCCATGCATACACACACAATTTTAAAACCAACCTGTGCTACACCTGGAGGGTTCAGTGTAGAAGGTGTGAGGTGTGGGATGGTTGGAGGGAGGGTGTTGAAGTGTCAATCATCTGCTCTGGTTAAGGGAGATTACGTGCTGATTCAGGCAAACACCTGATCGACAGCAGTCATTAGCTCAGACGGGGGATTCCCCACTCGCTAGCTGCTTGGATACAAGGACAGCAATACACCTGTACACTATATTTAGCCAACAGCCTTCCTGCTTCAATGAGCTGTAAGTGAAGGAATGGAGAGCCTCACTTTACACTAGATCAAGGAGGCTTAAAATAAAGCTAAGGCTTTATGCTAACCTTAGCTTAGCATAAAGACTTATCATAAACAGTTAGCCTGGCTGTGTCCAAAGTTCCCACCAGCACCTTTTTCCTTGTTTGTTATCCGTAAACACACAGAAATGTAAAAACAGACAATTTGTGGCTTTAGGGCAAATTAAGTGGTGGAATTATTTTGTGGTGAACAGCAATTCAGCACAGCGTCCCTGCTGGTTGGAAACCTCAAATTGTTGTTTTTACATTTCTGTTTGTGACTAAACACTACTTTAAACTCTCTGTCAAGAAAGTGAAAAAACACATTTTCCAAAGTGTCAAACTATTCATTTAAGAGCAAAATTATTCATGTCCTGTGTACTGGAGAGTGTTTCTGAGAAAATGGTAGCAGACAATGTTTGGAACAACAGAGATTTCACTAATATAATCTTAGTGAAAACAGTGTCACTGATATAAGTATTGAGAGTGGTAATCTTCTCAAATAAATCTTGGCAAGAAAGTGAGTTGGGCATGTTAACCAAAATGTCAAACTATTCCTCTAGCACAAAGGGAACTCACATCATAAACTATATTATGTACATTTCAGTTTGTGAAAGGTGTAAATATGTAAGCAAAACAGAGACACAAGTAGAGAACAATATAGTTGTAATTATGCAACAACTAATTTTGCTTGGTTGCCACTAAACCTGTCATGGAAATCAACCAAAAGAGAGGCAGCTATACAGGAAGTTTTATTGTATATATTACATTTTCATTAATGTAGTACACTATTTTAACCATGAATAGTAAGTATTGGCAGTGATAGCCTCAATGGCTGAGCGAAGAAAAAAATCTACAGAAACTCAAACTTCATGAATAAACAATTTAAGGAAGACAGAGCTTGATCAACAGGTAATCACAGGGAAGTGCAGCACAGATTCACAATAGGAATGATAGTTGAGAACATTAGCACCTTAAATACCTGTCTTAATTCCTGCGCCATTTAAAATTCTGTGCAAAATACATGCAGCCAAATGCACACAGTGCTGTGTCTATAACAGACAATGTAATCTCCTGCGTACTGTCTCTTTGCTTCTGAGACAGTATTTCTGTATGAGTATTTAGACTAATCGTTGCCCTCTCATCCCACATTGTGCCCATCTTCCTATTCCCACCCACAGAAACCCAGACTCTTGGAACAGCATACTGTACCACAGCCAAGTCTCCAAAGACTGACTTCCTCTAAAAACACAGTAATCTTGTTTGTACTGCCAATTTGGGGGTTAACAACACGTTTCTGTTGTTTAACTAAAGGCTCTTTATCATTCCTCGACTGACCTCAACGTCCCCACGGGGACCTAATGATGACATTATTAACAAGCGCCAAGTGTTGCCGGTTGATAATCCCTGAGATCATGTACTGTAACTGACGAGGTCAGAGACTGAGGGTGGGCAAGAGTGGGATAGACTCAAGGGCACTGCCAAAAGAGAGGCCTAAAGGGTCTGTTCACCCAAACTTAAAGATATCTTCTCCCTTACCTCTGGGTTTATCTAACTATGCATATAGTTTTGTTTTTTATGCACCAAGAGATATCTTGGAAACATCTCCCTCCACCAAAACTGCACTAGAAGTAGATGGAATTTCATTTGTGGGGTTCACAGTATTAAAATATGACATTTAAACACTGAATAGTTTTCAGTGGAAATATTTTCTACTAAATACATGCTCCTTAAGAAAACGTGGGTGAAAAGTTTCTTTCCATTCGCTTACATTAATCAACATTAATCAGTCAAAATCCACAGTGTGTGCACACATCATTTAGTGCAAAAATGCATTTAAAAGTTGATGTGAAGCTGATATGAGGCTTCAGCAGTCTGAGTTAGTCACATCAAGTCATATCCTCTTTGTGTTTCCTCCAACAGTGTTTCCCTGTTGAGCTGCTGTGAAAGTATAGTAACAAAAAAAAGGACTTTGGCACTAAAAAGTCTAACATTTGAAAGATATCTACTTGATTTGATTAATGTGGATGGCTTCATAATAGTTTCAAATAAATTTTTAAATACATTTTTGCACAGGAGAAGGACTGTAGATTTGTCCCATCATCAGAAAAACATATTAAAAGAATTAGAAGACTCTGTGCTGTCTGTGGGGGAAAATCCACATTTGACAAGCAATAAACAGGTAAAGCACAATGCAATAACATTCACATTGTAGGAATACACTTATCAACAGGTTTCAAACTAGTAACCCTCAGAATATACAGACAAATTATAACATTGCTTATGTAATATTTTAAAGAAGAGATGTTTTTAAGCTACAACTTCCCAAGAAAATGACACTGACACACAGTTTATACAACACATGATAATGATCATTTTATTATCGTTAGTCAGTTTGTCCCTGTGTCTCGTTCATACGGTATGTTTCATGTTAAAAAAAAGTGAAAAAAAGAAATTCCTTTAAAAAAAATGTACTTTCAATAAGGAGCACAAGCACCCCTAAAATATAAACATATGACCATGAACTTGTTAATTAAAATACTAACAACAAGCAGCACCTTTTTCTCAATTTGTGCTCTTTTGCATCCATCACTATTCGACAAGAAGGAATAAAAAAGCTTCAGGATACGCTGCTGCTGCACCGTGTCCAAACAACATCACAGTCTACATCACTGCAAAAAGACAATGTTCATCTGTGTGTCACAAATTGATTTGTGCAACACGACACAAAGAACACAAAATGTGCAGCCTGAGATGATCTGGTTCTGCAAAACTTGGAATTGTAATAATTGAAATGCTGCTAATATGCCAGCAAATATGCTGTTATGATAAAAAAAAAAAAAAAAAAAGTCGTTTCTGTTCTGGCACTTATTTGTTCATTGCTTCAACTACTTCTGCACCATTTGGGCATCATGACACTAAGTTTTTTTTTTATTAAGTTATCCACATCTGTTTTCTACATAAAGAACAGTTCACAACTTCTTTATAAAGTTCTTACTTGTAAAAAGAAAAGAAAGTGAGTTTATTCATCACCTATATAGTGTCTGAGCATATGGCAGCTCTGCCTGAGTTCTCCTCTGAACACTATGGGACTTGGCATTTATTTCAAAACACGCTTCCCACTCAGTTGGCACATATGTGTTTACAATATGTGTGTGTGTGTGTGTTGAGCAGGATAGTCTATCTAATCTCAGAGCTTTCGCTTTTGCCTGACACACAGACATATTATCTTTCTTTCCAGTGCTTGTCAGTTCCTCCAGGCTAAATGAGCTAAATAATGATCTGATAAAACAGTAACTATGTGATTACAGGAGAGTTCAGGCTCATCCAGCCCAGCTGTGAATGTGGAGAAAGGGAAAGGGTGGCATTGTTTGGCAGCTGCAGGTTTCAGTTCCCTCATAGGCCGTGTATCTCTGCAGGACGCTCAACTCCTGTACCTGTTGCACATTTCTGAAGTCTGGAGATTCAGCTGAAAGTGTCAGGCTGAGAAAAAGAGCAGCAGAGAAACGGAGAGCATATGGTGTCAATATTTTTTTTTTTTATTTATTTCCTCTAATTATCTCCTTCCTGTAACGGACGTGCTGAGGCACACATCTCTTGCTGCTTAGCATTTATATGATACTTTACTACCACCAGCAGGCCAAAAGAGGAACTGCAACTTTAAAAAAAACTTGTCATTTCACACTTTGATATACTATATATATCAAGTAAATGTCAAAAGAGACTGATAACTAAGTTGTCTGTTCTTTGTTAGGGCTCATTGTAGATAACACTTGGAGAACTGCCACCATTAACTTGCTGACACTTTCCATTAAACGTCTGCTTTAACTATTGCTCATACAATTCAGGGAAGAATCGCCGAGACATCCTCATCTTACAATACACACCAGCTATATGATGATTGTCTGCCACAGTCAGTCTACTTCAATAAATAATCAATTCAGAAAATAATATTAAAAAAAATCAAAATGTGTGTCCTTTATCAGTAGGGTGCTGACTAACCACCAGGACCAAACAGATGAGGTCATGAAGTAGACAAGACACAAAGCGCTCTACCTTCTTATATCGAAACTGGACCTCAATCAAGAGTGTAACTTCTTCTTCTTCCTCACTTTTCAAAACCCTATTTTCTACTTTCTCTAAAAGCTTCACTTCGCAGGTGACATACATGTTGGCCTGGTCTACTGGTAGAGCTGGTTGGGTTTTATATGCAGCCTACTTATGACTGGAAAAAGTACTTCATCTTCCACTGAAAGTTTTTCAAGTTTAAAAGAAACATTTATTCTCTCTCTATTTTTTTTTTTTACAGTAAATATTCTCATAAAAAGATGCTAGAATTGTGCTTCAATCAATGTTAGTAGATAGTGTCAGGTCTTTTTTCAAAGAAAACTGAACACGATTGAAGTAGATTAGTGCATTAATAATAAATAGAATTTTTGTTGTTGTTTTTACCATATGTGAAAAGCATGATAATTAATTTCCCAATCATGTTATTTGCTAGATTGATATACATATATATATAACCTCTGACCTCACTGTGCCGCAGTAAACAAATCTACACTATTGAGCTTAGTGGTGCTTAAAATCACAGCACCAGCCAGCATTTGTAGATGAAAAGATGTTGTTCTATATTTCATGCACCGCTGTCTAAATTCTCTGATTCCACCGTCAATTAATCAGAAAATAATCAACAGATTCATTGGTAATGAAAATAATCATAAATTGCGGCCCTATAACTTTTAGTGTACAAATTGATCTCTGCATGTGTCTCTTCTAGTGGGTCAGTCCCAACACCCACACTTGCAGTATTTGCAAGTAGCAAGTGGCTACTTGTGTGATGCATTTCCTGTTACTGTCACAATGCCCAAGCACCAGTTAGGACCACAAGAGTGTGGAGGTTTATCAAAGCTCATTGGGACCTCTCATCACTCATGCAAATACAAACACTGTACATGGCACAATCAAACCTCTATGATTTGTTGGAGTAAGCAAACAACCAAACAGTATTACAGTCACAATCAGATGAGAGTAAAAATGCACATTCAGGAGCTGAGAGGAAAAATAGAAACATGTAGGTTTATTGTACATTAAAAAGACATAATATGATATTATTCTGAATGGTTTCTGGTAACATTTTTTAAGAATGAAACATATTCCTCAAATTCTTACTTAACTGTTCATATCACATGATAGTGTTTTGGATATAAATAATAATATTCAGCGAAATCCAACTTTTTTCTTGTCAGTTGAGTATTGTCTGTCCTAAAACCAGCCAATTGGCGCACCATCACTAACTACTAGACAGGCGTTGTGTAATATCTTGTGGTGAATTGTGGGATACACTTGGCTCTGAGTATCACTTCACAGCAGTGTTAGGAGAAGTGTGCATTAAGTGTGGGTTGAGTGTGTAGCGTGTGTCGGTATATTTCAAACATGGGGCAGACCTTGCCTACTACCTGGCAGTGCATGAATGTGCACTTAAGCAGTGAAGTCTGGAAGTGTGGGTGTTGTGTGGCACCCAGTATATGAACCATACTTATATGGATTTTTTTATGGCTGTAAGGGGCCTGGTGGACACTAACAGATTACAATCAGCCCTGAAGTCCCAGTGTCCAGATAAATATTACTATGAGGATATGAGTAATTGAAATATAAGGCAATGTTTACCCACCAGCAATGCAACTATATGAGAAAGGCTGCTATTTTATTTTAATTAATTGCCTTAAGTCATTTTTAATATTACATTACAATTACCACTGGTGTCACAAGAGCACAAATCAGACCACAAAAGAACATACTTTCCTAAAGATGTGTATGTGTGATGTGCTGTATGTGTGTCAAGGTACTGTAGGATGATGGAAAGTCTTCTTCCCAGCTGGATAAGTACTTAGGTGTGAGCGCTCATGCAATCTTTCTTTCTTTCTTTCTTTGGAGTCACACGAGCAACATTTTGGTTGATCAGGGGCATTGAAAAGATTGTGTGACATATGAATCTCTTCTGGATACTTTGACCTCTGTCAAATACACAAGGAGACAGAGTGCTCTGTTAAAGTACCGTTAACTTTTTAAGTTGCTCTTGACTAGTCTAATTTTCGTTTTTTCACTTTTTTTTAACTTAGAAGCAGGCAGATATAGATCACATGCTTCTCTATGTTTGAACAACTGCGTGTCAGCTTGACAAGAAATCTCCATCTCCCACACCCAACAGAGTGCATTCACAAATAGTGTCTGACAGCAGCAGGCATTAGATATATATTTATTAATTTGATACAGAGGCGCACTTGAGGCAAAGAGGGCAAAGGAACAGCAGCTCGAGACATTTTATCCACAGCGTGTCTGAGACATAAGAAGTGTAAAACAATTAAGTAGAGTAAATACTCTATATTAGCATCTACCAATTCCAAAGAAAATTTTTAGATTTTTAAATGTCTTTTCCTTTTGTTTTTCTGAACAGCACCGCATTCACAAGCTGTGCTGTCAGAAGAAAATTCAATGACTTCTTGCATTACGTAAAGCAGTGGCTGCTCTTTTACAACACGCCTTGGTTGTCAGAGCTTTTCATCAACACTTGAACACACCTCCACACAGCACCTGGCCATGTTTTTCAAATCATTGAATATACTTTCAACAGCACTGTGATACCTCTTAAAAATGAAAAAAAAAAATCAATCTTCACCGTGATGGAATATCAATCGCAGCAAAGTTCAAGAACTGAAATAATTTAGCAACATTTTCATGTAAATTATAGTTGCATTTGTTGCGAAGCAGCGATTCAAACTGCGATGCAACAGAGATAAAACTAAAAGTAAATGATTGTCCTTTTTCTCATGTGAGCTTCATGTGAGTACGGAAGAAAATGAGAGTGTAAGACTGTTCACACACACATTCTACTGTAGGATCTGTAAGTATGAAGTTACATAGCACTGAAATCAGGATCTGTTTCAAAACAAACCAGTCACGACTCATTAGTATAAATCACTGCAGGAGGAATGTCTGTGTGTTGCTGATGGGAATGCGGCAGTATGCTGCAAGTTACCGATGCCAGTTGTAGTAAAGCCTGCAGATTCCTCCCTGATTTACCTCAGAGTGTAATTCTCTATTTCTCAGTAGAGGAATGTATCAACTTGGACACATAAACGAGTGTCCTAACACACACGAGGATGCTGGTTATATTAGCTACAATCATACAGTAGCTAATATAAGTTCCTCTATGAGTCACACTACAGTCAGCCTTAGAGATGCATGTTTCAATTCAGCTCTGTTGTTACAGCAGAGGTTTTCCATGCCAGAGATCCTGGGTCATTTAAAATATCAAATAAAATCTAATCACTGTAGTGCAAAGTTGATTGCATTTTAGTAAAAAAATAATCCTATCAGAGCACCAGTGTTTACACAGAGCACGAAACACTACTGGGGGAAAGAAGTGGAGTTTCTGGTGAGTTGTGAGTTCGGTATGAGGCTGAGCTGTCACACAAACACACAGACACACTCCCACAGATATGGCTGTTGCTAAAGGTCAGTTCATGGTTACCAGACCTGCATGTGCTTCTATACATACTTTAATCATGGGCCTGTGCGTGGAGAAGCGTTCCACACATGGGCACTAGAAGGCATGACAGCAAGTTTGTTGTTTGTTGCTGAACAACAAGAAAAAGTGGAAAAATTAAAGTTGTGTGTGTGCTCCAGCTTAATGAGAATAGGACCATGGATGGAGAATACACTACATACACACAATACACAAAACAAACATCCAGATTGCTTTTCTAGCACATGTGCAGTCAGCGTGCTTGTAGTGCGTACACTCCATGTGGTCACAAATTTTGGGCTGTGTGCGGGCATTCCCGGAGTCCACGTCCACACAGACCCTCCTGGCCACATGCACTATGAATTGGCCTTAACATCCAGTTGGTACATTGGCTGTTAGGAGTAAATAAACACGCTGTCCAGAGCAAATGACACAAGACTTTGCTTTCCATGTTAACACATTTTTAGAGAATGAATATTAAGAGGCACCTCAAAGAACCTTCTTGGGACATAGTTTTTTTTCGTAGTGATGTTATATTTTAGAGTTGATTGTTCTCTTTCTCGCAAAAATCACTACCTTTCCACCTCAAACTTTCAGTACTGATGGACCAAACTTGATTTCAAAATATGGATATTGCTACAGTCAGAAACACTTACCTGGAATTGACTATTTATGATAGAAATTGTAATACAGTCAGATATTAAATTATCATCCTGACAGAACAAATCCTCTCTTAATAAACATCCATGAACATTATCTGAGTAAAGTTGAGGAATGTGTAGGGAGCTGCAGCAACAAACATGACTGAATGATTCAGTGCCTGCTGACTAGTTCATAACAACCAGCATATCCCCTAAGTTGTGAAATGACCTCAGTTGCTCTTTCAAAAGCTTCTTCTTCTGTTTATTCCAAACAAACTCGAAACATGTACTGTGTCACGTCAGAAAAAGTTTACTGGAAAACACCCACCTGTTGCAGAATTTTATGTAAGACTTACGAATAAGTAATTTTCATTGGAAACTTGTTAAGCTTCACATTTACAGTGGTCATGACTTCAGTCAGAGACAATTAAGCTCAAAGTGAAAACTAACATCAGACATTGTGCTTATTTGTGATTCATAACTGCAAGCATTAAGCTGCACTGAATCATTAATTATTCATTACTTTTCCACAACCGTCCTTGGAAAGAATTTCATACCTGACACCAAACAGCAACTTTTCCTCTCTGAATCAAATCCCAATCTGCCATGTCTTCTCAACTGACTCACTCTAATATACAAAATAAAAACATGTTACAAATACTGCCGTTTTCCCAAGAATATAAAGATTATCTGTTCTAATCGCGTTCATTTTGATATATTGTCTGTACAGAAAGAACATAATTAATGGGATGTGTAATGTCAGGGAATGTGTTCACTCCATACAACCGTGTGATACTGCCGTTTCACAGGGAACAGTGTTCAAAAAAATAAATTCAAGTTTTCTGCCATTACACTCATTGTAAATCGCTCTGGATAAGAACAATCTGAAAACTGCCTGGACTGCCTGGGTTTTCTCTCCCAGTAGTTGGAACAAAGCAACAACAATGCTCAAATCTGCTGCCAGATGAAACTGCCGAGAAGCCGGAGCAGATGTCTGATGGCAGAAATTTCACGGATTCTGCCAAACCTTCAGGGAATTTCACACTGACAGAAGACGAGAGATGGCAGAAATGAGAAACAGAGAGGGAGATGGAGAAGATGATAGAAACTCACAAACCATAGCGGAGTTGAGTGTGATGTTGCCTTGCATAAGAGGTGCTGTTATCACTCCGTAGGCCCTGCAGTTTCCCAGTAGTCGCATTTGGGAATCTTATCACTTATTTGTGGAACGTAGCGCCTGGTAGCTATCAAGGATAACATGTTTGAGAAGTCATTGGCACAAATGTCATTTGATGTCATGCTTTTTCTGTACCACTTTCTGATAAGTTACTCTTTATAAGTGGTTTATAAAGCATTAGTTGATGGCTTTCGTAATAGTTAATAAATGATTTAGTGGTACTTTATAAATCATTTATAAGAATAACTTTTGTGTTGCAGAAAATCCTTCTCCAGCATCAAACTTCTTCTTAGCACTTTAGTTCATTGGGAAGCATGATAAAGCTACTTCTTTTTCTGTTGTCAATATTTCTTTTTTTTTTGTTTGTTTGTTGTTTTTTTTTTACACTCAACTGACATTAATATTGGAGTCATATTTTACATCTATGTTGACTCACCTTTGCAAATTTTACACAAATGTCGCAAAGACACAAAATAATCCTGTCATGTCCTGCTTATAACTTGTTAATGAAAACCCCTCCCCCAAACAGCAATTGTCCAATCATAGCTTAACCACCGTAGGTTAAGCATTGCATTTCTTTAATTTTAAAGTGGTGTGTCTGGGACACTGGTAACAGTAATACTATCTATAACAGTGTATTTAAAGAGTCCTTTTTATCACTTTTCCAAAAATATACAGTATATGATCAAAAGTGTAAGAAGGAGTGGATTAAACTGTGTGTTTTTCTGCTCCACTGTAAGCCACTAACATTAGTATGCACGGCTTGTTATCAGTAGTAACCATACTTCCAAGAATGTATATGAGCTCACTTAATTATTTATAAGTATAAATATGACTTTTGCATTGTTTATCCAAGCTTCTTGCAGGGTTCTGATTTTCGTATGAATCACCAGGAGACATTAATTAAATTAATTAATTAGCTAGCTAGCTACAACTAGAAATGAGAAGCATGCTTTTGTTTACCTCTGTGTGAAACGAGGGAACCATTGTTTTATAAGTTAAAGCAGATTCTGAAAGATAAATCTGCTCCATTAAGCTTAACTTTAAACTAAATATGTGCAGCGCTGGATTGAAAAGCTCGACAGGCGTAGCAACAGCAACTAAGAAAGGTGGTGCTTAGCAAAGTTCAATAATCACCAAAAGACTAACATTTTTCCCTGCTGGAAGCTCATATTTACAGTAATTCCTATGTAAAATGAACTCAGCATAATTTAGAACTAATTATGCACACCTCATGTAGGTATCCCATTTGTACAGTTTTGCTGAAAGGATGTTAATCAGTTGGGAATAAAGTTATGAAGCCTCTCAGTTAGACATTTATTATTTTTTTAAACTCATGGGGGAAAGAAAAAATAAAATATCTTCAATCATTGCACGGCATTACTTCATCAGCTGTGGGGTAAAACATGAACATCTGACTGTCACACTGTAAAATATGTGCAGCTGTGTGAATTAGAGGCAGTTTTGATGAAAAAAGACTGCACGTGTTCCTGAGATACATGATTTTAAAAATCAATTCAAGAACCTAGAACAGTTTGTTTATGTTGTTCTTGGAACTTTTTGCCTTTTAACAAAACCAAGAATAAGTGGCGAGGAGGCACTCTGTACTTCCAGCCAAGCTTGGATGTTAAAGCCAACAGCGTAATGGGATACCATTCGGATAAATCCTGGCATTTTGAATCTTTGGACAAAATTAAATGTAGGTTGTTTTAAGGGTAATGAATCCTCCCCAAACCTCCGATATATGCAAACATATAAGCTGTTCCTCTCATTTATTTCTAAAATATATAACAAAAGCTGAAATCAGCTAATTATATTTGACAGATTTATTTTTTTGTCTCTCTTGTTTCTCTTTCTTTTGTATTCATTATGATGACTTTATCAAGTGATCTTAGTAGGTTTGGGGAAGTTGTGGCAAATATGCTGTTTGATGTTTAACAGCGCAAATGAATAAGTTTCACCACAAAAATATAAAGCACAGTATATATGCATATATATATATATATATATATTCATAAATTGAATAGATTTTTACCTGAAACTAATTGAAAAGATATTTATTATTATTAAGATATTTCTGTCATAAAGATTGCTGATGTAAACATGATGCATCTAAAGACGTAAATTTAAACTAGAGTAAATCATTAGTATGTAAAAAAAAAAAAAAAATCAACATGAACAGATGACTTGCAGCACAAGACACAAAATGTTCACTTTATTAACTTTTAATTGAAACTATGATTTTTTCCTAATCTTAAACAAAGTGCTTTTGTTGCCTAAACATAACCACACGTGGGACTAAAACCCCAGTGTCAAAGTTCTCCGTTTTATATTCCCAACATGTACCTCGACAACCTTTGAGTATAAACATAGTGCTTGAAAGATGATACATTTCCTTCCCAAATTTAATTGGGGAAACAAATTAGTAGCACTAGAGGTAAAGTCAGGGAATCACCAAAGTTATTACAATTCATCATGATGGGTGAATGTCTGTATGAGATTTTGTGGCAATCCAACTAAATGGTGACATATTTCATTAGATAGATGTAAACTTTGACCTGCTAGTAGCACTAGATGAAAGGTCAAAGTATCATCAGTAGAATTCTGGATGTCTGTACAAAATTTCATGGTAATCCATCCGATAGTTGTGGAGAAACATTAATCTGGATCAAAGTGGCCACCATTGCCACACATAGAGCCATGCCACTAGTATGGCTAAAAACTGATGGGTTATATGACGTTGGCAATGATGAGCATTGTATTTTATGTCATAGGTTTTAGTATATTTAGCTCAACTATTACGCTTTTTAGTGTTTTATGTGCATTTTATGTTTTTCTTACATGCACAAAGCACTGTTTTCTTTGTCAATCTCATGTCAGTGTTGAAGATTTAAACTCAGTTGGTTGGCTGATCATAACATCATTCTGTAGGCACAGTTGCTGTCTGACAGCAATATCACTCATGTCCCATATCCCTAGTTTGGTTATGAAGTTAATGTGTATGTGTGTCTATATAGTACTTAGATGAGCATGGTGTTTTGTGTGGACAAAATAAGTGAGTGCAAATCTGTGCTTCGGCTGTTGATTTTTTCCAAAACATATTCAACCATATTTACTTTCCATTGTGTGAGAGGGGGGACCCTCACACCCTCAAGCCCAGTGACTGAGCGGAGAGATACAGTCATCTCTTGTTGGATATATTTAGACAGATCCCTCAGGGAGGCTCAGTAATAGCACTGACCATATTGTGCCATTTCTTGAGCATTTCATATGACATCATCAATCCTTTCAGCAAATAAAAGTCTAGTCCATTTTTAAATTCATTTAAGCACTTTATTGTCCCATGAGAGAGATTGTTTTGCAGACATATTCTATGATTACAATAGCTATAAATCTCAGTAAAGCACTAAAAGTGCACAGAGATTTCTGTATTGATGCTTTAGTTTATAGTCCAAAGAGGAAGATGTTCAGCATGCCAAATGATGTTGTATTGATCCAGCATTTCACTGTCTGTGGCAGTGGAGAAGTAAATCTATTATTCTGATGTGTAAACTGGAGAATAGATTAGGTACTTTCACTCATCTGTAACTGTAAAACAATGCACTGTTGATGTTTCTGTGTTCACTGTCATTACTTCTTGAAGTACACACACTCGCCCACGTATGGGATGTCAGTATTTTCACTTTCAGAGTCTGTTTGTATGAAAAAATAATAACCATTTAACAGACTTCCTCTTAGGTAGTAAAAAGCAATAGCTTGGTGATGGCAGAAAATGGTTTCAAGTTTTCACTCCAAAAACTGCACATAAACACTTAACATCAGTAAACGCTCGATCTCAGTGCAGCTTTTTATACAGTCAACCACATGATTCTCCTGGATCACTATACACGCTGGGTTAGCATTTCTGGATCCACCCTTGATTGGTTCCACTCTTACATTTCATACATAAGATGAACTTTTTCCATTGGAAAGTCATCCTCCACACTTGCAAATATTTCACGTGAGGTTCCGCATTGTTCAGTTTTAGGTCCACTACTTTTTTGTCTTTTCTGCTCCCATTGGGACGTATCATCCAAATTAATAACATTCACTGCTATGATACTGCTATGATCTGTCTCCCCCTCGATTCCCAATATCAGGCCAATTTAACCCAGTAACAAAACTGTCATGAAAGACCAGTTAGCTCATAACTTCCTTCAGTTAAATGAGGACAGGGATCATACTATTTGGCCCCCCACATCATACCTATGTTACTGCCCAGAACCTCAATCACCTTTCTGCCTACATCAGACCACATGCTGAGAACCTGGGTGTTATATTTGATAGCAATCTAAATTTCAACAGGCAGATAAATTCTGCTGTCAGGTCCAGCTTCTTCCAACTCGGAACCATCTCAAAAATGGTTCATCCATCTCCTTAGACATTTCCTCTAGCCCTCTGACCCAGAGAGACTCATTCATGTACTAATATCATCCAGGCTGGACTACTATAACTCCCTTTATCTGGGCATCTCTCAGGCTACCATTTCCTGTTTAGAACTAATCCAAAACGCTGCTGCCTGGTTATTTACAAGGTCCAAGAAGTGAGACCATATCGCTTCTATCCTCATATCCTTACACTGGCTCCCCATTCATTTCAGGATAAACTTCAAAATTTTTCTAATTGTTTATAAATCTCTCCATCTTCTCGCCCCTACATATATGTGAGAAATTCTTACCCCTTACGGAGTTAACACAGTTGATGTGAGGTGTGAATGAGTATATACACCAACAACATGAAAGAAACTAACATTCTATTATACACAGATGTCGATTGGGTGAACAGTTGCTGAGAAAATCGAGAACTAAAATAACAAGCGAAAAAAAGGCTAAAAAAAACCTCATTCATCACTACTAGTTATTTGATTCATTATTAATATAGAAAATACTGACTAGTGCAGCTGTTAGGTTTAGCTTCAATATGTAGATGTGACCCAGTAAAAATATTTATGTAAAGTAAGGCAGCACACACATAATTGGCTTGTATACTGTTAGATAAGTGGTGGAGCTGGAAGCACAATTTTTTAGACTGCAACCCCAAAAATCCACTAATCCTGTGCTAGAGTAGAATATCTGCAAGAACCAGGATGCAATCTGAGGGGGGATGCCATCAGTTTTGTTAGCAAAATGACCAAAATGCACACCCCTTGTTAACCTGCCACCCTCCTTCTCCATCCCCTAGTAGCAGAGAGAGTGCAGGGGCAGAGGGGTTGTTTGAATATTTCAGTCTAGTCTACCTGGCTCATTTATCCTTTATCTGACTGAGGTTTGTGCAAGTTAGAATCTGTGGTCCCGACCGTGGCTCTGAAATATTATTAGCCTAACTGTGCTGTGTATTGATAAATACACAGTGCTGAAGTAGCAGACAGATTTGTAATTGTGCGTTTTTCTCTCAGCCTTCAGTCAGTTTTGCCTTGGATCTATAATATTCTCTGAACTATATACTATAAATACTCAGTTCTATAGTATATTATACCCTATATATTCTATAGAGTAATGTCAACTTGATGATCATGGTGATAAGTAGTAAAATGTAGTCACAGAAGAGCAAGAGGATCATAGAGGAACACTGCTCAAAATGCTTAATGTCCACATCCAGTAAAAGAATAGGCCTACAGAAAATATGTATTTAGCTTTATAGCTGTTCTATTAAATCGAAATTATAATTATGATATCAAGAATTAGGTTTGGCCTATATAATAATCCTGCAGCCTTATGGTTAGGGCTGCAGGATTATTACCTAACTGTAACCCTCCCATTGGGCCAACCCCTCCTTGTTAAAAATTAACAAATCACCTACTGACAAGAACTAGTGATGAAAACTGGCTTCAGGCTTCATTTTAGGAACAAATAACAGAAGCTGCAACTATTGTGTATCGCTGGATCGGCCAGCACTCTGAGGAACCAACATAAGCAGAGCTCCATACCATAAATACAGAAGTGCAGCCATAAACATGTGAGGTAGACATTAAAATAACAAGACTGCTGTCCTGCTATGTGACGTCCACACTGTAGGGCCCGGCAATCCTCTGTTTGTCTTGGACCAGCTACAGCAACACACTGATGACCCCAGTGAACCCTACAGTTAATGATGTGTGTATGTGTCCATGTGTTGGTGTGTGTGCTCCCTTCTCACGCAGTTTATCATAACTACAGCATAATGTCTGACTAATACTGTACATAACTATAATAAAAGACAATAAGGCTAAAAGAAAACTTTTTTGGATACTACTAAAAGTCTTTTTATGGACATAAATAAGTTTACAAAACGAAGATTTTTTTTTTTAGTGGGTTAATTTTAAAACACAGATGGTCAGAGGATAAATACCTTTTGGAAGAGAAGAACATCAGAATCATCTTTACTGGCCAAGTATGTTTACACATAAAAGGAATTTGACTCCAGTTCAGTGGCTCTCAGTGTACAAAATATGACATCTTTTTCAGCATCACCTCTGCTGTCCTGCTTTCTGCTAAAGTGTCCATTTGGAAGGTTTTTTATTCAGTTTTGGCTCATGCACAGCTGAGATATTTCCATATTCCCTCTCACATTTTCTTGTCCCTGTCCTTTACCTCACCTCTTACGTTACCTTACAACCATTTGTCTTCTCTTTTCATCCCAGCAGTCATTCTCTGCCATTATACATTTAAAATAATCTAAAAATCTAAAAGGTGTCACTTTAAAGGTCAGGTTTTACCAATAAGTATCATCTGGTTTAAGTCTTTTTCTGACATGGAATGCATAACATTGATCTGTCAAAGGACGGCTTTTTGTCATTCAGACAGGTGTCCCTAATGTAAATGATTTTTCGTACAGTTTTATTCAGACTTGACATGATCATTACGGAAAGCATAATATTTAGCATCTGACAACCAAAGATTTGATCCAAAATTAATGAAATTTGGGGGAAAAAAGTAACTCTGTCTTTACTCTCCTGTGTCTCTAATGTGTGTGTTGGATAGTGTGTATGACCCACCCTTCTTCTTCTGACTTGCTACATTCTACAATCACATACATGCATCAACCCATCTATAACATTCACACACAAATTTTAGACTACCATGAACAATGCTTCCTCAACTGCATTTGCAGTCTTCAAAACATGCAACAGTATCATAAGATATGCCAGTGACACAACAAACCTTGAACACGTGTGCACTGACCATAGATTTGTTGAGAAGTCAATACAAGCAAAGATAGCATTAGCAGTTAATGCTACTTCGATCTGTCTTTTCAGACAGAATGCAAAGTGAATTTTAGAGATAGTGCAGTTGCATATGAAGTCAAAGGAAAAACCGAAGTTCACCTGGGGTAGCAAGAGTTGACAAAAACACGTGTCCATGCCAGTTGAAAATATTTCAAACATTACTGTGTATGCTTGGACTTTATGGATCTGTTTCATAAATGTACAGGAGAGAGACTGGTGGGACATAACAGAAAAACACAGATACACTACCCCAGACATGGTCAGTGTGTCTTTTGCTAGCTAGCTTACAGCTAATATACAGTTGGTACATTGGTTGTTTTGGGCGAATAAACACAAATGGTCCAGTGGTCAAACTTGTCGTGAGAATGTCGTGAGAAAATTCATTTTGCGTTCTGCCTGAACAAACCATAACTGCTCCAACTTTTACTAATATTTTCACTAAAAAACTATTCACATCTTTTCCAAGCAATCTAAGAGTCATCAGGCATCGGTAAGTCTGTTAAATCGATAAAACAATGATGTAACTCAGAGGTCAGACCTATCGCTCCCTCTCTGCCTGCCTCTGTCTCGCTACCTGAATTTGAGCTTTTCCAGTCTAGTTCAGTATTCACTTTTGGCATCAATTATAGACAGCACTGTCAGGGAAATATTCGTCATACAGACAAGTATCTCACCTTCTATCCATCTGTCTGCCTCACATTCTTCTCTCTCTTTCTCTCTATTTATTCCTGCCTGTTTCTCTCTGTCCCTTCCATCACTGAAGAAGTCCTGTTTGTCATTTGTCCTCCGCTCAACCTCAGATTCCGAAGGAGTAATCAAAAAGAGGAAGTCACTACAATCCAAATCCATTTTTTGGTCTAAGCATGAAATGAGCCTCCCCACCCCCCCCCCCACCCCCCCCCCCCCCACCCCCACCCGCTCCCTCCTTGGACTCAGTGTGGGTTGTTCTTTGGATGCAGTGAGAATGAGATGACAGCCAGTGGACTCCAGCATTCGGTAATCAAATCAAACTGTCCTTTTGTTGGACATTTCAGCCTTGGTTTGGCGGTAGTGGTGTGTCATTTCTTATTTTAGTATCATTGCATGTGTTAGTTACATTTTCTGACCTCTGTTTGCATTTTTGTCAACAAGATTTCTCAGAAAATTATCAACATGATGCTGAAGTAGCTTATGCTATTGATCAGAGGATTTTCATGTCTTAGTTGTAAGCATTACCTTGTGTTTACATGGAAGTCCAATATCTTGGACTACCAGTTGGTTGCTCAGTTATACATTTGCATGCTATTTAGTTGGAAAATGAAACACAGATGAAAAATAAATTATAGTTTTGCACTTCACCATCTTCAGCTGGGAAAAAATATAGTGTATGCCATTACGTGTATGTTCATTATCTTTGAAATAATAAGCTCACTGTGAGGCAACAGACTATTATTCAGTTTTTTGCTGGTGTGTCGCCAACTTTGACCAAGTCAGCCAAGCCTCAATTGGCTATTTTCTCTCATCTGATAAGTGGAGCCGCCAACAGACTTGACCTTGGAGTTACAACTGACTGACAATATTGACTGCAGGCTCCTGTCTTGCATACCCTAAATGCCACTGATTTGGCAGGAACAAGCCACAGCAGAGCAGCTATGAGAAAATGGAAGAAGTGATTCAAATAGGGTTATGGCCAACAGAGCCTTTCTTTATACCAGTGCATGTTATAATGAGTTGAAAATGGACCTAGATGCAGATAGATTGTTTAAAAAAAAACTGTATTTGCCTAGTGATATAAAGAGGTAGTAATGATCTGATGGTAAGTTCAACTACATGCTCTCTCAACACAAATCCATCAATGCCAACACTCCCTATCTGCACCACTGAGCAAAAAAAGTATAAGCAAAAGTGTTTCATTAGTCATAACTCACTGTCATTATGTTAGAAGATGATAAGAGGATAAAGCATAACCTTTTACTTACTCCTGAAATAACAAACTCCAATATTTTTGTTGGTTAGTAAGACAAACTTTAAAGCAGCACTATAACTTTTGGAGGAAGAAATAAAAATGACTAACTGCAAATTTCACTTGAACTCATAAGCAATAAAATTCATGCTATTTCAAATTTCGGCATCTTTCCAAACAGCAGTTGTACTAAAATACTGTAAATTCTCAAACAGTAATACCTCAGCTGCAGAGTGTACCAGACCTTTATTTGAGATAAGGTTTTATTTCTAATGTCCTCTGTGGACATCCTCTACGAGAGGCTGTATTGTGATGGCTTTCATGATCCACTGGGTTTTCTTATAGCACCACCAGCACATCAAAGTTTTCATTGACTGAATGGATTGGCACAACATTTTGTACCAGTATTCATGGTTCCCATCCTGTCATGAATCCTAATGACTTTGGTGAACCCCTACAAGACATTCATATTCCCCTCAATAGCTTTGGTGATCCCTTAACTTTTCCTCTAGTGCCATCATCAAAATTTAAATATTTCCAATTCTTTGGTTTATAATATATAAAAGACACTCCCATCAGCCTCAGCTGTACTTTTTGTATGTTTTCGCTGACATGGTACTGTAAACTAAGATAGTGAACATAGTTTATAGCTAGTTGAAGCAGACCATATCCATTACCACAGTAGTACACTGACATGGCCTCTGTGAAGGAATGTGTTCTGCTGTACTTATAGCACAGAAGAAAGAAAAAAAAAAAAGTGACAAAGCTACAGTTTTGTCAAACTGGTCAACATGATTGTTTTGAGCACAAGTCCAAATAAGTCAGCTTTCTCTTGTTATTTCATGCTTTAGTGACACAAACTGCAACACTCAGACTGCCACTCATGCTTGTGTAGTGTTAAAATTTTTTAAATGACACACTCCAGAATGCACTGACACGTGAAATCAATCTTGTGCAGCCTGAAACATGTGCATTCATGTACTTGTATGGACCATGTTTTGGTCCTTAGTCTTGTTGAGCTCCCGCTCACTGTGCTGTTTCATTTGCTCCCCTGTTGCCTCTCTCTTTTAAACTTGGCTGTGATGTAATCTGTATTACTGAAAATGGGTCTGAAAACATCAATCTGATCACCCAGGGTCATTAATTCAGCTAATGTTTGTCAGTAAAGAGATTGTGGAGATTAAACGTCATGTAGACTTTATTGTAAGTTTGAACACATTCACCGAGCGTTTAAACAAATAAGCTCAATGATCGTCACTCACAGAGATTTGACAGAGGGGAAACTTGATAAAGGCTTCTCAGCAATCTGAGTGGTACTAAACATTCCTACAATGCAGTAGCTGTTCCAAAGCCAGGCCTCACACCTCGCCACAACTCATACATGTCTATGCATGTGAGTGTGCGTGTTTCTATAAAAATCGAGGTTGGCAGTGGCAAAGGATCTTTTGGTCATTAATTAAAAGTAATTGCAGTCAAACCGAATTGTTATCAGCTTCTCCTCAAACACATTTTGGTTGAAACTCAAGATCTTTTTCTCCACTTGGCCTCAGCTGTCTCACTCTCACTTTATATAAACACTTTATAAATCCTTCCAACTATGAGTGTCTACACATACACACATAAAGTATCTTCTAGCTCCAAGCACTTGAGGCACTTATTTATAAATGAGGCCTGTCTCAGATTGTTCATGGAGGCTTTGCAACAAAACCACAATCTGCCTAAAGCAACAAGTCCAAGAGGTAATCTGGCCATGATTTTTCTTCTTTCTCCTCTTTTTTTCTTATTTTTTTTTTTAACTTTGTCTACAGCGAAAAATGTACATAAAAGAAATATTTAGTCATTTTTGTGTATATTTTTGTATTATATGCTTTTTTTCAATTTAACAGGCTGACTACTACGGATATTACAGTATATTTTAAAGAAATGAACCGATAAACTTCATGTATCCCTATTCAGTTTAATAATCATGCTCTTCAAGGAACCATTGTTAAATATACTATACCCTTACTTATATACTTATTTCTCCAAAAATAATATTTAGCATACATAAATTTTACCCCTCTATCCCTTGATGCTGTGGCCTTGTGTAGTTTAAAGACACTTTATAAGACGAGAGGCATTCTTGAACCTTGCCGGTGGGAGCGAGTGATGAGGATGAAAGAGTGCAGAGCATTTGGCGTATAAATGCCCCACTGGTCAACCAAAGTCCCATTTGGAACTCAGCACCACAATGGAGAAAGGAGAGGAGGGTGATGATGAAAAATGGATATATGTGGTGGATGAATTCCATATGCCGCACTCTATTCAGACAGCAACAACAGGCCTGGATCAGGTTCCCCATCCCAAATCCCAATCCTAGACCATCGGTGAGAAAGCAGGAAAACTGACCACAAATCAGCATCTAGGGTTTCTTTATCCTCTGCCATATTTGTTTTATCCCCATTGACATATAGAGAGTTTTAGTACATTGAAATTTTGCTGAAGGACATTTTAACAATGCAACTGGGCCCCGCCACCCCAGACTGATGAGCAACATGTTCAGCTCGCTTCGGTTCATTACCTGAGCTCAATATTCCACAACCATATTTCCAGTTACAGAAATATTTAATGCAGAAGCTCAGTCGACCCAAATAGCAAAATTGCTGTGGCCCAGATCCGGCCCACACCTGACACTTTCAGCACTTTCATCCAGCCCACGTACTTGGGTGGTTCACTGCTGTTTCCCAGATCTGGGCCACAAGCAAGTCAACCAAGAACAAACCAGATAAACCAGAACTGACCCATGTCCAGAATACACCTACCCTAGAGCACTGCATCTTTACCAAAAAAGTCCAACATTTGATTGGTATTTGGGGCATATTTTCAATTTTACATGTGGGCCATTTCATATCCATTTGGTCCAGGCCAGAAAAAGGTCAGCAGTGCCTTTTTTGGGGGGCAGATACTCTCTTTACACCTGAGGCCATTTGGTCCCACTTCATGCTCTTCTTAATCATTTATTTTCCAATAGTACTTAGGATTCTTCCCCTTCCTTTAATATTGATGTGGAGAAGGTATTATAGTTATTGACCAGGTGAGGAACCTCAAATGAGTCTGAGACTGGTCTGATGACACCAGATTTTTCTGGTTGTATCAACATATGCAGTTTGATACTACTGGTCCCAGAATTCTAGGGACAACAAACACTATTTTAAAAACAAAGTTGGTCAATAATAAATACAACTTTGATATAATTACATGTTGCACAAAACGTGAATATGTTTTTAGAAGGAGTTAAGCTGAAATGATAGTTTCTACGTCCGTGAGTCTGTGAGGGTCCACCAGGGTCCGCTTGACGTAAATTTCGTTAGAGAGTGAGCACGTAGGCTCTGTGTGAACATCCACATACCTGCAATATGTTGTGTCCATGCGGACCTGTCCACACCAGTCTGCACGGACACACACACGCGTTTACTTCCTGTAAACGCGTGTGTGGAACACGTGTTCCACACAGGCCCCAGAAGGTAGTATAAACACACCAATTATCCGTCCATGGTGTCCGCAGCTGTCTGTGTGTGCATCTGCTCGGGAGTATAAATGAGGGTTTAGTTGTCTCATTGAGGAGTTGGAGGTGCTTGTTGCAGCTCACTATGGCTGATCATCACTCTGTTACTCTCTTGTCAAGATTAAAGATCCAATGCTGAATATGATGGCTGTCCTGTTTTGTAGACACATTTCAAGACTGCTGGCCCCCACCCAGCAATACATCTTAAGTGCTTTAGACTCTTGAAATAATGTATGAAATGAAGATATGTTAGTATGAAGATTTGTTCAGATTACTCCACTGTTGAACTTTCAGTGAAGATTTCACAACTTAAGTCAAGTTGACAAGGTGCAAGTCCATCTGTCTCTGCACATTATTTCCAACTTTTATCTTGCACACGTTGCACCTTAAGCACAAGCATGTGCATCTGCATGTTGCATACATCTGCATACAGTCATTTTGCTCCCTTGCTGGTTAGTAACAATGTACAATGAGGATTTGTAGGCTCACTATGTTCTATGTATCCATGGTCCCATGACCATGGGCTGTCAGATTCATCATTTTGCTGGAGGCTGTCAGATTCTTCACTGGAGTCTGTTGTGTTGATGTTTTATACTTTGGGGGGAAGACGTACCTTGAGACTCTTTCGCTTAACCTTGCCAAGCCTTCTTGATAAATATGTATTATCATTGTATGACCAGTTGTGAATTATATTTTGAATGTCTGTGTTGTCACTGTGGCTATTCTTGCCTGACTATCCACTGATCTTTGGAAGATCCTTCCTGATTATGAGCCTCACCCATTTGGACAGGCAGTAGTTCCACTTTAGGTGCTTTACATGCTCCTTGAAAACCAATCTAAATAAAAAGGAAAATAAAAGGCCTTTATCAAAGTTTCACAAAAATATTCTACACATGATGTGAAAGCAATACTGAGCTAAAGTTAATCTAAGGCTGGAAAATAAAGCACAGACTAGAGGAAGAAAAAGTTACAAATTTACTCAGCATTATCTGTGCATGTGACTAAATCTAAAAGGGAAATTGATGTTAAACAAATGCTGACTTGTCTTTGGACCAGCAATCATTGTGACACATTGTGGCACAATGATCTGCTCCACCCATTCTGACTGAAAACAAGTCAGCAAAATGTGTTTTTTGGCAAACAGTTCCCAAACAATTCCACAGTGCATCGCGCCACCTACATAACTGTGCGACACAATCCAAGAAGGCAGAAGAAGCAGCCTATGACACATGCACTGCATTTCCTGTAACTGCTTGAATGGTGGACTCTGAAACTAATAATGAAAACTGCTATATAGAGATATAATTATATATGCATTGAAAGACTACTGCAAGTAGCAAAAACAGGGTTTGGTTTCATGAAAAGTGTAGTTTATACACATTTCATTTGGAATATGGACAGATGAGGACTTCTGCTCTCTGTTTATTTGCATGTACTCTTGCCCTAACTGAGCAAACTTGTGCAACACATACAAAATGTCTTAATGTATTCTTTGAATATTTGGAACAAACAATTCATAGAAATGAGCCAGAAAGTCTGCCCCACTGTATAAAACACATTTTTGTCAGTTTTCCATCATTAGCAAGATCAACAGACCTTTTTCACAGCACACACTTTCACATGTAGTAGCAGGAAAAGCACAGGTGCAACTAATAACATAATATAATGGCTCCATTCCATTCATGTGTCTCAGTAAGCCGGACTACATGACATCTAAAGGTAAGTATTGCCAATATTTACATCTAGAATTAGCAGCCAAATGCTATACTAAAACTTTTTAGTTCACATGGCCTCCTCAGTAGTGGACCTCCATGAAGGAACTAACCATGTTTACTCTAAGTTTGTGAATGAAAACCCTCTGTACCATAGAACAACATCACCATGTTATTACTTAAACCTCTGCTGTAGGGTTTGTAATCTACAGTACAGTATATCCCAATGCTAGGGTTTGTTCCAGTGTGGGTATGGTCAGGTTTGGGGCTATAGCAATAAGACTGCTGGAAAACAGAAATTAAGTAACTTTTTTCCTGTGTTTTTCCTCTGACTACAGTCTCAGATACTGCAGATTTGCAGTAAAGAAAATGGAAAGAACAAATTGAAGCAGATAGGCAAAGCTCCAGTTTCCTCGCACCATTTGTGATCAACATTTTTCAAACCAGTGACCAGTTTATGCAAATAAAGAACACAAAAAGGGAGCAGGAGATGTGTGGTTCAGATAGCAGACCTCAGTAATAATGGGCTGGTAGCATGATGTATGAGCCAATTTAAATAACATAAACCCTCACTTCATCTGGAAACTTGACACACACACACACATACACACGCACACACATATGCATAGACATAATATATACATATAAGCACACATTGTACGGCACATATGGCATTAACAAACAAACATTACCCTTTGCTACTCCACGTGCCTGGTTCCCTGGAGCCGCTGGAGCCATAGCTACAACAACTGGGCTGCCTCAGTCTGTTTGGCCAGTCCACCTTAATCTACATCAGTCGGGCAGCAGAAGCCACAGGATGTTGGCACACAATGAAAAAGAGCAAGAGAGGTGCAGTAATTTCCCTCCTGCTAACCATCCCATTAACACATCCCATTCCTATATCTCTCTGTGTAACATAACATCATCTGTCTCACTGTGAAAAATCACAAGTCTTTTTACCCTCTGGACATTTAAAGGTACATCTATTCTTTTCCTTTTTTGAGCTGAAAACTCACAGTTGACATATTATCATTTTATAAAGTTGTTGTGGTGAACAGTTTTGATTCTTTCAACCTAACAAATGTTAGTCTAATATTCATTCTCTTATTTCTGTTTTTGGTCTCCACCAGCCAGATGCATAAAAATCTGTGTAGACTCATGACTAAAACTGTGTGTATGCACAAAGCCAGAAATGTGCTTACACATTATTTTCATCACATTTACAAAGCTATGCATATGCATGGTTCTATTTTATATATCTCAGTCATTGTGGAACTCTAAGCACATATACACAAGCTTCCACTTGTACAATTAGCCATAAATGGATGAAGACATGGCCATAACCAGCTTTTTTCATATCAATATGCTGCCTGCTCCAGCAGTCTTTACACCTGTCAATGAAACAAACAGAAAGAAGTTGGCAGTTATATCTCAGATTGTAATCAATGATTAGTTTGTAGTGATCATATCTGTACCGACTTCACAAGGTTTGTAACAACTAAGGATAAGACTAAGGATAAGAATAAAAAATAGCAGCAAAATAAAATGTTGACTCCCTTATAACATAAAAGAATGATCAAATTAATCACACAAAAGTAATTAATCAAAATTCTGTTTATAAATGTGCCATTAAATGATTGACATTTTACAAATCAATGAGTAAAAAATAATAATCAGTGTAGTTTCTTATCAACCTGAACAAACAATGTTTTACTAAACGATTGCATCTCTCACCTTATATTTCATCTCCACCTCATTACATCATCCTCAGATCACAATTGATTTTTGTGTATACACATCGCCTCTTTAGCAGCTAAATGCTATGTTCACCAGCTAGTCACTAACTTTGTCTGTCACATGGCACATTAGTGATTAATTTCTCTCTAAATCTTTAAAATTTCACTCTCTAAATGTGTAGAATCTGTTGTGATTGAACGAAAAGCCTGCAGACTCTTGATGTTTGGGTACTGTTTGTCTAGCCAGGCTTGAACCACTCCCTTCTGCATTAAAGCAACTAATCCTCTCCCTTCTTTCATCCTCCTGCCACTAATTTACTTACTGTTGGCCTCCTTCCCTCCATCACTGGCACCAGACTGGCTGAACACATTGGCACTGCATTATTTGCTGTCGTCAACACTCCTGACAAACAGGAAGTAGGTTCATAAACACAAAATGAGAAACTGGGTAGTGAGCACAAGTGCCACCCACTGAAACTTTATCAACAGAAAATGATGGTCCCATCTACACTGTGTGATCAAAAGGGAATCTTGCAGTGTAGAAAAACTATTGATATTTTTGAGCTTAGCAACAGAAATCGAGACTAAATAAGAAACATAGAAAAATCCAGGAATACCGCTGTAACAAGCGCATGTGCATAACTGCAGTCACAGAGGCAGACAGTCTTATGCAATCAAATATGAATGTATTTCTACAAGCAGGCTCTCTCACACACACACATACACACACACACATAAACAGACTGTGCAGGTGGCCGACCAAGATAACAAACAGCATAATTAGGAACAGGTGAATGTTATATGGCACTTTCTACTACAAATATTGGACAAATGAACACAGAGCAAGGAGGGAAACAATGTTTCAGCGAATATCATCTAAACCGCAACAATTTGCCAGATGAAGTACCGTCTAGCTGACTTAATGACAGAAAGGTAAGGTCACCACGCTGAGCTGGGGGAAATGGGATGTAGGAGTAAAAAAGAAAAGAAAAAAAAACACAACTGGTCCATAGCCACATATAATACCACTGCCTCTGGAGCTTGAGCCAAGACTAAATACTCTCTATATTTCTCCAAATTAAAGCTGTGATTTGAATGAGATGAAAGATTGAATTCAGACATTGGATAAGCAAACTGAAGAGTGCAGGAACTGAGAACAGAAGGCTAAAAACTGCTGAGAACGGAACGAGGAGAGTGAGATGTTCACTATCATCTTCAGTATTCCTCTTCTGTGTTATTTGTGCAGTAACAGAATTGCCAACGCACCTTGTTATATAATTGTTTGACATTTCAGTAAACACTCTTGTTTGCTTTTCTGCTAGAGTTACATGAGAAACACCGCTTTCATGTCTGTACACTAAATATGGAGCTAGAGCCAACTGGCTCTTAGCTTAGCCTAGCATAAAAAGAGCTCTCTTGTTTCTCTCTTAACTTCATTGGTTTTACATTTCAAGTGAAATGTCTTCTATCAAAAGTTGATAATTAGTGAGTTTTGGATAATTTGTTAACTACAGCAGCCTAGCTTTCCCCTCTTTATGCTAAACTGGACTAATCGCCCGCTGGATCTAGCTCCATATTTAGCATTCAGATATGAAAGTGGTATCAATCTTCTAATGTAATTCTTTCCAAGAATGTGAATAAGTATACCAAGCACAGATCCTTGAGGTACTCCAGTGGAAAGGAACAGCATTTCAGACCTATAGTTTGTTTGCTGTGGTCCAAATAAGTGGTAGAGTTGGTAAACATGGTTCATGTTCCTGTTGGTTTGGTTTCTTTTCACACTGAAAAAAAAAATTAAAAATTAAAAGCGAATCAAAGGACATGACTAAAAGCCACATAAACTAGAGTGTTAACGCAGGAAGAAGGTCCTTATAAGGTCCTTTGTAACAAAATATCAAAAAATGCGATGTACTTTGTTGCTTTATTCACCCTCCGGCTAGCTGCTAGCAACTCTTCTAGCAGCTGTTCACTTCATTCATCAACATCCCAGAATGCAAAATGCCCTTGCCTATGTAAACCATTTAGCTCAAACTTGCAGATTATGTCTAGTCATTGGGTCAGATCAAGGTCGCATCACATTCCCACCCTAGATGAACTGCTCCAGAATTTGTTTGGAACTCAAACCAGAGTAGCGTTGTACCTGAAATGCCTAGTTTGAATAGGGTGGACAGTTTTGGAGGTTCTGGGCAACAGTTCTCACTGAATTCAGAGTTTCTATCACCTGGTCTCTGCAGATGTGCACTGACATAAATAGATTTGTTTCCAGAATCTGCACATGTTCATGTCTCATGAGAAAAGCACATAAGTCAATGTAAAAATGCAGTGGACATATGGTCATATATACACATACACATTCATGCCTCTTCCTGTATCCACAGACATACTTGCATACACAAACACACACACTCATGTAGCTCATGAGCATTGCAATGGCAAAGTCAACAAAACTCCTACTAAAGCAGGCCCTCTTCCATTTTGAAGTCCTGTATCTGCAGACATTCATACAGTCATGCAGACATACTGTATGCTCAAGCCTGCATAGACACATACTTTGCACACAGTCAGTCATAACGTTTGGTATTCTTCCAGTCCTGAAAATGATATACTCAAAGGCAAGCCAAATTTTCATTTATGGTAAGATGAAGCAGGAAGTCCTCTAGTCTCTTCTACCTGACCAGCATATATACTCCTCCTCTCATCAGCTCTATTGGAGCTGAGGGGGATATCCTCTAGTCATCCTAATGGCTCCAGTGAGTATTAATCTAATACTCCTGTCTCAAGTATTGCAGTGGAGGCTTACAGAAACCTGGCTGCTTATGTCTAAATGTTCAGTTTTCTATGTCTCGCTCTGTCTTCTCTCTCTGTCTCAGTCTGCCTTTTCTGTCATTCTTTATTGATGTCTGTCATTTCCCTCATTAGTGCTTTTATGGTGTGTCTCTGAATCCTCTCATTTTCAGCTCACCTTACTGCTTTATATGCCCCAAATGTACTTAAACTATATTCTGATGTTTCTATGAAGCAAAGATTTAAGAGAAAGTATCATGAAGATTTGCCTTAAAAGGAAAAAAAACAGAGGAAAGAGGAAAAGTTTAAAGATGTGGGATAAAAGGGCAGACAGAGAAATGACAAACTATCAGTGCACCCACGGTGGGAGTCCTACTTAAAACAAGTACTGCACACTTGCTGAAAAAACACACTTAAAGACGTGGAGTTACAGGTAGTATTCTGAAGACAATGCGGTTATGTGTGACTATTTTATTTTGTCATATGCAGTGGAATATTCATGCTACAGTCACAATCTTTTTTTCTCTCACCTCCAGGTCATCAGGTTGTTTGAGGCCTAACAGATTAGCACATGAGTCAACTGTAGGCATTTGTGTCTGCCCATGTGAGTTGCCACCTCACATTAGGCCTTATGTTGGCTCGTTTCAGGACAAAGGGGACTAGAGCGTAGAATGAAGTTAAATACTAAATATAGATTTTAGTTACTCCCATCTTTTAGGTTTTGGAAGCAGTCATATCTTGATTTATTAATTTCTCTGTTCTCTTAGGGATTAGCAAATTATATTAGTATCTCAAAACGGCAACGTGCTAAGATGTGCAGTGTGCACCAGGTTTGCTTATATGTGTTTGAATGAATATTTGCATCTGTAAATATTGCTACATCAAAGCTCCAAGCTAAAAGTGTGGAATACACACACACACACACACACACACACACACACACTCACACACTCACACACATAGAGGAATAATGAACCTGAATATGTGCCACAATATCAGCTTTTTGTGCACCAGATGAATGGAGAGAGAACTCAGAGCAGTGAATGACGAGTTTCATCCTTCCATTTTTAGAACACACTTTTCTGGTTTGGGTAGTTTGCAGTACGACCTTTCGAGCATGTTTTGTTGATTATAGAGACTTATTATTCTTGGACACATTTGGAAAGGCATAACATTTCTTGATGAACTTCTTCCGCAAAACTATTGGTAGAGCAAAATGCCTACATGCCATGGTGATTAGCATGGGAGACAACTTGTTGCAATGACTGTGTCATGTGACACAACTGACACACCCTACAAAGTAAAATACTGTAGACTACTGTTAAAAGACAATGATGAGCATTGATGAGTCAGATGAGCATTGTGAAAGTGAAAATATTTTGTTGCATGATTAATGTGTGGCACAGACAGAAACACACAGTAAGACAATTTATATTTACACGGTTATTGTGTTTCTCTTGTGTAGCCATAAGTTAGCAGGCATATATTTCTAAGCTGCTAGAGGTATCATGGTAATGAGATGGAAAGAGATTAATGAAACTAAACACATGCTTGTGTCCATATTTATATTATGAGACTGAGACAATGACCTGACTAGCAAATTATAGTGTCAAACTCTGTCTGACATCCACCAAAACTGATACCAAAGGTGTAGTATATTTACCTCTGAGGACATCTAGATTTCTGTGACACAAATAACTTCAGAATGCTTATTTAAGTTAAATTGAGTCCATTGTCCACTCTGTGTATTATCTCTCCACAATTCAAGATTGCAAAAGAACATTTGAAGCTGCAGAATGAATATGTTGTATATTTTGTATCATTTTTTTCTTTTGATATATCATATATACTGATCCACTGATTATGATCAGTATGGATAACCTACTGATACACCTTTTGTCAAATTTCAGACTGGTTCTATGAAAGCTCTAAACTACATTCAATTCAAACCACCCAGCTGTTTGGGTCACAGTTGGCCTTTTTAATACATTTTGTTGGAATCTTCCCAAAAATTACCTCAAGTACAAGAAGAATGTCCAGAGAACTACCACCTCATTTATTTAGCAAGCTATTGTACAGGAGCTTACAGAATTATCTGATAAAGTAAAAGAGATGCAGGATGAAATAAACAAGATCAGTGTGATGGGAGGACTTGGAGTAGGAGCTGGATTACTTACAGCATTTTCAGCAGGACATACACTAACAGGTGATGGAGCAGGAAGAATGGTGACACTAGCAGCTATGGTAGCAGTAGGAGCTTCAGTTATGGCTGGACGTATAGCTATTGATGCAATTACAAAGAAGACAATGGCAAAAAAAGAAAGTAAAAAAAAAACTATGGTACAGTTGGGAACAGATTTCAAGATCATTGTTGAACAACAAAAGAATATCCTGGAAGAAATAAAGAAAGTGTCTGATGAGCTTGAGGAAAAGTCTTCCTCATTGATGGTAACAACAGGAGCACAAGCTAAAGCAACTCTTTCAGAAATAGAAGAATTTCAGCGGCTTCTAAGGAGAGTGCTTCCAGAGGATTCAAATGCAGAAAACCTTATCTCAGAGTTAGTCAGGCAGTGTGAGAAAACTGTTGATGAGGTGGCAAAGATAAGGAGTAAACTCAGAGACTTTGAAGAAGTATTTGGGCCAATAGTTTGAAGGTGATAAACCTTAATGTATATTGGTAAAACAATGGGATTTGCAAGTTTGACACATAGATTCAAAATACCTACATCAGAATACTGTTTTCTGATTTCAGCTCATTCAACATAATCAGCCCCATGAAACTGGTAGGCAAGCTCAGCACTGTGGGCTTGAGTACCATGCTCCGCAACTTCACATTGGACTTCCACACAAACAGACTGGATAAGTGGTCACAGCTCCTCCACTCTACTGCTGAACACTTCTTTTCTTCAGGCTGTGATACTGCTCAACTCCACCGCATCCTCTGCACACCACCATAAATAAATTACTCCTCTTACAAACCTCATACTATTTTCACTTACCATGCACTTTATTAGGAACACCTGTGCCATGCACAACAGCTCTGACATAAATTCCACTTTTATGTTTTAAGTTTATACATTTTGAGTTTTTGTTGACATTGACGGAAAGATGATAATTCTCTGTTTTTAATATGTTGCCCCCCTCATTTATGTTAATGGGGTGGACAAAATATTTGGAACACTTTTCACTACATTGTTATGTGTTTATCATGGAGGGGGCAACTGCATTTTATTGTGCAAGCCTGTATTGTATAGTGACAATTAAATTGAACCTTGAATTATTACAAATTCAGTTGTACACATTTTGATTTAAACTTTTATCTCTAAAAATACAGAAATTCAAAATATGGAAAATGGCTAGGAAGTTCCAATATGCAAAGATGGTGGGATTTATACAGGATTCACTTTATACCTAAGTCTATTTGATTCTTAAATCCTAGAATTACAGGTCTATTCACAACTACATGGTTAGCATTCTTCTTTTAATAAATGTGTTTATTTACACTGACACAATGTTCCTTTATTTGCCAGACAGGTCAAGGGATGTAACAGAGGACTTACTAATTAATGGCCATTGGTTAGGCTAGGGGAACATGCAGTGATAGTGGTTGGATGACTGAGCAGGCTATCAGGCTATTTGGCACAGCTACTGTAGTTTAGCCTGAGCAGATACAATGTAGATATAAGGCCAGTTCATGCCACCGAGTATCTGATCTTTGTTTGGGTGAGGGTAAGATTCAAGGAAGCTTGAAGGTGCCCTAGGTCAGAGAAAGTTTTCTGTTGACTAACAATTGTTAATGATTAACCAGTAATGATATAACTAACTATTTGTATAACTAGTGAAGCTAGATAAGTAGGGATGACAGCTGGACTACTGAATGGGCCATGATACTGTCTATCAAGCCACTGGGGCCAGCCACAACAGTTTAGCCTAGGTAATGAAGCAACACTTAATTGCTTACATATTGTTTCCTCTTCTTCTTCCTCACCTTCATCTTCTTCCTCTTTTTCTCCTCCTTCCAATAATCAAAACATGATGAAGCTTCGTAATTATCAGGATTTCCAGCTCTCAGAGACAGGCGTAGCCTGAAGGATAAACATATTTGATGGTTACTAGAGGCACAGAAGATGTACATTTACTGTATTCAAATGCCAAAGGATATTACTGGTCATACTCTTCAGGTAACGATCTTTCCTGCAATGTTAGTTTACACATTTGTTTAAGAGACACCATTATTTGTTCCAACAAAATAGTTAATGGGATTTGACTAGAAGCCCTCCTGCTATTAAATGGTCAATTACTAAATTGTTACCTACTGCAAACCTCCATCTTTTACAGTCAACCAGAAAGAGAAAAGATCCTATTCAAAAAGTAAATAGGAATATAACTGTTATGAATATAGTTTTAGCAAAATGCACCAACAGAGTGTAAATATTGCTTGAATATAAATATTTATTCACCAGACTTTGAAAGGCCACAGGTTGGATATGGCAATATGACTAAGCAATGAAACTCTTTGGCAAGAATCCCATTGCTTAGTCGTATTCCCATACCCAACCTGTACAATATCCTTTCCCTTTCATTTCAAGCTCTGGACAAAACCATAGCACTGCATCATTAGATGGTGGGAAATTGATGTGTAACATCTACAGTATATTATAAAGATGTGATGTGTTATAAAGCAGTAATTTATATCTTCTAATGCAACAAAGTACTGCAGGATTAATGCAGATGCTGAATACAGAGAAGCGTTGGTTAACATCAGATGACTCAGACTGGATCTTTGGCAATTTTTGTATGCTGTACTGATTTCTTGTGTAACTGATGGGAAAATCACTTTGCAGTCTTTCTCTATGACAAATTAGACTAATTCCTTGATCACTGCCATGTCCTGAGCCAGCACATCCTGCAGAATGCTGTCTTGAGACACTCAGATCTGGATAATAAAAGATTGAGGAAAAAACTGATGATAGTAAAAATTACTTGCTGACAGTCACATAGATTTTTAAAAACTGCACACTACCTCGACAGTACTAAGAATAGGCAATGTCAAATAGCAATGACTAGCATTCCAGTGTCAGGGTAGACATCCCTGCTGGACCTGAAATTCAGCGAATGAGTTTTAAACTCACAGAAGTGTGCTGCCTTGCCATAACAAGCTATTTCTGCTATTTCTATAATATAATGTCAGTTTTGAGTTACAGGAATACTTTCGAATTTTGGGAAATACACGTATTTGCTTTGCTGAGAGTTGCATGAGAAGATCAATACAACCCCAATGTGTGTGCACTAAATATGGAGCAAGAACCGGTAGGTGATTAGCCTAGCTTCGCATAAAGACTAGAAACTAAGGTAAATAACAAGCCTGGCTCTCTCCAAAGGTCTACTTACAAGTTGTCTCTATAGATTACCAGTTAAAATGCTCTTTTGACAGAGCCAGACTACCTGTTTCCCTCCAGTTTTTATGCTAAGCTAAGCTAACCACTTGCTTGCTTGCTTGCTTTAGCTTCATATCTAGCATACACACATGAGAGCAGTAATAATCTTCTCATCTAACTCTCTAAATAAGTGTATATATAATGAGTTGACATTAGGCAGATTTCAATAGGTCGTTGTAATTCTGACTCATCAGCTATAAACGACAATAGTAGTTAAACAGTTGCTCCTGTAACCTCTGCAACAATTGAGATATGACAGACCTTTGTTAACATTTCAGGTAGTGAAAAGGACAGCTGACCCTGTTTGTTTGTAGTCACAGGCAACAGGGAAACATTTTTAAAATATATATATATATATGTTATATTGTGGCTAACATTGAGATCCTTGTCATGTGTTTCCACTTTTGCTGTGATTGTATTCCTCTTCATTATTCATTCAGAGTTGCAGCAGTGGCCAGCACTTGAAGCAAATGCCTTCCATGTGTCCCTAATTGCCTCAGTAGAGGTATTTAACACAAGGTGAAGTCATTAACACATGGACACACTTGTCAGATGTGGAGCCAGGCAGCCCTGGGTGACATCGTAGACAACAGCACACCATCTAGTAAAACTAATGCAACATTCACTCACAACAAAAATACCTGAGAGGTGCCTCACCAAAATACTGTGCAATTTTCAGGGGAAAATACCAGCTCAACTTCAACATAAGTCTGTGTAAGTATTACCAAATTGATAACTAGAGACTTAACACCAGAAAGGCCAATAGATTCCTGAGGTCAAAGAGAAAACCAACAAACTGTTAAGTGTAGAAGACAAATATTCAACTATACTATCAATCTAGTACATAAATAATCATGTAGTAATAACTTGTTATGCATGCATTTTGAGTTTCATTCTACCCTTTAATTATGTTAATATATGATATATGATAATATAGCAGTTTTAAGTTATGTGTAATAAAATGTAAGCTGCTTTACCAACATGTATTTATGAGTTTATCCAGTGCAAGATTGTTCTAGTTTCCACTGAACTGCAGAACATTAAATACTTCATTTGAAAAAAGCCACATAAATGGCATGTCTGAGGTTTCAAATATTGTTTAAAAATGAGACTTTTACACTTTAATATGATGTGGCATAAAATCACAATCAATGAAATTCAAATCCTAGCTCTTCATGTTGTATGTTCATGTAGCTCCATGGCCGAGTCAACATCCCCATCTGCTGTCCAACAGTGAACACTGCAACCATCCCGCATCAAATGAACATAGAGTTAGTGATGTCTCCTGAATAAGAAACAGGAAGCACACTAGAGCAGTATGGTTAGTCTGCTGTAGAAGTGGCAAAGTAATGTTGAGGTTCTGGCATAAAGGCATACATGTGATCTGTGTGGAATATAGAGTGGAAATTCTGTTGGTCGCATTTAACCAAACAGTATATGATACCTGTTCCGCCCAAGTCAGGCCTCCATGTGGACATTAGTCTAACTAAATTACACGAGGGAAAGTTTCAACCTGCTTTACATGTATCTGCCATTAACTATGTCTTAATTCAGGAAATAGAGGTAAATCCATGTCTTGACCACGTGCAGTCATTTCCTGGAGCTTCAGGAAGTCACTGTTCCCAACCAAGATATACTTCAGACACAAAATCTCCTGTAAAACCTCAACATGCCATTTTTACACTTTGCTTTTTATATGGATTAACATAATATTTTAATTCATTAGTTTAAGGATTACTGGTGGTCATCAGATGTTTTACCTTTGGAAGGAACCCAGCTATTTACCCTTGTTTCTTTTTGCTAAGACAAACTGATTGTCTAAATTAAATGGACAGAATGAGAAGTGTTTCTCTTGGCAAGAAAGCAAATAAGTGTATTTCCCAAAATGTGAAATGCTTGTTTTTGTTTGCTGTATCTTTCAGAAATATTCAACAAAAACTATAATATATGGCTGCCAGTTCCATTATGGCAGTTACTGTATATCTGTAAATAAAGCCATATGCTCAGTACACAGTGTGGTCTGTCCTGAGCTGTTAGGTGAAGCACTGCGTGGATCTACGTCAGAGGGCTTCCCTTTAAGTCTATCTGTGACCAGCACATGATCAGTGTAAACATTTGAGGACTACCCACACACACCAGCACTCCCATATATGCTCACGTGCCAAATGTCACACACAAACACACACGTGTGGATGAACACAAATATATATACGTCACAGAGAGAGAGAGATGTCTTTCAGCTCTGCTGCTCTTCACTGCACCTTAACAGGACTAAGTGATGGCTGCTACAGCATCTCATTACCTTTAGTTCTTAGTTCACCCCCCTAAAGATGGACAGTGCATTAACATTGTCCTGTGTGTTTTTTTCTGATGAATTTGTCATTAGCATTTGAGTAATCCCAGTGAATACTTTGTGAAACTTTTATTAGATAACAAAGGTGAAAGTGTGCCCTTGACTTTTGAATAATAATAATAAAAAGGTTGGCAGAAAAAATACAAATCCAATCAGCATGTGATCTCCTAGTATCTTGTTTACAGTGTTTATGGCTATAATCTATCCTGTGGCTTCTCTGACAGCGCTGCTACTAAGTGATACAAGCCAGATCAGAGAAGGACTATTCACTATGGGGCCTTAAACGTGAGTAATGGCCCTAAATGAGGGGATCATCATTCCTGCGTAATCGCCATGAAATTGATTAACAATGGGGGAGAGACCGGCTTATTGATCAGCATGATGATCTTGGGAATTTGATCCCTTTTGTTCGATCTGATTGATTGGATTGATCGCGGACTCATCTTAACGGGGGAATACACGTCATGCTGATTTCGGTGTTAACTCTGAGTCACTGTCCACACAGTAACTGAGGGGGGGGGAGGAGGGGATGAGGGAGAGGATGGGGGTGGGGTGGGGGTGAGGGAGAGGATGGGGGGCACGATGACCAGCGGGCGTTTTGTGGAAATGTGCGCATTAACAAGCAGCTTTTGAAAACGCGCTTCATTTGCGTCACGGCTCGTCTGTTCGTTTGCTCTCTCGCGACTGGCATCATGCTGATAACAGACAAGTGGTGCAGAGACACATGTGGAGCAACGGCGACAAAACATCATAATGGAATAACTTTATTTGGCTGTCCCACTAATTAGGCTCTAATTCAAAACAACTGTACTGCAGAGGTGTAATGAAAAATAGGGATATGTCTGCAGCAAATGTACATAGTTAATCCATAATTAAAGATGTATCCCCCATATTTAATATAAAATTAATTTATATTAAATATTTTAAATATTATATATTTTTATATTTACAGTTCTGTTATTCGTGTTTATTCGTTTAGTAATGTAAACATAATCCATCCATCATCATCCACTCAGTATTAAAGGTATTTATGTGTATGGTCAAATATGACTTATTTGGATACATATTAGGATTTTTTTAAAATAGTGTCAATGGTCACAGACTATCAAGACCAGGGTTATTATTGTTTATTATTATTATTATTATTATTATTATTATTATTATTATTATTATTAATAAACCTGCATTAAAAGCGTAAAAACATCTATAAACTTGTCTCTGCTTTCTGATAAATGTCTGGTTGAACAGGAAAAATAAGCCAAATGGCTCCTAACAAACTGTAACCCGGGCATACAAATTAAGGGAAATTAGTCGTTTATTTATTTTTTATCTTTAAAGCTGACTCTCGGGTCATTACTTTCCTTTGTGTTTGCGGTTTTGTTTTTTTTTTCACTCCACCATCATCAATCACTGCCCAATCATCTCTTGGTGTTAGCTGAATACAGGGTCATCCTGTCATCAAAGGCAGCGGGGTCGCCTTATCACCCACCGTCCCACAGGTGTAGAGCTCAGTTCACTGCTCTCTCGCTAAAATGACAGCAGGAGCTCTGCGCGTCTGGCTCGTCCTCGCTCTCCATCTCAGGTACGTCACCCTGCTCGCCATCCCGCGGGACAGAGGGATGGCAGACAAACAGGAGGGTTCGGACGCGACCAACACCGTGAGCGAGAAACTGGACGCCTTGTTTCACCTGAAGGATTTACCTCGAGGTCCGACGGTCGCTCCTCACAAGAAGGCACCTCAGTTCATGTTGGATCTTTATAACGCGGTAAAAGTGTCCGATGGGACGCCGAAAAGCCAAAAAGAGATTCTGGAAGGAAACATAGTGAGGAGTTTCGAGGATAAAGGTGAGTAAAAGCTTGTCAAACGTACATTTACGCATTGTTTAGTGAGTATGTATTCAGGAACATATATTTACTTGATTTAAATGATCTTTTTGCCATATGGCAGCCCTGAAATTATAGATCAGAATGCGTAATTGTTATCCAAAAGTGCAATTACGCACGATTACGCGCGTTATTCTAAATATGTGTTTGATGTTTTTCTGCCTGCAGGTCATACTGGAGAGAGGTTTCACTTTTTCAACCTGTCATCTTTTGGCAGAGAGGAGAGAATGATTAAATCTGAGTTCCGCTGGTTCAGAAAGAAACAGAAGTTTTACCTCGGAAGGTCATACGGTCCTCATTTCTACAAGGTAAAATACTTTTTGTGTGCCATTACTTCATTTTTTGTCATGTGAATGTATTCATTTTCATGCAAGTCTTAATTTCAAGTTGTGCTGCTTCATTTGTATGTGGGTGAATGCAGCAGCATGGATATAGCTACTTCATTTGGAAAGTGGTTTTTGATGGTTTTTTACACAGTTCAGTGAACTGACAGTTTTGTGTTGTGACTGTCCAGGTGGATTTGTATGAGGTGTTGGACAGCAGAGTGAAGCCATGGAGGGGAAACCTCATCACATCCAGACTGGTGCCTTTGTACACACAGGGATGGGAAGTCTTCAATGTCACTCAAACGGTAACCCCTCCTTATTTTTCCTTTCATTTGTTGTTTTTAAAGATACTTTTGGTCTTTGTTTTTGACATTTTACTGTTTCCCCATCATTGTTTAAATATTTAGTTCCTATTTAGATTTCTGATATAAAACACTATAATTTAATCTGTCTGACTGTTTGAAATATGTTTTGACTTGCAGGTGTCCAAGTGGATCTGCAACAGTCAGGAGAACAACGGCATCCTAGTGGTGACAACACTTCCCTCTGGTAACTGGATGGAGTCAGTGGTTTCCTCATCTAAGCAGAAGCTGACAGACACAAACGCCTACCTGGTCATATTCTCAGATGATGGGAGGGCAGGAGCCTCAAATCAGTCATACTTGGGTAAGATGATGGTAGTGATGTGAGGGAATGAGAGGGGAATCTTTTTGTAATGTACCTTTAACTAGTGTATTCAATAGATAGATGCTGAATTTAGTATTTGCATTCTATTTTTTAATCTCTTTTTTAATGTCTATGTATATGAAATCTAAAGCATAAGAAATACCTTTTACTCCTGATATTATTTTAACCCAGAGTGATCAACCTCTCTCCACAGGACAAGCTCAACCTGCAGCTGCAGCACCTGAGCTCCAAGAGCACAGCAGCAGAAGGCGACGTGGAGCTCCAGATTTCTTACCCTATGGCCGCTCCCAGTCCTGCCAGCGTGTTCCCCTCTATGTTGACTTTGAAGAGATCGGCTGGTCAGGCTGGATCATCTCTCCCCTGGGTTACAACGCCTACCACTGCAAAGGCTCCTGTCCGTTCCCACTGGGTGGAAGCCTCAGAGCGACCAACCATGCCACGGTGCGCTCCATCATGCATGCGCTCAAGCTCTCTGTGGACGAAGTGGACGCTCCATGCTGTGTGCCTGACAGACTCCAGTCCATCAGTTTGTTATATTTTGATGATGAGGAGAACGTGGTTTTGAAGCAGTATGACGACATGGTGGCATTGAGCTGCGGCTGTCACTGACTGCCTGTGCATCTCCTACACTCTAACACTGGGACAATGAGGGATGGGGAGATGGTTTTGCTTGAGTTGATAAAATACTGTATTTTCGTGCATTTGTTTAAATATTGTATTATTTTGAGAAATTAAACAACTATTCCTCAACTATTAATCAGTGATCTTTTGTCTAGTTTAGACCTGGGACTCATGACAGGATGTCCAAATATGTGCACAATAGACTTTGGTATTAAATTTGCACTATTTACTACAGTTTGGGTAGCTTCAAAACTATATCTTATTTAACCCAGGGATCACTGGACCCACCATAAGGTCTTCTGAAGGTCTCTGGATCCTGATTTGGAGTGTGGTCTCGGTTCGGTGACGCTGTCCGTGGTGCTGAGCCAGCTTATGGTATCCTAAAAGTCTGGACCTGGATTTCACTGGACGGGTGGTAAAAGGCAGATTTGAAAGGCATGAAAGAAATTGTACTGTAATGAGTAAGGACATGATGAGACTCAGCACCTACAATATTAATTAGAATTAAAATTACAAACATAATAAAATGTTTGTATTTTATTAGCTGGGTGGTCAAAACAGTCATTCTCTTGTGGGCCCTTAAGAATCAGGCAGTTTTAAAGTTTGAGTTTAAATTGTTTTCACCATCCAAACACACTTTGTATTTTGTCTTTAGTTTACAGATGGTGAAGGCACCAAACATGTCAATTCATTCTCACATTGCTCACTCTCATCTGACCAACAGATGGCAGCATAGAGCTCTACTTAAAGACTACAAACCTACAATATAATTGTGACTCTTTAGTATCAGGATCAGGTTGTGATTGTGATTTGAAAAATTGATTAAAAATATGCAAAATTCCAATTTATAAATATTCAATGAATGAATTTGAAATTTTGATTGATCAAAGAGGTAATCACCCAATGGTGAAAAACATTTGTGAACGTGGTATTTCATTGCTTGCTGAGAGTTATACATGTCAGTTATAATTGTCACTGTCATATGTATTTGGTTGATAACTAAATCACCAATTATAGCATCCTTATCATCATATTTTTTTAAAAAAAACTCAGATTTAGTGGTAATTTGCTTTTACATTTGGTTTACATAAGAATGACTATGCACAAAAAGCAACAAAAGGACAATAAACATCTGTAACAACAGTTGTTTTTTATTGGAATGGATCACAGCCACAATACAGCCCTGCTTTACTCTAGTTAGAAAAATGCCAATGCAACAAACTTGGAAAACCAATTCTCCTTCATGTCCTCTGCTCATTAAAAAATTGCAATAATGCTAGTTCAATCTTTTAAACAGTATAAATGAAATATGTGATGTATCAAACATATTCAACAAGTGTAACTGCAATTTCAACTTTAGCATGCAAAATGTTTTGACAATTTAGTTGTGGACATGATCAGTTGAAATCAATAACACAATCGAAAGATAATCATTTTTCATTGAATTCTACTTGTTTCAAGTATCTAATGATAACTGATGTGACTGCAAACTGTCTTGTGGAAAAACAGAAATATCAAGTCAACAAACTTTGCACATAATAAAACAAAGAGTCACAATACCTGAAAAATAGTGGAGACCCCAACACCACAGTAGTTGAACATAACAAACTCTCAGCATTTACAATAAATATTCCACATTTACATTCAGGTTTACCCTCTCTGTTTACACTTAAATACATTATGTACATGGATCATCCATGTCACTTATCTTTCTTGAAAATTGCACATTATCTTACACAAATCTTTCAACTCTATTCAAACAACTGCATTCAACAACAACAATCATTCATTAACAAATTCATTATTTCTTGTCAGTTTACACTCCAGTTTACACTCTTCACAAATCTGATAGAGGCCTCACCCTCACAAAGCCCACACAACTTATGTGTCTCACGAAACTTTAAGGCAAGTAAAGCAAAACAAGAATCAACAAATTGTATTGAGAAAATACTTAATCTTGAAGGAAAAATCCACTCTGAAACACACCATTCAAAATTAAACAGCCGTTGCGATGTACCTTGCATTTCTGGGTGCATTTTGTTGCTTATAGAGTATTTTTCCTATTCTGTATACAGCAGGCCAAACATATAGATACAACAGTGTTCAACAGCATCAAGGGTTTCTTTCAAGACTTGTGTGTAATAATAAACCAGGGAGAAATCCATCAATGAAATGTTGTTGCTCACTAGAAATCCTTCAAAACAATGTAGGAAATCACAGACTGAAGTAAAAGTTGACAAGACAGGTTGAAGGTTGGCACACAGAAACAAGAACTTCACAAAATCATTCCTGGAATGCAAAGAACATCACAAATCAATGATACAAAACAGCATGAGAGGAGGGTGGATTTTTCCTTTCAAACCTATCAACTTGGACAGTCCAGCTCTTCAGTGCCAAGGAACTCCCCTAACATGTGGTCATGTTGACCATAGACAGGCTCTAAATACGGATTTCCGTCCTGACAGTTCATTTGCTTGGACCTTTCTAGGTGTCTCAACTCAGACTCTTCTGGCTCCATATGAGGGGCTTTGACGGAAGCTGTCTTTGCCATGGGGGACAGAGGCACCGGGACAAAGCTGTGGTAAACAACCAGCGGCGGTTTCAAAACCTCCATGGGGGATGGCTTGAGAACAGCACCCTCAGGTGGCTGGACTGGCAACTGCACATAGTTTCCTGTTTCAGGATCAAAGAAGGTTTTTGTCTTGACCTGTACGGGCATGTCCACAAAAAAGAACTGCCCTGAGTCTGGATCCTGGAGGAGCTTTCGTTGGGTCATAGGGAAGGACTGCGTAACAATGGTATGCTCAATGCTGGACTGGCGAGAAAGCTGGCTGGTGTGGCTAGTGTGGCTTGATTGGCGGGACAGGACTGAAGGGTGGGACACATCTGAGCTGTACGTGTCAATACTGTGACTCCTTCTTAGTGGGTTGTCTCTGCTGACCTTGTCTCTGGCTCTGCCTCTCTGCTGGAGCTCATCCATGATGGATTTCTCAATGCGCTGGCTTCTCGAATCAAGCTTCTCATTGTTTGACATATCTGCACTGAGCCTGCGCTCCACTTTATCTCCTAAGTACCTATCAATGCTTTGCGACCTGTGGAATGGCCTGTCTGATATGGGTCTATCACTGACATGAGCTTTGTACACGGGTACGTTACTAATGACCCTATCACTGCTGTAATGTCTTTGCTCTGGCTTATCTCGAATGTGTCGGTCAGTCCTGCGGCCTTGCCGTTCTGCTGCTACTCTGGGAAGTGCTTCATTATTCTGGTTATTGCTTTTCACTGAATCGATGCTCTGCCTTCGAGTCTTGTGGCTCATTTCTGTTTTATTGTGATGCCGGTTTTCACTATCGTGGCCTCTTCTTTCACAGAGTAGTGGTTCATTCTTGTCATTGCTGCTTTTCCCATGGTGACTTTCATTGTGATGATGACCATCTTCCATTTTTTCTCTGTGTTTTTTCTCACTGCTCTTGCCACTTCTGCTACTACTACTGCTTTTATGCTCGGATTTGTGTTTATCCGATTTGTGTTTGCTGCTGCTTTGAGATGACTTGTGGGGTGACTTCTGGGCCTCCTCCTTCTTTATCCTTCTATTGGTCAACTTCAAGGCTTTGAGAACAGCCTTTTCAGATTTGGGTAAGACAATCGGTGGTTTGGGCATCCCCATTTGGCTTTCATTACCACTGCAGGTGGACCCAGAGCGTTCACTAGGAACCTTTAATACTTCCCGCTCTGCTGGTTTATCAGCATTCACTCCCTTGTCATCAGCTGTGTCAGTTGTGCTGGCTGTTAAGGTCTCCACACCTTCAGATGATGGACTCACCCCAGAAAATCCATCTTCCTCCTGTGGGACAGAAAGGAACCCTCCAGCCTGGGGTTTCTTTGGGTTGTCATCTTGTAGACTTGAAGGAGAGAGAAGCAGGGGTGTTGAGTGGTTTGATAAAATCTCTTTAGGTTTGAAGATTTCATCTGCCATTGAGATGCTGCCACTGGTGACAGTTTCATTAGCCATTGAGATCTCTGGATTTTCCTTTACTTGATGTAACTCCTCCTCTCCCCTCTCTGAACCACTCAAACTCCCTCTTGGTGACCAGGGTTGTACACTCTTCTTCACCTTATTACTGAAAGTGTTGTCCTTGACTTTGAATAAGGCTGGGACCCCCAAAGTTGGTGAGAAAATGTTAGAGGGTGACACTGGTGTCTGATTATTTTCATCATGATTTAAGCTTTGACCTACAATAATATTTTCTCTTTCTTTGCCCTCTTTGTACCAAACTTCTGTCTCTTTTTGGGGAGATTTTATTGGTTGCTTTACAAGCTCTGGCTCACTTTCATGATCACTTAACGAATAATATTCCACTTCTGTCTTTTCTGAATCCTGCTTTGAGTTTCGAGTTGAAACATTTTCTCCTAACTCATCAAGTTCCTCCAACTCTCCAGTTGAGTTCTCATGAGATTGGTCAACATTTGACTCAGATTCAGTATTTCTGTGTAGTGCACTGTCCACAGAGAAGTAGGATGACTTTGAGGACAAGCTGGCTTGATCCGGTGGGCTCTGAGTGATGCTAACACCATTTACCAGTAGTAAGGGTGATATTATACCCCCGGGGATTTCACTGAGAGTCTCTGCATCCACATTTACTTCATCACTAGCAGTATTTATTTTGTCAGGTTCTTCTTCTGCCACTAAATTCTTAGTTATATGCTCATCTTGCATGGTTAAATTGTCTGGTTTTAAAGAGGCCTTCCGCTTTACTTTGCATGTTTCCTGTGCCTTAGTATTGTTGCTTGCACATACACTTTCCCTTGTGGGGCTCATGTCAGTCTGCAAGTTATTTGTTTTATATTCATTTTCTTTGAACTCTGGTGATAAACACATCACATTATCAGATTGTTGGTACTCTGAAGGAGCAATGTTGTCACATATAACCGCATCAGTTCGAGTAATGGATTTTAAATTTGCATTATTTACAATGTCACATATCTCTTTGTTAGAACTGGATTCACTTTGGCTTGGCAAAGCTTCTTTTGTGAAAAGGTCACCATCTACATCTTGTTTTCCTGAACCTGTACTTCTTATCTCTTTTACTGCATGTACTTCACCATTTTCAGGTAGGTTCATTCCATCTTTATTAAAGATATTTTCTACAGCTACATCTTTCAAACTATTGGTCTCCCTTCCATCTGCTCTATTCCCTCCTTTTTTGCTTCTAGGAGGAACAGTAGGAGTATCTAACTTTTTGCCTTCATTTTCATTCATCAGATCTTCTGAATTATTAGCAACATAGCTGGGATCATCAGTTACTTTATCAGTCATATATTTAGCTTTGTTAATTCTAGGTTCAGTTTGTGACAGGATCTGTCTCATGTGATTGTGGTCTCTCAGATCACCTAACCTCTCTTTTAGGTCTTTTTCTTTTTCCTTGGACTGTGTCAAAGTATCTTTTATAGATTGTTTATGTTGCTGTACCCTTGTAATATAAATGTCATCACCAGCATTCTCCTCTAATATTGGATTTGCGTCCTGTTCTGTCATTTTATTTCTTCTTATCTGCCTTTCTGTGATGATCTCTTCAAGTGCTAATTTGGCTTTATCATAATTGTCATTTATAAGTGCTTTGTTGACTATGACATTGCTGTCTATCTTTCTGAAAACCTCTGGCTTACTCTGCTCTTTCTCTTTCTTTGTAAATATTTCTCTCTTAGCTGATGTGTTCCCTCTCATAGACAGCATGCCCTTTTTAATATTCCTAAGCTCCCTTGAGATCAAATCGTTCTTAGCTCTCGCCTCCTCATCTATATTAACAACCCCTAATTTGTTCTTCGCATTCTCGTGAATACGATCGCCAAGTCGTGCTCTCTCCAGCTCTTTCAAAGCATGCAAATCATTAATTATATTCTCACTGTCTTTAATTTCTCGTGACATCGTCTCCTCATCCTTCTCTGTTCTTGTGTTCACTTTCAGATCACCTTCTTCATACTTGTCTCCTTGTTCATCATTCATAACTGCATATCTCTGACATTTTATATAATTATTCTGTCTGGCTGAGAATACATGTTTGAGCCGTCCTCGTTTCTGGACAGATTCACTGTCTTTTGCTGGTGAATCTAGTTTTGCTTCCCTCAAATCACCATTGTCAATGTTATGTGTTTGCTGTTTGTCAAGAGCCAGTTGAATATCAGATTTAGCAAAATTCCTTTTTGGGACCGGTGGGGGCTCTTTATTGCCAACTAGTGTTGAACTAGATGCTTCGCTTCCACTTTGAGATAAAACATCGTTGTTTTCTGCTACTGAACTTTCTCGCCTGCTGCTAATCATTTCTTTTGAATAGGCAAACATCTCATCTATTTCTTTTTCCTTCAATTCTTCTATGTCTGAAATTGGTTTGTTGATGCCCTCTGACTGAGCTACAAATAGAACTTTACTTTTTGCTGCATTAATTGCTTCCTTTGCTGCTCTGATGACATCCTTTGTCCTTGTGGATTGGCCACTAGTATCCCTTTCCTTAGAACTAATAGGCCGTGTGCCAGAATCTTTTTCTTTTATGTCTTTCACAGGCCATTTTGCCTGGTCTGGTACATTTAGTGGTCTTTTCCCTACTGATACATTTGATGACAACCCCTCTTTCTCAAGTGCATGGGGTGAAATTATCGGTGAACGATCTTTGTTGACATTTAAAGTATTTGGCGAAAGCCCTGTATTTGTTGGCAGTGCTTTTGGAGAAAGTTCTTTGTTTAGTGTGAGTGGTGAAAGTTCATTTGTTTCAGCTGGTTGGTCTATGTGCTCAGGGGCACCGGTACTCAGAGGGACTTGGAGATATTTCATATCACTGTTGACAGGGCTGGCTTTCTTGTACAAATTCAGGGAAGGATAGTTTTGCTTTTTAGCAATAGGACTTTTGTTCTTTTTTGAGTGTATAATAGAGGAGATGGGATTTTCCTCACCAAGACTACCATTACCGGCAGCCTCCCTTTTAGTTTGCAGAAGATTTGATAACAAATAATCATCTGACAGAGGCTGATCAATATCATGCTTAGTAAGACCAACAGTTGAGGATTCCAAAACGGGACTGCAAATTATATGTCCATCTTTTGAAATGGCAGGAGTGCTTAAACCAGAAGCATTGCCATCAGATCCAGCTTGTGGATGTTTCATTTGATCTGATTGTGGAGATTGGGAGGCACTCTCAGGTACTTCTAATGTTTTGAATTTAGGTGGACTATAACGGCTTTTCACCCTTTTCCTGTTGTCTTTGAGGTTGAAGAGGATGCTAGAGGCAAGTGATTTGTAGCTATCTCGCTTAACTGGAGGTTCAGGGGTGAGTTTGGCCTCAGAGTGTGGCCTAAGTGGAAGGTCAAGTGCAGAGGGGGAGAAGACACCTTGCAAGATTTCTGATGTTTCTGTCGGTTGTCTGGAGGGAATGAGGGGAGTCATCAGCTGGCAGATGCTGAATGGAGTAGAGGCCAAAGAGCTGACTTCCTCAACTGCTTTCACTTCCACAGATCTTGCTTCCTTTTTGAGCAACAAAGGACTTTCATTTACTGTTGATGAACAGTTGTCCCGAGGTGGTACCGCTGGCTGATTGACTGAAACAATACTGTTTGCCCTGGACCTGTTGCGCCTCCAGGGGGCAGCACACCCATCACCTCTGTCTGATGACTTCTTCTCAGCTGTAATAGCTGAGGGCTTTGGCAGGACCTTTGGTGGTGAAGGGGGAGGGATGGGTTTAGGAGCAGTGGGAGGAGGGAGTTCAACTGCTGCTTTCTGGTGTGACTGTGTCTCCTCTGTATGCAGAGTCTCTTTTCTGTGTGCTTCTGTCAGCTCCTTGTAAAATGGCAAGTCGTACCATTTAGGGATATTATCTGTAGGGAGAATAGAGGTGACTACGTCCTCTTGGCCGAAGGGAAACTGGTTAAAATCTCTCCATGTTTGGAAAGGGCTGAATTCACTGTGGAGGAAAAAGTTTTTGATATTAAGTTTCCGTAGTTTGACAGTGGATTTCCCATTTTTGATCTTTGATGATTTCCCTGAGAGAAGGGAGTCTTTGCCTGTTTTGTTTGTTGAACCATCACTGGAGTGATGTCGATGATGGTTCTTGTGATGTCTGTCTGTGAGATTGGTATGATAATCCGAGGAGAATTCTGATAGCTCTCTTTGGATGCTGCGAAGTGCCGACTTATCCCATGATTCCCCATTCGAGTCTGTCATACCTCCATTTTTAATCAACATCCCCTCACAACTTTCCTCTGTGGCACTTAATGCCTTGAGGAAAGACGTCATGTTGGATATATTCTTCTGCTGTCCATGGCTGGGCACCACTTTTTTGTCATTTTTGTTTTGCACTTGCTTTTTAGATTCCTTATGATGCGTCTTTTTAAGGGGTTCCCCTGCCAACGGTTTGTGGCAGCTGAAAGGTGAGTATCCATACAAGAACTCGTCATTATAAACTGCGTCATCTCCAATGCAAAGACTTCGGAAGGCTCGATCAGTGAGAGTGCTGACCTCACGATCGGTTTCGTCCATGAACAAGTCAGTGAAGCCATTAGGGAAGCGATGGTGGAGCATGCTCCCCACTCGATGGCTCATGTGTCGCTTTTCCACACAGCTCATGATGTCAACAACTGTCTTTCTGTCTCGTGCATCACCTGTCTCGCCTCCTCTACAGCCCTGTAGATCTTCTGGTATTCTCCCAGCTCAGGTTGACATCATAGAGGTGATGGGATACGTAAACTTCCTAAAAAAAAGATAGTAAAACCAGTGTCAGTGTTTAAACCAGTCTGCTTGGTCACACACTGTATGCAGTTAGCTTTTCAGCATTTCTGCAGTTCAAAAACTCACAAAAAGGTTGTTTGAATAACATGATTACTATAAATGGTTTTGAACTAGTGCACTAGTGTAGTGCACTGATGACCTTTATGTACATGACATGTGCCGGCTTCGGCCATGCTGTCACTATGCAGGCAGCAGACAAACACTTCAAACCATGCTCTTGTCTATTTAAAGCGCTGTATGGTGCCTTAAGCTGTAAACACTAAGCATACTGTAGGTGTACATGTAGAGAACAGCTATTACTTAATTTATAGGAACTATATTAAAAAATATAAACTTTTCCATTGATCATGTAAGTGTATTTCAAAGGAAAGACTCACATTTCACATTGGTCCCCTTCAAATACAATAATTTCTTTTTCACATTTAATGAATTTGTTCAGTTAATATATAGACAACTCCTCTACAAAGCTTTAGGAGAATAATCATGCCAGCAAGTTTACACCACAGAGCCCAGGATATGCAAGCAAATCATCACATCATTCACAGTGTGCCTCAGCAGCAGCTGCTCTACTGTAGCTTACTTTAGCTATCTGGGTGAGGTCTTAGAATAGCTCATTAACCCATTTATATGTCCTGACCTGGGAGCATAGCCACTGGCATATCACTCAACTTTCCAACTATCCACACAATCACTATTCTCCTTATAAGCAGATAAAGTTGATTGAGACAAATATAACTGCATATTACTATCATTGTATTGTACATTGTATCTGTACATTAAACTGTAAGATATGATGTACATATAAAACGGTTTGAGTACTCGCAGTTGTCAAGAACCATTCATGTTTATATAATCTGATCACAGATTATATGAAGAAAAACAATGGTTGATAAATTAACTACAGCCCAAAAGACAAATTATTATTATTATTTATTCATTTATTGTCACTAGTATTAAGGAGCTCTAAACCCAGGAAAAATTACTTAACTGAGTGACTTTACTGTATCTTGAGCTTGACCTACAGAATGTTTTCGCTTTCCAGGAGACTTTGGTCGCCAACAAGCGAGTGGCCAACAGCTTTCATAACCTAAGATCAGTTAGCAACCACGGTACTTTCCCAGCATTGCTTGTATATTTATACCTAAGGAATGAACTAGCCCATTTGGCTATAGTGTCTATATCTGCAACCTTAGGAAGATCATTTTGTATTTTCCTCACTGATGTGCAAATATTACCATGAATCATATAACAGTGGGAAATATGCAATGATTTGATAGTAATAAAATACAGACATGCTCTATGTTAATATCTAAAATATCTATCTATCTTATCTTCTAATGACTATCAAGCAGTACTTTTCATGTCTTTGTAAACATCCATATAATCACAACACTCCCTCACCTTGGTGATGGGTCTTTCATGCTGAGGATCCAATCTAGACTGTGGTATCAAACACAAGTCCTCAATGTAGAATCCAAGACTACGATGCAGAATCACCTGCTGAGAATAAATTCTAGTTAGCGGTTGTCATTCTTAGAAAACAAATGCTTCTTTTAAAGTCGAAGAAACAGAGAAAACTCACCAAAGTGAGTCAAGCCCTCAGATCCATGTTCAAATGCAGTGGTGTGGTCAGGCTCCTGATAGCGAGTTCAGAAGATACCAAAATAGACGCACAGGTCGGTGTGGCCAAACTGAGCAGCAACACAGGACGCAGCTAGCTAGCTCACATTGGAATAACCAGTGGGTGTCGAGTGGCAGGGCAAGGCAGGCCAGCAGGATGAAATGGACACTGTCATTGGTTATTTTTGTAACTAAGCAGTAAAGGCTGATAGGCTCCTTCATGGACCCTCTCCGTACTGTTAGGTACAGTCAAAATGATGACAGAGGGCCTTATTGTCAATGAAGATGAGGCATTGATCATTTGTGTCTACATGGGGACAACACAAAGGTGTATGATGCACTTACTTGATTGCCATCACCATTGACTAACTTTTACCTATAATTTTAGCACATAATTTTGTCTCTGTCACCCAGGGAAACATGTTCTCTGATATAGGCCATTGCATCACAAACGCCAAATTAGCAGAACAGTCCCTGAGGTGGGGATTGATATCTATGGAGGATGTCTGCAGACTGATATGACTATGGCGGGGCTGGGCTAATTCTTGTTGTTCATGCTCTGTTTACCATGTTGTTATCATTAAAGTGTATGACCGTGTAGTCTAGTTTTAGGACCAATGCAGCTGTTGTTGCTGTGAGATTAAGCTTGAAATGGAGGGGGCATTTTGTTGACTTTGTTGTTGTTACCCTTTGTGAGTCAGATGAAGTCAATGGATGAGGTCACATGTGAGGGTTGACCCTGTGCATTCCCTAAATGGAGAAAGTGTGAGTGTTGGAAAAGTACTTTGTGTCTCAGCTTGTTTTTAAGAACCTGCTCCTTGTTATATGTCCGTCAGTGTACTTCCTCCTCTATGTGCTACCTTTTTCATTGCTACTGTACATGTGCTACCTTTTCCATTAGTTGTTGGTATGCTCATTCACCAGTCACATCACTGTACTGAAGTAATGAGTTAAATTGTTCTTGAATTGTATTTAATGGGGTTACTTATCTTTTCAAAAGAGTATAGGCCTGTATTCTGCTGTGCCCTCCAGGACCCAACAAAAACTCCATGACTCCATGGCTCCAACATCCACAGTGCTGTGCTCCATCAAGGTGCCATATTTAAGCCAGTCTATTTCTGTCATGTTGTATTTCATAAGGTAACAGCCTGCCTCTCTGTAGACTGCACCTTTCACACCTCAGCTAGTCAGTCTAATACTAACCTTGCACGTTAGTTGACTTGCTTCAGGCAGCAAGATTTGCTATGTTCTGCAAAAATAGTCTTCACATTAGATGAGTGTTAATTGCATAATACTTTATCATATTTAACTATTTTATTTTGTTCTCTATTTATTCGTTTTTTTCCAAGCTGCTACACTAAAAATTGTTGCCAAACTGTATTTTGTGTATTAATATCTATCTAATTTCATTGACAAATATTGACAGTTGACAAATTTTCGTCATAGTTTTTGTCAACAACATTTTTCATTGACAAAAAATGAGACAATAACTGAATAAAAACAAATCTATGATGACAAAAACTATAACAAAATCTATTAAAACTTTTGTTTGAATAAAAATGAGACAAAATTGTTAGGGAAAGACAAGTTGGGAAGAGAGCAGACATATCGATACATTTCACATTTGATGTCAGGGAGAATAAGACCCTTTGCAAACTGTAGCAATAATCACAGGTAAAAACACAACCAACTTGAAATCACATTTGCAGACGAAATGCATGCAAAAGTAAGTACACTTCAATGTAGTTTTCAAGATAACAGGTACAGGAGGTGAACGACTGAGAGTTGCTAATCCTAGATCATAAATTAAAAGATTGATTGACACACTAAAGATAATGAGTGTAAAGTTTCTGCAACAAACAAAAGAATGCACATCTGATGAAATGTTTACATTGAGCTTTCAGTACAACACCAATGTGTCAAAGAAACATTAAACTTCATGCTCATGTTAACTTAATGTTACTGTTGCTTAATGTTAGACATATGACATGAGAAAGAGCAGAAATGTAGTATAGTGACAGCTTGCAGCTGTGTGTGCATGTGCATGAGAGAAAGAGGGGAGGTTAGGGGGTAATAGAGAGAAAACTTAGGATTTGATTTCTTTTTCCCCTTATTCAGCCTCACAGATACAGAAGAGCTCCAATGACGAGGATATAAATAAAGATAGTGCATCCCAGCAGAATATTTCAACAGCTCTTCTAAGTAATTTTAAGTACAAAAGTGACTCTAAAGAGCAACATACCAAGGAGGAGGGCATAGCAACATGGGTTGGGCACACAGGATTACTGGTCACAACAATTGAAGATGAAGACTTTTTTCAAACGATGGAGACAGTAGAGTATATATATTCAAGGAGAGTAGGCGTAATGTACTTAAGTGTTATTTGGTTATTGACTGAGATGGTCATTTGACAAAAAACAAGGCCATATTCTTGTTTCTTTTAGCATACATGAGACTTGGTTTTGATTTGTATTTCAATCCATGTATATACGGAAAAATAATTGGAAATTCTAGAATAACGTTTAAATAACACGTTACACTTTAGTTAAACCTCTCAGATTTTAATCTTAGTCTTAATCTACTGTAGATTTAGTCGATTAAAACTAGACTAAAACTAAAACAATGCAGATGACTTAAATATGACTAAAAACTAAAATAAATGGCATGAAATAAGTTCAAATATCTCTTAAAACTGTACCAGTTGTACTTTGATATTAAATGGATACAAATCAAATTCAGTTAATTGGTCAAATATAACTATGGTGTAAGATAGTATGTTCATTTTTAACAAGTAAAAGTCCCTGCATTGTTTTGGTATAGACTTACTTGCTAAACAATGTGGGGATTTCATGTTGTAGGCGGAGATGCTGTATTTGAGAGCATTTCTCTTTTACTATCTGGACTCATGTCTGGCCCAAAGTAAGGCCTCATATGGGCCTCCTGCTGCTTCTCCTTTCACACCAGACCTCCTCCTCTAATCTGTTTCACACCTTTCTCTGTTTGCCTCTAACCCTCCAACAGCAAATTAGATCCAGTGCTTGTGCCAGATTGCCAGATTTAAACCACATGCCTTAGCCAAAAAGCTAACCCATGCTATAATAATAGTTAAAGTGAAACTGGATCCAAAATCTGTCTTTTGAGTATGAAATATTTACCCCGTGTAAACCTGAAAGCAGGCTATAAAAAGTTTGTAGTTTCATTATGTGTGGATAGTGTTGGGAAGTAATTATTGCTACTTATTGCTTAAGTAGTGTAAGAGAATTTGAAATTCAGTAATTAAATAATTAATATTGGTAACCCTCCACCGGTCTGGAATGGGCTGGAAACTAGCTATTCACCAAAAGAAGATAAATACGCCTTCTGGTAACTCCATAGCTGTTGATGTTATTTATATGTTTTGTTCTTAGCTAGCTAGCTAGCAACAGATAAGCCTACAGTTAGGAATCACCTACGTTTTGTTTATAGTTTGGAGCGCTTCATGTGTGGTTGTGTTGGTTTTGAAGTTGTTGGAGGGTACCTTTGATGGAGTTGGGTTGAGTAACGTAATGTAACTAAATACCTCAACTGTTGAGGAATTAGTAAAGTAATGTAATATTTTCAGTGAGTAATGAATAACTGATTACATTTTTGAAGTAGCCTAACACTGTTCATGGCACCCTGCAGTAGTAGCTTGATTCAAGCAACGGCATGGTTTGGAGATTAAACTTGAATAGAAACCCAGGCCAACCAACAAGTCCCAGAGCCAAAGTCCAAGGCAAGTTCATAAATTAATACAACAAATCCAATAAAAAGTATGACAGCTGCTAACATTACCCTAAGCCCCAACAGGTATAACCTGATACATCAGATGGTTTCTTACACAGAACCATCTGAGAAGTCGTCCATGAAAATTACTTGGAAAAGAGCAGGCACAGTCAAAAAAAATACTTGGCAGGTGATTAGATGAACCACATGCCAATCACTGTCTTACCTTGCGAAGCAGCTGGATTAACAGTGCTGATTAATCCGAACCGGAGGTGGTTTGGACACAAGTGCGTAACTTGAAGCCTGACAAGATGGACTCTTGCCTGATCTTGTGATGTAATCCAGCTGCCTCAGAAGGTAATAAGGTACGTTTTAACATAAAACGGTAACCCTACAAATTAGTTTACTAAGTCAATGATGAGATTCTTGGTCTTGGAAGTAATGCTTGTTTTCGAATAAGATACTTACTGGTCATACTAATAAGTAAAGCTGGAAAGGTTTGAAAAAAGACACCACCCTCCAAGCTCTTTCAATGTAAGTATTGCACTTAGGAGAGCCCCATGCACAATGATTCAACATGTGGAGAAATCCTCAGCTTGACAGGACCACCATGCCTGTTTATGGTTACGAAGCTATAAATTGCAACTCAGGTTAGGGGTTTAGCAAACAGAGAATTTAGGCTAGCAAATGAGCAAAATAACTGTAGAGAATTGTAAACTTCTACATTCATAAAAGACTTGACCAACAACTCAGTTTGCTTTGGCACATAATTACTTCAGCTACAAAGAGAACAAAAAATAGCAAACACAGTGGCTTGGAGAACAGTATTCCACAAATAAAAGTAGCCCAGTGTGGCAGAGACAGGATCCAGCCTTTGTTTGTGTCATCATGACTGACACCCACATGTGTTTTGCTTGGCTGTGAAGCCACATGGAGCTGGTAAGCAGCCTGGCTCATGCTCCTTCATGCTCGCTGAGAATTGGGACAGGCAGCCAGGGCGGTAACTGGCCTCCGTGACTGACAGGCTAGTAAACCCAGGTATGGAAGCTCTAGGACAGCTGGGGCAGATCAGGCACAGCCAAGATATGAATTTTGATTTTTTGTCACATATAATGACATAATATACAAGTCAGGGAGTGAGTGAGGGATAAAACACCATCCAGCATTGCAGACTGATAAATGTCTGTTGTCATACTACATCTGTATTATTTTCAGTAAGAAAAATTATGGAGATGACTTGTGTGTTAATGTGAAATCCTAATCTATAAAGTATAGGTATATATCAACATGATTTGATAAGGTAAATATAAATACAATTCTGAAAAGCAGAAAATACCTTCCTTCTTCATGCCAAAGCATTCTGATTAACAGGCAGTATAAACCTATAAAGCCTACATGTTATCATAGCAAGTTAACTTTTCAAGGTCTTTTCCTTTATAGTGCACATCTACAGTACTTTTTCACATGGCAGCAAAGTTTCATGTCACATTTATTGTTTCCTGTGCAGTTAAAGAAAGTCACTTTAGAAATCAAAACCCATGACTGAGTGGAAAAATCTGTGTAAAAAATCTGAGTAAAAAATCTATGTAGAGGCTGAAAAAGAAGTGTATTTTTCTGATTTCATAGCCATAAAATTGCATACAGACAATAAACAGTAAGCTCAGGTATGTGATTGGAAAAATTATGAATTCATTTTGTATTGAAGTCAATAGTGGCATTCTAACACAGCAGCTGCAGTCTGAAGCTCCAACATAACATAACTTTATCACATACGCAGCCACTACTGTACTTGCCTTGTGTGAGGGGAGTGATGACAGGACTGGAATAACTGATACCCTCAGGGGTTGATAGGGCAGGTGGCTGACCAATCGGCAAAGAGCACCTCAAATGCAGTTACATCATCATCACATAAAGAAGTCAAGATATTAAACATTAGCTGCCAAAAACACTATCAACTTCATGGTATACCCAAGATATGTCACCACCATGTGCATATCCTGAGCCCAGTTCTGAAGCCATTGGGATGAATCCAGTCTGGACTGAACTAAGATACTGAATATGTTATTGGCAGTAATAAGTCAGAGGAGTATCATATCTGCTGTGGCAACACAAATCGTTATACCCAAACAGCATCAGTAACCTGCATTTAAGTGCCAAAAATTGAATAAGTGAATAGCTTAATTTGCTTTTTATTTATTTATTTAATTATTTTTATCATTTTAATTGTTCCTTGCTGATTTAGTTTAAGAACCATAAAAAACACTGCTTCCTGTGAAACAAAAAGTATAAAGCAGAGTAGGGCTATTTGATACAACCTGACCTACTTCCAAGGTGCACGGAGGAAGAGAAAAAAGAAAAGTTCAGCATCCTGACCCGGGTTTTTTTCATAAACCATTAGCCTCAGGTTGTAGCATTTTCAAATGTAGTTCAGTATCTTAGTATCAATATCAAATTTTTTCTCTCAGTCTTCTGCGTCGATGTGTGTCATGTGTAGCAAGTTGCAGGGCCGGCTCTAGTCATTGTGGTGGCCTAGGTGAGATTATGATTTCTCACACCACCACCACTGGTGTGAGAACCATGTTACCCCACCAGTACTGCCTCATTACCACCCACTTACTCTACCATAAAATATGGACAACAAAGTTATAGTTAGATAAAGTTAGTTATAGAGTAGATACTAGCCTATTGCAAGGAACAACTGCTGCAGCCTGTTGCACAAGCTGTGTGTAAATTCAAATTGAGTTTCTGCCACACAGCATCATTTTTTTATTAATTGTTGCCATTTTACAACATAGTAATCAAGTAGAGACCTAATTTATTGATATGATATTTCAACATCTAGTTTACTACAATGTGAAATAATACCAAGTGGCTCATGCCAGCTAACACATAGCTAGTGCAACCCAGTGCAGAAATCTTTTATGGATATAGCGTTAGCCATTATCACTTATATTGGTTAGTGAAATTTAAGCATAATGTCTAACGTTCTAGGAAGGAGCAGTTATCCAGATATGTGCTACTGGCTTGCAATTCAGTGTCATATCCTTCAATCTGTAATGTTATCTGAGTCCAGCAGCTAATGCAGCATCATTATCTAACATTAGCTTCATTGCTACTCACACTAGCTAACTAGCTACTACAAATGAAATGTCTAATGTTACACAAAAAATTGCATTTCAATGTTAACATAAGATGACATACCTCTATATTGGGCTTTCTTTTCCTCCTTTTCTTTTCTGCATTTTCCTCCTTTTGCCCCTGAAGGCTTGGACCTTTTCATTATGAAATAAAATGTGCATATCTGCCTCTTGACATCTCCTCATGAACTTGATGGTGCAAACAGTATCCCACCTCCCACTTTCAGGGCACATAGTACAGGTGCAGGGAAGATGAAAAATTGTGAGCGGTGCAGAGTGTATTATTTTCTTTATTTCTTTCTTTGTTCATGTGTTAACTCATGAAAGAAAATGAGGATTACAACTGTTTGGACTGTTGACAAATTCAACTGGGAAATACATTTGGAATTTATCAGTCACATTAATCTGGCGAGTTTTCAGAAAAGGTAAAGTTAATCTACTAAATGGTAAGGCAAATATGCTGCAGTGTTACATGCTGGTAGTTGACTGCAGTGTATGTATTGCCACTAAACCCATGGCTAATTAGGTATGGTGTGCTAGTGGACCACCATGCCATATTCTATATTGTCAGATTGTTTTTTATGCGTGAGAAAAAATTGCCACACCAATCATATACCTTTGCACTTGAACAAGAAATAATATTAATATTAACAAATATAAAGCCCTGCAATACATTTCATTACAATACATTTTGGCTTGTGACTTTTTCAGGGACCCCGAAGAAGGCCCCAAGTTGTACTTTAAATTAAAATTGTTGCTGGAGTTTTGACTACTTCAGATTGAGTTTTCCCAGGAAAAAAATATACCATAGAGTGAGCAAAGTGAAAGCTTTTATGAAATGCATGTGTTGTAAACCATTGTTGCATGAACAACAGTGGTTTACAACACAACACAAGGCAACCTCTGTTGCATGAACAACAATAAACCACTGTTGTTCATGCAACAGTGGTTTACTGATGAAATCTGTACGCAAACCTGAAATGCGGTCATCTGAAAAATATCACTTTAATGAAAACATCTCACTTTTTAAAGCTAAACTCAAGTGGCTAAAACTAACCGCAAGAAATGTGAAGGGCCTTGCATTACCATCTCAGACGCTGTTCAGTGACAGGCAGACCGATGCATAATCTCTTTATCAGCAAAGATTTGAAACCCACATGTTCAGGAAATGGCTCATCATTACGTGCATTTAGAAGAAAAAGACTTGCAGCACATGAAGAAGCCAGTGAATTGTCCAGAAACACCAGGAGAGATGAGACCATTTCAGACATGTGGGCGTTTGTCATCTTTAATAAAAGCTGTCCTTATCACTGGTGAGTACAAATGGCATCTCTGTGTTGCACTGATTAATAAATAATACCTCTCAGCCATTCACAGATGTCATATAATCTGAATATGCTATGAGGATGCAGCGAATACAGTTGGATATTTAAGGCAGGAACCTGAAAGCGACCCATGAGTTTTTGATTGTTATTATTGTTGATAATGGTGAAGCTTATTGACTCAAAAATATATTTTTCATCTTGCAGTCAGTTCATGCTTTATTGAAATTGTTATTCTCAATCAAAAAAGTGTTGTTTTGTTCTTGACTAGGGCTGTGAGTTGAAGCCACAGTGAGCTGTCAGACTGTCCATGCTCTGTTTGCTGGACATGTCACATTATGTAAGAGGTCACACTCTGGTCACTGGAAACTTTATCTCTGCCAACACTCAGGATGCTTTAAACTGAAATTACCATAGACTGATACAGTGCATAACACATAGATCGTCCCATGAATAGTCACAGGTTCAGTTGGTGCAACAGCCAACACTGCAGTGCTCGAACTCCTGCTCATGTCTTTCACCGAGGATTTTAACATGCCCCGACTCTTGTGGTGAAATGCCTGTTTATAATTGAATCCTGTAATATGGTGACGGTAGTGCTCGAAAAGCTAACATATTAGCAAACAATTTGCTTTCCTTTTTATTGATTGGCTGTTTTCTGTGTGTGGTTTTGTGTAACTCTTATTTAAGGTCTTGTGTAATATAACAAACTGTTGGGAACTGCCAAAGAGAGTGACTGGCGGTTTAAAAATGTAACATAGCCACTTGCTGAGCGTGTATGCTCTGTTTCAGCAACACCCTGCTCCATTCTCAGTTACAGACACGCATGCCTCACCACTCCACTGTCTTTTGGCCTCTGAGCAGCTACAGTGGAGCAGCTGCTGACTTAGTGTCTGGTTCAAGGGTACTTTGGAAATAGCGCCTCAACTAGAGCTAATGCCCTAGCAGGTCTTCTACTTAAAATCCCGCTCCAGCTGCGTAAGCATGTCTCGGAAAGCCAGACATGATAGATGCGGTTCTTTTGCAATTGTAATGTCTAATACAAGCAGGTTCTTCGAACCCAAGCTGCTATTTGCAACAGCTTATCAGTTATATATAAATGCCCCTCCAAGAGATGACCAAACAAAGGTGAACTGGGATCCCAGACTCATTCTGGTGGTAATTACCTGTGTACAGATGAGCATATCTGAAATTTCAGCCACACAATTGCCCAAAAATGTCAACAAGAATGATTATGAAAGTTTGATTATGAACATGTTTCTTGTGCACATGAAGCCAAAGTCAAAGCATAAACCAGAAATCATAAAACCACACAACATATCTGATCATTGTCAAATTTTGGACCTTAGTATTTCATTAATCTAAATACATAATTCACATACCTGCACACTTTAAGATAGCCCATATTGTACATTATGTACACTCTTCAATTGACAGTTGGGTTAACAATTTATGTTCACTGCTGACCTTCGTTTGTCATCCCAAATAAGTGGTTGTGCCTGAATTAACTTTTGACACCTGTCCAATTACTAATATATCAGTGCCATGTGGACGGGACTCTTAATGAGGCTGGTAGTAACCTCGTAACTGAAAGGAATGAATAGGAAAGTGGACATTTCTGTACCCGCGGAATATGTTTCAGTTGTTTAGATCTTTCTTTACCTGTCTAGTAATTAAACTAAATTCAGATTCCAGACACATTTGTTCAGTTTAATCTACTAAATTTGGAGTAATATGCTAAGTGTTTTGTATTTTTCTAAATTATGAACTCATGTCTTATAAACTCTGTGTCTTGTGACTTTTTTCTGGATGCCACTTTACCCAACAGCAGGCACGTGTCAAGCTAGGTCTAAAATAAGCACGCGAACAGTTTGTGTTTACCTATGTGTGTGTGGTTGTGTGCGTGTGTGTGTGTTTTAAAAAAGCACACACCATTAAAAGCTCGATTAATTGTTTTTATGTCTCAGTGTACTGTTTTAGAGTTTTGTCAGTGGAACCAGTCTATACTTTTTTATTCAATCACATTACATTGACAGTGTACTGACAACAGTGTAAGTGTGCCCTGGTATAAACTTTACTTTACTCTATGTTATTATCAGAGACAGGAGCAAAGAGGTCAGGGGTTAATCTCTGTAACCACCAGTGGCAAATCTTTTAGGGCCTTCCAGGCCTTCAGAGAATATCAGCATTTTAAATGTTATATTAATCTCTTTCATTCATAATTATTCTCTTCTAATTCAAATTTCAGCTTCATTTACAATCATGTCTGCTTCAGAAACGAAAGGGTTACTATCTGTAAACCATGAAAATAGAGTAATCCAATCCGATTTTTCTCTCACAAAGGCTTTTTTAATATCCATCGACAAGAATAATATAATATATACTCTGGGTGGTTTTATAGTTTTATATTTTCAGCTGTTATTGTTGAATGGTCTTCATTTTGTAGCCTAAATGATCTGTGTGTTTTTTGTGACTTGTTTACATTGAGTACAGAGAAGATTAAAATAGTTATTATGCCTATTCTTGTTTGTCTCATGTCATGGTTAGTTGAAATGTTACAGTTGCTTATCTCTCGCAAGATCTATCATCCTGTTGCTGCTTTTTGAGTGAAGGATTTACCACAGAGGCATAAAAGCAGCTCATGATCTTTTAGACTTGAGCAATCGAGCCATGGCAAGCTGAGCGTTATCTGATGTAAACAACGGTGTGGTGTCACCTCCTTCCTGTCTGTCTTCACGAACTGAAAATAATGTGTTTCAGAGTATCTACTGATGGGTGTGAGAGGAGATGGAGAAGAAACTGACACGAAACTAGGTGGGTTGGCGTACACCACAAGATTGATTTTTAAGGTAGATTAAAGATATTTTGCAAAGAATAAAATGCACAACAAAAGACCAACAACAGCATGACTCAAATCCCATGAAAAGACTCAAAACAACAATGAATTGATCTCATTAAGAAATCTCAACCTGCAGAGCCAAAACATATTCCCCTGTGCCATAATGCGCCATTGTCGACCAATTATTTTTAAGAACACTTCAACAAACCAAACATGTCACACTTGTTTCTTCATGACCATAAACACTTTGACACCAGTATCAAATACACCACACAGCTGCTATAAATGCTCACTAGTCCACGAAATATGTATTAATCCATGGCTGAAAATGGTCCCAAATAAAAGCTTTTCTCCTGTTTAAATAATACTTGCTAAAAACTACAGTGCCGAAGTTTTAGTAAATGATGTAATTAGCCTTAAATAAAAAAAAAAGAAACTATATATTTTTAACCTGTTTTTAAAGATTCTGTAGGAACCAATGGGTTTGGGGCTGAGTGCCACAAATGGGAAGGGGATTCACAAAGTATGGCAAGATGGTCAAACTAACACATTGTTTTGCTTTGGTCTATTCATGGGATTTGTTGACATTAATAAAAATATAGACTATAACAAAACATTTTTGGTGTTTCACACTCATTGTGTTGAAATTCTTGCTAAATCCTAACAGCTTCCAACTGGTGGAAACTGAAGAATTTCCAGTCTGTCTTAAAAGTAAAAGCTTTGTCAGCAAAATTCCTCCGATGGTAATGTGTGTGTGTAATTTATTACCATTGTTTTGTCAAAGAAGTCAATCTCTCATGAGAGTGTTGGCTCACACCAGCAGTAACCCCCGTCAATGACTCCTGGATGCTCAGGATTCAAATTGCAAATGATGATGCAATTTAATTTGCGGAACGGATCATGATACTATGACTGACATCTTTAACTTTCGCAGAGTAAACAAGTTGTGAAATCGAACATCTTTTCTTCCTTCTCCTCCCTCCCTCACTTTCATACATACAAACACGTTCAGTGTGTCAGGAGGGCTAAACATGAGCTTCCATTGCGTAAACTCATGTTCTGTTCAGTCACATGTGTTACATTGCATCTTGTTTGTTAATGGTTGTATGTCTCCTGGTTGTTTTCCTTCCAGAAATTAAGTATGTTTTGATCGGAACCGGAATTGGCTTGTTCTTAGCCGTTCTATTCTATGTCGTCAAGTTCTGCAACATCAGAAAGCACTTCCATGACAACAACTGTACAGGTGAGATCATGGGCCATAGGGTTGGGTTAAAGGCAACCATACATTCCTGTATTCTTTCTCTTAAATTTGTCTTTTTAGATTCTTCAAATGTCCTTTTTGAAAATATGACATTGTGCTTTTGTCTCGCACAAACATGGTGATTTATTTAATGTGTCCAACTGTTTTTCCTCACACAGATGGTAGCATGAAGAGACATTCAGAGGTATGATGTTGACCTTAAAGACATAAAGACATTGATAATCATAATGCCAACTTCTACAAACAAACTAAACACAAAACTAATTTATCTCTTTTATGTTTTATAAATGGCAATCATGGAAAACATGTCATGAACTATTTGTGAAATTTAAATTTAAATGCTGTAATTCATTAATTAAAATGAAAATATTGGTGTTACACAGCACAGGCTCCCATATGCTCAACTTAATGTTCCACTTCATTCTCAACCACAGCCTCAGTTGTTCACTTTGAGCCGTCTCAGCCAATCAGAACAAGCGGCGACAGCGGTTTCCAGTGACATGCAATGTTAAAGGTCAGGCAGAGTGATTTGCAGGATGATGTGAACCCCCCAAAAGTGGAGTCTGGGTGAAAGGTCAACCGGGCGACCTGTTGGCTCCTCACGTTTTGATGTACACAACTTCAAACATCAACAATAGCTATCCTACCCCTTCTAACTGTACCTTGATAATGTAGCCTGATGATTTTTTTATACTTAATGTTTTAATAGAACTTGTAATAATGTAATTTTGTCTGGCTGTGGAGAGTTGTATTGTTTGGTAAGGTAATAAAACATGCTCCTGCCATTTAAGTGCCTAAATATATGGATATTTGTGTTTTTTACTGTTAGAAAACTGAGTTGATCTACTGACACACATACTGCACAGAGATCATTTTTCACCACTCAGCAGAATGCTTATAATGACCTAAGGAGCAGTTGATACATTTTCCACAAGGGGGCACCATGTACCTCCAAGAAAAAAAACCTCCTTCAGTGAAGTACAGGTTCACATCTGAGCACCAGAGGAGCCTAGTAAACAATTCTTTGTACTTTGATTAGCGTGTATTTTTGTTAGAACCAAAACACAAATGACTGATGGAAAAGTTAATCACATCTGGCTGATGACCATGTTTACCACTCCCACATGTTAAGGTTCCGTTAAAAGAGAGAAAAAGAGTCTACACTACCTCAATCTAAGCTTTTATGTCCTTGCCAAGCACTTCTCTATCTCGCAGGATCTCTGGGTTCAAAAAGTATCTTGTTACACTGTTGGCAAGTGTGTCGGGCAGTCTAACTGTTTTGAACTGATACCAGACAGGAAACTTTGTCCTGATCTCACAGGGAATGCCAAAAACTATTTTTCCCTATAATACCCTATAATCTTTCAATACATGCAAACATACAAAGAAGATCCAAACAGTTCCTGGGAAAAACTAAATGAAAAATATCACCTCATATATACTGACAGCTTGTTCATATTTCAGTTCAAAGGTAGAAGGTACAAAGGAGAGCACAAAATAGCATGTGAGCTGTTCAGCAGCAGACTTGTAAATCAGGAACATAATAACAGATCCTGAGTTCAAGGATTAAATTTCACTTATCTGTGAGATTTCAGCTTAAACTGTGGAGCTAGAATTCACATCCTACCCTAAATAACTCATTTTGAATGTTTTTGAATACATAAACACTATGTTAATACTTTTTTCAGAGTCAAAATGTCTTCTTTGTTTCTAGACTAGTTGGTGTATTGTAGTGTTGCTGCTCTAGAAATTGAAATTAATTGTCTTGTTGTACTTACTGCAACAGGTTGCAAGTTGCAAGTGCAACAGTACAGGTCTCCTGTACTGTATACCTGTCAAGTGAACATGACTGAAATCTGTCAGCCACCCTGCTACCCACACACGCACACAGACACACAGACACACAGACACACACACACACACACACACAAAGACAACACGTGCAAGCATATTGTTACATTTGTTACATTTGTGCTGCATTATAGAGATAAGAAGTTGTTCAGTGTTGAAGGTGCTTACCTGCTGAATATTGAGCCATTGTTGACTAATATTAGTGTAACTGCAACACAGATGTCGTGAGCCTCACAGTGTGAACAATGCTAACACCGCAGTCTCTCCAACCCTGAGTTAGTTGCTCAACCACAAAATCATTGTGAATGGCTTCTCCACCTGAATGCACATCGCAATGATTTGTTGTTGCAGGCTTTCGGTTCAAACATACGATGATAGTTGCATTCATGGACTGTCTGTGAAAAGTGCTGCCATACGCTCTGCGCTTCAGCCCATCTGAATCTGAAAAAAAAATTCTGTTCCTTCTATTAAAATCCCAACTTTTATATCAGAGCAAGCGAAGACGAAAAGTTAAGCACGAGAAAAAAGCTTGTGTGGCATGAGATTTGGAGATCTGTGTCAATTTGGCTGCCCTGCATAAGTCTTCATGAGGGTTGTGAAGTTCCTCTTCCAGGAAAAATCAGATAAATCAGAAAAATCTGATAAAACAGCATCAAGTTTTTTTTTAAAAAAAGGCTTGTTTCTACTCTATTTCCATTCAGCAGCTGGTTGAGAAACAGTATTTTCTGAAAGCTATAAAATACAACTTTTATACTGTTGCACAGCGTTGAGGAAAGAACTGTCGGCAGAAATGATGATAAGCAGGAAAAATGCATGAGCAAGGACTTCTACACTGTGTTTACAGCACTCATTTGGTGAATCCCTCACCACATTTATACTGAACACTAGAAGATACTGGAGTTCTTTGTCAAGAGATCAGCCATGTTTGTCAAACTGTCGCCAGACTAGAAGGACTTAAGAGATCTCGCAGGCTGTCTCCTTCATTATCTGTAAATCAAAAGTGTCCCAGATCTCCACAGTGCTGCCCTCTGAGGTTTGATAAAAGCCAGTAAAGTGTCCAAAAAAAAACCCTCAGCTGACAGACTGCTGTACAAAGATTCACTGTGGGGCCCTGTTACATGAGACAACAAATGAAGGGAGACAGATGCAGACACACACAAATCTACACAGACACAACATTAACCACAGGTTTGTTTCAAGGGCCAATTTTGAAAGCAGGATGAGCAACCGCACCAGTTCAGCACAAGAGGAAACTCTGGGATAATGAAAATTTATAACTTTAACTGCAGAATTAATCTATATAAAATGTTCCTTTCCATTATTTCAGTGGCCACACACAAACAGACCGATCCACCCTCCTCCCCTCTTTGTCAAAGTGTGTGTTCCAAAATAAGAGCCCTAACTGAGGTCTGCGCCCACTGCTCTCCACAGCTGGAAGTGTGATTTGCTCAGCGTCAATCTCAACAACACACTCCTCCCTCCTGTCCATCCTACACAGGAAATTACATTTCCCACTCGCTTGCCAGAAGCAAAGGTGTGTGTGTGTGTGTGTGTGTCCTCGCACACGTTCACCTGTCTGTTTCTGTCTGCTCGGCGTGCATGTGCATACGTTTGCATGTGTGCACGTGAGTCTGCCAAATGTGTTTTCACTGTGTGTGACAGGCGGGGTGTGGGGGTGCAGGGGGTTGGTGGGGGGAGGGGCCGAGGGAGGTTCTGAGTAGAAACAGAGCGTCCAATGTTTCATATTACACTCCTTTGCCGGGGGAAAAAAAAAGAGAAGAAGAAGAGGAGGAGGAGGGAAACCTTGGGCTTCTTTTCTTCAGAGGCATTTAACTGGGAGTTTATGGAGGCTGCAGCCGTGGAAAATGAAGATCTCCTCTGTGGTCTTCGCTCTCCTGACTCGAGCACTCTTTGAAGGTAGGAAAAGTTTATTTTGCTTCATACCAAAAGTGGATGTGTTTCCAAATGATTTTTAGAGAAACTTTGCAGAAAACATCTGGGAATCAGGGAGGATGTTGGGGTGATGGGTGAGGAGATGGACAAAAACTTTTATGTTTGATAAGAAGGTTTATAGACTTTTATGTGTTGGGTTCAAGTTGCTGCTGAAATGAATGTAGTTCCAAATGACACTGCAGGGTGTGTTGGCAAGAAAATAACAAGTTCATCAGAGTTGCATATGTTTGCAGTGATGAAAGAGAATGCTAAAATGAAAATTGGTGGTTTTCCTGTGAGTGTTTGAAAGTAAATCTAAGCTTGCAGTTTCACTTCTATATTGATTTACGGTGATTTCAGTTATCTCCACTTAAAAATAGGTCATTAAATGGAACAGTTTGGGGTTCAAAATGAAATTGCAAACTTCTCAACTCTCAACTCAAAACCAAATGAAAGACAAGACTGTAAAGGAGGCAGAGATTTTAATTATGTGCTGTGTGCAAGAGCATCTGAGCTGTGTGACGGTAAAATGCTTGCGTGTCGTGGAAAGTTATGAAATTGCCTGAAGTTGGGGAAAAAAAACAGATGTGTAATATATTGTCATACAACACATATAACAGTAAAGTTTGTTCCTCAACATTCATCCCACGTATGTCGTCACATGCCAAAAACAACACGGCTGTCAGTGTGAGAGGGAAGAAGCCTGTTGAGCAACAAACCAACAGCAAGACGTTGACTGTATGGATTTCAGATGTGACATATAGCCCGCTCCTCTGTGAAACAAAGCTTTGATGTATTTGTATTATTCTTGTGTGGTGTCTTGGTTATTAAGAGACAGGTACAAATCAGTCAGGCAGGTATTAGCCACTTCTGGTAATGCACACCATCTTTAAAGCATTAGGCTGTATTCAACTTCCCTGTGGTTTTCAGGAGCCAGTTGGAAAGAGAATGAAAAGTGAGTCAACCCTCTGTATTAATAATGCAAATCATCAGAGTACTACCCTTACTCCGGGGAAAATCTAAGAACAATCTTTTCCATTTGTCCCTATTCTCGTTAACCGTTAAGTCATTTCTCATAAACAAACTCACAAAAAAAAGATTTACTGTCTCAATTTAGAATTTTTTCCCCTCACTTTTGACACAGATCTGACCACAAACGGCTACTTTTAAACAGATGTGAATTGCATATATATGTGGTGAATCGCAAACTACATCTTGTGACATGCAACCTGTTTGAGATGTTCAAAATGTAATTTCAATATTGCTACAAAGACACCTAGAACCCATTATTTACCTCAGATAGTAAAATCTTTGGACTGCAGCTGCTTACACTGTAAAATCTCAACTGATGAAATCAACTTATGTTTTATCAAGAACTCAATGCAATTACATTAGGTTTGTCAATTTAAAGTCAAATCAACTTAACATTTCAAATAATCACATTTAGAACCACTTCAGAACTTATCATAAGTTAATGTCTTGAGGCTTAAAATGATGGAAAAAAAGACAAATACTTGTGAGTGCTCATGTGTCACATGTAAATTTAATGATGAACTTAATAAATGTGGTACTGAGTGTTCATCAGAGCGATCAAATGATATAGACCTTATATATTACCAGACCTCATGACTCATTAACTGTCTTTGACTTAAAGCTCTACTGAAACACATTTTTCCTAATTTAGAGTTAAATCATTCAGACTAGTTTGGTGTATTGATGCATTTGTCTTAGACCACATTCACACCTAGTCCAGACTATTGTTTTCAGGTAATTTTTGAAAAAAATCTCTATCCACATCACAACAGTAAACGATAGAAAAACAGCTTTTTTTCTCCTCCTCTTTTTGGCAAACACTTATCATTACAGCCATCTGGCAAGGAGTGTTAGTGATATAGACACTGCTTGGTCATTCCACTGGGATTTATCAGGCTGAAATTTCATACTGTACTGTCAACCTCTCCTTTATCTTCAAATGTTTGATGAAATATATTGTTAAAACAGCTGAACAGACAATTAAGTTGTTATTCTTATTATTTAATGTGCGTTTCATAATGTTGTTCAGTTACTGACAACAGCTGCATTGTGTGATTGGCTGTGTTGAGTGTCCTCTAGTGAGTAGAGGAAACATAAAATTGTCCTCTTAAAATACAGTATGTGGCACTCAACACCCGACTGTTTTTCATGCCCAAATATGACAATTGTCCCTTTTGAGAATGTTCAGTCTTGAGAATGTTTTTGGTTGTGAAATAGGCTGGCAGTGTGGCCAAAAGACCAGAATAAAGAAGGAAAAATGCATTTTCAGATACAGCCAACTTAGTGTAAATGTGGTCTTTTCTCAGTTATCTCAGTGCGTTTTAGATTAGAACAACTAACAATCCAAAACAAAGTAAATATGCTGTGCTAGTTTCAGTACATAAACCTGAAATTACATTTTTTACAGTGTATCTAAGCATCTTTAGCATTTCCACAACAATGGAAAGACAGGGAAAACAGCTGCATGTGTTTAAAGAGATGTGTTGCTTTAACCAGCATGCAGTCAAAACAAGAGAGAGGAACGTGACTTTGAAATCACATGTCTTGACAAGAAATAACAATGCACCCACCTCTCTGACATCATTTTCAGGTTATGTTGACATCAGATAATATGTGATCCATGGTAACATTCAATCCTCCATTACATGCACATACTAAAATAACATATAAATCTTGGTTCAACAGATTTGTGTTTGGCGATCAACGTCACCATTACCCCTTCCCCCTTCACGGTGGCCCAGGAGGGCCAAAATATAACACTTTCCTGTATTGTGTCCCAGCGGCGCCGCAACGCCGCTTTACCAGTAGTGAAATGGACCTTCCTACCAGCAGGCACAGACAGGCCCGAGGACGAACTCCTTATTGCTCGTGTCAACATGAGAAAGGCTCGTTTCTATGGCAACTACACCAAGAGTTTCTCGTGGCCCAAGATGAAGCTGACAGTGGTGAAGCAGGGGAAGATCTTTGACCTGCTGATCTTGAATGTGTCAGAGGGGGACCGGGGGCTCTACATATGTCGAGTTCAGGAGTTTAAAAAGCACCAGGACCGCTGGAAGGCCTCGTCAAATGCCACTGCTGCTACTGAGCTCAGAGGTGAGGATTTGATTTATTGTTTTATTTTTTACTGTGCTTTTCTTAACATTGGAATATTTTCCAAGCATATCACCCCGCCTCATTTTTCTTAGGTTGCTGAAAAGTCCAAAAAAGGTAAAGACCATCTTAGCGGAGTCAAATCCAAGACTATGTCCACATTTAAGAAAATCAAGAAACAGTGTTTACGCCTTTGTAAATGTAAAATTTGTGCTTATAGAGTTTCTTAAAGCGATGCTCCACCCAAAATCTTTTTAGTATGAAAATCTTAGAAATTGAAAAGTGGCTGCAAAACAGTTTGTAGTTTGTACTATTACAGAGAGCAGAGATAAGGATCAGCTTGGAATCATGTCATTTATGCCATGATACACACTACACAACTTATAAAGTCATCAGATTGCTGTACTATTCATACTAAACCGATTCATTGGAATTGGGAGTCTTGGAGTTGTTGTGGTTTGCACACTACTTGACTGATTGGCAACAGGGCCTCACACATTACAAGATCTTGCACCATTTTGTCACGAAAACATGTGAGAAATGCGCTGATTTGCAGCGAAAAACAAGGAAGAAAAAAAGAATATGGGTAAAAGAATGGATTGGGATATGTAGGCAGCACGGATAGTCTGGTCTGCAGAGACATTTGGAGGTAAAGAAGTATTTTTCCAATGGAAACGACGTAGGTAGCTGATTCTGATAGAACTATATTATTGTGCAGCTGAGTTTGCTCTGCTGTCATCACTTCGTGTCTGCCTCACCCCGTGTCTGGCACTCTCGTTGGCTGATGCTCGTTGCAAGGCTCCCTGACATGACCACATATTTAGCCTACTCGATATTTTTCCGGCATCTGCGGCACATCAGCAAGTTCTCGGATCGTGCCATTGAACAGTTCACACGTAGTGATCGAGCACCAAGCCAACACAGATTTGCCTCCGATCTGGGGGCTTTTGTCGGCGATCTCCAAAAACTGGCCGACTGGAAAATCAGGGCTAAAATTTGTGTAGTGTGAACTCAGCGTTAGATTCCAATAGTTTTCATGACAGCAAAAAAGTTTAACAACTTTCAATGAAGCTCCTCACACCATTTTCCATTGTAAGCCTGTATTCATAAGCTCACTATGTTCCAGACACTCACATTTTGCCAAATGACTAAGCCAGGACAGAGTGGTTCAGACCAATGGATAAACAGGACGCGTGCACTCTAATGTGCGCAAACCAACCGCACTTACTCACCAGTTTGACAATGGATCTAGCCAAATTTGGGCAAAAAATTTGAGTCAATACTAGGCTAAAGCAAGGAAAAATGGCAAGTGACTTGGTATGATGGCCCACTTTACTTGAAGAAATATACAAAAAGTAAATTGTATATAAAAATACATGATGATGATGATGTCTTAGCAATTTGTTATGTGCCATTTGGCAGCTGCTTCAGAGCTAATCAGGAATGATCCATTAGAAATTGGTCAGTATAGATTTACAGATATCTAGGATTAAATCATTTGACACAACAAAGCTTCTAGCAGTCCATTATGTACTTAGTGCCCAATTCAGATTTTTTCAGGAAGTACTTGTTAGCAAGTCATTAAATAACAGCAGTTTTAAAGTAGATAAAGGTAGCCTAATTTAAATCAACTTAATTTTTATAATACATAAAAAAAAGAGTTTTGTAATTATGTTCACATTTCTGGTTGTTAATGCAGTCTGCACAGTTGTATATGTAGCGACACCTTTGAGATGCACATCAAGTTAACAAGCTCGCAAAAAGATTCCCTGTGGCTCTTTTAGCAACACTGTTCAACAGCTCACTGAGCTGTCATGCAATCAAACACTACCTTTGCAACCATTTACTTGTGTGAAACTGGATTTACAAAAATCAAAGTACTGGTCAGGCTAGGAAATTGACGTATCTTAAAAATTGCGGTCTCAGGCCAAAAGACATTGGGAACTTCTGCATTAGACTGTTACCGTTCATTCTTGGCAGGAGAAACCAGTAGCTGTAGCAGTTTATCACAGGATGACTTCACTGTGTTTGATGATGCAGGGCGGAGATTTAACAACTATTTCTGCAACCACAACAGAAGCAATGTTAAATGCTGTTTTGATAATAGTAAGACCACATAGTTTAACGCAGATGCCAGGTTGGTCCATAGAGATGTTCTATGGCCAACAGCACAGAAGCATGATTGTTTTTGAGCAGCTGCCAGCTGTGAACACATGAAACTGTTTGAGGTTTTAGCTTGACGTTTCTGAAAAAGAGAATGGGTGCCCTGTTAAAGGCCTCAAAAAGATGACTAAAATGGACATGAGGTGCCACCATATAAATATCATTAAGGCACATTAGGGGATATTTGTAGGATCGTAGGCCAACACAACTCATGAGAATTCTCAAGTAAATTTAATTGTGATGACAGTGCACTGTAAATTCGGAAGTAAATATTAGTCCTTAGAGAGCAGTAATAAGTCTCCAGTAGTAACAGTTTCTCTGACCACAACTGGATGATGTCATTTATCTGGCTGAAGAGGCAGTGAAGTAGGCTCACTGAGCAAAAGCACTGTCCTGCTTTTGATTTGGGAGGGGAAATGTCATTGGTTAGGAACAAGCCTGGAGATAAAAGGATCCTCCATCTAAGTAAGTTGCGGTTTTGACTGAGTAGATGATTTGGATAAAGAGCAGAGAGAGTGTGAGGTTTCAATGCCACCGCTGGCACATGTGATGCTCACACAATGGAATGGATGACATATCTACTGTACTGGTACCAGATACTACACAGAAATCCCTTCACTTTCATAAAACCAGAAGCAAACTTTGAAAGCGTTGTACTGTTTTCTTCCTAACTTTTAATTTGTGTCAGATTACGACCAACAGACCTGAAGAGATTGTTGATCTTTGGGTTTTGTCTCCAACTTTGGTACTAATGGACCGTTCATCAGGCCTGCACCCACTACTCTTATGACGCCTTTCAAAGTTTCTGTTTTTGCAGACATAACAGTGGCATATTCATCATCAAAATTTTGAGTTATTTCTGAAAAAAATTGGTCCTTAATTTTATACAGAGGTAGACAAAAGCAAGGTTCTCATTTCTAGACAGTGGCTGTAAATTTTGGGGCTGAAATGACAGCTGGCATGGGCAGATCTTATCAGCTGTGGCTAACTAATTAAGCTAACATTAACTCCATGAATTGAATGAAAAAAAACTGTCTATGGATGACTTTTTAATGTTTCCAGCTAACTCGATATAAAATTTGAATCTTGTAGAAGTAGTTTCCAATTTTTGTTTTTTAATGTGACCTGTAACCCTACAGACTAATGCAATAAGTTTATTTTGGGTTTCTTTGGACTTGGATGCTCAGGCTACCACTGTAGGTAGCAAGCTAGTTAGACTGACATTTTTGATTTTGGTTAAGCAAAAAACAAAACAAGCTCTTTAAATGCTGAGAATCGCTCTTATCCTGTTCATATCATATTGGTCATATCACTTGTATCTCACTTCAGCATGTGAGGAAATGTAGAAAAAGCTTGACAGACCTGTCATGCCATTGCTAACTATAACTGAACATTCACTACAGAAGGGGTTTAGCTAATAGTCAATTGCTTGTATATCTACACTTGTACATCAATAGGAGTGGGCAGTACTAAGATTCAGTGTTTGCTTTTGTTAATGAAGTTTCAATGATGACACTAATGCTAGCAATCAAGTTTTTATATAATTTACTCAGAACTCAGAACTATCCATTAAAGGCAAAAATGCCTTTAAAAAATGTAGTTGAGAGGCATTCATGTAAATTTGCTGCTTTATCTAAATAATGAGTACATTGTTTCACTCTTGCACCAAAATAAAGACAATTCATCTAATTCAATCTTATTATTGTAATACAGTCAGTGTTCCTCCCCACTTTGAACAAAACTAGATGTTGCTCACCACATTTTCCATGGAAGCATTTCTACAGGCTGTGACTTTCGGGGTGTCCACAGCCAAGTCTGGGCCCGGGCAGACACGCAGTCCCTACTGAGAGCTGTTGACATTGGCCCTGACAAGGAGTTTCCCTCCCAAAAGTAGAACAGACAGAGAGTCCAGAGAGACTCAGCAGAAATGGAACAAGAGATAGTTGTGCTGAGGAAGGTAAAGTTTGTGTGCAGTGACAGTTGAGTGGGCAGCTGGCTCGTGTCTGGCTCTCAACCTTTTGTGGTCAAGGATGTGGAGAGCTATTTTCATCTAAGGAAGCGCCGCTCCATTATGGTTTCAGTGATATTAATAAAAAAGCCTACTTCGACATTTTTGGATAATTATTGCCGTTACAACAACACCACTGATTTTTCTTACAATACACAACAGAAGTGACAAGAAGCTAAGCTTCTGCTTAGTTTAAATATCTTGTACTGACAGTCCATAGCTGTGGGGGATAACCAATGCTCATTTAGATCGTTTTAGTCTCCTTGCATTTCTGAGAAAAAAAAAAAACATTTTAATTGTGCCTCAAGTACCAAGAAAAATTTTATTTTTGGCCATATTGTCCAGCCCTACCAGAAGCATTGTGTAAGCTGTGCTCACTGTAAGAGGACCTTGTTAACTTTAATTTGCACTGAACAATGTTCTTTTGGATCATAAGGCATAACAAATTTGGGTGCATATAGGGCTATAAAAGGTGCGTAAAGGGGGCCCTGATGATAAAATCTGGGAGGAAATTTGTTAAAATCAATCTTGTATACTTAAATAAACTAAAATGATGACCCCCTAACCAAACAGCAACTCTACAGCAAACTATTCGGTTTTGCAATAGTGAATGATTAATACCTTTGGAGATCACTTTGGAATACACTGTCCAGGATCTGTGTTGGATAAACCAAAGCTTAAGCAACACAGGCAAGCTACACTATTTCTTCCCAGTGGACCAGCTGGCAGTGGTATTTCTTCCATGTCAACACCAGTTGACAGCTATGATAAACATCAGCTACACATCTGAGGGCCAAACCCCCACTGGGACCAGTGCCCCTGGTCCCCACTTTAGATGAGGAACAGCAGATGACTGAGACTCCATGTGCACTTATGTGTGTGTGTTTGTGTGATGTAAAACTGATGGAATTCCTGTGGTCAGATAACATTAGGTGACCAGGTGTTTCCACGATCTGTCTCTCACTCAAAACTCCCATTACTTTACCTACTATTGCTATAATAAACAGAGTCAGAGAGGTCAGAGGGTTTGGTCGAAAAACTGAGGGCAGTAGTGTGGACATAGCCTCCTCTTGGCATAAACAAACTGAACTCTTAGGTATTTCTATAACATGTGGGCGAATGCAAGTTAACAAGGGTGTTTCGAAGACGTGCATGGCACACGGATGTGGCATGGGTTTAAGTATAGTAAGAATAGGGAACTCTGGGTACCATATTGGCAGCTCCAAAAGGAAAAGGAAAAATCAGAAATATCGTAGTTCTGGAGCCACAAAAATCTCTTGAGAAGGAAGAGAAGGAAAGATAGGACAAATAAGATTTTTTCTGATAATAAAAAGTTGAAAGTGGCATAAAAAGGGGAACAGTTGAACAAGAAGCCACAGAGATATGCCTGTGTTTATGGTCATAATAGGGACACAGTCAGCAAGTGTACAGAAAGGTTCTAATTCTTAGAAGAAAAGATGCAAAGAGACAACAGGAAGGAAGGCTGGATTATTCAAAGCTTTGTCAAGACACACAACACTGCAGTGTACTTACATTCATCTTCACTCATTTACAAAACAGTAAATTAGATGGATACAGAACAGTGATTGACTCAGTAGATGATGAAAACAGAGAGGATCATTATTCACTCAAGTCCACATCAGTGTATTGATGTTTACAGCGTTGGGTTTGCTGGGCACAAAAAACCCCACAAGTCTGAAATACAGTCAGCATTTGAATGTAACTCTGTCCTCTCTGATGAACAAAAAGTAGATTGTTAAATGTTTCCACTGTAGTCCAATGCAGTATTAACCATTCAAAAGTAGCTGTAAAAAAGAAGACATTTTCTAGATGAGGATAAAGGCAGTTTTATGGCATACAGTACACCAGCTTCATCCCCTTTCTGATTATTCCAACATGTTCAGCTGCCACACAGAAACAAAAAACCACACTGACATCATTGACATGATCAAGACTTATGTTGTGAGTAATTCACAACATACGTAAATGTAAATGAAGGGCAGGTTTTTAAATTAAACCATCTGCCCTTTTAAAGAAGTTGGAGAAAGAGTTATGGAATATGATATTTCACACTGAAACTGTGCATCCTACAGAGAAGCTAGTGTTTGTATCTGACATATTTGCAGTAGTTTTATCCCAGACGCTGTCGATTACATACATTGGTGGTAACAGGGAAAAAGGAATATTACAACACCAGAGTTATTATATCATAAATTATGCCCTTTACACAAGCCTTGCAATTACAATAGCAGCCAAACACAATGAAAACCACTATGCAGTTACTGTAACATTCACAAAATGTTTTTCACCAGTGCTGGTTTATTTGATATGGACTCATACTCTGAAAAAGAGTTTTGTCCAGGCATCAAGTTTAACAAGTCAAGTGGATCTGACATATTTTTATAGACACCACACATTACAATTTAGGCTGATTAAATGTGTGTTAAACATAAAAGTTCTGCATAACACAGTTCTAAATCATTTAATCTGCAAACCTACTCATATTTACAAAGTAAACATTCAAGTTATTTTTTGTCTATCTTCAACTCAAAAATGATTAGGGGCAATGTTTCCAAATAGCAGAATGTAGGTCACATATGGTCAGTTTAGGGTTAGTGGTTTCACAGATGGCAGACCAAATTCAAAGGTAACTTCTCAACAGTCTGAGCACTGTTGGATCTATAAAAGCCTTTCCACCAACATGGTAGAAAAAAAAAGATCAATGAAAATATTGAAACAAGGAGAGAGAAAAAAGCTAACTGAGAACCAATAAACAGCAAAAAGACATGACATCATGATAGAGAATAAGAGCCTAAACTGGCATTGCTGAATGTATTAGGCTGTGAACTGGTGAATGAGACTTGCTGTCTGCTGTTGTGTATTAGGATGCCCTGTTATTGCTGGCCTTATACTGTGAAATTAACTTTAAATGAATGTTATCCCGTAACAAAATGACCGGTTTGACTGCAGAGGTATAAACTTGATGTAGCATTTTGCAGAAAGTCTTTTCCAGGATTCAATCTCAGCTGAAGACTGCAGGCTTTGCAGTAAACATTCCACTGCTTTATGTGATGTTTGACATTTTTAATTCACACTGAGACATGCCTATACATTTCTACACATTATGCCATCAAATTCTTCCTCAATTTTTCTTATAAAAATATTATATCATGATTATGTTAATTAGTTCCTTTTCTCTCAATGTGCATTGTATGTTGAGTATCAGTATCAGTATGTTCGTATGTTGAGTAATCTCCCCCCAGTATAACATAAGCTCAAATTCCATTCACCTACAGATGGAGGAATTGTAAAGGTCTCATTTATTTTAGTGCATGCTTGCTTAAATAATGCTTGCAGGTCTTCAATCCCAAAAGAAATTAAGATTCTGGATAATAATTTGTTGAAAACATAGTAGTTGTTCCCAGAGTTATCTTAAATTAAGTACCAGTGCCAGAGGAATGCAGGGAGGATCTCTGTGATGGCTAGATATGTTTTGATGTTATCTAAAGCTAGCTTTTAGTCAGTTTGTCAGTTAATTAGTCAACCAGTAGCGCAGACAGTGTGTTTATGGGAAAGTTTCCAGCCAGCATCATCAGCTGCTGGTGGTTTGGTGTATTTCAGGATGCCCTGGTGGGTGTCACTTCACGAGCTTCCTTCCACCAGCTCAGCAAGAGTACAGTGGTGTTAAGACTGCTGTGGTCAGATGGGGTGGAGAAATGAGTGAGTATGTGAGGCGAGATTTTAGGTTCAGAATGGGAAATATAATTTCTCAGTCTCTCAGAAGACTGGAATTCTCATTACATAGATTTAGGCTGTATTCATCCTGTATGCCGTTGATTCCCCATTGGTGCTCATAATCCATTTTTGTGCTCAGTAAAACCCCATGTTGGAACCAATCTTGTGTGGGCTCCTATCCACCAGCATTGTTTAGATTTTTAAAACATTCTTTTCTTTTTAACCTTTTACCTCTCAATGTGCAGTCTGCCTTCTTTCACTTATGCTTCCTGTGCCTCCTAAATCTCGTTATGGTCTGCACTTCATAGTTTTGCCTTAATTACTTTGCATTTGTAAGTAGGCATGGCTGGTCTGTCCGAGTCAAGCGAACAAAAAAAAATTCTGCTCCTTTATTTCAAGGTTCAGCTTTATTGTCATAATACAGTACAGGATTGCACAATGAATACTGTTAATACATGCCCTCGCCATACCACACATACATAAAGATTGCATAAATAGGACAAAGATATTAAATTATTAAAACTAAAATAGGTAATATAATACAACAAGTTATAATCAATATCATGTACCGCATGTAGCAATCAAATGCTAAGGATCCTAATTTTATATGAGCTAGCTAGAGCATTAAAAACTCAACCAGAGACAGAGTCCCAACCAAATCATGCAGCTTAGGTTATTTAGCTATGTTTACGCTGTTCAGAAATCATCAAATCTGGCTCACAAGTGAGAAAAAACAAGTCTGAGTTGGAAGTCAGCCGCTGTGTGAACATAGCTGAATTGTGCAGATCTGCCTGAACAGTTTGTTATGAATGTGAAAGAGAAGGTTAAGGCCAGAGCATTGATTAGTGTAAGGTGAAACTTTATTATGCATAACTCTAAACCAACTGTCTGCACTAATGTCTAAGTTAATGAGCCATTTGTCCTTTTTCATCCAGTAAAGGTTGAGCTCTCTGGACAGTGATTCAGAGCCTGGATCAGGCAGGGAGGAGGCAAACCTCAGCTCGTTGTCTTCCTACAATTAACTTTATTTAAACTCCAGCCAGCGTGTAATCAGGCGGCATTGAAGCCACAGTGATGACTTTACATGTTTCCCCTCTCTCTTTCTTTCTCCGTGTAGTGCATGTCCTACCGGCCACCAAGGCCAAAGAAAGCCTGTGGAGCTTGTTTGAAGGTAAGTCGGCATATTTTTAGTGTGTCTGCATGTGCGTGCGTGTGTGTGTGTTTGTGTGTTTGTGGTGGACTGGCAGTGTATCGTCCTTGGCAGGCAAAAATAGCCCAACCCAAAGGATATACTACAGTGCCTGAAATAGCTCAGCAAACATGTACTATTTTTTCCTTAAGATTTTTGTGTACAGTGAAGCAGTAGGCACGAGGCCGATGTGCTGTTGGAATTATGTGTGTGTACATGTTTGTGTGTTTCAGATGTTTACCTTTGTGCGGTACTGATCTGCTCAGTGGGGCTGCTGTGCATGTGCATGTTCACAGTGACGGTAACCTGCCAGTACATACAGAGGAAGCAGAGGTTAAAAGGTCAGCAGCAACAGCATCACTCTACAATGAACTCTGACCTTTTTTTCTTTTTCTCCCCATTTTCCTTGTTATCCTGTTTCTATTTTTTCTTCTTTTACTCCACCCATTCCTTCCTAACTAAAAACTCCAAACAAAATCAACTTTGTATTAAGAAAGAAATGAGAAGTTTGCATTTCACTGACATAATATTTGTCGCCACACCAGTTATTATATTTATAAATGTGTTGTTTCTCTGCAGATAATTACCACTTGGTCAAAAGCCCTCAAAACAGGTAAGATGTTTGGCTGATACAGCGTCACACTTATTGAAACACTGATTTAGCGTGTGCTCCTAGGCTAAATCAGTGGACTCATGATAGACAGTTACAAAAAATCAAAATTGAGAACCAGAGAGATTGTCCTTTTCATTTGATGCTTTCTTCTTCCTTGTCAAAATCTAGTGCCTACATTACCCAGAATTCAATACAACCACTGACAGTTTGGTTCGGAGATTTGAGTGTTATTCTAGTAGAAGTTAATGTAGCCTCGAGCTGCTAGCCTCAAGCAGCAATGGGAAGTGGACTACAGAGCCTTCACTTCTTTCTAGCCCCAGCTTTTTTAAATTTGTAGTCTTCAGCCCCAATCCAACATTGACTCTAGCGGCATCATTCGAAGAAATTTATCAGATTTTGTGCAGCTTCCTCTGGAGTCGCAAATTTATACAACTTTTTTCACATATTCACAACTCCCAAAGACCTGTGAAAAAATTTTTGATGTGTCAGATCATTTGGTTTTCTGTTTTCACTCCAGCTCAGGAGAAACAGTGACCAGTGTGATCAGTGTGTCTCCTGCCCTGCCTAAGAAGGAGCGGAGGTACAGGAAGAAAAGGAGCAGAGACTACCAAGATGAGATACCACCAGAGATACCGGCGAAAGGTAAACACAAGCCTGTACCCATATTCTCACCTACTGTTCTATCCCTTTGGTCATATTGCTAATTTTGACAGACCTGCATATTTGCCTGTATTTACCATTTACTTGTTCTTGTGGGTGAGGAACACATGCAGAAATAGCTGAGTATGAGCATCAGTCCAAACTGAGGTTTACTCTTGGTTAATTTTGTTCTGCTTGGCTTTCCAAGCATGGAGGTAAACCTCCACCCTTTTCGCATATAAACTGAGAGAACTTTCTCACCTCTAACAAACCACAGCTCAGTCCTGCTTCTTAATTAGTATGTAGAATGTAATATTAACTTTTTTTCCCATGAAAGCAAGACATTCTTTCAGTGCAGTACAGTCTTAAAGGCCTTGGTTCTTTCCCAGATTTCCTCCCAAGTCATTGTTGACGTTCTAAAACTCAACCGTGACGACAGAGTGACCCTACAAGGGGTTAGCTGATGTGGGGTTTTGAAGCTCACTTCTGCAGGGCTGAGGCTGCTGATTGTCGCTGTTTTTTTGCAGCTGATGTCCATTTTTCCTTTTTAAGCCAAAGAGTTGAATTTTTTGTGTTATGCTGAGAGCGTAGCACAAAAAGAATGATCACTCTAGAAGTGGTATCGCATTTTAAGTAGTAGGAAAACATTCCTTGGATACTAAGTGCTAGACTGTCTAAGCACAATGTCTATCTGAGTGCTTGCCACGTTTGCGGTTTTGATGGAGAGTGCTGGATCCTGACATACACATAAATAAATTATATTTGCCAGATCTCAGCTCTCAAAGCTGAAAACAATAACTTTTGTTTCGTCCCTGCAGCTCCCATTGGAGACAAAGCACGGAAACCCAAACTTTTAAAACCACAGCCAAGGAAAGTAGTTTTGGTGAGTACCAACTGAGCCCTTTTACACATCATTTATTTTTATGGTCATTCTTTTGTTGTTGCCAAATAATCTGAAAACTATCCAGTAATCATTTTCACCTGTTTTTATTTTTGTGTAACTGAAGTATGCAAAAGTGTTGCATATACCACATGCATTTGGTCCATTTTGATAAAAGTTGTTATTGTCTTTGCTGCACCACATGTGCCATGTGAAAGGAATTTGATGTCAGCAAAAGTACCACAAAATGTCGTAAAAGGTGCCACATAAGCTAATTGTCTTTGGAATGAAGTGCCTCTGTAACAACTTGGCATTTCGGTGGACTAAAAAGAGGTAGAGGTAATTGAATTTTGGCAACCTCAACCCAGAAATCCTGTAAGGTGACGTGTGCACACTGCCTGCTCACATTTTCCAATCCGATGATGTAAACGAGAAGCAAACCAAAAAGAGGAGCGGGGGAAACATCTAACATCATCTAACATCAGGCGCCCAATATATTATATATCAGTTTTGACTTTGACTCCAAAGTATAGAGGATTTCTTGTCAGTATTCATATCTGACACCCCAGTGTCAAAGTTAGCAGGGTAAATCTATGGCATCTTCAGCCTTGTAATTAGCTTAATGGGGTTTTACATAAAAATCTTCCTTTCATTTTCTCACCACTGATACCACTTCCCTTCCATTCCACCTCCCACTCCCCATCTCCTCCATCATTACCATCCTCTCCCCTCTCCCCACTGCTCCATTTTCAAATCTCCAGCCCAGGATAGTGGAGGAGAATCTGACCTACGCAGAGCTGGATCTGGTGAAGCCAATTCCTGAAACCAAGGCATCATGTAGCGGCACGGTGTACGCTCAGATACTGTTTGGGGAACAGCAGCTATGAGAGATACACACACACCACTAATAACTGTGCCTTATGTAAAAAGTATTGTTTATTTATAGTCTGTATTATTTTGTATTCAAATGGTTTGCGAGAAGCAAAACCTACTTGTCTCAAAATTATAACGAAATTGTACATATGATTTTATATGAACTTTGATATAACTTTCTTTTATGAGACCTAGATGCAAAAGTAAATGTTTTGCATACCCTACTGGAGTATTTCATGGTAGTACTTTTCTTTTACACCCATTTTTTAATCCTGTGTAGCTTAAACTGGGAACACAATAGAAGACTTTTGGGCTGATCCATCATGACAATCAGAGGGGACACTGGAGATTGAACTTTCAGCCATGATCCAACCATGGCCTAATTCATATTTGCAACCTAATATCTGCAGGTTAACATTATTCCTGTGGTGTGTGGCAATCACAGCCAGTGAGAGACAGGTTTACTCTGGAGCAAAGTGGATAGCAAAGTTATCCCAAGAGTTTTGTCCATTACTTCCAACCTTGTACACATTGTGTCAAGACAAGTGCTGAACATACTGCTGTTTGTTTATAATTTATAAGGAACAGTTGGATATTTTGGGAAATATGCATATTCACACATTAGTATTAGATAAGAACATCAATACCACTCTCATCATGTCTGTGCATTAATTATGGAGCTAGAACCAGGAGGTGATTACTTTGTTTAGCATGAGTGGAAGCAAGTAGCATGGCTCTAGCCAGCTAGCGGGCTAGCTTGGCTGGGGAGCCACGTGCTCTAACCATACCTTAACTAACAACACTTTCTTTGTCCGGCTAACACTTCTGTGTCACATCACAACTATCTTCCTGGCAACCTCATGGGGACAACAACACTGAGTGAAATCACTACCCCCCGACTGTCAATCACCAAAAAATAGGAACAGCACTCCCAATACAAATGCAAATGGTCAATTTACATTACTGTTTCTGTATGGATTAAACAAGAGACACACAAACCGTTAATTAGTGAGCTGTAGAAGTGCTGGTAGGTGTATTTTTGGACTTTGGAGAGAACCAGCAAACTGTTTCTCCTCCTTGTAGTCTTAATGCTAAGCTAATTGACTCCCAGCTTTGTCTTTATACCTAATACACAGACATGAGAGTGGTATTGTTCTTCTCATCTAACTCCTGGCAAGAATGCGAAATGACAAACTTGCACTTTTTTTTTTTTTAATTTATAAATGTTTTGTCTTATTCGAGGTGCTAGCATTTCGACAAATTGAAATATACGAAGGCTCGATTATCTAAGCAAAAAAATGTTTCACACTTCATGTACTGGTTCAAGTGAGATTGTAATGTCTATTCTGTTTCTTACATAGTTTATGGTGGGAAACGCCATCAAGAGTGGTCAGATTTATGAAAGAAAGACACAATAAATCAGAGATATCTGTTGTTATGAATGTGAACCAATGCACTTTCAAATGTGATTTGCTTCTAGTGTGTTCCCAGCATTATCTGCCACACAACATCTGTGTTCAGTCTGTTTTTGTGTGTCAGTCTGCAGTTTATAATGACCCTAACTCCAGAGAGAGTTGATACGAAAGTAGCGATTAGCCCACGAAATACCCCCACATATGTGAGACTATGTAAGTCCTCTCATCTAGTGCCAACATCAACTTAACAGGCTGTTAGCGATATACACACACACTTACATACACATACATACAAAGGTGGAGTTACATATAGGCTAAACAGCCTTGTAAGTTCACACACAAAGGCACATACTGTAAATCTGAAAAGCTGCAAAAAAATTGTGACACCTGATCTTACAAACAGGCGCAAACTGAGACTAACTGTCTCTGGACTATTTCACGTTAATGTAAGTCATAGATTGCTACAAATCTTGAGGTTATTTTGTTGTTTCAGATGAGATAAGAGCCAGTGGCTATATTGGCTTTAATCCCACATACCTTTACCACGGTCTCTTTGCTTTCCACTTTCCGTGAATCTGAGTGTGAAAGTGCTTAGGCCTCTTTTTCCATAATGATCCTCTGGATTCAAGCATGGAAAAGCAAAGGAGATTTTTTCAAACAGTTAACTTGAAACCCAGACACAAAGGCACCGGATCCCTCCCTCCCTACAAGATTTTCACTATCTTATGTGGAGTTATCCATGCAGATGGAGCTTTTCTAGGGTACTGGTCTCACTTTCCACTGCATGTTGGAGATCCATGTGCCCCCTTTTCAGTCGTCAAATGTTAGCTAAAACAGCTAAGTCACTTAGTAAAATGATTTGGTATCAGTCATCTCTCTTTCATAAAAAGTTTAAGAATTAACTTGTATGTAGTAGTTGCTTTAGTTATGTACTCTAACCACTTTCTCAGAAATATGTAGAAACTATGGTTAACTAACACACATAAAATCACATAAAATCATATAGTCTCCAGTCATTAATGATGAATAATGATTAATGAATTTGACCATATCAGTTTGAAACTGGTAAGAAAATCAAGTTCTTTGAATGTACACCAATCAGCCGCTGCAGCTGCCGAAATGCTGACTTCCAATATGGCTGCCATGGGACAAGTTGTGTCAGTACAGGACAAAGTTAGATTTGTAGCTATCACTTCAAATGTCTGATTAATTCCAACAGTAAGCTGGTGGTTGTAGACTTTAACATTTCTTTGTTTCTTGCCTATATATTACATTTCAATTCAAACCACTATCGACCTCCATTTGTCAGCATTCCAATACTCTTCCGTCTTTTTCCTCTGTACATTTCAGTTGCACAGTGTGTATTATCAGTATATGAAATAACTGAAAGTGACCTTTCGGTGGTGGGCAGAAGCGTTTTAAAAATGCCCTTAAACTGTGAAATTCAAAGTTTCTTCCAGACCACAGTGTCCTCAATGGGAGTCCGCTAACTAGAACCATGTGTGTGAATAGTGCTTCTCTGCTCTCCCTCATGGTTTTCTCTCTCTCTGCCCACCACTGACCTCTGCAGTAATCAACATTCCAGCATTTCTGCTTGTGTTCATTTTGTACATTTTGGCTGTACAGTGTGTATCAATAAGTGAAATAAATATTAAAGTGGATGTAAGCAGTGTGCTGCCTGAAAAGTATTTTACACATCCTTATTCCCTAATATTTAATCATGTGGAAATGATTAAGCATGACAAATAAGGGGTTATTTTTCTATTAAGAAATGTTACAATTTAAATCCTATGGTATTTTTTTTTTTGTGAGACACAAGTCATCTGGCTTTTTTTTTTTTAGTTTCACTGACAAGTTAATACTAGTCATCTCCGGTAATTATAGAAAGGTGCAGCTTCTTTTCTTGACAGCTCTCACAGTATGGGTGTTTTTAAAGCAACAGTATGTAACTTTTTCTGAACAGTACCCACTATGTGTATTTCCATCCCTTTTTTTTTTATTCGCATTTACAATGGGCAATTTAAAAACCTGCGTGGAATAACGATGTACATAAAGCAAGTGACTTGCACTGAAGCATCTGCTACACTTTTTCACCTTTTTTTTATTACATTATCTTGTTTCTCCAATGGTTTATTCACTGTTATCTTGAAGACCCAAATCCTAGTATTTGTATAACAGTAGTGGATGAAAATGCACAATTATTTGAATTATATTTTTGGAGATTTTCTGGAAATTCGTTTAAAATTTGTCTTACATTTAGATGAAAACCAAATTCTGTGGCCACAGTTAACATTTACAGGATAATGGCAAATGTTAAATGTAGCGTAACAGTGGCACACGTAGAGTCATTAAGTCAGTGAACTGATTCAGTAATGTCAGTAATCTGTTCCACTGCAATTTCTAATGTTTGCTAACATAAGCTAACATTGGCAACCATAGGACACTGGTCCTACCAGACCAGACTGTAGCAGCAAAACTTAATTAAACAAGAGTGTGTTTTATTACTGACAAATCAAACTTTTGAGGTGTGAGAGAAAAAGAATGTGATATTTCTTCTTTCAAAAGATACATACATTAGTGTCACTTAAAGGTTATATTGCTTGGTCCCTGTGTGAGTGTACCCTGCACCATTGATCTGTTGGATTGGATTGAAGACATTTAAACTGAAGGCTCAAAAGCTCCGAAGCAATCTCCCACATAATCCTACACAACAGTGATCCTTGAGCTTCCATGTGGTATTGATATGCTATAACCATTACTCATCAGTAAAAGCAGCATCTATACTGTGATCAAAGCTCAGGCTGCCCTGCTCCAGTTAGTTTTCAGCTCCGTGTCGGCATATAGATGAGACACGAGAGGGGCGCAGCCGTTAGGAGCCTGGATGGGTGTCAGCTGCTCTTGTGGTGGTAGAGGTGCTGTAATGAGAGAGGGGGAGATTTAAATGTTAGGTTTTAGTTTACTTGCTACCTCCAAATTATTTTCAAAAACGAAAAGAGAGAGGAAGCTCACAGTGTGCGTGATACAAAAGGAAACCCAGAGGTCTTATAAAAATGTCTCACCCACAAAGAAAACACGTGAAGTTGACCAAAAGACACAGGTCAGCTCAGTAACAGAAACTACATGACTTTGGTGGGAAGGAGTCCAAAAGTAACAAAATCTATAAGTCAAGCAAATAAAATTCAAATGGTTTAATGGGGTGGGATTGCTGAAAAGAGAGGGAGATCTAATGAGAAAAGGGAGAGTTAAAAAGGAAACAGGAAAGTATTTCTAGATTTGTGTGTAGGAAGAACAGCAGGACACTGTAGACTTGGAGGTGTGGGACAAATTGACGCTGGTTGCCTGTCTGAACACAAAACTGCAGGCTTAGCAGACACTCCCTGTAAAAAAACAACTGATGTCATCCATAAAACAGCCAAACAAAACCCATTGTTAAAGCTGAAATCCTGGCGTGTCTCAGTGCCACTTATGTCCCATGCATGCCATCAGTCCTGTCCATAGAAATACAATGCATAGTAAACACACAGTCTACAACCAACATATCCTGTGTGGTTACAGAAATGCATAGCTACACTGGGCTCGGGGCAAAAAAGAACATAATGAAAGACTTCAGCAAGTGGAAATCACAGGAGGCAGGAATTAGAGTAAGGCTCCGAACTGGATGTCCTGGAAGCGTCTTGGATCCACAGAGAATATCCAGTAGTGGACGGTCAGTTCTTGTCAACGCCGGAAGAGTGATCACTTCATTCTCGATCCCCTCTGTAAGTATACGCTCCTACTACTGTCTCAAAGGAAGCAATCAACTTCAGCTTCAACAATCAAGTTAACCCATGTGGCTCACTGTCCAGTGAGTTTGAAAAAATATGCTCTCTGTGTTAGTTCAGTCATAAATTTTGAGATCTTGTTTTGCAAGTCCCCAGGGCAACACCGGGGATTATTTAAGAGCAAAGAAAGCAAAAACAGCATGTTTACAGTGTACTCTGTTACTGCATGGTAATACACAAGGTAGCACTTAAAATGTGAAGCTGACATAAATATGAAACTTTTTTTTTTTTTATTGTTTAAAAGTAAAAGTTGAGGTAATTTTAGCCAAAAAGTGAATATCAGAATGGCATTTGAAAAGAAGACACTTTTTAGTATTCAAACTTCTAACTGATGATGCCATTTCCCGTACTAATGTTAAAGGACAATTCCATCTGCAATTTTTTTTTTCTGGGCTGTTCAAATTAAATCGCCCACTCAGCCGTTAACAAAAAGCAGCGGGAGCTCTGGAGGAGTGAGCCGAGAGCAGAGCCAGAGCTTCGGGACAAATAACACTAGTGAGTCACACCGGATTCTGCTCTGATCCAGAACCGTTTATTGGTGGAAGGAGAGCTCACAGTTTATTTTTTAAACTTTGAACAGTAACTGTGAGTGCTCCGTCTGTGTGTGTCTGTTAGCACGTTCAGCAGAGCAGCAGCCACAGTGAGCGCTCAGTCTGTCTCTGTGGCTATTAGCTAGCCAGGTTGGTAACGTCATCATGAAGAAACCTATGTCAGGTCACATAGGAGAATGTTTTTATAAGGGCTTGGTGAAATGGAATTTTGACAGTAAAACATACGTACTTAGACCAAAATTTTAATTTTCGATTTGAATACACATGGAACACTACTGGGAATGATCTGATATGAAAACAAAAAATAATGAACCCTTTAAAAAACAAGAACAAGAGCTGGCAGTAGTCATAATGTGGGACAAATGCATAAAGAGTTATCCCACAAATGATAAATGTAAAAACACTTATCAGAGCTCAGTGAAAACTCCAACAGCCTGAAGCTTATTGTTGTGAATCGAACAGCTTTTTCATCTTTGCCTCACACTTGGATGTGTTTGACAGACACGCAGTAACTGATGAAGCATTTCATTACAAGATTTATTAGTCTGCAGCACAGGGCGACTGTCATCTTTCAGTGCTATGATTCACTCTGCTGTTGTATGGAACTACTGGCCAAGCAGAACTAATGAGAAACAGCCTGTCTCAGGCTCACCATTTGGCTGTCTGTCACCCTTTTGGGCTCTAAAAGTGATGACATCATACTGTACAATGACTTTTAAGATTGTTAACAGTCAGAGAGGAGAGTGGTGGGGGTGTAAAGTTTTAAATGATGAAGTCAAGATGAGATTTCCCCCTAAATATAGAGTTGAACTTCTAGCTTTTCTTAGATAGTGTTGAGTGTAATGCACACCAGCTCCGTCGAAGCATTTGACATAAATTGACCTGTACAGCACGTGTGTTCTACAGGCGTCATCTGCCACAGGTAAAGATGCCGCCTTCGTGTGGGCTAAACCTAGAATTATAGTTTTACAAAGAAACACATAATCATCACCGTACATCTACATTGAGAAAGGTGTTATGAGTAACCTGTCCATCGCAGAGACTTGTACAAAAGCTGACAGGCACACCTTCAAAATCTCATAAATGTGTCATGCAACCCTGTTAATGAAAAAGGCTGACTGGTTGATCCAACGTCCTGTTGGGCGATGGGTTCAAAAGGAAAAATTATCCTTTTTCAGTCTAAAAGAAACAGCCATCCTAACACGAAACAACACCCATGCATGCTCACTTACATGTAGTCAAGTAGTTACAGGTATTTTGAGGCCTACGTCTGTGTGTGTTGCCCTCACGTTATAGGTATGGTAGCCCAAAGGGTCAAAAACACAAAGATTGGACAAAACACATCATAACAAAAGAGAAAATACAACTTAGACTTCAGCAAAACACATTTCACACTAACAAAACTGACAAAAAAATAGAAAACATAACATCTCATAAAACACATTACCAAATTAAAAAAAACACATTAACATAACATAATATTTTCTTTTTTATTGTTGTTTGTTAATGTGTTTTGTGAAATGTTTTCTTTTAATGCATTTCATCTCATGTTGTTGTAGTTATGCTCTACTTGACCTCCATATTTATTATACTTTTACATGATTAAAACTCAACTTGTATACCACTTTTATTTAAAAAGTATAGTACATACAGTAGATGTGCTACTACTATTCAACCTATGTCTGGACAAGGGTTGTAACCAAAACTGCTTTAACAGTATATAGTATAGAATGTTTCATTAATGAAGCGACTGAGTAAAAGTCTCCCATGGATGTATGAGAAATAGCTTATTCTGGTGGGATTTCTATTTCAGTGAGCTATGAAGATTGCTTAAGAGTTATCCATGAATGACCAGACCAACAAACACAAACGCTTTGATCTAACAGAGGTGTTTCCCCTGAGAGTCAATAATGATGACTGTTTCCTTGCTTGATTTAAAAAGAAAAAAAAAAAGAACACTGTGTTGAGGCTGAGAAGATTTAATTTTACAGTTCATAACAGCTGAGAGCTTAATGTGGTTTGGCGGTTTTAGTGTTAACAAAAGTGTGGAAAAATGAAATACTAAGGAACTCAAATGTCAACTAACATCAGCTAACACAATGGAAAATAAGGAAGACTCTTTTACAAATACCCACAGATCTTAACTCAGAAAACTAACAAACATAAAGGACCACCAGAGTGAAATGAATGCACTGTGTATCCAGTTGATTTATATGGAAGTTTTTTTGAAATTTGTTTTGAGTTGTTTGTTCACAGTTTGCTAAATGCATTTTCTCAAGTGAGTTAGTTAAAACAAGAGCCCTTTAAAAGAGTGACTGATCACTTCTTAGGTTCTGAAACAGTCAAGACATGTATTTGTAGACAGTGCCAACAAACTAATCCTAACCCAATTATTATATTCATCATATACAACAATGAAATCATGACTAATTGACTGGCCCATCCCAAAACACTTCCCCAAATGCATAGTGAGCATTCAGTCAAGTCCATGTTAATCGTTCCTGAATGAAACTTAGACCAACATTAACAAAAAGGAAAGGTGTCCTTTGAACTTCCAGCCCTGAAGCAAAGACAACACAGCAGGCACAGAGTTGGAGGAAAAGAAAGCCACATCCATTCAGAGCTTAGATAAACACAAGTATGCCTCTGCCCCCGCGGTGCCAGTTTTCCTAAACATGTCCAACAAGCTATCGCTCATCTCAGCACAAAAGCAGCTTTACTCTTGTTTTGAATTAGAAGGCCTGAACAATAGTTCATAAAGACAGGAAAGGAAGGATCTTAAAGTCTCTGTGACAAATTCTGGAGCCTCCACTCAGCGCTGTGGTTCATTCTTTGTGTCTGATTCTGAGCAGGATAAAGCCGCATCCTCTGGCTGCATGTGCATGTGTCTCTTAAAACTTTCTGTATCCTGTAAAATTTAACCGAGCATGAAAGGTATGATCCTTTTTTAGCAATTCACAAAATTCATATATAGTTTCATATTTCAAACCTGGGAACTGCCTGCTACTACCAGTTTTTTTTGTTGTTGTTGTTGCTGTTGTATTTTTACAGCCGGCTATTGTGTAGCTCCACTCCAAACTTATTTTACTTTTCTCCATATCCAGATCAACTTCCCCTCTGCCAATAACAAACTGTTCTAGCAAGACAGTTTAAAAGGGAAGTGAGAAAATGACACACAAGCAAAATTGAGAAGTGTTGAGAAAAATTTACCAACATGCATACCATGTGGTCCTTTGATTCATTTTTATTAACTTTGTCCACCAAGGGCCATGATGAAAATAATGATTTTGAGCGTCTGGTACTGAATGTGTTTTCTATCCAAATCAAGTTTATTGCTTCAGTATTAAATGTTGAAATAGAAGAGAGTGTTTTTCTTCTTACCACCAACCAGAAATATCTGACTGTATAATTTCTAGAAGATACTCCAATATAGATGACATGCAATGGTGTTTGTGAGGCAACATAAACACAAATACATTTCCAGAGGGAAACCTGACAAAAATCATCAATGTTGATATATGTTCAAATGAAGCCCCCAAACCATAGTGAAGTATGTCACCACACTATGGAAACACTAATTATATAAAAACCGTACACACTCCAGGTTTTTACCAAGGAACAGGAAAGTGCTGTAAAACACTGTTAAACAGCTGTGAATGAAGACAGGAAGAAAGGAAATGACTGAGTAAAAGAAAGGAAATCCGTGTTGACAAGTCAGTAAATTAAACGACATCACGGCAGCTGTAGTAGTTCTTTTTGTTCTATATATCTGCTGCTATTCTTTGTTTTGTTTTTACTGTATTTTGGTCAGTATAGCTTACCTCTCAGCTTACCTTGTTGCATGAATTGATGTACAAAGAGAACTGGATACAACTTTGGAGGCGGGGCCTCATTCATTCCTATGAAAGTTGCTCAGTGGCACATAAAGCCAAAAAAGCCACTTCCTGAAAACATACTGTACAAACTCTATGGGCCCCATGCACCCATGGAGCATGCTCACTAGAGACTTCCACCAGTCGAAAACCGCTAACTTCTGATTTAGCCCTCCGTCTAATTTGAATGGGGATAAAATGATTTAGTTTTGTGGCTCTTCTACACTTTCGAATGTGATCAGACCAAATGGATCAAATTCTGACAGGGAAACAAGTCATTTTTCAGGAGTTGTAAAACTCAAAAAGATGTACCCACTGATTTACCGCTATCTGCTTCACAATATAAATCTATTGAAAAAGTCTTTTTGGACCTAATAGCATCATGTCATGTTGTAACTACAGATTGGCTACTATGTCGTAACTACAGTTTGGCTACTATGTCAAAGTGGTTTCAAAGCCTTGCACTATTCTTCGGGGCTTCGTTGTATGTTAACAAGATTTTATGCTCTACTTTGATAGCCATGTTGGAGGTCTTCCGTGTTCATTTTGTTGCTACTTGTACCTGTATTTAAAACATTTTTAAAGGGAGACTGTGACCACTAGTGATAGTTCTGGAATAATAGTAAATGCTAAAATGTAGCATAAAAGTAGCACAAGCAGGGAAAAGTCATATAATGTCAGCAGACTGACTCAGCAATATCAATGTTACACAGTAATATCAGTCCAAAGTTTGCTAACATTAGCCACCATAAATAAAACATTTCCTGAAGTGAGCAACAATGTGTTCATCTTTTTATTTGTAAGAGGCAGAATGTTTTAAAAGTTACATAGCCTGACTTTAGTGTTGAAATTGTGATGTTCCATGTAAAAATGTCATGGGTTTCAATTCGGAATTGATACTAAACCAAACTTAAGATTGTTAGCTTCTTTGCTGCAGTAGCTAACCATTGTGTGTGGTTTGTTAGCACACATGAAGTAGTCACATGAGAGTTTTGGAGCAAAAATAGAGCTTAAGACCATGTAGTTTGTTGTGTCATATACATTTAGAAATAAATTTAATAGGACTATATGAACTTAGACCCATGCTACAACACTTTCTTTTCAGATATATCTTGTTTGAGGCCAGTCAAGCTTCATCTGACATGGAGATAAATAACTGCAAAACCACTAGTCTTTATTTCTGTCCCACTCACAAATGCTTAGTTTGTGCACGCATACACACACACACACACACACGCACACACACACACACACACACAAGAAACGTGCTCCCATTTCTAATCATTATGTGTAATCTGAACTGCTGTGTGCAGTACCTCACTCAATTAGGTCAGCACCATTTCCTCCAGTGTGACCTGCATATCTCCTGACCTGTATTTCACACTGCTGAAGGAAATGACTCAGGCTAATAGATAATATTATACTGTCGCCTGGCACTTAATGAGAATTAGAAATAAACACATAAATACAAGAAAAAAATCCCACAGCTATGAATGGGGAAGAGTGTGTGGAAGAAAGCAAAAAGGGAGGAAGTAAAGGAGTTTGGTTTTACATTACAAAGAATATGGCATTTTGTGGTGATGTTTTCCAACCCCTATCCCAAGCCAATTTTTTTCTGTCTGTGGGATGATTATATTTATTGCCATGATTTAAGAGTGTGTTTACATGCACATGATATTTTGTTCTTAATGTAGTTCACAAGTGACCTGATTTTAGTTTGGCACATGCAGACCTAAATATGATACCCAGGTTTAATTCAAATTCTGATTATGAGAAACAAGGTTAGGATTTGCAATTAATTATATACTGTACTACTTTCACTTTAAGAAATTGGTAAGCAAAGTACTTTGTGTCAACACACTGGTGATGCTATTCTGTAGCTCCATTATAAAACATAACAAAAAGTAGGCTAACCTGGTTTTACACAGTAGACTCCATATTGCTACACAATGTAGAAAAAAAGGCCTGTGGCATCCTAAAGTTTTGTTCTCACGTCTGTAAACGCGAGCACTCAGCATTGGTCGTGAATCCTACCTTTCATCTATAAATGTAGTCTGACAGTATCCAAGTTTCCATCCCAATTTAGCACAAATGTTCACCGATTTTCCAGAAAAAGTGCTTTTCTGTCCACTACTGTTATGTGAATATCAGGAGTTGGGCAAGATAAACAGTTGATGGCGCTTATTTTAGAAAATGGACCTTTTTCGCAGCAGATGTTTTGACTTGTCAAAGCAGGAAAAGCACAGGTGGAATTAATAGCATTAATGATGGCTGCATTCCAATCAGGTGAACCAGTTCCTGGGCTCTAGTGTTGCATATGCTCACTTACCGATATGGCTTACTGGGACAATCAATGGAATGGCGCCATCATTAATGCTATTATTTACGCATTTGCTTTTCCTGCTTTGACGGGTTAAAATGTCTGCCATGAAAAGGGACCATTGCACAAGAAGAGAGCTCAACGAGATGACATCATTAAGAGCACCAGTCAAACCCCAAACAATGGAAAACCACATAGATACGTGGATATGTTTAATATATTAATTTGAGGGAGGTTATTGTCTCCACAGCTGTCCACACAGATCTGATGTTTTTATCTGCAACCATTTTTCATCTCCTCAGTGGAGCAGAAGTTTGTTCCATGCTTCATGTATGCCATGATTTATTCGCTGAATCTGTTTCCACTGTACTTTTCCACCTCAGCCAAGCATAATTTTTGTTTTTGCATATTTCAGCTTTTGTTTTCTTTTGCTGGTGTTTCTCACCATTTTGTAAATGCATAAATTGAAGGCGTGCATAAAAGCCAGAAAGTGGACGGAAAGTTAACATACGAAAGTTTTACGTCGTTAACAAACTTTAATTTACAGAGCACTTGGTGTGTGAGCTGTGAGGGTAGCATTTAATTTTTTCCTGTATTAATAATAGCTGCCTGCAAGATCAGATCATTTGTAAGAATTGTTGTGAAGATCAAACAGGTTACAACTGAGTTCATAATTCTGTTTTTACATTAAACACTTGAACACTCATGAATTAAAAAAACACTGCTAACAACAAGTGGACAGAGGGTAATAATGACAATAGGTCTTTTTTCCGTGCAGACATTTTGACTTGCTGTGGTAGTAAAAGCACAGATGTTACTAATAACATTAACAATAGCTCTGTTCAAATCAAGTGTCCAAATAAGTTTTGACGGTGAGCCAGTGTGCACAATACCAGGAAACCAAAGCAGCTAAATGGCATTCAGACATTTTGTGAAATGTCAAAATATCTTCTGTGAACAAGACATAATTGAGTGCTTTAAACCACAACACACTAGTTGAAGAGTTCATGGAATCCTTCTGCCTCTCATTATCTTCTCTCTGATTGGCTATTTCTGATATTTTTGAATAGTTACAAAGTTTGTTGCTGACAGTGATCTCAATTTTTCACTTTATTTTACTTTATTCACATTTTCTATACTGTATGTAAATAAACTTTAATTGTGAGCCTCAAGAGCCTCTTTTGGTTCTATGTCAGGAGAGTCTGCGTCTCTAATCTTGACCTCATGCACCTGATATCAGTTCCTTGTAAGCCTGGAAAGCCTCATTCAATCTGTCAAGGATGATCTGAATAAAGTCTTACCAGACATATGACCGGGGCCAGGTTGCATGGCTTTCAGCACTGGTTTTACATCACAAACACTACAATTCATGACTATTTGACTAAAATGATTTCTTATTTTCCTAAACAACAGTAAGAAACGTAACCAGAGATTTTCTACTCTTTAGGGACGAGTGACTTGGAACTGTACAGATTTCGAGGGACCATGACATGACGCTGATTTGTATTCAAACTGCACCCCCTATTGGCAGGTAGGAGTTACTGTGTGGTCCTCACATCAAGTGAAATAGCACCATATGAAATGAATCCGGCTAAATTTAGACAACTCGCGGCTTAGTAATGTCTGAGATGCGACTACAGTATGTTGATACATTAGACGTACTGCTGTGCGTGTGTGCGTGTGTGTGTGTGTGTGTGTGTAAGTAAGTATGTGAGAGAGAGAGAGGGATATCGATGCAGCCGCGTGACTGCTGTATCATATCAAGCTTGGGAAATGGGTCAGACTGGAAACTATTTACAAACACAGCAGTCTGGAGTTAAATGGCTGCCCTCTGTGTGCCACTGTGTGTGTATTTCAACTGTCTGTGAACTAGTTTTCTTAACCAGACATTTTTTCAATTAAAAAGAACAATTTGTACTCCTTGAAACTGAACATGTGTTTCCAGATTATTCTTTTAAGAGTCTTAACTACCATAAACAAGCACTCAGAAAACAATATTGAAATGACATTAAACCGCTGAGCACAAGGGGCATCTTTGCTCCAACTACCAACAACATTTTTGGACAAATTATGATGATAAAAAAAATCCAGTTTTGCTTTATTTTAATTCATAAAAAAAGGAATGGCCTGTTTAAGAGGTTACAATACATATATTTGCAGGTTATGCGGGGTCATTTTATGAAGGGAAACCTCTTTATTTACACTATATAGATATACATTAAAATATTACTGCATAAATATCCTCTTTTTTAAGGACATTTGCACTGTAGCACTGATGATGCAGCCTGTTAGACTAGTCTGCATTGTTTCTTACAGTTTTACACTAAATAATATTCTTAGACTGAAACTGTGATAATGTTTCTAAGATAAAATCTATTTAATTAGCCCATTTTATTGCAGAAAGTCCTAAAAGTTCACTAGAATTTAAAGGGGCATTCCAGCACTTCTATAACTAACACTGACTGACTTGTGAGAGACAGAAAAAAAACAAGAAAATCAAAGCAGCACTGGATCCTACATTTCCCATAGTGCAATTCAGTTGTCTTTCATAACACTCTAAATGCCTAGTAAATACTCACATCTTTCAAACTCCACATTTACAGTTTCTCCAGACTCTCTGTTAAAAGTTTGTTGTCTTTAAGCTCAAATCGAGATAACCCTGATGACATGTGGGTTTCTGTTGGGTTTTTTTTCATTCTCCCTCCAGAGAGGTGCCCCTTTAACATTTCCCAGTCATAATACGGCTCTTCTTTCTAACTATCTTGGAACTCTCCATTGAAACCTTCCACTGAAACCTAGACCCATCATAATCCTAAACTGGATATCAAGATCAGCTTTTTAATGACCTGCCAAGTGACATTAGGCTGTTGAGGAAAACTCTACTTTCGACACTGACACCCTCTTATCTGATTTTTATTCAAAAAACAGAGTAATCCTAGGAACAGTTGCTGTCATTTTTCAAATTTTCATCTATATACAGACACCAAAAAGACCTTGCCTTGCTGTAGCTAACGGGTCACAGCCATAACTCACCCTGAAACCAAGCAGCAGTTGCCTGGAAACAAAAAGAAAACAAATCCCATGTCCAGCCAAATGAGTCAAGGCCAGAGCTGTAAGCTGCCTGACAGACAGCCACTGGCACAACACAACATGTCCAGTCTAGCCATGTCTCTCTCTGTGTCTTTACAAGCAACACTCTGTGGTGGCATCTTGATGTGTAATTCACAGGGTGGAGAAAGAAGATAGTTGAGTCTTATTTCCATTTGTCTCTTTCCTGGTATTTAATGTACTGGATCTAAGGAAGTGGACTCATTAATGCTGGTAAGGAATCAAAGACTGTGTTGATTGTTAATTTTGAAACTCAACTAACTACATTTTTTAACTCAAAAATGTTTAAAACACCCAATTATGCACTTGAAAATGAACATTATCTAGATTTTAAGTACCATAGCTTATTGTTCTAAAATAATATTGGACACTTTTTTCAAGGTAATTACAAATTGAGAGTAAAGCACGTGCAAATGTTTGTTAACTTAGTTTGCTTTGTCATGGAACAATTGGCGATTATGTTACACGTTAAAACTCAGTGTTGTCTACTCTTACAACTGGCTGGGCTCTGTTGGGTAACATAATCTTGCAGACCGGTTCCACTGTCAACTCCTTTGTCACAGCACGCTACTGAATACTGTTAACTACAGACTTCCTCTTCACCGTCCTGTGTCTACCTGCAGCAGCATGGCCAAGGGTAAGAAAAGCAAACAGCCTAAAAGTAAGACAATCACCTTGAAAATGGCTCAGAACTCCGTGGAGTTGACAATGGATGGCAAACGGCGACTGAATCTCAGTTTCAAGGAGATCTCGTCAGTGCCAAAGTGCGTCCAGAAACTGAGTGATGTGGATGAACTTGACCTGAGCAGGAACCTGATCAGTCAAGTCCCAGACTTTGTTGAGCATTTCATCAACATCCGTGTTTTGGATCTGCACAGCAACTATGTGAGTATGACGGAAAGCTGAGGAAAAGGTTCTTCGAAAAGCTTCTCTGTTTGTTTTTTGTTGTTGTCGTTGTCTTTCCTATATATATTCTTATTTTACGAGTATATTTTTTAGGTACCATTTATCAGAGTCTGAGCATATAGTCACATAATTTTTATTTATATAAAATCTAGATGTAAGCGGGGAAAACCAGTTAAAAGTGCTGATGTGGGGCTTTCACACAGTACCTTTTTGAAAGATATTTTTATGTTTAATTTTCAATAAAGTCTTAAAAGTAAAAGAAAAAAAATGTGAATACTGTAATTAATAATTTCAGTGATTTACAGTGCAAACATCATACATAGGTACTTTCAATGAGAGAAGGCACAAAAAACAAGTTGGGATACAATTAGTTTACAACATCCATACATAAGAATAGACTGTATTATTGTTGTATTTCTTATGTTTTTCTGCTGTATTTGTATTTTTTACAACTTTTAACTGTTCTGATTATATTTTGAGCGATTATCACTAAAGATTTGTAAATTTTTATAACCCCAAATGTTGTTCTATTGTCTCAAACTCAAAAGTTGCTTTCTTTTCATCATTTTAGTCACATAAATAATTGATCTCTAGCCTTTTAGCTAAGACTTGCACATTTACAGTGATGTTGAGTAGTACATTAGTGCCAAAATGTATGTTTATAACTGAGTCTAGTTGGATGCCACCAGTTTTTGTTGTATTCTATCAAAGTGTGTATTTCAGAATGTGTCACTGTGTTTACTGCAGCTGGAGCAACTCCCTGAGACCGTCGGCCGCCTCCAGAACCTGCTGGTTTTGAACTTGTGTAACAACCGTCTGACAACCCTCCCACATGAACTCGGCCTCCTGAGCAAACTCCACACACTCAACCTGGGCCTCAACCGACTGAATGCTCTTCCCTCCTCTGTCGCCGCCTTGAAGGAGCTCCGCCACATCGGTCTCTCAGACAACCGATTCACCCGGGTCCCCGTCTGCCTGTCAAGGCTCAATAAACTGGAGAAGGTCAACCTGGACAGGAACCCCCTCGTTACTGAACATCCCCTCAACCAGGAGTCAGTCATGATGACAGACAGGTTTTACATGGTCAAAGAGAGCATCCTGTGTGATGATTGTCTGATTAAGTGTCAGACGGAGAGGAAGAAGCTGGAAGACATGGTGAAAAGGACGGAGCCGGAAATTACTGGGTCTGCTTAACTCAGTGACTCAGGAAGACAGAGAGATGTAGAGGTTGATTTTAGTTTCAAAAACCCATTCAAAGAATGCATACATGAAATTTCATCATGTATCACTTTTATTTTACCTCACTGTAAACTTAAGAATGTGAGATGACCTCACACAGTACTGTATCCCGGACTGTAGAGGGACTTATACTACAGCACCACCTATTGTTTGAACACCCACAGTACAATAAGGAGCCTCATCAACCATCCATGAGCACTTCATGTCCTCTAGTTAATCGTTTTGTTTTTTTTTAAACCAACAGGCCATCTCAGCTTGTTCATGTTTTTCAAAATAAAATTTCTCATCAGATAAATTAGCTTAGTATCCAAAGGGCCTCTTTGATGACCGAAACTTAATGTGATTATACATTGGATTATATTACATGATTTCACTTTTATCTCACTTATGGTTTAGAGTGGGACACAATCTGGTCCTCATGCATTGTATAAATAATAATGTAAATACTATGTACTGCACCATATGTCTTGACAATCTCTTTGGCACTAGAGGGCAGCAAAGAGCAACAGAGGCTACCATTACTCATTGAGTGCCAATACTTTTGCACCAGCACCTTCCTGTTCCTATTTTCTCAACGTTTTCACTTGCAATAAATGCTTGAAATTAGCTTTAAGTAGAATCTACAGTGTAGGAAATGAGGTGTATTAACTTAATCATGGCAGCTTGATATAAGTTTAAAGATTAGGCATGGTTCATTCATGAACTTCCTAATCTTCAAAATATCTTCTCATATCACTATTAGCCTGTTAATAAGCACAAATACTATTTTGGTGATTTTTTTTTTCTGTGTGGCAGTTCGAAGAGAAAACAAGGCTGCTGTTCCAGCAAAGCTGACTTGTGTGAGATATGAGTGTTTCACTCAAAAATGTGATGCTTTCAGCTTTTAGTTAAAGTTGCTATAATCCATTTTTTTTAATATTAAGAATGGATCAAATAACTATGTGTATGTGAAAGGGGTCGCTCATAGTGACAAACCCACAGAGAATTATCACCCAATTCTGCAGTTTCTCTCAGCTCTACTGAGTGTTTTAGTATCTTTCAGCTCATTGATTTGATTGTATTGGCTACAATCTACTGTTTTGGTTCACTCTCATTGTTCTCATCAGCATTATTTCCAGATGTTACTGGTAGCTGTTTTCAGCTAAAAAGCTCTAAACCTGCACTGTGCACTACCTTATTGGCAACATAGTCGTGTATTTGGACACTAAAGAGCCAAATATATCTCTTTAGGTGTTGGCATGGACCAGAACTGAGATTTAAAAAAAGCCATTCTTCATGTGGACAGAAACACAATTCCTAATGGATACTTCCTCTGTAACTGCTGGATGCCTAAAGAAGCAACTGTTTGCTAACAAATTCACCCTATCAGCTAAAATGATAATACAGTATGTTAATGTTGTGTTTACAACCTGTTTCTGTTGCTCTGCTGTCTTGGAAAACACTGTTTGCGAAGGGGATGAAGGTCTTTCATAGCTTCTCTCTCTGGCTAAAACACTCTTCTGTTCATTCCCCACATTCTTATTACTGGATTAGGATCAATTCTTCTCCTTCTCACCCCATTTTCATCTACCTCACTATGTCCACACAAACGGTCAATACGGGTTTGGCGGCCCCCGTCATTCAGTTTTCACCATGGCTGAGTTGAAGAGTGCTGAGTAGACTGGATTAAGATCCCAGCAGATAGAGTCATTAAGAGGCAAGCTGCCTGGTATTGACTCAGCCATATTGTGAGAATGACCAATGTTACAGTGAAACATGATGGAAAGAGAGCAGAAGCCAGCAGTAAGCAGTAAGAGGTGAATTCCCTTCAGCATATATGTGACAACTCAACCATTTAAAACCGAGAAAAACATGATACTTGAGGCAGATGTGATCATTAAGGACTGATGTGATCTCCTATCTGAATATATCATGTTATTGGTGTGTTCCATCTTCGACCAGCCAGAAATACCAGCTGTGTGCTCGGTTTAATAGTGTGATCTTTATTTAAATAGCTCCTGCTGCTGGCTGGGGGTCCGTCACAGCTGAACAGTCTAATGCTCTTTGCACAACGCTCCAGGACACACGGACATTGGCAGTGCTATTGAAAATCAATTCACACACATATAGATGCTCTGTCTTTCTGTTTCTCCTTGCTTTTTTTCAACCATTCCATCAGTCTCTCTACTCACTCTCTCTCTCTTTATGTCAATCACCTAAACACACACAGGCAGGCAGAATAAATGGAACAGAATAGCTGTGGAGGCAAAGCAATGTGGCCACAAATAGAATCCAATTAATTTTGATTGCATGGCTGTGACTCCTTTATTGGCTGAGATAGAGGGCACTTGGACTTGGTTACATTACAGGAAATGAAACAGGGAACTCAAAAACTAATTGTGGGGCTTTCAATAAGAAAATATTCCTCTTCCTTTTACATTTTTTATGGATCAAAGGTGCCATTTTTATCACTTTATAAAAATGATAATATAATATGGAACCTGTTACCAAACAGTTTAGTTTTATTTTGTATCTTTTGCTTATTTACACATGAAGCAACATTAGCATTAATTTGGAGTCGGGCCACTGGATGGTGATTACAGGATGGCAGCTAATACTCATTCTTCTTTTAGCTCTATTTTTGATCTCCACCCATTCCTGAGAAAAAATATCTGGCTCTTTTTTTTTTTTTTTTTTACAGAAAACAGCTGCCTGAAAACAAAGTTGCTGAAAGCAGACAGACTGAACAAAAACAGTAAAGTTACGGGCCGTAAAACCAGAACAGTTCAAGCTGAAAGACACTAAAACACTTGCATTGACAGGCAGAGGTGGATGAGAATTCCCTGGTTGGATACAAATCACTACATGTTTGTACATCAGTGTCATGTCGTTCGTTCGATTCTTCCGGACAGGGATCATTAATTCATTTAAATTTGTGAGCCCTGTCAGGACTTTGGCTCTCTGCAGAAGAACAATGCAGTAGTAGTTATATTGTAGTCAACTAATGACATTATGACTTCAAAATAACTCTTCTTCTGGATAATGTCTGTGTGCAACAACTCTAATCTGGCAAAAAAAAAAAGATTAAGTAAGTAAGAGTAAGAAAATTCAGACAGACAGAAACATAGTCAGACAGGCAGAAGGCTGCCATCCATATTGCATACACCATAGTCTGCAGTCCTGTCAGCTCTCTTCATATCCATTAGTGGATGAAGTCATGGCCCGGTGCTAATTGTCAGTGACAGAGTAGTGAAGGAGGGTAATGGGGGCAAAAGGGGGTAGAGAAAGAAAAAAGGAGGCAGGCAGACAGACAGACAGACAGACCTCATGGGAAAACACCTGTCTGCTGTGTGTCTCCTCAGTCAGTCACACTAGTCTTTTAGCGAGCACCAATTTAATTGTTTTTCTGCTAATTAAAGAATGTGAGATGAGGTCTTCAGTCACTGGACTGTTAACTTATTAGACAGAGAGGGTTTTAATGAGCAACATTTGCAAATCACTTTTATCAATGTTTCTGTAGCGGTTTTCTTTGCATATTAGCCAAGGTATAATTACATTTTGCCAGAGGCTTTAACAATGAAATGTAAGAATGAAAACACAACATTTCAATGTTAAGTATTGTCCTGCTTAGGTAGTGTTATTTCATTAGTGCAAGTGGGACAGGTTACTACATTAAATACTTAACAGAATATCAGAATTACTGTCAGCACATGGAGCAGCTGCTGAATAGACTGGGATTTTTTTTTTTTACTTTTAAGACACTCTCCATCAAAAAAATATTTCATCATTATGATTATATATATTTCATTTAATCATTACATTTTAAAAAGTATTTCTTTCTTTCATGAACCTGAACTGGTTTTAACTGGTTTATGTTAATTAATAGTGAGCAAAATCCATCACTGCAAAAGGAATTTTATAGTGAAATATCACTATGCATCAATATGTCACACATTTCCTGGAAAATTTATTGAGAAAATGTTTAGGTACTTCAGGTACTTCATCACATTAATGCAAAAGTCATAAAATGATCATCATATATCAGTATAAACTGCATGTTTATAAACTGGTGACAAATTTAGCAAAAATATGTTTCAATATAATAATTTAGAGAGGAAGAGTTTAAGTCAATAAAGCCATTTGACATTGCCAGCGACTAATCGCTGAGGCAAATCAGTCAGTCAGTAGCAATCAATAAGTAATGCTAAGTCAACAGTCACACCTTCAGCAGCCACCCACGGGTGTGTTTTTAGCACAGCCCATCCCTGCCAAAATGAAATTTTAATCATCCTCGGTATCAATATTTCAAAAGGTTTTCTAAACACTGTGGATTGTGAGGACATGTTAGCATTCCGAGCAGGGTTCATCCTCAGTGACATTATTTGATCTCAGCGGGGACAGAGGAGGGGTAGACGCAATTATTAACAAGACTAACTGCATCGGTTGCATTTTCAACATGGCATGCTACATTAAGTTCCATTTCTGCCTTAAAGGATATATTGTTATGCAGGTATCACCAAACAATGACTATGTGATGGAGTAAGGTTATTTCCAGCAGTTTGACAGAACAGAAATATTTCAGCTATCACACAGCAAAACTCATCTGCACAACCTTGCAAAAAAGGTGGCACTGAAATTAGTAATGTAGTGGCTAGTAGCAGTGTGGGCAGTCCTGAAGCTAGCACTAGTCAGTCACAATATCTGTCAAAGCTATCTGAAAGTTCCGTCAAGAGATATATTTGCATGTCTTTCACGGTGAACATATGGTAGAGTATTCACTGAAATCCCCTGAGGCAGAATATCTCTTATGACTTTGTCTGCATGAAATACATTGCCTGGTTCGTTTTGCATTTCACTACAGGCACTCGCAATGGACAGGGAGTAAGGTACAGTTTGCTACAGTTGGTGCATTTGGAGCAACATGTAAAAGTACCTTGAAGGTATGCATTCCTCCATATCACAAATAGGTTTGCTTCTGTATGTCCATCCAATTGGGGATAGCAACTTTCTGCTGTTGGAAAATATCTGGAAGGAGATCAGCATGCTGGTCTGATTCATCTCTCTAAAAAGTGTACTGAAATGTATAATACATTATTCACTGTGTTTGTGCTACAGAGCTGGCTCAAGTTCAAAATTGGGTAGTCTTGGCAGAACTCCATTAATGTCATTAGGACCTGGTCCGCCAGTTATAGGCTCGTCATCCTCCATTTGTAATGGTGGTTATTGTCTTGTTACGCCAGCCTTAGTTGACTGCACGTCACTTTTGGCTTGAGGGCCAGTTTCCCTCGTCATCACTCTATCACTCAAAGAACATACAAAGTACCTCAAAGGACAACATGAAGATGTAGAGCTAGTCAATACTCTACGTTGAGAGACAACAGTGGGTCAGTGGGCTAGGTTGCTAGGAGGGAGTGGTGAGTGGGCAGGTTCTGTAAGTGTTAGCAGCCAATTCACATAACTTTCAAAACAATGATGGGCATGACATCTTTCCAGTGTTTATATCTTGTGTTATAGTAATGTAATATTTTGGGTTACACTGCAGTTAAGCATTAGTTAATTCGCTTTATTAGAAATTCCACTGTATTACTTAAATGCACTCACAACATTATGGTTATGGGTTATGAGTTATTTAGTTGGGCATGACAATGGTTATTCCAGTGTCTAAGGTTTAAAGTACACTAAGTTGGGCAGGTTTTACTGTCATACTTACCAAGCTTACCTCAGTTGGATCCATCGTTCTTTCAGAGAGAATGACTTCCACATCTGATAGAAGTTCAGAGAGAGAGAGAGAAACAGCTGTGTAAATCTGCTATGCATAGATTGTGATGTGCTTCAATGATAATAAACTACAACTAAAGCCCCTTGTTTGGAAGAACTTGAATTGTAATCAATAGATTACAGATTCTGCAATAAGGGGTCATTGATTAGATGTGTATACTGCAGTGCACATTCAGGACTGAAGGCTAATTAGAGAGTTTGTTCTACACAATGAAAGGAGTTTGTTTCAGATACAAAAACTCATTTCAGATTACCATCAACAGTGTGTTAAAAATCCATATACTGCATGCGGTGTGGCATGTAGAACACAGGAATCATTATCTAGTTTCTCATAAAAGAGCACATACTCTGAGATGACACGATATGCATTATTTACAAAAATCGACTGATCATTAGTCATAGTGCTGGACACTTGACAATTGATATTTAGGTTTCTTACAGTGGCGAATGAGGATACGTGTGGTTTAATTTTACTGCAGACCTTCTCTGTCTGTCTTGATTTATCGATACATGATGAATAATAAATGATAAACAATGAATAGTAAATGATGATGGATTTAATTGATCATGGTGTTGTTGTCTGCTCATCCATCACTAGAGAAGTATAGGTTAACAGAATTTGTAATCCTCTGGAAAAAAATCTCTTCAACCACGCCTCCTTCTTAATGCTGGTCCTTGTAACAATCTCTGCAAAAAAATGCAAAGAAATGTGGCATTCGTTAAAGCTATAAACACAAAGAGCCTGTGAGCATGTGAGACATTATTTGATGCTTACTGGAAGCAGTGAGGGAGGCTGCGTGGGTTTAATACTCTGGTCAGCATCCAGCTGTAGTATCTACTTTACAAGGTCCACAAACAGATGCTGATCACTGGCTGCTAGTCAGCAATCACTGTATTGTCTTGTTTCACATCTGCACATCCCATTACAGTTGTTTCATTTGTTGTTTCCCATTACAATTGACTTTGATGACTTCTGCCTTGTGAGCCAGTCATACTCCCATGTGATTCTGTAGCAGTTTGAAGTGTTACCTGGAACAATTAGATAAACAATACGCTGAGCTGGAAGTTGTCACTATGACAAGCCATGCAACAAGTTATATTTAGTAAGAGAAGAGATAAAGTCCTTGTTCTTCTTTTCACCTTCAGTCATTTTAAACCTGCAGCAATTAATGTAGCAGTAAATAATGACGAACATTTCACTGGCTGCAGCTAACAGTTATTTTCAGTATTGATTAGTCTGTCAGTTATTATTTTTGATTACATGATTTATGGTTTAGAATATAGAATGATGAATCGCAATTTTCTGGAGCCCAAGGTTATGTCCTCAAATTGTTTGACCTGTTCAACGAATAGTCCAGTCGACAGTGACGTAAAACAGAAAAAAGCAGCAAATCTTTACATTTTAGGAGCTATAACCAGCATTTTTTTCCCATTTTGTTTGATAAATTATGCATATACAGTTAGTCAGCTATCAAAATAATTGATGATTCATTTTGTGTTGATCTACTAATCATTTCAGCGCTACATTTTACAGTCAGTGTGAATATCTCAGAAAATATATTTTTAAAACTACTCCACACAAAGCCAACTTCTCATGTTCACTGTTGCTTTCTGATGGTTCTGCTGCATTCAGGAAGATGCAGGAATTCACTTATCACTTCAGCTTATTCAAAAGTTGAGAAAAAGAAGGTCACAAATTATAAATTATAAATCTTGACCCTGACAGGATGGAGTCTTTTTTTACAGAGCAGTTTTTTGCATATACAAACCCTCCCTCCCCCTTCACAATATGCTGTGGCAACATTGATTCAACACCCTGTGTCAATGGACGGCGACAAATAATAAATCAAATGCCCTCCTAATCAGTAAACAGAATACAAACTTATCGATATGAGACAATAAATCAACAATAAGTCAAGACAAACCTAGGTTACATTAGCCAAGTAGGCCTGTTGTGTGTGCACAACAGCAACACGAGAAGATCAGTCTTCTCAATTAAATTGGCAACATTCAACACCCTGCATCAATGGACAGCAACAAATAGTAAATAAAATACCCTCCTAATCAGTAAAGAGAATAGGAAACTCATCAATATAAGACAAATCAACAATAAGTCAGTCAAATAAGCAATTTTTTTCACCCCAAGAGTTTGAGCAGTTCCACTGCCGGTGTGTTCACTTCATTGCACACAAACTTCTTCCACAAAGTCTTCCTCCAAGTCATGTGATATTTTTTGTTGTCCTTTTCAGTTTCTTTGACAATGAAAACTTCTGCTGCTGCTTGGTACCACGCCTCCATGTTCAAACCAACACACTGATAAAAATCATGTTTTTACAAAGAGTGTTGAAGCTCAGCGAGACAATTCACTCCTTATCACATCCGCCCCCGCATCACAGATAGCTTACTGGTACTCTCCTACATCATGTTTACTGTGAGCATTTTTGCTTGTTTGTTTGTTTTTGTCTTGTTTTTTTAAGCTCCTTTCTTGTGAGGCCCCTGGTCTTCAGTGCCTGGGGCCCCGGGCTTAAGCCCCTGTAAGCCTGTGCATTAAGGCGCCATTGGACAGATGGCGGTAATGCACCAAGAAATGCAGCAATGTGCCAACAAAGGCGGAGAAGAAGAAGTCACATGGCTGTAAACAATGCAGATGTTTAAATATTCAAAATAATCTGCTTTGCAGCTGTTTTATGGGGACGAAAATGCATTCAACATGTTTATTAGACCTCAAGGATACAAACAATGCATAAAAACAAATGTAAATGTGACTTTTTGTTTGTTTAGAAGAAATCTCTACAGGGCACCTTTAATACAAAAAGTCTCCTTCACATTAAGCTGGAAAGAACAGCCTGACATTCAAGAGAGCTGAAATAGATGTGGAGGTTCATACATACCAGGGTTGTGGTGCCAGTGAATTGTATACAGAGAACAGCCCGGTGGTTATGTCTAAACAAAAACAGGACAGCCATGGTTGAGGACTGGTCTGGTGGTTTGAGACTCTGCTGTTTGTCTCACTGTGTGGCCTCAATTGTCAGATCTGAGTGTCTGTTCATTACTCCTCTCACCTTCCTGTCTCTCCCCTTTTCATACAACATGCCACCCTGTGATAAAAGAGCAGAATGAGGATGATCTGGGTGATAAATTCAGAGGGAAATAACACTTAGTGCCACACCCAGTATGGTGTGGCCGCATCGCTTTCACCCAACCTCAGTCCTAAACCAAACACTGGCACTGAAGGCTTTTTATTGCTGTCTCATTTTGGCTTCTTGGTGTGTGTGTGTGTGTGGTTTCTTGGTGGTGTGTCCCTCCTCTTTCCCTGTTTCATTTCAGCTTGTGTGACCCCTATCTCTGTTTGTGTCAGCCTCATTTTAGCTCCATTTTGGCTTGATCCACATGCGTGTGCGCCATAGATCTATCTTCGCATTTGTTGGCTTGTGTGTATACGTGCATGTATGTGTGTGTGTGAGGGCACTCACACACACCCCTCCACCCTCTCTGTGTCCCTCTCTCTCCCTCTTTGCTCTGTAATAAGAGCAGCTGTGGTTGACGTGGGGCCTTGACTGATTCAATTGCAGCACAGGACTTAAGACTATTATCCTCTGTAGACTGGAGGAGGAGGGAAGCCCGGCTGCTGTAGCACAGCTGCTACAGCAACGACAGGTCTGATGCTGCCTTCCAGAGAAGACTGAAAGTAGGAAATTCAGACATCAGAAGGGAAAAGGCAAAGAAACAGCACTTAAAAGCAAAATGTCACGAAAGACATGCAAGATTTAAAAACTGAGCAAAAGCTTTTTCTACCCCCATACAAAATATTAAGTCCTAAAAGCTGATCGTCTTTTGTTATTGCAATTAATTAAATCTATAGTGATGTGGTAATAGTTTTTTTATTGAGTTTTTGAAATTCCTGTTTTTCAGATAACTATTTTAAAATCTGTCCTAAAAGTTGCTAAATGTGTTTAAAAAAAAAAAAAAAAGATTATTCCAGGATTTAGCATGGTGACATTGTTAGCTTCATTAACAACAACCATGACAAAACATATTTGTTGGCTACCTTTTTTGTGACAAAAACAAGACTATATTTTAAAATTCAATCTTTAAAAATGAGAACTATGAAAAAAAGTATTGCATTTTTCTTCAACAAATCCTGCCATCAAAAACATCTCTTGATATGTCTATGCTAGTGCTGTTAGCTAACGTTACCGGTATTTGGAAGAAAGAAAGAAACAGATTTATGGACTAAATTCATCTATAGTCCCACTGAAAATTAGACAAGGAGCAGCAACAAAACAGCTTTCACAAACCACAAAAATATGCAGCTAACCATACCAACATTTATCAAAAGGTAAGCTAATGCATCAATGTGTCAGTCCTTTAGATTTTCCTTTATATGTTCACTGAAGAAATATTACTGTGTCAATGTTATCCCGCGTTTTAGCTGCTGATCTCAAGCTAAGGCAGTGAACAGTATTTTAGCAAATGATGAGCACAAAGATGCGCTTATGCTAGGTGAGTAAGAATGACAACAAGTGAGCGGTTCTTGTTCAAATAGAGTTTTGAAACGACAACTGGATTGACTGTAGAGTATTATAAGCACAGTGTGTGAATCATTAGACATTACAGACAGGTACACTAAGCCTTTTATGCTAACCTCATTATAGATGAGAATGACACCTGTAACCATTGTAGCTATACTCATCAAGATGGCGACAGCTATATCCTCATAAATCCAAGCATCTCCCCATACAGGGCTCAAAACTAGAACAAGTCAATTAGATCAAATGGACCACTGACAGTATTACTGAGAAAATGAGAAGCAATTATAGAATTAGCCAGCTTCTCCACCTTCAAGAATATCATGACATCTTCGCTCCATCAAAGTTCTGAGGTTTATAACAGAGGAATCCCTCTCCCAGGACAGGCAGACATGCAATAGATGATAGAACACAAATTACAGAATACAGCATAGAATAGGATAACACAATTATAGTGGATTTATGATAAAAGAAATGTTATGAAGAAGATGCCAAGCAGCTTCCACGTGCCACCAGAACAGAATAGGACCTGAGCCACAAGACCTCCATCAACATGGAGACCAGCAGGACGACAGACTACACATAGACACAGGAGAGACACAAAAAGACATCAAGGCAACTAATTGTAGGCTGAGGTAAAAAGATGAGTTTTAAGTTTAGATTCAAAGGACTCAACAGACTCGGATTGTCTGACTTCTTTTTAACTTTGAGTACACACAGGAGCCCTGTATTTTGAGAGCGGAGAGCTCGAGATGGAATGTTTAAGGAGATCAGACAGGTTTAATGGGGTGTGCCTATTTAGAATTTTATTAGTCAGCAGAAACACCTTAAAGTCTGATCTAACATGGATAGGAAGCCAATGAAGGGAGGCTAGAATTGATGTAATAGGGTCAAATTTTCTTCTTTTAGTTAAGATTGTTGCTGCAGCATTTTGAACCATGTTAAGACTTTTAGTACTAGCATGTGGCAGACCTGAAAACACAACATTACAGTAATCAAATCTGGATGAAACGAATGCATGTATTAGAGTAATTCTAGCTATGTTATGGAAGTGGAAAAAGTCAGTCCTGGTGATTTCTTTAATGTGCTTATTAAAGGAGAGGCTGGGATCAAATGTAACCAAGGTTCTTTGCTGCCACACTTTGTGAAATCACACAGTTGTCGAGCTGTTACTTGATCAAACTGGTGTCCGTGTCTAGCAGGGCCAACAACCAGCATCTCAGATTTATTTGAATTGATTGGTCGATAGTTATTAAGATACCATGGACTGAGGTGCAGGTCCTCAGGTGCGGACCAAGACAACTGCACCGAGACCCTTCAGAGGAGGTGGTCGCAGTCTGTTCCCAAACGAACACTGGAACAATTCGTTTGTGGTCGGAATGTGATCCAACCTAATCCAACTCAACGACTAGGTGTACTCGCAAGTTGGAGTGAAACAGCTTCTGTAGCCAGGTGAGCTTTGCATAATTGGATGCAGATGAGCAAATTTAACAGTTGCTAAACAACTAGCCATAGAATGAATCGCAGTCAGAGCTAGACTAGTGCAAAAGAGTTTGTTGTATATGGCCAGCGTTTGAGCATTTTGGCTCACTTGGATTTTTCTGTGAAGTGAAAAGAAACCGAACCAAGAGGAAAATGCACCGTGTTCACCAACTCAACAACCTATTCAGACCACTGCAGAAAAAAAAAACTCTAGGTGTGAAGATGCCATAAGAGTTAATCAAAGCAAAAATCAAGTGGCTGAAATGTGACTGAAGCTCATTTACTTTTCTTGCCAAACAGCTAAAACTAGATCTGAATCCAGTTCCAAAACTGACATCGGTGACATTTTTCCTCTCAGCTATAAATTTCTCTTGCTTCTAGTACCACACTCCTACACACTTTTTTGTGTCAATTACAGGCCACCGTAGCTCAAGGGGACAGGACATTGTCTGTCAGAGGGGGAGCAGTATTTTTTATCTCCCCTGGTTTTCCTGACTTGTGCCACTGGAATGCCTGGAGCATGTAATTACGCTCTACTGTACAAGCTGGGAATTTCCCACATCTGACTTTGAATTGAATGTCAGCGTCATTCTTAGAAAGCCAAGAAAGGCATGAGTGAAAATGGTTAAGTAAAGTGATTAAGAAGAAAGGAAAAAAGAAGAGAGACCGACAGATGTACAGAAGAACGAGGACGGAATTGAAATGAGGTAGAAGGAGAGGAAAAACAAAATATTTTTTAAAAAAAAGGACTCCAAGCAAGACAGAGAAAAATAGAGAGCGGTAAGGGGAAAAAGAAGAGGAGGGATGAGGGGAAAATGAGTGATTAAGGGAAGGAGGTGGAGACATGCTGAGGACCTCTACAGCTTAATTGGGTGCAGAAGGAGGAGACACCTGCCAGATGAACACCCCCTCCCCTTCTCTTTCTCTCCCCTTTCAAACCTGCAGATCGTGAAGAGAAAGCAGTCCTTGCAGAAAATAACACTTAAAATCAGGCATCTGTTAGCCGGTCAGGCCCGTGCTCCGCCGGTAGATGACCCTCCCCAAAAACCTCCTCCTCCTCTGCCATCCACCCCAGGCGGATGCACAGCTATGAATAATAAAACAGGGAGGCGTGGAAGCCACTGGGCGTGTGCGCAGAGAAAAAAAAAAAAAAGGGGTAGTTCCTCCTCCTTCTCCTCCTCCTTCACCACCCCCTTCTCTTTCCATTCTCCTCCCCTCCCCTGTTCTCCCAACCCCCTAGCTGCCGGCCGCACTGCAGAAGGTCAGAGAGAGAAGAAGAGGAGAGAGGCAAAGACACATAGAGGCAGAGGGAGAGACAAGGGGTGGGGTGCTTGGATGTACATGAACATGCCGAGAGGAGAGCGCACGGACGAGCGATGACAACCATGCTGAGCCCAAAGATCAGACAGACCAGGAGAGGTAAGGACACGGTTTGTTTGATTCACATCAACACTACCTGCCATTCACTGCTTATTCATCCTTCACCTATAACTCTGTAGTGACACATCATGTCATCTGTGACAGGGACTGTGATGGGAGTTGATGATGCAGTAGCTCTACCTGGACATTGCCATACACTTTTACAAATATGAAGCATTTGCAAAAGTGCATTCTCTCCTCAAAATTCTCATTTAAGATAAGAATTTGTATGCAGAAACACCTTTCCTCCCCTCCGTTGATCTTCCCTCCACTACTCTGCTGCAGTCATGTATTTCTGAATGAAGCCGTGGCACTGCCCACGCAGGAAACCTCTCGCGCACATTAGCATTCTACTACAGCTGGCCGATGCTGCCGGTGTGAATTCTATTAGAGCAGCATCTCTAGTTTCATCACTGCAACGCTCAGCACTATCAAGCTGCCGTCAGCTGCTGCTGCATGTATGCTTGTGCATGCATGCGGGCATGTAGCCTAGTATATGTGTGTGTGTGTGTTTGTCTTTCTGGATGGATGTGTTAATATGTCCATGCGTGTGAGTGTGTGTGTCCTTTCTTCCTTGGCACTAATCTCCATGACTGCAATTATACAGCTGGATCTGATTAAGATGAAATGAATAGTTCCCAAGAATGGGTGAGTGATGTGTAAATCCTCCGCTGGAGCAGCATGAAATTGGTAGGAAAGTGGATTAAATCTGTATTTGCATATATTAATAAGCCAGCAGAGCAGATTCAACTGGCTTGATGAGTAAGAGTGATTCACTGTAGACATTCTGTAAATCAGCACTTAATTGATTACATCATGTTCAGGCAACATCAAATCATTTCAACTAACATGATGGTTTGCTATTAGTTTCATTAGTGTCAAGCGTGTAAAGAGGTTTAATAGACTGTACATTCACAGAAGGCCAAAATATCCAAATCAATATAAACATGTAAAATGCAGCTGTTGCAAATCTGAGGAGGTGAGAGTACCATTTATCCCTGTTGCACTTCCGTTAAGACGGTGAAAATCGAAGAGATTAAAGCGACTATGTCACTCTGCATGTGAGGCATTCTCTGCATACCTTCTGTAAATTAGTGCTTCGCTGCTGAACGCATCACATTTGTCGCGTGAAGCCCATGAATAAATGGGTATGTGACAGATGTAGTCGTGTAGTACATACTGAGCTAAGGTCAGAACAGGTCATGAAAGGGTCACAACACTTACACAGCGATGCTTTAGCGTTCAGCGTCTGAACCCTCTCTGACTGACACTCAAAACAGACGTGAATAATGTCAATTATTATAAAGTCTTTATGACTGTGACATTCATTGTGCTAGAAGCTCAGTTGACAAGATTGCTAGCTTAGATATACAGTGTGTATGCTACGTCTTGCTTGAATTTGGAAGAGCAGTTTGTCTTCTCCCTGAAACAGCTAAATTGAATTATTTTTGTTTGCAGACGACTAACTACATTTCACAGTCTTTTCATCCTCCTCTCTTGCCTAGCTGAGCTCCACTTAAAAGAACAGTTTGACATCTTGGGAAACATGCTTATTCACTTTCTTGGCGAGAGTTAGACGAAAAGATCGATACCATTCTCATGTCTGTACACTAAAAATAAAGCTAGAGCAGACAATTAGCTTAGCATAAACACTGGGAGTAGGAAGAGATTTCCAAATTGTTTGCACTAATAGTCTGTAAAACAAAAAGTGGTGTTGTTTATGGCATGAGCGAATGAGTTACAATGTGTTTGTGAGTTTTAGAGGTTCTGTTAGGTGCTTTTTCACCTTTACAAAGAGCCAAGCTAGCTGTTTCCCTTCTGTCTCCAATCTTTATACTAAGCTAAACTAATCCTCTGCTGGCTCTAACATTATATTTAGTAAACAAACATGAGTAATGGTAACAATCTTCTCATCTCACTTTGGCCAAGGAAGTGAATAAGCAAATTTCCAAAAATGGGGGACTATTGCATTATTTATCCAATTAAATCCAACCAGAACAATAATCCTCCCTTTCAATGCAACTCTTAATTGTAAATGCTTGTATGAGCAATCAAACTACCAATCTACACTAGGATGGCAGTAAACAAACGCTGCTGCTAAGTATGCAATTCATTATCAATATATATATATATATATATATATATATATATATATATATATATATATATATATATATATATAAAGAAAAATCTCTTTTGCGTCATTACCTGATACAAACAGCGACATATTAACACTAATATAATGGATTCTGGTTACATTTTTCTTTGAGTGGCAGCAGCTTTAAATGCCCACATATCAGCTGCTTCACTCTCTTGCTGCATCTTTTTGATCTGCGTTACCATGGTTTTATGATCAAAGTCCTGCATTCTAGTAACACACTGACACTCTGGCTTATGAATGAACATCCTCACAGCCCTGACACTGCAAGCGAGAGCATGAGGCGCGGATGAAAAAATGCACACTCCCCCGACACACTCATATCATGTGCATTAATGCACAATGTGGAGATAACATGCACAGAAATGCACAGATAGATATGCACCCACCCGCTGCTGCACATCAGTTCCACTCCACTGCAGCTCTCACATACAGGCTGTATATTACTTGCCACACCCCCAGCCTGTCAGTGAAGGCTGCCGCACACACATACACACGTACACACTCAATGGTTAACACATTAATCAACAGTGATAGGATAACTGGAAGTTACGCACCGATGCACCTGTAACTCTCTCTGCTATTCTCCACCAGTCATAAATCACTATACAACAACCAGATTAATGAAATTGAATTCCTCCAACATGCTTCTGTGTGTGTGTGAGTGTGTGTGTGTGTATGTGATTTAGCTATCAGTGTAGTATTGTCTTGCTTTTGTGGAGTACCCACCCTGCCATGCTAATGGATAGGTTCCTCTGTGATGTGCATAAGAGCCATAGATCCATTTCCTGCTGATAGTAAATATGCGGCTCCAAACTGCATTAAGTGACATCATAGGGACCTAGACTGTGTTGGGTGTGTGTGTATGTTCAGGCATGTGTGTGTGTGTGTGTGTGTAAGAATGTAGCATCAAGTGTGCCTCCATGTGTCATACCACTTGTGTTTTGATTTTCAGTCTGCAGACAACCATTTGTTCACATTGTAATATCAGTTCCATGCTTAGACGTTACTCTCCAGTTTTGTTTTGTTTTTTCAATGAACATAAGTGCTCGTTCTCTGTCCTCCAGGAGAATCTATGTGCATTTCTCATTAGATTTTTTTTTTCCCATTCCTGTCACAGAACAAGAATAAACTTCAATAAAAAAATTGCATTCGGGAAAAATTGGCCGAATCTACAGCATTTCAGACAGTGAGGATTTATAGAACCCTTGCTTAATGCCTCTTCTAAGCTCTACTAGCTTCCTCCATTTTGGATGTTCCAACTCTCTGTTCCCTCAGAGATCAGCACTGTTAATACTGCTCGCTATTAATCAATGATATCAACTCTCTCTGTCTGGGTTTTTGCCATGTTGCTAAGTCATTCAGCTCAGATCAGTTTAAGTCTAAGTTTGAAATCAAAATTTTATGAAGTGTTCTATATGTTCTACTTGGCGCACTCCTCTGCCCAACAGCATGTACATTCATGATATCATGTACGAGCTCACGACTGAATGAGTCGCCAGACCTTCTGCTATTCCTGGATATTCACCTGCATGCTCAGAATTATTCATCCTTGACCTGATAATAATATGACGCACGAGCCTGTTTACATGATCATCACAAACAAATGTGTGTATACTGTACACACTCTGCCCACGCGGCGAAGACCCCGAATCAAAGTTCATAATGTTGAGTTCTTGCTATTCGACTCAGCCCTTCCCTAACAACTGTCTACTGTAAAATAATGAGCCACAATTATGCTGTTTATTTCAGTGAATTGCATGTGATTATGCATAAAAGTGCACTTTAACAGTTAAACAGCCTCTGTTCAACATTGCAGTTGATAGTTGTAGAAGTCACCACACAGCAGCTCCACCCAAGACAAGGAAGGTCTGAATCACCCTGAGCACGATGTCCAAATTGGCGCAGTGGGTGGTAGTGTTTGGCACACGCACACGCACACACACACACACACACACACACACAAACGCACGCACGCACTCAAAAATCAGTTGTTGTGACTCAGGCGTGAATCATCGGCCAGTGTATGTTCCACTCAGTCCATGATCCAGGCAGCTGATGTGTTAAACAGTGGTGCTCTTTTATGCTAACGCTGGCAGGGCAAGAAGGGATGGAAAGACATGATGTGGTGAGTAGAAACAGAAGAGTGAAGGAGAACAGGGGATGTGGAAAGAACAAGACATTGTCCCCGTCAAGAACTCATGGTTGAATTTGAACCGCTGCTGAGCCTCTTTGCTTCCATGATGTTTAAACTTGCAAATAAAGGATAGCGCCCTCACCCTGGTGAGAAATGGCGAGGGAGAAGATCTTGATGGTGATCAGACACGTACCAGCTTAAAAATGCTGGAGGTATGAAGTAGCAGAGTTAAAGATGCAGGTTTTGGGAAACCAGTTGGAAACTCCAATCACTGCCATGAAATGTCAGGGAAAAGAGCTGCAGCAGTAAAAAAAAATACAGCATGAGTGACTTTTTCTTATATAGACAAATAAGTCTTAAGATGTTAATTAAATAAATCTCCATTTTGCCAGCAAATGGGCTGTGAAAGCCGGAAATATTGACCACTAGTGCTGTAATTGGCTCAGTCATTGATACTAATCAGTAGATATAACACAATCTCTTCAACAATATATAATACACATATAATTCATATAATACAATAAATATAATACAAAAAAATGCAGCCTCCTCATTAATTGCAGTGAGATTAGAGTGATTTCTTAGTCGATTACTGTGTTACATGACTCTGCTAATTCAGAAACTCACTGTGCAATTCACAAGATGCAAGATAAAATGTTGTTGTGATTACTTTCCTGAGTTGTAAAATCCGGTTTCATCATATAAACTGCTTGAGTTTATATAAACCTTCAAATTCATGGATCTGTTTCTCAATCTGGTCTCGTTGCCACAAAAACAACCTTTTCAGTCTGAAAAACATCATGACATCAGAGTCTTAGAAGAACTGTTGATCTCCAAACAGCCGTTCTGGGCTCGCCCTGCCTCACCAACAGTCGTCTCTTATTGGTCACTGACTGCTGATGTCACCATGATAAAGCAGTGTCAGTGAACATGTTGGACCACAAAGCTATCAACAACCAATTCATCCACCTACAAGATTATGTAAAATAGCTTTATTAAGACTTAGTAAACATTTCAAATGCAGAGCTTTTTTGTATATGTCTTTTTTTTAGGGTATAGACTGACAATATATTAAAATATAAACAATAACTATTGTATAGTATTAGACAATAGCAAATACCATATTGCAATGGTTAAAAATTAACATTGTCCTCAAAAACAGCGTCAACTGTTATGTTAGAAAATTGCCAATGAAAATGTGCTTCTAATCCCAAAACAAATTTATTGAACAAAACCTGCTGAAATGAGGTGCCAGTGGTGATAATTTGCATCTTTGAGTATGTGTGAGTGTGTGTGTGTGTGCGCGTGTGTGTGTGTGTGTGTGTCTTTGTGTTATGGCCATGCATGAGCCCTGTGTGCTCTCAGTAATAACAGAGCTCTGATTCAATAGGACCAGCAGTGCTGAACGTGAGGAGGGAGAGAAGAATTAGAGCGAGTCAAAATAAGAGAAATGGAGGGAGGAGGGCGGGAGAATGAAAACACAGAGCTGGAAAAGACTGGAATTAACACGAGATGGATAAATGAGAAAAGCCGAGGTAGAGATGACAATGATAAATCCTAAAAGAGAGCAGAGGAGGGTGGAAGGAAAGAAAATAACAGGGAAGAATGTCGAGAATGTTCTGTTAATGTGAAATATTGCCTTTGATCTTCAGATGAGACTCGACTATTAGAGCTTCAGAAGTTCCGTTAATTCATATATTTGAATCAATTTACTAAAAATATATTAACAATGTCTACACACTATTTACATATGTATGTTTACATCAGCATCTTTAAAACACTTATAATAATCTCCTGGAATCTACCTCTGTGGTTTTCCTCACATTTACCTCAGTCCTTCTAGTTCCTGATTGGTTAGTTCAGCCACATGTGAGCTAGAAATAAGGAAGTGTCGTTGTTGTGACACTGATGAAATGTGGAGAACAGTTAAATGCTGCTTAAGAAAGTAATCCATCTCCATCCTGCTGCTCCTTCTCATCAAGAGTGATCCAACCATCACATATCGAATCTACATGTTACAGAATATTATGGATTGATATGAAGGAGTAAAGTTATTGTTTAAAGTAGAAGAAGAAGAGTTTTAAAAAAGGGGAAATAATTCAGTCACTTTTTTTTGGTTGTACCATCTCATCATTAATCCAGGTTCTACCAGCTGCACAGATCTTTTCTGAGTTTTTCTGACAAATTGCCACTGAAAGGTAACACAAACCCAAACACTAGACATCAAAAAGCTCAAACTAAAACCAATGGAGCACACACTCAGCATGGTCTGCAAGGATAAACCCAGTACATCTAACAAACAATCAAAACCTGGTAACGGGGTAATGCTGTGTGACACTGCTTAGTTTAGGGAACCTGAGAGAGACTTTCATACGGGCCAGACACCTATACAATATGATTATTTTAATCATATTGAGCAATATGAAATAGAAAAGCAATGTTCTCATGGCACCAAAATTGAGAGCAGATATTATAGTGAAGCAAATAATACATTTAGGGAATTTGATAATAACGTGTGTAGGAGTGAGCATACAGCTCATATTAGAGATTGTATGTCATTCAAGAATACATTTTAAAGTTGCATTCAACAATAATTTTAAATCAATAATGGATTAAATAATTATGTGTAATATGAAAGATGCCTCTCATAGTGATGAAACCACAGAGAAATATCACCTGACTCTGCAGTTCCCCTCAACTCTACAGAGTTTTTTTTTTTTTTTAGCATATTTCATCTGACTGTTTTGGTTTTATGGCCCAGAAGTTTACTATTTTGGTTCAGTCTCACTACATTAGCGACTAGCCTGTGAGTGTAGTGGAGCATTTAGAAGCTAAAGATCCAGATATGTTCGTCAGGGGGTAAATGTTATCCAATAAGGAAGCAGCAAGAGCCACTAAATTTGGCGGAAAATCATCCAATCTGGCAAAATTTCTTGGGTGTAAAAATTTCCGCCCCAGATTATTTTTGGTGTGCGGTGTCAACCAATCAGAGGCCACCAGGAAAAGCCTTCTTCATGAGTCATCACATTTTTCTGTAATTATGTACAATTTATGTGTGAGTAACAATTGAAATGTATACACACACACACACACACACACACACACACAACACAACAATGACAAAAATGATTTTTCATTAAAATACGAATTTCACAGTTGGAATTGCAGGACGGTTTCCTTCTAGCACCCTTAATGGACCGCATGTACCTGCTAGAACAACAAGGGGAGAGAGTATTTGTCTTCAATGTGTTAAGTGGCAGAAACAAATGAATTCTAGTGTTGTTTCATGTCCACAGAATGTGTAAGGAAATTATTTGCTAACTTGTTCACTGTAACTTGACACAGTTTCGTTAATATTGAGTGGTCTGCTTCCCCCAAGTGTCCCAAAAAATCTATTAAAGTGATATATTACATTAGTTATCTGTTTAAACTACAAGCTGCTTTGTTTAATAGTCTATGATACTGTATATCTGATGTGAGAAGTTAACAGATCTCAACATCATCAACACTGCCAGGTGATAAACTACATGTCAGTCTGGAACCAAGTGGAAAAAGACACATTCAAAAATGTCTTGTCATGTCATATTTCATCATGAATTCTCTTTAACATGACAGTTTTCACTCCATGGATTACATTCATGTCATTTCACTTGTGAAAATCCATTTTCATATACCAAAGAACAATTCCCAGTAAAATTCAAGTATTTAAATTAACACGTGGGCTCTTTTACGGTTTATATGTGTGATGAAAGAGTTTCATTGGCCAAACAGATTTTATGATTCTGTAGGTTTGAATGTCATCCTGTCACCCTGGAAATAAGGTCAAAAAAACCTTTAACTTTAACAAAGACCAGTCCCTCCTTCATTCAACACACGTCTGAGGATCAACAGGCTTTTTAGACCAAGAAAGGCTTCAACATGAGAATGAAAACGACAGTGAGCACTGTCCTTTAAACTATATGTATGCTAGAAAGAGACATGAGACAATAAAAGAGAATAAACATTGATTTTCTTCCCCCTCCCCATTTATCCATCCCCTTCTTCCCTCTGCACCATCTGAACATTGATCATTTCTGTGTGTGTGTGTGTGTGTGCGCGTGTGTGTGGCACAAAACGCACACCAGCAGGGAGGATGTCTCCACAATTGATTTCTATAAATTATACATGAACATCAAATAGCATTGCCTGGGTTGCCAGCTCTGTGTGTGCCATTTTCTCATCTGTTCAAACCTAGATGTGGTGCATCATAATAGAAAATACATCACAGAGGCTAACAGTGTCCTTGGCATCGGCTTTGTATGTTTACACATGCTCAAGTGTCAGCCGATGTAGTCATTATTTAATCATATCAAACTGATACATGCATCTATCTATTATTTCCAAAGCTGATGTCATACAAGGACAATCTGAGTAGCTCAGTGGGCCTAAACATGATGTCATATGGTGACAGCCATAAAGCTGCCATCCGCTTTTAAACCTGTCCTTGGCTCAGCTCGGGTTACACACGTTTGTTGAGAACGCTTCAGTCGCTCAGCCAGTCACTCAGTCCCATGTGGTCCTATTATCCCAGCTCAAAAGACTCTGCTACTCTACTGGGTTGTGGCAATACACAATAAGTCTCTTCCAAGGACCTCTGAAATGGAGGGGGGGATCCCTGTCACCTCAGGCTATGTGCATGTTTGTGTGCGTGTGTGTGTGTGTGTGTATTCCTCCCCTTCATGGTTTTTATGTTATCTGTTTTCTGTTATTATTTGTGCCTGCTGCCTCTTTGTAATTCTACTCCCTCTTCATCTGGAGGCATTGCAGCCTGGGGCAGAAGGTTGTGTGTGTTCATGACTGAAGAGTCTGGCCGTGCACAGGCAGCATACAGAATGAGGGATAACAGAAGCATCTATCAGGAAGAAAATGGAAAGACACAGCCTACAGAAACAGAAGAAATTAAGCAGAACCACCATCAAATCCCCCATGGCCCTCCGCAACCGTTTGCTTTCTGCTAGATTGTGTATACACAGAATAAAAATGCAGAATAAAAAGTGTGTGTGTGTGTGTTTGTGTGTATTTGCAGCCAGGTCCAAGAGCATGGTGATGGGCGAGGTGTCACGGGGCCCATGCCGGCCGGCCTCCCCCAGCCTTCAGGAAGGGGCGCTGAAGGCTGGTTGGCTGAAGAAGCAGCGAAGCATCATGAAGAACTGGCAGCTGCGGTGGTTCGTTCTGCGCTCAGACCAGCTTTTCTTCTACAAAGACGAGGAAGAAACCAAACCACAGGTGATACTGATGATGTACAGACACAAACTCAAACTAAACCAAATCACTGGGATTACATCTACACTATTAAATTGAAATAAAAATATGTGTCCAGGTGCTGCAGGGTCCACCATTGGGCGCTAATGAATCATGGGCTGCACCACTTGAAAAGTATGATTAAAGTCCCCCCCCCCAATCAAAAATGTGTTTTGCTTATTGTTACTTTACCTGGATGTTTGAGCTTCACTGTGCAGAACGATGCATGTGCACAGTTTGACACTAGAAGGCCGTTTTCACATTCATCTGCTGAAGGGGGAAAGTTTTTCTATGCTCACTTAAATCTGAGTTTAAGGCCTGTACCTACAATTTGTGACATCACAACTAGTTTGGAGCCAGGTGCGGTCCATTATGCATTTTTTTTTTTGAAAACGTACATCAGATGCAAATCATTATTCATTTGTATTTGCATTTGAGTATTTTGTACATGTATTAAAACATGCCAGGAGGGGATCTTTAACACTTTTATTAATAATCATAATCTGACAAATATCTATTAAACTTCTAATTAAAGTAAAATGAACAAAGAATTGACTTATTCATTGTTGTTTTCAACAGCTGCCATCACTACAAGCAACTCCGACACACTCTGCTCAGCTGAAAGTTGCCAGTTAACACAAATATTACATTTTAAACATAAAAGACAATTTTAACATTACAATTTACTCTCAAAAGTCAAATACTACTCCAAATACATGGCAGTAAACACAGAGTCCACACTTCTCCATATAGTTGATTTTCTTCCTTTATTCATTCTTGTCATGTATGAAAAACATGGTGAAAATCTAATTAAAACACAGCATCAGTTGCATAATGAAGCATAAACAGATGATAGCTTTATTTTTGACAGTAGATGAAAATACACAGCGGTAAATGATGACTCATCACACTCAGCACATGTTAGTGCATTAGTACAAACAACAGTGCAAGACATGACGCCTGGGAAAAGCAATATTAGTGTCACTAAACCATCCTAAAAATATAAATCCTCATTCGATCCTACTGCTTCTTTTATTGTTGTCAGGTGCTGACTCACATTCTCCCCATTTATATTTGCCATCGAAGAGCTCATCAGTGATACAGTAGCTGACCTGGACTGACCTCAGACATATTAGGATGGACAAGTCAACATTGCTGACAGGCTTACATAGTCCTAACAAGAGGCAATGATGTAATCTGACAACAAAAGACAGCAGGGGCAGCTTCCTTACACACACACACACACACACACACACACATTTTATAGCGTAATAATCATCTTCGTACGTTCCTGGTTGAAATCTCAACACTTTTATTGATTTCCTCACTCTTCACTCAGCGTAACTGCTGTTCGTTTAATGTGGGCAGCAGCCGTCTGCCATCACTGTCTTTTAGTCAGCTTGCACACACACACACACACACACACACACACACCATATCCACACAGGATGACATGTGCTCCTCCTCGCTGTCTCCATTCTGTTGGGAACAAATGACTGAAGGATTTGACAGACTGTCTTTAATCAGAGCTTGCCAATACCCATCCAGCCTGTATTGATTTGCAACCCCCGATGGATTCGAGTCACACACACACAGCTGAATGGGCACACACGCACATACACTCAAGGAAATGCACACTTATGCATTTGCACCCCCCCCCCACCCCCCTCTGAGAGCAGGATGTGTGAGAAAGTGTCATTCCAGCCTTCATTCTCCCTCTCATCTACTGATCGATAGGAAATTCGAGGCTGGGAGGAGTGAGGGTTTTTTTTTTTTTGGGGTGGGGGTGTAGGCAAATTGCTTCAACAGAGAAAGAACCCCTCCTCCCCAGCAAAATAAAAGGATGTGATAATTAGCGGAAGGAAAGGCAATACTGACAAATGATCTATACAGGTTTTCTTTTCCTTTTCACCATGTGGGGATAAATCCACTACAGAACAAATGGACTTCAGTTATCGAAGGATAGATTTCTGTTTCTCCAAGACAAACACATGGGTGGCGGAGGCGTGGGGGGGGGGGGGGGGGCGGGGATCATTAGTGCTCTGAATACATAATCAATCTCCAGCTGCAATTAATAAAATTTAATAAAGCGGTGAGTCTAGAGAGCTTGTTCTTTATTGCTAAATTCCCCCTAATGTGATATTTAGGTGCAGAGACCACCAGTCAATCAAGTCAATTGGTAACTAACTTCCTGTATATCAGATGAATTGTTCCCTTTTAAAAAAAGAGCTTGGCAACTCCACCAGCATGTCTAAGAGAATTTAATGTACAATATTTATTTTGTATAGGTCTTTTCATGAGTGACTATTAAAGTGGGGGTTTTTTTTACTGATCGCCAGCTAACGTCATTTTGAATGAACAATAACCTCGTTATCATAAAGGTAAAATGACACTTGAAGAAATAACCACGCTTGAGCGTTAAAACTGTGTTCCTTTTTAAAGCCATATAAATAGATGTTTGGCCACATGGGGGCAGTAGAACAGACTTTAAACACAACACCAATATATTCCAACATATACAGACATATAATATCTGACTGTTAAGCTGCTAAATTCTTCAGTGTTCACCAGCTAGTTGCTAACGTCGTCCGGGCAGGCGGCGTTCAGTGGGGTTTATCAGAGCTTTTTTCCACAGAAGACAACTGCCTCTGCTGCGGCTGGAAACAATGCAGATGAGAGTGGTGAGACTAAACCAGAACAGTTAAATGTGGACAATAAAACTAAAACAATGAGTTGAAAGATGCTGAAATATTTTGATGAGCTGAGAGGAATTAGAGTTGGGTCATAATTCTCTGTGGCTTTGTCACTATTGCTGACCTCTTTTATATTACAATTTTAAAATACTGATGCATGCAGCTTTAAATTTGTCATATATTCTGTATATATATTCTGAGTGAAATATTTAAACCTCAGACTTGGTATCTTGGGTTGCTTATGGCTGCACCATTATATCCAATGAATTTCTTTTTTTTTTTTTAAATCAATTTGATTTACTTATGGATCCACAAAACACATTGAATCCAAGGGAAAACACATTTGACTGAGAGCATAAAATAAGATTCCATGGGACTGAGTGATTAAGGGACTTGATGAAGCATTAGCTTTATTGTTAGCTTACTCATGGGATGGTGTAACTGAGCGTTGAGTCTGATCAGCTCAGGTTCTGTCAAAGGTTCACTGCTGCTGGTTTTGAAAGGGTTCCAGTCAGCACAGATTTAGACGTGAGGAGACAGCTGTTGAGAGACTTGGTCGGAGCTTCATGGCATGTGTAAAACAATAGGAGGTTGGGGTGTTTATGCGGCTCAATTTAGGGCCTACACACACGTTTCCAATCAATAGCAGTGTGTAATGTCTGTGTGTAACGGTACACCGGCTTTGCTTTGGCACTGGTTGAAGGAAGGTGCCAAAGTGAGATGAAAGTGAGAACAAGTCTTCAGGGGCCTGGGCTGGTTTTCTGGTCCAGGATGATGATTGACATTTATGTGCAAACCAGGTTAAGCTGGGCGTGTCCACATCTGTTTAGGGCTTGTTGAGGGCCTGTGTGCAGTTTCACAGCGACTGAAATAAGACATGAACACTATGTGAGCAGGGTATTAAAAAGCTGAGAGAAGAAATATGGGTACAAATTTTTTTCTAGTATGTGCATACACAGGTTTCTGACACATCTGGATGTAAAAAGATGAATGTAAAGAACAGCAAGTGTACCAGACGAGCACTTACAACTACATAAAATTAAAATAAAACAAAATATAGATTTAGTTTGACTTTAAAAAATCAACCAGATAGATATTTCTGCTGTATCATCTGGCTGTACTGCAAAGTCACTGTCAACAAGCTAAGACCTGGAAAAATATGCTGTCTATTCTACATTTTCAGCCTCTAACGGTATGATTTGTTTTCTTGGGTTACGTGTTGCCTTTTCTTATTCATTCATCGCAGGCCAGCTACTCGTGTCTTGTGTTATTCCGAGCACATAGCACCCTTGGGAGGCCCCCCCACCCCCCTCTCCGGTTCCTGCCCTGCCCCTGCGCTCCATCCATCCACAGCTCCCACCTCTTCCATTTGTTGCCATGGCGACTAATGTTGGCGACAGCCTGGCCCTCCGGTTGAAGCGATTTGGCAGACTCCTCTGCCTGTTTGATGGAGGATGCCAGTGCGCAGATTAACGGGGCCGACCCACAGATGCTGGCATCTCTTCACAGCTCACTTGGCCTTAGTTCTCGGTGCAAATGGATATTGATCTGGATAATGTATTCTGATAATCTGTGCGGGTCCCTGTTCAATCACAGGAGTAGCTGCTTAAAATGGTGGAAGGGTTAAGAGTGAGAAGAAGGAAGGAGCAAGGATGAGAGGAAGAATGGAAGGAGGAAAGGAGGAATCAAGGCAGACAGGAAGGATAGATTAATTTAGGGCTGAAAGATTAGTGGAAAACATCTCATTTGGATTTTTCTGATATTGCAATTGCAATTTAAATTGTGTTAATTAAACTCCCAGTCTCCATTTGTGGTTTACATGGTATTAAACAAGATTATCTACAAGCGTGTTTAGTCCTGATCCACAACTGTATTTCATAAATCACAGCCCTGCAAGGATATTTCCTGGAACTCCAGCATTTCAGTCACAGATCCACTCATAAAATTAGTTACAGATAAAGTGTTGAGCATCCACACTCTGCAGATGACAAGAAATGTCCTCAGTGACCTATACGATGGAAAATAATGAGGCGACTGTAAAGTAAGAAAAACATAATTTATTCCGGTAGCAGCATAGTAGTGAGTCCTCATTAAGAGTCACCAGCTTGAACTTTAACTGGTTTCAGCTTGTAAAGACACAGTAAGGCACAGTCATTTAGAACTAAAAATGTGAAAACTTCTGTCTTTCAAACTGCCATTTCTATGTAAAAAAATATATATATATTGTTCTACCCTCAAAGGATTAAAATTAAAAAGACTAGAAAAAAGAGACAGAGGACAACAGGGTGGCGAGAAGAAATGAAAGGACACAAAAGACAGTCAAAAGAATAAGGAACAGACAAGCATGAAATGGGGAGGGGGGAGTCCGGGAAAACATTTAACCTTTAATTTGTCTAGGCTCAGTGTTTGAATGGCTCTCTGTGTGTGTTTCAGGGCTGTATAACTCTGCAGGGATGCCAGGTGAACGAGCTCACAGCGAACCCAGATGAACCGGGGAGACATCTTTTTGAGATTGTACCAGGTGAGATCCGCTATCCCCTTCTTCTTCCTCCACCACCTGTGCCTCATCGTCCCTGACTCAATACACATGTCTGCCAACACACCCTGAAATGTGACACTAATTTCATTCATGGCCTCATTTGTATCGATGGCTACAGTGCACATTTGAGTAATTTCGTGCAGTTGGACTGCGGTTATCCACCTCTAAAAATCTGTTTTGTGGGGTTAGGGTTAGACTTTTGGTGTTCCTCTTGTTCCCATAGTGTGCATGACATTTTTCTGCTCTTCATCTCTCAAAATACTGTAGCTTGAGTGCCCACTTTCCTCTATACAGCATCTCAGATTATCAGTATATCCCAGGTTTTAATGTAAACCTGACAATTTTCTAATCTGACCTGAATTATCCATATAGAAGAGGTGGTAAAAAAAAAGTGTTTTCTGTGCGTACGCTACATCTACTTCTACATCTGGCCCCTGATATATGAACAGAAATGGGGAAACCTGCTACATGACTACCTTTTTCCTCTGGTTGCTATTTGGTATTCAAACAGCAGGGAGCACTATTAGCCAAGGCTTAGTCAGTGTGGCGGTAAACCTCCTAACCTCACATCTCATGACCTCAGAGCCGGTCGGGTTGTGACGGCACCGGTATTACATGTCTAGCTTGTGAAGTGTGAAAGTTGATTCCTGCAAGAAGTAAAGCCAAATAAATAGAAAAGAAAACAGCCTCTCCATCATCTCCAGCCGTCACGCTTCACATGTTGTACCCGCAGCCAACATACAGAAGCTTTGCCTGCAGCTGAAAAGTCTGGTTAGATTGACCTCACATAGCCTTTCATGGATTTACTAAGATCAATGGAACACTTATTTTTACGAGTGTATTGAAGTGTGCATTTGTCAGTGTGCATGTGGAAGTGATTTTGTAGATTCAAGGATCAGTCTGTAACTTTCCAGGTCTTGTTGGATGAAATTCAAGGCTAAAAAAAAAAAAAGAAAGAAAGAAAAAAAAAAGCTGACCCCAGTTGTGGTATATAGTACATCCTGCTGGCTCCTTATATCACTCTGTCATTCAGGGAGTGTTTGCTTGGAGGTCTCTCCTTGTGTTTAGAATGGCTGACAGGCCTGTGAGTCTCTGTGTGTTTTGTTTATGGCCAGTCAACATAGCAGACGGGTGTGAACCCCAATGAGCCTCTTAACTTGTGGACAGGCCTGCAGGCAAGCACCCTGGGAGAAGAGATGGGAGGGAAGATGTATATTCAGGTCTGAATGAATTGTACAGGTTTGAAAATGTGACATCAAATACAACAGAGGAGCTGCTGTCCAGAGTGTGGATGTTTGCTAAGAGGACACACGCAGGACCCGTGTGTCTCGCCGTACTCGACATGAACAGCAGGAATCCTTCAGCATGATCAGAATTAATCTGTGTGAATTACATTCTTCTCTCTTTGGGTCCCCCCTGCTTATCACCTTAAAGCCGACTACATCTTCTGTTTACAAGATATTAGATTTGTTGGCTGCTCGGGGAGAAACACGCGAGTTGCACTGCGGTTTCTTTCTCTGGTCTATAATCGGCTTAGAGTGATGAAGGCTTCATTTCGCTCCCATTGTATGAAATAAATAGACTTAGAGATTTAAGATTTCATATTGTGTTAAAGTAATGCTTTATAGAGGATAGCGCCTCCTCCCACAATCAGCATCCTGTACCGAACACAACGGCAGCTGATTTCATTGATCAGTACAGCTTTAGTGTACCGTAGCAACTGTTTGGAGGAGAAACCTGCCAACTCTCAGCTCGCTTTGGCAAAACACTAATCAGCAACAAGCTCAATGAGCACTGATGCTCTTTTACACAAATGCCTTCCACTCTTTCATGCTACTATACCCTCCTTAAAGGAGTGCCATGCTACTACACTCTTTACTGCCACTGAAGGACGTCTCAGCCATCAGTTGATGAGAGGAGCGTGTTTCTCAAGGGTTCTTTGATTTGATTTGAGTCCTTGTGCGCTGGTTTTTAAGGAGTTTTTTCTGACTTAACGGGGATAAATGAAAAAATGTTTATTTGAGCATTCATTCAGTAAGCCACAGCCAATTTGAACAGCACTGTCATTTTAGATGATCTTAGAAAGAAATTCATTGTCTAGAATGGTGTGAAAGTGTGCCATTTTGTGTGTAGCGCCCTGTATAATCCTGCAACAGGGAGGCATCAGCAGCAGCAGTGTTGTATTTGCTACCATACAAATCGTAGAAAACCACACATCTGAGAGGCAAGACTAATAACCGATTAGGATTCCCAGACTGATAAACCCTCAACATGAGGTGAAACCAGAGCAGGAATGAGGGTGGATGAGTGCTGATAAATCAGCTGCTGACTTTCTCTCACTTTCAGCACTCCTTTGTCCACTGTAATAGTAGCCTTGTCCTTCAAAGGAGCCCAGAGACCTTGGCTGTTCATCTGGGTCATGTCATTGACTGATGGACTTTGTTTTTTGCAAGACTGTGTGTGTGCATGTGTGTGTGTCCAGCCACAGGGTAACTCCATTGGTCATTTTTATTGTGGAGATGTGGAGTACCCAGCCCTGTAGCTACAAGACAGACAGCAGCTGCAAGACGCTGAACTTCTAACTCACACACACACACACACACATACTATACAATGTTGTGTGTTAAATGTGTCCAAAGCACAGTGTACTTCTTCTATCTGTGTTTATAAAAGCAGACTGACACTTTCTCATGAATTAGCTCTCCAATGTTCATGTTGAAAACCGCTCAGAAATAAACAATGGATTGAAAAGGGTTGAGAAACATAAAATCACTCAGTACAGATGTCTAATGGGAACATTCTCAAGGTCACTGTCACTATAAAAGTCTCTTTGTGTACATTTATCTCACATCAACACTGCAGACATTTGCTGAGTGGAAGCACAAAACTCCTTGTAATTTCCTCTTGGCATCTGAGTAAAATAACAGCAGTAGTTCAGCACGCATGTTATTAAGAATTGGACTACAGTGTTTTTTTTTTTTGTTTTTTTTTTAAACCTGTATGTACTGCAGACAGAGCGAGCAGTGCACCCAAACAAAGCCGATTCCACAGTCATGTGCTTGAGTTTGAATTGAGCTTGTCTCAAAGCCTGTAGGCACGAAGGAAATGGGCAAATAATTGGATATTTTAAAATATTCTTTGTATTTAACGGGTGACTCAAGGCAATAAGCCCTCTGTTGTGGCAGTGTGAGGCAATTAAGTCATCTGGAAAACAGCACACACACACACATACAACACATACTTGTGCTTATGCAAACGTGACAGCCTCTGCTAATTAATTATTGTGGACCAGCCGTTTAGGCAGCCCACACACTCACACTCCATCCATGCATACACAAACACACACTTGGCTTTTTCTGTGTCTCAGAAATGCACCAACAAGCCCACATCAGAGTTCAGAGTCCTGTTGCCTGTCCTGCAGCCAGCATCATCAAAACACACGGTTACACTGGAGGCCTTTGCCCTTTCACCTCTGTAACATTAACACAAAGTGTATATATTGGCCACTATGATAATCCACTCATTAGGTCTGACAGTTTTGAGCCTTCGAACAGCATAACAAGATACATACAGAGACAAATAGGATCCTTTTATGCTGCTAAAGTAAGAAATATTTTGTGAAATGTCTCATCAATTACATGACTGTCACAAAATGTGGTAAATACATTCATGTCCTGCTCTGGATGAATTTTAGTCACTTTGATGATCTCCTGACTTTTCATTTAGCAACATCATCAGGTCAAAATTTCAATGTATCCAATACTATAATAATGTATATATAATAAGATTTACCAAATACCTACAAAACTACATTCCCATCAGCCTCAGCTGTACTTTGCGTTTAGCGCTAACTAGAAAATGTTAGTAGCTACAGTATGCTAACACGCCAAATTAAAATTGCGAACATGGTCAACATACATCAGCATGTTAGCATCGTCATTGTGAGCATATTAGCATACTAATGTTTGCAGTTAGCTCAAAGCACCAGTTTCACAGAGTTGCTAGCATGGCTGTAGACTCCCAAATCCCTTACTGTAAATTTATCCACTACCCCCAAAAATTCTACCCTGAAACAATAGTGTCCATGGCACGTACTATGCACTACTTTGTGATAACCATTCCATGATGAAATGCACCATATTGTATAGATGAAAAATTAGGGAATAGTAAGTGAATCTCAATTCACTGCTCACTACTGAATAAACTATTGAGAGTCTAGTAGTAAATTAGTGAACAAGGGAGTACTGTTGGACACAGCTTTAGTCTTGTTTTGTTGTTGTTTTTACAATTGTACAGCTAAGCTAGCAGTCCCACTTAAATCCAGTCTTTATGCTGAACTAAGCTAATCATTTCCTTTATATGTATAAATGTATAAACATGCATAGTATCAACTTTCTTGTCTAAATTTTGCAAGTAAGCAAATTAATGTATTTTCCAAAAATTTCCAACTATTCCTTTATATAATATCTTGGTGTACCCAACTTCTTCAGTTAGAGATTTTTTCTTGCATTTACCAGAAGGCCTTTCTAGATGGCCAAAACATGTGTTATTCTCAACTGAGGGATATTAAGTGTCTGTGGGAGGAGTGATAGCTTGTCAGCATAGTAGAAATGGAGAGGTTTATTGCTCAAGATACATCAACTCTAATCCAAAGCACAGCTTTTCTTGAGCTGCGCTACATTTAGTTCTATGTCCTGTCGTTGTGGGTGAAGAAACTAGTTAAATGATTAAAATTTATTGCAGTGTATACACAAACACAGTCATGCTTTCACCTCCCTGAAGGTAACATCATTACACTGTAAATATGGGATAGTGGGTTAAAAAACACGACAAACACAAAGCACTACTGTAAATACAACAAATTCCAAGAATTTCATGTACACTGTAAACATTTGGGATGTTATTGAAGGTGTTGAATCCAATACTAGTAAGACAATATAGGCTTTGATAAGAACACAGAAATACATCTCTGTTTTTCTGTTGTTCATTTTCTCTTCATCTGTAATCTTTGCTGGGGTGTTTGAACTTTCCGAAGTTCCCCTGTCAATCAAGAAAGAGGGCAAGGTATAGATTAAATTTATTTTTCTCTTCAGCAGTGTTGGCCATCATTACATGCCTTTTGTATCTAGATGTAGCAGTAAATGGAGATGTTTTTATGGTGTGATTACAGGTTTTTATCAGTTTTGGGTTATAGCAGCTAGAGATTAAAAAAAGTGGTAAAAATGATTTTGTTTAAAACAAAAAGTCACAGATTATTATATCTGTACGGTTCCATATGAGCCTAAATCAGGTGTGACTTAAAGGAATCCAAAGTCTGTACTGTCTGTATCTCACAGGGATTGATTGGCATTGTCTGTTTTCCCTCTGTGTGTGTGTGTGTACAAGTTTGTTTGGCAAAGATTGGAGGACAGCCCATCTCCCACTTACTGCACACACACAGACAGAAAGTAAGAGAGAGAGAGAGCCTTGTTACACTCCTCCTCAGGGATTTACTTCTCCCCAGGGGGGGCTGAGGGAAAGAACCTGCTGCCCACACTGCTGAATGAACGCGACGGGAAGAAAGGATTGAATGAATGGACAGTATAAATGGGTGAAGAGCAAGAAGTGGGACTCGTTTAACAGGTTTTGTTTGCGCTGGCATCGAGCATGCCTCACTGGCAGGTTCTGGCCGTCAGTGCTACCTGCTTACTGATCTGCTTCCAAACGGACTTCCAAGCGGAGAAGCCACTTCATGCAGCAGAAGCATTAGGCCAGAGCCAGTCCCAGCTCTAGCCTACGCCGCTCACACAGACATGGGGCCGGTCTGCTGCAAGCCGGACAGACTGAAGAAACAACATCTCCAAGGTAACGGGAAACAGTTACTGGAGATTTTTAACAAGTGTAGTATAGGCTGAAGTGAAGCGTGAGTAGCTTTGAGACTGATGGAGGCTCAGATATGCAGCATGTATAAAATAACCTCTTACTTGTGGCTTTGTTGCATAGTTTTAAGGCACTGTCTCCTTTTCTGGCTCTATCGGCTGACGCCTGTTTGCAGGATACATCATATATTGAAATTGTCACATCTTTAAAAAAAAATCTATTCTTCAAATGTGATAGAAATTTTAGCTGAATGTATTTTCAAATTTTCTATGGAAAAGCAAGACAGAGATAAACAATACAATGTTGCGATTTGAGTGCAAAGTTTTACCAGGAAAAATGTTCTGTTTGCAAAATGAGTGAATAGATTAATTGTTGCACAGTGTAGATACGGATTATTATTGGGTTTTTTTTTGTTTGTTTGTTTTTTGGGTTGTTTTGTTTTTTCAGAAGTTGTATTGCAACTTAAAGACGTCTACCTCTTCTTGCCTCTTCTTACCACTTTATCTTGGTGTCTAATTAGCAAATCAGGAAATATCCTGACATGCAAATGAATATTATCTGGTGACTTCCAGAATCTGTTTCTTAAGTAGCTAGTAGCTACTTTTTTCTTGGCAGTTGGTTGCATGATAGACAGGTCAGTAACACACTGATATATTACAGCTGATACAGTATAACTGTGCTTCAGTGTCTGCTGTGCATCACACTTTGAGTAACAATATTGTGGTGGGAGCTTGTTGTGTCCAAAGTCAGATGTGCTGAACAAAAAACACAAGGTTAGATCTTTAAGGTGGCACAATTTCATACATTAAGTTATTTTGTTGTGATCCATTATTATACTATGTTTTATACATTTATGTTATATACATAGATCATATTATATTGTATGTATGTCCTCTCTTTTTATTCTTCCTTCTATAGCTTTTAGTACAGCGTATTACCATCACTGTCCTGCAATACCAATCCCTTCAGGGCAAAAAAGTTTATTCTACTACTTACTCAAATATTACTCATTCTTGTAAACTGATTATCAGATAAGTGGAGTTTTTAATATCCTGAGTGGAAATCCTGAAATATCACATTTCTACTGGCAACACAAAGTAGCATCATCATTTGAATTCTCTTTGACACACAAAAGGACAGTTGACTGAAGATGAGGCTGTAGTACATTAACATATGGTTTTAAGTGACTGCATACTGTAGTTGCTAAGTATCAGGTAGTAGACCCTGTAAGCTATAATTCCTCTGTCTGCACTGATTGGTCCTCAATGTTTGTCTGCTCATTCAGTTATTTACTCTCTGTCTGCCTTTCTCTTCCTGTCACTCCCTTTTATACATAATACCAATAAAAAACAGCAGCACAGAGGTCATATAAAGTTAATCCCCAACCAATTCACTGAGCCCAATCATCAGTCTCATTATTAATAGAGGACTTGGCCTGAGGGACAAAGCACACCAAGACACCAAACAGTTTATTAACTGCATGACTGTTTGCTAGACTAGCTGAAGGGCTGAGTAGTTGGAGACAGCAATGTGAGGTCACAGGTTTGATCCAAACACTGGCCTAGAAAGTGGATCTGTGGAAGAGATGTCTGTCTGTGCTTTAACATTTGCTTTCTTGCAGAGATTTAGAGGAAATAATACTCAATATGAAGCTTAAGTCAAGAAACAATTAGCTTTAGCATAAAGATTGGAAGCAGTGGGGATATAGTTACTCTAGTTCGGTCCAAACATTAAAAAATAGCTACCAGCACCTCTACAGCTCACTAATTAACATATCATGGAATGTTTGCATTGGTCTGAAGGCTCATTATTTCTCAATAGTTAAAAACATGTCCATTGGACTGAAAGCCAGATTAAAGGTGACGGATGCATAGGCATTCTGATTAGGTTCTTTTGGGTTAGGGTTAGGATTATGGTTAGTATACATTAAAAAGCAAGTATTTTATAAACGGTATCTTCATGTTTGCATGTCAAAATATACAAAGATATTAGTGGCAAAAAACTCTAGGGAGAGTGCGTATTTTTGGAGCAAGGGGCCTTCAGAGCTGGGCTTTTGTTTCTGGGAATAATGTGCCATTAGACCAATGGCATGGCACCAGTATCAGGAGACTGTTCTACCAAAGAGGAGGACTGACTTTCTATAATGAGAAATAATAATAATAATAATAATAATAATAATACTTTATATTATTATTATTATTATTATATTTATGTAGTACTTTTCAAAACAATCATCACAAAGTGCTTCACAAACAAGAACAAATAAAAGAAAGCAGGAAAACAATCACATCCAAACACATCCAATCACAGTCAACAAACAAACAGTTAAAAGTAATGATAACAATAATTAATAAAAGTAACACATAACATTAACAGATAAAGTAAGTTACAGAAAAATAATTCAGCAAAAGCCATAAGGCAGAAATAAGCTTTGAGGGATGATTTAAAAGAAGGCAATGAAATTTCTAGTCTAATTTCCTCTGGTAAGCTATTCCATAGTGTTGAAGCCCTGACAGCAAAACCTCTGGTCTTCAGCCTTGACTGGGGAATAGCTAATAGGGCCTTATCAGAGGATCTGAAGCTACGTGCTGGTGAGTAATGATTTAGAAGCTCAGCCAGGTAGCTCAGTGCCATACTGTTCAGGGCCTTAAAGGTCAAGAGTAAAATTTTTAAATCATTCTAAAACAGAGAGGCAGCCAGTGAAAGGAAGCTAAAATCGGGGAGATATGATTATATTTTCATGATTTCGTTAAAAGTCTGGCAGCTACATTTTGGACACCCTGAGGCCATGCAATCATGTTTTGGCCGAGGCATGTAAACACAGCATTACAATAACCCAGACAAGAAGTGATAAAAGCATGAATCACTTTTTGAAGATCATTAGAAGAAATAAAAGATCTAATTCTGGAGATATTTCTCAAGTAGATAAAACACGCCTGAGCTAGCCTTTTAACATGGGACTCCAGAGTGAGGTTCTGATCTATAATAACTCCAACTCCTCAGTGGGTAACACATGCTAAGCTAGAGAGCCAAGAGGTGACAGAACTGCTTAGGGCCTATAATAAGGATTTCCCTTTTGGGGGAATTTTGCTGAACAAAATTTTCTGCTATCCAATTCTTAATCGCAGCTAGGCAGTTATGTAGGGAAGATAACTTAGCTGATTCATATGATTTGCAGGACAAGTACAGCTGAGTATCATCTGCGTGGCAATGAAATGAAAAATCATGCTGTTTAAAAATGTGGCCCAAAGAGAGTAAATAAAGAGAAAATAAAACTGGTCCTAGAACGGAGCCCTGAGGCACCCCATACATAGACAACGCTTGAAAGGAGGTAAAGCCATCAACAGACACAATGAAATTTCTGTCAGAAAAGTATGAGGTGAACCACTTCAGGACAGTCTAAGAGATACCAACCCATGTTCTGAACCTTTCACAATTAGCCTCCTTGTTACTTTAAACAATTTATTGCACAAGTTGTGTGTTCTTAGCTGACTTGCTAACACCACTGGTAAACCTCAGGAATCACCTGGTTTTGTTCAGAGTTGGAGGATGAGTGAACTGTGGGACTTCTTGAAAGCTACATGTAATCAACGGAGCAACGCTAACGTTAAGCTAGCTGCTGATTGTGAGTAACCATCTCCAAAACATAGGCTGGTTGCTAACAAAAGTAATGTAACCAGCAATGTTAACTAATTACTTTGGTGTTGAGTTATTAGTAAAGTAGTTTATTATGAGTAAAACCTGTCATTGTTTCATTTTACTGGTGGAATAAGCTCACTGGAAAGAGTAAAAAGTGGAGGAGAAAATTCCCCAGACTGGTCTTGACTATAGATACTTGAATTGCCATCTCATGACTGCCTTGTCGTGCTGACTACAGGTATCTCATCTCATACAGACAAGTTTATAATTTCACACAATGACATCAGCAGGAAAGAGACTCCTCTCCTGCATTATAAAAACTACAGTTCCTCCTCCCTCCATCCCTTTCCTCCCCTCGTCTCTCAGTCAGCGCCACCTGTGAGCTGTCTGACATTTAAGAACTGAAGCTATAATTGTGAATATATCTTCAATAAACACAGACACTCAAAACGCTGCAGCTTTACGCATGCATGCTGTAAACATTCAGCCTCTTCCCAGGCTCAAATGTCAAGCTCAGACTGATTCCGTATAAAAATCTACTTCATCACTGAGACTTTGTACTGAGAGGAAAGCTCAGTTAAATTGTGTTTCTGTTAACCCAGCAGTCAGTGTTATCTTAATTGGCTCCAAAAGGGATCTTTGTACTTTTCATGCATCATCCACTCCAGGCTTGAATGTTCCAATGGTTTTTGGTGTCTGTCGGCTGTGTTAGGATTGATTTTAAATGGATCTGAGTGTGTGTGTGTGTGTGTGTATGTGTGTGTTATCAGGGCTTGGTTTCTTGAAGAGGAAGTATTGGATGTGTCCCGGCTCCTTAATGTCTGAGTCTACATTGACTATCACCCTTTTAATTTGCCTCTTTTCCTGAGGGCAAATTGAAGGGCCCATTTAGTCTCAGTTGTACATATCCATACACACTCCGCATGTATGCATTAATGAGGCTGACATTACAAAACCACATCGTTTGTCACATAATTTGACCCGTAAATCTCATGATAGTGTCTTCTCTTAAAAAATATGACTAGAAAGAAGCTATGTTTTAGACAAAAACAGTATTTCAAGATACTGGTGCACATGTGAAGACGGACCACAGTGTGTTGTTCATCATGAAAGTGTGAGTTTGCAAAGCTGGGTGACAATGGCACTTAGCTTTATGGCACCGCTGTTTATATTTGGATTCCCTTCTCACAGCTAAATGACTGTGACAATAATGACTGTGACTGTGGCAACAACATCATCCAACACTAATGGCTCAGCCAAACGGGAAACACATCACATATTCTCCACATCATTTAAATGTCCAACAATATATACAAAAAGATGATGGGAGCAGGATAATAAATAGGATATTGCTGTCTACGGTGTCAATGTGGTTTCTTTATGTAGCAATCTATCATATGATTATTGAGGGTAGTTTATATTTCATACAATTTTGCTGTTTTGAAAGGGGAAAAAATATATCTAGTATTCTATCTCAGCCTAACATCACTCATTATCCATTACTATACTGTGAGTGTTGCACTTAAAGAACATAGAAAATGAGTCTCAGTAAACCTCTGCGCTCACTAAAAGTTGTTCTAGATCACAGCATCAGCTCAGTTCTGTTTGGAAATGTGATTTGGACTCACTTGTGTCATACTAAGAAGACAGGAGAGTTATAAAAGAGTACAACTATAGAGAATGCTTAACAGAACCATTGTGCCATCTAGTGGTGAGAAATCTTTATAGCACAGTGATCTTAACCTGGTGGGAACCCTAAGCAGTCTCTGGCATCAAACGAAACTCATTGAGTTGGCATTTGATTTTTTTTTCTTCTGGATTATCATACATCTATTAAAAGTTATATTTTGACTTTATTCCAACAGCATTGTTGGACCTGTCTGTTACACACTTAATGTAGAGCACACATACAATAAACATCAGCACATATACTGAGCTGTTTTACCTTAAGCCATGTCATTCTTTCTTTTTTTCTTTGCACAAAAGCATCACTAAAATCCAGTTGATTTTTCACATGTCCAAACATGAAAAATGAGTGCTCTTTCTCAAACTGAGTGACTAATTTGTAGCATATTTTAAAACTTGGTGGACTAGAAAAATTAAATGTGCTCAAATCTATCCAGCTATGTGTGCTGATTCATTCTCCCTGCAGCACTCCCTGCTTATACTGTGCTCTACTTGTTTTTCTTCTGTCTTTCTATGAAAAATACCTAGAGGCCTGCTAGCCAAAGGTCAGTGGGTGCCAGCCCAGTCAACACAGGTTACTAACTTTGGCTCACACAGACAGCTGGCACAAACTCAGTGCACGCATAAACCCATACTAGCTGCATCATTAGCAAACTGATAAATGCCCTTACAGTGAGGTCCCTACAAAAAAAAGATGTATTCTCTGGTGCACTCACCCCTACTTTTTGTCTCCTTTCTTCTTCGTCATTTTTTCTTACAGGTGGAACAGGAGACAAGGACCGGGCACCAATCAGCCATGAATCCTTCCTGCTCATGGCAAACTCCCAGACTGACATGGATGACTGGGTCAAGGCAATACGGCGAGTCATCTGGGCGCCATTTGGAGGAGGTAAAGTCCAACCTTCAACTGCAAGCTCAAATAGGAGAAACATGATTTTCTCTTTCAAAAACACAGACAGTGAGCCTCAGCATTTACTAAATCAGATTCACCAAATCCTCTAAACTGCACAAACTTTTCATAAATAGTTCATTTCAACCTGATCAATGGTAGAAGGAATAGTAGGCAGTGGGAATGGTTTAAATTGGTGAATGCAACAGGTTCTCTAAAATCACTCGTACATACCATTTAAGAACTAACATGAGGCCCACTATCTCATCCCTGAACATGTTTGACCACATGGGAATAGAGAACAATTAAGATTTTCTGATGGGAAATTTAGTTTGCAGGAAGTGACACAATCTGTTAAGTAATAACATAACAAAACATTCAAGACAGATTAAAGCCAACTACAAAAAGGTTTGGAGAAGCTAAAGATTCTGTTCAGGGTGTTTAAAAAGGACAAACAATAGTTCTGACGATATTTATTCAAGTTTCTTTGCTACTAATTATTATAAGCAATTTTTTAACTTGTACCAAAGCAGTTCCTTCCAAGCAAGCCAGGAAGTCTCCATTTCCTCTCTGCCCTGTAGGCTCCACAAATCTCCCAACGCTTCTCGAAACCAGATATTGCTGCTGAAATTGGAAAAGACTACAGTCTACCTCTCTGGTGTGTCTATATTATACTGTATTAGTTACAAACTTGAACCCTGTCATGCAAAGTATCACCTGCCCCTACTGTGTCTCATTTCTTTAGCCTGCAGTTAATTCTCACCCTGCTGTCTCTATTCCTGGTGTCCAGCTATGGTACCTGACTGAAGACATGTGATGAGAGTTTGCTGACAATCTATTCCAGTACACTGTTGGTTTAAATTCAAAAATAGAGGACAGAGTGCTTCTATGGGGTGTCTGCCTGTGGTGACACCTGTGCTCTTTGGCTGGAGCTTGTTGAGTAATAAACTATGAGCATAAATGTAGTGAATGCAGTGTAGTGATCCAGTCAAGAAGTGTTCCTTCGGTTCCTTCAGGTCTTTTTTTTTCTAAGCAGCAGTGAAGCTGTGGTTAATTCTCATCCTGTCTGCTCCGGTCTGGCTGTTAGTGTACTTGACAGGAGTCCAGAAATATAACCAGGCCTGCCTGGGTGTGAACCGGGACATTTGGAGCAGCTGAACAGCAAAGTGTTGGATTACAAAAGAGTGGTTTATTAATAGGGAGATAAATGTAGAATAACACACCAATGATATAGTGTATGTCATCACTAGTCTTCATTTTTAATCAGCCAAGGTTAAGCTCTGTTGGCACAGGGAGGACAAGGGTACTACTAGAGCTGCAGCGTTTTTTAATTAAGATGTCATAAATTCTGTTTTATTTGGCAAAAGTGATATCTTCATATTGCTTATGCTGTTTGACCATTACAACAAAAACAAACAGAAAAAGGCAGCAAATGATCATATTTGAGAAGCTGTAACCTGCAAATATTTGGTATTTATTTGATTGTTAAGCAGTTTACCAACATTAAAATTGACGGTCAACTTTTTCTAGTTGATAAATTCTAGTTTCAGCACTGCCAACAACCCAGAACTCCAAGATGGGAGCCAGTCCCTTTAGTGAAAGGGATAAAACGCTATTTCTGTATTAACACTGAATCAAATGAGTGCAATGAGTGAAAAGTGGTTGCTCCTACCAGGAAACTCGCAGGGAATTATCATCCAACACTCTACTGAGCTTTTTAGCCCCTTTTAGCTCGCTGTTTGTACTTCTCGTATGTCGTTACATTCCCGCTAAGCTTAATCTTTCTCAAAATGAAATACCTAATAATCATTGAAAAACCCAAGTCATTTAAGAACAGTACTGCTCTGAAAGTATTACAAAAATCTATCTGGATGAAAAGAAATTCCAAAAGCTGTGTTTAAAATATAAAAATGTTTTATCATTTGTGTTCCAGCTGTGGCAGATGGAGGGGGTAGGGGCCTCTACATGCTCACTACACCACTGCTCAGAGATGTAATATCTTTCAAAAGTCTGTCAAAGCTGGAGAGAAGCATATCAATCAGCAACATTCATATAAGCTAGCATGGAAATACAGTATCTGCTGGGTTAACTCACGCTGGCTCGGTCATATTTCAATCCACCCTCTTGGATTCATAGAGTCTGGGTGTCTGTTTCTCAGTTCTTGGTCCAGAATAGATATGTTGCCCGTCATTAACAGCAGCACTTCGGTCATAGCACACTGACCTCTGTCTGCTGTTCACATACATACATCTGTGCCGTCAGCTCAGCTGCTCCTCCGTCAGTTCCCTCAACTGTTGCTTGTTTCTGTAGTGTGAAACTTTGTGTGTGTGATATTAATCTACCAGTGGAGTCCAATGCCTGAACCGGAATGGATTAATTTGGTGAAATGTGGGTTTGGGATGTATGAGAAACACTTGCTGCTGCTGTGCAGCCCCTGTTCTGTGAATTACTACGATTACTGCGAGCTGTCAGACAGCTACAACTGCTGCAGCCTGTCAACAGGTAACAATTACCACTAATTAATTATCCATTTTTACTGTTATTTACTGTTTACTGTTAATTTAAAAAGGACTTCTGGTACTTCCATTTCCTACAGTTATAGTCTCTTTAAAATAAAGTTTTTTGGACCACCGCTTAAGGACACTTTGTACAATATACTGATTGATAGGTTCTCAGTGTGCTTTTCTCCACTGAATTATTTACTTTTTAACCATTAAATGCAAGAGACACTTTAAGTTCTGCACCAAGACATACATCTGCTTGCAAAGATCATCACAGACTGGTGTCTGTGGGACTAAGTCTAATGGTGTTGCTGGTGATGCTGTGATTGGGGGCCTTCATTGTGGAAAACTGGGAAGTAACTTGCAGCAATGTACTGTAGCTCTTTTTACAACTGCTCTGAAGTTACCAAGTATGAAGCTGCTTTCAAACACACTGTAAGTTATATTTGGCAACTTGCATGTCTCAACAACATTTTACAAATTGGTTCATTGGGACAGTTTGTTTGACTGAATATTTTTCTGTCTGTTGTAAGATTAAAGGCCTACTGTTGCAGTATGTTACTATGGAACAACAAAATGATATGTATAACTCACTACCTTCAGTGGATATGTATATACAGATATTTGATTTCTTTGCTTCCCTCATCCATCCCAGGGATATTTGGCCAGCGTTTGGAGGACACGGTGCAGTATGAGAAGAAGTTCGGCCCCCGACTGGCGCCCCTGCTGGTGGAGCAGTGTGTGGACTTCATCAGGGAGAGGGGCTTGGATGAGGAGGGTCTCTTCCGGATGCCAGGACAGGCCAACCTGGTAAAAGAGCTGCAGGAGGCCTTTGACTGCGGTGACAAACCTCTGTTTGACAGGTAGATAAGAGGGGCCTGTAGGGATCAAATGATAGGACATCCAGTAGTCAAGTCCTAATTCATTTTTTTCTGCATTCCCCTACAGTAATACAGAAGTCCACACAGTGGCATCCTTGCTGAAGTTGTACCTGCGGGAGCTGCCTGAACCTGTCATTCCCTTCTCCAAATATGAAGACTTTCTAACATGTGCACAGCTTTTGGTTAAAGATGAGGAGGAGGTGTGTGCAGTTTACCTAGTGTGTGTGAATGTGTGTTATGCACTGTATGTGTGTCTAACACTGAGTACAATCTGTCTTTTATCAGGGGGTCCAGGAGCTTGGAAAGCAAGTTAGCACTCTACCTCTACCTAACTACAATCTCCTCAAGTACATATGCAAGTAAGTACATCACCTTTTCCCTCTCCTGATATTTAAATGATGTGGATAGGGAATTACTTTCCACTTTTGAAAGTGATCAGACATAAATGTCATCAGTTTTATATTTTTAACAATAATAATAGCTGCTTATGCCTTAGTATTTAATGCTGCAACTTTTCTAGATTCCTTGATGAGGTCCAGTCCCACTGTAATGAGAACAAGATGAGTGTCCAGAATCTCGCCACAGTATTTGGACCAAATATCCTTCGACCCAAGATGGAGGACCCAGTCACTATCATGGAAGGTATGGACAATATTCACTGAGTTCTTGGCGACAGCCACTGCAAACCACCATGACACTCTCAAAAGCCCATATAGCAATGCCACTTTGATTAACATCTCATTGTATTTGGTAGTATTGACAAAGATACAAATTGGTCCATATTCTCTAGGTACCTCGATGGTCCAGCACCTGATGACAATCCTCATTAGGGAACACAACCGTTTGTACTCAGGGAGGGACCAGGAAGGATCCACCGTGCCCCAAACAGAGCTCCCTGTCCAGGGTCATCAGCTCCAACATCGAAGCCTGGGAGCCTGGATCTCCGAGGAGGACCTCCAGAGCTGCCCGGTCTCCAACCCTGACCAAGAACTGCACAGCAGTGCCTCATCTCTAGATGCCAAACTGTGTGCAGCCATCACACCCACCCAGACCCCTAACCCAATCCCTGTACCGAAATTGGGGTCTCCGTCAGGAAAGGGAGACACCGTGGTCAGCCCGAGTAAACAGGCCAAGACCATGCCTTCCTGGAAATACTCTTTCAAAAGCTCCTCAGCACCTCGTTCCCAGCCTCAAGCTAAGCAAAGCAGCGGCGGCTCGGTGGCAGATACTACCAGTGTATCATCTGGCGGAGGTGGAGGTGGAGGTAACTGGCTCATGAACGGTTTGTCCTCCTTGAGGGGACACCGCCGCACCTCTTCAGGTGAGCGGTCTGCCCGGGACCGCGACTCCACCGGCTCCTCACAGAGACTGTCAACCTACGACAATGTCACCTCCTCTTCCAGCATGGGGAGTGTTCCAAGTGTAGCCAGCACACCCTGGTCCACTTCCTCCTGCGAGATCTCTGTCCCTGACTCCGGCAGCAGCGAGCCTTCAGCTAACCAGATCTGTGGAGCAGGGGGTGAAAGTGGGGAAAAAGGGGAGTGGATGGAGAGTCCAAGGGAGATTGACAGAGGAAGGGATGGGGGTATGACGACAGATCCGAGCTCTGAGCAGGACAGCTGCGAGGCCATGGAGCTGTGCAGCAGCAGTGCAGCGTGCAGTGAGAACGGACACATGGCCATGGCAGCCGGGGTGCCGTCCATTATCATGTCTGAGGATGGAGACGGGACAAATGTAACTCTGAGCGGTCTGGTAGAGGGGCTGAAAGATGAATTGAGGAAACAGAAGACTGTGTACGAGGCCAGGATCCAAAAGTAAGTCTAAGGTCTAGGGTCTCCTAAAATTTGTTAAATGTTGATTATCTTATTGTGGGCATTGAGTTCAATTTGCTCCCCATCAAGGGTCTCTGCTTTGGAACCACTCTGCTCTACAATAGCAACCAGCTAGGTTCTTTATCACGTGGTTCATTTAATTAAACATTTGGCTTGTGCTATTATTCTGAATATCAGCACAGCTGTGATTCGGTCATAAGTAGCTGTGAGCCTGGAGTCCCAAATCAGACAGTTTCTGGTTGGTAGTGGCTCTCAGGCTGTGGGTGCTGTAAGTCATGTGTGTCCCTGCCTCTTTGCACATCCTGAGTAACATCTGTGACAGCTGGTTTACTCCCACGGGAACAGCAGTATACCAGAAGCTGTCTGTCACAGCTGTTACCTTCTTGGGCGGCAGATAGAGGGCTTTTGCACCAGGCGGAATCTTACTCAGGAATTTTTGAAGAGATGCTACCAGGCAGAGGGGATTTCCTCCCTCTTCAAATGTAGCGCCTCTTCGATTTTCACTGTCTCTCTCCAGGGGGTTTTTATGATTTTTTGTTTCTTCGTTCAGTGTCCTGTTTAAATACTTTGCTGCGTTCTCATCACGTTTTAGGGTGAATGAGTCAGGTTTTAGATCCCAATTCCCCTCTTTGCCCCTGCATCTAAAGTGCAACTGAATATCATACTAGACCTTGTTTAGTAAATCTTTTGGATTGTCTAAACTTGGTGTTGCAGAATATTTTAAGATGCACTGGTCATCAAGTAAAATCAGGGGATGGTATGTTGTTTTGTCTTTCCCTGACCTTCCAATCTCATTTACAGCACTTTTGAAATCGTTATTGGCTGATTTGAATTCATTAAATTCCATGAATAGCTAACCAGAGGCTCATTGATATAACAATTTAAACCAGCCCAAAGCCCAAGGTAACTGCTATGTTGTAGGGCTTCCCTTTAGATGTCCAGATGGATCTCTAAAACTGCCTCAGGACTGTATTCAGCTCGGTCTTCGTAAACGACTGGATGTTAGTGTTTATATTTTTGAGACTTAGCCAAGTTAGCTTCATTTGTCTAGGTCGACTGATGTCATATGAGCACACTTGGAGGTTTACACTGAAGTATCCAGGCTTTCCTTCCCTTCATCCTCCTCTGACGACCATTAATAATTTAACTCAAATATTATTTGTAGACATATGTTCATCTTTGAGGTGCAAAGTTCATGAGAATCTAAGTTAGATAAGTGCTCTCAGTGCTGTCATACTCTATATCAGCACACATGGAATGCCTCTTGTCCAATCAGATTTCTTCTAACTCTTGTATAATAAGCAATATCTTAACAAACACGGACAATTGTGAAAACAAACACAATGGAGTGAATTGTCTCACGTAATCCTGTCATGCTCTTATTTACTGTTATTAGCAACACTGCTGTATACCAGCAACTTTGCTGTATTGCTTAAATTAGCTACTATGAAGGGGTACTTGAGTGATTGAGTATTGCACTTCCATATGATTGGTGGACTTGAAACAGAAACAGATTAAAAAATAAAGAGCAAATTCATCCTGCCTAGGCTGAGATATCCTGACCTTCAGTCCCTAGATGTTCCAACCTTCAAAAACTCTGGATCCTGCATTTTCCCATCATGCAATTCTTTTTGTTAGAATGTCCTTGCCGGTTAAATGTCTATGTCTTTCAAACGTTCATCCAGTTTGTAATGCAGGTTTTTTGTTGAGAAATTGAATTCTCTAAGGCCAAGGTGAGATAACCCAGATGACATCATCAGGTGTAATTTTCTCAGACTTTACCAAACAAAACTCCTCCAGAGCCACCAAAGCCATGATACAACTGTTTTCACAGACTGAGTAGTAGTCAGCGTGGCAAATAAACCAATCATCAGTGTCTTTAAAAAAAAAAGTAAAGAAATATTTTAAAGCTGCAAAACTTGAGCATCCTTGTGGTGGTCTAATAACTATATCATGTAAATGCAATGTCCCTGGTTTGATTTGGACTGGAGACCTATGTTACATGTCATCCTCCTCTCTCTTTACCCTTTATGTTTTCTGTCTCTCAACAGCTAATCATCAAATAAAGTTGAAAATGCCAACAAAATCTAACAAAAAAAAACCTTTAGAAACAGAAATTGTATAAATTTTGTGTTTCGGGGTTTAGTGTGAGCAGTTTTCATTGCAACTGTTCCTTTGATAGAAAGTATGTGCAAGTATGTAAAAATATGCACAGGTTAAGAGTCAAGGCGAATGTCACTGACCTTTGTTTTCTGTCTGTGATGTGCTGCATCTCTCAGATTGGAGGATTCCAGTGCTGCTCTGTGTGCACAGATGGAGCGTTTAGAACAGGAGATGGAGCAGGAAAGGAAGAAGCAACGCATGCTGGAGATCAAACTGCGAAACTCTGAGCGGGCACGGGAGGACGCAGAGAACCGCAACCGGCTTCTGGAGAAGGAGATGGAGGATTTCTTTTCCACTCTTGGAGATCTGGCCTTGGGTGCGAGGACTAGCGACATTTGATACAGCATGGCCACTCTTATGTCTGGGGCCAAAACAGTGGCTGACATCAGGGTTTAAATTTACGGGGTTTGGTGTTCCTTAAGGGCTTGTGTCCTCCTCAGTGCAGCAGGATGTTCCTTCAAGAAAAGAACAAAATAAAAAAAAAATTAAAAAACAGGTCATTTTTGTGTTCATTCAGGACAAACAGGAACGAACTGTACTAGATGACAGAAGGAATTCACATGAAGTAAATATGAAATCATCTCCACTGAGTGCCCAGTGGTTTTGACTTTCCTTGATGTGCAGTGATACTCTTACGCATGCTTGAAATGGACGTTGATTTACACCCATGTGATAAGTCTTGTGGAGGCAGTATTTTAACAGTTCAGGTACCTGTACGTAAATGGTGGGACATAGTGTAATTTCTTTGACATTCTCTTTACTGGAGAGCACTGACTTCTACAACCACTATGTTACAAGGACATTACATGAATGGATATCGTGCAGAAACTGTAAGACTCTTTAGAGAGTTCAATGTGGAATACAGACAGCTGACTGATTTATCTTTATCTATATTTAAAATAAAGGAATAGTTCGACATTTTAGACATTTCGGATACCACTCTCATGTCCATATGCTAAATACGAAACAAGAGCAAGGACATAGTTAGCTTAGCTTAGCCAAAAGACTGGACGCAAGAGAAAGCAGCTAGCCTGGCTCTGTCCAAAGTTAAAACATTTAAAAAACAAAGAAAGAATAGCAGGACTTCTAAAGCTAATACACACATTATGTCTTTGTTTACTCCTTATTAAATTGAAATGTAAAAGTAAATGAGATACAAGACATTAATTAGTGGGCTTTAGAGGTGCTTAGTTGGATTTCCTTTGGGCAGAGCATGGCTAGCTGTTTTCCCCATGCTTCCTGCCCTATTTCTAGACTAGGCTATAAGCTAACCTCCTGCTTGCTCTAGCTAGCGTACAGGAAAGCATGGTATCAACCATCACATCTAACTCTCGGCAGGAAAGCAAACAAATGTTTCCCAAAATGTCAAACTGTTCCTGCAACTGTTGAGTCACTTCATCAAAATTACAAAAAACATATTTCTAACTTGCCTGTAAAATATGCCTATATCTAGTTTTTTGGCAAGGTTATGAGGATATGAAATAGTAGTGTGAATTATCCAGATAGTAGCAGGTTTTCTATTTCTGGAAAGAGATGTTGCTGACTTGGACTTTATAAATGTTTTTAATGCTAAGTGCAACAAACTAAACTCTACTAAATTTTAGGGGGCTGGTGGTAGAAATCTCATAGATGGAAATCTCATAACCTTAAAACCAAAGCTATTTGCATGACTACACACCAATAGTTGTGAGTGAGAAAATAACGTTTTTGTAATTAAGCTGAACTGACTCTGTAACTAACAGTGGTAGCTTTAGCAGAGGTTCCTCCACTTGCATTTATCCTCCTGCTGTGTATTCATACTGCAGATATGTTTTTTGTTGTAGAATCAGATGTGTATATTATAACACAAAAAAAGATTTGAACACATTTTCCAAACAATTTCTTGTGGTAATGGAGCAAAACTGAAGCAGTAAGAGGTGGGACTTCTGCCATAGCTGCTTCTGAAATCTTCGTCCTCAGGCCCTTCCAGTGCCTCTTTAGTCACCATCTACATGGTTTCCATGTCCATTTGATGGCAAACCTCAGTCTTTGGGTCACTCTGATCCTCACAGATGTCAATGTACCTTTAATGTACACATAATATAACAGGGACTATGTCAATAATTATTCAAGCATTTTCAACTAAGCGCGTGCTGCCAAGTACATGGCACATGTGGCTCAGTAAGGTGAAGGCCATTTACAGTACACAGTTAATACCAAAGCTGGACCACCTCAAGCTGTTCGCTCACTAAAGATCTGAATGGCCTGCCTGGAAGCCATGTTGATTTTGGCACATGAAGCTGAACACTGCCCTCAAAGAAACAATGGAATTTCCTGGTTGTGCCTTCAGGGAAGTGTTTTTAAATAGGAAAAATGTAGTGTTGCTTGCTTGTCCAGAGATGTAGTGCATACAGTATATTCGCCCATAGTACACACAGTGGCTGCATTGTTTTCTCATTTTTATTATGGCAACAAACTGCTTAAGAATAACTCGATCTCCCTAGAAGGTGCCAATTCTTGTGAAAGTGAATAGTGATTTGAATGGAAGTTTTGAATTAAGAATGTATCCTTTTAGTGAATGTAATGTGTTGTTGACGAAACCAGACCTATAAAAAAAAAAAAATGCTAACGGTTACCAGAGGGGAAAAAAATATATGATCGCTGATAGTGTTCAGTACTTCCTACCAGATGTCTTTTACTCTGAGCTAAAAATTGATCTTAACACTTTAATTTTTGTTTCCAAGATGGATACTTGCAGATATCTGTTCTGTGAGCGTTGCATGTTGTTTGAAAATGTCACCAATCAGAAGAATGTCCAGAGGTGTATTAAGCAACACTTATTTCTTAAAGGGCCCAACAAACAGTATAATTACAAGTGAAAATGTGCTTTTGGTTAAATAATGTGACTGTATTTTTCTTTCTTACATTTTATAAACAAATATAAAGCCAATGTTATATTACCTTCTTTAATTGCACAGGTTTACAAGGTAATTTTCCTTCAAGGCTTTTTGACTACCATTCTAGACAGTCCGCTGGTTCTTTGACTCCAATAGACGTTTATTTTCCTTGTGTGTGTCTCATGACAGGCTAAATGTTTCTTACTGCTCTGCTGATCATCTATGGTGCTTATTTATTATGGATTTACACTATTGTAATGAATGGACATGTATGGGAATAAAGGTGACAAAGATCATCTCTAAGACATTAGTGAACCTGAGTTCTTGGAGTATCTGATCTGAATCTCATCTTTTCCTTTCAAGTCATTTTTTTTTAGTAGATATCAATGAAGTATGATTGTGAAAAAATGCAATTCAGGAAAGGAAAAGGCATACAACAGTTATTCAAAGTGTATTTCTTTTATTTGCAGTACATGTTTTTTTGTTTTTGAATTTTTTAAGAGGTGGCATCCTCAGATCCCAGTGCATGTATTCTAGTAGTGCACTTCTTCGTTGGTTGCGGTTTTTGGGACGCGCAGATCCAGGAATTCTTAAAACTACTTGCATGGCTGGATTCACTAGCAAACATTACAAACCAGCACCATACATATAATGATTTCTTGTAGGTATTTACTCATCTTTTTTGTGTTTATTTAACATTATTGTCCTTACCACATCCCCAAACAAAATCTGTCAGCCATGTGTGACTGAAAGAACCTCCTGCCCCTGCGTCAAACCCCGGCTGACAGATTCGTTTGGTGGGTAAGACTGATTACGCAACATTATGACTATAAACAAGTCACAGAAATAAAAATTGATCTTATTCATAAAAAAGGAAAACATGGATTGACAGTACCAAACATTTTCTTTACCTTCAGGAGACAGCTAACAAAGGCTAGGCCCATCACATACTACTAGCACAGTTTGCTGAAGGTATTGCACATTTAGTTTAAAAACAAAACAAAACCCAAAAAAAAAAAAAAAAAAAAAGAACAAAAATACATATAACAATTCTCTTACTTCTAGGTGAAGTATACATAATGTACAAAACTAGAAGTCTGTTGAAACCGACAAATAGTACACTTTCAAATAAATAAATAATGGAATCTGTTATTCACACGTCTTCGATAGCTAATTCTGCAGGCGACCAAGTATATGCAAGAACTGGCAGAAATTCAGCGTGAGGTAGTTCATCAAAGCCGACTTAAATCATGACATGACATTGAATGACATTGGTTGGAGAGATGCAGTAATAATAAAAAAAAAGCAACAACAACCTAAGAAGAAGAAAAAACACAAAATACTCCAATTAAAGCCCCGATTGTTAGGCTAAGAAAATTAAGAGCACTTTAAACAACAGTGTTTTTTCTGATTGATTTTTTTCTGCTTATATGATAAATGGGCTAATAGTACAAATGGATACATATCACGGATTTTCTCCCTGCTATTGCTGCCCTCTTACAGATGTGGCACTGCTTAAGTCTTAGTTTTTACCCTTTGTCAAAATACTAATACACATTTACTACTGGATAATCTTAATTTTTTTGTAGTTGGAATCTACTATGACTGGCTGCAGGTTGAATTTTACTTTGTACTGTATTAATCTGGCTCTGTAGTTGCTACCATTGTACCTTACAAGCACACCCTTGATGCTCAACAATTACCAAACCATTCCTTTTAAATTCTGGCAGCTGAAAAGACAGCAGGAGCTGGTGGCACCAGCTGTTTGGGAATTGACACTTAGATTTGTGTATCACTTAATTAAAAAGGGTTGCACCACACAAACTAGTTGTAGTAGAATAGTTGTTACTGAATATTTACACTCATTAATTGTCAGGTTAACTGTTTTGCGAAGCTAACATTAGCTTGCTAATATAACAACTGTTAACTGTGTTACTAACTCACAAAAGTTACATGAGCTTGCTAATATATTAACTGCGTTGCTAATTGACGAAGCTAACATGAGCTAGCTAATATATTACCAGTTAAGAGTGAAAAGTAAAAGAGGTAAGGTGATATGGTCGACGTTCTGACTAGACACTTGATAAAATGCTGTTTAATAATGATGTAAACTCAGAAGATTTTAAATTACATTCCTCAAAAATAGTGTAATCTACAAATTACAAAACATATGCCAATAACGTTAGCCTAACTGTATAACCAAATGACATTGATCATGTTAGCGTAATGAGATATTTCTTACTTATTGTAAACTGTACTAACTCATATTTATGTGCATATGTGAACAAAATAACTACCAGTTTTCCAGTAAATATGGTTAAGTTTGATACATCTGGACTCCAAAAATGTAAATTTTGAAGTTATATTACAACTTGTGATGCTACAATAACTATCTGGCTACAGTAGCTTTTGACTGAACAGCACTAGCTTACACATCACTTAGTTTTTTATGGTGCAACCTGATTTCACTAGTTTGAAAATAGCCTGTAGTTACTTTACACACAAACTTAGTATAGGATTTACAAATAGCTGGTGCAACCCAATCCAGAACTTTGACATAATATTGGCAGAATATCAAATTGGCTAAACAGAGCACAGCAAAGAGCTACAACGTAGGCTACAGTCTGAAGACAACCTTTCCTAACAACTTTGCTTTGAGCTTCCCAGAAAAACATCCACATCAAAGACCAGGGCAGGTTCTAGACAGTGCTGTATTATACATTTAGACAATCCTAGCACAGTGATGTTTATGCCTTTGCTGTCAACATCCACAATACCTGCTTATGATCCATGACAAGTACAATACATCCAGACTCTGCTTTTGCAGATAGGAGGGTTTAGCTATGCAAACATTTCTAGCAGGCAGAAATAATCTTCCTTAACTGCAAAAAATACAACAGAAAATATAAATGGCCTCAACTGCTGTGACTTATTCTGTAAGACCATGTGTATTTATAATTTGTGTGTCAAAATTCAGACCATCTCAATCATCTTGCCAAGATAACTATAAACGAGCATGGCTATTTCAAACTGGAAAAACTTAGGCTTGTATCATTCTACATTATACATATTAAGTGTCACATAATACTAGCTATGTCCTCAGTTGCTGGACCAGCTCAACATTAATTAACCAGGAACACTGTGGCCGTTTGGCTCTGCCTCTTAGAAATGTATTCATAACTAAAACATCAATCTGCCTTTCCCCATAGTAAACATTCTCCAAAACCATCCACTGAATACTGACTAAAATGCAGTAGCAGATTTCATTCGTTAGTTTGATGCAGTAGTTGAACTGTAAAGTTCATTCCTCTCTTACAATAATCACATTAAATTAGTACTCAAAGAAAAGCCGAAAAACTGTTATTAACCTATATTTCGGTTGCTGTCACTGCAAAGAAACACTTCTTTTTACTTTGATGAAAGACCTTGATAAAACTGCCTTTTCTTCTGAAATGACTCAAACACGTGCTTAAGCATCCCAGCGTATACATCATCACCTTCATACCCTGCAAGACACTACAGGCTCCCTCAAGGGTCAAAATCAAAACAAGTAGAAAAATATACAATACATTTGTGAGAACTACAACCCCATCATAGAGTATCGGTTTGATATGGAAACTACTGTTGTTACCCAGACGCCATAGAAACCTACACAGAATGAATACACTTCCTCCCACATACTCAGGAATGAATGGCAAACAACAGGCACTTTTCCTTTTAAAACAAAATCAAAAACACTCAAAAAGGGCACCATTATTGCATACAGTAAGAATTTGTTTTCTTTGACTCTATTTTTGTCCATTTGTGCTGCTGTTTAAACATGCCAAGTTTTAGGTTCTTTTAGTTTTATTCACTATTGCAGGCAAGTCTGGTATGCAAAGTGTTTGGCCAACTTTTAGAAAAATCACTTTCAAATTTCCAAATTCACAGAAGTACATTAGTTACTAATAACAGGATCTGGTAGTAGGAAGTAGACATCTTTTCACACTGTTCCATCAGGCTGCAGAACCTCTATCCCTCCTCGAAGACACCAAATATCAACACGTTCACATGCGTTCTCAATATCACAATTCCCTACTTGACTGTAGCACATTCTACTTACACCGTCACCCTTTTTACAACCTCACACAGCTCTACGTCTCGGGAAAAAAAAAACAACAAATCAACAAAAAAAAAAAAACAACCTCCCAAAGCACGACAAAAAGACATTTCTAAATCCTGAACGGTTAACAATACCTCACTGACACAGCAGAGAACGCTCAAGTCCTCTGGCTTTACCAACGCAATTCCACCAGTCCAGTTCCATAAAGTCACACAGCCTGTTGCAGACAAGAGGAAGAGGTACTTTAAAGCACTTAAAAATACAGAAGACAGTCATCAAGACGCTCAAAGTTATCTCATGGGACCTAACTCTGCCATTATCAATTCCATAGCTTAAATGTAGAAGGTAAATTGAATCATTTGGTGAGTGAGAATCTCAGTATTTTTGAAATTATAATCATGACTGAACAGGAAGTAAAGAAACAAATTATAAAGCTTTCATTAAACTGAAATTTTACAATGCAGGAAGTAGTAGTGACTCAAAAAAAAAAAAAAAAAAAGTCTTTTTACAAATAAATCTAGATGATCTCCGTTCATATAAATGGATATGTCATATGCGTTTAAAACATTATCCATATCATGTGAGATAAAATAGATAGGGGTGTACTAAGACCATACATTTGTCAATTAAATTATGCTTCAATGGCTCACTGCAAACTTGTATTGAAGATAAAACTACATCTACCATAAAATCTGTACAAACTCAATCTACATTTATATGGCAAGTTGTAAAAGCAGTAGCTTACAAGTGAAACAAATGACTTTCAACAGAAAAATAGATCACATTAAAACATTTTACAGATATTTCTTTAAATTCTCACTGTCGGTTAATACAAACCGGAACATAGTGAAATCATAAAAATTCTCTTATCATCATCTTAGGTTTCTGAAAAATTAAGAAATGCCACAATAAATTACAGCTAGGACTCAAAGAAAAAAAGAAATCCTAATTTTAAAAAAAGACTAGAACTGTAATAAAAAAAGATCTGTCCTTTCAGAAATCAAAATATTTCTCAAACAGCTAGCTGGCCAAACGCTACACTACTGAAGACAAGCACAGACAGGAGGTGGGAGGAGGCAAAATGCAAGGGGGGCGGGGCCAGGAGCCAGTGTTGGGCTTGTGGTCTTGGATGTGACTTGGGGGTGAGGCCCCAGTCTAGGACCAGGACCAGAACAAGGGAGGAGGTGTAGATGATAGTCATCTGCAGCAGCCCAGGGGGCCGGTTGCTGTAGCAGCAGCAGCGGCGGCGGCGGCAGCGACAGCAGCAGCGGTGGCGGCGGCGGCGCTGGCTGTCTCCAGGCTGCTGTCGGTGTCAGTCAGGGTCGGGTCAGTTGACATGGAGGAGACGTCGCTGGCGGAGGTGGAGGAGGACGTGGAGGGGTGGTGCTGCTGGGGGTTGCTGCTCACTGTTGCACCTGTGCTATGAGAAAGAGGAGAAGCCCTGTGCTCAGCCATCAAACGCCGTCATTTATTACCTCGTACGCTGAACTTAAAGGCACCCTGCAGAGTTCTCGGCCAGTAGGAGCGCTATGGAGCAGTGTTTTGATGAGTTTATTACTATTATAGAATAAACCATCGCTTAATCGAGAAAACAATTGGCAGATGAACTGATAATAAAAATAATTATTAGTTCTATTATAAACATCTTCAATATAATGTGCTTTAGTATAGAACACCACTACACCACCCACCATGACCTCAATAACAAACAAAGAAGAAATATCACCTTTCGGACAGTGTCAACAAAAACCCATTATTTATACAAGCTTCATCAAAGTAGAATTCATGGCAGAGCTGTTGTATTAGATTGCATTACACAAGTACATGTGTACCTAATTAAGTGTCCAGTGACTGTGTCTAACTACATAAGCTAGTGTGCTAATTCAGTGGTTTTCTCTCGACAGACACATTACTGGCACAATTACAACTGCAGTGTTGCACTTTAAACAGTGCAGGCTGTTGGTAAACAGTTACAGGTGTGCTGGACTACACAGTCTCCACCATTTCCCCCATTTCGAAGATGTAAAAGCCAATTTGAACATACAATCTCTCTCTGGCTCACACACACATGCTGGCCTATGTCACCTTTGGGGACATTACATAGACTTACGTTCATTTCCTGGAGACTTACCCTAATTATAATCTTAACCAGTGACCAGCGTTTTACTAACTGGAGACACAGCTTTTGTTCCCGTCTTTAGTCTGAAAGTTCCCTGAAAGTAGCCTATGACAGACAGACAGAAAGACACACACACACACACACACACACACACACACAAAACTCCACTAACCTATGGACGCTGGCTGTCCCCTGATGACTCCATTCTTTGTCCTTTCCTCCCAGTCCAACACTTCTTTGTATATCAACTCTGCAACAAACACGATACAATCATTTGTTTTAGTCAAGATGGTGAGGAGGGAAAAAAAAAAAAAAAAGCAGACACACACTTCATCTTACCAGCCTTAATCATAACATCCAGCTGCAAGAGAGAGGATGGAAAGACTGGTGTGTGTGTGTGTGTGTGTGGTCACACAGTAAAAGACAAATCCAAATGTCAAGTCTCCTGAACAGGAGTTTGTCCAGAGAAAGCTGGACTCGCAGCTCCTTTTCCTACCTTGTCTTTCTTTTGGTATGAAGCATTACAGACTAACCAGGTTGGTGAACGAGCGAGCAGCTGTAGATCTCCAGACAGCTTTTGCGAAAATCACGCTCCTCCAGTAGAGCAAAAGCGAACAAATTTGGATATGGATCATCTTAATGGCCACATTACAGGCGGTGAAAAAAACAGGACGTGTATGCGGCATGTACGTCTGTTATTTCCAGTGCCACGGTAACATCAGGATTAGTATCAGACATTAGTGTATTTATGAATTCAGACAGACTTTGCAAGGAAAAGCATGCCCCCTCAGTTTGAGAATGAAGATTAAAAGCCCCACAGGCTGCGGAGCACGAAGATAGACCAACCTTATGCAATACACTGCGAGAAGCTAATTCCTTATGACAGCTTATCAAAGAGAGGAGAGAATAGCAGAAACAGAGGATCTTTCCTACCTTTCCATTCCTCCACTGTGTGCTCTCTCTCGTCCAGCTGCTTGTCTGTGATCACGGGTGGTGGCTGGAAAAAAAAAAAGACGGACAGACACATGTTTTTTTTATATTTCCGTCTTCTTAACAGATGGTCATTCTAAACATAGAGCAACAAGTCCTCACGCATCACGGTGACACTCGCATCACACCGGTTATAATGGCGTTATTGGACTGTCTACCCATAAGGACGCTATCTGATGCTCTTTTCAATCACTGACTAGATATCAGTGGGACACATGGAGGCTGATATTGGGAGTTTACAGAACTTGTAACCTTTGAGTTACAAAGACGACTATCATACCTGAGGTTTTGTCATCAATCATCTGTCATTTTGAGTTAAATCTGGATGTTTTCATTCAAACTCTATCATTATAGCAGGTGAATTCAGTGACTGAGGTACCTCAAAGTAGAGAAGAAGTAAATTCAGCTGCAGCAGCTTGGATTGAAAGCCTACAGACTCAGCTAATGATGGCACGAGATAGAAATCTGCTGCTTTCAAACTTCCTCACAGTAAGCCCACTTATTGCTGGATTTTTTTTTTCTGCTTTGGTGTGCACAGTCCTTTCCAGGAAAATACCACAAACTACTAAATTCAAATTTATAGCAGAGACTGGGCTGGAATAAACGACCTCAAAGCCAGCCGTGAGATAGAGCGATCCGTCTGCCTGAGAGTTAGTTGGAGATTTGATGCATTTGTGCAGTGTCGGAGCAAAAAAAAAAAATCTGTGTGTACAAATCTGTCCCATTCAAGGCTGAACTGTCAGTTCTGAGGAGTCCTTTCATGCCAGAAAGGAGAGGAGAGGGGAAGAAAAGCAACAATTCATCTCATCTCTCAATTCTCCTGATCGCAGGCAGAATCAATTTGCACTGGCTGAGTCATTGTGTTTCCAGGGAGGGTGCAGGGGATTGTCACCGAACAAAGTGTCTCAACTTTAGAAAATCGTATTTTTCCAGACTTTCTGAGGACTGTGGACATCCAAGCACAAATGGATGCATGCAGTTCACAAACATTTAAGAGAGAAGAGGCAATAGAATTTCACAGTTTGTAGTCCTGATGACTAGAAGAGTTTTTTTCATTTTTGAAACATGGGTTCTTTACCATGGGTTCATCACCTTTCTACTTATTTTACTTGTGTGCAAGAACAAGACATGTAAATATTGGAGCTTTTACTTTTAACCCAATTTACCCAGATTTCACTAGAAAGCTCTATTACCGCTTCAGTAAAAAAAAAAAAAAAGAATTCAGCATTATTAATAAGTACTTACCGCCTCCACTTCAGTCGGGTCGTACCACACGTTGATATAAGGGTGCTGGAGAGCATCGTCCACTGAGATCCGTTTGGACGCATCTATTACCAGCATCTTGGATAGCAGGTCTCTGGCCTGGCTCGCTGAAGAAGACGTCATGGAAGAAAAAGAGAAATAAATGGTGAATTGTTAGATTCACTACACCGCCGTTACATCCTTCCATCCAGACTTCCATTCTGTCATTACTTCCATCTGAGAGCGTCTTGCTTCCTTGATGTGATGTATTTCCTGTTGAAACAGGATGTCGGGGCAGGACACAATGCAAGGAGGTACCGTTCAGAAGTGTAAATTAATGGAGTAGCAGTTTCATTAGATGGGATGAGGGAGGAGCGGAAGTTGTTCACAAATCAAATGGTTTCCTCGGTGATGGTGCGGGATGATGTCACTAACAAGAATGCACTTTTCCAAAACGTAATGGGAACTTCTTTAAAGGTACTCTGGGAAATTTTCTTGTACACAAAGTTATGTTTACATTCAGTGTTTTTATCAATACATAGAAAAATCTGTTGAATGGATTTCCTTCCATGTTTACATATATGTTTGCTAGCTTGCGGTATTTTTCCTCGACTTTGCTGGCACATTGCTAAGTTTGTAGGACTGTTAGCACCACTAGCTAAAAGTCACTGTGGAACAACAAGTAACGGACAGCAGGAATGTGCAAGATTGTGCACATGATACATAAAAAGAGGGGACCCACCCCAAAAAACATTACTTCACAGCACTGCTAGTGGTAAAAAATTCTGCAAGGTACCTTTAACTCTTGCTTTTTAAACAGTCAAGTCAGATGGAATACATCAGGTGTATCTGTTTTTGTGTCTGCATTCAGGTTTGTCAAGGACATCCACCTTCATAATCACATGTGCTGTCTGAAGTCTTTCCAGGATGGGCTTCCAGACCCAGACGTGAACATTCAATATAAGAAGTTTAACAGGAGTATTTCAGGGAAATACATTCTTGTCACGTATTCCTGCCTCTGTAAATTAATGAGGACAGAATAGGATGAGCTACTTTTTCCCTGCGACATCTTACAACAGCTCTGCCACGCTCGCTGTGAGTGTTCCTGTCATCTTCTCTCCATTTACACACGAAGACACGCTCGAGGTAAATTCCTCTTCACAGTAAACAACTCGGTGCTGAAGTGTCAGCTTCTGTAATAAGTGCTTAATCTAAGGCAGCCACTGAAAAACTGATTTGTCACTGGGGCTTTGCTGTCAGCAGATGTGTGTAAGGTTGCAAACCCAAAGCGCACGCTACATGGAGGATGTTTTTATCTCTAAATTTGCCCCTCCACACATTCTCTTGCACTACAACACGCCTTTACAAGAAGACTTTTATGGTATTAAGACAGTCGAGAGCATATTTACCTTTCAGTTTGTTGTGTTCGGAGTCTGCGGGAAACAGAACGTCGGGGAAAAGCTTCTCGAAGCTGTAGCCAGCGTACCGTGGTCGGTTCTCCACGTAGGTCCTCACTGACTGGTTGAGCTTCATCAGGAACTCCTGAGACGGTGTCCCCAACTGCTCGATCACCTTATTCCACTGGTCGATATCTTAAGGTTACAGTATTAAGAAAAGCACTGGGCTGGATATGGACAAAAGGAGCAGGCATTCCAGAGTTGGGGTGGGTCATTTCAAATTGATGAACAGTAAAAGAGAACCATCCGGAGTCTTACACAGCATTGTTCTGGCTTGGATATGTTCCTAAAATACTTTTTTTTATCTGCAACTTTGCTGAAAAAGAAAATGTCAAATGCAGTTACTGGACAAGGGGATGTAGAGAAAGACAACAGAATGTTATCTGCAGTGGAAAGTGATGACTAAGGATTATGGATTCAGATATAACACGATATATCCACCTCTGTTTTGGTACAAACAAAACAATTATTTGGCAAACTGTAAGATTTTTTCAAAGACATGAATGAAAATTTCTAGAAAGTTTGGAGAAACGTTGTCCAGAGAGTGATATGCTGATAAATATTGGTAGTTTACGTATGCAGCAATGGCCACATCCCATTCATACATCAAACCTGTGGAAATCAGTTAGGATAAACTGGGTGGGACACATACACTATGAAGTAAGTTGCAAAAATGATTTCAAACATCTGGAAACTACATAAACCGCACGTTAGGTGACGCAAGTGGTGCTCACCTTAAGTTGTCCAGATGCTTGAAATATGAATGCAACTTTTTTTCTTCAAGGACATAAACAAACATACATACAGACGTAACATGTACAGATCTATCTGGAGGACACATGAAATGCCTTGTTCACACCTTTGTTCATCCTTAACAATGAATGAACAATGAGGAGGAGAAGCCTAGTCTGGTTTCAGGACTCAGAATCAGCTACGTCTGATTTTTTTTTTCAGCAAATCAAATAGGTATAGTGTAGGAAATGCAACCGCGCTAATTAGAGCTTTCTAAACGGGATTATTTTCATGTACAGAAAAGTAGCAACGGAATATGGCAAAAAATAGCCACACGAAAACAAGTGAACTGCTCCTAGCAGCTGCAACCGCAGTTTCCATGTCGACTTACAATTACAGGGATGGATACATCACTTGCTACTGTCTTTGTAGCAAGTAGCAATCACTATCTTGGTTAAGATAAAATAACCCCTTCACCCCCAGAGAACAGCTAACATGAACATGATGTCACAATGATAAGTTACAAGATGGAAATTCAGTCTGTTTATATACTAAAAAAATATGCTAAATATTATTACCAGTCATCTGTCACCGTCAATTGCCATGAAAAAATATAGTAGTCAAATAAAGAATCAGACTATACCAATGTCCATTAGCCAAATCAGTGGATCAATGCCATGGATGTATTATAAGGGCACCCAGTCAGCCCAATAAGAACTGCTCGTCTGGCACATACGCCAAAAAGGTTTCTAGCTTGTGGGTTTACTTCAGTGTTGTGCAGCAGTGTTTCTCCCACTGGCCCCACCCGCAAGTTCCCACTCAGCCTATCCACTTCACATTGTGGGGATGTCACAGGTTTTTTCAATCAAATATAAAACCTCCATGGATCAAAAAGTCATAATAGATTGACCTTGACCTTGTTGCAGTTCAAAGTGTCCTGTCGACAGTTTTACAGACATATCTTTTATAACGATGGTCTATGGGGAAAATGCTCTTTAGGCTGTGGGGGGGATTTCTTGATGCAATACCGCAAGTGACCACTGGGAAAAACTGACTTCAAGGCTAAGTAGCTTAAGTTGTGCCACCATTACATGCTAGCCTGTTTCATTATGTCTGGTCGGACAGACAACATATTTTCATTAAGCTTTCTAAAAACCTAAAACATAATAGTGTTATGGTCTGTCATATTATAAGTTAAATGAAATTGTGTGGAAATGGCACTGTCACTTTCAACAAATTGTAACACCCAATAATAAGCTTTAACTAACAAGCTAACGCAACACTAACCTTAGCTAACCAAAGTCAGTCATTAGGATATTACAGTGCTAAGAAAAAAAATGAGCTCCAAGATAGTTAATGCCACAGGATAAATCAGTAATAGTACACAAAAAATACCCAAATATCAGTGCAGACCAGAAGGTTATAAAGCCAACAGTTAAACACACTGACAATTTTAGAAAACACAAATGTTGCCTGTGTGGTGTGCTCTATGCTACTTAACCCATTAATGAAAACCAAGTAAGACAAAAAAAGGTAATAACCCCTTTAAAACATGCAAACAAACTGTACATGCTGAATAAATCAACCTTATAATAATAAAACACAACTTACAGTATATGTTCATTCAGGGACAAAAACAGAAAGAACAAAGGCATACAGGGAAAAAGGGTAGACCTTTTCTACAGCAAACATTTTCACGTGATGGTCATCATAGGACAACCATAGGTGTAACTACTTGCGTTAAAGATGGTTGCACTACAGTCAGGTTTATGACATCCATGAATGCAGGGTCACTGACTGCTTTTTGGGATATTTAAATGTTGTTGAGCCATCATTGGTGTTATTAATTACACCTGCTATGAGGATTGAAAAAAGTCTGCCATGAAAAAGGTCTATTCATCCTCTGCTCAGCCACTAAGAGAAATGATTACAGACACTTAAGACGACGACGACTTAATTTAACTTGGCAGGTATTCTCTTAAATTACGAGAATAGAGCAACAGTAATAAGAACAACAATATTAGTAATTGTTATAATGTTTAATTGCTTTAGTCAAAGAAGGCAAAGTGGCAGCGAAGCCACTATACTTCCATTGGAAATAATGACTCCTGGCCTCCCATTGTGTGCAAAGATATGAACAAGGCGTCAGTCAAAGGATGAGATAAGACTGCATTTCGGGGTTTGAATGGAGGTTCAACTTAAGGATACGATCAGTGCCTGGAAACAACACACTACCCCGGACCATTTCAGCCATGATGCAGCCAACAGACCAGACATCAACTGAAAAATGAAATGACAACCACTGAATTAGCATGCAGGACTGAAAAAACAAACGAAACTCAAAAGAACAAAAGGGTAACATAAAATAACAGGATGTGCGTGCCAGGTGACGTGTGTGATACATGACAAAAAATGAATTGCATGCAGTTGAGTGCACTCTCAAACCTGGGTCAGCGTCCCACAGGGCTAGGGAAAATGATTGTGCTCTTTGGCTCGCGTAAAACAAATATAGTGCATACTTCTGTAGGAACCACAATATTACTATCCAAAGGAGAGATGTTTCCGATTATTTCTGCTTCAGGTACAGTGAGTAATGAATTTCAAGCTTTGAGAAGTGAGACACTGACTTTCAAGGTCCTCTGAAATGTTTTTCGGAGCAGAAATGCATTTTAACACCCTCAGCATCCTGACTGTTATATGTCTAAAACTGGAATATTCTGGTTTTGGAGACCAAAAAGGAGCCGTTTTGAGTTGTTTTGTCACGGCCACATTTGGGACATTGCAGATTAGTAAGTATTTCAAATATTTCTCTAACTGAGCACCAATTTATTCAGTATATTCTGGAGAAAAACCCCTAGCTATTCATCTTTTTCCGTGACTGCTGCTATGGAGTCTACAAAGACATATGGAGAGCAGTTGGAGGACAGATGAGGGTATTTTTGCAATTCAGTTCTCAGCTACGGAAGAGCAAGCTATTAAATTCTATTTCAGGTTTTTCATGTGACTGTCATGGTGCCTGAAGCAACAGTGCTGCTGCTTAGGTGAGTGAGGAGGGAGTAGTGTGAGTGCTTGTGTATCTGTAGGAGGTGGGTGGTTGCAAGTCGAGGTGTCAGGCAAAGCCGAGAAATAGAATTTCTATAGTTGCTCAAGTTATGATCTCTGTGCGGTCCATTAGATGAAAAATAATGGGTTGAAGTGCGATCCGTTTGATGAAAAATAATGGGTTGAAGAGACGAAAAAGTTCTTTTGTGCTATGTTTGTTTCACAAGAAATGCCAGACACTGCTGCAAGCAGCTCAAGGATACAATCCCTTCCTGGAAAAAGGATTTTGTGGCGAACCATTTCTGCCATAATGCAGCCCACAGCCCAAATATCCACTACATATGCGCAGCATAAAAAGGAGGGAGAAGAGAATAAGCAAAAAATAAAATGCAAAAAGTCAGCAGGAAAAATTCGGGTCAATGATTTTGAGTGAGAGAGCATTTGAGAGTTTTGCTGGAATAGGAGCATCGTTTCTATGCGTTTACATCTTGATGCCTGTGCTAAAGGGGGATTTTAAAATCCTAAACGATTAGCTTTACTGGCTATTATGCATCCGCTAGGTTAATGGAGCTAAGCTCATGTCGGTCAAAGTAATAATCCAACATTATGGGAAATATGCTGATTCACTTTATCGCTGAGTTATATGGGATGATTGATACATGTCTATGCTAAATATTAGACTAGAGGCAGGCGACTATTAGCTTAGCTTAGCATAAAGAGAGGAGGTAGAGGGAAACTGCTTGCTTGACTCTGTCGAAAGTTGGAAAGCTCTGCCAGCTTTGAAGGGTCCGGTAGGCAGATTTTTAACCTTTAGACAGAGCCAGGCTAGCTGTTTCCCCCTATTTCAAGCCTTTGTGCTAAGCTAAGCTAACCTGTTGTTAGCTGTAGCTTCATTTCTAAAAAGGACTAGCATGACAGTGGTGTCAATCTTCTCAACATACTCTCAAAATAAGTGTCTTTCCCAAAATGTAGACCTACTCCTTTGAGACTGTCTTGCGCCAAGTGAAACTGCTGAAGCATGCAGAAGTGCCTGTATTCACACTGCTGTTTTTTTTGTTTGTTTTTAGCCAGGCTGTATTAAGTTCAGGACAGGCAACCTCTTAATAAAACATCAAACGCACACTAAACCCTGCTGGGCACTGGGGGTCCCCAGACAGGAAGTTTCCCACAAAGCATCGATGCCCGACATCCCAACTTCCCCCCTGAGTGTGACCTTTAGAGGAACAGGGAGAGTGTGTGTGTGGGAGTGTGCGCGTGTTTGTGTGTTTGGGAGGTGCTGTCGAAACATCCCGGGGTGGGGGAGGGGGGCCATGCAGCAGGCCAGGCAGCAGCTTAGGAGCTCCACATTGGCCAGTCGCTGTTAGGAAGCGGCTTCCTCCACTCACCGTTGGCTTGGTAGCCCATGCCTAGGATGACTTCAGGGGCGCGGTAATAGCGGGTAACCACATAGGGCGTCATGAGGAGGCCAGTGGCGGCTGTCCTGGCCAGACCAAAGTCCAGGATCTTCAGTGTGCAGTCAGACTTCACCACGATGTTACTGGGCTTCAGGTCCTGTCAGGGCACAACACAACACTGAAATAGTTACCATCCTGGTTTAGATTGAGGTGATGCAGTTTATGGTAGAAGGAAGTAATTGTGTTTCACATTGAGAAAAATGGCTCCAAAGCCACAAGCTGATTGTTTGTTGTATGTAAACTGGGTGTTTAAATCTCTAAAATCCAAAACTGGAAAGCAGCATTATATTCAAGAGCTCACTTTCAATTAGAGAACTTATTCTTCCAAGTCTCCCGAATGCACCACAGACTTTTAGAAAGGAAGAAATAACAAATACGTCGCACAAAAACATTTTTTGGGTGGGAACGAGTGTCCAAATAAATTCTATATATGGGAAACACTGCTGTTGGTGTAGTGGGGATTGGATATCACAGCTTGTTTTCCTCCAAAAGAAGCAAATCAGTCATTTTCATACTGTATGAAAAACAAAGACCAACAGAGATGAGAGCTTATTTAACTGTTGCCTGAAATGTTTGTTTCATGTTAATCACCTTACGCGTACAGGCAGAAAACCGCCAGAAAATAGTTGAACGTCTATGATGTGTGTTGCAAAAAATGAAAAACATGACTGGTGGCTCGATAGATGTGAAAACATGTTCTAGAGGGAGGTCTTTTTGCAGCATCTTAAAGGGGAACAGGAAGCTTTCATCACAGAGACAATGCGCCCCAAAAAAGTGCACGGAGCCGAATGTTTGGCGATACATGACTCATACTGCATCTGTTCACCTTATGAAAGCTTTGCGTGCGAGCCCTGACGACGTGAGCGAGGCTGGTTAGCGCCGCCTGTGGCTCAATTAGTTCTGGCTGGCAGAGCAAGAGGAGCTCTGCTAATCTACTGCTGCTGTTTCCTCCACTGCGGGTGATTGACAAGAGTGCCGTACATGTGTGTATGTGTGTGGTAGTGACTGTGTGTGAGTGTGCGCATACAAAAAAAAAAAAGATCTTTTGTATTTTGCTGCGGGTGCTTCAGTGTGTGTGTGTGTGTCATCCTGTGTCTGTTGTTTCAAGGTGAACATGAGCACCTGCGTGTGTGCGTGTGTGTGTGTGTGTGTGTGTGTGTGTGTGTGTGTGTGTGTGTTACTGTAATCTATTCATGATGTCAGCTGCATAACAACCTGTTTAGCTGTGTTTTCTGGTGATTTCATGTGTTACTAGATGTGTCAATGAGTGCAAATGAAATGAAAACTAAGATTCTGCCACATCTCAAAGGTAGCTCTAAAAGTTTAACTTCTAAAAAAAAAGCAATCTTTTTAAGTATTAGGATCAGTGTGTGTATCTGCAACTTTTTTATTTTATATTGTATGTTTTTGAGTCAGGAAATCTTGATAAATCTTGTCATCATATCTATGTTGGCAGCTTTGTCTCCCCCTGATTCTTCTCAGTTTCTGCAGTTGTGAATAGACTGTGTGCTTACAGTATAACCTTTATTTATTTTGTGTGTGTGTGTGTGTGTGTGACTGACCCTGTGTATGATGCCGGCAGCGTGCAGGTGTTTGATTCCACACAGCATCTGGTAGAGCAGGTAGGACAGCCTCTCGTGGTCCAGCTCCATCTGAATCACCTGGCAGAGGTTGGCATCCATCAGCTCCATCACTAGATACCTGCAGGGGAGACCCAGAGGTTAAAACACACACACACACACACACACACACGCACGCACACAAGTACGGAGGAGAAGAACACACATACACAAACACGCGCACACACAGGTTTCATACCTTGGCTAATTATATCGGCCAATAAATGTAAATAGAATCAACTGTAATGATCAAATTTTTACATAAAAATATGTGCTGAAGCATATTTCAGTGTATTATCGGTCAGTGTAAAATAGATTAATAATATCATGTCATCTGTTCATAGTTCTTGGTGTGTCATCTGTATGATTAGGTGACTTATTAGTCAAACCAACGACACATTTTTTGGTATTTTTGATTAAAAATCCAAAGAATAAATAATAAAAAAGGGCATAAATTAATGTCGACCTAAATTTAGGTCTGTTTTTTTCCTCAACCACACAGCACTTGTTTGCCATGGCATTTAGGAACTGACAGTAATGATTCTTCCTTTCACAAAGTGATGATGTGACATTATCTGGCAGCAGTTACATCATCTCCTGCATGGAGTAAGGAACTTGTAACAGATTTGTATTTAAACGAAAGCAACGTCTTGGTTTCAGATTTACACTGGAAGCAGAAGGACTTCCGCATCTTTATCTGTGTGTACAACACGTTTCATTATGAGATGTAACACAATGAAAAGGGATAAATTACACTTTCAATTCAAGTTTATGATGAATTCTTCAAACATATAGCGCACTGTCATGCACATTGTTAATACGAGTATGCATGAGTGTGTCCAAACTGACAGGCAAGCGCACGCACACACACACACACACAAAAAATAGAGTGTTTTCCTTCATCCTGTAGCTGTGTGTTTGCCCCACAGCCCTCTGGCTATGATTTGTCCAGTTTCCTTTTTAGCTCCAATCAGGCAGACACAGCACTACACACACACACACACACACACGCAGACACACACAGACACACACAGACACACACAGACACACACACACACAGAGAGCTTCCAGAGGATGGCATTAATCATGTTTGTTCCCGTCATACTCTGCGATGTACCAAACCATCACTTCCCCCCACATCTCAGACTAGTATTCCCCTCTCTGTGATACCACAGCCAGTTTCCACTCGCACGGGCATCTTGTCGACTTCGAAACACATCCAGGACACTGCTAAATATACTCCGGTGCTGCTCTTATTGAAAGCAGAGTCCACCAAAATGTAGTATTTATAATAGTCAGGGTATAAACAGAAATATGAATATGTATGAGGACAGATTGGGGAATTTGCAACTTTTTTTTTTTTTTTACCTGACCGTGACACACTCACTGTGATTACAGGTATTTGAATTATTCCTTGAAATGCATCTCCCTGTATAAAGTATTAATAATAAGGCAGAACAACAACGCTAAGCTGCACAAGCCCCTAAAAAACTGAAGAGAAGATAATCTGAGCCCCCAGCACGCCACATCCTGTACTGATTTGACAAACATGCGGTGCAGCAGATGTTATTTTGCTCGCTTTATACTCACACGTCTTGGAACTCTTCCAGTGTCTTCTGTGGTGTGAATACATTTAATAGGCCGATTATCTGTCAAAATAAGAAGCACAGTTATTACTCCGAGGGTCCGGAGGGGAGACGAAGAGTCGTAACGAACCGTCAAGCATCGCCGCGTCTGCATCCCTCAACCAGCGGGGCCGACTGTTCCCCACTGAAAGGCTCACACTGCGCCAGCATGAGCATCAATAATGAATAACAACAGGACATTGCCTGATTCAAACACCCAGTTAAAAACATGTTGCAGCAGCACAGAGAAGCATTGCGGTAATCTAAAAGACCCCCCCTCCCCCTCCCCGTTATCCACCTCTGATGCTGGGTGCTTATTGCGCTCAAGAGTTAAGCTGTCAGTCAAACATGACGGGCACTTTTCTGGATCTCTACTGACTCAGCAGTAGAGAGTTGTGATAGGGAAATCAATTTTTTATGGGAAATGTCACAGATAATTGCATGATGTTTGGTTGGATAAGGTGTAACCACACTTTAGCGTTTGACTATTTAGAGTGCAGCCTGATGTAGCACAATCAAAAATGGACGCACAGGGACAAAAATTATTTCCAATTTGATTTAGAGACTAAACACAGCCAATGTTTTCCAGAGCCTTCCTCAGGCCAAGCTTTTGCTCCGTCCAAGTTATTGCTATTGGGAATTGAGCGCTCCTGCACGCTTGTTCATCACATTACTTCTTGACTGATTAAAACTGTGAAACAACCTGGTGTGTTTCAAGGCCAAATGTAAGCCCGTATCCAGGAAAAGACAAGCCAACATGTTAGCGTCTTAAGTACACAGAAGTATAAAAAAAAAAATCAAACAGAAGATGACAGAAAGCTCGTAGCTTACGTTCTTGTGGTTGACACATTTCATGAGCACCAGTTCCCTGTAGGCCCGTTTTGCGTGAGTTTGATTCTGAAAGGGCCGGCTCAGCTTCTTGATGGCGACGTTCCTCTCCAAGTTGTGGTCATACGCTGAACTGAAAGGGGGTAGGAGGGGTAGGGGGTGGGGGGGAAGCATAGAGTCAGTCAACAATAATTCATGTCAGAAGGTTCCTGAATAAAAACAAAAACAAATGTATTGTTTTTGTAGGACTTCTCTGAGGACCATAAAAATATTTTTCACACATTTCGTTGGAAGCTTAATCTCTTAACCATGCGCTCTCTTTCCCAGCGGTTGTTCGCAATGGTGAAGACAATAAAATAACATGCTGTTCTCTCTCTCTCTCTCTCTCTCCATGCATGTTTTGGAACATTTTAGTCAAAATTCCCTCCCTCAGATCGGTTATTTCGACCAGAAGAGAACAAGTAGAACCGCAGTGTCTATTTTAATTTGTCCACCAGGAGACATTTTCAACTCCGGCACACACAGGAAACATAAGATGCTGAAATATATAGACGATGTCGCCTCTTGTTGTGGTCAAAATCATGTCAAAGTGATATTTTAATTTACTGCTAATATTCTATTTTTTATTATTGAAACATAAAATTTATGTGTCTGTCATCTCACTGCCAGACGCATCTGGACATGACAATGATGAGAGTGAATCAAGCAGTAATGTTGCTGCTGTAAAACCAAAACCAAAGAGTTTAAAGACCCTTTAAGTTCCATGTATGATCCATTGTATGTGAAATATTGACTGATTATAGCTTAAAAGATGTTTGTGTGTTGACTCATTTCTATGGGATGTTTTGAGGCTGTACTTCATGATGTTAGCGTATTAGACTGCTGCACTGTAATGATGGGTTGTTTTTAATACTTTGTCCACCTCATATAGCACTGGGTAATATTAAATACAGTAAGTCCATAAATATTTCAGATACAGGAGGCATCTGTCTGTTTAATATGTCTGGTCATATTAGATCAGTGTGAGCAAATCAATGAGCAGGGTGACTTTATGGCAATTTTGGGTGAAGGGGGTCAGTATACTCCATCAGACATGTTTGTCAGATGGTCAAATAGCTTCGGAACCCCACCCTACACCTTTCAAACGTCTGATCAGGAGGCGCCGTGCAGAGTTATTTCTGTAACTTTCTGAAAACAGTCGGCTTTTTCCATCCACTCTATAGTGTAGCTGCTCAACAATTATTACTGAAGTTCATTTCATTTCTGTTACATGTTTGGAACAACTTTTTGATTTGCGATGTGGTCTGACAACACATCATACAAACCACTTCTGATTGACTATGAGCTGACCTTTACAGGACTTCTACATCAGTGATAGTATTCAACTTACTGGATAAGAAAAAAATGGCCAGGTTTTTATATCTATAAATTAAGTTTTCAGAAAGTTTTCACATCATTCAGTCCTGCAAGGAGGAAAAAAAACATTACACCTTACAATATAACACAATTAAAATGTGAAAATTGTGCAGAATGATGCCTCAGAAAGAGCTGAAGCATTCATTATAAGGTTGTCATATGTCTCTACAAAAGACAAGGACACAATCTTTTGGAGAAGAAATCTTCACAAAAAAGATTTTATAACCAGTATGTTGTGTATCCTGCATGAAAGCCAGAGGAAGAGAATCATAGCAGATGTTGACATTTAATAGCCAGCTTTTCCTCACATGACAGAACGAAGCCTGGACCGATGCTCACGCGCATCTATTTCCTCCTGTTCCTACCTGCTATGAGGACCAGAGGAGATTAATGACAGCAGAGAGCTTTGATGAGTTCATCATATTTAGCGTTACGTTAACTGCCCCCCTTTGGCCATTAAATAAACATTTTTACATCCAATTAATCTACCGGTGAAACGATGATTACGCAAACAACGCAACAGCGGCAACAACTGTTGATTTGAGAGAACGTCATCACACACGGGAAGCGATCCCTGACGCGGACCAGAATGATCCTGGGTTTCAGATTCAAAGTCGCGTCAACACCGGGCCCTTCCTCAAAAACCCTCTCACATCTACAAAACTCCACAGAGAACAAACACATTAGCACACTGCACTGTCAACAAATACTGCATTATGCATCACTTTCTGTTCTGTATGCCTCCAATATCTGATCTAATCAACTTTCAGAGCCAACAGCTGACAAGTTTCTAGCTTTCACAATCAATAGATGGAGATGGTACTGAGAAATGTTACTGCTGTTATATTGGCTGTGAAAAGTGCAACAGATTGATTTAAGATGGAACATTTTTGAGCGGTATATGTGATATTATAACATCTGCAAAACAGTAGGACTTTGATCTATCATGACAGTTGGTTTATTCACATGTTTTCTAAATGAAAAGAGACAACTGAGCTAACTGCATCCGCTGACGGAGGCCACGATATGCAGCTGAAAGCTTCAGATAAAAAAAAAAAAGAAGAAGAAGAAGCTAGAAGTTAGACGTCGAGTTAAGATTATTTCCTTAAACTACCATTTCCAACAGTTTGGCCTTTCAGATTTTTTTCCTCTGACTCACCAGACGATTCCCTGTGCTCCGGATCCGATGGGTCTGAGGTTCTGGTAGCGCTTTAAAACCATAAAAGTTGAATCGCCCACATCTATACTGTAGTACTCTTTTTCCCTCTTGTTTCGGTTCATGGTGAAGCCTTGGACAAACACTGTGACTGGGCATCCAAGTGGAGCTTTCCTCTCAAGACCTGAAAGAGAAAAGAGAGGATTCTGCTTAAATTCTACACTTCCAGGGAGCAAAACAATCATATGGAAATGGTTGGTTAACATATATAAACCAGCATCAAATCACATGTGGATCACAGCCAATGAAAAAAAGTTAGATTTTATTTGTTTTTTTTTTTCCTTTGTCACTAATAGCTATTACACCATCCTATAGTGCCAGAGTACAGTAGAAAAATCTGCCCCTTTAACCCAATTAAAACCTTGATTCAAAGGGTGTCAGGGGCTCAAACTGGCCACGCAATAATTACCAAGCCCCTGAAATACATCGTATAACCCAGAGGAGCTGTGCATACAGTACATATAAACCTCAAAGGTCAGGACGACGGAGCGATGAGCAGAGAGAGGAAGCAGGAAGCCGGGTCTCATGCTGGATCTGAAGACAACGAATCATTAGTGGAATTTGGAACATTGCGCTGAGGAGGTCGGCGTTGCGATGATAGCTGTACGTTCCGCGGACCATGACCTGACCTCTGGATTTCTCTGACTACCGCTGAGCCCCCCCCCGCCCTCCCCACATCCCCTCCTTTCAGTATCATTTAGTCTTCAAAGCCTTTCCTTCTCCTTGCTCTCCTCTGCCGGCTGCGTTTTTATTCTCAGCTGCAGCCGTTCTTCAAACTCTTAGCTCTCATACTCCTCCTTCCCGCTTCTTCTCATCTTCGTCTCCTCTCCTCTCTCCTTGCTTTCTTCTTTTTGACTGTGATCAGAACATTATCATCCTCCCCTCTCCTGCTGGAGAACCTTGTCAACAGTCTGCAGCTGAGCCGCGCGGTGCAGAGGTGCAAGGATGAATGAGCGGTGCACAAAAGGAGTCTGAACTCCTTTTTTTTTTATCTGAGAAAGATGTGTGCTGACAAAAATGTTTGGCACCAACAATGTCTGGGGAATTCAGAAGTCAAGACAACACCTTGAACTGTTTGTCATGTTTTTCAAACCATTCCTGAACAATTTCTTGCATTGTGGCAGCGTACATTATGAAAGAGGCCACTGCATCAGGGACTGCTGTTGCCATGAAAAGGGTGCACTTGGTCTACGACAATGTTTAGCTAGGTAGCACATGTAACATCCACATGAACGTCAAGACCCAAGGTTTCCCCAACAGAACGTTGTCACAGAGCATCACACTGCTTCTTCCCATCATGCATCCTGGTTGCCATCTCTTCCCCCAGGTAAGTGACGCACACGCACCCGACCATGATGTAAAAGAAAACATGATTCATCAGACCAGGCCACCTTCTTCCATCGCTCCACGGTCCAGATGTGATGTTCACGCGCGTGTTGCCGGCGGTTACGGCGGTGGACAGCAGGGCTGAACAATTAATAGAATTTTTTTTTATCAAAATCGCAACATGGACTAGTGCAGTTGTCCAATCACAGGAGGAGCAATATTTGTTAAAATAACATTTTAAGTTAAATATTGTACATCAGTGAGCGTTGGGTACCCATGACCCTGTCACTGGTTCAGTAGTTGACCTTGCTTGGACCACCTTTTGTAGGTATTGGCTGCATACCAGGAAGACCCCCACAAGACCTGCTGCTTCAGAGATGCTCGTCATCTAGCCGTCACAGTTTGGTCACGATTCCAATCAATCGCAAAAATGAATTGCCGCTAATTCCGACAGTTGAGCGAGTCGCCTGTCAAGCAACAAACAACGCCAAACATTTGCTGGTTTTAGCTTCTCAACTGTGAGAATTTGCTGCTTTTCTTCAGAAATTCATCTGAATCACTGTGGATCAATTGTTAATAATTGTTCTTATTTATTTGTAATTATGAATAAAACATTAGAGATGAGTGAAGAATGCCTTTAAAAAAAACCCAGAGCGACGTCTTCCAAGGTTTTGTTTTGACCGTACAACAGACCAAAAATCTTTATTAATAGAAAAGACAAAAGAAAAACAACACATCCTAAAATTTCAGATGCTCATCATCATCAATCAACAAATTTTCCATCTTTGCTTCAAAACTCACTTCATCAATTAATAGATGAGATCAAAACTGCTCCAAGTGTTTCAGCTCTTTACTGACCGACACATGAGGGCTTCAACGCAACCAACAATTATTTCAATTATCGATTAATCTGCTGATTATTTTCTCAATTGATTGATGAGTTCTTTGGTCTATAAAATGTCAAAAAGAAAGAAGTGAATCACTGTTTTCCAACGCTCATTATGCAACCTAAAACATCTGGTTTTGTTCCGACCAACAGTCGTCGACCCAGAAGAAACCAGAAAATATTCACATTGAAGAAAAAGGAAACTGAATTTTGGCATTTTTCCTTTAGAAAATGACTCAAAACGATCAATCGATCATCAAATTAGTCGGCGACTCATTTTCTGCCAGCTGACTAGTCATTTCTGCAGCTCTAGTGAACTTTTTATTTTAGGCAGAAGAAAACAGCAAAAAGAAACATTCCATCCTATCCGTGCCATCTAGCCGAACAACATACAATCCACCTGTAACGTGTTTTTAAGGAACCATCATTAGAGAGTTATTTGTTATTCAGAGAGTTCTCTTTCTACCTCTGTATATGGAAGCTTAAGCAAACACTGTAGAATATGTGTAAGCTGATGTTAGGCTTCAGCATGCAGTGTGACGTGATTCTCTCTCCCGCTTGAAGACAGACCAGCACGTATCAGGGTTACTGCGAGACCGGAGGCTCTGCGGCTGCATGTGAAAACGGGACTGAGTGATATGACAGAGTGTGTCGGGCTGTCGACCCGATTCAACCGTTTGCGTGGCCCTACATCACATATCCCAGAGCCGGGGTCGCACGCAATAAAATGAATGAATGAATAAATGAAAGCTGTAGGCTCACTAATCATGTGGTGTGTGTGTGTGTGGATGTTAGAAAGACAAAAGTTTACATCTACTTTTTTTTTTTGGATCACAAAAAGCCGGTCACATCTATTGATAATTCTTCAGAAGAGCTCCTACATTTGAATATTAAGGCATCAAAGTTGCAGCTGCATCAGCTTTCTCAGCAAACACAGCTGCCACCGTCACTGAAATCCACAGAGGAAAAGCGTCGGTGAGCAAATATAACGCCTCTGACAAGCAGACAGAGAAGAACAGATAACTGTGTCAAAAGTGTCAAATATGGCACTTTTGCACAGGTGGGTGTACATTAGCCCCGGCGGTCCTGTCCATATCTACACACAAGCCTCTCTCTCCGACAGCTGTCCATCACGCCGTCTCTCTCCCCGGAGCTGATCCGTCTCTCACCAGCTACAAGTCTTCTCCAGTCCTCTCCTCCGAACGCACTGAACTCACCAGACACATTCTTGCAAATATCAAACGGGTTTGTATTATCTGAGCGACCTTGATTGAGCCAGCCAGCAATTTGTGAGGGGTTAGATTTTTATCAGGGAGCCACTCACATTCGGCTGCTGATAAGGGCCAGTATGAGGCGCGTCCTTTGCCAAAATGTTGGTACCAGCTGAGGCCTCAAAACCTTGATTTCTCGCCTGATTGTATGGAGGAACAAATCTGCGGTATTTTGGCCCAAACAGTGTGTGATCTGAATGTAACCTTAGAAAGTGTGCTAGTCATGCTAATCATAGAAGAACCGAGCACGCCCAATGAGAAACTTTTTTTTTCAGAAAGTGACACCTCAATAGTTTTAACCACATTACATGCAAAAAAAAAAAAAAAGGTGTTGTAGAATCAAGAATAAGATGTAGTTGGTACGCAGAGGGCAGTTGCACAATCTCAAATACCAGCAAATAGACGTATCCCTTAGAACATGCAGCAAGGCTCTCAGAGAAATGCTGCAGTAACAAACGGTAGCATTACTATGTGCTGTGTTCACACATATATCTGTGCAATTCAATTATTAAAAGTCCCTCCAGGTTTTTGCTGAGTTTTTTTGTGATTATTGCAAACAAAAATGTTTGATTTTGCAGCGGCTTTTCTAATAAATTGTGATAGAATTTGCTTTGTTTTATGTGCTCTATTTGCAGTAAAATTCTGGGACTTGCAAGCAAAGGAAAATAATGTGATTTTTTAAAAAAACTACTACCAATGAGGAGTCATACGTAATCATTTCCTTTGAATAAAAAGCCGTGCTGCATATCACTGAAACATATCAAAAAGAAAATACGTGATGAATTCCATTTATAAGCCTTTATTAAATAAACTTTCACCTCATTACTTCACATTAGCACTAAATAAAATCAGTCATCAATGCCATTAAAATAACATAACTATAGTTTCATGAAAACCATAACTTCCCTTTTTTATGTTTGAGGTTGATTACGTCCATTTTTGCTGTCTGAACATCAACTGCAAACCAGTTGATATTCGTCACCACGACTCAAAATGTGACGATCGGTCCAAATCACAAGCCGCCTGATGATTTGTACATTTCATGTCGAGAAGTTGCAGTAATTTAGCAAAAGTGCAAGCTCTTGCAAATATCGTGAATATGTGTCAATGATCGCAATCATTAAAAAAAAATCGCAATTTCCTGGAGGGACTGTCCCTTTAAGTCATGTTTCAGGTTCTGAATTTACAACTAGGCGATTTTGAAGCTCAAAGACATCTTCAGTTTAATAGTGAATGAATTTAAATAACAGATTCAGAGATATCTACTGATCGGCCAGCCCTACACAGCATTGATAATGACTACGAATATTCCATTGTGCTTGTAAATCTGTACAAAAACCCTAATTTGAGCAGCTAAACGAAGTGTTAGCACGAACACATTTGCACATAGACCCAAAAGCAACAAAAGCAACATCACATCTCGCTGGAGGATATTTCAACTTGTCCCAAAAGGTGTGGACAGACACCAGAGAGTGGTGTTTCTTTCTCAAAGAAACCGTCTTCACCTTCACCCATGACTGTTTTCCACTGTCACATGCTGTTTGGTTTGCTTGATTTGTGTCAGGGATGTTCTGCCAGGTTAGAGCAACAAATGTAAACCTGTTTTTACAGCTAATATTGACTTCAACTACAAAACGGCAAATCTTGGTATTCACCTGTGAGCATTAGAGTCTCACAGTCCAATCAATTTTAGCATTTCAGGACCGAGAAAGACAGTCAACCACGTCACTGTTGGCACCGCGTTTCAGCCGTTTAGAAAAATGAAAAACGATCTAGTCAAAAGGCCTAAAAACCTGTCAGCATCAACCAATAGCACCTCCAGGTATGACAGTGGGCTCGTCAGCTGTTAGCCAGGACTCATAATCCCATCTCTGCAGGCTACCTTTGGCTTTTGGTGCAGGAATCAGATTTCTTGGTGCTTTTTTGGCTGACCGTCACTGTTCTCTTGGCAGGTTGTTTCGAAAACCTCGCCATCAATGTGCAGTGCAGTATGGGGAGCTGCATCACCCAAATATGACTATAGATAAAATATGCACACACACCAACTGCAACCTGTGAAAACCTTTGATCGGACGATTCTCATTTAAGTTAATAATATGGCTAGATCACTCTGACGGATTATGAAACTTAACATTTGATCCCCTGGTCTGATAAGATATCTTCGATTATTATAAGCATTGTACACCATATAATTGCTGCAACAAAGATAAACCCCAACTGCAACATTATGCAATTGCTATAGACTGAATATTCACATTCACCTTTAAATCTGCAGGTCAGTGAGGCCAATAACAAAAGAATAATCACGTAAAAAAGACAGAAACAGAGAAAGTGCAGCCTTGCCTACAGCCAAATATCCACGCTACTGAATCCACAGATTTGTTGCTACTGTATAATAGCTGGATGTATCAGGGTAAAGCAATAGGAACACCTTTAAAAAATGAAATATTAATGAGATCATTTCACGGCAGTAAATATCAGCGAGCTGATGTGAGCCGCATGGAAACAGGGTGTATTCAAAGGCATCAATATGTGATTTCTGTTCACACGGAGGATGTTATTGTTCTTGGTTGACCACACGCTGGAGGTCACGGTATATTTGTTGAACCATTCACTAGTTTTTAAACCGGCAACACCAACCGGTTCACAGTTTACAGTGTAAGCAGCGCTAATGTGTGTGTGTGTATGTGTGTGTAGCACTGACTGTGTAGGTTACAGTAGTGTAGTCACTCAGTCTGGTTGCCTTCTACCAGTTAGGCCAGACCTGTCCTGCCACCATGTACATTATAGTAACACCTATTTACAGTAACGTGTGTGACACATATTTGGCTGTTACCATCCCCCAACGGCTGACAATAACACGTCTTAAAGAGAGGAAAGAAAATCCGTATGTGGAGCTCACCCCTCTCCGGTTAATTCCAGCAGTGTCGACCCGCAGTCGCCGCTCGCTGCCCGGACACACAACACAACCTGGACGTTGGGGGGATTTTTTTTTTTTTTTTTTTTTTTTTTTGGAGAAAAACAGCACTTTAATCCCTTTTTTTCCTCCGGATACACTCCCGTTCCCTTCACTCTAGCAGGCCGGGATCACCGCAAAATACATGTGTAGCTCCTTCGTAACCTAATCTTTGTGCTTCCGTGACACACGCAGTTTCTGCCATTTCATACCGACGTCGTCGAAACCAACCTTGCGATGTTTCCTCGGCTGCACAATGAGGACCAGGGGGGCGTTCAAGACCGCCTGCGCGTTCCCGGAAGTTGCTCCGGGAAAGCGGAAGCGACGGTTTCGCAACGTTTTTGCAATGACGCTGTTTACAAGGGGAGGATACGGCATATTTTATGAATATTGCAAGTGTATTTTCACAAATGTTTTAAAATACAATAATAAAAGCGTGCACATAAAAATATAGACACTTTACATGAACGTTTTTGAAACGTATGTAACCTGTAAATTATTAAAATGAGTGTAGCGTTAGCATATATCAGATTTTGAGTGCCCAAATAAGATGGTTTGCTATATTGTCTCACTGCAGTGCCAGCCACATTAATACAGCTGAGTAACCATATTCCACAGACATTTGATAGGCAGCTGGACTAGTTACAGATTAATATTTTAAACACAAACATATCATAAGCTTATAAAATATTATGCATTGTTTAAGATTAAATCGTATTTTTGACTTGTGACCCCTTACAAAAAAAACTTTTTACTTGCCCTTGTACTTTTTCAAATAAGCCCCTAAGTTCCACTCAGTCTATGGTTCCACTACAAGATATTTTCCCCTAAACTTCTCAGGTTTGATTTAAATAACTCAATAGCTCAAATAGAATTTATATCATTTCACCCTCAAAAAAAAAATAGGCAAGGGTTAAAGAAAATTCCCAAAAATGAATGTAAATTTATGAAGCAGAACCTTCTTTTTTTGTGTGTGTTTCCTACTCCATTAATTGTCTCATGAACTACCAGATTTATCTTATGACCCTTTGGAGGAATCATGACCCTTAGGTTGAGAACATTTTATAATTCTATAAAGTAATTAAAACTAGCCTCACCTAGACCACTTTTACTGAAGTAGGAATTTAAATTGACTTGCTTTATTAGTACATTTAGTTTAGTAAAAAAAAAAAAAAAAAACAACTTCTTCTGCCACTAATGGTTCATTTAGGGTCACTTCACTCCTACAGATGTCTCTCTAGATGATGTGGCTGACCCTGCCAGGTGAGACAAGAAAACCTATTAAATTGCAAATAACTGGAACACGGTTTTGTAACCTTTTAATGTACAAAACAGGAAGAAAGCAGAAACATCATCCAGGATACTGTAACTATGGAGATTTTATATTCTTTATACACATTTCAGAGGTCAAATGTCCCCTTCACCATTATACTTTTTACTTTGCATGATTTTTTTAATGGAAACAAACACCAAGGAAGCTTATAATAGAATACAAAAAAGGCCTATTTTACCTAAAAACATTCTGTTTACATGTTAATGCATCAATGTTACATGACATCAATATCAATTCTTCAGATGATCCATCCACAAGTTCAATTTTAATTACATTTGACATTCAGTATGGCACTTTTTTTATTTTTACTTCACTGAAAACCTTAATGACAGAAGGGTTTAAGCCGGTAGCATGTTCTATAATATCTATTTAATCTCAGAGCCGTTATGTATTAGTCAATCACCTGTGTGGTAATCTATGTAAGGCACTAGTAGAAAGTGGGACAATTAATGTGTCACTTGTGGTTGAAACATCAGATTAACACAGTGCCGCCTACAATGGATTGGTCCTTTGCTGCCCCATCTGCCGTTAGCTTGCCCTGCAAATCCAATTATGTTCTTATGTCCCCAGTCTAAAAATAGTTGAAAATGACGGAAAACGCAGAAAGAACACGTCATTAGTTGAGAGGAAACTATGTTATGGAGCTGATGTGTCTTTTCTGTGGAGACAATTGATCTGTCATGAGGAAATGACAGTGTGTGACGGGCTGCCATGACAGACAGAAGCACCCGGACGAGGGAAAGGGGGGTAGAATGGCAGCAGGGGATGCATAAGAGGAAGGATTAGATTCAAAGAGGCGGATGTTTGAAGGAACTTAAGAGGAATCTCTTCATATACCGGATGAAATAAGGTAGGCCACATTACGTTACGTGTAAAACAAAACAAGTTATAATGTTTGAGGTGTGAATATTACTCATCAAACCACCTGTAGGCCTTGAGGTAGAAGCTTACAGACACAATGCTCCACTCAAGTGTAGCATGAGCTATTAGAACTATATTATTACCAATGAAAAGAATGGCTTTTTCTTCTTTACTATTTATATATGTATATATATATATAAACATATATATCAACTGGGGACTGGGATCAACAATATATTGATCTGTGATCACTTACAGAGTGCCATTGTGCAAGACTTCGAAGCCATCTATCTCTCTCTCTCTCTCACACACACACACACACACACACACACACATGCACACTGAGTGAGGAGTGAAATGAAAAAGAGCTGTGTGTACTCTTTCTTTCTTTCTTTCTCTTGATAAATGAAAGTATTTATCAAGTCAACATGTGTTTGGTTGCTCAATTCCCCACTGAAATCATTGTCAGATGTTCTGTGTGAAGGGAGTGGCAGTGGAGCGTGATACAAACATAGATACTTTGTGTGTGGAATGACTTATGTTATGATTTAGTTGAAGGATTTTTTCTTTTCTTTTCATTTTTTTTTTTTGAGGGAGGTTTATAAGATGACCAAAAATCATGTTTCTTCATCAGTTTTCTACTGTTATTTAAGGGGTTTAAGCGAGAACGTTAGACATCACTTATCATTGGACAGTCATTGCAAATCAGCCATTACAATTTGGTATAACCATTTGTATTTATATGCTCGCTAATGTGATTATATGTGACCATAGCTGCCACTATGTCAACAGGTCAGCTATGGTCATCTCGCTTGAATTAAATCAAAGCACACATAACCTGATTAACAGAGCTGGGTTACTTGGCAATCTATCAAATTACTGCGTCATGTCTCGACTCTGCTCGTCGGTGTTTCAATTTAGTTCATGTGTCAGAATGAACTCGATGCAAATGAGCATGTCTATATTGAGTCTAAACATCAGAACACAAAACTGTAGTGAAAATCGTCAATTCTATTAAAGTTCATTAAAAGACATCAAATCATCGGAGCAAAATAGGGCAATAAACACCAAAAAACAATCTTTCAATTTCCTCCTCTTATCCTTGACTCAGAGGAGCGATAAGACAGTTATAATAAGATGCTTCCCGGAGGCTACAGCACCAGCATCCGGATGATAATCTCATCATCAAACAAATAATGAAAACTCAGATTACTGAGACCAATGTAAACACTTCATGTTAATCTGTTTATTCTCAGCAGCCTCCACCTAATGCCTGTGCTATTGGTGTTGATGGCTGCAGCAAACCTCATGTTGCAAAAATAAAAATCCTCAGTCCCAGGTTTTCTCCTCTACTACGTGGAAGTGATCATTTGTTCAACATCATGAAGGCTTTACCTCAGTTTGCCCTTCTGGAAGATCAGCACCTTCCTCCTGCTTTGTGCCATACAGTAATCCTACAGTGTCTTTCAAATTTGACCCAGTTGCGAAACATAGTGGAAAGACGTGTAAGTGTGTTTACATGCAGGTGGAGTCTGACAGTTTCTTCTCAGTGATGGTATTTGTGTATGCTGATTTATGCTAATTCTTACATAAACCATTCAAAAATACGCTAAATGCTTGCTAGTAGTGTTGTCAGTGCAGCTTACTGGCATACATACATCTCTTACCCTCATAACAGTTTATAATGTCTACTATTTTTAACCTGTGTCAGATAATTACAGAGAAAAAGGGATCAGTGAGAAACAGTAACGGCTGAGGCTGAAAAACAAGTGTAGAAAATGTGCACCTTGCCAGACTTAAAACATATATTTTGTTTCATGCAGAAGCTAGGAAGTCCCACCCAACTCACCCACAAGTATTCTTAGTTCTGAGAGAAACAGCTGAGTAATACCTCCTTATGTATTCCCTTCATTTAACAAGCCATACTTGATCAATATTTGTAATTTTCTTTACAACTTTTTCTACTTAAAAGCAGACAAAAATAAGTACTTATTGTCTTATTAAGAATCTCACATTATTAAGAATCTAATATATTTGTAGAATTGTGAGATAATACATTGTGGTGACATAAAATGTCCAATACAAATGAATTACAGTTCTTGGTTTCACCTCAACTGATGATGTTTTGTCACCAGTATACCGGATATTTTCAATTACCGGAAGCCTCTCAAGGTAACTTACCATTTCAGAAATCCCTCAACGTAAGCACATAAGTGCTTTAATACTGCTCAACACCAGGCCTAACCAAACAGACTCTACACTGGTGCGAGATGCTGTACGGAACCTCAAAAAACTGATCATCAAACAAAAGACTTACAGTGAAAATATAGAAGTGTGCCATCGTTTCTCTTTTCGTAGCCTTTAAAAAGTAAAACTGTGTCATCTTGGTGTCTTTCAGTCATTAATCTGGATTAATGAATTGAAAATTAAATCTAAGAAGTCCTTACATCGCGTCCATAGAAGCTCTCCATTCAACAGGTTTATATGTGCAACAATGACTTCATCTTGATAGCAAAATAATGAGAAGCAATTAACCGAAGTGTTGGCTTTGTTTCCAATTAGATCTAATTCCACTGAACTCTAAGCTTGTCTGTCTGAAACTCTGACCTCTGACCTTTAAACGTTCTCCGTGTCTTACTTCTAGTGGGGTTCTTGTCCGTGAGGGGATTCAGCCTGTTTGTTGAGAAATGATTATGTAATGCATCCGCTCAGTTGCCACCTCATATTATTTTCCTGAACAAACTGTCTTGTTCTCAGAAAACTTAATTTCTGATAAGTTTTGGTGTCAAATCAATTTATGAAAAACAAAGAATCAGGTTTTTTTTTCTGGAGTGTCCAACTTCCTCAACTGCTTTCCTTTATAGTTTTTTATTACATCTACAAATCTTTGCTGTAAATCAACACAGACATCTGACAGAACCGATTATAGAGCATTAGGTTACATTTATTTTGTTACTGGTGTCCCTGTACTGGAAAGGTCTGCAGCTCTGCATGTGTGTCTCTGTCATGTGTGTGTTTCCCAGCAGGATGGGCACGTTTGTGACCCTGGCAGAGGTGCTGGAGGCCCGGGGTTCACCACTGGATGAAGATGAGGTGTGGTGTCTGCTGCTCGCCACCACTGAGGCCTTACTGGACATTCCTAAAAAAGGTAACCGACCGCACAGGGACTCCCGTTTCCTCCCAGTTCCACCTCTTATCTGGCTACAGGGCTCTTTTCTTAGGCAGCGTTTAACCTCTTGTTCCCACTGGATCCTCCCCCCATTGCTCTTAAGAGAACTTAATTCAAGAAAACATGCTGTCCACTTGATAACCCTACTGCCTTTTACCAAAATATGCTCTCCCTAAATGGCAAAGTTATCAAATCCTTCAAGTTGGTAAATGTCAGCGGTTTCTGTTCTGCTTTCCGTTTAGGTTCAGGTAACATGTGCAGTGTGCTGAGCCCCGGCTCGGTGCTACTGTCGGCCAATGGGAGTCTGGCCTTTAAAAGCTGTGCCCGATATGAAGATGTGGCCTCCTTCACATCTCCTGAGGTCCAGCAGGGCCACGCTGCCTCCACCAGGACTGCAGCCGAAAAGGTTATAAAAACAAAAACCATCTGTAGATCTTCAATAGAATATGGAGATTATGTGTATGTGCGCTGATTTGTAATTACTCCCGCGATTGTGTGTGATTTAACACATTCCCAAAGACCATGGAACTTTAGCTAGAATGCTAATATCTGAATCTGTCTCTACTGTCCTTCAGATGCTTGTGTACTCCCTGGGGATGACTCTTTACTGGTGCACTGATTATCAGCTACCTCAAAGCCAGGTATTTTGCTCCGTCTCTGTCTCCAACCTCACATTTGAATCTCTCAAACTCATTTATCAGTGCTTGCTCTTCACCCATTTTGCCATTCTTCCTATTTTTCTCAGCCAGTCCAGCTGAGCGCAGAGCTGGAGGGTTTGCTGCTGAGCATGTGCGAGGACGTAGTGGTGAGGCGGACTGACCTGCTGACAGTGCTGGAGACCTCTGAACTGCACCACAAGACCTTGATGCTGCCTCCGGCGGAGCGCCTCGTCAGGCAGCTGGTGGAGGAAGTCTACAGAAACTCGGTGAGTAGGCATCGGATGGGATGTGATTGGAGGGTTGGTTTCAGCTGGTTAGGTTTGGTGATTTTTTTTTTGTTTTGATTTAGCTGATGACTTCCTGCTTGAGCTGTGCTGTCTCTTTGCAGGTTGATCATGTGTCCATGGCGGAAAATGGATCCCAGCTGACAGATCGCAGTCAGATAATCAGAGACAGATTACACAGTAAGATCCCTTTCGGTCAGATTCAAAACGCAGTCAGAAAAAAAGCTTTTAGGTGTCTTATCAAGACAAATATGAAAGTGCTACAATATATTTTTCAGGAGGCTCTTTTAGCAACTCAACATGGGCGCTGAAGAAGAAAATCTCCAGGACATTCTCAGGAGCGTCTTATCCGCCTGAGCCCATAGGGTATGAAATTATATGTGTTCTTTACTTCAGAATAAATGAAATTCAAATTATAGTTGAGTGCATATAGTTGGTTAAATGATGAAAACAATGAGGGGAAAGAAAACAGAACAAGAGACAGAAATAGTGCAGGGAAGACAAAACCACCACAGTAGGCAATCCCAGACTACTGCCATCAAACGCTTCATGTTTGATTGGCAAGCTATCATCTCATGAGTGACAGATCTCACTTCCTATCAGGCTGAAAACCGATAACTCATTTTTTTCCCCCCCACAGGATTCCCTCAGGAGGTCGACACAGGGAAAGTTACGGCAGCTGGCAGCAGCTGACACGCAGCCCCTGTAGTCCGTACATGGACGGCGGCCGACAGGCAAACTCAAGATCCTTCACACAATTTGACTCCAATATGAGTCTGAATGAGAAGAAAATCAAGGTGAGTCAGATTACTGTGTTATAACACATGGTATGTTGTTGTTGTACGTGGGCTTATGCTGGTGGTATTTACAAAATCATATGAAATTAGATTTTTTTTTTTCTCCAGTGGTAGCCGTTGTTTCCATTTGTACAGTTCCTCTTTGAACATGCTGTACTTGTGGCAAACTGATGTATATTAAAGCGAGTTGAGGCGGTTGATGATATGTTTTCATTTACCTTGTCTTCTGTTGCAGGACATGGGTCCTGAGTTTATCAGAATGTTAGATGAGCCGCTGGTTGTCTTGGAGTTGCCTGGATCCATCTTGGTGAGTTGTTGAAAGAAGAAATAAAATCCTGTGATTATGAATGTTTGGAGAGCTTTACAGTAGTTAAAAGCGACAGCCTAGTCTCGTATTAGATGCTTAAAGTTACGCTGTGGAGTTTTTGACCACTAGTAGTTCTATGGATTTGTTTGTATCATACACATGCACGAGGACAGACATGTCACATGACAGTTGGCAGCAGTATTGCACAGAGAAATGTTAAAAAATGTCTCTCTTTCAATTAAAAATTTTAAAATGTAAAATGGAATTCAAAATTTCTCCACAGTTATGTCTTCAATTTGCTTGTTTTGTCCAAAAGCTAGAGTTTAAATTTACTCACATATGATAGAGAAAAGCGTCATATTTGAGAAGCTGAAACCAGAGCATATTTGACATTGTGCTTGAATAATGACTGAAGCTATTAGTTGATTATAGTTGCAGATTAATTTTCTGTTGATGAATGAATCAACTAATCATTGCAGCTCTACATCCAACATGCTTGTTAAACCTCAAGGGTCCACACAAAGCACCAAATGTTTTTACAAACCAATTTCTGTGGATAATTAAGGATACATCAGACATCTTAAGAACAGTGATCTAGTTTTTCTAGTTACACAAACATAATTAAAATGAGACTAAACACCTCCATAAAATCTTGTTTTTGTTGATCTCTAGTGGTTTAACTTTTCACCTCACTGCAGTGATGTAAAGGATGTGTCAGTACACTGTGACATCACCCTGCCCACAGCCATCATTGCTGCTAATCTTGATGTTTTAGTGAATGATAGCAGTTTTCATGCATCTGTTGTACAACCTACTTGAATTAACACCTGTCCCAAACATCTGTTGAATTTTGCTACACCACAAATAGAACACAAGACTGTGTTGAATTAAAACTGTAGTTTGCAAGATTGTCGCCCACCTCACAAGGTTCCCAATTTCCTATGCTTATTAATCCCCTCATTTCCCTTCCATTTTTTAAAAAAATGAATTCACAACAGTATTGTCATTCTGTCTTCCTTTGTTTGTTCTCTTAGTCAAAGAAAGGCAAATCTCAAACCACTCATAGAGAGCTGAGTGTGGTGATGCCAAACGGTCAGAGCATCCTGGTGAAATGTGAGGTGAAATCCCGAGGAGGAGACGTCTTTGACATGATAGTGGCTCACTCCAACCTAATGGAACATTTCTACTTCGGCCTGGCTTACATCGATGGTAAAGAAGCAGAGAGCTTTCAAAATGATGTGTCAGTGAGCGAGTCAGTGGATGTGTTGTAGTTAATCATTCATACAAAATTATCCCATGGTATCTGTCAAGTCACATCTTCTCTCTTCTCTGATCAGATAATGAGTTTTTCTTTGTGGACAACGACACCAAGATTTCCAAAGTTGCTCCAGATAGCTGGAAGAAAGTGCCTACATCCACCTTTGTCCTTTTCTTCAGGGTCAAATTCTTTGTCAATGACATTTCTCTTCTTTTGTAAGTATCGTACTTTCTTCTTTCATTACCAAAAACACCTGCACACCTCAGTTACAAAATAAGTGCAGAAGTTAATCCTTTAACTGTTTGCTCGTCTCTTTATCAGGCACAAACAGACCCGCCACCAGTATTACCTCCAGCTCAGGAGAGACCTTTTAGAGGACAGGTTATCCTGCCATGAGGAGACCGCTCTGTACCTGGGAGCTCTGGCCCTGCAGGCTGAGTATGGAGACTGCATGCCTGAGGTTGTGCACCTTAAACTATTTCAACTAAATGTTAGCATTGCGCTTCCATAAAGTTGGGTGACTCACAAGAGAAAGGTTTTCAAAAAGAATGATCAAAATGTGGCAGAAGCAGAGAAATCCTTTTATACAATGTATGGGTCAAACACTGAATCCTGCATTTCCCGTAATGCATCCAACTAGCATCTTTCACTGGACCCTCTCTGCCTGACATCTTTCAAACTCCTCCAAGCCCAACCTTACTTAACCCTGATGACACCACTGTGACATCATCAGGATTGTTTTCTCATATTTGACCACCACAAGAGACATTATCATTATTGTAGTTCCCCTTTAAAGGCAATAACATAAACAACTGTTGTTTGAGTGAAATGGAATTGTATAACTATTGGAAACAAATGTGTCATGATGGAGACTTAGTGGTCTATCTCATGTTAATGGTCATTTAAATGCTACTGTATCATTGAGACTACATTTCCCATAAAGTCATGTTGCTTTTTACCTCTTCCCTCTCTCTCCTTATGTGTATTTGTTTTCTGTCTGAAAGCAGAATTAAGATTCTCCTTTAAAATGTTACAGGTTGCACCATTAAAAACATGTGGTTGTATTCTATATGAATACAATGATTTGATTTTATTCATTCAAATATTTAAATCTACTTAATCTTTTTAGGTGTACGGTAGGAACTACTACCGCCCTGACCAGTATATCTCCAAGAGTGTGATGGAGAGACGTGCCTTGCCTTACATTCAGGGGGAGCTGCTACGGCTTCACGCCAACAACGCTCAGATGCTCACCGATGAATCGGAGTTCGAGTTCCTCAAGGTAAATCAGTCACATTTGATCATAAAAGTCAATATCTAGGGATGTGCCGTAGGCTTGATGTTTCTCTCCTTGTAGGTGTGTCAGCAGTTGCCTGAATACGGCGTGTTGTTCCACCAAGTGACGCGTGAGAAAAAGTCTTTAGAGGGAGAGATTATCCTAGGGGTTTGTGCCAAAGGAGTCATCGTCTATGAGGTTAAAGGCGGATGCCGATCCACCAGTCAGACTTTCTACTGGAGGGAGACAGCAACCATTTCTTCAAATGTAAGTGGAACGACGGAACAGGCTTTGTGGTTTCACAGGTAGTGCTGGATGAACTGCATACCAAGAACTTCAAACCAAATTGATGCCAAAGCTAAAATCTGAAACTCCTGGTTTGTAAAGATGTTGGATATTTTTCTGTGTTCCTTTTTACCCCTTAAAACTCTTTCCTTGATGTTCCCTACAGAGGCGTAAATTTGTAATAGAGAGCCGGGGCAGCAAGAAGAAGCACACCTTCATCACGGAGAGGTCGAAGATAGCCAAATACCTGTGTAACCTCTGCTCATCCCAGCATAAGTTTAACAATGAGATGAACTCTCGCCAGCTCAGCCACAGCCTGGTCTCAGGTCAGTTATTGCACCATTAAAATCACCAAAAAAAACTATTTTATGAGATGTTGAACTCTTTCAGTGGACTTCTTGTCTCTTTCTCTCTCTGAGAAGAAGACAAAATCAAAACCTACTCTACAGTTTGGTGGCCTTTTCTAACAATTTCCAATCACTCAAGAGAACTGTCTTTTCCCTTCAGAGGAGAACATCGTGCAGTATGCAGCGGTCTGCCGTGCTCAGAGTAGCCAGCTCAAATCCTTCTCATGTTCTGAGACACCACAAGATGACAGTGGTCTGACCACGCCCCAGGACGAGTCCTTGAACAAGCTGTGTGATGATGTCACAGCCAGGATCGAGGCCCGCATCAAACAGCAGCGCCAGAGCCTCAATGAACACAGGTGCATGAGTCATTAGTTCTCATATATCACCATATTCCCGCCATTTCACATGAAATCTGTTGTTTTTGGCATGATTCAACTACAGTAAAGGTGAAGTCTTGCATTGGTAAAGTTGTTTTACTTCATTGCATGCCACAGCTACCACGACTTATGGCTGAAACCAATGTGGATGTACTTTAAAGTGCAATGCCACTGATGACTGCTAGATGCTTGCTCCAAAAAATCCCTGGCTCCAAATGACTGTCATTCCAGACAATGAGTTAAAGCCTAGCCTTCAAGGCTAGCTCATGCTAGCAAAAGCACTAGTTAGAAGAGAACATGTTGATGTTTTCATTAAGTGACAGCAAATAGAATTATGTAACATCTATCTTTTTTTTTCTAAATTGACTTCATGTATATCTTCTGCAGCACCTGCTCCAGCAGCCAGCGCAGCAGCACTGGTATGCGTTCCCCCGCCTGCTCTCAGAAGAGCGGATCTGAAGCCCGCTCCTGCTCCCCAGCAGCCAGAGGTAAGACCAAGTACTCTGCTCACCTTCCCTGCCTGAAGGCCTACGTGTGACAATGTAAAACTATGGGTCCATTAATGAACAAATGGCCTCCCCAAAACATATTAGTGCTTTGCTCTACTAGTTGACTGTAACCTTGGTGACAGCTGAATATTTTTGTGGTCATTAGATTTCATTATTAGTACATCGTGTCTGCGTTGTTAGACAAAAAAGGCAAGACTACATTTCATATCAGTTAATGTTTATGCATTATTGTACTTCTTTGTCTCACAGAAACCCCGACAAAACTTGGGTCATCCTCTGAGAGAGAAGTCATCTGTGTTTCTTTAAAGAAAGACCCGAAGCTTGGTCTGGGTAAGATGATGCCACTTGTGATGACACACTAAGACAGAGCTGTTTTCATGCAGATATTATGTTTGATGAGCGAGTGCCTGTTTTCAGACTGTCTCACGGACTGTCTTGCAATTGACTGTTGTTTCTAATGTCACCACATTACTGTTTTGCAGTGAAGTCGAGTGCACATTCATACAACTGTTTGCGTTTAAGTGGTGTTCCCTGGTGGAAAAACATAATGACACGTTTAAGGAAAAATCATTGCTTTAGATGGATGTTTTTAGCTTGACGGGGTGGAAACGATTGTTAACGGCTTCCTTTCTGTGCAAAAAAGACAAACAGGATTAACAAACAGGAAGGGATATGGAAGGAAACCAATGTATTAAGGAAGGTTCTCCCTCCATTTGTAAAGTATTTTTACTTCTCTGTGGTTTGTTTCCATCCAGGTATAGTGATAGTGGGAGAGGACACAGTGGGACGCTATGACTTGGGGATTTTCGTCGCCTCCATTGTGCCTGGTGGACCTGCTGACAAGGATGGACGAATACGGACTGGTAAAGAATCACACTGACAGTTCTATTATTATTTATTATTGGCTGTTATTAACTCACAGATATAATGGTATCTGTGCATATGTTGGTTGACAAGTAAGAAATTGTAGTACAGAAATGCCCAAACAGGATTGAGGTCATTTAGAAAAATTGTCTCCATTACATAGTTTGTCCACCAGAGAGCACAGACAGGTTGATTTTTCAACTATAAAATGTCCCACTTAGTATCTATATCAATATTATTTATGTTTTTAAAAATTACAATTGGCCGATATACTTTTATTGGATTTAAAAACCGATACTTTTAAAAATCAGTATCGGTCTCAAGAATCCAGTATGTAGCCTGACTGAAGGGGATAGGAGGTGTTCGTGGTTTCAACCCCAGGCCCGTGGGGTCGTATGTGAGGTTTAGAGGTGGGGGGTGTAGGTCTTCACCGCTACACCGTCACTGGACACCTGCACCATTTCACTGTGACCTTTGTCTTCAGGCGGTCGTCTGATCTCTCTGAACCACATCAGCCTGGAGGGCGTCACCTTCAGTGAGGCAGCAGAGGTCATGCAGAGCAGCCCCGAGGAGGTGCAACTCATTATCTCACAGCCAAAAGGTGCTCTGTGTGTGTGTGTGTGTTGTTGCTGAATGTGTGTGAGAATAATGACCCTAGAACTCCTCTATAGATCTGCTGCTCTACTAATGCACCTGTTACAAATCAGTAAAATGTAAAAAAAAAAAAAGTAGTATAACACTTACTAAATCACAGACTCAATTCTGTCTTTTTTATCCACAGTTCACCTCAGTCCTAACAGTGTTCGGTCTCCTATGTTGAGGAATCACGAGTCACACACCTCACTGACAGACAGCAGATCAGGAGACAACAACCTGGACGAGATTGTGTCGGTCATGATGACACCGAAGACCAGCAACAGGCTACACGTCCCCCCAGAAGTACGCGTCCTCAGTGCACAGGTAGAATCCTAACAGCTCAGGTGTTTTTGTGAAACCTCCTACATAAGTCTTTATCCTGTCAAACATTAGTAAGTTACAATTCTAGTCACTACTGCTGTAATTTTGTACTTTGGGACAGTAAATATCTGACTTGTTGTCTTTTCAATACCGCCAGTAATCTGGATACATAATGTGTAGGTGTGTACGCAGTCAGACAGAGAGAGATATCGTTGAACTGAATGTTGTTACTGTCTGTGTTGGTTTCAGGATGATTGCTCACAGTCTCCCCCTACAAACAATGTGAGGCCGGACGAGATCACTGTGGCACTCAGGAAGATCTCAGGAAGTCTGGGCATCAGCATCTCAGTGAGTAACCCACACAAATCTGACTTCCAGGTAAAATTTTCAACTGGAGTTGAAAATTGCAAAAACCAAGTGTCCTTTGATGGTCTACACACTGTTTCCAATCCTTTCCACCATGGCAAGAATAACATTGGGAGGGAGGAGGGGGGCATATTTATGTTTTTGGCATAAAAATAATGAATTCTACAAATGTTGAATATGGTGATTGCACAACATTTTTTTTTTAATCCAAAAACAGTAGTTTTGGCTTTAGCTCGCAAAAGCCTGTATCTGTCTGAATAATGTGTTCACACCTGCATGTAAGGATTTGATTGAAAACATTTCGAGTGAACAGTCAGGGAGGGTAATTAGTGCAACAGCTCATCTCAAGCAGTAGGTCACAAAGTCTGTTTCACCCGATCTGATCCGTAGTCTGACAAGATTAGAGGCAGAGAGAGAGAAAAGTTGGACCAGTTCATCTTACTCACACTGCTCACTACTGCATCATGAGCTGCTGTTCAATCAGTATTCATTTGCTTGTGAAAGTCAAAATACGTTAAAAATTGTCCTTAGTAAAAGTATATAAATATTATCTGCTAAATGTACTTGAGTGACAAAAGTAAAAGTACTAATTATGCAGAATAACCTCTTACAAAGAATATACCAGCAAAATTAATTTTTACTACATGACAATGCGCAAGTTTTAGCTATTCATCTATAATGCCTTCATACATTATTTAATATCAATAAACCCATTACTTATAACTTATAAATCCTATATTAAGCATGCTTCGTTGGAAAATGGTTCCAAGTATTTTAATGTTGAAGCTGGTTGAGGTGGAGCCAATTGAAAACACTTTGTATCCTGTTGGGTAGTTTAATCTATAACAGTGCATTCTATTTTATGAAATCAATATATACTTTGTAATCTGCTAAGTAATTAGCAATTTTAGATGCCAGATAAATGGAGTAGAAGTGTAAAGCAGAAGGAAATGGAAACACTCAAGTGCCTCCAAAATTTCCACCACTGAACAAACAAACATATGTATTTAAACCCTTCTTTTTACCTCCTCACCAGCACTATCTCAATGACACGTTGTGAATGAAAGTTGAACTAAAAAGATGTTGTCATGAATTGTTCAGGGAGGTATCAACACAAACCTTCCCAACGGAGGAATCTACATCAAGAGCCTCGTTCCAGGAGGGGCTGCTGAGAGAGACGGACGACTACATACAGGTATCACAGCTGAATATCTCATCCAATAATACCAAGAATCAACTAGCAACTAACAAGCGTGAAGTATGAATTATGACTACAATATCACACATTACACTCAAATGAAAAAAAAAGAGTAAAAAAAAAAAGAAGAAAAACAATGCAGAGTACACCTTATGCTGATTAATAGGCACATCATCTAGGTCTAAAGTTCACATACATGCACAGAACAACAGTTGAAAAATGTAATTATAGCATCCATCCAAAGAGAATAAATACATTTCATGCGTGTCAGAATGCATTGGCAGAAACAAAACAGTAATTCATATCGATGTTTTCAACAGCTTCCCCAGAGCCATAACTGTTCCAATAATGTCAACAAACAACGCTGCATTTAACACTTAATCACTACAATTCCACACTTATTGAGCCTGGAAAAATTGGTGACATTTTGGAATTTAGTTGACACTTCCAAAGCACAAAGCCAGCAGTGGAAATGAGACAAAACACTAAACGGAGAGGGAGAAATTATGAGTGTGAAACGTCATTTATCTGTCTGTTTGTCCTGTTACAGATGACAGACTGTTGGAGGTGGATGGGATTAGTTTTCAGGGTTTCACCTACCAGCAGGCTGTGGAGTGTCTGACTAAAACTGGGGAGGTAAAGAACAACATATTGACTGACGATTAGACATAAAAGATGACCTGTTTCTCCTAGTGGTGACCTTCTTTGCAACTCTTTCTATTTTCTCTTCATTCCTTTCTTTGTCCTCTCCTGTTCTTTCCTCGCCATCGCTCACGTCTTTTCTGTTCTCACTGACCCTTTCATCCCCATTTTCCTCCTCCAGGTGGTAACTATGGTGGTGGCGAGGGAGTTGATACATCTACCTAGAGTTTCTCTAAGTGCAGACACCGGCAGCATCAGTCCACCTACCAGCCAACCTAGGCTCAACAAGTCCTCGTCCACTAATACTCCTCCACAAACAGCCCCTGACCGGCCCACGGACTACAGCTTTTCTACTAACGGTAGGAAATCTCAGCTCAAGTTTAGGCCTACTGAGTCAAGCACACACGATGAATGTAATAGTATCAACAACAAAAAAACAAAAAAAAACAAAGCCTACATTCTCCTTCTGGGAACTTCTCAGAAGTATTTGCGGCTGTGTAAGTATGACAGCATTCGTGCTCATGCAGTCTTCCCATAATGAATGAAAAATTTTGCCAATAGATTGATCTGCAGTTCCCTCAGAGAGACAGAAGATAATGTCACAAAACCTCACACTGCTGAGGAAAAACCTGCGTGAGAGAACCTGCCGTCTCTAAGCTGTTTTGTGCTTTAAGAGCCGACCAGGCGGCCAGGCTAGTCTGACTGCATGAAGGTGAACTTTCACACACTTCCTCCTCACTTCATCCTGATCTTCCTTTGCTGACCCTGACCTTCCTCTTCTTATCCCCCCCTGGCCTCTCTTATCCTTTGGCTTGTCCATCTATATCTGTCATCTTCCCTCTCTCCTCTCTCTGAAGATCAAACAGGTAGATCAGTCATTTTAACAAAACACAGAGTCAGTTTCATTCATTTCATCCATCCATTAGAAGTCAACATCATGAGGAGCAGTTAGATTTTTTTGTGATAATTGATTTTTACTCTTACCTTTAATTATGTCTACAACAGGCTGAGGAGGACATGCAAGTAATGATTTCTTTATTTTGAATTTAAATTTTTTTTTATCTTCACATGAAAAAGCAATTTCCAGTGATGACAAAATATATATTTTGTGAGCAAAAGAATCTGGTTTGCCCATATTTTCACCTGGCAAATGTTGAAATCAAAAAAACCAACTCAACCTCAAAAAAAACACACTTGTACTCTCATCAGAACACTGTAAAATGAGGCCAACTGGTTCCTGCTAATAAGGAATATTTTGACATTTTGTGAAATTTGCTTTCTTGCTATGAGTTAGCTTAGAAGATTATCACCAAATATGGTAAACATGAAGCTACAGCTAACAGCTGGTTAGCTTAATTTAACATAAAGACCCGAAGCAGGGAAACAGCAAGCCTGGCTCCATCCAATGGTAACAAAATTCACCTAATAGCATCTGTAAAGCGCAGTAATTAACATGTTACAATCTGTACACAAATGAAAAATGGCAAGTTGAGATTTTATGGGGCTATTGAATTGATGATATATTGTGTAATTAGTTTTAATTAGTGAGTTTTCATCTTACTCTCACAATGGCACTTCTGCTGCAGTTTATACAGCATTTCAGCTCCACCCCCACCTAGCATCCATCTGTGGGCTATGAGGCTCACTTCGTCAGGGGTTAAGTTATTGTCGTCACTCCCAGCTCTTCTGACTTTGTTGTGTCTTTTTGGGGAGTGATGAGATCAGGTCTAGGTCTACATAAATCATAATCTGCATAATCTGCATTCACATAATAATACATGGCATTTGGCTGCCTGAGCTGTAAACTGTCACTTTTAGTTATGTATTTTATATTTTATATTTTATTGGTTTGAAGCTTAGAAAAATAAAACTTATTATAATAAACATTGTATAATGAATTTTCTTAATAATTCACCTTCATTTTTTTCCTCTCTTCCCTTATTTTTACATCGTGCTCTACCCTGCTGTGCCATCTCTTTGCCTCCTCACAAATATCAAACTTCCTCTTCCCTCCGTTTGTCCCCATCCACCTTATCTTCTCCATTCCATTCAAATTCTGACCTCCCTACATCTGCTTCATTGTCCCGTTACGACCTCCATCCTCCGTCCTCCCACTTCCAAAACCATCAGACAACACCCAGGAAGTGACTTTAACCAAGAGTGCCAACGGCCTGGGCTTCAGCTTCCTCATGTGTGAGCTGGATCCACCTACCCGGGACTTTGGCAGTCTCATCCGGATTAAGCAGCTTTTCCCCGGTCAACCAGCCCAGCAGAGTGGCAGAATCCAAGAGGGAGATGTACTCCTGGCCATCAATGGCCAGTCGCTCAAGGAGCTGTCTTATCCAGTATGTGCACATTTTTAAATGTAAAAGTTTAACTCAAACTCATGCATATGTGTTCACTGATTCATAATGTGAACTTAATTCACTCTGGGAAATTTGTTCTTTTCATGATGTATCGCTTTAAAAGGAGTTGAACTCATACACCCAGTCATATCTGATTATTTTCATTACTGATTCATTGGTTGATCTCTTTACACCTGATGTCTGTACATTTTTTGTTACTTGCCACAGAAAGTCTTTTAAATATATTTAAAACTCTGGTACAAAATACCAGCTATCTGCAGCCTCATCCTCCCAAGAAACAATGTTATCTGTATAAACACTTGTTCATAGTTGTCTTATCTTTCTGTAGAAGGTGCTAAAGCTGTTCAAGACTTCGCCTCCTGAGGTCCGATTGACTCTCTGTCGGCCTGCTCCAGGTACACACATACTTATTTGCGTATGCACACATGTACATATTTGCACCCATTTCATTTCCTCACCTGTGTGTTTTCTGTAGGAATCCTTCCTTCTCTTGATCAATTTACTGGCACATGAGTGAGTTATACAGCACCAACAACAGTGGACATTAAAAAGCAACACTGTGCTTCCTGATCAATCAGGAGCTGGTGATGGAGACGGAGGGAAGCATGGGCGATATGAATACTCCGATCAGCAAACAGGAGCATTAAGCTGATCTTATCAACAGACTCCAACACTGCAGAAAGGTCAGTGATGTTCGTCCGTGTGACATGATGTGACTTGATTTGACATAACATGTCTTGATAACCAACCAGTGGGAGTTTTATTTCATTGTGTGTTGTCATATCTGATTGTATTTGCACCTTTTGTCATTGAAACAGACACCGGGGAGTGTGTTTAATAGTGTTCAGCAGTCCAGAGGGATGAAATGATCTTTGCAATCACATCAAACACTTTGGTGAGTCAGTCATGCCACATAACAAATCATGACACAAACATTCCACCCTTTCACATCATATAGCATATTGCAATATGATATTATACAACATGCTGTGACATGACATAATGTAGCTCAGTGTGAAATGACACATGACACATGATGTAAGATGTAACGCAACATGGCATGGAACATAACAGTATTACTAAAGGAATCAGATCCTCTCTAATGTAAGTTATGGTTTGGCTAACAGAGACACATCTTGAATATATTCTTAAGCACAATTATGGGATAGAAAAAGTGCTTTTTATTTGTTCTATACCTTAATTGATTAAAATAAATTGTACAGAAGGGTGGTTATGATGTTAAACTAACATGAAATCCAAATGTAAAAAAAGAAAGTATCCTTTATACAAAGAGAGGCATTAAGTGTGAAATATGTAGGTTTGACATAAAATATGAGTCATGTTATTATATGAGGTTTTTACTATGAGCATATTTTGTGTGTTTTTTTGCAGCGGAATACTGAAGAGAGGTAACAGCAGACGGGTTGGAGACTGAATGTGGGCTTCAGTGTGTGAAACCCTCAGAATTTGTGAAGAGAATAACCCGATGCAAAGGTGAATGACTGGCTAATGAAAGAATATTAAACATATATCAACATTAAACATTATAAAATACGTCATATCCTCAGTTTTTTCAATTCTGGATACATGTTGTTTCTTGTTTTCTTTGAATTGTGTTTGATTACAGGATTGAATTTATACAGAATTTAGAGCTCATACTCTCTTATTTCCTTCTTTCTCTTTTTTTTTAATATTTTACCGTACTTTACTGAAATTGGTTTTTATCTATTTTATCATAAAGTTTAATGATTTTATAAATTTTAGATTTTACTTTGCTGCCTTGTGTGAAATGAAGTTTTGAAAAGTTTTCGATAAAAATATTTTATTATCAGTAAACAAAACTGCAGCTGAAGTATTTAATTCTTTTGTAGATTCAATTTTGCAAATCGATACAATTTGCTTTTCTATTTGTTTAAAAAAAAAAAGACATGTCTTGTTGGTTCATGGTAATGAATCACACAGTCTTACTGTATTTATGGGCAGACACAGATTTTTTTTCCACATGAGCATCTCGAGGCTTATAACATTCTAGGTTGGTCGGCCAACAACAGAGATTCTGCCCATAACCATCATGGGATCCATGATTTCACATAACCTACTGGTTAAAAGGGAACCCTGAACCGCATTAACTGTTCATCTGTTAGCCACAAGGTGGCAGCAGTTTGCTACAAGTAATAAAACGTCCTCGGTGCTGCAAACAGAAAATCATCAATGCTCAGTTAAGAGTATTTTATATGGAAACAACAAGGAAACTAATAGTGAGATTTTTTTTCTCTTTCACAGGAAGTCAGCATTTTGTTGACATCAACAGAAGAAGAAGACTGAACTAAACTGTTAAAGTTTTTGTTTCTTCTTGCTATGAAATTTGGCAAGGACACAAAACACTACAGATATTCAGAATGCCAATAAGACAGTCATGAAAACATGTTATTGTATGTAGAAATGACAATACCAAATGTGAATTTCTATATCCTTAAAGAGGAATTTAACCTGCATAAAGCTTTTCTATGTGTCTACAAGTTTTCTGTTTCTGAGTCTCTACGAGTTCATTTAAGCTTAAATTGTGTTCAGAAATAAAAGGAATACTAACCCTCATTATCTCACCAAAACAAATACCATTAAACTGAGTCTGACCTGAATATGGATGATCCACCCCCAAACACTCATTTAGTATCTGGACAAACTGGACAGTACACATACACTCACTCACACACACACACACACACACACACACACACACACACACACACACACCTCCCTGGGTGAGGAGCCAGTAATGGCCCCTCATAAATAAGGGTTCCTGTATTTCGGTGAAACCCAGTAGTGCATCTGGATCCCATCAGAGCTTGTGTTCCCTTTGCAAATGATCCCAAATGTTTCTAATTATGCCAGTGGAGTCGGCACGAGGCTGTGTGAGTGCATGTGTGTGTGTGTGTGTGTGTTTTCGTGTGCTTGTAATCGCCCTGACAGACATGCACACCCATACACTGGCCTCTGTTTATTCACGAACAGAGTAACAGAGATGGACATCGTGGTCTTGACCTCTGCAGCCTCTGCTTAGGTCACTGCACGTGGTGATGACTGATGAGTGAAAGATGGGGTGGAGATGGATTTTCTCCACCCGTCTTCCCTGCTGACGCCGCTTTGTCCCTGCTGTTCTCAAGTGATTTTGAGCCTGGGAGGGTGGCAGATGAGATTTTAAGGGCAGCTGAGGTTGCAAGATGAGTTGTGGAATGTGCAAAAAAATTAAAAAATGTAAAATTATACAACCATGTAGGGAGCCTGCAGTGAGAGCTGATAGTGTCTGTTAATACTTCATCATACTTGGATCAATGCAATTTACATATTGTAAGCTAAGCATTATGTTTATGTAAATTGTTTAAATATAAGGGCGTGAATGACCTTGTTCACAGTAGATTTAACATACAAACTGCAAATGTGATTATTTGCACTTGCATGGTGTTGTTACAACTCTGTAAGTACGTGACTGTACACACCAGGGAACATTTCATGAACTGCTAACAGAATTATAGTAGACTTTTTCTCTGGTACTTTACCATAGATGAATATGCTGGAATCAAGCCACTGATGACTGTGCCAAGTGTTGTGTGAGCCTGCAATGTAGAGCAACAAAAAAGCATGATTTTAAAAAACAAGCCACAGAAGTGGTAAAAAGAACAAAGGGATAACAATGACCTCCAGTTATCAGTGCTCATCCGCTTGCTGGTTGACCATTGTAGTTAGAAGACTTACTGTATCTGGAGGCAGGTGTTGCCAGCTAATCAAATGGCACCTTAAGGACTTCTAAAGTAATCTTATCACATTTTTTACAAAGCTTTTTAGCATCTTTCAGATCACTGTTTCAGTTTTATTTGCAAGTTGTTGCAAATGACTTGTTTCACTATCAGAATTTCATCCATTTAGTCCGATAATATTTGGAAAGTCTAGAAGAGCCACACCATTGAATCATTTTATCCCATGACTCAGCATGTTTAAAGTGGTAATGGAAACGTGAATGGACAGACAAAGTTAGCAAGTAACTTAGCTGGGGGTCGTACCTCTAGCTGTGTGTTTAACAATTAAAGAGACAGATATTTTCTTATTGAAGACCAAAAAAAGCTAGAAGGAGAGGGAAAATGAGATTTGTTGGGTGGACAGAAACACATCTCCAAATAAATGCTAATGTTGCTCCGTTCCTGCTGCATTTTTAAATAGGAAGCTGTTTGCTAACATGTTAGCCATATCAACTTTAGAAGGTGGTGATATGCCAATGTTGTGTTTACAGCTTATTCTGCTGCCCCCAAGTGGCCAAAGAATCTATACTGTTTTATGGTTAAACCTAACCAATTATTTCTTATGCCAGATCAGCTCTGCTTTTTGAAAATGTAAAGAAATTCTGCCCTTCCACCTCATAAAGTGCTTCAGGGTGCAACAATTTTCATGGTTGTGTGTACTGTACCCATTTGCAAAGAACAGCATTTATATAGTCGTTTGAACTCAAACCAGTCTGGTCTGGCTTTGTCTCTACCTCAATGTAAGCAAGGAGAATGTGACATATGAGAATCTGGCTCCTAAAACCATAAAGGTTGCAGATATTTTCAGACTGTCTCCAACACATGGATGTGGATATGGATAAATATCTCTGTTGCAGAGTCAAACGCTGGAGCTCTGTGACCCCCAAAGTAACATAAAAGCACCACCCAGACAAATGGGCACAGTTATGCAGTTTGGCAGCCTTCAGAGATCTCTCTCTCTGCATTACAAGGCATTCACATAGATTCACATTTTCCACTGCAGCCACTGTGACGCAGTCCTGTCCAGAGGCAGCAATGGATGCTGGGTGATTGCATGCGTTTGATGCCACCTCTCACTCAGCTATTTCCCCCAATTAAATTGATTGTGCTAATGTGTAAAGTGGACTGCGACGATTAAGGGTAAGCCGTGTTGTTCTTGAGAAGGGCCTCAAATCCATTACCATGGCTGCAACCCCAAGCATCCAGCGACAGCAACTCTGAGCTTGGAAAAGGGCCTCCAGCTCTGTTTGAAACACGAAGGGGAAATCATCAAATGTGACTTATTACTGGCGAATGGAAAAGGATATCCTAATTATAATTATATCCTGGCCAAAATGGTTGATATTTAAAAATGAAAACAATGGTAATTGCGTATTTTGAGGGAGCAGTCGGCCAAAGAATTCCACGTTTCTGAAAGAGTCAAAAAGGCAGCCGAGATTGAAAAGTTAATTGAGGAGACGTCAATGAAAAGGAAGCAGTCAAAAGAGAATAAAAGTTCAATACGTCGAATAGATGAATAGAGAGTGAGGGAGTAAGTGGGTGTGTGTTCATATGTGCACACACACATACGCTTTAAATGAGAGAATCAAAGGAAATCAGAGAGTTATACAGCTAGCTCATAATGTGTCAACATTGTTCAGTGTGGGAGGTCGCCCCAGGGGGACTTTGCCTAACACACAAGGGAGAAATTCAACTGCTCTTTCAGCGGAAATCCTCATCATACATCTCCACTGCTTTAGGGAAGCAAAACAACCTGACGAGAGGACCATGGAGCTGTGGTTGTCTCAGTCCATGAGGCGGAAAGGAGTGTGAAAGATTTACTCATTTTGACGACAGGAATCCGATACTTATGTGTCAAAACTAAAGAAAAAGAGATCAGTATTTAAACATTATTAAATGCTTAGTTTGGCATGTGTTTACTTCTCCATGGCACAAAATCACTGTAATGTGTCTGCTGGAGGGGGATAAGGTTACTGATTCATGCCAAAGGTTCAGTGATTACTTCATTAGATGAGATTTACGGCTTTCCTGCTCTCTTTGAAAAAAAAAAACAACTCTCCACTCGTTGGAATTTTAAGACACATTGACAGGACCCACCTATCCAGGGAAAGGTGACTTTAATGCGTCTCATGCATATACTCTTTCTCAGCAACACCCTTAACACTTACACTCATTCACATCTGGGAGCCACATACTACAGCAATACTCTTCTGCTGCTGGGTGCTGAGTAACCTCCAAAGAAAAGCTAAAGATTGAGTACATGTCGTGGTTGCACGGCAGGCTTCTCTCTGGCAGATTGCAAAATTCTCATCTTGATTGCAAGCATTAAAAGCTTAATGTGTTCGCCACACTGCGGTAGCCTGTTTCCCTCGGCTTCTGTTGCTAATGGGCTATGGTTGTTTAGTTAGTGAGATATTTGACATGTTTGGGAGCAAGTTTGCTTGATTCTAAAGAGAAAAAAAGCCACTTGGAACTTATTCCTCTACTGGGGTTCAAGAATTCTTGACACATATTTCTGTGGATCTTTGATAATGAGGCTCCAAATGAGCAGTTGATTAAATTTAAGCTATTTTATTACAGCACAGACTGGCGGTATGTCTGATAGGCCAACATCAGCATCTTATGCAAGATTCTGCCTGCAGGAAGCCAGTGTGCGGGCGAGCGTTCGGGTGGGTTGAAGACCACATAGGCTGCTGATTTCTTGATGAGTTGGAGGGGGGCCTGCCTGTATAACAAGGCCAGTCTGATCTGAGATTATCAAGGGATCCTCAATGACCACACCGATGTTCCTTGAAGTCCTGGAGGATGAAACCATAACATCCTCCACTGAGATGGAGAGCTTAGAAAAAGGGTAAAGTCTTTTGAATAATGGGATAAAGAGCAGTTCTTGGCTCAATTGAGCTTCTAATGGTCATTCTGTCTGTCAAGAGGCAATATCTGCCAGGCATGCCGGCAGTCCAGATGTGATCCAGAGGGAGGAAAAGAAAAGTGGAGAGTGGTTAGGACATTAGAATTCTGAAAAGTTATGTGAAGATTTCAATAGATAATGTGTTGTAAGCTCTTTAGCTTGCTTGTTGACCAGTGAGTATGATAAATGTCTAAAGGAAAAGAAATAAGCTAATTTTTAGTCCAAGAAACTATGCTATTTGACCCCACTCACTGATAAACCAAAATACTTATGGGAAAAGTTTAGCTATATGTTTTTATAACAAAGATGTAAAGTATTAGCTCAATATATGTTGATTCATCTTGTGACTTACAGAAGAAGACATGTTATACACATGTATGGTTCAGGTCTTTCAATAAAGATAATGATCATCCTTAGCTTCTCTCAGACCTTTGTGGTTTGCTCATTCCACTGTTAGCTTGAGTCGCCCTTGGCAGGACAGCACAAATGGTCAGTTTTCTTGAGTTCTTTTGATAGTTTAAACCTGTTTTTTCAACTCTCACTCAGCACCTTTTCCTGAAGAAAACCATCTGTGCAAAGGATCAAAAAACCAAAAGGAAAGAGACTCAGTCACCCTGCAGCAGAGGTCAGACCAGGGCCTGATGTTCTGTATAGTTCAAGGCCAAGAATTTTGGTTATGGACTTAACAACGTGGGAGGAACAGCACTTGTAACAGACATGGACAGAGTGATGGGACTTTAATTTCCAGGAATCCTTTTATAATGATGATAAGACCAGAAAGATGAGGTATTGTGTGACAAATTAAGTCATTCTTCCAAAAATCTTAATGAGGCTTACATAAGGGGAAAGAGCTTAATGTTACCAACATTTGAATGGTCTCATTCCAAAGCACTATGTATTTGGTAGATTTTGAAAATTAATTTTTGAAAAGTAACTGCCTTTAGATGACTTTTTATGTAAATGCAAACCTACAATTTGAAGCTGAAGCTGCACTAATCAATATCTTTATAAATAACAATGAATGACATGACTATGTGTGATGTGAAAGTTGTCATTGTAGCGATAATCCTACAGAAAACTATTACCCAGACCTACAGTTCTCCTCAACCCTACGGAGCATTGTGACGTCTTTCAGCTTATTGTTTTGGTTTTATGGCTGGGAACTGTTTTGGTCCACTCTCACAGCTTTTATTTCTAGTTGCAGCAGGCAGCTGTTTTCAACAAAAAAGCCGATCAATAGCACCAAATGAAAAGTCAGTGAGTAGCTGGTGAACATAGTGGATGCAAATGTTTGCCAACACACTTACCACAACAACTTTATAGGGGAATAATATCCAATGTTGTGTTTACAGCTTGTTCCACTGACATTAAGTGGTTAAAGAATCATTAAATGCTGCTTTAAACCATCTATGGGTAGGCATTTGTTTGACTTTTTTCCTAATACTACTGCCAATACAATACCTGTTTTTTTTCATGCCAAAAAACAATATTTTTCAATTCCTTATGACCACACAAGATATGAATCTTATGCAGATGTAAGACAAATCTAGGGTTAACTTTTTCCTGGAAATTTAAGTTGATAAATAAAACCACACACATATCAGCCTCTAACATCTAGCATGGCCCTTAGTAAAATATTTTAGTCAAATGTGAGATTATGAGTTGATTCTCCACAGGAGTTCAGGAATCTCAACGTGGGCCGATCCTGTGTGAGGACATGGAACCGGATGTGTTAATGGACCAAATGTACTGTGCTGTTTAATGAAACACGCTCCATTGCAACTTTATGGTGTGAATCCTGATGGAGCGCACCACCCAGATTTGCATGAGAAAATGAGCAAGAGACATAAATGAGAAGTTGGTTGTTGTTGACCCTATCCTGCACAGTTTAGAATCACACAAAGGAGGCAGAACATACTGTACAGAAAATGTCTACCAAGGTCTATGTGCACATGTTCAAACTGTTTCAAAAGCTGCAGACAGACCTCAGCATGCAGCTGAGCTGGATGAAGAAAATGTTGTTTTTTTTGTATAATGCAAAAGCCATTGTAAATGATGGGTTTTATAGTCCAGGAGTGGAGTTACATCCTATGTGGAAGTCCCTTATGGAGATGTGAGTATATTGTAAAGGCAATAATCATTCTTGTCATTTGGGTGGAAGGAGCATCCACCACATGAACGTATGTGGTCAAACCCATGCTGTACAATTCTCACATGTACTGTAAAGCCCACCCATCTGCAGTCAGAGGCTGGATTATCCAGAGTCGTCTCTTTCTCTCTCTATGCACCCGGCTACCTTCCTGTCCAGGATAAACAGACCGAATTTGGACCCTCCACCTCGCTGTAGCAGTTAACATCAGCCTCCATGAAATGCAGCGAGACCGCATCAGCCCCAGACAAGTTTTACAAGCCTTCTGCTCTATGTCCTGCCCTCGATCAGCCGGCCCCTTTTCCCCCAAAGGCCCTGTTCCCCCTCCCAAACCACTCCCATAGGCCCCATTAGCTCTCACAGGTTGGAGTTTTACTTAAAGAAAATGTTCTCTTCAGCAGAGCTGCCCCAGAGGCAGAAATCATCTCAATGGATTGAAGCCAAAGATCAGTTAAGTTAGCAAACTTGAAATCTTAACCAAGAAAGGAACTCTGGTCTTGTGGTGACCACATCATAAATTAGAGTCATCCTCCTCTGATTTATATTTAAGCTGCTAAAAAGCTCTATATTTCTGGCTCTATTTGGCTGTTTGGTCTATGCTTTCTCTTCTTGTCCTGTCAGAAACACAGTTGGCTTGAAATGACATTCAGCTTAAGGGCTTTTGAGCAGGATGTAGTACTTAATCTTGAAGATCAATAGTAAATGTCAGCTTTTGTCATCACTCATAATAATAGTTGCCTTTATGATTAAAGAACAAGACCTTCTTTATAAAGCACACACCCTTAAAGGTGCAGTGTGTAGAGTTTAGTGGAATGGACCTTGCAGAAAGGGAATATAATATCCATAAGTATCTTTTAATTAGTGTATAATCACCTGAAAATAAGAACTATTGTGTTTTTTGTGTTTTTGTTAACTAAAGCCTAAATTAGTTTACATGCCCGCTTGCCCATGAGGGTCCGTCTGATGTTAATTTCATGATCAAAGGGTGTGCGCATAGGCTCTGTGTGGACATCTGCGTACCTGCAATTTGTTGTGTTGGCGCAGGCCTGTCTACATTAGTCTGGGCGGACATACCACTTCCTGTAGATGGCGATCTACTGCATATGTCTAGAACGTGTCCTCCAAGCGGACCTCAGACGGTAGCATAAACACATCAAATACTGTCCACTTGGGAGTATAAGCTTTAGCTTTAGAATGGACCCTTAAAACAACATAGTCCTCTTCCAGGGAGGCCACCATGTTGCATCACCATGTTTCTACAGTTGCCAAGAATGGACACACCAAATACTGCCTCTAGAGGGGGCCTATCATGTTTTTCGCGAGTTTCACAGCCTTCGTAGGTTCTCCTACACGCTTAGAAGGGGAAGAGGAGGGGTATTCAGTTGGTTGCAACCTGCAACCTCACCTTTAGATGCCAGTAAATCCTACACACCGGTCCTTTAGCAGTCATGTAGTGACAAATCCATCCTGCAATGCAGCCATACAGCACTGCGGCAGGGGCGTGGGTCTTCTTGAGTACAAAAACTGTCACTCTTTCAAATACAGATTTTATAACACAGACCCATGTTATGATGGTTAAGATGGAATGCAATACAAAAAACATGCTAATGTTGTGTCCGCTGAATGCGTTAATATCCATCTGTTTGCTAACATATTTGCTATATCAATTTTAAAAGGTGCTAATATGTCAGCGTTTTGTTTACAGCTTATTTTTCTGCCACCAAGCAACCAAAAATTCAATTAATGCTGCTTTAACGTAGATGAATTTGAACAGTGTATGGTAGGCTACTTGTCTCCCAATCATTACTGTCATTTTCTGATCCATTCTTCTGTATCTTTCAGTTATTTTTGTGATGTTTTGTCTCTGATGTCGATAGCTCTAAGATTATAATTAGTCCTTCTTTCTTCACTCAATAAAAATACTTGATACTCTTATTAAACAGGATGTAAACAGGATGTATCTCATAATATACCTTGGCGCAACCTATTCCGCCTCTGTGTAAACTGTTCCTTTGAATTCTAACTCTTTTTATGATTAGTTCAGGGAGGTTGAGATCTCTCTTTCCTGTTTTATCCATCAATGGAAGTGATGTATAATAGAATACTGTACATCTGTTATTCAGCAGTAAAATGCTGACTAACTTGCACTGCAGTTTAATGGTTTCAGCCATGAATTGTTCGCCCACTGAGGTTTAACCGAGTCAGTAAGATCATTTCTGCCACTAGAGCAACTCTGCTCAAAACATATGTTTGCAAACTGTAAAAGTCCAAAATGCTTCCTCTTAAAACGGATGGACATCCACATTCCTTGTGAGCATTTGTGTGATTCAAACCTACAGAGATGTGTAATAGAAAGTAAGAACAAGGGTCCAATAATTTCCAACTGTAGAATGTGGAAATCTAATATGTGGGATATGTTTCAATGCAAATTCTAATGGCGTATCAAGTGTTCAAGACCAAATTAAAGATGTTGATAGTATTTCTGGTCTAGTCTGAGACACAAGAGTGAGCGAGTGTGCAGAAGGAATGTACCATGCCCTCACTACTGTTTTATTTGACGTGAAGATAATGGCAGTGAATGAAAGGAATTTAAGTATCCCCACAACACTTCTTTCTGTCTTTTGTCTCCCTTCTGTTTCCTCCAGTTTATTTCTATTTTACACTCCCCTTCACCCTTTACTCTTCCTCTTCATCTATCTCTCCCTCCCATCTTTTCCTTAATGCATCCCTGAGGATGAGCAGGTAAAACCAGAGCCATAAATCTCTGCTCTGTATCTGTCCATCACATCTCATAAAAGTCTTATTCTTCCCAGTAAAAACTCAAGCTTCTTTCCCTGTAAATGTTTTTTTTTGATGGCAAGGATCCCTGTAAATAATTTGTTGCCATGTATTTTACAAATCATCCTCCCAGTGCAGTGTCCATCTTGTTTCAATCACAGCTTGGAATGGATGATTTGATGCACAGCATGCACAGATTGTTACAAGGTGGACTGGAGCGCGAATCAGGGATGGATGCACGCATGCGAGCATAGAAGAAGACTGTGTGTGCATAATGCATCTTGACCAAGGGGTCAAATTGTCTCCACCTGTTATTTTGTTTCCATAGGCATTCCTGTTGCTTTTCCTTTTGGCAAATTTAAAGCTAGAAAGGATCTTTTCAACATGTTGTGAATCATTTTTGAGTCTTGACCTTATAAATTCAACCTTGGATGGGAATCTGGAGGAAATCTGCTCTATAAAAAATCCTGCTGAAAGATCAGTGAAGTGGTATGCCTGTAATATACTGTATGATGGTGGAAATGTGTATCTACAGGCTGCCAATTTTCCTGGAGATGTGAAAAAAAAGCTGATGTGATGGTTGCTGGTTTGAATTCTAGACTCATTTGGAAAATTGTAGCAATGGTGACAGTGGTTAGTTAAATACAACCTCTTACATCTACTCTTTAGCTTTGTATGACAAACTATTAGTTTTGTACAGTTGGATTTGTTGCAGTGCTTTGATGTAGCAGGAGAGATTTTCATTTGGCTGGAATGAACCCAGTGATTTTGCCCAGTAAAAATATACAGGGCATTTGCAAGTTAAATGTTCTATATCCTGTTATTTGTTCATTTCTTTTCCCAGTTCTTAATAGTTGTTGATTTTAATGCTGTGATCCAGGAAAGCTAATTCAGATGTGGATACAAACACGAGTCAAATACTTCCTGTAAATACAGATTTGTCTAAATATCATTTTAACATAGTTCAAGCCAAGCCAGAAGATGGCAGTGCAGAGCTTCTATTGGTGTCACTATCACAGCCTGTCACTCTCCAATGTGTCCCCGTAGCTCAAACTGTGGTTATCAGCCTGGAGGTCAGAACCAAGTAGAAGATTATGGAACACTGTATATACCCCCTGAATGAGTTTAGAGGCGTATATGTTTGCAGCCTGCTTTACCTTGACAAAAAATGTATTTGTTGGCTCTGCGGTCATGTCCAGAACGATTCTTTAACAGATTTACTCCAACTGGACAGAAATAAAACTAGATATTTCCAAACAGTTCTTTATTTGGAGGGTGCAGACCACAGCTGCAGTCAGAGCACAAAATTAGCACCAGCCACCAGCCAAATGCTGGTTAAATATGCAAGTGGCTGGCAGATTTGCTTCACTCACCAGCCAAAAAAACAATGGTAGTACGAGTGGCTGGTAAAATTTGAACATTTACTAGATATTTGGCCAATGGGCAAAAAAAGAATAATAATTAATTAGTTAATTTAGCACTCTGGCTGTAGTCCTGCAGCCACATTGTAAAAACACTGGCTTGACTTCTGCAGTAGCTACATCTCTACCAGGACAGAGGAATCTGTTACTGCCCGTTAAGTTGCCAGTGTCTTCAATTTGTTATCTATTAAGTTAGGCACACGTTATGCATCTCACTGTGTGTGTGCGCGCCTATCATTAAAGATAAATGCAGAAACTATCAGTCTGACTCTGTCTGTGTTTGCCTGGCTATTACAGGAGCAGACAGACCATCAGATTGCTAAACTATGTTCTATTAGTGTGCGTGTGATTGTGTGTGCGTGTGTGTGTGTGCATGTGTGGACGTGCGTGTGTAATTGCATATGTGTGCCTGCGTGTTTGCCATTATTAGAAGTCTGTGCACTGCTGTGATTGTGTATCCACAGACTGAACCAGAGATAAATCAGTTATTCTGGTTCACTGGCTGGGGATAATACCACATCACTTCACAAGAAAATTCAAATTATGTAAAGAATAAATTATACATGACTTGTTTGTTGGTTTCAGAGTATATTCTTGTTTTTTTTTTATTCTGATAAAAGATTAGGGAAAAGGGGTAAATGCATTATTTTTGTCTCTATAGACTGAGGGCGGTGATGTATGTCAAATGCACCGCTCTAGTCAAACAAAAGAGTTTCAGATTGAAGTTTCACTTGGACAAACACTTATCAGGGAAAGTTCTGTCTTTATGGTCTTTAGAGCTACTGTGTGGAATGTGATGCCCCCATTTCTTTACTCAAATTTATATTTCCTGTCTTCAAAAACTAAATTGGCCACCCACTACAAGCTTCAAAAGTCCTCAGAAACCTATAGGTGATGTCACAGAAACATTTTACATTTTACAACACAACCCTTTCCCATGACATTAGAATTTGACACCTAAGATGGCACCTGATGCTTAATGTCAATCTGTGCGCTACAACCATATCTGCCACTCTCCTGTACCTATGTGATGACACTACCTGTTTGATCATTAGCTGATACCTGCCACCTCATGTGACGCTTGCACTCCATTTAGACCATTTTCTCCACCCCTTCCTCTACATATCATGCGGCACGGCCAACTGGAGAGCGGCCTGTGGTTCGATGGCTCCACCCACTGAGGTTTTTAGCACAACCTGTCTGTGGCTGTAGAGCAGTTTCCAGCTTTTCGATTCTTCCAATATCAACACATATAAAGTCAGGAGCAATGACAGAGTGGTGAGAGGACCTCAGCATCTGTCACATTTATACTCAAGTCTGCTTCCTGCAGGGGAGCACAGCGCTCTTTCAAACCATCACAATGAAGACCAGCAGTGTGGGGTTTGTGAGCACGCTCAGATTCATTTCCACGAAACTGTGAGCGGCAGTAAAACGTTATATTTCCATTACAGCCCCATGTGTGTGTAGACAGGTGGATAGGTGTAAGTATGTCTGTTTGGTTTAAGTGTTCTGTGTGTGTCCGTGTCAATGTGAACAGGTGTAAAGTGGCTTAGAGTGTGTGTGAGCGTGTGTGCCTATGTGTGTTTATGGATGTGATGTGTGTGTGTGTGTGTGACATTGGCTGCTCCATCTGCCATTACCTCACTGTAATAATAACACCATTATTCTCACTAACTAAGATTCCATCCTCAACTTTGACGACAGTTGAAGCTCCTCCAGTGTATGCATGTGTGTGTGTGCATGTGCATGTGTGCGATGTTTCCCTGCCAAAGACAAATGCCCCAGGACACACAGCTGAGCCGGCTGGTTGGGGCTAACGTTTCACTGCAGAAAACGTGTCATCTTTTCTCGCTGTGATGGTTATTATATCCATGCCTCCTCCAGGTGCCCAAGCACTGTATAAATGTGTGTGTATGTGTATGTGTGCGTGTGTCTGTGTGTGCGTGTTTCCTGCCTTACTGTACCCTCGTCATAATTTCATTAATCACAACCCTCAGACATTCTTTTTCCTGTCAAAAGAGAAAAGATGAGAGACAGATGATCTTTGTTTCCACTAAGACGCTTCTTTGATTTCCGCCAGCGTCTTTCCTCTCCCAAACCGCCAAATGGGATACAAAACATGATCTGTTTTGACCGCCATTCAAAAGCCCTGTTGGCACTCTAGTTGGAAGGCTAGCCTGTCCTATTGTCTTTAGATATGGGCCATATCGTATAGACTGTGCATGTGGTTTTCCTGGCTTAGTAAACCTGCAGGAGGGAGAGGAAGAGAAATGTTGAATAGACATTACCAGAACCTTTTTTTTTTTTTTTTTACATTACTGAAGTATATCAGTGTCAGCGAGGGTTATAGCCCATTTACTGAACCTCTGCTTTTCTTGCTTCTTCTTCTTCTCTTATTTTGCGGTGCACACTGTATGTAATTTGATGTTCGCTCTTTCACTTAATTTTGATCATTTTAAAATAGAAAAATTGTCTACCAAAGATGCTCCAATAAAAAAAAAAAAAGAATCGAAGAGGCATTATTATGCCAGGTTGTGTCAACTCCTCTTTCAAAATATTAAGTTAATCTTTTCTTTTCATTATGGTTTCAATTGCTAAATTTGGGCACTCTAATAAGTGTGCTAGTGGTCATTTTGTAAATGATTGCTCCTTAATAAGATTTGAAGACTTATAGTAGCTTTCATGTCTGCTGTGTGGGTGTTGATTGACAGCTGTGATTGACAGCTCACTCACTTGCTGCTCTCCTCGGCTCCGGGACTCACACTGAGTTGGACTTTTGTCACAATGTTTTGTTAAGTTTAATACGACACCTGCCCTATTAGCACAATTTAGCTAAAGTAGCTAATGTTAGCCCAAGTGTGCACTGCCCAGAGACAATGAAACGATAAGTGTTAGAAGTCAACATTCTGCAGTCCTTATTTGGAAGGTCCTGCCTCCAAACAGAATAGCTGGCACCAACCATAAGCAGCAACTCTGGCCTTCAAACCATAAACCAATGAGTGACGTCACACCTCGCCATGTCCATTTTAACATACCGTTGTGCCAGAAGGGATAAGAACGTAGCCTTGGAGCTTATTCACGTGGCAGCCAAAGATACACTGAAGGTCGGCTATGTCATAAATGACTAACGCCTCCTCAAAAATGTAGCTACACGTCAGGGCTACAGTAACTATGGAGATACCATATGGAAACTGTGAGAATTGGTCAGCTTGTGCTGCTTGTGTCTTTTCTCAAGTTGTCTCTTTCTCTGTCTCCTTGTCAGTAACACACAACTAAGACATTTCCACTTCAAACCGTCTGCTTACCACGATTGGTATCACAATGAATGAAAGAACAAAAACACGGCGACAACACAGCAGTAGATGAGACAAGCTGATATATACATCACCTGTATGTAACTCCAGTTCTATAGGCATGTGCATAACCCACTGTCACTGTTCATCACAAAGTAAATGGAAGAATGCAAACACCGTTACCATGGGAAATATAATTAAAGCATGATAAGACTTGCTACAGTGGGGCTATTGACGGGTGAAATCCAATGCCGAGCTATAAATCAAAACCTGCGCTGTAGGTATATACACAGGAACAGCCGTTAACCCCTTGCGTCCAGTATAAAACCAGCTTCAGTTTTTTTGTCCAATAATCAGGAAGAACCTGTCCCATGGACTATTTGACCGCCAGTTTTCTAAAGAAGTCCCCACTATCTTGTGCCAATAACCTTTTCATAATGACTTAATAACATTTGCAGGCTTATTTTAAAGAGGAAAATCACACATTTGGCTCGTAGATGTGCCAAAGTCCATAAACAGACAGGTTTTTTAGGGCTTATTTCCTGCAGAGCTTCTGTTTCTTCCTGTGGGCATGAAGTGATTGGCAGGAAGCTAGGGTAACTTCATGCAGCACTGATATGAAAACACAACTCAGCACAGTGAAGTGAAGTGAAGATAAACACACTCTCTTATGGTTATTTGATGGATTATCTTACACTGAAGTTATTTTTCATGGCTGACAAGAATGAACGGCAGCAAATAGCTTTTCTGAAGGAGGAAAGCAAACTGTTACGTCCCACTATGCTGACTGTGAGCAGAAGAAACAAAGAAATAATATTAGGATTATGCATAAATTTATCATTCTTACCATTCGAAAAGCTACAAGGTTTCACCCACAAATATGAGGCTTTCCGAGTCGTGTTTTGGGGTGTGTCTTCCGCTCAATATTTACGGTCAGCATTGTTGTGTATCTGGCTGAACTCCCGTGGTTTTTGATTCATGCTTCTCATGGCTTGGATTGAGCTCGACCTTCAGCCGTGGGTTTGGACACATCCGATGATCACACGCACATAAAAATGCACATACTCTCACACACTCATAGAAAACGTCTACAATCACAGAGGCCACTCAGGTCCAGTGGGAAGTGAAAAAACATATTCCTGTAAAAGGTTTGAACTTATTGACTGGAAAGACACAAATTTCCAATAGGCGTTTATTTATTTCCCGGCTTCAAAAACAAAGAGGTGGTTAGTGTGAGTGCTGGGCCAGTTTCCCAGACAAAGACCGGCTGACCCGGATCATTTCCAGCGGAGATGTTCGAGTAAAAATTGTCACCCAGCCAAAATCGGGCCTTATCAGGATCTAGAAAAACATCAACTGTACAGTTCGTGGTTTGAACAACACTGAATGAAGCCAAGCGTATTCCACATCCATTCCTAGGTTGGTGTATCTAATCATGCTAAATGGTGTTTATATGTTCAGTGTGGAACTGATTTAAATGCATATTTTCTCTAAGTCACTGGCTGCGATAGTGGTAGCTGTTGTTGAAATTCTAGTTCAAATTCAAGTTTATTTATTTCCACAGGCCGTCATCACAAGCCTGTCTCGAATCAAACTAATCAACAATCAATTACAGAACAAAATGCAGTTGTACAGTATGAAAAAAACAAGTCAGTATGGAAGATATAACAAGCCCCCCTAATCTACAGAAGCCTGCTCAGGCTAACTGGCACCACCAACCCCAGACCCTTAAATGTGTTTAAGGAAAAACCACCATGAAAACCTTCATACATTCATTTATCCTGCATCTTTCATGAGCACTGGAACAAAAAAAATACTGTCTCCTACAAATCTCTCTGCCAAAAGCCCTGGTTGTATGTAGTAATTGCAGTGGTCGTATATGGTTTTAATCCAATGCAAATCTGCCCTATTTTTTATTTGTTCAGTAAAATTTTGTTGAAGACAGATGTCCCCTGTTAAAAGTAATCCCACACAAATCAGAAACATGATTTCTTACTTAGTTTTCCATTGCAGACAAGAGTTCCTGTCTTCTTCATGTCTTCGAAATAGATAAAGTGGTTAAACAGAGATACAAGATTGAGTGCATTTTCAGTGCCAAAGTGTTAAATGATAGACTGTGGCATGAGTGGTTTCAGTCCATTTTACTATCTTTTGCAAAGACATTTCACAAAATGCAAAATGCTAAGGTTGGGGTTTACTTTGAGTCCAAGAGGATGATGAAAGCTACACCAACTACAGTGATATAATGCAATATAATACAATCAAAGTAAAAAAAAAGATTTTGTGAGGCTTTATCATAATAATGCTCTGTCATCTCTGCTGTGGTTTGTTATAAATTGCAGCTTTATTTATCATTTAAATCACATTCACATTGGACGGTTAAGAACCTTGCTATTAATATCCATTGTCAGTGTTCAATGCCAATTGAGGAAGTAGTATGCGCTTTATGAAGCAAGGAAAGTATGCGTGTTGGGTATGGGGTGGTAAGTGGGAGTGTAGGGGTCTGACTTTGATGCAGGAGACACGTGTTCCCGTCCCCTCACACATCAGCAGTTAACGTTTGCTTTTTCATTAACCGTAACCATGATCTTTTCCCCTAACCTTAACCAAATGTTTTTTCTTTGCTTAACTCTAAATAAATAACCATATTTTATTTGCCATAACCATGGTCTTTCTTCAACCATATGGTGGTTGCCATAGTGGGAATTTTGAAAACGCTGACTTTGGGCAAAAAAACCAAAAACAAAACAGTAAAAGTCTAGAGCCGTGCTAGTGGATCTGTGAGGCTGCACTTGAGCTACATGCTCCCACTCGATGTTTAGCTTTTGCCATGTTTATTTAGTATGTTAACATGCAAGAGTCTGCTAATAAGCACTAGAATGCATTATTTGGGAACCATGAATGTGTGTATCAAATGCTGTGCCAATCCATCACTGCATAAAACTTTGGCCTAAGAGGGAAAGTTGTTTGTTTGTCCTCTAAGGATCTTGTAAATTTCATGGCAAGCCATTTGGTGATTGTCAAGATATTTAAATCTTAAACCTCATGGTGGCACTACAGGAAAAGTCAGGGGACTACCAAAGTCAGAAGACTTCATCCTCTGAGGACCATGAATGACTGGACAAAATTTCATACCAATTCATCCCATAGTTGTGGACATATTTCAGTCCAGACCAAAGACCAACGGACCGATCTTGCCATCCAAAGAGCCATTCTTCTAGCATGGCTAAAAATGTCTGAGTTGAATGTCATTTGTGGTTTTGCAGAATCATCCAATATCAACATTCTTGTGTGACAGATATATAGGACAAACTCAGCTTTTTGCATCTTCTCTAGACTTTCTTGGCTCATTAACTTCATTACACATTGTGCTGTACTTCTGTCCTTCCAGTAAACATGTTGATGGAGGGAATGTATAAAGACTTTCAGGTTCAGTTGCGTGGGAGGCACTGCAGAAACTCATCTGACTCACTATTTATTCAAATCAGGGTCAGTTTTCCCCACAGAGAACATTTGATCTAAGGTCCTCCTCCATGCATAAGTTTGCCTTATTAATAACATTCTTCTGACTTGAAGACAGAAGTGTTGAAGCAGGATAGATGCATGAAGGCAGGTTTACACAATGGTTGCTACTGTGTGTTGAACTGCGTGTTTGTGTGCTGTTTGTATTTTCAGGACAGGACCATTAACTTGCTCCTTACAGAGAAACTCAGCGGGGTTCAAATGTGTTTTGTCTTGCTGTTGATTCAAGCTGTGCTACTCTGAGGCCCCACAATCATCATGGGTGGCCACATTGGGCCCTTGGCACAGCACACACACGCACACATAAATGCTAACCATATATACAGTATGACCTCTCTCTCTCTCTAACACAGACACACACTCATGCTAACATACAAAGAGAAAAGTGTATGCATTTATAATCACTCTGTTGCACGTACACACACACACTGCAAAATGACATATAGACATATACAATTAACATTCTCGTACTTCTATAAGTACACACATACTCCAGTGTTACTCTGCAAGAACAAATATCTCACACACATACACACATATCCATATGAAGTAAATGCATAAAAACAAGAGAAAAAAAATACCTGAATGCATGTTTATATAACCTCTGAACAAATTCACAGACACACTTACTCAAAAATGCACTCACACCCCCCTGCTGGGCCGTAAAAACAAACTGCTCAAAATATGGCATTTGTTTTCTGATTAAACACTCACATTCCAGCAAACTGTGTTTGGCCGGCCTGGCAACAGCCGTCATATTGACAGTCGGATGTGCGGTTTGTTCGGGTGATCTCTCATGAAGGGAAGCTTTATGGCACAGCCAGCTCCATATAATCAGCTTTAAATGGCTCCAATGCTAACGAGAATGACGGCACCCTCCCTCCTTCCTCACCAGCCAGCTGGCCCCAGGAGTCAGGAAAGACACAGACAACACAGAGGCCACTACGGATGGTGGAATTTCACAGGGTTCAAAGATCCCCAAAAAGTCGAATTTATTGATGTAAATCTGCGATAAATTTTTTGTTCAATTCATCACCATCTGTCTGGAAAAGGTTAAGCTGGAATGATGATTTGGTCCTGCATGTTAGGTTTTTACAGCTATGCAGATGGGATGGGATAGTAAAATTAGCAGCCAAAATATTTGAGGTTACTTTAAGTTAGCTTTACCAGAAAAAATCAACCATCTGAATTTACAAGCTGACAGTGATGGACCATTAATTTCAGGAAATGTTGATACTGTTGTAATAAATCTTTTGCTTACTTTCATAAAAGTACGACTGGGAACCAAAAAATGTGACCCAAAAGATTTTGGGGTTGAGTGTTTGCCTGATTATAATTATATCTCATTTTATCTTTGCATGATATTAAATTTTTTCAATTTTTTGCCAGTGGTCAGGCGAGCTGCCTACCCACACCTCCAGCCCCAAGCACTCATGGCCAGTCGCTCCATTGAACACACTAAGCCAAATTGATATCAACATTTCATAAAGCTTGTGTTAAGACAGTAAACAAGCCAACAACGAAATTGTTGTTACGTTTAAATTTGAATCCCTTACACACCACTTGAAAAAGTAATCACATTACTGTAACTGTAAGTGATATATTTCTGCTCAACACTGTAATGAAGTGCAGGATGAGTTGCTGAAAGCCAATATCTAAAGCAGTAAAATGACTGCATTTACAAGTATGACTCATTTTGCAACGACCCATGAAAAGCTGGCGGGAAAAGTCATTTCAGATCTAAACAGTGAATACAGTCATATGAAATGTGATGTGATCCTTCACAAATGTTCAGTACTAAGATGTATTTTATTGTCTCATTAATCTCTAATTCATCTCTGTGTCTTTGTCACAGGAAGAGTCATAAGAAACTTACGAATCAACAGAGAGTGAACCAATAACTGGACATACAGTGACAGCATCTTGTGCTCTAAAAGATGCCCAGACACTATTATCAAGGCTACACTGTCTGACTGAAAACCTTTCACATCTATTTCCTCCATCAGAATATGATGGCAGGATGCATTTATAGCTATGTAATGACTGTGTCTCAGCAATGTCTGAGAAAAAAGAAAACTGCATGGTTAACACCAGGCTAACATTAACACTCTAAAAGTGTGAAGAAAATAGCCAAATAGACAAAATAATTATATTTAACATAACAAATAGGTTAAGCAGTATGGCTAATGAATGAATGACAAAGGAACTGCTCTAAACATATGCAGAAAATCCCCAGAGAACCACCACAGTTCTCCTTGATTATACAATTGAACCATTGTTTAATTAGAAAATTTGGATTTGCTTACTTTTTGGGTAAGGAAACAATAAAGGGGACATATTATGCACATTTCTAAATCTATATTTTTAATCTGGGGCTCTAGTGGAATATCTTTGCATGATTCAAAGTTCAAAAACTAGCTCCTGTCTCTTTAAGGCCCTCCTCCTGATACACCCACTCCTGTTCTGATTGGTTAGCTTCCGAAAGCTGTGTGAAGAAGCTATGTCAACAAACCATGAAACAAACTATATTAGTAGGATTTCACTACTTTTTCTTATTCTTTAGTCGAAATGTCAACCTCTTAAATACATTTGTACGTGTTTGAGCCAGAATTTGATCCAAAATATGAGTAGACAACAAAAACAACATAAGGAAAAACTATAACAACCTTAGCAACAAAGGCTAGGGAACAGGGGCGTCAGCTTGATGGCAAGATAGAAAAAAACATAGCAAATGAAGTGTTCACGGTAGGTTGAAGCCTTGGCTTTTGACTTGCAGGGAGCATTTATATATGTTAATCTAACCTGGAACTTTGACCATGTTTAACATAGACATTCAACATTATAACAGTATTTAAATAACAGATAAAAACAGAGCATGATATGTCCCCTTTAATGGAAGCTAACAAGCCAGGCTAACTTTGGTAGCTTCCAGTGGAAGTTAGTGGATTTCGCTAACCTAGCTTGCTAACGCTTAGATTTTTTGTTCACATTATCACACTTAACACTTACTGACTCATTTTTGGCATCTCCTGTGCACTCAATGCTGTGTTCGTCCTACTTTATAGACAAGAGGGGGTTCAACTAGCTGTCCAGTTGGCTGTCAATCTTTCATGGGTTCAGATGTGATGAAGGGAAATTATCAGACTGTCACAGCAGCAACAAGTAATCCTGTAATCTCAGCCCTCCATATGTTACACCCTGATTTTAATCACAACATGACATATTGTAGTGTAGCGGAGTGACAGTCATGTTTTGTCATGACAGATAAAAGGTTGACTACCATACACTGGTCATTGTCTCCCCTTCAGTTGCTCAGGCTGAATTTGGACATGTGGAAAAGTCTTTTTGATAAAACCAGAAACAAACAGTGCGTGTAAAAGAAGAAGACACTGGGTGTAGGAGCTGCGGTGGGTAAAAGTCTCTAGTGAATTGAAATAACCACACATAGTTGTGGGTAGTTTCTTAAATTGTCGACTCCATGTTCAGCCATGCAAATCTTATTAAACGAACTGAGCTACAATGGGACAAATGGGCTGAAGTTAACAAGGCAGAGAGCATCTGGTAAAAGTAAATCTTTACAAGCCCCAGACACACAGACAGACGTATTATACAGAGATAGGAAGAGGATGACTTTATGGGACAGCTGTGTAACCCAGGAAAGCAGGAGGAAGTGTTAGAGGATGCTACTGAGGCGTGCTGAGATGGAAGATGTTTATGTCACATTTTGTAGAGGAGTAGTAGGTAACTTGTTTACAATCAGAAATTTCAGCAGACTTGTTCATTTTTTTGTGAATAGGGAGAAAGGATTAAAGTTAAAACAATATCCATAGTTTTTCATGGACTTCAGTGTCTTTCTGAATATAATTGTTGATATTATACATCTGTCCCTTTGCATGTTTGTCCTCCTGTTTGTCAAGTGTTGTTGGTCTTGAGCAAAAGGTTTTATTAAGCAACCACTGTTGTTCCATGTAAGAAACTGCTCTTCTGTGTTTTCTGATAGTGTGTATAAAAGTAATAATAACTACTGCAAGACAAAAATGTTAAAGATAGACAAGATAGTTAGGAGCCAGCAGGAACTTTTCTATTACTGACAACATACAAAATTGAAATAGATTTAAATGTATCAGAAAATAATGTAGTGTAGAAAGGCTTTATCTTCAAAATCAACTAATACTGTATGTCTAATGTGTCAGTTTTGACAAACAGAATGGACATGAATCTTTAGTTACTGCTGAGTGTAAGATTTATTTTTGTAATTTGGAGTCCAGAATTTCAGCAGAAATCTTGCAGTGCTCAAGTCCATCAGCAGCCACAGAGCTTCCACCTGTGTCCAGCTCACTTATTTGGTGGATGTAACCGCTTTTTTTTTTTTTTAGCAGGTCTTTATTCAAAAATAGCATGGCTGGAAGAGTCATCATTTTGTTATGTTTGCCATAAAATATATTACTTTGAAATGCTGGGAGAGATTATTGTAGTTTTTTTGATGTAAAGGCGAGGATCCAAAGGAAATATTAAAAAAGCTGGGGAGCCAAGCTGTTTTATAAAAGAAAATGAAAGATTAAGCCTCCCTCCAAACCCCAAAAAACTTCACAGTCCTTTAACAACTTTGCACTTTGCACTTTACATTGTGTTTCTCTGACGACCACAAAAAGAAAAATGAGAAAGATCAGCATTTTGTGTCTAAATTTTGACCTGAAAACCTGAAATCAGTTCATGCTCTTTTTATAAAAGACCATCTGGCCCACCTTTTTAGGAAGTGCACAGTTGTCTAGTGCACAGGTTGTCCTGCCACAGGTCCAAACCATTAACGATCTGTCAGCACTTTCTTAATCAAACTTTGTTTCCACTACTTTCAAAGATGTGATGTTTGTCATCATTGCTCAGTACAAGTAAATGATCTGAAGCAAGCATTTCTCCCTCGGTGTGCAGCTTGTAAAAATATCACTGCCGCTTTTCGACTGTTAAATTGCTGTAAAAGCTGTGTGTGTCTGTCTGAGAGTGTGTGAATGTATTTGTGTTAAAGCCAGCATGGGTTGCTGCCTGCCTGCATCAGCCCACAGCCATAAAATATGCTGGTGTCATGTTGAAAAAAATACCACAAATCTACAGGATACCAATTTGCATAGCAGACATAATTGAAACCATAAACATGTTTGTCATCTTCAAGGAGGGAAAGTCACTAATTTGAAGTAGTCTAATTACTGTAATTATGAGTAACCTTTTTCATGTACTGAGAATATAAAACAGACTTCTGTTGAACCTGCCTGACACCTTGTGAAAGATAGGGATTTTTTAATTGTTACTTCTGTTCTTTTACACTGGCAGGATTCAATAGTAGTAACCCTCCAAGTATTAATATTTGTAGTAATATTTAAAGGACCATATCACTGTTTTATGTGTTAAATCGTTTGAAAAAATGATATGATGACAATGATTTAATGACAATAACAAAGAACATGTCGGGGTTTTTTTTTGTTACATAACTCAAGTAAGCTCCAAGTCTCTCAAGTGCATTGACACAAATGAATGGGAACTGGAAAGATGAAATGACAATATTTCAAAACACTACAGGATGCAATAAAAATGGTTTGCAGTTGCCACCATTGAGAAAACTGACATCACATCAACTGTATTTTTTGGGGGGGATTTGAAGATTTTAGTAGCCCTGGAACGGTTTCTATTCTAAAATTAAAAGCAGACTCCAGTATTCTTACACTCAATATTTTTAAATTTGGCAAATGTTGGGACAATAAATAAATACACGAGAAAGTAAAGAATTCAGTACAAACCTCACCAGAAATTTGATTAGTGGCACTGCGGTGAGAGCTTTGAAACAGATATTCATGTTGGGAAACTTAATAAAAACTGAAAAACCTAAGTAATCAAAGGCACCCTGTGGAGTTTTTGACCACCAATAGGGCTATGGAGCAATATTTTTACGTGTGTGTCCTTGTTTTGTTTGTATCTTGTGCACATGAATGAAGAGGCACATGTGTAGACCTTATACTGCTGACTTGTTGCTATTCCACTAATTGACAGTTGGTGGCAGGAACATGCCAAGTAACGTAGCAATGCGCCAACAATGAAGGATAGCAACTGCTAGCAAAACATGGATGTTAACAGTGCAGTATTATATAAATCTTGGTAAGGCTCTGTTGGCAGTAATGTAACGTAATGTGTAACTTCGTTGACAACAAGCTAAACTTTCAAAAAGACTTTCCCTGTCCAGGTGCAATAAAAGTATATCTTCTTGAGCAGGCTATTCTAGTGCTGTACTCTTTCCATCTCTGGTCACAATTCTGAACATTTAACTTTCCACCCTCTTGAATTTACCTGGAAGAGCCTGCTCAGGTTGGCTGTGCTGATGTCTCTGAACCAGCACGACACAGCGCATTGAAGCTTTATGACTATCTGGCGACTTTTTGAGAAGCCAATAGTTCTTTGGCGCACTTCTAACTCGAATCCTAATGTGTCCAATGTTCCCTTGTGTTGGGTTGAGTGTGATGGAAAACTGCAGGTTTCAGCAGCTGTAGTGTTTGGTTGGAATAAAAACCCCAGTAACGAACAGCACTGGCTCACAGGGAACGCTGGGTGCAACTCACCTCTGCGACTATTTTCTCAACTGGACTCCGGTATAGGAGACTCAGCACTAAAGCACTATCCCAGATGTATGCTATGCATCAAGCTTTTTGATTGCTGTCCATAGGACACGGCGCCCAAATGGCCGTGGATCCGATGGCTTTCCAGTGGCTTTATGACTTGAGATCTTAATAAAGTGTCTGAATGACTTTCCAGTGCTCTCATTCGCCCTTATTCTCTTTACTGGAGGAAAGCAAGCTTTTTCTGAGTGCTGTGAGGATCTGCATTGAAGAGCTTTGCAGGTTTTTGCCTTTGAAGGATCTGTACAGCAGGGATTTTCCCCCTACAATTCATCACTGTCTGTCTTTTTCTGTTTCTGTGTGTGTGTGTGTGAGAGAGAGAGAGAGAGAGAGTGTGTGGGTCTGCCACAGGCCTTTACCGCTATTAGTGGGGATTTTGCCCTCTCTTTGAGGTGGTGATCTGTTTCGTTTTAATAGGTGAGAACTTGGATTAGCTCTGAATCTCCTCCACACACTGTAGGAATCACTTTCCCACAGGGCACTGCAGATCATCACGCAGTGGACCACCACTGCCCAAGATGTGTGGTGGGTCTGCATGTGTGCTTTTATAATATAATAACCCCCGAGATGACATCATGCTGGGAATATGGGCAGCACAGTGACCAAGAAGTTACGCAGACTGTCATGTAAACGGAAGGACCGGAGTTTGATTAGCTGATGAATGTAGTGGATGATTTAGCAGCTGAAGGGCCAGATATTTGCCTCAAGGGATGCTGGAGACGTAAACAGAGCTAAAAGGAGAGTAAACATTAAGCCTGAATTTATTATATGGCAAGTAACACATTGCAAATTGTTAATGTGGCTCTGTGTCTGTTGGATGTAAAATTATATGTTAAAGTTTGACAGAAAAAAATGAAAAGTAGATACACATTCCTGTGCAGTTGACATCGTTATTTCTGTGACTTTTCAGTCTTTTTGTGCTATACTGTTAAACTAATGCCACACAGGTTCGCTGATGTGCACAAATGTTTGTACTCCATTTTTGGCAGGAAAATTTTGCTGCAGAAAATGGAATCTGTTTTTGTGTCAATAAAGGTGAACAGTGAACAAATCTGCTTTATTCAACAACAGCAAAAGCGTGTTCAAATATGTTTTCTTACTATTAATGAAGCATAATTCATTTCTGAAGTATCAACTACTCTCTCCGTTAAGGACTGCTTCTGAGGAGCCCTTGAGCAAGATCCTGCAAGATATACAGCTGTGACTGTCATACTGAAAAATTCCCACAAAATCTTTGTAACATTCACCTGGTTTGATGCTGAATACCAAAATTGTGTCTGATTGGTTTGAGGCAAAAATCAAAGAGTAGGATCATTTAAAAAGTAGGGGAAAAATGCAGAAGTCTGCATATCAAGCTGAGTCTGACAGTGCATTCCACAAATACTGAGTCTCGTGTCTTTATTTCAAATAGGGGCTTTGTTCCAGAAATCGTTGACAATTTACAACCTTGGGGCTAGCTTCAGGTTCTGTATGTCCCATCTCACACACCTACGCACACATATACACACATTCATCCACACACATACCTATTTGGAGTACCTCTTCACTGAAGTATTTTGCCAGGGAACCTCAGAAGCTTTCATGTGCTTAACTCATGTCTATCATATTAACCTTAATTGGCTGTGCAAGCGCAAAAACACAACAAACACATCCTGAGAGCTGTAGAGACAGCTCAACCCCGAGGGGGATGCAAATACACTTCAAATAACTGTGACAGGACTAGAACTGCTTTGGGACAGATGAAACCTGTCTTTACAAAATAACGTGTTGTGAAGAGCTGACCACAAAGCTCTGAAGAGTTGCAGCTGTATAGAAAGTGACAGTCGTGGTGGCAGGAAGGTACACTCGGATTAATCCAACACAAGAATGCCACAACATGGGCTGAGCGCGTTTACGCTGCAAGTGCATTTTAGTGCATTGACACTAAGAGCAAGTAAACTGGTCTGCCTTTCACACACACAAACTTACTTTGTATTGCATGCTTTCTGATACTTTAATTCAGTGGTATTTGTAATTCTGACCACTAACAAGTTCAGGAAACTGGCCTCACTAAGAAAATAACAGCATTAGTCATTTACTCAAACACTTAAACCGATTTAACTTACTATAACAATTTCCTTCCTGACAATCAGCATCTTGTGGTCATGCAAATAATTGTCTTTCAGGAGTGAAGACAGAAGTAGCGTGATGTTGTTTTAGTGCCATACACTACTTAAGGTGCATTCAGACAGGACACAAAGAGAATTTTAGTTGTGACTGCCGGCTTGAATAGAAACAAATCCGCTTCTATTCAACACAAATTAAGGTGAAGATGCATTTAGACAAGTTAATCTGTCAATTTGAACTTCTTTCTCAAGGCTTTATTTTAGTAACATACAAGGACAAGATGAAAAAGCAGAAAGATCTGGAGTTTCTGGTGAGTTCTGGGATCAGACAGTGGTTGAAGTGTCCCACAAATTCACACACATACACTCCGTAACCCATATTGTTGATGCAGACATTGCTAGCTAGCTTACAATTAATGTGTACAGTAGTTACCAGGTCGATATATTAACTGGGGCAAACAAACACAAACAGTCCAGTGTTCAAATTCACACAAATAACGCAGGAGGAAAACTGACTTGACACCTTTAGCTGGGAGGTTGGGCATACAAATCTGACTTTGTTTATAGGAGACTAGATATGAAATGTGGTCTTTGGTGTCAGCAGTGTCAACGTCGGTTTCTTTTAACCATGTATGTGATCTTTCTTTAACGTGACAGGGATAGTTTGAAATTTTGGGCAAAATGCGTAGTCACTTTCTATATGCTAAATATGTAGCTATCACCAGGAACTGGTTAGCTTAGCTTAGCACAAAGGACTAGAAACAACAGGAAAATCCTTGATAAATATGTGACGAGTGATTTTTCCATTGGTCTGTCACTTCATCCACTACCGTCACCAGAAACTCTGAAAGCTTTTGTTGCATTTGCTCTGGAAGAACAGCACCCTCATCCTGTTTTTTGCGTCATGCACTCAAAATCCAACCGCAAAGGAAATTTCTGAGTAGAGGTACTTGATGCTGACAGGCTTCAATCTAATTTCGTTACTGTATTTAGATTCCAATAAACATTTTATTGACACATTATGTTGGACCTTTGAAATAATAACGTCACAAGTCACCACAGTGTATACCAAATGGGCAGACACTAATAAACTAGATCAAAGAGGGTGCTAAAAGGCTGTAAACAAACAAAAAGAGAAAAATGAGAAAAAATCTCCCCCACACGTCTTTTTCACTCTTTTTTTCTCTCCTTTTATCATAAAAACAACTTTGTTAGTCACTGAAAAAGCAATGATAGCATTTAATTACATTATTTTGGTTTGTCAAGAGCACAGAGAAAATTTGACCATTTGGAAATCTGTTCTGTGTGCAAAACCACTTCTGTGCGCATGGGGATTTTCAGCCATACCATGGCTCAAGGGATGCCATTATCGGTCTGTCTGATGGTCAGTCCACCACTTTGGTCCAGATTGAAATATTTCAACAGCTATGCAATGGATTGCCATGAAATTTTGAAGAGACATTCTTGGTCCCCGGAGGATGAACCCTACTGACTTTGTTGATGTCCTGACTTCTCCTCCAGTGCAAGACTTCTCAAATCCAGACCTCGGTCTGCATCCAGACCAAGGGTAAGTCAATCCGAACCCAGCCCATACCTTGTGTTATGAATACAATGTGTCATGAAGTGTAATATTTTCTCTTTTGAAATATATTTTCTATTGACCAATTTTAGTTATGTTGAATAAACAGTGTAGCTGGAGATCATTCACAGTAATCCTGTCCACAGATCAATGTGACTTTAATTGTCATGGTGACATTGACTGCTGGAGAGAGTGTTGTGTGTTGTTGCTGACGAGTTCACGCATTAATGTGACACCAGAGGATTTGCGATCAGCTCCTAAATCAGAATGTGTCTTGTTTTCTCTAGTATGCAATTTCTACAACTGGTTTAAATGCAGTTGTAAGCAGGGTTTGACTGGCCATTAGGAGCACCAGGAGAAATCCTAGTTGCTCTGTGGGGCACTTGAGCATCCTCTTATACTAGATGTTTTATCTGCTAATTTTTTAGAATTTTTGGATTTGAATACATAAAGAACACTACTGGGAAGCCACAGAACAATATAAAAACAGCACATAATGGACCTGCCCTTTAAAAAAGCAGTAGATGAATAAGGTTACCTTCCCAAAAACTATGTGTAGATGTGGCCCTGGCGTATAGCTATAATGGAAGTCCTATTTTTTACATGCTAAACCAGGAGAGATTATGCTAAATGGCCTGGAGATAAGTTAGACTGTAGGTTGAGTACTTTTTTTTTTTTTTTTTTTTTACATAAATCTAGTTTGTGTACAGCTATTGCAACATACATGTAGAAATATGACAGGCAGCTTAATGTGTTTGTATAAGTCTTCGGAAAGCATGAGTGGAGCAGCTTAGTTAAGTGTTTGATTCACACCTTCAAACACCCCCACCACAGTATATACACACATATTCACACACACCTCCCGCCATTCCTGGCGTCAGTTGAAGCACTACGTGTGAGACACCCCTCATTAAGTTTGTGTGTGTGTGTGTGAATTTTGACTGGCCCCTCTCCTCACTTATTAAACATTCATAGGAGAGCAACTACTCTGATGTATAAGTTCCCTTGGCTTGTGTGTGAGTGTGTGTATGTTTTCTATGAGGCCTGCATCCTGCGGTGATCGCACAGGGAGAGCGTTTCTGTCTGCTAACAAAGAAGCACTGTTCAGCATGTTACCATGCCAAACTGTGTGGCAAAGCAGTTGTCTCTGTGTCCTGCTGCAACCGTGCATTTCTTTATGCATTTATACTGCAAATGCATCTTACCGAGCGTTTTCCTGAATGTAGAACAAACTAAGATATCTCTCAGCCATTTATATATAAAACAAGACATTCACATGGCTTATGACTGGGGGGGAAAAAAACTTTCTCATCTTCCAAGTAATAAAGCAAAAAATGTTGGCTTTTTGGATAACAAGTGGTAGTATTACAAAGAAGTGTGCATGGAAGAAAAGCAGGCAGGCATAAAGTTATATTATACATTGCTGGCATGGCATGTGTTACCATTTTCTATCAACCACACCAAAAAAACCGCCCCCCAAAAGAACAACACATGGGTACATAAGACATTTTCATCATAGGAAACAACAATTGAGGCCAAATTTAAAAAAAAAAAAAAAAAAAAAAGAAAAAAAGATATATTGATCAATGTCAGTGATCAATTTCCCAGCAGATCTAATTCCCACCTAATTTGAAAGTTAAATATGCTTACATGACACTTACATCTGCAAAACTGGCCGGGTTTCATCCTCGTATAAGGATGTGATGTCACGGTTCACATGTGGGTAATATAAACAATCTGTTTGAGAAATATGTCTGGTCATGACTGTGACAGTCTAGAATAAAGACTTCTACATTTCCAAATCAGCCTGCCCTCACAAGAAAAACAACAGTACAGGTCATCCAGTGTAGAACGACGGTATAGGTTGAAAATTCAACCAACAAAAATGAGCCATAGTTACGATTACGTCATCTGTAGTAATTATAACCCGGGGAAGTGACGCAGTCCAGATGACGTCGCTATAAGGTGACAGGTTCATATTAGGAAGAGGCGAGTTGAGTGGATTGGTACTAAGATTTTGGACTGTTTTTTTTTTTTAAACTGTAATTTTGTCGTGGTGTTTACTGTTGCCATGACAATGAAGGTTGCGTAAACTTTAAGGAAGCGGCCCACACACCCACAGCACGTTTCAAGTGATCGTTTGAACCCACACCATCATCTTTCCCTAATTCTAACCAAGTGTTTTTTTCTGCCCAAATCTAACCAGACCTTAACCACAGTGTTGTCACATCATAAATCATCATTAGTTTTTATGATTACTGCTGAAAGAGGCGGCATATAAAAAAAAAAAAAAAAAAAAAAAACGCTCCCGTGTGTCATTCTAGAAAGGCTCCCATGAGTTGTTCTGCAGTACAATCGACTTATGTGGTTGTTTCATTATAAGGACGCGTTCAAATGCAGTGCATCAGTGTTTCTATTGGCCAACTTTGCACATTCATACAGTCAGAGTGGAACAAAGGTGAACTCTGGCCTGAAAGTGACCCACTGTAAAGGCAAATTTTCCTTTAGCAAAATCCTCTTCATCCCGCAAAATTGTGAGGACATGACCAGAGTGTAGAGATCTTCACAGGTCCCAAACAAACCATTTAAAAACGTAAAGTTAAAACCAAAAGTGCATAAATTAATTTTTTATACAAAGAAACCTTATCAGAAAAAAAACACTGACAGTCAGAGATAATTAGAAAAAAACCCCACTAACAGCAGCATGTTGCATCCACGTTCACACTCTCTATTTGAAGTCAATAAAGACATTTTTCTCCTGTTATGATCGCAGCAAGCTCACTGGCTTGAGACCAGTGGCAATATATATATACCCATGGCTCTACCCACTTAGGCTGAACATGTATTGCATATGTTTGCACCCACCAGCTGTTTCCTGCATTATTTTCTAAATTTGCACCTAAATATCTTTCACAGAACTGGTTAAAGCTGAACTCTCCTCCCTCCTTCTCTCCTCTGCTCGTTCCTGCTGGCACGCAAAAACTGCAAAACACCAGTGTAGCGACTTAAAGAGGTGGGAAAACTCTTAAACCATTTGGTGCACATAGGCTACCTGTTGTTTGTTTACCCTGAAATCTGAAGAAAGAGCCTTTTCTTATATCTTGTCTGCCTCAGCAGTCGTCCTCAAGCCAGCAGGGTTTAGCGAGGTTGGATCTTTTAAATCCTCACTCTGGGGAGCTAATCTTTGATTCCATGCTTTAAGCCAAAAAAACATTTTAGACGATGTAATTATTCAGCTTTCACAATGCATTCAGCCTTGCCTGCCTGCGTACCTGGCTGGCTCCCCGTGCAGGGTTATTTGCTCAGCTACCAATTGCTTATAAAAATAAAACAGCTTCTGAAAAAGAACAACTCATTACTTCTCGTAATCAATTTCAGATTTGGTTTATTCATCAACTGCAGTTTTTCTTAGCGTTATGAAATCCAGGCCGTTTCATTTTCCTCTGATTTAGATGCTGATGGTGCTGACTCTGAAATACTGCAGTGTGAGTAATAGGGCAGGGACACATAAATTTGTTTTTTAACCACCATAAATGAAACATAGCTACATACTCAGGAGAGCTTTCATTACAAAGCAAAACATTTGTTTAATGGAATGATAATGCTGTTTCCTGAACGAAAAAGGATGTTTGAAGGTTAAACTTTCATCATCTTTTAGTTGGCAACAGTAATGTGCTAAAGGTGGTTAGAGTTTGACTTCATTTGAACCATAGATTCTCATTTCAGTTCATGTTACGTAGAAGAAGAAAATATACATTTTGTGAGCTACAACGATAAGTCTCCCAGCTAGCCTAACATTTTGATTAGGAAAGAATTTGATTTAGACGAGTAATGCAGGCACAAATCACAATGTGGTTGGATATAATCAGGTGGGCCTAGCCCGTCCAAGACCAATCATACTTAATAGGTTCTGAAACACATATGTTAACCAAAATAGGCTATTACAACTATACTTGCCTGAATGCACCACAGTTTAATCATACAAGCCATCAGAGACAATGTTACAGGCACCAAGACGAACATTAACAGCATCGCATAACCTGGAACGGCGGCCACATATTCACACACACACACACAGCTGACAGACGCAACTGTGCAGCTTATAGATAGAGGTACACCAGCACCAACATGCTCAGTAACGTTAAAAATAACACCTGAACATAGCCTGGCACAGCGGCCACATAAACCCCACACACGCACACACACGCACACAGCTGACAGATGCAACATTAATCTGTCATATGGATAGAGGTACACCAGTGCCAACATGCTCAGTAACATTAAAAATGATACCTGAATATAGCTTGGTATGGTGACCATAAAGTCCACACATGCGCTCACATACACACGCGTATACACACACACAGCAACATCAGCATAAAATCCAATTGTACACCCAACTAAAACCACACCCAATAAACAATATTGAAATAGGCAACAGGCGTCTACAGACCGAAATGGTAAATTACTTTTGATGGTTACAGCAGGAGATGACGGGGCTTGGTGTTTAACTCTGAAATGATTTTATTATAGTCCAACGCTTCAGTCAGTTCTCCTTCAAAGGAGAGCAGGGAGAAGGAGTTCAGTCTGTACGTCATCATTGGTGTCCTGATGCCAGTTTTTATCTGACTGACAGTTAAAAAGAGTCTTGGAGAATAACACTGCTGCTGACGGGGAAAGGGCTGAATTAGTGGCCACGTACGTGTCATTACTACTTGGCACTTGTTGAGCAACTGGCGCAGCAGTAGGTGTCTGGGTTGAGAATGATGGCTGAACTTGAGCTGAATTCTCTTCCTCCTGCTCCTCAAGACGTCATTTTGTGGCAAACGCAAGCAAACTGCTTTGTTTCACCATGTTTTTTATCTTAACTTACATGGAGAGCAGCTAGCTAGCGAACAGTAGGCTTCTGCTCCTCTGTGCAATGCACAGGTTGTACACTGAGTGAAAGAGGAGGGGCTGCTAGCAATCTGGCAATTATGAAATTCACTGCCACTCCAAAAATCTGACCCATCACCATCATCATATTGTAAACAAGAAGCAAGAAGTTTAATTTTATTGGTCACCTAGTCAGATAATTGAAACAGTATTCATTGACTACAGTATTCATTGACTGCAAAAAAGGAAACTTTCAGATTGATATCCATAGCTACACACCAGATTTAGACCACTTTGGTCTTTTCTTCATGTGGTCTTTAATGACCAGCTTGAAGTTACACCTCTATAAATACATTTTACAAGTAATTGCTTTGCATATCACAAGTGAGTCCAAGTAAGTCCAACTTTTTGTTGGTCAACTCAAAAATATTGATATAGATAAAAGTTTTAATGGCTGACTGAAATTGATTTGGGAAGTTTTTGGTCTCCACCAACTCCTGATATACCTTAAGCTTAAGCTACTCTGGTGAAGCTAGCTAAGCCTGTACTTAGCTTCTTTTGTTCAGTGCCAGGCAGGCAAGCCGCTAATACATACATGTGGATCATACGGTGTGCGTAGGGCACCAAGTGCTGGAGGGGGCAAAAATAATTACGTTAAATGGTTTACGCAAACTTTCCATCACTTTAGAGTCATTAGTGGCTCAGACTAGCTTCCTTCTGCACTTTATGTTGTAGCTTCTATGAGCCCTTGTTTTGTTTTCTGCTTGAACACTGTATCCTTATATGAGACACAGAGACAGCTGTTACTTTTAACATGGAGGAACAAACCACCGCCCACCCGTGTTAACCAAATTCAAAACAAATGAACTTTTTGTGCTGAAACTAGCAGGCAAACTGGTGCTGCTGTCACGAGACAGACGAAGAGTTCAGAGGATGATATATGACATCAACTCACGAATCTGTTAGACAAAATACAATGAAGGAAGTAGCTATCAAAAACTCTTCAGTTGAGCTAAGATTTTTTAATTTGACATAAGTGTTATTTTAACCATCCAGTTTATCCGCTGCTGCTTTTCATTATAGTAATGTTAATGTAGTTTGATAGTTTGGATAGCTTGTCTGCTGATGCATTCCCACCGTGTGTTGTTTATCCACAATTACTGTAATTAACACCATACAAGTTAAAGTTCTGCTTCATGCTCTGTCAGACTTTTAAAAGGAAGCTTTTTATATTTCCAGAGTGAGCAAAGGCATGAAAAGAGAGGAGACCGAAATGAGGAAGAATTTCAGGATGTAACTTTAATAGTGTTGAAAGAAAAACAAGGAGAAGGTAAAGAACTGATTCAAGAAGGAAGAAGGTGTAACTGATTCAAGATTTAAATAAAAAGTTTGAGGAATGAAAAACACATAGAAGCAGCTCAGGCTTTAAGTGATGGAGAGACACGGACACATTCAAAGCAGGAGGTAGAAAAAGCCGGTAAGGTCTGACTTACAGTACACCTGTGTCTACATGAATTAATCTCCTGGTAAATATTATTAATGGCACATTCTGTTATCCAAATGTCAACTAAAGTACATCCTAACAAATAAAACTCAAAGCACAAGATTAAAAACTACTATAAAAGGACTTATAGAGCTTTTAACACAGGCACTAACGCTACATAATAACTCTTTTAACATGATGTTTTCTTAAGATGTTAAAAGGTTGTTGACCTCGGTAACGGTTGTAAACACAGCACTAAAACTGACAGAGAGTTTCTCTTAAGAAACACAAAATGCTGATTCATCTATAAGTCCAACTGTTGTCTTGATATGGCTTTAAGTTCAATCTTCATAGTGATCATTGTGTGTAATTTGTTATTTGTTTGTAGTTAATTTGCACCTTTATGCCAGTTTCATTAGGCCCTATAAATAATACTTTATTTTGCAAAATTGTTTTGCACTTTTATCTTGACTGTGTTAATATCACTTTATAAGTCTTAATTTTATGTTTATTCGTGGTCATGAATTTATAATTTATTCTAGACATTGTGTTTAGGAAAGAAAAAAATATTTTATTTGTAATTTGCATGTTTTGATTTTGTGTTAACAATGTAGCTAAGTTCTTGAAATTAAGTTTTTGTATGTGTGAAAAGTAGAATTTGGTCTCATTTACATGCATATGGAATACGGTTTGGTGTGTATTCATAAGTGAAGGGTGGCAAACAAGACACTAAAACACTAAAGCTGACTGGAACTGCATTCCGGTGAACTCTTTGGGGTCATCCCTATGACCCTATTCACATTTCAATATTGATTAGTGCAGCTTTTAAAGTCTTTGTTGTGCAGAGAGTACTGGCTTTTTAGGGCTTTCACTGCATTAGAGGGAAAGAATATTTCAGCAAATTTTACAATACAAGATAACAGTATAACAACATGAGGAGGTAGAAACCTGTAGAAATATAGCCACATATGTAGCTGCTTTACTGTCTTTTTCACTTTTAAGTTTTCTTACATCAAATACCTGCAGAGCTCTTTCCAGCTTTCACATACAGATCTTATAAATCTGGAATTGAACTTACACAGCTTTAGATCATCAAAACTTTGGAAACTACATTAAAAGTTTGGTAAAGTAAGCACAAGTACTGTTGAACTATTGAATTGATATACAGTCAGTCTGGTTTTAAACTGAGTCCAGTATGTGACGGCAATCTATTGTTAACAGAAATGTTACTCAATATCTAAACCTTCAAATGAAATCAAGACATGACGTTCTGGAAACGTTTGGGAATTTTACCATTTAAACCCAGAAACCCTGCTTTTCTCTTTAACGGCCTCTGTTTCCTCCTTGTCATTTCTCTCTTTCTCCCCTCCTCACACACAGTCGCACACATACAGTTTTGTTATCAGTTCAAAGCACAAAGAGAGGTCACTGAGGGAGCATGTCAGTCAGACAAGTTGTCACCCAAATGATGACAAATTGGCCGCCTCTCCGCTCGCCTCCCAATCAAGTCCAGACCTGGCTTTCATGCACGCACGGTTCCTGTAAATGGAGATCGATGGCACTCAGGTGAGGCTCGCAATCGCTTTGCTCGGTCACACGGAGTCAGCACCCTCTGCCATATGGACTTAAGATCTGCTCAGAATTAAATAACTTACTTTTGGTGTCCAACAATGTTCTAAATGCTGTTTCAGATGCCTTTTCCCCAAAGAATATCCTCTTTTTTTGACATGAAAATTGACAGATTTGAATTTCTTTTTAAACCAAACACACTTGCCGTTGGCTTCAGGCCTCATGCTGTATTAGGTAGATAGACGGTGTGACCGAGAGAGAGATGGCCTTCACCTGTTTCTGATCTCCACTCGGCTACTAACTCTGACGCCTCTCCAATGGGCTTGTTTCCAGGGAGACAAACATCATGTAACCCAACACTGCGAGTCTTGCAATAACATTGTCTTTATCGACGGCGATGGATGGAATTTTCTCATTTCACATCTTGAAGCTGAGAGAATATGCAGGAATGTCTTTCCTCCTGCTGAATGTAGAGCAGAACGTGGAGCGAAATGTTTTCTTTCTTTCATGCTATTTTCTCTCACTTTTCCAGGCTTTTATTGTCTGTCTTCTTTTCTATCTTTGGCCACTTCATTCATACAGGCTGTGTTTGGTTTGCAACTTCAGATAAACCTGTAGCTGCTTATATTTCATTTTAAGACCATACTGAGACTATCAAGTTTTACATGTGTATTACTTTATACACTACATTCATGTACACTGGCCTAGAGTACTGATACAGTTTCAAAATATTAAGCAAGTGTTTTGTCTACTTCTTGTTTCATTTACTCTCTCTTTAATTCTTCTTTATATATCTTTCTTCCTCTATATCTCTACTTATTTTTTTCCTTTACTCTCCTCCTCATCTGCTTTGTTTGTCATGTTGCTGTCCTGTCACCTAACTTCGCCCAGGGGTCATCAATATCTATCTCATCTAAATTCAGATATTGGTTGGGATAAATATTTGTGATCTATGTTATTATGAATTCTAACAAAATGTTTGCAGTGTCAATATTAAGTTGAAAGAAACAATGGGCCTCATGCAAGAACCCATCATTAGAACAGATTTGTTTGTCAGATGTGCCAGTAAGTCAAAACAACTTGTTGCTTTCACTATTTTTCTCATACTTGTACAGTTTTGCCTTTTGGTGCGAACAAAATTGAAGAATGGTCCAGAACTGTCACACACTGTTATCACATGGGGGAAAACACCTGATTTAAGTATTATCCCTAGTATATCCTTAAATTGAATGAATCTGGTGTTAAAATATGATATCGAAATCAACTGGGAAAAAAATGGCCATGGTTTGTTTTTCAGTTTTTGTTTTTCCCCTTTGATTCATTTTGGCAGATTTGAACACAGCAATCATACTCAGATGTGGACCAAAACAATTACAGTGAGACCCTTCAAAGGAAAATGGTCTCCATCCAGTCCCAGTTGAATTCTGGAGTGATTCATCTGTGGTGGGAACGTGATCTGACCTAAATCTGAAGCAACTACAAGGCGTTCTCTGCGAGTTTAAAAGCTTAACGGCTCTAGTAGCGAGGTACCCTTTGCACATTGGGATGTGGATGAGCAAAATCAACAGCTGCTAGCAGCTTGCTGGAAAATGAATTGGGGTCCAACCTGGACTAGCAATGAATTACGTTGCCCTCTTGATATTTTGGCAGTGTAACATCACCTGCTGTATAAAACTGTCTTGTGTTCTCTGCCCGTCAAACACAGGACTGAATTTGTGGTTCTTTCATTTGTTTTTAAAGCCATACATGTGCTGGCACCCCTGTACATTCATAACTTATCTGCTCCTACTCCAGCTCTAGAGCCTCAAGAACAATTATTTTTTACTGTTCAACAATCAAGGCTAGTGGGTGGCCTTTCCACCAAAGCTTTAGAATAGTCTCTTTCCATCATGTGATCCCCCTCCATTGACATTTTTAAGACAAAGCTCAAGATGTACATGTTTTCAGTGGCCTTTTGTTGCTCTCTTTTGTTTTTTATAAATTGATCTTACAAGTGTTATTCTGTTTTACATTTGTATTTTATTGTTGCAATTCATTGTTGTTATTCATTATTTTTTACTACGCATTTCACTCACTACTGTTGTGCCTTTCACAATAATTTGTACAGCACTTTAGTCAACTCCAGTTGTTTTTAAGCGTGCTATATAATAAACTTGACTTGATTCCATGATTGTCATATCAAGTTATGGCCGCATTACTTTAACAGTTTGTTAGCATGCAACTTCATTCCCTCTTTATTTTTTTCACAGTTTAACTCTGCTGTTATATACATTGTTTGCAGCTGCGTTAATATCTTCTTTACTGTCTTCTTTTTACTCTTGTATGGCATTTTTGTGAATGATACTCACCCACAAACACAGCGACACATAGCCTTAAAGAAATTTTTGAAATATTAATTATGCTAATGATCAAATCACCTAAGCGCACTACTAATCATGAACAGGTGGCAGTCATCAGGCTGAAACAAGCGATTTACAGCAAGCTTGTGGAGTTAATGTAGTTTAGTGAATCCAACTTGAAAGCTCTGAAGGTCAAGTATCTTTTTCAAGCCTTTATATCTTATAGAATTGCATTACTTCATCTACAGACAAGTCAAAGAAATGGAGATGAAGAGAGAAAAGCATGGAAAACATCAGTGAAATATTACTTATTCTGCACATTCAATGTATAACTCTAAATCTTCTGTCACCATATAAATCCCTGCCTTAACTGTATGTTTGCACTTTCACTCTTGTAATCTCTTTGACCAGTCAAATGAACTGCTAAGCACAGAGAGACAAAAGAGTTTGATGTAAAATTACACTGACATTATTCTATTTTGTGGCATTAAAGGACAAATTATCTAGGGGACAAATGCAGGACAAAGGCCTCCACAAGGGCTACCGCTGTGATGTGGGCAAATCCCAAGATGAAGCCTTTTCTCGGATTCATTGCCATCTCTGTATTTGGTCAAAGAGTCACTGGGAGCAGGAGGGGTGTGGGTCTTAGTAGGGGCAGAAGTGAAATCCAAACTCGAAAGGCTAAACCACAAGGTTAGCATAAAAAACAACCCTGGACCTAAGATGGCAAATGTGAACAAAATAACCCCGACTCATTTTCTTTTCTTTACCACAAGCTTCCTTCATGCGGGGTTCCGCCAAGTCGCAAATTAACGTTGATTTAGAAACAACAGAAGCCTTTTGTCTCAGAGGGCTCAGGGTTTTTTTTTTCTTTCTTTCTTTCGTCCATCGAGCCACTTGGCTCCGCTTCTTGTTATTTTTCCACGCATAAAACTTTCATGATGAAATAAAGCAGAGGGCGGACGGCGGCGGGGACAGGCCGCTCACAAGGCCTTTGGCTGCTATCACTCATGAACTTGTCTGATGAGATGAAGCGGAGTTGGCAGCCTCTCTATGTCTGTCTCACACTCTGTGCCTCCGTCTGTCTTTTTGCTGTCTTTTCTCTGTGCCTTTTTCTTTGTTTTCTTAACAGTCTCCTCTCTGTTTCTGTCTATATCCTCTCTTTCTCTGTCCCCACTCCATTTTCCCCCTTCCTCTGTCTCTGTCTCTTTCTCAATTCATTTAAACTCAATTACTACATTTTTTTATTGGCGTGCAAGCCTCAAAAATCAATCTTGCTGACAAATCAGGAACACTCCTGTTATCTGTATCACTCTCTGTCTCATCTTCCCCCCACCACACACATGCACACACACACACACACACACACACACTGGCTCAGGTTCCCTCAGATGTCGGGTTTTGGGATTCATTCTGGACGTCTGATGAAGAAGTGTGTCTGGGTCATTTCCACACGGATGTTGGTTTTGCCCGCAGAGCGTTGCTTTAACGTCGATATCTGATATTGAAATTCTGTCATCTCTGATGTTTTTCTAAGCCCCTTCTACCTGTCCTCATAAATAAGGATAAGCTGTGGAGCAGCAGCAGCAGACACTGGTGACTGCTTTTGTGCCTCGCACCACATTTATTCCACATATCTTTAGTTTTGTGACTCAGTTTCATGTTTTATGACAGGGGAACAGAACCCTTGTCCCCTGGATACAAAAATAACTTACCCAAACCAAAGACAGAGATGTTTAAAATAAAGTATCACATTTTTAAAAACCAATAAACCACGTACAGCGCTAGGATCTGATTTAGGCACCATGTGACAATCTAACACACCTGTCAAGGAAAAACACCCCCAGAAAAAGTCCCAGCAGAACAAGCTAGCATTGACATATTGTCATGCTATAAAGTTGTTATGGTGGACATATTAGCAAGCATCACATCCAGCATACATGGAGCAGAATTAGTATTCATCTTAAGTTGTGTTTCTGCCCATTTAAGCCCATTACTCAAATTCCTTTTAGCTCTGTTTTGGTCTCCACCAACTCCTGAGGGAAATATCTGGCTCTTGGACTTGCTAGCTGCTGCCCTATGTTCACCAGCTAGTTACTACTGTCCAGTGTGGGTTTATTGGATGCTTTCTGGCCAAAAATAGCTGTCTGTTGCATCTGGAAATGAGGTGGATAAGAGCAGTGAGAGTGAACCACACAGTACATTTGTGGGCCAAACGATAAGCTGAAAGAAGCTAAAAAGCTCCATAGAGTTCAGGGGAACTGCAGTCGAGTGATAATTCTCTGTGGGTTTATCACTTTAAGCAACATCTCTCATATAACATGTTGTAATGTTATTCATTGTTGATATGAAAATATTGATTAGTGCATCTTTAATGTTTCATTGGAACAAAACTTTAGTTCTCAAAAGCACAAATGAGAAACACATTAGATGAAGTTCAGAAGAATCCAATGTTCCGTGGACAAAAGCCAACTTGTACCACTGTCTAAGAATGCAATCTTTATATAAAATAAAGTTGAAACATAATGTATTCATTGTAGTTTATGGATCATTTATTAACAGTTCAGATCAGTCATAAGATATTAATAAAATCAAACCAGCCAAAAGGGGGTTTTCACAGCCTAGTAACCCAAAATTTGTTCATAAGGAGCAAATTAAGGAACAATAAATGATTTATTAACCTTTAAAAAAAGCCATCTGTCATAACTTATACATCCTTTATAAAGTCTGCTTTGTTAGAAAGTGGTATGAGTTTACAGACGTTTTATTTTGAGAGAGAAGTTATAGGTTTCCCTCTTCAATTCAATACAGTTTTGCCTTCTGGTGGCTGCTGTTTGGTGTCACAGCAGGGAAAAGGGGTCATCAGATAAATCTGATCAAATTCTATCTGTTTGTAAGCATTTTAGCTCAACCGAACACCACACGACCTGTCAAAATAATATTTGTTCAGTGGAAGAGGCTCTCATTTACTACAGTATCATGTTTTGGAACAGTTGGCAGCATAGGTCTGTTGAAAACAGACTCTCTCGTGTCCCTCTGAGTTATTTTTACTGCCACTTGGGAAAATGTGTCAGTGTCTCCACTTTTGATATTTTCATTTATCAGTGCATATTACGATACTATATTATACTATACACAAAACCACACTAGTCATACAGTACATTTTGTTTTTTGTAATTAATTAACAGTTTATTTCTCTCCGAGCCTTTAGCTTATAAAAGGACACACATTAAGGTTAATTGGGAAATGACACATTAAGCCGAGTCCCTCTTGACTCTCCCGTGGAAATATGAAGAAGCGGTATCAAATATCTTACTGAGAGGTGTTTGGCAGAAAGCAGCAGGCTGACTTCACTGCTAAACACACGTCTGACGCACAGAAAAACAGACTGACTGACAGGAAGCGTGAAAGAAAAGAAAGTGGGCTGTGAGCTGGGAGTTCCTCTGTGTCATTTGATAAAGGGGGGAAAGAGAGAGGAAACAGACAAAGAAAGAGTTCACTGTGGTTTGACAAACACTGCAGTTTTACAATCACATCACACTACATTTGGAGTATTTGATGTCAAAGGTTCAGGACTGGGTCATAGGATCATTAACTGCAACCTGAGAGAGCCTGTAGCGGCGTAGTGTGTGGTGGGAGACTGTGATTACAGAAATAATTCAGTCGGAACCAGAAATTGCTCCTCTCAAGTTAGTGCTGGCTAAGTGACAGTGTTTGTGAGTGTGTAATGCATGCTATTTAGTCTGTAACAATAGAAATGTGGGTTAATCAGTGTCAGTGAAAGTGGAGACTACACAATCATAAATTTACCGTCAAAAGATATTATAGAGACTGACGTAACAGTACTACATAAAAATACCTTAGAGGCTGATTCTGTCAGTAGATACGAGGCACAGCTGCACACTGCATCATCAAGGGTCTTTTACTGTATAAATAAAATTGCTGATGCATGTGTACTTGAGAAAAATTGCTTTAAACTAAAATACTGAATTTTATGAATCATCATTATGTTTGTTTTGGGAGTTACATCACACTCTTTAACTGACAAAAACACAGTAAAACAGAATCAGGTCCTACGGATGTAAATGAACAGATAATGTTGTCTAACCAATAGTTTCCCAATTTTTAACCAGATGTGTTGTGCAGAATGGAGCTTGACTGATGTTATTTTTACCTCATGATCTGATATCTAAGCCTGGCACCATGTGACTTAATCATAGCTACAAGAACTGACAAGCAAAAGTTAAGGACTGTCTCAAAAGTGCATGCAAAATTACCAAGGAAGCTTTTAGCTTTTTTTTGTCAATAGCTTTCTTATTTTATTTCTCATTAACAAACACGTCAGACCAACTTAACTGTATATTCATCCTCCAGGGCCCCGTCCATGTACACAACTTCCAGTTTGAAAGGAAATCACGCAATATGGATCAATGCAGTTCTGACTTGTGTATGAATCATAATTTTAAATTGACTATTATGGTTAAAATGTAATATTTAACTCATATATTTGTTTTCTTTGCAGCTACACCTTTATATATATTTATAAGGAATATAAATAGCAGTATAAAACAACTGGACATGAAGTGGTTGTGACATGAACAGATACAGTAGCTTTGTGTTACACTCCTATTAGGTCCAGAGGAATATGAATTAAGACTATAACTGTGATTTTTTTTGGTATAACAGCATAGTCATTAAAGTCATTTCTTTGCCAATATTTCAAACAAAAGTATTATAAACTGCTGTCATATGATGAATAAGCTATTAATTAACTGCTATTAATTATTGGCAGTCATGTGGAAAGTACGGTATGTGCTAATGAAATACATCATTCCTGTATAGGTTAAATACAAGACATTGTTTACATGAAAGTTAAACATGCATGTGTATAAGGAATGCCACTAGCAATAACGTAATTTTTAAGTACATGACAAGACAAAATAGTATGAACTCTGGTGCAATAAGGACCTCAAGAATACCAATCACCAACTTATAAATGTGTTGTTGGCTTTAAGTTGTCTCAATTTCCAAGGCATAGACTCAAAGTTGATCTTTGTATTCAGTTACACATCTGAAGTCATTCATCATACACGCTCATGCACACTTACAAAATTATTATAAAAACAATAACATAAAACAAAGACAATGACAGAAGGAAAATTCAATTGTGCAAATATATTCTCTGGGCTGAAATGATCTCGAGAAGAATACCTGTGGGTCAAACTAATGACAGAAGGTTTGGTAACATAATATCACCTCAGTCTTGTTACTCTTGGAGAGGAAGAAAACCTCAAAAATCTTGCAAACTCAAAAAGCTGCTCAACTTACCATTAAAGAACCTTAATATAACATCAATTTAGCTGATGTTTGTTTCGATGGCTCCAGTTCCATGAGAACGGACGTTTTCGGTTTGAGCAGTACCAAGTTAAGTTAGTTTTTCCCAGTGGCAGAGCTGACACCAACAGGGAAAGACAGCATGCAGTCGGTGTTCCCTGAAAGAACTAAATTCAAAGTATAGACTAATATGCTATTTTTCTGACATTAAATAAGACTTAACAATTATACATATTATCAGCGGTATAGTCATTGTTAATCATTCTTAAAGCATTTATGGATTAATGGATCAACATTTTGGGAAATGCACTTATTTGCTTTCTTGCCAAGAGTTAGCTGAGAAGATTGATACCACTTTCATGTGTGCAAGCAAAATACAAAGCTACAACTAGGCCTAGCCTGGCTCAGTCCAAAGGAAACAAAGTCTGCTACCACCTCTGAAGCTCACTAATTAACACAAGTTATATCTTGTTGCAAAGTGTCTGCTGGTTGCTCATCAACATCACAGTAGCCAAACTTCACCTGTAAAACCACAATGTGTTGTTTAGCATTAAACTGAACATTTTTGGGAAATATCTCCTTTCTTGCCGGGAGTTAGATGGAAGGAGTAATACTACTTTTATATATGTACGCTTAATATTAAACTGCAGCCAGGAGACCGTTAGCTTAGCATAAAGACTGCAATGGCTAGCCTGGCTCTAATGGTTAATTCACCCACTACCAACACCTTTATAGTAATTTGGATTAAACACATAAAATATAACAAGTTAATTAATGAGCCATTTAGACATGTTGGTGGGTTTATGTCATTACCTTTGGACAGAGCCAAGCTTGCTTATTTCCTGTTTCCAGCCATTACGCTAAGCTAAGATAACCAGCTGCTGGCTTTAGCTTCCTATTGAGCGTATTAGACATAAGAGTGGTATCAATCTCGTCGTCTATCTCCCAGGAAGATTGTGAATAAGCATATTTCCCTATAATGTCAAACTATTACTTTAAAGCCTACAATTGGCTTTAGATGTTTGGAGACATTTTGTGGTGTGTATTGATCGCTGGAATTGTATTCTGAGACAAGCTAGGCTATGACTATTAACATGATTTTATCATTGCATTTATTCCATCCCTATTGCAGATGCTATTTCAACATATTGTCTCAAGCACAGCATGAGCAATATTTTTCCTGATATCTGTTCTCTGAGCTCCTGCTGCCTCCTTCTCTCTTTCACTCATCAGCTCTCAGAGACAGGAAGCAATTCACTAACCCCTCTCATCACCACTCCAGTTGTTCCCGTCTCCAGCACTTTGGCAAGCCATTTTGATAAATACCATGACAATTCATATACAGCGAGCCCGCCATACCATATTAGCCTCAATATGATGGAGTGTGCAGCACAAATCTAGGGCCCCTGACTGAGTATGGTGCAGTATCCTCTTAAATCCCTTCAAAAAGCAAGCATTCCCTCATGGATTCATGAAAAGAGCCCATTTATAGACATGAAAAAAAGGCCTGTTTCAACAGACTTTAAGTGAGGCGGCCAAGGAAAACAATGTGCCTGGCCAGAAAAACTGAAGTCTGTAATGCACCGACTTAATTCCATTCTCTCGCATGAAAAGAGAATAAAAAGTTCAGGGCTGGCTGGAAAACTCGCTGTGTCCGAATTGTGTGCGACTGACAGAGGCACTGACATACAAAGTATCACTCTGCACGAAAATCAACTTGAGGCTAAATCACACTACAGGCTGTCTCAGCAGGGCCAGACTACGTCACAGTGATATGACAAGTGATTTATAGACAGCTAAGCCAAAATGCTGAAAACGGGATCGGTAGAAAACGTGAGAGGGAAGTGAAGAGACAGAAAGAGAAATAAGCAGAATGGGAAAGGAAGACAAAGTTAGAAAGTATACAAAGAGTAATAAAGAGAGCGTCGGAGAGAAAGATGGAGAGTGCTTGGTGCCAGTCGTCAGTCCATTTGGTCCATTAATGTGGAGAGTAACGGTCTCACTGACTGAGGGTGGATGGGAAAATGGTCCTTCCCGTAGGGTAGCCCTTGAAGTGATGGATTGTGGCGAGGACAGAACGTGGCACTCGATGGCCAACACCACCTTCCTTAGCTCATCATAGGCATAAACAACAGGGGGGCCTTTCTGTGAAAAGAGAGCACTTTCACAACACAGAGCTAAACCAAACAGTGTCTGAACTGTATCATTTCAGCTTGATAACCTTGAATTGGCTCTGACCCATTTTTAGCTGCTGCTCTGTCGTTCTGCCCAATAAGAAAAATGCCTCCCTTTATTTCTCTGTTAAATTACCATGATATAAGTGTGATGACGTGTGATGATGAGGTGTTTCTAGAATTACCACCTTTCTTACTGGGCTCACGATCCTAAAAAAAAAAATACTAAAATTATGCACCCAAATTATTAATTCATACTCTCAAATTATATAATTCCAGTGCACAATTAACAAAACATCATGTTTAAAGGGATATTTAACATATAGTATGTTATCAAAGATAAGATACTGTGTTGTTTAACAGGCAAACAGGCAAAACACTCTACGTATCTTGAACATCAAAACTACAGCTTCCTAACTGATCTGACCAGAGTAGCCAACAAAAACCCAACTTCAGGTCCTATTTACTACAGTAACTCAATATTAAGTCAAGCTGCTTGGATTTAATACTATTCTGATCTGATTTTGGAAGATACCTGTTGTACTTTGAATTGTGTTTGTCGAGCAATGTTTCATAATCTTTGACAATCTTTGTCATCCTTTAAACATATGATAAACTTAACGTTCCTTAATTGAACTATAAAGTCTACAGCATGTTTTATTCATTTGTGGGCACAAATGAGGTTTTTAACCACCACATGATCCTGTATCTGCTTGCCCAAATGCCTCAAAATGACCTTTTTTAATGATGTTTTGGTCAATACAGGGTGTAGTCCTTGCTTATGTCACATGGGTATGACCAGCAGTGAGCTGGTTGCAGCTGTCAAGATTAGAGGGGTATCGGCAGAGCAGAGTAGGTCATCGCAGAAGCAGTAATGGAGGAAAGCTGTTACAAACAAGATTAAAGTGAGGGCATGGGTGGTGAACATCTATTGTATGTTGTTGGGATACATGCTTGACTGACTAAGTGAGAGCAGGGTGAGGCCATCGATACACTTCACTGGTGGGGAGTAAATACTCAAGCTTAAAAAAGCTCCAGAGGATCAAATGTGATTCATAGTGTTTTTGCTTTGTTTATCCTTGTTCATAGCTACAAAAATTCAGCTGACTTTTGGGATTCATGCAACCTGCACTCTAAACAAATCAAATATCTACCAAGTCAAAACACTGCACAAGATCATATTCCACCTCATATACCAATTACTTATCAGACAAACTCAGGTATCACTGGCAGTTTCACGCTTCCCTGGTTCTCCATCCTGACTAAGCGACAGGGTTGTCTGGAGGTAATTAACAAGGGGAGAGTTTTAATAAGGTGAGGCCAAGTGCGAGCACAGGTCGGCTCCACGAGTGTGAAATCCACTGGAGCGCCTGGTGCTGCGAACCATTCCCGTTGGCAAAGGAAGATATGCAGTCCTGGCTGGCTTTTAAAATACAGCTGTTCCAGGAGCCTGAGACGTGAATAATAGGTGCAATATGAGATCGTTGTCAATTTTTCAAATAACTGACAAACACGTCGTGGATGATTGTTCTCAGATGGGGGCCTCCGAGGAGGAATTGCCAATACAGCTCAGTGGTATAGCTGAGAGAAAATTGCAGTCTTGAAAACACTCAAGGAGAGTGATCACCATTAATGAAAGCTCTTCTCATGGGAGACATTCAAAGTCATCCGTCAGAAAGGCGCAGATTGACACTTGGTTTAGAGAGAGTTTGTAAGGTTTGGACCTCGGCTTAGAAAGGTTTCCTCTGATATGTTTTCTTATGATTGGTGAGAGTAAGATCTAAGTGAGAATCCCTCAAACTGCTCAGTGGGATTGTGTTGTTGGACGGCACAGAAAGCTTGTTTTTCAAAAGAACTTTATGGCCTGTCTGCATGTCTTTAAGCCTTTCTGCGCCTGTCTGTCTTTGGTTTTTGAGTTCAGCACCTACAGCCTCAATCTTAAGATCTGGTTTCTCTGGTTTTTGTTTTGTTTGGTTCTGTTTTGATTATGTCTGATTATTTTGTGACCTCCTCTGCCCTGTCTTCCAACACCATGTTTTCTATTGTTTTACACTTGTATAGTTATCACTTTAGTGCACAAACGAAAGAAAAAAGATCTGGTTTCTCACTTTCCCTTTGTACAAAGGGATTTCCCCAACTCCTTATTCCTAACCATAATGAAACTAAATTTCCTCTTTAAAGTCAATCCATCTTCTGGCGTACTGTGTACCAACCACTGGATCAGACAGTAAGACACAATAAGAACTTAGCTTTGTTAAAGAAAGAAAAAACAACCTGCAAAAGTATTTTCCTAATTGGGCCGCTTGAGGAAAAGCGTGTCAGGGCTGAAATCCATCATGCTGATTGCTGGCCTTGTATGCGTGGAGCCACATGGGGGTGGTGCTGTGTGGGGTTTTGTTGGGGTTCTTGTGGTTTTGGATTCTGCACATGTTAGTTGGATCTCGGGAGGGAAGCCCTCGCACAGCCGAGAGCAGCTCATTACCTCGGTTAGTCATCAGCCCCACTGTCTGCAGCAGGATGATAAATGAGCAGGTCCTCATGTGTGGCTCTGACAGCCCCGTGGCACGAGGTCAAGCTGACATCTATCGAGGGGCGCAGACAGCAGGGAGGCTGAGCAAGAAGCAACCACACTTGAGAGAATCTGTGAGGGCTTTCTTGAATTTTAAAAATACCCTCCAGTGGCTATATTGGAGGTCCTCTCTGGCAGAAAGAGCAGTGTGAACAGTTGATATTGTTTCTAAATGGGCAACTTTACATCCATCCAACAGCTCTGAATAGATACAGCACAGCCAATTTCTGTACTGTTTATAACAGACTGAACACTTTGACACTGTAGCCTATGTCTGATTTGTGTTTCGACCACTTCTGGGGCTTATTATTTCCAGCCTGTATGTGTTTAATTCTTGTTTTCAACAGAAAAACAAATCTAGAAATCTATCTCTGTTCTTTTTGAATGTCAAAAACAGACTCAACTTTGATGATAAACCGTTAAAAAATGTGGATTATAAAAAACAATTTGCAGAGAAAACATTCTGTAATTCTTCAATCTGTTGTACCTTTTTAATTGTGTCAAGGGAATCTGGCTGCTCTTTGTCAATCAGTATTGAGCATTTTCTCCACCTTTTTCTTTGTTAATTTAACCAAGTAGAAATGACTTGTAATCCTCACCAGTGAATGACCCCGTTTACAGTCCAACTTTTTGATGAAGGAGAACATAACAATAGGGATAGAAATCATGTTGGAACTGATCTACTCCTAATGGGGAAAAAACAATTATACTGGAAATAATTACCTAGTTAACTCTTGCATGTAATGAGCTAACATCACTGTCTCATACTAGAGACATAGATTTTTTGTCCAGCAACATGCTACTTTCACCTTATAATTAGATTGAATTACCACTGAATTCATTCAAACATTGTAAACATGTTACTCAGTGTCTTAGTGGGAGGGGCAGCTCGCTTGTTTTCTTTTGCTATAACCAATCAGTAATGAGTGAACTATTACTCAAATTGTAGCTATTTTGCAGTAGCAATTGCTAGAATGAGTTTATTTAACCTATTTGTCACAAAGTTATTTTTGTAAGTTCGCTTATAACCTGTACAGCTTTGTTAATGTCATCCATGGAATCAGGCTAGTGTCTTAGTGGCTTATTCTATGCATTTGAACAAACGACGCTGTTGTTTTCCTGGTGAGGACAGTCTTGTAAGTTCATATTCAGGTTGGTTAAATTACCAATTTGGCTAATTGTTGCACAAAATAGTGATAACAACAAGTGTTTATCAAGACTGTCAGACTGGCCTATCCCTCTATTTAGACCTATCTCTCTAGACCGTTGCTCCTCTTTTCAAATACCTGCACACTTCTAATTCTGCAGTTGACTTTTCAATTGCCATTTTAGACTCTGGCAGGTTCTGAAACTCCACCTGTTTACACACAACACTCAGATGTACTGTACAGTTGTGACGCTGTGTGGGCTGGATGCGGTTACATGTGTGTGAGCGTTTCCGAGAGTGAAACATATACACGCATATAACACAATGACACAATCCGGACTACAGAATCACAGCCTGAATGAACACGCACTCATCATTAGACGCACACTTTCTGCCTGTCTGTCTGTCACACTCATGATGGTGGTGACATTTTGTCAACAAGCTTCCCGAGTGCCACAGAAATGATTCAGCTCAGTCTAATTCTTCTCACATGTCACTTGTTGTTTTTTCACCATACAGTCTGGCAAATTGCAGTGATTTGCAGTCATAAATTTGTCATGCACAAGTTTCCCCTCTGACTCCAGCAGACATTCCTCTTTCAGTTGGCACCGCTACTTGCAACGCTAATGCATGAGACAACCGGATATCTCCCGGAGAGGGGTGTGTGTGTGTGTGTGTGTCTGTGTGTGTACATGCGTGCGTGTGTGTCCGTGCTGGACCTGTCACTCTTGTTTGAATGATGTTGATGTGAGCTGAAGTGGCATGACTGTGACTCTCTATGAGGGAGGTATGGCACAGGATCCAGACTAGTGAGTATGTGTGGATGTGTGTGTGTGTGTGTGTGTGGATTGCTTGGCAGACATCAGATGAGGGGATGTCATGCCCCTCAGTCTTTCACACACACACACATACACACACACAAACACAAACATCCATATCCAACAGCAGTGAGCATGAATGGTCATTCAGCTCCAGCCAGCAGTATGAAAACAAGTCAAAGGGAGGAAGAAGAGGAGGAAAAGGGGGAGGATGAAGGATGGGGTCTCGGGCCAAAAGAAACATGGTGGGCTCGTCTGTCCTCCTCCCTGTCCTGATGAGCACCCCAGGCAAATATTCTGTGAATGAGAGCATATTTTTGGGGGGGTACACTTCCATTTCACCCTGCAAAGGAGGAGGAGGAGGAGGAGGAGGTGGAGAGGTGACTCACCCATGATGTCATACAAGATGAAAAATTTTAAATGAGTCTCAATGTGCAAAAGAGGACGTGAATTTTGGCCCGCTTCTTGGTCTGGTACTTCTATTATTGACTTCTATAACTAACAGCACTGATTCTCAACCTTTTCAGCTTCAGTGATCCCTTCAAATGAAGGAGCGTCCGCTTCACACTGCACTGTTCTACTTTTCTTTGCTCATCTGGTCAACCTCATCTGGGATTAAATAATTTAATTTAATAACTTTCCAGATGTTACTGGAGCAAATGGCTAAAATTCTGATACCAAAAAAGTTATCTCAGGGGGTTTGTGACATTCAGGAAAATGTATTCAGAATTTTACAGGCACTCCTTTTCCAATTGACTATAGGAAAAATGCCTTTTAGATTAATGTGTGTCACGTGATGGTCCTAAAAGTTGAGGCCGCTATGCCAAAATCACTTCACAGTTCAGCACCATTCCTGGGGGTTTGATGGTGATGCATGACTGGAGGATGGTCAAAAAATACTTTAATATTTTGTCACTTTCTTGCCAAGTGTTAGATAAGAAGGTCAATACCGCTTTCATGTCTGACACTAGACATGAAGCTATAGCCCAGAAACTGTTAGCTTAGCATAAAGACTGAAAACAGACAGACAGAGAAACAAACAGACAGAGCCTGGCTCTGTCCAACGGTTACAAAATCACTTAATAGCACCTAAAGCTCACAAAAGTTGTATGGATTAAACAAATGTAATATAGCAGGTTATTTAGCAAAAATTTTGAGCTGTAGGCAGATTTTTTTCACCTTAGGGCAGAGGCAGGCTAGCTGTTATCATCTTCTTCTAGTCTTTATGCTAGGCTAAGCTAATGGGCTGCTGGCTGTAGCTTCATATTGAACAGACAGATGTGAGTGGTGTCAATATTTTCATACAGTTCTCAGCAAAAAAAAGCGTATTTCCTCAAATATCAAAAAAGTCCTTCAAGCAACCAAATGCTAAACTGAGAAAATGACGAGCTGAGATATTTCCAGCACAGCTACATAGGAGAAAATCTAAATTATGGGTGTACTTAAAAAAAAACTTTTATTCCACTGGCTTATTCATAGATCAAGTTAAAAAAAAAAAAACTCCTCATGAAGCCTCAAGCTAGTTTTAAATTTTGGTCTAAAACACCTAATAATAACTATTTCTACATTCTCTCTCTCTCTCTCTCAACTCTCTACATTGTTTAGCAGCTATATTGGTAACCATTCTGATGTGTGTGTCCCACAGAGCCTGGACACACTCCTTTGATCTGTGGCCGCAAACTGACTATAATGAGGTGACTTTATGATCTTTGAGAATTTATGATCATTGGATATAACAGTTTTCAATTCAACAAATTCGGAGCCTTGTCCTTCTAAAGCTCTGCGCTGACATTTTCTCTACTTCTCATATAGCGGGCAAGCTGTAAAGTGAGAGGTCCTATGAAGTTTGCTGTGGGTGTGACAAACATTCACAAGGTTTTAAATTACCTTTGAAGTGGCAGCTAATCACCGTAGTGAAGCAGTTTTGGCTCAGTGGCTACAGCTGGTTCACCAGGGGAGTCAACATGGAGCTGATGCATTACCATAAGGCAGGATGGCACAGTGGAGTTTGATAGCAGAAAATATTTAAACAAACAATATTAATGGCAAATATTTCTCAGATGAAATGAGCAAGAGCTTTTTTCTAATGCCGCCACTTTGCAGTAGTGTCCAGCAATGAATAGAAAGAGGAGCACAATGATATCCTTGTATGCAAAGTAAGAACACATACATCATGACTTCAAAGGCAGAAGATAGAAGATGATTTAATGCAATAACACAGGTGACGACTGGACTTGTTACACTGACTCAATGCCAGATCCTGAGTGTAGTTTTGTCTGTTTAGTTTATTTTTGGAAGAAAGAGGTGAGAAGACTAAAATTTCAAAGGCTGCAAATGAAGCTGTGTCTATTTTGTCTATGTGTATTGCCATAAACTTATTAGATTAGAGTTGTTCTAGACCGTGGAAATTGTAGTTTGACAAATCAATCCCTGCTCAAGGTCCAATTACTTGTCTGGTTTTCATAACTGGATGGTATTGTTTACTATTTTTCAGGTCAAGATGTAACTTGCTTAATTTTTTAGGCCAAGAAGGACAAGAAGGCCTAAAAGCACTATGAGTGACAACATTTACAGCTTCTGACCTCAGATGTCAATAATGTATTTCCGTGACAACTAAACAAACCCAATCTGCTGATGAAGGCTGTGTAAAATGGTTTGAAGCTCTGGAAAAACCAAAGAAGTGGACCTTGAGTTTGGATTGTTTTGTCAAATTAGATCAGATTTGATTTGATTTGACTCTATGGGGAATTTGACTCATTGCCAGTCAATCCAGGATATTAAAAATATTCAAAAGTTATCTCTGACAGAATAAAGATTGTTTAAAGTTCCCCTGCAGTCAAAAATATGTTCTTGTTCTTTCAGTTGAATGTTTGAGTTTTACTTTGCAGACTGATGTATGTGCAGAGTTTGACACTAAAAGGATGTTTTAACATTCATCTGCTGAAAGTGGAAAGTTTCTCTGTGCTCACCATAAATCTCAGTTTAAAGGGTGTACCTATCAGCATGATTTGTGACATCACAATCAGTTTGGAGCTAATCCTCCAGTGCACAAACACCAATGACTCATCTCCAAATATGATTTGGAGTGACAACACACTAAAAAATCCCTGGGTTAAAATATTACCCAGTTTGGGTCAATATAGCACCAACACAATATTGGGTTAACTTTACTCAGTAGCAACCTGTTATGTAGACCTATTAGCTGCCTTTAGCCAAAAACAGTCATAAATATTTCTTGAACAAAACAATTTGCATATGACTTTCAAAAGATACACAAGTGATTAACAATCAATAACAAATTGTGACATGCAAGTTTTTAAAGAGAGTAGAGTAGATTATAAAGCTTTAATTTGGGTAAATAACCCAACAGTAAAAAAAACACCCTTTGTATTGAGCAGCTTTGTAGGTAGCATAAAAATGATGTGTTGGTTCTATACTGACCCAAACAGGGTAAAATTTTAACCCAGTGATTGGGTTAGTGTGTAGCTAACCCATCACATAAAACTGCACTTAATATTAGGTAGTGGGACATAGCTAGCAGAGCATTATCATAGGAGGAAGAGTGTTTGGATGTTGGACATTCATTTCACCTCCCTCTTACTCGTCCTGATCTAGCACAGTGATGAGTGAGTTTTGGGTTTTGGATAACAGTCCTCCATATCTCTCTACAGTTTCATAACACGCTGCATTTCCTAACTGGACCCACTTTTGAAAGATCCAAAGTTTGATCTAAATCTCTCTTATAATGAAACCCCAGAGAAATATGTCACATTACTGAAGCTGAAGATGCTCTAATTTCCATTTTGCTGTGACTTAAAGATGTTTTGTGGAGCTATAACAACATCACACAACTTTCAGGGCCAGATTAACTTGTTAGAGGCCACATGGCAAGAATTTGCCGTTGAGCCCTTTTTTACCCCCAGGTCAAGTTTTAGAGTCTTAAAACCTGATGTGACATAGGCCCTTTCTACAAGACAGGACCCAGAAATAAAGGGTCCGCATTAATTAATTTTTATGGTGAGAAAAGTCACAGGACAGTCTGAATAAATTAATTACAGCCATTTCAGTGTAACATAACTCATCTCCCTCACTTCCATGTTTGTTTTGCAACCCCCACATGAAATCATCAAAAGAAAAGTAACATGGGCAAGATTAGTTTTTCTAAACCCATTAGAACCAATTAGACAACTCCACGCTGAGTGATAACAGCGTTTGATTACTCCCTGGGTGGAGACAGATACTATCTGGCTCTGTTGTTGAAGCAGCACGACCTTTAAACACACCAGTGTTTTTCTGAAGAGGATCCCAGTCCCAGCAGAGTCCTTTATCTCTGTTGTAGGACACGGTAGTGTCAAAGAACCCCTTGTGATCACCCTCAGGACTAGTAGGGGGTATTTTAATAGCTGTCTGACCCGTGGTGACTCTAGCATGCTGCCATCTCTCTCACAGGGTAACCATTGTGCTGCATGAGGAACCGAGAAAGCAGGAGACCCTAAAAAGAAGTCTAGCGGTTCTTTTTCAGCTGTTGGCTGCTCACTTCTCTTTAAATGAAGTGTGTATCAACAAGGAACAATATGACAAAGTTTCCTCTTGAGGCAGGAACAGGCTCCACCTGCCCATCAGTCAGAAGACTTGCTGTAACACTTGTCAGTTATCTTGATAAGCTGTAAGCTATTCTGAGGCTTGGATAACCATCTTCAGTAGTCTAAACACTGAAAAAAATACAGGTGGTAATTGTTGACTTTTTTCAACCACTCAAAGTTGAATCTTAGGCACATTGTCAATACTACATAGTTACCTCCACCTGGGATGAACTAATATAAATAGCTACTGGCACAGCGCTGGTTTTCCACTTTGTGATAAAAGGTTGCTTTACTTAAATTACAAGAAGTAAATTAAATCTGTGATTTTTCCACGTCCAGTTCAACTTTGGCTACCTTGACTGCATTATTGAGCAATAGGTAGTCTTGATATGACCTTTGAGGAAATCGAGCATCCAAAATGGTGGAGGCTAGCGCAGCTCTCTCACTGTATTGCACCATCCACTTTTATTTAATTTAACTTTCTTCTGTAGTATGAGTATGTATACTTCTAGAGTATGAACAGTTCCACAAAAGAAGATTGATTTGCAGACAGTTATGAGACAGGAATTGCTGATATAATACATGATTTGAATAGACTGTGTGAACTTGTTAGGAGCCAGGCTAATTAGATTGCTAAATGACAGTTGGTAAACTAGCTAGCTTGGAGAGCATTTTCGTTAATGTGCAATCCTGTCAGGAAGGAGTAACCGGCCCAGCACTGATACTGAAATCTATTAAAAGATCTCTGACTAGTACTAGCATGTTCCTGGCTTTCTATCATGTTAGTTGTTTGCTTGCCAGCTAGAGTCCCTACAATACTAAGGTTCTGGCATTGCTTACACCAGATTCAGACTACATGATATCATCCCATTAATAGACTGACCCAACAAATGTAGGGTGTCTGAACCAAAAATGGGCATCAAGTGTGACAATGTGTCTTATCCAGTTTAGTGAATCATAGCGGACCACAAGGTCCCGACAAAAAGACTAGCATTTCCGAATTTTTTTACCTTCTCTCGCCAAGTGCAACAACTTCTACATTGTGTTCCATGATGTTGGCAAATAGGTGAAGAGAGTGCTCGTCAGCTAAGAACTGTAAACAGGAGTTAGTTACAAGCAAAAGAGCAATGATGTTGTTATGGGCTCATGCTGTGAGGGGGAACTGTGAAACCAAGGAAAGGCTCATGACACCAATAGACAACCAGTATCATACACACCATTTCGGACACCATTGTTTGTTTACATTCATGTTCCTGGAAGTTGTTCCCTGGCACCTCCTTCTGATGACATCATGAAGGTCGTGAACGATGGAAAGATATTTCTGCAATCCATTGTACTTGGCACTCAGAAAAAAACAACTTCTGACACGGAAAATTGCAATGGAACAGTCATTCAAGTCGGAATTCCAAGTCCGAAACTCAGGCAAGATTTATCTAGCCTGAGTTCGCCAACAGAAACACACTTGACACAGCAATATGGCAGCGCACACAGCAAACAGTAAGCAGAATTACCTTTTCATCAATTTTTACTTCATGTAGTGAAAATGTGCTGTAGCAATTTTGTAGTTGCCATTTCTATTTCCATTCCATGATTTGTGCTTGATAGAAGTCTTTGTAAATATGCAGTGCTAGCCTTCTCCTGCTGTCTCTTTTAAAGTGTGCTAATCTGTTAAATCAGCTGCTTCACCCTAGGAACTAATGACTTTTGACTAGCAATGGGTTGCAGCATATGATTGGTCAGGTAGCAACATGTAGTCTGTCATGTCTTTTAGCCAAGTAATGGCAAGAATTTATGGCTCTATAATCATCTAATTTGACACAGTTACATCTTATCCAACAAAAATAGCATGTAGTCTGAACTTTGTATTACTTTGCAAGGACAAGGAAATTAATTTGGTTGTGGCACTTTCTGATGTGACCACACCTTCTGTGAAGAGATGCTGCTGTTGAATTTTTAAATATTTCAATGCTGTGAGATGCACAGATGACATTTCTTTCACCTTCACCTCCATTGTATTTGGGTAGACACAGAGTTATCAGAAGTAGAAGTCTCAAAACCTGTGCAAAAAAACTAAAAGTATCTGCACTAGAGGTAGGTGAGAGAATGTTTCATTGTTATTTGCTGTGTTACACTTTAAATCATCAATCAATCAAGAAAATTAATATATACAATACTTTCAAAGTCTATAGGCTAACAAATCTTTTTTACAGCCTCTCTCAAATGATGCTTGTTCAGCTTTCTATACATTTTCAGCTCCATGATCACAAACATTAACGTGATAACCACCCATAGAAAATGTTATTTTTATGTTGCACGCTGCAGCTTTAAAACCTCTTTGGGCTCTATGTTTGAACCTTAATGACTTCGTGATTAAATACATCCACAATATCCTCATAGATTCTCTTCTAAACTTCAATACTTCACACAAAATCAACACGCATAAGCAGTTACCCTGAACTAAAAGCGCTGCATGTCTCTCGTTGGCTGTGCGCTCCGAGGCGTCACCATCTGTCATCCAGCAGCAGCGCTTCATGCATGCGTCCACCCCGGGTCTCCTCCCATTGTAGAAACAGCTGTAGACCATGAACCGTGGAGTGTGGGTCTGATACGGATTACCTGGATACCGGCCGTTTAGTCTGGGTGGGCATCAACCAGCGAGCGAGCGGAGAGGGACCATTTCTTTGATTCTTTTTTCTCAATATACATTAGAAAAAACTTTCTCCAAGAGTTTATTTGCATGGAAACATTTCCCAGATCACCAGCCATGGCGAGCCGGCTTTTTCACATTCTGCATTTATTGGTGATTCTGCAGTCCACCTGGGGTAAAGTCGTGAGTGAGGATCTTGGTGAAGGTGGCGATGTCCCGTCGCCTGAGGAGCAGCGCGTCTTTGCGCACGAAAGCGCAAATCGGGACATGGTCTCCATCAACATGTTCAAAGTGTACGAGAAGTACAGTAAAGAGCCGCAGAGCCAGAAGGATGGAAACACCGTGAGAAGTTTCAAAGCTGTCCCGAGTGAGTGACCCCACACGTTTATTTCTTCAATGAACGCTGTTTTGGGCTAAACAGAACGGTTTATCCTGTCCAAAGTTAATTAACAGATACTGCTTGCACCCCGAAAGTTAAGTCTAATATCCAAAATGTTTAAAAAGTAGGTACATTATTTCATATGTATCACTTTATTCTTTATTAAAAATAAGATATCTTTAGATTCTTGATATTATTATTAACTTTTGAATATTGATTAGCCATTTATTTTCAAAGAAAGACTCTAAGTTTAATAAAGACCAACGTTTCCCAGTTTAAAAAAAAAATAAAAAATGATTAAATTATCATTTTTGAAGCATAATTTTGTGTTACTCATGTCATAATCATTAATCTGATGTGCATTTGGTGATTATTATATTACATTACAAGCACTACAAAAAGACAAAAGTATTTGTATTTATTCACAAAGGCAATTTAAAATTAATAAGATGTAAATCAGCATAATAGCCTGTGTTTATTTACCCTTTAAAAAGTACAATGTTGCTATGTTACAATTTCATTTAGCAGACTCTTTTATCCAAAACCACATACATCTGAGAGTTATTACAACACAAGCAAGGATCTAGCCAGGAGAGAAAAACGTGAGTAAGTGCCATAAAACTAAGTTTAAGTCTGATAGAAAATATGTGCCAAAGTACATATAACATTAACATATAACATAATTAATGTAACAGTTTTATGCTTCTTATATTTGAAGTAAACACTCATTGTTTAGGGTCTTATTGTACTGCACATTTCATGTTCCTTTTGTAGACTGAAAATGCATACATAGTAAAAAGAAACGCAGGAAATTCAGATTAATCTTGACCAGTCAGATCACATACACAACAAATACCCTAAAAAAATAGTTTTATTATTTCATCAGTGGGACATCCTTAACAATCCTTAATGCAGGTGTTTTGTCAATCACAGAGCAGTCCTCACTGCCCTTTGGGCTACACATCTTCACCTCCATGCTCCGTCAGCGTTGTGATTTACTGAACTGGGGGACTTTAAGTGTCGAGCACTGTTAGTTCCCCGGTAGCAGTAACAGTCTAGGTGTTAGACAAGAGAACCTATTATCACACCCAGACACCGGCTGCACAGCGAAAAGCCTCAGAGGAGCTCTTTCTCCTATAAGCATTTCCATATGCTACAGACCTACTGGACTGATCCAGTGTTTGTCTTTCAGGCTGTGGTGGAAGTGTGGGAGACAAGGTTGAACTTCAAGAGGATAGTGATCTAGGATGAGGTTTTGGTCATGCGTGAGGCAGGCACTTAACCGTACTGTGCTTAATATTTCCCATGCTGTTGCTTATGTCAGTCACATGTGTTGAGCAACATTTTGCAGAACATATATTGGATGCAGTTATTCATGTCAGTCAAACATGCCAGACTGAGATGCTAAAGGAGAAAAAATAAGAGAGGGGGGAAAAGGTTCAAAGAAGCAATTTGATCGCTTCAGTCATCTTTATAGTTCATTTCAGAGCAAGATCCACTGATTGAATGATTTAATGCTTGTACTTGGACTGAAAAAAATTGATCTTTGATTTATCAATATTTTCCCAAAGGCATTAAACAAAGTACAAAAAGCATAGCAGACAATATGAAAACACAGCTGTTCTTCTCAGTTCCAAAAGAGTTAAGAAACAAGGTTTTTTACGTGCTTTGCATGAGAAAGAATTATGATGAGTAGAGTAATATTCATGTGTTTAGCCCATACTTAAAAAGTCTGACTCAGCATGGAAACCTTGCTTTTAATATCAATCCTCTCATTCTTTTTCTAATTTCTTTTTTCAAATTCCCCAGGAGTCTTGCAAGGCAAAGACGTGTTCCAATTCAACTTATCCTCCATCCAAGACTCCGAGGTTGTCCTCTTTGCCTCTTTTCACTTCCTCTACAAACGCCCCCGCCACCACCAGCGACCGTGGCATTTCCGAAGGCCTCGCCACCCGTCTGGCAGCCTCCAGCATCCCTATCCTCCCTCCTCACAGCTTCTCTTCCATGGATCTTCCCCAAATTCTACTTTTGCAACACCACTGGGAAACATAACTCTGACCCCTTTCAAGAAAGGCTCTTGGCAATCGAGGGACATAACAGCAGTGGTGAAACAAGCCAGGGATGTCAAAGAGTTTGTGGTCACGGTGGAGTTTGATATGAGGTTTGGGGTGGCTCGGATGCAACAGAGGAGTCCTCATGGCCATGAACGCCTCTCTCCAGCCAACCTGCCGTATATTTTGCTGTACGCTGATGACCGAGCCATAGATGAACCAAACAGTGTAGCCATGTCGCTTCAGCGTTACGGGCCCTTTCCTGTAGGGGAGGATGCATCCACGTCAGCTTCAAGGATTCGGAGGGAGCTTCAGCACCAGATCCACACAAACGACATTCCAGAGGTCCACTTCAACACCTTAAAGAACCATGAACTGTGGCAGAGCACGTTTTTCCCCGCCAAATCCAAAGCAGCGGTCAAACCGGGAAGGAAGCTGGGCCAGGACAGTAGCGAGAGCTTGAGTAAGGCCCAGGTGCTGAGCTTTGATGAGCGGACAATGAAGAAGGCCAGAAGGAGACAGTGGAGCGAGCCCAGGGTTTGCTCCAGGCGCTACCTCAGGGTGGATTTCGCTGACATTGGCTGGAGTGAGTGGGTGTTGGCCCCAAAGTCGTTTGATGCCTACTACTGTGCCGGGACCTGTGGATTCCCCATCCCTAAGGTGATCCAGAGAAACACTTTTTAACCTCTTGATGGATTTATTTTCAGGAAACTTTAAAGATCAAGGAGGAATTTAGATAATAGCATAACTAATCACACAGACCCTTCTCTAATGTTAAAAGCAAGGATATAAATACATAAATGTTGAGATGGAAGAATTATCAGACAAGAAAAACTCGTAAAAGCAAAAGGCAAAATTGGCAAACACAAGAAAAATTTAAATAACTGTAAACAATTAAAAATGTATCAGTCACGTCACTTTTTGTCCCCTTTTCACCTGATGTAACCAGTTCTTTGGCATCTTTTTGGATATTTACTTTAATTTTCACAGTGGAGACAGAGTTCTTGTTCAGTTGTGTTGGATAATAATCCCTTTTCACTACTGCTTACTTCCTCAGGTGGTGCGTCCATCCAATCACGCCACCATCCAGAGCATCGTCAGAGCTGTGGGAATCGTCCCCGGTGTTCCCGAACCGTGCTGCGTACCAGAGAAGATGAGTCCTCTCAGCGTACTTTTCCTCGACCTGCACAGGAATATGGTGCTCAAAGTTTACCCCGGCATGTCTGTGGATACGTGTGCCTGTCGGTAGGGCAGGAGACACCAGAGCCGCTACACCTGCAATCATTGTCGATAAAAGGCAGCATGGAGGACATAACAGTAGATTCAGCATAAAGCAGGAAGGCGTCTTTCAGATCGAAGAACAATAGTGGTAAAACTCAGTGGGGACAGCTGAGAAAGCTTTGAAATGAATTGATATGACTAGCAGGGCTGTAGTTCTTAAGTCTGGTCTAGAGAACTTCTTTTTGACTTCTTAAACAGGTCTCTGCCATGATTGAACTCAGCTTTTTCCTGCTTATTTAATCATTTTCATAGATCAATTTTTCTCCACTTTTATTTTCTTCCTGCTTCTAAAAACAACTCAAGAAAGTGCACTTATAGAAACCTGTGTATGTTACGGTCCTCGGTGTTTAGTACAGAGTTCCTGCAGGTAGAGCTGCATCTCTGTTGATCTTTAACAAGCTTCTCCGGTACTCTTTTTTTAACTCCAGTTTTTGCCCGTTTCAATCTTGGATGGGTCTTGAGTTACTCTGGTCTCACTCTGGACTCAAGACTCTGCCGGACTTGGTTTTGGAATTGCCTCAAGCTTGACTAAAATGGTCTTGTCAGCAGCCCTTTTTAGTCTCTTAGGCCTATTTTTGATGAGTTCTAGACAGTGTGGGTTGCATCAGTTTCCTCTCTATGGTGTCTGCTGTTTGTCTCCGTCTCTGTCAAATTCAACTGAAGTTTGAACAAACTGATAAGTGTACATTGACTCGCACACTCTGGAGGGTTTTGGACACACAGTCTGCGTGGCAGTACACATTTATCCTTTCAAATTAACCAACCTTTGTCATGTAAATACTGTAGTTACTAATGAAAACTAAATGGTACTTCTTTTTATGTCACTCCGAGTGACACACTGAACACCTCCCATATATTAGCAAGAAATGTTATTCATGCATGAGAGGTAATAGTTTCTTTTAACTATATTTCCATAGTTATTTGTTTATATCTTGTATATATGAGTGTGCTTTGACAACAATTGAGATTTAATATAGCAGAACAGTGTGCAGCATGTGTCTGCTTCATGCTACAGCACAGAGGAAAGTAGTGCGTTGCTGCCACCTGCTGTGCATTTTGGGAAAGTTGAAGGGACTTATAAATGAAAAGGTTCATGTACTTCCTGTGGCTATTCAGTATTTTTCCTTAATAGACATAAATACTGTGTATCCAAAATGATATGTACAGTTTGTAGTATGTACAGTAATGATAGTAGATTTCCATAATAATTAAAAGGGATACATGTATCCACCCTTATAACTGTATCGCTAAAAGTGTATTTGAATAGTTATATGATGTGTACTTTGACAAATCATAAATATAGTGTATGCTTCATATGGAAATAAACTGAATTGTACATACAGTTGAAAGATACTTGTTTACTTTGAAGTAAAAAGCATAAAAAGTATAGGCTATGTGTACATTTGACTTTACTATATATTATATAAATACTATACATTTACATTTGATTACATTATATTATATTACATAGAGGTTATTTAAAGATACGTTTATATATTGATGTAATATGCTGATCTTGATTTTTTTTATTAAAAATGGCCAGTCGTGTCAAATACCATGACAGAGTTTCCTCTCTGAACAAAGCTACAATTAAGAAGTCTGAAAAACCTTTGTCATCATATTGTACATTTTTATTTACATTTATGTTTTTTTCTTTTAAATAAAGGCAGTAATATAATATAATGTATACTTTCTCTGTCAGCATTGAATAAGTGATAATATTAAGTCTCTCCACCTTAAACCTGCACTAATCAATATTTTTATATTAAAAATGGGTCAGATGATGATGTGTAATATGAAATTAATCACTCATAGTGACCGACCCTCAAAGAATTACCACACAGCACTGCAGTTCCTCTCAGTGCTATGGAACATTTAGCTTCTTTCAGTATTTTGGTTTTCTGGCTCGCAACTTTACTTTTTTGGTTCTCTCCCACCACTCTGATAAAAGTCTATTTCTATGTGCACTAGGCAGATGTTTCTTGTCCAGCACCAGACAACAGAAAGAGATAATTAGAAACTACATTGTGAACATAGTGGAGCCTTCAGCAGCTTGAGAGCCACATATTTCCCTGAGAAGTTAGTAACAACCAAAAAAAGTGCTATAAGGACAATGAAAATTTACATACATCAAGTGGTCAGAAGCACGGTTCCTAATAAATGCTAACATTGCTCCATGTCTGCTAGATGTTTAGATAGACAAATGTCTGCTGACATGTTGCTGTATCATCTTTTAAAGTTGTTAATATGTCAGTGTTGTATTTATGGTTTATACCACTGCCCCATGTGGTTAAAAAATCAGGTAATGCTGTTAACAGTAAAAAATGTTTCATCAGAGTTCATCAGAGTTTAATGTTCTATGAAGCTGATTGAAAGGCTTTTGCACCTTGATGAGAAAGAAATTATGGAGGAAACACCTGAGATACTTCTGAATTTGTGGACATGAAAGCAGAAAAAGTCATGTTGGATAATGGGTCAAAACATTAGTCATTGACAGCCTCATCATTATCGACCCTCAAAAGCCATAGGATATTTGCCAAAGCCTTGTATAGTTTAATAGGTTCTTACTACATATTCCTCGACACAGTAATATGGCAAGTAATCTGACAACCACGGTTTCACACCAGAGCTTTCTTAATCCAGCTTTCCCTGCTGTGTTTGTTTTGCTCCTGCATGCCTACATTATTTGCTGCAATCATGACATTAGATTTTGTCGTTGCCTTTCATCACTGATGGACTCCACAGAGAGGAACTCTCAACAGCCTGAGAAGCCAAGAATCAAAGCACTTCTATGAATCTCAGCATGAACCAAGTACTGAGTGACTGCATGGGTGAAAGGCTGAAATTCCAAGATAGACCAGACTCAGGCCAACGTCCCCAGTCACACTGGCTTGTGATTTGGACTCAGACCCCCCACAGACGCTATCCCATGATCCATCTAGGACATACAGAATGTAGTGATGAAGGCCACCACCGTCATGTCTTTGTCCCTCTTGCCAGTAGTGTGAATCTATTTTCTCATGTGTCTCAGATTTTAAAGAGTCCCAGTATCAGCCTTTATCGATTCATGAGAGTCATTAACAGTCTGTGTCTGGTTGTTCTTTTTTTAGAAAAATCATGAAGTACACAGGAAGTGATGTGTTTTATGCTATCTTTAGAAGAAACAGAAGACGAGCTGGGTGGTCAGAGATAGCCACTGTGTATGAATGAAAAACAAAAAAGGTACATAAACTACATAGATTTGATCTTCATCTACACAAAATCCAAGGGGAAATGTGTATTAGTACCATCCACACAGCACAACTAACAGGTAATCTCTGGAGAATGCAGTGCAGAAAAACTGCAATAACTGCTATGTGTTAGCCCTATGAGCCCTTGGCAACCCGACCAAGGCATACCCTGTGAGCTGACTGTCCTCCCTCACCCCAGACAGGATTAGAACAGATGGATGGATGAACAGAGGTTGAATGATGTAAGCCACCATTACCAGAGTATCTGCTCCGTCTCTATTTTCTATAAATACAGGAGGTACATCAGACTAGCTCTAAGTTTGTACGTATTCTTTCAAATGTTATGTTAATTCATTTCAAAGTAGTTTAAAATTTACTGATGGATTTGTGATGATTTTTTTTGAGTGGGAGGACTACTACTTTACCCAATCATGTTGGTCATATTATGTAAAATAATATTTAAGTATGCATTCTGATTAGGTATGCACGATATTGGATTTTTTGCTGATATCCAATATCTGATATTTCCAACACACTGTGGAAGGACAGTGATAAAAGTCAATTATAAAAACCAAAAATTAGATTTAAAAAGACCAATTTGTGCAGATGAGATTAAAGAATGTGACGTATTGGTCTGTCATTATCCTAAACATTGTGAAATAAAATATGCCAATAATAATGGTAATAATAATTCAGTGTTGAATCTTGACACTTGATGCTACTAATGCTACTAATTTTGTAATCACCATTATTGAACTTTTTTTTTCACAGTTTCACAATTGTTTTGAGTAAAAACCTCAACCTGCTATCTTCAGTATTTATTGGAATTTTGGAAGAGGTCATGTGACCTGACAGCAGCTATCAGATTAAAAAAAATAAAAGTTGGATTAAAAAATAAAAGTTGAATTAAGAAATAAAAGATATCAGATTTAAAAAAAAAAAAAAAAAAAAAAGCTTGAACTCTTTGAAGCAAAGTTATATTGGTGTTGACATTTAAATGGCTCACTAATGATCACTAAACCATCTGATCTCTGCTTTGTTCTGGAAGCTGATTCATCAAACACCTTTAAGTTGAACTTGCTTTGTGACACAGACCCTGGAAAATTTGACTAGTTGACAGTTAAAGGCTGCTGTCAGTGTTGGAGTGATATTTAAAAAAAAAAACAAAAAAAAAGTCAGTCACTAGTCATCATAATTCAAAAATGAGTGCAATCATTTCTGTTTTAGACCTCATTGTCACGTCGGCTTGACAATATTTACTACAATATTTGCACTGCATGTATGTCAGAAAGATTAGTGTTCAGCCTAAAAAAATATGACAAATTGTTTTGCATGAAGAATGTAGTGCGTAGTTTTCATTTAGATGGCTTTGACCTCCCACCCCCATTACTACCTGTGGTTGCAGAGTAAAAAAAAGTCATCTGACCCCAAACCTTAACCCTCACTCCGGAGTAGAAGGTGGTGGCAATGCACCTAATACGCTGGTTGCCAGCTGCTGTTATAAACCAAAGAGATTCCCCTGAAGTGTTTTCCTATCTGTGCAACCGAACACAGCAGCTCCTCCCTGCCGACTGTTTCTCCCTGACGGTCCCGGTGCTTCCTCCGTGAGCACCACTTCACTCAGCCACCCATCCAGACCAGCTGCATCTTCCCATTTTAACCTGAGTAACAAACCGGGACTCGGTGCTCTGGTTGGATCCACATGCAGAACCGGGGCTAACGTTAGCTGAGAAGCTAGCAGAGCGTTAACCGCAGCATGACTTGATAGCCCCCTAGTCTCCGGCCTCTCATAATTGGCAGAAATGGCCGATGCCGATATTTCATTTAGAGCTTTTATCGTCCAATACTGATGACGTGCCGATAATATCATGCATCCCTAGTTCTAGTGACAATGTTGGGCAGTAACACAATACTTAGGAATTCATTAGTGACTTTTTTCAGTCATGTGTAGTGAACTTCAGCAATTAAACTACATTTACTATTACCAGTAGCACAGTAGCTGTTGTGAAGCTGGAAGTGTGGAGAGGTGGTTAGCAAAAAAGAGGATATATGCAACTTCAGGTATTTACAAAGATGTCTCATTTAGATGTTGTCTAATGTTAGCCATTTATTAGTGATAAGGAATCACTTCAGTTCTGTTCAGAGTTGAGGTGAACCCCACAGTTTCAATGAAGTGAAGATTTATCATATATGGAGCACAGCTACATTTAGCCACCACAACTAAGCTAGCTTTTGATGGTCAATAAATACCTCCAAAATGAAGACTGTCTATTTTATAAACCACAATGTCTCATTTTCTTTTTCTACAATTTTAATACAGAAGCTGTGACATGTAGTTGTGGAGACTTTAGAGGTGCTTAAAGGCACTTCTGATTAAGCTAGGCTGAGTAAAGTAAGAAGAAGTCCAATTAATCACTTTTGCTGTTGAGTAATTAGAAAAGTAGTTGCTTTTTCACTAAGTAGCATGTAATGAATAATGAATGTGAATGTGTGACATTTTAGGTACTAAAAGCAAAGTGGGGATGCTTTTAGAAATAATGCAATAAATAGTTTTTAAAAGTTCAGTGAACAGAAGAAACCTTGAATCAAATCAATTCTTGTTGTGACCATGCTTTGCTTTTAAAAAAACAGCAGCAGTTCTCCTCTGTACACCTGCACACAGTTTTTCAAGGTACTACCTGGTAAGTATGTTGTTCCTGCATCTTGGTGAAGTTGCCACAGTTCTTCTGTGAATTTAAGCATCTCAGTTGCGTTGTCTCTTCATGTAATCTCAGACCAACTCAATGATGTTGAGATCAGGGCTCTGTGGGGGCCAAAACATCTTTTGCAGGAGTCCTTTTTGTCACTACAGATAGTTATTTATGATTCTGGCTGTATGTTTGGGGTTGTTGTCATGCTCTAGATTAAACTTGGGACTAATCAGGCGACTCCCTGATAGTATTGCATTATGGATAAGAATCAAAACATTTAAAGTGCCAAAAACTCTTTTCATCTGTATGAATCTCAATGTATGTCCCAAAAACACATTTTGGTGTTTGTAGCAGCTACATCATCTATGCTTGCTTGGACATGAATTAAGAATAGTGATTTGTCAGAGATACAGTGGTGGTGGTAAAGAACACAGTGTGCTGTATGTGTTTCTTTTAAGTGATTACATTTTTGTTTCCGCTGGCCTCTTTCACCCTCAAGCTGGGAAAAGGCATTTTATGGAAATATCTGTTTGTCAGTAACCTCACAGTTTCCAGTGCCTCTCTCATTATCGCCGTCAAATGTTTACAGTGTCTTCATTAGCAGCCAGCCCTCTACTGATAACAAAGCTTAAAAGAAGGCATCAATAGCAGTGATAAGCATGACCAAGCTACTATTTTGGTTAACACACGTCTCCGTGTTTACTCTTGGAGCATGGGAGCGGACATCAGGACAGTGGTCCTTGTATTGGGGATCTCCATTTTCAAACCTTGCCGTCGCAAAGTCTGTTTTCAAGCCGGGAAGAAGGTAAAGTTTGTGCCAGCTCATTCGCCCACGGAGAGTCTCATTTTAAAATGCAGAACTCAAGAACATTCCTGTTCCAGGTGTGTCTGAGTCTGGTGGTTTCGACTGGCTCCTGCACCTGTAAGCCTCTCAATAATGATATCCAAAGTGGGGACCCTGAGGGATTTTACTCTCAGCTGTTAGAGGAGGACCTTCTGGAGGAGGAAGATGCAGAATTGAACATGGAGAACCTCCTGGGAACCATGAAGGAGGGCTTTCTGAGAAAACTCAACCTGTCAGACGTTCCTCAGGAGGAAAACAAGATCTACCCTCCTCAGTTCATGATGGAGCTCTACAACAAGTATGCATCCAACAGCACGGCAATCCCTCAGTCAGATGTCATACGAAGCTTCACTGTCCAAGGTATGATGTGAAATAAATTTTAAAATTTATTTCACAACTAAATTTTGTATGGATATTTATTTTCCCCAAATGATGATGCCTTCTGACGTTGGTGATCCCAATTTACCTCTAGCACCATTGACATTGACATTCTTGGCTTTTTAGTGAAATGTCTTGACAAATATTGGATACAGTCTCAGCTGCACTATGTTTTAAAGGCTAGTTATCAAATGTTACCATGCTAAACTAAGATGGTGAATATTGTAAATGATATAGCTGCTTAGCATGAGCATGTCAGCATGCTGATGCTAGCATGTAGCTCAGAGCACTGCTGTACCTGACTACAGCCTCACAGATTTCAGTGGTTTAAGAGGTGGTTCCTAACCTTTTTGAAGTAGTATCTGCTTGCGACTCTTCATCACTAGTTGAAGCCATTTCAAACCAAAGTGATCTTTTTCTTCATTTAATTTTTAGAGGCCTCAAGGAGGTAGAAAATGTACAGTAAAAAAAACATTTTGGGGAGCAGAAATATGTGTTCACTGGTCTTCTCTTGTTAATCATCTCGGAACCCCTCAGATTTATGTTGCAACCCCCTTTGAGGTTTGGGAACCACTGCTCTAAAAGTATCTCAGAAGACCTCTTTCATTGAATAGTTGTGATACAGTCATTTATTGTCCCATGATAGCTTAATTACTGCTTCCAAAGACTGAAATGCTTGTATGGCCAAATAGAAACATACTGAATAGTGGTTCACTCCCATGTAAACCCCCATCACAAAGCACAAAATTTCAGCTGCTGGTTCAAATAAAGCCTCTGACTTCTTCATATCTCTCCAACAGATATAACTCACTCAATGACAAATGGCACAAAGTCAAAGCACAGGCTGCTGTTCAACATCAGCATCCCCAACCACGAAAAGATCACTACTGCTGAACTACAGCTCTTCTTCCTCCCGGATGCCGGGTCAGGGGTCACCTCCCACAGTTTCAAGATTACTGTCAAAGTCTATGAAGTGGATTACAACAGTTTCAAATCCACAACCCAGCTACTTGTTGGCAGAGAGGTGACAGGTTCACAGAGCACGTGGGTTACATTGGATGTGACTACAGCAATTCAGAGCTGGATCATGTCAGGCCATGGGACGACTGGATTTGATGTAGTGATGGATAGGAAGGACTGTGGGGTTTCTGGAAAAGAAGCATTCGGCTGTCTAAATATGAGTCTGTCTGTTCGAGATAACACTTCAGCTGCTTTAATAGTCTTCTCAGATGACCTGGGTAGTAGGAGGAAGGAGACAAAGAAGGAACTACAAGAGATGATCCTCCATGAAGAAGAAACCATCTTACATTCAGGTGCAGACTGGAACAGAGGATATCAACTTCCAAACGAGATCCCAGAGGCTCAGCATCCAAGGCGGAGGAAAAGAAAGGCAGAGAGGGAATACTGCCAACGGACCTCTCTCAATGTCAACTTTAAAGACATCGGTTGGGACCGCTGGATCGTGGCACCTCGAGAATATGATGCATATGAATGTCGAGGATTGTGTTACCACCCACTGACGGATGAATCAACCCCGTCCAAACATGCCCTCATCCAGACACTGATGAACATCAGGAACCCCACGAAGGCCAACATGGCGTGTTGTGTCCCCATCAAACTGGACCCCATCACTGTCATGTATCAGGAGAACGGGCGCCTTACTATAAGACACCTGTATGAAGAGATGAAGGTGGCAGAGTGTGGGTGCAGGTAGTTGGTGTACTAACAGTTGCAGCACAGATGATTATAACGGTTCTGCTGCTATTCATTCAATACAAGCTGATGTTCACTGGTGATAAATCATATAACAACCTCCATGCCCATGTTTTTCCAAATAAAATAGATTGATTTTAAGGGTTTTTAGCTAAACATGACAAAACAGAAAACTAAAGAAATCAGATATGTTTACGAAGTATGTTTAATGCACATTGAAAAGCTTGACCTTACAGCGTCTTGCTCTAATATGTTTCAATTTATCATATTTTTACAGTACAAATGTATTATTATTTTGTCAGAAATTATGAAAAACAGCAAAAAAGATATGTAATAAGAAAGAAGAAAAAAAAACTTCCATAAATTTTGTTGGCAATGAACATCTTTAATTACTACTACATCTACTACAGAATGACATTTTTTGTTAAAGATTAAAATGAATGAATGCTGAACCAGATCCATTAACAATGTCATGTTTGTAAAAAGTAATTTTGATAATATGTGAGGGGTAAAATTGACCTCTTGGCAATGGTAGGATGACATTTAATCACATCTGTCCATCTGCTAATCTTGTGCTAGACATAATGTAAATCTGTACATTGCTATTGTAATTTGTTTATGTTAATATATATGAAGTAGTCTGTAAACCGCTGACACATAGTGATATGGAAACTGTACAGTGCATCCAGTTATTTTGCTACATTGCTGCTGTTGCTTCCACTATAAGAGAAAATGTGTAGAAAATTCTGTGTTGCTAATGCAGGGCAGCTGTGGTACACTTCTACAGTGGACACAACTGCAAGGTCTGTATTAATAGATATCAGGCAGATCATCATCCTTCTAATAAAAATCATCCAGAATTTGATGGAAACAATTTTGCCCTGCAGTTTCAATCTGCCAAATCTACAATAAAATTGGTCTCAGTGTGCATGTGTGTATGTGCGTGTGTGTGTGTGTTTGTGTAAAAACCCTAAACAAAATGAATCTGTAGTCCTTCCAGTTGAACGTTTTTACTGTATGTCTCATAATGCCTATTTTAAATAAGAATAAATGTGATCATTCAACAAATAAGTCTTTCCTGAATTCATTATTACATTCATAACCTTTCACACAATCATGTCGCACTTGAAACTCTAAAATATTTCAGTGATTTCACTAATTCCAGCTAATTATTTGCTTCTCACAGGATTTCACTTTGTAATCCGGGGTGAAATTCAGCCATTTCTGAGTAAGCCCAAGCATACAGTATTTGCAGTTAAATGTCATTAAAGTTTCATACAGAATGAATTACCATTTGTAACACAATTACAGAAACAATTTTAATAGCGATTTAAACAGTTGAGTGTGATAGAGGAGATTGTTGATCTTGTGCTGATAAGTTCTAAATGTGGCAGGCAGGCAGATTTTTCCATCTCTACAAATTTACTGTGTCTATAATTAACCATCATCTGTGGATGTTTGCAGCTGTTTGTTCTGGGAGAGCATCCAAAGCATTACCAGAATTTTTATTTGTACGTGTGATCTACATTCACATTCTCTTTTAGGTTTTGCCATAGCTGTGCATGGACCACAGTGATTGCAGCTGTGCTTTTAATCTGACAACCCTGTCGTCCCTTTGCAGTGATTGGTAGACACCAACTGGAATAGTTTTAGTTGAACTCACCTTTGGCTGGCAGAGAGAGCAAGGAGGAGTGTTGAAATTGTAGTAGAGAAAGCACAGGTGTAAATAATAAAATTAATGATGAATAATTCCATTTGCTTTGGTATTGTGCATTTTGGCTCACTTTCATGCAGTCATGGCTTACTGAGACACTAGAAAAACAAAACCATTGTTCAGGTTATTAGTAACACCTGTGCTTTTCATACTATGATGAGTCAAAATGTCTGCTTTGAAAAAGGCACTTTGGTAAACTGTTTCCTGGAAAGGGTGGAGAATTATTTTTCATTTAATGTAAAATGGAAATGTAAAAAGAACATTTTATTGGGAAGACACACTGCCAAAACACTCTTATGGGATGTTTTTGTCACTTAAGTAGCAGTGAGAAAGCTTGAATCCTGCAGTAAGTTATAACTGTGTCCCACTCCTTGTTAGATAGTGAAAACAGCTGTGTATCCACTCAGCAGTGATCCAGCACTCTCAAGAGGTTCTTCTATAGCAGATATTCTGTTAAAGTTGGTACAGTCTGCTTAGATATATGTTCATGTATTGTTTAAGAATATGCAAATTTAGACCTTAGCAAGAGGGTTTTTTAGGTCTGTGTTTTTATTTGTTTGCCATTTTTTTCCCCAGAGTTTCTTTTTTTTTGTCTGTTCCATTAAAATATTTGTTAAATACCCTACACAGCCCTGGTCCACCCATGCAGGGGTTTTCACTTTTTTGCCTGAGAAGACCTGTTTTTACTATCGGCACATACAGACTGTGTTTGCTTGACATCTCATCTAGGTGATACTGCTTACACCATATTATTTGATGGAGTTTGGTGACCTCATGTAATTCCCAGCATAGCTCTACCCACCTCCAACCTGAGCAAAAGTCTAATTAACCACAATAACTGAAAACACCTGTGTGAGTGTGAGGGGTTTTTAATAAAACCTGCTTCACTTGAATTGCTCATCATCCTTTTCCAAGCATTCCAGTGGAAATATAATCTAACACCCTTATAATTAACAGGTAAAAAATAATAATAATAACTCACTGTAAGTGTGGATCCAAACTGCAACAATTAGGCTTGGAATAAACTGCCTTTGGATCTATAAGAGGGATCCACCTACATGTGTCTGGTGAAGCAGCGAAAGAGGCAAAGGAACTTAAATTACATATTTTGTAGCAAACCATGAGGGTCAAATAATTGACTTAGGCTTTCGCAACTTTATAACTGTACTGCTACTTTTTAGCTTTTCACTCTGCATTTTTCTTAAATAGGTCAATTAACTTTTTGTTGTTAGTATGTTATTCACATCACACAGGACGCAGCAACCCCTGATTTACCTAAATCCTATTTGTCTGTAAATTTCCTCACATAATAAAAGGTAAGAGTGGGGGTTTTGTGTGTGTAAGAAACACAAACTATTTTAATTTACCCTAAACTTAATATTGTATACTGTTTTGTTACAAGAAAAATATGCAAGTGTATACATTTATTGTTTGAAATCAATTAAGAACACAAAACGATGACAAAGAAACCCTCACAGGTACAGCATTTAGCTTTTTAAAAATAGGCTCAAATCATAAGTTATGGCTCACTCAAGCTCAACAGGCAACAGATGGGCACGTTGGCCAGCTAAATTTTCCATTACTTCAGTACTGATTAAAGATCACTCCCTGGATCCCTCACTTCAAAAGCAAATCACACAATGTAATTGTGTCCAACCTCACATGGAAAAAATAAGGTTCAGAAAAACATCCCTTTGCACTATGGGATAAAAACAGAATAATACAAAATGGAACAAACAATAAATAAAGTGAGCAGGAAACAGTGGAAAGGGAGTATAAGAAAGAAATTACTTTTACTGTTCGGTCATCATACAGATTGTGTAACTTTGATATGGTGGTGGCTCTCCAATGTTCAAGTGCGGTCATTGGATGCAATCCAAATTATGTCATGCAGACCCTCGTTCTCCACAATGTTAAGTGGCCTGCAAGCTGTAGCTACACATTTAGCTATTGCTGTTGAAAGCTTGCCACCTGTAGGTTTGTCCATGGATTTCCCTAGCACACTGTCAAGTGTGGTTTGCTTCAAGTGGGGGCTAATGAGGCTGTCTGTACTAGCATTAGCTGTGTGCTTCACTAGAAAATGATGTTAAAGACTATATGTACTCCAGTGATAACTCAGTTCACATCCACATTTAACTACAAATAACTTTGGTCTTGTCAACAGATCCATTTGAAAGAGATTTGAAGCATTCAAAATACCTTTTTCTATCCATTGTTCCTTGCAAGTTGCCATATGACTTAATGCTAGAGGGCTAAACTACAGGTGAGGCGAGGGATCGCCATAACAGAACCTGGGGTAATGCTGCCAAAGAAATTAGGCATTAAAACGAATTTGCGTTAACGCGTTAACTTTGACAGTCCCAAATATAATATCAAATAATACCAATTATTTTCCATACACTCAATTGACATCATATTGCACAATTTTAGCGTTGTAAATATTTGAAGTCGGTGACACATCCTTGTCAGAGCTGACAGGCCCAATGAGGGTTCATGTAGACACTTACATGTCCTTCCTGGATAACCAAAAATTTCTCTTGTCTCAAAATAGCACAAATAACAAGGCAGGCCATCCTATTTTACCGTCTTTGGAAAGCCAAGAAAAATAATTGGCTCAGTTGGCTTTGGCCTCATAAGATACTCCCCCACAGTAGTCATCAAAAGCGTGCAAGTCAGTTTAAATTGTCTGAATTGTTGTTTTGTTTTTAGACAGCCATTTATAATATGAGTGGCAGTATTAAAATCCTACACATACATTAATAGATTTTTTAGGCGGGACAGCACAACAAGCTGTAAACACAAAATAGACTGTACACTGTACAGAGTTTGCATGTATAGAGGCTTATGTACGCATTAGCAGTCACTTAGCATCATGTTGCTGTTCACCTGAAAAATGTATGTCCAATACTCACTCTTCTTTAACCTTTGTTTTGCTCTCCACCAACTACAGAGGGATAAATCTGGCTCTTTAGTTGCTGAGTGCTCCACTATGTTCACCAGTTAACCGCTAGTTTTGTCTTACTGTTGTTTGGTGCTGGCTGAGTAGGTTTTCAGATAAGGCTTACATTTTTTAGAGCTTCTTCATTGAAACAGCTTCCTGCTGTGGCTGAAAACAATACTAAGAGTAATAAAAGTGAAATAAAACAGAGGTGTGGGCCACAGAAGTAAAAAAAAAAAGGGGATAAAAGACTAAAATGCTCCATCACAGAGGTGCGAACTGCAGAGCTGCATAATAATTCTACAAGGGGTACCTCTGACATTACACATAGTGATTTGTTCTATTATTAATATTAAAAAAATTATTAGAGCAGATTTCAAGGCACAGTTGACCAAGGCAAATATATTAGTAATCTCTCCTTATGATGTTGGAATGTCAGCGAGCTAATTAGCTTACTGAGTTAACAATTCTGTTGCTGTTTTTTAAACCTACTGACAATTAGTTTAATTCAGGCTCAAGAGCAGCCTTCCCTTTAGAGAATACTTACATTCCACAACAAAGTTTTGGTTGCTTTTTTATTTCAAGTAATTTAGCAGTTTGAGATTTCAACATCTAAGCCATTGCTCTAACTTGTTTTTGTATTTGACATGTGAGGACAAGGTATGACAGAATACAGTGTTTCACAGGAATTGATTGCCGTCCTGGAAACTGGCATAGGGGATTGTATTATGTAAGTATTAAAACTTAAGAGGTTGAGATTAGCTGGGCACCGCATAGCATTTGGAAGCATATGACATCTGGCTGCATAATTCTGAGCTGCAAAAATGTCGGGATCAGCAACTTACAGGGTCCTGAGCTGACCACATTACTGATGTCAAGTTCAAGCTCATTGCACAGATTTAACCCTTCAGCAAATATATTGTCTGAATTAAGTGAAAGAGTGAAAACTTGTCATCTTGACAATTTTTGTTGTTATACAAAAAAGAAAAAATTATTGATTAAAAAATACAAGAAACTAGGCAAAAAATTATGTGGAAAAAATAGCAAAACAGGAGAAAGAGAGAAGTAAGCAAATAATTCAACATTCAATCCAGATAAAGACTTTCCAATCAACCTTTTGTTCCTGTATACAGAGTGAGGGAGTGTAATTTTTTTTTTTTACCCAATTCTGATCCGGAGTGTTTTAAGGCGGCTTTGCCATGTGACTACAAACTGTGTAATCATGTCATCAGTGAAGCGACCCAGACATGACCCCTAAAGCTACCAACAGCACCAGAATACACCACCATAAGCCTTCATAACAGACCATTGAGAGAGAGAGTGAGAGGGAGGGAGGCAGGGAGAGTGAGAGGGAGAAAGAGTGTGAGAGTTTTTGATCAGGAATTCGCAATTATCTGCCCACCCTGGACATATTTCTTACCTGTCATCCCTCGAATTTTGTACCTAAAAGAAACATAGAGGTTGTCAAATATAAGATAAATATTTTAACATGGTAAATTCGGTAAATGGTGGACTGTATTCAAGTCTAAATTAGACTGTAATATTGTACTGTACTGTACTGTACTGTAATGTTATAATGTAATTGTAAGTAGTAGTAAATGTGTCAATTACATTAAAAGTCTTGGACAAAGAAAAAGCAACTGTATAAGTTAAATAAAAGTAAGAACCCAAACATGTATTTTGTTTGCTTGAGAAAAGGTTAGAAACTGCACCTCTGATTCACCGATTTTTATTCTGTCTGCTATTGTCTGCTGGCTGACGCACCACAGATAATGCGATTAAAGGTTTATTGGGGCCAAAAGCCTCTTATGTTGATGTTGTTGTCCAAAAAAAAACTATGACAATGACAGTGTTCCCTCCTACAAAACCCACCATCTCTCTACACAGATAAATGAACTAACACAACCCACTGAAAGAGAAGACGGAGTAGTTCTCTTTGTGTCAGTGATGGCGCAACACACGCGACCACTGCTAGTGCTGCTTCTCCTATGTACCCTTTCTGCCAGCTCATCATTCCAGCCAGCTCTGGTGTTAGAAATGGCTAAGATTCTGCTGGAAAACTACTGCTTCCCTGAGAACCTGGTTGGGATGCAGGAAGCCATCCAACAAGCCATCAACAGCGGAGAAATCCTGCAGATTTCAGACAGAAAGACCTTGGCAGCTGTGCTCACAGTTGGAGTACAAGGAGCACTGAATGATCCGCGGCTGACTGTCTCATATGAGCCCAATTTTGTCCCAGTGATGCCACTGATGCTGCCATCTCTCCCAATAGAGCAACTAATCCGGCTGGTGAAGAACTCGGTCAAGCTGGATATCCTTGAAAATAACATTGGCTACTTGCGTATAGATCGAATCATTGGTGAGGAGACAGCAGAAAAGCTTGGCTCTTTGCTGAGGGATAACATCTGGGACAAAGTTGCTCTCACATCCTCACTGATCTTTGACCTGAGGTACAGCACAGCTGGAGAACAGTCTGGAGTTCCCTTTATAATCTCCTATTTCTCGGACCCTGAGCCTCTTGTTCATATTGACACTGTGTATGACAGGCCCTCAAATACAACCAGGGAGTTGTGGACCATTCCGTCGATAATGGCAGAAAGATATGGAAAGAAGAAGGACGTGATTATCTTGACCAGTAAGCGTACCATTGGAGCCGCTGAGGCAGTGGCATATACACTAAAACACCTAAAGAGGGCCATAATAGTTGGAGAAAGGTCTGCTGGTGGGTCAGTAAAAGTCAGAAAGATTAGGATTGCCCAGTCAGAGTTCTATATAACAGTTCCTGTGGCAAGATCTGTCAGTCCAATCACAGGCCAGAGCTGGGAAGTGAGTGGTGTTTCCCCAACAGTCAACGTCAATGCCAAGGAAGCTGTTACAAAAGCCAAGTCCCTTCTGGCTGTAAGGAGTGCCATTCCAAAAGATGTACAGCGTATCTCTGACATAATCAGGAGGTTCTATGCTTTCACTGACAGAGTTCCAGCTCTTCTACAACATTTGCAATCTACAGACTTATTTTCTATTGTATCTGAGGAGGACCTTGCAGTCTGTCTCAACCAGGACCTCCAGACTGTGTCTGAAGATCCACGACTAATTGTTAAATACATGCAAAACAATGCTGCCATTGTAGAGGAGGATGCTGAGCTTTACAAAGTCCCAGAAGATCCACAATTATTACAAGCAATGGTTGATAAAATGTTCAAAGTGGAAATTCTCCGTGGTAATACTGGATATTTGCGTTTTGACAAGTTTGTCAAGTTGTCTGCAGTGGATAAATTTGATGAGCTCATGGCCAATAAGGTGTGGGAGCCCCTCAAAGATACTAATAACCTGATTATTGATCTGCGCTATAACACTGGTGGATCCTCTACCTCTCTAGCCCTGATATTGTCTTATCTGCAGGATTCTTCCCAGAACTATAATTTTTTCACAATATATGACCGTATTCAGAACACAACAACAGAACATGGCTCTCTGTCAATTACAGGACCAACCTATGGCTCCAAACGTGGGGTTTACGTGTTGACCAGCTACTACACAGCAAGCGTTGGGGAAGAGTTTGCTTACCTGATGCAGTCTCTACATCGTGGCACAGTCATTGGGGAAATCACATCAGGTACTCTGATGCACTCAAAGATATTTCAAATAGAAGAAACATATATTACCATCACTGTGCCCTTCATAAACTTCATAGACAACAATGGGGAATGTTGGCTGGGTGGTGGTGTGGTCCCTGATTCCATTGTATTAGCCGAGGAAGCTGTGGACCACGTTCATGAGATTGCAGATTTTCACCATGGGCTCAGGTCCCTCATAGAGGAAACAGGGAAATTGTTAGAAAAGCATTATGCAATCCATGAAGTTGCACTAAAAGTCAGCAAGGTGTTGCTGAGTAAATGGGCTGAAGGATTTTACTGGTCAGTGGTTGACTTTGAATCTCTGGCATCTCAGCTGACAGCAGACCTCCAAGAGACTTCAGGTGATCACCGTCTCCACATCTTCCATTGTGATGTTGAGCCTGAGTCACTTCATGAAGTCCCAAAGATCCCTACAGCAGAAGAAGTGGGATATATAATCAATGCTCTATTTAAAACTGAGCTTCTGCCAGGTAATGTTGGCTATCTAAGATTTGACATGATGGCAGATGTAGAGGTGGTAAAAGCCATTGGGCCTCAGCTGATAACGTCTGTGTGGAGCAAGATATTGAACACAGATGCCCTCATAATTGACATGAGGTACAACACTGGTGGTTATTCAACAGCCATTCCCCTCTTGTGCACCTATTTCTTTGATACTGAACCTTTGCGGCATCTTTACACTGTTTTCGACCGCACTACAACCACCATGACAGAGGTCATGACATTGCCTCAGGTCAGAGGTCAAAGGTATGGGTCCTCCAAAGATGTCTACATCCTCACCAGTCATATGACAGGGTCAGCAGCTGAAGTGTTCACCCGTACTATGAAGGACCTGAATCGGGCCACAATCATTGGGGAGCCAACGATTGGAGGGTCTTTATCAAGTGGAACCTATCAGATCGGGAACAGCGTCCTGTACGCTTCCATCCCTAACCAGGTTGTTTTGAGTGCCATCACTGGGAAATCATGGAGTCTTGCAGGGGTTGAGCCTCATGTTTTTGCCCAGGCAAATAATGCTCTTCCTGTAGCACAGAGAATTATTGCAGCAAGGCTGTTGAAGACAGACCAAGGGACATAGCTTCTCACATTGTATTCTCATTTCCATTTCAAAATAATTAGTTCATTTTGTCCTGTGTTTAACACTATTTCAATGAGTTTTTAAAAGCTGCATGTGTTGGCAGCCTTGTAGTTAATGTTGCACACAAAGCACTGATGCAGTCCACTGACCACAGCTACAGTATGTAAAACAGACTTAAAAACCTGTAAAGAAATATAATCATTGAGTAATGTTTTACCAACTGATCATTCATTTAAAGTCAGTAATGTGTCCCAGAACTTTTCCTACTGTATAATTGGAGGGGAGGTCACCTTGTATAAGAAAGGTGTCAACACAAGAAGAATCTCATTTGTCTGTCATTTGTGTCACATGATTTCAGAAGCCTACAGTAATGGTAAAAAAAACCAAAAAAACATTTAGATTATTTTTTAACATGGGTAGCATTCATACAAAAAGTATTTGTTCCAAGACCAAACAGCTGCCTCTGCTATGAAATTTACTTTTACATTTAAAGTGTTAATCAAATTTAATTTGAAGGCTCCCTGCCTGCATGCAGAGGGTATGTATGGATTCAATGTATATCTCATTACAGTAAGGCAATTATTAGATGTGGATAGAATCAAACCTTACATTTATTTATTATCCATTAAAACACTATAGAGGATATGTCTGATAACTCCCTTACATTACAATTGCCTCATTTCAGTGTAAACAAGTGAATAAGTATTGTGAATCAAACAACTTTCAGGTTTATAAATATCCACCAAACATCAGTATTTCTAAGTAAATTACATTAAACTTTTCATTTATATGATTATATACAGTATAACCGTTTTTCTCTTTTGTTTTCAACTTTCATCATTATTATTATGTGTGTTATTTCCTTTGATTGCATTTTGAATATAGTGCATTGTGAGGTAAATATTCTGTCAGCCCATATTTATGGACAAAAGGTGATTGGATCATTATATAAATGTATGTTGATGTATTTTATTATGTTGGATAATGTGTTGTTTTTTGTTTGTTTTGTTTTTGTTTTATGGTAAATGTCTTTGAATTCCTGTCATTCTTTGGTTTTTGCTTTGCACTGTGTTCAATCTGGTGTAATGATGTCTGAGCTTGTTTTATTTCCTAATTGCACAACTGACCAGCAGAGGGAGCACATACCAAACAAACCTAAAATGAATCTTGCTGTTCACATCCAAAGGAGACACACACAGTCACCAACTAACCTGAAGTGCTGCCATTAAAAGTGTACCATTTATGAAACAATAAATAATTTAGTGGTTCTTATTTTAAAAATGCTTTCCTATATTCCTGTTTGACCATGAAGGAATTATTGAGCAGACATAAACTTTAAGTTTTGTGTTGAGTTATATGGCAGTCATGAATTTTCACAGTTGTTACAAAATTCTCTAGAGTCTAGTGATTTCATATTCAAAAACAAACTTCCACTTGTATACTGACACCAATGGGCTTAATAATTAACAGCCATTTACCCTAGCAGGATGAATACACCAGACCTTAATCCCTTTCTAGATATTTGTTACTTACAAAGCTGACCTTATACGACACAGGTAGCTTTAAATAGGTGTTCAAAATACCTTGTGTAAATTTAAGACCAGTATCTTTGGAAATACCTCCTGGTTACTACACCTACTTGGCGGGGTTGTTATTGCCTTACAGAAGGACTCAGGATAATACGATTAGGGGTTTATTGTGGGGTAAATCCTCTTACAAGTGTGTTAACAGAAACCTTGCAGCCAAAACAGTGCCATTTGACAAAGAACCTCTTCGCAGAAGGAGGTTCGTCTCATCAGCAACCACTTGCCATCCACTCACCTTTTGTCTAACTAAATTGAGGAAAATGGCAAAGGCTCTCTTTCTCCTAGCATCTCTGCTAGTTTTGGGAAATGTTGTCTTTATCCATGCTTCGTTTGACCCCAGCCTCATCGTAGACATGGCAAAAATTGTCATGGACAATTACTGCTCCCCAGAGAAGCTGCAGGGAATGAAGGAGGCAATTGAAGCAGCCAGCAGCAACACGGAGGTTCTCAACATCCCTGATGCTGAGTCTTTGGCGAATGTCCTCAGCGGTGGAGTCCAGACCACAATCAGTGACCCACGCCTGAAGGTGTCCTATGAGCCAAACTACGTCCCTGCAGTTGTCCCACAGATGCCTCCTTTGCCCCCTGAGCAGCTCATTGCTGTCCTCCAGACTTCAATCAAGCTCGACATCCTGGAGGGCAACATTGGCTACTTGAGGATTGATCACATCCTCGGGGAGGAGGTCGCTGAAAAGGTTGGCCCTTTGCTCCTAGACCTGGTCTGGAATAAAATTCTGCCAACGTCAGCTCTGATCTTTGACTTGCGTTATACCAGCAGCGGGGACATCTCAGGAATCCCCTACATTGTGTCTTACTTCACCGAAGCCGAGCCTTTGGTTCACATTGACAGTGTGTATGACCGTCCCTCAAACACCACCACTAAGCTGTTGACTATGTCCACACTTCTGGGGGAGAGATACGATACAACCAAACCCCTCATCATCCTCACCAGTAAAAACACCAAGGGCATCGCCGAAGATGTTGCCTACTGCCTTCGTAATCTGAAGAGGGCCTCCATTGTGGGTGAGAAGACCGCTGGGGGCTCAGTGAAAGTCGATAAAATCAAAGTGGGAGACACTGACTTCTACGTTACTGTGCCAACTGCAAAGTCCATCAACCCCATCACCGGTTCCACCTGGGAGGTTACAGGTGTGACCCCTGATGTTGAAGTCAATGCAGAGGATGCCCTTGCTACTGCCATCAAGATCGTCAACCTCCGTGCCCAAGTTCCAGCCATCATTGAGGAGTCAGCAACCCTGATTGCTGACAACTATGCCTTCGAGGATGTTGGTGCTGATGTTGCAGCAAAGCTGAAAGGGCTCCTGGCGAACAGTGAGTACAGCATGGTTGTCTCCAAGGCCAGTCTTGAGACTAAACTGTCTGCAGACCTGAAGACACTATCTGGGGACAAGAGTCTGAAGACCACCAGCAACACCCCAGCCCTGCCACCAATGGTAAGACCCTTTCTTTTTAAAAGTCCTTTTAAAGTCCACTTTCAGCACTTAAAACTTTTAAACCAAAGAAGTGTCAAAATGTTTTTATGCTTCTTATCTCAAATACACCCAGATGATTTTGCAATTCGGTGGATAAAACCTATGTATGTATAGCCTGTGTTTTGATTGAGCTAAGGGGAATCCTAATGAATGAAATTAACGACTCTATTGATAATATGATTAAATTATGGAATATACCATATGAATAAAAAAATCCTCACCATGCTCTCAGTGCAAATCTGTAAATTTTGCATGTGTTTCTCCCACAGGACTATTCTCCAGAGATGTACATTGAGCTGATCAAAGTCTCCTTCCACACTGACATATTTGAGAACAACATTGGCTACCTGCGTTTTGACATGTTCGGAGACTTCGAGGAAGTCAAGGCCATCGCCCAGATTATTGTTGAGCATGTCTGGAACAAAGTTGTCAACACTGATGCTATGATCATCGACCTCAGGTGGGTAATCCTGGTCACAGTGCAAGTCAAGCTTCTATTCAAAATGCTGTGTCCATTTTTGAAGACAAATCCACCAAAGCTGCTAAAGCTCATCAGTCTATGTCTAATTATAGAAGATTTAGTCAGTAAAAGTGGGATAATAATTGTATGAGGATTGATTTATTTACTGATACTCTATGTTAGCTCACTTCAGCCAAGATGAGATAACACAGGTTGACCTTTATTAACACAAAGTTTTCTGTAACTGCATGTGCAGGAACAACCTTGGCGGCCCAACAACAGCCATCTCAGGCTTCTGCTCTTACTTTTTTGATGCCGACAAGCAAATTGTGCTGGACAAGCTGTACGACAGATCATCTGGCACCACCACAGAGCTCCGAACCCTGCCTGAGCTCACTGGTAATTGAAAAAGAGCTCAAGCCATTGAATTTTACTCATTGTAACAACCTTTACTGCTGCTATGTGATATCTCTGGCCCCGACTGTTAGATTTGAAAAAGAATTGTGGTGGGTCTGGCTAGTCCCTTGCTAGTAAAGTCATTGAATTCATATTGAATGCATCTTTGTTTAGCAAGTGAGATTTATTTTATTTATTTATATCGTCTACATCTTTTGTTTAGGAATTATACCTTAGCTGTGCCCTCAGTACTGCCCTATGCCCTCCAGAACCTCTTGTCCATTCCTTTTCTCCTCCTATTCCCTCAACTTTTTATTTTCCACCATCCATCACTTCTCTACCTCATTGTATCTCCATTTTACCCTCATTTTCAGGCATAAGGTATGGCTCCAAGAAGAGCCTGATCATCCTGACCAGTGGAGCAACTGCCGGTGCCGCAGAGGAGTTTGTTTACATCATGAAGAAGCTCGGCCGTGCTATGATTGTTGGAGAGACCACCGCCGGAGGCTCCCACCCACCCAAGATCTTCCGTGTTGGTGAGACCGACATCTTCCTCAGCATCCCTACTGTCCACTCTGACACTGCCGCTGGGCCAGCCTGGGAGGGAGCAGGAATCGCACCTCACATACCTGTCTCAGCTGACGCCGCTCTCGAGACCGCCAAGGGCATCTTCAACAAGCACTTTGCAGGCCAGAAGTAAAACATGTCCTAAACAGAGCCAGGGGGGTTTCAACAGTCACTTATGCTTTGGCAGTCAAATGGTTTCAAGATTTAGAATCTAGATTTGTTCAAGAAGTGAAGAATGTAGGTTAAGCACAAAATCCAGAGTGTAATCTGTTATTTGTTCTTGCAATACATAAGTCTTTTTAGCCTATTTGTAATGTAGAGCAAAGGTTCTAGAGCAGGATTTACTTCTAGTTTTTATTTCTGTTGAATGCTACTCTGGCTGAAAGTAAATGGAGATGAAAAGCTGATTGTTTTGTGAATGAAGATGTCAGTGTCAGTTGCATCATCAAAACACCTTTCAAAAATTAAATTTTTGAGAAGTCACCTTTGTAAAAATAAAAGTATACACTAAGTTGGAACCTCTGTAAAGTAATCCACTACTCTGTTCAGTAATCATCACATGTGATGTCCGCATTGTGTATTGGCAATGCTGTATGCCCATTATGCAGTGAACTTCATGCAGTGTGGACTTCATGCAGTGTGGACCTACTTGGGTTGTATCAATTCCAGTGGTGAGACACAATAAAAAGACAAAAGAAATACAAAACAAAAGTGTGTGTTGGTCATGTTTTACAGCAACAGAAATGCTTTTACCGCTATATAAGTCACTTTATAAATGTATCCTGTATATATTGTTCACTACACTGGACATGCAGGTGGTCTTTTTTAATTTTATACTGTAAAACCATAATCATAACCATAACACTTGGTACCTCTAAAACTGGTCATTACAGTATTTCTCTTTGTGATGCAGTTCACCAACAGTAAAAAATATAGACTTCTACAATGGCTACATCTGTAGTTTATAATAAACACATTCTCAGCATTTAAGGAGTCATCCAACAGAAAAGCAACAAAATATTTCATAACAGTTGAAAGTGATGTCTACCACAAGCAGAATCAGCTTTAGGGGTGTTATGCAGCTTTTCCTTGTTTTTGTCAGTGACAGTGCAATTTTGAAGATTACACTGTGTTTAAGGCCTATTATGTCAAAAACTACAGGAACATGTTAGTCTGTGATGTGTGACAGCATTAGCAATTTCCATGGGTTATGTCCTTTGTAAAGGCACTATCAGACCAAAAATCTGCCCTAATAACTTTATGTACATACATCAAGGATTTACCACAAGATCTTGATGGTGGTGACTAACATTCCCTAATTTCAGATTTACATTCTATCAAAAATGATTGCTTTTGCCTCCCTGACTATCTGTCTTAGAAAGAAAAAACACCACAGGGAGAGGTCTGGACTCTCTTCTTCACATGTCAAATAGACTGGGATGACTTCTTTTTTTGTGAATGAGTGTATTTGAGTGTATAAGTGTTGATTGTTAATGTTCATGCTGCAGTATATAAGTGGGCATAAGGATGTATAAGTGGATTTAAGTGGATGTGAGGAGGAGGGGCAAGGCTCTGGTACTCTGGGAAGCATAGGATTTGTAAATCAACACAAGTCAACATGTGTTGAGATTGGCTGTGTGACAAAGTCAGACTGCAACTTTATTTTCAGGAATCTCGTTCTCTGCCTGGTTTGTATAGAAGTGACAGCATAGCATATTGTGAGTCAGTTATACAAGTATTTCTTTAAGTTTTCCGTTGCCAGCTCAAATTGGCCATAACCTTTAGTATCTTCTGTACGTAGAACATTTCTCTTAGAAACCAGGCTGGATTACCTAGGACACCTCAAAAGAGCAAGGTCCACTGTCTGAAATTTGACTTTGGTGATTGGATTCATCTTAAATTTGTTTGGAGATATGGAAATATACTCTGCACAATAACACATCATAAAGGCTTTCAAGTGGGTCTTCTTACCTGATCTCAAAGATTCTGCCTTTCGGCCCTGTGTCAATATCTAGTTTTAAAAGTTTTTAAAAAATATTTATTAATTAATCAGATACAGATTTGACCAGTCCTGCACTTACAAAATGATTATGAATCAATAATAAAGGGTTAAATGTCTCACACTTTCCGACAAGTAATCAGGTCTGCAGTTATATAGAATAAGTCATTAATGAAAATAATTAAGTCTGCAGTTATACATGTTAATAAATTGTTAATAAATGGATTTTCATCTGGATGCCCTGGACACATCACATTGGAGGTGTCTTCCTAAAGATTTAGATAAAGCAAATATGACGGTGCACAATCTTGCAACCCAAAAATGATGCTTATTAATGACTTATATATTATTTTTAAAGAATTAGTAAAATTTATTAGCCATTAATTAAGCCATTAATTAATGCTTATAAACCCCCTTTAAAGGGTGCCTTATCAGTAAGTGGTACCAATTTGTGTATGTAATATTTCAGCATAGAAATACTGCAGAAAATGGACAAAATGAGCAGGAGGAACTATGGATTATTGAGGACCCAGCAGTTTATTTTTTTTGCCCAGAGCCCTTTAGCAGTTTAGTCCACCCATGCTTTTGTGTGTTTTGTGTACATACTATAGTCAATAATTTGCTGTATGTATCAGAACAGATTTTATAAGAATTAAGAACACAGATGACCTCTGAAAATATTACAAATCATAAGACAAACCAGGTCATAAATAATACTTCACTTCTAAAAACAATTCTATAATCCAGTCCATCCCTCCCAACATCACCCCTTCTTGTACTTATGAGAAGATAAGCAGCGTTTGGATCACCTTCATGTGCTTGATAGACAACAACAAACACATTGTGTATAAGTTTGTAACAGCATATTTTGCCGCGCTCTCATTACAGTCTCAGCTTTATGAAGGTTTAATTACAGAAGATGTTCCAGCTGCTGTAATTAACTGGTTGCCGCAGCTCAAAGAAAGCAAGCGACTTCTAGTGATTCATGAGGATAGATGCTGGGAAACTAAATAAATACACACGTTGGTTTAGTGTGAAAAGACTACAGTGGCAAGGGTGGAGAGTTCAGCGGTGACACTATATAGCTCCTAATGATCATCCCATCTTGCCTTGCGCCGAATCTCCGCAAAATGCGCCAGTCTGCCACGTGAGGGAGGCGCACAATCTTGACCCATTTTCTCTCTTTCTCTCTCCTCCTCAGGATGAAATATGAAACCTGGTCCATTTCAGCCAAGTCTGTCCCCCGGGCTCCCAGTTCCTCCAGCGCCAACACTGCTCTGCATTACCAAGCTTCATTTGGCTTCTTCAGACCTAAAACACTTTTGACACTTTGACAGGAAACTTTTATCCATTTTTTTCTTATGAACCACCCATATTCATCATTTTATCCATTCACTGACCCGGGTTTGGATTTCTTCAATACTTGTTTTTTAAACGATTTTTCCCCCTGCAAATTGCATGTGGATCCTGAACTATCCGAAACTTTGATATTGCAATCATTCCCGTTGAGAGGAAGCACCCAGCCGGCTGGCACTGTGACTGCTAAACTGAGCTCAAAATAAAAAGGGACGCGTCGCCTGCATCCTTTCTTTTGTCTTTGTTGCATCTCTCCCCCCCTTTACTTAACTGTCTCTGGGATGTAAGAAGCCACTGAAGTATTTTTGTTTTTGTTTTTTGTTTTTGTTTTCCACAAAAGGAACTAACTTTTTTTCCCTTACACCTCCAAGGAGAAATTATGGCGAGATTTTTGTTAAACATGCCTCTTCTTCTGGTTTTGTTCGGATTATTTTTGCTCTCATCTCCATCCGCCAAAGCCGAGCCGGAGGTGCAGGACGAAGAGGAGGAGGAGAGTTCCTGTCAGGGCGCTTTTGACCTGTATTTTGTGCTTGATAAGTAAGTGGAAGCAGCTTGGCACTATCATCTATTCATAAAGACTTATTAGGAATAACATTGGGATGCTATCACAGTTTCTCCACTGAAAAAAAAAGTTGGCACAACATCAAAACATCTGCATTCACTTTTTGTGTTGCTGTTAAGGATTTTATTGGCCCATTTTGTGCCATACTGGATAATATTACAGCTTATTTTCCAAAGATTAGGTGAATGATATTAGTGACTGTAACATGTAAGGAATAAAACTGTTTATCTGGTTTAGACTGGCTCATTAGCACCGCCGCATCTGTGCTCGCGCGTGTGCGTGCGCGTGTGTGACAATGCCGGAGAGGAGGCTGACTTGCATTGTACTACAGTTTGCTGAATAAGCAGAAATTGGAGTGACGATTTGGATGTTACAATAATGATTTATCTCTCTTGCTCTCCAAGTAAAAAAAAACATTGTCTCTCTCTGCTCCCTTGAAAATGAAAAACAAAGAAACTTAAAGTTATCAAGGGCAAATGAGGCTATTGTTATCATCCTATAAAGGACTTTTTTTTTTTTGCTCTTTGCTCAATGGCTGCTCATAGGAGAGAAGAGAATTCCCTCACACTGTCCTTCTACTTGCAATAAACTTAATTAAATATACAACATTTCAGTCCTTAGACCTTCAGCAGGTAAAACTGAGGAACAAAGAGATTTGAGCTCAGTGACTGCTCACCCTTCACTCTTTCATTTCCACTTTCTGCACGCCCACATCGGAAAAATGTTGTGGTTATGTGACATCTTAGTGCTGGACTTCAGCAGCTGAGCTCAGACTGCCGGGGAGAAAAAAATAAAATGTCAGAGAAAAAGCAGGAGAAACTTCTGGAGGGGCCTGCTCCTCCATTTTTCACTGTTCATGACATAGGTTTACACACATTCAAATGCAGTAACTTATGTTTTCTGATAATGTAAAACTCATCAGACGGAATCAGTGCCATAAATGTGACTCACTATCCACAAGAATTCACAGATATCATGTGTTGAATTATAAGACATTTATTGTGAGCAATGCAAACCTTAAATTCAGCTTCATAAATATTGTCTTGAGATTAGTTTACCTAGACTCAAAGTATATTGCTGTATCAGCTCTTATTCTTCCTCTTTTGCTGATAGAGCAATGCCAGGGATTGGGAGGGGAAACAAGCAAGGACAGGAAGCAACAGTATTTATGGAAAATGTGGTCTTAATTTAGAGCACAAAATGTTGCACGCAGCACCTTTTAAAGGCCTGTTTTTTGGTGTCCTTCATGAAATGATGAAAGAGAGATATGAGAGGTCTCAGGCAGCTTAACATCAACATCTCATATGCCACTGGATGGATGGTTTTATCCAAACAAATTTTACTCTCCAGGTCCTTAATGGGAATAAATCTTTCTGTATTGACAGTGTAAGTTCTGTGCTGTTCCCACTGAACTTCACTAAACCTTTGACATTGTTTTTGGCATTTGAAACCCGAGCAGAACCGGACCTGAAACATGGGACTGCTCCCCAGATGTGGAGGGCTGCTTTTGGCTTGTGCTGTTCGGTAAACACTGACACATGCTGCAAATGAGGAATGTCAGATGCTATTGTTAGCACTCCTGGGTGCTCTGGTGCCCACTGTAGGGGTGACTAACAAAGTTTAGACATCAGTTTTGGACTTCAAACAAGAGGAAGCTCATTAGCGACCTGTCCCAGCCCTCCTACAGCGACCCCCAAACCCCATCCCCCAGGCCTGAGCTGGTTTTATGAGACACAGTGTGAACTCGATGCCCTGGTCGATCCATATGGAAAGTTGCAGCGGGCTTAGGAACAGAGAATTCAGGGCATTAAAATGCTGACAGGCTTTCATTAGGCCTTCATGAATACACAATAGTCATTTTGGGGCATTTGAACTGAGGTCCAAAGTTACCTGCAAGATTGTGTAGCTGGAAACACTCAACCATAGACCCGCTACTTCTATTTTCCTACATTTATGAGTCACTAAAGGGTAGTAAACAAAGCAATGACAAAAGACAGAGTTGAGATTTTGTTGCCAATCGTTCATGAGAGCCTGAATAAGGTGACAATGGGCCAAACCCCAGAAAACATCCTTTAAGTCGCATGAAACAAGATAGATAGGAAGCTAATTTACAGTCAGTAGCACAACAGAGAATTAAGAGTGTACTTGAAAAGAACAACTTTTTATAATGTGTCCAACCATAATGGAAGGATAAAGTATTCCCAATGACCACACTGGAAAGCCGGGTTAAAACCCTATCACTATAGAGAGAGGCAAGCTGGAATAATCATTTAAATATGGGGAGAACAATACACATCTTCAGACAGTCTTTCCTGGAAGGCATTCATAGTGTTGCATTTGGTTGTACACACAAAAAGTAACAGAAAACAGTGTAAACAATGAGCAAACAATAGCCAATCGCTACGTGAGCTGGGTGTACATGCCGGATTGTAACATTTGGAAAGTTACTGTCAGACGCAGCATCCCTAAATGCATTGTCAATATGGCACGGGGGTTTCAGACACTGTTTTCCAACAAGCACTTTCATTGGAATATGCTGAGGTCTTTAGGCTTCAGCAGAGGGAACACAAGACTGGGAGTTTTATGGTGCATGTCAACTATGAGCCATAGAGAGGCAAGAGGTTCTCGCAGCTGCCTACCACAGATGATGTCACCATTAGCCCCTCCTCTCTGACATCTGCTGCTGTAGTGTGAGGTCTTGTAGGAATTACATTTATATTGGACAATTCTGCAGCACATGATCTAGTTCCACTGCCAACTTGCAGTACCCATGCAGGAAGCAGTTTTCCGTTTGTTAGTGGGATGAAAAGTAAAGCCTGATCCATACCTGTTGGAAAAATTAATGAAAATGAATTCAAAAACATCATCATCAAACAAAATTTTGGGCTTTGCTGAATCCTATCCTACATCAACATTGTTTCTTGAGGTTAAGCTGGAATCAAACTCTAAAGACATGAAACATGCTGAGGGAGAGTGTTGTAGGTGGGGAAGATGGTCATGAGTTTCACAGTAATGAGGAAAGATACTGCTGTGTTGGCTCATAAAGTTTACTCCAAAGGCATTTATTGCACACTTGGGAAGATGATGTCACATCATGACTGGAACATGTAGGACGGTGCTCTTTCAAACAAATAGGTGACTGCAGTCTGAAGGGTAACGAAAATGGCTAATGACAGTTTGGTTTGAATCTGGGACATCTGGGATTGGCTGGGAAAATTTGAGCTTTAAGGTCACATATGTCCCCAACTTCGAAGTAGTGTGCAGAACGATTTCCTGTAGGAAAGTAGGGTTGCTCCATTACCAACTAGCGGTCAAAGCGGTGAGGAGCAGCAGCAGTGACTTGATTGATGTGACAGAACTAAACAGTTGCAACCAAATAAAAGTGGGGTTTCTTTTGGTCCGTCAATTTTGAGCAGCACACAGGTGTCAATCTGGCTTTAATACAGTCATTAAAATGTTCATGCATTAACCAACTAATAAGACACAGGTGTTGGCACAAACAGGAGACTGTTGGCACATCTGATGGTCACGTGTAGAACAAAAACTGTATTAAAGAGACACTATATACACATAAAATTCTCCAAATAAAACTCATGTAACAAAGTGTTGATTGAAAAAGTATGGACCGTTCCAGTCCTTTGGCAAATAAATGTTAAAGAAAATGATGTTTTAATTAAATAAAATGTGGGAACATGTGGGCTGTAGCCACGCCTCACCACTCTCTGTTAATGGTGACATCATATCACTGTGTTGTGGTGTATGGTATATGGTTTTCAATTTAAAACAGCAATTAACTAATTTATCCACTACTGAAACCTAAATTAAATCACACAGAAACAAGACCATGAGTCTACAGCCAAGAGAACAGCTCTGCTAAATGCTAATGTTAGCATGCTAACATGCTCATTGTGACCATGCTGATGTTTAGCAGGTATAATGTTTACCATGTTCACCATTATAATTTACTGTGTCCACATGTTAACATTTAGCACTAAACACAAAGTATAGCTGAGGCTGAGGCTTTATGGGAATGTCTTTACTTTTGCATGTACTTGATTATTAACCAAAGTCTTGGACAAGTTCATATTGTGACCTGACTACGGTAGGCTATTAGATGGGACATCAAAGTTTAGGGAGGTAAGGATGTCTTTATGCAATTTCATGGCAGTCCTTCCAATAGTTGTCTATACATTTCACTCAGAACTACAGATGTTAACCTCATGGTGATGCTAGAGGAAAAGTCAGGGAATCGCCAAGTCAGTAGGATTTATCCTCTGGGGACCATGAACATCTGTACCAAATTTCATGGCAGTCCATCCAATAGTTGTTTGAATATTTCAGTCTGGATCAAAGTGGTGGACCGACAGACAGACCAACCAACTGACTGAGAGACCAACCCTGGCATCAAAAATCAAAGACAAACATTAGCCAGGCACTGATTTTAGTCTTCCACTCAGAACAGAGTTTTTAGGAACTTTGCTTGCTTTATTATGAAACTATGAGCCTTAAAATAAGTTCTGTGAGCATATAGCATGTATACCAAGCCCTGTATTGCTGCATGTGTGCATACTAGGATGTATATTTGCTGATTTAGAGCAGCTGGGCCACAGCCTGCTGTTTTATATGCGGCACAGCGCAGGAATGGTTTTGGGTGTGTTCATATGGTAGATAAAGGAATTTACCTATAGGCCAAATGCTGTAGTTATGTTCCCCTCTTGCTGTATGCTTACTGCTTCCATCTGGATTTGAATGATTTGCCAATAAAGTGCATATTAATATGCTGCAGTGCATCTTACAAATAATAATCTGACAGGATTTTTGTCACTGTTGAATTATGGGTATCAGCAAATATATGAAGAAGTTAAAGGAATAGCTTAATGGTACATGGACATCTTTAAAACCACAACTTGTCATATCTTATGCTTTGGGTTTTGTACAGGTAAAGTATTAATGTGTGAGATTCAGAGGTGCTGGTGGATGGATTTTGTAACCTTTCGTTAACCCTTGATCCCAGCCCTTAGGCTAAACTAAGCCAGGCCACTGCCTGTAGAGTCATATTTAGAGGACGGAAATGAGTGTGGTATTGCTATTCTCCTCTGTCTTGGGGTCAGAAATAAATTTTCCATAATGTCAAACATGTGACAAAAGTAATGAAATATAATGCCAAAGCCTCAGAATGTAGTTGTATTTTATTAATATGATCATGACACCTTACAAGATGTAGCTTTTCTGCCATTCTTTCCACTGGATTTCCATGCATCTCTCTCTTCTTACCAGTAGACTCACATTGCCTCTTGACTCCACACTTTTCATTGCCCTACTTACTGTTACTGTGGTATTGTTGTTGTAAGATCTAGAGACAAACTTGCCTAAAATCAGTTCAGTAATGTTATTGATACTATTGATCTCTCTCTTGTAAGTCCTGGCTATATTACCATTTTTCATTTTGTTTAAACTTTGGAGAATGCTAATCATGGTTGCTAAATGTTTTTATTGTTGTTGATGATGTAGCTGCAAGTTGATGCTCCAGTTGGGCGTTGGAATATGCTGCCTGGAACCAGGCAAGGCAGTGGAAAACCCAAACTGCAGCTGCAGTCCATAAATATTTTCAAAATGTCTAGCTGTGGAATACGTTCTAACTGTGGAATGACTCTGTGTTTTGTCATTTTGTCTCCTGCAGTGTGTTGCTTTGGTGTTTTTAACAGGATAAAATGTCTTGTTAAATGTTATCATGCTGCCTGAAGTCCCTCTAGCACTGAGGGACGAAAACAAGACAAGAGGAAGTGGATAAATGCCACTCAAACTAATCCGAACCTCCTGGTAATATTGATGTATGACTCTGGCTCATTTTACAGAAAAAAGTGCATTACAAAGTACATTCTTAGATGGTAAGATAGAGACAGAATTAGAAAAATCTGTATCTTTTGGAAACACATCTCAAATGCCTCTCCACTAGCTAGTTATCCAATAGTTTTTTCCAAACAATTCCTCTCGGTTTTGGAATAGACATGCAGCATTAGCTCAGCAATCACGCAGTAAAGACTTCAACTTCAGCAATGGCTGTAAAAGTAGGTTAGTGGTTTTAAACAAACAAATCCTTGTGCCCAGTCAGTTAAATTGGAGCACCATCATTGGCTGCAGGCTGGGGTGGTGTGGGTAGGCCCAGCTGGAATGGCAGACAGCCTCCTTAGTGCAGTTAAGGTTTTTTTTAATTTTATTTTTCCCTCTTCGACACTTTGAACCGTGAGAACAAAGCTGAGAATCACTAAGCCCACAGACTGATGCAGCTTTTTCCCACATGCCGTCATCCCATTGTCCTATGGGAGAGAAGTGCTTCTCGGGTAGCTGAGACTGGACTAAGGAAAGAAGAAAAAGCAAATTGTCAAAGCCTTAATATCAACCAAACAAACGTTTCAGCTGTAATTTCCTTTGGTAGAGTTACAGAATTGCAGGCAAAGTCAACAATTCCCTGAGATTCAAAATGGCCTCTGCAGGACCCCTAATCAGCCTTATTTGAAACATCTGATATGCACCTTAAGGTTCTACTTTAAATCTCATCTCCAGCACATTAAAGATCTCAAGGAACTCATTCATTCAAATTGTGTAAAAATAAAGTTAGATATGTGTAATGCTAAACTCATTTAGAGTGGCAGATGTTTTTAACATCCACTCTTTTGTCACACAACCAATGATAAGTGAGCTGGAAAAGATCCATACCGGTGGTTTTGTACGTTTTAGTCAATTTACTGCAAATCACTTGCTTATTGGCTGACATCACAGCTAACCATTTTGCAAACCTTGTAGCTGTGTTTTAAAATGTGGATGGATATTTTCTACTATTCCATGCAGTCTTTTAGCCATGTTTGTAGTGTGCGTGGCCCTGGGGATGACAGTGTTGGTCAGTCGGTCGGTCAGTCCACCAGTTTAGTTCAAATATCAACAATATCTCAACACATAAGCTGTACTTTGTGTTTAGTGCTATAATTATCAAATGTTAGCAGTCTAACACACTAAACTAAACATTGCCTGCTAAAGGTCAGGATGTTCACAAGCTCAAAGCACCACTGTGTAATGCCCCGGAGAGCATTACACAGTGACTATAGACTCTTCGTCTTCATTTATATGACAATCATTTAGCAGATGTTTCCTTGAATGAGGAACTTGCTTGAGTTTTTTAATCCATTACAGTTAACATCAAGTTTGCATTCTTTATTGTGAAAGTGACAGTACAGGACCACTGAGAAGAAATGCAATGCAACTTTTTCAATCAATCTTCACTTAAATTGTTTTACCAGACAACAATAACAAACATGAATTCAGATTTTCTTTGCTGTGATGTAAGATCACAGTGTGATGCACAGTTCAAGCTAATTTCAAGCTACTGGCTGCAAATTGATTTACATACTTAATGGAAATAAATGGAATCCAATGGATGCCTGAAAAGTTGGAAACAGAACATCCATAACGCTATAACTCCATAGCCTGTATTTGAAAATGGTCAGCGTAGAAAGTACACATTACTTGTAATTGAGGACCTAGTGTAACATTTGGAAACACACTGGCACTGTATGGTCCTTTAATGACTGTTCTCCCTCACTGATGTATATACTGTGGGATACCCTTTCAGTGTCTCTGCTTGTTTTTCTTCTTCTTGCCGCTGTTGTTACTTCTCTACTCTGCTTTTTGTCTCTGTCTGACTGTTATTTTGTCTTCAACATCCTTTTCCCACCTCCAGCTGAACTTTGTGCTATCCTCACCAAACACACAGCCATTGCAATTTCATCCAGTCAGCAGGAAAAAGCAATATTAAAGATGATTGAAGATGTTTTTATTCTTCAGATCTCCTTGGACCCGTGGGGGACATCTAGCAAATTCCTCTCTTCTCTTGACAGGGTCTGCTTAGTATCGCTGAACAGTAATGATGCATATTACCTCCCTTTGTACTCTCTGCTCCTTAGTGTTCCTCATTTATTGATGTATTGATGTAGCAGCAGAGAACTGCAAGTACTTCTAAATGTTGAGTATTTAGACATATTGGAAGAGACGGTGCCCATTGTGAATTGTCTCAAATCCTCTTGGATTTTAAAGGATCGTCTATTATCTGGAGATATAATCACATAGAGGTTTCCAACAGGTTCCTTTAGAAAAGACAGTTGGAAACCTTGGTTCCTTTTGGAAGGGATTCTCCAAAGACTTTTTTAGGGCAGACTCATTGACAGATTATGGGATGACGGGCCTTTTTGGAATTACTACCTGGATGGCTGAGATAAATGAATTGAAAAATAATGGAAAATAATGGTAACAATTTCTTTAAAAGATAAGGTGATATGCAGATCTATCTACAGGCGATATATCCTGTATTATAAATAACCAACATCCAAACAATTAAGATTGATACAAGGTCAGTGTACAGGTGGTTAAGTAGAGAACCAATTCTGGAGACTTCAGTAGTGAAAACACGGGCTGGAAGGCTTTTTTTTATATAAACTGCAGTTTGTGTAGCTCTCTAGTTTTGTTATTCATGCCAGTGATAAAACTGAAAAGCCTGATCATGGACAACAAATCTAGCTACTCCCATACTCCCTAGACATGGGGATATCATATTTTTAGCGCTATCAGAATGTCATAATTCAGAAAAATGCTAAAAAGAGATTAACCAGAAGACTAATAAAAAACCCCTTGGTTAGTTGACCTTTACAGTCAGAGCATCCTATATTTGGAATGTTTTCAATTTACACCGTTTTCAGTTTCTCTGAATACAGTCTTGTTACAAAAGCAGCTATACTTATCATCATGCATCATCTCTGCCTGACATAGCCTTGTTTGTCGGATTATATCCTTTATGTCCTTTTGACATCGCTGACTCAACGGATGTTTTCCCCATCGTCTCATGATTGCGTCAGCTAATGTGTTCTTGTATCAGCTGCCTACAGCGCTGTTTTCCATGTTATGCTCACTGCCTGAACGATTTTGTACTTCCCTATACTTTTTCTTGTTTTGGCTTTCAATCCTTTGCTTGCTTGTATGCGTTCTGAATTTGATCAATATGCAATATGCCTGTAAAATAAGTAAACCACACACATCGATGGTTTGCAGACCCTCTTGTGCTTCGCTTTGGCTGTCTGGCAGTGTTGCTGCTGCGGGCTGTTTTTACTTGTTTGCCAGCTGTGTCGGCTGAAGCAGACTGAAGCAGGTTGGAGAATATTTTGGCTTTGCAGTTGAAGTTTTCATCAAATCATTGCCATATTTCCTCTGGCAGACACATCTTGTGACAGAGCCAACAGATTGTTCATATTATCTCACTCTGTCAGTTGAATTGAATGTAGTCTCACAGATAAGGCTCTTCATCTCTCCCTTGCTTTTTCCTTCCTCTTTCTTTCTTTTGTTTCTCTACGCTCTCAAGTGGCAGATGGCCAGACACATGCTCCTCATCTTGCTCAGAGAATCTGTCCAATCGAGAAAACACTGTCGCCCGGCTTTGACGATTTGCTATGACATAACTTCAAACTGATGTTGGGCTCAATCACTTTGTCGGCAAATTCTAACACCCCTTACCTCTCAAAACCTTTGTTTTCTGTTTCCAAACCTCAAACCGCTTCAGGGTTTAACTCAGACCATTAAAATTAGATCAAAGGATTGAGGGGGGAAAAACGCTCCGAATAAAATTGTTTCATCAAGAGTCATAGAATAAAATGGCCCACTTCCTTTCCCAATGCTGTTTGGACAGGTGAGTGAAACTGCAAGCTAGGCCTTGGTCCCACGACTGCAGCCACCTCAGACAATAGACCTGTTCCAAGACAAACAAGAGCAATTGTGATTCAGGAATAAAGATAAGCAGTTGAAAACCAAAAGCGGGAGTCCTCAGATTCACCCTGATGTTAAATAAATACTCAAAAATGATCCCTACACCTCGACATGACTGTTTGCTGCAGGAAAATGGGAAAGTTTCACCAGACTTTATACTCTTTTTTTCCCTTCCTCTGTTGCTGTAATGGAAAAATCTGCACAAGGAATTGGCTCCTGCCGTTCATTCGGGTCAGAGGCTTTCTCTCTCTGTGTGTGCGCAATCCTTGTGTGACTATTTCTGTTTGCGCTGCACATTTTGTTGAACATCCAAGCTAAACACCTCTCCTCCTCCACCACCTCAAGCTTTTTTGATTTGGTGAGGATTTTGTTTATCTTGTAAGGTCTTGTCCTCTTTCTTTGCACAGTCAGCCTCACGGGAATGTGAAGCCTTGATGTGGAGGAACAAGTTGTGTCATCAGTTGCAACAACATCCCAGAGGAAAAACGCTTAGGTTGAATATTTAGTTGACCAGCATTTGTATCCCCATTTAGACTAAATGAGTGAAAACACTGAAACTTACATAACGCTTTAATGTTGTTGTGGATGCTTTTATTGTATTTGGAGTATATATTTCCAGCATGGGTGGCCTTAGAGGGAACTCAAACCTGATCCTCTAGCCATGGTAGTGCTAGTGCTCCATCTTGCCTATGCTCAGTTGCGTTTCCTTTAGCAGATCGCCTTCTTCTAAGCAATCACTCTGTTTGTTTTTCCTTGGATTTTCCGTTGATGAAGTATGAGCTGGCTCTCTTTTCATCTATGACGGCTACTGTTGCTCATGCCGGTTCTCAAACGGCTGTAGCTACTGAGTTTTTTGTTTGTTTTAAGTTTTGAAAGCCAGAAATATCTGTATCTGCAAAAGTAATCACTGATCAACAACTCTATTAACCTCTTCAGATTTTATATAAGCATTTTGGGTAGAAAAACTTGTCTGCTCATTGTTAGACCTACCAAAGAGCATTTAATACAGATCAGGAGTCCGGTTTGGCAGGACAGAGAGCCATCAAAGACTGAGGCATGATGGGAAAGTCCCTGGTATTCCCTGGCTTTGTCTCTCTCCCAGCCTGGCCAAATAATTACCCCTTCACTGCCAAAATATAATACAAAAACACTATGGGGTAAAACCTCAGTGACACTCAATTGCAGATGAACAACATGAGTCACAATTCATTTCCATTTTAAGTTTTGGCCATGTTGCTGGTGCTGTTATCCAAAATAACTATAATTGTAGAAGAGAATAAAGCTCAGGCATTGTATCTTTAAGAACATCAAATAACCAGAATCATTCTACAAAAAACAAATCACAGTCATAGTAATCTCATTTATTGAACAAATGTTTTCTCATCCAACTTCTTTTCTCTGTAAATAATTTTCATTTATCTAAAAAGAACTCACAGCCAAAGGTATGAAAGGCCCATACGCAAGAAAAAACTAATTCTGTTTATTATGTCTGGCCATGATTCTCAAGTGGACTTTTGAATCTCTTGTGTGCTGGGAACTAATACAACTCAAATGTAAACTAGGATAACAGGGTCATTGTTTAGTCTGGTTCCCATTTACTCCCACTGCTATACTGTTTAATCTTGCTGACTTTGTGCAGAAGAGATGTCAAACTAACAATATTTTTAAAGCCAAGTTTTCCAAATGTTGTAATGTAGAGTTGCATATATAAGCCCCCTAAATCATGACTTAAGGTCATTTTTGAATTGTATGTCAACCTATAAAATTATATTTAGTCATTTGTTAAAGTGACTTTTTTAGAATAGACCTAAAAAAATCCCATTCATAAATTCAAACTATGCAGAAAAAAGCAAAGACTTCTCAGTGGACTAGATGTGTTACTAAATTAAAGCAGTTTGGTAACTTAAAACCCCATTGATCCCTGTGGGAAATAAACAGTGTTGACACTCTCGCCCATACGAAGAGAAACTGCAACATAATCAATCCTGGCCAGTTCCCGTGTGTCTAATACCGTTACATCAGTTAGTCAGCACCTAGAATAACATTCAGTCTGCTTGGCACATTATTTTAAGTAAGCTTCATCCTCTAAACAGGCCTCCAGTTTTACCACAGTCAATTAGCTCATTTCCCATGTGTCATCTCTTTGGCTCACTCGTTAGCTAACGGATGACCCTCTGACTGGTCACATCGTGCCCTCTTCCTTAATGCTCACACTTAATAAAACTGCCACAAATACACACAAACACTGACACACACACAGTCTGCCCAGAGGAAATGAAGGTATCTCCGTGGGGAGTGTTTTTTTAATAACAGTCCAGTTTTATGGCAGTTCCCCTGGGGAGACCAGTACCCATTTCCTCAGCCTTCAGGCACTCATTCAGGATACAGGAGGGTGCTAAATTACACGCCAGACCACAACAGGAGCTCCTTTAATCTCACCAGTACACTCACTGGCTCCCTAATGAATTGAGCTGGCTTATTGTTTTTTGTTGTTCCTCTAACAGCATTCATGTTACATAAATGAGAAGGTCCATGCTCCTACAAAATTTATACTTTAAATCCTTTCCTCCAAGGTTTGGCAACAGATAGGTTGTACAACTATCTGAGTGTTGTAAGTAAGAGATATAATTAGCATGCTATGCAATGAAAGTTACTGTAACAAGGTAAAGAGTTGTGTTTTGCCTGACATACAGCTTGTTCTGTCTTGGTGCTAACGATTTTATCCCCTGTTGATTTTGGCTGGTACCGCTGTATTTTTCTTGTTTGAATGCTCTACCATATGGAGGTTCGTGTGTGTCTGATATATAGCTTAAGCATTTGTTTGAGTTCTTGCTGAACAAATCATTCTTAACACACAGATACATACAGTAAACATATTTTACAACTGCAAGCTATTTTATCCTCCAGCCATGCTAATAACACCCATGTGCTACACAGCTTTTATGCTAACATAAGCACTTCCTCCTGTTTTTATTGTGTACTTTGAGGAAAGTATTTTAGTCACTGTATGTGGATTCGTCATTATTATTTTAAGCTCATGACGCCACTCAAGATGTTACAGGGAAGTTGGTGTACCCACAATCACGCAGAAAATGACTTTTTAAGGCATAATTTCTGTTTTATTTGGATTATTTCAGTGGTGTTCCCTTTTTCTGTCTCTTAGGTCTGGCAGTGTGAAGAATCATTGGGAGGAGATCTACTACTTTGTGGAGAATTTAGCTGAGAAATTTAAAAGGTAAGAGAAATACGTATATGTAAACACGCAACCACTGCACTGTACCACTACCACACCGCAGCCACTGGTAATGCACTTTGTGTATTAAAAGGTTTCTCTCAAACAGTGGACTATATACTGTAACACTGGAAAGGTTTCACAACTATAGGTTATATACTAAACAGTCTTGTTGCCTTTTGTACTCGACTTCCTGGAGCCCCAAGATGAGGATCTCTAAAGAGAAACACACACAGCAGTCACCACGGAGAAGTAAAATAAAATATTTCCCTTGCGCTACAACTGGCCATGTGTTAAGTCGCTCAGCATCCAGGCTGATGTTTCAATCAGTCTCTACAGGAACTGAGCTGATGTCTGGTTGCAGTGAGGTTAGCAGCAGTAACTACAGGCTGGAAGGCTTTTACTCTATGCATGAGAGTTGAGTGGAAGAGGAGGAGAAAGATGGAGGCTTTAAATGGACAAGACTGACAAAACCATTGTATCACCACAGCTGACAGTGTCCCAGTTCAGATCATTCTCCCCAGATATTACTTGAATATATCATGTTATAAATCAGTGTAAACAATAAAACTCATCGTTATTATAGGAAAAATGTATGTCAATGTTATGAGTAAAATAATCCTTTATAGCCATTGTAGGAGCATTCTAGAAACATTTTATGGAGCTTGAAACACAAATGAAAGATATTTCTCTTGAAATTATATTAAAATGATTTTCAAATCTTGAAATACTCTACTCTAGCATGATTGCTCCCTTTAATAAACTGAAGAAGCAGTCTACAAATTATATTAATCAAGTGTAGCCTCTTTATGTTGTTGAAAAATCTTTAAATCCAGGATGGGTGAAGCAAACCTGTATCACACAGCATAGGCTATTGTGGTTCATGATATCAGTGGATTACAGCCCATAGCTAATGTATAAATAGACCACCATGGCTTATTATTAATCAGCTGCAGTTTTAATATTTTAGTAACAACTCCATGGTGTGTATGTCATGCTATATGAGTTGTAAATATGTTGCTGTACCAACGTTACACAGCCAAACAGTAAAAAAAACCACCAGGGGTGTACTGGGAAAGAAAATTCAGCTGCTAGGATTTATTGAATATTGACTTTCTAAATACTTTCCTCTTCTTGGTCATAATGCAGCTCTAAAACAAGGGTGCAGTAAAATGCAATATTTCAACCAATGACCGCATCTGTCCTTCATGGGTGGCATTGTTTTGTCTGTATTGCTTGAAAACCATGACAACACCTGCCGCTTTGTGGTTCAGCCATTGCAAAGAACAGACCCTCGTCAAAGTTGCAGTTTAAAACAAACACAGGAAAGTTCCAAACAGCGCAAATCTGCATGAACCTACTTTCCCTCACAAGCAACACTTTTTTTTTTACTTCAAATAGTTGTGCATGTGTGCATGTTTACATGCATGTAATTACTTTCTAAATATAGTTTTTTTTTTTTATCGATAAACAAAAATAACAAACATTTCCACATCTGTGAATCAGAGGTTTATTTTGAACACTGACATCTAAATTACTGTCATGTACAAAAGGCTCAAATACTGCACAATGTCACATATGTTCCATGAGTCTTGGAGTGATTATTAATGGGCTGCATTCAAGAAACGATCCCTACACAGACTGGAACCTCAAAGGAAATGAAGTAGTTTGTCGTCAATGTGATATTCATTGTTCAAGTATAATGGCCCTTACTTTGATGAACTGAATGCTGCATGACAGGAAAGCACATGATGGGTTACCAGTTACCTCGTGTTTCTGAAGAAAAAATCATGTTGCAATAAATCTTGCTATTACTGTAACTAAGTGTGGTTAAAATGATGAAACTATTTATATAATTTATCTGTGGGTGTAATTGTTGTGCTAAGTGAGAAATCAACCACCAGACCGTTTCTGTTCAATTTCATCTGAATTTACCACATACAGTATTATTAGTCACTGGTCACTGTCACTGTGGGATTTCCACAGACCAAACTGGCTAGCTGTGTAGACAGATTAATTATAGTTATGATGATGTTTTTTTTTTTCTATTTTTCTGTTTCAGTCCCATGCTGAGGATGTCATTTATAACATTCTCCTCCAGAGCTACCATCATCATGAAACTGACTGAGAACAGGTAGGTTAAATGAGGGCTGATATCTGCTGATTAATGCAATTCAGCAACTGACTGAAATGACCTCACTTTATAAACAGATGTCATTCTAATACTGAATGCTCTCACGCATAAGAAACAATCAGCCGCAAACTTAACTCAAACCATTACAGCAAAGTGAAAGCAGATGTTCTCTATATTGAAATTCAGCTGAAAATCAGTCATCATGTAACTGTTACTGCATAAAACTCTGCTCTTTGTAGAAATGATAAAAGTAATCTTGTTTTTAATCATCTATCTGCACTGGGATCATCATACTGGAATCAATCAATTCCCTCATATTGGAAAATCAATCAAAACACAAACCAAGTCAAACAGAGGGGTCCTTGTAATGACAAGGAGATGTATCAGTTTCCACAACGGCAAGTTTACATGTGTCTTTGTCAAAACCCACTTTGCTATTCTTCCCGTATACAGAGTGGACATCAGAAAGGGGCTGAATTCTCTGAAAAGAGAGATTCCGGGTGGAGACACATTCATGCACCTTGGATTGCAGAGGGTAAGCCTTTGGTCTAATATGTTCTGGTGTTTCACATTTGAATCAAAGTTTTTAGCAAAGAGCAAATCAAAGACTGTAGAATTAGCTGTTTAAATCAGAAACCTTGATATTTCCGGACATTCTGACCATGAAATTGTCTTCTTTTTTTTTTGAAGGCGAATGAGCAGATATACCAGGAGAACTTTGGTAAGCAGTGAATGACTCATTCTTATCTTAAAGCTGAGTTGAATTATACTGAGGTTATAGCATGGCTCTTTGTATTTTCCAGGCACGGCCAGCGTGATTATTGCACTGACAGATGGGGAGCTGCAGGAACATCAGCTTATCACTGCACAGCAAGAGGTAGCAACACACGCAGCTCATGTGACAGGGCTGCTCTGGAGGCTGGAATACTCACACTGCTTGACTGGAACTTTTCTGGAAGTAATCAATTTATTACCTTTATCTTCCAACAGGCAGAGAGAGCCAGGTCTCTTGGAGCTATTGTGTACTGTGTCGGTGTGAAAGACTTCAATGAGACACAGGTAATGCCAGTGTAATAAATGTATGATATATTTGACAGGTTTACACTTATATTCCGTTAATGTTATATATCCGGTTTGAAATAAAAAAGAATTCCCAGAATATGGTATAAAGTACCATATGTGCAGAGGAATATAAAGTTGCAACATCCAAAATGCTGTTAACTGCATTTTTGCATAGTGTATATTCAGTGGCCCCTGTGCAATTTGGAAAACCCATAATTTTAAATTTCCTGAAAACCAATCCAGTTGCCTCTTGAGTACCCATCTGTAACTTGACTAATACTCAATTATCTTTAACATGATGATGATAATTCAGGTTCCTGTATTTAATACAACTTATATCTAAGAGTTAAAGCACTGTATTCTCACGACAGCTGGTCGCCACTCAATAATCAGACATGTTCTCACTCGAGTTCAGTTCAAGCCATTTTACTGACCTACATAGACTCATTCCTCTGTTTGAAGTTCATGTTTATAGCTCTTTGTGGAGTTCAGTACTTCCTGTTTACAAAGTCTGAAATTGTGTCACACCAGGACATTAGAAACTAAATTTGGCTTTTTACAAAATAGCAAACCCCGTCACCTCTGAATGTCGGAGGTTCCTCCCTAAACACAATTACAGAATAACCGTCCTGTAGTAATTAATTCTTCTTCCTTTCTTTCTTGTATTCACATCTGTGTCCTCCTTCTCCTTTCCATCATAGCTGGCCACCATTGCAGACACCATCGAGCATGTGTTTCCTGTCCTGGGCGGCTTCCACGCCCTCCGGGGAGTCATCGATTCGGTAAATAAAATCTTGTCTGTGCAGGGAAGCGTTCCTGTGGCTGAATCTCACAAACAGGGTAGCAGACGTCCACATTTGTGTATTTATCTTGAATGTGTCTGTTAATACATTTCCTTTTTACTCCTTCCATGTGAGTTACATGGTACAGTAGGAAGTGACATTCACATTGCTAGAGCTCAAAGTGAAGTCTGACTTATTGCCATCTTTCACTGTTTTAGTTAAAGTTTCAACTCAGACAGACCTTGCTCTCTGTTTTTGCCATGCAGCAGGCAGAACTGTGACTCTTTGTGCATACAGGGTTTATGGAACACACTCACATATTGAGAGATACAGTACAGGCAGAATTACTCACTTTCACAGCCAACAAAGGTGAAAGGAGGTCACATTTTCACCAGTTTGTTAATGTTAAATGGTTCATTCTTTTTCTGTCATATAATCTTCCAAGTCCTGCCCCCCTTACTTGACGCTACGGCTGTCAAGCTTTCCATTCTCACACAGCAGTTAACAATAATAACAGTGGCAGATTTACCACTTGAAATTCCCAGAAATTTTTTAAAAAATAGGTCGCTGATTTCAGACAGATGTAGACAAAAGCAGGCTTCTCATGAATACCTGACTGCTGTTGATTTTGCCAGCTGAAATGACTGTTTTTTTGCAGATTTTAGCAGCTGTAGCTAGTTAGCTAAGTATGCTAAGGTTTGCTCCATTGGTCAGTACATATTTGTTGCTATTTTCAAACGCTATGTTGTCACTTTTAACGTTACAAAAAAAAAGGCTTTTGAGAACTGACCAAAACGTGACCATGCTGGAGTGTAATCCTCCCCCACATTCAAAGAACAGGATGGAGCCACTAATGTTACCATAAACTCTGATAGCATCCAGAAACACAGATGGGAATCACTACAGTCTTTTTTTTAAACATAACCTGTTACTCCACTCACTAATGTAACCTACTTAGTTAATGATATGGGCCTTGGCCTTTTTCAGTAACGTGTAAACGGTCAATTTGATTTGAATAACTGATGAGAGCATAGTGTTGCAAATGAGAGCTGCAAGAGGAGGAAACTTTTCTAGGGTGAGACACGCAGTGATACAATATGAATGCGGAAATTACTTCATTCTTAGACAGCCCTAAAACATTTTTATTGAGCTCTGCACTATTTTTATATTAAAGCAGTAGATTTTGAAATACCTGCCTGTCAAATGATACCAACAGTGTGTGTGTATATAACAACTGTTGTATTTTCTCTTCTTTTCCCCTCTAGATCATCAAGAAATCCTGCATTGAGATTTTGGCAGCTGAGCCCTCCAGTGTGTGTGCAGGAGGTGGGGAACTGGGAACACACACACTCATACTCACACATACACACACACACACGAACTGGTCACAGTCCCTCCTGAATCTTCCACACCAATGCCAGTCTCCCATCATTCCTTGAACTGTGTTAATTTCATTACTGGATCCTCCGCAGGCCTGCACCGTGACATACTTCAGTAATGACAATCCCAGACTGAAAAGCAATCATACATGGGCATCCAGGTCACTTACAGGAAATCTACAGGGGCAGAATACTTAGTGAGAATAATATTACAGGGTCTTATTAAAAGGATTGACCGTGGGAGAGAGAGGCGGTGGTGAGATTGGCCGCAGCTGAAACCTAGTAGTAGACAACATTCTTTCGTGTGCTGCCAAGAGAAAGATTATGACAGTTAAAGCAACATTAAATAGACATTAAAAAGCAAATATGAATAGATAAAAGCAGGAGTTGATTAAAAACTTTTGGAAAAAGCAGAATAACTTTTACTGTTTTTCACATCTGCTTTTGCCTTTTATTAAGCAGTGAGTTACTTTATCCCCTAAAGAAGAAAAGTATTTGATTTGAAATTGAATAGCACTCACTGTAGCTGCAGGCCAGTCAGTATCATTCTCAGTCAGTCCTTCAGTTTCAGTCACATTCATAATATATTTTTCCTGTATTGTAGGTGATATAGTATCTACTGAAGTAAATGTACAGATATTACAACTCATCTGCTGAGCTGCTCAGTTAAAGAATTGAAAAGCTGAGTTTGTTGTACTTTTGTATTTAGTTAATTAAGATTGTCATTGCTCAATTACTGTATAGTCGAGTCAGGGCTCATAAATAAAGGTGGCATGACTGCCAAGTAGCAAGTTCTAACATCCTGTGACCATGCCAGATTATAGATAGAGCTTTTCCCCTGACATAAGCTCAGCACGACTTCCATCTCTTTGTCTCTGCTTGTCATGAAAGTCTCTTTTCTCTCTTGTTGTCTTTGCATTTTTGTAACTAACACGATCATGTTCTCACTTCTAACGAACCACACCACAGTTATTTGATTACAGGACTCATATAGAGGCTCACATTTTCAGACAGCTCGGATCCATTATATTTGGTGACACCAGAGTAAAAAAAAATAAATAAAAAAAACCACCATTCTCATCTGAACAAATAAACCCAACTGCTTGTGGCAACACTTCAAAGTTCACACTTCAAGAGTTCAAACACCCCTACAGCATCTGTGTAGTATGGCATGAAAACAAGCTTCATGTACAATGTAGTATCAAATGTCATTTTGTTTGGCAAAGTCTTAATGTGAAAATGTATGTGTTGTGTAACCAGAGTCTTTCCAAGTGGTAGTGAGGGGGAACGGTTTTCTCCATGCCAGGAACATCAACCAGGTGCTCTGCAGCTTTAAGATCAACGATACCAATACAGTCAGTAAGTAGAACCACACTTCGGGTGCTCTCTCCTTTTAATGTAAACCCAACTGGTCTGTGACAGGGTTTATGCCAGTGTTTTGGGGTCATTTTCAGTCTTTTTTTGTCAATGTATGAAGCTGTGTTTTCCTCTATGGAAAAGAATAAATTTCATGATACTTCTAATTTTATGGCAGGGACATGATCAACTGTAAATGTCAACTTTTGGCATCAATCCAGAAATATCTGCCTTCTGAAGCCCATATTGATCAAACTCAAACTGTCACCTTTTCACCAGTATCTTTCTGTATACTATCTATGGTTGCACACAGCAAAATAGTTATCGAAAGCGCATACTTTAGGAGGAATGTATTTTCATCAATTTTTTTTTTAAAATTTGCCTTCTAGATGAAAAGCCAGCCGGCGTAGAAAACACATTTTTATTGTGTCCAGCTCCTGTCATCGATGAAGTTGGGAAGTAAGTGCCCTTTTTTTTAACGACTTGGATTTGATTGTTCTCAGAAATCTTTTAACTCTGTCTCAAGGAAAAGTGCTTATATTTCACACAAAGTGGCGACCACGTGCATCTTAGATCACGTTATTTGCATCAAACACAAGAACCACGTGCATGCATACACGTGTGTGTGTGTGTGTACTGTATATGCGCACAGACCATAAGAAGCCTGCCATGCATTAGCTCTTTTTACGATCCCTATCCGAGGCCACATTCCTCTTTTCGAGATCCCAGTACAGCTTAGCAAAATATAAGGGGCTCTGTAGCTCTGCCAGCACACAGAGTGGTAAACCCTTCATGCATTTGTCCTGCTTCTGTCCTGAATTAGAACAGAGAAGTAAAAACAACTGCAGACAGTTTTCTCTTGACTTGCATACAAACTACAGTGAGTCAAGACAAGAAACTTACAAATTTCATGTGACTCAGTGAATGGGTTGCTTAGTCATTGGTTTTGAATTCTGATGAAAAAAAGAAAGAAAGGAGTTGATGTTGATGGGTGTTTTTTTCATTGACCTCATTTTAGAGAAGTGGAGCAAACAGTTCAGCATGTATTTAAAAAATGTGCTTAAAGCTTCACTGTTAATTTTATTTGTGTCAAAAATAGATCAGTTGACTATGTGTACTATGTGTAATGTCATAGGGGTCTGTCATACAAACCCACAGATAATTATCACCCCACTCTGCAGTTCCCCTCAGCTAAAGAGCATTTTAGTGTCTTTCTTTCTTGTTTTGGTTTTAAAGCCAGTGGCTTTAATGTTTTGGTTCACTCTCACTGCTCAGATCAGCACTTGGGGCAGGTAGCAGTTTTCTGCTAAAAAGCTCCAATAAACTCACCATATGCTAACTCTCCAGCACCAAACGGTAGACAAAGGTAACGACTAGCTTGTGAACATTGTGGAGCATTTAGCAGCTAAAGAGCCGGATGTTTCCATCATGAGTTAGTGGAGACCAAAATAGAGCTAAAAGGAGAGTGATATTTGATATTTGAGAGAGAGATGTTGAGCTTGTATTCGTCCTGTGGTCAGGAAAACTACTCCAAGTGTAAATAAGCAAATGTTAACACCTTAGCCATACCACCTTTAAATACTGTGTTTACAGATTATGCTGCTTTAAAGTGAGTCTATGTAACTTTTCACATAAGAAATAACACATTTTTCCACTTACAAATAAAAAGTTGTGTTTATAAGCAAAACGCACCCTTACTCAATTCAGTCTACATGCAGATTTTGATACTGGAGCCTTACTTGGCCTGGTAGCTAATTGAAGCTAATGTTAACACAACTCCCAATGAGTGATAATGTTTCTTTGTGAATACATAAATCTGTATCTGAAGAATATGCAACCAAAACTTTTTGCTAACATAATATGTTAATGTTGTGTTTACAGCTTGTTGCGCTGCCCCCAAATGGCCAAAAATAAAATAATGTAGCTTTAAAGGCTTTCCAACTACTTTCAAACAGTCCCTGTACCCAAGCACCCATACTTTTCTGACATCTTGGTACCTGGCATTATTTTGGAGAATCCTTGTGGATTTAATAGATCAAAGTATAATATTGGGTCCTTGCAATGTCAACAACAGCACTGTTACTTACATGAAATAACATTTGTGCTTGTGCAGTTTGAGATTCTCATATTCAAACTGAGAAAATTTGATTATAGTGGATTATATTTGACATATGCCTTAAAAAGAGTTTCAATTACTTCAGTGTTTAAAAGGAGGAGGTGGCGGGATGTGAAGACTAAGACAACTGAGGTTAGCTTACTCGAACATTCACCACACGACGGTCACACAATTTTCTGGTGTAACCCTAGCAGTGGCCAGAATTGCTCTTCGTCAGCTGGCCCCATTCTCCTTTTAGAGTCCAACCATATTCCAACATCAACAATCCACAAACCTCTCTAACCTAACTCTTTATGGGAAGAAAAGTACAGCAGGCCACAGACCAGAAGGTTCAGCGGACGGCGGTAAGAGACTTGAACTACACAGAGAGACAAAGACGTGAGACGAGAAGGCCTGTCAACCAGTATTAGAGCCTCTCTTTACTTACATTCTTGACCTTTGGTGATAGCATACTCATATAATTATGATACAAATTCCTTCATTTTATTCTCCCATGGCAGTTATAAATCCAATTTGCAGTTCATATTTGCACTGGCATTGGTGTGGAAAGGGTGGTACTGCAGTGGGGAAAGATTTAAACACCCTGGACTCATGACTCGCACTCCAAAGCTTTAATCAATACCTTGGCAGAAGGGTTGTAAAACTGAGGTTACGTCGTGTGTTTCCCTGAGTTACACACAAAGAAGCGTGCTCACCATTTAAATTGTTTCTGCTCTTGCCTCAGGTCTCTCAAACTTTCCATCCCTTTATGCCTCAACACTTAACCTCACGACTCTCCTATCCCACACTTATCTTTTTTCCCCCCCTTCCCTTCCCCCTTTTCTCCACCTCTGTCTTTACTTTTGGCGCCACAGTGGCTCTTTTCACCAGCTCGCCGGGTTGTTTTTCCAGTCCCTAAACCCTCTCTGCCTGCCCGTCCGCTCATTTTTCTTTCTCTCTCTTTTATTTGTGTGTGTCACACAGAAACTCCTTCTTTCATCCCCTGTCAGTCTTTCGCTCTCTTTCAACTGTCTGCTTGTCCAGTTTGGCTGATCAAAGCCGGGTAGCAGCTAGCCTGGTCTTTCAAGTGTGTGGCCATGTGTGTTTGTATGCAGTTTGATTCTTGACAGGGTGGAAAATCCTCTGGGAGGGCTTTTAAGACTGCTCCACTGAATCCCAGACTAAATGAAGTTGTTTTTTGACTGATTAGCAGCTCTTAATATCATGAAATTGTGTTGACTATTTTGTCACTTTACTCAAAACCAAGCCTATCTAAATTGAGTTTGGTCTATTTATACTTCGGGGGTAGAAAGTGGTGTCTCAGCATATTATACAAGTGTTTTTTTTCTGTTAAATGTTGGTTCAAATCGTCAATTCTAGAAAGAAGCCTTTGCTCTTTTATTCTGAGTTAGTGATGCCAAAACCAGGCATTTACTGTACCACTGATGTTTTAGATCATTTAAATATATCCAGCTGGAAATATCTGGACGTTACATCATGCTGTCTATGTTTGGCCAGTTATACACAGGAAGAAGAAGAGTAAATAGCAAAGCAGCCTATGTCACGCTATCTGTTAAAAGTGTTTTTAAGTAGATTTTTCCTTAGAGGAAGGAAGACCAATTCCATCTGATGAAAGGCAAACTGCAATGTCTGACCTGTCTCATTCAAGTGTGTGTCCATGCTTTGGCTGTTTGCCCTGTCTCTTTTATTTCCTTTTTTAACAATTGTCTGACACTGTGCTCTACATCCAACATTTCCGCCCTACAGCTTTGGTCTCGTCTCATCTTCAAATGGTCGGTTTCCTTTTCTCATCATTCTTTCTTCCTTTTAGTATCATCCTTTCTCTTCCTTTAATAGTCAGTAGCCAGAAGTCAAATTAAATGTGCCCTTTGGAGTTTTATCATAGGGTATTTTAAATAGTGCATTGTTTACATCCATGTTTACTTGCGTCTTTACTGCCTTTGAATATCTTGGCACGTTATCACCACCTGTAGATCAGTAGAATCATGTGAAACTATTGGTAGGAATGTTTATTGTATCACTTGTGCTCACATGTATGAGCACGTGTGCAGCTCTTCAAGTTCTCAGGCACCACGTCTGATTTCAGGCATAGAGCAGTTTTAAATTCAGATAATACTAAATTCAATACATTGTACACATTTCCTCCTGGACAACTTTTCAGGCTCACATATCTGGTTTTGCTTTAATCCTAGAGATCATAGAGGAACTGCTCCATAGTATTTTTCTACAGTATTCAGTTTATTTAATTCTGAATTGGTATTTTGGTGTGGTAGGGGGAACTCTGTAGTTCCCCTCAGCTTTACTGAGTATTTTAGTGTCTTTTAACTTATTGTTTTGGTTTCACTGTTTTAGCTCAGTCTTCCCGCTCATATTGACCATATTAACAGGCCAGAAAAGGTTAAAGTGAATATTTGACTTTTGTCAGGTGGCCACAAACTCCAAATAAATGCTGTTTCCCAAGGTCTGCTGGATGTGTGAATAAGCAAATAACAGTGGTTTCAGTGTCAGATGTAATAAAGTGATAACATGTCAATGTTGTGTTAACAGAGCCAACTGGAAGAAAATAAAAAAAATACTGGCGAAATCAGAAATTCACTCAGAAGTGTTATTTCACCACGACCAGCAGTCTGTACCATTGAGACAAAGCAGGATGTATGTGTGAATTATTTCTAATTGCTAATTATACCTAACTCGAACCCTAGATGTCTAACCTTAACCCACATGAACTTTATTTGCCTGAACTGAAACTCTGACCTAATTCTGTCAATATATGTGTGCATTCTGCCATTCAACAATAATACATTCAGTTTCAATCACACAAACATAGATGCATCAAACAAACAAACAAATCAAACGCACATGCTCGTGCTCAGCTGTTTGTCGTCAGCGAGGTATGTGCAGTATGTTGTTGATCATGAACTTCACCCACTAACCCATCTCTTCTCTTCTCTTCTCTTCTCTCTTTCCACCCTCGGTCTCGTAACCCAGACAGCTCTCGGAGTCTGAGTAAAGGCAGGTTTATCGGTCAAATGGCCTGTTTTCCATCTGCCAGACTTCATTCACATCCACCTGGTTCTCTACCAAATAAGAACTGAGGAAAGGGGGGAGGGGGAAGGGGGGGGGGGGTGTTTAAAAAGCATGCCTTTCATCCACATGTTTTTAAAGAACTGCACAAGAACAGGCTCCAAAGCGGGTCATGCAGAGGCCCCTTGAAATTCTCAGAATTGTTTTTCCCGCTTGGAGGAGGAAGGGTTTCAGACCGTCAAGAAAGACTCTTGTAGTTCCAAAAAAACCCCTTAGAGGCTAGGAAATCCCGAAAGAAGTCATGAGATTGATGAGGTTGGGATAGGACTGGAATAAACAGGAGCATTTTTATTCATTGTTTTTTTTATTATTTTGAGAGTGTTTTTGACCTTTAAAAAGCCGTACCTTCCCTTCCTCTAGATAATGTCTAGCAGGAAGATGTCACTACATTGGGTGTTGTTTTTCACATGCCATATTTTCTCACTTTGCACAAATCCTTTTGCAGCTCCGTGAGATCATAGACTGTAAAGAGGACGGCTGTTACAGATTGCTCTCATTCCTTAGACTGCAATTAGTATGCTGTTATGTCTTGGAAAAATACACAACCTGCCCACAACCATAAAAACACAATCTGAATTGGCAGGTTGTCTTTTTTTCCATTTTGTCCAACTTCATCTATCCTTACCTTGGCCTCGGGGCCTGCTGTGCTGCTCGGTTGGTCACGCGATCACACCTGCAGTTTGTTTTCTCTGGTTTTCAACCACAGTGGAAAAGTTTGTTATACTTTTGCATTTGGTTCATTTACGTTTAAATTGCTCATTTACAAGTAAACAGGGCTCGTAAACAAAAGTCACACTATTCACAAGTAGTCCGTTTATTGGGCATAGTTTTGGTAACACGTCGGCCTGCCAGGTTGGCAGCTACAAAGACTCAAAACTAATTTGGTTCCATTTTCTGTAAGCTGAACAGTGCAGACATCGCTTTGTTCTACTTGACTTTCTGAGCGTAAGAACTTCATAATCCTTTGTATTTAGTGGTCATTTCCTCTCAGTTCAGATTACATGCTCACTTCTAACGAACCACATGTCACAGTACTCTGGTTTGTTTTCTTGAGAATTGAGAGTCAAGCGGTTTGGTGGCATCATTTGGTTTGAACCCAAGTTCAAATGACATCATCCTGGTCAAACAAACTGAGCCTAAGAAGGAAATGCTTCAGCCTAAATAAACTGCTCCAAACATGCTCAGTGTTGAATGTAACGTCGCATCCCAAAATGAAGATACTCACTTGTCTGTGTTTGTGTCTGTTGTTTTGTTTCAGGGTGATTTATCTTCAAGTGAGCATGAATGATGGTCTGTCTTTCATCAGCAGCAACGTGCACATCACCACCACAGAGTGTGTAAGTGACCACTTCTTATGCAGCTGTGGCTATTGTGAAAGTTTTCTATTCGCGTACTTCACCCGTATTTGCACTGCAGATTATTCAATGTGTGGTTCAGTAGAATCATATTAGATTATCTTAAATCAAAACATCTGTGTTTTTTTGAAATTTTGACCATTGCTCAAAATGCTTGATGGCATGAAACCAACCAAATTTTTTCTTCGGTACAGTTCCTCTTTGAGATGCAGCAAAATAGAAGTCTAAAAATTAGAATTCTCACCCTCTTTATCTCTTTCATCTTCCGTTTTTCAATTTTGTTATTTTCCCCTTTTTTTCTGGAGACAAACCACAGGGGTTTGTAGCAGCAATACACCCCAAAAAAAGGCCCCCCAAATCTAGGGGTGGTAGGAGACAAGATGTTTGAAAAGCATGTTCATGACCGTAAAGCTACCAGTTCAAAGCTGGATGTTTTGGTTCTGAAATTGAATTGAAGCACGCACACATATCTGAAGTACCCTTTGAGCAAGGCACTTACAGATCTGTTCCACAAGTAGAGCTGAGTGGAGAGACTCTTGGAGCTCCAAGTTGTATGAATATATGCAATTGTTCAGATGTGAAGCAGGGTGGGGCTTCATTTCCTAAAAAACAAAATTAAACAAGACGCAATTTAAGACCATTTAAAGCAATTTAACAAATAAAATGCGTATGTTGGAACATATGGGCTGGAGCCACAACGCTTTCCCACCCAACCGAGAAGACATGCTCTTTGAAGCCACTCAACCTCAGTCCATGTGCCATCATATCCATGAAAACATTGAATTCAAACTGCTGTGTTGTGGCTCATGATAGACGGAGCTCAATTATACATACCATTGTCATTAGCTGCCTCTCGCCACTAAACAAAACCGTATAGACACCAGGGTGAGGAAGTCACGACAAGTTGCTAACTTAAGATGGTTAGGCCTTGTTCAATAAACAACACACAAGCTAGTCTATGAAAAAAAGTCTATTAAAGTCTATGAAAACAGTTGAGGTTGAAAACAAACTCAACAAACCCAGCAAACCCCTGCGACCCCTCCCCAAATCCTCCCAAAGTGCTTCACTGAGGGATTCCAGCCTTTGTAGTTAGTCCACAAAATACGCCCATATATCATTGGAGAACACATACACACATTACATGTGCAAGAGATGTGGCCACTGTTTAAAACTGCATTTTTTGCTATACCATCACTTCACAAATTTTGCCAGCCAACAGAAAGTTTCAGAAAATCACAACTTGCTGATTGGGAGATTTCTAAGACATAGTAATTTGATTCCAGCGTTGGGCTTTCTGGGATGGACCCCACTGCTGAGTTCAGATAAATACACCCATGTCTTTGCCACAAGATAGATAGGGGAAAGTCTAACCACATGTGATCCTCATCTGTGGTCTGTAATGAGAACCATGTTTGGCTCATGGACGCCTGCCTTGTTGAAAATAAGCGATGTAGCTGATGGATTCATTCGTGAATCACACAACTTACATCAACAACTGTCATCGAGAAAAACAAAAAAACATGATTATTAACAGTGACAGCTATCAGCCATTTCTGGGGAGATAGTATCCAGGTTCTGTACATGTGGTAGTGTAGTAATGTTCTGTATGTGTGTGTATGTGTATCCCAGTTTGATGGCACCATCCTCCTGATCACCCTGCTGGTGTTGTTCCTCCTGCTGGCCCTGCTCTTCATGTGGTGGTTCTGGCCTCTCTGCTGCACTGTGGTAAGAAACACAAACTACATTCACGAAGCGGTCGATTTTTAACGGCAACACTTAAATTAAAATTATCCAGAGCTCCAAAGGGCCAATAAGCAACTTAAAGGTCCCCGCAGAAAAAAAACAAAACATAAAAACCCTTAAGAGTTCCTTTGAGAGCTCCATGTGAAGAGCTGACATGATTTATGTGTTTGTGAAAAGCTAAACGATACCTGTTGTTTTCACCTCTCGTGAACATGTCATGTCTCTTATTCTTTTACAGGTGATCAAAGAACCTCCTCCTCCTCCTCCTCCTGAGCCTGTGAGTCAAAACACACACACACACACACACACACACACACACATTTACCCACCAGTAAGCCTGAATGGGAACGTTCGTCTAATAGACTGTTAAAAAGCGCTCAAAAATACAATATACAATCAATCTCTGTGTTTCCATAACCATCTATTGTACTTACACATAACAAAGTTTAGCTAGTAATGGATAATTCCAGTTTATATACAGATCTCTCCCCAGTAAGTAGTATTTAGCAAAGTCCGACACTTTTAAATGACTTGTAGTGAGTATCTTCAAAAGTTTATGACAACATCCTCTGAATCTATGTTAGAAAGTGTGTGAGAGAGGAAAAATGTCAGTTTTTGTGTGATTACATGTGTTTTAGGAGTCCGATGATGAAGATGGGCTGCCCAAGAAGAAGTGGCCCACTGTGGATGCCTCATATTATGGAGGAAGAGGAATCGGAGGGATCAAGAGGATGGAGGTGACAAGATGACGAACTCCCATGCATATTGCTAAAAGACAATCATCACTAAATCTGCAGCCCAAAAACAACAGATGAAAATTAGAGTATTTAAATTTATTTCGCTGCTTCTATTTTAATTTTGTAGGTGCGTTGGGGAGGAAAAGGCTCAACCGAGGAGGGGGCAAAGCTGGAGAAGCCGAAGAACGCTGTGGTGAAAATGCCGGAGCAGGAGTACGAACCCTTCGAGCCCAAACCTAAGAAGTCTCTCAACAAGAAGCCGCCTCAGAGCCGGAAGTGGTACACACCCATTCGGGTAAACAGAAACTCAGTTTCCCTCAGGACCCAACAGACAATGGAGCACTGTAGTGTTAAAAATATTTACACCCACAACTCTTATAGACATCTAATATAACAGCATTTATTTGACTTATTTAGATAGAATCTTTGGAAGCATCTCGCAGTGTGTTCATGTGTGTGATTGCATTATACTGTCCTTACAGTTTGACCACTGTGCATTTTTGAGCTCGTGCCCAGTGAGTTTCAAATAACTGAGGGTGGCAGAAATCTCTCAACCCACAGAGAAGCCTGAAATCCTTCAGTTGACATTTAAAAATGAAAAGCACCGAGACTGGGGCTGCAAAGTTTTCACAAGACAGCGGGGAGGAATAAAGTATGTTCTCATCATGTTTATGTAGGATAATTAGTTACATAAACACAAAATTCGGCAGCTATCAAGGTGAACACGTAACCAAAGGAATATACATCTACTACTATAACATCTACTCCAGACAGTCAGACATTATTACACTTGGCGTCAGTACTCCTTGTGCTTTTATCACTATACAATATAGCTCTGTGTAACAACACTGGCCTTTCATATAGTAGCTGTACTTACTGTTATCTGTACACACTGCTATCCTGAAACTCAACACTGTTCGCAGTCAGTGTAGGAAAAGTACACATTGACCAGTCACTACTGACAGTACAAACCTTATTTAAGGAAGGAGAATTTCCCTCTTTATTCAGTTATCACCAAATTTTGGCTCACCATGTGACATGACCTGTAGCTCAATCAAAAGTTATATGAGTTTCAGTATTTTTAGAGGTCTTGTTGTAATATGTATCCAGGGTTACTGTAACTGTTATTGTTGGGATCAACATGTCTTTCCTGTGTATTAAAACTAAGCTGCCATGCAGTTGCCAAACCTTTTTATCATTTTTTTTCTCCCTGGAAGATCATGTTATTGTTTAAGAAAAAAAGAGAACACTCTCCTAACTGACTGCTTTATTTGTGACAGCAGAGAAACTTATTTAAAGGGAATTAAAGGTTCAAGTGTTCATAACTTATTCTGACCAGAAATAAAATATGACCAGTAGTCTTTATGTTACTGTAATAAATAATCAGCAAAATTTCAACCAGAGAGGAAGGAACTAATCAGTGAAATCAGCTGCTGTAGAGTTTGGATGGGATTAAAACCTGCCGAGTCTTGGCTTTGATGGTACACAGTTGAGGCCACAGACCAAAAGTTTGCTGATACAGTAGAAACAATATGAATAGGTTTGGTGTCCAGATGTGGCCTGCTGTTAAATCTCTCCCTCTTTTCTGTCTTCTGTTCAGGGTAAACTGGATGCTATCTGGGCTCTGTTTCGCCGCGGGTATGACCAGGTCTCTCTGATGAGACCCCAGCCCGGGGATCATGTGAGTACCTCAGCAGTGCACCATGGAAATATTTCATTTCATCAAATGCTTTCACTCACACCCACTCACATTCGCTTCCACATCTTTTTGCCTGCGTTTCCTCCCTCCTGCAGTGTTTTATACCTGTGTTGACCCACAGCAGTAACACCCTCTCCTTCCTTTCTGTCAGCCTCCTCTATCTCATATATCGTTTTTTTCCTTTTGTTTTTGACATTTTGTTGAGTTCACTGTGTAACTAGGATTAAAAGTTGAGTTGTTTTCTGGCCAACAACAAGGGAGTTAACAAAAATTGACCTTATTTTCCTTTGCCTCACTTACAACTAAACTCAGCATTAATCATTTGCTAAGCCCCACCCCATTAATTACTATTGCTATACTTGTCAAGCCTTCTGTTCTTAATACTACTCAAAATTCTCAATAATTTTTTTTAACAATGAGTACTTCATTTCAAACAGAGGCAGAAAAAAGCAGTTTCTCAATTCTAGTCAATGACCATCGATTTTTACGGTTAAACTGACAACTTTTTTGTATTGTTTTGCATATATTGTCAAATAGGTGCATAATATGACTGGGGATGTGATCTAAAAGGTTTAAAAAGGCATTTTTCACTTCATCTCAACTTTATTGTTCATATTTTCAAACAGTATGTTTTCACTTTTAAGGCTTTTAAGGCTTTTAGAATGAGGATTAACCAATATGATTGGTGAAAGTAATGTTATATCGAATAAGGAGTTGTTGGGAGTGTAAACATCCCCAAATCCAATAGAGCAGGAAAGACCAGCTAACATTAGCCTACACTCAGATAAAGTAGTATCCAAGATCATACTTACAGCAGTTTAACAATATGCACAATAATACACATACATGATAGAGCTCTTACATTTTGAGGTTATGTCATTTATGATAAATCAAGTATCAGATGGATTTCAGTTATAGAGTTAAATGTGGTAAGGTAAGAAAATTCATGTCTGAGGGACAAAAACTTTTAAAACGGCCTCAGTCATCTGTAGAGATTAGTCATCCCATCCTTTATCTGTCTCTCTGTCTCATTCACTCCTGGTGTTCCTGTGCTGGCTAACACCTCAGCTGGCCCGTCTCCATCTCACTGAGCCAGGCTCGCTTTCACACCTGCTTCACATTAGTCTCCATAAATCAGATAGAAAGCAGAGCTGCAGCTCGCCCTCAGACACATCCTCATAGCTTGATAGGGGTGTTTTCTGATGTCCATGTGTGTAAGCTGGTAAAAATTCCCTCCTCTTCTCAGATCAGCCACATGGCTTAGTTTTAATGCCCTGAGTCTTTGTATCAAAAAGCCCCAGGGTTTAGAAAGCGGATGTATAAATCCCTCTGACAATTTAATGTTTAAATGTGTTCTGGTGATCCAGTCAGTGGTGAATTATTTTAGGTTGTTTGGTTTTAAATGCTGGTCAGATGAAACAATATGATAATCTTCAACATCAACTTCTATTTTTCACTTTCTTCCAGACCGCTAATACCGCTAATCAGGCCCCATCCCAAGCGCTAGTTAAAATTATGCCTCAATAGCAAAAAGCGTTCCAGTAATGCTTTTTTAACAGGAATTCCACATTTAAGAGTGTTTTCTTGGCACCACAAACAGGTACAGAGTCACCATAAGCTTATGATTACATCTTTACCAAAGCAAATTGGCAGCCAGATAAATAAGATTATGAATTTCATTTCCTTCATCAACAAATCTCTCTCACCTGGGGAAGCTTTTAGCGCTTGCTGCATAGGTAACCTCTGGATGAGGCAATGTTAAATGTCTTGAAGAAATCATGTCTCTCTCTTCACTCAAGTCATTGTAAGTTTATTATGAAGCAGCAGAAACATCTCGCAGGCAAGCAGGCCAGCTCATTTCCAGGTAGTGTAATGTTTTATTTCACAGAGGAAAGAGTGGAAACAAGCATTGGACACCTCTTTCCTTGCTTTAAGTGTTACCTGAAGTGTATTTCATTTTAAATTTCCTGCCTGTGCCTCAGTCCTACTCTAAACAGACCTTTTAGAGCAAAGTCACACACTCCAAACCTGGCAGACTTTTAAATGACAGTTTTTTTCTCAATTGCTAAGACACATCTCTTGAAATTATGCTCCATTTTCCAAAACCTTTTAACACAAATGTTTAACTACACACTCATCTTCAGAATTCCAAAACCAAACTCTCCGCTCAAAACCACGTAGTCTTATATCTAAGCCTAGCTTTGCCTTCAGACACCACACAAACACTACCGTAAAAATCTGTTACTACAATCAATAATGACGCTTATGGTTTTCCTCCAGAACAATCTTTTAATATGATGAACACAATATAAATGTTCAAAATTGAAGTTCTGATTGGTGTGTGAATAATTTTGGTTCTGATTAGTGTTTACACCTGGAGAATTGTGTGTTAATTGGGTTCCAGCTGTGATAACTTGAGTTAAGCATATCGAATGTCAGTGCTTTCCAAATGGGCACGAGCGAAAACATGGGAATGGTGTTTATGGTTTTGGGAAATGGGTCTGTCTTTTGGTAGATGGCGTCATGGTTTGGGATGTTTAGTTAATAGGTCCAGTTATAGTGTGTAAGCGGTTGAGAAAAGCTGTAATAGGAGCACACACTCTAGGTGAGGCCAAGTTGGCAAAGTTCAGCCTGGATTCTTAATTGGTCGTTCTGTTGCCATGGCGCGTTTTTCATCACCATGCCGTTTGCCACAGCAACAGCTGAATGTCACCCCTGGGACCAGCCTGGCTACAATCCTGTACAATGGTTATTCATTTATGTGCCTGCTTACTGCTTCGTTATTTTAACAATTTGTCTACAAGAAGTCATTAAAGTAAAATCACAACATCACAAAGCAAGTGTAACTGTAGTTTAATGAACACACAATCAATCTGTGATCTCTGTTGCTTTAGTTAGTCATGTAGGTAGTTCTTATCAATGATTTCTGAGCTCTTGTAGTGTTCATGCACTGTACTGACTACACACACACACACACACACACACACACACACACACACACACCCACTAATAAACCCAGTAACCCCCTCTGCATGTGTGTCACCAAACCACATCCATTACACTGATGTCAGACTGTACAGTATGGGGTAGAGCTAGTCCACACACACACCCACACAGACGTGCACACACACACACACACAGTTGAAGTTCTTATGCGCACTACTCTCTCTCTCTCTCTCTCTCTCTCTCTCTCTCTCTCTCTCTCTGATTCACATAAACACGTGCCTCCCCCGGGAAGCAGTTAGCTGGCTAAGGGACATGAGGTAATACCGAAGGCAGATGACCGCCAGGACTGTCTCCACCAACTGACTTACCACTTCTCACACACACACCAACATGTTTTGACCAGTCCGAGACAGTTTTATGACCTTGGTGAGACTGTAGACAGTGGAGGAGGTCAGCGAGAAAGAACGAGCGAGTGTGGCTTTCTTTAATCCAGGAAACTGTTTAGAAACTCGAACCACTGCCAGGCGCTAACAGAACGATGTATACATGAGGCAACACTGTTTTTTTTTTTTTAAAAAAAGGCCATACATACATACAACGCAGGCATACATATGCTATTCAACATTTCTCAATTCTATACTTGCCTTTATCTCAAAAAAACTTGCATGTAGTCTTAAAACACACGTTACATCTTTACACTTTAACAAACTTCATGAAACAAACATCAACACTAGTGTGTTACTTAAGAATATGTGCTGTATAATCATAATTGTTGAGTGAAAACCCACTTAAAAAGAATAGTTTGACATTGGGAAGTATGTTTATTCACTTTCTGGAGGAGAGTTAGATGAGAAAATCGATACCACTGTGTCTGTCTATTAAATATGGAAAGACTGGAAACAGCTAGCTCTGTCAGGAGGCAACATTTCTGCCTACCAGCATCTCTACTTTTGCCCCAATAAAATGGCAATTAGTTATTTTTTACAACTCTGTTTTTGCACAGATTAAACAAATACCAACATGTTATTTAGTGAGCTTTAGTGGTGCTGGTATTCAGCCAGGCTTTTGTGTGCAGTCTTTGTGCTAAGCTAAGCTAAGCTAACTAGCTGCTGGCTATAGTTTCATATTTAACGGACAGATAGACAAGAATGCCGAAGATCACATTTCTCAAAATGTTGAGTTATTGCTTTAATGCAAACAGCACTGCAACTTGTTCTGTGGTGGTGAATGATTTGTATGACACAAACCTCTGGGTCAACTAGTTTACCAGACCAGCTCTAATCTTTAACAGCTGGAAACAAAAAAAAAAGCCAAAAAGTTCATTTGCTCCTCAACAATTCCTCACTTGGATGGAGCCAAAGTGAAGCAGTAGCTTAAAGAACACATATATAAGCTGTAACAAAAAGAAATCAGTCTCTAGACATCTCCTCCTGGATATCCATGAGGCAAGAAAATAGTTTTAAGAATTTGAGGAGATTTGCACACATGCTTTTTGCTCACATGTCTAGGAATGCCAGACTGGATTAGTGGTAACAGACCAGAAACTGGTGGTTGCTGCTAAATTCTTGTCCTATTTCTCCTCTGTTTATTCATTTTTTTTGTTTAGCTTTCAGCAGCTAATTTACCAGTTTGGATTAATGGAATGTGTCCTCTGTGACTGCTTTTATTGGTTTCCTGCCAATGTTGCTTCTGTGTGACTATATATTTACTTTGTATAAGAGTGTGTGTACATGTGAGAGAGAGAAAGACAGTGTATTAATGCATGTCCCAGCGCATTCTACATGTAGTCACTCCACTTTAGTCTTACATTTCGGTTGTCCAACTTCTGCAGATTACACCAGTTGCTGTAATCTGCATTTGTCCAGATGAGATGTGAGTTGAAGTTCATCTGTTGTAGACTAGTTTGCGGTAGATGTAGAGATGTTTGGCTAAATGGAAGAAGACAGGATTGGTCAGCCGAAGTAGAGGGCAAAAGTTTAGAGAGGGATATTAGAGAATTGCCTCAATACATTTTTCTTTCTGGTATTGTTTTCTCTTCTCAAACTCCCTTCTTTTACTTTGTGCCGAAGGTTATTTTTGAGATGGAATGAACTGCCTTCCTCACAGCTTTATGAGTGACATCAATTTCCGTTCCCTTATTTTCCACTCTGTAAAACCATGGTCCCGTGGCTTCAATCACTGATACTGGTCATTAGCAGATTAACATTACTTCACTCCAGTGGCAGCCAACCGCATGCAAAAGGAAAGGGTAGAGTTTCTATGGTAGCAGCAACCTTGGTTAATGTGATATTTTACAAGTAGCTTATGAGTGAAACGTGATTTTATTCCAGAACAAGTTTGGTTGTTTCACAGTCTGATAAGTCAAATTTACACTGGTGTATGGTTCCAACTGATATTTAATGTTTTATCCCATCCTATCCCCACCACACACACACACACACACACACATACACACACACACACACACACACACACGCACACAAGCATGCCTGTACAGAAGTTTCACCTTCCAACAACAATCCTTCCCTATACCTTTCTCCTCCATATGGTCTCATCATGACTAGGGGAACTTTTGTAAATGAGACACAGTGTTGCAGTTCCCGGTACAGAACATTAGACTAACCTGGATAATTTGGAGTGGGGGTGTCAAAGAGGGGATTTAAATGTAATCTGGAACACCAGCTGGCCAGACACACACACACACACACACACACACACACACACACACACACACACACACACACACACACACACAAACACACACACACAGACATACGTACAAAGACCAGTGACTGTACCTACCATGACCTGAGGTTGACTGATGTCAACACCTTCTTAGCCCAGATGTACTTTGGATTAGACACCTGCGTGTGTGTGTATGTGTGTGTCTGTGCCTGAAAGAGTGTATATGTGTGTGCATTTTTGCTATAGATTTGAATTTTTTTTCTAAACCTAACCTAGTTCTATATGAATACAATCCAGCTGTTATATATACTGCCTAAACCTGCATATACACTGTATTTTAACTTCCATGTATTCCCCTCTCTCATATCACATCTATATGAATTCATTCTCATTTCATTTCATATTTTGTAATTTCATGTCATACATATACAGTATGTAGTTTTAACTTTTGTCCCTTTTGTTTATAATCTGACAGTGTCCAAAATCACTATATAGAGTTTACTACAATGCTTCACATTTTATGGATGCAATGCGTGCAATGATGCAAAATGACTGAAGCATCCAAAATCTCAGTTTACTGCTCACTATTGAGAAAACTATTGAGTGTCTGTTATAAGTATAGTGTACATTAGTGTACTAAATGCTAACATGCAGATGTTTAGCAGGTATCCATGGTTTACCATGTTTACCGTCTTAGTTTTGTGTCTTACCATTCTAACATTTACTAATTAGTACTAAACACAAAGTACAGCTGAGGGTTGAGAGTAAAGGGATTAGATTTTCAGATATTTGGTCATTAACTGATGATGGTGCTAGATGAAAGTTCAGAGATCATTAAAGTTATTACAATTTATCCTGAGGAGGACATGAATATCTGTGCCAAATTTAATGGAAATTCATGAAGTAGATGTCACTAAAAAACAAAAATGTAACCCTCATGGTGGGACTAGAGGAAAAGTCAGGGGATTATCAAAGTCAAAAGGATACAACCTCTGGAGACCATGAATGTCTGTACAAAATGCCATGGCAATCCATCCATTAGTCATTGACATTATCTCAATCTGGGCCAAAATGGTGGACCAACCAACTGTTTGTTATCCCCAAAGCCACAAACATAGTGCTGCTAAAAACTACATCACATCAATTGCAGTTTTGAACCCGAACTTTTTTTAGTCTTACATGTCTTTCTTTTCCTTCAGGGTCGATGCATCAACTTCACAAGAGTGAAAGAGGAGTCAGCAGCAGCCAAGGCCCCACCTCGCACCCCAATCCACACACCTTCCCCAGCGCCACCGCCACCAGACTACCAGCCTGTGACCAGCACCCCATCTCCCACCACTTCCAGTCCTCCTGCCAGATCACCCCCATCAAGCCAGCTACCCCCAGGTCCGCCACCAGCCCGCACACCCCCCGGGGTCCCCGGTCCACCACCATCACGTCCACCACCCAGCCTCCGACCATGAATTACACAGACAAACCCCTCCCATCCCCCCACGGACCCGCTTCGATATATCACAGACTTACTCCTCTGTTGACCAGCTCTTTCAGTTCGAAGGCTGTGGTCCTCGCTGCCAAAGATTCTCCTGCTATAAGCCAAAGATCAGCAGCATTTTGAATCCCCGGTTCATGTCATTCTCTGTTTCTCACTTCTTGTATGGGAGAGACTGTCAGGTCAAACTTCAAGCTGAAATCTGCAATTTGCATATTAGGAAAGATAGGTCCCTCATATGACATGATTCAAGGCTTTTTCAAGAACGTTTTTTGCTTTTTGTCACCTTTGAGTGGTTCATACATGCAGTATAATCCACTGACCAGTACATGTTGCCACTTCACATGGTAAATTCTGGAGGACAAAAATGTAGGAATAGCAGAGAAACTTCATATGAAAAATGTATTTTTGCTAACCTCAGTGCTCTCTGCTTCATGATTATGACAAGCTGTTTGACTTGACGATCTGTCTTATACAGAGTGAATGGGGTGATTTGGGGAAATATTTTCTTAGTTTTGGCATTTGTGAGATCGGGGAGGATTGTTGCTGGACAGCAAAGCATGTAGGGACAAAAGTCCACAGAAGAATACCACAATGGATGAAATTTCTTTGTTGTCTTTATCAACTACTGAGTTATGCCATTGTTATCAAGAATTAAGGTGAAAAGTAGGTAGTACATGAAAATCTGAGATGAAAAAGTTTTGGAGAATGGATTGGGTTGAGTAACTAAGATGAAATACGTCTGATTTTGCTGAAATTTTGCATTTTGGAAATTGCATTTTGGAGCTTGTTACTTATTTTCTCAACTTTATGTACCTTTTTGTGATGTTTCTTGTATCCAACAACATGCTAAGCCAACAAATTCCAACCCTTTGATACAGAAATTAGCAAAATTATGAAGTTACACAATTTGTGGTCCAGTTTTTGTACCATTCAGTGACAGGGAAGTGTACAGATGTTTTATGGAAGTTATGTTTTTACAATATATGTTCAAGATGCATTTTTGAATGCTACGTTGGTTGATATATTTGAGGCTTTGGATTTGTCCTTAACCACCTTTTCATGTAGTTGAATTTAGAATACAGCCATATATATTTTTTGGGTTTTTTTCGGTATCTGCGCACATAGACTGCTGGGCAACTACAGTATGTATTTGTTTTTGTTAGCATATGGACATTGAAACTCGTCAAATCAAGCAACCATAAATCAGGTTAAGGTCTCTCCTCACGTTTTATTCACAATCCTGATACTGTACTTTGATACCATTATGTGTGTTTTATGTCTTCAGTTTTATCACCGGTCACATTGCAACTGCAGGGCAGTTCAAAGAGCATCTAATTTATTTTACTCCCCGAGAGAAACAGAGGAGAGTACTTGAATATCGACAAGGTGTCCAACCACCAAGACGGACACTGTGCGCAGAATTTAGAAACACAACAGCTAGCCAGCTAAGTCAAATAAGGCCTACCAGCTTTTTCCATCCCCTCAGCTACACTTAAAAAAACCTTTGTTGAAACTGTAAGTGATCTAGTTACATTTTATGTTGTGTAAATTGGAAAAAACACTAAAAATTGTGAATCTTGTTGTGCGTTATGCACGCCAAAGCTCCTTGCTAGCAAGAAAAGAGATGCAGCTAGCCACATCAACAAGTGCTAACATTGACAATGTTAGCTGTGACCACATGCTAAATTGTGGAAGATAAAAACAAAAAATGAGCACAAAAGAAAAGACAAATGAGATTTTGACTTCACGGTGTAGAAAAGGGGTTGAAAAATGCTGGTATTTCTTCTGTATCCAGCGCCTTCTGGATTTTTCTTTGTGTTTGTTTCTTTACCTTTCATTTTAATGTACGTCATTCAGTTATGTCCTGTACCGTTGTGTTACAACATGCATTCATAGTCGGTCACAGTGCCTTAAAGCTGTTTCACTGCTGAGCTAGCTAAAGGAAAGTACAACCATCCACACAAAGTTTCATTTCATTCAAAATGCCTTTTAATGTCACCTATATCCTAGCTGAAACAACTTATAATGACAAGGAGCTACATGTAGCAATCATTAAATAATTATGATGCATTGGTATAATTACCATTACCATACATGTATTTGGCATCACATCATGAAGTTAAAACATGTTGCAACTTTTACACAGCATTTTCATAATCTTGATATTCATATTCGATTGTTAGTCGGTACAGGCGAGTTTGATTGTGCCTTAGAAAAGTCAGACAGATTTCCGAACCAAGAAACACAGTTTTATTGTGTTGCATTGAAATTTGTTGCAATATCAAACTGCATCTAAGTTGCTGAGGAATCTAAGCTTTCTGAGAAGCAAAACCAAAGCAGATCTCATCACCTTAGTTGAGATTTATTGGTGACAACATGGAAGTGAGAAAGGAGGAGCAGATATATTTCATTTGTGAATTAAACATCAACACTTACTCAACTTAGAGTTTGGCTAGAGATGCAAAACAATGTTATCCTGGCCTCATCAGTAAATATATTTGTTTTAACTGTCTGCTCTGATCAGAACAAATAGATGTGTTTGGTGTAGATGTTCCACTTATGCAGTGTTTCCACTATATGGTACTGGCTTGGCTCGACTATAATCGCTTTTGGCACTACTTCTCTGGATTTCATTTACCACTGCACATAGTACCTCCTTAATGTAGCTGGTCATCATCATGCCACATGCAACTGCTGTGATGTAGTCCTCAGTGCGACACACACAGGAACAATGGAGGATATCAAAGGGATGGTGTTCTTTATTCTCGGTGTGTGTTTGTCACAGCAAGGAAACAAGTTTTGTTTCAGAGGAGCTGAAGGCAGCAAGACAAAAGACTGCTGAAAAAAAGCAGAAGAGTTTAGTGTTTCAGGTAGTCCAATGAATAAAAAAATTGCAGCCGCTATGGTAGCTTGGCTATTTAAAAATGGTAGGTTTGTGCAGGATGTCCCGTGTCACACAAATGATAATTCTAGTGATGATTCTCTCTGACCAATCAGTGGTTTGCAGTGTTTTCACATGACATTTTAGCTTAGCTTGCTTGGAACCTCAACAGAGGTGATACCAAAAAAAGTGCCAGGTACTAGCTACAACTTTCGCCCATGGAAAACCAAAAAAAGTTCCAAGCAAGTAGTCGAGTCGAGCCTTACCATGCAGTGGAAAAGCAACATAAGTACAGCACAAAATTATGGAACTTCTAAGGCTTCAAATAATTATTGTAAGAGATAATTCAGTTCACCCAAGACAGTTTAAATGCTGCATAAATGCAAGATCAGTGCTTAAAGGGGAACTTTCGCAGTGCCTACCAAACAGAGATGAGATGCATTATGTTAATCAATGTTTTTACATGTATAAACAGCAGTACTGAAGCAAATATGAAAGACGTATATGATTTTCTTTGTTGGTTGACATGATTTTTTTTAAACAGTATCAATAAAGGTTGACTTCCAAGCTTCTACCAGAAAGTTTGTGTATGTGATTTCTGCCTCGAGCCATGTGCGATACAGGATCCAGTGTCTGATTTCCCGCTTACAGCTCCACTCCTGCAGGTTTGGACAGTGAATAACTGTACCATTCATCGTTATCCCTGTATACTGCCCACACACACACATTTTAGCTAACCTCATAGGCACAGAATGACCTGGCAATGCTCCAGCTAAAGGTCTTAAACTCTCACAGTCCACACACAGAGACGTTTTAACTGCCTGATTAAACTTCTTTTCAGGACTTTGTATAATTCTTACTGGTACGCTGAGTTGGGTGACCTCACGTATTTCCCGGCATAGCTCCACCTAACTTCAGTCTGTGGAATTAAGAATGACTGAAAACATCTGTGTTGGTGTTCAGGGCCTTTGAGATCATATTCAGCATAACTTATTCACATTAAACTCTTATACCTGCAACTGAGTCTCCTCGTTTCCAAGAATAGACCTTTTTCACAGCAGAAATAGCAAGCAAAGCACAGGTTTAACTATTTACTAATTAACATTAACGACTAGGTGTGTTAAATTTCGGTTCCAGGAATCCTGAAGAGTGAGCCAGCTAGCATGCCCTGTAATGAGAACACCTCCATGGGAGAGAGACATATTGATTTTAATTAGTTACACCTGTGTTTGGCTACAAATAATGGCCAGTCGTTTGAAAGGAGCAATTGACAAAAGTGTATGCACCACTTACGACTATGTGTATGTTTGTTCATCAGTGCTATGATCTTGAAGTAGGCCTGAGGGCTGAAACATTATGTATATAAAAGATAAATGCATATGGAGCCTGTGTGTTGCAGGATGCGCTGAGCAAAACTCAGGAGATTCAGCAGCACAAATTTTCCTGTTCTCTATTTCTCTGTTTAGCATCATCAGGTTAGGCTAAGCTCTTGTTGCTAATGTTGGAGCTAACCCCCTTAACTTTTCCAGCAGTTGGGAAAACAACAGACGTGACTTTTCTTGGTCTTGAGAAGCTGCAGCATTTCTTAACAGGCACACTGTTGTCTTTACTGTACATTTACTGCCAGATTGACAACTTTCAGCTAACCTTTTCCTCTTCTCTGTTCGCATTAACCATCACTTTTCTGCCGCTCGCTCTCTCGTTCAACCACTCACTTGCTATATATATATATATATATATATATATATATATATATATGTGTGTGTGTGTGTGTGTATATATATATATATATATATATATATATACACACATATTACACACCGCTCTATTCCTTCAAAGCAGCTACACTACCAAGACTTTCCCAAACAACGACAGAGGTTGACTCACGTTTCAGAACAGCGGGGAAACACTGCCATTTTAGTTTAGCATGTTATCATGTTAACATCTGCTAATTAGCTCAAAATAAGTACAACTGAGTGGAAACTCCAGATATTTAGCCATAAACCTAAGTAACAGACAAATTTTGAACTCATGATCATCAAAGTGATTATAATTCAACTTAGGGGAACATGAGTGTTAGTGCCAATTTTTCATGTCAATCCATCCAACAGCTGTCATTGGCATTAGAACACCGTTGCTAACATTGCTAAAAAAAAAAAAAAAAAAAAAAAAATTTAAGTATTAAGAGAGTTATTGAAAGAGGCTAAAAGAGTATTGCTGTATATCTGAAAGTTTAAAGAATCTGTGTCCAAACTGAGCTCACAGAAGGTGAAAACCAGAAGTGAGAGTAAGAAGTTTGATGTCATAGATAAATTCACATCCTAATCCTAAATTCTCAATATCACACGTCCTATTTGACTGGGTTACTGCATCTGATTGATCACTTGTATGAGTAGCAGTGCAAAACAACATGAGTTGTGAAAGCATGTGAAGTTAGCCAGGGATACAAATATACTGCACTGTGCTGTAATGAGTTCCATTCACTAAGTTGCACTTATGGAAGACAGAACCAGGAAAGCGGTGTCACTTTGGGGGATTTTCTAAAGCCTTTTATCCTCCTCCTCTTCTTTGCTAATGGAGGGAAGAGCTCTATCCAGTGAATTTCCCCAAATACTTCTTGCCACGGCTGGGCTGGGTTCACCACAGGCCATCATCCGGTCATAAGCTTAATGCTAACCCTTTGACCTCTACCTCCCAAATCGCCAAGAGACAGCTAGTAGGTAGGAAATGATGTAACTATCATATCATATCCATTTGCTGCAGTGTGTCCAAACATGACACAACTCCTGTAGCCAACAATTAAAGTGTTACATTAATAACCTAATGCATATAAAAACACTTGTATGTACTCAGGGATTATTCAAAATCTATTTCTCTGGTTGGTAATGAATTTAATACAGCCAGAATCGCCCCTCCTGAGCAGTTCCAGCTGGATAATTACTGTGGAGTCTGCGTTTTTCCCCTCCGCATGCAGAGGAGAGAAGGATGTGGGATGTTGAATGGGGTGGGCTGAATGAGAAAAATAGAGAAGAGAATGGAGAAAATGAGGCAGACAAGAAGTCAGTCCTTTAAACAGACACGCTGGACGAGGGAGGGAGCTGAACAAAGCAAAAAGCAAGAATAACAGCAGCTGTGACTCTGCCTCGCAGTTCCATCACCTTCACTAAACCCAGCTCTCCTCTGTCTTCATTCTGCTTCAGATTTGCCTGAATTTTTGTTTATTTTATTAACTTTTTGGTTTGAAGGTTATATCTTTATTTTGTAAGTGATAAATCTTGTCTTAATGACCTAACACCTTTATGTTTTAATGCTGTCCAAATGTCCTACATTGTTTTGTTTTGTTATTTTGCAACCAAAAAAAAGGAGACAAAGGAGTCAGGTTTTGTAAGTAAGGATCTACTTGATGACATTATACACTGTACAAAGGTTCCAGACAAACAGTGTTTGTTCATAACTGTAGTTGTCTGAAGTGGCACTCTTTGACTGTGATGCCATGAAGACCTGATATGATGTGATGGAGGAATATATGCATAGTTATCATTGGTAACCAAAAGACACAACAACATGACACATGGGTCACAACCATGCAGATCCCTCAGATTTTATTGTGAAATGTGAAATAAGTCATTAAAATCTTTTTGTGTGTGGTCAAGCCCACCAAATATTTGCAGCAGTTTTTGTGGTATAAAAATCTATGGAAATGCTGATGATGATATTTGAGATGCTGTCAATAGCAGTTTCACTGGCTGCACTGTTTTGTGAAGCATTCATTTTCCAAAAGTGAGAATTTTTTTTTATTGCAAATATATTAATGCTACAAACTCAGCACATTCTTATTGGGCTTTTTTCAAAATGTGTTGAACTGCAGTGTATACATTCATCCATTCACAAGATTTCAGACATTACTTGTAATGTTTTGGAGGGATAATGTACAGTACAGTGTAAGTTGTGACACATTGAGACGTTTATATTTTTATTCCAGTTTGCTCAAAGTGAGGCACTGCAGTTCCAGGTCAACATTTAAAAAATTAACAAACCATGTTTCCTACATTCCTTCTCCATGTAGAGTGTTGTCCTTGATTCAGAAAAGTGCCTGTTGAACCATTAATTTTCTAAATGAGCACACAGCTTGTCCATGTTTAAAATTAGCTTATTCTCCTCAGGCTGTAACTAACTTAAGTGTTTCAGAGTAGCAACTAGTAATGAAGACATTAAAGGACCGGTGTGTAGTATTTAGTGGCATCTAGCGGACAGGTTGCAGATTACAACCAACTGAATACCTCCCCCTCCCTTCCCAAGTGCATAAGAGAACCTATGGTGGCCGCAAATCTCGTGAAAAACATGAAAGGCCCTCTGTAGAGTCAGTGTTTCATTTGTCTGTTCTGGGCTCCCGTAGAAACATGGCAGTTCAAAATGGCAGCCTCCATCGAAGAGGACCCACCCCCTAAGTAGATATAAAGGGCTCATTCTAAGGCAATGGAAAGATGATGATTCTTATATTCAGGTGATTATACACTAATCAAAACATACTTCTGAACATTATATTCCATTTCTGCCAGGTCTGTTCCACTAGACGCCACTGAATTCTACACACTGCACCTTTAAAGGTGGATTTATAATGGACACAAGAGGTTAAGAGCAACCCCTACATACTGTATATACCTATGTTTACGGTGACAATTAGCTACACACATAGCTAATTGTTATCTGTATGATGTACATAAGACCCTGAACTACAGATAGAAGGCTACTGTGGATTTTGGTTTCCAGTGGCTTTTAAAGTTCCACAGCGTTTTTGCAGCCATATTGTTTGTGTAGGAGGGGGAAAGCAGCTCTGTACCACCTTGTCTCTCAGGGTCAGTGCACATCTGAATAAGAACACAGGTGGTTCTGTGAACAGCGGTTGCAGAGATACGTGACTCTGAAGAATGCCCCAGTTGTGTTTAATGATGTATCTTATTTGAGATGCTTGTTTACTATATTGTGTCATAAAATATGTTTTTGAAAACTGGTGTGGTTTCTTTTTGGTTTGGAGTAACTGTTTTCTATTTAAAGACTTGGCTCTTTGAAGTGATTTATTCATTGTATTTCTTTTGTATCCTTGTTCAGTGAAGTGGTTCGTCATGTCTGTAGCTTTGTCATCAAACTCTTCCTCTGTGTCACATACTCCTCTTAATCATCAGAACTGGCCAAATGAAATGTTGTCTATAAGCATCTTTGGATGGAAACTCTCGGCCCTGAAGATTGTATTTCGATCAGTGGTTTTTCGATGGATAATAGTATGTAAATCCCCATCATCTGTTTTTGTGATTTTCACATCTAGGAAATTTCCTTTTTGCTGTATTCCAAAGATAGTTGTAGGCTATTATTGGTGGTGTTCAAATATTTGTGAAATTCAAGTACTACATGTTCTTCACATTGCATAAAGAATATTGGATGGTCTATGTAGTGTCCAAACCATTTTATTTTGTCCAAGTAAGGGTTGTTTGAGCTTTGGATGAATTTCTCCTCCCACACTCCTAGAAACAGGTTGGCATAGGAGGAGGGCATAGGTCACGCCTATTGCTGTGCCCCATGACTGTATGTACAGCTGTTCCTAAAAGATAAAGACATTAATCTCCAATGTCCATCTTGTGATTTCAATGATAAAACAACTGGCTCATCTCTCATTTGTAGGAAATGTTGCATAGCTTGTAAAACGTCTTCATAATCAATGTACAATACAATGATTCCACATCCATTGTAATCATGTATGCATCTCTTCTTTATTTCATCAGTTTGGTTTAAACCTTGGGTGGTGTCCTGGATGTAAGACTGCAGGTTTGGAACAAAAGGTTTGATGTGGCACTCAGTGAAATTGACATTGGTTCCAGAAATGAGACATTTCCACTGATGGTGGTCTGCCAGCCAGGTTTGACAGATTTTTATGAATCTTTGGCAACATGTTGAAACAAGGTCTTTTTTTCTAGTAGGAAGGCATACTCTCTCTGTGTGATCCACTGTTCTGCTTTTACCTTATTCAGAATTTCCATCAGTTGACATTTCATGTTTTCCAAAGGATTTGAGTTAATGGGAGAATAGTAATGTGTGTTATTCAGTTGTCAGTGCATAATCTCTGCATTTACATTCATTCATTACATTCAAGACTTTGTTCGTTGAGTGACTCTGGTGAGACTGAATATGAAGTCCATGTCATGTTTTATTGTCTGTTATATATTGATTTAAGGATTATACTTTTTTGGTAAATTTGACCTTTTTTGGTAAATTTGACCTTTTTTGGTAAAAAGAAGTCTTTTTTTCCAATGAGTTTCTCTTGATGGCTTATAAAAGCTTATGCTGTTCTTGTCTGATCAATGTTTCACCACTGCAACAGTCCTTCTGGTGTCAAGTCCATGCAGGCACTTATATGTGCACAATACAATAAATAACTGATTACATTCATTGCAATAGATCGTGGAGGTCGTGGTGAGTCTCTCACTGTTTTACTGTCCAAAGAAGCAACTTATCAGCCCACTGAAAGAATCACATGTGTTGTTTCCAGCATCTGACAGCTGCCTTGAATGGCAGGCTGTGGATTTGGAGCTGTTGTTTGAATCTTAATTCATTTTCACTAACAAAGGTCTGGCAACGCGTGATTATAAGTGGTTATTAAATGGTTCTGCGGCCACATCACAACACGCATTTTGAGCTCTCTGTCTTTTAGTCTGGTTCACAGATATTCAGACAATATTTGTGGGGAGTGAATTCCTCCTTTAACCACCATCATGGAGCAGGCGAGGCTGCAGGGAGATTTGCGCAAAGCCTCCGTGAAACATGTCATTATATAAAGTCTACAACAATATACATACTTATACATGCTGTTCTAATGAGAGGAGGAGATATTGCTGTGTGATTGTTTCTGAATGGAGCCTCCTATCATTTAGAGCAGATGACATGTTTACTGCTGCTTGGTTTTCTTTTCTGTAATATTTGTGTTTTCTTTCTTTCTATCTTTTCCTCTTCCATCGCTTTTGGTTCTCTTCTCTTTCTTTCTTTCTATCTTTCTTTTTCTATCTTTCTTTTTCTTCTTTTCTTTTTTTTTCTATCTCTGCCTCTCTTTCTCTCTCTCCTGGACTGAAGAAAACCGAGGCCCATAGGAATGTGCTGATGGCTGAGTGTTTCATCTTGGTCTCACATTACCGCCCAGACTGAACCTCACTGACCCAACACACACACACACACACACACACACACGCATACACACACACTCACATACACATGCACAGATGCTGGTATTTGTCATTGTGCCTGTATTTTGATGCCCCTGGTATCCACAGTAACTAGCTCGAGTGCAAACAGCCGGCTGGAAAGATGGAAAGCTGTCCTGTAAGCACGGTGGTGGTTTTTTCATAGTTAAAGCTGAGTTTATACGACCATACTCACTGTTTCTGAACTCTCTATATACTGCTACATGGGAAAAACCTTGCACATTCATCTGGCTCTTTTAATCCATTATAAGCTTGTCAGCCTATTGATGGAAAATAAATTCACCTACAAGATTAACACGAGATGATTCTTTTGCTGTTTTTTTTTTGTGTGTGTGTTGTTTTCTGTTCTTTCCCTCCCCCTTTTTTTTAGCAATAAAAACTGTGTACTGACTAAGTTCGTGTCAAAAACAGGGAAAACAAAAATAAACATGAATCATGCTGGAAACACTACTGAATTTCTGAGTTATTGACTACGCACCCCATTGATTTCACACGATCTGTGTCTTTGGTGTGAGAGTACGGGTTGCAACACATCTCAGTGGCCTTGTTGAAAACAGTCCTTCTTCACAGATAGGGCGAATTCATTCCACCTGGCTGTCAACCCTGAACCAAAACATTTGCTGCTCTTCAGTAATTTTCCAACACAGATGATGTTGTGGACTTTGGAAACCCCCGAGTGCCACAGACGCCAACCAAATCGTCTATATTGCTGACTCACAGTGCTGTAAACAAAGTGTGTGTGTGTGTGTGTGTGTGTGTGTGTGTGTGTGTGTGTGGTGGGTGTATGTTTGATTTGACAGCTTTTTCAGTTTCAGTTTTTGTTTTAATTTAGGTTTTAATGTTTTATTGATGGACACGGCTGAATTGAGTGTTGTTTGGAGTGGGCTGTTTTATGTATATAGTGGCAATTATTTCACAGTAGTAGCTGGCAAAAGACTAAAACAATAAAACAAGTCTATTTCTTAAATCATTTTTCTTAATTTCTGTTTATCTAAATGGCATTTCATGCTTGAATTTACTTTTATTTCCAGTTTCATCATACTCTATTTGCATGCAAAGATCCTCAAGCTGTGATGCCATAGACGAGTCCTTGGTATCTAACAACACAATATTCCAGTTAAACAGTCAAAAACAAGGATAAAAAAAATCACATTCCTCCCAGCAACAATACAGATGTGAAAATTACAGACATGTTGCCTGACGTGTCTGCATGGGTCCAATTAAACTTGATCTCAGGCGATTTCCTCAACTCATGAATTTTGGGATGCACAAACAGTGTCATGGCATCACCAGGCAGAGATGTAGACAACAGTTAGGCTGTTGGGTTATTTTCAGTGTGTGTGTGTGTGTGTGTGCGCGCCTTTGTGCCAGTTGCTGTCAGCATGTTGTTTGTGTGTTTATTTGTCTGTCTGTGTGTGAGATCTGTGGTTTTTGTGTTTTATTGACGGGGAAATTAGTGTGACATCGCATTAAGGGGTTTTTGTACACACTTTTGTCACAACTACAGCTTTATCTGTAAATTATATATGTCAGATAGCTGTTCATCAAACCTCCTCCAAACAGCTACTGTCCAGTGATAGCCAGCAACCACAAGTGTGTGTTCAGACAGAATGTGAAATCAGGGTGGGAAACTAACTTTATCTACAAACCACTGACTGATAAATGTTCAAATTCACCAGCCACTCAATAGTAAATCGTTATCATCATTTTGTGTCTAAAATCTACAAACCACTTTCATATTTTACCAGCATTTGGCTGGTGGCTGGTGCTAATTTCCTACCTTGAGCTCGATTACACACAGTCAATTTTTCCACATGTTGAAGTGGTTTACTTGTGGCGGCTGTATGAGTGATACTCTGCATTTAAAGAGTTCAAATGGTTTTTGTTTTTTTATCACCTTTTCTAAACCAAAAAAACAACAGCAGAAGTGTAAGGAATGGATTAAACTCTGTGTTGGTCTGCTCTAGCATAAGCTACAAACATTAGCATACCTGGCTAACTAGCTCACTACCTAAATGAATAGCCAAGCGTTACATCCAAAGCCATGCAGCACATCTTTAGATAACCATGTTATTATTCGGGGGTTACAGGTTATGTTAGAAAAAACTTCTGTCTAGATGGACTCGTTCACTACGTGTCAGCTAGCTACAGAGGAGTTACATTAGCAACTCTGTCCTCTTCTTTTGAATTTAGAGTAGTTTACACTGCAGTAACTCCAGAGAAATTCACAACATATACAAATGATTAAATGTGCTAGTGGTGAGTGTCAAGTAGAAAGAGAAGCCTGTTTTTGTTTACTTCTGACTAAAACTAAGTTGTTTCTTAAGAAGAATCTCAGTTGGTAAATCTTTTTCTCTGGAAACTGCATGCCTTATTTCAGATCAGATGGCAACACGAGTACCGGTAAATGTCCAATACTATGGAAGTTAAAACTGCACACTGTCGTGGTCATATCACTCTGTGTGCGTCAGTGTAACAGCAACCAGTCAAAAAGGATTTTTAAAAAAAAAAAGTATTGCAGCCACGGTGCCAGCTCTGCTTTGCTCAGCGGTGAAAGGAATTACAGTTCTGTGATGCAAACGTGGCACCAGGAGCTGCCTTCAACAGCCCCCAACCCCCTCTCTCTCTCTCTACATACACACACACACATATACACACACACACACACACACACCCCTTCTCCCTCTTTCCTCCCTTTTCCTGCCAAAGCCAACATGACCACTCAGGCCCCAGGGGCAACTTGTGTGGCACAGAATCCTCTTCCCCACCTCCTCTTCATCCTCTCCTCCCCTCACATCTACTCTATATTACATATTCAGCTCCTTAATGGCTATACAGTGACATATATTTACTATCACTTAGTGCCAATCCAGCTCACGTCATGACTTCTTCACAGCACCATAACAAATCTGTCAAGAGCTATTTGAACTCTCTAAAATGGTTCTCCAGAGCACTACACTAGGAAAACAACATTGTTCTCTGCTGTTCTGCCAATTGATTAGTAACTGGAATATTTTGTTGAGAAACACTGACAGTTCTCCAGGTTAAGTTCAGTTTGACCCAGATTGTCTCCAGTAAACATGGATGTACCTTAAAAACCTTTATTACCATGCAACCCCCTAACCAGGAAGTGGGAAGACAAGAAAGATAAACAGAGATCAAGGCCTGTTCCAAAACTCCCACTAGAACACACACACACACACACACACAAAGAGCTGGTTCGCAGGGAACAAGAGAAATAAGGGTGGCCTGGTTTAAAGAGAGAAAAACATAACAAAATACACAAGAGATAAAGCTAAAGTACATTCAAACTAAGAAAAATAATGTCTTGTTGTTTCATCAGAAGATGTTTCTCTGTGTGTGAAGCACTGATTTGGATTTTAGCTTTTCCATTTGTTTGTTTCAGTCATACATAGGCCCAAATCATAAATATATACGGTATATGGAGAATATCATTGAAAATGCTGCTTCACTACAGCTATTATATGTGATTCGAGACAGCTAATCCAACAATCTGATATAACTGCAGTCTTTCAGGGGTTGTATGAAAATGATTGGAGTAGGGAGGGGAGCTGAACTGTATGTTTAACTTTATAAAACAGCAAGGCCTTCCCTGAGTTGGTACAGTTTATTTTACCATTAATAACTAATGGTACATAAAGAATTTAAGATGTGTCCCCATGTTTAAATTTTAACATTTTAAAGGAACAATAATTTTCACATAGCCGCCAAATCATATATTAGAAGTAGAAATGAAAAATGATGGCAAACATACCAACTCTAAAGCTGCTGAAAGGTTTAAACTGCACAATCTATGTCGCCCTAATTCCAAATAATAAATCAGCCAGAAGAAAATATATATTTAACTGTCAGATTACAGATTTGTACATTCCCTAAAGAGTTGTCAGACTTCTCCAGCTGTGATACCCAAAGAAGACCAAGAGTCTGCAGCTTTTTTGAGTTGTGGAAGGAGCTTGTGGCGCCTCAGGACACAGGAGACACAAGCAGAGACAGTCAGGGCATGACGTGACCAGACTGCAGGACCGGATGCAAATCTCATATTAACATGGTGGGTACCTCAGCCTTCAGAGCAGCCAGGACACCCACAGTCTCCACTTTTGTGCTCATGTGCAAACACACTTTTCCAAATTTTCTAGGTGTGTTGCAGGCCTGGTTTAAATGAATCCCCCTACCCTTTTATCATGCTTATTCATTTCTCATAGAAAGTAAATGGAGAACTTTTTGCCTCATGAAATTTCATCTGGCATTTAACAGTTGTGGATTTGTGGATATAATGAGGAATCTCTGGGTTTTATGACTGTTTCAGCTTTGTTTAAATAACTGTCACTGGTGGTGGTGGTGAAATCACTAGAAATCATGACATGCCTTTTAAATGAATGGGATGTAATGCGGTGACCTATGATGCTGTTGTAATGTGGTGAGCTGGAGGTTCTGTACAAGTACCCTTCTAGTGAACAAAGAAAAATGGGGGAAAAAAGTGCAATTTAGGGTTCCCCTAAGTCTAACATATTGTAGTGCAGAATTGGATGCCATTTAAATGAAGTGCCTTTCCTTTTAAGAACATGAGATACTTTGCCCTATAAGTTGCCTTTACAATGGAATAAACTGCCCATTATGCTAGAGATAAATGTATCCTTTATGTAGGCTGACCATTAGGAAAATAAAGCACCCTTAAAAACATGTTGTAGTTGTAGCTGATATTATCCATGCATTTGATTTGGTGCGGTACTACTCACTCGTTTACTCAGTCACACACCCTTCAGATTGTTTAGGTCTATGCAGTCTAAACTAACCTTCATCCTATGACAATTTGTGATGTTGTGCATATAAGAAAACTTTTTTTGCAATTCAAATAGGTGTATGGATTAGATATGATTAATGATGCTATTCTATCTATGATGATGCTAGTCTATTGTATGTAGACTGTATTTTTAAAGTTGCTTTTATGTTTAGGTTTGTGCAAAGCTGTATAACATGCTGAACAATATGCTAGATGGATAGTAGCCAGCTAGCTAGATATCTACTTAGCCATCTCTAATATTTTGTAAATGAAAATCGTTAGAGTACTCTTTATTTAAAATGTGTTTACAACCCTTTAGCTTGGATTAACATGTTTTTGTAGAGAGGGAGATTAGCGTTGAGTTACCCTATGATTACAGAATACCAAGACGAGACAGAAAACAGAAGACAATACAAAGGGATCTGCAAAATGTAGCTAGAAGCAGCAAAGGAGCAGATGAGTGAGATAAAGGTACATTTGCATTAGCCGTTAGCAATTACAGGGATGCCCAATAGAACTTAAACCTCTGTATAGGCATGTTAAAATGTTTTAAAAATGTATCCCGTCATGAAATCTAGAAGAGAACCTCTTGAGTAACTCTGCTAACAGACAAACAAACATTGAGGAGTGAAAACAACTTCTTTGGTCAGGATAAAAACATACCCTACTAGTACAGTTCTAGTGCTGTGTGTCAGTGTCTTACCACCCCAAATAACAGGAAAGGCATGACAAATGACAGAGCTGTGCCTCATCTGTCAAGGACGTTTGCCAGTTCTATGACACAGAGGAAGACAACATTGTTACTGACCTTAAAGTGTTCCACTTTTCCTGTGCCCTCCCTATCAGCAACATCCAAGCTATGCTTCATGCCTTAAAGAAATATGATGTGGACAAAGTCTTCTCAAAGCTGAAAAGGTCCTTGAAATAATCGCTACATTACCATTCACAACTGCATCGGTTGAGTGCTCATCCTTCAAATCGAAGCTAATAAAGACCCAGCTTAGAGACAGATGCTTACAGATCTTCTGCTGTTGTCCATTGAGAAGGAAGTCCCAACTGAATATAATGAGGCCATTAACATTTACAAACTCATGGCCGAATGAAGTGAACTTTTATTTCACAGATCTTGTTTCTCACTTTCCTGACAAGACTGCTCAAAACATCTTATTCTTAATAAGTCCATGTTTCTACTACACATGTGTTTGAGAAATGAACATTTAAAACCACCCCCCATTAATTGTATTATAGAGATGTTTTCAAAATAAAAGTAAATCCTTTTTAACTCAGAGATGTTGTTTTCTTATATTCTGAGTCAATCTATAACATGTTCATCTTAATTAGGGGTGTAGCCTTTTTACTAAACATGCATTGTTGTTCTCTGCTGATGGGGGCCCATTGAATGTATCGGGTGCCCTTTATATTTTTTCAGCCCTGCTCCTCAGACAGACAGAGTCACTTCACTGATAACTGTCTATTGTATAGTAGAGGGGAAAGTAATCATTCAAATGCTGCTGAAACAAGAGCAATTAGTACTCTCTCTATATGTCTGTAATTAGTGACTGTGGCCTGAACAATCAAGACCAAGCAACTGGCATTTAAGAAAAAAGAAAAACAACCAGAGAAGGAAAAAAAGATGTGTAGGTGTAGTATGACTACATGGAAAATACACCCACGCATATACAAGGCAAATGATCTAAAATCTCACTCACTTTAACACACACCAAACAAACGACAACATATTAAACTACAATGTATAAATCTACTGTTTGTAAGAAATAAAATCCATCTCTTTTGTTCCTCTGCTATACTGTACTCATGTTCTGGCCTCTCTGTTAACAGCTGAAAAAATGTTGTATCCATTTTTTCCTTTTGCCACATCATCAAATGTTTGATGAATGAATGTAACCTTTGCACAACTGGTGTTCAGACATGCGCCTTAACCTGAAAATCAATTAGCTGTGTCAGCACCATGTCAGAACAGGAACCAGGACTGATTCTGTGAAAAACACTCCAGTAAAAACGTACCGAAATCTGATGTGTGAACAAATGCAGTAAAATAACTGTGGAAACTTTTCAACACTTTTAGGTTTCTTGTAGAGCACACAAGCGTAAAGCGATTCAGGAAGTGATCCAAGGCTTAGCCTTACAAGTTCTCCCATTTTACTGATTTTTACTAAGATGTCACCTCGGTGTATGGCCAAGAAACACAAGCAAATTCAAACTGCATGAATTCTACGTCAGTGCTGTAGTGACAGTCAGATACAATCCCCAACCACAGAAAGAAAAAATATGCAGCAGGGAGGGGGGCTGAACTGTATGTTTAACTTTATAAAAGAGCAAGGCCTTCCCTGAGTTGATACAGTTTATTTTACCATTAATAACTAATAGTACATAAAGAATTTAAGATGTGTCCCCATGTTTAAATTTTAACATTTTAATGGAACAATAATTTTCACATAGCCGCCAAATCACACATTAGAAGTAGAAATGAGAAATGATGGCAAACATATAAACTCTAAAGCTGCTGATAGGTTTAAACTGCACAATCTATGTCGCCCTAATTCCAAATAATAAATCAGCCAGAAGAAAAACATATATATAACCATCCCCCTTTTCTGACCAGTACTCCCCCACCTAATAGTTTTTGTACATTCCCTAAAGAGTTGTCAGACTTCTCCAGCTGTGATACCCAAAGAAGACCAAGAGTCTGCAGCTTTTTTGAGTTGTGGAAGGAGCTTGTGGCGCCTCAGGACACAGGAGACACAAGCAGAGACAGTCAGGGCATGACGTGACCAGACTGCAGGACCGGATGCAAATCTCATATTAACATGGTGGGTACCTCAGCCTTCAGAGCAGCCAGGACACCCACAGTCTCCACTTTTGTGCTCATGTGCAAACACACTTTCCCAAATTTTCTAGGTGTGTTGCAGGCCTGGTTTAAATTAATTCCCCTACCCTATTATCATGCTTATTCATTTCTCATAGAAAATAAATGGAGGAGAACTTTTTGCCTCATGAAATTTCATCTGGCATTTAACAGTTGTGGATTTGTGGATGTAATGAGGAGTCTCTGGGTTATATGACTGTTTCAGCTCTGTTTAGATAACTGTCTATTGTATAGTAGAGGGGAAAGTAATCGTTCAAATGCTGTTGAAACAAGAGCAATTAGTACTCTCTCTATATATATACTGTATATATAATTAGTGACTGTGGCCTGTGTGTCCAGAGAGAAAGACAGAAACAATTGAAATTTAATAAAAGAGAGAAACCACCACAGAGGGAAAGAAAATGTGTAGGTATAGTATGACTGCATGGAAAATACAATCATGCATATACAAGGCAAATGATCTAAAATCTCACTCACTCTAATACACACCAAACAAACAACAACATATTTAACTACAATGCATACATTTACTGTTTATAAGAAATAAACTCCATCTCGTGGAGTTGTTGTTGTTCTTGTGCTGTACTCATGAATCTGGCCTCTCTGTTAACAGGTGAAAAGATGCTGCATCCAGTTTTTTCCTTTTGCCACATCATCAAATGTTTGATGAATGAATGTAATCCTTGCATGACTGGTATTCAGACATGCGCCTTTAACGCCTTAATGCCAGAATAGGAACCATGACTGATTCTGTGTAAAACACTTCAGTAAAAAAGAACAGAAATCTGATGTGTGAACAAATGCAGTAAAATAACTGTGGAAACTTTTCAACACTTTTAGGTTTCTTGTAGAGCACACAAGCGAAAAGTGATCAAGGAAGCGATCCGAGACTTAGCCTTACAAGTTCTTCCATTTTACTGATTTTACTAAGATGTCACCTCAGTGTATGGCCAAGAAATGTAAGCAAATTCAAACTGCATGAATTCTACATTGGTGCTGCAGTGACAGTCAGATACCATCACCAACCACAAAGAGAAAAAATACATGGCGGTGCAACCTGATAGGACAAAATCTAGTACCATAAATTGTTATTTTCCACTATCCTGCCGTGTCATGCGGTTTGGATAGAGCAATATGTAGGCCAGCAGTAATTATGTATATTAAGATGTGTGTGTGTGTGTGTTTTTCAATCAAGAATGTAACTGCCCCCTTTTCTGCCACAACCAAGTGATTTATATGGTGGAATAACTGCAGTCATCGCTGTCTGGTTCATCGAAGAGGAAGTCAGATTGATTTAAGTAACACTTGAGCCATGTTTTGAGACCACAATAAGAAACTTCATGGCACTTTTATAAAATATAATTACAAAGTGCCTCACTATGATAACACCATGTAACAAGTTTTTACTTGTTTTTTGTTCCTTGGTAGTAAGCGTTATTTACTAATTGCTTATAAAAAATTTTTTAAAAAATGCAGAAAATGGCAATTATCCCTTTCCGATTTTGCTTTCATGACTAGGACAGTGATATTTTGAAATTCACCTATTTCAAGTGGGAATATGAACAAATTTGCACATTTTCATTCACATTAAGTCAGAAAAAACAACATATGAATCACCAGATATGATAATGGGACATTATATTTGGGCAATGATTCTTGAAAGTGATTTAGAGTGTAACCGTAAATCTCGAGAAACTGCTCACTACTCACTCACAGCACAAGAAAAAGTATGAGATAAACTGAACAGATTGAGTTGAGTTTTTTGTGGACTTATTGGTGGACTATTTATGTCCTATTTGACTTGAGGTCACATTTTACATTGCTCGTTAGTTTACTAATTTGTGCATTAGACTTGATGTTTATGCATTTTTTATGTTTTATGTTTAAAGCACAGACAACAGAGCTAAAGAAGACAACCTTTTGGTGGAACTCTGTGGTCTCATTTTGTCAAACATTTGTTACTTTTTCATGGTTATGCAATTGGAAGCACTCACCGATTTGAAATAAACAATATGGCGAGTTCAAAAGGTGAGTCAGAGCTTTAGCATCTAAGACATGAGCTACTTTGCTCTCTCAAACTACACTTTCAAAAAACCAAACCGCAAAGACAAACACTAAGCAATTATGGATGCTATGAAAGTAATAATTTGAATTTTGTAATTTCTTACATTGAAGGTTGCTGTTTTGCCAGCCAACTCAGTTTCAGCTGAAGCTTTCCACCAGCATGCAAATGCACCATACTTGAATTCTTTCCATGCTTGCATCTGTATTATCATTCAATGATAATGTAACTTTTTCAAAAAAGAAAACCAGACGTGATGTTTACTGTGATGGATTGCTTTTCTTGAGCATGTTTCAGTTCTCTGCAAGTTGTGTTTTAAACCACGCCGAAATTAGTGGCTTCCTGGAAATGATGAAAAAAGGGATTCAAGTATCTAAAACCTAATGGCATAGTTTGGAAAATGATAGGTAGTAATGTTAAGTATATCTTGTTTGTCATAAATCAGCTAAAACATGCAAAAACGGCAATGTGGTCCTTTCATTCTTTAATGAATACAGTCAGTTTTTCATTCACTTTCTTAGACATTCTAAACCTTAAACCTGCAACCTTCATATCAGACACTCATTTCTCTGACCTCTAAGCGACCGCAAACTCACTTTTTCCCTTCGCTATGGGAAAATCTGCTTTTGATAGAGCTCATATCAGCGTCTAATACCCTGTAGGCCACCAGGAGATTCACCTAAGCTACAGTCTGGTACAGTAGAAGCTCTGCTGATTAGAATGGGGCTGCCAAGAAGCCTCCTGATTGGCTGGATTGGAGATGAGGAGATGTTACTTTGGCCGTGGGGGATAGAGTCAGTGTCTCAGTGTTTGGCTGGCACACTTGGCCAGCTTTGCTGGGGGTTCAGGGGCCAACGTAAGTCTCGGATGTAGAGTTGGTGTCTTGCTTCTGGCAGGTGAAAAGTCTGTCTGGTCAGTGTGTTGATCCTGCTGTTAATTGGGTTTCTGTCTGTGTTAATAAACATGTCTAACCTAGCTGTCTGTGCATGTGTTCCTGTGTATCTGTAAGGTGTACATCCTGTACTAACTCCATCTGCCACTGTCCTGTGACACAGAAAATGTTAGGTGGCACTTGATGTGTGTCACTACTTTAAAGTAGTCAGTTTAAAACTAAAGGAATGTTAGCAAAGAGTTTAATATGTAAATTGGTTGCTAGGAAAAATTATTAATGCCATTCGATCAAAAGCAATCAACTATGTAAACTGGAAGTCCCTGTAGGATCTCAATCTGTAACAAAATAACAGTTTTAGGAGGACAACAGATATTAAACTTTAATGCCATGTTTGTTTAATTTACATGGAGAAATACAAGTTTCAAGTAGTGATCACAGTTTGCAGTGATTGGGAAATATGCAACTATTCAATCTAACCGACCTCATTTGGTTCAGCACAAGAATTAGTAATCTAAGCCATATTGCTGTGCGTCCTGTGTGTGTAACAGGCAGAGTGTATGTTGTGCAGCTGCCTGTGTAGTTGCATATTACATAATCCGCCCTTAAAATAACAATGAGGCGTTGCACCATTGACTTTAGACCAGGTTTTTGTTGGTCAAAAGCGCAATCGTTCTCTGCTTCCTCAAGATAGCAATGCGCCAACAATGCGCCTGGCCACACCTTACTTTTGAACGCACTAATGGGCGCAAGTGTTATTGCTATTTTAACAACGCGGGCGCTGGGCATGAAAATGATTTAAAATAGCAATGCGACTTGCGCTGCGCTTAGCGACACACTGCGCAGGGCGTAAGATAGGGCCCACAGAGTGTTAGTGCAATCAGCTGCTGCTAGAAGAATAGGGGACTAACACTGCAAATTTTGGCATAGAGGCATTGAGATTAGCCTATGAGATGGGATTGACCTTGTTGAACTGGTACAACATATTCCAAGTTTCAAAATGTAGACTTAAAACAAGGCGGTGGTTCAATCTGTTGTAGTTCATCTTAAAATCAGACTAAAACAGGATTGAAGGAATTCAATCGTCAAATCTGGAAGTATTAGCAGTTTCTGCATTCCAAGGCCACGCTAGTATGTGAGGCAGCCTTTGAGAAAGGGGACTTAATTTGTTTTGTAATTTGATTCTACAGCTTCCTGATTGCGAGATGGAGTCTCTTTTCAGGAACCATAATTGGTTGAACTTATTTGCTGCTTGTGTTCCAAGCTTGTTCTTTGTCAACAACTTGCCAACCCTCAGACCTTTAACCTTTTATACAACGTCCACACACACAAACACCTTCCTGCAGTGCTAAGCCTTGGAAACCTGCCTCGTCTTGTAACACCTTCCATTGGCTCTGCTCCCACTGGGTGCTCTGACGTTGCCTGTCAGGCCATGGTGTGACCAGGTTCACAATTGTAGTTTACAGTAGAAGGTATTAGGTGACTCACACACACACACACACACACACAATAGTATTAGGTGAGCTTGAGGTGTGCACCAGGTGAGCGTTAGGTAAGTGGATGAGAGTCCGGTGAGAGCATGAGTCCAGGGATTAGCTTTAAAGCCGCCATAACCAGCCCTACGAGCCCACGTACACACGCAAACGCACGCACACACACACATACACACACATATCAGCCACCAAGCTCTGGGCTGAGAGGATTTTACATCTTCATCTATTCTGGTTGGACTCCTCTGTTATTCTGGACAAAAGTCTGCTTTGCATAACAATCCCCTGTATTTATCCCACAAGAGCACACACACTATTCTCATAAACATCCCGATGACTCATGTATGACCTCCAGTTCCTGTAAATCAGCACAGCAGATTACTGTAGGTTCAGTAACATCAAGTACATGTGAAACTGAAAGGGATCAGCAGAAATAATAGTTAGCTTTGTTCCCACGTAAGCCAAATTTGTGCTCTCAGTGAAAACACATAAGTGGGATATATCGGAAAATGTCTCAGGTCATAAATGTTTAGTGTTGCTATGAAACAAATCATATTTGCAAATGAAAGGTCCACCAAACAAAGTAATCCGTCCATAATTCATCTTCTTTTGTAACAACAGAATCAAGCCATCATGAGGGAAAAACCAAATTTAAATTTAGTTTTGTGTCAAAATATTTACTTTGAAGAAAACTTTCGATGAGGGAAAAACAGCAAATATTTCCCAAAGTGATAAAAGATGGAAAAACACTCACAGTGATGGGAAACAAGGAGGGAAGGGAATGCAGGCAATCAGCAATGATTAGAGCTGTGTCTTTGAACTTGTAAACGACACCATTACATAAGTGGAAGTGAGAGCATTTCACTCCTTAAAAATCATATGTTCAGTATCATTAAACTAACTTTTGTATTGTTCTTTTGGTGTGATGATGGGATTTTGGATAGTAGGAAATTCCACTACTACCACTGGGAAAAATATAATTCAGTGCACCGCTCCAAGTTGGAAAGAGTCAATATTTCTTTCTTTTTCCGTGCCACAGCTATCTTTTGAATATCTATGAATATTACACAGCACTACCACCATTTTACAAGCCATCAAAATGCAGTTGTGTGGTAAACTGTCCAAGACGGTCCAGACCTCTCGTCTGCAAGCCAATGGGAAGAGCATTCATTTCCCATATTGTAAAAGGTGCGTAAATTCTGTTAGCAACCTTTAAAAAAAAAAAAAATTCAGAATTTCTCTGCTCAGCACTTTAAGGAGTGTTAATTTAATGTTATTATCAAATAACAAAACATAGCAACATATTTTCTCTTGTATTGAGCGTTTGTGAAGGAAATACTATGCTAAATTAACTAGATAAATACATAGCTAACCTGGTTGATGTGTGGAAGATGTTAGCTTGTTGGAGAAGCTAACGTGTTCAGGACTATAAAACCATGTATCACAGATAATATATCCAATACATCTTCTGGAATTAAACTGAAAACATGCATCTATTACGTGTTGTCAATGTTAGCATTTGATTTTTGGGAATTATTTGCATAAAATACAAAGATCTCAAAAATTATTCTCCAGTATTTTTTAACTGCTTCCCGCTCAGGATGAAAAGGTAACAATACTGTAACTTTAGTGAAAAACAAAATATCACAGTATACAAAAATAGATTATATAACAGCACATTAGCTGACTGATAATGTTAGCATTAGTTGGATCCCTTTAATTCACACCTTGCTAATGTTAAAATGCACATCTTCATAAAACACTGAAGATAAAGTTATAGCCCAGTAGAACTTTTATTTCACTTTCAGCTTAAGCGTTAGCCTTTGCACACTAAAGCTAATGGTCAGTAGTAGTATTGTAATTACAGCCTATAGGTTGGGAATTTCCAGGTTCGAAGTGAACATAGTGATTAGTGGGGGTGATTTGCTGGCAAGTCTAGCTTTCCCCTGGATGTTTTTTTAATTTACTCTCATTTTCACCACTTCCTGTGGGGCAGACTTTCCACCACACTGACAACAGAATTTCTCTTTGACCTATGTATGGCGGGGTTATAGCTTTACTTTGTGATTCAGTGTGACAAGCTAGGTTTGTTTTGGGGTTTTTTGGGAGACTTTTTCTTCTACAGTTTGTCATCACAAGCTTGTTTGGCCTGTTCCAAAGGAGCTTAAAAAAAATCTCTATTTAACTAACCAGAAATACGCCCCAAAACGAAATGATTTAATACAACAAATTGAGAAAACATGAGGAACGGAATGATATACTGCGCATACAGGCTTTGCCAGGTGGTGTGTGTGAGCATTGCACTGTGAAGTCATGTCATATAATTTCAAATAATGACTTTGCAGTTCATTGGGGAGGATTAGTGTAAAAGTTTATCATGTCCACTTGAGTGGCTTTATACAGAAAAGAGGCAGAGGGAAAATAAATTAGACACATGCACACATATTACATTGTGGAAGTATTAACTGAGATCCAAAGTCGAATAACAATCCAAGTTGGGTACAATGCAGTATGATGACCCCTTAGACATCATCCTCTGTCCAAACTCTCCATAACTGTGGCGGCAGGGTCATCCTGGGTCTGTCAGTGGGGGAATAGAGTTTAGAATAGGCTGACTGGGCGAGTGACCACAAACACAGCGCTCCCTGTGAAATTCCACCGTCAATAGGGGCTTTTTTCCCGGCCTGGTGCACCACATCCCTCTAGAGATTCTGTGCTGACTGTATTTGCAGAGACTGAGAGAGGGGAAAGAGACGGAGTTGCACTGCTCGGAAAGACTCCTCTCCATATGCAGAAAGGGTATTAAAAATGTGCAGCAAGAAAGGAGGCGTACCACTCAGACAAGACGTGACACATTTGTACTGTTGTGTTGAGGAAGCAATTGGTAATTATCATGAACACTCACCAAAGTTCGGCAGCCATATAAAAGAGCGCCCACAGAAGCTCAGTAGAAGCTTCGTCAACAGAAAAATCTACAATGTGACCTTTTCAGTACCTTCCCACCTACGCTGTTTGACTGAGCGGTGGCTGCTGGGAAATGCAGTGCAGAAATATTTCTGAGCATCGTTAAATTCTGTAATGGTTGTGTACACGTGTAGCCCACAGATGAACACAAACAAATGATATGCCCATAAATCCATCTTTGATTGGAATTTGTCCACATTCTTATTCTGAAGGGGATCCACAGGCATTTTGGGAAATGTAGGAATTTACTGACTGGATATATTAAAGGTTAAGCAATATTCACACATACAAAAAGAAGTATTAAAACTTTTTAAGAGAAAGTTCCTCAGCTCACTCTCCATATCTTCAACCTCCCAGATCTGAAATCTGAATATGTTTGAGGTAAAACCAAACAAAGCGGTGTGTGTTCCATCCCCTGGTGGCTGTTCGTCCTGCCACTGCCCAGGAAGCCTTGGTTCACTCAAGTATTTGTGCAAGAGAAGAGCACCATCTTGTGGTTGACTTGCTGCAGCATGAAGTAAGATCAGATTTTTGCCATTTCAAGGGCTAACTTTGAAAATATTTTCAGCCTTCATTCATTTACAAAGAGGAAGAGGAGAAAGTATAACAAGACTTTTTAACTGTAGTTTGATTTTATTCAAGAGTTTAAAAACATGATTGAAAATTAAATCAGCATACAAATGAACACACCGAGTGTAAATTAATTTGTGGTTGTTATTCATTGTCAAGAAATCTTGATTTTTTTTTTTTTTACACATCGAAAGGGACAAAAAACCAAAAAAAAAAAAAAAACATAATTGAGATCATTTTTTTTCTTTGAGTGGGTCGGTCATGGCTGTTTCTTTGTAAAACCAATGAGAAAGCTTTATTCAACTGCAATGCCCTCTGGGAATGTAAGTCCTTAAAAACAGACTAGTGTATGGAGTGGTATCGGTTGTCATGTAAGTGTAAAATAAATATTCCCGGCCTATTATGGCTTTTATTCCCATCTTAATAAACAACTTCATATGCAATTAAATTCTGTTAATTGTGTACCATGAACATACTGATGACACATGCAGACAACCTGTTACATACTGGTAAGTCTCATATGTGTACAAATGTATAGAAATATGCATACATTCTGATGAAAGTAAGACAAGAGATGTCTCATTTTTATATCAATGTCCATTTGCATTGCTCCTGACTGTGAAAAACACTTAAAAATGTGATGTAGTGGGTTGTGGGTGTAGAATGAATGAATGAAGAATGAATAAAGAAAGAGCCGGATGCTCCTTGTGGATCAAGATGTCAATCTTAGATGCAGGCTACAATAGAAACAGTGAGCATTCATCTTAAAAAAAAAAAAAAAAAAAAAGTAAGTCATGGCTGAGGTGAAGTGGTTGGAGCGACCTTAGAGGGAAATTCACAGTTTTAAGCAAACTAAACAAAGTGAAACATTGTCTGTGATATGACATATCGGAGCTTGCAAGTGGGACAAATGAATAAACGAGGTAAGTAGCAACAGAAAAATGATTCAGTCTTGAACCTTCTGCTTGTGGTTTCCTCATTTTTCATTCACAAGAAAGAGGAAGATGAACAGCAGAAGGGGACCTGCGGGATCTCTGAGCATCTGATGATGAGTCAGACGCTGGATCTTGTTTGCTAAAGGGAATCTGACTAGCACTGTAACCTCATGGCTTTGTCTGGCTTTTCGCCTCCTCAAGTTAAGGCTGCAGAGTTGGACCGCTACACAGCAGAAGCGAACATAGAAGTTATTGTTCTTAATTAAGGGTGGAGACGAGCGTTTCTTCCAATCTGCATTAGAAACAAATGAGTGGACTTCAAGGATGTGTGTTGGAGTGGATGACTAAAAAAAAAAAAAAAAAAAAAAAAAAAAAAAAGGGCCTCACAGGTGTTTCCACTTTGCCTGATTAGGGGTCTTCTCAGGACTGTGTGGGAGTGTACAGGCTGTGTTTAACCGACATCTCCTCCACTCTACTGGTAGTTCTGTCGCACCTGTTGAGGCGGGTCAGTTTACGCCAGGATTTTCCATCAAATTTAGGTCATCTGAATCATTTGAAAGTTAAGATTTTTTGGGAATATGCGAAGGCACTACATAGAACATAAAAGGCAGATAGTAAGTACATAAAGCACACTATGAAGTAAATGAGTGATTTTTTTTTTTTTGACACATGCCAACATCTACATACAGTGCCGCGTTCGTGACTAGATGTTGTCGCGAATGCCGTTTTCAAATCGGAAACTCGTCATTACAAAAACTCAAGATACGACATGGCCGCGGCATTGATTACCTCATCACAGCTCCACTCATCCTGAACCTGACTAGAGGTCTAATCAGCCAGAATAATAGAGAACACCTGTGTGCAGGACTGAGGAAACATAAATTTAAGTTCCATCTGGCAACTTCATCAAATATTATTTTGGTCACATGGATAACTCTTTGATACATTTTCTTAAACTGACTTGTCACGGTGGGTTTAGAAAACACAAAAGAAAATGTTACTTAGTCCCAAAAGTTGTTTGACTTTCCTTCTACCCATTTATGCGATACATTTTTTTTCCTCCCAAAAAGAAACAATCAATCTTTTGTACAACACATGTTCATTGTTTAAGGGGATGTTACACATTTACGGGGAAATGATAAATAATAGTACTGCTGAGCGAGGAAGGCATATATCAGTATCCATTGTGTTGGCCGTTTCCTGCTTATTTCAAGTCTAGCTGTGTGTTTTTATGCCCTCCATAGCTCTGCTTGTGACCTCACATGGGGTGATGCTTCCTAGTGAACTACAGGTGGGGAGGGATTGGTTTTTTTTTTTTCATTTCTACGACACATGAGGGGGTCTAGATCTGGAGTTCCCTGAAGGTTGCAACCTGAGGGACACCTAAAAGTTCCGTAACATTTGAATAAGATGCGTGTTAATTAGACATGGTTCAATGGTCGCTGCTCAGCCTTACTTCTTAAGTTGTTGAGGACAAAAAAAAAAAAAGAAATAGGAGAAACTCAGGACAAGCACAGGGACAAACACCCTACCCTTGTCTCACTTTAGCGAGGAAACACTGCAACAGGAGACGGTTATCGATAAAGTTGTCAACAGAGCTTTTCCTCAGCCTGAGGCTCAATGACAGCCAATCCCTCACAGCTAAGGCGAAGCAGGGCAGAATGCTAAATGAACACTTGGAAAGAAAAAAAAAAAAGTTGTGTAGGCATTTTTTTTTTTTTTTTTTTTTAATGTTCTGATATTTTACTCTGTGAAAGATGAACGCCCATCTGAACGGTCAAGGCGTTAGCTTGGAATACATTTGAAAGTGACAAACGTGAACATTTTTGAAACAGTTGATAGAGGCATCAGATTGTAACAGGCTTGTTCCTGTAGTCCGATATTAACTTTAATACTTATCGCTGGTGCTCTATGAAACCTATGGTCAGAAACAAAAATGATATGAGGTCTATGTCTATTGTATTGCACGTACAGAGAGAAAAAAAAAAAAAGGCTTATTCAAGTTTGCATACAATGATTAAGAAATATCCCCAAAGGAACCACTGGTAAAGAGTAAGCAAAAAAAAGGCCTGAAAGTCAACAAAGAGATTGTGATGAGCTTCGAGGCTGAAATTGGATAGAAAAGCTAAAAGATAATGAAACTCTCTCTCTATCTCTCTCTCTCTCTTAAAATAAAACATGTTCATGTTGTGGTGAGGTGTGGCTCAGTAAGGTTTCAAACTGATGGCTCAATTTTATTCCCTCCTTGATTACACTGCTCCAGAGTTGTGTGACAAGAACGGTGAATGAAAACAATGCAGCGATTTCTACGTGATCCACTGGAGCTAGAAAGCAAATGTGATTTTCTTTAGAGAAAAAAAAAATCAGTTGTATGTGCTGGGTGTATTGTGCACTTTGAGCTTCAATGTGAATGGAAGTATAAATTCAAGACGATTTTGTTAGTGGCTGACATGTTTTTTTGTCCTCCGACTTGGCTGGAGGCCCTTTTTCTATTCAAAACGATTATCTTTGCTATGCTACGATAAGTCACAGTGACTGCAGCTGTGGTGCTATACGAAAGGCAAAAGGCATGAGACACAAACTGTCAGGCTAAATGGCTTCTGCAAAGACTGATTGTGTTAAGGACTTAGTGAAAGGTTACACATACCCCATGGTCGCAAAATGTTTGGAGAGTGGCTACAAACAAATAGTGTCACCCTCTTTGCCTTCCAAAGAAAAGTCTAATGTTTATGCAGTGGTACAGTGCTCAAAGAGAGTATGCCATCAACTACAAAAAGGTAACTTCACTGATTTTTATGTTTTGTATGGAAGATTTAAAAATTTTGTTGTTACTATGCTTTTAACCTCTTCTGATATTTTTTTCCCCCCTGTATTTTGAATGACTTCCGCTCCCAGTAAGAATGAACACCCCAAAATCAACAGCTTGTTTCGGTCCACCTCTCTCCTCACATACAAAACTTGCCTTTTCCTGCAAATGCGCCCATGCAAGCCTGCTGGTGAAGAAAGTTAAACATTTAGCAATCAAATGTAAAAGTTTTCTTATAGACTACACTGAGGATAAAAGGCGAGCAAATACTGGATGTACATTCATCAGGTGGTGAGAAAAAAAAAAAAAAAGAAAACTACAGCAAGCCCTAAGCAACTCAAGTGATAGATCAGGGCGATGTTGCTATGAGTTTGTTTTTGAATCTTTCTGCCCCGTGGTGGTCTGGGGGGTCATTAAGTGGCCAATAACGCTAATGTTGAAGACCATAATATTTGCATGTGAATTTCACTTTCCTTCAACAATATGATATTATAGGTGAACTGACTACAAAGAGTTGTACACCAGGGAAACAGTCTTATCAATGCGAGCTACGTCAAACTGAAATGTATGGGAAATACATATTCTGTTTGGGCACACACACACGCGCGCACACACACACACACACACACCAGCACCCATTCACTATGTTTTGTCTGCAGTATTCATGAAATCATTTAAAAAAAGGCAGCAGTTATAGCTTGGATTGATCTAAGAGTTCCTGAATCTAAAAAAATACAGAAGGCTTAGCCTAGCGGGAAAACTAGCATCTTTCAGTACATTAACCCTTTTTTTTTTGTTTCATCTTGTAGAAGGCACACAAACTACCACAAAAGTATAGTAATCTTCAAATGTGCAAAAAAGCTCAGTTTACATTAATTCCTCAATAAAAGAAAAGCGGGGGGGGGAGGAGGGGAGGGAAAAAAAAAAAAAAAGCTCATTGTCTCGCTCACTGCCTTCCCTTTCAGTTTCTGTGGAAGAGAAAAGGATTGCAGTGCAGAGTCTATGGGCGTCATAGTCCAAAGTAGAGATGTGCTTTAGAACCAACACAAACACCTCTGCAGTTCTTCCGTTGGCACTTCATAAGCATTCGTGCAGATGAAAGAGCAGAGAGGCAGGAGTCTTTGCATGTGTAGCATGACGTGCGCATTTTGTAGGTGGTTCAAAAAGACGAGGGGATGAGGATCTCCAGAGTTAGTGTGATGACTGGATTCACTTTAAGAACAACCCAGCAGAACCAAAAAAAAAAAAAAAAATACAATGACACATGGTAGTTGAAAGAAAGCAGCACTGTTGAGTTTCTCCCTCATATAGTATGGTACCTCTACAGTTCTTTTAAAACCTATTTTCAGTAACAGCAGGTGTTCTCAAAAAAAAAAAGTTATCCAGCATTAGGAGGCACCTCTGGTCCTTCAGCGTCTGCCATCCCCTTCACCGTCTCCTACATTCGCCCCCTTCGTCAGTTATTCAGATGCAGGAGAGGACTCAGTGGTGGTGGTGGTAGTGGGTGACAGCTTGGGGCCTCGGAGGGCTTGTGGGTTGACGATGACCTGGATGACAAAGTCCTTCTGGATCTTAGTGTCTTGCAGCCGCGTCTTGTCTGTGAGTAGCTTGCCGGAGAAGAACCAGCGCTGGTGGGAGGCGTCGATGTCCTCCTGGACGTGGAGCTGCTTCTTTAGCTGCCCTATGGTGTCCGCCATGCTGGCACTGAGGCGCAGGTCCTTACCTGTGGACATACGTACCTACAGGAGACAGGAAGTATAGTTAGTGAGCAAGTGCTGCAGAAGAACCAGCAGTGTCTGAAATTAACTTCAGTCAAAAGGGAAGTGAATGTAGATGCTGGTAAAATTAGTCTTCCAAAGATAAACCATGACAGTAACTTATAATACTGATCAACAGTGTCATGAAAAGATACAGACTGGTTTTTGTCAGAATTGAATAGTTGTAACAATACAAGAGCAAAATACTAGAATATATTTGTCTAATTTTCAATATAAATAACAGTTTTACAAGTTAGCACCACACTGTCACTTTTTAGCCCATGTGACAGACTCATAAACAACTGAATGTTTTGTTTTAGCCTTGCAATTTCAACATGGTTTTACTGGAGATTACATGCCTCAAATATACCAGTTCAAACTATAAACTGTGATATAAAAAATGAACAAATCTCAAAGAAATTTAGGGTAAAAAATGTTTTAGAATGGAACTGTATAAATATTAATAAACATTTCAACATGATGTAGTAGAAGTACATGGTATTGGTTGAAATTGTGGGACAGTTTTTGTGTTGAAATGTTGTTACAGTAACATAAATGTTGTTGATCCCCCCCCCCTCCCAAATAATAAGCACCTTGAGCTGGAATTCCTTCTTGGGAGCTACAGGAGGTTCAGGGCTGTCGCTGGGGTCCTCGTCGCTACGCTCCGAGATGAGGTTGACGGGTGGAGCCAGGCAGTAGACGGGCAGCTGGTAGCGGTTCCCGAGTTCATCATAACACTCTGTCAGAGTACCTGGAGAGCGGTGTTGAGGAAAAGGGGAAAAAATGCCATTTAAATCCATCATTTGTTGTGTGATTTATATACTAGATCAGCCTGTTATTTTCAGTGGTTTCTGGATTTGGTTTACTATTTGTTCTCTGTCCTCACCGTGTGGCAGTGTGATACTGGCTCCATCCACTATAGCCTGAGCCAGCTCGTGGTCGTTACACTCCAGGGCCACAGCCGCGGCTTTCAGGGCGTCCCAGATCTCCTTGCGGCCCTCGAAGGCCGGCGCCGTGTCCCAGAACTCGTCCCTCTTGCTCCGTAGCTGGCCCTCTGTCATCGGATAGTCGCTCTTCCACTTGGGCCGATCTTTCTTCAGAGGCTCATTACGTCCTGTGACACGGAGGAGAAACAATAGAAGACTGTTACAGAAACATAGTGGTGAATTATTGTGTGCTAAGTACAGTATCATATTAAAAAGGAGTCTTTGACCACTGATGGTGCAACATTTTTACAGCTTTGTATCATCTACAGGCACAAGGTCATACATGGTTGACATAACACAGGTTCGTGCCGCCAGTTGCACCCTTTTCTGCTGATCTAGAGAAAAAGATGAAACTGTTGAACTACAGCTGGTGGCGGTAACATCAAAAAAAAAAAAATGCAGCAACAAGCCAACGAAAGCAGTGAAGTAGAAAACTGCAAGCAAGTAAATACGTATGTAAATATGTTCCACAAATCAGCTTTGCAAATGTTTTACGAGGAAGGAAACGCAGTCAACACGTTTGTTAGACCTCAGGGATTCACATGCCTTTTGGTCAGAAACACTGAACTTTTTGTTTAGAAAGAAAACTCAACGGGAGTCTACAGAATAAATATGTGAATGTGAATAAATGAATAACACACATGTTCCCATAAACTACAAATCCTACAGTATGCTTTCATCTCTTCCTTATAAACAGAGCTGGCAGCAAAGAGAGAGAGAAATGCTAGCCGTCACCAGAGACAGAACATCTCATCCCACTATGTCATCCGAATCTAAAATTAGGAGGTCACCCAGAGTTTGCAATATGCATGAAGTATGTGTAGACTATATCTGTCTATGTAACCTTACCTGTGTTTCCCACCATTCAATATTAACACAAAGCACATCTAGGCCAGGAGAGCACTTATTTAAGTGAGGGTCACACATACACGTGCGTACACGGACTATAAGATTCAGGACAGGAAACAACGTACCTGGTTACCTGCCAATTACACACTTACCAATAATTTAGCAGACCAGCTTTGTTTTGATAGTTTTTTCTTAATAGATGCAAACTGCCAGACACTTCAGTTCATGCTGTCAAAAAAAAGCATGTTCAGTTCCCTTTGAATAATCAAGTACTAAACCTGCCTAAGCTCATCTTTACCCATGCCAGAGAGGCAGAGATGTCAGTCACTGAGGAATGGAGCCTTCATGGAAAATGAAGAGGAGTATAAAGAGAGACAGCGCACATCCAAGAGGTTGCTTTTCTTTCAAACTAATTATTTATAGTGCAGACGGCTTAGGAGGAGTAATTAGGAGGACACGGGGTGGTGTAGGATTAGCAAATGGAGCAGAGAGTATCCCAAATGAAGCAAAGGGGGCTTCCTCACTAAAAGAGTGCGATATCTAGCACTCTCTTTATATATTATTCCACTTCACAGGGCAAGAATACACAACAAACTATCCTGATATGATCCTCTTCTCAGACAAGAAGCTAAATCACTATTTTCTAGCATGTATATAGTCTATATGAGTATATTTCAGTCTATATTTACTGCTGTAACAATAGGTTATCATATCTGTATGGGCCACAACAAACTCTCAGTTGAGAGACTGTGACAGAGTGTTTTATAAAGATCTGTGACAAATAATCAATATCTTGAAATATCATTTTATGATTTGGTAAATGGACTGCACTTCTACAGCCATTTTCTACCTTAACAGACGAAGTGCTTTACAATTTTTGCCTCCAATTCACCCATTCACACACATACTTACACACCAATGGCGTTGGGGCTGCCATGCAAGGCGCTGGCCTATTAGGGAGCAACTTGGGGTTCCCTGTGGTTGGTGGACGACCTGCTCTACCTCTTGAGCCACAGCCGGTCCGACATACAGTACAGATAATCACAACACTGGCACCAGTCTAGCAAAGCTTTCTTTTATTGCCGATACCTAAACTGTTTTAACCTTTTGCCAGTTTATGGCTGTTTGACTTTTAAATGATGATGTGAAGCTGCAACAATTAGCTGATCAACTGATGGTCGACTGTCAGAAAATGAATCTTTTAGTCGTTTTGAGTCATTTTTTAAGAAGAAATGTCTAAATTGTCTGTTTCCAGCTAATCGAATGTGAATATTTTCTGGTATGTTTAGTCTTCTATGAAAGTCAAATAAATATGGTTGGGTTGTGGACTCTTGGTCGGGATGAAAAGGAGACATTTGAGGACGTCACCTTGGGCTTTGGGAAACAGTGATGAAGGTTTTTCACCATTTTTGGACATTTCATAGACCAAACGATCAAGAAAATAGTCGACAGATTAATAATAATGAAAATAATAGTTGCAGCCAAACAACGAAACATCTTGTATCAAATGATTTCAGACTCCATTTCATCTACCGTACATGACTACTCTACTTTGTATATTTCCATCGACATAACATAATATTATAACATTGATGAATGTCTTGCAATAAATGCATTTGCGTTTTGGGAGTTACCCTGTTTTTGAAGGGTTTTACTCCCTGATCCTGAGAGGAGGACCGACTGGTGACGCTTTCAGTCAGCCTGATATCTACAGGGGATATTCTCTGAAGAGTTTAAACACTGCACAAGCAGATGTAGGACAGCTGAGGGCTTTGCAGACCGACAGAAACGATCAGAGGACGAGTCGAATGGAGAAACTGAGACAAGCAGAGGAGTTTTCCCTGTCTGGCCCTCGTACGCAACATTTGATTACTACTGTGTCAGTTTAAACTAACCTCTAAACTACTTCATAACACACAAATCTATTCTTTCACAAATGTCAATAACGTTAATCTCGTTTGGCTCTTAATTCTTCATCGCCTTCCACTCACATACGCTACGGTTAGAGGCCTCGAGTGAGACTGTAGGAATGAAATTATGAAAAGATAGTGTTATATGAATTAATAAGTGAGGTTTAGTGGATTGAAGGAAAGGCAGGCAGTAACAGGAAGATTAGGAAGTGAGTCAACGAACAGCCCCATTTCATCAAAACGAACTGCAGCACACCAAAACAAAACACGAGACATGAAGCAATGCATTACAGGCACATGAAGCAATATCAGGGTGTTTTCATCATACTGGGCCTATAAAAGAAGGTGCCACGTGTTGAGGCTACAGTCAAGCATGTTGTGTTTATGAGTCTTAATGAAATGAGTCATAAAAAAGATATGACGATCAGATACGCAGCTGCTGCTTGTTGCTGTATTTCACGATACAAAAACAAATATTGTTATCTTTTTGTCGGGAAAAGAAGGTTTAGCTGTAACACACGATGTTGCTTTGGGTCAGATGTTAGACAGCCTTTCTCAATCCTGACGTTAGGAAAATGTTAAATGTGGGATGTTGTTCTGTGTTCCTCGTTAAAAAAAAAAAAAAAAAAAAAGGCAAACATCAGCGAACGTTCACTGAAGCAGATCAACAGGAAAGAAGGGGAGTGCACTACTCAACCAGACAGACTGAATGTATGACTGTATTTCCTTAAAACATACGAGCACATATGCATCCACTCCCACATGCCGTCTCATCCTTGTAGCTCGTTATCTTGTCACCGCACCGCTGCTCAGTTTTGTGCGACCAAAGATAAAGTCACAGGGACAAATTCAGCAACAGTACTTTTAACAAGTCCTCTGTAGGCATCCAGGATACTAGTTTTCAAAACTAAGAGACAGCGTAGTCGTCGTCCCCCCCATCACTGAAAATCCGCACACTTGTTCACAACTGAACCTACAGGGGGATAGTGCGAGCAACGGGGTGAACGAGTCCATAGAAGTCCTTTTATTTTCACACATCAATCATTTGGAAGACTACAGAACGTCTCAAAAACTATGCTTTGATACTGCTGTTGATCATGAGCTCTATAGCCCGACTGATATTTGATATTTGAGACTTCCACAAATCCAATAACGCTGGCCAATATTGATTTAGATAAACACTTAACATTATAACATTTCTTGATAAGGATCTGATAAGAACCAAGATATGTGTTTAGCATTTCTGTGTGGCTGCATATTAGCTGACACATACACAGATACCAGTATATCTGTGATAAGATAATATCAGTCAGTTTATTGGCCTGATCGATTTATTACTCAGCTCAGTTATATTTTCTGTCTCTCTTGATGATTAATGCAGAATGAGAAGCTAAAAAACCCAGCTATGTTAACTCAGAGTGTTAAATTGTTCACTTTTTAAAACTGCAATTAGCTATTTGACTATTAATTAATCTGTTCCTAAATTGATTAGGCAGAGCAAAATGTAAAAATATCATAAGACTGACAAAATATACACTTAACAAATTAATAATCACTTGTTGAATTATGTTGTGTTTAGCATCTTGAAGGCCCAGTGTTCTTAGGTGTATTTCAGGTAACCATGGTAACAACACATTCTTTGTGGCAGCTTATCTACAAATCTTCAGTGAACTCTAAAACTGTAAAACTACCTTTAAAAAGATGAGATGATGTCATGTGTTATTTGGTAAATAACCAAAATCTGGATCAGGTTCTGAACCACAGTCAGGACAGACGTGTTGATCGACTCACACCTTCAATCCACATTTTTAAATCATAACACAGTTGATACTCAACAAACAACAGGAAACATGGTTACATGAGTGCTACCTGTAAATGTTGTATCTTATTTTCTGTTGCCGGTTATTCATATCTTCTGTCAGCAGCCATTATATAACCCTGCCATGATGACCACCTTCCAAATGTGTACGATACAAATCACAAAGCTACTTCATCCAAAGTAAATAAAGACTGGATGGGAGGAAATGGAATCAATGAACCCAGATTGTGAAGAGGGTGTGCCAAGCAGAGCAGAGTCAGTCCCTTCAGAGGAGCCAGTCAATGATGCAGCAGGACATGATGAGACTCGTTCTTTATTATCGGACCCTGGCAGGGAGTGTCTGTTGATACCAATCAGGGTGGGAAATTACCATGAGTACTCCAAAACTTAGGAAATCTTCGGCTGCGACGGCTCTAAATACTTTATATCCTCGAAACCGCTGTGGCAGGTAACAAAAAAATAAATAAATTAAAAGACAACTCATGCGGAGCTTTAAAACTCTATATTAGATGATCATTTTGGGGATACAGCTATTTTGGCGAGGGTGAAAATCTTCCTTCTCTGACACTAACGCTGGAATCACTTCTGAAAACCTCCTGTCATTCTGGTGTAAACTGGAGACAATTTTTTCGCTGGAAAAAAAAAAAAAAAAAGACTGACTCAAAAACTTTCCATCAGTAAGTCTGGAGGAGACGAAGGGGACAGAGCCTACATCCAAATGAATCACAGACACTTAGATTACTAAACAGTCACTATAAAAGGGAACTTCACTGCTCCTGATATGCTGAATGTGACAATAACTGCAATGACTGAACATGAATCTGATGGAGGGGAAGTTTGTTGGTCAAGAGTCAGGGCAATTGACTCGGAACTTTTTACAGGATCATTTAAGAAGATCTACTTTTGCCATTTCATAGAAAATAACTATAATCTCTCGTATTAGGTTTTAGTGCTGGAGTGTTTGGTAGAATTGACAAACTTGCCGTTTTAAGAGAGCATCATTCATAAACCTGCAACCATCCAAAAAACGATAAGCATTCATGTATCAAACCATGTTATTAAAAAAAGGTCACGCTAAATTTCAGCAACATTGTTGTCCGGGGTCGAAACTATGCAGAAATTCATGAGGTCTGCCAATTCAGCTGTGTGGTGTCTGCGTCATTCGGTTTAGTCTGGTTGTAAATATAACATTTAGTCTTGTTAAGTGCTCAAGCAGCAATCCAACTTCCATCCGTCACCATCAAAGAAAAGTGTAAAAGAACAAAACGTGGCAGTTTGCCATTGTTTATCTTTAGAGGAATGTTATCTTCCAAGAAGGTAATGGACATGAACTCAAAGCCCGGGTGAGAATAACTGGAATATCAGCAACTTTAGGAATCAATGTAACCTGCTTGTTACAGGAACCACAATGCCTTGCCTGCTCACTGAGAGATATATGGCGTTCGCACCATATTACCACTTTTTAAAAAAAAGGTAGCAGTTGTCCCGACAAGCTTACTGTTGTGGGATTAAGAGTGAGGCTGCAAATTGTCAGGTGAGAAAATTGTCAGTCTCATTGTAGGCGTAATGTCGGGGAACTGTAGGTGTAGTGTAGGTGAATTTGGCTGTAGTCGGTGTTGAGTGGGTCTGGGATAGCACTGTTTGCTAGATAGCACAAGAGCAGTTACACCAGATTCTGCAGGCTATGCACTGGTCTTAAAGTAACAGCACTGCTTTTCCACGTTTTCAGTGATTTTTAATAGAAACCTGACTGTCTATCCATCTCCCACAATGCAAGCAACTACCCGTCAACTCCCTTTCCCTTTATTTGCTGTATAATATTTTACCTGCGAGATAAAACTTGTTTTAAATACACATGCTAATCTGCAGTTATATGTAAGTTAGTGTAGATATGTAGTGTGAATGCAATTGCATCGCTGACCACAGCACTGTACAGCTGCAAACTACCGAAACACTACAGATTTGACTATGACATTTTTTCCTTTTTAGCAATCACTGTTTTTCCAACAGAAAAACAAATATGAGACAGGAGGTGACACCCAACCACAAGTGGTCACTTGAGATGCATTTGACTCACAGTCTGATGGGAAGTGAGGGGGGTGGGGGGGAGAGGATACACCTGGACACAGTGAGTCTCTCCATGCTGTTTTGAGCCATATTATAAGTCCCTTTGAATGTGTTAGGTATTTTGATTCTGATTTACACACACGAAACAGTGTAGTCCTACCTCCCCGTCCACCGTTCCTGGAGGAGCCTCGGCTCTGTGTGTCCTCCCAGCCTTCCCAGTATCTCCCCACACATCCTCCCATGGTTAGCGGGCTGCAGATTTGTTTCCACGCGTCGTACTAGCTGAGCAGGGGAGCCATCACGGACAATATGATTATCTAGGTCCGATGAGGAGGACGGGTTGCAGGTCCAGTGCTGCGAGCCAGAGAGGTCATCGGCACCGGCAATACAGAATATGTTTGATAGTGCTGGGCTGATCTCTACGCGTTAGATCGTAGTTTCTGTCTTTCTTTATCGGTGCTGTTAGTGGTTAACACAAAGATTCACAGCTCGTGTCCCGCAATCAGGTTACAAGAGTTTGATAGCAAAATCAACAACTCACCGCATCATCTGCCAAACAGTTTGTTTTCAAATGTTAGGATACAACCAACCGCTTTTCTATCATCCAGCTGCTTGTTAAGTTGTAAATGTTGATGCCCAGCTTCCTCGCTAACAAGCTAACAGGGCCAGCCAGCTAGCTGCTACCACGACACCAGTAAACACAAACTTCAGCGCAGCACGTTGAGTTTCTTATAAATACGGTGACAGTGTGAATTTGCGGCTTCCCGCAGCCCTCGGAGTACCACTCTAATACTTTAACACTGTCTCTCGGATTTTTTTCTCTTTAAACCCCCCCTAAACGTTACTCCCCTCTCTGCTGGTAAAAGGTGACTTGCGGTGGAGCTAACGACAACCAACTTTTTTTAACGCCTGCGCATGAGCACGCAGACAGGTGTTGCGTTCTCTTACGTCAGGACGAAAAGCAATTCTAAATGTTTTACACACACCAGCATAATCCATACGGATTCTTTGGAGTTCCTTTTTAATGACGCTGATATCAATTCACTTGAAATAATTAAAAGTACAAAGCCAAGCCTCAAAGGAAAGGGATACAATCAGGAATATCAGAAATACCACTTATCCACTATTGTGCTTATATGTCGGGAATTCGGGTGGTACCTGAAGGCATCACCACAAACTTAATGTTGCGGTTTTTATTTCAACCTCAACGCGAAGTACATGTGAAAGAAAAAAAAAACAACACACTAGTACATATATTTCAAGAAACATACATGTACTCTAAATTGCTGCGATAACAAATTATAGGTTAACGGTGCATTTTGTGAAACGTTTACATAAAATAAAACACTTGCGCGTTTCGCCTCACAACTTTTTCGCGCATGCGTGGTCTTAGAGGAGTCGCAGAGGCATGATGGCTGATGAAAGTGCCTTGCTGCTGTCTCTGGTGGAGGAATTTGTCTCGGGGCTACAGGACAGCAAGGCCAAAGATACAGCAACAGGTAAATTAAAATAGTGTTCATCATATTTTCCTCGACACCTTTCGGGAAAAGCTTGTTGTGAATAATAAACCCTCGTGAGACTGCTGAATGAAGGATGCGCAACACAACCCAGCGTGATGGTTAACGAGCTAACTTAGCGCCACAACATCCTGTGTGGTGTTACTCAACTTACCATACAAAAACACACACATTTTGTCACAAGTCTTCTTATTTAGTGACCGTACCTGCACACAGTGAATATGTCCCCAACGTTTTATGGTACTGTCATCGACCAGTATAGTGAATTTTTATGCTAGTCGAGTCTGTTGTAACCGCATGCTGCTTGTTAGCTGTTTGTGTCCGTATTGAAAGCATCCTGTCAATGAACTCTGTACCTTTGAACCTCGCCGATGCTGCTAGTTAATCTGTATTCAACTACCTGAGAAAACTTATTTATGTCCATGTGCTGTCAGGTCAGTTGTGTGTGTGTGCGTGTGTGTGTGTGCGCGCGCGCTAAGTTGTCTTATCTCTCCATAGCTACAGTTCACTAAACTTGGTTTTCTGTTCAGGTGTTAAAGATGGACAGTTCACAATACTGCAGCTGGTGGAAGCACTGGGGTGAGATGTCCACATTTTCACTAACACCACAACAAAAACAACAGCGTGACCAGAAAAAAATATTTTTTTTATTTTATTTGCACACACATAAGACTGCATAAACTCTAGATATTAAATAAATAGTTTTTTCAGAGGCCAGTAAGCTAACATAATGTAGGAAAATACAACAAAAAATAAATGACAAGAAGAAGCACACAGAATGAGTGAAAAACTAACCAATCAGTGAACAACAATACAGGAGAAAAAGAAGAAAGTATATATATTCTGGGAAAGTGGTCTCTCGGACCACACTGTGTATACGTCACAAAATTATTAGAATTAAATGTGATGACAACATCCTTATAAGGTAATGAGCTCTTGATAACATGTACTTTGGTGTTCTATATCTGCACACCACAATGTCTGAGGGAGCACTGACAATGTTTCGTTTTGTAAAAAGGAAGATGAAGATGATCAATCTGTCTGTTATTATATGGATGAATTTGGGAATTAAATTTGAAGGAGTTGCTAGATGATGATGGTAGAGAAATATTTATGTGTATATATACAAGCACATACATCTGATGAATATCTATGTCGTATACGGAAAGAATGTTGAGTTTTCTAAACTGGGGACAGACAGGCCTTGTTAGAGTTTGAGGAAGTTGCCAATCTTACAAATCATTCATGCATTGTCTTTTTTTTAAATCTCTGATACAGTCTGACACCAGGTTAAGTAGATGTGAGATGAGATGATGTTATAGTTTTTCTTTTCTTTTTTTTTTTTTTTTTTGGACTTGGATATGACACTTTTTTTAGAATTTTAGTGTAGTTGTTGTACAATACTTTTTAAACTCTTACAATGTCACATTTTAATTTGATATCGCAGACTACTACTGTTAAAAGGCATCAGTTAAGCTCATGTGGAGATGCACTTCATGTATATCACTTCCTCTCGTCGTAGACTGAGTCTGACCAGCTCTCAGCCTCACACTCGAGCCAGAGGAGTCCAGCTGCTCTCTGATGTTTTACAGGAGTGCTATGGAGATCTTACCGAGAGAGAAGGTACACCTCTTTCACACTCTTTCATTTTGTTACACTCTTATCTTTCTCTCTTCTCTACTCTTTAGGTGCTTCTAGATATTATCAGTTTACAAATACCATATTTTTTTCTCATTCTAAAAGTTATCCTAACAGTTTTGACATGTTATTCGGGTGCAAAACTCAATTTCCCACCACTAAGTTGATATGTTCTTTACATATCACACATGCAACACTGCAATTAGAGTTTTTGGAGTCTCGCAGCTCTAATCATGTGGAACATATTTCTCTCAAGTTATATTTTAGCAGCATGTCTCCCTGTCTCTCTGCTCAACAGTGGAAGTGCTCATTGCTTTCTATGAAAACCGTCTAAAGGACCATTATGTCATCACACCGCCTGTGTTACGCGGGCTCAGAGCGCTGGTGAGTGTCAGGCCGGTCTGCGGTACATTTGCATTGATTACAACATCTCAAACATTGTGTAAGATGGAAAACTGTTATGTCTATAACATAGTTTCTGTTTGGAGGTTTGAGAATCGCTTTTGAAAAGTTCCAGATATGAGAGCAGTGATAAACATACACACTGTGTGTTTGTATTACAGTGTTATACTATTTCGGCTTTGTCTTTAGGTATTATCTTTTGTATAGTTTTCAATATTCAGTGTAAGTTATGTCAGTTTTTAGTGGAACTGCAGGTTAAGGTCTTTCACACAACTTTAATCTGATTCCTGTTGTTCAGTTAATGTGATTTGTTGTGATCTAAACTGTTTGTTGTTGTCTAACTTTTTAGTTTATAACATTAACTGTATGATGTAATCATTTGTGCTTTGGTCCCATTTTTCCAGACAAAATGTAAGGCCTTGCCTCCTGGCTCTGCTGTTTCCATGCTGAGGTCTTTGTTCCAGGATGTGCATGTGCAGGTGAGACTCGACATGGTCTTAAAATAAAGATTTTCAAGTTGCAGCAAGCAAGGTTTTATATAAAAATCCTCTTATCTACATATTCAGTGTAGCCCGTTTGTGTTAGGAGGCCCTGAATACACTTTGATCCATTAGGGACAGTACAGTACATTATTGCAGTATACAGTCTTGTTACGTTTATTTATGAGGAACAATGACCACCGATCCACAGAAAAATGGTTAAGCACAGTAGTGCACTAACAGTAGTGACACTTTAACTTCCCTTCAGGATTAATAAAGCTCTCTCTCTCTCTTTCATTGACCTAACGTAGTTCCAGTTACTGTCTCATATGACCACACTTTTAACAGTTTGTGTTGACGCCGTTCATGTTTCCCTGTGCTCTGCGAAGCACTTATTAAATATGCTTTGTAGATGTACTTGACTCATGTCACTAAACCAAGGCAGGCAGATAAAGAGCTCACATGGTTCTGTGTTTTTTTTCTCCCCTCAGTCGCTGATGCTGGGAGAGAGAGCATGCGTCTACAACATGCTCATCAACCTCATGGAGACCAGAGAGGCCGGTAAGTGACAGATAATGGGCAGGTTTGGGATTTGCAGTTGCTGTTAGAGGAAGCCACTAACACTGTTTGTTTGTGTGTGTGTGTGTATTTGTGTTTATGTTTATGTGTGAGTTTATACTTTAAATCTTGCGATAGATCAGAAAGCAAGCAAGAAATGTGAGGCTACATCCACACTAATATATTTTTGTTTTAAAACTCCATGCACACTCAGCGTTCACACTACTCCAGCATTCTCAAACCTCTAAAGCAGAGACTTTTGAAAACACAGCTGACCTCGTTTTAGTTTGAAATCTCTGGGATTGTGTTTTAGTCTGGCCGATCTCTCTTTTCACTGTTGTTCTTTAGTATTTTCTGCAACTAAGCAACCGATAGCGGAGTAGACAACCTGCTTCCTGCCCAGTGTGCGTGAATGATCCTGTGATATGCGTTTTCAGTCAGGGTTAGTGTGGATGGAGATTTTTTTCACTGTTTTGAAATGAATATGGATTAGTGTGGCATATGTAGTCTCAGCAGTCGGCTGACTAATCTCTGTAATCATGACTTCTCTGGTGAAACTCTCACCACCTCTCTAATAAAGGAGAGTTGAGTTGTGCTTTGTTTGGCAGTTGAGTCATTTTGCATAGACATACTGTATAGGATACAGATGGAGGGCTTATAATGAAATGTTTGTGTGTGGCTGTAGGTTGTTTTGAGACAGACAGCAGCATGTTGGATGACACAAATATTTGCTGGTTATCACAAACACAGATTTACTTTGTTTTTTTTCTCAATTTCATATATTAAAATAAGTTGTTTTATGATTTTTAACCTGCTGGTCAGGCTAGATTAGAATAAGCTATCTTGAATATAGTATAGCCCGAAACTTACAGCTATTTTTGCAAATCTAATCCCTCCGACTTCATCCACAGAACTGAAAGGTTTGGGCGCCGACTTTGTGTTTGGTTTTGTCCAGTCAATGGACGGGGAGAGAGATCCTCGCAACCTCCTGTTAGCCTTCCAGATCGCCAAGAACATCATCTACCGAGGTTACGACCTAGGTGAGAGCGCCTACAAGTGCGCACACACGCTTTCTGTGTCTCCGTCTGTCCCTCACTGTTACTATCCAACACACAGTTCAAGCGCTCACCAAGTAGGTATGAATCTATTTAGCATCCCATTAATTTCCTGTCTGCTGTCTCAGGTAAATTCAGCGAGGAGCTGTTCGAAGTGACATCCTGTTATTTCCCCATCGACTTCACCCCCGTAAGTCCTTGTTTATTCAGCTGTTTTAGACTTGGAGCTGATGAAAGCAACGAGTGTAGCAGACAGAAATGTCATCACCGATTTCCTGTGACCTCAGGCGAACTTGAAAACAACAATACAGTGTCGTCTGCACGCGCACATCTCCGTCTCTACGTCGCACATGATTGTATGTTTATGGTGCTTTCAGGTGTAGGTTAGCTCATTTGTTTTTTTGGACTTCAAGTATTGGTTAAAAATGCGTAATAGCCTGAAACAAGACTGTAGGCAAGATCCAACATGTCTGATCAGTTTAAAAACTTCTCTTCACTGCAGAGCTCTTTGTTGGAATCTAATCATTAAAACACATCCAGGTGCATTCATGACTTAATAGCCTGTCTCTCTTTTCTTAAACAACCCCGCCTCACCCTCCTATACCCACTCCCCGTCCATCCCAGCCTCCCAACGACCCCCACGGCATCACCAGAGAAGAACTCATCCAGGTGCTGAGGGACGTCCTCACTGGGACACCAAAGTTTGCCGAGGTAGGCGTGTTCTCAGTTTACATTTTTGACACTTTTTACTTTTTCGGCGTGAGTGGTAATCGTCTTTTCGTGACTTCACACCGTTACAGTTCCTGTTGCCTCTCATCATTGAGAAGCTGGACTCAGACGTTCAGAGTGCGAAGCTGGACTCGCTGCAGACTCTGGTGAGAAATCTGGAATTATCTTTTTTAAAATTCTTCCACTCATTTAACAGCTGCTCGTGGAGCAGACGGATGTAAACGTTAAACATAAGGTTTAATGTCATACATACATACATCTCATGTGTTGATCTTTAAGTTAAATTTATTTGCATTCAGTATGCTGACAGTTGTTTGATGTATAACCTGTGAAGGTGAATCAGTGTGTATGTTGTTGCTTATCTCACCACATTTGAATTTTTTTTTTTTTAGGCTGCTTGTGTGCCACAGTATGAACATAAGGACTTGGCAGAATTCCTGGAGGGACTGTGGACGTCACTGCGCAGAGAGGTTTGAATATGAAAACTAAACGTTATTGCAGTGATCATTCGACGAAGAGCATGTGCGATTTTGATTATGTGCATATATGGTTTCTAAGATTTGTCAGGAGAAAACTTACTAAACATCTTAAAGCGTTCTAATCTGTTAGAAGTTCCTTTTCTCATCTACATGTTCTCCTTCCTGTGGGTCTATTTATAGAAACGCTGCAGTGTTTATTCTATTGGTTTGTATTTTTACACAGTTGCAAACTATGTCATTTGAGCTCATGTGGCACCACGTTATACTTCCAATGTGTGAAAATGTGACAGTAGAGCTGAGGAATGGTCCATCAGGAGTGGGAATGTAATTGAAACCAACTAAAGGAAACTACCAAAAGCAACGTTTGCAGTTTCTCACACCTGGAAAGCCAAGTAAAACAAGTCTGGCCTGATGCTAATATTCAGCAGTTTTTCATGATTTCTTAAAGACTGTAGACGAGTTCCTAATGCTACAGGAGGTGAAATTGCACACGAAACCTATCAAATCGATTCCAGAAACGCACCAAAATCCACTCTTCATCCGCATCATTCCCTCTCTTGTTGTGTCATCGCAGGTTTTTCAGACATCCAGCGAGAGGATCGAGTCTGCAGGCCTCACTGCGCTTACCGCACTCACTTCCTGTCTGTCTCGCTCAGTCCTCAACTCTGACTCTGACGACTCCCTCAGCACCTTCCTGGAACTTGTTCTTAGAGGTGAAATGTAGCTTATTTGCACATATAGTTCAAAACCTGAAACGCAGATTTTATTGGAAGGTTGAATAAACCCATGAGGTGTATTTAAAAACATGAACGAAGAAGGAAAAAATGAACATGAGAGAAGTTCCTGAGAACAAAATAGTTGGATGAAACAAAAACATCAAAATAGGAAGAGACTTGTTAATAATTAACTGTCAGCAACCATGGAAAAAAATAACGCAAGCAAAGTGACAGTGAGTCAGAGAGGGTGTGTAGATGAACCACATATATATATCTTAAGACTGTGGTATTGGGTGTTTTTTGCAGTTTAGTGGTGTTCATGAAGCAGGGCAGGAAATTTTTTTTTTTTTTTTGACACCACAGTGACTGTTCTGTACTTCAGTTTTAACCAGCAGCTTTCACAGTCAGTCTTAGTGGTTGGTTTTCTGCCAAAGTGTAACTACAGCTGGAAACTTGCAAACCAGGCAGTCTAATTGACTCATCAACAAACATCCTAACAATCTTTGTTTGCATGTTTTTTTTAAAATGACATATTTACTCAGCTTTGTAGATTTCTATGTTTAGATCATTGACATGTTAAGTGATTATAAGTAACCTTAATATGAAATCTATCATTCTTAATAGGGCTTTCTGTGACTGTAATATCCACTATGGGGTTTGACTGACTTCAGTTAAAGGCTGATAGAAGTATCAGTGTTTGTAGATTGAAATAGCAAATAGTTGGTTGATGTATGAAATCCTGCAAATTTTCACAGAAATCTATCAGGATTTTCATCTTTTCATGGTAGAAAATTCTATGAAACATCATCATCTCAGAACTTGAAACCAGAGTATTTTAGTGTTCTGTATTTCCGGCAGGGAAACCCTAGATACAGATGCGACTTTAACACTTTAAAAACCCACAAGTCAACAGCTGAACAACAAGTACATAACACCACCGACTCGCCAATAATAAAAACTCAGCCTTGCTATATCAGCCTGACGCTGCATGTCTAGTGGTTTTGTTTGTTACCGAGCGTGTGATGTCGTTCCAGACTGCAAGCATCATCTGTGTGAGCCGGACCTGAAGCTCGTGTGGCCCAGCGCCAAGCTGCTGCAGGCTGCCTGCAGCGCCTCCAACAGGGCGAGCCACATCGTTACAGCCGCCGTCATGCCCGCACTCATCGAGCAGTACAACAACAGAGCAGAGGTAGGAGAGGAAGACTTGACATCCAGATGTTTATTAAGCTTAATACGAGCTTGTTTTAAGGCTATTAAATGATGGCGAGTGTAGCGCTTTTACTTGATAATTTTTAAGGCTGTCCTCTTGTTTTAGCCACCAAATTCAGTATTTTTATATTGTGATGATATAAGTGGAAAACATGACTTTTTTTTTTTTTCTTTCTGTGAGCAGTGTTCCCATAGACGGACGTTACTGGAGGTGGTGCAGCGATTCATCCAGTCAGTAAAAACCAGCCAGTCCTCAGAGAACGGTGAGTGAAGCGGTCATGTTTGTGGACTTCCTCTTCTTACAGCGTCCACGTCTTCCGCTTTTAAAAATGTCATCGTTTATCGGTATCGGTGCCTTTTTATGTTAAGCACTGTGTGCTGCGTTTTCCACATGAATTGTGTTTATATGAATGAAGTTTATTAGTCTTTAAATTGTACTTCCACATTTGTTTTGAGATTATAATCATTATGTCTCACAGGCTTCCTCGATGTCATTATTTCCTCATGATATAATCTTCTTAAAAGATTATCAACAGTATTACAGAATTATTGTTTAGTTGTAGCAGGATCCTGATCAAATCTGGATCTCTAAGACTTCCCAGCTGTCATGGGTTCTGTTGTTCATCTGTTTCATGTTATTGCATCACTGATATGTCTGTTTATATATGTTTATACAGAGATAATTTGTCACTTTGGAACATCCAAAATGATTATTTTCTCTTCAGGATGACTGTTTAGCTGCAGTGTGTACACAACCGTGAAGATTTAAGACAGGCTAAAGATAGACTAAAACAAAAATCATCTGTTTCTTTCTGTCTCTTTGATCCTTCCACATTAGAGGAGAGCGTGCTTTCGGCCTTCCGCCCGTCTCTGTGCAGCATGGTGTTCTCGGCCCTGACGGAGACTAACGCCAATCTGCAGATCACAGCCACTTCTGCTCTCACCTCACTATCCCAACAAACAGGTGAGATGCGACAAACTCTTTAGATTCATCGGTGCGGAGTCTGTTTTGTTTTGATCAGCGTTCGATTTGTATACCGAGAGATATTCTGTCTTACCAGGTTTGCTGTTGGACTCTGATATCGAGCTGGCTGTAGATCACCTGACCAGACTGTTGCTGACGGAGGACGATAACAGCGTCAGGTCAGCTCATGTTGGACAAAAAAAAAAAAAATGTAGAAAAATAAAGAATCAGATGTTTTGATTTTTATTTTTTAACATAAATCCTGTCTCTGTGCGTCTTGTTATATTTGTCTCTCTAGTCTTGCTGTGGTGGAATGTGCTGGATCCTTAGCAGAGCTGCACCCAAAAGCCTTCATCACTAAAATGATCCCAGAGCTAAAGAAACACATGTTTTTCGGTGAGAAAAAAAAAAAACATACATTCAAATTATTTCAAATGTTTCTCAATGGAATTTACAATCACACAGTAGAATGTCACTTCACGAATATACCTTTCCCCTCTCCTCTACTCCTCTGCTCAGAGCCCATGCAGCAAGACAGAGGGGTTTCTGAGCAGCATTCCCATCACGCCGTGCGTCAGCGCTGTTTGTCCGCACTAGCCGCAGTTTCCACCCGACCCAGTGTCGTCCAGGAGAGCACGCCCGTCCTCCTGGAGGTCCTCAGTTCAGCACACGCAGGTAAAGTGACGGGCAGAGATGGTTTCTGGCTTCAAGTATAGATGTGTTTATCACATGGTGAATCTTCCCAAACAGTCAGAATTGTCAGGCTGTAAAGATGCGTCGTTGTTTTAATGGTTTTAAGAATTTTCTTCACGATTACAAAATTTCCTACAAAAGTAAAAGTGCTGATTTGGATTTTTTTTAGAGAGAGGGAGAGTAAAAAAGGAACAGAAACATTTTTTTTTTTTCATGAGTTGGCAGAAGGATGTTCAAACATACGCAAAACACTGTGGTGCAGATAATCTATTAGTTGTTCTCCAAATATAAATCCTGGATGTTGAAGTAGGACACTAACTTATCAAATGCTGAAACGCAAGTGTCAGCCGCTTCATATCTCCCATCTGCAGTGCACCAGTTTCAAATACCAGGCATGTGATGTGATGTGTCTGTTGTCGTGCATCAAAACAGATCAAATGAACAGAATTGTCTCGCTCGCACAGAGACAGGAAACACATCGACGCAAGTAAACGTTGAGATGAATGACACGGTAAGTTCTCGTTGTTTCAGGTAGCGTTACTTTCTCCGTGGAGGAGGTGGTGTCGGCGTGCAGCAGCCTCCGGAGGATAGCGGAGCAGGTTCAAGACACCGAGGAGACGGGACGATGCTTCCATAACATCATCATCCCTCGCCTGCTGTCTCTGGCGCTGCAGGCGGCACTGCAGGGTGAGCAGGCCTTGAATTAAAACTGTTATCACTTCCTGTAGATTTCCGGTTTCACCAATCAATAGCCTGATCTCCAGTCGTCTAATTTCAAATCATTTTATTAACTGGAAGGACAATGATATCACATTGAGGTGTACGTCTAACGGTGACCTCATGCTGTCTGTGTTTCTCTGACATCTCATTGGTTCATGTTTCCTTAGGTGAGGGGTCACCTGGTCGTCGTAGTCCTCTGGTGGAGGAGGCGGTCCTGTCTGCCATGGTCCCTGTCATCAGTACTTCCTGCTCCAGGCTGCAGCCCACGTCAGTACAAAATCTGTTATTTGTTTCTGGTCTGTCTCTTGAGTTTGTTTTTTTTTTTCTTCAAAGCCACAATACCAAGAAATCTGCAGGAAGACAGAAGAAGAGAAAGAATCCGAAGCTTTAAATGAATGCGTTACACAGAGCCAAACACGAGGGCCTCATCAAACAGAAATACTAAGAAGTGATGTGATTTTAAATATAGACCTGGAAATGTGCCTGACACGTTCAATTCCAGCTTGCTGGGTGCATTTTTTTTGTTTTTTCAACTCCTGCAGATCAAGAAACATGAATTTGCCAACAGTTCCTGTCTGTTTCTCATCTTTTCTTCTTTTTTTTGTCAGTCTCTTTGATTTATTTTGCTGAACTTCATACTGTTAGAGCTTCTTTTTTTTTTCATGAGGCTTATGTGGTTTCTTCTCTGTTGTTTCATGTCGGCAGGGTGGCGGGCCAGACGGCATCGAAGGCCGTGTCTCTCTTTCTGGATGGTGACGTCTCCTTTTTACCCGACAACTCCTTCCCTTCACACATCCAGCTGCTGAAGGTGTGTACGAGTGTCACCGCACATTCTACATCATTGCTTCACCCTTCATTTGATCATAATAGGATTAAAAGAACACGTATTAGTCTTTGAGGATAAATCTGACCTAATTTAGGCGTACACTATCAAAGATTTTACAGCACTCTTTCATGTCGCTGTTACTTGAAAGTTGTGATCATTGAGTCGTGTAATGTTTTCCCAGAAGCAGCAGGGGGACTCCTGGAGCCAGTCTCAGATGGTTTGTCTTCTGATGGGTTGCGTCTGTTCGTTACCTCGCAGCGTGAGTCTCAACTCGAACGCTTATTTCTGCTTTTCATCTTCATAGACGTATCTGAAGCTGTATTTCTGAGAGTGTTGTGTACGTGTTCTAGGTGGAGGTGCCGCAGATAGACCGCCTGCTGTCAGAGCTGGAGGAGATGAGCTACAACTGCAGCCACCCGCTGTCGTACACCTCCGCCGCCAAGTGCTTCGCGGGCCTGGTTAACAAAAGACCGCAGGGTCGGTTTGTGCCCTTCAACTCTTCACAGACACAGGTTTCGGTTTCAAATCTGAGGGCTTCATCTTGTCAACTAAAAGCCGTTGAGATGATTTGTTTTCTTCTTCTTCTTCAGGTGATTCTCTCGACAGCCTGATCGAGAGGACGATGAAGAGAATATGCACTGAGCTGGGTTCTACATCTTCATCTGCGCGCACTCAAGCATTCACACTCATGATCTGGGTAAGACTTTCTGCTGAGACTGAGTCGGGCATAAATTTTAAAATAAAGCCAACCTCCTGCAGCTCCCCGCTCTGTGCACTTCATACACACATGCAACACAACACACACACATATACGCAAACACACAACCACACAGCTTCCTCTCAAGGCACAACAACCTTTATTAAACAGTAACCGATAAACAGGACCCCCTCTCGCCTGTTTGAAGTCCGCCACAAAAGTAATGAGTGTCCAGTCTCCCCACTTGAAATCGAGTGATATCGTGTCTCTTTCATTGTTCTGCCTCCAAAACCTCCTCAGTCACGAGTCCATCAGAGAGCAAGACCGACTGAAGACTGAAGCTTTTTTTTTTTCCTTTTTTTTCTTGTCAGAGCATTTGTTTTATTGATTGCTGTTGGAATGCACAGAGAGTTTCAACAAATATACATTACATACATAATACATGACTTACCACAGATTGAAGTGGTACATTAACAGATCTACACGTTAGTACAAGAAGCAGCAAGTGCAGTAAAGTTTGTCTTTGTCTCCAGGTTGCGAAGGCTCTGCTGCTCAGATACCATCCTCTGTTCACAACACTGACTGACAAGGTAAAGACAGTGAGCAGCACACATACCCATAATAGTTATTAGACATCTTTATTTATATCTACACGCATGCAACTGTTTATTAAACACACATTGATCTTGTGTTTTTATAACAGTGAATCTTATTCTCTCCAGTTCCACTTTCACAGCTGCTTTAGTTCAGTTTTTTTAATTTTGATTTTTGTTGTGTATTTTCAAAGCTCTTCTCTCTGCTTGATGATGCCGATCTGGGTCCGATGGCGGCAGACGGCTTCTCACTGCTGATGAGCGACTCCGCCGACATTTTGAACCGAGCTTGCCACGCCGACATACGCATCATGTACCGCCAGCGCTTCTTCAGCGAGAACTCGGCCAAGTTGGTTCAAGGTTTCAACGCAGCTCCTCAAGGTACCAGCCAACAGCGCCGCTGACCGTACATATGATGAAAGTTATAAAGCCTCAGGAGGTTTCTCACAAACTTCAGCAGCATTTTTGATTGATGTTATTCATTGTGTGCTTCTCCTCTAGAAAAGAAACCCAACTATCTGAAGGCTTTGTCCAACATAGTCAATAAACTGCCCAAGCAGGTTCAAGTCACTGAACTACCAGCGGTGAGTGAAGATAAAACTATTGTGCTTCATCCCTTAAAACTTCTAGCAGGCTTTGGATGATAGTCAGCAGTAATATAAAGTCTTTTTGTCCCTGTCCAGCTCCTGTCACTGCTGTTAGAGGCGCTGTCATGTCCTGACCAAGGCGTCCAGCTGTCCACCCTGTCCTGTCTGGAGCCCGTCCTCATCGACCCGCCACCAGCACTCATCCAGCAGCTGGAGGCTTTGGTCAACAGGCTGCTGGCTCTCACCTCTAGCCCAGCTATGGTTAGTGAGATATCAAAGCTGAGAGTGTTTTCTCTCTACTGAGGTGATAACCAGTAACCTCCTCTAAACAGCTGGCATATCCCTTTTTTTCTCCTTTCTCTCTTTTGCAGAACGTGAGGATCGTCTCGCTGCGGTGCATCAATGCTCTTTCTCGCTTCCCTGCACATGAGGTAAAAATAAAAATAGTCCATATTTTATATTTTTGAGAAGCTTGTCATTCAACACTCCCTCAAATTTTCTAATTCAGAGCCTCTTCTTGACCTACACTCAATGGAAAAATAAGCTTTGAGGAAACTTTCAGACAAAACACTGAAGATGAAACTTCAGATCAGTCACTTCACTGGCTGTGTGAAGTTTCCCATGCGCCATGTAACATTCCCGTCATTAGTTATTATATTAATCCACAACTGTAATAGCAATAACACATATATATATTGTTCTGTGTTTCAGATCTTGCCGTTTCGGGCCCGGGTGCTGCGAGCTTTGGCCCGACCTCTGGATGACAAGAAGAGAATGGTGAGGAGTGAGGCAGTTCAGGCACGAGGAGAGTGGTAAGAATCAGCTGCTGCCATTTAAGACCAACAAGAGAAATTTACAAAATATATATAGATCACATCAGTTCTTTGTTTCAATGTTCATGCACCTTTAGTCCTATAAAAGTGCATAATCGACCGTGAACCAACCATTTATATGAAAAGAATGATGTTATCTTATTGTACTCATAGGTTCCTCCTAGGGAGTCCTGGTGGAAGGTGATTTTGCACCTCAAATACAACCCAAGTCTCCTATCTTCCAACCTCCACCACCCAACATGGAAGAATAAAGAGAGATGAGAAAAGGGACAAAGAGAAATGGGGAAACTCACTCCAGGAGCAGGTACCCAGTATCAAAGCTGTGCAGTCCTCACAACAGCTCGCCCTCTTCTCCGTGGATTGTTTTAGCACCCTTCCCTCCTTCCTTCCCACTCCCCACTCAACCGCAATTCCTCCATCTTCTGTCTTCTTTCTCCCTCCCGCTTACTGAAATGTTTCCGTTGTGATTGCCTGTATCTTCATGAACGCACAAATACGAGTATCTTGGACTGACTTGTTGTCTTAAGTTAAAGATTGAAAATGACCAGTTTGTTGATATGTAACACGTCTCATGTTCAGTATTGTTCTTTTTCTCACTACGTTATGGGAGAAAATGTCATGTTGGAGGGTTTCGGTTGTTCAGTGTTTCATGGCTGAACATGCAGAAAGTACATTAGAAATGACAAGAGACTGCAGTTTTATTTTTATACTTTGCAGAGCAGCATAAATAAACCTTAAAAATTCTTTCATAAATCACAATGAAATGAAGGAAAGCATTTGTGTTAATTACTTGATAAATATCCAAGAATAATAATTGGATTTACTGTCATTGAATTAATGAATGAATCGACAAAATGTTTTTGTTTTTTTGCAAGATTTTTATAATCTGCATAAAGTGGAATAGTTGTTACCTTCTATACAAAGAAAGCAACAGTACAAATGTTGTTAAGAGCGGAGTGTTGGGAGTGATCTCCTCAACTGTGGTGCCGCGAATTTCTCTTTTCCAAACTTTTTGTCCAATTTTAAGAACGCGGCCTGCTGTGAACGTCACTTAACTGCATGTAAAGACGTGGACTCTGAGCCAAATGAAACCTCTGAGCAGCACTGAACCCAGCAGACACTGATAGCCTTTTATCTTCTCATCAGGACGAATGTGTAACTGAGCAGTGATGATGTGTTTGATTTGTGTCGCTCTGGTGCACCGGCCGGGCGGATCAGAGCGTGACCAGGGGGGAAAAAATTGTGGATGTGCCAAGTGTCGTCTGGTATCTCACTAGGTGACATAAATCAAGCACTCCACAGACATGAGTGACGTTTTAATATTTCATTTTACATAATTAAATAACTATGTTGAGGTTTATGTTCATTAATGAATTAAGATTGTAAATTATGTGACCAGTATGTCAAACATCTGCCTTGTATCCACTCAATATTTGAACAAATAATGACGCTTCATCATAGTTAGTGTTCATTTCATTAAGGTTGGCTGACTTTGGACCTCACATCAACTTATGCCAAGGAAATAGACTATTTAAAATGTCTAACTTAAGATGTCATTAAAACTTTGTAATTATACAAAATGTGTTTGTCTTTTTTTTAAAAAAAAAACATGTTACATCTCATCATAAAATGAAACACTACACAAACCAGAAGTATCAAACATTTATTTTATTAAAAAAAAAAAAAAAAAGAAAAAAAAAAAAGACGACAAATCAAACTAGAGCACAGCTCCCATTGGTTACAAATGATATCACAGCTGCATGTCATGTTTCTATGGCAACTACAATTCATCCATCATTAAGTAATTGGTATGAACATGTTTGGGTGAAAAGTCTGAAAGGGAATTAAAAATCAGGATATTTTTCACAGTGCCTTGTATCACCATCTTAAAGTGTCTTTAATTTAAAGGCTGCACATTTTAACAAGGCACACAACAATGTTCAAGATGATAAAAAAAAAAAAAATCAGTGCTGTGGATCAAGCTGTTGGTTTTTCGCTCCTCTTTGGCACCAGATCATCAATTCAGATCAGTGGTTCTCCATGTCAGTACTCTGTGTCTCCACAACACAGAGGAATACCTCACTGTAGGATTAAACATGCAGAGTAGTAAACTTTAAAACCACATTTATGAGAATGACCGTATAAATAATCAGGGTATTTACAGAAGACTAAAAACAGAAATGTATTTTGGAAATATTATTTATGAGAACCAACTTTGATTTGTCCTCATTTCAAGACACATGAAGTTCTCATGGATAAGAGTGCAGGATAGCCAGTCAGTCCGGGCTTTGATCTATCGCTAAATATCTTTAGTGTCAGTTATTAAAAGGTGCTATGTTTTGCTTTTTATCACCAATGAATCATGAGAAATTTTTAACTGTAAACAAATGAGACCATCCCTGAGACGACTGTCACCTCTATCAGCCTCCGATCTACATTTCACAGCATGTCATCATCCACAAAAATCAGAAGTGGAGCGCTGTTCCACTGCAGGAAGTGAAGCTCAAGAGAAGCCACAGATACTGAGTTTCCAGAGGCTTTTGGTTTATAGAAGTTGTAAAAGGCAAAAAAAAAAATATTCATCACTATGTCTTTGGAGAGGGACAGTCGTTGATAGCGTCAAGAAGAAAGCAGGGCTTCTGGGAATTGTAGTCTTAACTTTGAATGGCTCTTTGAGGCTGTACTTTGGCACTGAGATGCTTTAAGATAAATCTTAACATTATAGCAGGTAATACTTAACAAGTTCACCATCTCAGTTTTGCTTATTAGCATGCTAACATTTGTTAATTAGCACCAACATAAAGTACAGCTGAGACTTGCTAGTTTTACAGGTATTAGTCATGAACCAAAATCAATAATTTGACCTGGTTGTTGATAAAATGTCAGGAGATTATCAAAGTTATTGAAATTTTTCATCCTCTAAGGAACTTGAATATATGTAGCAAATTCCATGGCAATCCACTAAATAGTTCAAGATATTTATTACTCAAAACATCAATTTCATGGTGGTGCCAGAGGAACGTCAGAGAATCACCAAGCTCATTAGTGTTTATCCTCTTGAATATATGCAGCAAATTTCAAAGAAATCTATCCAGTAGTTGTTAATTTCACACTGAACCAAAAATGTTAACTTCATGGTGGCGATAGAGGAAAAGTCAGGGGATCCACCAAAGGCATTAGGTTACATCATCTATGGGGACTATAAACGTCTTTACAGAATCTATCCAGTGGCTGTTTCAGTCTGGATCAAAGTGGCGGCCCGACAGACTGACGCTGAGCCACATCACTAGCATGGTTAAATTAAAACAAAAGCATTAACATAACAGAACAAGACAGCAGCTACTAAACATTTCCTATGTGGCCTAATTTGATGTTTATTATACAGTACCTTATATATTATAAAAGGTACCAAATTGCAGTATGCTATTATTGACATTTAAAAAATGCAAACCATAGCACCTTTATTAACCAGCTACAGTGTCGTCACTATTCAATGAGCCTTTATAAAGTCGGCCTTTGCCTTCCATACAGTCTCATCCTATATCCATCCTTCCATCTTATACACTTGTTATAAAGAGGCTGTAGTGTTCGTGCAAAATTTGCAGCCCAGAAAAATGCACAAAAAATTCTTTGTCAAGCCTTTACAAAGGCGTGTGAAGGAGAAAAAGGGCTGGGCTTAAAAAGATGCTGGCCAGCAGCACCTTTTTATAAATCAGTTTTAATCAACAGTATTTGCAGTCGCAGGATGACGTCAGCTGGTGGAAAGCTGTGCAATTACACTTACAAGGTCAATAGTCTGGGAAATGAGAACTGATCTAAGAGGATGAAGGAGGTTCCTTGATGTATCACGAGCGGTTATTTCCACGTAGGTTCATACTTCTAGCGGTAAAAATAAAACATAGCAAGAAAACGTTGATCTGTGTAACTACAAAGCTTCTTTTTCCTTATCAAGTGATTGTAGCAGCAGGCCACGACAGACTCGTTGAGAGCTTCGCGTACTGCACCTCGCTGGCCAAAACATTGACACGTCAGCCACGTTGCTTGTAGTGTAAATGCAGGTTAAAGGTTCTTGATATGGTTAAGAGTTAAAGGTTGAGGGTCAGATGGCCATGGGGTCTCTTCTGGTGTAGGTGCAGTCCCACAAGATGCCGTCCCCGTTGGGAAGGTGGCTGGAGGGCAGGAGGACCCGCGTGAACCAGTGACTACGGAACAGAAAACAAAGTAGCTGAAATCTGGCTGGAAACAATAAAGGATTTTATAACTACTTTCACGCATCTGTCCACTTATGTTTCACGTGGAAAATTTGCTGAAGTCACTTCCTGTGTGCTTGTTGTAGTACTGGTGCATGAAAGATTATACCACTTTGTACAGACCATAGGTGCTGCGTAGTTTGTGTTTGTTCTCGAGGTCTGTGGGAACCACTCGTAAAAATATTGCTCCACAGTGCTACTAGTGGTCAAAGACTCCACAAATCACCTTTAAAGTTTTATGAATTTTTGCTTAAAATCCTGTTTAATCCTCTATCCACCAAAAATTCAGCATGTCAAAAACTGAATATTTTCACATTTGACATGTTGGAAGCTAAAAAGGTTCCAAGGATGTTTAAAAAGAAAAAGACCTAAATAATAATACTCCATATCTAAGTGGAATATCTGGGATACAAACACACTAAAGTGAGACTGAAACCTCCCCAAGATTTAAAGCAGCAGCTTCAAAGGGTGAAAATGCTTTAATAAATCCAGTATGAAGCCGCATGTGGTTTGATTGGGAAAGTTTAGCAGAACTGAACTCACCTCCTTTTCTCCACACCAAACAGTATCTTCCAATTGTTTATTTTACCATGGTGAAACGGGTTTCTGAACACCTGCATACAAAACAGAAGACACATTAATGGCCAATTCAAGCTTTCTGTCCTAAAGTTAACTATTTCATATGTTCTGTCATGTATATATAAACACTCAGTACGTACCTTGCCCTTCGCCTTTAGTCTTTTGGTCTCTTTGCGGTTGATGTGGCGCTCCACGCTGGTCTCTCCTCTGCTGATGAGAAAGGTGTGCCACAGGGTCAGCCCTCCCAGAGCTATAGCCACCGAGCTGCAGGGAGATATCGGTGGAGGTTGGAGACACATCACAACCTGATCTGTTACCTTCATTTGATTTTAAAAACAGGCACCAGTGTTCCTCACCTAGTTAGTACCCAGAGAAAGATGATACTCTTGTGGGCAGTCGTCTCTCTGAAGGTGAAGGGTGGAGGAGGGGTCTGATAGTAACTCTGAGGGGGACAAGAAATGGAGTAAATATAGAAATATGGAGTTATTCCACTTTTAGAGCTGACCTGAAGAGGTTTTATCTCCCTATTTTCTGAGTTTTTTTGGCTCAGGATCAAATACAATATGGGTTATGTTAAAAAGTGATATTTGCCTGCAGAGGACTTCCAAACTTTGAACCTAATTGGTATGTAAAGCCTAGAATTGTTTGCTGGCGCACAATCACAGAGCAGAAAGCAAAGTTACTACTGTCTGGCAGGTGCTGCTACAAAACATCACTGTTTCCTCCTAAAATTGGAAAGACTTCACACTTTTACATCCCACCTCACCTCAACAGCACTGTAGGCCTCCACGAACATATCCCTGCTGCTGATGCTGCAGTAGATGCAGCCCAGCGTCATGTAGAGGCAGAAGGAGAAGAAGTAGCGGTGGTTGAAATGGCCCACGCAGTTATTCAACCAAGCTGGGAACACGTTCAGGTTCAACATGTGCAGAGTGGGAATTTAAAAACACTTCAAAATCAGTAAAATGGGAAAATGCAGAGGACTATTTTTTTTTTTTTTTTTTTAATATAATGTTGCTTGTTAAAAGGATACGACAGTGGTGGTCCATCTTCAAAACGCACCTGTAATATAACCAAAAGGTGAGAGTCAACAATAAACAATCTATGCTGAAAGACTGGCAAAAATAAACATAATTTCTACAAAAACAAATGCTACTAGCTACACTAAGGGCTAATATTTTTTTTTAAAAAAGAAGAAAAAAAAAGTCATCTCTTGAAAATAATTTGACAATCTTACGTGTTGCAGATGCTGCAGTGGTGCGTCCTGGGCGGCTTTGGACTGATGCATTTCTTACAGATGGACACTGAGGGAATGTGAATTTTGTCCTAGAATAAACAAAGGAAACACAAAGATGAGAGGATGTACTAGTGTCACACTGAAGTCAAATCTTAGCGAGAGCTCACTTTGTAGCGTAGCAGTGAAGACCAGGAAAGCAGAGACGATTTATTAAATGGATATTTAACCACATGCTGTACATTACAAAAGAGTATTAGGGCCATATGTGAAAAATGTATTTGAGTTCTGGGTTTAAAGTCAAAAATCTGAGTAAAAAGTCAGATAGTAAAAGTAAAAGACGTCTCCTTTTAATTAGATTTCCAGCTTCCTGACTTCCTGCTAACCAATTAGCAGTTTGATACCTTGGGTGGATGCCCTGGGGAAGTGGTGGTGGCCTTGTAGTAATGGAAGACCACCATGACGAGAAGCCAGTGGCCGCAGCAGAGGTGCCAGACGACCCAGTACACAGGGTAGGTGCTGAGAATTATGGGTAGGACAAACAGGTAGACGATGACCAAAACCGAGGTGGTCAGCAGGACGACCAGACAGACGAACACCTGAGAGAGAGGGAGAGAGAGAAGAGACGGTGAGGAAAGAGTTAAGAGAGAAAAAGAGAAGAGAAGAGAAATCCACCTACTCACCACTCCGAACCAGCGAGTAACATTGTCCACGATCCAGTAGACGGGTTCAAACACGCAGTCCAGCAGTGTGTCCGAGTTACTGAGGCTGTTGAAATACAGTGACTTGAGGAGCAGCTTGCTGTAGCTCCACAGCTCCAAACACCTGCCGCTGAGCCACGGTTTGGTTCCCCAGCCTCGGCCTCCTCTCGGCGGACGACACAGCCGGCACCAGCGCAACGCTAGTCGCATGGCCCGAGAGAGCTGCCACCTCCAGCTGCTGCCCATACGCATGCCGCCACCGCCACCACCACCTTTTCCTCCTCCTCCTCCTCCTCCTCCTCCTCCTCTCCTACACACTCTGCCTTCCAGACACACACAGACACACAGACACACAGACCAACAGTTACAAACGCAGGCCGCGTAAAACAGCAGCTCCTCGTAACGCAGCCTGATGATGCTGGAGATTTCCATCGTCGGGTTCCTGAGCTGTAAAAGCTGCCGGTGCGTTTGTGTGCAGGAGAAGGTAACAAACAGGAGGCAGAAGCTGACATGGACTTCCACTCCTAGAAAGCCCTCTCTTTCCTAGAAAGCACTAAAGCGCTTCAAGTTCAGTGACAGCATCCACCGTGCGTGTGACACATGTCAGTCAAAGAGAACAAGGACAGTGGCTATCGGGTGATGAGCTACGCCCATCAGCCCCTACAAATAAACCTCCTCCTGTTAATAATTCACAGCAAATCCACATCTCCACGCCAAAAAAACGTCTTAGAAACTTGCAGGGGAGATGCAAAGTGGTAACTCTATCGGGGGGAAATGCAAAGGGATGAATGTCTTAAGGAGGAAATAAAGGGGCTACCTGATCCCGGGGCATCATTTCATGAAAGTGAGTATTGGTTACACAGATAAGACTGTTCAGACTCTCCAAAATTGGATGGCATTAATAATGAGAGATGCTAATCAGTGACCTTAAGCAGACTTGTCGTGGTGAGCCCCATGAACTCTGGTCTACAGTATATTATCGTTTTGAACTCGCTTCATAAATGATTTTTCAAAAGGTCTGATTATAAAAAGCGAATGTGACACACGTCCCATCTGTCAGTGCCGGAGATGATGACACTAATGGGTTTTCCATTCCAACTTAATTAAAAGGTGCAACATTAATAAATCATGACATTGTGTTATAACATTAGCGCAGCTGCTGCTCACAAATGTATGGAAGCCCATGTTCGCCAGGAAAAGGAGGAGAGAAAAAAAACAAGTTAGGAATGACAAAAAGTCCAAATTATAAGTTACTAAGTCTCAAAATTTGTATTTAATATCTCATTATTTTAACTTACTGTTATTTACTTACTTACTATTTTTTTGTCAATCCAAACATCAAATCTAACAACTATTTTCTTTACCAATTAATCTGTTTGTTTTTTTTTTCAATTATTTGATACTTCCATACAAATAAGACCTGTCACCTCTACTCAGTATTGGATTGTACCCAAGTAAAGTTACTCAAGTACTCTAATTATCCCACAGCTGTTAGCGTTAGCGTTAGGCTGATAAAATGAGTTGTTTTGTGTACTCAAGAGTATGTAAAGTAGCAAATATTAGCTCTTAACCATTAACATCAAAATGCTGTATCCATATAAATATATTTATATATAATAAAACACTAACAGAGGCCATTTGTTCCATTAAATTATTTTACTTTTGATACTGTAAGTAAATTTTGTTAATAATACTTCTGTGATGTAAGATTTTTAGTGCAATCGAGCTTCTGATTACAACAATTGAACGGCGTCTTCAGACACACACAGCTACACACACACCTGCTCACTGCACAGACGAGCCGTCGGCTCATAAAATAACGTCTGTGAGAGGCATAAAACTCATCTCCATATTCTGTACCTGGCAGGGAGAACATGAGAGAGCGGCACACAGCAGGACAACACGGTCTCTATGGCAACCTGCTGGCCTAAGATGTCTCGCTGTAATAAGCTTTACTTCGTCCTTCACCTCTAAGAGCCGCAGAGGATGAAGTCGTGTCTGCTGTCTGCCAATTTTCACTTTTACACAGACTTTAGAACTCGACATGTAGCCGGTTCAGTGTTTAACACGTACAATATCATTCTTTGAATTATGCAAAAATTCATGGATTAGTCAAAGATATTGACTGTGATATTTAGAGTAACACAGCAAACATGCTGCCTGCAGCATCTTCACAAACGCTGAAATTTAATTTTTTATTTTTCGTTTTCCGACTCCTGCGTCTCCAGTGTGAGGGTTTGTTGTGTCTCATGCTTTATATCATTGTACATTGAATATATCTTTGAGGTTTGAACTAGCAATATGAAGACGTTACCTTGGGCTCTGGGATTCTGTAGGGACATATTTCACAATTTTATATTAAATGAATATAGATTAATATAGAAAATAAACTATAAATCCAAATGTTATGAGATAACCAGCTTAAAGATCCCTGTTTTAAGACAGGTGTGGAGATAACAATTTGTTTCTGAAAAAAAGTTAAATTACCACCTAAAATCCTTAAAAATGACATCTACTCTTCTCTGACTCCTGTCTCATGTATCTTCTCCCTTAATGAAATGAATATGCTAATATTTAACTGCTGGATGCAAGACATCTCCTACCACACCGATAAAAGTCTATTCTCATCCACACATCTCACTTCTATACACACTGCATACTGGACCGCTTCCAAGTTAGTTGTCATGTCATAAATCAGGCCTTAAACTCAGATTAAAAGTGAGCACACAAAAACATCTACTTCATTGAAGTCAATTCATAGTATTTGTGCACTGGAGGCTTCAAGTGTCCATCACATTAAGTTGAATATTGGAGCAGGATTGGGTTCAAATGAATTGTGAGGTCACAAATCCTGCTCATAGTTCCGCCTCTTGAAATCAGATTTTCAATGAGCACAGAGAAACTTTCCAGTTTCAGCAGATGAATGTAAAAACAGCTTCTAGTGTCAAACTCTGCACATACATCATTCTACACAGCGAAGCTCAAACATCCAACTGAAGGAACAAAAAGATAAACATATTTTTGAATGGAGGTTGAACCTTGAATAATCATTTTCACAGTAATGCACCTACAGCTGACTACAATTAACAAAAAAATACATTTATTTAGACATTAGCAATGATTTTTACAGACCATTTCCACCCCTATAGTTTGTATTAAATACTGTATGAAAGCACCAACACTCACAGACAGAACACACTGTCCAATTATATTGAGTGTTTGATTAAACGTGTTAGCTACAAAAATATCACTCCTACGTACGACTGAATTATATCATCCTGTCTAATAAATATCCAAGACTGACAGTCGGCCAGTATGTAACAGTAAGTGAAAGCACTCCTCCCAATTAGCTACAATACATCATGTTCTAACGCTCGCTAACCGCTAGCTGCCTCCAGCAACCTTCAACGCGCCGTTTTAATAAACACTGTACACACAACTTGACATTGACACACTATACCTGGTCAGGTGAAATGGGTGGACAAGGCAGCAGCAGCAGCACTACGGTCAGGTCATGGTCAGGTTTTACAGCAAAAGACCTCCACAGACTGCACTCATAGACTGCACTACTGTAGAACCGCAGCAAAGAAATGTGCTGCTCACGAAGATCGTCTATTAGACAGATGTTTCATTCAGTTGTAGGTATACGTCTTCTGGGATAAAATCTATAGGAAGAGCTGCGAAACATTTGAGGACGAAAAAGTTACCGAAAGTACAACCTAGCTGTGGCGATTACCCTGCGTTCTGCATTTGCTGCCATTAACACGGTGGGTAAAGGAAATTTCCCACAAAAGGGTGCAGTGACTGAGAAATAATCCTGGAGTGAAACCTCTTCATCTAAGCACTCTCTTTGCTGGCAGCTCGCTAGCGCGCCATGGATTCTGGGATGTGGAGTTCTCCGTTGGTGCAACAGTTCATTAAAACGTCTCTCAACTGACGCTGTCGTTGATACACAAGATAAAATAACATATCTTTACATATACACAGCAGATGTCCTTAGCATGAAAATAATTGATATCTGTCAAACCGTCCATTTTAGACCAAAAACAGCGCTTTTCCCTAAAAACTGGCATAACGAGGAAGTACTGAGTTGTCATATGATAGCAGAAAAATGGCCGCGGTGCAGTGGTGAGATGCTCTTTTCTTTATTAAAAATACTCTATATTAACAATTTAAATCAGTGAAATCGTGTATCTGTGGCTATTTTGCTCATTTTGAGAGTGTACATGCTCTGTTAATGCGTGTGTCGTGAGCTGAATCAGCCAGCTTTAGCCTCCTGAATGAAATGTCAACTTTTTTGCAGCTTTTCGATTTACTAGTCAAATACAACATTATTAGGTGTTATGATACGTTTTTGGTCATATTATTGTTATGTTGCAGTCTAGAGAAGTCTACGGGGGTGTGCCAAAGTTATTACACAGGTTTTGTAGCACTTTAACATACATGTTTGTTTGGCTTCCTGTCATTACACAAATTGTCAAAGGTTTTCCAAGTATTACTGTCATTGTAACTACATGGAATACAAATACAATAGAATAAAAGTGATGTAAGAAAATGTTTTGCATCTCAATATGTAACAAAGTACATTTAATTATTAATTAATGTCCCAGACCTTGGATACTGTTATCAATACATGCAGATGTGTTCATGCAGAGTTGGTAGATGTGAGTGTAGCTTAATCAGTGCTTTATTAAAGGCAGCACTTGCATGAATAAATCTACATGCTAGAAACACACAGAGAGTGTTGTGTTGTGACTGCTGTGATGATTCTCAGTAGAAACAACTGTTGGTCTGGTTTACTGTATTTCTCTCTCTCTCTCTCTCTCTCTCTCTCTCTCTCTCTCTCTCTCTCTCTCTCTCTCTCTCTCTCTCTCTGTGTCCTCTGTGCATGTAGGCGTTCCCGCGGGCGCAACTATGACGCAGAGCTGCAAAGGTGTCGTCCTGAGGCGGCTCCTGTTGAATTTGGAGACTACCATCCCCTCAAACCAATCATGGTAAAAAAAAAGCATCTGCTGTTATCAGCCTCCATCATCACAAACACCACTACTACAAGCCGTGCACACACGCAGTCACAAGCATGTCAGTCTCATCACAATAGAGCAGCATCTGCATCAGGGTCGACACAAACCTCCTCTTCCAGAAATTCAACTTAAACATGGGTGATAGGAAAAGGTTTATGTGCTTGTTTCTTTCATTAAAATGTTTTTGGATGTTGTTTTTTCCTATTGTACACAAATGCACCACACCAGCAGACTTTTCATCAGTTTTCCTTTGAGCTGAATTGCTTTGAAACAGCAACACAGCTTTCTAAAAGTTTCAATTCTGGAAGTTCATTTTCATGCAAACATGCTTTGGAAAATGGCCAAAATAACTGATGATGATTTGTTATGGTCCATTAATGTCCCTACAACAGCTCTGACCTCTGCCCTTCTTCTCCTCCCCACCAGGTGACAGACACCAAGACCCGCCGCGGGGCTCGTAAAGGCAGCACCTCCTCCTCTTCTTCATCCTCTTCCTCTGCAGCCCCGGACCCCCTCAGCTCCATGCTGGACGGGACCGACCCCCTGTCCATGTTCGCCGCGGCCTCGGCCAGCGAGACTCCAGCCATGTCACACAGCGCCTCCGCAGGGGTCAGTTGATTGCTATTCAAGAAAGTTTAGATCGCAGGATAAACATTGATTTTAAAACATCAGCTATTGAGCAGCTTCATCACAGAATTATTGGTATCAACTTGTAAAAACATCAATTATATCCTATTCAACACACACAGTAATGGACACGACCAAACATGATTTTTAAAGTGACGCGTTGTGCTTCCAGGACCTGGGGAGGAAGAGGAGGGAGAAAGAGGCAGAGGAAGCAGTGGGACCAGACTTTGAGCCCTGGTCATTGAAGAGGGGAGAGATCCTGGCCAGGTTCACTACCACTGAAAAACTCTCAATTGTGAGTCGTCCTCTGTCACAAGATCACCATAAACTAAACCAAAGACGTTTATTAAATCAAATTATGCACACAGACTGAAATCTAACTCCACTTCCTTTGTTTTTATAGAATCTATTCATGGGCTCTGATAAAGGTAAGACCTGAGTTTGTATTGAACAACAAACTTTACACTGATAGAAAAACATCTTTAGGACTCTTCATGTGAACACATTATGTGAACTCGTTTGTTATGAACGGGTGAAAGAGAACTGAAGGTATGCTGTGTTATGCAGGCAGTGTGTCATCGGGATGTCTTGGATTTTGATCCAGCTAGTGACATTTTCTCTCTCCTCAACTGTTACTGTCTTAAACAGGCAAATTTTCATAAATGCGATCTTAAGAAAAGATTAAAAAAAACAAAGAGGCTGTTTGTTTGTCTCTGTGGCTGAAAGTTAATCGATCGCTGTTTGTTGTCTGTGTCAGGAAAAGCTCCAAGTCCTGGATCCTCAGCTGTGTCAGAGAAGGTCCGCACTCGCCTGGAGGAGCTGGATGATCTGGAGGAGGTAGGCGTTTGTTTTGATATGAATACGCTTTTATACATTAAGATACTTCCACAGCCTCTGAAATTCATCAACACAGCAGTTTTTCCGCATAAGGTGTTTAATTTCGAACGTCATTTCAGCTGAGCAGAACAAAGCTTTAGAGAAGCAAGGGTGTTGTATTGGACTGACTTGTTTTTCTGTGTGTGTGTGTGTGTGTGTGTGTGTGTATGCAGGGGTCCCAGAGAGAGCTGCTGAACCTCTCCCAGCAGGATTACGCCAACCGTATCGAGGAGCTGAACCAGTCCCTGAAGGAGGCCTGGTCCTCCGACCAGAAGGTCAAAGCCCTGAAGATCGTCATCCAGGTACTGTCATCCTGCTGGTCTGAATAAAGGATGAAGCTGAGGAGATTTATTGACAAAGAGAAAAGAAAGAAAGAAAGTTGAGGAATGGAAACACCTAAAAAAAAAAAAACCCATATGTCTTAGACAAATCCAGATGTTCAGACAGTCATGTCTTCATTTATTCCACTTAAGTCACAGCAGCTGCCTCTCAAACCTCTGGATTTAGTAAAACTTCCCTCACTGGTCTGTGATGTGTTTTTCAGTGCTCCAAGCTTCTCTCTGACACCTCTGTGATCCAGTTCTACCCTAGCAAGTTTGTTCTCATCACTGATATCCTCGACACTTTTGGTGCGTAAAGAAGTCTTGTTTCTCTCTCTCTCTTGTTTGTTTTTTTTTTTTTAAATTGGTTTTCTGACTGTAGTCTGGCTTTTTTTTTTTTTTTATTATTATTTGCAGGCCGGCTCGTGTACGACAGAATCTGGACGATGTGTTCAGACCCACGACCTTTACCAGGTATGGATGGGATATCCACACGCAGGGAAGTCCATCTGCGTGCACCAGTTTACACTTTCTTTGTAGCTTCCAAGGTGACACTCCGTTAATGACTTCATCGTTTGCAGCTCGTGTCTGATCTGTCCACTCGTTCTGTTTGTCAGACTCGTTCACAGTTGATGACGTGAACGACACGGCCAAGGAGACGTGCCTCAACTGGTTCTTCAAGATCGCCTCCATCAGAGAACTCCTGCCCAGACTGTATCCTTCAGCATCATCAGCAGGGCTGTGATATTTCAGTCTGCCCTCAAGGACTCTTCTCAGATCACTCGGACTGATCTCTGACTGATTTTTATTTGACTCAATATTAAATATTAAAGCAATAGTTTTTGTAGGAGGTCACATTGACAATTCTTTATAAATAATTTGGTCTAGAAAGAATGTGGTCATCTGAGACTGGACTCAAACTCACTCTGACCTGGTTTTAATATTGACATAAACTAAAACTGTCTTCACCATAATCCTGATCATCAAAAACACTCCTCATGAACCTTTAACCTCTATGAACAGATACGTCGAGGCCGCCATCCTCAAGTGCAACCGCTTCCTGAACAAATCGTAAGTTTTCACTCGTCATTTCCTTTCTGGGCTCCGTCAATCAGCCTTTACACCCAGTTTCCCTTTAGGATCTCCTTATGAATTCATCTTCATTGTTTGCCAAACTTGTCTCAGCCTTTACTTGCTCCATCTCTGTTTAATAAAGCGTTATTAGATTTGTGTCACTATCATGCTTGTATTGAAAACATTTGGTTCCTTTGGGAAATTTAGACTTGAATAAACTGGGCCATGTGTGATGCTTGTTGTAACAATGTATCTAACAGATGAACGTCCGCTTTCTGTCCCTGCTTCCTCCACAGCGGCATTCAGGAGACTCTTCCTCGGTTGACGGCAATGATCAGAGGGATCGGAGACCCTTTGGTGGCTGCGTACACCAGAGCTTACCTCTGCAGGGTGAGAGATGTGACATTTTTCCATTCTTCCACCTTATAATTCACAGCCATTTCTTAACTCATGGCTCATTTTCTATGTCTGTTTTCATACTGACTCTACCAACGTATTTGCTGAAAATATAGATTTTGTGTGGGCCAGGTGATGAGATGAAAACAAGTATTCTCTTCAGACAATTTCTCCACAGGATGAATTCAAATCTTGTGTATGAAAAACAGCAGCATCTCCTGTTTTTATTTGCAAGCATTCCTCTGTTTATTACAGGATAACATTTCAGTGTGACACTTACATTTTGGATGCTCCTCAGATGTGTGTACCTATCCAGAGAAACCCTCCATTATAACTGATTCAAATAAAAACCTAATTATAATCAATTACAGTAAACAAATGAAGTCTCACTCTCCGTCTCTATCTCCAGGTGGGCATGGAGGTCGCCCCCAACCTGAAAGACAGCCTGAACCGTAACTTCTTCGACCTGCTCGGCACCTTCCGGCAGATCAGCGGAGAGAGCGTCCAGAAACAGCTGATCCTGCAGAGGGTGGAGGTGCCAGAGTACCTGACGCTTTACTCACCCGCCATCAACTGGATCCTGCAGTGTATCGCCTACAGAGCTCCGGAGGTACGTACAGTACTCGCATGCCAACTGCAAGGCAACTTTCAATAGTTTCAGTTAAAAAAAAAGCCCTTATAGAGACATATTCAAACCCTTTTAATCTTCTCATCTTTCTGTTTTTAATGCTTCAGCCTCTGCTAACAGAGATGATGGAGAGATGTAAGAAGCTGGGGAACAAGTGAGTGCTTTTAAAAACACATTAGGATTTTTTTCTTGTTTTTTTTTTTTTTTCAATGCAGTGATGATTGATGATTGTTTGTTTCCCACAGTACTTTGCTGCTGAATTCAGTAATGAGGGCATTCAGACCCGACTTTGTCGCAGCCAGAGCCACGGACTTCATCGGTATGATAAAAGACTGCGATGAGGCCGGCTTCCCGAAGGTCAGAGGACATGAACTGTTATAACATGGTCATCCAATAAATGCAAATTTCATACTTCTTGCCCTAAAAATGCCACCAGCAGACATAAATGGGGGGGGGGAATCTAGAAATGTGTTAGGAATACGCACAAACCCTGAGCGTTGACATGTCTACATCATCGTCTCCTCTCCAGCATCTGTTGTTTGGGTCTTTGGGTCGCAGTCTGGCTTGTGCCGACCCTCCAGAACCCGAGAGGCTGGCGATCCTCAATGAAGCCTGGAAGGTCATCACCAAAGTCCGCAGTCCTCAGGTACAATGTCACACATGTCAAGCTTCACAGATTTCCATGAAAATATTTCCAGATTGTGACGGAATACCGTGTGTGATCGTTTGTGGCTTTTAGGATTACATCAACTGCGCCGAGATCTGGGTGGAGTTCACCTGCCGACACTTCACAGTGAGTAAAACAGAGCTGAGAGCGGATCAGCACTTTTTTTGTGTTTGGAATTGGAAATTGCATGTTTCTTCTTTCTTACTTTTTTTTTTTCTTTCACTCTCAGAAACGTGAGGTCAACACCGTTCTGGCTGACATCATCAAACACATGACACCTGACCGGGCGTTCGAGGACGCCTATCCTCAGGTTAGCGGAATCAGCTGCCTGAAAAATGAAACTATTCGTCTCGCCACCTGCTTCTATAGTGACTCTGCTTTGCTTTGTTCTACATGTAGCTGCAGTCAGTGATCAGGAAGATCCTCACCTACTTCCATGATTTCTCCATCCTCTTCTCCATGGTGAGTCACAGCTGAAACATAACACGACATAACATGAACACGTACGCTCAAAATGACAGTTCCACAACGGTTGACAATATTTTTGTTTTCCCAGGAGCGTTTCCTGCCTTTTCTAGACATGTTCCAGAAGGACAGTGTCAGGGTGGAGGTCTGCAGATCCATCATGGAGGTCTTCATCAAGTACGTTTGATGGAAAAATTATATTTATTTGTAAAAAAAAAAAAAAAAAAAAAGTGGTAAGGATTTGTCATTTTTAAAATGAAGAGTTAAACAGGTCGTGTCAAAAGCAAAACTTTTCCAACCAGTACGTCTCTTTGTGTTTCTGTGTTTCCTGCAGACACCAGCTGGAGCCCACCAGAGATCCCGTCATCCTCAACGCCATGCTGCATATCTGCAAGACCATGCACGACTCGGTCAAGTAAGGCAGAGTGTGTGTGTGTGTGTTCAGTTGTGGCTTTTTAACCTCATTATTCAGAAGTTTTATCTCCTGATCTTTTGCAATCTGCCTGGCAACAGTCGCCAGTAACACGTCTCCTCTCTGCGGCGTCTCTTGCAGCGCTCTCACTCTGGAGGATGAAAAAAGATCTTTGTCTCTGCTGATCATCGGCTTCATCCGCATGGTGAGACTGAGACCGATTTCTCATCCCTCTCATCTCCGCTGTACTCAGATTTCCTTTGAGCTTCTGTAAAGGAAGGATTATTTTCTCTCCTTTTACACTTTTTTTTTTTTTTGTTCTGTCTTATCAGGTTTGTTTTGGTCGTGACTTCGAGCAGCAGCTGAGTTTCTGTGTGGAGGCCAGAGCCACTTTCTGTAACCTGGAGCCAGTGCTAGTGCAGCTTATTCACGTCAGTAAAAACAAAAAAAAACAAAACAATGTGTGTGTAGATATAATTCATACTCTATGTTCACCCCGGCTTGTCGTTTCTAGACGGTGAACCAGCTGGCGATGGAGACCAGGAGGGTGATGAGAGGGAATCATTCCAGAAAAACGGCGGCGTTCGTCAGGGTGAGTCAACGCAGAGAGTCGTGTCTGAGGGAGAGACGAGCCTGATGTTGGATTCAAATGTTGTCAGAATACAGTTCAGATTTCCAATGTATGGACTCTGATTTCTCTCTCTCTCTCTCTCTCTCTCCTCCAGGCGTGCGCTGCCTACAGTTTCATCACCATCCCGTCTCTCAGCAGCATCTTCAGTCGTCTCAGCCTCTATCTGCAGTCTGGCCAGGTTGCGTTGGCCAACCAGTGTCTCTCCCAGGGTGAGCAGCTGCATGGTCTCACATTTTAAAATGGAAATGTCAAGATGCAGGTTCAGGATTTTGTGATCCAAACTAAAGATGATGGTTAGTTCCTCTTTTTCAGTCATTCCTAACCTGTTTTTTTGTCATCTCCCCTCTTACATTGCTCCCTCCCTTTTGTTTCTTCCTCACATCCCTCCTTTTCTAACTGCCCCCCCCCCCCCCCCCCCCCCCCCCCTCGCCGTGTTCTACCTCTGTCCGTCCTTCTTTCCACTCCTCCAGCGGATGCCTTCCTAAAGGCAGCAGTCAGTATTCTTCCGGATGTTCCTCGCACCATAAGCGTGGAGGGGAAATCTCGCTCCTCAGAGACTTTCCTGCTAGACTTCATCAACAACTTCCTGGCCACGCTGCTGGTCGTTCCGGTAAAACTTCCATAGGGGGAACGTTTTTAGCTACTCCACATGAATCCAGGGATGAAGGAGATGCATATTCGGACCATTAAACAAGTTTTTTCATCCAGATAAGAATTAAAAACAGGCACGGTAACAGATTTACAAACATGCATGTGTTTACAGGACCACCCAGAACACGGTGTGCTCTACCTAGTCCGCGGTCTGCTCAATATGGTCCAGGATTACACGTGGGAGGACAACAGCGACGCTAAAGTGCGGGTCTACGTCAGCGCCCTGCCCCTGCTGGCCGCTATGAGTCAAGAAACCTACCTCTACTCCATCCCCAAAGGTACACACAGACACATCCTCATTTCACTATAGGCTCTACTCTCATCTTTTACAGCCTCTCATTCTTCTGTCTTGTGCTATTTCAGTGGATTCCAATGAGACGCTTTACGGAGGAGACCCCAAGTTTCTATCGGAGATCAACAAGCTGTGTGAGACCCTGATCGGACAGGTCCTGGACCAGCTGAAGGCCCTCGGTCGGGACGAGGTGAGACCAGGCGGAAAGAGACCGTTTTTATTTATTTTTTTAAATCTTCTTGTTCTTTTGCGTTTTTTTTTGCTTTCAGTGTATTTTTCACATTCAATAAATTTTTGGTCTGGAAGATTTTGTCTTTTATTTTGACGCAAATTTCATCCCGTACAAACATTTCCTTTCTGCCCCGCTGCAGCAGAGCACACGGCGTCAAGGCGCTCTGGCCTTCTCCCTGTTTGGTGTCCTGCTGGCTCATGGTGACCTGAGGAACAACAAGCTGAGCCAGCTGGCCGTCAACCTCTGGAACCTCAGCCACAAACACGGATATTGCGACACACGTGTCTCCGTAAGTCCACACACACACACACACAGCGACAAACACTCTCAGCTCTGCCCATTTATCATGTCTTCACAGATTTCATTCTCACTGATTAGGACTGACATGTGAGGTGTCTTAACATGCGTCGGTCCCATCAGGCTTCAAACATCATCACTCTCACCTGAGCGAGAGAGACCAACTTACTGCTGACCTTGCTGTTTGTTTCTTTCTGCTCCAGGTTCGGACTTTGGAGTACATCAAGCATCAGGCTCTGCAGCACGACATGGCTCATCTATCAGATACAGTCCAGAGACTCTCACTGCAGTCCCGCACCTGAACACCAGCCTCAACAACCTTTGTAAAAAAAATAAATAAATAAAAAATTCCCACCACACGTCACATTTATGTAAATAAAAAAAAAAAAAGAAAAGAAAACAAAAAGAAGTAAAAATGCCTTCATGTATTTTGTGAGGAGAGCAAAGCTTGAGACTTTGTCCACATGTGCAGGAATATGACGGATAAGAAAGCAAAATATTACTAAATAGTAATATTACTACTAAACAATCATTGTTTTATCAATAAGAAAAACACAGTATTAATACTTTAAGACTGAAGTTGTCAAAAACAGCTCTGGTGTTAAATGTTTTTGCCTTTTTTCAAGCTTAAGTTTGTTGCCTCTATCCAGCAGAGGGAAACATCAGCCAACACTAATGCTGCACAACCTTTACATTTAAAGTTTGCAAAAGAAAGAAAAAATAAATCATTTCTCACTTCTGATACTTAATAATGTCAAAGTAAAAACTGCTTCAAATACTGAAAAACTAATCTTTAGCTGTGGTAATAAAACTAACGTACGACTGAAGTTGCACCGTAACGGTTCTTTGTCTTACAACATGATGTAGTGCACACATGTAATTTATATGATGTAATATTTAATGTCTTAATTCTGATGTTTGAACATGCTGTTTCCATGCGTTTGTAAACCTCAGAGCTTTCTCATGAGTAAATGTGCATATGGAATCATTATTAATCCCAGTTGTGCTCATGTTTTGCCTGTTTCTCATCAAGTTATTGACTTTTTCATGCACAAAAATTACAATTTTAAGTTCTGTTTTCCTCACTGCTATCCCATGTACCTGTTTTCTTGTTGTTTTTTTTTCCATGCACTACACACTGTGCAATAAAAAAAAAAAGTGGACAGGACAACGTTTGTTTCAACACATTCTCAAACTCTTCTCAGTTGTAGTTTATTTACTGAATTAGTGAAATCATCAAAAGGCAAAACACTCCCCTTTAGTTCTCAAAGGAAAAAAAAAAAAAAATTATCACAAACAAAAGCAAACAGCTGAGATGGAGTTTGCTGACACACACGGGCCTTTGGTCACACACCTTTTTTTTGTTTTTACTGCCAGATTATTAAACAAGAATTCTAACAAAACTGACATTCAAGTTAGCAAAAACAAAATGCCCTAAAAATTCCTCCTCCTCCTCTTCTTCTTACAGGTTTCTTTGCCTAAATGAAGTTATGACAAGTAACACTGAATAGAAAACACAGCTGTGCAGTGTGTACTAGAGTATAACTGCATTTCTCTTTTATCGAGGATCATAAAAGTCACTTCGGCCCGTTTTCCCTTCAGATGGTAGACGTCAGTGGCGTAACAGAGGCGGGAAGAGTCGCTCATCAGAGACGGTTTCTAAGACTAAACTGTAACTGCAAAAGTTTTCTTTCAGAGGAGATTTGGTAGCTTTATTTCTAAATGATACATCTTCATGTGCACCCTGATGACTGCAGCTGTTATCTCTGACAGCCACGTCACTGGTCTCTCTCTGGATCTTCAACATTAGATAGATGCGATCACAGCAGAGCATGTACACAGACACCTCAACACTATTCTATCTGTCCTTCTGTAACACTACGACATTAAGCCCATCAGTCCGTTATGGAACACCAAAATGGCCAATATTAAATGAATAATATTACCAAATAAGGATAAAGTATTTGCACAAACCAACAACACAATTTTAAAAAAAACAGCCAATTACCATGAAATGATCCATAATTCCATCATTGTTGTTTTTGTCTCTTCTTGAAAATGTTGAAATAACATTTCCTAGAAATGAGTTTTAAACAATGTAATGAATGATTTCACAATATATTGGTTTAATATTTATATTTTACCCTCTTATTTAATTTTGACCATTTTGGTCCTCCATAGCCCTGCACAGATAAATACATTAGAAGTAAATAAACATTACTCTACATTGGAAGACCTCTGGACTTTCCTAGTTTCCTAGTATTTAATGAAAAATCTGACTTCACTGAGAGGATTTGACCCCTTAAGATTATCTGAAGCACATTTAGGGCTTTTTTTATATATATATATCCTAAAAACAGCAGACTGACAAGACCTGAACTGATCAAATGTCACCACAAGGACAAAAAGATGCTGAAGATTGAAAAGATGTGAGAAAAGAAAGCAGTTAAGAGGAAAAAGCATTATGAGTGTTGTCAGCGGGCCGGTGAGTTTAACACTGATGTACTGCAGCTATTATGTAAAAATCACACTTCTTATTGTGCGTTGGCTGAGCTGATGTTGACTTTTTTTTTTTTTTTAATCCACCTCCAAGAGGAATTGTTTAAACAGAAATAGAAAAAGGGACACAAGACTGAACTAGAAACAGCGGTGGAACCAGCTGGTTTAGCTATTAGCATTTTTTTTTTTTTTTAAACATGCAAAGTAAGATTGACTCCACTAGACCGGTTTCACAGTTTCTCACTTTACTCTCTCATAAAGATCAGTTTACAAACTCGGAAGGTAACCCAAACTTTGACTTTTTATTCTTCACAGCATGTAGACAAGCGCCCAAAGCCCGCCAACCAGCAAAACATAAACTCTTTAAGTGCTTCAAACACTTTGTTGCCAGACTTTTTTTTTTATGACTTGGCAACTGTGAAGAAAGAGAGAAAGAAAGAAAGAAAAAGCCAAAATTTGATTTTACCACACAAAATTCCTCTTGGAGATGCTAAAAAAGCTCAGCATCAGTCCTACAAGTGCACGGTAGAAAAAAAAAAGAAAAGTGAGACGTCTGCATCGCAGTTATTTCAATACAGACAGCCCACGTTTGCAGTAATTGACTTCAATAAAAGATGATGGCCACCAGCGTTGAGGAGACACTGAAAAGAAAGGGTTTGGTTGATATTCAAGGTGCAAAGTGACCTCTGATAGTAACTTGGTTGTCTTTTCTGCCCATGAAGCTAAAAAGGACGAGTAGAGAAACAGAAAGGTGGCCTTGACTACAAATCAATTTAAAAGAAACTGAAAAGAAGAGACTTAACGGAAAAAAAAAAAAAAAAGTTGTTGACAAAGTGCCGTGGACAGCCGCACCACGGTTCTGATCCAGCTCTGTGCGACTGTCCGGCGGAAACAGTTATGAATATGGTAGTGAAATGACATAATTCCCCACCCCCCCCCTCTCCCCTCCCCTTATGATGATGTCATCAACAACATTATAAAAAGGAGGGGTTTCACATGTGATGCTGTCCTCTCCGCTGGGACACCAAACATTCGCCCATCTCTTAGGAGAAGGTGTTCGCCAGGGAAAGGACAGATTGTTATGTTCTTGTTTAAAAACCATAAACCCTAAACAGAGAGTCCCAAAACTAACAAAAAAAAATAATAATAATGATTAAAATAAAATAATATAGTCAAGTACAATAATTCAACACGGGAAGAGTTTGCAGTTTGGCGCAGTCAGTCCAGGCAGTGCTGAGAGGGGGTGTGTTTTAGCGGCCTGATACTTGTTCTGATTTTGGAGTTGATGGGTGGGATGACGAGGGGTCGGGGTGGGGTAGGGGTAGGATGGGTGGGTGGGTGGTTGAGGAGGGGGGGGAGTTTGTGAAACAGCACGCTTCTGAAAACACAGACCGGCGCCCCGACCCCACCCCCGGAGTTGCGGAGGTGAAGGAGGGAGGAGGCAGCGAGGTCTTTTTCCTCCTTCTTCTTTTTTTCTTTATGTGTGTTCGTTTGTTCTCCACTCCCTCAGACGCAGGCTCAGTCCAGCTCTATGGGGCTGCTGTCCTCCTGGGCTTCCTCAGCCCCGTCGTCATCCTCGCCCGATCCCATCAGGCTGTTCAGCAGGTTTCCTGCGGGATGCAACATCACTGATTAGTATCATCATCATCATCCTTCATATAAAAATCAATATAAATCAAGAGCATACAGTGGACTACAAACTATTTTATAATGTGATTTTCTTTTTTTCAAACATGCTTTAATTTTTCCATCTGTCACTACATTAAACTTGAGACATAAATGTACATATGTGCATAAGTCATTCAGGCCTAATCAAATAAAGTTCATCAGTAACTTATATGTAAAAACAAATAAAGTCTGATCAATTAAGATAAGATCAACGTAAGAGCTGAAACTATTAGTGGATCTATTGATTAGTCAGTCAATCGACAAAATCAGGGTTTAAGTAACGTTTTAAACAAAAACTCACTTCTTCCAGGTTCTCAAATGAGAATAAGACTAAACAATTAATGGTGTTTGAACATTTGGTTTTCTCTTTTGAATTAAGTGAAAAAAAAGAAATCAGTTGATTAATCAATAAAGAAAAAATAATGTTAATTGCATCCCTGATGAACCTGTTCTCTAGGGAGGGCCAGAGAGGTCGTTACGCCTTCATTAAAGAGCACCAGCTGAGACAGGAAACAACACCGAGACACAACAAAAGGTCCCCAGCCAGACTCCAGCCTGCACATCCAGGTCAGCATCTTAACCTCTAATCCACTGGGACGCCCTCTGATAAACTTCATCCGTCCCACACAGCAAAATCGAAAAAGATATTAAATAAACAGTGTTGGTGAACTCACCTAGCAGTCCACCGTACGATGGGGACTGTTTGGGTGGAACCCCAAAGAAAAGCTGTCCTATTCTGTCAAGATACTGAAGAGCAAAGGAGGCCAACCAAAGAAAGAGGAAGAGGAGAGACATGACATAACGTGAACAAGACGATATTAAGAAACCAACACGTTAACGTTAAGCGGTCGCTGCTTATTTAAACATGAATAAAAAAAGGTCATGGTCAGGGCAGGCGAGCTTAACACACAGGATGACAAAGTAAAATTTAAAAACAAAAAAAAACAAACAAAAAAAAAAAAAAAACACACTCACCTCATTATACATGGGGTCCCTCTTCAGAGAAGGTTGATATTGCTCACATAACACTGTGAAAACTGTTAATTTACCCCTGAAGACACAAAGAGAAGAAAAGTTTGAAACACTTCATTATCAATCTATTTTTTATATTTTTTTTGCTTCTTTGCTTCTGTCAAGCATTAGCGCTCAACAACCAGCGTTACACAACACGAAGGCTTTGTTTGTTTTGTTCTATCTGCTGTGCAACATTTCATGATCATCAAATGGGATTACTGCTGCAGTAAGAAGTCAGCTAATGCTAGTTTAATTAGCTTACTGCACGCTCTGAACGGGCGCTGATGGGAGCGTGTGCAGATGTTGTGAGGGAATCTTATTTGGACTTATGAAAAGCTTCAAAAAGAAATCATGTTTGTGCGTCTGAGCAGTTCGTTCCTGTGTGAAAGAGCAACAGAGAACATCTGTTTATTCTGAGACGGATCCTGTCATGTCCGTTTGGGTGTAATCATGCATGGAGTAGTCACAACAACTCCTAGACGTTGGTGTGAAACAGATGAAGAAGTATTGATCCCACTGTTCTGGGCTAACTGCAGTGCAAAGAGGTAAAGTGCCACAATGTTTTTCCAATAGAATGAACCACAGTGAGATGCTACATGATGTTGCGATCATAACAGATTCTACATATATATTGAATTTTTTCCTCACCCATCCACTGCCAGCAGCAGAAACCAGATAAAGTTTAGTAGAGGCTGGACAAAGGGAGGGCCCTTCTCTATGGACGGGTGTTTCTCTGTGTATGTGCTGAACACCACGGAAGCGCTGTTTTTGTTCTTTAGGCAGAGGAACCTGTAGGGGTGGGAAGTTCAGCGGAGGAGAGACAGAAATAGAACAAAAAAAAAAAAAAAGGGACAGAGGGTAAAGACAGAAGGAGACGATGGGAGAGAAAACATTACAGAGTGTGACACAAGGGATGACGGAGGGTGAGAGAAAGAGAGAGAGAGAGAAGGAGAGACAGAAAAAGAGAGATCAAAGACACTTTGAAGAAACTGCTGACAGATAGAAAGCAGATATGACTGCAGGGCCGACATGCCAGAGAAGGATGCATCAATAGAACTTTCTCCAGCACAACATAACAAATCCTGAGTGCCTTAAATCTAAAAATAACATTACAGACTGCTGCTGCACTCAGAAAACAGACGTTTCCAGAAAAAGAGAAAAAAAAAAAATAATAATATTGTTGCATCCAGAGTGTTGACGTGACTGTTGACTTACTGTAGGACGGCTTGCGCCACAAACATGTCGACCTCGCTACGGAAGCCTCGTGACGCCGAGAACTCCACCAGCATCTGTGCGCAGCCCTCCCCGTCAGACGAATGCAGGAAGTGGTAACGAGACTCACTGTAGTTTTGCTCTGAACACATAAAAATGGAATATTTGAATACTGAGGTTGTGACTTCCACACAGGCAACCTGCACAGTAAGAAGACTGAGGTATGGAAGCTAAGGGGGAGGGGGGGGGGGGTGAACTCAGCTGGGCAGCGATTCTGCTCTTATTCATCGCTAACACACACCAGCTCTAGGAAATAGGACAGTGGGGTATCCTGATGCGAGAGGACATGCGTCATGAACTAGTGTCTTGGCCTAAATATGAAACAGATGTTTTGATGCACATCATACACTGCTGGTGTGCTCTGCTCTGCTCTCACGTCAGAGCTGGATTTGCTTGGCTTGTTCTGATTCAAAAAACATGTTTATGACTGTGAATGGGATTGAAACAAAACACAGTATCAAGGGAAATATTAAGTGATCAATTAACCTTGAAACAACATTGAGAATCAATAAATCCTTTTATTTAATGAGCATGTAAAAATGCACTCGCTGGTTCCAGCTTGACAACTACTCTCTGTTTTATATGATTAAATTCAATGCTGATTCACTTTGGGCTTTTGTAACTTATAGAGGCATTCATTGTTATCGTCTACACAATATAAACTAAATGATGTGATTGGATTACCTTTCCACAAGGTGACAGCCAGCAGCTGGTGGAGTTTTGGGTGACCCAACTTGCCGGACCCGCCCGTGGACCATTTCAAAGCTCTGGACACAAACGCTACTCTCTCTGGAGAGTTTTGGTCCATCAGGCTGAACAGCTTAGCCAGGTTTTCTGCTCAGCAGACACACACACCCACACACACCCCCGCACACACACACACACACACACACACACACCGCCCAACATCATCAGCACAATGACAGAGAATGTCCTTTCTAATCTGAAATGTCCTATTGTACTGTCCTTCTCTGTCTGCTGTGACAATTTCATGCTGAAGCACTTATAAGTGAGAGCTTTCCCTAAACAGATCCAGCAGATCAATGCAGCATCAGGACAAATCAATAATAGATCCATATTGGCTATATATGTAAAGCTCAATCTATCACCTGCTGCTATTTGTCTCTGCCATCTGCTGAAATGCCTTAAAGCGTAAAACATTAGAAGTTATTGATCAAGACATAAACTATGCATACACTGCAAGCACATTTTTTTACATTGTAGGAATGCAAATGTTAAGTTCTTATAAAGCATTAATTATTTACATAAAAAGCTTGATTTTACTGGTTCTTACTTTGCTCAGCGTTCCAAAGTATCTTTCAGTGGCAGTGAAATCAGTTTTTAAAAGTTGACATTTTAAGTGCTTCTCATTTGTAGACACATTAAATAATGTAAATCTTGTCGTACATGGTTCTGCATGTTTGTTCAACAATTAGAGAAGTAACAATGCAAAGTCAAATGCCTCAACACGGTTGATGATCACGTGACTTTCTCTTTCACACGATGAAAAGACCGCACACATAAAAAGGCAAAATATATCATGCAACCACCCACTCTTAAACATCTCATTGTGAAATATACAGTTTAGCATTCTTGTAGGTTGACTGGTGTCTTTAAATGCTAAAAGCTGTCACTCACCTAATATATCATCTTCAACTTTTGTCTCAGATTTCTCCAACACCTCCAGCACCAGCATGGACAGGTCTGCTGCACTGTTTTGCTGCAGAGCAAAACATAACCAGCTGTATTTTCATTTTTATAAATCGTTATTGTCAATAAGATTCAATACTTCAGACAAGCGCCTTGGTGGCTGAGAGAAGAAGCTCAATCAATGTATCTACTATGAATTAATCACCTAAAACTGATACTTAATTGAGTGCACATCATATTACTGCGCATGCAAAAAAGTAGATTGATCAAGGTTGGAAATCTGATAATGTGCTCACATGTGGCTCTAGTGTAACTACTCATAATCCACCGTTCATGTGCAGTTTAAACAGTAATAATATTATGTCAATATTAGCCGTCTGTGCACTGCTGCACACATACAAAAGTTGTATTCTTACATGCACTGTTTCATTTATTAATGCCAGCTCTATAAAGACTATTCTGCTATTATAATGATACAAAAGCAGATAATAAATACAGTCCCCCAACATAGCTACTTGCAAACATGACATTATCAGTTTCTTATCTGGGGTTTTTCTGTAAACACGTGTGCACTTGTAACACTTTTTAAAAAAAAAAAAAAAAAAAGTCTTGGTTGGGTATATAAATAGCCAACTCATCAGGTTTCTTGAGCAGAATTCTAGTGTAGCATGTACCTGGTTATAGCTGAAGAAGAGTAGAGCGCCATTATACATCAGCTCCCTGGCCTCAGCATGTTTTGCCTGTGACATGTACCTGTTAGAAGACAGAAGCGTCAGCGTTACATACTGTATGGCATGACGCTATCTGCTTATCCAGACAGACGCCAGCTGTATTTGCATCATTCAAGACCCTTCCTGCATGGGGCTGCAAGATAAGACACATTCGTGTTGTGTTTTTGTTTGAGACACAAACCAAGGTATCCGAGGTGAATATTGCAGTATGTTTGTTTATTGACATTCTCAAAGACAACATAAGAGCTGCAGTAATCTCACAATCTCTATCTTGCATGTATAAGAGGATTTCAGGAGTTAATATTGCAATTATGACTCACTCACTACCATATATCTGAACAGGCTGTATATACTGTTCATAACCACCTACTAGATATATGAAGTGACTCTTCACTTCTTTGCGATATCTGTTTACAATTCACAGAAACGGCTTCACCTGTTTACAGTCATCACTCTTGTATATTTCTGAAGATTGTCGTGTTGTCATTTTTGTGTGAGCACAGTGAGAAGGAGTCAAATTCCTTCTATGTGTAAACATACTTGGCAAATTCTCATTTCGTGATAAACAATATGTATCTGCTTCAATATTTTGGGTGTAATAGGTATTGGAGCTATGACTGTACAGCAGTATGTCTCGATGCTACTTCAATGAATTACACGGACACAGGAAATCAGACCTTAACTCATTCTGACCACACTTTTCCGTACATCTGACCAATGATCACGTAAGACTAAATAACTTTAGCGCTTACGTTACTAGACAGAAACATGTCTAACGTTAGCCATCATTAGTCCTGACTGCGACGGTGCACTGAGTGGCTATCTGGCTAACTAAATGCTAACACAGCTGGACAGCACCAACAAACATGTTTTAGGGAAACGACAGCGGTTAAAAAACAGTTAGTCTGTTTATTTACACGTTAAATACCCTTTCTAATAAACACCTAAACACAGACTGCCTCGGCTGTCTTGCATTAGCAGCGCAGCTAACTCGGGCTTCGGCTATCAAGGTGTGTTGCTAAACACGTAGTTAGCTTGCTATCTGTAGTTAGCAGTCCCATTTTTTGTGGCTGTGTGTAGGAGATCGACACCACAGCTGTCCAAACATGCAGCCAGGACCAACATGAGTGGGTGGGTTCGTAGTGAAATCCTCCCAATCATAGACGGGCAGCACGGAAAAGCAAGGTTGACAGCAGAATGGTCTGGAACAGGCCTCAAGCCGAGTGACAACTGCAAACTGACCCAACGGACATGAAATGGACTCCTTACCTAAAAAATAGAGTCCTGTACATCTGGTGTGCTTCATAGTAATCCCCCTTTTCTACACTGGCTCGCAGTTTTCCTTCGACCCTCTGTACGCCTCCGCGATTTCTGGCACTGGAGCACCTCAGAGACTCCTGCTCCGACATCGTCGTCGCTCCGCAGCAGCGCTGTATCCAAAGTGTTGACAGTAGAGAACCGCAAAGCTTTAAACCCAAACACACCCTCTTCGCTTGCCGTAGTGTTGTAGTTGTAGTCTCCTAATACATCCATGTTTGTAGTACTTTAATTTGCTTAATAAAGATGCCCTCCAGACATGTTTTAAGATGTATATAGAATAGTCTACTTTGAATAGCCCTTTGTGTCTGATACAGTTTTTCCCTGAAAAAGTTACATTGTTAAAAATCCTCAAAATGACACCTCTCCCTTCTCTTCCTCATTAAAAATTCATAAAACTATAAGTATGCAAATATATTTAATTTCAGAAGTTTAACTGCTGGACACAAGATGTCTCCTGCTTCACTGTAAAGTCCATTCTCAGTGTTTATGCACTGGAGACCAGGATTGGCTCTAAACTATTTGTGATGTCAAAATCATTCACATAGTCCCATCCTTTAAAATCAGATTTTTAATCGTTTAATGCTCAGAGTTATGGCTCACTCACACTCGATACAGACATACAAGCTGTTGTAGAGGAGTGAGCCCCAGACAGTGGGGCGAATACTTATTAATCTGTTTTACACCAACCTCTAGGAGTTGTTGTGACTACTCCATGCATGATTATACCCAAACAGACATGACAGGATCTGTTTCAGAACAAGCAGGTGTTCTTTGTTTCTCTTTCACACAGGAACATACTGTTCAGACACTCAAACATGATTTCTATGACTGTCACTAAGCATTTTGAACTCAAATGACACGTGCAGGTAATGTATGGTTATAAAAGAGAAACAGGAAAATCTGCTAGTTATCACAATTATCATAATGACAAAATATTATTATTTTAGTTTCCACTGTATTGTAAATCCCTGAAGTGTATGAACTAAAAATCTGCAAAAGAGCTGTTGAAATGTGTACAATTTTACAAATGAATAGACCCTGAATGTACTAAACTTTAATTCAAATTGAAGTCTGATTTATGTTAATTTATCCTTTTAACTATACTTATTGTATTATTTATGTTGTGTTATTTTCAATTAATAGATTTTAATTTATTTTCTAATTTTTAATAGTCATATTGTGTAGCTTGTTTGTTTGTTTTTCTTACCCAGACACATGTCCAGGTTTTTAATACTAGTCTTGACATGCCTTGCTGTTTGTAAATCTAAAAAAGTTCTCCTTATTACATCAGTGGGAAATTAGTGGGAACAAAGACAAAGTTCATGTAGCCTCTTGTGACAGCTTAACACCAAAAGGCAGTGTGGTTAGGTCATGGTTAAAGTTTGGGGAAATATATACTACTTGTTGGTGGTTAAAGAAAGATTGCATTCATGGTCAGTTTCACATCATTTCATGAGGCTTTTCTGAGTCATCCCTCCTTCAGGCCAAGTCTGTTATTCACTATCTATTAGTGGTGGAGAGTAACTAAGTACATTTATTCAAGTACAATTGTGAGGTACTTCTACTTTACCTGAGTATTTGATGCTACTTTATGCTTCCACTCCATTTACATCTCAGAGGGAAATATTGTACTTTCTACTCCACTACATTTATTTGACAACTACAGTTACTTTTCAGATGAAGATTTGACACAATGGATAATAAAACAAGCTTTTTAAAATACAACACATTGTGATGAAACCAGTGGCTTTTTGATGTCTTACAAAAAGCAGCGTGTAAACAGCTCCACCAAATAGTGATGTTCAAATTATCCAAAATTTCACCAAAAATCAATGTTAGAGAAAAAGTCCAAAAACTGAAAATAGTTTTGTGTATCTTCTTTCCTTTGGAGGGGCCTGGCCCCTAGATTGGGAACCACTGGACTAAACTAGCTGGGAGCTGTCAAACAAGAGTATTTGAAAATGTCCATGCAAATTAAAAAAATGCATGTGCATGAGAGTTATACTGTATCACTCTTATCATACTCACGGGCAGTTTGATATGATGGAATTTTGCATTGTAAAACTTTCCATGTTGAGAGTAGAAGTGCAGTAATCAGCCTGTCTTCATCTTTTAGCCAGTTGAGACAGGAGTGCATGCTATTGATATTTGTGTTGTACGGACACTGGAGAACAAGGTGTGCCGCCTTGTTTTGTACTAGCTGAAGTTCGCTTATATCTTTTTTTGTGGCATTCGCCCATATTATCTGGCAGTAATCAAGCTGCGACAGAATAACAGTACTTAACACAAGTGCAGTTAAATCAGGTGTGAGATATTTTCTGCATCTCCTTTCTACAGCTAATTCCTTGCCCATTCTATTGACAATACTGTCTATGTGTTTTGACCAAGACAATTTGTTGTCAAGGGTGATGCCCAATAACTTGATTTCCTTTACTTGCTGGATGGGTGTTTTATTTATAAAGAGCTCTGGCTCTTGCCTTAAAGAATGATTTGAACCAAATACTATGTTTTTTGTTTTGGATATGTTAAGTATCAGTTTGTTTTCAAAATCCATTTTCCAATAATATCCAGCTCCCTGTTCAAGATGTCAGTCAAATCAGCAGATGTTGTTACTGATGCATGTACAGTAGTGTCATCTGCGTACATAGTTAATTTAGCATTATTTAGTATGAGAGGTAAGTCATTGGTAAAAATAGAATACATAAATGGACCTAGGCAGCTGCCTTGCGGAACTCCACATTCCACAGACATGCAATCTGAGTAACCTCCATTATAGAAGACTCTCTGCTATTTATTTACCAGATAGTTTTCCATCCAGGCAACTGCAGATGGTCTAAATCCATAACACTCAAGCTTTTCAAGAAGAAGCTTGTGGTCAATGACATCAAATGCTGCCATAAAATCTAGTAGGACTGCTCCACATATCATTTTGTTGTCCAGATCTCTGTACCAGTTATCTGTCATTTTCACTAAAGCTGTGCATGTAGAGTGCCCCTTTCTGTAAGCATGCTGGAAGTTTGTTATCAGATGATTGACTGAGAGGTAGGAGTCGCTTGCGGAACAAACACATTCATCTGCTGTCTGAATAACTTCACTTCCTGCTGAAACCTCTTATAAGCATCTGTGTGTATGTGCGATTCTTGTGAGACACAGTAAAGAGTGTAAGGAATATACATTTGGGAACTAAACGGAAGACTGAAACTTTAAAAAAAAAATAAAAAAAACCACCCAAGGTTTGACTCATAGACTAGAAATGGATGATTATTGCAGAATGTGGTGAATCACTCACAAGCCACAAGGAACAGGAAGAGGAAACCACTGATGATCTTCACAGAAGAGTTGCACACTGTTCTGACTGCAGACAGAAGTAAATATGATGTGTGAGAGATATTATTATGTGAATATGAAAGATGCTTCTGAATGGTTAAAAAATACTATACCAGTCATAGAAAAGGGACTGTAATCATTGTCGCATTACCAAATGATCATAATAATGGTAAAAATGTGGTAATTTTTCCAGAAAGATTATATATAAATATGTACCTCATACATTCCTAGGAAGGAACTGATTTGTTTTTAGCAACATATTCCTTGAAATGACTTCATAACCTACTAATAGGTCAAATGAACATGTACAAATGTAGAAAGTGTATTACGTGTTTACAAGACATCATACATCCTGCACCAGTTCAGGAAATACAACCTGCCTCTGGAGCTGCTGCTGATCCAGTTTTATACTGCTGTCATCGAGTCTGTTCTCTGCACATCCATCAGTGTCTGGTTTGGATCAGCCACCAAACAGGACAAAAGATCATTGGCGCCAATTTGCCCTCCATCCAGGACCTGTAAACTTCCAGAGTCATGAAACGGGCAGGGGAAAATCACTACACACCCCTCACACCCTGGACATAACCTGTTGCAGCTTCCCCCCTCTGCCAGGTACTACAGAACAATATGCACCAAAACCACCAGACAGGAAGTTTCTTCCTCTTCTCTGTCACACTCATGAGCGGTTAACTCATTGTAGCATTGTGCAATAACCCTGGAACACTATAATATCCGACGACCCTACAAATGATACATATTTATAATACATTGCAATACATTTTAGTCATTCCTGTACATTTGAACAGTATAGTCAGTCCTTGTGTACATTTCTGAAGACTGTTGCGCTGTTATTTTTGTGTAAGTACACTGAGAGCCACTAAACCGGAGTTAAATTCCCTGTATGAGTGAAGATACTTGGCCAGCAAAGATTATTCTGATTCTGATTGAGTCAGGCAGGGTCGTTTGCGCATGCTCACTTCTGCCTCTGGGTTGGGTTGTCAGGTACCACGACACATATTCCACAGAGACACCGAGAAACATTTCTTTGATTTGTATCATTATGAAATTTGGACATTGACGGGAAAAATCGGGAGCACAGTAGGAGAAAGGGTTAAAAACGGGGAGACTACCACGAAAATCGGAAGTGCTGGCAGGTATGTTACAGGCTGTATAGCTTACCTTCTGCAGTACACGTAATTTAACACTAGATGGTGGCACAGACTGTGATGGTGGATGTCTACTCCGTTATTAATTAACTTATCTCCGCTCCTTTTAGCTAAAGTTAAATGTCATATATACTATAACAGAGACAGTGTGATGTGTAACATATACGGACATGACACAGGAGAGTAAGAATCAACTTGATGGAAAGGTGATGTGAAGGAAGTGGCTCTCTTTCGTCCCACGCAGAGGAGGTGTTTTCCGGTCAAAGTTTCCTTTGTGATTCGGAAGTGGTGGTGGGATGCCCAAAGCCGTTTATCCTTACAGATAACAACACACAAGTGGCGAGCATGATAAGTAAGCTTAAATACACAACGCTCAATGAAACAGAGCACAGCATTTGCTAGAAATACAGGAGCTGTTAGCTGGGAGTTAGCGAGTGATGCCTGGCTAGTTTAGCATGCTAACTATAGCCAGCTAACTTTGTTGTCTGACTGTCTGCACCTAGTGAAAGGTTTCCTATTTAGACAGTATCAGCCGGTAAGTGCGCAATTCTGTAGCTGGAGTCATTTCAAGTCCACTGTGTCGTTTGTGTGCGGTTTGAGTTTGGACAGTTTGGGTTAACTCCCACCCAGACAAGCTAACAATAGCCTAGCATGTCTTGTCTGTTTTGGACAGTGACAGCTGAAGGGTGCTGCTGCCCCATGACATCTGTGGAAAAGGCCTCTTGCAACGTGGATGCGTTTATACCACATTGCCAGTGCTCGCGATTCGTTTAAAAGCTTTTTTATTGACTACACACGCCCTATTTATGCTGGTATAACCACCATTTCCTGCTCAGCATCATAATCCGTAGAGTAATGGACCAGAACAGAGAAATGGGTTTGGCAGTCAAAGAGATAACAGTTGTTCACTGCTGAAGCTTTTGTTTTGTTTTTCCTCAACAGAATCGTTCAGAGCTCTGTCCTGCTAAAGATGGAAAAACGCCTCTTCAGGATTTAGTAATACAGGTGAGTAACAAACAACATCTGGCCTTGTTTATCAGAGGCCAGGTAGGAACCACATCCTTTACCTTTGCTGTTGTCTGCTGAAAATGTGTTGACATTCTTGGTATTGGTTTTCCTGTGTTTGTGTGTGTGTGTGTGTGTGTGATGGTGAAAAAAAAAGCTTGGCTCTCATAGGATGTGTAACTGTGATAGATACTGTATCTGGGAGGCTAGTGTGGGCGTGTAGAGAAGAATGCTTGAAGTACATACTGTCTCTTTTAAATGCATTGCACCAGACCAACACATGCTGCGTGTTTGAACAGCCTCTCTGTTGGGCAAGGAAGGATGAAGCAACTGATGTTGCGCTGAGCATCTCCTGAGAGCCTTTCGTATTGAATTTGTTTGCTGTTTAACGCCTGATATCCAGGTCACTATGTTCTGAGTCTCGGCTAGACTTTATTGAGGCATCATTTCATTCTGCGCTGAGACAGAAAGCCGCACGTATATTCACACCAGGTGTTGTCGGCAGATATGCATCTCAAAAGTGATGAGTCGCACAAAGACAAGAGATCGCATGTTGTCTTGAAGCCACTGCAACATATTATATAACTGTCAAATCATGCTAGCACAGTTATTAAACAGAAATGCGGTTGTCCTAATCTATTATCTGGTGTTTTTTGAAAGTATTGGCTAATTTGTAATAGAAATGGTGTGTCATTGTGGCAGCCTGACCACTGAATTTCATTGTCATGTTACTCACTTCCCTTTTCAGACCAATTTCCTGGTTTGTTTTTCTCAGCCTGAGTCGTGATTGTGATTGCTTTTGCTACTGAGCCAGAGCCGTTAGTTCAAATAGCAAATATATGAGCCGATGCTGTCATGACTGTGACCAGAGGACATCAGGTGCCACACTGGGATGAAATGATTTTACATCACTATCAGTTTCACTTAGCCAGTGGAGTATTTTGATGATTGCTACATGTTGGTGTATATCATGCAGCAAATCACATGACAAGATGTTATGCTGTTATGGCTAATAGTTGAAGAAAACCATCAGGAGAAAGACATGATGTTTTGGAACAAGTTCAGGTGATATCCAGTGTGAGAGGGAGAGTGTGTGATGTTCCTCTAGATCAAAGTGAAATGCCCAAATGAATCCAACATCTTAAAAAAAAAAAAAAACTCTTAAATTATGTGAACTTTAAAGCTTAAATAGATTTTTAATAGACATAAAAAATATAACACTTAGAGTCGAGTTTCTCAGCTTCTCAGCAGGTCACACGTCGGGTTGCTTGATATGTAAACAGAGTAGTCATTTGATATTGACACCAAAACTCAGATGCTGTGTATCAAAACAAAGGAGAAAGGCTTAAGTCTTAAATCCTGCTTTTTAAATCCAGCATGAGCCCCTTAACCTATATTCTAACATATCCACAGATATTCTCTCTGTTCAGTTTTAACTCACCTGATTTAAAAAAAAAAAAAAAAACATGTTATGCTTTATTATAACAAGTTTATGATGATAAAACAGACGTCTGAGCAAAGATCAAGTGAACGTTTAGTGTGTCATGTGGTTAGTGTGCCACTATTCAGACATGTGTGCGCTGGCATTTGATTGTGAGAGAGAGAGAGAGAAGAGTGACATCTCAGACAACACTGCCTCATTGTTTTCAGGCCCGCTGTGCAGTAATGGCAGAACCCCCATCAGAACCCCACGGCTAGAAAACACATATTTGCAGAGAGAGCAAGAGGAGAGATCAACACACAACGCAGCAGCAGCAGCAGCAGCGGCGCGTCTGCCTTTGTAAACAACCATTAGCAATGTGCTGCCCAAGTTACTGGGCCTGTTCTGTCCCCGTGTTTCACACAATGTTCACAGTGTTTCATAAAGGGAGTTTTAAATACATTAGTTACCATGGAAATATATCCCTCCAGATTAGCATAACGGTGGACAGGTTAGTTTTCAGGCTTATCTTCACCTCAGGTTTAACCAGTTTGTGTCCTCCCCAGCAGCCTCATCACTGTAAACACACAGTCAAAGTGCAGCACGTGTCAAATCTTTATTATTACAGTTGTTGTCGTTTTTTAATCTCGCCTACTCAATATTAAAAGGAAATAAATTACAGCAACATCATATCACGGTGGTATGATCTTATCATGTTATTGTTGAGCAATTTACTGTTGTCTCAAATCATAATAATAACAATAATAATAAGCTCTTTTCACTGAGGACATTTTCACATGGTCACATTTGAAAAAGCACAGGTGGACTGGCAAATTAATGACTGAAATCCATTTAGCTGCTTTGGTTTCAGTCCGTCACACTGTCACAGCTTACTGGGACACCAGAGCCCTCGTTAATGTTATTAGTAACACCTGTGCTTTTCCTGTTTATACTCAGTCTACATGTCTGCTGTGAGAAAGGCCTGTTCTGTGCAAGCTATGAAAAACTAATAAAAGAAGTTTTTAAAGTTGTTGTTTGACACACAAGACAGTGGAGCACAGTGTGCTGCTTCCAACTGTTTGTGTGTGATTTTGCATGCATAAGCCAGCGATATATAGCAGTATTGGATTGTGTTGTTATTCATATCGTGTGTATTCAGCAGCGTCTGTCGTGTCGCTTGTTTTCGCAACCAAGTAGGATCATCTAAACTAATGGAGAATTGTTTTTGCTAAAAACATGTATTGCTCCTTTGTGAAATACTTCTCTCTTCTCTGAGAGTTGTGAGATTGAACTGAACTGTGAACTGTGTGGAAATTCTCCTGAGGTATAAAAAAAAAAAAAAAAGTCCATAAACAGAGTTCTGTCCTTTTAAAGCAGCGGCCACAGCAACAGTTGTAAAAGCTCAAACATGCAAATTCTTCCCTGATGGCTGATTTAACCTCCTAGCCTACAGGCTCACGTCATTCTTCTTTCCACAGTTGTTTATATGTGTGAGGGAGGAAAAAAGACAAATAGAACAGAAAAAGCAGACAGAGAGGGAAAAGAAAAGTGCTCGGTTTCCTGGAACTAGATCTTTGACTTGTAGTCTGCAAAAGTGTCCTGGGTACCATTTATCTTTTATGTTTTTATTACGTGGCTTTGTTGAATACTCCAGAAACTCAACTGCCATCGAAGACGCTCTTTATTTTCTGAAAACAACACCACGGTTTCACATAGCCGCAGTTTCTTTATTCACATTTAATCATACCTTGCAGATAGACAAAAAAATGATGATATAAACATGAGGGATCTGTCCAATTTATAGAAGCAAAACCCTCATGTCATATATAATGCATATGCTAGGTTTTATATTTTGAGCGGAGAACCAGCAAAAAAAAAACCGTTTGCATCTTTTTAAATTAAGAATAGTTGTCTTTATATCGAATTTAATCTATTGATGAGCCATTAAACTTTTCTAATTTCTTTTTTTTTTTTTTTTACTGCAGGTCTCTCCGTCACCCTGGCAACGCTACACCCACAGAAAGGGGAGGGGCCAAGTCTTGGCAGTATGGAAGTCAGTGGGGCGCCGGGCACGGCCTCGAGCCCGCAGAGCGAGGCAGTGACTACTGAGCTTCAGGAGCTGTCCCTTCAGCCCGCTCCCAACCTGCTGCCTCTACAGGAGCGCAAGAATGGTGAGACAGTGAAGCATACACACTTTTTTTTTTTCTTCTGTCCATTGCCTGTACTTTCAGTCTCACATTTTTAGCTGTTGTTGTTCTGGACGCATAGGTCAGAGAACATGGAGTAATTCAGCCAAAACATAGATAATATGTGCAGGCTGTTAATGCAGCTGTTTACGTCACAAGTGTCTGTGCAGAGAGACAAATTATTACCGTGTTGGTAACTTCCCAGAGTTGTAGAATCCTCCCTTAAAGTAATATAAACAACTGTACATGGTTTTTCTTGGCTCTGGAGACAGTTTTTTTTTCTTTTTTTTTTTCGTCTAAGCTGCTGGGTGAATGTTGAGGAAACAGTGGCCCATCGCTCAACAGACATAGTAGGCCAATGCTCTTGCTTCCAGCCAAAGTGAATATTTTGGCTTAGTACTACTCATCCTTCACAGAGGTGGCCTATTTCCAGTATAAATTTTCTCCAAGCTAAAAAAACGTGTGCACAGGGAGAACATGTTACATAAGTCGGGGGCTAAGTAGAAAGTGGAAGAAAAACACTTCTCTACGAGGCAGAAGTTAAATGTCAGATGCGTCGATACATCTTGCTCATTTGTCAGCGCGGTGAAGTGAAGTACCTCACCACAGAGGGTGTCCAAAAGGCGAGAGAGCGAGAGAGACGCTGTGGAGATTAAGGTGCTCATGTGAAATTGTGTAGGTGTGTGTGTGCGCACGTGTTTGTGTGTGTCTATGTACAAGTGAAGTCATTAGAAAGAAGGGAGTAAAGAAGCTGCTGGATCTAATTGGCTTGCTCCTTTGTGCCGACCTCCTGTTACAGTAGATTAGAGTGCGGGCCTCTGGCAAGTGCACACTGTGGTCGTCCCCTTATTCAGACTGTGTCCATTTAAGACTCTGTAGGCCTTTTTTTTTTTTTTTTTTCTGCGCACGGAGTTCCCTTAAAGCTCTTGACTCTTAGAGAATTTGACTCTCTCCGCGCAGCTAGATGTGTAACACTGTGCAGCCTCCGAGTCGTTATGGAAAAGTTGACTTTGCCGCATTTATGTATTTGGTTTGTTTAGATTCACACTGCCAAATCACAAGTGATCCAGAGCTTATAAGTGAATGTCACAGGCACTCAAAGGTAGCTTGTTTATTGGAGTTTCTCTCTGCCATCAAGATGTAATAGCTGAATATGGGCACACAGCACAGAAAAGGTCGGAAAGTAATCGGACACTATTTTAATGAATAAATAATTGATTGATTGTAATTGTCAGACAGAAAGGTCAAAGTTGAACTGATTCTGCCTTTTCAGATGTGTGAATTTGTTGCATTTCTCTCTTATTTTTTCACTTTTATATCGACATATGCCTGCATATATGCTATGCTAAGCACTTTGAATTGTCTTGCTGTTGAAAAGGTGCTTTGCTAATAAACTGGCCTCACCTTGTAAATTAAATATCTTTGGGGGTTTCTCTGTTAGACGATTGTATGACATCACTTTGAAGTTTTGGGAAACTGCGATGGGAGTTTTTCACTTTTTTTTCTGACGTTTAATAGACAAAACAATTAAGCTCTACGATTGTCAATCAATCAACAATTAAAATCGTCATTATTTGCCGCCCCAGGCATCAGTTCAGATTGCAGTTATTGTTGTCGATGGTTCATGTTATTACGTCAGGCTTTCCAAGAACCAGCAGCTGCAGGCTGGCACATGACAATATCTGTCTTATACCCATAAAACACGCGTCAAGGTTGTTTCCTGTCATCACATCCAAAGCCCCCTTTCACACATGCAGTCTATTCCTGAAATGTTCGAGAATATTTCCTGCACGGGGGTCGTGTGAGTGTGTGAACGGGGAGCAGGGTTGGAAATTCAGGGGGAAACGCGTACCACCGACATCCCGCCTCAAGATCTAGTAACATTGTTGTTGTAAATAAAACATTGCAGGGGAAAGCACTTAAAGGGTTACATCCATCTGACGAAAGGCATTTTTTTACATGGAGCGAGGAAACCAATCACACGACTTGGCGTGTGGGCGATGTACTGTGATACGGGTGGTGATTGGTTTTGCCTCATTTGTTTCCACATTGCATCTGCGTCACAATCACTGAAATATGTTTCTGGAAACATTTGAGGAAAGAAATAGGCAATGCAGTAAGATCATCTTGATTCATATTTGGTCAGGAATGCTTATTTTGAAAGTTTGATCAGAGTTTTGCGAGTTTCACACTGTTCTTCTGTTGAGTTTTATGGCGGTTTGGCACCCGTAAGCGTTGCATTACCGTCATCTGCTGGATTGTCCCTTGCCCCATCTATCCTGGCATTGCCATGGCATGTGTGAAAAGTCATAAAATGAAAATGTTCCTGAATGTAGATACATAATAGGGAAAAATCACTATCAGCGCCTGAAAGGTTATTCCATTAATTTACCAGGAACTGTGTGTACGAGGCTTAAAAATCCAAAGGATCAACACTTGAATTTTCAGTTGACTTGGTGCATCTGTGCCACCTGAGATCAGATAGCATCTTCCTCACCTGACCAAGTCCTACTAAACATGTGCGGTGGGAAAACACCCTCAGTTTTAATAAAGTGAAGTGAAAATCGAGCCATAGAACTGTCTGCACAGAAAATGAGGTAAACTTTTGGCATGTGCAACTTAACAAAGATTCGGTATGTTTCTGCAACCAAGTCCGACACAATCATTTAGATAAGCCGATATATCAGAGTATTGTTCAGCCTTGGATTAGTGTAACACGTTTTCACACACCTTGCCATATCAGAAGAGTCAGCCATACTCGCCATTGTTCCAAGCTGGGCGTTGGCGACCCGGTTTACTCGAGGAACAGTTGGTTGACCCGTTGTTGATTTGTCATGAGAGGAAGGTTAGGCAGGGTTTGATTAATAAATGATTTACTACCTCAGGGGAGCCCACCAGTGCCAGAGAATAATACACAATAACTCATATAATACAATTCTCGGGTGGAAAAATGGATGTTGATGCATGGTGCTTCCTGATTAAACCATGCAGTGCGATGGAAATAATAACAAGAGAAGAAGAAGAAACATTGTTATACAACCAATATTTCAAGCTATGTTAACATCATGTAAGAAATGTTTAAGAATTGTCCTGTGACAAGTAGTCACAGGACCATGTTTACCTCATAGAAAAACACAAAGACACACACTTTCACACACAGCCTCAGGCCACCACTCCCAAATTTAAACAACCCCTGCTCTTGTTGGTCTATTCCTTACACTTCATGCTGCTAGCCAGAAGCAGACATGTTGCTGCAGGAACTCCTGCAAGCTATCCTAGTATAAAGATGCTCTCAGAGCATTGGAGACATGCATTACATGTGACTGCATGTGCATTTCTATATGCATGCATCAGTGGCAGTGAAACAGAATGGAATGCCCACATAGTAACATTTATCAGAGCTCTATATCTTCTACCAGGTTATGCAATCTGTTTATTACACAAGGTTCCTTCCTGTGTAATGAACAAGCACAGGAAGATTTATTGTTAAACACATGTGTGTATGTGTGTGTATATATAGAGAGACAGAGCGGTGACATGTTTTGCAGGATGAGGATCAGAGGCAGATGTTGAGGTCATGAGACAGATGTTTAGTTTGTGTACATGAGTGGAGTGTGTGTGCTTATGTGTGTGTGTGTGTGTGTGAGAGAGAGAGAGATTCTGCTTTGATTCAGGACTGCAAACAAAAGCGGTTACGCTATGACAATGTGATTGAGATCATTCAAAAGTTTGAAAAGTGAAGAAGCTAGTGCGAGAGTGTGAGAGTGTGGGCTGCAGCAGCGGCAGCAGTGCAGAAGAAGGAGGAAGGGGAATAAGAGAGGAGGGGGAGGTCATGTCTGAAATGGCAGTATTGCATAACTATTCAGTGAGGGAACAGAAGGAAAGCGAGGGAAAATGGAAAGCAAGTAAGGAGGGGGTGTGTTACTTGTTCTGGAGGAGGTGAGGCTTGGCACCGGCTCGTTTTTGTTCTTTTCCAATTTTTTTTTACTTCCAAACTGGCTGAGAGAGTGCAGAAGAGTGGCACTGAAGTTTTTTTTTTGTTTTGTTTTTTTATAAAAGCGCTCAAAAGAAAAGTACACGGGCACACAAGAGGGGAAAAAAAAAAGGTGTTGCCAAAGGGAGACGGGAGCCCATGGGTGGACCTTGTTGATATCCAAGGAGCAATAAGGGACAGACACACAGAGACCTACACACGCCCTCTCAGTCGGGGCGTGCACACACTTGTAGACAGACAGTCCAGAGAAAGGGAATGTGAGGTGTACTGCAACTTGTGGAGTACCAGCTGCCGGTGAGAGGAAAACGTGTTTTGTTTTGTTTTTGTTTTTGTTTTTTTTTTAATGTGGCTTTTCTGTGGCTGGACTTCTCTTCAACCTTCTACCGCTGTCGTTTCCTCACACTATTCACTCTGCTTGTGTCGGGAGTATGAACTGCTAATCTTTGCCGGGAGGGTGAAGCTTTCCCTTCAGCATGGTGCAGAGGGATATGACTATCCATTCAGGTAATGTCCATTTCTGTCTACTGCTTTCTGGTGTTTTTTTTTTGTTTCTTTGTTTGTCTTCAGATAACAACTAGAAGTCATGTGTGAAGTCTGTCTCCAGGTTGACTACAGGTGTGGTGAGGGAGCTTGCAGTTTATTGACATTGTAGTCTTAAGTGTTGGTGTTTGTATGGGAATGACTACACTGCATCCATAGCTGTAAAAAATATACTAACTTTCACTTTTTTTTCTTTCTGTTGACACATGTTACTATCAACCAAAGCTGTTAATATTAATGGTTGGAAACTGATCATTTTTATCAGTTTTATTGGAAGCTTACATAATGAGGCAGGACTGTAGATATTAACCACAGTAACAAAGAAAAAATCAATTAGAAGATGTGACGAAATTGGCCAATGACGTAAAAGCAAGTCTGTCATAAGCTTAGTGGCTACTTTGATTCAGAGGGTTTCTAATACAAAAGGGGGGCCAGGCGGGGCTGTGAGACCAGGTTTGTGGGGGGGAGGTGGGGGACTCTCCTGAGCAAGTCAAAAGGTGTGGTTGATGTGCATTTGGCTCTTTTCAGAAAATGACCACCCCATCCCCCCCCAGCTCCCTTCCCCTCCCCTCCCCTCCCTCAACTCACTGCCAGCAGCTTTCAACTCTCCAGCCAGGCTACTACCACACAAGACTGACTACAGGCCAGGAGAGCAGGGTCCAGACAGGGCTGGAGAAGCTATGTGAGGAACAAACACAGAGGGGCTGGAGCCCTGGGTGGAAAAAAGTAGGTTAGAGACGTCACAGACTCCGGCTCCAGATTTTTATTGGAGATGACCGATTCAGTCAGAACAGATTGTTCCAGATCATGACACGGACTACGTCTGCTAGTGTTTAAGACTGGTATTTTAAATGATATATGCGATGAGACAGTGTTTTCTCTGTGCCCGCACTGTCTTAAAAGAAGCTTACACAGCGATTTTCTAGCATGTCTCACTGTGGTCTGAGAGAGAGAGAGAGAGAAAGAGAGAGTCTGCAGGCTTTCGCTCCATCTGGTTTAACTGATTAATATACCAGCAATGCAGTGGGCACACAGGCAAGTTGAAATCCAGACTTTAATGTTTGCAGAGACAGAGAGCCCCACTACTGACCGTTAGACTTCACAGTGAAGAAGCTCTCTGGACTAAAAGGATATTAATCTTTTGAACAAGATAAAAACCCAGGAGTTACAGCTTTGTTGCCACCCGGAGTTCAAGATTTAAGAGAAATTAAAGCATGACTTGGATACTTTTCTTCAAAAAAAAAAAAGAAAGAGCAGGGATACAGACTATGCTGCTAAATGTCAGGGGAGATGAGCAGGGGTTGTCTCAGGCCGAAATTCTATTAGTGAGGTTGTCTTTTTAGCCGACTACATCATCCAGACTTGTAAACAAAGAGAGATACAGATCACGTCCCACCCTCTCATAATGACAATAGATGGGCCGTAGCTTACACTCTGATGTTGTGCCATTAGCGCGAGGCAAACGGTAGGGGAAACACTGGGGTAGCTAGATATGTTGCTTGGCTGAGGTTAGCCTAGCCCAGCAGTGATTCAGGGAGGCTGTGGGTACTGTTATGTAACAGATTGGGAGGCTGCCAGCAGCAGAGGCCTCATAGCACTCTGTCAGGCTGAGAGTAGGAGGGAGGGAGGGAAGAATTAGATAGATAGACTGATAGATAGCGAGGAATAAGCGTGGAGAGAATGAAGAAATGTAACATGAGAGGAGACAGAATTGAAAAATAAGGCTATAAAAAAAAAAAAAGAACTGGAGAAGTGGAAACGGGGAAAGAAAGAAAGAAAGAAGGAAGGAAGGAGGGGTTGTGTTTCAATCTGATCCAAACACACAGCTGCAGAAAAACACAATCCAGCTGCATGTCTCCTCGCCTCTCCGCCACTGACTGTGTACTCGCATTAGATAATCTAGATATTCCCAAGAAAGTCAAGAACATTGAAGAAAAAAAAAAAAAAAGTATCCAATTAAAAAGGAATGAAAATTGACTGGAACACAAAAACAAAAGAGATCACTTAACATATTTTTGAAATTACAGCAGCATGTTTTCTTGGTAACTCTCGCACATTTCCTTGTAAGAATTCTAATGTGTGTTTAGTGAATGCCTGCGTGTTGGACTATATTAAACTAACATTATGAAACTGACTGAATCTAAACAACAACAGGAGACCAAATGTGTGTAGTTTGTGATGAATGTAAACAGCCTTCAGTCTGATAAACATACAGGCAGATGTATATTTACGCAACTGATGCAAGTTTTACAAAAAGGCTTTAAATCTTAAACGTTGTCCAGCACAGACCACGCACACACACACCCACTGACTATGCATGACTCACCAATACACACACACACATACACACACACACACACACACACACACACACACACACACACACTTTTCACAACTTGTGTCAATGTTGGTACCCAGACTTGGACGTGCACTTACAGGCTTTTGGTAGCCTTCCATTTCCCCAGTGTGGCCCTGACAGCGCGGTATTTCAACAAGCACTAACACACTCACATCTTTGATTTGTGATCCAGTAAATTCCTGTTAGATAATGAGAAGAGAGAGAGAGAGAGAGCATAGCTAAACAGCCTCGCTCACATCTGTAGCCTCCAGCTAAAGAAAAAGCGCCTTATCAGCTAAGCACACACACACTGATTCGTAGCTCTGCTCGGTGATTGCACACCCACAGGTACATGCCCACTCATGTAGCTGAAAAATCTTTTTACACACACACACACACACACACACACACACACACACACACACACACATATCTTATAACATGCACTTCAGTCTGAAAACATGCAGCCTGGAGCAGCTGAGCATGCAAATGCATGTATATATATATATATAAAAACAACAAGCTATTATATTAATACACACACTCTCACACACTTGCTTTCACTTTATATATGCCTATGTCGGGGTGTGTGGTTCAGACACAGCTGAACTACACACTCACATACACACCTTTTTAATCAGTTTTGTGTGTTAAAAAGCTGATAATTAATGCGGCATGTTGTAATTGAAATGGGTTTGATATTAACAAGATTAATGAGAATCACAGCAGTGATCTTTCATTGTGTTATATGGAATCACAAGCCATAGTGCAACATTATTTAAGGAGGAGGTAATGTAAAAATACTGAGACAGGTTGCTTTTAAAGTGAGCTTTACCCAACATTATCCTCTACAAACCCTCTACTTTTCAAATATGTGAATGTGAGTTTCAGAAGTGTACTTACACACACACACACACACACACACACGTACACAGCTACAGGTACAAACCTGCTGCTGCGGGATATATATGCTTGAGTTATTTTAGTTTGTGTCTTGTCTCCAACTCAATTTGCTGTGGTATTTCTAAAGAATAGAGCAGCCATTAGCCTGTGACTAATGGGACTAGGTGTGGTGCCGTTAATGCTGGCTGATGAGCGCAGCAGACGTCACTGTCAACTGACGGGACTCTTGTTTTTTCATTCGGGTGATTCACACACTGAGCCATGCAGTGAAGAAAATTCAGCGGCGATGACGACATGAGGTTGAAATCAATGTTGGCTAAAGTTTTTCAAGGCGTCCGTTGTTCGGGCTGAATGTGGAAACACAAGGACTCACTGTTGTTTTTATGATTTGACAAGGCCACAAGTAAAATAAAGTCAAACGTTAAGCCGATTCAACAACCCGCCAAGTCTTTGAATAACGTTTGAATAAACCCCTCGAAGGTTTGTTGATAAAAGTGGACGACATCAACAGTGTCACCGGATTCCAGAGGGCTCGTCTCCTCCCGTCTCACCGCTTTGTTACTCTCTCACCGCCAGCACATGGCCACCAGCGTTCCCACTCTCAGACCGCACTAAAGAACACAGCTGCTCGTATTAAAATACTCGCAATCATTTTAGACTCGTCGCCGCCACTCGATACCTCCGCCTTTGTTGTCACGTTCTCTTACTCTTTCCGGTGGATTTTTAAGGGCGTTGCAAACAACACCGACTTTCAAGTCAGTGTGTCTTTTCATGTGGTTATTGTTTGGACAGTTTGTTGGTTACATTATCAGTAAGACGCATCAGAAAGTGAAAGAGATTTTTTTTTTATCAGCAATAAACCCGCTCTGCAAACACAACAACATAACAAACCACCGGTCTTTCCTGGCATCAGAGATAAGTAATAAAGGTTGGGTACAATAACTTGCAAAGATTAATCCAGCCTGACCTCATTTTTCAATAGATTTTTTTCTTTTTTTTTTGTTAATTGAGAAGGAAGCAATGAACGCTTTTTTTCCCCCCCACCCTATGAAATTCTGTCCCATGTACACGTCATTTAGCGTCAGCAGCTCACTTAAACACTCAACATTAAAGGTCGGTGTCTAATAAAAACCCTGTCATTTTGTACGCTGAAGCAAATTAACAGCCAGGCTTTTATTAGATGTTATATGCAGTAAGAGAAAGAAGAAGGGGAGGGGAGGGCAGGAAGAAGAGGTCAATAAAACCCCCAACTTGAAGGAAAACACTGGCAAGAACACACACATACAGTATCAGAGAGAATTTCTCAAAGCCTAGGCCTTCTCTGTCAGACGCTCACATGCTGTACACATGCTCTCACCCTCACCTCAACTCTGTGTGATTGTTGTCTTTATTTCCCTTTTTCCTCTCTGTTGTGCTAATTGGCTCCGGCCGCTTGTCTTTCGCTGCCAGTCTGCCCAGGAGTCCGTTGTTTTTGAGACCCAAATGCAAACCAGTCGCGAAAGAGAAAAAGAAAGCCGCCGTTTCCGCCGTAAGTAGGGCAGGAGGTTAGGGGGTTCGTTACAATAAAAATGATTTTCAGATGTGCAAGTTATGTAACCGTCTGTGACAAAACCGTCATCACTGGTCAGGGAACACCCTTCTCTGCGTTCTGGTACTTTGTTTTTCCCTCTTTCCAGCTTTTCTGGTTTACAGTGAAGGTTCATGTTACCAGATGCTAACAGCTGCCAGCTGGTCTGTGCTTTTTATTTTTTTTTTATTTTTCTTTCAGCTTTCTCTCTCTCTCTCTCTCTCTCTCTCTCTCCTTCAACAGTATACAATTAGAGCTCAGTCAGACTACTTTTTATTGACCAGGTGAAGGGGTGCTGCTGCAGGCTGGTCAACAGAGAACCTTTGAGTGTGTGTAAGAGACGTTCACAGAGCACTCAGACACTTTTTTCTAGACCCACAACAAACTTTTTTTTTTTTTTTTTACCAGCATTCAAATGTCTTTAATTTCCCACAGTGCTAATGGTACAGCTGCTAATGATGTGCTTGTTATATCAACCTTAAATTCCCTCTTACTTAGCTTTAAAGTAAGAAAAAAAAGATAATCTGTTAAAATCATATCTGCTTGCCCGCTTCACTAAAGTTACATGATACATAAACTGAGTAAAATATTCCAACCTAAGATACCACCATATGGATATATAATTACGCCAAATTATAGTGTTATGTCATGTACATCAACATCAACATAGCAGTGGACATGTGTCATCTTTGGAAGTATCTTTAGTGAGTACAGTGTTAATAATAAATGAACCCACAGCCCGAGCCATAAAGATAAGATTCAAGTTATAATAAACCACAGTTTCTCTTGAATGACGGCTCTAATCCTTGTATTTTATACTCCAGACCTCCTTGAATGAAGTGAGATTCGACTTATTGGTTGAGATTTGTTTGCCTTTGTACAATTTCCCCTTCATAGGTTTTTTTTTTCTTTTTCCTCTCCTCCTTAACTAATCTGTTCATTGCAAAGCAGACCTCTTGTCTTTCAAGCAGCTCGATGTAGTTTCTTGCCATTCTTTGTTAACTCTGACAGCTGAAAAGAGAATTAAAAAAAAATTGTATTCCTTTTGGGGAATGAAAACTGAAGTGCAGCATTAGGTCAGCAAGGGATTATTTGTCCGATATCCCGAAAAGACTGGTATAATTGTTTCATGTGCGAACACATGAAGAGTTGGCTTACAAGCGTCTGGCAGCGAGTTCCTTCCTGTGCAAACACAGTAGAGTAAGTGATTAAGTGCAACCTTGCTATATTCCCCCGTTTACATTCGGGTTTTGTGCCAGATTCCACATCCTTTCTTCATGATTACACACATGGCTACCAGGCAGCTCCCAGCCTTCTCAGAGTGAGCATCTTGTTTCTGACATCATTAACCAGACTCCTCAGGCTGTGTTTTTTTTTTTTTTTTTATAGTTCAAAAATATCAGTGGATCAACAGTAAGAAATCCCCTGCTCAATGTCAGTGTTGAGTCAAAGCCAAACGCAAACAGTGCTGGTAAATTCCACAGTAGACCGGGTGGGGTGGGAGGGGTGGGAGAGGGGGGTAGAGTAGGGGTGGGAGGGCGAGAGGGGGGGGGCACCAGGAAGTAAAAGGAAAAAACACCTTCTGTTTTCCCTGCTGGAATGTTAATGGCTGGTGTGACCTGCAGTACACTGACGCTTGGCCTGGTTGGTTTCTTGGCAGGTTAGGTTTTGTTTGGTGCATCTGTTTTTTTTTTAACTTGTTGGTCAACTTACTTGTGACTTTAAGATCGCCAGTTTGAAATGCAGAAAAACTTGATAATACAGGTGAAGTACGAGCGGGCATTGTGAGAATATGCTACCTGTGTGTCAGTGTAGCTAACAAAACCATAACATTCCTGATTCCTTAGTTTGGGGAGTATAAACATCTTTTTTTTTCTCCATAAAAATATGGAAAATAGATCAGTGTTAAACAAAGAACTTTGCCTAAAAAAACAGTCAAACACTCAAAAAGTTATAAAGAAAAGTAAATATCTGATCAAAAAACAAATGAAAACATGCCTGAGAATCAGCCGAGCGTTCAGTGCCAACTTTTGAAATCTGACGCTCTTCAGGGATCAGTGCAGTACTCAAAAAGTATTGCGGTTTGATATCCGGCCCAAATGGAAAGACTTCTCTTTCTTTCTTTAAAAAGATATTATCAAGATGTACATATAGCAAGAGAGCTTCTTAATGATCTATCTTCTTCAGTAGTGCCACTCACGGTAGAAGAAGTAGACGTCACTAGTGAAACCTTCGTAATAGGTAGTTTCAGGTAGGTTTAAGTCAGGTTTTGACTTTTAGACACAGATTTATTGATGAATATCTCATGGAGGTGAACAGATGAGGAGGAAGTCTGAGGGCAGGACTTCATAGAGCATGTTGTCATTAGGTATGTACACTGCAGAAATGAAGTATAATGTCTTTTTGCACAAGACGTTTGCATTGACAATGACAACACAGACTAGTTGTCAGTGTTGTTACTGACAAGCTGCCAAAACAAATCAAAAAAGTTGAAGCTGCTGGCAACTTGGCCTCATTATATGGAATCATTTGTATGATTATTTTATGTCAAATCCATATTCAAAGTCAAAGTGTCCTCTGTACCCAACAGAAAAATAAGATCTTGTCCCGTTCATGGACAGAGATGTGCCTCTATTCCTGAGAATATTGCCTCCAGGCTTTACATGCGGTTCACCTGAACCAGGCCTGCCCGGTCTAGTTTGTTAGCGGTGATTAAGTGATTGAAGAAGGCTTTTTTTTTTTTTTCGGAAACTACTACTTGTTGCGGGAAGGTTTATGGAATGTGGTGGAGGTAATTGTTTTGGGCTGGTCATGACCTCAGGACGTGCGCTCCGTGCCCCGAGCAGGTCACGATGTCTCGCAATCAGAGTACAAAAAGTTAAAACATTAGTTGAAGCAGATTATCCCCTCAATTCCAACCGTTTTTGAGGGCAACAAAGACTTATGTCATGTTGTTTATTTTTAAAAGAGGTTGGCTACAGAATAGTGGTGCTGATGTTTTGGATGCTTCAGCAAAGTAGTGGACAAAAAAAAGTGATAATGTCTGTTATTCTCAACCAGTCTTTTCAATCATCTCCCAAATTATTATGTAGTGTTTTGATTGTGAAGAAATGACAATGCACAAGGAGTCAGTGCTGAGACAATGTCATTTAATTTTAGTCTTTTCATTCAGGGATAGTCTAGACTTTTTTTTTTTTAGTTTTGTCACCTTCACTTCCTTGTCCTATGTCTATCTTGATCTAAAGCACATTTCATATGATTTTTCTGTATTGCATGTGTGTTTTCTGTCTACTTTTCTGGGTTTTAATTGATTTCTTCCTAAAAAAAAAAAAAAAAAACAAATAAAAAAAAAAAATCAAATCAAGCTCAGTACTGAAATCCAGTATGTTTACATGCCATTTTAGAGGAAAACATCAATTTAAAGTCTTCATGCCCCCAGTGGTCCGGGTTATAATGACCGTCTGGAAGCTGTGGGGGGTTTTTTCTATTCATTTACACATCCACAGGAAACCTCTGAGTCACTATTTTAGCTAGAACTTCATACGGTAATTATGCTCTGTCTGCTTGCACAAAAAGACGTGTTTTCCTTTTGTGTGTGTGCGTGTGTGTGTGTTTTTTTTGTTTTTTTTTTAAATTCCCAGAAATGTTTTTCAGCGAAGGATAAAGAAATCTCCAGATAAGGACGTCCAAGGCCAAATAGCTTCATTGGAATGTTCTCGAATCCACAACTATGACAGCTAATTTCTCTTTCTAAAGGCTAAAATCACTACCCAGTGTAATAGTAGCGGCTATTATACTGTATACAAACAGCATGTAAAAAAACATCCCATAGTGGAAATGCAGCTATACATTTGAAACATTGGCGTCCTTCCCAGGAATCAGGCCTGTCATAATTCTTGTCTCGATGCCTTTTTTTTTTTTTTCCTCAATCTGTTAAACTATCAGTAAATGAGATTAATAATTCATAGGTAGTCTACCAGTTTCCTAACTCTGTAGTTCATACAGTAACTCCTTAGCCAGGACAGAGAGTTGTATTATGGGAAACAACATAGCTGGACTTCCCACACACATCCGTTAAGCTCTAAAACCATAAAAACTCTTCAAGATCAAGGAGGATAATGACCGTTATCAACCACGCCTATTTTATATGTTCCACTTAAGCTGTGAGTTGTCATTTACACATGATGTTATCATCATCTGTGGGAATTAGAGCCCTTTGTATTCTCTGATATGGAATCACGGAAACAGAGTCGTTCAAAAAAAAAGAAAAAAAAACCAAAACAGTCGAGATGTAAACACGGAAACATCCTGGAATTAGAAAAAAAAAACAAAAAAAACGATGTAAAACCCGACGAAGGAATCTGAATTTGGATCCGTGAAGATGAAAATAAACCGACATGTTTGGCATGCCGCGTGCGAGTTTATGATGTACGTGTGGTGTGGTTGCTGAGATTGGCTCAACCCACACAGCAACATCCTAATCCCAGTGTGTGTTGTCATCTGTGCGTTTCCTGTCCAGACTGTGAATCATCACAGCAGGTGGACTTTAATCATACACTCATAACAGACAGTTATCATAGACACCAGCCTCCGTTTGCTCAAGGTGTCGTCTGCGGTCGCGTCTGTGTCACCTGTATGATAGAGGCCGACTGTACCGGGCAGCCATGTTCTCACAGAGCAGTGCTGACTTTTCACATTGGATGTTTGGCTATTGTTTTATTAATAGGTCGGCTCCTCTCTGCGCTGTGTGTGTGTGTGTATATAACTATATATATATGTATAGTGAAATGGAAGGTATGAAAGCAATGTATCTCCTCTTGTGTCATGCCTCATGAAAAATTGATTTAGTCCGAGAAAATGGGGCTTAAAGTTCGCATGTGTGTGCCTCAAAGTAACCTTACCCTGCGAGTGCACAGGTGATACCAAGCTGAATATAGCCCCCTTATGGCCAGCTGGCCATGCTATTTAAAACAGAGTGGAGAGAAGGGGGAAGGAGGGGGGAGGGGTGGGAGGAGGGGGGGCTGCGGCCAGCGACGGCGTTTACCATCAGCATTCTGCAGGAGCTGAGGAGAGAGTTCGGTGGTGAGACTGGACTGCAAAAGAGTTTTTTGATGGGATTACGGCGCGTCAGCTTTAAATCTCAGAGTCCCTGTACGAGTGCGCTGCCTTTCCTCAAGGACAGTCCGTTTAAAAAAAATAAAAATTCAGAATCGCAGTGGCGATCGGGTATCAATCAGTCCCTCTAAAAAGTCATCATTTATGATTCATGCCCAGATCAGATTAACATAGAGCATCCTTGACAAAGGTCGATTATGCTGGATGAGGTCATAACTGAATACAGTAAACGCCGTTTCCACTTGTTCAGTAAACTGTTTATAGATCGACTGAGTCACCATTTTTTGAGAGCGAGGCTGAGTTAGCGCGAGTCCAGCGTTCAGGAAAGCGTTTAAGAACTGATTGTCTCATCGACGCTGCTGTGATTTTGCTCTATAGGTTGTGTTTGTGTTTAATAGGAGTGGGAGGTCTGCATGTGGCGGCCCCCCTCAGCCTGTAACAGTGAATGAATGGCAACAGCTGAGCAGGAGAACTTTATCGGCAACACTCCCCGCTTGTGTGTGTGTGTGTGTGTGTATGTGTGTGTGTGTGTGTGAGATTCAGGAGGAGCTGCAACCAGAGCAGAGTCTCACTGGGCACTCTCTGCTGAGCTCACTGCTGTCCTCTCTTCCTCCGCCACTGGCCTCTTTTCAGCTATACTCCCTCGGCTCTCTTGTGCTTTTTCATCCACGTCTCGCCCTGTGGATTTCTTTTTTTTTTTTTTCCTCCCCTCCCGTCTCTCCGGGAAACCTTCGCAGAGCAACGCTGTCGTGACTCGCCGGCTGCCTGCCACTGCAAAGGAAAGGAGAGAGTAGGAGGAAGTAGAGAAAGCGAGAGACAGACCAATCGATTAATTCTGATACAGAGGAGAGAGAGAGAGAGGTATTGGGAGAAGAGAGGAGAGGAGAGGCAGTTGCAGCGCTTTTTTCTCCCCCCCCTTAGTCGTCTTTGTTTTAAAAGGAGATTTATCTTTGACTCGTATGGGAGTCTTCTACAACATTTGATTCACGTCCTTCCTTTTGGAAAAGAGAGGACAGCTAACTGAAGGGACAGCTGGTGCAGTTTTGACACATCAAGGACTCTTCATCCCTCCCCTCTTCAGCCAAAGCAGCACCAACACTCAGGATTTGGAAGGAGGACCACTTTTGAATGAGAAGTTCAATGTTTACCGTATAATTGATCTCCATTCTGAATGATAATGCTGGACACCAACCATTGCCTGTCCTTTGAACCCTCCCCCGGGGGTTCTCCTCCAATGGGAGAAGACATGGAGAAGGCAGGACTGAAGATGGATCATGACAGACTTGTCTATCACAGCCTGAAAGAAGGTGGGCGATCCGGAGCTACACACAGTCAGTAGAGGCACAAGATATCTGATATGATTTGCGTGCGCGTGTGTGTGTTTGTGTGTGTGTGTGTGCGCGCGCCTCAGTCTACAGCTTCATAACAGTACTTCTTGTCTTCATATAAATAATTAATAGGGCTCTGCTAAAAATAAGCGATTTTGTTTCATGTTAAAGACGAAAGGAAGTCGACGGTCTCTCTGATGAACCTTTTCAGTAGAGTCGACGTGACCGCTATGTTATATTAAGGAAGTATGAGTGGCTACAACTCTAAATGACTCAACCTGTGATGTTGAAGTCACGTACCATCAATATTAACAGAACCCTGTAGAGTTTCCTTGCAACTAAACAAACATTTACATTAATTGCTACTCACTAAAATGAATTGTGTGTGTGTGTGTGTCCTTGAGGCCGGCCAAACATGTAGAATGCATTTCCCTCCTCGTAAAACTCTCATTAAAAACCCCATTTTTGGAAAATATTGTTCCCTAACTTTTCACACACATCACTGCGTGTCTTGCTGTGTTATTGCTCCCTTTAGATCAGCCAAATAGTGTTAAAAACATTGGCAGGACTGTGCGTCATTTCATTTGCATGCTCATGTGCATGCACAATAACAAACAAAGCAGGGATCCCACTCATCAAAACATTGCTCCATAGCGCTGCTAGTGGTCAAAAACTCCACATGGTACCTTTAAGTTCTGACCCAACTGGAACCACCAGCAAATATTTAATGTTTGTAAAATTAGAAGTAGCTGATTTGATCTCTTTAAGAGTCTCTGGATCTTGATGGTATTTGTATATTAAATAAAATATACAAATAAAAATTAGGGCTGCAACTAATCTGCCAATTTTCTTCATTAATTGATTGTTTGGTTTATAAAGTGACATATAGTAGAAAAAATGTTAACACAGCTTCCCAGACCTGGAGATGACGTCCTCGAATGTTTTGTTCTGTACCAAAAATACTCCGTTCACAATGATAGAAAACAGAAATAAGCAGCAAATCTTCTAACCCAAGAAGCAAATGTTTGACTTTTTTGGTGCCGACAGTTACCGATTCATTTTCCGTCCATAGACTAACTGTTTCAAATCTAAAACAAATACCGTCCATTTCCACAAAAATGGTAAAAAACAAGGCAGCCAACAATGACATGACATCAGAAACTGGGGATACAGCCCAAAACATCAGTTTTGAGTGAGTAGAACAGTAAAATAAGCTTTAGTTTGTTTATTCCCATCATTACAGGCATTACAGACAAGGGTCAGAGTCATGGATTACTGACTACAGACAAAACCTGAAGCTTGTCAGATGAAATATGTTATTCCAGATCTGCTTTTGGCTAACAGCAGACTTTTGCTAAACTCTTCAAAGGAAGCATATCTCAGATCTGGAAGAAGAAGAAGTAGAAGAAAAAAAAAAGCGTGAGTGACAAGAACCGTTTAAAACCACAAAAAGCTTTTGAAAAAAACCTGACTCCTGTTCCTTGAACTTTTTAAAATGATTAGTATTCATCACACCTCTTCTTGTTGTCATCAGGCTTTCAGCACAGTGCAGCAGTGCGACGGGCAGTGGGAGTGATTCCAAGGTGTGAATGGCCGTAACCTTGTGTCGCTCATGCCCTCTAGCCTCTTTTCCATTTTCACTCGTGTGAAACATTTGCTGTGGTCAGTTGCTGCATTTATCTCTCCGTCGGACAGATGCAATCAAACCATGCTACTGTGCGCGAACGATGAGCTCATGTAGTAGAGCATCAACAGGCCTTTCCAAATTTCCGACGTCAATGCCAAGTGTAACCTTTTGTTGAGAGCGTCTGTGCCCACTTGTGTTGGAGGGTAAATTATTGGTTTGTGGCGGCGTGATAGCCCCTGCTTCCGTCCTCACGCGCCGACGTCCTCACCCTGCGCCGGCACGGAGCGTTCAGCCTTCATGTGTGTGTGTCACTATAGTCGGGGTTGTACGTAGGATTAGCTGTGCCAGGCGTTGGGGGGAAGATTGGGGGGGGAGGGCGTGAGAGGGGAAGAGTCTTTGGGAACAGTGACGGCACTCAGACATGTTTAATCAGATCTAACGACACATGAGCGGAGCAGGATTAGCCCAGTTGGCCGCCAAGATCTTGGCAAAACCTCACTGACCTCTTCCTTCTTCCCATCTGACGCCTCTCTAACCCTTAACCCTAACCCTTTGGATCTCTCTCTCTCTCTCCTTCCCTCCCTGCTAATATTACTTTTTTGTAAAGGTCTTCTGTAGAAGTCGATCATCATGTATGAAAGACCTTTCTGTCAGCGCGTGCACGCAGAATTCCCTGATTTAATATTTTTACTGTAGCGTTTTGTTGTTTATAGCTGTGTGACAGCTGTGTTTAAATACAGAGCTGGTTTGATGATGATTACTTCATCATTATCTAATCAACAGACTCTTTATCAGTTGCAGTTAAAGATCATTGACTATTTATATTATGTATTTATTAGGTTAGAAATATCAATGGTATGTTGGTCATGGCTTAGCACGCTGGTCAAAATATGTCAACGGGTTTGTTACGTTGGGTTCTGGTAAAGTATGACGGGCGTGTTGAGACATAAAAAAAAATCTACTTTTACTCAAATCATTTTACACTTTACACCCAAATCTTTCCATTAAAAAAAAAAATTAAGATGTGAAAAGAGGATTCATATCAGAAACAGAAACTGTCTAAGAAGCCATTGTTTTTGCTCTCTTCCTCTAGTTTTATATTATCTGCAACTTTCAGTGTGACTTTCTCAGGCCAGCAGGTTGGTATAGAGGTTAGAGGCAGCATCCTGTTACCAAAAGATCACCGGCTCGATTGATTAAGAAGTGCGGTTCGCTTTTGTTCCTTCTGCTTCATCTAAAAGCTGTAAATGTCATCTCTTCTGTCTTTCTGCCTCTCTCCCTTTGTGTTCTCTTGCTCCTTTTTTTTTTTTTTTTTTTTTTTTATGACTGCGGAGGCCAGTTTTGGCTGTGGCCTAGTATCCCAATAAAACCTGCCCTGCCTTTTTCTCCTTTTTTCTTAAATTAACCGAAATGGCCCTCAAAACCTGATTTAATCCCTCATCTCCGTAACATGAAGGCATTCGGCTTTTCACAGTTTGCAAATATTAGCATCAACACTGACTCATGTGTACATGCACACCGGGTTACAGTAAGAAAGCAGGGATAAGGTTTACAAGCACTGCAATAAGCTGTTTACTTTCAAATACAAGTTAACACGCAGCTGGCAGGTAATCAGATTCTTATCACAACCTCTACTATGTTCAGTATTTGTTTATGGATTTTTACAAGTAGTTTACTGTAACAGACTTTTCAAATGTGTTTCAGTTTCAGTTTTAATCCACTGAGTAAGTAATTTGATTTATGTGACCTTTTGTTTTAATCTGATGGACACAGTGGTACTTTTCCTTCCTGAAGCCTTTAACCTGCACATGTAAAATCCCCACAGTTAAACACACACACACACACACACACACACACACACACACACACACACACACACACACACACACACATATCTATATATATATATATATATATTTGTTTGATCCAGCAGAAGTCGAACCTGATTTCTCTTTATCCTTAACCTCTATTAATGAAATGCTTTAATAGAAATGCATACAGTGCATATAAAGGCATTACTGATACAAACACTTTAACTCACACTTCTCAAACAAATGCAGAATTAAATATTTCTGGCCTCTATGTATGTTTTTCATTTGATTATTGAATAGTTTAGTTTTTCCTCTTATGAAATATGATTCATATTTGGCTTCTCCACATCAGCCCTTTAGTTACCACCAATGCGGCTTTTCACACTTTTCACACGTCATATTTGAGGTGTCATCGTGAGACATCTGCAACGACTGTTTCGAACCAGTGACAAAGAGCTTTTAATGTCTGCTTTTAAGTTGGAGTTCTATACTAAATTCTTTACTTTAGTTTGTTGATAAAAGGGTGATAAAGGCCATTACAAGGCACCGTGACCACTGAGCTAAACAGCCAACGCTGGGACTTCCAGTTGACTTACTGCCAGAGATGAGGGATAAAGAGAGGAATGAGAAAGAGAGAATACTACAAAGAATAACTTGGTTAACTGGAGGGTGTGTGTGTGTGTGTGTGTGTGTGTGTGTGTAGGAGAATGAGAAGGGAGCAGGGAGATGTGAGGCTATGATAGAGGGAAAGTGTAAGATTCTCTCTCCCAGAATAAACCTCTTCCCTGGAAGAGTGGTGTGGCTTCTTATCCTGCACTCGGCCATGGCATGGTCAGTGTGTGTTTTTTTTTTTTTGTGTGTGTGTGTGTGTGTGTGTGTGTGTGTGTGTGTGCATATTCAGGCAACACGTGAGTCTCCACAAGTGTTTGGTGCTTAGGGGAAAACATATCTGTTAGCCGCTGCACGGGTGCAAAATAAACAGTACATGAACTGGCCTGGCTGTGTTTAGGTCTTTGTGTTTACATGGCCAAGTGTGAAGTGACATGTTATTGCTTCCAGAGGGGGAGTCTCTAGTGCTCGCCTGATCTCCCAAGACGCAGCGCATACACGCTTTTTGATATAACAGAGAGGAGCTGGGATCGCCAGCGAGGGTTTTTAGAGCCAAGGAATGACATTTACTTGCACAGGCTCTGACATAAATTCATGGGACTCGCAGTGCTGCTGTCCAGGCCTGGATTGTTTGTCATAACAGCAGCAACAGCAGCAGCAGCTACGCGGCACAGCTAACCTGTTAGCTGGCCTGTCGAGCACCAATGATGTCACTTTTGTTAGTAGGAAGGAACAGGTGCTGCTTGTCCTCAAAGTAGCAGACACAACCCCAGCCAGAAATGCTTGGGAAGCCTCAGTGGTGTGTTCCACTTCATACACACACACACACACACACACACACATACACACACATACCCTTTTAGCAGGGACAGCTGGTACTTATAAAACAAGACTCTCAGCTGAGTTTAGCTGAGCTGTATGTCTGTTGGTGAAAATAGTATTTGGTGTAATAACATACTAGTTCCTTCTTCTGATTTGATCGAATTCCGTGAAGTATAAGAACAGGATGAACAATAAACATGTATGAGATCAGTTTTAAAATTAAAAAAAAAAAAAAAAACAGCACTTACTAAGAAGCACAGTGGAAGTATTGCACCCTATCACTTATTTATCTACCTCAGAAACGCTGTCATACCACAAACAAGTTGCTGAAGTGACAAACATGTAACCTTTCTGTACATTTCTCTCACTGGTGTGTTTATAGTTGTCTGTGCGATGGACTAAAAGGGTAAAGCTCACTTCCCTAAATTATCAGTGTCGCAATGAAACTGATACCACAGCAAAGGCCATTGCACAATATTGAAATACAATGCACTTTATTTAATCCTGAAGCTGCACAAATTGAATTTTTTTTAACATTTTTTTTTTAATTCTTGAAATTCATCATCTTACCACTGTCTCACCACGTTGTTAATGCATCACCCACTGATTTCTAATTTAGAAATTCAAAAGGGATGTTTGTATCTAAATGGTACAACTGAGCTCCACAGTTCACAACAGCTGAAATTTTGTGTGTGCAGAAAGGTCAGACATGGACCAGCTCCTTTTGTCCGACGTTGTGTTCCTTGACACTCTCTGCCAGCCTCTGCGTTATGTAACGAGTGCTTCCTGTTTTGAGATGACGCTGCAATCAGCCCATATACACTTAGCCTTTTTTTTTTTTTTCCCTTATCAACCCTCAAATCGATTTTTTTCAATCCACATTTTATTTTTTACTTCCTTTGTTGGTTTGCATTATCTCCCTCATTTATTTGTTGACTCTATTTTTTTACACAATCTTCACAATGAAATTTAAAATAATAAAAAAAAAAGAAACAGGAAGTGTGTAGCGCTACTTTGCTCACACCCTTCTTTTGGTACCCGCCTCCTCTCTAGCTTCAAAAAAAGCACGGCAGAAAGGGGGAAATGGTGAGGATGAGTTGAGTACTAGAGAGTGCAGGTCCTCTTCATTTGTCTGTCCAAATGCATCTAGCTGCCTGTACAGCTTTATTTATATAAATGTGGAGGATGGCCTGCTGATCAGTGGACATTAAGAAACAATAAGGAGGCTTTAAGAGCTCAAGCTCCATCGCTGCAGGGGTTTTTTTTTTTGGTTTTTTTTTCCTGTTCACCGGCTGGCACTGACTCTCTCTTCTCCTCTGTCTCCATGCAGTCCTCCAACTCAAACTCCAGCAGAGACGCACACGAGAGGAACTGGTCAGCCAAGGGATCATGCCACGTAAGTGATACACACATATACAGATGGTATTGTTACTTCTACAGACAGCACAGTCGATAATCTAATTCATCACACACACACACACACACACACACACACACTTTTGCGAAAGCTCAAGCTTTATAGATGAAAACAACTAGAACAGTTTTTCTGTGTCTTTGAGCTGAGGTCAAAGTGTTAACCTTTTCCCAGCACATCGGACCCTGATAGAGATTAATTAGATTATGTCACACAATACTCAGCTAGACTGTATGCGTACAGCCGATTGATTCACATTCTAAATGGGCCTATAAAATAGTATATCTGATTATTCACATCTGCTATCCGGATATGTTGCTAAATTATGTCTCTCTGTCTGTGTAAGATATTTAAATATGTTTATGAAGGACAAGAATCAGCCTCATCTGTTTTCCTCTCTTTCACACTCTTATCTATGCGTATTATCGACATGAGTGTATGCGCTGTGCATGTGTCATATTTAGTGGTGTCTTTGCACCACTTTGTGTTATCAAATAGGACAGCTTCCTCTTCTTCTGTATACACTTCCTGTTTCAGAGTTCTGCACTTAAAAAAAAAAAGTATCTCCGCCTATTTTTGAGAGGCGGAGATACTTTTTTTTTCTTTTCTTTTTTTTCTTGTAAAGCACTCAGCGTTCAGCCTCATAAAGGATATATAGTAGTTAATGTTTTTTGACCAAGTGACTGTAGAATAGAAGATGAGTTTACAGTGAGGAAGGACTACAGAGCAGGTGGATGTTGGGCTTCATTCAGGCCTGATGTCACTATGTTTTCAGCAGTTTTTAACTCACACACCACTACTACTGTTTGCTGGTGTTAATATCCCAACCTGGATGAATTAGTTAGCATGTCTATTCACTCAAAGGCACTTAATATTTCCTAACCTGGCGTGGACACTTGCAGAAATGGGTTAGGCATGAAAGAACACACTGGAGTGGACACTCAGACTAATGACTTGTTTTAGTGGGTGGCATGAAGTTTTACTTTCAGCCATTTAGTAGCTACAGTAAATTTGTCCTGCTTATGCAACGCGGCCTCATGCCAGGCAGTTAGCTGGACTGGGATCAGCATATACTGGTAGAATTCAATTAAATTAAATAGAACTGTCATGACATGGAGACAAAATAAAGCATGGGGTTTATATGAGATCCATCAAAGATGGTATTTGCTTCCAGGGTGACGTCTTCCTGGAACACAAGATTTTACAAACAGCCCTTATTTTGACTGTTCCCAGGAGACTCTGCAAGGCAAGAGCGAAGGCTGCGCAGCCGTCAAGGCCCCCTGTTGAATTATTGGGCCGTAAAGATCATATGAACTGCATGAGGAGCAACGAGAGGAGGGAGAGTGAAACAAATAGTAGGGTATTTTAGCTCATGAGGTGGCAAGTTAGCTGGAAGAGCAGTGAAGCGGTCGTGGTAAATTACCCTCGAGAAGACTGCATATGACTGTGACTTCTTGTCAACAACAGAAGTGGAAGAAAGCTGACCATGATGATGGGCCAGTTCCTTCTGTGTTGTCACACTGGTTTTGCAACTGTAGGTGGTGTGAATGAGTGATTTTCCAGCCTCCATCTCTCAGTAAGTTCTGTGTAGGTGTTCTTCAGCGAGGCTCTTGACCTCTGCCTGAAGAAATGTAGCTGGACAAACAGATATATAATGGGAATCAAATAATAAAGTAAAGATAAAGCTTTTGTGTCTAGAGGTCACCCATGTCGTACAATGTAATGCCTCAAAAGAACATTCATTGTATGTCTATGCTGCTGGCTGTTAAATTTGACCACACAGTTTCTTCATAAACACCTGCGATATTATGTAAGGATTGTTGGGTCAGTGTCAGGTGCAGTATCAGGTCATTCATGCACATGGATTCAAAAATGCTGTGTATATGCGAAACATTCTCCATCCCACTGAGCACATTCACATGCATTTTCCCTTTATTTTAATTTGTTTAAGGGCGTCAAACAAAAAGTAACAGTAAGACTCATCATTAAATCAATAGATCATTTTAACAAGTGTCCAGACAGTTGATGCCATTCTGTCTTTAGCATAAATCTGTGTTCTGTTGTCTTTGACTATATGTGTCAGTTCAGCCAAACACTTGGTACAGATGTTGTTACTGATATGTCTCTTTCTGTTATTTGCATGAAATATTGATTGCTTTGGCAGTTATAAAGGCTAGCTGTTGTTAAACAGTTCCATGGGCGTTGTATTAAGACCCTTAATCGAATTATGGTTTGATACTGGTGCAGGAATGTCAATAATAGCAATATGGTGCAATGACTGCACTGACACACACTGTAGATAATGACACAGTCAGTGGCGACAGAGGGAGTTTAGTGACTTGGCATTATTGCTGAAGTGGAAGTACTTGTGAGAAACTAACATGTTGACAATTATAGGACGGTGTTTAAGAAACACTCATTTTTTCCCACGGACCACATGAGATCGGTGTTTTCCAAATTCATCGGCGTAGGAGAACTTTTTCAAGTTAGAATGAACAGTTCTGTCTCCACAGTCACAGGGGAAACTTTAGGATTTGTTGATGCCCTAGATGAGGAATTGCTTTACAAAAACATTATTGAGTAGTTAAAATGAAACTTACTCCATTCACCAGTCATGAAATTCCAACAATGAAAGAAAGTTATTTTGTTTCAACAGATGTTCAGGATCAGCTGAGCAGTTTTCAGTTTTGTGCCGTTGTGTTATGATGTTGGCTGCTTGGTTATATCACAACTGGTATGTAGGTCCTCTCTGAACCTCAAAGAGTTGTGACATTAGGAATGCCTTCCCCCACCCAGTCATCTTTGGCACATGTACAGCTGACACCCGCTGTATCCAAAGTGTCCACACTCACACACCCTTGGCTGGGATTTCACCAGCTATTGACCAATCAGACGATTGCTATCTTACATCATCGTAACTGCCACTGTCCTCCCAATATCCTTCCCCAAATAGAGAGTGAACATCTCTGAGCATGTCTGTTTAGCTTTACTAAAGCCTCGCTCGGGAGCGCAAATCAATCAAAAAATGTTGTTATTTTAAAATTATGAGCAAGAGGATGAAATAAAATCTGTTATATAATGTTCCTTGTGTTATTGAACATTTTAAAAAATTATATTGTTGAATTGCTTCGTTAAACATATCAATCAAGCAAAAAAAAATCAGCAGGAGACAAAGGTCTGAGCAGCAAAGTTGTACTTTTAATGTTGACCATTAAAAGGAGAACAGGTAGAGTGTCAAAAGGCAACACCAAACATGTTCTGACTGGATAGCTCTGGTCACGCCTCGTGTGGTCATCCTCTACCTTTTTTGACCAATTATACTATTATAAAGTCACTCATTCGACTGTTGCTAGGCCGTGAACCCAAAAATAGGTTTCGTCTTATCTAGTGCTTCTCATATTACCGTATCCTCCTCTTTTTGTATTTTTCCACTACCATTTATCTCACAATACCTACATGACCATCATTTTTTTAGAGTCAGCTCTTGCTATTTTTTACCATTATTTAAAAAAAAAAAAATTAAAAAAAAGGTTTTAATGTGAGATTACAAAAATGACAAAGTTTTAAAGTGAGGTTTCATAAACAAGTTCAAACCTTTTGTTACATAGTAAGTGACTGCCTGTGTTGGGCCTACTGCCTCTTACAGCTACTACAGTTCAGTGTGAGGCATACATAGCATGATTATGCATAGCGTAGTTGACGTAAGGCATCATGGTAAACTTACTCTGAAGCAATGTTTTTCACCCAAGCACGTCACTGTCTTGTGTATGAGTTTACACCACAATATAAACCAAAAACTTTTGGGATAAATTTTGGAACATTTTATTGTGAAAAGAATTTATTTTTTGCCTGTTTCTCCAGATTACAGGTTCTGGACTTCTTTCTGAACATATATAAATACATGTTTCTACTCACACATAAGTGATTACATAAGAGACAGTCATGGCTGAGCGCCGTGATGAATGTAGATTTTGTTTGCGCGCAGCAGTCTATCTATCAGTCTACAGTCTACTCTGTCCTCTCACTACTTTTTAAAGATCCGCTCCAGACTACTGGTCATCAAGAATTGATGTCCCCTCAGACTTCCAGCCGCAGTCCATCTATCAGATTTTCCGCAGACAGTCGGTCTTTAAAATAGTTTGGGCCATGTGCTGTCGATGAAACCAGAAATTCACGGTGAAAAGTCACGTAGTCCGCTTTGAAATGAAAATAAAACTGTGGTGAGGTTTTTTGGTTCTGTGAAATACCGTTGTTTACTGACATACACAAGACCAAGGCATCTGGAGGCGTCGCCATGGGGTTAAGTCAGGCAGGTTCTATGTTTTGGGAGGATGGGGATTCACACAAACTTTAATTAGCACTTTTTCGCCTTAATCTTGACTGAAAAGCTGCAAGAAATGTCCAAACATAGGTTCAAACCAACTTCAAACCTCGATCAACAAGAGAGAGAATAGATAGAATAGCACCCAGAGGGAGGGGCGTTATTAAGATTTGACTAATGAAACTGCTGATTAAGGATTAAGAAAAGCTTTGTCATGGTTACAGTCATTTGGGTCCAGGCGGGTTAACTGCTCTATGACGACCCACCGTACCTAACCTAAGTCGCCACCACTGATTGCAGCTCAACACTTCCTGCAGCTGCTTCAGTGTAAAAGCCGCAGCAAGCACAATGAAAGCATAAACAGTAACAGGTCAAGGAAATCAGTTGCATTCATTATTTCCTCTCTGATAACACAGGTGACCCCCCCCCCCCCTGCAGAAAAAAACCTATTCCTGCACATGCAGCATGCTGCAGCAACCTCCTGAGCAGTCGTCAGAGTATGTGGTTGAGAATAACACTCTTGACCTTCTCGTTTCACAGCCACTTCTGCTTTGAGTCTACCTTCTTCTATAGCTGTATCTGCTCTCACATTGTCACTCACTGAAAAGAGCACCACAATTTCCATCAGAGTCTGTGTGACTCACATTTTATTTCTCTCATCTCTCCTCCCCTCCCCTCACCCCCCTTCTTCATCCCTCTGTTGATGCAGCACTGAAGAGCCCGGCAGCCTTTCACGAACAGAGGAGGAGTCTGGAGCGAGCAAGGGTGAGTGTCTTAAGTATTGTGAATCTCCTACTTTCTTAAAGGATTTGCTTTGGTGAAGCTACATGGGGTAAACAGCATTAGTATAAACAGCATTAATCACAAAACAGTATTTCAGACTGACTGCTGTTGCACTTATCTGCTGACAGGAAGTTATAAATCGAAACCTTGTGTGGAATATAAACCGTAGTAAGGTTACACTCTTTAGGTATGAGGCCACACAAACCAACAGGAATGGACAGAGTTATTAGCTTGTTTTTTTTTCCTTTTTTTTAAGCAAATTTCTCATTTATGCACCTCTCACTGCCATCTGGAGCTGTCAACATGCAAATTTGCTGGGTGAAGATTTAAATTAATTATCCTCATCTGGTCTAATATAATAAGTAGCTAATTTATATTTTGGAACAGTAGTTTAACCAATAACCTGGTTCATAGATGTTTTTTTTTTCAGTTATTGCATAGTGAGCATGAGCAACACAAAACAACTGTTTAACACTTGATGCGACGCTACAGTTATGAATCATAGACAGCAGCAAAACAAATAAGATGTAGAATGACAAGGGTAGGTTATTGCAACATAGCAAATCTGATCTTCCTCCTACATCTCTTGTGTCACTGCCAGACTGAGGACTATCTGAAGAGGAAGATCCGTTGTCGTCCAGAACGCTCTGAGCTGGTCAGGATGCACATTCTGGAGGGTGAGTTTTATATCATTTTTAAGCGCAATAAGCAGAACAGCTTTATTAGACTCAGTCATTTCCTTAGAGATGTCATAAGTGCTGAATTAAGGGTTGGTAAAAATACATGAAACTTGATTTAAAAAGGAACCATACGGTAAACAAAACGGAACCAATTCTGTTATTAGTTATAAGATTAATGCACAGTTCCTTCTTTATATATGCACTGGCGCTGAGTTAAACTTTAATTTGTTATAATTTCACAGCACTGCACTGCAGGTTCTTAGAAAATTGTTGGAGTGTAAAGTCTTCATTAAGCAGCATGTTTATTTGTGTCATATGTTTTCATGTTAGGTATATCATAATCTTTATTCATTATCTTGCTGAATAGCCCATTCAAAGTTAGAAGTAGCAGCAGGTTTAGTGGAGCCTAAATTCAAAGTAGGAAGTGCTAAAATGGGACTTAAAACTCATTATCTATGTGCCTCAGAGAGCCAACTTCCTGTTTTGTGGACAACTGAATACATTCAAATGGATTACATGTTGTATTGCAATGTTAATACTTAGTGCAAACCACATAACCTGATCTGGATTTTGCTGTAGATCTATATGGTCACAATGGAGGTTTGCCTACATGTTGTCCTGCTTTGTCCTCTACAGAGACGTCTGCAGAACCCTCCCTGCAGGCCAAGCAGCTGCAGCTGAAGCGAGCTCGACTGGCCGACGACCTCAATGACAAGATCTCGCACCGACCGGGTCCCATCGAACTGGTTCACAAGAACATCCTGTCTGTCAGCTGCCCTCTGCAGCACTCACCGCTGGGTAACTACACACGCCTCCTGACATTAAAACGGTTGCACACATCTCGATACATGGACACACTTACTGACGGTGTTAAAACCGATCACTGACGTTGTGTTTTTGCAATATGTAAAACATACAGACAAATTCAATAAGGACATTCAGATAAGTACACAGTTGTTTAAAAACATGGAAATTTGCATTTATTAACACGCATTACAGTCACACACAAAAGCATATGAACACATGGCACAGTCACATGTAAATACACATACTGCGCGTGCACATATACATGACATTCAAACAATGTCTTTTATTTAGATTGAATCATTTAAAGAGACATACAGTAGAGTACAATATGCTGGTGCAGGGATAGACACACACACACTTACCATCCTGCAGTACTCACAAGCAAGCAGTAAGATTCATGAAGCTTAACATATAAATACCAAATCATTGGACTTTGTAATGTGCATTCAGACTGAATATAAAGTAAAATATTGACTTTATCAACAAACAGCTCAGGGATGAAGGCAGGTGTTGCATTCAGGTTACAATCTGTTCTCCTCTATCACTGAGTTGCCTTCATGTCCAGTTGCGTCACCTCTAAAATTTTAATTAACGTTCAGTGTGAACACACCTTAAGCTGTGAAATTACAACATCCAGGTATCTCCACAATATTGTAAGACAGTATTGTGAGAGTGAGTGTTTAAAGACATGACACACACATTGCTTTGCAGCTGGATGTTGTATCATCTCACTGGATGAACAACAACTACAGTATGTTTGGACATAGTTGTCTTTTGAAACATACAATGTTGTGTAACTTCTCTATAATTAGTCATTTCCTTTTTAGCAGTTTTCTTTTTGACTGTGTTACACAGCATGATGAAACCAGGAAATGAACAGGTTGTCCCTCTGGCTACTGTGACTGGGAGAATCTCCAAATTCACACACTATGTTCAGTCTTTTACTGGCCACATAGCAGCAGCACCTAAAGATGCCACAGTTACTGCCTTACTTCTTCTAAGCTGGTTCATATTCTGATTGTGAATATCATGACGATGTATTGATATATATAGCTTTACTAAATATTTCTGGTCTGTCACAGAGTCTCCAAAGGGAGCTGGGGGAGAGAGTTCGTCTTTAGATGAAGACAGCAGTGATGCACTGTCGCCAGACCAGCTAACCAATCACGACTCTCCCCTGAGTGCTGTCCCACAGCTGTCCCCCAACGACGGGCTCACCCAGAATGGGGACATTTCCCCCACACAGGTATCATCACATCAATCAACTCAACAGAGAGTGACTTTTGCTTGAAATGATTCAAAACAAAACAAAAAGTGATTATAAACATGATCACACCACTAACAAGAGTCATACTGTATTCTCTCAGTTCCTTACGCAGGCCCCTCCTCCACCTCCCCCACCACCTCCTCCCCAGGTGAATGGGTCAGACTCCTCCCCACTCCCAAAAGCGACAAATGGGACGACAGGGACATCAGCAAACTCCCGCCCTTCTACTGGACATATCAAGGTGCAGGAACGCGAGTTATTTCACTGAGTTTCCATTAGCCTGTTTCAAGCTTAACATTCTGCAGATTTGATGACTTTGTCTAAATCTGACCTTAATCTCTATTTGTGGAGCAGCTATAACTGTCTAACCCTCCCTCTTCTCCTCATTTCGTTACGGCCTCCTCCCCGACCCCATTTCTCACGGTTTCTGTCAGCAGTCTCAGGCTAAGACGAGTTCAGACCGCCCTCCACAGAGACCTAAGAAACCAAAGGACAGCAAACCCAAGGTCAGCAAGCTCTTTGTTTCATTTTCATTTTCACAGGCACTGACACATCAAAATAAATAGAAATATGAAGATGTAGCTGTCAGCACATCATTTTTAGAGTGATTTATGACTGCAGTTCAGTTTTTGAGAATGAAGGTTGTCAGATTTTGCTAAGGGGATGCTCTCTAGACTCAACTTTTTGCCATTTAACAATACATAGGAGACATCTATAGTAGAAGAGGAAGAGTTCCTTCAACCGCAGTATCCTCAAAACACCAGAATACAGTTTCCTTTTCTAGGAATACGTGCTGTATGTATGCATTTACATGAGGCTCTCCATTTTTCTCATGGTAATTCTTGACAGTTGAAATAGACCTAGATAAAGCAGGGATGGAAAGAAACGGTGGAATTGTCCTTTTAAATTTCTCTGTTGTCTTGGTGAAGGTGAAAAAGCTCAAGTACCACCAGTACATCCCTCCGGACCAGAAGGCAGACAAGGAGCGTCCGCCTCAGATGGACTCATCCTATGCGAAGCTCCTCCATCAGCAGCAGCTCTTCCTGCAGCTACAGATCCTCAGCCAGCAACAGCAGCACTACAACTACCACACCATCCTGCCCGCCCCTCCCAAGTGAGTTTCAAGCATGACCGCATGTGTGTGTGTGTGATGTGGAAGTGAGGATGACTGATTGCAGTGGTTTGAACAGGAACACCCTCGTTTTTCTTCCCCTTATTAAACAAGTAGCGTGGTTTATGTGAAAATCATTTCTGTAAGACAGCTTGTAGATGTTTTCATTATGACTTACTGTCATCCCCATACCTTTCTGCTGTGGTTTGTTCGTTCCACATTAGTGGGAAGAACTCCAAGTAGAAGTAGAGCTCCAAGTAGAAGTAATCTGTCTACTAAAGGAAGGAATCTCTGTACTGTATGTATGTCCTTCACGTATCTCTTGTATAGTTCATCTGATAGACTCCACACTTTGCAGGAGTATGACCGGGGGCCCAAAGGAGTGCAGTGTCGAATTAGGTGCAATTTGGACAGGCAATATGTTTAATATTAATAAACTTTGAATAAACCAGCAATCAGTGAGCTGCTTGTCTCTGCTGACTGACTCCAGCACGTCAGAGAGACCAGAGACGAGGTGTGACCAGAGTCAGAGAAAAGTGCTCTAAGAAGAGAAAAGTAAAAAGTGATTACTGATAATTTAATCAAGAATAGATAGACAATCTTTCCGCATGTCTAGACAGAAAGCGTAGTGGTACATTGTTGAACGTAGGTCACCTACATTTTGGAAGCACTCAGAGCCCAATTCACAATGACTGTAGTTACATGTGTAAAAGCATGGCGATTGTGAAGCATCACTATGAGGCAAAGCACAAATTTTTGGAGCAAACAAACCCACTCAAATCCGACCTGAAGGTAAAGAAAATAAACAATCCAAGAGCTCAATATGACCACTTTATGATCCACTTTATTTTATTTTTAAATGCAGCCCTCATTTAGTCTACTCGAAATGAGAAAAGAACATTTATTTACTATTAGAGTACTTATTATTTATAACATATGTGTATAATAAAATGTTAGTTTCATTCATGTTGTTGGTGTATATACTCATTCATACTTCACATCAACTGTACTAATTTTTCTATGAGTTGAAGAAGAGGCCAAACAATCAGCCTGTTCTGAACAGGCACATTTTGAATGGGCACTGCACTAGTATTTTAAAATTAGAGACAATCCCAGAGCAACAGGTGTGTCTTGACAGCAAAATGTGTGACTTATGACATATACTTACAATTTATTTATGACAATAAAACAATGAACCAATGATTGGTGATTAGCACTTGAAAGGTATTATAAGCAATCAGGTGAAGGAAATAAACGTCTGATATAATTGAAATTGATTGTAAACATCTAATTAAAACTATTAATTCACCGTATTACATGAACCTGCGATGTAGCCTCTGTTAAAACATTCCTGCTCTGTCAGAGAAATACTACATACAGCTGTTTTTTGTCTCCCTTCAGGCCACCAACCGAGCAGCCTCCCACAACCAACTCCGGCCCTTCCCCCTCCCGCAGTGTTCCTACGACAACCACTTCAGCCACCAACAATCAGAGCGGGACTGCCCGGCAGAGCCAAACAGCAGTGGGCGGTGCCAAACCAAGCACTCTGCCAGCCAACCTGGATGAGTTCAAAGTAATTTAAACAGACAACTTTACCCAGTGTCATAAATATGGAACTTTTTAGCACAACTGCTATACCAAAGGATCAGAATATTTAAAAAAAACCGTATATTTTCATATCTTGTTAATAGAGGTTGTGTTAGCTACTTGTTTTAATGCCATTTAATTAATGAAATCCGGTACTTTATTTCAAACTTTCTCACTGACTAATACAAATGACAAATAAGGTAATTTTATCAACTAAAAAAAATTAAGGAACTGTTATCAAAATGACATAATTGTTTTATTCACAAAATATGATGTCAGACTTTGCTGTCCCTTCACAACAATCATATGACCTTTTTCAAAATTCAAACTAAAGGATGTTCCACTGAAGTTGATACTTTTTCACATATCACATGTCACATATCCATTGTTTTGTTCTCTTTCACTTTGAGTCAGTATCTGCTGTATGAACACTGGTGTGGTTTCTCATCCTACAGGTTGCTGAGTTGAAGCAGGAACTGAAATTACGTGGTTTGACCGTCTCAGGCACCAAAAATGATCTCATCGAAAGACTACGCAACTATCAAGAACAAAATGGTGCCACCACAGCAGTTTTGAAAAATGGCATATCGCAGCCTAGCCAGCAGGGCGCGGCCTCAGTCGCTAACACCATCACGTCCTCTCCAACCACAACTACCACCTCTGATCAACAATCAGCAGAGGGTGGGTTTAAGGTAGCTTTTTCCACATTGGCTCAGACTGTTCCGGGGCGAGTCATGCGTTTCGGCAGCACCAACTCCAGCCCGCCCGTGTCACCGACTCCGTCTGAGCGGTCGTTAGCGGGGATGAGTCCAGATGAAACCAGCTGTAACGGAGACATGTTTGGAGAGATGGTGAGATCTTAATGCCTTTTTTTTGGTCATTGTTAGATTAAACTTTCATCTTCCCTCAAGCCTTTTCCCTGACATCTTATTCCTTCTTTCTCGTCTTTCAGGTGAGCTCTCCCCTGACCCAACTCACCCTCCACCACTCTCCTCAGCACCCGCCAAATGTCTCTCCGCTCTCACAGCCACTCTCCAAGGTCAAAGAGGAAACCCAGAGCTCATGCAGCCTCTCCAGGACTTCACCCGCCTCAGGCCAGCCTCCAGAGCCCCTGTCTGGGGTAGCCATGGACACATTCTCCATGGACAAAGACCAGATGCTTCAGGAGAAGGACAAACAGATCGAGGAGTTGACCCGGATGCTGAGGCAGAAGCAGAGGCTGGTGGAGACGCTCAGATCCCAGCTGGAGCAGGGCAAGATGACGTGTGGGATAGTGGTGGAGAAAGAAGGAAGTGAGAAGAGCAAAACGACATCCCCAGAGGTCAAACCTCAAACTCTGATAAAAGCCTCAGCCATTCAGCCACCTACACTCCCCAACGGTCTTGTGGTGAAGGTGAAGAAGGAGATAGAGTCTGAGGAGGGGATGGAAGGAGTAACGGAGGAGGCCCAGTTAAAAAAACTAGCCCAACCGATGCAGTGCTCTCAGGAGACTCTGCTCAGGCTGCAGCAGATTCATCGGCTACAAGCTGAACAACAGAAGCAGCAGCAGCAGCAACAGGGTCAGACGCAGCCGCAGAAAGTGGCCGAGGCAAAGTCGAACCCTCAAAAACAACAGCAGCAGAAAAAAGAAGCTCAAATCCTGCTCCACCAGCAGCAGCAACTGCAGCAGCTCATCATACAGCAAACCCAACAAAAGCAGCTCCAGGCCCAGCAGAAGTTAGCACAACAGAAACTGGCCCAGCAGAAACTCAGTCAGCAGAAGCTGGTGCAGCAGAACCAGCTGAAGCAAACACAAGGGCAGGTCCAAGCTCAGCAGAAGAACCAGGTTCAGCTGAAGCAGGTTCAAGTGCAGATCCAGAATCAGACGGTGGCCTCTCAGAAACCTGCAGTGAACCAAACGCAACAAAGGAGGCAGCTGAAGGCTCAGCAGAGGCAGAAACAGCAGACGCCAGCTGTCACCACACAACAGGTAATGACCACAGATACTCAGACATATTCATCACCAGCATCACCTGACATCTTTCAGTGTCACATATTAACTGAAATACAACTGCAACATCAACACATTCCAGAAATACATCCAAATAACAGTGCTGATAAGTTTAAATGACAATAAAATGGATAAATTAACTGTGCTTTCTGTTTCCAGGTGACTCCAGTCTTCATCAACCAACAGAACGGCACTCAGATCCACACTCAGGCCATTTCATTAGACCTCCTCAAGGCCAACGGAACGCCGACACTGGTCACCGACAGCAACGGCAACCACTACTTGATCGCTCTCACCAGTAACACCACGGACGGGCAGAACGGAGTGTCTTCATTGGCCAAAACCAACGGACGCATCACGCTGCAGGTACAGCAAATCCTAATCTGCGATGTAATATGTATCCGCTCCATGATAGACAATCATCAATCGTACCCTTGTCGTCATCTTTCAGAGATTGCAGTCGACTCCGAGTAAACTCCCCAGCACTGACAGCCAATCAAAAGAGCAGAAAGAGGCCGAGCCTGTGAGCCAGCCAATCAAAAAGGTATGACTTTGGACAATAGCATCTCCTAAATGAATGTAATGGAACAAAGTGCAGCAGGACTTCCATGTAGTAACTTACTTCTGCCACAAGGTGTCACCACTAGCAAAATTTAAAATCATCAAACTGACTGGACTGTTGAGATGTTGAAACAGCAGCCTGACATTCCGCAATAAGACTTTACCATCAAGCAGCTGAGTTAATGTTAATGTCCTGCTGTTGTAAAGTCTAAATATTTCCACTCTCTTCTCTCAGGGACAGAAGGCAGCGCTGCACTTGGACACCAGCGGCGTTCCACAACCCGGCCAGTCAGTCACCGCTCCGCCCAACCTGCAGCCTTTCTTCGACGACATGTCTGACAGCGAAAGCCAAAGCAACTTAATCTCGTCCCTCAAGGTAACGCCACCGCCTCCGCCTCCTATAGTTCCCATCATCCATTTCATCTCTGCTGCTAAACTTCATTGACCTTTTTTTTTCTCCTTGTTTCTCTTTCTTTTCTCATTTCATCACTTCATCACTCCATCCTGGCAGAGAGAGGAGGTGTGTCCGCCTTACGACCGGCACACACTGTTTACCCCTCCCTCTCCTAAACCCAACACCTCCCTTCCTACTCAGCGTTCCAAAGTATGTCCTCCAGACTTTTCCATCTTTCCTTTAGTATTTTTCTGTCTGTCCTTCCATTTTTTCCATCTTAATTCCTCACATTTGTTTTATTGAATAGATTAATTGTCAGTAAAAATGGTTGCAGCAGTGTTGTGATAGTGCTTGATTGTAAAGCTGCTGTTTCAGGTCATCAGGGTTTTTTTCTTTTCTTCTTTTTTGTCATGTGTTTTTTTGTGTTGCTGACTTGTCTGTCAATTAGCTACTGTTTTCCATAACGCTTTAGGGAATCCCCAGAGAGTGGGTTTAAACTTGTTGCATTCTCAGATGTGAGATATCTGGAGGTAGAAAAAGTGATAAGTGGTCAGTCAAGTGTTTCCAGTGAAGAGAAAGTGAGAGTCACACTTGTCGCTTGAACACTGTATTCTGGTTTGTTCAGACTTTATAAAGCATTTCCTCCTCTTCTGGCTTCCCATTCTAAATTTAACCAAATTTAACCATTTAATGTTTTAGATTAAAGAAAAATGCTTCACATTGTGTAGGAGAGGTAAAGATCTGCTATAATATGTAATCTACTTAATCATATAAAATAAAGGCCCAGAAACTTTAAATAAGGGCTGAAATTAGTTAATTGGTCAATTAGCAGGCAATCATTTTGATAATAGATTTAACTTTGAGTAATAATGTTCGCATTTTTGCGAGAAATGATCAGATCAAATATAGATATTTACTAGTTAGTGTTGTAAACTGAAAGTGTTTGAACTTTTGTTTAGACCAAATTGACACTCTATAGAGGAAACGATTAATCAATCAAGTTTTAAAGTGTATTGTTGTTATTTAGGATGTAATTTTTGTTTTCTGTGTGTGTGTGTGTGTGTGTGTGTGTGTGTTCTTGTCGGCTGATGGATAACACCGTGTCGCTCTCTGTTAGCAGGAGAATGGTGTGAACAGTCAACAGATGGACGACCTGTTTGACATCCTGCTGAAGAGCGGAGGTGAGAAACTCTGACACAAACACTGATGACATAAAGATGCTGTGAGCCCGTCGTCGTGTGTATTAATGAGAATTTTCTTGTTTTCTCTCTCGTCTCCGTTAGAAATCCCTGGCTTCAAGGCCAACCCCGACCCTTCCCTCGCCCCACTCCACTCCGACCCGCCCTCCCCATCCTCTCCCCCGTCCCCGCTCCACCTCTCCCCTCCCACTCCCACCTCTCCCCTCATCTCCCCCCAGCCTTCCATAGGAGAGTCCTGCACAAGCAGCGGACGCCTGGAAGACTTCTTGGAGAGCACCACCGGCGCCCCGCTGCTGGGCGTGGAGCCGGACGGCGGCCTGACGCTGATAGACGACCTCCACAGCCAAATGCTGAGCACCGCCAGCATCCTGGACCACCCTCCCTCCCCCATGGACACGTCCGACCTGGGCTTCTCCCCTCATTCTACGGGGCTAGACTTTGGCGACCCCACCTTGGACAGCATGGACTGGCTGGATATCTCCATGGTGGGGAGCGCCGGCGGAGGGAGCGGGAGCAGCGGAGGGGGGAGAGGAGGAGGAGGCGGAACGGGGGAAGGAGACGGGGGGACGAGCCTGGCCCCGCTGGCGCCGCACACTCCGCCGAGCGTCTTCTCGGCCGATTTTCTAGACAGCACGGACCTGCAGCTGCACTGGGAGTCGTGTCTGTAGCCCCGCCCACAGAGGGACGCGCGCTCGCTCACACTGTGTACAGGCTCCGTCTTTATTTTATGCACATACAGATACTTTCTCTATGCTGTCTCTACCACTGCAGGGGTCACTGGCACATGCAAACACACACACATACACACAGTTTGCCCTGTCTTTCACTGGCTGTTACTTTATTCAGGATGAGGTGAAATAAGCAAGAAACATAGAAATGAAATTCATAGAAAGGACTTGGCGGACTTTAAGTTATCTTTGAATTATAATTCTATGGGGATCCAAACAGCAGACTGTTCACAGACAAGCTGATAAGATCCCGTCTTTTCTGTCCTGCATTAACCAGGTCAAAGTGAATCAACAAGCTGTTGTTGTTCACTGTAACGTCATTTCAACCCTCGGAAAAAACGGTTCGACAGATGAGAGCCGACGAGGGGCCGTCAGTGATGTTAACTTGGGTTCCTCGCGACCGTGTGTGTGCCAGTGCCTCCTAAACTTTGCACTTATGCTGAATCTGATTGGTTTAAAGGGGGGGGGGGGGGGGGGGGGGGGGGCGGGTCAATCTTGGTGCCGTCTGGTGAGGCAGACTGAAAGCCACCTTGTGTTATATTATGAAATCAGCTGAGCCGTCAATGGATGGTGTGAAAAAGAAAGGCAGCTGTCGGTGGCCTCGCCGCCTCACCGCCTCACCGCGGCAAACTGAACCCCGCCCACACTAGTCAAAAACACAACCGTCATTGGTTGAGAGTTGCTATTGAGATGAACCATATCAGTGGCAACAGTTTGAATTGAAGCCTCATTGGAGGTTGCGTATTATTGGTAACATGGTAGACCACTATGTATTGCTGTATATGGGGTGTATATTATCAATTGTCCATATGACTTATTTTTCTTTGCTGGTTGCTTAGAGTCGAGCTGGCCGGCTGGGGAACATAGGGTGAGGGCGGGGCTTCCAAAACACTTGGACCTTGTCATTTTTTAAAGAAAAAAAGTTTAAAAAATAAACATACTATAAAAACTCAAAAGATGTGTCTGTTTTTATTTTACATGTTTGCAACAAATGAGTAAAATGAATTTATAAGAATAAACAGTGTCAATAAATAGTGTTTATAAAGAGCCAAACCTGAGCTTGCTTTACTAGTGTTATCTTCATCATTTATCAAATTATTAGTAACCTGCCCTTCACTATCTGTGGCAAAGTAAACCTGGTGATAAAGAGAACAGTCACAAGAGGGCGCCATTGTAAAGAAATCAGCTCCCAACAAGGATACCAACAAGTGTTATGTCTGTTACCTAGTGCAAATTTTAGTTGTGCTTAACATGATACAGATTTTTGACAGTGCTAAACACATGGACTGATTGACAGTGGACTTCATGCAAAAACTGAATGTTTCCCCTTCTTTAGTATATTGCTGGCATTTAGTCCTTTATAGTTTATTGTAGAGAGACCTTTAACTTTATTTTTGCTCAGCCATGTGAGAAAATTCCTCAAGAATTTGCTCTTTAATCTGATTTTTTTGTCTACATGATTGCTTGAATGTATTTATTAGTTTTCACATTTTTCCACATGAAAAGTAAAGCAAAACAGAAGGAAAACAAACTAATATATGCGGGGGAAATGTGTTGTTCACGGTACTGTCAAATATAAACTACATTTCTGCATCACTTCATCAGAAAAACAAAGTTTATAGGGTAACTTGGTTTCCAGGTAATGCATAAAGCGCCCTCATATTATTTAGAATGTCTTTAAGTGGGTGGCAGATAGGAAACCATAAAAATAAACAAATCTGTAATAATTATTTTTATTTTATTTGTCATCCTGTGACACTTCCAACTACAATGTGTTAATGTCCTCTGAGCCACATTATATATAAGTGTCAGTTAGTGTAAATTATCATGAAATTGATGTAAGAGAATGGATGTAAAAAATATATATATAGGAATGATCCATTTATGCTATAACAATTTCCTCCTAGTATTGATAGTGTGATATTGGATTGGACATCATAGCATATCAACTCCTAATAAACTTGCTGCTGTATGCAGAGTCCTGTCCACTTGCCTGCCTCACTCTCCAATTTTAGGTTCAAGTGTCCCAAACATTAATATTTTCAGTTGTTGGGTGTTTTTTTATTATATATTATATTTAGTGCAGTGCAAGTTTTTATAAGTAGAAAACTTTGTCAAACAAATAAGTCAGAATAATCTTTTACGCTTTGATTGCCGTTGTGTCGTCTCTGCTAACTGGTCAGTCATTGTTAAAGCTCCATTTGTACACAGTAATAAAGAGTGTGAAAGTGATGTGTAGAACTAAACACACAATAACACAGTAATGATCTTCAAAAAATGATCGAGTGTCAACTACACTAAAACCTGTGCCTGATATTTTCTTTCCACTGGCAGCTCTTATACTTAATCGTCATGTAAAACAGTCTGTTGGAAGAAAATGATATCTTCTGCCTGACACACACACACAGTGTGTATTTATGCTATTACCATACATGGTTTCCTCACTCACTATTGTTGTACTGCAATATTTAATCTTTCTTTTTTCACAACAGAACTACAGAATATTACTTACTGGTTTCCAAATGAAACAATCAACTCTAACACGGAAGAGGAAACAGAGATTCAAGGGTGAGTAGATCATTTGTTTCATTACTAACTACTGTGGTCCTCCCGTGACCCTCTGCCTTTTAAAATACGCACAGTTCACTTCACTAATAATATAATATTACACTGAGATTTTTATTAAAGCAACAGGGGAGAAAATAAATGTCCCAATCAAGCCTGATGGGGGAGAGAGGTGTGTCTAGAACAGGCACCAACATTTGATTTGTTAGTGCAGAATGCAGCAAGATTTTTCACTTATCATATTAACATAAATCACAAAGTAGGAGAGCAACAGAAAAGGAGAACTTTCCACCTTTTTGATTAGTTAACAGATGTACTATTGCCTTTGGACTGAATGTGTTTTCTTCATTATAATAATAAAGAAAAGAAGCCTAAACCCCGATACTATCATATTAATGCTTTTCAAAACAGCTACTGGTGTACTCTCCAATTCTGGACACAAGTATGTGTTTTCTTGCAGATAAGTGGTGAAACATTAACCAGGTTGTCATGTTTAATTATTCTTTGCAGGTGCAGCAGAGTTTAATAGCAAAAAAAAAGGTTTCAGTAATATATATATATATATATATATATATAAATCACAGGTAAATGTAGGGTTGGACTCAAACAAGGGCATCTCTTACAGGGAGAAAACCATCATTGAAGAGAGACTAATTTCTACCCACAGAAGCCTCAATGGAGCAGAATTAAGGGGAAAATTGTTGGTAATTAGAGAGCTCTTGTTTCGAACAGTGAGAGTGAAGTGACCTCTTCTTCATCTCCTCCTCTTCCTTTTCTTTACGCCACTGGACTGAATCGAGCTCTAATGCCTTGTTTGACTCGTTCACGTCCTCTTTCCAGTTCTTCAAGCGTCACTCAGCCAGGCCCTTATCATCTCTCAAAGAGCCTGATGAGTCTTCTGTAGCTTTCAAACACACTGAATCCAACACACACACACACACACACACACGCAGATTTTCAATGCACAGCACGCAAACATGCAACCAGCTCAGCGCGCTCTTACGAACGCACTTCAAACACAGACACACAGGTCACAGCAGTTCCCCAGTGCAGTCCTATACACAGAGCAGATAAAAGTCCCGAGGCCTTGCCACTAATTAACTACAGTGAGCTCCAAAGGGCCGCAGCGCCATGAGGGCTAAAGATCTCTTCTGTATTCCACATCCCGCTGACAGCAGAACGCCACCTCGCAGCCAGCAGTCATGCAGGATTTTTAATCACACGTGCACAGAAAACCTTTTTATCACCAAAATGTGAAGGCTGCAAAGAATGAAAGAAAAGTGGAATTCTGTTCACATCGACCGCCATCATAGCTATGAAATCATGACATGGGTGTCAAAGAGGTTACTAGGGAAGACTTTGACTGATCCAGACTTGGATATATATGTATGACTGTAGTTTCAACAGAATTAAAAATGACAATATTTCAAGTGTGAGGCAGATTCTAACTACACTTTGAAATACAGACATATATATGTTGCTGTAGCAGTGACTGTATATCTAACCCAGACTCTGGATTAACTAAACAGGCAAAGCAGGCAACCAGGAACCCCTTGAGGTCCCAAAAACCCCAAGTATACTGTGTGAACCGCTTATGGTCATAATGTATTAAAGAATTTGATTGGGTGCATTGCATGAACCACTAAAGCACGCTACCAACTGACACAACAAGGGCCTTGACATGAGACCACCCTGTTTGGAAAAAAAAAATCTAGTTTTCAGACAGTTTTGTGCGTATATGGTTCATATTCCTAAATGTATTTGTGTTTAATAAAAAAATGATCTCACAGCCAACCTGGGGTCAAGTGTTCCAGAGAAATATAATATGAAATGCACATAGACCAGCAGAAACAGGAGGCCCCTTTGTCCTCCAACAGGTTAATTTAGCCCAAGTTTAAACTGTTTTGTGAGCTGTAATTCACCAAATAAATGCTAACAGGTTGGTGGCCAGGCTTGCTAATTTAACAGTTATGTCTCTGATTCTAGTGGACTTACTAAAGCTTGTGGTTGATGTAAAATATTTCTTAAGAAACTTGGGAATAAAGCGTCATTTCTCAGAACCAAAGCTGAAATTTGACCTGAAACCTCAATGATAGCTTCTAATTACAGAGCAGTCAACCTCAAACTCGCAGAGTACGCCAGTTGGTTTGGATCGAGGTCGGATCACGTTCCCACCACAAACAAACCGCTCCAGAGTTCATTTGGGACTGGACCAAGACCACCTTCTCAAAGTGTCTCGGTACAGTTGTTTTGGTCTGCCGCCGAATGTGATTACTGTGTTCAGATGTGCCAAAACAAATCTCACCGAGGGGAAAAAACCACCCAGACTCCGAATCAAGCAGATTAAACAGCACAGGTATGAAAACACCCTTATTGTTAGACCCTCCCTGGCTGGTAAACACTCACACCTTTCAAAATCCAAGCCCCAAGTTTGGAACAGGATTTCCATTACAAATCTGTCTCAGTGTTGGTAAAGCTCTTCCAGAACCACAGAAAAGATTATACAACCATTTTCTCAGGCTGAGTAACATTCCTTATGACTCGTCAACTGATCTTGTAACTGAAGACACTAAAGGTTTTAGATTTAATCTCCATGTGTGTTGCTACTTTGTCAGAATGAGGTAACGTCATTTTTTTGATTTCTATGACATTGATAGTCACAGTCACAATAGCTCGTCCTTTGTTGATGTTCATGTGTTACAAATTGTAGAGAGGATGGAAGGTGAAGCGTGACGTGTGTGTCATGTGTGAATCTTGTGTGTAGGTTCAGAGCCTGTGCTGCAGTATTATCGAGAGAAAAGTTGCACGAAATCCGTGTTTGTTCAGCCGAACCGTTCGGCGTTTCAAGGGAGAGCAAAGGTTTCTCGTCATGCCTCCGTCTCCTTTCGGTGTGAAGTATGTATGATGTGAGAGGAGAAGTCAGGTTTGGGTGGATCCTGCTGAGACTGCGGAGCCTTTGATAGCAGAGGATGTGAAGGCTGACATTTGCACAGGCGGCGTGGGGGGGAAGAGAGGGAGACGGAGGGGGGATCGGGGAAGGAAGTGGGAGGCAAAGAGGGAGGAGAGCACTGAGAGAATAGCAGCGGTGTTTTGTTCTACACCTGTTTGTTTGAAAGACAAGAGGTACGTGGGCAAAACGGAGAGACAGCGAGACAGTCGCAGAGGAAGGCGTGCAAACAGAGCAGTCAAAACAGAGTCACTTTGAGCTCGCTGACTTGAGTGTGGATTCCTCTGATCCACTCAGTTACCTAATTACAACCACCTACTAAATTGTAATGGCAATTTGTGTCAGTTGTGTGATGTGGTGTATGAAGTGTATAGGGGGAGGTGTACCATAAGCTGTCCTTGGGGGCATTGTTCACTTCAGACATTCAACATGAAAAAAAAATAGACTTAGCAAAGTTAAAACTGGTGCTGCTCATAGTGGAAAAAGAAATACTTGTGCTTGTCACTATAAACTTCTTCTCACACATGGTGCTCACGTTTTTTTTAAAGTCGCTGTGGCACAGCTGCAGTCATTTCAATCAACATTTTTATTTAAGATTTTGAAGCCAAGCATGAATTTAATAAAAAATGAGATGAACGCACACGCACTGTGTCGGAATATTTATCAGTTTACAACATTTCAGGTATATCAATATCAGATATGTCAAGGTCGATGCTAGATTGGATGGGCCGGAGAGACGCTTTGTGAAACTCTCACCAGATTTGGACGTTAACCCTAACCTTAACCGTAACCTTAACCTTAACCTTACCAGAGTTCGTCCCTCTGGCCCATCCAATTTAGCATTTACCATATGTCGATATACCTGATGAAGGTCGAACTGAAATGTCATAAACCAATACATTTCCCAGCAGTGTGCAGGAGTTTTTCCTCATTTTTATTCAAACTGTACTTCCCTCTGACACACCTGTTGCATATCCAGGTGTGCAAAGGCTTTGTTTGAATTTAAAGTCATGAATAAACAAGCTGTTTTTCATTGTAACGTGAATACTTTCACTGGTGTGACAAACTACAACAATTAGTGAAGTCGAGCAGCAGATAAGCTCTTTAAAGCATCCCACAACCTGCTTGTTTGACATAAAAAGGTTAGAGCACCAACATTTTCTCTGTGTTGTGTCATTGTTAAGATATGCGTGTGCTGGTTTGTTGCCCTGAGGCCGAAGGATTGCTGTAAAAATAGATGCAAAAACAGCATTAACAATGGAAAAGTCTATTTGATGTTTCTTTTTTCTTTTCTTGAGCTACATTTTTAAAATCTAAATGCATTTTAAATAAATCAAACTCGACAACAGGAAATAACTGGATTTTACTCCATTCTGTAATAAGAATGAAATCGACATGACTAATTGGGTGGGATCTGAGTAGCCAGGCTGCGCTCACAGCTGACCAGTCGAGGCCTGTGTCTTTTAACATAACCTTGGGACAGCTAAACTGTATGAGGCAGAGTTATGTAACGTTGGCCTGGTTTAGGGGTATTTATACTGAACTCCACAGATGTTGGAGAGGAGGGAGGGAGAGTAATGATATGTTGGTTTAACTGTTTTTTTTTTTTTTTTTTAAGAAAGTGGAATATTCTGGATGCATTTTCTATTTCAGATGAATCACAGACTGCAGAAGAGGTTTGTGTGTGGAAAAAGATATTTGATTCTGAACGATGAAGCATGAATGTCTAGTTAACAATCGTCTGCTCTGTTAATTCTACTGCGGATCAATGTATCTTCATTAGCATAGAGGAGGTGTCAGACAGTTTGACATGTGTGGCCTGTGTCCATTGGAGCTAATTGGGTCAAATCACTGATACGGGACAAGTAGTTTTTCTACGCTAGTTTCATCAGTTTGTCCAGAAAAACACAGAAACATATCAGACACATTTATACAGCATGAATGAACAAATGTAAGATCTAAATCTATCAATGGCATTCCATTCAGATAATCAATTACATGGTTGGTTCACCTTCACGTTTTGGTTCAACGGTACAATACTTTTAAGAACTGAAATACGCTTCACACAGTACATTTACACACGAACCCAGAGGGACACCGTGTCAGCGAACTGATATGGAATCAGTTCGTAACGCTGAATGGACATAATGAGAGGACAATATGAAAGTAGGTTCATCACAATGGAAGCATCAATTAATTGACTGGTTCAATCCAAACAGCCCAGACATCTCAGTTTAATTGGAGCGAAGCTTTAGTACAGACGCTTGATAAGAGTGAGAGAACAGAGACGTGATCAGACCGATTGTACTGGAAGTCAGTTACGTTAATTAGTACAGTGGTATTAGTGGGATTGTGGGTACAGTAGCAGTACAGGACGTCTTCAAAGAATGTGTGTGTATGTGCAATTTTTCTTGATGCTGTATGAATGAGCTGCCAGATGCCAATGACAATTTTCCACCTTGATGGACAATAAAATTGGATATTATTCTATTGTAAAAGTAGAAAAGATATCTTCAATATCACCTGTCAATCAAACACTGTGGGTGATTCTCTCTTTTCATTTTCACTTGATGGAGTTGGAGTTTCTGTTGGTGGCCAATCACAAAACTCAAGAAACACAGCAGTGTCATAAGGAGATGAGTCCCCTTCACCCTGCCACCAAAACACACACACACACACACACACTCTGGTTGTACTGTATATTATCTGGAAGATACTTCATATGTTGCGGTGTAATCATTCTCCCCGCCATCTAACAGCCTTTTGGAGCTAATGGCCGGTCTTTCCAAGTAATGGTGAAGATCATGCAGTGTGCCATGTGCAACAAAATACTGAAAATGTGATACATAACAATGCTCATGTATTCACCCTGATCCCAGCCCCTCTTAAAAATAACACACGTTCTTACAGAGCTCAGGTGTAGCAGCAGTAATACAATGTCTGGAGAATTGAGAGGTGTGGTCGAAATCTTTGTGTTTTATGAAGTTTCATTTGGAAAATGTTAAAATTGATACATTTCAGTAGGAATTGATGAATGAAAATGGCAAAACTATTAGACCCATGTTGTAAATGGAATAAGTTCAAGATCATTTTAATAATATGTATTTCATATATTTCTTTTAATGGTCATAGATATTTCGGTGCATCTCCTGAATCAAGCTGGACTGTTTGTGTTTGTTTCTCACCTCATGTGTTCAAAATGGCTGCTGTGTAAACAGGTCCGAAGCACTGATGATGGACAGAGAAGCCGAAGCAATCAATCTAATTACTGGCTGCTGATGTTTGTGTGAAACTGATTGTTTCAGGATTAGTGGAGGAGGGACGGATCTTTAAAAAGACAGTTCTGGGTGAAACTGGATTGGTGGCCAGGGAATTATATGGATAATGGGTATTATTACCACACACCCAATATAATGACATTCAGACCCAACATCCATGAGAGACTGTGGGTGATTAACAGGGAATGCAGAGAGGGGTGAGAGATGTAAACGAGATGAGGGGAAGGCGACACAGATGTAGATATAAATAAAAACAAGGAGCAGCAGTGAGAGTGAGGGAGGGAGAAGACGAGAGCGAAGCCAGAAGAAACGGCAGAACCAGTGGAGGCCCCAGAGAGGAGAGAGGAGGGAGGAGCTGTGTTGTTCAGTGTGATTAACTCCAGAGAAAGAAGCCTGCTGGAGGACTTACCAAAATAGCTGCTCCTTATTAAAATAACTACTGCGACTGCCACTCACCTGGCTGCTGCTTAGCATTGCAAATGTACATGACAAGATGGTACATTACTTCATCCATAGGATGCCTGATGCACAGTCAGGGACAGTTTGTCCTTGTTCCAGTGACACGCTGAATGTGCTTGATCTCTAAAAGAGCATGCACCAAATAAACATTGCATTAGTACAATATGGTTGGACTCACAATGGAAACTTAAATAAAAGGTTAAAAAAAATCGATACAGCAGAACACAAGATTTTGTCTTTTTGTAAACGTTTTTCTTCCTTGTCAAAAGTCTGGTGCCTATGTTACCCACAATGGAGCGGGCTACACAGGTCTGGTAACCTCACTTATTTCTAACTCCATACAGCCAGACTTTTTAAATTTTCAAATTTACAGTCTTCAGCCCCAGCCAACGTTGACTTAAATTATATTTGATCAATTTATCACATTTTGTGCAGTTCCCACTGGAGTCATATGCATTTATATAACTTTACTTTTTGTGGAATCGTTGGAGTTTCCCTTTACAGCACATGTAACGGTGCTATGTGTAGCATTTTAACATGAATCAATAAACAGATTAATCTTCAATTGTTAATATCATGACTAAAAAAATTCAAGTCATTTTTATGTATCTGCCACTGTAGGCCTTTAAAGGATAGGTTCACATGTTTTCAGGTCTTTGGTGAAATAACAGTCAGGCGCCCATATGAACACTAGAAGAGGTTTTCCTTGCTATAATCATTCCTCCTGTTCATACCGGCCATTAAAAGATCCCCTTAAAATGTGATTTTCATTGTAAGTGATGGAGGCCAAAATCCACAGTGTGTCCACGCAGTCATTTTGTGCAAAAATACATTTAAAAGTTGATGTGAAGCTTATATGAGGCTTCAGCAGTCTGAGTTAATCATATCAAGTGGATATCTGACACATTTAGCTGTTGAGCTGCAGTAGAAGTATAGTAACAAAAAGAGGGACTCTGGCACTAAGAGGACTGTAACCTTGAAAGATATCTACTTGATTTGACTCATTTGGATGCTGAAGCTTCATATTAGCTTAAGATAAACTTTTAAACACATTTTTGCACAGAAGGAGGACTGTGGATTTTGTCCCCCATCACTTACATTTGTAAGTGCATTGTGAAAGGATCTTCTAATGGTCAGTATGAACAGGAGGAATGGACAATTATGGCATGTTGGAATCTGACTGTTGTGTTAAGACAGACTTGAAAAATTGTGAACTGGTCCTACATTTATAGCTACATTTTTACACCGAGAGGCACAGGGTCAGGTTTTAGGGGGAAATCTGCTTGATCACTTTATGGCACAAAACAAGATTTGTCCACAGTTCATACTGCAGCATTTGCAATGGCAATTCCCATGAGGATGAAAGCACAGACGAACGGTATGTACATATTAGTTGCAGACAGTGCGCACATGGCCACAGAAGTTACCGTGTGGACCAGCACAGAGATCACGCTGAACCCTTAAACAGAGGCAGTTCCCAAAAGGAGAGGCTACGAAACTTACAGCAACTAGAGCCTGATGAAGCCTAACTAGTGGTACCAATACCATTAGTGTGATATAATGTCTATAAATTAACTGCCACTCAACTATGACTCACAATTAGCCACACGAAGGGCATCGCTCTATGGACGGCATTGTTGGTTGGTATGTCGGTCCACCACTATGGTCTAGACTAAAATATCTGCACAACTAATGGATGGATTGTCAAGAATTCCTCGTGTCCAGAGAATGATGCCCAGTGGAGACTGTATTGTAACCATGACAACAAAAGTCCCCAACCTTAAGGAGGTAGTAATTTTAACCCAAACCACGATGTTCCCTAGCTTTATCAAAACACTAATTTTAACATAATCCATGATCTTCTCCTAAAATGTATTTTTCAGCAGTGATTTGTAACAGTCTTGGAAGGCACAGGCAAATTATGTCATCCTGACGATTGCGGGCGAGTGGATGAGTGCAAAGCTTCAAAGCGACTGATCAGAAAACATTTCTACATGTTGTTCTGCAGTTCATGGACCAGCAACAAATTAATATGGAGGGCTTTTTAACTAACTTTGGTGGTGCCATGGCTTATTTTCTACTGCGCCCATGAGTTTGCATTTTTAGTTTTTAGTGAAATATCTCAACAGCTTTTGGATGGATTACCTTGGAATTTGGTTCATACATCCATGGTACCCAGGTGATGAATGATGATGATGGTGATCCTCTGACTTTAGATTGAGGTTCAGAGTGAAATGCTTCAACAATTGTTTGGTGGATGGATGGATGGATGGATGGATGGATGGATGGATGGATTGATTACCCCTGATACTCTGGCTTTTTATTTAACACCATCAGCAGGTCAAGAGTTCAATTTGTCCAGTACTTTGGTTTATCTATCTAACAACAGAAAAAAATCTATATTGTCCTTAGAGGTGAAATGTCCTCTGATAATCCAATCATCATTAACTCTACTGTCACACACAACACGCACACATTGCATGTGAATATTTTTGAACAGGTTATGTTTCTGAGTTTTAGACAGAAGCAGCAAATCTGGAGCTGGAGTTTCTGACGGTTTTAAGGATTCTGCCTTCTACACTTCTTCCACACCTCATCACAGATGTCAAAGCTCTCTACTCATCCACTAAGCCATCTCTCATTCTTCTATATTTTCTCTCATAAACCGATTCTCTCATCTTCCTCATGCAAGTTGCATTCAGTCAGTCCTGTGTCTTTCTGTATCTTCTTCTGTATTTATAAGAACCAGATTAAATTCAAGTCCATCCATTGAAACATTCTCATTATTTACAGTATTGTCACCTCCATTTGTTTCAGTTCAAATCTAAGACGGCATTTTTATAAGGCTGCACAATTACTTCAAAAAGAAAACTGTATCATCTCCAACAGACAAACACTCTCAGTGCTGTCTGGACACAAAACAACATTTTCCTGACAAAATGAAGCTCTGTGATTGGCTGATTTAATGGGAAACATTGACACCTTGACCTTTTACAGCTACAAGTTAGAAAAGTCTGTGTCTGAGTAGAAATCAATGACTCGACTTCATCAATGGATTTTATGTCTCATGTAGTAAGGTTGAGTTGTTGTTTTTTTTCTTCCCTTCCTAACATTCAAGATTAAACTTTTGTTGATCCATGTGGAGAAACTCAGTTGTTTAAGCAGTGTCATAGAATTCAAGGAAAAAACAATGGAAACAAGCATAAAAGTAGTGATTGGAAATTTCTGCTACATGTTTAAGCTGAGAAATTGAACTCTGTTTTATGTCTTCCCTTCTTGTAATCAGTCCATCCATTGATGTGTCCATCCATTTGTCAATGACCTGACACCGGGTCATTCAGTACTTCCTGTAAGTGTACAGCTGTGTTTGTCTTTGTTCATGTGCCCATTATCTGTCCATCCATCTACTGTATCCATCCATTTATCCATTTATCAATCTGCCCCATCCTCTTGCCCCATCACCATCATCCACGTTCTGTGGATTTTTATGTACATTGATCTAATAACTGTTTATACCTTTCTTTCCCCTCCATCACACACACACACACACACACACACACACACACACACAAATACATTCACAATCAGAACTGAGACCACCAGAGCAATAACTCATGACAGAGCATGTGCACTGCATATGAAACAATGATTTGCCCTGCAGGTTGTTGGCTATAAGCATTTCCTGCAGAAGCGTAAAGTGCTGTTTCCCCATATACAGTGCTGGAGATGCTGTTTAGTCTCTGGAAAACTTTAAAGGGGATGTTAAAGAAGCAGGTTAGATGGCAGGAGTATGTGCAGGTGACATTTTTTTTTTTTTTTACAAAAAACAAAAAGTCCGCCTCCGCTCAAAAATGTGTTTTTCTTTTCGTTCCTTCAGTTGGATGTTTGAGCTTCACTGTGCCAAATGATGTATGTGCACAGTTTGACACTAGAAAGCTGTTTTCACATTCAGCTGCTGAAAGTGGAAAGTTTCTTGCCTTAAATCTGAGTTTAAGTCATGTACCTACAAGCATGATTTGTGGTCCAGTATTCAACTTACACGAGTACACAAGTGTGATGAGGAAACTCAAAGCCTCCGGTGCACAAACACTGAGAATGGACTTTACAGTGATGAAGGAGACATCTTGCATTCAGCAGTTAGACTTTTGAAATGAAAAATATTTGAATAATGAGGGGGAAGGACAAGATGTGATTTTACAGAGACAATTCTTTTTTAGATGAAAAACCAAATCAAACACAAGTATTCCACACAGAGATTTTTATATATCTTAAAACATGTCTGGTGGGATCTTTAATGAAACAGAGACAAAAATAAACCCTTGAAAATTCAACAAAAATAACATAAGCTGAAGGAAAAGAAAAAAAACAAGCAAACAAATAAAATCTGTACTCTCACAGCCTCCTGCAGCCATTTTACCATCTCAGCATCACCTTACTGCAACCCAACACCTGCTGTATATATCGTGACCCAACCAAACAGATATATAGCTTCACATTATACAAAATAATTAAGAAAGCATTAATTTAAGATTTCTTTTACTGATGACATCACTGTTTATCTATGGGCAGACACGGACAGGCATGAATGCACTGAATTTTACATTTGCTGCAGAACAGTTTTACCTATTCTCCCACTTCTTAACATTGCCCCGTCCCTAACTGCTGAGATGACCTAATGATGGAAATGATGGTGGAAAGAATGGTGTTCATCCCTCCAGAAGAATTCAAGAGACTTGTAGAATCAATATCAAGGCCGAGGAACACCATTCTTCAAAAAGATATTTGCTCATTTGGTGTTTTGATGATGGTGGTGAAGAGCGCTGTCGGTCTACTCCTAGGTAAAATCATTTTTACCTTCACTTGGACGTTGGTTGCAAATCTTGATAACAATACAGGCATAATGACATTTTTTGAGTAATGTACAGTACCAGTCAAAAGTTTGTACACACCTTCTAATTCCCTTGAATGAGAAACGTGTAATTTTTAACTTGTACTTTATTAAAAAGGCATGTTACACCTTTAAAATGGCAGGTTGATCTTTCAGAGTGTACATTCAATAAGATGATTACTGAGGTATGAGCGGGTTTTAGGCCTGCCAGCCAAATGTGTATGTACAATAAACAAAAAGAACAAGATTGGACAGGGTGTGAAAGCTGTGAGGGTAGGGAGACTTTGGGGAAATGAGATTCATTACAGTTCTCTCTAGAAATGGTGCCGTTAATGGACAAGGCAGCATCAAGACTGATTTGTATCTGTTGAGGAGAGTTAAGGGGCCGGGGCTGACGCCCTTCAAATTGCTAATCAAAGCTGGCCAAGAAGACTGACAGCTATTCTCACTGGGTGTCTGTACAAAGCTCATTCACTTCTATAAGTGTGTGTGGAGTTGTAATAGGCCTAAATGAAGCTAGATATTTGCATCTCCTTTGATTTGGTAAAGGTCACCGCTGACAGCAAGGTCCAGGGGACACACACACACACACACACACACACACACTGCCCTGAATGGAGACAATAATCTTATACTCTGCTTTCCCTGCCTTATGTCAAAAATCATCCAAACTGAAGAACTTATTATATTTATTCTTTATTTCTCATTGTGATTTACAGTTTCCATTTAGCATAAAGTCTGTTCAGATAGCGTTCATTTATTCTTTATTTAGTTTTTATTTACCCCTGAGTCTTCCTTCTTCCCTTTTGTGAATTTGCTGCTCCATTGTGTGGATGTTTTCTCAATATGACAACTATTCATCTCCAAAGTTCCTTGACATCTCCCTCTCTCTGCCTCCAACTCTCCACATATTCCATAAAAACACAAAAACTTTGGCAGACAACCAATTTTTCTGTTAGTTGTGTCCCCCTGTCCTGAAACACTTTGGTATAAAAGTTTTTTCCCCTCAGGTTCAAACCAATTACTATATAATAAATTAATATAATCCACAGCAAACAGACTTTAAATGTTTCTCTGCTTATCGTTTTTAAACCATACTCTCTCTATAACATTACTTCTTGAGGAGGGGAAACCACGAAATAGGTTCACTATGCCTGAGTAAATTGAATGATATTTGTATGTGTGTGTGTGTGTGTGTGTGTGTGTGTCGGGGATGTTGTGGTGGTCCTGTGCTCTGATTCAGCCCCTCTGGGCTCTGCTGCCCTCTTTGCCTTTGCTTTTCTAATTGGCCGACTGAGTGCAGCCAAACAGTCAGAGGAACATCACTAATGATTCACCTAACCGACTCTAATAACTCTGCTGTCCCTTTCTGTCACCGTCTCTCATTCAGCACCTTTGGACTGGCTGTGACTTTGTAATCACCTCTGGTTGGCTTTTGATTGTTGGTTCGTTGTAATATGTTTATATTGTTTTGATGATACTGACCTATAGACTGTAAAAAAAACAAAAAAAAACATACATAGCCACCGTGATGCCACCCTGACTCCTATTTTGAAGCCTCAGAAGTGACCTTATCTGGACAAGATGGCGGACCTGACCCTAACGCTAGCTGCTAGCTTACGGTGCATTTACAGTCTATGGTTAACTGTGATAATACTAATGGTAATTTTTGCCTGCGTAAAACAGGCTTAAAACCATTAAAACAAAATGTTCTCACCAGAAAAACTGAACATCCAACCCCTTAGAGGGTCTTTTGGTAAAATTTAAACGTGTGAGTTATATAAAAATGAACCCCCCCTAGGTCTATGAGGATTGACTCACTTTTGGATGCAGTTTGAGGAACAAAGTTTTTGGCACTTCCGCATTGGCTTCATTTTTCAGCCCCGGAGGTCGCTGCTTAGATTGTCTTCTCAAGAAAAAGTTATTTCAGAAAAATGCCAGAAAAACATTTTCAGCTATTTGCTATAAACAGTATATTACTTGATATAAATCTCTTTGACTGAACAGCAATTTAATGTTTTAATGAAACTTGTTCAACCTTTTCAGTATGATTTTATTGTGTCATGTTATCCTGAAAAACTTAACATAATTAACTTAACATTTCTGCTGCAAGAAGGTTTTCTTCTATTCTCAGTACTAACTTCAATTTAGTGCTCCATTCAGTTCTGTATGCTGAGAGGCCCAACAGTCATTCAGATTATATGTAAAGAAACCCCAGTGTTGTGGCTGAGACATTTACATATTCCGACTACACTTTTCAGCTCTCTAAAATTACAGATATGGATATGGGCTCATCTCAGCCAGGAACATTCCACAAGATACAGTTTACATGCACCAACCTTTATTTCAATATCAGGGTAAATGCACTCAGCAAAAACAATCAATGTCATAGTTGTTTTATAGATTATGTGCAGCAATTCTGTTTGTTCTGCCTGGTATTAACCAACAGATAGTCAGCTGGTTAAGTGATAGACATACAAGCCAGTGATCAGTGATCAATAGGGAGCTGGGTAAGCCTCAACTTAAAGATCATTCTGGACCAATAAATAACTAAAAAGTCTGATAATAACATGTAAAGACATACACATTATATGTTTTTTTGATATATTATGTCATGCTGTTTAATAACCACCACTCTTTGGAAGACATTTATTTAAAGGGAATGTATTATGCACATTTCCAGGTCTATATTTTTATTCTGGGGCTCTACTAGAATGGATTCAGTATCTTTGCATGATTTACAGTTTAAAAATTCCCTATTTAATTTACACTGGCTCCTCATGCAGCCCCTCAGTTCAGCCACTGTCTGAAACACGTCGTTTTAGCTCCTGTCTCTTTAAGCCCCTCCTCCTGACTAACCCATTCTGTTCTGATTGGCCAGCTTCTGTAATAGATCTGCATATAGCACTGCTGCTCAGCCTTGCTACCAATTTTTCCCAGTGGCCACACAACTTCGCTGTGGTGAGCAATTCTTATTGGATTGAAAAGGCGCCATCTTTGAGTCCGGTATCAAGATATTATAATGCATCCATGCCTTCAACAATTTCTGCCAAAACCCCCAAGAAATAAGCCGGGCTGTGAAGTCAATTTGACATTGTGGCCAAACCATGTAATTACAGTTTATGGGTCCTTCATGTGATGCACATTGGCCCAAAAAGCGTTTTTCCCATACATAATCATTGGAAAAGGTGTGGCTATAAAATGATGAATCCCTTCATTTTACTGTCAGAATTTGATCCATTTGGTCTGATAACATTTGAAAAGAGCCACACGATTTAATGATTTTATCCCCATTCAAGTAAACGGAGAGCCAACTGGAAGTTATCTAGATCAGCAGAGGTCTCTAGTGCACATGTTCTATGGGCCCAAAAATCAGTAACCATAAGCAACATCTGGGTAATTTCTTTGCATCGCGAAGATCATTTTTGTTCCACTGAGCAACTTTCATAGGAATGAACATGGTGCCATCTTTGAATCCGGTATCTAGTTCTTCTTCTGCAGTCTCCATGGGTTACGTAAACAGTAGTAGTAGGTTTCACTCCTTTTTCTTGTTCTTTACTCAAAATGGAAACTTCCAAAATATGCCAGTGGACAACACAAACAGCCTGTGGAACAACCTTAGCAACATGAAAATTGTCAGGCTTCATAAATATGTTGTGTCAAAGTGTCTTAATTTGGTTTTTTTTTTCCTGCATCACTATAATGATGAATGAATCTTCGGCAGAAATCAAATTCATATATGCACAATAAACACAAGAACAGGGACTCCTCCAACGGCCACCTTTTTGCCTTTTGGTGCATAACAACCAACACATCAAGCAATGTGTCACCTCTAGTTCCCTTATTAAAGCAGCAGCCGACGCATGACCTTATATGTTCTCTGTTGTGTTAATGCGTGAGGGATCAGACAGCAACAGAGGGAGAGATTTAAATTATTCTCCAGGCAAACAAAATGGAGTCAGAGCAAATAGTTCCCAACGTCACATCTCATATCAACAAATCAAACTCCACCAACCCAACTAGCACTGAGAAGTCTACTCTGGTCACAACATGTGGAGGACTAAATGCCTTTGACTATAAACATTGTGCAAGTCTGTCAGATCCTCTGCTTTGTTGCTGTGTGGATGTGGCACCAAATGGGTTCAGTCCTGCAGCATCGGAAACATCAGACTCACTCATTAGCTTTGTGTTGTGAACACACAGTGTAGGCTGTCAGGTTTAGCGCACACTAACCGTTCACACACACTTTACACACACAAACAGACTGTATGAGCAGATAAAAGACAAAGGATTGATAGCTGGCACCTCAAAATCAAGCCGATGCGAGAAAGAAGAAAGAAAAAAACTTTGCATCTGACACATAAACGTCACATCAATGCAGCATCACCAACTGTGTGAGTTCATTTCCCACCAAGTTTGTTTTTGTGTGAGTTTTCTGTTCTTGTTCTTGCACGTATACACACCGTTGCACAAACATCATGTGAAAATGAAAAGACGTACACACACACACACTCAACCCCCCCACCCACTGCTTCATAAGGTGATTTTAATTTGTAATTACCTTTTCCATCTCCCTGGGGTATGAACTCTTTATATTAGAATGTGGTCCAATGAGACCTGAACAAATGACAGCACACACACACACACAGTCCAACCTCTGAAAACACAGATTCCAGTGGAGACTCATGACCATATAAATGCAGATAAAGCATTGCCTGAATTACCATATGTAATTGGTATTCATTAAAAGGCTCTTGCATGAGCAAAGCCTTCATCAAACTGAGACCATTAGAATACTAATATGTTGGCATTGCAGTTTTACTGAAATGTTCATTTTGAGAAACCAGTGTAACACAATCATCAGAAAACTGTCGGCAAAGAGGCTACATATCATCTCTACTGTGATCTAATTTGTTTCATTTGTTTTCATTTGTTGAATCCCATCGTTCGATAAACTGTATCTACATGTAAATGTATCACACAGGACTGTCACACAAGCCCTCCATGGTACCGCTTGCTGAATATAAAAGATCCATACACACACGCAAACACGCGCAGCTCCTTTCATGATGTGGTTGCATGACATTATACTCTATAAGTAGAGATCGATGGGCTGATGTTTGTGATCAATCAGCTTCCTGTTTGAAGTGTGCAGTCAGTCTGTTTTGTCCCGGAGGAGCTGACCTTATATTCGTCTGACCCAAACCCCTGCACCCTGTCAGAGCAGCTGAGAGAGACATCTGTCAGGAGTCACTAATGCAACTCTGTGTATGTGTGTGTACAGTATGTTAAATGTTCTTAACACCATTGCTTCCACAATTACACAAATTCAGACATTTGAGTTTCAAATTTACAGTTTCTACTGGATCCTAGAAAGATTTTGACATTTTAGAAACGTGTTTATATGACAAACATGAATTAATGAAAAGCAGACAAAACATTGAACGTTGTAAATAATGAGCAAATTGAGCCCCAAATTGTTAAAGGAATTATTAGAATTATTAGAAATTATCACATTAGCCATACAAGCAGCTCTATGGGGCTGATATTGCACACAGCAGGGCTTTGAACAAAATGCTAACTTTAGCATGCTGATGTTGATGGAACAGGTAAATGGTTACCATGTTCACCATCTTAGTTTAGCGTATCAGCATGCTAATATTTGCTTGTTAGCATTAATCACAAAATGCAAATGAGGCTGGTAGGAATGAGTTTTGCATTTTGTATTTAGTCATAAATCTTTTGGACAAACTGAAGGTTTTGACCTGATTATGGCACTAGATGAAAAGTCAGGAGATCATCAAAATGATTGAAGGGGACATAAATGTCTATGGATCTGTCCAATAACTGTTGAGACATTTCACCCAAAACCACTCTCTGCACCATGGATGTCTGTACAAGATTGCAAGAGAATCCATCTAATAGTTATCTAATATTTCAATCTGGACCAAAGTGAAAAAATAAAATGTTTACATATACTAGCATCAGAAAAAAAAGAAATTCAAGCAGAATGCTTCCAGAGTCCCTTGTTCAATTTTTCAAGAGGCTCTTCAAATGGATTTTGTAGTTAGAGTTGACCATGTGGGATTTTCCCAACTAATGCATGAGGTAATATCGTGACTTTTTGAAATGTAGCCCTCCAGCATGAGTTCATCTACTGATTGTAGAAGTTTAAAGGTCATCCTCCACTCTACCTCCTCCCTTTTATTTCCCAGGACCCCTGAGCACAGCAGCATCAAAGCCTCGTCTGGATCAATTCATTAAGGGGCTTCCCTCTGATCACAGCCCCGCACGGCTCTTCAGCTGGAGTCCACTGACTGACAAACAAACACACACACACACATCTACGCAGACAGAGACAAACCAAGTGCTCAACAGCAGCAATTTAAAATGTTTTTTTTTTATGCCCAAAGTGCTTTTATATAGATGCATATGTCATCTTCTGTATGTCCTTGTTTTATATCTGCTCAGCTCTCGTATCTGAATCAATAAGACATACAGGTTTATAAATCACTGCAGTTATATGAGCATCATTTTATGCAAGACTGATCCAAACTGAGTCTGAGCCTGGCAATATTTCAGCATTGTTTTACCCCTAATCAGATTATTTTTAGGAAGTCTGTGAGAGAATAGAGTGGTGGAAGTGGAACAAACACACAAAAGAAAATGGAAAAATGCGTCTATATCATCATATAGTGTAATGTTAAATGTATTTCAGCTGCTATTTTACTGTAGCAGCTGAGTTCATTCTCTTAACTTAATAGTATTTCCTGGATCTTTATATTTTTACAAGTCCATGAAAACTGCCCAAACTCCAATGCCTGCCAAGGAAGACCATGAGATGCTGTTGAAAGCCCCGGAAAAAAAAACATTTTACAACACTTTCTCTGCCTCATCTCTTTCTACTTCAGTTAATGATTTGCTATATCTCCCAGAATGCCATTGGTTCTTGAAAATAGAAAAGGAAATACATTCTGGTGTATTTTCTGCATCTGCGGGTGTACTGTAGAAATTAGTCTCTGTGCCTCTTTTACAGTGGTTTCACACACTGTGCCACTGGTTTGGCAGCTCTTGAAAGAAACCTTTTGATGTTTCAGATCACTGAAAGTTTCTCTACTGTCAAACTCCTTTGTATCTGCTCAAAATCATCTGAAAGTGATGTTTGTCCAATTATCCATATGAATGAGAAAAGTTTACCTAAATAGACCCAAAACCACAAATAACACCACCAGTAGCTGATGCGAACATGTGTTTTAGGATTATGCAATTTTCCATTAACCCAAAGCCACAATATGAATATTCATAAACGCTGTGAAGTCATCAAATGAAATATTTAACACGTTCGGGATATTCAAAGTGTCTCCTAATGAAGGGGGCAACATTGCTCTAGTAAATCAGAGACCTGCAGGCACTTGGTGAATCTAGTTCAAGATGAACATTAATTCAACAGGATTATTTAGAATTCATTCAAACAGCCTCTCTGTTTTTTAAACCGCACACACACACACAACACACACACACACACACACACACACACACACACACAGAAGGGGCACCGATTCATTTCCCTATTTTTAATCAAATGAAATACAAAACACACCATGCTTTATTTAGACACCTCTCCCTCTCTTTTCACGCAGGTGCTAAACTGGTAGAAATGAAAATGCGAGTGACATTTTCTTTGGCGTGAAGTTCATCTTGTTTGTGCTTGTACCATTTAGGTGAAAAGGCAATTTGCGCACCTACAGTATTTCCTGAGCCGCTGCACGCAACCACAAATCAACGAAGTGCTAGACGCAAAACATAAAGTGAATGAAAACAAGTTAAAGCACCTGCACACCTATTTCCATGTGAACACCCTGTTTATTTTCAAAGCTTTTGGTCACATAGCACGACACATGCCAAACACCCACATAACACATAGTCTCTTACAAATAGAGCAGCGCTCATTAATTATAAGTCAGCACACCTGAGGTGATAGAAGACATCAAACACCCTTCATAGGGTGCAACATTCAAGAATATCACAGAGCAGTTATATAAAGATATACTCACTGTCATATGTTTCTTTGTTAGGTAACGTACTGTAATTATCACAGGACACAGGAGACATGGCACAAGTCTCAACTTAAAGTCCCTAAAAACTCCGTGTCTAATCATCGTATTTATCTCTAACAATAAATATTCATGACTAAATAAGCAAAATTCAAATTAAAAGTAAGTTTGAAAAACATTATTTAAGGGGCATCTCACAGATTTTACCCATGAACTTCAGTTTACTTGTCATGAGGAGTACTACTCAGCCTACCCACAGTCTACTGTGGCTCTGGACAGAAGACGGTGATGTCATCAATGATAACATGCTGTTTTTTAGCAAGTATATTTTTTTTTTACCAGGTTTACCATATTAATTTGTCAACATACTAACATTTGCTAAATAGCATTAAACACAAAGTAGAGCTGTGACTGATGGGAATGTGATTAGTTTTGCTCTCTTTTGGTTCACCAAACTGAACTTTTGACCCAATGGTTAAGCTAGATGAAAAGTCCAGGGACCACTTAAATCATTTGCATTCATCCTGTGGGCACCATGAGTGTCTGAACCAAATTTCAAGCCAATCCATTCAGTTGTTGAGATATTTCAGTCTGGATCAAAGTGATGGACCAATCGGCTGCCTGACATCGTCATCCATAGATGCTGCAAGCTTGGCTAAATTTGATACAGTAGATGAGTTTATGGCCACATTTCAGTGGCTGAAAGGATGTGCAATATTTTCAGATAACCAGCTAAAGTAAGGCATACCTACCTACAGATTATATGACGGACATTTTCATTCCCTTGAATGCTTTTAATTCTAAGGAGGAACCAAACACACCAAGAACCTAAACAACTTCCTGGAGCTTCATTCAGATTTTTTTTTAAAAATCCCATGTTTCCCGTACTAATAAAAACTATTTCCATTCCATAAAATCACACGTTGAAACTCCTGATGCTCATTCGGGTTGTTGACAGCTCGGTGACCTTCTGCACATCACCATCCAATCAATACTCAGTGCTCATTCTTACATAACACACATCTGTCTAGTTATACTGTATGTACACTCTGTATTTAACATCATATAGAATCATATCAGCCTTAATCAGCCATCCTTCACTCATTTGATTTGCTATTCCTGTCACCATCCCCACCCCCATGTCATCCATCTCTCCCTTCATTCTTTCATCCTGTACCTGTCGCCTCTCTGCTCTCTCCATCCTCATCCCAAAATTCCTCTTCATTACTAATATTTTGTATTTATATACAGTACTGGGAAAATAAATAAGACACAAACTAGATTGGCTAGTTTGGTTACCTCAACATAATGTGCTCATTGTGGTATAACCTTTGCCAAAACTATGATGGATTGAATGTAGAATTAACTGCTGCTTGATTGTGCAATGTGTAATATTTGTGTTCAGGTCACTAACCTCTGTTGTGTCTCCTCTCAAGGGTGTTCAGGTTAAAAGAGTCCCCAGGGTACCTGAGCACCAATTTAAAGGTTCTGGAAGATAACATATGGTAATTAGTTAGGGGTGTTAATGTGCTTTAATCTGCTGTTCAGGCTTTCTGTGATTCTATTGTAATGTGTAACATAAATTAAGATGTGTTTTGTGTAGTTTTTATGTCAGGTGAGGGGCTGCGGTCAGGACCACATGCTGCCCATGATCTAAAATATTTTATGTGGAGACTTATGACTGTTATCGTTACTACGTCTTTATTTCTGGGTGAAATAAACACCTGGCTGGTCTGCGCCTAACTTCCGCCTCAAGCCTCCTGCTTTTAAAGTCCAGCCCGCTACGCAACCATCCCAACACCGTCTTTCTCTATCTTACTTCTCACATCTTTGGTCCTCAGCCAATCGTTTCTTCCTCCAATGTTCCACCTCTCCCTCCCCCACTTCCTTCCTCCCTTTCTTTCCTTCTTTCTTTTCTGTCGGCCTCCTCCCCACTGCCCTACATTTACTCTCTTCTTTTCATTCCCTCTATTACACTTTCCCTCGTCCTCTCTCTCCCTCTCTCTCTCTCTCTTACACTGATATCCTGTATGCAATGGAGTGAAAATCATAGGAAAGTGGAGGAAACGCCAGTTTTGCTCTGGAATGACAAGACATAAAGGAGGGGATTTTGGGAGAGGCGATTAGCGGAAAGGAAAACAAAAAGCCCCTTGTCAATCTGGCTTATAATTCCATTAAAATCTGTACATGTGGTAGTTTACTTTTTAGAGAAGCTGTTATAATTGGCCTCAGCAGTGGCATCTGTGTGAGTGGATGTTTGTGAGAGTAAGAAAAGACAGTTTGTGCACATATGGCAGGTTTATTTGCACTTTTATACATTTTTCTTTTCATGTGCATGTGTGCTGATTTGTGTCTGAACGTGTATGCGTGTGTATTTTGTGTGTGTGCATGCATGTATGTGGTGTCACAGTGTGTGTGCATCTGTGTGTGTGTCGGTGAGCTGCAGTCTTTAGCAGTGTGCGCTAGCCTGGATTCCTGGTTTTGGCATCTTCTGATCTCTTGCACAGGTTGGAATTTAAACAAAAGAAGACGGCGAAGCTGGAGTTGGACCCTGCTGACTCCTGGATCTTTCGGATGCCAACAGACGTTCACAACACACGTGTACATACACACACACGAGCACACATACACACAAATCTGCAAACAAGTGTGTTATCTATGCCCAAGGCATGAGGGGAGGGCGGGGAAGAGACGCTAAGAGACAGCAGAAGAAAGGATGGCGAAGTGGGAACGAGGGGTTGGTGGTGGGGGAGAAGGGTTGGGAGGGGGGTCGTGTGGTGATGTTTGTGTGTGTGTGTGTGTGTGTGGTGAGGGGAGAGACAGGGAACGCAGGAGATAGACGGGGACGGGAGGAGCGATAAGTAGATGATGAGCAAGAGTGACCGTAGCAGATGTTGACTGTCCTCCGTCTGCTGTGCAAACACATTCGACATGCAGTGACACACTTGCAAACACACACACACACAGAAATAAACAGGGATGGAGAGACAAAAAAGACCAAAAAAAAAAGATGAAAAGTGATTCTACTCACTCATCTACAATCTATATTTTAATTTTTTCCCCATCTCTTTTATTTTTCCCCTATCTCTCTCCTCCCTCCTCTCTCTTTCCAGGCTTTTTTCCTCTGGGGATGATGGGAGATGCAGCTGGATATAACCCCTCAACACACACACACAGACACACACACACATACGCACACACACACATACGCACACACACACACATATGCACACACACAACTCCCCCCCCTCTCTCTTTCTCTCTCTCTCTCTGCCTATCTGGCACCGTGGAGTGGTAAACAGAGGAGGAGATCTCATTTGGTTCCTGAACTGTTGCAGCGCTCAGTGCAGCCACACACACTCACTCACTCACTCACTCACTCACTCACACACACACACATACACACACATACACACACACATACTATCACTCAATTCCTCTCATACAAACACACATATATATGCACACACACACACACACACACTCATGCAGCACACAGGGGTCTTGGCAGCACAAGATCCTAACAGTGCTGGACCGCTCTGGATTCGCACCTGACAGCACTGACTGAGTAGCGCTTACAGAAGAATAAGAAGAGTAGAAGAAGAAGAAAGAGGTGATACAGGAGGAGAAAGGAGGGAGGGAAAAAAAAGAGAGAGCCAAGAGGATAAGAGGAGCGTTTTGTGTTTGTCGAATCCCCGGGATCGAGTCCCCCAGCTGACGATGGAGAACACATGAGGAAGAAAGAGAACTATGGGGACACTCAGGGGGAAAAAATGCTGCTGAGTAAAGTTTGTGGATATTTCTAGAGGGAATTTTTAACCCTTAAACTTTGGGGAAGGATCACAGAGGAGGGTCGACTGTACGAACAGTGCAAAGAGGAAAAAAAAAAAAAGGTGAGAGCGCAGTCAGTGATTTTATGCATGAAAATACCCACAAGCTGCTCTTTTATTGTGACACATGCTGCTCTTTCAAAACTAAAAAAAAATGGATTATAATATCTTAATTTAAAGGTTTTAAATTTAAAGCGTTTTTGGCACTAACCTTTCTGCATTTTTTTTTTTTGCTTTTAATGTATCATGTGTCTCACTTAAGCGCATATAATCGACTCAATCGAATCATTTTTGAGGAGGACAGCTGATTCGAAACACTTCATTCGCTTTGAGTTGCTCTTTTTAACACAAAAAGTCAGGTGATGGTCATCTGTCAGCTTCCAGAAGTGATTCTGACTGACCTGTTTAAAATGTCCTCTGTCCTCTTTTCATTATTGATTCCATACGCATGTAAGATCAATAGATCCGTCATGTGTTTAATCATTCTGGCTAAAAATCAATTATTTCTGAGTTTTTACAAGGACATACTGCGAATCAAGTTTGTTCTTTGATTATCGTTGAAGCATTGTTGCTTCAGCTTGATGAAAACTGAGAACAAATGACAGATATTCAGTGTCTGCTGTGGCTTGTTATGTCATCCTGAAACTATTTGTAACCTGTTTGTGATGTATAAAGTCATTTTCTCTTCAGTGACCTTTGCCCCGTCTTTAACACTCTTCAACTTGTCTCCAAACATCTCTGCTTCCTGTTCAGAGCCTGCAGGTGGGACGTTTGACAAACAGGCTCTCCCAGCAGGATGGCGTTCATCAACCCTTCCTCCTGCCACCTTTTCCTCTTCTTCCTCTTCTCTTCCCTGATCAACCAGCCTGCCCTCACCCAGGACCCATCCATCACCACAGTAACCGTAACCAAAGGCGACATCATCGTCCCCACCACGGTGGCCAACCAGACAACTCCCACCTATGTCGAGACGACCCAGAACACCCCTCTAGAGACGGGGCTGTCCACTCCCTCCAGTGGGGGAGACGCGGACGATGAGGACATCCCCCCTGCTGGCGGGACGCGTTGCCAGGGCTACTACGATGTGATGGGCCAATGGGACCCACCGTTCAACTGCAATGCCGGCATCTTTCTGTACTGCTGCGGCACTTGCTTCTACCGCTTCTGCTGCCAGTTCCGCCAGCAGCGGCTGGACCAGAACATCTGCTCCAACTACGACACGCCCATCTGGGCCAACACTGGCAAGCCCGTGGCCACCATCACCGAGGGCGAGGAGGACCAAGACCGGGACCGCACACAGCTCATCGTCTACATCATCTGCGGTGTGGTGGCCATCATGGTGCTGGTGGGCATTTTCACCAAACTGGGCCTGGAGAAGAGACGTGGGGGGAGCGGAGGAGGAGGAGCAGGAGCAGGAGGAGCAGGAGGAGGAGTAGGGGCGGGGCAAGCTGACCTCAACTCCAGGTGAGGAGCATGAAGTTGTGTGTACTTGTGTGTGTGCGTGTGTTTGTCAGGAGGGGGAACACATTGGAAATACTGAATAGATTAGAGCAAAAATCTGAGTTTGTGTGTGCATGTGTGTGTGTGTGTGTGTGTGTGTGTTTGTGTACGCCTGCATGTATGTGTGTGTATTTGCATGTGTTTTTTGACGCTTTGCAGGAAGGTTGGAAAGTTGGAAATTCTTCTCAGAAAAAAAAAGGAACTCAAAATGTTCAAGATGTCATTTTGAGTTAGTCGCTAGGTGACACGCAACCTGGCAGCTGCGAATTTACAACTTCCAACTTTGAATGGAGCGCATGCGTATCTGTAGGCCTACTAACATGTGTGCATGTGTGTACGTCTAGGCCTTCTCCAACAACACTTAACCACGTCTCTCCAGCTCATTCCAACCTGTTTAGCTGTTTCCAAAACCTATTTAGACTCAGAGTTTGATCTCAGAGGAATAACTGGAATTATTGACCCTGGATATAAATCATGGAAATTCTGTGCACCTCAAATTAGGAAAAAGTCAGACTTTAGAGATAAATTGGAAAAATTCTTAATCTTAAAATGGAAAAGTTATGAAATTCTCTATGAGACACCGATCAGGTGTGTAAGCATGTTGTGAATGAGACCAGCTCATGTGTGTTTACACCCCTACACGCACATTATTCACACCTTATTTTACTTTTGCTCATGATAATTCTTTTAAATATGTTTCTAATTTTTTTCATTTTTCTTTGTTTTCATTTCTTTGTGCTTGTTTCTTTGTTTTCCATTTTCATTTTAATTTTTCATATGTATTTCACCCCATCTGTACCATTTGCTTTGCTTGTAAGCATGACTTATATTTGAAATAAACATAATATTAAAAAAAAAAAAGAAAAGAAAAGAAAAGAAAAGTTGAGTTTGCTGCAGTAGGTGTTTAAAGCGCTCTCAAATAAGGAATGTCTTTCTGTGCAAGAACTCCTTCTTTCCAATTTGCTTCATGTGTGTAAGTTTTTACAATGAGCAAATCACTTCTTACAGTTTTGGATTGAAAAACAAATTGTTATGTCATTAGATTTGTCTTCTTGAGCTGAGAAAAAGATTAGCTGCCACTTCAATAAAAAAAAACACATGGTGTAGAAAATAAGCTTGTAGCATCTACAGTTGGGTACTTCAGTTTTAAACCACATCTCTCCTGACACATGCACACACACGTAAACACACACTCCTGCCGCAGTTGGGTTAAATACATGGTCCAGGGTTCAATCTGTTCCCCTCAGGAAATCATTACAGCAAACAGCGCACAGCATGGGCTCAAATCTTCCCGCTTTCATCCCGAACTATCTAACCCTCGCTGCCTCTCCTCATTTTCTTCTCTATCTGTAGCAAAGGCTTTTTTTTTCTTTTTTTTTTTAGCTCTTCAAGCTTCTTGTTTTTGATCTTGTTTTCTTCCTTAAATGTCTGTTTCATCACGTGCCATTTGTTCCTCTCATCCTCCGTCTCTTTCTCACACGTTCTGCTGTTTACATTCTTCAAAGTCCTCTTTCATCCGACCCTTTCTGCTTCCCGTGTCTTCCTGTTCCTCCTCTCAAAGACCTGAGGCCTAGTTTCCACCACTGGCATCTTTATTCATTCCTTTCTTTTCACCTTCATCTCCTCCTTCGTTTCACCTTTCAGCTCATCCCTTCCGTCAGTGTCACACCTCACTTGTCTCTCTCCCTCCGCTTTCACTGACTTAGTGGTTTGTTGTAACATTTTCAATCGACAAAGTGGACACACGCAGACAGGCTGACTCTTCCCCACCGAACCTCCATCGAAGAGCAGCTCCGTTTGCGCGTCTCTCGTTAACCTGAGCCGCGAGCTCATTCGGCGGATAACACACAGCCGGGATTAATATTTCCTGCAGGGTAGCACCTCACCGAAATAGAAACACTGCGGCTGCATAAACACCCTCCCTCTATGAGCCCATCTCGACAGATTACCGCTCCTCCTTGAGATTAAACAAACTTCACCAAGATTACGGCTTTACCGTTTCTGGACTGCTCTGCCTGCACGCTCATTTAGTTATTAGCCTGCTGACATAAATCCCTGGTCCAAAATTGTACGTGTGACTAAGACCTCATGTACTCTATGAAGTGAAATGCATAAATACGTAAATATAACCACCACCCACTTTTAGAAAAGCACAAAAGGCAACTTCTGCCCTCTGCTCTCATGCCGCCGTCACATCTCCCACGCTCGGCCATGCACCTGTTCTCTTTTTTTATTTTTATTTTTAATTTCCCACCGCCTCTTTCTCTTCGTTTCAACATTGTGCAAGCGGAAGATGATTAACGCTCTAAAATCCCACCAGTTCTCCTGAATCAGCTTTGAAACTTAAAATCCAAAGTGAACCCCCTCTCAGATTACCCTCCTCCCACACACACACACTTCTACCTTCTAATACATGCCCAACATATACACACACACACACACACACACTTCTTCCAACCAAATCAAGTTCAGTCTCTTTGCATGTCGCACTAATCTTCAACCAACAAAAGGAACGGAGAACGTCGCCTTAGGTCATACGTGTCACGTCTAATGAAAGGCCTCAAATGGAGAGGGGCTGGCTTTACACCGAGAGAGTAAACAAACACAGATGACCTTCATGTTGTTACACACACACACACACGTAAGCACACACATGCACACGCAATGATTTATAGTTCAATTAACAACAAGAATGATAGTGGTGGCATTTAGGTTGCATGAGCACGGTTCAGATCACCACACTGAGAGGTCAGGATAGCCGGGGGGCGAGATGCACTGCAATACATTGTTCACCTAATGCAAGTGCGAGAGGCCAAGGACCAACATGGTGGCAGCAGAGGTCACACGGTCCAAACAGAGTGTGTGTGTGTGTGTGTGTGTGTGTGTCCATGTGCAAATGTGGCAAAGTGGGAGTGCATTCATGCGTGAGTGTGTGCATGTATGTGTCTAGCCATTCCGGCTTCTGTCAAGTCAGAAAACCTTGTAACTCCAAGTCAAATGTAGATAAATAGAGTCAAATATCAGACGCAGTTCACCATCATCTTATCATCGTGAAATCTGCACAAACAGCCACTGTATAGTGTCTAAAATATTTCATAAATATGGTTGTTTTTATTTACATTCTAGAGGTACGAGGTTTTCACATGGCAACAGCACTTGATGCACGTGGATCTATATGTTAGCGTTTGGGTGGAGTTCATCTGTGTGTGTGTGTGTGTGTGTGTGTGTGTGTGTGTGTGTGTGTGTGTGTGTGTGTGAATGCACGTGCACAGCAATAGGCTTTTTAGCCATCATGTTATGTAATGAAGGACACAGGGTCACTTAAAGGGTTTGGCTGCTCTGCCCTGGTTTAAAGCAGATACTCAATACAGTGTGGGCATACATATGGACTCAGACCGCATGCAACAAATGGGATCACTTTTCCATTTCACCCCCTCTCTCTCTCTTTGCACACACACACACACACACACACACGATAATGACACCGAGATTTAGTGTCATACACTATTATTTTTGGACAGTTGATGTGATTTTCAGGGACTTTGAACTATGAAATCATTCATTTGTATTCATATAAACAGAGGAACATACAGAGACTATTTCTAGAGCTACAGGCTTCTAGTACGACTTTAAAAAGCAATGTGGACGTTGTAACTATTAGCTTTACAAATGTTTAAGCAGTGATCTGTTTGGGAGATATCTCCTTGGCTGTCCAGCATAACTTGCTTTGTCTTTTAATAACGCTTTAATTCATCTTGATGGCTTATTAGAAAGTGAGAAACTCATGACCCTTCATTAATGACTTTCTAACATTTATAACTGCAGACTTGATGACTTGTTAGGAAATGATTAAGTCATTGATGAAGGGTTATGAGTTTGTCAGTTTTTAATTAGCTATCAGGTTTGAAAATCATTAATCAAGAGTTCCTCCATTATAATAATTTGCAGTTTGGTACATAACAATTAAAACAAGTCATTTAAATACAGTTGTTCTCCCAGTAAAGTAGAGGGGGGCTGCAATAAAAGGAGTCTTTGTTAAGAAGTCTGAGGTTCTGCAAATGGTGAAATGGTGCAAACTGTTCAGTGGAGGTCTTGGTAGATCAATAGACAATTAATAAGACAGTAAATTATGCCAGAAATGAATATACACCTGCAAATTGTGTTTTTCACAATCTGGTAACACAAAATTTGTCTAATTATATTACTTATTAAACACTGATAAGGTCACTGGTTACGACATATAAGTCCTTATAAAGTTAGTTTTATTAGGAAATCTCATCCAAATGTTTTCTGACCTCTCATAATAAACTAAAGAGACCTCAGAGCACATCAGTCATGTATGCAGTCTGGCTCAATGTGAAGTTTTATCAACTTCACACTCATATCAGCACCTGATGCTTTTATAAATTACATAAGTTCATCTTCTAGGTTAGACAAAATGGTCAAATCATGAACAAAAGTATTACAAAATCCACAAAAAAGTACCTAATAGTTCCAGCTCATTACTGAACTACAGGTTTCATAAGGTGGATACATTGGTGTCAAACACGTGTAAAAAACAGCTTTTTGGAAATTTGCAATGCTGTGTCTTCTCGTAGGTGATGTTAAGTCACACATGAGCATCAACATTCAATACATACACACATACACTCACCTATTGTGCCATCCAACAGTATTTCTCTTCTATGTTCCACCTCTCTGTTGGTGCTATTTTTCTGTGACCTCCTCTGGTTTAAGGAGGGAGGAAAAGACTCCAGTAAGGATGCAGATCACACTGACGTGAGCCCTAAAACCTGCCATGTGAGAAAGACATCTAAACAAACATGTGAAAAAAGACAGAAGTTTTCAGTGAGTTTCTTCCTCCTCAGAATCACTTTCGCAGCTCCCCTCCATCTCTCCTGCCTTCTGATTACCTCCAGGGTTGTACTGTCATTCTTTATCACCTCTCACCTGTCACCATGGTGTGTGTCTACATGTATGTATGCTTGTGAGTAAACGTGTTAAAGTTTGCACACGTATGCGCCTGCGTCAACACTCGCCGCGGTTCTTCCCAAAGTGAAAGGACATATAAGTTGACAGCTTCCTGGCTGAATCAGATGTGACAATTTTCATCCTCCAGCTATTTTACCTTCCTCTGTCCTCCTCTACTTGCTCCTCTTCAGTCCTGCCGGGCTTCATGTGGGCCCATACACACTTAAATGTGGGTCAGCGCCCACTGACTCAAGGGTTTGGCTGTGTGCTGAATCTGTGTTTGTCTTTGTGGTTGGCCTGTTATCAGGGTGAGGAAAAAAATGGTTGACATCTGCAAACTTTAAAGATTGGCAGCTTGCATCTTTCATGCCTTAAAGGTGGTATTTCCAGTTTTAAAACCGTGGAAAATAGTTATTCCAAGATGAAAATTCAGTCGGTTACAGTCAAGTCTATATCAGTCAAAAGTGAAGTTCATAGACCACAACACACACTGTAATTTGGCCCCTGTAGCTCTTCATCCTCCTCCTAAACTTTCAAAAAGTTATCTGTTTACAGCTTCAAAAATGCATGAAAACCAGCTAAAAACAACCTAGATAACTGTGTTGACTACTTGAAAACTTCCAATTTAGCATACAACAGCATTGCTTTCATTTTGAAGGTGGCAGAGGGATAGGCTATAAATTAGCTTGTTAGTATGAAAATAAAACCATAGATGCTACCTGTTCAGTATCTAACAACTGAATAATAACCCAGAAAACTATATAGGTCTTTAGGAATTCAAAATCACTATAGAACCGTGCTTCTTTCATTTTCAGGGTGGCTAAAAAAGAAAACATACATGGCAGCCTTTTTTCTTGACAGAGAGGCTAAACAAGTTAGCTTGTTAGCAGCGGTTAGACGCAGATGTCTACTTGTATCTAACTGCTGAATAGATAACCATATAGGCTACATGAAAGCTGATAAATCACTATAAGACTACGCTGATTTATTTTAAAGGTGGCTGCTTAAAAGAAAGGAAATAAATTATCTGTGCTACAGAGATGATTCCTACATCTAACAGCTATATATTAACCCACAAAACTGTATATAATGTGTAGACTACTTAAAAATAAATCACCACAGGAGCATGTTTCTTTTCTTTTCAAGGTGGTTAAAAATACATATTAAATATACAAGACTCTGACAGGAAAGGCTATATGTTAGCTTGTTAGCACAAAACCACAAGCACTCTGCATCTAACAGCTCAACAATAACCCACACAGCTATGTAGGCTACTTGAAAACTGTAAAATCACCAAATGTGTCACCACTAATCCTGTTTGTTATGCTTATTATAATTACAGCTACATGCTGTGTCCAAGAAATCAACAGTCAGATGTAAATGTAAATGACTCATTGCCTTTTTATGCCCAAAAAGCACATAACCTTGTCTGTTTTTATAGATTTGGTGCACAAATACACTGAGGGAAGTAGAAATCAAAGAGATTCAGTCAACCTGAGTGTCTCTTAGATGATCGTTTATATAACTGAGGAAAGTTAAGATTGTTCTTCAACTAAACCTCAGACAAAAATGTGTGGCTTACTGTTAATGATCTATAAATTTAATCTTTAATTCGTTCTTGAATGATTTGAGAGACAATGGAGCAGACACGACAAAGACATCTAAAATAGCAGAAAGATAAACCCACTGCAGTGGCACAAAAGTACTTCGTATTTATAGTATGTGCAGGCTTTTATGTGTGAGTGTGTGTTTTAGATGTACGTTGTCATCTTCTCACTCTTTATCAGCAATCATCAGTGACAGCAAATGTGGTTTTAACTGCACCTTTGATGAAAAGAAGGAGTGATGAGTGTTGAGACAGCAGTGACAACAGAGGGGAAATAAAGAGATTGTGACACAAAGATGTTTTCCACAGCTGCTTCCCTTTTTCAGTGTAAAGGATTATCTAAAAGCTTTGTTTTTATAGATAAATTGTATGAAGAATAGTGTCAAGAAAGTGTTTTTTGGCAGAAGACAGATTTTAAAAGTCAGAGTATGAGACAAATGACAAAAGAGCAAGGAGACACTCGAGATTGATGGTGTGTTTGTGTGTGTGTGTGTTTGGTAGATAGAGGTTAACTGCTGTCCTAAGGAAAAGGTCAGAAACAAAACACACGTGCACCACAGCTCTTCAACAGCTAGACTGTGTTTATTATTCCTACATACTGCTACAAAATACTGAAGCTATTGTGTTCCAAGTAAATAACTTCACCGGGATGTTATCAGACAAATATTGTCTACAAAATGTAAAAATGAAACAGAAATACAATTTTAAATTCAGTAGAAGCAGCACAGAGATAAAATGACGGATGGACATTTGCATCCACATGTGCCTTTAGAGGATCAATAATGTATGCGATAATGCATTAACAGGACATGAGAACTGCACTGTATGTCCTGAACATACATACAAGCCTGACTGTATTCAGGGCATTTTACATTAGTGCAATCAATGGAGTCGTGCTGCAGGGAGACACAGAGACATGCAGAGAAAGGATTTGTCTGATTGGTTCAATAGTTCAAAGTTTAGTTTCTATGATATTAGTTGTAACAAATCAGCGTGTCTGTGTGTGTGTGTGTGTGTGTTCTGATCTGAGTGATCTGGGCGTGTAATTGATTGTTACAGGACATTAGCAAAGTCTCATCTCACTGTGGTGGTGATGTGATGAGAGAGCATGGAGGTACTGATGATCTCACAGATCTCGGGCACATTGTCGTTACGTAACATGCTATGTGAAGGCTACTCGTGGAAAATATTAGCATTATATACAGTAAAAGCATCATATTCTGTGAGGTTTTTGCAACAGTAGAAATCAGGAGCAATCTGATTATGAATTTTGTTGCCAAAAATAGGAGTACTTTTCTACAGAGTATTGGAGCTCAACGTTATTAAAGTTGTTCTTGTTTAATATTGCCGTAAAAATGCAAGCTTTTCATAATTGCACATCAGCAGAGAAAACATCTGTAATTGTTGAAAGAACTGCCTGAAGAACTGGATTCAGAGTAACAAAGTCCAGTGGTCATTTTAAGCATTTAGAAGGAAGTTGAACTGCTGATCTTTGACTTGACCTGGGTTCACAGGATTGGGTAATTTCATCAAGGGAAGTGTGGCAATTTTATGCAAGCATGTTGTGATAACTGGTGAATGATGTGAACATTGTTTGAATTTGTGTAAATTATCACAAATTCCTGGCGGGACTGATTACAGTAATGTAAAGGACAGGCACAAATGAATGCAAATGTAATGCTGCATATTAATGACATCACTCAGTTTGTAAACGCTGTACATGATGGAACAGCTAGAGAGAGACGTTTTGGGAGATTTGAAGGATGTGACGCTAGTAACAAGCTTTTTTTTCTGATGTACTTGGATCTCAGTTGTGGCTCAGTAGTTGGACTTTTTTTCAACTGTTGCTGAGTTGTGACTTACCTGAGCAGGTATCGTAATCAAGTAACACTGTCTTACAAAAATCTTGGTCGATCGATCACAGCTGTCAATCAACACCCAACACAGCAAACATCAAAGCTACTAGGAGTCTTCAAATCTTATTAACGGAGCAATCATTTCCAAAATGACCACCAGTACTCTTACTAGAGGGTCTGAATCTAGAGAATGACACCATAATGACTCATTGACAAATGATTGATTTAGTATTTCAAGAGACAAGTTGAGGCTTTTTGAACCCACTGGAGCCAGGGATCTTTTTTGGATCTAGCAGCCGTTGGTGGCATTGCACTTAAAGTCACTTCTGCATTGGTTTCAGCCTCAAGAACTGGTAGTTACCAGTCGGTTAGACCAAACTAGAAGAACTGGGACTCATTCATGTTATTGCATTGCTTATCATAAGCTACATTGACAACAACTTGGTGAAACGTAGAACTAAAACTTTACCAACAAAACAGGAACAGGAAGTCTTTAGGTACACTAGGAGCATTTAAATGTACTCACACTATGCCTTATTGAAAATCTGCATCTATTCATTAATAATATCATTAATTTGGTATTCCTTACTTGCAACCACCACAAGCTATTTCTGTCAGTCTACCCCACCCTGTAAGTCTTAATGTTTTAATCAGCTGCACGGCCATCTTCGCTCTTTCAAAGGCATCCACAGAAACTCTCATGAAGCTCAGCCAACGCTCCATAAACATTACATCGCCTGGAGACAGGTGCAGTTTTTGTTGCGGATTAAAAGTCCAAATCAGCAAGTTGTTTGAGCGGCGAGCCAAGAGAAGAGTGCGTGGAGGCCCGAGGCGCTGCACGGCGATGAGTCAGAGAGGAGATGAGGAGCAGAGAGAGACTGGAGAAGAAGAAGACAAATGGTATGGTTTAAAGAGCAGGGAGAAGAGAAAGAGACAGATTTAGGGCTGAGTTTAGGTGAGGGGGGAGGGTGGTGGTGGAGGTGGTGGTGGTGGTGGTGGTGGTGGTGGTGGAGGGGGATGAGGAGACTGAAGGAAGAAGAGGAGAGGAAGCGATTTACATCTTTGCAAAAGAGGAAGAGCAATCAGGAGGTGTCGAAGATTGTGTGCAATGCGAATGTTTAGAAGGGGACAACTTCTTGTGCGTCATAATCTAATATGCACTTTCACATGCACAGTGCGTGTAAAAGGATTCACAATAAGATGATTAGGATCAGAATTGATTTGAATGAATGAATACAATTTGATGTTGCAAAATCAGACACTCTCAGACACGTAAAGACACGTAAATTTCAGAAGGGAAATCTAACAGAAGTCTGTTTTTCAGTGTCTTATATTTATTGTAATTTACCTTTTTGGGTTTCCCCACCTTCCCTCAACATGCCTCATCTACTTTTAATTGAGTTTGTGATTTCCTTCATTTCCCAGAAAGCTTTTAATCAGCCCTCCAAACACCAAAAATAGGCCCAGAAATATATGATCAGTAGTTATTGTTTTAAGGTTTTATTATAATCTTTCAGGGATGTAAACATGCACACAAACTGTACACACTTATACCATTTAACTACATGTGATTCTTTTGGCCAATAAAACAAGCAGCTTTATCATATCTGACACCAAAACAGCTTCATGCCGTAAACAAAGTGCCCGCAGGAGCCTCTTTTTGGCATCTGTGACACCATTACTCAGTTTGCAGATGATCAGAGAAGCGGCCAGAGGGTCTCACTTTTCTATTTGGCAGGTTGAGTGTGAACACGTTGCCCGTGGCTGCCGCTGTCAGGTCGGCCATACTCTAAGTTGTGTGTGTTTTGTATACCTGTGCATGTGTATGTGTGTGTGAGTGTGTGTGCGTGTGTGTGGTAGTGGGGGATAAGCGTACGAGTTTCGTTAGTAGAACGGAGGCGTCAGTGTTTGAATTATTGATCAAGGGAGAGAAATAGCATCAACACTGTAAATTCAGCAAATGCACAGAGAGAGGAAATGTGTTTATTCAAAGTGATGAGTGCGTGTGTGTGTGTATCTTTGTGTGTGTGTGTGTGTGTGTGTGAGTGTGTGTGTATGAGAGAGAGAGACAATGAGGGAGGTGTCATCAGCTGTGGGAAGGAGGTTTGGGGTGGTCGGGTAGTGTGTGTCTTCAGATGATAGTAAATTAATGAAATGAATGGAAAGTCCTTACACAGGGAAGTGCAAGAATGTTTGTGTGTGTGTGTGTGTGTGTGTGCGTGTGTGTGTGTGTGTGTGTGTGTGTGTGTGTGTGTGTAAGATCCTGTGATTCCTTTGCATTTCTTGCATCCAAACACAACAAGCCCTGAGTCCAAATACAACCATATTGCGGGAAATCAGCAAAACATGCCGCTAGTCAAATACAGCTGACTGCAATTCATCCACGAGGATGAACAAAACCTATATAAATGTTTTAAATTTGCCACTTTTTACTTAAATATGTTTTTTCTCAGTGAGGAAAATGACAACATTAAAACCATGAATGAGACATAAAATTCAGAGGAAAAATCCCAAACAAGTTATTTTATGTTATTTGGCTCAATTTGTTAGGTTTAGTGAAGTTAAAGATTATTCCAGAATATAAGATCACATGACACAAGATCCATGCCAAGATACAGGCACTGGCTTCATATGTCTCAGACATGGACCACGATTCCTGATTTAGTTCAGTCAGCTTGGAGTGAACAAAGTGCACACAGTGTGTAGTTGGCTGGCTCAACATGTGCACAACATTATGCAGAAAATGGCAACCCCCCCTCAAAAATAAAATAAAGATGGCTTAAGATGTTTGCTGGGTATTAATAAGGCTACATGCACATGTGATGATTCCATGTGATCTGCACCATTTGTTAACATCTGTTAACATCTGTTAATACATTTTAACCCAAACAATGCATACACACACACACACACACACATAGAGTAATCACCAGATGTAGAATTACACACCCCAACTCTTTTCACACTTGATACATAACAATGCACACACACATACACACACACACACAAACAGGCAGCTCTTACACATAGTGAACACACACTCCCCTGGGATAAAAGGATGTCCTGTAAATGCAGTGCTTGCATGTGTGTTTGTGTGCGTGTGTGTGCACGCAGGAATTCCAGCTGTTGGGAAAAGCCCTGTGGTCCACATCTGTGAGGACAGCAGATGATTTTTGTTCTCGGGTTCACTGACCGTCTGATGTAGTATGTACTATCTATCTAATCAGACTGGAATAGTGAGGACAGACGGCATTTGTGTGTCAGAATGTGAACACACAGAAAAGATACTGAGTAAACAAAATGTTTCACCAATCACTGACATCCTTGGTTGTTACAATTTGCTCTCCCTAGTGCCAATCACCTGGGGCCAGATGTAGATTCATGACTAAAACTGTGTGTATGCAGAAAGCCAGAAATATTCATATGCATTCTTTTCATCAGATTTGTAAAGCCGTGCGTACGCATGTTTCTGTTTTATAAATCTCAGTTAGTGAGGAACTGGGCGCACGTGCATGACCTTCATTTGCACTTACACAATTAGCCATAAATGGATGAAGACGTGCCCTTAACCAGCTGTTTTCATATCAATAAGCTGCCAGCTTCACCACTCTGTACAGAGTCAGTGAAACAGAAGGACAGAAGAAGTGCAGTTTCACAGATTGTTTCGCACCAGCGAGGTTCTCCAGCAGCCAGAACAGCTGTTATTACATGCGACTATGAGGCTTTTCAAAGTGGGGTCTGGGGACTCCCAAAGGTGCCTGAGGGGGTTCCAGGGGGTGCCCAGCAAAAAGGGGAATCATTTATTTTCACTATAATTCCATTTAGAGCATTTATAGCCCTCTAGAACCAATACAACAATACAGACATGATACAACACAAGCAAGTGCTATAAAGCTAAGTTCAGATCTGATCAATCTGTCAATCATCTGCTTTGGATTCAAATGTTTTATAATGTTTTGTTTGTGTGTGTGTGTGTGTGTGTGTGTGTTGGCCAACAGGACACTGACAGACCTGCTGAAGCAGCAGAGTGGTGAGGTGAGCTCGGTGGAAAACGCCACGGCCAGTTCGCCCAGCGGAGGGAGAGCCAACGGCATCTCAGCCAGGATGCTGCGCAGCAGGAGTGGTGAGTACAGAAAGAGAGAGAGAGAGCAAACACGCAGGTACAGAGAAGCTCTCCACAGGCTCAGTGACAGTCACTTACATTAACACGCACAGGCTAGGAGCGCTTAAAAAGAACAAAAACAAATGCAGAAAGACTAGAGATACACACAGAACTAATCCAAACACAGATCTGTATTTGTGTGTGTGTGTGTGTGAAGTCAGTGAGAATATCACACTCTCATGCCAGTAATATATTATATTATATAAAACACAACTTCAAGGAGCTCAGCAAATAACTTCCATGCAGCAGTTTAGTTTCAGCCCATTTTGCATCTTTTTCTCTTATTTTTCTCTATTTGCATAAGAACCAGTATTATATGACACATATAATGTATTATTATACTCCCTTCACTTGCCATGCATATACAAATATGTCTGATATTACCAACACACACACACACACACACACACACACATTAAAGCAAATATATTCATACAGTAATGTTCAGTAATCTGTGGAAATCTCATTTATTGTAATTGCATGTTAATCTGCCCTAAAGTAAAGTAACCATTCTAGTGTAAACTCTCTGCATATGAATGAAATCAAACTGTATAAGTCTTTTATTCTTCTATTATTCTTTTCTTCTGAGAAACACATGATTTCTGACTTCTTGCATCATAAAAAGTCAAAGAATCTGTATCAGAAGGTTTAAAAAATAGAAAATAGCAAAATAAATTGCAATCAAATATAATATGGACTAAATCATTTAAAAGGTTAAAGGGAAGTGAAACCTCCCATAGACAGAAATAAAACTATCAGAGCTCCTAAAGTTTATTTTAAAAAATGTCGGAAAGAAGGTGAAAAACACAGAAGTGACTATTTATCATTGTAAAAAGTTTCCCAAAAAAACTGAGGCCGGCAAATTTACACCACTATTTTACACCACATAAAGCACCACAAACAATCCTAATGTTATTCTTCATTCTTGTCAACTACTGTACACTACTCACATGCTACACAAAATCATACACACACACACACACACACATTAAACACAGAGTCAGAGTCAGAGCTCTTCCAGTCTGTCACTCTTGTTTTTCCCAGAGGCTTCCCCCTCTCTTTACCTCTGAAACACACACACACACACACACGCACACACACACACACACACACACACACACACACACACACTCTCCAGTTTGGAGTTCCTCTTATGTGTCTCACATCCCTGGTGGAGTTAAGGGAGAAGATGGGTTTTTTTCCACTTTCAAAACCGGGGATTCGAACTGCAACTACGACTCTGGTTCATGTTGGCTTTTTGTCTGCTTTTTGGCATGAGGATGATTTTTTTTTTTTGGTTGCAGCATTGTGGTTTATCAGAAACATTGCATGCAAGTCTAGCGTGTTACAGAATTTGATTTTCAAAATCGAACAATCACAAGACGCCCTGAAAGTGAGAATTAGACGAGAAGACGCAACACAGTGTCGAGCCAAGGCTTTCATCTGCTGCTGCGTAGACATGCATCTATCCCAACATCAAAATGATTGCTGTCTGGATGCACAAATTCACTCTACAGCCATTATGACAATCAAGTTCAGACAAGAAACAGTCAAATAAGATGAATTGTCTGCACAATTTTTAGACATTAGCTGGTGAGACATAATGTATTCAGGTAACTGTGTGGCAGAGGGGAGAAGAGAGTGAACAATAGAGCATCTTCATCTGTAAGTAGAACACATGCTTGTTGCACGTGCAACACTGGTGCACTACACACACACACACACAAACACACACACAGTCTAATTACTATGTTAATGTAATCAGGCTTCACCCCTACAGGCAGCATGTGCCATTTTCTATACATCCAGATACAGCAGTGTGCTTACATCACAGATTCAGTCCAGGTACAGGCCGCCCATTGAGGTATAGAGTGACAGTGTCGCCATGTTTTTCATGTCTGAGTTGTTGTTAAATTTTGCAAAAGAGCAAATCCATAAAGCTTCAGCTGACTGGTTGTGTTTTTAAATATTTGAGTGAGTGTATGTGCAGGAATTTGTATGCGTTGGTGTGTGCCTCCATGTGAACATGTGAGTGTGCAGTGGTGTGTGTGTGTATGTGTCAGAGGGAGGGAGAGGGGTAGAGTGTTTGATACCAGCGGCCCCCTGCAGCTTTTATCTCTCATCTCTCTCTGTGTAGTATTTCACAGGCGGCTAATGACATGATATGACACACTTTATGTGGTGGACGCTTTAATCCAGAGTGCTTTATTGATTATAGACACTTGAAAACGGATTCACTATGTGGAACACCTTTAACAATAGGAGTGTTTTTAGCTCTATTAATGTGTCTCCATGTTGTTGACTGATTTTTGTTTGTGGCCAAAGATCCAGAAGTACAGTAAGAGGCACCAACATTGAAAAGCACACTCAAGAAATCCACCTAGCTATGATGGAGTGAATGAAAAGGGGAGTTTCAGATCACAGATCACAGAGTAAATTCAGAGAGCGGTCTGTGATCCAACTGTGAACTTTTTCCCTACAGTTATTGGATCATAAATATTAATGGAGATATGCCAGTTGATTTTGATGGTAAGGATCATCTCTCCTGACCAACACTGACTGGTTTCTGTATGTGTGTGTGTGTGTGTGTGTGTGTGTGTGTGTGTGTGTGTGTGTGTGTGTGTGTGTGTGTGTGTGTGTGCATGTGTGTGTACAGCAGTTGTGTTTGGTATGGTTGGCTGGAAAGATTGTCTACAGAATCTGGTCATTAATGACTGCTGCAGCTGCTAGTCAAAATATAATTCACACACACACATGCACAGTGGCTATAAAGGAAAAAATAACTAAAATTATATCTGTAAATCAGGACTGGCAAGACTCAGAGATTTTGGAGACAGTGGTGTAAAGTAACTACTGTAAGTATATTTACTCAAGTATTATACTTAAGTACAATTTTGAGGAACTTGTACTTTGCTTGTCTATTTCCATTTCATGCTATTTTATACTTCTACTCCGCTACATTTATCTGACAGCTGCAGTTACTAGTTACTTTTTAGATACAAATTTTGCTTTTAAAAATGTGTTTTAAGAAAAATACAAAAACATAAAATACATGAGACATTAAACCAGTGCTTCCCGGCCTTTTGGCTGGTGACGTTTTCCAGAGAAACAGTGTCTGGTTGGGGCCTCCTGTCACATTTCAGGTTGTCTGTGAGTTGTTTGCAGTTCCAACATACAGTAGAGTGAATACTGAAGTGTTCAAGATTTAAGGGCTTGAGATAAAATGATCCAATATTTGCATACAAAAAACAAAAAAGATTTTAAAAAAAACTGAATGTGTGAAGCCGAACTTTGTGTTTTCTTCTTTCCTACATGAATCATCTATGATCCACCATATTCTTCTTCTGACCTTTTGGAGGAGGCCCGACCTTAGGTTGGAAAATACCAGTATTAAGAGCCTTATTAAGAGTCTCAGTAACTATCTAATAACATAATATTTAATAATATATTACACACAGCGGACATTTTTCTGCAGATACGGCAGATTTTGCTGATGAATATTTCTGGACTTTTACTTTAGTAGGCTTTTAAATGACTTACTTACTTGTATTTTACATTGTTGGAATGAAACTTTTACTTAAGTGAAGGATCTGAATCCTTCTTCCACCACTGGCATCTGGATCTGGATCTCTCAAGAAGTGCAGGATTTTTAGATCATGATTTCTGCCCTTCTGTTTCTCTATATCACATTATCTTCTCCCTCTAAATAATAGGCACACTCCCATGTTTTCTTCGTTCTCCCTTTCTCTCTTTTTTCATTCCCTCACTTTCTCCCATCGTTCCTCCTGTTGCCGCCGTTAAAAACATGTAAGTCTTTATTTAGTTGTCAACAGCGCACTAGGTAATTTTAAATCTCCCCCTGCTGAGAACCACCGACTGCTTGGGGATTGACATGATCATCCAGCAGCTTCTGGGCGGCCAGATGGCATCACACTACTGGATGGTTTTGAAGCACATGGTGGAGCCTTACACAGGAAACAGCATGTAGCACAGTCTGTTAAACTGAATGAAAAAACTATGTGCAAAAGTAGTTGTGTGAGTCCACTTGACAGGAGTGAAAGGTGGAGTTCTTGGCAATAAAGTCAGTGTTGATGATGATACCTACAGTACTGATGCTAATGTGTTCCGTATTTATACACATTATACCTACGTTTGTGCCAATAAATCCTCACCGTATTGTATCTGAACACACTGACTGTGTTAATAAAATAAGTTCAAAATCTTTGCCAGAAGACTGTCTGGTAACCTGAAAGCTGTATAAACGTGTGTTCTTGTTGGTCTTGTTTTAAGCAAAACTCTTAGATTGACCTCTGAGGGTCAGAACATCAGTGCTTCACATCATGAATCACCTCCCTCTGTCCCAAATCTTCCTTCTCCTAATCTGTCTGAACTCTGCAGGAGTTACACGAATAGTTTTACTTTATTTGTACTTTTTGGACTCCTCTGATCACCTATAATTGTCACAGGCTGAGGTTTTAGGTTGACACGAACTGTACGTGTATGTAAATAATACCAAATGTTCCCTAATTGAGCCACGGGACAAAGTGGAACACTAGATAGATTGCCTGGGCAGAAAACAGATGAACAGTATTGGTTTTTCCACAGCAGACAAGATGGCAGACAGAGGCCTTCGGAAAAAGTAATGCTCATTACACACAGAGTAATTGAACTAACTGATCGGAGGCAAGTGTTAAACAGCCTGCCGCCGTTCTGTCTGTGGCTGACATTCACTTTATAGGTTTGAAATGTCAAAAAGTCAGAAATCTTTCCAAGTTACAGTTTTTTGAGATCTACATGAACCATCAGCGGCTGATATAAGCCCAGGACACTAAGGAAATATTTGGTATAAAAGTCTCAAACATACATGACTCATTGCACAAAGAAAGCTTGAAGCAAAAACTGATGACCTATTTATCAAAGATGATTGCAGAAGTAGCATGACCTAGTAATGAATCACTCTTCTTAACACAAATTTCACCTTTTCTCCTCCTGCATCTCTTTTTTTTGTGTGTGTGTGTGTGTTTTGTTTTGTTTTTTTGTTCTACTCCGGCTGTCAGAGGAGTTGTTTTTTGAGCTCTCGTGAGAGGTAGCTGACTTATTCTTGTAAATTAATGATCTCCGTATGAATGTGTGCTCCCTTGCTCGTGTCATGTTGATTATACATCATGTGTAGGTCCAACTCAGCAGATCTCACAGAGCAAGGGAATATAAAGTACGTGGGGGTGGAAGAGAGTTGTGTTTGTCTGCTCCGACTCTGCTGCAGTAAATGATGATGCACACAGACTTTCATTTATGATCTCACTGATGACAGACGCACTACGCGCTCTGCTTTCTAGCTTTATTCTGGGAGTTTGAGTCTGCTTATTCGTACCGTCGCCGTGTCTCAAACAGTCACACAGGGACGTTCGTATTTCATCCTGCTGATGACAGACGCCACGCGATGCACTCTCTCCTTTATCACTCTCCCCACGGCACTTAAGACTCCTTTTATGTATCATTTCACACACACAAACACACACTCAGAGATGCGCATTCATACCAAAAAAAAACAGCACACCATATAGAGAAACATGTGCTTGGGCTCTTCGCTCTTCTTAGTGTCTTCGTGTTTCACGGTTATGAGCACTCACAATAGCACGCGCCAGTGTAAACTGCAGGCAGATGGTATAGGTGAGAGAGAGAAAGAGAGAAACACAAATCCCATTCCATCAAAAACTCCTTTAACTTTGACTCCTATTAAGTTGCTGACCTGAATCTAAATGTAAATGTACCACCTCTCACTGGTGCATCATAAGTGCTCCTGCTGTGCTTCCAGACAAGCTGCAAAGTCAAAATATCCAAAGCTGTGTGAGCCCGTGCTTATTTAATTGATTTCCTTATTCATATGATAAAATGTAGACTAAAATCTTCTTTTCTCAAATGAAAATGTGAATCAGACAATGTTTTATGTCTTGGTGGTGCTTTATTTTTAAATATTATTAGCAGCTTTTTTTTTTTTCAGCACCAAACCCGGTAGACCAAACTGCTGCCTCCTGCAATCAGGCACCAAAACAACACTCTGTAATACAGACTATGTTTGTTTTGTACGCAAAAATCTATGATAAAGATTTATGAGAAGGTCTAATCAGACAGAATACGTGAAAGCACCTGTGTACCATGGGTGTGTAATGGTAGAAATCTGTTCACTATTGTGCTTGATTGGCATCTCTCCTGCACCTGTTCATCTGGGACAACTTAGTAAATTTGGTGACAAAACGGTCACCATAAATACATTGCAATGGGATTGACTGATAAGATAGATTCATATTTAAGTTGATACTGAATGCCATTTTTTAATTGACATTTTTCAATTAACATTTATTAAGTGAAGGGAGACTTTAAAAGTCGTCTTCAAAAGACCTACTGTTACTTTTACATATGTTTCAGAACAAGTAATATTACTTCTTGAGCTTTATCTCAATGAGTGGGATATTCTCTCTTCCCACCAGGTCACTCCTTAATATTCTGTAATATACCAGGGAATCAAACACTGTGGACCAGTTCGCTCTCTTGCTCCCACAAATCTGCCAGCTTGTTTCAACACTCCTGCATCATTCAGACAGATCATAGAGAGGAAGGCTCATCTTCATCATTGCACACCTTAAACGCTCGCTGCCTGCAATTCTCACTGAGAGAGAAGATATTACATAACTCATTAAGCGGCGCTCCTGCCCTCTTGTTCTGCATTTTAAAAGATCCAAATTTCAGACTTTTGCTTAATGGATTATTACATCACATGTAATGTGTGCAATGTGATATAAAATGTAGTTTTAGTTCATTAGTCATCTTTAGAGATGCTGGTAGGTGGATCGCCAGGCTAGTTGTTTCCCTATGTTTCCAGTCTTTGAGCAAAGATAAGCTAACAAGCTGCTGGTTGTAGCTTTATATTATATTTACTGTACCAACATAAGAGTACATTGATCTTCTCATTTTACTCACTGCAAGAAAGCAATTACTCATATTTCCCAAAATGTCAAACTATTCCTTGAAATGTGATGAGCATTTGCACCAGTGCTATCTGATGCTGAGCAGAGCATCAATAGCGCACACATGCTAACGACATCTGAGACCTCTGAGACCTCTGAGCTTCTCATGATTACTAGTGAATACAAAGTACCAGTGTGTCCTGATCTGAGGAAAAACTCATGAGGAGGAAATATGCCAATAATGATGATGATGAAGAAGATAGTGATTATGATGACGACGACAGTATGAAAAGGACTTTTTCCTCATAATCCACTAATCTGGCACATGCTGAGAGGTCAGCACCACTGGATTACACTGGATGATTTTTCTGTATCACACACACAGAGAGAGAGCATATTACAACATATGAAATGTCTCATGAGCTAATCAGCTTAAACTACAGCACACTGATGATAGTGTGTGTCTGTGTGTGTGTGTGTGTGTGTGTGTGTGTGTGTGTGTGTGTGTGTGTGTGTGTGTGTGTGTGAACAGTGATTAAGGTAAAGGCTCAGAGTTGTAAGTGGTGTTACTGTAAAGACGAACCCTTGACAACTCTCCACCTCTCTGGCTTCAACATAATTTTCTAATTTATTCCACCAGAACATCCCGCCTTCCTGCACATTTCTCGTTCTCTCTCTCTGTTCATCTAAACCACATATGACTGTTCCTCTTTTAAGTGTGTGTGTGTGTGTGCGTGTGTGTGTAGTAATTAGTATTCAGAAGTTGTGCCATGTATACCTCAGTCTCAGCACTGACAGTCACTGATGTGATGAAATCTTGTGTCTTTGATACCGCGCTTCAGTGACACTCTGCCACACACAGACATTCACATGCACAAACTCATGCACTCATGCACAAATAGACTTGACTTGTGCATGGCAAATCAGACTGGCGAGCATATCAATACGCTTTACTGTTTCATTCAGTCAAAAGATCTGTCAATTTAACACACGAACAGGCCCTGACGCACACACAAACATATTTTATAGATTGAAGATTTTAAAAAAGTAATGCTAAATGCCAGTGATTTGATTGCTGTCTCTCCCAAATGACCTTATAATGCAAGTTGTTTGTGTGTGTGTGTGTGTGTGTCTCCGTGGGAACATTCGTGATTGCTGTATGTGTGTCCATCCATCCCTGAGGCTGACATCAAGTGCACTGGCTGCATCAGTGGACTTCATTAATGCTAATAGCCAGTTCTTCACTCTCAGCTAGTTTGTTCCATTGCTCATTAACCTCAGTTCGTTTAGCATGAGACTGGCAGACCGTCTAATAGATTTGGCTGTGTGATATGTTTTTGATATGATGTGAGGGGTTGTGCAATATGTTGCTTGTGCTTATTACTGGTGGTGTAATATGTGCAATATGTGTTGCATCATATCATCAAGGTTGCAACCTTTGTCTCACCCAGGTGAAGTTGAGGTGCAACTGGTACTGTAAAGTTGTGCTTTGCTTTGCGCTAGTGTTATCAGCCTGCGGTCTTTTGCATGTGGAAATCAAGAAAAAGTGGAGGCAAAAATAAGGAGAAACTGCACTAAATAAGTGGAATTATTGACTTCCTAATGTGAAGGTGTAATTGTTGGCTACATTTGCTTAATGACAGCCCAGCAGCTCCAACAGCCAACTGCCAGCTTGGCAGGTCATGTTTCTTTGTGTCATTGTCATTTAAAGAGGTGCTTGCTTGATGAACAAACGTTGAACAGTGTCTGAACTGATGGGTCTGCGTCCGACAGTTTTTTGGAACTTTCTAAAACTGATAATTACACCTTTGCCATGCGTGAGAAGATGAGCTAGTATCCAGAGTTTGAACTTGTCTCTTTTTTATTCCTTCACACAACTACATACTTTAGTAACTTCTCATGTATAAATGAGATCAACATCATGACTTTCATTTGTGTATTCCGTATTGGATAAATCTGTAAATTCCTACAGTTGCACCACAGGGTCCCAAAAAGTTCTAGGTTCAATGTGTGTCAGTTGGTTTGAGCCCCGTCTTGTGAAGGGGGTCATATCAGAACCTAGTTTTTCTACCTTTATAAATTCAGGTTATACTATGCTCGACAAATTCCCAAGTCAACATGTGTAGAATCAAATGACCATAAATCAAACTTTGGCCTACAGTATTTCAACAAACTGTAGGAGAACTGGTTGGATCTGGAGCTGCAGGCAAATTATAATGAAGCTGCCATGTGTAGTCTGCTGTGTGCACTGTACATAATGGGTACTTGAAGGTGACAGGGTGCTTACAGACCGCACAGAGTGGAAAGAACTTGTAATCAGAAGAGTTGCACAGCTCAGTTTTGCTTGAGGGAATACTCGGGTCAATCCAGCCATGGGTTAATGTCAGCGTTTTTACTTTTTTTTTCATATATGCAACTACAGTATGGTTATGTTGTCTTTAAAACACCTCAGAGAGATTGTGGCTATGTCTTTAAAGGTATACTGTGCAGGATTTTTCTAAAAGTCAATGTATAGACTCAAACAAAAATAATCCCTCTCAATCATCACTTATGACTCACCAGAAGTGTGGTGGTGTGGTGGTGGTCTATTTATCTGCAGAGAGTCTGCCCTCAGCCTGTATTATTTTGCTTTGTTTGGGATGCTTCTGGGCATCAACCTTTGGGCAGTGGGTGTGTAGCCCCCAGCCAGTAACAGCACGCAGGTGTGAGGTCGGGACTTGTAGCGTAGCAACACGGTTACATCGCTGACTCTGTCTCTGTTGCTCTCATCTGCTCCATTCTGTTCTGTCTCCCTGTCATGGATGTATAAAGAGTTGCAGGTCTGTGTGTCTGCTTGAGGGCGGGGCTGAGCTACACACACAGAGCAGAGAGGCCACAGCATACAAGCATTACTGGATTTTGTTTGAACGCAGGGTTGTGTGGAGGTGCAGGCATGTTTATTTGTGCTTTAGAACATAACCACCATGAAACATTCAGAAAATAACATTTTATTTATCTGATTCATGGCTTTCTTCTCACCAGCGCTGCTCACTATCCTCATTCGCTCTCAGGGAAGGAGGGGCCAACTTTGAATGATGTGTGTTTACAAACGCCAACTAAAAAATCCTGCATACTGTACCTTTAAAAAGCAAACATTTATTACAGGACTGAGATGGGAAAGGCTGGTCTCCAGTGTAAAATTCAGATATTCTCATCAAATGTGAGCAGTCAATCCAGCAGAATGGGGGTTTTACAGCAAAGAACTGCTACAAAAATGTGTTTGTTTGACCTCCACTTTTCCTCCTGAAGAAAGTACTTGTTATGTAACACTTTTAAAGGTTATGTGTATTACTAAAGATACTGTAAATATCACTAACTGACTGTGTCTCTCTGTCTGTGTCTTACCAGAGCAGTACCATCTGAATAACTCAGCATACGGTCCGTTTGGACAAGGGCTTCCACACCCGCACAGCAACCACAGCACAGTGGGTCTCAACAAATATACCTCCCTAAAAGCTGTGGGTAAGTCGGACACACACTCCCACACATCCACTCATGAAATGATGCTGACTCCAACTGACACAGTAACCTTTTAAGTACAGTAGGTTGGCAGTGCAGGAGCTGTGAACTGATGAGGGTCTCTTTGCCTCTTGGCAAACAGAGAGTTGATCTTAAAGAGGATGCCACACACTGCTACTTCCAAAACTGCAGTGTGATTGGTAAATCATGTTTATCATCTGTAAATGTTCATGAGTGATTCATGTGGACTCAGTTTTCTTTTACACTAGGTTTACTGCACAACTGGCCTAAAGACAAGCCGGTGAAATGGTCTAAGCAGTGTTATAATACAGAAACCTCACTGTACAGCAGTATTTTAGCAGTCTAACCAGACAGCATAGGTCACTGCCAAGGACAGAGGTCTAAAATATATGTAGTTCATGTAACACAGCCTCTGGGAGCAGTGCTAGAGCTCTTGGGCAAGAGTAAACTACTGGGGCAAACATGATGAAAGCTATGTAACTGGAAAACGAACTGTTCTCCCAAAGAAAACACATTTTTCCCCAACCTTCGTCTGGTTTCCATAGTTTGGGCATCTGATGTCGCTGGCATTAGCAGATGCATCCAAATACTGGATGCTTCTAGTGTTTTGGAGGACAAACCATAAAAAATTACAAGCACAACTAGTTTTTTTAAAAGGAACATCTAGTGCTTGGAAATTTTACTGCTCCCTACATAGTCACTTAGTTGAGCCCCAAAATCCAAATTTGGTGAAAGTGTAGAAAATGTAGGTGAAAGTTCAGGCAGGACCAGCAACCGAATGGAGGAAAAACAAACAGTTGTTGCTCTGAGTTTTATCGGTTGGTTGTGATCCACACCCAGCTATGATGTTGCATGATAACCAAGTGCTACGGTGCATCACTGCTACACAGGATGTAGGAAAACCTTGTCACCACTAAATGGTTCGATATTTCACATCACGTTTACCCCATACACAAAGTAGAAGAGTCTGAGTTTTCTTTTTCACAGCAGCAATTACTTCATTTTAAAACATTTCTGTAACAACTTCAACATTCAGCCTTCTTGATTGTTAAGTAGAGACCACAGAAATCACTGTGTAGTACTTTCCATTATGTGAGTGTTGAATTATAAATGTAAAATATGCCTCATCTATAGTAGCTCAAAAATTTCCACAATGGAGTGGAAATTGGAGTGTCCATTGCAGTTTTACTGCTTTTTGCTAAAATTCCCCAAAACTATGCTTCACATTTGAATTGTATGTATTCTGCGATCAACAATAAGTGTTTATTGTGTTGGGGACAGTGAATAAGTGAACAAGTGATTTCATACACAGGCAAAATAACAGCTTACAGTATCACAGGACCCTCCATATGGGCATAAATCTAATCAGTTTATATTCTTCTATGTACAATTTTCCTTAACTGACTGCCATCTACCTCATGTAATCATTTTCAAGTATTTCTCCTTTTCTAATGTTCTTCTTTTAGTAACTATTTGCTTAGTTGTTGTTTTTTTTTACTGGATTTCTATGATGCCTCCACATGTGATCTGTGATGTAACAGCAAAGCTACTACAACCTACTACAACAAAGAGGCTGGGAGGTTTTAACCAGGTGTTTCATGTCGGAAAAGGTCACACACAAACGTTGTTGTCCTTGACTAGCGGGTGTAATAGTGCACGAAACTAAATCCAACCTCAGGCACCCCATTAGAACAAAACAAAGCTCTACTAGTCAGCCAAAAGCAAATTGCTGCTTGACAAGGTATTGTTTTTAACCTTTTCTATCAATGGACGATTGACTAAGCTTTTTTGAGCAAGAACCGTCTTTAAACTGTGCCTGTACACTTGCAAGTTGGCCATTAAAAGCAGCATCAAAATTCATGATGATTTTTGAAGCAATGTGCGCTAGACAAATGTAGGTTGTCATTAGCCAGGCATGCCACCAGTTGCAAATAAACACACTCTTAAATCCATTTCTTACATGTTCACTCTCTGCTTTAGGTTTTGGAAAGACTGTAATCTTATTCTTTGGTTACCAAGTATCCAAGTATCACTCCTATGAATCAGCAACTTGATTGGTGGATAACAGTCAGAAGGACGACCAAAAGCTGACATCTCAGACCTCCAGGCTACCACAGTGGATGATGGTGAAGGATGTTAAAACATAAGACATCCATATCAATCCTTATCATCATACAACCTTACCATGTAGTCTACATATTCATGTAAACAACACACACAAGTTAAATGTGCATCAGTTACATATTATAAAATGCATCACTTAGGTTAAAAAAATGTATTTGCTTTTGATAAAAGGTGAAAAGTGCTTTAGATTCAGATTTTTGGACAAAAATGATGAAAGCACACACAAAGACAAGGTTACCGTTCATGTAGCCAAGAAGCTGGCGGCGATGACCTCAGTGTTTAGTTTATTTAAATAATTCTCTGTGACATTCATGCCAGCCCATGACACACATACACATGCACACTCCAGACTCTGGGCGAGGGTATTTATAAACCTTCATTGCTATGTCCCCATATCCTGGCACACATACCTTTACCTCCATCATCTCCATTGCATCCCTTAGTTTCTCCATGATCATCGCCCTCCCTGCCTTCTGCCCTCTCGTATTCCAGTGAAAGAGGAATACCGCTAGTATTCACCTGGAGGGCATACACCAATTGGAAATACTTAAATCACCAGCCTTCCCATTTGATCTTCTTCAAACCCTTCCTCATCCTGACCTTCCTTTACTGTCTCCTGACTCTCTCTAAATGTTATCTTTCCACTCATTTAAAGTTATTTTCTTCTGAATTAAACATTTGCTGGACAAGAAAGTCCATTTTATTTATAATCTGAGAAAAATATAACTTTTTATGCTTCTGACGGCTCACATTGACCCTCCCCACAAGGCACTGCTTTTGTCTTTTGTACTTTTTTTATTTATTAATCTCTTATAATCTCTTTAGGTAACTTCTTTTAATTTTTCGCCACCTTCTTCTCAACCCTTACTTAACCTCACTGTCACTCTAGTTGTCCATCTTTACCTTCTCATTTCATGGTTCCCTTTGTTAACAAAAGTGACATTTATGGGTAATGGTAAAAGCCAGAATATAGTGTCATAGTAGCACAAGTAGAGTCAATTACACAGCAATTTCTATCTAATCACTACTGGTATTTGCACTTCATTTGTAAGAGGAAATCATTTCTTCTTTCAAAAGTTGCATAGAATCACTTTAAAAGTTTCTAACATACTTTGAGGAGCAAACAAAGCTGACATTGCTGACAGGTTGGCACCGGGAGGTCCTAACATAAATGCATCATGGATTAGGTGTGATTTAGTCGTCAGTGCTCCTACAATGACATACTCTGTGTTTGCACATTGGCAGTTCATTTAAGGCTTCCTCTGCATATGACTCAGACTGCATCAGACTGTGACAAATTGAAAATGACTCTGAAATATAAACAAGCTTAAAGTGGCCAAATATAGCATGTGTTTGCTTCACTGGCCTAATTGTTAAAGGATACAAACAGAGCATTCTACAGCAAGTCATAATAATATCATACGAATTCATACCAAATTTGGTCTCGTTTTTGTTATCATTTCTATTAGTTATAAAACATTGTTATCACCAAAGTAATTGCTGAGATCTGGGAACAGATCTCAGTTGTAGACAAGCCAACAGATTTGCCAGATTATCTGAACTACTGCATGGAGGTAAAACTGAAAGTGAGTGCAAAAAGTCCAAAATGACATAATCTCTTGTTGCAACTATGTCACCACACAAATAAGTGTGGTAAGTCAACCAGGAAGTGGACAATTAGGTAACAATTTTACAGTTTGCCTCCATTTTTTCTACCAAATACATCTGGCTAACTTTGCTAACCTGCTGAAGTTTGTGTTTCTGCCATCTGTTGAGCAATATTACTGTGTTCAGAGATCTCAGCATTTAAGTTAAACAGGAAAGATGGCCAACTAACTGTTGAACTGAAAGGATTCTTTTTCATACTAATGAATGCTCCATTTGTACATTCATCCATGTTTCTTTTTCTCACATGCTATCTCCTCCTCTCTTCTTTGCAGCCGACAGCGCGTCTCGTAGCTACTACAAGAGCTTCCCGCTCATGGACTTTTCCCACTACCAGCCCGTGGCTCCTCCTGCTTTCCAGCCAGTGCAGCCCAAAGAGAAGTCATACATCCACCAGCCCCTGCCAGTGCACCACGACCTCCATGCCCCTCTTTCCATCTCCATCCCCTCCAGCCACCTGGAGCACTCACGCCTCCCCAAGACCACCACGCACCCACTGCTCACCAGCTCGGCTTTCAAAGCCTGGGAGCCGAGTGGCCGCCATGTCCAAAGGCAAGCCTCCGCCCCAGGGCACTCCTCTTCCTCCATACACAGCTCCGCCCGGAGACACGGTTACTCGACCCGTAGACAACAGAGCATAGAGAACATGCCAGATCTCTTTAGCCAGCCCTACGTAGGGATGTACGGAGGAGCTGGAAGCGGGGCAGGCCACGGGCAGCACGTCCAAGGGCAATACCCACCTCAACCCACCTACTACCACCACACGAGGCACAAGAGTTACTCCACCCACAGTACGAATGAAGTGACCGTCTGAGTGCCATGGCCTCAGAGAGCGGCCTGCTGCAATGTTAAACATACTAACAAAAAGCTTTGGTGTTAAGTACATGCCAGAGTTTGGGACAGTTGGCCCGAGAGTAGAGGGATATTAAACTGGGAGACTCTGGGAAATATGCAGATTCAAGAGATGGAAGGGATGTTTTGATAAGTGGGAACATAAATTTTCAGGAGGAAAATAGCATAGCAGAGCCACCACTACCACAGAAGAAAGAGAAAAGGATAAAATTAGATTCAAGCAGCATTTAAAGGGTCTTGTACATTGATCGTATAACGTTTATAGACTACCTGAAAGGAAATCTACCAAGGTTGTTTGAAATCACTCTCAGGTCATAAGATAACGTTTTTATGATAGAATATACCAGTTTCATTTCATTCAATTAGTGCAAAGACAACCAACTTGCACCAGCTCTTTTGTCTGTGATGACATTTTCCACATTGGTTTCAGGTCAGACTTGACAGAAATCAACAGTGAGTTTGTGTTAGCCAAGTAACCCTGATTAAGCTTAGGGACAGTAGGTCATTGTCACATGTGGCTACAAAATCAACAGCCTGTCTCATGTTTAGGATTGATTGTTAAAAACTTTCCACAATGAGCCTAGAGCTGACTGAACTGCCATACTTTATAGCAATGTCAATTCAAAGAGCCAGTCAGTGCAAACATGCAGCTATTGCCATTCAATGTATTTGATGTAAATGTGGTTTGTAACCTTTAAGATCCATTTTGTGAGTTCAGACTGAAGAGTAAAACCTCAAAAACCATTCACTTAAATTTGGTGGCAAACTGACTAATATGTGACCTTTTGTGGCAACTTGCAGGAATTGCGACAACATTGATGAAACATATATCCTTATACACATACACTCTCTCCCTCTTAGAAATAGTGTGACATTTCAGGAAATTGAGAAGATTGATATCACTCTCATGTCTGTGCGGTAAATATGAAGCTATGTCCAACAGTTATTTAGCTGAGCTTAGCAACAGTGGCAATAAGACTCCAGGAATTCACTGCGCCTGGCCAAAGAATAGTCTGGTACTTAACTATCCGTAAAACCACATCATGCTGTCTTTAAATTTTGGATGCAATGAATTAATTAGTCAGCTATTTCCCCATTTCCAGTCTTTGTGCTAAGTGAAGCTAACCTTCTGCTGATGGTAGGTTCATATTTATTGTACAGACATGACATGTTATCGATCTTCACATCTAACTCTAAGCAAGAAAACAAGTACATTTTTCAAAATGTCAAATCACTACTCTTAGATACATTGATTAAATCACTGTATGTCACAAGGATCCGGTATTAGCAAGCTAATTGTTGCAGAAATTAGAAACATCTACTTAATAGAAACATCAAGTAACAAGGTAATACATCCTCATGATGAATACTGGATTATAAAGCTGATTAGTCATTTGCTTTTGGCATGAATTTTTTTTTCACTTAATGCGTTGTAGTGGTGGTTGAGAATTAGGAAGTCCTTCATAACTCTAGTGGGTCGGGTGTTTTTGCTCATAAACAGCATTAAGTGTGATCGTGAAATCTGGAGAGCTGAGAGCCAGGCCAGATATTTATTGATAATTGATATTAGACCTTGCTATGGTCAGTCTGAGCGCTAGGCTAGTAAAAACCCAACTTATTTTAAGCATGAATAAAGCATAAAGGTTTCCTTCATCAGAAATAAACTAAATCAGGCTTCAGAGGATCTTTCAGCACTTGATCATATTTTTAAAGCATTCGACTCCAGCTCCAAGCTGATAACCTGTTCCTCCCTGTGAGATAGCAACTACCAAATCTAACAAGTTCAAAGGAAAATTATTCCTTTAAAACATGTACATAATATCTAAAGTCAAGGCATTAAAATTTAGATTCATTTTAGATAAGTTACATATGCTGGAATTTTCTCCAATCTTTAAAGAAATGCCACATAGCATATAGTTCAATTATAATCATAAATCCTCTAAAAGTAACACACTTCAGGTTTCATTTCTTTGATAAGTTCCCTCTTTTTCTTCTTGTAAAAACACCTCTGCTATTTTGCATCTCTCGGTCTACCTCCCAGCACAGCTGTTTTCTCCTTCTTCCTTTCTCTCCGCTCTCGGCCTCTCCCACACTCTTTCCAAAGCGAAGCGCTTTGCATTCAGTGCCATCAGGCCAAGCACACATGGACATCATCCCTGGGGTCACATTAACTTGGACGGTGAGGACAATGCCACCATCATGTCAGCTCCCATCAGCCTCCATCCCAACCAGGGAGAGGGAGAGGAGGAAAGAGAGGGGACGGAGTAAGAGCCAGAGGCTGGGACTCTAGAAAAGATGAGAAAAGGGAGGAGAGAGAAGAGAAAAATAGAAAAACAAACCGCATGTTTTCCTTCCTCGGGGGAAGGAAAGGCAAGGAGTCACTGTGGATCTGGGTCTCTCACTACTGAACTGTCTGGGTCATAACTCAAAGTGTGCAGAACTGTGTGGATGCTTCTATGTAATTTCAGCCTAAGGGCACCATTGCAGGGGAATTCACGGAGGCATTTCCAGGCCTGGAGCGTTAAATGTTTCTCATGTCGTCTCTGAAGCCTGGACAGCAAAGGACACTGTGCAGAGCTGCTGCTGGTGCTATGAACGTGCAACAGTTGATGCAATGCTTCCACAGTATTTGTTGGTGAGGGTTCATGGCTGAAACATCCTCAGGAACTGCACAAAGAACCAGAAACGCTTCTGTAAGGTTCTGTGATAACATTTGTGCTGAAAGAAAGAGCTGAGAGGATTTTATGATGCTAAAATTTTTATAGTAGAACAATTAGTCAAGCAAAAAGATCAATACAGTTGAGACAGAGCCAACAAACACTATATATCACACAAGGTACACACAGCACTGTTACTAAATGATCGCTGACCAAACACTAAACCTCTTTTTGTAGCTAAACTACCTGCATATAAACAGCATGACTCCGTTATATTTGAACAAATCAAATTCTGTTGTCTGGTTTAGACACGTTTCCACCCACACAGCATTCTCCCAGTAGAAGAAAGTGAGTTTTTTTGTTTTCCAGAACAACCTTGACACACATACATCTTGCAAATATTACTTTTAGCATCTCACACAGGTACTACCTTAGACTTCACAACCCTGTACAGTAGCACAGAGTTATGCAGGAATAAGTGAGTCTGATGCTTTAAATGTCAAACTAGATTTCCAATGTGTACATCATCTGAAAGCAACCACGATCCTCAATGCAACAAGTCAAAACACCTTTGGGGTTTTATATCTTCTAAAATGCAGCACATGTTATCAAGTAAGTCTGGCAAAAACACCTTACCCTTGTGAAAAATGACACAAAACTCATATTGTTACGATTCTTCCATAACATTTTTAATGTAATACATTAAGACACCTAAGTATGATTAATACTGTGATTTAAAACTTAAGCCAGTAATGTGGTTGATATCTAAGAGAGTAAATCTTCAAAGACACCAGCTGCAACACACAGAGACAGAAAATTACTTTTAACTTCATACCTGCTAAACCACTTCTGCACTTTGACTCCTGTGGATCAATCCCGTTTTGTTCTTTTGTCATGTGGGAGAATTGAGAACCTCGCTGACTTGTGTAGCTCCAAAAGAGAAGTATCAACACTGTCAGTTGCACAGTGGGTAAAAGCATCTGGTGCTTTCTGTTTAAAAGTTGTCACAAACGTAACGGACGCATTTTAAATTGTATATTTCAATGATGCCATCAGGTGACACTAAATAATTGCATAGAAATATAAAAAAAAAGTTTTGAAAATGAGAGAGGGAGTTACAGAGAATGAAATTGAAGATTAGCTTCTTCTCTTCATTGCCAAAAAACTATAAACATGCAGGAAATTCCTTCCAGTAAACAAGCTACATATGAGTTATAAGCCTTGTAAATGAGCAGCATGAACATAAACCAAGTACAAAAAATGCATCATATTCAAATTTTCAACTACGGTAGCACAAAGATATCATCTAGATACCTAACATGCACCACAACAAAGTGTCATATTAGCCTTCATGCCCCCTCTGAAGCTCACTGTACAGCACACAGTGTCTCATCAAGACACAAACACATGGTCACCGTCTTTGTTTCTCACATCTTAATACAATATGTTACAACCAGTTCTGGTAAATAGAGTGTTACCAAATCACAATGAGATCACTGTTACTGATGCTCTGTTAAAGAAACCAAACACTTGTTCACCTTCCTTCTTTTGTTCTCTTGTAATATGATGCAAAAGTTAACTATGTCTGTATTTACCAACTGTTTCTCACTACCCATGCAGTAAAGGATCCTGGTCAGGCATCGTTTCCTCTTAATGCTTGATGTTGTGAGTTAGAAATGTTGAGATCTGCTGGTTTATAGACAAAAATCAGTTTTTTATGAGCAATAGAAGTTTAGCTCGTTGCTGTTCTGAGTTGTTTTTGTGTGTGGAGAGACTGGACAAGTGCTTCCAGTGTTTTTTTCTTGGTCTAAACATGTTTTTTCTCCGCCTGAAACAATGGCTTCCCTCTGTTCTTTGTTCCATCAGTTTGCACTAAATGTTTCTTGTGTACATGATGATTCAGTCTTTTTGAACACATGACATTTTTTAGGTTTTATGTAGTGCAAACATCATCTGAAAACCATTTGTTCTCCTTTATTTATGAATATTGTGTAAATGTATATCTAATGGAATTTCCTATATATTTTCTTTAAATAAGGGCTTTATGAACTAAGTCATTTTATTTCTAAGATTCAAAGAGTATTTATTATAATTGCTGTTGATGTCAGATTTTAACAGAGTCTATTATTTCATGTTGATGATTTTAGTAACATGAAACATGATGCATAGAGAGATCTATATTAGTTCAGTTGTGCAATTTTCTAACGTGCAATAGAGGAGGTTCAAGTAGGCCTACTGTACTGTATGTCACATTATTCCACTGGGTTTTCACATTTATGGCAAAGCGCAGCGACAGAAATTAACTGTAGTGTAAAACAAAGCAACCACAATGCAGACAGGTTGTCTAAACCATCGATCGTGTTTCTATTGTGTAATTTCACAACGCTGACTGGCAAATGGGATGCTGCACAAACGCTAGTGCATTATCGGTGAGTATAAATTTGATATGCAGAGAAACATTTGCGAGCATGCAGCAGTTTGCACGTGCAGAGAGCAGACTGTGATATTTAGTGCTGTGCCAGGATACCAGGCTATAACAGTTTAACTACGGTAGAAATGGTTTAGCGCTATGAACTTCTGCAGGTTATCATCTTATGGAGTCTGTTACAGAGAGAAAAGAGAACAGAGCTACAATAAATGTATAAACTCCTTAATATGATGGCCAAGTAACTCCAAAGTGTATTGGTGTGATATACAGTATGTAGCAAAAATGTGTATATACTGTATGTAATTGTACTTCTTATTACAACAACTCATTTATACCCAGAAATGTTCCAGAGGACTGTTTAGTAACTGATGCCACTTTTAAAGATGAAATATTAAAGATTGTAAAATTACTACAAGGCTTTGGTTTGACTTGTGTTTGTATCAAAGAGAGTTTGGGTCTTTGAATCTTTTGGGTATAACACTCCAACAAGCAGCAGGCACCTTAAATGGGTCAGCCAAATTCAACAAACACATTGAACACAGAAAAGAAAAACTCCAGGCAGCCAAAAATCAAACGACAACTTGACAGCAGTCAGCAGTTCTTTGTTGGATCAAGTTACTTGCACCAGCAAAATATCATAAGCAGTCAATATAGCCATATTATTCAAAGTGATGTAACTTTGAGATTGGTTAAGTTTTAGCAACTCTGTTAGTAGAAAACAGTGTAAGTTATCAGTACAAACAATACAACACAACATAGAAATACAACAATCAATACAAACAGAGCAAATTTAATAAACAGAGTTGATAAGAACCTGATAAGTCACTAGCAGTCATTAACAGATACTGTATTTATAACAAATGGATTCATTCATCACTAGCAGTGAGTCCTGTAGTGAACCTACAGTGTCACCCTGTGGCTGTTCCTGCTATTACATTATTACAAAGCTTTTGTTTGTGTCCTCAGATCTTAATCTACTTGGCTATAATAGAAGTAACATTATCCTTAACATGTCCATCCTAATCCTGTAAAAAACAAAACAAACAAAAAAAAAAAACATCCACAGCACTCTTCAGGGCACAACAGTTTAATAGAATAAAAGGATTATCAATGCCACAACTTGAGTCAAGTTTCAAATGTCATACATTTAACAAAGTGCAGCGTATCAAAGTAAATTTAGTACTTTTAGGACTATTTAATTAATTAGTTAATTTCTCCATTCAGGTCAGTATGTATAACAAGCTTTGACTGAAAATGTACAGCTGCTCATTATAAGGTTCAGTACAGCGCTACGCTCTGCTGTGGAAGAAATCCTCCACTACTTATAAATAAAATGAAATAAGATTCAAATTTCCATGAAGGAAAATGAATTTTTTATTTTAAATTTTGTGACTTTGGGGCCCTTCCACATGTTTTATAAAACTGAATTTTGATATTTTTTTATGACCTTCAGACAGCCTTTAAGTGCAACACGGTGCAATAAAAATAAGTAAAACAATACTAACAATAACTTCATTTTATAACAATTCATTAAAACTTTTCATGAGGGTAACTCACTTCTGTTTTATCCTAAAATGAGAATAAAGACACTGATGGTTTTAAAAATATGTTTTTCCTTAAGGAGGAATTAATGGCCACACAATAATAGAGGTAAATGGCAGTTACGCTTATCATATAAGTCACAATGCCAGGCTGAGTCATGTAAATACAAACAATACAAATGATTAAAACTTCCATGTTATTAGACACATTTCCTGGATATGCAAAACTCTCTATAAGCTGAACACATTGTCAGATTTGGCAGATGAAGCAACCGAAAGATGTGCAGATTGAACAGATGTTTTAAAAAGCACCATCCTGGCATATGTGGTTGTTAAATATACCTGAATTAGACAAGTGTACACTGTCAAGTCAGCACCTCAGATTTGGTCAAAATGTACTTCATAGAACACTGAATAAAAAGACAATCCAGCAGAACATTTTTACCGAGAACTGTTTCTTTCCTTTGTACTTTCAATTACACTGACCCTTCCCTCGGAGTGTAGTCTCGTCATATTAATGACCACAGAAAAATAAAAATAAAAATTAAATACAAAAAATGTCACCTTACAAGGACGATAGGTGAAGATGGCAAGAAAAACAGTACCATACTAAGTAGTAAGCACACTAACACCTGTGCAGCAGGGAGCTAAACAGCTCTTCCTTTAAAAAAAAAAACAAACATTAAATTTACATTCACATGACCCTTAGCTCCTTGGGATAGAAACTGGTCTTTCTGAAATGAATTACCACTTCCAAGGAGGTTATGTTTTTGGTCTTGTAGATCCGACTCCAGATGTAGATTTAGGAACTTTTCAAAGAAGTTCTTGCAAGACACTTTGAGATAGAGCACTTTTGAACATTCACACTATTTTCTCATGAACTGAAATTACTCAAATGGCCAAAATTGGGCACCGTGATTATTTACTGTATCATTACAGTATTTTTAAAGACTGTTCTGATCCAAATGCAGATTAAAAATTCAAAATATTTTGTTATCAAATTAACAAATTTTAAGGATCACAGAGATAAGATTATAAGATCTCTTATAAGATCTATTAACACACAATGAAAAAATATTAATTTAAGCATAACTTTGTTCAACAATTCAATTTTTTTTTTTAATTATAATGAACTTTACTGATCTCTTAATCTGTATATGTTAATCAATTTCTGGCCTGATGCAATTGTAATATACTTCCTGATCGACTGCCATAGTGACGCATCTCTGTGAATGATGATAATGTGAATTCAAATTCAGTGCCTCTTGAGAATACCAGGACCAATTTACCCGCTAAAATTAGAATTTAAAAATCAAATCTGGAGGATAAATAATGATTTTGTTGAAAAAAAAAAAATAGTATTCTCACTTAAAGGACCAGTGTGTAAGATTTAGTGGCATCTAGTGGTGAGGTTGCAGACCGTATGCAAACCATATGAATACACCTCCCCTCCCCCTCCCTTTCCAAGTATGTAGGAGAACTTGCGAAACTTGCGAAAATTGGAAAAGGTCCTCTATAGTAGCATTTTGTCTGTTGTGGGCTACTGTAGAAACATGGCGGTGCAACATCTGTAGAGGAGGACTTGCTTCCTATGTAGATATAAAGAGCTCATTCTAAGGTAACAACAACTTATTTTCAGGTGATTGTACACTACTGTAAACATACTTATGACTATTATATTCCATTTCTGCCAATAAATCCCCCTAAAACTCACACATTGGTCCTTTAATGATCACACATGTGTAGCTGCAACTAATATGTCACATCCAGAGTAAAAATCTTTTTAGTTCACTGGCCACAGAGGCTGGTATTAAACATTAGATAGATTAGGTAGAATGTGTTGAAGAGCTTACAAATGATGGCTGGTTAGCTGGAAAGTGACTGGTAGCATATATCAACGTATCATCCACAGGCACAAATGTTATCAAGTACTGGCTGGTGGTGAATGTCCCATTCTCACCCAGATCCTTAAATACAAATATTTTCTTTAATATGCACAACCCTGTCTACCGCTGTCCAGTTATGTTGTTGCCTCCAGGATTTATGATGAGGGATTCCAAGAAGGGACGGAGAGCCTGGCCAAAAGGCCTAAAGAGGAAACATAGCAGACAGAACAGTTAAAGTGGAATGAAAAAGGTCTAAAGAGAGTCTAGACAAACTACAGTATGTGAGCTAGGTAAGGGGGGGGGGGGAGGGAAACAACTGACCACAACACAAGACCACAGTGTGAGACAGAGACACACAAGCAAAGAGAGCCAGAAGAAGAGGACCGACAGTGTTACAATAATAAACACTTGAATACTACTGTTGCATGCTATTGTGTTTCTAATGTTGAGATTTTATAAATGCTTAATATAAATGTTTCAGTGTATTTAGAAGAGAAGTAATGAGCTGTACCACCTTTCACTTAGGTACATTTAGTTGGTTTATGTAACATTTCCCAGCTGCCTCTTTATTCAGAACTTCATATGTCTTGAAAGGTTTCTCCTGTCCCTGCTTCACTGGATTTCTTCCAACTCTTTAACTGTTGAATACTGGTACAAAATAGTAAAACTCTACTGTATCTGTACTGTTTTTTCCACTTCATGTTATTTATGTTTGTTTTTTCCCCCGATAAAAAACAATAAAATGTGTGAACAAGAACAGCTTTCTGGTGTTTGAAGGTACACAGGTAGATGAAGGGTTGCATTAACCTTGCTTTTAACAGTGAAGTAAAAGTAGATCATGTGACACCATTTTAACCACCAGGATATCCTGAACTAAAACCAAGTCCACCTACGCTGATTGACAGGAGCCAAATATGAAGCTACTTACCGTGCAGAGCTTGCGAAGATGGAAACCAAAATTACTCAAAAGTTGCAAATGGTTTGGTGTCAATTCTTTAGTTATTAACCATAATTTATGAAGCAAAGATTCAGTATAGGCAGAGACATGTAAAGGTACAAATACAGAGACTAAGACTGAGAGGAAAAAGAAGAGGTGCTTTGGTGATGTAAAAGCATCTTTATGAAGCTTATTACATAAGACTTGACTCACGTGGCTAGTACTTCTGATGGAAGGTCTGTGATGTACGATGGGATCTTTTTGCCCGTGAGGAACTGAGCCACCTCGTTGGTGAAGCTGTTGCAGTTGTGTTCAAACAAGTTATACTTGTCACCACTGTACACAAAGAGAATGAAAAAGAGTAATAGAGAGGAATAGACGGAGACAGAGAGAGGGAGGAAAAGGCAGAGATGTAAACTCAATAGAGACAGAGAGGCCACAGAGGGTGGAGAGAGGCGAGTGAGACAACGAGATAGAGACATTTTGACAGAGAGAGATAAGAGGATGAGTGTGAGACATTTTTGCAAGATGTTTTCGGTTCCGTTTTTGTTGTTGTTAAATGTGACCCACAACTTTCCCTTCTGAATGGTCTCACTGAGATTTAAACCTATGTTAAAACAGTCTGGTGAGCCTGAGTCTTTACCTGTATGTAGTCTCTGCAAGTGAAGCCAGATACTCCATAAAGAGGACATCAGGCACCTCAGTGGAGCCCAGGTCCACCACAGAGTCAGGTTCCCCTAAATGAGTGCTACCCTAGGACACAAACACATAAACACCCCAGTTAATATCTTATACCATGTACTTTTAGAAACACATCCTCATCCATCACTGTTTTTCTGTACAGCAGTAAAAATTAAAAATATTAATGTGCTGCATAATTGGGGAAAATGTGGGAGATGATTCTTACAGGTAAGCAATTGTTGATGCCCTCTCCAACAAAGAAGAACTCCTTTCCATGGACCACAATGGCAGTGTGCCTGTAAGACACCAAAACACATTAATCCAATTAAACCAGGCCAATGAAAGTGGTTAAACACAGTTAACCGGAATTTTAGGGAAGACTTCAACAGAATAAGCCAGTAAAAATATGCACTCACCATATCCCGTCAATCTGTTTCCCTTAAGTGACCAAAAAAATACAGAATTAGTCAGAGAAAGGTTTACTGAAAATGTATATAGGTATCAATTATTCTCGCAAGAAAGTCATAGCTCAAGCCTGAATAGCATCCCCGGTGTCTCGTGCTATCTCTCGCGGGACTAGGCGCTTACTGCGGCTTTCATGAGGTCAACCAACAGGTAACAAGACAAAACTCACCTAGCATGAGAGGACTCATCTGGCGAGCCATGCCTCTGGACAGGTCGTAAATGTACACTTTCACCGGAAAAGGGCCAGTTTGCTCCATTATGACACAAAGGAAATACTTCAAAATTTTAAAGAAAAACGACAGATAACCTGGTATAAAGTTAGCTGACTCACACCCAAACAAAACTTTGATTAAAAGAGTAACTCAAAGCAAAGCGTTGAACTGTTAGACATATAAACAAAGAGTAAAGACAATAAAAAATGTAAACGTAAGTGAGAAAGTAGATAACTTAAGTTGTAAAGTCACAGCTGAGGGTTGCCGGGTGCTGACAGTTTCTGTTGTGTCACTGTCCGACTTAAAAGAATAACATGTGGACCTCTTCCGGGAACGAGCCTCTCTGAAGACACGTCCCGTCCCCTTCTCTAGGATTGGCCAATATTTTAGATCGGCGTACGAGGGCCCAATAGACGAAGAGACGTCCCGTACCCCTTTTCAGTGTGCTCATTCACGTATCTGAGCGCGCCCGTCATTGAAACTAGTCCGGAGTTGTGTTGTGCTCAAAGTAGCAGCGTACGGTAAGCGACTGTATGCTTCTGCAATGATTTAATACCTCTACAGGTTATTCATGTAAAGTGTTTAGTCCATACAGTTCGTGTGCACCATTAGACATTTGCAGTTTAACGCTTAGAAAGCCCAAAATACCAGTGACGCTAACAATGGCTAATTACAGGCTAAGCTAACTTGCGTCGTCTGTCAGAAGTTGAAACATCAATCAATTGAATAGTAATAACATCTGTATTAAACACCAGTAATCTTCGTGAATGGCTTTGTCTTTTGCACAATTATTGTTTTCTGATTAAATTAGCACCATGTTGTTATTATGACGTTTAAGTTATTCTCTGATTCAGGGTTGAGGGAAAAGTGAAGGCAAACATAAATGTTGACATTAGCGGATGATTCTGTTTTGTCACCACTTACACTTGTGAGGAAGTGTTAGACATCATAGTAAAAGCCTTAACGCTATTTAAACTCACTTTTTGATTTTTGAAGCCTATATTTTGGTCATGAAAACAGAAACACATTTTTCCATCCAGACCACATTAGACGAGATTTTTTTCAGTTTTCAGAAATAGCTTGAAGGTTTCACAAATCTGAAACTGTGTCAATAACTCTCTGCAGTCTCCTTGTTAATCTAGTCCACATTTGACGAGTCTAAATATAGTGTTGTTGTTTGTTTTTGTTTTGTTTTTTTTATCTGGACCTGTTCTAATGTGGTCTGGATGGAGGAAAAGTGGTGAAATTTTTCTGTTTTCATAAGCAAAATAAAGGTTTTACAAATCTGAAAGTGGGTTTAAACAGCATTAAGGCTTTTGCTAAGATGTCTAACACTTTTTTACAAGTGTAAGTGGTGCACAAATGGAGAATCACCTGTAAAATAACATTATTTATCTTTCTCTTAACTTTCCCCTCAACACTGAATTAGAGGCTAACTTCCGCATCATGTCTTCATTTGGTTATTTTCTAAAAGTTTTATAGGAGTACAGGAAATTAATAACTCAACTTCAGAGCAGAGCAAAATTGACAAGACCTAACAGAAGAATTGGCTCAATACTTTAATTCTGGTTACATTCCTTTGGTGTAACTACTCTTGATGAAGCTCAACTGCAAACAAAATTTGATGAAAGTCTACCCTGCATCAGCATTATGTCCTGATAGAGGACGCCATTAACAGCCGAGAAAAGAATTTTTGTGGATCCAGTCTATTTACCACAGAGTTTAACACATTCCAGGTTTTCCAAGCTACTTCAGTTTTCTATTTTTGTGGCCTAAAAGCTGTTTTTATCCTGCAGCACCAATGGCAGAGTGGAACGCCTACTACCAGAATGATGAGGAGGAGGACGAGCAGGAGGAAGGAGAGCAATCTGGAGGTGAGATGAAAACCCCTTCATTACTTCCTCTGATGTGCTGTTGTCGGCTATCATTCATCATTTTGATTTGGTTTGTTTGTCAGGAGAATACAAGATCACAGGGAGAGACAGTTTGGTGTTCTTGGTTGATGCCTCCAAGGAAATGTTCATCAAAGGAGAAGACGGAGCGCCTTCTAACTTTGATATGACCATGCAGGTAAACTTATCAGTTGTCTTTGCCTTTGCTGTGTAATGCTCATCCATGTTTGTCTATGAGCCACCTTCATCCTCTAATGAAGAAGCTTCTGCTCAGATTAACACAATCTAGAGATGTTTGGATATTGAATTTGATCGTGATCTAGATGTTTTTGGGATTTGCAAAAATGTGCTGGGAACTTGTCACAGGGTGTGTACTGAACATCTCAAGAATACCTACTTTAAATAACAGTATTACAGAATAATATAATTCGTCCATTTTTTTCACAGATATGCATCCATAAGTTTTCAGTCTCATGATAATAATAAGCGTCTGTTTGTTAGGTTGTGCGCAGTGTGTACTCCAGTAAGATCATCAGTAGTTACAGGGACCTGGTGGCTCTGGTGTTCTACGGCACGGAGCAGAGCAAGAATCCCAGGAACTCCTTCAAGCACGTCTACGTGTACCACAACCTCGATGAACCCGGTGAGATGCTACACACTTCAAGCTCACACACAATCTGTTGCACTGTTTTCATCACAACACTTTTAATAATTCTGTGTTTCATTATCTGTCTCTCTACTGTCTTTTATTCTGTTCTGTCGTTATCTTTCCTTCCACAGGTGCTAAGCGAGTGCAGGAAGTGGACTCCCTGCGCGGGGAAAAAGGTGCCCAGCTGATGGCAGAGACCATGGGCAGCGGGGAGACGTCATTGGGTGATGCCCTGTGGTGCTGTGCCAACCTCTACAGTGACATCAAGCTACGCCTCTCACACAAGCGGCTCATGATCTTCACCTGCAGGGACGAACCACACGGAGGCGACAGCACGAAGGACCGGCAGGCTCGCACCAAGGCCAGTGACCTCAAAGAGACCGGTGCGTCTGAAGCAAAGACCACTTACCTTTTTATGAAAAGCTTTAGTAACGTTTTGTATCAGAGCTCCCCTTTGAAACTTTACTGTTTACCTGCAAACTTCAGTACACATAAATCCTGTGAATTTATAAGAGTAAGCTGCACACAAAAAGGTTCGTTTTTAATAACACAGGTGCAACTTTTCATTAAAACTTTGCATTGCAGCTTTAAAATATGTTTAACAAATATGTGACCTCACTTGACTCGTCCCTCTTCTCTCAGGTGTTGTCATAGATTTAATGCACCTGATGAAACCAGGCGGCTTCGACGTCTCGCTCTTCTTTTGCGACATTATGAGTCCGCCAGAGGATGAGAGTGAGTTGGGGTTGCAGCTGGAGCCTTGTGACAAACTGGACGACCTCCAGAAGAGGGTTCGGGCCAAGGAGCAGAAGAAGAGAGCCTTTGCCAGGTAGTGATAAGATTTTTTTTATTTATTGTTTTTGTTATGCTTGCTTTTACACAAACCCTCAACTTCCTCTGTCTGTGGTTTGTATTTACGTCTTTTTAACCACCTCTCCCGTTTTCTTCACACCTGCCCGCCCTCTCTGTCGTCTTTAGGTTTAATCTGTCTCTCGGTGACGGCATAAACATAGCGGTGGGAATGTATTCAACCGCCGTGTCTGCTCGGAAACCACCTCCGATCAGACTGTACAGGGAAACCAATGAGCCAGTCCGCAGCAAAACACGCACCTTCCACACCCAGACTGGCAGCCTGCTGTTGCCCAGTGAGATAAAGAAAGCCCAGGTAAGAGCAGACTGGATGTAATGCCTGTTTTTAGTTGTTTTATTTATCATTTAAGTGTGTTTTGTGAAAGATTATGCTCATTATCCTCACTTTGTCTGCTTGTGTCTGCTGTTAGGTGTACGGTAACAAACAGATAGTGATGGAGCGGGACGAGGTGGACAGCATCAAGAAGTTTGAAGATCCTGGACTTTTCCTGATTGGATTCAAACCTATGGAGAAGCTCAAACTGCACCACCATATCCGGCCTGCTGTCTTCATCTACCCTGAAGAGGACGAAGTGAAAGGTAACACTGTGTCCGTGTTGTCTGAACTCTTGAAAAACCACAAGTATTTAATATATTACTTTATTTATATAATTACATGTCATCGAAAGTGTCTTACATCATCAGCCCAGTGGGGACTTCCCTGTTCTCTGAGTTTACAATATATTCTGTGTTTTCCACCTCAGGCAGTGCGTGTCTGTTCTCTGCCCTGTTGGCGAAGTGTAGCGAGAAGAATGTGTTCGCTCTGTGCCGTTGCACCTCCCGCAGAAACTACCCTCCTCGATTTGTTGCCCTGGTGCCTCAGAAAGAGCAGGTTGACGAGGGGAAAGTACAGATTACGCCGCCAGGTAATACTCTGCTGAGCTCAGCAGGAGATGTGATGAGTTTAATTAATCCAAAAAGTTCCAGACAGCAAAGGTGAAGCAGCGTTTAAACTCAAACTTTAGTTCCCTCTGCAGTGACTAAGATCGTATATGACTAATCTAGCTTCTGATCACTTTACAGTAGTAAGCACAACAGGAAACAACACTATAGCTACACTATAACTTATCATCTCCTACTCATCTCAGGTTTCAACGTCATCTTCCTGCCATACGCTGACGACCTGCGGACTCTGGATCCCCCTCAGTGCCCATCTGCTTCACAAATGCAGGTGGACAAGATGAAGGAGATTGTCTCCAAGCTCCGCTTCAAGTACAGGTAACTGAACATGATATATGTATACAGTATAAAGTCACAACAACAGTTATCTTAAAAGGTTACAATGATCTTTTAGAAGAACACCAATCTCTGATTTTATTTGCTTTATACAGATTTTAGTTTGTAAATGCCTAAAAGAAAAAAATCCTAAGTGTCTTTGTTGTGGGATTTTTAATGGAGATTATTTTGTGAGGATAGATAGCATGACACTTTCTTGTGGAATCTGTGGACACCTTATTGATAAATGTGTAAATAATACGTGAGATTCTGCTTACAACAAGATCATTCAGTTGGTTTCTTTCTGTAAGATTTTCATTCTTTCTAACGAAATGCAGGAGTGATGCTTTTGAGAATCCAGTCATCCAGCAGCATTACAGGAACCTGGAGGCCTTGGCTCTGGATATGATGGCTCCAGAAGAAATAGAAGACCTCATCAGTAAAGATGCAGACATACATGCATACATGCTGACAGATAACCTGGTTTCTCTTGTGTCTTCTACAACCATTGCCTGTTTCTCTTCCTTACACTTTCTGTACCTGTCTGTCTCTCTCCTCAGTGCCAAAGGTGGACCAGATTGACCGCCGTCTGGGTCCTCTGATCGACGAGTTTAAAGATCTGGTCTACCCCGACGGCTACAACCCAGAGAGCAAACCAGCTGCCAAACGCAAAACAGGTCAGAGCTTCAGTCAGTTAAGACTTTATTTGCTTGTTGCTGAGTTTGAATTTGGTCATTATGTGTATGATCCAAGAAACATCTGATTCCTTTGACTGAATGTTAAATTACTGAACCCACAGATGATAATGGAGGCGCAGCGAAGAAACCCAAGGTGGAGGTCCCAGAAGACGAGCTGAAGGCCCATGTGCAGAACGGCACCCTGGGAAAGCTGACGGTGCCTGTGCTGAAGGAGGCCTGTAAGCAGTTTGGGGTCAGGACCACTGGGACAAAGAAGCAGGAGCTGATAGATGCTCTGATTGCCCGACTGGGACCATGAAGCGTTAGATATCTGACTCACTGTGCCTTCATCTGACTGGTTTCAGATCAGTGCTTCTGTGTTCACACTTCCAAGTGTAGAAATGTCTCCAGCTACGTTTGCATGAACAGAGTTCTGGTACATTTAAAAGCAGGGAGCCAATCATCACTTTGGGGTCCTATGGTTGTTTTTAAACTCTCTGTATGTAGATTTTGGGACGAGCAGCCACTGTGTTCAGTGTACAATAGAAACATTTTCCTGCTCTGCTTGATAAGATGAAACCTGTTGCTTTACCCCCTTTTTAAAAGCAGCAGTGAGTGTGTTTGTCCCACAGTAACCTCTTACATTGATAATGTTTAATGGCTGGATCATGTTGGTTACAAGACTGTAAAAGAAGTGAGACTGCATTGTAATACACTATACTGTAAATGGTCATAAAAATAATGTAACCAGGAATGATACTTTTTGATAATTTTGTATTTGCATAAATAAAAACAAACCTTTTTATAGCCCTGCATCAAGTGTATTTTATTGTCCTAACTGCATGAGTTGGTATACTATACATGGTAAGCAACATTTCCAGTTCTTCTTGTCCCTAGAAGGTGTGGCAAAACTGCAGGATTATCAGCATACCAGGACCCTCCCGCTACATTGTTTTGCCACACAGCACAATAAAATAAGAGCAGTGTTCCTGCTGAGGGCAGGCCTGTGCAAGCAAATGCTTCTGTACAGCAGCAGGAAGAAGGGATCACACACACTATGACCACATGTCAGCTGCGTCAGGTTTTGACCGACTAAGTAGATGGCATTCCTGAAGGAATAAATCTACACACTCTACACGACTACACAGCAGGTAATGGAGCTTTAGCAGCATTTTTCCATGGCTATGGGTTAAAATAGACTTTCTAACTATATTATACTGTATATGTGGAGCTGTGTGCTTTCTGTTTTTTTCTTGAAACTTAATATTGAAAACACCTGACTGACTGGAAGTGGACTGGATTTTTTCTCAAGTGTAGTTTCTCTGTTGTGAAATTCTTGGAAAGCAGTCGTGTTTTTCAAAATGTATTTCCAGTTTGTTTATAATTTGTTTGTGCAACCACATTAACGTTGCAAAACAACAATTCAACCCAGGTGTACTTTTAACTTTTCGGGATTTTGTATTGAATAGAAGTTTAGTCACATTTTCTCTCTAACTTGACACAGACTAAAGGTCTGTCAGCTGGAGAGAAATGGAGTGTAAATGTGAAACGGACAACTCCGAAGATGCTGTTACAGGTGAGAAAATTTTAATAATTGTCAAATATACCTTCAAAAACATTTAAAAAAGTGGTGTTTCATAGGGTTTTTGTATTTAAGCAGTAATGGTATGATAATGCATTTTAAATATGAACTTAATGAGTTGTTCATAAGCCACCCGATTGTTTGTTTTTAATCTTACTGTTAATTGTGCATTTATGGCTACACAAAGCAATGCATTCAACAATAGGGGTTCTCTTGGGGCCACATTTAGGTGAAAGGTGAACCCTATGATAAGTTGTGAACAACACTGCAATACTAATGTCATGCTTGACTTCCTCTCCTCTCTGTTTAGGCTGGTGGCTGAACAGCAACAGCACCCAGATGGGAGTTTACACTGTGGTGGGGTATCTTCTCTACAGATTCTCACAGAGTCAGTACTCAACACAGACACATAAATTCACTGACACATTTATAAAGACAGGAAGATTCCCTGACATATAAGCTGCATTGATTCTCTGATTGATTGACCTGTGTTTTACTGAGATAGTGAGTCTAGAAACTAGTTAGAACAGGAGCTGTGAGGCTGGATATGTTTGCTAGAATCTATCAGAAAATGGCTTGAAGATAAAATGATCTATTTTAAGCTACCATTTTTAATTTATACCCATCACAACTTAAACAGATCTGTGCACATTGATTTACTGATCAAATACACATAGAATATATCTGTTTTCAATGTAAAGTCCCCTGTTTGAAATCTGTTTGAATTTTCTTTGACTCAGTGCAGGAGGAACCCTTCAACCACAGTTGAACATATGAATTATTTATGAATACACACTTGAAGACAGCAAAAGGTATTTTAGTCAGTAGTCAGTGTCCTGACTGCAGCACCCCAGAGTTTTAATTTCAAAGGAAAAGGTTGAAATTCAGCACTCAAAGGTTTCACATCATGTGAATACATTTGCTGGTGGTCTCACTCAGGTATTGATGTATAGATTTACTGAAATCTGTCCAGTCAGGAAAATTTACACAATCTCACTTTGAATGTCTTCTAACTGGCAGATTCACTGAAGTTAAATTAGAAAAGCTGCTCCTATCCTATATATATATATATATATATATATATATATATATATATATATATATATATATATATATATATATATATATATCCAGTGTATGATGTATTTATGTATGATGACCCTTGTGATCACTGGCATTCTGTTTTTCTTTCAGCTCTTCCAGCTCTGATCCGATGGCCAATTCGTCTCTTCTGCTCTTTAACTGGTGAGGTTACTTACTTAGGGTCATGTGTCAGAGGTCAGAGGTCACTTTGTGCTCCCCCCTTATTGGCTATTTAGGACTGATTCTAAAGGACAAGTTCACAACTTTTCAAGTCTGTCTTAAAACAATAGTCAGTTGCCCATATGAACAATGGAACAGGTTTTTCTTGCTGTAATAATTCCTCCTGTTCATAGTGACCAATAAAAATAAATTCTTAATGCACTTTCAATGTAGGTGATGTGGGAAAAATAGTTACAGTTTTTTTAGTGCAAAAGTCCCTCTTTTTGTTACAGTCCTTCCATTGCAGCTCAATGGAAAAACACTTCATCAAGACACCAAGAGGGAATTTTTCCCTAAAAAGTTTGGAAGTTGGAACTTTGGAAGATTTCCACTTAATTTGACTAACTCAGACTGCCGAAGCATCATTATACAAAGTTATTTCATAAATTTTTGCAGGGAATAAGGTCTTCACATTTGTGTATAATGTGAAATAAAATCACACAGAAATGTAACATGTTGCTTTTCTGGCCTCAGGTCTGTCAGCTCTTTGGAGCTGGGTGAGCCACCTAGTAGGGACCCTCCGTGGTATGAAATACATCCCTAATTTCAATCAAATGTTACCTAAAAATCCAAAAAGGCATTTGCTGACTTTTCTATCTATATCTTGTGTTTCAGGAATCCAGAGCCTGTTTAAATGGCTGTCTCGAATTTGGCGGTTTATTGTAGGTAAGCACACTTCCTGCTTTTTTGCGTAGGGTTTTGTTTACTCTTCACTGTTTGCTGCACGTTGACTTTTTAGGAGAGGGTAAACAAGTCAGGAGAAGTTTGCATTTTGAATTGCCATGTTTGGGTAGTCAGAGGAAGTGAGAGACTCAGAAGTTCAGACACATGACAGCAATTTAGTATCTGAAAAGACTGGGGCTATTGTAGTGATAGGTCTACATGATAATTATTGACTTAACAGCTGACCTCCAATCTACTTCTCCATCAGGATTTTCCTCAAAGTGCAAATGGCTGGTTGCTGCCATCAAAGCCGTCACAGGTCAGTTAATGGTCCTCCACATTTTTTTAGTTCTCTGCTTTTTGGGTCTTTAGCATGTCCATGGTAACTTGTGGTTTTAACAGCAGCCTGATGAGTTTTGAACAGATATCAATGTAAGGCCGGCACATCCTAAACTGATACAAAGTTTGTTTTGACCTGATAACATTTTGGATTTAAAGTTGCTTTACATTCAAAGAAATAGGTCAGGATTTAAAAAAAAATATTCCCAACCTGATTGAAAGAGAAGTTTGAGTTTAAATTGAACTGAGCCCATCATGTCAGGATTGCCCAGTTGTATTTGGGTTGAGAATCATGGTTTTCCTGCAGGGTGTTTTATTATTTATCTAATTTAAACTTGTTACTTCTGCAGGGTCATCCAGTGATGGACCTTTGGAGACAGACCTGATTGCTGACTTCTCCAGCAGCGGTCCCATGAAGCCTGGTCTGAGACTGATCCTCCTGGGGCCTGCTGGGGGAGGACGGACCTCCCTGGCAAACACTTTGTTGGGCTGCAGTTCAGCCCCAACTGCAGAACCCCTGATAGAGAGCACCAAGAGAAGGACAGTAGTGAATGGTAGAGAAGTTGTATTGATTGACACCCCAGATCTTCTAGAGCCATCACTGGGGGACAATAAAAGAGCCAGAGAAACTCTGAGGAGTCTTCAGCTTGCTGGTCCCGGACCACACGCCTTCCTTCTGGTGATCCGGGCACCAGGCTCCAGCATGGGGATCGACCAGGATGCAGCACAGGCAATCCGAGCCACCCTGGAACTGTTTGGAGATGGAGTCTTGGGGTACATCATTCCAGTGCTAACCCATGCAGACCGTCTTGTTCGAAGGCCTACTGTAGAGCAGCTGCTGGATGTGGATGCTGGTGGTCTGAAAAAGGTTGTGTCTCTATGTGGCCAGAGGCCTGAGCTGGTGGACAACAGGCCAGATCACCCTCCAGAGGTGCAGAATGTAATGCGCAGGGAGCTAGTGGAACGTGTGGTGGAGATGGAGGAGCTGAGGGGGCATTTTGTCCATGAACTGCAGAGGAGGGAAGACCACATCAGGGAGGAGCTGCTGGCTGACATGGCCTCTGCACTGGCTGGAAAACTGGGACACATGTAAATAGGAGACGGAGAAGTGGTGATGTTGTTGATTGATGTGTGTGTGTGTGTGTGTGTGTGTGTGTGTGTGTGTGTGTGTGTGTGTGTGTGTGTGTGTCTATCTGTCTGTCATAGGCTACTTTTAAATTTACACACATACATACAAACTTCAGACTTAAGACCAGTTAATTGGGGATGGCTTGTCAGTTAGGGGAAAAAAAGCTGTGTCCCCAGTTGTGAAAAAGCTGGGTTAGGCAAATAGTGGTTAGAGTAAAGTCTCCAGGAAATGAATGTAAATCTATGTAATGTCCCCAAAAGTGACCATGGTCTGATGTCTGTGTGTGTATGTGTGTGTCTGTCTGTTTGTGCGTGCATGTGTGTGTGCGTGGGTATGTGTATGTGTTTCTGTGAAAAACTGCTGGAGCAGTGAAAAAACAAGAAGGCAAAATTCATTCAAGTGTTAAACAGGCAATTTTGAGTTTTAGTGCAAGGGTGCTTCTCTGTCTGAGGTATTTTTGTCACTCTGCTTGGTTCCCACTGTCCAATGAATTTACTACTGTTGGCTGCTTTTTGGTTTTCAACATGCCGCAGATGCTTTTGGTTAGATATCATGGTCACACACACTTAATTTTCCTATTTTGAAGTGTTGTAATTCTTTGACATCTGTGAATTCTTGTGTATTGGCCTGTGCCTCATGTTTTCTTACACTGTTCCAGTGCTGCTTCTTCTTCGCTTTCATAATTTATGGGACATATCAAACTTTAAATATGATCAAGGAAAATGAACTGAAGTCATATTGGGACTAGAGTTAAGAAATATGGTTTAATGTACTCTACTGCTTTTCCTAGACTTCCGTATCCATGTGTAAAAAGCCTCTGAAACAGCATTTAGACAAATTATTTAACAATTGTGAAATAAAATCATTTCTATTTTTAGTTTGCTAACTTTTCATTTGCAAAGTTGTGGTCACCCACATTTCAAGGTAGACAAATCTTACTGGCCTGGAGTAGACAGGCCCTGTGGTTAATGAGAGACCATTCAACAACCAGTTTGGACCAATTAGGTTCTTCAAAGGACAAAATACCACCTACTGGTCTACTGTTCTGACACCAAGCCTGATCTCTGACCTGGGAAAGAGAGAAACTGGAATTAAAGAAAACCATCAACCCAAAAAAGAAATGCAGTCATTATCTTTGAGCTGATCTGGGAATGTTCAGGGACCTTCAAGTTAGAGCTGGAGGACATTGTTTGCCCTGTTCTGCCCACTTTTTTGCCATGGATTAAAGGTGAAGGGGTGGATGGATGAAAGGAGTCCTTATAATTACACACTACAAGTTAGGATGATTTGTGAAACAAATGTAAAATCCAATATTTACCTCATTAGATTCAAGAGTTTCCACTGTCACTGTAGGACAGCCTCTTACTGTTCAATAGAATAAATCAGGGGAAATGAGAGAAGAGGAAATAAGAGGTAATTACTGGACTTTTGAACCCACAGTAATATTGTTTATCAGTAAAGCACTTTTGGAAAAGCGTGACCCTCTCTATCTGCAATAAAACCCAACACCAGCATTTCCCTGTGGCTGAACACAACATTAGCAGTGGCAGAAATACACATTTACATTTATCTACATATCAGTGGTCATATCCTGGTGGTCCTAAGAACTTTTTTATATTTTATATCCTTTTTTTGTATTAAACGGAATCAAATAACTGTCAATGTCATTCATAATGTAGAACCAATTACTAACAGCAAACTTTACGTTACTTTCATAGCCACTTTTAAGTATTGTTTTTTAGCTTTGCTGCTTGTGTGACATTTTCATGAGTTTGCAGACCAAACAAAAGCTACATATCAAGTGAATGTTTAACTTTTGTTTATCAGGTAGACTGAAACCAATCAGATGCTAATGTTGCTTTGTGTCTGCTGGATGTGTAAGAAGACACTTGTTTGCTAACATGTTGAGCTAATAACTTCTCAAGGTTGTGTTTGTCATGCCCCCTAGTGGCCAAAAATAGTTAAATGCAGCTTTAAGATTAAAGTCCTGGTTGCTTAAGTCACACCTGTGATTACTGGTGATATGGTAAGTGTGTTTTAACAAGTTTAACAAAGAGATACATTTGAAATGACTATTTGACTACAAGGGAGCAGCAAGCACACTTTGAGTAGTTACTCCATGATCTGTTTACAGCGCAGCCAAGCAAACAATAGGCTGAGAGAGCTAATTCTGTAACAATATTTCAGTAAAAGAGACTAAAGAAGACCATCAACACTGTCATTTAATAGAGTTACACTGAACTCATGATCCAGTGATGTCTTACACATGATGGAAATTATGTCTTAATTGCATTAGCTTTTGTGTCCCACCTCATATCCAGTATGTGAATCTTTTGTTTTCTGTGAATCCTTTGTGTGTTGGTTTACAATTTGAATTCTACACAGGCAAAGCGGACTCCACCAATCACAATGAAAATCATTGTATAAACAGGCAATTACAGTAAATGGCTATTGCTCAGAAAGTGCCAGCCATAAATACTGGAATCAGAATTGGGACTGAATATAATAAAAATCTTAAGCATTATAACTTTAAAGATGGTGATTTATAAATATTGGCTCATATTCACATCTGAGCCTTAGCTGGATTAAACCACTCGGGAGCCCTGGGGCAAAAATGGGCCTCACCACCACAATCTTTCTGTGTATTGTGTATTTACAGTGTCTTATCATTGTCACCTAATTAAATGAAAAAGATTTATGAATATGCACAGTGTGAGTGTAATATAAACTAAAATGATTAAGGTATTAAAACATTTTTTGACAAAGGACTCTCCTATGTAACAGGGTCTAAAGATTAATACAGGTCTGAGTCAAAGGACCTTGTCATTTCAATTTGAAAGTCTTGACCTCGTGACATTTGGCTGGTTTGCCCAGTTGGATATCCAGCCTTATTTTATTTCCAACCCACATTCCACAAAGACTCACTCTACTCTGCCTCTGATTAGTTAGTGCTCATTGACTTCGTTGGTTAGGCTGGTTAGGTTAGGGGTGGTTAGAGTTGGGGTAAGAATATCATTATCATATCATATATAATCATATTGTTTTAGCAAACAACTGTCTTACATATCCAGTAGAAAAGGAGCAACATTAGATTTATTTGAAGTCATGTTTCTGGCCAAATATTGGTCCTAAATACACAATCCTTCCAGCTCTATTTTTGGTCTACACACTAGCTGTTGAGGTACCTTGAATTAGTTCTCTGTTCTTTGTTCCTAGTTCTTTCTTTCTGTGCTCATTGAAAATCTGATAGAAGGGGTGGGCCTACAAGCAGGATTTGTGACATCACAACTAGTTTGGAAGCCAATCCTGGTACAATTTACATCTTTTGAAATCAGTCTTTTGAATCGTTCATTGCAACGACTAATAATTTCCAAAGTTTTATGAAGTTTGGGAGGATGGGGTGTGTGTGTTTTGTTTTCTTCTGTTTGTTCTGTTACTTATTTTTCATTGATGTACTGAAACAACTGGTTGTGTGTTTCATTATGTTTGTATATATTGAAAAAGTTAAAAAAAAAAAAAAAAAAAAAACTTCAATTACAAAATCACTTCATTGTGCTGCAAACTTTAAGAAAAAAAATGTCCACAACAATACAATACGTTAAAAGCACACATGGGATGATAAAAACACCAAAACACACAACATACACACACAACTAATTTAAAAAAAATATGAACACCCATTCAATGTACATTATGCCGCTGTCATTCAGACATATAGGCTACATATACATCTTAAAACATGTCTGGAGGGGATTTTTAAACTCTTTTGTAAAACTTATACGTAAATGCTACAAACAGGATGTTGTATTATCTATGTATTGAATCAATCAGGTGAAATTAAAGTGGAGATGTGAGGTTTCGCAGTCTCAGGGGAGGGACTGCTCCGCTGTCTACTGACGCAGGCGGTGACAGCGATACGGAGTCAGGGGGACGCTACTGCGCATGTCCGCGTTTGAGACACTCACACACACACATACACACACAAGGGGAGAGAAAGAGAGAGCTCACCAGGAAAAAAGTGGCAAAGACAAAGGACTGAACAGCCTTTTGGGAAGGAGTAGAGAGCATATTAACGTTTTTTAAACCGGTTTATGACAGTCCAGCTGTGACACCACCGGCAGGAAGCGGCTAGGTAAGTGGTCGTTGAGAGAAAACGAAGTTATAAGACGTAAAGGAGGCGTTATGGTTGTGTTTGCTGGAGACACGGGAGTCACGTAGAGTAGCCACAAGACTTAACGACAGATCTCTGTTACTATCATGGACTTACAGCATCTGTACCTGTATGTTTTTGACTATAACAGCGGATATACGTCCTTAATAACAGCGTAAACCTTCCAGTGTGTGTGTCTTGTTTAGTACGGGGCTGTTGTCATATTTTGCTAGCTAACAGAACAGCTTCCTCTATCCAGTCCAAGCTGCTGGAAATGTTTACCTTCTTATTTTGGTGTCTGCTGACCAAGAGGAGATTGTAGCAGCTTATAATGTTATCTCAGCCATCTATCAACTGCAAGCAGTGACTCAAGAAGAAAACCAGCATTTCTTTAAAGTGGTGTTTAAGGTGTTTGGTTGTTGATCAGATTGAGAAAGCAGTTGTTTTTTTTTTTTTAATTGTCACTTTGTGCTCTGCACACTTGTTAATAAATGGAAACTTCTTTTCTTCTTCTTACCAGCAGTTTTCTTTTAGACATCCTTCTCTGCTCAGCATCAAATCCCCGTCACATCTGTTCCAGTGGAAGTCGGGCTTCATGGTCAGCAGCCCGCTGATGGAAAGAACTGCACAGCTATAGGCTTTGGTGGGCTGGATGGAAAGAGCTGTCAACACACACATGCAGAGGATGGAGGAAGTGGAAACACACACAGAGCCACAGCAGTTGTTTGACTGACAACGCGGACGACTGTGGCGTTGTCGGAGGAGTGATCTTTAATTTGGGATCGTGTCTGTTTGCGAGTTTGACCAGAAATCCCTTTTGGAGTTCTACTGTTTGCCCCCGCGCCCTCCCTCCTGTTGATCTGTCCTCACGTCTATTCTTTAGAGGAAGCAGGTGTTTGCTGTGTTAAAACAGCCACAGGTCTCATTTACCTTGCAACCCCTCCACCTCTTCCTCCCCTCCCCTCACCCCACCCCCTCGAAACACACAAGCTCCTCTCTTCCAAGCGGCTGAGAGGTTGCCATGGCAATCGTTGTCATGATGCCGATGTAGCGTCCTGAAGGTGGTAGTGGAGGAGCTGGAGGAGGTGGCGGCGGCGGTGGCGGTGGTGGTGGAGGTGGTGGTGGTGAACGCCCAGGAATGGGAAGCGCTCCATATCCAGCCGGTGAGTGGAAGGGGAAGGGGAGAGGTGGCCTGCAGGAGCTGGGTTGCATGCCCTGGAAGGTCAGCAAGCAGAAAGGGGGAGGAGGAGGAGGAGGAGGAGGAGGGGGAGGAGGAGGTGAGGTGGTGGGAGCAGAGGAGCGGAGGTGCAGGGATCCCAGGGACTCTCAGCAGCAGCAACAGCAGCAGCAGGATCTCTCATCCTCCTCTTCCTCCCTCACCCCTCCAGCGCCTGCCCAGCCCTCTTTAACACCTCCAGCTATTTATCATGAGAAGCAACGGAGGGAGCTGTGCGCCCTGCACGCGCTCAATAACGTCTTCCAGGACGGGACAGCCTTCAGCAGGGACACCTTGCAGGAGATCTACCAGAGGTGAGCCAGTTTGTTTACTAAGCTGTACCAACATTTAGCCCGTGTGCATAATATGTTGTGGATAAATCATTGTCAAGTCTCTCTTTTTAACCCCATCGCAGGCTTTCTCCCAGCACTCTGGTGACACCTCACAAGAAGAGCATGCTGGGAAATGGGAACTATGATGTAAATGTCATCATGGCAGCCCTGCAGACCCGAGGGTTTGAGGCAGTTTGGTGGGATAAAAGAAGGTATGTCGCTGAAAACTGCCACTGTCTGATGGCTTAATTCTTGCTCTCCAAAAATGTAAGGCAGTGATTTTATTTATTTTTAGATTATTTTTTTTCTCCACCCAATTGCTGATGGTGTTGCTGCGGTATATCTCATGACTGCTGGCCTAGTTGTTTCCCTAGATGGTCACTTATGAGGGTCAGGCAGACGGAGCCTGAACCAGAGAAAAAACAATTTGTCTTCATCCCTCAGGCTTTGTTTCTTTTGTTACTTTCTCATCATTCAGGAATACACATGGTGACAGGAACATTTCAAACAACCACTGTTAGCTCTGATATCTGCAGTATAAGGGCATCCACTTAAACTGTAAAATTCAAATATAAGGTAAATGATGTAAAGAGGCTCCCCGTGTCCTCCTCTGCAACTCCGTCATCTAATCAGCAGGGTCTCCAATGATCTCTTTGATTAGTCAGCACTTCCATTAGTAGGCCAACTCTCAGAGACCGTTTTATCAGCATTCCTACTTCCCACATTATCAGTCTTACATGACTGTTGACGAGAGCAACGGCCGCTGACTTGCTTTTATCAGTCAAATGTTCATGTTATCAGAAAAGCCATATTCCTGTTTCTCTGGCTTTGCCCCCAAACAGGAACAAAATCACAGCTAATCCGGTGACAAAAGCAACGACACTACTCTCTCCGCTTTCGATTGGTTCAACACAGTAGAGATTGAACCTATAGCCAGTTCATGCTATTGTAAATATTCAGAGGTGATATTTCTTAAGTTTCAAACCAGATCTAAAAAGACACAATTTACAGATTACTCCTTAAACCTGACAGTACAAATAATTAGCCACCTTCATGCAATGTACTGAAGATTTCCTACAAACATGTCAGGAGAAAAGATGAAAGATGTTAGTTGCTCTGTAATGTAGCTGCAACCTTTTTTTCTGATTTTCTTGTTTGCATGTTCAGGTGCTTTTGGGGAAACTCTTCACATATTCACAACATCACTGTTTGCCTATTATATCACACAATTATAGCGTCCATCTGACAAAGCTCACAGAACTACACGCGAACCAAGAGAGGGACAGATCATCGATTCTGCAACCTATTGAGAAACATTGTGTTCCAGTGTGTTTTTGTTATACTGGGAACAATACTGAAAGCGAAACGTCTCGACAGTGAAACTCAGATGTGTCAATCTTTTATTGCCACAGACATTTCAGTACTTAGACGTTTCTGATTTGTTGTGGTTTGGCCTTTTGTCAGGTTGTGGTCGTTTGGCATTTGATGGATGGAAAGTTTGAACACTGAAATAACCGCCTGACTTAAGTTGTACATGACTAATCTAAAATGTGTAGTGTGCTTTAGAAAATGGTGAACATTAATGTAAGGATTACAGAATTTGTTGGCAATGGGTAAAAAAAAAAATTCCGCCAGCATTACACGTAGACAGCATTTACTACTACATTGCAGTATGATTCAGCTATCTTGTCGACCATTTCTCTATAATGTTAAAAAGAAATCTGCCTCATCTAGCTGCTGATCCTCTCGTCTCCCTGCTTCAACACAAAAGGGAAGTTTACAAAAAAAAACCCAAAACAAATGTTGCCTTTGTTCCTCCAGGGATGTAGGAAGCATCGAGCTGTCTAACGTGACGGGCTTCATTCTGAACGTGCCGTCCAATCTACGCTGGGGGCCTCTGCGGCTGCCGCTCAAACGCCAGCACTGGATAGGAGTCAGAGAGGTGGGAGGAGTCTACTACAACCTGGACTCCAAGCTGCGTAGCCCTCAACCCATCGGCAATCCGGATGAGCTCAGGTGAGAGTGACGGGATGGGCGCTCGCTATGACGGGGATGATCAGAAACTCAGAATTATTGTTTTGTCGTTTGAGATTGTTTTTAAGGTTTGGGATGTAGATGTATCCAGTACATACGTAACGTGTGTTAAAGGGATACACCAGCCAGTGTTTTGGTCTCTTCTAGTATGCAGTCAATAACCTCTGATAGTTAATTAACACACAGTAAAAGCTTTGAATTGGTTTACAGCTGGAAGGCTTTCTACTGTGAAGCAGCTGTAGGAAATGTTGAGTTTTCCTTGCCAATATATTCCACTAGAACTGCTTGTTGAATGCTACCTGCACAACTTTCCGACTTTGGAATCGGAGGGGTCGTACCCGACAATTTCCATGATTTTCGAAAAACACTTGCGTTTAAACCAGAGTGCAACCCTATGAACACCTTGTAGAAGTGACTGTCTGAACGTGTGTGCTGTTATCCTCATATGAAGGCTAGATTTTCACCCCGCCATCATGTGGCAGGTCAGAAATAGTTAAAAAAAAACACTTTTGCCTTCTGACATGGTCGAACAACACGTCGTACAAACTAGCTCTTTACTAGCAAACCCGGACCTAACACTGCAGTGCAAATCATCACAACTTTTTTTTTTTTTTTTTAAACAGAAGAGAAGAGCGGGTAATGATAAAATGATTAAGAAGTCAAATAAAAGATAAATAAAAGTCAGAACAGGAACATTTGAGGAAAACAAAGCTGACATCAAATGCTACATTACACTGGACTGAACATAGCTCTTCATTCTCTCGATTTGCCTGCGTGACCACATGCAAACGGGTGACAAATTCAAGGAAAAACCAGTACGGGCCTGAATGCTTGACTCCTACAGTGAGGAGATCTGGTGGCTCTGTTATGCTTTGAGGGATATTTTTGCTGGTATGGTTTACTCATCAAACCGTTCAGTGGTCCCTCGTGCCCTATGAACTGGGGCATTGTCATCCTGGAAGAGACCACTCCCATCAGGAAAGAAATGTTTCATCATAGGTGATGACTCAGAACAACTTTGTACTGATTTGCAGCGACTCTTCCCTCTAAGGGGACAAGTGGACCCAAACCATGCCAGCAAAATGTCCCCCAAACCGAAGAGAGCCACCAGATACCCTCACTGTAGGGGTCAAAGCATTCAGGCCTGTGCTGGTTTTTCCTTCAATTTGTCACCCGTCTGTGTTCAGCAAGTCCGTCGTTCACCATGACGATAAACACTGCTCAGTTGAAGCCAGGAACCACCATCATTCGCTTGTGAGCAGAGCCATGATTTTCCATTTTTTTATTGTTTGGTTTCGCCCTACTGTGTGGATGCAATGAAAACAAAAGTGAGCATGGCATGTCGCAAGCCAGAGGTTCCAAACCCGTAGGTCAGGACCCCACAGGGGGTCGCAGGATGAATCTAAGGGGTGAGATGATTGCTATGATAGGAAATAAGAAAATCTAAATTTTGTTTTTTGGTTTTTTTTGCATGCTTTTCTCTCTTCTTTGCTTTTTTCTTGTGAAAAACTGTAGTGTTGCAATATTGTTCCAGTGGAAAAAGGACAGTAGTCTATTTATTATGACATGAGCAATCTAGCAGGAACACATGGATTGTTTTAGTGTCTATATTTTAACAGACGTTGTTGCCAAAATGTTAACCCCTAAAAATGTGTTGTGTTAAAGCTGCACTAATATTTTTAAAACAAATGACTATGTACGATGTGAAAAGTGTCACTCATGGTGACAGCGATGAACCCACAGAGAAATATAAGTTTACTCTGCAGTTCTTCTCAGCTCTACAGAACATTTGAACATCTTTAAGCTCACTGTTTTGGTTTCCAGGCCCACAAAGTGCTGCTCTCATACTTTCAGGAAAAAAAAGCTCTGATAAATCCACTGTATGCTACCTGCCCAGCATACAAACCACAGATAGACAAAGTAGGTGACTAGCTGGTGAATGTAGGAGTTAAAGAGACAGGCATTTCCTTCAGTGGTTTGTGGAGACAAAAGGAGCTAAAAGGAGAATGAAAATAGACTTACAGTTGTCAGGTGGACAGAAACATGACTCCAAATGAAAGCTTATGTTTGCTCCGTGTCTGCAGGATGTGTAACTAGGCAACCGTTAATAAACACATTCACCATAACAACTTTGAAGGTAATAATTTTAGTCATTAAAGTCATTCATGTGCTTTTAAGTTGGTTGCACTGCCCCCAAGTGGTCAAAAATGAATTAGTGCAGCTTTAAAGCAGGTTCTCCCTTTTGAAATAGTGACCTTGGCTATTGTCTGGTTTGGTGTTTTCCTTCAGTTCAACATAAACAAATTGCCCATCATCAGCATTTCAACATCATAACTATTGCTTGTCTTGTTTGCTGTCAATTTGCCAAACCAGGAAGTTTCTCCGCCAGCAGCTGCGAGGGAAGAATTGTGAACTCCTGTTGGTCGTCTCAGAGGAAGTGGAGGCACACCAAACATGGCGGTCTGATGGCTAAAGGGTGAGCCAGCCAATATCGACTCCAACTGGCCCCAATGGGCCAATCAGAGAATGAACGTGAGAAGAAGCGGAGTCGTGCACAGCCAATCACATGGATGCACACTTGCATATGTAATCCCCCCCCCCTTTTTTTTGGGTTTTGTTTACACGGCCATTGCTGGACTCTTATCTGACAAGATGCAAAGCAATGAAGGAAGCAAACACTTTACAGGGAGAATCAAAGAATCACAGTCCTTTACTCACAACACAGTTAAGACTTATAAGAAGTTATTATTAAGTTTCTGCTATTCTTGTGTTTTTATATATATTGACTATTTTTCAATGTCAGTTTTGATCTGTTTTTGTTTTTTGTTTTTTTTCCTTTTTACTGTTCAAGTCTCCAAAGTTATGGGAGCACAGGCTGTATGGAAAATGCTGTGTTTATCTGTGCGTCTCCTTCAGTGATCCTCTCTGCTTCAGGCATGATGTTCACTGATATGTCTTTGTCTCTCTGTCTCTACCTTCATGTCGTGAATCTCTGCCCCCCGTCCTCCCTCCCCCTCCACTGTCCTACACTTTCACCAAAGCGTGCCCTTCCTCGCCTCAGTGTGATTCCATCTAACTCCTGCTCTCTGTCGCTTTTTCATATCACAGGTCAAAAATCTGTGATTTTTATCACATATGCCAACTTTCTATGTCATCCAGTTCCCTGACACCACTGGCACAGATTGAGCCTATACTGTACAGTCTGTGCTGACACAACAGTTTTATATGGCAACAAAGCAATGCAACACCCAAGCCAAGCACTCCCTCTAGTGGATGTTTGACTTAGTTTCCTTTTAAGGAAGAAGTAACAGCAGCATTCATTTAAATTCTTTTTTTTTTAAACTGTTCACATTCAAACGGCTACTATAAAGTAATGATGTCTGCTCATCATCAAGGAAACAATGCAATATGAAAGAAAACCTCTTGTCTTAATTAGTGATAAATATCAAACTTATCAAAATCCCTACCCAAAAGATACAAGATCAATTGGCCATATTTTGTATTATCATGCGACAGTTACAAGAAGCAGTCAACAAAACAATCTCAGTGTAAGGTCCACTTACTCGCTTGTTCTAGAGCTTTTCACTGAGTCACATGGTCCTCATCAGCAGGCTGAGTTTGTTCAGTTATCACAGAGATTTCCTGTAGAGCTGAAAAGATCAGTCGATTTATTGATTAGTCAATCAACAGACAGTTAATCAGCAACAATTTTGATCATCTATTAATCATTTAAGTGATTTTGTAAAACTCTTTCCAGCTTCTTAAATGTGAATATTTGCTGGTTTTCTGAGTCGTAATTTAGGCATAAACTAAATATTTTTGGGTTTTGGATTTGGATCAAACTCAGTCTACTGATGAGGACTGTGTGATACTGTCAGAAACTCCAGAAAAAACAGATACATGGACTATGAGTTTTGTTTTGCTAATAATGAATGTGAATTATTGTTACAATCATATCGATATAAAGAAATATTATTGTTATTTGTCCATATCACCTACTCTTGCTTAGTTAGAACAACAAAAACTTTTTGCTGCAGTGGTAAAATGTCACCACACAGACAGGTGACAAAACAAGGTTACACCACAAGGGGTGACACTTTTTTTTTTTTTTTTTTTGGCTCTATACCACAGCAGTCCTCTGTAGCACAGGAGCTCAGCTGATGGCTGAAGCTCCTCCTCCTCTTCCTCTTAAATGTCTTTTGTCGAACCTGCCAAACACAGTTCTGAGAGGACGTCCCAGATTGTCCCACCGAGTCTTATATAGTCAGCAGTGGTCTCTAACGTGCAAAGGTTTCAGTCTGAGGAGGAGGCCTGGTGATCAGTTAGGTGAAAGGAAGTTGTCTGTTTGAGAAAGAGAGCGGAGGAGGCGCCTGAGGAGTAAATCATGTAGAAAAAGAAAATGTGATTGTGTGCACAGACTGAAAAGAAAAGAGAAAGTTGACTAGTGAGCACACGTTCAGTTAGACGTGTGCTGTGGTTGATTATTATGAAAATGAGCCTTACGAGAGATTCACTGTTGCTTTGAGATCTATCACCTTAAAGAGAAACTGTTTATACTATTATACATGTATTGTCTTCTCATGACAGTACTGGCCTTAACTTGTTTACATAAAAAAAAAGAATGTTCTGAAAGTTTAAGATGGGCTGTGCAGTTTGACACCGTTTCAGGAGATTTATTCCAAAGCATCAATTTATTGTAAATTTAGAGGAGAATAAGCTTATGGGTTCTACAGAGCAATCAATCTCTAATGACGTTTTCACTTTTGCAGCCAAGGACTTTATGTTATTTACGATTGTTTGAAATGATTTTATAAGGACAAAGATCACGTTTTTCAATGGTGCATGTCTTTTCCAGCCCGGTCTGTAGACCTTTAATGTCATATTATATCCAAGTGAACCTGCATCCAGACATCAGAGAGGCTGTCACTGATTTGCTGAGATTTGTATCCAATCACATCACGACTAGCGTCTCACAACTTCATTCAATATTTGCTTTTTTTTTTTTTTTTTTTTGCCATGACAATCCATTCAGACTTTCTTTAAGTAAGGAATCCTGATTGTCACTGTATTTTCTTTTTTTTATTATTATTATTATTTTTTTTGCATAGAAATAAAATGCTTATAATGGCACTTTATGTACAAGCTACAGTGTGGGTGTGTTAAATGGGTCATTATTTGCTCTGCTAGGCTGATGGTGTTATGCACATGAAGCAGAAATTCCCTCTTCTCAGCCTGGATTAGGAGCTTCTGGCCAACGGTGGAAAGAAACTAAGCATATTTACTCAAGTACTGCACTTAAGTACCATTCTGAGGTACTTGTATTTCCATTTTATGCTACTTTAGTCTCCTACTCCACTACATTTCAGAGAGGATATTGTACTTTTGAGTCCTCTACAGTTATGTGAGAGCTGCAGTTACTACTTACTTTGCAGATTTAAGAATTTACATTTAAAACATATGGAAAGCTTATTAATGCATTGCTAAAGATTAAATCAGTGATTTACATCACTTTTGGCTGGTGACCCCTTACAAAAAATATGTCTGGTCATGTTTCAGATGTCTTGAGTTGTTAGCATTTCCAACTAAGAGAGATCACTCCTCTAAACTTCTCAGATGGTTTCATTTAAATGTTCAAGGCCCAAAGAAATCACATTTAGATAAAAGTCCAAAAATGAATACAAATTTGTGAAGCAGAACTTTGCTTTTCTTCTTTCTTACCCCATTAATGACCTACCAGATTTATCTTGTGACCCTTAAGAGAGGGTCAGACCCCACTGTAGGTCAGAAACCACTCAACTACACCACAAACTACACAGTAGTTAAAACTGTCTCCACCTAAACCTTTTTATTTGATACATCATTATTTCCAGTCTAATAATTTCATATATATATATATATATATATCACAGCATACATACACAGCCTATGTATACCTTTGCTACTTCTAAGTCTCCCTCCACCCAAAAATGTGTTGTGCTTCTTGTTCCTTCACTGAGCGTCACTGTGCAGAATGACGCATGTGTTTGACAATAGAAGAAGAATAGAAGATTGTTCTCATGTTTATCAACTGAATGGGGGGAGTTCCTCAGTTTAAAACATATACATACAAGTAGGATTTGTGACATCACAACTACTTCATAGACAATTATGGTCCAATATTCAGCTTACACAAATGTGATGTGGAAACTTGAAGCCTCCAGTTTCAATTATTCTAAACAGTCTTTCTATATGTTTTAAAACATATGTAGAGGAGATCTTTAATTACATTCTGCTGATTCCACTTTTGAATGTCAGACTTTAACTTGAAGTATTTTTACATTGTAGTACTGCAACTTTTACCTACAGATCCCCTCCAGACATGTTTTAAAATGTATATAAAATAGTCCACTTTGAATAATAATGTCTGTCTGATAAGTTTTTCTCACAAAAAAGTTCAATTATATTGTTAAAATCCCTAAAATGATATCTCCTCCTCCCTCATTAAATATCCAGAATCTATAAATATGCAACTATATTTCATTGCAGAAGTTTAACTGTTGGACACAAGCTGTCTCCTACTTCACTGTAAACTCCATTATCAGTGTTTGTGCACTGCAGGCTTCAAGTTTCCATATCACACTTGTTTAAATTGAATATTGGACCAGAATTGGCTCCAAACTAGTTGTGATGTCACAAATCATGCTTGTAGGCCCGTCCCTTAAAATCAGATTTTCATTGAGCACAGAGAAACTTTCCATTACCAGCAGATGGATGTGAAAACAGCTTCTAGTGTCAAACTCTGCGCATACATCATTCTGCACAGTGAAGCACAAACATCCAACTGAAGGGAACAAGAAGAAAAACCATTTTCGAGTGTAAAGGAACCTTAAAATAATGATTTGAGTTCCTCCTCCGGCACAGATTTTGATATCTATCCACACCATGGATGTATTGTATATATTATACATCCATGATCCACGCACTGACTGATGAGGATGATGAAGCACCCGGTAGCGCGCGCGCGCGCGCAACAAGGGAACGCGCTTTTTGGGCGCGGGGACGCGCGAAGTGGTGTGCAGATGTGTCGCAGATTTTGTAAAGTCACTGGACGCTCAGAAAGACTCAGCATAAGGAAGTCTCTCCTGATAAATGGGCCTCAAACTGTGAGGAAAACAAGCCGCTGAAGGGAAGAGACGCGGAGCAGAGGACGGAGCCGAGGGACCGCTGTCATAAGCAGTTAACGTTAGCTTAGTTTGTGGAGCAGAAAGACGCTACTTTAACGGACGGCGGAGTGCGCAGAGATGGAGCTGTCCGCGATTGGAGAGCAAGTGTTTGCTGTGGAGGCAATCGTCAAGAAAAGAGTTAGAAAGGTAACGTTTTCACATTTATCCCCCCTCACCCCCCCCAAAAATGTGTCAGTCCATTTTGCTGCGGGACGTTGTCAGCGTTTGAAGGAGACAGTTTGACACATTATTATTTTAGAGGAGATGACGCTACTTTGGATGCTAATGAAACCTTGAGAGATTAAATGAACAGAATTGCACGACTAATCTGGTTATCTAATTGCCGCCTGTAAAAAAAAAAAAAAAAAAGCAAGAGGGGGGTAAGCGAGCGGAGGTTGTGTCTTTTAATGTAACGTGGAGTGTGTTGTCATTGCTCTACAGCTCACCATGTCAGGTGTTTGGCTGGAGGAGGGACATGTTACCAACCAAACACCTTCGTTTTAGGGCCTGTTCGCTCGCTAATTGGGTTACAGTCTAAGTTACCATATGGTGTTGACAAATGCAGGTGCGTAGTTGCAAAACATGGCTCCCCTCAGAGCCAGAGGGGCCCCTGAATACCCCCCTCTGATTTACAATAGTTTCCCCACCACTGTTACTGCTGGGATGAATGTTTCTCTGAACAGTTTAACACTGATAAACTCTTTAAATATACAGGGGTAGACAAAATAATGTAAACACTGCGAGGAAAAGGAACTCGAACTCTGAAGTAGTTCTAAGCACAGATATAAAGCTTATTAACACTTTAACGTGAGTTTGTATGAGGCAGTAGATAGTTGAGAGCTATAACATTATATAGCTGATAGCAGCTACTCCTCATCTGTATAGGCAATGTTAGTCTGCAGCTGCAGCTAACACTTGATTTGATTATTAATTAAGCTGTTGAAAACTTTTTTTGGTTAATCAGTCAGGATTGTTGTCTAAAATGGCATCACAGAGCCAAAAGTGACTTTCTTTCTAAATTGCTTGTTTTGTCTGACTGACGGTTCAAACCCTAAAATTTTCATCTTAAAATGAAACTTTTAAAATTTAAAAGGCTGCAACCAGGAAATGTTTGGCATTTCACTTAGTAAATGAGTTAAACAGTTAATTGATTATCAGAGTTGCTACCAATCAACTGGTTGGATAATATGGCAAAATATTCAGTACTGAACATAGGAGGATGAGAGACACTGCTAATTGGTGTGCAATATAATTAGCCCAACTATTGTTTGACGTTTACTTACTGGCATCTTGTCTAGTACATGTGTATGTGTATATACATAGCACAATTTTAGACTGACTGCTTCAGCATTAATGCAGTGTTGAAACCACAGATATACAGGAAATCTCACTTTGAAGTAGGTTAGATTAGAAGCACATATACAGACATGTTGCTGGGCAATGCCCTGTTATTTCTGTTAGAGGAGGGTTACTATACTTATACTGCATTTTTAGATAGATACTTCTTAAGTTTTAAACGTCCTCTGTCTCACTCAGTATACAATGCATTCATGTTCTCTGTACTGTATATGGAGGACTGGGTGAGTAAAATGAAGTCGGGAAAAAGTGATGACTTCACCTACTGAGAATACCTTTGAGAGCGTGGAAGTAAACGGTGGATGATGTCACCCAGGATGACTAACTCTGAGTGGCTTGGCTGTTACATGGAAGACATATATTACATTTTACAATGTCTGTTAATTATAGATATTGCTTGATGGCATGGCAACATCCTACATGTACAGTACACTCAGTTAAGTGTCAAGAATATACTGGAACGCTGGCATTAAATACATTTTTTTAAGAAAATTAAAATATCACCTCCAGGAATCAGGCAGGAGAACACTCGTGTTATGTTGTCAAAGAGTTTGTGATTCGTCCTTACTTACCATACTCTGTTATCATGTAATGTACTGTACATGCAGTTTATATATGTATTATAGCATACATCTATAATTCTTGAAATTTTGTTGGAAACTTTGAGTGTAATTAGGGCTAAACAGGAAACAGGTAAGCATGCCATCTCCCATATATGATGTGGGCACCCTTGGGCCAATCATTAACAAGATGCTTCACCCCTGCAAGTTTCATTGAAATATTAATCAGTGTTGAGGCAATTACAGTCTTTCAGAGTTTGACATTATGACCATAACGACCCTAATCAGACTGAAACGTAGCCTGTAGTCTCTGAGATATCATATTGTATCTTACAGTTGTTTACTTTGATCGTAGCACCATCATCAGGACATACTTTTAACTATAGAACACTAGAAAAAAAAATCCTTCAGTTTTTTTTATGAAAATCAGGTGTGTAGCACCTGCAATAACACATGATCCAAGTCTTAAGGTGTTAGTAGGAAGGCTGTGAAAATCTATCTACAGTGTATATACTGTGATGTTATTTCTGAGATGAACTTCTTGTCTAAAGCTGCTGTAAATCTTCACAGGGGAATGTGGAGTACCTGTTGAAGTGGAAAGGATGGCCTCCAAAGTGAGTATATAAACTTGATCTGAAGGATGGATGGATGGATGGCATGAAATGTGAAAATGCGCATCATATTCACATTGACATGTACAACAGATTATACATATGCACATAAAAGCACAATGGCCATATGTAAATCAAGTCAAAATCAGAAATATATGCTCTTTAGCAATAATAATACAGCACAGCATGTGTACAGAAAGCTGTCAGATGACTGATGAGAAACTGAATTTATTAACACAGCTCTAGTATGAAAAATATGATTTTTTAAAAATTATATCACAATATGTTTAAAAAAAAGAAAAACGTTCTCATTTTGTGATTAAAAAGTAATGATTGGTGGATGATGTCCTCCACTCTGACTGTTTGCTCAGCACATAGTTATTGTTTGAGTAGAGAAGATGGAGCCATTGTTTGAGCCCTTTTTCAGCCAACACATAGTGATTAGCCAGAAGAGCACACTCAGTAGAGTGCAGATCTCCGCCAGGTGTGTACAGTGAAGATGGCGGTGTATATAACAAAAACAGGGATTTATTCATCTCGTCTTGTGTCTAACTTTAGTGGATCATAACATATCAGGTATGGAATTAATCTGCAGATGCTCCGGTTCAAGATGAGATCAAACTTTTCTATGGATGTCAGTTTTTGAGCCACGACAAAGGCCAATATGTGGCCTGCAACAGACTAGGTAAGCCTTATTTTTAGCCTAGCTGATTGCTGGAAATGCCTTTTGCTATGTCGTAACGCATATTGTAAAATTGCGAGGACTGCTGAAAAGACAAAAAGTCTAAGCTTTATGATAGGCTCATGAGAAATCTTATAAATATTCATATGAATTCACAACACAGCCCACTCTGAAGGAACTGAGATTTGGCACTGATTGATCTAACATGGCAACAAAGAATGACTGGTTGTTCCTAGCAAACATGATTCCAAACTGAAGCAGTTGTTCAGTTGATCCCTTGTAGCCCCAACTGGCCGGTTAAGAGGTGCGAGGAGTCAGCAGTCAAAGGCGGTATAAAATAGGTTTTTCAAAAATTTGTGAATCACCGCAACCACAAGAGATCCTTGAACACGCAGTCATAAAAATGAAAAAATATTACACTGATGAGTCCAGTAGTATGTGAGATTAGCTGCAGGCAAACACACACACACGGACGCACACACACAGACACTCACACATACACAGAGAGAGAGAGAGAGAGACACACAACCAATTGTGTGATCCCCTCCAGGCTTATGCCTGGCGGAGATAATAAGAATCTTTTTTAATGTAAAATATCAAAGGATGCCACATTAATGGACAGACTGATTTAATTAGCTGACTGAATGCATTAACAAATGAATGGAGGCATTAATAGAAAAACAAAGTCTTTTATATACCTTTTTTTTGTAATCTGTCACAGGTACAGCACATGGGAACCCGAGGAACACATTCTGGACCAGCGTTTAGTGCAGGCCTACGAAGAGAAGTAAGGTTCCACTCAACAGCTAATACTTATAAGATGGAAAGCCCAGAAGGTTTGACACATTGTGGAGCAGGAATGTGCAGACTAAAGCGGTTTTCTTACATTTTATGAATCATAAAGGAGATGGAAGATGAATCAGCGGACCAAGACCCAGATACAAGACCTCTCTGCTACTTTTAGTTTTAAAAGATGCAATCAAATTGAATTCAATTCGACATCACAGAGTTTAATGTTTATATATTACATCCTGTGAAAGATTGATCTAATGTAAACACATTTAGACGCAAGAAATGTGTAACATGTTATGTTAAAACTGGGCCTGAAGTTCTTACTTACAGTCCTGTTAACAGTGTGCTTGTCTATCCTAGAGAGCAGAGAGACAGAGCTCTGGGTCACAGGAGGAAAGGATCCAAAGCAAAAAGACTCTTACTGCAGGTAAAGATTGGAGTTCAATAAAAAAAAAAAAAAACGTTTAAGAGAAACAGTTTTTTTCTAACAGGCATAACTTCACAGTGGTTCATACTTGTGTGTGCAGCTCTTTTTCTATTTTCCTTTCCTTGTTGGACACTTTCCAGTGATTGTGCTCGCAGTCTTTCAACCTTATGTAGTTTTCCTTTGCTAACCCACCACCTCACTACTCTCCTTTGTAAGCAGTTTCAGCTTTTTTTGTACAATTATCCAAATATTTCTAATAAAATTATTGAATTATGCTCTGCATGTTTTTCTTGATTCCGATGCAGAATACGGTCTACACCATGGACCTCCGCAGCGCTCACAAGACTCCAGAGCAGCCTCCGCCCCGCCTGCGTCTCTCTCTGACGCGTTCCCTGGGCCCCGAGGACGAGGATCAACCATACAGTCCCTGCAACCACACGCAACTGGCACATCACAACAGCAAACAGAGGAGGTCGCAGTTCAGGTTCTTCAACTCGAACCCCCCAAGTCCTACACAAGAGGACTGGAAAAGCGGGGGAGAGGAAGAGGAAGACGAGGACGAGGAAGAGGAGGAGGAGGAGGAGGAGGAGGAGGAGGAGGACAATGTAGAAGATGAGGAGGATATGGATGAGGAGAGGGAGGAGGCTGAGGAGGAGACAGCAGAGAAGAGCAGAGGCATTCTTGATGGTAAGTGTGTCAGTCGGTCAGCCAGTGGACTCTAATCACCATCATGACCCAGTTTACTTGAGTCTGTGTGAACCTCTTAGTAGGCACTGACAGGCTCTCTTCACTGGGCATGCAACCAAAAAACATTAAACTTCCTCCATCCTGAGCCGACTGATGAGAAGATTATCAAGAGGATGAATCCTAATACTCGTGGTGATCCTCTGACTTTACCTCTAGCAAGACTATTAGCTTGACATTTGTGGTTCACTGTGAAAAGTTGAAAACTACCGGATTGCTGTGAATTTTGCATCAGACATTAAAGGTCTCGAAGGATGATTTCAAATAACTTCCGCAATCCCCTGACTTATCAGCTCAAAATTTCAATGTGTCTAGTATTTTGGTTCATGACCAAATTCCAGAAAGCGCATGTTAGCATGCTGATGTTAGCATTTAAGCTGAAAGCTGTACAGCCTCACAGACATGCTATCATTTTTATTCAATAATTCAGCCCTGCCTGTCTTCTTAGAAACACTAATAGCTGTCTGATCATGCTGCCAAATGTGTCCTATCTGCCTTTGTGAGTTTACAACATCTATCAGAGCAGAGATAATCTGTCCAGGTCAGTCCAGAGAGGTTAACTCAATAACAGTACACGTGATAGGCTTGATGCAATCACTGTCTGACTGCTACTCTACCCTTTTCCCCTTCTGTCTTTTTCTCCCCGTGTCTTTTAGGACAGAAGAGGACAAACGAGTGGAGCTCTGCTATCGGACTGGACGAGGTCACCGCAGCGGAGAAGCCGGACATCAACTGGAGACCCATCATCAGTCCGGGAGAGGTGACGGTCACGGACGTCACCATCAACTCCCTCACAGTGACTTTCCGAGAGTCGCGAGTGGCCAAAGGCTTCTTCAGAGACTGGGGGCTGGAGGTCTGAATGGGTTGAAGTGGACGTGGGTTGGCAGCAGGGAGGGTGTGGAGAACTGTGGTTGAGGGTTAACGTTGGTGTTTCATTCCCTCTCTGCAACCTCTCACTCTGATCTTCCACCTGCCAAATACTTCCAGTCTGGTCAGTGGTTCGTTTACATGCACAGAGTTACCTGAATATAAACTCAACTTCTTTAGGTTGAGCTGTTCGCGTGCAAATGGTTTGGACTTGAATTGATTGTTGTTTCTATGAGAAACCACTAAAATGAAAAAAACATACAAATCTAATAAACCCAAACATTTTCTCCACAGAGAGAATTGAACAGCGATCTAACAGAAACATCTGGTGAAGAAGTAAAACTGTGTATCATCATACTAAATATTAGCTGTAGAACAAAAGATATGATCCAAGTCACCAGGCAGATTGCAATTGTGGTCCAATCCATGGCGCTGGAAGACCAATGTGTGCAGACTCGAGCCCATAATTGGCAGCCAGTTTTAGGTCGATTTGGAGCTGCACTCTTTGGCTGAGAATCAGTTCAGTTAGCAGGACGTAGGCCAGCTGTGGGATAGTGGCAGCCCAATGAATCTTCCATTGTCAAACAGTTGAAAATGTGTATACAGTAAGTAGAGGAAATGACTGGCAATTCCCTTAAAAAGGGTATGAATCATCTTCATCATATCAAACATATCTAAGTTATCTCTGAATTGTTGGTACTGGTTAAAATGGGCGGACATGGTAAATGTTTTTTGCACGGGTCTTTTCCACATTAAAGGTGCCCTGTGGAGATTTTTTTTCTAAACAAATATTTGTTTGTATGTATGTATGTTTACATTACATACATACATACACATATTTCTCACCAAAAAGTTTTGTAGGCATCTTAACAAATGGGTTAAATTCATTGAACCCAACATTGTTCACATCCCAGTCGTCTTTTTCCTCGCCATTTGCTAGCACATTGCTACTTGGCGCGACACTTTTCTGCCACCTGTTTGTTGATCAGTAGAATAGTGCGAAACTGGCGGCAGTACTGTGTAGCACGTTAAGCACATGTGCGTGAGTCCTCGTGTATTTCCACAAGATACAAACAAACCGGGGACACATTCATGAAAACATTGCTCCACAGCGCTACTAGTGGTCAAAAACTTCACAGGGTACCTTTAAAGCAGTTAACAGAATGAGTCTCATGCATCGACATTTACTTTTCTTACAAGTTTGCCACACCAGACTCAACAGACACTCACATTGGTAAATTTCATGCAAAACCTTATTAAATAGCAGTGGTGAAAATATTCTTTATTTAAGTAAAAGTAGAAATACCAAAATTTAAAAATACTCCATTACGAGTAGTCCTGTATTTAAAATGTAACAGTAATATTATCAGCAAAACACTCTTAAGTATCAAATGTAAAAGTACTCATTATGCAGAATATTCCCCCTTTCAGAGGTTTATGGTACTGAATATATTATTGGACTATTATTATTGATACATTAAAATGTAAGCAGTATTTTAATGTTGCAGTTGGTTGAACCATTTTAATCCACTTTATACAGTGTTGAACATTTTTATCTATTACACTACATCATATTTCATAAGATGATGTGTTTTGTATTAAACATTTTAATCTGTAAATTAACTAGTTAAAACTACAATTTCCCCTCAGAATAACGGAAATACTCAAGTGCATGTCAAAAAGTATAGTTTTTTAGCAAATGTAGTTAGTTACTTTCCATTACTGTTAAATAGTAACTCGTCATCAGATTAATGCTCATGTGTTATACTAAACAGCAGCACAAAACTGAAATGGAAATTCTCATGAGTATATAACGCTTACAAAGACATTTATATTCAATCATGTAAAATGAAGCAACCTGAATAATCATGTGAAGAAGAAGAAGAAGAGTCCTCTGTGCATGTAAACGTAGCCACTGTTTTCCACATCTCTCTTCCACACTACTAAGCTTACCGTTCAATACTGGTCTCAAACATACAGTAATATTGTACATACTTCAAACTACAGTGAGGTGGGCATAGCTGTCAGTCCCACACTAACATGCAGTGCTGTACCCGTAAAACACATAGACTGTTACTACCTGTACAACACGTGGCTTAGTCCTGTATGCGTTTCAAAATCCTCTGATGATTTGATCCGCCTGCATGCCTTTCTCCTCCAGTACAGTTATATCAATGCAAAGACGTGCAGACTTCTCTGTCCACCCGGCTCTTCAACAACTCAAAACACCACACAAGCAACAAGTCAATCTTGTACCAAAATCAGAAACTAGACGAGGCTTGATGACAGAATGTATTATGGAATTGCACTGTATTTACATCAGATGGGTTTCCTATCAGGAGCCTTTTGAGTTCGACCATTAGAGTTTGAAACACAGGTATGAATGCTGAGATTTCACTCTGAAGTTCATTAATACCTGATAGTTTCTTCTAATCAGGTCATTTTCATGTCCAGAAGTGACATGATGAGATTTCAGTGTTTACCCCTGAATTGAATTCTTGTGAAGGTTGATTTAGACAATAAAGACATTAAAGTTTAGTTATTTTGATATATTTTATCAAACATATCATATAAATTCATTCAATCAGTACCTGTTAGGAATTTTAAAAAAATCACTCTGTATATTTGAACAACTAGACAACATATGACAGCGGGTTGCATGGAGATGTTGCATCATATTAAGGGGTAACAAAAAAACAAACTAGAAAAGAGAACTACTGTTCTAAGTCTTGGATGTCGGAAATTCCCAAAGGCACTTAAATGCACCAACAAAGAGAGCTTTCCAAACAATCCGCTCATGGCATTGCATTATCATTCGATTATGTAACAGACTAAAAAAGTAAACGCAACTGAATGTTCACTGCAGTGTCAAAGTTTCGAGTTAATACAGCATCAAAATCAGGCGTCAGTAGATTATATAGCATGTTGAAATACTGAAAACTGCCTTAAGGATATGAAAGTGTATGCAAGTTGGAATTGAAGGTAATTATTAAATTAATAATGATAATTACTTCGCCACAGGACAATGTAAAAAAAAATGTGTAAATTGAAAGTGAAATGTTTACCCTTAACTTTACAGGCTCATTTCAAGTAAGTGCTGTCAGGGGTAAACACTGAAATCATTTAAAAGCTAAAAGGCCAACTCTGAGCCCAGTACGTCGGTCTAACCCCACTGGCTTCCTGCCCATTGGACACAGGAGCTGATGTGATGTGTCATGTCTGTGGAATCTCCCACAGCAGCGTCCCATTGGTCAAAAAGTTGTTTATCCCGCAGTGAGGATGATGGGCGAGCGTCTCGTGATCCCAAAACTGTCTGCGTGTGACAATGAAGCTGCAGGGAATGGAAGTGCCTGATGTTGCATAATTTTGTTGTTTTGTCTGTGGAGCTTTTAGGGCTCATGTTGCTCTCTACTCCCCACACACACACACCATTACTGTCCCAGCTTATTTGGTTTCTGTATGAATGCAGGATCCTCCTCTGATGTTATTAAGACTTGAAATAGGAGGAGACACTAAAGTGCAGGAAGCAGGAGGGACAGTAAGGAGAACACGTATTTTTAGTCGTTATTTTTCTACATTGACCTGAATGTATATTTATTCTTTAAAGGAGATACCTGTGTGTTTGTCACGCTGAACAGAATCGTTTTTATACAGTTTGTGATAATCGATGCCATATCTAAGTGTACCGACCTGACAAAAACAAGCACCTGGATTTTGACGTCGTCTAATGTGGTCGCTTGTGCTGCTTTCGTCCACCACCAAGCGAAGAACCTTGCACTTTATTGTGATGTAAACCTGCACATTTACCTGCTCCTGTCTACAGAAGTGTCATTGTGTATAGAATATTTCTATGGTAATATTAAAATAAATGTTGCTCATGTTTAATATCATTTTTATCTGATTTTATCTTGCTTATTCACGTTAACGGAGATGTTTTCAGTTACTAACAGATGCAGCTTTGTCCAGAGATTATTACAGATTTACAAGGTGTCAGCATCAGTTTAACATTATGAGTGAACTTTTTAAAAAGTTCAACTGAAATATAAGAAAGTTCATGACTGAAACGGAGTAATTGTGACCCAAGAAATCACACACAAGATAAGTTTCACCTAAAGCCTTTAAATCCTTTTAGGGACTGTATGAAAATTATTAGGCAGGAAGGTTGGAAAAGGAGGGGGCACATGTTTTGGTTTTTGAATAAGGGAAGGTAGTCGGACTCTTTTGGGAGACCTTTTAGTCACCCCAGATTTATATTTCAGCCATCATAAGATTCTTTTTATCTTTAAAAAAGGAATCAAATAATGACTTTAATGGGCATCATGGGTCATAATGATGCGTTTTGCCATTATGTATACAACAATCTTATTAATGTCTAATATTTCCCGGCCCAGTCAACTAACTAATTACTCCGATATTTAATTTGTGAGACACACAAGGACATGTGGATCTTTATCAAAATTAGTGATTAAATGTTATTTCTACCAAGGCTTTTCCTCCTTCACTTTGTTAATCTGCATCATAACGTTCTATGATGGCCTATGGTATAAACCAAGTTAAGCCTTTTATTTATCTACAACAATGTCTAGAATCCTAATTTTTATGTCTGCCATAGATTTGGAAATTTTTAGTTCTACTAGTGAAGTATTCAAATATTAAAAGGGGGTGTTGCATGCCCCCTGCCCTCCCAAATAATTTTCATACAGACCCCTTTTTATGTATTTAAACCCATTCCATAATTTATGAAAAGAAAATAAATGTTGAAGTATTGAGACTTTTCCTGGATCTGTAGATACTCAATTTCCATTGAGTGATGCTCAAATGTGGACAAATGGTCATTTCTTCATGTGCAGATAATATCAATCAACAGCAACAATGAAGTATTTTTCCAATGGTACAAACATACTTTATTGTACAATTAATTTATTGGCAAAAAACAATCAGACCACCAAAATAACTTAAAAAAAGAAACTAATGAAAATGGAGCAACAGTTATTTTTGCTTTCTCTCAGCAAGCACCAAAATTGTTAACAAGAGGAACGAAAAAGTGGTCAAAGATTCCATTTGAATACTAAACAAATATTTAAATAGTCTTATTTCCAGTCTCTTTTTAGGAGAAGAAATGATAAAAACAAAACTATTTGTTCAGTTGCCATCAGTTTGTACAGTGACTCAGTATGTTTACATCTATATTCATGTACATGAAACATTTCTTCAAAAAGGATGGTATATAATATACTCCACGGCCTCCCCGGGGCAAACTGAATGACTGTCTGCAGTGTCTTTTTGCATCACCATAACATCTTTAATACAAAACAAAAACATGTTTTATCTAATAATTCCTGTAGCTTCAAGTTTTATTTCCAAAAAATAAAATTAAATAATATATCTATATATAAAAGACAGTTTTTCCTTGTTTTTTCTTATAAAATAAGTCTCAAGATATATTGCCACCTGGTTCTGATGCGTTCCCTCCCCATACCCAGCAAGCCCAACCTTTTGAGAAAAATAGTGAGCATGTGAATATTGTCTTCAGTCCTCTCCATAAAAAGCTAAATGACCAAATTTAAATTCTTTCACATCACACCTCTAATCAACCCCTGCCTCGGCTTTACTTTGTGCGGCTTTCAACGTCTTAAGTTTTGAGATTGTTCAGGTGTGTGACTTGTTGCAATAACCCCTCCCTCCCTAAAACCTTGTCAAAAATACACAGAAAAAGGCGCATTGGTGCTTGTGACCTACTACACCTCATACTGTACCTTTTAGAAAATATCTCAATACTGTACAGTAGCTCAGGAGTACTTTTTGTAGTTTTTTTTTTTTTGTTTTTTTTTGTTTTTTTACAGATACAGCAAATATCCAATCAAACAAGGGGGGAAACAAGCAGCAGAAAATAATTTCTCTCTGCTTATAAGGTTTTTAAAGTATGTACAGTTCTTTTTACATCTTTCACTTTCATTACAAAAAAAAAAAAAAAAAAAAAACAGTATCTAAGTCCACCATTTCTTACTTTGTACAGTACTAACATTGAATTAAACCTTGTGGCTGAGAGGCAGTCATGAGGATGAGGAACAAGGGGGGGAGAGAGAGAAAAAGACTAGTGAAAGGGGAAACCGTTGGGGTTGAGGACACAGGCAGGACTTTCTTAAACCTCTGCAGCCCAAAAACATGACAACTTCATCGACCTCTTCTCCATATCACAGTTCATTAACAAAGTTGTAATATATGTACACGCGCAACGTTTTAATATCAGCCAGCTTGAAACAGGGGCACATATGCCTCTGATAGCTGGATGATCAGGCATCGACAGTTCATCCCTCCAGTTTTGGGGTGGGGGTAGGGGGGGATGGGGGGGTTCAGGGTAAGGAAGGTGTGCACATTCATAGGATAAGTGGAGATGGAGGGTGGAGAGGTGGCCCGTGGGTGCAAGGATCTATCTGTTTTGCGGATCTGGCCATTGTTTGCAGAAAAAAAAAAAAAAAAAAAGTGACCAAACCCGCTGTCAATCTCAACCACCCCCCAAACACTGTTAAGGTTTAATTCAAACCTATAAAGCCTGTCCAAAAAAAAAAAAAAAAAAACGCACCCTCCTGCCCAAAAAAATGAAAAAGAAATATTCTATATATACGTGAATTGTTGCTGTCGCCATACAATGTACATTTCTGCGAAAACTGTCCAGAAGACGGCTCCTGTAACGGAAGATATGTTGATGCTTGTTTTATGATCCATTGAGGGAAAAAAAATAATAAATTCAGAAATAAAATATAATTATTCTCTGCAAAATAGATACAATCATGACTGGGTATTTCAGGAGGAAAACAAAATTTAAAAAAAAGGTACATCGTGTCAACTCACTTTAATTTTTAGCCACATTTAAAATCTTAAAAATATTGATAAAAAGGCAAAATTTTCAGTCCCCAAAAATATTGTCATAGACTAAGGAAGAAACATCTTCAACCTGAAACATTGCCCTTCCACCTTTTTGTACACAATTGGCAAAAATATATAGATATATATTAACAGCAATAACTTACCATTGTTTTAATTTATTCATTTATTGACTTCTAAGATTTATGTTGCATCTCCCATAGGAAGGAAGCTTCAGTTCTTATTTATACATCACAAAAATATTTAAATAAAAATAAAAACTTCTAAAACCCCAAAGCTGTAGTCCCGCCTCACTCTCCTTTCATGGCAGTTTGTCATTTGGGGCGACTGATCAGAGCATCAAGACAGAAAGACTGTATGGAGTCAAGGCTACATAAGGTCTAAACTGTTGTGGTTAATGTTCGTTCCCAGCTCCTGGTTGTTGTTGCTGCTGTTGTTGTTATTCCCACCCAACATGTCCGACGGCCCCCCCTGCCCACCGTGCATCCCTGTCATCCCGCTCAGTTGAGACATGATGGAGTTCTGGTCTGAGCTGAACTGACTGGGATCTACAGAACTACCTGGCTGCTGCTGAGATAACGGCTGCTGCTGGGGTTGTGGAGGTTGGGGCGGCGCCATATTGGGGTGATGCTGGCCTATGTGGCCCGGGTGGGGGGAGCCAGTCTGGGTCTGTGGGGAGATGCGATGAGGTGAGGGCTGAGGTTGGGAGGAGGGCTGCATGCGTGGGGACGGGCTGGAGTGCGGAGGCTGCGACTGCGGTCTTGGCGAGGGTTGAGGTGACCTGACCTGACTGCTGAGTGACCCTGCTGGACCAAGTCCTCCTTGTCCTTGGAGATGGGGGTGGGGGGACTGTGCCATCTGCTGTTGGGGACTCATAGGACTGCTGTGCTGGGCTGGAGAGCCTCCACCAAGATGCTGCTGCTGCAGGAGCCTCTGGTGGATGTTCTGGTGAAGCATGCCTTGGGACGTCTGTGGTAGTGGGGGCCCACCACCTCCTCCTCCAACTACACCTTGCTGTTGTTGCCCCTGTCCTGGTCCCCCTTGTCCAGGCTGGAGAGAAGGTCCTCCTGGTCCTCCAGCACCCCCACCTGGCCCTCCATCTTGTCCTTGAAGCCCACCCATTGAATTTTGCTGCTGCTGCTGTTGTTGTTGTTGTTGCTGCTGCTGCATCTGGAGCTGGTGCTGGAGCCTTTGCTGGAGAGCTGCAGCTACTTGAGACACAGTTCCTGAGTAGCCCTGCTGCTGGCCTATCTGTCCTGGCCCGCCCTGTGGTCCACCTTGCTGCTGCTGCTGCTGGGGAACCCCTACTCCTCCACCCCCAGGCTGGGGTTGGGAAGAGGGGGGTACTCCTGCCTGTCCCTGGCCAGGCTGCATGAAGCCTTGCTGACCTTGCTGCTGTTGAAGTCCTTGAGGCTGCTGGAACTGCCCGTGGTTACCAATCTGCTGCTGCTGTTGTTGTTGCTGCTGTTGTTGCTGTTGTTGCTGCTGCTGCTGTTGTTGCTGCTGCAGGTGTCTTCTCATCAACAGCTCTCTGAACTGTGGGTTCATATTGGACATGTTGCCTTGTTGCCCTGCTTGCATTGCTCCATGTTGTTGCTGCTGCAACGCAGCCATTTGCTGTTGTTGTAGGTTTCCAGGCAACATTGGGCGCTGTTGTTGTTGTTGTTGCTGCTGCTGCTGCTGTTGCTGTTGCTGTTGTAACTGCTGAATCTGAGCCATGGTGGGCATATTCCCTCCCCCTGCTCCACCCTGAGCCATGTTCATTCCTGGCTGGCCTGGCTGGTTCACATTAACCTGCTGCTGTCCATCCATGTTGGGCAGCTGGTTAGCCCCAGGCCCTCCTACACCAGGCAGCCCTCCAGCAGCCCCCTGGAACCTCACACCTCCAGGGCCCCCTTGTGGAGGCCCTCCGGGTCCTCCAGGACCACCCTGATACCTGGCTGCTCTCTGTCTGATGAAAGCAGCCATAAGGGTTGGGTTGGAACGCAGGATATTGAGGACTTGCTGCTGTTGAAGGGGTGAGCTTGGGGAGCGCAATGTTCGTAGGAGATCCTGTAGCGCTGCCTGGGGTAGGTTTCCTGTTCCACCTGCTATAGAAGCAGGTGCCCCTGCAGCCCCTCCTGATACACCCATTACGTGCATTAGCCCACGGTTTCCTGTTTGTGGTTGTTGCTGATTGATTGGCTGCTGCTGTTGCTGAGCAACTGCTGGCTGCTGTGGTGTCATGTGACTCATCATGCCTGCCCTTTGCTGTGGGTTCATGGCTGGGCCCCCAGCACCCCACTGCTGGTTTGTTGGCTGAAGTTGTCCACCACCTCCTTGCTGTACTTGCTGGAGCTGCTGCTGAACTTGAGGTGGCAACTGAGATTGAGGGCCACCTTGCTGCATCCCTGCAAGCATTCCTTGTTGCTGTGGGTCTAACATAGTCCTGCCTACAACTCCCTGAGCCTGGGAGGGCATGCCCTGGGCCCCAATGTGGGGCATGCCCATCTGGGCCTGGGTGTTCTGATGTTGAGGATGTGGGGGTATCATGCCCCCCTGTCCCAAGCCCCGGATTTGGGCTTGGGCCTGGGCCTGAGCCATCTGTCTCTGGGTCTCTGCGAGGCGCTGGATTTTGAGGGCTGTCTCTACAGCAGCCAGAGGGGGCCCTTGTTGCTGGCCTTGTACAGGCATAGACCCCTGGCCCTGGTTGGGCTGTTGCTGTTGTTGGGGTGGGGTGGCTGGGCCCAGTCCAGGTTTTCCCAGGGACTGATGGAGAGGAGAGGCTCCCGGTGGTCTGGGGTTGTACGGAGGCAAACCACCAGGGTGTTGCTGCTGGAGTTGCGGGACATTTGGAGGCTGCTGCTGGAGTTGAGACACCATCTGCTGCTGGGGAGAGTTCATCATCCCCCCTCCACCTCCTCCACCCATTGGCGGATATTGATGATGTAGATGATGTTGAGGGGGCATGGTACCACCTTGTTGCTGGACCTGCTGTGGCTGTCCCGGAGTTCCCATTCCCCCCATACCACCCATCCCAACTCCCTGCTGCTGAGGGAGAGCAGGCATGTTCCCCTGGGTTGGTGTCTGTGGGGTAGGAGGCTGCGTGCCCACAGATGTAGGTGTACCGGGACCAGTTGCTCCATTGTTAGCTCCTGGAGAGGGTAGACCATTGCCCCCAGGAGCTCCTCCAGGAGCAGGCTGGCCGGCTCTCTGCATGCTGGCCATCCTCCTCCTTAGCATCTGGGCTTGCTGGAGCCTGTGCTGCAGCTGCTGCTGTCGGAGCTTGTGCTTGATGTTCAGACAGAACGGGACTGGGCACTTGTTCTCCTGACAGTGCTTAGCATGGTAGCAACACAACGCGATAAGCTGCTTGCAGATGGGGCAGCCACCATTGGTTTTTCTCTTGCAGCCTTTTGTGTGCTGAACAACACGTTTCATCTTCTGGCAGGACGGCAGAGAGCAGTTTGCATTTCGACACTGGCAGGCGTGGACTAAGGACTGAATGCAGCGCTGGATGCTGAGGCGACGAGAGTCTCCAGGGCTCTGAGTGGTAGCGGCAGTCTGGTTGCTGCTCTCATCATCCAAACCAAGGCCTAACTTCTCCATCTTGTGCTCGTGCCCCTTAGTGTTGTAACATGTGATGCAGAGGTCGTAATCCTGTGAGGGATGACATGAATGGCAGTTAAAACATTTACAAGTGATATGTTATAGAGTATAATAAATCCTATGACCTACATATCATCTTTTGTCAATACCTGTTACCACAAATCAGACCCACCAAAAACATCCTTCCCCAACTCACCTCACAGACGGTACAGTGGAAGCGAGTCTCCACGTGGTGCTTGCACAGATTGCATGTGTAGACGAAACGGTCCTGGCTTTGGTTATGCAACTCCACTAGCATGCACATGGAACTCCACTTGGACCTTCTCAGCGAACTGAACTCCAGGTGTTTGTCCCGGGCCAATGTCAGGAAAGCATCACGGCCATCCATGAGATCACATGCCATAAGGGGATCCAGGTCTACAATAGGGGGCAAGGCATTTGCCATGGGGGCTGCGATCAGCCGGATCACGAAGAACACCTAGGGCAGAAGAAAGAACAGATGAGGGACAGGTGAAATGAGGCTGTGTAGCTCACTGGTAGAGGAATGCTGGTTGCTTTATTTCAAAAACGGGAAAAAACAGAAAGCTCATTTGCATGAGCCTCCTTTATCAATTTGCCAACAATAGTAGCTGCAAGGCAGAAATCAACAAGTTTGAGGATGTGTTACTCCAGTCACTTTAATAAGTTATATGAGAGTGATAAAAATCAAACATTTAAATTAGTATGAGCAATACATCATTCTTCTTTTTCCTTATACCTCTTTGTGTTTTTCCATGGTGGCATAAAGTTTCTGTGAAAGGTCGTTGGAGACATTGGGCATCCCTGGCTTCTTCTTATTGGCTCTGCTCAGACTGCTCTTGTTCTTACTTGTCTTCTTGTTGTTCTTCTTCTTTGCATTTTTACTGTCACCTTTCGTGTCCTGCACAAAAAGTACGGGGAAAAAATTAATCACAGATCACCTAATCAACAAGCTCATGTGTTTACCCATCAACCAGAAACTTCTCTTAATGATACTGACACTTTTTATCTTTCTCCATCACAACAAAATATATACAGTACCATTACTTCAAGAGAATGAATGGGAAGGTGTGTCCAAACTCTTGACTGGTACAGTATATAGACCATCTCTCATCATATCATTAGATAACAGGATTCTTACATCGATACTCTCATTCGAAGTGCTGTTCTCCTCCCTTTTCCTCTCCTCTTCCTCCTGCTCCAGCTCTTTGATACTCTCCTCCAGCACATTGGGCCAAAAGTCGCCCTCAAAGTAAGGCAACTCCTTGGCACTGGTTAAACGATCCTCTGTCGCCTGCTTGAAGATATCCTTTTGGGGTAAATTGAAGATAAAGTTATTAAGTTATTATTAAGTACACTTGTAAAAGGATGCCCTCTACCTCAAATCCTGATTTTCATAAATGACCATCACTCCAACATAAATAAAGGAATTAAGCTTAATGTGGATTTTCTACCTTGTAGTCGTGCACTATCCGCTCTGCCACGGCTTTGTCCAACATCTTCTTGTACCACTCCTGGAGGCGTTTGGGCTTTGGGATCTTCTGATCTGCAGGGTGACAGTGGAAGATGTAGTCGTCCCCTTCACTAGGTGGACAGGCCCAGATGTGGCCAGTGGTGTAGCTGAGGAGTAAACACAAGAGATCACACACAGTGAGCATGATTCGAACAGACTAGGCAAACTAAGCGTTACGATAGAACAAGTCAAAACAAGGGCTGGCAAACCATCTTTGCACTTTGTCATTTTCTACATGTTCATACCTCCTGTTTTTTTTCCCCCCAATAAATGAGACCATGTTCAGTTCCAACAGTGCTCATTATGACGTGTCAATGTAACTAAAATCAGGCTTAAATCAATAATATAAAAAATATTTCAAAAGATACATTTTGCATAAGCATTCAGTTACTCAGGACCAAAACAATATGCTTTCAGTGAGCAGCAGCACTTACCCTAACTTCTTTACATACTCCAAGTAGCCGATGAGGATTTCATGGTAAACTGCTGTTCTTAGACTGCGAGGCCGAAAAAAGTGCACACTGTCCAGGTAGGAGATATATACTCGCCTGAGTGGGTGAGAGAGGAGTGAAATTCAGTGTAAATGTCAAAAACAACTGAAATTGAATTTATTTGTTCTTTCCTTCCAGTGTCAAGAAGACAAAAAAAAGAAAAGTACTGTGTAAAATATTGTTTTAACATGTACTTACCTCTGGTTGGGCTGAGGACAGTCGGACCCGTACTCTTGAACATGCATACCAAAGAAGCAGACGTCTGCTCCGTCAATGTCCTCAAACGCAAAAAGGGCTTTTGTCCTGTAGGGGAAAGACTCCGACATCTCTCCACTGTCCACAAATCTGGAGACAAAAACATTACAAACTTATATAAACTTACCAACAGTAAAACAGAGAAACAGAAAAAATGCTTTTTTTTTTTTTTTACATCAACAGATTATTAACTAGATATGAGAAGCCACATTTAAAGTGTATCAGAAAATATTCAATTATGTGTCTTCTTGCTTTTCCCTTGAAGTTCTGGCATTTGAAACGGTTAAGATGACTACAAGTCAAAAGCTAGAAAGAAAGATCGGTTCATGTTGAAGTCCGACTGTTTCGACTTCCCATACCTGGACTTCATGCCTGGTTTAACTTCCACCACTTTGTCAGAGACGTGCACCACACGAATGGAGACCTCTCCAGACTCCGGGTGGTTCTGGCGCTTCAGGAAGTCATTCACCCTCGTCTCTAGGTAACAGCCCAATTTCGTCTGGGGCAACCCTGTGAGGGAGAGAGAGAGCCACGCAAAGCATTTTTATATTTAGTTAACAACTGATAAAAACAGCAAGGAAAAAATGACTTGAAGCTATAAGTAACCTGTTTATTACAAATCTATCAGATTCAAGTTTTCTCATGAAACTCCAGGTACAACTGACTCACATTGTTAGGGTAACAAATCCAGACACAAACTGTATGTATCTATCAGTAAAATGGAGACATTTGCGCTGTGTGTGCGTGTAGTTGAGGCAGAAAGGAGTGGAACATATTACCACTTACTTTTGGCACAATACTTGTTCTCTTTCCTTGTCTTATTGGTCTTCTTTAAGCAGCCATCACATACAAAACTGAGATATAGCAAATAGAAAAAAAGAAGTAAATCAGTTCAATTAAATAAAAAAATATATATATTTAGCAAATGACATCAGGACTTATACATTAACCTTGAAAACTGGAAATAAAAAATAGCTACTCACCCCGATGGCCAGATTGTGTCATTGTGCAAGACACATATTTGGTGCATCCTGCGCCCACAGTCCATACATTCAACAAGCCTGAAGAAAAGACGGATTGAGATACAAATTACACACTTTGGTTTTTAGAACCAATTTGGTTTGATCTTGTTTCTCCATGCAAAGATATTTGAAACATTTGAGTCATCAACTTACAGTTCGGGATCCAGTGTGTCATTCTTCTTCTTCTCAAACTGATCTTTGTTAATGGATCTGAAATGATTTTTTTTTTTTTTTTTAAAAAGTAGTGTGACAATATGTAGAACAACAAGAGGAAACTGTCAACACACAACTGTTTCAAATGTATCAAAGGATCTTATACAGTTTCTCATTTACAATTCCCAAACTTTCCAGACTTCAGAACCTTGAATATGTTAGTTTATAATCAAAAATATTTTTGCAGTATTAAAGCCATTGACAATTATCACCTTTATTAATACATTATGCCATATAATAAAGCAATGATTCTGAAAATGTGTACTTATCATTGTACTGAGATGGAGCAACTTTTTCCAAAATGTCTTCAGATTTTTGGCCAAAATTCAAAAACACTTCAAGACTGGGAAATAACCCAACGTATTTTCTATACAAATGCTTCACATGCTCATAAATTATTAGAAACCCAACTTCAGGGAATATGCCGAACGTCAAATGAAGTCAGCTTACAAGAGGATAATGCAGCATTTTATATACTTTTAAAAGATTTTTTTTAGAAATATGTAATGCAGTCCAGTTGCTAGTCTGCACTTTTTATGTGTGTATAGATAAATGCCACTGTGACGACTTTACAGAATGATTAAGTAACAACCAGAGCTGCCAAAAGTAGAGTCACTTGGAGTGTTTTTAATAGCTGTCAAATATTAGGATTTGGTTATGTAGTAAAGGACAGTTTGACTGTTCAAATATCTAAAAAAAAAAACTGCAACTGATGTCATCTTAGCTGGAAGGTCATTGGAGTGAGTTATTTAATGACGAGTATATAAATATATTGTTCCAAAATGTCAGGATGACCACTTTTCAAATGGATTTTTATGTGGAGTAATCTTTCTTATTAAATGCAGTAATACTTACGTCTGTGGTTGGGTGGGGTCGTCGCCCAGGGAAACAGTCTCTCCCTGGATCTCGTTGAAACACTTCTCGCAATAGTGGTACCTGTTAGCAAGAAGCCCAAATTTTGGTGAACTACACCGTTCCGCCCACAGCACAGTCAATCACAGACAGCGCACGGGAGGGCAGTCGCCAAGTGGTACAGGACATGGGCAAGGCAGGGTGCCACAAGCAGGGCAAGCAGGAAGTAGGAGCGCAGGACAGCAGGAAGTCGTCACGCAACAGCCAGTCATGAGTTTGGAAGGGGTAGGGGCGGGGGGGAGTAAGGGGGATGGGGGATGGTTTTGGAGGTGCATGATTGGTCAAGGCAAAAGCAAGCCAATGCGGATATCAAAGCCATTGGAAGGGAGGACAGACAAGTCATATAGACCAGGAACAAGACGAGACAAACATCCAAGACAACACACAGCAGAGAGCCGAGGCAAAGCACAGATTAGCAATTTGGACATGAGAGGATGGGCAACAACAATCACCATCACAGCTAACAGAGCAGGAGCAGAATCAACAGGAACTAAACAAGAGAAGGGAACAGGAGTAGGAAGTTATAGCACAAGACATAATACACACACTGAACAAATGTGAACAAGTAAGCACAGACAACTGCTCAGCTGTTTGTTCATTCCAACAGTTCATTTTAAAGTCAGTCTTTTTCACATTCCAGTAAGGTTTTCATGGGTGAGTAGCAAGACTGAAGACAGGTAGGAACAAAAAAAAAAAAAAAAAAAAAGTAGTGGCGTGGACTTTACTGGTGTATAAGGCATGGGTCAGGATGTTGGAACAGCAGCAATAAAACACTTAGTGTTATTGCTATGTCTTCCACCAAGAAACACCCAAAAAGAAGATTGTATGCAAAAATCAAAAAGAATCAGAGAAAAAAATTCTTTGGTTTGTCTGACACTGAAACCTTCTGTGTTGTTTATAGATTTATTCAATCAAACTATGAACAACTGCAGGAATGTGATAAGAGAGGACTGACTGTTAAAATGCCAGTGCATTAGGCACCACATGAAGGTATTAAAAAAAAAGGGGGGGGGGGACATGAAGTGAAGGGAAGCATTTAGGGAAACAAAATTAATCAGACGAACACTTGGTTTCTACCTCATATTCTCTGAACTTGTACTTTTGTACATCAAAATGCAACCTGTTTCAATCTTTTCCAATGAATCTTTTCCTATATTCCCTTCTGCTTTTTACTAACCCATCCATTCATGTAGTCCTCCCTCCACCCAGCATTACATGGGAGTTTCCCCTCCCTCCATACCTGTTCTGGTAGCTGAAGTAAGCAGCGTCTCTGGGAATAGTGCACAGCTGCTTTCCGTAGCAGCACAGTGTCTGAGGAGAGAACTCCAGCTGATGGCCAGAAGCAAACAAACAAGATGAAAAAAAACATTAGTCATCATCAACAATAGTAACTTTAGACAAACCCACCTCTGCTAATCAATACACACTCCATAATAAAAGGGTCTCTGAGCTTCCAGTGCTAGTTTAAACTAACTGCCACTGCATATGATAGAATTAAAGTGAACTTCAAGTGAAACAACAAGACTTTCAGTGGACTCACATTATGATAATATGATTATATTATATATCATTTTATCTCCCTGTAGAGCTGAGTGAACTCATTTCTGATTGGCTTAGTGTTGTGAAAAATAATTACAGCTAAAGTCTCATTGTCAGAAGTCAACCCTTCAGCCAGCCTCTCAGGATAAGGGCCAATCAGTTTTGTTTGCCTGCAAAACCAAAAATAGCAGAGTCTAATGAGATCTGCAATGTGATATGGCGGTGGTGTGTCCAAGGCCAAATTTAGCTATGAACCCACTTCACTGCTTCCATTTTCAGATGTGAGTGAGGGGAGGTAAATTCTGCATCTACATACTCAAAACATTCATACACACTATCTTATCCAGACATATTCTCACTTAAATATAAATGCCAAACTATATCATTGTTTTACACTCAGTTAAACTCTGCATGTCACTTGAAGGCTCTGATCACCTGTTGATACGAGTCACTAGCTCAGCAGTATCAAGAAAAACTGCAGTTCTTCCAGTTTCAAAATCAATAAAACTAAAATGTTCTGTACTTTATCAAGTCAAGATTTAGATTGACTTCTTATGTTTCAGCATCTTAACTCACACCATCATATTTCCATTTCTTTCCATCGAGCACTGAGTCTCACCTTCCGGCCGCAACAGTAGCCCAGGTCCTGCATGACGGGGTCAATCTCCTGTTCGAACACCTCAGCCAGTTTGGAGCAGTACTTGTAGACTCGAGATGTTTTTCGATTGTACAGCCAGGCGTTGTTGAACATCAGCCAGATGTCATCCACGTACTGCCATGGATCCTGGTACTGACCTACAACCAAAAGCAACCAAAGCATGAGATGATGGAAAAGAGAGGGCTTTCCAGGGTCTCACTGGAGCATCTCTTATAAAAGTGTCAAGAAAGAAAGAACCCCCTTGTGGCAAAATGTAGAGATTATTGTTGATTTCCAACCCTGAGTAAAAAACTAAATTAATGTTCAATAAAAATACAGACAGTGTATTCTCCTTTATGCTGTCATTTATTTATTTACTGTATTTCTTTATAGCAACAACCAAGGTTGCTACCTTTGTGGACCCTTCCTGAGGTCCACAAAGTGCACAAATAATAGCTTCGCCATATCTACTCTTATTTTGATTCATCTTGGAAAGAAGCAAATGACATTTTAATGCAGCCTGTTGAGTTTCTCAGGAACTACAAAACCTTTCAGCATAAAGCAGCAAATACTGACCTGTGTCTAGCTTTCGCTTGATAGTAGATAAGTCCATGGGGTTCTTCACAATGTCAAAGTAGTCCTGCAACATCACAATGAGTATTTATTAAAGTTGAGCAGTTTAAACTTTTTGACTTAATTACATACACAAGTAAAGCAAGACATGCTGCTCAGTTCACACAAACTAAGGGAACGACAAAAGACGAACAGATCGAGGCAGTTTCAATGAAGTGAGGAAAAGAATACACACAGTAACGTCTCAAACACTAAACTAGAAAATCCTCCTTGCGGTTTTATGCCTCCGTCAACCAGTCAAGTTACAGTTTACATCCATATCTGTTCACATTCATATAATATTTGTAGTGGAGACTTTGAAGGAAATTAATAAAAAGGTATTAAGTGCATTTTCCTTGCATGTGTTCACATGCTGCCGATAAAACTGATTCTGATAGAAACACAAAGTTGAAGCCAGTTGTTGACAGTAAATGATGCTTCAAACAGATGTTGCTGCAAATAAGCTACAAATTCTAAAACTTGGATGCTTCAAACATCTTCAACACGGCAGCACAGAAGATCTAAACAATCAGCACAGTTTCAAGGTGGGAACCCAAGAATAGTGTCACCGATTCACTATCTGACCAAATGTGAAATATGGTCACAATCTGCCTTTCTGTTCCTGAGTTATGGCGTTTAATAACGTCCAGAGAAGCTTTTTTGCCGAACATTATGATTTACAGTGAACTTGACCTTTGGGATATAAAATGTGACCACTTCATCCTATTACATTTGTGTGAAACTTTGTCATAATTAGCATATGAATTCTTGAGTTTTGTGAGGTCACAGTGACCTTGACCTTTGACAACCAAAATCTAAATTGTTTCATCCTTGAGACCAAGTGGATATTTGTGCCAAATTTTGAAGACATTCCCTTGAGGCATTCCTGAGATATAATGTTCATGACAATGGGACGGACAGACAACCCTAAAACGCCAGCTCCGGCTGTCGCCATTGCAGAGGCATAGCATGGGGCAATGTGGTCTTTACAAGGCACAGTAACTGACAGGCTTCAACCTCAGCAGGGATACATACAGGTATGCACAGCAGTTGTGGGTCAACGGGCATTCTGAAGGGAAGAGACTCTGGGTCTTGTCTGTAGAGAGACTCGAGAGTGGGCATCAGGGCCTGACGAAGCTCCTCCGGCTTGAAGACTGGGAAGAGAATAAGAGATGAAAGAGTAATAAAAAAAAAGGTTAATTTTACTCTGCTTCAATTAACCCTTTGAAAAATAATGAAACACCCTCAATTTTGGATCAATATACAGTAGAGATGTTTGAAAAAGGCGCACACAAGATCTGAAGTTCAAGTTTTCTGGTAAAAACTTAAGTTCTCCTTACTCTTCTTTTTCACTGGAGCCTGTGGAACAACCGCATCTGACGTCTCCTCTTCTTCTTTTGCCTCCTTCTTCACCTCTGGTTTCCTGTCTTCCGTCTTCACGCCTGACGTCGGCGTTGTTGTTGTTGTCGTCGATGTATCCATGGGAACTCCTTTACCTCCCTCTCCAGAACATTCCTCCTTTTTCAGCTCTGATTTCACAGGTTTTTCCTCTGTTTTGAGGTTGCTGAGCTTCCCTCCTTTGGAGCAGCTGCCGGCGTCACTTTCATCGTCCTCATCCTGCTGCTTGACCTCCATCTTGGAGTCGAGGTTGGCGGCTGAGGTGTTTGACTGCGGCTGCTGGGAGGAAGTGTCCAAGCTGCTGACAGAGGCCTGGAGTCAGGGCCTGACTGTCCGCAGCGAACGAACCCTTTTGGGACAACTAGAGACAAAGAAACAAACTCAGGTGCATGGAAATAGGAAATGTGAAATAACGATGCATTCATGGGAACAGGATGAATAGTTTAATCATAACTGTGGCAATGGTAAAAATGTTTGTCTCATGATAATAAGTAAGTTATACGCAAAAAGGAATCAAAAACAAATTTATACTATGCAGGATTTTCCTACAAAACAATGTGTAGATTCATACAAAAGTAATCCTTCTCAATCATGACCCACTAGAAGTGTGTGGCGGTGTATTTCTCTATAGAGATCCTGCTCTCTTTCTGTATTTTCTTATTATTTTGCTGTGCTCGGGATGCTTCTAGGCTGCAACCTTCGGGCAGTGGGTGTGTATCCTCCAGCCAATAACAGCGCACAGGGGTGTGAGTGCATAAAAACATAGCGACCAGGTGCCAGATCAGAGGAAGGGAAGGAAGAGGGTGCTATGAGAATGGTGGACACAGCGCCAACGTTCTGCTTGTTCAACAGTTGTTTGATAAATTGATCGTACTGTGTCCCTTACTGCCAGGTTTTGTTGCGCTTACAGCAGCCGGCAGTTGTAGTCAACCCGAGTAAAGTCCAGTTTTGTTCTCTCTGCTGAAGACTCTGCTCCGCAGAAGACTGCTGTCCCCTGTCTGTGTACATGCGTGGGCATGCGTGGGCGTGCTGTGGGCGTGCGTGGGCGCGCGGTGTGTGTGTGTGTGTGTGTGTGTGTGTGTGTGTGTGTGTGTGTGTGTGTGTGGTGTGTGGAGCTCAGCCCTGTCCTCGTGCATACAGCCACAGAGAGCAAAAGAGAGACGTTCAGCCAGAGAGGAGGGGAATGTTGTGTTTACAAACAGTAACCAACAGTAACCAACAAATCCTACATAGTATGTCTTTAAGGACTCGAGTTACGGTTATGGGACACTGACCGGAGTGCGTGGCAGTTGAGCACTGTGTGGCGTTGAGCTGGAGGCCAGTCCAGGGTGAGACGGAGTGGTGTGAACCAGCTGCCCCAATATGTGGCTGCTGGAGGGGCTTGTTGGAGCCGGGGCCTTGGCCAAGTTGGTTCTGCTGGGGAGCTGGAGGGTGGAGCCAGCTGCGGTGCGTTAGGGGTTGTGTGGCTGTGGGGTCTGGGACCAGCTAGTCTAGGGGGTGTCTGGTGAGGGGTAGGGGACCGGCTGTGAGCAGGGAGGGCGAGCTTCCACGCATGGCTCCCAAGTGGGGGATGGAGTTGGGTTGCTGGTTTGTGTTAGATGGAGGTCATTGAGGAAGCAGGGGCTCCAACAGCTGAGTTGGGACCTCCGCCACCCACACTCTGGGGACCCATAGGCCCCACTGAGGGGACCCCGCTGGGACCACTGGCTGAACCTGGCTGCGCTAGAGGACTAGCAACTGGGAGAGAGGGAGGAGTGCCCATCTGCGTCTGAGGATAGAAGACAAGAGTAAGGACAGGAGTGACAATCATAAGGCATGATTTAAGAGACATGAAACGTGTGACATGAGATCACTCTGAAGATCTTCTATACACATTGAATCATTTATACCTAAGAAAATCTAGAAATTAACAACAACAAAAACAACAACAACAACAGTGCCCAAGAAGCAGAAGCTGTTTGCCCAGTCCTCAGCGGTTCAATTCTACCCATTTTTGACCCAGGAACTTTTCAATGATCCCCTGGAACAACTATTGGGAACTCTACATTTCAACATTTAGTTCCCTAAGCCATAGCTCCTGTCCCATAAATCCCCTGCTGGTTCCCTGGTGATACTCTCAAGATTGCCCAGGAACTATTGGGGTGTAGAGTGTTCCTAGTTGGTCAGACACTGGTATTTTACACAACATTTTACCACAGCTATTTTTAAAAACCCCTGACAGCAAGTCACTTTGCAAGGTTGCCGGATTTGCGAGATCACAACGTCATGCGAGAATCCGTCTTGTCATGTTTCAAATTATGCGTTTGTGTCCGAACCACCCGTGGTTTAGACCAAGCAGCGTCCTATGAGGATAAAGTATTCTTTTGAGAGTGTCTGCCCTTTTCTAAGCAGTTTCCAAGGTTCTGTATAACAAACCACCTGGTGCGTCAGGTAAGACAGCAAGCACATTTTTGTTAATTTTTTTTCTGTTTTGAGAAGCAAATACAAAACAGAGCCACAGATAAGATTGAAGAGTTAAACCCAATTTTGAATCCTTCCACCAAGCTAGTGGGAAGGATATTAAAAAGATGTTATTCATTAATTCTATCAACACCTGGACATCTAAAATAACATCTACAGATAACTGTAGCTGCAATTTGTGCTTCCGATTTTAACGTCGGTCTTTAGTAAAGACCAGCTTGGAGCAGCGTGCAGCTTGGCACACACCTACTAGCAAGGGATCTCTGACAAACAAATACAGGTCACTTTACCTGTGCCATGCCTCCCTGTGCTCCAGCTTGGGCACATCCCAGGTTGAGCTGTTCCAACCCCTGGTCCTGAGCCAGGAAACTGTCCCTGGGACAGATACTGGTTCTGCAGCTGATTGACATTTGGCCTGCCCCATCCTGGGTCTCCAAACCATTCCCATCTAGAGGTGTATGAGAGCATGGGCAAAGTTCTTACAAAATGTTTCTACCAAGCAGTTTGATTAAAATAGAAAATACACAGCATGAATAGGCAATGAAGAAAGCCCAGTCAAATATTAGTACTGTTGCATCTACCATTAATGGATATGTTATTAATAAAAGTTGTTAATAATAAAAAAATAGCTGAAAAGATTAGTAGAGGGACAAAGTAACACAAGTCACCAGCATAATATTAGTACATTTTTGTATAATTATTATGTGGCTGGTTATTTCAAAAACACTAACAGACTCTTCTGACAGGTGACAATTGGTTCTTTCATAAAACTAATTTTTTTAAACTCTAGACACTGGGGATTAACAAAAGCCAATTGCATGGATTAAAAACAATCTTCTGAGTCGAAGTAACTAAGGCAGAACCGTGGCTTTAAAACAAAACAGTGGGACAAACGCTTTATTCAGTACTGACCTGGTTGCCAGATGTTCCCATGGGGAGAGGAGGCGTGGATCTCTGGGCCAATAGACTGTAACCCCATCTGATTGAACTGATTCATACCTGACAAAACACAGAGGACCGTTATGATACAACATATAATATTTCATGTGGAAACGACATTAACATATTGTGTTTTGTTCTTAAAATAGGTACATATTTCTGTGCAAAAGAAGCGGTGTAAAAGAAGTCTCTTTTATGTAGATTAACATTTGAGCTGATACAAACAGGTATAATGTGTTGATTGACTATAAACTGATCTAACTATAAAGCAAGGATTCTGTCTGTATGTCCTTTGCATATCTCGAGGACCGCTCATTCAATCTACTTCACACTTGGTGGGTGTATTGCTGGCGACCCAAGGACATGCAGTGTTCTGTGCAGCATAAACAAGAGCTTTTTAATCAAGAGTGGACAGGCTCTCACATGTTCATTCTTCCCACAGGCAGTTCTTTCGGATTAGCGAAATAACCGATAAATTATATGACAGAGCATATCTATTTTAATCGGCGCTGCTTTTCTAGCCTTTATGGTACACAAATACATAGAGACAGAGGGAGAGATGAGATGAGAGAAATGCAGTCGGAGAAATCACATGGTATGCTCTAAAAAGGAAACGGTATATGGCAAAACAGAGCTTTAAAATCAAGAATGGACGGACTCCTACATGTTCCTTCTTCCCATAGCCAGTTCAAAACCAGTATGTCTCATATATATTTTGAGACCGTGGCGATTGTGGAGCGCCACTATGAGACAAAGCACAAATCTATTGAGCAAACATACCCACTCAAATCTTGCACAGAAAATAAATGATCCAAGAGCCCAATACGGTCCACTTATATTAAGATGCACATTTTTTTACAAAAGCTCTGTTATGTGTTTTATATTTAAATGCAGCCCATATTTTACTTGAAATAAGAACTTTTATTTACTATAAAAGTATTTATTATTTACAACATCTGTGTAGCCTATAACAGAATGTTAGTTTATTTCATGTTGTGAGTATATGTACTCAGTCACACTTCACATCAACTGTATTCATTTTTCAATGCACTGAAGCAACAAAACTGGTGTCTGTTTAAATGTTGGGTTTCAGTCCCAAGTGTTTCTTTACCTGGGCCCTGCATCCTGTTGACCATCTGATTTGGTCCAGCAGGTCGCACCATTGATGGGTCAGGGAGGGGACCGTCTGTAAAAACAGAGGCAGGAGATTAAGAAAATCAGTGGGGTAGAGAGGTGAAAATGCCCTTCACAAGCATGTGTGAAGAGGTTTGCACAAAACTTTTTTTCAGTCAGGGGAAAAAAAACAAAAACAGTGGCATTTGAGTTCAAGAGACGCCAAATGATGACGAAGAGAAAAGGTAGTTTGATCCAAATTAACTGAGAAATCTGGACAGGGTATTTTTCTAGTAACACAGGAAAGAATGAGATTTACATAAGGAAAATAGTGCCAAATGTAGCAAAAAGAGGACATCAAGATAATATAAATATGATACGAATAATACAGCAGTGACAAATCTGCAATCACGTACCATGTCGTGCATTAAATCTAAAAGCATGAGGTAAGAGATACAAAACAATAATAAAATGTCACAATGTCACATTCCGTCGGATTAAATTATCATTCACATGAATGCGTGCAGCCCAGTGCAACATTATCTCATCCAAGTCTACATGTGCTGCATGTCCACTCACTTGGAGGCAGTCCAGTGGGAGGCTGACCCATGCTGGCAGGCCCGAGGCCCAGACTGTGCTTCTGGAGCCGGGTCCTCCTCTTCTCCTCCAGCTCCTTCTGGATCTTATAGATCTTCTCTGCTAGCAGGTGATAGTACTCAGCCTGCCAAGAAAGGGTTAAGAAATAAGAGAAACGGAAAAGAGGGGCAGTAGGAAAAACAGTACACAATAAATACTTGCTGTTATAACACAGGTCATGTGCGTTATCCGGTTGTCTATTTTTTTTGTTCAACTGGCACTAAACTGATTCAAGACCTTCAGTGTGATAAACTTCAAGCCAAATCCTGCAATAGCACATAAACTATACAATTTTTGATGTTTGAGACCGCCCTGTGACTAACTGATTGACTTGGCAGCTGGGTACAACACAGCTGCAAAATGACAAAGTTCCCAGCATTCCCCCTCCTTTTTTGAGTAATGCCGTGAGCTAAAAAGAGAGAGAAACTTACTCTGCTGTTGGCTGACTCATACATGTCTCCTTCAACTTTTCTGGCATAGGCCACCAGGTTCTCCATCCGACGGTCCTTTAGGGCAGCAGGATCTGGAGTCGGAAAGATGGCCTGAACACTGTGGGTAAGAGAACAAACGGGGCAGGGTGGGGGGTGCAGGGAAGGAGGAAAAAAAAAAAAAAAAAAAAAAAAAGAGTGAGAGAGGAGAAAATGGGGAAGGAGGTTAAAAATTATGTATTTGTTAAGTGCTCTCTTGGTGGCATTAAAGTATTACATATGTAAAAGCAAAAGTAAACATGTAATTTATGCACTTTTGTTGTGTTGATATGATATCTAAAACCTAATCATAGTAACACGCAATGGTAGATGTTTGCAAACATCCCCGGTTTAAATCAAACAGCCAAACTTTAGAAACTTAAAACAGGAAGGGAGAAAGCCAGAAAGCCGAGATCAAATGCTAATAAAAGTGACTGTATAAGGGGCTGTGTATGTTCCACTGTTAATACTTACAGTTTGTGTACCAAGTGGTTTCGTAGGTCCTGCGTGATGTCCTCATGCCAGCCTTTCCTCATGCCTGAGGCAGAGGGAGGGCCTGCTGTGGGCATGGAGCCGACCCCACCAGCATCATTTATCAGACTGAGAAGAAAGAAAAAAAAACATAAGATGTGGGCCTTGGTTTGATGTAGAGCTGAGCAGAATTCGTTCAACAAAAATGTAAAGCTCTTAAACGGTGTTATATGCTGCACATTATGGTGGGTCAATTCTCCTCACCCTTGGCTGTTCACATTGAGGTGCATCATGGTGTCCTGCAGTAGGTTGGCTTGGTTCTGAGACGGAGCACCCACACCTCCATTGACTCCCATAGTATTCGCACCTACACATGGACAAGACACTGTAAGTTTGCATTACTTGTCTTCTTCTACTACTAATAGCACTTCTATACCCTTCTCCTTGATTTGTCACTCAGGATGTCTTCAAGCTACCTGGCATCATAAACATGTTGGTCAGGAGCTAATCAGACTGTATCTACAGGACTCCTCTATTTTTCACTTGGAGCCCTATGACAGCTACTTTATAGGGTTCTTGCTTAAACACTTGTAGAAACATCTACACGTCTACACAACTCTCCAAAATATTAAAACTCAAAAGTTTAATATTCTTGTCTGGGCTCAGAGATATATCAGGAACAGGGTGTAATACAGTACATCTTTTTACTTGAAAGACCTGGAGAGGGAGGCAGGTGAACATGGAAGCTAACTCACCCATTGGGTTCATAGGCCTCATGCCAGCCTGGCCTTGCAGGCCTTGGTTGGGCATATTGGGCTGGGCAGTCTGAGCCTGGATCTGGTTTCCCTGGTAGGTGAGGCCCAGGGCTGCATAGGCTCTTTCTATGGAGCTGGGGTCAATCTGGCTCGGCGGGTTGAGGCTGGGAGCACTTGGTTGACCACCAGAGACTGCCCCAAGAGAGCTGCCCAGACCTGCACCGGCCCCACCTAGTAGAGCTGTGAGGACATAAGAGGAAGTGGTTAATAAAGACATCTGATCAGTTTGACAGAATATCATTTCCTGCAGCTTGAGAAAACCCTATTGACTAAATAATTAGGAAAATCTCACTAAAACCAGACTGCAAATCACACTTTCTAAAGTTCCTTTCAAACTGACGAAGACTATAAAAGTACACACTTGGAGACAATTTAGCATCACAAATCACAACAGTAATAGAAATATGTTTTAGATACATGTATCAAACTTATGGCAAATGTATGCAAACTAATATCTCTTCAAACATTCAAAAACAAAACATCTTGTTATTTATTATAGTTTGCTTGGGATCATTAATTGAAAACAATATTCTGCATAATAATGGCATTGTGTACAATAAGGATGAAGATATATTAAGATGTGTAATGTGAAGAAAAGGAATGTATAAGAATATTGTTGTTTGGTCAGATACAGACACTCACACTGCGGGTTCCTCTTGTCCCCAGCATTCTTCAGTGGCAGGCAGACAGGACAGTCATGTCGCGTGCAGTTCTTCCAATGGGAGATGATCTGCCGTGATGATGCACAGTGAGCAACTGGGGATGAAAAAAGGGGAGACAGACAGGAAGAATGGGGGGAAACAAAGTGGATGGGAGAGAACAAAGTGAGGTCAATGTCAATCAACAAGACATAGAAAACTGTATATTTTCATTCCTATCAAAAAAAAAAAAAAAAAGGAATAGCCATAACCTTTTAAAGCTTACGCCTCCTGCGCCATGTGCCTAAGAGCTATACTGTTTCATTGGGCGACATAAATCTTCATTAGGAGGATTATTTCTCTCAGTTCCTCAACTTAGCAAAGCAGTGTAAACTCTGGATTGCATCCCGGAGTATGTACAGTGATATCTGCCCAACACAGAACTACTCTATATAAAAGTAAAAATGCACCCAGAGTTCTTTTTTGAATAAAAGTACCATGGTCAAGTCCACTGCAATGAAGGAACGTGTGATACAACCATATGGCCAATTTATGTTTCATAGTTTCTGGAGGACAGTAAAGGTCTATAGCACAGAGGTACCAGCTGTGTAAAAGTGTGGATATATGGAGAGTATTGAAAGACAGTATGAAAGCAATATAAAAAGTAGGATAACTGCAGTTCTAACCCAACTGTTATTATTGATACCACTTGAATGATGTTGAAACAAGTGTCCTTGTCAAACACATGTAGCATCCTTCTACTCACCCTGACAGGACTTGCCAGCCTGGCAGTGAGTCATGTGGTTGAGGACGTTCTTCATAGTGCGGCAGTGGGGCAGGTTGCACTGCCGGACTTCACCGTTGGCCTGCTCCCGCCGCTGGCACTTGTGTGCATGAAGCAGGAGTACCAGTTGCTGCTGGATGAGTTTGCGCTTCTCAGGATCTGCTGTGGGTGGCGCTCCGGCTGCAGCAGATGCTGCGGAAACCTGGGCACCGGGACCCACCAGACCTCCCTGAGCACTGGGCACCATCCCAGGGGCCCCTCCCACAGGTGCACCAGAGGGACCGCCCACACCTGTCTGTGACTGCTGGGAGCCCTGCAGTAAGTGAAGTGGGAGTGAATAAGAAGAGGTGACATGGATGAGACAAGAGAAGAACATAAACAGGAAACAGGGAAATTTGAGGGAGAAGGTAACAGGGAGTAATGAGAGGAGAGGAGAGGAGGCGGAGAATAAGAATAGATGAGGGGCGGTGAATAAATAATAAGAGGAGAGTTGAAAATAAATAGTTACGGTCGGGTCAAATGAAAGGAAACATGGTATACAGAGGAGTGAAACAGTGGTGCAGTGGGAGGCGATTTAACGGAATCATTTTGAGTTGATACTTAAATCTGTCAATTTGGGACCAGGATTAGAGAACAACATTTTCTTGCATCCGACACGTAAACATTTCTTCAGGAAGTATATATTCCTTACCATGGCAGCCATTCCTTGCATTGGCTGGTTCTTCTTGTCCACATTAAACTGGGCCAGGCTGTTGGCCATCGGACCTTTGTTCTGGAGCTGAGGGCCCAGCCCTGCGCCTCCAAGACCTTGATTCCCTTGCCCAGCATACGGCCCTCCGAAAGGGACTCCTGGGTTGCCCATCATCCCCATCTAGGAGGAGAAATAGGAAAGATGCCATTAAACCATGTTGTTGCAAACACATTTCACATTTAAATTATCAGCGGCAGCATCTGAACTGAACATGTGACAGTGTTTCTAGTTCTGACAGATTCCACCGTTATTTTGCAGGGTCTCCCATGACCTCAATATTAGCTTTTAAATGAGGAAGTCTTGTGGAAATTTACTCACACCGTGAACCCCCATCAAAGACAACGTTAGGGGGAAGTGTTCACCCCCATCCCTCAAAAACAAGAGAGCATGCAATCACATATGTTTTTAAACCACTTTCCATTTTCTACTGCTCAAGAGCAATTAAGTCACCCACTTCTAAATGGCTAAAATGTACTTCTCAGTCAATTAAACAGCTTATTTACAGTATCAAGTTTAATTGAATCATTAGAAAATTGCCTAAAACTTACACAAACCTAGATATGCACAGTAATGGCTTAAAACAGACAGAAATCTGTTATGAATAGTTCATCTTTCTCTAAGCAGACTGAAGGACAGATCTATTCTTTGTCAGTAGCCCCGTCTTTTTCCTCTTCCCCTAATTCCTTCATTCATCTTTGCAACCTCCATTGCATTTTTCTTTTACTGCTCCCCAAACATGACCTGGAAATCCTCTCACTGCTTTTGATCTCCACAGCTAAATCAAACATCAGTGTCTCCACCACATTCATTGAGTAGCAGCAGTCGGCCGCTGCAACATTTTTACTGTCACTCCTGTGGGAGTGCCAATCACACAAACACAACGGTTTTCTGCCACTTGAGCAGCAAGTATAAGCCCACTATACATCTCTCATGATTGTAAAAATATATAGATACAGTCATAGACCTAAAAGCACTATTTTGTGGTTCTTTAGAATAAAAAGCACATCTTTCAGAGGAACTAAAAGACAGCCTGCAGTCGAATAGCGAATGTTAAAAACAGTAACATTTAGTTTGTGAACGGTTTTACAGTTCACATAAAACAATAAAGGATCACACACGTCACTGAGTTATAAAAAAAAATCATCAATCATGGGCTAAAAATGATTTGCCATCAATTGTCGTTAATGTCTTAGCAGCAAACTGGTGATGTAATGTAAAGAATTATGTCTCATAATTATATACCTAATTTTAACTAAGTTAGGAATAAAGTTTATGCTGCAAACAACATAAGAATTAGTTCTTAATGCATATTTCTATTCCAGAATTGAGTGGGTAGTAATAAAATGTTCCTAATCATTAACTAGCAATAATATGAGTCTCACAAGTTACTGCTGAATACAACAACATAACTACATGTGTAACGTTTTTTTATTTTCAAACACAGCCGTCATTATGGCTTTCTTGCTCCCTGTAATAAAGTCCATCAAATTAAAAGAAATGGGTGAAATATTTCCTGTGGAACGTTGAACTATTTCCATTTAAAAAAGAAAAAAAAATCTGTGAAGGAGTTCCTACCTTGTTCAGTGCTCCGGGTTGCTGGCCTCTCATCCCAGCCTGGCCCCCAGCTCCCTGCTGCTGTAGGGTCTCAGCCAACAGGTTGCTGTTGCCACCCATTCCCTGATTCCCAAAACCCATCCTGGGAGAGCCATTCATCACCTGACTCCCAATCATGCCTGGCTGCTGCTGTCCATTATTTCCTTTCTGCTGCGCTCCCATCATGGCCCTATTCATGCCACCCATCATTCCAGCCGCAGCATTCTGCTGCATCATGTTGGCCTGCTGCTGGGGGGAGAGGTGCTGCTGCTGTCCCTGGCCCATCATCTGCTGAGGCCCCTGGCCAGGGGATGCCTTCATGTTTGCCAAGTGTTGCCCCATGGCAGTGGGTCCTCCTGGGCTGCCCATAGCTCCTTGGTGTCCCGGTTGGGTTGAGGTGGGTGCCCCTGAACGCAAGAGCTCAGACAGCTGTTTGTGCTTGGCCACCGCATCCTGGCCTCCGCCAACACCACCAGGACCTCCTCCAGGGCCAAGCCCAAGACCCATTCCTCCTGCTCCTCCACTACCTCCTCCAGGACCCAAGCCTGTAGGTCCTCCTCCAAGGGTGGTGTGCAACTGGTTGAGGTCCCCACCATTGACAAGGCCTGGATCATTAGAGCTGATGAGCTCATCTGGGAGGTCATGCTCCAAGTCGAACAGCGAGCCGAAATCTGAAATGGAAAAGAAATGCAAGTTTAGGAAGAGGGGAGATAACATGACAAAACAGACAAAGGGTGAGAGGAAGACAAAATGGGGCACAGCCATGTTAAGCTGGTATAATCCTTCATTTTTTAACATGACTGAGTGAAAATCAATTGCATGCTTGATGTTAAAAACTGATAAAAGCTGTTTAGAGGTGCATGACCAATTTTCTCCTGTCAGAAATAAATAACATTCCACTAAACGCAACACAACTGAGCACCAAACTACAGGTAAAGTCCATACCTTATGCATGTATGTCAAGCAGTATGCACAAACATATATGCAAACACACACGCCCACATGGTCTGCTCACACAGATAATCCCTGACCAGTGAAGTGATTCAAAGTGTTGCAAAGACAGGTTTGTACAGACACGGTGACGAATGGGCTGTTTAATAGAAATAACGCCACAAAATGGTGCCAAGCCCGGTACAGACATATACTCAGTGTGTCAGTTTGTATACAGAGAGTTCAACAGCACACAACTTAGGCAATCAAGAAAGACTGACATCACGTATCTTTCTGAATCTTTAAGCTGGACATCAAGACCAATAAGCACACAAAAATTGTAGAATCTAATTTAGTCCTGATTTATGTTTTACTGTGTTTTTTCTAAACACAATATAAGTACAATATAGTGTCTAACTCACCAAAACAGCATCTACACATCAATTATTTGTTCAAGTAATTTTTCAAGTTACAAGACATTTCCTCATTACGGATCACAAAAGTAAGAAGTTGTTTTTATTCTGTTTCATATAACTACAAACTGAATACTTCAGATTTTTAGTTACAAATTAGATTAAGTGAACTATCAAGACAACATTTTCAGCTCAGGTCACTTACCAGTCTTTTTTTTTCTTACATTTTGATTAATAGTGTATATTAAATGATTGATCTACAACGAAAATACTTGTCATCTGTACTTGCAGCCCAACTAACATTAAGTAAACTAAGTATAAAAATGAACAAATTGCAGTTGTCAGCAGCTAAGTTTCATTACAAACTGTTTTTGAAGGTAGAGGCACAAAGACAAGTAACTTGCATGCAAAGAATTTTTCGACATATGCTTTTTTTCCCCCTCAAATTAACTATTGCAATTAACAACCTGCATGACGCTGGCACAAATAATCGTAGGGGAAATACATTTGAGTGCAATAATTTGCAGATCGTTTTCTTGACAGCACCGGACTGATCTTCAAAAATGTGCCATGCAAGGTAGCGTAACATGTGTGCAATGTCTGAATGATTTCGCCATCAAAGTCCCTTTCCAGAGAAGCTGACTGACACTGACAACCTATTCCTATGTAGGCAGCCGTAAAATGCAACACTTCAGAGAAAAAAGAAAAAAAAAAGATTAAGTGGTGAAATCTGGATGACTATTTCGTGCTTTGACGAGTGTTTGCTTGCTATCTCGCCTCGGTGGTTAATATATTGCAGTGGCTGGACATGTCGCTGTCCATGCTGCACAGTTTTGCTCTCAGGCCACTATTCCAGCTGCTGCCATACGCCATCCACACACAAAAAACACACCAACAATGGCAATTTGAGTTTAACAATCAGTCGGACCCATGCCGTGGGCCTAAATTTAGCTCCCCAACAAGGCAACCTCTGCTTTGGTTAACGCTATTAACGGTAGCTAACGTTAGTTGGTAGAGGGTCCGAGTTATGATGGGGCAAAACAACAGATTGTTTCATACGTTGGGAGCCTTAAAAACTCAAATACCAGCCTGGGAGTGGCTGTAACTTACTGCCAATTAGGTACAGCTGTAAAACATTTAAAACTTTATCATAACTTGGTGTTGATCTTATCATCAGCCCGGCTAAAGTAGCCATTAAGACACGGGACCGTCCATTGAAGACCCGCATTCAGCTATCTAGCTTAGCGATAGCAGAGTGTTGGCTAACCGAGCTACCTCCGGCTAAAATGGCTGTTAGCATGCGAGCTAGCTCCTCTGCACGTATCCGACACTACTAGCACGCTAACGTTAGCGAGCTACGACAAAAACAGAAGAGTAATCCCGCGTCCTCTTCCTCTTTCAAGTACACCGAAGCCGCCGAAAAACGACAAACTTAACGAATAACACCCTTAACAAATGATATAGTTAAACAATACTCACCGTTTCCATCGCTGGCGGAGGCGGAAAGTGCCGGAGAGGAGAGTTTAGGCCTCTTGGCTGAAGGCGGGCCAGAGTCCAGAACGTTCTCGGCCATATTTTTTCGAAATAAAAATATATAAAGTATCCACAATTGCAGACGTTTTCACGCCCTTAGAAGCTCATTCCTTTTCGTTTCCAATATTGCGACTTTTCCCCCTCCTTTTGGGGGACTAAGAGGGGGAAAGTCCCGTGTACAAATTACTCCTCTTTCCCTGGGTTCGCCTCTCGATTTCAGCCTCGGCGTATATCAACCCCCCTCCCTCCCTCGTCGGATTTTTTGTTCTTTATAAATTTCTGCCAGCGGAGGAGGAGGAGGGGGTCGGTGAAAGTAAAAAGAGGGAGACACACGCTGCGGCTTCCCTCTAAACTTACACAGCCTCCTCCGATGTAAATAAACTGTACCCAGGTCTCTCTCCCATGGTTGCATCCGTCATTTCAGCCTCCTTTCCAGCGGAGCCTGGATGAAGATAATGTCGGGCAGAAAAGGCTTGTTTGCCTGCGAAGTGATGGTGGAGCTGCTGGTGGCAGCGGGTGAGGATGAGAGGATGCAAATAAAAAAATAATAAAGCTGACAAACGTGCAGCTGCAGTGGTGAATAAAGTGTGGTGTTTATTCACTGATAGAAAAAAAAAAGTTAGTCATTATGAGATTCCACCATGCAGCCTACCTGAACTTGCACGTTTTCTGGGTGAGGTTTAGCTGCAAAGGCTGAAGTTGGATTATGTTCAACAGTTACCTTAAAAGCAAGGAATCTAATTCTTAATCAGTTTTGCAGCCCCCGCCCGTAAAATAGCAAATTAAACATTTACTTTTCCTTTCAAGGGTAGCAGACCAAGGTGGATTCACAAACACTGAGAACTGTTTGGCTGCTCTTGATTCTAGAGAGGACCCAATCTTTTTCTTTCTTCTTTGTTTGCTTTCTCATAAAATGGAGGTAAATGGTGTAAATTCTCTATCATGCAGAACAGAATAAAGGCATTTTCTCAGTATGTTCTTGGCAAGTTTGGCTCTATGACTACTAGTCTCATTCATAAATCTTCCATCAAAAATATTTCTCCTTTCATGGGCCAAAACCTTCTTTGATCTTTCCTCAGTTACTTGTTATTGAGTATTTATTAAGCCTACTGTGCTGCTTGAATGTCAGCCTTGATTTTTGCTCTTTGAGAACACACAAATTTGGCAATTCAAGGCACATGTTCAAAATCATCCCACAGACTTTTAAGTTTCTTACTGCAATGCAATGAACTGTTAGAGAAGCCAACATTCTGCCTTATTTGCACTGGTTAATCTTAACCTATCAATCTTCAGTTTTTTCCAAAACAATCTCCATAAGTAGCTTTAAATCAAATTAAAATATTCATATTATATGACAGTGTTTAATATCCCTTTTCTGCTTGGTCCAGAAATAATTTAAAGTAGTATGCTTATATGAGTTGAATACTTAAACCAAAGATGTCATTTTTAATGACTACAACATTACATGAAAACATCTTCATCTCAAGTATTTCTTACATGTTTCCCTGCAATTCAGCATGATTTTATGTTTGAAAACTTCAGCTGCTGTACTACAACTTAGAATAAAGGTTTTGTAGGAATAAAGTTTTGTGTATATACTTAGTATCCCTAATGACTGGCCAAACTGCAGAAACGGTTTGTAAAAGATGAAAGCTAATGTGCTTGCTGTCAGCAGTGTGAAAGAGTGGGAGCTAGAGATGCTTGATGAAGAGGAAAGAACTTTTGCACACTATGCAAAGAGATTGTCCTTGTTAAAAAGGATTCAGGCCTTTTGAGGATATATGTTGTACTCATTTGGTCCATCTGGAGTATAAAATCATTCACTGCAAGTGGTCATTATTAGAGAAAACATGAGCAATAACACAAAAGAATTTATTTTTTCTTTCCCACACCAAATCTATAATCTTTAATGGAGGTGACAGCACTTTTTGAAGGTCTTCAAGGAAGGAATTCAATGCAAATGGTCACAACTATGAGTATAAAATCCTTACAATGGAAAAATGCTCCCATAATTTAACAGGTTGCAGGTTTTGTGGAAAAAAACTGTCAACTTTTGCAAATCTGTGTGGGTGCACAGCCTAAGGAGTCATTGTTACAATCTAAATTTCCTCATCCACAGGACTAGACAAAATCATTACCCTCATACTGCAAAACCAAGCCATCTACCTGCCTCTTAACTTAAATCTAATGAATAACTAGCAAATATAACTTCAGTCAAATCCCCCACAGATGTTTTTTGTACCAACTCGGTGGATATCCATGACAGTTTTTACATATTCTACTCTGTTCTGTATATGTCAGAGATAAGTTACAATGAACAATGTTGTAATACCTTCCTGACCCCTCTACAGCTAACACAATTTCACCCAGAAACCTTGAATTAGATGCATTCGCAATGCTGTATGAACTCCTTAAAGCTCTTGGTAAGATGAACAAAAGGAGGTCACCAGGTCTAGATTGATTGATTACTAAATAGATACCTTATTTATCCCTGGAGGGAAATTCAAAAGATGGTCCACGTCTGACCTCTGCTTTTCTTTTTGGGCCCTCTTATTCTTGAAATGATTCATTCTGCTCTGAAAAAAGGATCTTTCTCTAATAAGGGCAAGGATTCATCTGTCTGTTCAAGTGACTGCCCCTTCTCAATTTCGAACACATATGAAGCTTTACACCAAAATACTAGTGTGTTGACTGGAAACATCTATGACTTCATGAGGACCAAATGGGTTTCATCAAAAATTGTCTTGTCTCTGACATTATTCATTGCCTTATCCATGTTATGGAAACTGCAGATACTGCTGAAACATCAAATGCTATTCTGTCTCTAGATGCGGAGAAGGCATTTGACTGCCTCAAGTGATACTTCATATGGGCTGTATTGCACCTCATGAGTTTTGGAAATCATTTTTAGCAGTGGTTCGATTTCTGTATACCAACTCAACTGCTATGGTGTTAACAGGTAACTTTCTTGCCAAGGCTGCTTTCTCTCGCCTCTGTTAATTATCAACCGTATTATTGTTCACCAAACACCTTATATATCTCTATACAGATGATGTACTGCTGTACTTTATTCAGAATGTCCCTCGGTCTCTTCCCCACTTCCTACATATTTCAGCCAGATCTCTGGACACAAAATTAACTAGGGAAAATCTGCACTATTATCCCTGAACAACTCTACCAGACATTCAACTACCCTGTTAAACATCTCAGTCGTTCAGAGCCTTCAACATTTTAGGGTGTCTATCCTCCCCTCAATTAAAAGCACTGTGTCAATTAATTACAATAAAGTGTTTGCGGAGGTAAAACAGATCTACCAAGGTGGAGCACCTCTCCCCTGTCATTCCATTCTTGTATTTCAGCGATTAAAATGAATGTTTTCACACAAATCAACTTTTTCAAATTTGTGCTCCCTCTGTTAGTGGAAGGAATTACATTCTGCAATCCCAAATTTTATGTGGAGGAAAAAGAAACACAGACTTAAACTTTCAACCCTCCAGAGACAAAAATCAGTGGTGGACTGGGACTCTGAACTTCCAATGGTCATTCATGCTGCATCTTCTTTCCAAAAGGCTGGATCCCACTGTCTCTGTATGCTGGTGCCCTATAGAGCAGAACATTGTTCTCCCTCATATACTACAAAATCTAATCTATTCCAACCTTTCTCTTAAACATTCTAAAACTATTTTTGTCTATTTCATTACTGAATTGATTTCTGCAACTTACAAATGTATTTTGCAAAATTACACCCAGCTGGTACCTTCATTCTCCAATATTCCGTAACAATGGTCTCCAGTTGGGAGGGCGTCCAGAATCATTCCCCCAGTGGAGTAATAATGGTGTACACACTCTTTATGATATTTTTGGGGCAGTGGGTCTCCGTTCATTCCAAAACATTCAATAGCACTTTAATGTAAGCACTTTAATTTACCTGGATCTTTGGGTTTTTTTCTATCTACAACCTTGCACAGCAACATGCACCTATGTTGTACCTTGGGATGACTCATTGGGTCTTCATCCATATAGCCGTGATCAAACCCAGTGGTCTAGTCTCTAGCACTTATGCTATCCTGGAAAAAACTTCTTCTAAACTTCTTTCCATTATCCATGTGTGGAAGAAGGGCCTGTCATCTAATGGCAGCCATCTGAATTGGCAACTTATTTGGCACAATACTCTGCTACCCTTCAGAAACCCTAACCACCAAGTTATTCACTTTAATTTTATTCATCCAACATACTATACTCCTTGCACATTATATAAAATGAAAGCCTTACCATCACCTCACTGCTGTTAATGCACTCATAACACTTTGGACACCTTTCTTCACATGATATGGGAATGTGCAGGGGTTGCAGGCTTCTGGAAGAAGGTTTGTGACATATTGTCCACATATTGTCCAAACCAGTCCCATACTCACCATCTGTCCTCTTACTTAGTGACAGCTCCAGACCTAGATCTTTCTATCAGACAGAGATGCCTCTGGTTGTCCAGCTTCACAGCTGCAAAAAGACTCATAGCCTGCAGATGGAAACCTCCCTACTGTCGGTCTGTACAGAAGTGGTTATTAGACTTTATTGATATAGCCAACATGGCTGTGTGGCTGATATGTACCATGCGAAGTCCAACAATGTTACATGCTGGAATCATATCACCAATACTCTTAAGTCCTTATCATAAAGTTATTCTGTTCATCCATTGGGTCCTTTGGATAGGGTCGTGGGGATGGGGGTTGAAGGCTGGGGGGTAGGTAAGAGGGGAGAGGGACAGAGTTAGGGAGCCCCCCACCCCCATGTGTATTTCTTGTCTATTTATTTAGTTTTTTCTCTGTTTGTATTGACCCAGGGGAGAGTGACAACTCAGTCTTGGTTTCTTTTTTGTTTGTTTGTTCTGTTATATCTCTTGGGATTTTTGAAATGCAATATGAAAATGTATGCTTAACTTCTCTCCTCTTTGAATTGAGTTTTATAACCACATCCCTGTATCTTTACTCTAAATTCCAATAAAAATTGATCGCAAAAAGACTTTCGCAAATGTATTAATTATCACCAGTACATGATTTCAAGGCCACAAAGATCGTATTTAAAAATCCACCTGGAAAAAAGGGTCACTAACAGATTGGTCAGAAGTCAATTCACTTTTCTCTGACAGAAATCTACAGACTGTTTTGTTCCTGCTTTGCTGCAGTCACTGTGTGCTGTTTTAATATTGAAAGTGAATTCATTGACTTGTTTTATTTGTCAATAAATGGGTTTCCACTGCATAACAAAATATTATGTTTCTACTTTGGCTTCATGAAACCTACATTATACTTTTATAACCATATTAATGAATCATGACACTTGTGGACAGGACCAAAAGAGCATACATCATACAGGGAATCAAACCCTGGCAGTGTCGGTACCATGCCCAGTCACATTACCGGGACCAGGGTTGGATTAACCCACTAGGGGGCTCCTGGGCGAAAATCTACTCTGCCCCCAACTCTGTGAGTGATCAGCCTTGCCTACTTTGGATGTTGTGCATGTTGGAGCTGTTGTCACATCTTGTTTATCCAGGATTCAAAAATAAAATGATACTTTGTTGCATCTTTATCACATGTCAGTTACTTTGCCTAAAACTTTAAATGCCAGGGCCTAAATCATGCACGGCTCTTATTAAGGCCTCTGTCATGGCAGAAAAAAAATAAACAAGATAAAGGCAGTCAAAATTTAAAAGATACTCACAATTTTTCAAGTCTTTCTTAAAACAACAGTCCATATGAACAGTGAAAGAGGTTTTCCTTGCTGTAATCATTTCTCCTGTTCATACTGGCTATTTAAAGATTTCCTTCAAATGTGCTTTCAATGTAAGTGATGATGGCCAAAACCAACAATGTGTCCACACAGTCACTTTGTGCAAAAATGCATTTAAAAGTTTATCTGAAGCTTATATGAGACTTCAGCAGTCTGAGTTAGTCGTTTCAAGTGGATATGTGCCACATTTACTGTCTTTTTAGCATCAAACTCCCTCTTTGAGTTTCTACAGACAGTGTTTCTGTTGAGAAACAAAATGAGGGACTTTTGCTCTAAAAAGACTGGAGTGATGAATAATATCTACTTGATTTGACTGATTTGGATGGCTGAAGCTTCATATCAGCTTCAGATAAACTTGTAAATACATTTTTGCACAGAAGGAAACTTGTGGATTTTGGCCACCCTTAACTTACCTTGAATTAACCATCATGAAGGGATCTTGTAATGGCCAGTATGAACAGGAGGAATGATTATGGTAAGAAAACCCTGTTTCATTTGGACACCTGCATATTATTTTAATACAGACTTGAAGAATTATGAACCCATCCTTGAAGGAATGTGTTGATGAAGACATAAATTAGGTTACTTCAGAACAGTGGGTAGCAGTAATGCACCATTACTACCAATACTTAACTGCTTAATCACAGGAGAAACAATTAACCAGAAGATTGAGGCAAGACTTTGGTCAGATTTCTTTTAGAGAAGTGGAAAGCTTATACATCCATATCTGGCCCATTGTAATATCACTGAGTAGTAGTGACTGAATACTATTTAGAAGCTGAAATAATCATGTTGGAAATATTTGAAGAAAATTTCAGAACATATTTTCCATTTCCTCAAAAGTAATATTTCAATTTTTTAATAATATAATATTTCATTATTTATGCAAGCTCTCACTTATCATTATTTTTTTTTTTTGGATTATGTTATTCAGAATATGTTGTTACTTTTCAGTAAATGAAGTTCGCTTCCATTTACATGCTTTACTGCTCACTCAAAAAATAACCAACAGACAAGTGGTTTGTGATCTTCAGGAGAAATATTCCAAGGCAAAACTATTCATATTTAGAGGTGCTTTATGTTTGCGCGTTGTTTTCAAGAATGTGGCTGATATTCAATACAAAAGCAGTGAGACAGTTAACAGGGTAACACATAAGGGAGATAGTTGTTGGCTGATGTCGAAGTGTTTCTTGAAACAGGTTAATATCTCTCACATTTTTTTTTTTAATCTGAGAGCACAATTTTATTCACCTTGAATAAGAGAAGTAAAGAATGTAAACACCTATGTGGCCTTACATGGTGTACTGAAAGAATGTAATTATTATCTATAGCTCCTGACATTTTCCAGAGCCACTGTCCAGCTCTGGCCTGTGCTAATATGACTCCATTCATACACTCATACTGGCTGTTTAGCACTCAATATATTACTCTTGCAAATGGAAGTAAATCACATTACTTGCATTAGCAGTGCATTACCTGTGTCTGTGTTGTGTACATATGTGCATGTGTTTATGCATGTAGTATTAAGTTTTATTAATATTGACCTGCAGTGACATATGAACTGTCCTCTGTAACTGGTATTTGTGAAATGTGTTGAGACCTGTATTGATGATAATGTAGAATAAATTAAATAAATTTGGTGATATTATTTGTGATGTTTTGACTTAGAAACATTGCATATATAACAAATGCATTGCTATGGTAGGGTTCATTTGTGTGGTGGAATACATTCCTATCTAACTTCCTATTTATCTTATAGTTCCTTGGTTGATTAGATAAAATCAGGAAAGCACTTTTGGGTTACAGAGTGTTTTAAAGGGCCATATCGTTTTTAGCTATGTAAGCAGCTTGGGGATGGCAGTTTTGGTCATCTATTGGTTGGTCCACCACTTTGGTCCAGATTGAAATATCGCAACGATCATTGCCATCACATTTTGTTCAGATGTTTGTAGTTCCTACTAGAGGATTAATCTGTATGACTTTGGTGATCCCCTGATGTTTCCTCTACATTATATTGACATTTATGGTTCTGAGTGAAATGTCTTGACAACTATTGATTAGATTGCCATAAACTTTGGTACATAAATTCATGTCTGCCTCATGATGAATTGTGTTTTTGCTCAGAATCACTGCTGCCTCACAGAGCTGCTACAATGGCTGTAGAATTATAAGTATGTGTCACATTCACAATTGAGAATTTCTTCTTGCAGATGAAACATCTCCATTCTCAGCTGATATTGATTGAAAATGCGGTTTTACTTCTCTTTTGACAATTACTGGTGTAAGCATTTAACAGTATAAGGGAACATTATTAGATTGGATTTAGATTAGATTTAGTTGATGTCTGGTGTTAGTGCCTGCTTTAGCAATGGCAGGTTCCAATTTTGTCTAGATAACAGATTTCATGACATTGGCACAGACTGGATGCTGTTCAGCAAGTGAAGAAAACCATGGAGAGAATGCTCGCATACACTTAATTCATTCCTATCTGTAGATTAATAGGCCAAAAGAAAAACTCAGCAGACTGGTACATTTGTGTACAACTCTATTTCTGATTATTTTAATCCTATACTGTATTGTATGTTTTAATTTTTGTGTTGTGGCTTGCTACAGGAATTTTGATGTATATTCCTATACAGTGACAATAAACTTTAACTTTATCTTAAAGATCCCCTCCAGAGGTGTTTTTAGACATATAAAAATACTCTGATTGCAACATTAAATTGTGTATGACACAGTTCTTCCACAAAAAATTGCACATTTACCTAAATAAAATGACATCATCACCTTAGAATTACATCTGTCTCCTGCTTCACTGAAAATTCTCAGTGCACTGAAGGCTTCAGGTTTCAACATCATACATGTGTAAGTTGCATACTGGACCACAATGGCCTCCAAACCTGTTGTTATGTCTCAACTCATAATTGTAAGTACACATCTTCAGACTCAGATTAAAGATGGGTTAGAGCATAGAGAAACATTTTCAACAGATTGATGTGAAAACAGCAAATCACTCTGCACAGTGAAAGGGATATATGTGCAGATAATAATTACTGTGTCATTGTAATCTTAATATTAATTGTAATTTTAATGTTGAAAGTAATATGTGATAATGTAATGTTTATGTGTTAGGCCCAAACCCTCCCCAAACTCTATGCATGGACATGAAAATAGGCCCTAAGACCTCTTGAATAAGTAAATACTCTCATTTCCTGTTGGGTTCACATCTAATCAGTACCTTTTTCATGCCAGTGGTCAGGTTGGGATTTACTTGAGGTTATACTGGTTTTAACCACTTTCTGTTTTTACTCACAATGGCCGTCAGATTATCATCAACCAGAGAAACAGTACTCTTTTTTTGAAAATTATTTGACTCTGAATCTTACACCTTGATGTCTTGGGAGCAGCTAAGCTAAAAATAAGTGACAGAATTTTTTAAACTCATAAATTATAACATGTATTCATTATATATTGTAGCTCACAGTATAAACAAAAAAAAATAAGTTCAAGAATAAATGTATGAGCTTCTTTGAATATGGTAATGTGGTTAAAAATTTGATAATTTTGCAGTTGCAAAACTAAAGATTACTGGAGGTTTAAAAGGAAATAGGCTTATTTGACTGGACAAGTGGTTCCCAACCTGGCGGTCAGCACCCCCATAAGAGATCGCTGGATTAATCAAAGGAGTCACGAGAGCTTCTCAAATGTGATTTATTGCTTTTCTTTGTCAAACACTGAATCTTATACCGACTGTTACTCAGACGAAACTTTGGACTGTGGGGAACTTTAACGGACATTTTTCACTATTTTCTGACCTTTTGTTGTCAAAACAATTAACCAATGAATCAAAAATAAACAAACAATAATTGGTAACTTAACTGGTAGACACTGCAACATGGGTCCTATGTAGACTTTGCTTTATTTTATGGGGTCACAGGCCAAGAAGGTTGGAACCACTGGTCTAAACCAATAAAACTGCAATTGGCACTATTTCAGCTAAATTTGACTTTATTCATTAGTAGCAAAGTTGTAGGCAACATTTGAACGCTTTTAAACCTGTAAATGTATTTATTTGTGATCAGGAGGAAGGGATGGTGATCCCTTTCCAAGTCTGCTAAAACTCCAACTCCCATAATTCCATGTGGAGGAAGTCACCGCTATGACGTACAAGGTAGGTGACCACTTGCTGTGCCGGGGATCCACGAAGAAATGGAAGAAACAGCTGAACAACTCATCCAAGTAGCTTTGTAGTTGTTTGGAATACTTCAGTAAGTATCTAAATACTATTATCCCCTGAAAGAGTAAATTAAACTATTAACAAGCGAACTGTTGTAAGTAAGGTCGTAATGTAACTGTTAGTACAGTAAGTAACATTAGCATGTGAGTTAGCCACGTTTGTGTTTATGTTTTGACTTGCTGATAAACCGGTTAGCTGTTACAATTTACTCAACAGTTAGTTCAGCGGGAAAAATCAATGTGAGGTGTTCGTTACTGCGTTTGTTGGGTTTACTTTGTGCTCACTTTACCAAATATTTCTGGTTCGGTGTGGTTTGTCTTGCCTAAAAATGAACGTTTTGTATTTGTTTGTCTCTGTGTTCAGAGCTGAATTTAACTGACAACATCAAATATGAAGATTCTTAACTAATCAATTGAGTATTGATAATAAAACTATATTGTAATAATAATGTTTATACATGAGAACATTCAGAAAAAATATCTTTTCTGATATGAATACAGTGGCTGAGCAGGTAGAGGCCTATATATTGTCAATTCTTCTCATCTAGATCTGACTGTATCATTTAACTGTAAAGCAGCATTAAGACCAAGAAGCATAATATATATTATTATATCACCTGTCATTCTGCTCTACCTGTGTCTGCCCCGGTTTACCAACTGTTTTTTTTTTTTATCTCTCGTGTTGCGTTTAGTAAGTGTGTATTTTCTGTGGCACAATTAGAACATTGTCTGTAAGTTGTAACATACAATTGCCACTTTCCTCTGCAGAGCTCATAAAACGACACCTTACTACTTTAAAGAAGAGAGGATGTTTTGGGTGTAGATCCTACTTCAGACAAGTTGGCACTCTGTGGAAGACAAGATGCCGTACCACTGTGTGGCCTATGGATGTGGCAAAACTGCTGAAGATGGTGTGACGTTGTTCAGATTCCCTAAAGACCCTGAGGAGTTTCACAAATGGGAGAAGCAGGTCCAGCGAACCCGCAGCCAGTGGCTTGCCACACCCAACTCCCACCTCTGCAGCGAGCACTTTGGCAAGGAGTACTTTGAGCCCAAGCCACCCACGGGGACTCTGAAACTGAGGCCAGGAGCCGCTCCCACAGTGTTTGTCCGTCCTCACTGTTCCTCCTGCAATGGAGCCGGCTGTACTAACTGTCTGCCCGCTATACAACGCCGGGGCATTGCGGCTGAGCCAAGAGAGCGTAACATTTCTGTGAGTAGTTAATGCTGTAGACCAGTCTCTATACAGAGAAAGAGAGACCTTTTAAACAAGCTAAATCAGAGTCTACCTGAGAATTTACCTCTTTGATTTTTAATCTTCACAGGCAGAATACAATGAAATGGCGCCTTTACAGTTTGATGATACGGATGCAGGAGGTGATGAAGGTGATGATCTACCGGGAAGAGGGGTGAAGTCGTGGGGAAACTCCAAAGAGGAACGAGGTGCAAATCAGGAGATGAGAGAACATGTCTTGAGAGCAAAAAATTGATTATTTTGTAAAAAATTCTAATTTTTTTCTTTTTTTTTTTTACAGTGGTGTGTGAGATGTGTGGCACCACAGGCACTAGTAGCAGCTTCTTTTCAAAGACCAAACGTTTCTGCAGTACATCGTGCTCACGCTCCTATTCATCCAACTCCAAGAAGTCCTCCATACTGGCTCGTCTGCAGGTGAGAAAGAGTGTTGCTGCCCACATGGGTATTCTTGTAAAATGGAAAATATTTTTCTTTCAAAAAGCTTTTAACGTTTTATATATTGCACATTATTAAACCATATATTTGTACCAGGAAAATGGGCCTGTTTTTACAACAACATACTTCATTTATTTGTTCAGTTAAACACACAGGGAGCTGGCCAGTGCAATCACAGTCTTGTACTGCCGACCGCTGGGTAGCACTAATGTGGCAGTTGTTGTGAATTGAATCACTTAATTAAGAAATTAGACAACCTTTTTGGGAGTTTGACACACCAGTGACCTTACTCAATATGTGACAAGTGGATTTTCTGTCAAAAATGTCCATAGTGTGTCTTTTTGTCAGCTCTGCCTGAGAAGCATGTTAATGCTGTATCAGATAGTAAGTTAGTTATGAAAGTGACAAAGTTAGTAATGCAGGGTTAATATTATTTTCCAGTTCCATAGCTTGTGAAAATCTCATATAACAACATATAGAACACAACCTTTTCTTCCTGTTGTACCTCCACTATTAATTGGAGACCAACAATGGTGTCAGTAGTTGGGGATAGCTGAACCTTTGTCACTTGTCTGTTAACGTGTGCCTGATGGTGCACGTTTTCCTCTCTCTTAATCAATTCCACTGTTTACACAGTCCATGTAATAGCTCACCTTTCACTCATGCTACACACACACGAAACTGCAACCTGAAGTTTATGCTTCAAGTCTACTTTGTATGCACGTAACCACAGTGGTTGTGTATTGGGTGCTGCTGCTCAGCTTTCACTACGCAGCCTGTGTAGACATTATGTGATTAGTGTTATTAGTGATGGGAAGTGGCAGGTTTTTGTTCCTGTCACCTTCCATTCCTGGTTTTCATCCAGCTGGGCTCTAGTCCTGAGATAACTTCTGTTGTGATTGGGCGCTATATAAATAAAATTGACTTGACTTGACTGGTCGCCATCTCCTGCTCGTCCTCCTGAGCCACAAACAGAAGCAGCCTGTCTCTGCTTCTTCTGCAAGCTCCGTCACTGTGCTCTTCACTACTAACACCACTGCCACCAGGCTGCCACAAAGCCTCTGTGTCCCTTCTTTGCAGCCAGCTTGGAGTATTTGAGACCTTTGCTTTTGTAAGCAGCCTCAACTCACCCCTCTTTTCACAGACTCCATCAGCAAATCTGTAGTCAGCAGAGTATTTACTTGTTGGACAGATGAGAGCACATACAGTAGACAAAAAGGAGAAATATGAAACTGTGTGAGAGGATTATTATTATTATTAAGACTTTAAGGGGATGTGGCTTTAACTTCGTGTTTCAATGCTAAAAACAGTCAGTATTAAAACATTTTTGTGGTTTCGTTTTTTTGGAATTGTTGTCGCTTCATCGGTTGTTTTTACAGGTCTGTGTGTGGTGATCAAACCACAAAAAATACAACTCTTAACCGTTAAATGTGGCACTCCATCGATTTATGCACATCAAGTCCAGTTAACTCATCATGAAGAGTCGTATGTAGCCTGTGAAAACACTTGTATAATGTGGTCAGTGGCTCTGGAGGGAGGTTTCCAAAGTTACAATGTCATCAAGGTTATCTAAATCTTATCTTAAATTTTAAATGAATAGAAAGCTTGCGTTACCAAGTGAGGGGTGTTGAGTTTGAAATGGGGATGACCAGACAGTGAGGGCCTAATGAAAAACACTGCATTATTGGAATTGTAGTATCCTAGGCACTCGTAAAAGTCAGGTTCAAGGCTGCACCTAACAATTAGTTTCATTATTTTTATTAATCTGCCTATAATTTTCACAATTAATCAGTCAATAGTTTGGTCTATAAAATGTCAGAAAATAGTGAACATACCAGTACAATCAACTAAAGCTCAAGGTGATGATGTGGGTCAAGGTGGTCTTGAAATTGCTTGTTTTGTCCTAATCACATGGCAGGAAGAAAAGCAGCATATCCTCACAATCTCTTTACTTGAAAAATTACTAAAACTATTGATTGAACTCTTGTTTTACACTCTCCTTGTTTATATTTTTTTATCTATGACTTTTGCTTTCACTATTTCTATTTCCGTTTTTTTATACTTGTGTACTGAGATGTAACAAGAAAGAAACTTGAAACTTTACTTTACAGATAAGTAGCCTTTTGTTCCAATGTTACACCGTATATGGTGACCCATCAGCTTTTGTGACCTGCAGTGTTGGAAGAAGTCCTCAGATGCTTTACTGAAGTAAAACTATCAAATACCACCATTCAAAAATATTTCATTACGAGTAAAAAATCCTGCATTTAAAATCACTTAAGTAAAAGTATTACTTTGTTACATCCATTTAACATGTCGGATACTTTTACCTAAGTGAAGGCTCTGAGTTCTCCTCTCAGCACTGCAGGTCACAGAATCCGATGGGTGACCAAATATGGTGAACACCGGCATTACTTTCTACTAAGTACACAAATGGACGTTGCTGCTGAGTGTCTTGAATGTATTTTAAACTTTGGGCGTTTAATTCTGTTTTAATAATGTATAATTATGCCCATATGCTGACAGTGTTTGGCAAAAATCTGCCACCATTGCAGAAAAAGAAGAGGGTGACCGCGCCGTGCTTGAAATCTTTAGTCCGACCGCCTTACTTTTTTCCTACCCGCATTCTGTTAAGACCCGCCCTCCTCTGCATGTGATTGGCTAATACTCGTTGCCTCGTTGACCTGATTGGTTAGGTATAGGCACGAGGAGTGAGATTAGTTGGGTTAGGGCAAGAATGTCAGGATCAGAGCCAATCAGAGACAGAGTAGGGGCGGGTCTTCGTAGAATGCGGGTGGGAAAAGATATAAGGCGCCCCGACGTGAGAGGCTCCTTTCACGCTTTAATTTGAGGCTTTGCATTAAAACAGTTGAAATGGTTCATAAGTGCTGCGTTGAAACATGCTGCAACTTAAAACGTCCGAACCTCGTCTTCCACCGGCTCCCAATGGGGGACCCAGAGAGACTGAGGCAGTGGCTGTTTGCACTGAACATGGATGTAAACACGCCGCTCCACACCCTCAACAAGCTGTTCGTCTGCCAGAAGCATTTTCAGCCCGACGACTACTACAGCAGCCCGGATCAACCGACCCGCCAGGCCCGGCATCTCAAGAACACCGCCGTCCCCACCCTGTTCAGACACACAGGTGACCCCACAGACACGGCCATTTACCTGGATCCACTGGTAAGTCAGTGTGGTAAAGACAGGACTTTGAAACGTGAAGACGTGACCTACATGGCAACTCATAAAAATATCCCGAAATAGGCAGAGATGTCTTTATGTTTTTGCTCCTACAGCTGGATGATGGAGCTTCACTGCAGAATGATGTATGTGCAGAGTTTGACATTGGAAGGATGTTTTCACATCCATCTGATTAAAGTGGAAAGTTTCTCAATGTTAATTGAAAAATGCATTTTAAGGGGTGGGCCTATGAGCAGGATTTGTGACATCACAATTAGTTTGGAGCCAATTCTGGTCCAGTATTCAACTTACACAAGTGTGATGTGGAAACTCGAAGCCTCCAGCACACACTGAGAAACACTGAGAACAGACTTTACAATGAAGTAGGAGACATCTTGTGTCTAGCAGGAAAGCTTCTGAGATGAATATATTTGCATATTTATAAATTCTGCAATTTTTAATGAAGGAGAAAAGGTAGATGTCATTCGACTTAAAGTGGTTATAATATTCTTTTTGTGGAAAAACCACCAGACACATTGCTGTTCCAAGCAGAGAATGTACATATGTCTTAATACATGTATGGTGGCATTCATTGAAACAAGATCAATATGTGATCAGATCAGGGCAGCATATTAAGATTACGGTTCACCCTCTCTTTTTTTTGTCTCCTTAATATTTATTTAAACTTTTATGAACTTTGTAAGTTAAGTAGATAATTTGTAGCCTAAATAGTACAAAAATGAAGAAGTATTATTTAATTTTCTTGCAAAAGTGAGAAGAGTGTCCCTGCTTCTGACGTCTGAAATGTGAATATTTGTTGGTTTTTCTTAGTTTTTTATGACTGTAAGCTGAGTTTTTGACTGTTAGATGGATAAAACAAGCAATTTGAAAACATCAACTTTGACTCTGGAAAGATCTGATGGGCAGTTTTTGCCATATTCAAGCATTTTATAGACCAAATGGTTCACACATTTTTCAAGTCTGTCCGAAAAAAACAGTCAGGTGCTCAAATAAACACTGACACATGTTTTTCTCACTGTAATCATTGCTCCTGTTCATACTGACTATTAAGAGATCCTTTCATAATGCACTTTCTGTGCAAAATGTACTTAAAAGTTTATTTGAAGCACATACGACACTTCATTTGTCCAAATTAGTCAAATCAAGTCAACATCTTTCAAAGATCCAGTCTTTTTAGTGCCAAATTCCCTTTTTTTTATGACTATACTTCCTCTGCAGCTGAACAGGAAAACACTGACCGTCGAGACACAAAGAGGAAATTTTGTACTAAAAAGACTGAAGCTGTGGGAAATCTCTTGACTTTCTTTCACTTACTCAGACAACCCAAGCCTCATATTATCTTCAGATAGTTCAAAACAAAGACAGTGGATTTTGTTGCCCATTACTGACACTGCAAGCATGTTTGAAGGGGATCTTCTAATCTTCAGTATGAACAGGAGGAATGATCACAGCGACAGACAGACTTGAAAAACTATGAACATGTCCTTTTAATTGATACAATCAGAAACAAGCAGATTAATTGATAGTGAAAACAATCATTAGTTGGATCCAACATTGTAACTGTAATTCTGTAAAACTGTTATTGTGAGTGTTTTGTATGTCACGGATATGTTAAAACTGAAAACTACTATATATTCAATAAAGGAGAAAAACAACATTTGTCAGATGTTTCTTTCTATAGATTTGTATGAGGAGATGTTGCCTGACATTTGTCCAAGAGTTTGATTTTTGACAAATGTTCAATCTTTTGCCACTTTTATTCCCTTGCTACTCATTTTTGCTTTTATAACAATGCTGTTCTCAAAATGTTTTCACCTTTGACCACACTTAATGCGTAATGACTCGTTTAAGTCTCCTATTGCCAACATATACAAACAAAACAGTCAAATGGCGTGTTGTGCTTTGTTGTATTAAGCCTTTGTTTATGCTCCTCTCTCTTCAGGGAAGACCTTCAAAAAAAGGCACAGTGGCGAACAAGGTGCACAAAGCCCCTCCAGCCCCTGTAGGACTGGATGGTGAGGGCACTGACCACACACACAAATACACACACACACACGTTCAAAATGTGTACAATTCTCATACACAGACTTTAACTGTAGCTGTATGATTCTGTAGCATCTGCTGTGGGTTTCGAGTGGGGCGAATACTTGGATAAGGAAACATCTCTGGCTGCATCTGTCTCCTGCTTCAGACATGTGAGTCCTTTCTGCAATGTGTAATAGAAAAAACAATTTTTCATTCACAGATGACAAATGTTGGTAAACTGATGTTGGTGGAAGGATCATTATGTGGGCTCATGTATGTTATTTTCCCCACAATGTTATTTCTGGCAGGAACATGGGAACAGTTTAATTGCTATATAATTAAGATGAAAACTGAACACTTAGATGTGACAGAATGAAAAAAATAAGAGTTACATGCTGTTTTTATGTAGCTGTAGTTAGGAGAAGAACATCCATCATATTGAAGGTGGAAATGGCAACACCTGATATTTACGCAAAGGAACTTTACATGCAAAGGAATCAGTATAACACTAGAAGTCAGCCCCAGAATGTTGCTGACAATAACTTTTGGAAAATATCTGAATGTGGAGCACATAAAAGCAGCTCATACTAATGATCTGTAAGAAAACATCTGACTCCTCACTCCACAGGCTCCCCTGTGTGCCCAGTGGGACGACATCACAGTAGGAATGAAGGTGGAGGTCCTGAACACAAACGCTGTCCTACCCAGTAAAGTTTACTGGATCGCTACTGTCATCCAGGTTGCAGGTATGTACATCTGATCAGTGTTTGTTATAGCAGGTTATTATTATTATTATTATTATTATTATTATTATCCATTGAACCATCAGCTTTATCATCACAAAGTTTTCCAGTCGTCACATTTATTTTCTTATTCTTAATCCATGTTAAAGCGGCACTAGCATCCCCTAGACGCTCAAATAATCATTACATGATACAAAAATGTTGTTTGGGTAAAACCAATACTGGATACAAGGAGTACCTGCACACTAATCCCTTCACTTCATTTTGACCAACTCCAAGTCTTCCTCCTCATTTTTTTTTTTGCCTGAGGAAGACTTGTAGTTTGTGGAAATGTCACAAATAAAAAATAAAGCGAGCTCTGAGTCAGTGTGCAGGTTGTATCTAGTTCAGTTGTCTTTTGTATCAGGCACCTATCCCACAGAGGTTTTGTGGACGTGCACCCGGCTACTCTTTCATTTCAAAACCGATCATGTTAATTTTGTCGTTCTAAAAGTCTAACCAGTGCTGGGGCTATAAATTAAAAAAGAGCTTTCGTCCTCTAAAAACAGTGATTATCCACAGCAAATTTGACATTATTGCATGTGTGACCAACAGTAAAGATACCTTCTTCGGGACCAGCTGATGTTGTCAACATGTGGAAGTTCTCAAAACTGCATGTTGATACATAATAATACCTTTGTTGCTTGTACTCTTTATGATACTCACCATGTAAGCTCAGTCATTATTGACCTTTTAATCAGGCTTTAAGCAAGATGATGGTCAGTAAGTCAAGGGTACAGGTAATTCTTCATCAGAAGAAACTGTTTCGAGTTCAGTAACCCAATGTCTGATCTAAGGCACAAAAGGCACATTTTGGCAAAATGGTAGCATCAACAGTAACTCTCCTTCCTCCTCTTCCTTGTCTCCAGGATACAAAGCCCTGTTGAGGTATGAAGGCTTTGAGCACGACAGCAGCCGTGATTTCTGGTGTAGCCTCGTTTCAGGGGAGCTGAACCCGATTGGATGGTGCGCCATGACGAGCAAGCTGCTGGTGCCTCCACAAGGTGAGGATTCACTCACACACACACCTGACCTGCACTGCCACGCAAATGCAGAGCTGCATGACCACGATCACATTCAGATAAGTGGGTAAAAAAGTTATTGAAGGGAGCGGTAGACTGTAGCAAGATGGTAAACAAAACAAGACAAAAGGACAGTAAATGTGGTCAATTGATGTTGTGATCAGCCAAGATCAGATATATTAGCAATAGGATATTTTTTTAATTTGTCAAATTGTGTGTTTGTAGATGTGAATCAGAACATCCCAGATTGGAAGGAGTATCTGATGAAAAAGTTGGTGGGCGCCCACACTCTACCTGTTGACTTCTACCTAAAGGTAAAACTGCTGATGAAGTTGAATAAAGATGACAGTCTCATTCTCCCCTCTTGTCGATTCCAAGGCAACTGGACTTAGATTTGCCTTATGAAGACATTTCGCCTCTTATCCAAGCGGCTTCATCAGTTCGTAAGGCATCGGTCTGACTAGTCCTCACTAGTCTGACGAAGTCTAGTCAGACAAATGTAAGTCCAGTTGCCCCTTGGAATCATTGTTGTCTAGAAATTCTCCCCTCTTCTACATTTCTGAGCTCTTTTTTCTTTTTTTTCTTTTTTTTTTTTTTTTTGGATCAATTTTCTTTTGCTTTGAGGTGATCCCAGTTATTTACTTTTTTTGCCAAAACTATGAAGCATGGACGAGCAAAAGCGTTTAAATTTCTAAAGAAGTGAGACATTTTGGCAATCTGAGCTTCTCAAGTAGAAAAATATACAGTGTAAGTTTTTGGTGAGATACTGAAAAACAGCTGACAGTCGGCTGCTTGACAATAAGATTTGGCTCATAAATGCTAACCAGAGCCATATATGTGAAGCATTCAATATGACGAATGGTTTAATTTTACTGACTTAATTAATTACAAATTCAACATCTGTGTCCCGGTCCCGCCCTCCGTCTGTCCTCTTCCTAGCTGGCAGAGAACATGAAGCACTCTTTCAGAATAGGCATGCGCGTGGAGGTGGTGGACCCCAAATATGTGAGCCGGACCCGCGTGGCCATCATAGAATCCATTATTGGTGGCCGTCTGCGGCTGGTGTATTTAGACCAAAGCGACTCGCCTGAGAATGTCACTTCTGATTTCTGGTGCCACATGGCGAGTCCGCTCCTGCACCCGATTGGCTGGTCCAGTAAAGTGGGTCATGACATTAAAGCACCTGGTAAGTACAGGATTTTGTTTAAAAAAAATTTTTTTTAAGACTGACTGAATACATAATATAATACATAAAGGGAGTTAATGCTGATGTGGGGAAGGGTACAAACCAGCTAAGCAGTTAAACGGGGGGGGGGGGGTCTATTAAGTACAATATTAACACCAGTTATAAAGTGTAATTCCTCGTCTTTATGTATTCTGGATGGCAGATGTCTTCCCCAGGCTGGAGTTTCATCTGTTCGCTTGGTTTAGCAAACACTATCGCACAGATTTCCATGCCAGACATCAAATGACCCCCAGGGGCCTCTGTACAGTCCAGACCAGCTGCTTGGGTTAAAGGTTTTGTTTTAGAGAAGAAATGGAAGCAGGACAAAAAAAATCACCAAACACACTGGTTTATTTAGATCAATTGTGTTCAGGCTGTCCAATCTCCCCCCTACCTTGACAGGTATCGTTTATGGATAAAGTGTTCTAAAAATCACAAGCAGTGATTAAAATAGTTGAAACTAGATCTGTGCTATTTGTTATCTGCCATTTGCTGTTGCTAGCGGATGAAAAAGTTAGTTTCTTCCCTTATAGGAATACTTGGAATTGACTGGATTCATTTTGCACTTGTCTGAACTAAAACTTTTAACTTTTAGCTACTACTACTTTTTGCTTCTTTGTTCTAGTAAGCAATGCGGAAGCTCCTGCCAGTGGTTTTAAGGGTAACTCTGACAGTCCATTCCTGCTCTTTAAAAAGGTAAGAAAACATTAATGCATAAGAAGTTATCAAATGAATTCAAAACACAAAAGTAGAAAGCTGTTTTATATTGCAACTTATTTTTATCACCGTAATAAAAGACAATGGTGAAGCTACTAGAACCTCTTGCTAGCACTGCTGTTTGTCTTTTAACACATTTGTATTGAGATTCCTCAGCTCTGATAATATTAAGTTTATATGTGCTTCAATCTAAACACCAAAATCCAATGGTTTGGTAAGTTTAAAACAAATGTGAGGTGTGGTGTGTGTGGTTAAATGAATAACCAGTGAACATTACATTAGCATCTAACTCTGTGAGAGTTTAGCCTAGAACTAAATGTGAATGTTAAAAGAAATATAAACATCAGATGGAGAAACAATAGAAACATCCTCAACTTGCTTTGGTTCTGTCTTAAAATCACAAATGGTAGTCTCTGTGATTTTATTTTATATATTTAAGTTTTTTTTGTCTCTTTACGATTTTATATGATCATAGCCAGTATTCTGCAAAAATAAAACCACTATGCTGCTTTAGCGCAACTCTTGATCATCACTGTGTGATCCGCAGCCCAGGATGGTGTACATGGACGGGGGCTTCTTTGAGGAAGGAATGAAGCTGGAGGCCATCGACCCACTAAACATGGGGACCATCTGTGTGGCCACTGTGCACAAGGTAAATCGGAGGACATGGTGGGTCATATAAAAATCCTCTAGTTAGACCCAGTCCTAAATACACTACATTATTGTCTATATTTTCGTTCTATTTCTTCTATGTCTCTCACTCTGCCACCCTTCACGCCTCACAGGTGCTGTTAGATGGCTATCTGATGGTTGGTATCGATGGCACCATTTCCAACAACGGCTCTGACTGGTTTTGTTACCATGCTTCCTCTCATGCCATCCTCCCTATAAACTTCTGTAAAAAGAACAAAATCCCTCTCACGGTACCTCAAGGTAAATATAAACATGCCTGTGTGGTGTGTTTTTCACACACTCTGCTTTATTCAATCTTTAATTCAGTTAACATGCAAGTATACTGTCGATGAAAATACTTACTGATGTTTACCTGACAGGTTATGACTCCAAGAACTTCTCCTGGGACAAATACCTGAAGGAGACCAAAGCTAAACCTGCACCAGTACACCTGTTCAACACTGTAAGACAGAAACCTATAAGGAACCAAATATAGTGCAGCATTTGACGTCAACTTCAACATATGTGGAAATGTTTACAACCAGATATTAGGGGTGCAAACTCTTTGATTTTGTACAAACTTCATCAAACAGCACATGAACATGCAGTGTGTGTGTGTGTGTGTGTGTGTGTGTGTGTGTGTTATTTTCTTCAGGACTACCCAGGTCATAACTTCTCCCCCAACTTGAAGCTGGAGGCAGTGGACCTCATGGAGCCACGCCTGGTGTGTGTGGCCACAGTGAAACGTTGCGTGGGTCGACTGCTGCTTATCCACTTCGACGGCTGGGAGGATGAGTTCGATCAGTGGGTCGACCACCAGTCCCCAGACATCTACCCCGTCGGCTGGTGCGAGCTTGCAGGCTACCAACTCCAGTCGCCCCCTGGACTCGGTAAACAGCTAATTTAATTGAAAAGTTGCCTACTGACATGTAAAATGAGTGTCTTTGTTTTTGGCTGTGTATAAAACTGATGAGTATTTTGCTCTGTGTTGAAGTTGATGCAACTGAAAACCAGACAGCGCGGAACAAGCCATACAAGTCACATATGTACGGGAAAAAGAGTAAGTTTTGACTAGAAATCTACATGGAGTTTGTGTTTTGCCACATTGCCACTGATTGTTAAAAATATTATTTGGCTTATTGTTTTGCTTTATGAAGAAAAGAAGAATGCAAAGAAGAGACTGCTCTCTCACGACCAAAACAAAGATGATGATGGTCAGCATCCGAGGGTCATTGGTATTAACGGTCCTCCAGGGCTGGTAGGCCTCAAGCCTCAACTGCAGGTGCCCCTCATCCAGCCCAAAAATGAGCCAGAGGAACAGGAGAGTAAGTGGACAAAACTTGTACAGCATGCTCTTCACTTGTATGTTGACATGTTGTTCATTTGCTGAATGAATTCTGTCTCTTCAGTCTTTGCGGTGCAGGTGAAAGTGGAGGAGGTAGAGGTGGAGATGGACATCCCCGATGGTCCTCCAGATAACCCTCAACAAGTCTCTCTGGGTAGGATCAAACAAGAGAAGGTGGGGAAGGACGGAAGCCAAGGAGATGACATGAGTGCCATGGATGAAATGTTGGAGAGCAATACCAAGCAGGACACAACGGGAGAGGCTGAAGGATTAGAGACATGAGACAAGTATGTCTGCTTAAAGAAAGAAGAGAACTAAAGAAACTGGGATGACTCCATGATGGAGTAAAAGTGAAGTCTATGTGTCAATGAAGGGACAGAAAGGAAAACACTGAACAAGACCAAAATCAAAACTAGGCTGGAACATATTGAGTAACATCAAGAGAGAGTCAGTGCAACTTTTAAAGTCTGGTGGTCTAAATACTTTATAAACCATAAAATCATGAATGCATATGGTTCACAAGAAACACTATAGCCAGTTTTGAAACTACCTCCTTCTCTAATTAAGTTCATCAACAGACTAATGTCATTTGTGCAGCTGTGATTGCTTTTGACTCGTTTAGTTGAGTTGAACTGTTTAAGTCTTTAAATAATTAAGTCTAACAAATCTGTTAAATGTGACTTAAAATGTCTTTAGTGTTTCTTCATTGAGATGTAATGACATGGCAGACAAATGTTTGTTGTAAAGATTTATTTTTCCTGTTTTTATATCCAGATGTGTTTTTTTTGTAAATATGCACTCATAAAAAATACTGTGACTGATATAATGATGTTGGGACTTGAAATTCAGTGATTTCAATACATTGTACAGTTGTGTAGTGGTTAAGGATTACTAGCATGAAGCCAAGGATTATCATTTTTAAGTAAGTAACAGCAGTGTTGCATTTGACCTGATGACATTCATTTCATTTGCCTCCTTCCAACCGCTGCTCAGAGCTCAAAGTTTGAACCAACACAATCTTAAGAGGGAATGTGTATCTAATGCTATGAATGTGAAGCAGGGCAGTTCTGACAAAAGAGCATTTATACTCAGTCGAGGCTTCCTGGATTAAAAAATAATCTTTTGATGTTTTCAACCCTGTATTTATCAGACAGCAAAGAGGAAATACTGCAAAAAGCAGGCTGATGTGATTGATGGCGTGATTGAAGACTAACCGTCAGCAGGTACAGCTTTCATAGCTGGCATAGGTTATAGTTTTTACAAGCATAGCATTCAATCCATGGTTAAATTTCAAAACCTTCGACAGTCACCAATTTACAGGAAGTTATATCAAAAACATCAGTACAGAAACCCGACCAATCTCCAAACACAGCATGTTCACGCCATGCTGCGTCTCTTGGTGGTTCTCTTGGCGGATGCCGATCTTGTGTTTGGACTCTTGCGAAGTTTTGATTTGGATTTGAGCATTTTGACCTGCCGGAGGGCATTGAGGTGCATTGGTTTAGGTTTTGTTGCCTTGGGCGCCTTAGCCGGCTTTGGGGTGACGGTAGGGGTTGAGGGGAGGCTCTCTCCTCCGGGACAGGCCTTGAAAACATGGACGTCTTTGACCTTGCGGCCCCTCAGCTCAGGTGGGTTGGCACAAGTAGCTCGTACCTTCAAGTTGACTTTCTCAATCCACCTAGATGAAGAGAAAGACCAAATTGTAACTAACTTAACTGCTCAGGTGCTGAGTAAACCATCTAGTGTTATCAGCTTATATTTTAGCTGATAACACTAGATTTACTCAGCACAGGGACATAGCTACATCTCAGACTAGAGTGTAATCAAGTTTTCCCACTGTACTTTTTTAGATTTATTATTGAGTCTACTTAAACCAATATATCCCAGTGTGGGCCTCAAAACTAATCAAATTGGCAAAAACGTTATTTTAGGGGTTAAATGTGCTTCAGCCAGCTTTAAGGAGCTGCTTTTCCAACTATTCCCTGAACACCTTCAGGGAATAGTGATATTTAGATGTCACTAGTGAGCTGTAGAATACCTCTAAAACTCACTAATTAACATGTTTTATCTTGTTTGTTTAATTTGTACTAAAAACAACAAGTTGTGGGTTTCTTGGAGACTATTTCTTTGCTGGGAGCATTGACTTGCTGAAATATTGTTGTCATGGTCAACATGTCAGGCAACCAATAGAGACTCTGGGCAAGTTTTATCAATCCTGTTACTCTTAACAAGAAAGTGAATAAGTGAAAAGAAAAAAAATCTTTAGAAACTGTTGGTTAAATCCCAGTTCTTGCACTTGCAATGTTTGGAATTTTGACTTACATGCGGAGAGGCAGCAGAGGGCAGTCACACATCAGAGGGTTGTTGGCCAGGTTGATGACCTCCAAAGAGGTGAGTGGATGGAGGTCAGGCACCTCCTCCAGCTGATTACCTTCCAGAAAGAGACTCCTCAACCCTGGACCCAGGCCTGCCAGGGAGTTCTGTGACATCTAGAGTGTGAGGGATTACAAAGGAAAATTGATGAGAGGCTAATACTACTCTTTGATAAGTAATTGCGGAGGTTAGGGAAAGAATAATATGAAGGTTTGCAGAGAAAGTGATAACACAGAAGTAGCTCACATCCACAGCCCTCTCACCTTCTCTAGTCCCATGTTATCCAGATAAAGCTCCTTCAGTGACGTCTCCAAAGCTTGAAAAGCATTTGGTCCAACCCAGCGAATTGGATTCCCAGACAGCCTCAGGTCTCTGAGGTTCCCTGCCTTGCTCAGCGCTTCAGAGGGCAAGTCCTTCAGCTTGTTTCCTCCAAGGTGGAGTGTATCGAGGTCACTGGCCTGGTCCAGAGTCCTGGATGACATGTGCTCGATGGCATTCCCGGTGAGGTAGAGGGCTCTGAGGCCCTCAGCTCCACTCAAGATGTCCGGCTCCAGCTTTGTGATAGAGTTGTTCTCCAAATGAAGTGCCAGCAGGCCTGGCAGCAGCTTGAAGGCTCCTCTGGGGAAGCTGGTGAAGCGGTTCTTCTCAAGGTGGAGGTAGGTCAACTGAGGGAGTCCTGTGAATTAAACACAATGCATTGGACTGAAATTGTATTTAAACAGTAACCATATAAAGTCATTCAGAATAACACAACAACAAAAAAAAGACCTTTAAATGCATCAGGACTGAGGGAAGTGAGGTCATTCTCCGAGAGGTACAGGTAAATTAGTCCCTTCATTCCACTGAAAGCTCCGCCCTCCACCTCCACAATCTTGCAGCGCTGTAGATGCAGGGACACGACCTGAGCGACGCCGGGGAAGCTGTTGCTAGGGATGTAGTGGAAGTTGTTGCCACGTAGGTCAAGGAGGCGCGTGTTGGATGAGAAACCACGGGGTACTTTGGTGTGACCACGGTTTTCACACGAGGAATGGTGTGTCTCCGCCTGAAGACAGGGAGGTAAAGGGAGTGTAGTAGACAGATGCTCTACCAGCATAAATCATATCTTCTTCCACTCTCTCATACATTGTAACTCATTGTACCCCAAAATAACTTACAAGAGGCCCCCAAAGCATTTTAAAAATATACAAGTCTGTACATCTACTTCAGAAGAGAACATTGTACCACTACATTTACCTAACCGATAAATGTTACTGGTTACGTTGCAGATTCAGATTTTAATCACAAAATGCAACAAATAAAATATGATGCATTACTATTGATTAAACTATCCAGCATTATATAATATATATATATATAAAAAGTTTAATTAAAAGCTCAATCTTGAACAGATGTTAAGTAAATATAAGTACATTGTGCTAATAGTACCTCTCTTTCACTCTTCACTTCGAAGTAAAATTTTGAATGCAGGACCTTTACTTTTACAGTATTTTTACTTAAAAAAACATTTGAATATTTCTACCACTGCCAATACCAACATTCAGTTAGAGAAAGGGTGAAAATAAAGCAAGAAAGAGTTTGTCTGGGCCCCCAAATCACTAGTGTATACACACTCAGTCTAACACTCCAGTCACTGCCAAACAACCTGGTTTTTGTGCCCAATGGAACCTGTCATATACATACAAAAATTTGTTGACTTTTTTTGTCCCATCACCACAGCTTTTCCCCATTTTATTAGTCATTTGCATGTGCAAATAAAAGTAACATGAGGCTACATTTTGTGAATTTTTGTTGTTCATGCAAACTTTTAACTGAACAAATATCTGTGATGGTGGTAAAGTGTTAGTCACAGCAGGAAACTGACCAAACTTAAAGCAAGACTATGTAACTTTTCCACAGCAGCCACTGTAGCTACAGGGAATGATTATGCGATAATAGAAAATGTTTAAAAAGTAATATAAGAGTAGTACAAGTAGAGGGCGGTCTTAAAGTCAGCTAACTGAATCAGTATTGCCAGTTACACAGCAATATCTATCTAAAGTTAGCTACAATTAGCCACCATTAGCTACTAGCAGATGAGTAAGGCTGTAGCGGCAAAACCCTCGAGTGTATTGAATTGAGCAAAAGTGTTTTATTGAATATGAAATTTGCAGGTGGAGGAATAAGTTATCCCTACTTTCAAAAGTTACATAGTCTTTGATTTAAGACTTTTACATATTGTTTTATTTCCAACTGAGAAAAGTACTTGACATGACACCATGTGGAGGTATTTCCATCACCTACAGTGGTGATTGGTAACAGAAAATATTTCCAGGATTTAAAACTGTTAAAGTGATTGTATGTAACTTCTGCTAAACAGTGGCCATCAGTGGCACTTAAAGGATAACAGAAAATGCTAAGTATAGTATAACAGTAGCACAAGTAGTAAAGAGTGCAAATACTAGCTACATGACATTTTGAGCGAGAGTCTTTTTGTGAAAACCTATATACCCAACTTACCTCGCAGACACAGTTAGCAGGACACTTGACCTTTTTCTCTGGCTCTTCAGTGGGTGGTGGTGTGATCCTGGTTGCCTCCTCAAACTCTGCCTTTAGCATGGCCTCCTGGCTCTGACACCGCAGCTCCTGAGGGTAGACAGCATCCAGGTTCTCTCCAGAGAGATGGGCCGGTCCACCACAAGTCCCGATCAGCTTCACTTTGCTACGGATTGCCCACTCCCTGTAGGCAGGTCAAAACAAAGGTCAAAGTGAGAGTTGGTCCTCTGTGATTGACAGGAAGCAGTTGGTTCATAATCCAAAAAGGTCTGCTGTACCTGAGTGGACGCAGGTAGCAGTTGCAGTAGATAGGGTTCCCTCCTAGGTTGAGGCGTGCTAGCTTGGGGGAGCCTTCAGAGAAAGGTTGGATGACACGCAGCTGGTTGTGGCTGAAGTCCAGGTGGACGAGGCTGGGGCATTTTGATACAGCTGTGTTGGCCAAGTCCTGCAGGGACATATGGTCCAGGAAGAGGTGGGTCAGCTTGGCCATGGACACTGCCTCCTCCCCCAGGTAAGTCATGGGGTTGTAGCTCAGATCCAGACGGGTCACCTCTGGCAGTCTAGATAGCCAGAAGGAGAAGTGCAGAAAATCAGGACGGAAATTTGAGGTTTCTTATGTAAATATTACTAATATAGAGAGGTGTCTTCCCTCCAAGACACCAGACAACGGTGAGTTTTACTGGTAATGCCGACGGTTGTTTGGTTGGGTGGATTGATATTAAATTATGTACAGACATTCATGGTTCCCAGAGAATGAAGCTCAATGACTTTGATAATCCCCTGACTTTTCTTCTAGTGTCACCAGCAGATCAAAGTTTTCACTGGATTGGCACAGAATTTTGTACATTCCTTTAGTTCAGTTGGTTGCCAGATGAATATTATTGATTTTGGAGATCCCCCGCCTTTCTCTCTAGCACCACCATGAGGTCCACATTTGTGGTTAAAATTGGAATGTCTCAACAACTATTGGTTTGATTACCATTAAATTTGGTACAGATATTCATAGCCCCTTCAGAACTGTAATAACCTCTTTGATCCCCTGAATTTGGATCTAGCACCATTGTCAGGTCCCTTTTAATTTGGCCAATACTTCATACATCACAGATGTAGACGTCACTGCTTGCTAAGTAGCATACCTTGTCATGGTCTCAGTGGGGAAAAACTGCAGCTCATTGTGGTCCAGACTTAGACGAGTGAGCGTGAACAGACCAGCGAAGGCCTCAATGTCCAGGTAGTTTAGAGAGTTGTGGCTGAGGCGAAGCCACTTGATGTTCTGCAAGCCCTGGAAGGAGAAGAGATCGGCTGCAGTATTCACATTCTCAAAGACACTGATGCAGTTCTTTAAAACATGTTTGCAGTTTGCAGGTATTTTGTGTAGGTGTGTACCTGGAAGGCCATGTTGGGGATGTAGACCAGCTGGTTGTGTGTAAGAGAGAGCAGGTTGAGGAAGCCGAGCTGAGAGAAAGCTCCAGGCTGGATCTCTTCTACGCGGTTCCGGTCGATCATGAGCTGCTTCAGTGAGGACAGACCATCAAAAGACTCCTGGACTCAAAAAGGACAAAGAAGGCAGAAGTTGTTATCCTGCTGCACTGAAAATGTCTGACTGGAACAGCAAAAGGAGATTTTTTTTTTGATACTTATGAGAAACATCATTTGTGTGTGACCACCTGGTAGAGGATCTCAATGTTGTTGTTGGCCAGGTTGAGGAAGACCAGACGGCCGAGGCCGCGGAAAGCCCCCTCTTTCACCCTGCGGATGTTGCAGCGCTGAAGCGACAGGTGAGTCAGGTAGGGAGTGTGTTTGAAAGCCCCAGTGGGGAGTTCCTGGATGTCGTTTCCTCGAAGATCCAATTTCACCGTGATCTATAAAGACAGTGAATTACACATTAGATGGAACTGGGTTATACTTTTTCTAAAAGAGTTTAATCTAGAGTTTATTATCCATTAACATCATCATTACGGTCTCTATTTTTTTTTATGTTTTTCTAATGTTGTTTCTACACACTAGAGGATACACTACATAAATATCGGTTTGTGTGTGAACAAGAAACCTCATCCACTGTAGCAGGGACTTGAGTCAGGTTCCTGTTGACGCAGGTCACAGTGAGCTGGATCTGGTCACAGACGCACTGCTGTGGACATTTTGCTGCGTGTGCTGCCGGGATGCAGAGAAGCAGCAGGCTGAGCAGCCGTACCCAGAGGGTGTGAGGACAGAGCTGGGAGTACATCTGAGATGGAAAATAACAGTGTTTACTTCATTCACACTACTGCGTGTGGTGGCAATTCATGGAAACTGGCACACTACTTAACATCTTTTATGAGGCTTTGACAACCAGAGATGTTTCAGTAAAGAAATCAGTTGAAATCAGATATATCCAGAGAAGTATTCATGCTTTTTTCAATAAATCTAGAAGGGATAAATTACCAACAACGGACCACTTTAGTGAGGTTAGATTATTTACACCTTAGTGGACATTCAGAGGCATGACAGTGTCTACAGAGGAAACATTGAATCAGCAAGTCGTCATTCACTCCTCTTCGCTCTGCAAACTTTCACATCCACTATAAACTGTTAAGTGCTTCACATCTACTATGACTGTTTTTTTTGTTTTTCTAAATTGAGAATGGATGATTTCAACATTTAAAATGTTCCTTTAGAACTTTGTAGTTATTTCTTGTAGTTTGTGAAAAAATCTGCTGGCCTGGCTCTAATTAATAGACCTTATTTCAAATATCTTACATTCATACCATGATGCCACAGTTTTGGATGTAGATAAATGTTTACAGCATCTCATTTCAAACAGAATTTGTACTTGTCAAAATTTAAGAAGTTTTGCAAGTTAAGACACTCAACTTGACATTTTCATTCAAGGGGATGGGAAGGTGAGTTCAAACTTTTGACTGGTACTGTACTGTACTGTACCATATACTGTACTATCACAGCTCGAAAATGTTTTACTCTACTCCAACAGTTGTGTGTCATTGTTTTACATTGTCTTACTACAGCTCAGTTTGACAAAAAAAATTATCTCCATCATTCTGTACTTTTGGGGGATTAGTGTCATTTTGGTCAGATCGGGCAGCCCTAGTCTTCACTGGAATGCCTTAAAACCACATTCCCATGTCGGATCAACAGTCTTGATCCGCAGGAATGGACATGAAAAGCTCCACAGCTCCACACTTGATTCAATTCAAATTTGGAGTCTCAGAATGTTGACACGGTGAAATGGTGCCATGCCTGAAACCTTTCTGTAAAAACTGCTGCACCAAATCCTGCCAGAGATGGACCTGACTGAGACCCATGACTGCATCAATCAGAGCATAGAGAACACAGTTAAATTTCACAGTTAAAAATGAATTTCTTATGCACACTTGGAATTAATTTTCATCATATATTTTGGTATGCAGGCAAAAAATGTGACTTTTTATTGCCTCAGACTGCCAGAAACTGGCTTCTAGTTTGACTCAATCTCTTCAGCTCTGTTTAAGGTTGCAGGGACCCCAAGCTGACTGTGCAGTAGCCAAAATGAAACGTCTTGATATTTTAGCAGCATAATTTGTTTTGTTCCTAAGATCCCCTCAGCAGAGAGGGGCAAAGAAATTAGAGACGGAGGAATTTCCTCAACCCGGACTGTTTGTCCGCGTCCCCCCGGGGATCAACACAACCCAGACCGCAGAGGAGCTGCCGCGCTGGCCGCGCACAAAGACGCACAGTGTCTCTGCCGGTGTTGTGCCAAAATGTGTTTCCCCTGAAAAATGCCTGTCCCCTGGCCAGGGACGGTGAGAGGACTGCTCCCCCATCAGCTCTGAATACTTCAACCAGAATTAATTCTTAAAAATATTTTTCGATGTGAATGTTATCCTGTGCGTAAACAGAAAAAGTAATTTTTAGAAAAATGTATAGAATTAATGATAATTAATTGGGAATTCAACTTAGAGTGCGACTAAGTGTTCAAATTATCTTTCACCTTTACAGTCTCATTTATACAGGTTTGAAATCATAACGTTTGATCATATGGGTCGATGGAAACCTATTTTACGCACATAGACGACTCACCTTGGTTCCGTCTTGCTGCTGGTCGTTACTGGCCGCCGACTCTCTCACGGTCTCTGCTCCCTGTGCTGCACTTCCCCTGGCTGTCCCCCATCCAAAACAAACTTCGTTTATCCCCTCATTCACTGCCACTCCCCCCGAAGCACACCTCCTCTAAACCAGTTAAAGGAATAGTTCAACCCAAAATCCCAAATTGTTAGATTCACCTCAATTTTCTTCTAAGTTGCTGAGAAAAAGCTGAGTTACAAAAAAAAAAAGCTTAAAATATTAACTATTTTTTTCTTTCAGGTCCAATCTCCAAAAGTAAAAGTAGATAAAATATAAATAAAATATCTTCACTGAAGATGCTGTGTTTTCTGAGACTGAACAGTAAAAACCATAAGTGACACAATCAGTGAAGAAAATGTAAATAAGAGTTTAAAGAGGCATGTTGACAGACACATTCAAAGACCAAGAGTCAGACTTGTTAGATTAGTTAAATTTATGACAGAGCTTCATTACAAAACATTAAACAAACATCATGACAATATATATGTGACCCTCACTGTCTATGTTATTCAGAAGATTATCTAAATGCCATTAAACAATATCCCATTCTTACCCTATTCCCTTAAATGCTCCATTACATTACCAACAAGCATTAACGGCTATATGAGGTAACGCAACTGAATGCGTGTAACACAAAGTCATACAAGAGCACAATTTTCACTAAGAGTGTTGAATATGTATCACAAAAAGAAAAGAAATGAAACAGCAGGTAAATTGATAGTGGTCCCCTGAGCTCTGCAGTGTTATGACTGTGCTCAGTGCAGGGTGATGCACACATGCGGTGTGTATTCAAGTTCATGAGTTTGTGTGTGCGCGCGTGTGTGTGTAGCTCATTCCTGCTCACAGTCTGATGCACACAGCGCTCTGACTTGACTGAACCTTACGAGCAAAAGCAGCGTGATGTCTGACTGGACAGTCTGCTTGAAAAGTTTGTTTTCCTTCCACTTTATTCTTTTCTGATAAGCAACGACAACAAACATAACAGTGTGTAATGCATCATTTGAGAAAATGGAACAATAAAGCCAGGTCTTTATTTTTGACCAATTTATTTTGATTTAAAGACTTTTTTGTTCTGTTTGATTTAAATGAATAATTGTCTTGTGCTTTCTAATTATATCTCAAAACTCCAAAGTGAAGTTTTGACAGCGACAAATATCAGAGCCTGTGTGATACAAGTCAGACACTACAGTAAATCTGTCGAACATTTTAACAGTATCTGCTTTACTTTGCCAATTTCCAAACTCACCAAGACCTGGAAATAACCTCAATCACCTTTATCTGAAAGAGGTGCACCGCTTTGTTCAAAGATTTAACAGGAAATTTCGAAACTATATAAAATGATTTGCTTCACTAAATGTGAAGCAATATGCTACACAAGGTGCCGATACTGATATCGTCTAACGTTAGCTCCACTCCAAGTTACAATCAGTTTGATTTTTTTTTTAAAAACATATTAACCACAAGGTTAACTGATGTGAAGTTCTATATTTTTATTATTTATATGTATATTTTCTATAAAAATATAAGTCACAAGCGTTAAGTAGAAAAATAAAAATTAGAAGACGTTCTGGACAGTCTTTGTCATGTCTTCATAAAATATACAAGTAAGTGGAGATCAGTGGTCGTCTTTGTCCCTTGTTCAAGTGTAAAAGTTTCCCTGTCGGTGAAAAGATGAATGTCAGTACAGTGTGTGTGTGTGTGTGTGTGTGTGTGTGTGTGTGTATGTGTATGTGTGTGTGTGTGTGTCGGTGCTGGCAGTGGTTGATCAGTGTTGGTCGAGGCACCTCTTCTCCAGAGCAGAGCTCAGCCTCTCTTTGCTACTGCTGCAGGACTTTAGAGCTTCACCGTTCCTGCAGATTCACACAGAAACAGACCATGTATAAGACTTTTTTTTCACATTTTAGTAATAGGTTCCTCACAGGCACTCTTTTCAAACAACACAGGCCAGAATGTGATTAAACTTAAAAAGGAACAACACATTTTGTCACTAAGTATTAATGAAAACAAAACACCAAAACAATCACATTGACAGGTGAATGTGAGCCAGAGACTTGTGTAGATAAAAGATTGTCCTACTTGGACAGGAAGGTGTGAAGCAGCGAGGCGTGGTGCTGGGGGAAGTAATCCTGCTGGACAGCGTGTTCCAAACACAACAGCTGACCTGGGACCAGCGACGCCTTTTTCATCTTCCCCTCTCCCTGAAACACAGAACAGAAAAGTAAAAAACTAAATAAAGTGACACAGATTGAACTCACACTGTGTTACATCAGGCAGTTGAATGTAAAACTGTGCAACACTGTCATGATGTGACAAATGTAAAAAATCTGCTACATGAAAAGAAAATGTGAATGAATGAATAAGCTGTTTTTTTTTCTTTTACTTGTTATAAGATGAGATGACTGAACAGAAAAATTTGCAATACATAAAGTTTGACAGCAGGGGGACTCTGAAGACACACACACACACACACACACACACCAGCATGGGAAAGTTACGAACACAACTTCACAGAAATTGACCTCATGATTTGTAATCAAGCTTGCACAAAAAACAAAAAAGAAAATGGAATCACATCATTTCTGTGGAATCATACAGTGACATAGTGGTTCGATCTATAAAATCTAACAGATACACATCAGGATCAGCAACTAGGACTCAAGCAGAGAGTTTATCTAAAGGAAACAAATGCAGCAAAACTAAATCTCTAAAATTAGAGAGTTTTCAGCTGCAGTTTCAGGACCTTGGAGAGGGAACAGCATGTCAGTCTAATACAGACAAAGAATGTGTTTCTGAGGTGTTTGTTAAGAAAAAAAGCTCTTGAACATATAAGTCAGGCCGCCACTTCAGTCCACATAAAACATCTCAAATGCTGCAGTCTATGTAGTTGTTTCAGCTACTTCAATCTGTGTAGGATGTGTGGGGGAAGCTGTAGCAGCACTGTACCTTAAGCAGTCCCATCCTGACCAGCAGTGTGGACAGGAAGCAGTACGATGGAAGGGCCGAACCACAGAGGAGCTTCTTCAGCAACACGTCTGTGTTACACAGTGATACAAGTCATTGAAATTATGTGTTGAAACAATGTTGTTATTGTACAGCTATTACTGTAAACATTATACCATGGTCAATATGAGAAAAAGAGGAGAAAGTAAGTGACTGCAGCGTTTTATTCACCTGTAGTTTCCAGAACAGCTACTTTGGTCTCTGGTTCTTCACTGTACAAAGAAGCGATATTCAGAAGCACATCAGCGGCTTTGTGAGGGTCAGATGCATCCACCTGGTGACAAAGGAGAAGAGTCTCAGCATATCTATTCACTGGAAACTCTGTTTGTACACCCAAAGCAGCAGTTTAAAAACATCACAACGAACACAAACAACCTGCTGGGAAACTTTATTTTCCACATTTTCCCTTTTAAATTCCCACCTGTTGCTGCACATCTGTCCTCATCTCCCCCAGCTGAAGAAGCTTCTCAGCGGACGGGCAGCTAAGGAAAGACATGATCTCCGCCTGAGGAACGACAAAAACAAAATTATTTATCGAAACGCAAACATCTGAGAGTGTTTCAAGATGTCAGTATAATGTTTACTTCAGGGTTTACCGATGATGCTATCTAACAAGAACATTTAATATCTTTCTGATGTAAATGATTTTGTTAAACAGAGTTCATTTACAAACTGTCAATTTATGTACAATATTACTTGTTATGTCTGTGGCTCTGTGTCTGGTTGTTTGGTAAATACATAAATAGAGAGTTCTATGCAACATGTGTTTTGTGTCGTCTTACTGGACTCTGAGCTTTAACAGGACTGTCTTCTTTTCTTGTCATTCCATTTTCCTTCACAAATTCACCGTCCTCTTCATTGTCTTCATTACAGTTGTCACTTGCAGCATCATCATCATCATCGTTTTCTTCATCGTCGTCTTCATCATCTTCGTCATCAGGTTCTCCTTCGTCATCACTAAAGTGAGGTCAAAGGAGACCAATTTTACCACTCAGTAAATGTTGTTTTTGGTGTTAAATGAACTGAAAGATGTATTTGTTTACTGTTTGTTTACTGATGTTACACAAAAACACACGTGTGTGTTACCTGAGTGATGCCAGCATGTCTCCTTTGTCCTTGTTCTCCATAGCTTCCCTCAAAGCCTCACAGCCCTCCTCTCCCAGACAGTTACCTGTCAGAGTCACAGACAGTCATTCTCTACCTTTACTCATTTTTTTTAAATTCCAACATTGTTTTAGAATAATCCATATACTTAGGTTTCTATACAGTATTTGAAATTTAACAGTTTTTCCAATATTTTCATCATATTTAGCACTTTTCCAAGAATATTCTGTAACTTCTCCTGATTTTTTTTATTACAATGGGAACCCTGCATGTAAATGTCTCTTCTACAGTGATAGAGAAAGGTTAAATGTGTGTACCGTTCAGATCCACTTTCTCCATGTGAGGTTTTTCTGTGACAGCCTGAGCCACCACTAGTGCCGCTGCCTCAGTGATCTCACCGAATGACAGATTGAGCTCCTGAAGACGAGATACATGACAGAGTTGACAGAGCAGACACACACTGACACAGACGCCTCAACTTTTTAATGACTTTTGATGACTGACCTTCAGGATGGGCAGTCCTTCTCTCAGGACTGCAGCGAGGGCGATGGCTCCCTCACAGCGGACCAGACAGTCGCCAAAGTTGATCACCTGGACGTTCCTGAGGTGCCTCAGAGCCTGTGTGGCCGAGACAGGAGTGTAAAAACGGTTTGGTTCAAACATACTGGCTATATCCACCTTGTTTGTAGGTATTGTCTGAGAATAAACAGGCCTCACCTGTGCCATGGCCAGCGTTCCCCTCTTTGTGAAGGTGTTGTCATTGAAGTTGAGGACACGGAGCTCTGGGTTGTGTCGCATGGCTGAGGCTAACGCCATCACACCTGCGTAGTTGATTCCATTCTGGGGCATGTGGACTTCCTCCAGGCTGCCCATCAGCTTACATGAGAAAACAGAGCAGCGTTTAAGATGAAAGAAACTGTTAATTACTGGCTTCTATCAAGGCTGTTATGATTCTTACAAATGTGATTTTAAAACATGTGAGTGAATTACATGCCTCTGATATAGGTATCAGTCACACTTTATCAGTGCAAAGAAAAACTGGATTAATTAGTTAGTCTATAAAGTGAAAAATAGTGGGGGGAGTGGGGAATCACAATTTCTCACATTTGAGGGTCTGGAACTCGGGATTGGTGGCGTGTTTTTCTTGTTTGCTTTGCTTGAGAAATGACGAACAATTAAATTTAAAAAAAAGTTTTGTTTATTTTCAGTAAATCGTTTCAGCTGTATTTGAAACGTTGCCTTGATTATCAGATGATGTAACAGTTAGAGTTTCATATGTTTTAAATTTTATGAAATTATTAATGACAGGAAAGGTTTGTGTCGTGTGTCACTCCGCTGATAACGATTATACTCACAATGTGACAGTATGACAAACGTTACCAATGTAAAGCTTTAATGGCGTCTAGTTGTACTCCATGTATTGTGTTGTGTTGTTTTTTTTTACCTGGAAGGCTTTGGCCAGGGCGCTGGCTCCTTCATTCTCCAGGCGGTTCCTCCCTGCGATAAACACTCTCAGTTTGAGTGGAGCTCCGAGGGCTGATGACTGTCTGTGGCACTCAATCAGAGCTTCAGCCAGGATCTACGCAAACCATACAGCACAGTCACTGTCTGTACTACAATGCAAACATGTATTATACCACATGAAAACATTCAGCATGGCTGCCTGAGAGCTTACCTTTCCTCCTCCGATACCCATGCCACAATTGTTGAGCCTCAGCTCTCTCAGGGTGTGGCAGGACGGGCTCTTCAGCAGCTGCTCGATTCCCTTCACGCCGTCTGGCCCGAAGGCGTTATCACTCAGGTCCAGCTCAGTCAGCCTGGCCCCTGCACTCATTAATCCATTGCCCAAGGACCTCTGATATGAAAGCACAAAAAGACAACATGCAGATATTTAAGAAAAAGAAAAAAACAAAACAAAACAGGAGACTATACATGCAACCATAAAAAACCCTTGTTAAACCAGTGGGTGAAATTCTCACCAGGGCTGTTGGGATTTCAGAACGTAGTCTCCCGGTGAAAATGTCACTCCAATAGCATCTCTGAAAGACACAAAGAGTTGTTAACAGAATGTAAACAGTAAGGCAGTATGAGGAGTGTTGTGTCTATCAATACTATGAGGAGGCATATTAAACAATAATATCAACTTGTACAACAGTACTGACAGTTGGCATGAATAATTAGTCAAATTCTTAGTTTTATTTTTTGTTTTTAAACATTGATGGATTTGAAAAGTTTAAACAGCATCCATCAGGGTGTTGAAAGTACTTTCATTTACTATCACTGGGATCAAATGATTCTGAATGATATCCAGCTCTAGTGATAAAGAGATGAAGGGTGTGCACTTTGTATTTTAAGAGTGATCAAATACACACTGACAATCATGCTTCTATTGCCATCCAGCAGTAACACAAACATATTTTAGCTGTTCCTAACATCACATGTACATTATGTTGACATTGTTCTCTTACATTGATTCAAAGTTCTCAAAGTCCTTCTCCACTCAAACTTTTATATATACATCTTAAGACATGTCTGGAGGGCTGCTTCAACAACTAAGAGCATCGGTGCTGATGACAGCTTCCCTGGTTTTAGGCTATTTTATAGATTAAAGCTGAAATTTGAAGTACGGCCCATGCTTACTTTTCAGGGACTTGAAACCATTAAGTGAGGGGTACCTGGAGCAGGTCTTTGCTCTCCAGAGCCTTGGCGATGGCTCGGGCTGCCTCCACTCCCACAGTGTTCCCCTCCAGGCGCAAAGCTCTCAGACTGTGGTACTGCTCGATGTCACGGACCAGCTCCTCCACTGTAAGAGCAGAGAGAGAGAGAGAGAGCGCAGGTTATCAGATCTGCAGAGGAAACACTTACAGGGACTAGTCATGTGAAATTAACAATGCACTGAAATCTGTCTCTGCTGTTGCCAAGCATCTGACCTGACTCAGCATTGTCCAGCTTCAGTCCCAGGCCTTTGTAGCTTAACTCTCCATCTCCGACATGGGTCTTGGAAAGAGCATCAGCCAGCTGAGCAATGTCATCTGAAGCCATAACGACTCTATGGAGACATCCAGAAGACAGATATTAGGGAGAATTATCAGATTCTTCAGGATACAAACCAGCAGAAATGGCATTTAAATGAGAAATTAAACCCAAAACTGACAAATGATGTTCTATGACACACTTTAAGCGAATAATTTACTTTATCAATACAAAGACTAATAACAATGACGTTAGCTATTAGCTTCACAGGTGCTAGTTGGTATTAACATACACTAACAGTTAGCTCAATTAAAACTAATGTGACTGCATAAAAGTTAATGATTTAATTTCCCAGCCTCCGACTCAGTCATGAAGTTGACATGAAGACGACAAATAACTGTGAACAACCATTGTTCCTCACCACAAAGAGTAATTTCCGCGGAAATGAAGTGATAGCTTTGACACACACGCCGCTCCTTTTGCGCCGGTTGCTAAACCACGTGACGTCATAGTACCTGGTTTCTTCTTCGCCGGTTCCGCTCATGTCACAATTCCTCTACAGTTATGCTAGCGCCACCTGCTGCTTTCTATGTTATCGCTCTTTATTGTATGTTATATAGATAATTATTCTGTTTTTATCATTATTATTATTATTATTATTATTATCCTTAATAATAATAATAATAATAATAATAATAATAATAATAATATTGAGGCTACCTAACAAACTTTTCCATTCTTTACAATTCCCATTAACCTACTTAACGTCATTATGTAAAGCTAGTGGCATCGATGCTTTGCTAAACGTATCACTAAAATAAAATGCATTGTTTTAACGTTTACGTTCGCCTAAATTTGACGTTGCGTCAAAACGGGAAAATGCAACGCGCAGGACGGGTAGTACACTTGCAGTTGAGGAGAGATTTTAGAAAACACCAAGAAGGTATTTGGTGCAAGTTGTTGTCCTTATTGTACAGAACTGTCACTGAAGTGCCAACAAAGTTGTTCGAGGAACTTTGAATGTTATTGCAAGGTTAGGGTCGCTAATTAAAGCGAGCATGTTTGGGTTCCCTACTGGAAATATGTTGGGGCAAGTGTTTAAGAGGTTCATCTGGACGCCCACCTTTAAGGATGGAGACAGAGAGGAGCCACTCCCGCAGGAGCAGAGCAGTTGACCTAAAGCCTCTGGATGAATCGTTTGAAGAGTTGGAGCCCAGCAGAAAAGCCATTCTCTTGGAGGACCCGGAGAACAAAAAGGTCACCCTCACCCAGAAGACAGAGACAGCTCAAACCTCCTGCAGCGAGAGACACACGTGCACCAGAGAAAGGCTCGATTACCATCAGGCCAAAGCAGGTGACTATCCCATATCTTTGGGGCCCCAAAAAGCTCTATATTTTCTCTGATCTCCAATTATTGAATTGATTGTAAATTTGTTTGAGAATATTAACCACTTAAGCATAATATCAACTGGAATGATAACGGCCATAATACAGTCTTGCGTTATTATCTGTCATGCTGTACTGTTTTGTTGAAGGGCCCAAAACTAACATGGTGTATATTCACAACAACAGTAAATTGTTGTTTCTACTGTCAACAATGAAATAAATAAAAATAGGTGAAAATTATGAAATAAGAGCTTTTGCTGATTACTAGGATTGTGAAAGGTAATTATTACAAACAGGGTGCCAATAAAGGCTACAAATATTCTTTGTCCAGGGGCCCCCAAGCAGGTTAACCATAGAAAGAAGACGGCTGTGGGGGCTCCTCAAAACCTTAGTTTTCAGGTAACTTAAACAGCTGTGATGTAGTTACACCAAATGTTATAAAACCTACTTGGATTCTGGCCTGGTGATCAGTAGTTGTGACAACTCACCTAAATTTAAGTGCTACAATGTGGTGCCATAAGTCATTTAGGACAGAGCTGGGTGATTTGATCGTTTTAAAATATATTAATCTTCTCATGATTGTATAATTCTACATATTGTACAATTAACCCAAGCAAAGTGTAGGCTATGTGTGAGGAGTTTTTCACACTCAAAGGGATGAATACCAGTCTGCTAAATGAAATTGTAGCATTACAACATTGTGACCAGTGATGTACTTACTTATGTACAATTTGGAGTACAATTAGGAACTAGACATTGAGTCATTTTACACTGTGGTATTATAAGATAAGATAAGACTTTATGATTCCCAGAGGGGAAATTCACATGTTACAGCAATACAGGAAACAAGGTAATAGATAAGAACTAGGAGTAATAAACACACCAAAATAAAAGTGAAGCGACTGCAATTTAACCTATAAATATTATAATCATTAAACACATTACAAGTGTTTGAAGTGTGCAGTAATATTGAATAGACTACTGTGCTTTTTCCACAACTGAAAAATAAAAAAGTCATGCAAATGGAATTCAATCTATGTCCATTATAAACATTATTCACATTACAATACTTAAGCTACATGACCAAGAGAATGATTTAAACCTTTTAAATGATTGAAACCTTCCACAACTGCAGAATAAGTCTAAGTTAGCACATGCAACATGTAAAGTGAAACACAGCTCAGACAAATCAATGCATAGCGCAGTTTTTGCAGGTTTTGCTGTCCTCTGGTGGTCGAGCTTCTTCTGGATACTTGTTGCGATACTGCACTGTTCAAAACAGCCAGCATCGTGCTCCGTCCACACGTCAATGACAGCAACACTACATTTACAAATATGCGCCTGGATATTGATTGATACTTGGCTGGCTTGTTTTTTCCTATCAATATCGCCATCGCGCTGTGAAGCTGTGTCTGACCTGAAAAAGCGTTATAACTGAACTGTGGGTGAGTTCCTCTGCTAACTGGCGGCTTCACTAGTGAATTAAATAGTGAACTAGCTAACTTATCTAGTAGCTAGTTAATACTGTGTTGTGTGCGCGCAGTGTCAGCTCAGTAGTCATTCTGTGTAAACTGTAAACTCTAAATTTTCGTTAGATAATATAACTTAATTCATTTCTATGCAGTGAAGCTAAATTACAGTGATTAGCCTTTAGCCTGAGTAAGAAGTAGTGGGTTAGCCTTAGCTGGCTAATCCTGACCACCGGTAAGTAAAATCAGGTTGTCTTAACTAATGTTACACTAAGGTCAGTGACCGTTAGTAGCTTATCCGATGCAAGTTGTCTATTTTAGTTAGATGCATTGTGATGGATGTAACGTTTAGTTGTTATTGTCGATCTTTTTAAGCCTGCTTAGCATATGCTACCGTTAGCCATCACATCCCCAACATTGTTGTGGCTAACGTTTTGAACTTGTGTGAACCGTTCATATGTCCCCTCTCTAAAAAAAAACCTACAGATTATGCGTTAAATATGTCTCTAGTGTCCAACATCATTTCATATTAACATAATGCTAACGTAGCTGAGGCTAACTAGCAGCCAGCCTCACCGTTAGCTGACCCCGCTGTTTTATTTAAGCAAGTCCGATGATTGCTCAGCGTGTTTTAACGGCAGGCCTTGGCTGGTCTCTGCAAACAGTTAGCAGTGTTTGCAAACGCTTCTAATAACAACGAGATATAATCATTTCCATCAGGATACTAACGATACGTGTGGATATTTTGATCACAACTGTCAAAGCTGTTAATGCTATTTGTGCAAGAAGTTTGAGTTTTAAGCTACTGCAACGGTTGGTTCATTTATCGATTAGTTTCCAATTATTAAATTAATCGCCAACTACTATGATAATCAGTTAATCGTTTTGAGTCACTTTTTAAAGAAAAAAGTCAAAATTCTTCGATTTAAGCTTCTCAAATGTGAATATTTTCTGGTTTCTTTAGTCTTCAATGATAGTAAACTGAAACTGGAGTGAATATTTGAAGATGTCATCTTGTGCTTTAGGAAACAATGATCAAATATTTTCGCAGTTTTTTGACAATTCAAAAGCCAAACAACGAATCAGATTAACAAATTAATCGATAATGAAAACAACGGTTTGTTGAAGTCCTAGTTGCGAGTCTCAACCTTGTCTCCACCCTCAGGCAATGGATCCTGAACGACAGAAGCGAAGAGAAGAGATTCAGAAAGCAATGAGTTTTATCCAGTAAGTAAATTAGTAATATTTGCTTTTTAATGTCTCCTTTACGTTTAACTATCATTGTGACTAACGTGCACACTTTTACTGCATGGAGAACACTGACACCCTATTTTCTCATCATAGGTCCTCATTACCTTTCCCAGAGCCAGAGAGTTATGAGGTTTGAAACAACCCTTTTCTACTTTTTTTTGTTCACAATTGTAGATTTAATATAGTGCTCCTACTATATACACATGTGCTTCATTGTGGCCATCCTCACACATACACATCCTCATATTATCTCTTAGACCTTGACATTGTTGTTTATCTTGTGCTCTATCTTTTTATAATTCCTGTTTTTCTTCTCCTCTTCACCTTTCTCATCATCTCATGTTTCCTGCCTCTTATTTTTTACGTTGCCCTTTCCCTCCCTCTGTCAACCATCTCTTCATTCAATCTTTTATCTCTCTTTGCCCGCTCTCTGCACGTTCCCTTCAGGCGTTTCTGACTCAGTTGGTGTGTCACTTGCTGGATGAGGGCAATTCTTGCTACAGAGACGGAGACTGGCGTCAGGCCACCCAGCAGTATGGGGAGGGTATCAGTGTTGCTCGCTACGCCCAGGCTGAGGCCCTTGTCATCCCCCAAGAGCTGCTCGAGAGCCTGTATGTCAACAGGGCGGCTGCCTACTACCAGACGGTGAGGGAGAAGGAGATGTGTCACTTGCAGATGTTTATTATGAACACATAGAAAACACAGTAGGGAGTGGATGTCTGTTCCACTTTTAAAAGGTCAAAAACTGTTTGTTTGGTCAAAAACTGTTTTTAAAATGATGTCACATGAAACATGTGGTGACTAAGTAATTACTGGACTACATTTGCGTGCCACCACTTGTAGGATCTTGTTCTGTTTCATTTATAAATGACACTCAACTTTTGATACCTAATTTTCACATTTTGTCTGTTTGTTTTTTTCCTAACTTTATATTTTTATTCTGTCTCAGAGGGAGTATGAGCGCGGTGTTCAGGACTGTGACAGTGCACTGTGTGTGTCAGAAGGAAGTCGCAGGGCTTTGTACCGCAAAGCGCTCTGTCTGAGGGAGCTGGGACGACTCAGAGAAGCCTATGAGTGTGGAACCAAATGTCTCCTCACAGCACCACACGTATGTCATCAACAATGAAAATATTAATGCCAAAGACATTTTGGCAGATACAAAAAAAAAAGGAAAACATCACCATTCAAAGTAAATTGTTAGTGCATGTAGTAATTGAATGAATAAGATAATCAATTCCAGTTTCAGTAGGAGTAGTGCTAAATGGCACTTGTTTTTTTGTTCTTCCAGGACAGGCAGGTGAGTGACCTGGCCCAGGATCTGGCCAATAAACTTGGCCTCAAGGGCCGTAAAGCCTATGTCAGCCCCCAGACAGAGTCCACGGCGACAGAAGGAGACGGTCATGGGGAGACCTCCCCACCTACAGGAGAGGTGGGTGCTGTTATCACATTGAGGAGGAGAGAGAGGTGGGAGTGTGTTGCTTAAGAGGCTGAAGTCAGCCTGAACAAACCTTACATATTAGTGATGTGCTCAATTAGAGTCTGCCATTTTCTTTGTCTGTTCTTTAGCTGTCCTCCAACGGGCTGGAATCTCTACGTGACATTGGACCAGGTACGGCAAACTGGCAAACCATAAACACATCCACTCCCTCCCAGACTGCCATCCGGTTCCCACATTCACCCCCTCGTCTCCGTTTCTGTTTTCCTCTTCCTCAGCCGACCTGTCCAGCGCACAGTGCATCCCTGCGCCTTTGGCTACGCCCATCCCAGTCAGCGATGACCCCGCAACCTCAGTGGTGACCCCGTGCACCGACCTATCGGAGAGCCCCAGCAGCCAGGCCCTGCCTCCTATGCCATACTCTGTCCCTGTGTCGGAACACATGGACGAATGCAGCAGCAGCGTCATCAAGGACGAGCTGGACAGCCTGCTGGAATGCATCCCCAAGAAAGTCAGTGAGGTGACTGAGGGGCAGAATCAACCAATCACACACCTTTTGTAGGGCCATGGCTGTATATTTTCTGTTTAGTATGTGTATGATGGAAGGCAGAGTTAGGGCTCTGGTGGGATTTGATCGTTGGGGTGAGTGAAGTAATTCTCGTCTCTGTCTCGTCTCCTGTTTCAGAGTCCAGTCCAGGGTGCTATCCCCACCAACCTTCCCAACACAGCAGTGGGTCTGCGGCCTCCTTACTCCCCCAGCCTTCCGGCCCCGTCACCCCAGCTTCCCCCTGCCTTCTTCAGCTCCACCATCAGTGACATGCCCCCCCTGGAGCCTTACTCGCCGCTGGTCCAGCGGGACCAGGGTTCCACCCAGGCGCAGGACGCTCTGGGAGGCTTCTCCACTGGGGCCACGGACGGAGAAGGGAAGGCGGGAGTCATCGCTGGCGGGCTGGACTCCTTGTCTGAGTACACTCTCCCTGGTGAGCAAAAGACAAGAAACGTTTTTTTTTTTTTTAAATCTCATTCAGGGATCACAATCTTTGATTTTTTTTTTAGTGTTGCAGTGCAGTTACTTGTCATACCAGCACCAGATGGGGAGATAATTTTGCACATTTTAAACTTCAATCACCAGAAGTCTTTTAAAATGTTAGTAGATTACACATGGATTCATATATGTATTTAAGGTTTTCTAGTGCTCCTTTTCAAAACAAATTTTCTGTAGCTCAGGAGTATGTGAACACAATATGCCTTTCAGTTGTAAACATCTGTTGTTTACGCAGAAATATGGTGTTACATGAATTTGAGCAAGTGTTTTTTTTATCTTGATAAGAGTGTCAGCTAAAGCTTAAAAAAGAAATGGCACACAGTAATACAGCAGTAAACAAGATCAGTATTAGTTTCAATGTCTTAGCATTTTCTTGCGTAGCTGCCAGAAGCACGTCTACCAGAGAGTTGGCTTTAACCTGAGACGTGCATCAGCAGCAGGCAGTGTGAGTCAGCACCCTTCAAAATATGGTGTCTGACATCAGTGTCCTTGTGTCTGTGGTCTTCAGGGGGACGAGTGTGTCACAGCTTCATCCCTGGAATGCGCAACCACAGTGCCGCACATGCAGTGAGTATATTCTTATATTCTTTGCATCATCTCTTTTTTTTTTTTTTTACTTTCAGATTTGAAATTGTGTTGTTAGTGGTTCTGTTGCATTATTTAATAGCCTTTTCTGATTATGCAGCTAAGTTGCCCTTTATGTTTCATATCGCATCCCCTCCCTCCTCATCTTCTTTTTCTTCTTCTGTAGAATGGTCCAGCAGGAACAAACCTGTCTCTGCTCTCCAGGAACCCTCTAGCAGCCACGCATGAGTTTCGGCAAGCCTGTCATGCCTGTTACAGCCGAATAGGTTGGTGCAAGTGGCCGACATCTGAGTTTCATCACTTCTCTAACAAGCCCTTCCTTTCTTTTAGCAAATATTCACAGCGGGATGTTGCAGCATTGCCTTCTCTTTTAGCTCCCCGACTGTTTTATGTGTGAAATAGGCAAGCATTGTTTTTAAGGGGTGTTAAAGACCTACAGCCTCATTCATTAACCACTAGCAGAGAATGCATCTCATCTCACAAAAATCCTAAAAAAAACTGTAGTTATTGCTCTTTTTTTCAGTGTAATTTCACCTACTTCTTTTTATTCTCTTGCTCACAGGACCACGAGTGATGGACTACAAATATCAGCCAGAGGCAGCTCATCGATGCAAGAGGGATGTCCTGCTCTGTCGCCTCAAAAACATAGATGACCCCACCTGGAAGAGGATCCGGCCCCGGCCCGCACGGAACAACTTCCTGGGGGCATTTGTACTCTGTAAAGGTACATTTACTTTCTGAATTAAACGCTCTTATGTATATTATAGTTGGGGAAAATCAAGTTTGAGAACAGCAGCCAAGAGTTGTGTTCATGTTTCCCCTTAACACTCTCTCTCCTCTCTGGGATCCGCAGAGGTGCAGGAGCGTCAGGAGTGTCAGTATGGAGAAAACTGTACGTTTGCTTACTGCCAGGAGGAAATTGACGTGTGGACTCAGGAGAGGAAGGGCGCGCTGAGCCGAGAGCTGCTGTTCGATCCGCTGGGCAGCACAGAGAGACGGGCGCTTAGCGTCACCAGGCTGCTGCAGCTCCACATGGGCATGTTCATGTTCCTCTGTGAGGTGAGATCACAGTGTGTGAAGCCGTCCTGTTCTTTTTGATCTCTCTGGATTTAGTTTTCTGGAGCACTGGAACAAGAGCGTGACTTATCAGTGTCTTTTTTTTTTCCCCCCCTCGTCTTTCTACAGGAATGTTTTGACAGTAAGCCTCGCATCATCAGCAAACGCAGCAAAGAAAACTTAGCAGTCTGTTCGAACCTCACAGCTCGACACCCGTTCGACGATAACAAGTGAGTGCTTTTTTTTTTCATTTCACTCAAATACAGCCTTCAAATTTTGTTACGCTCGGCTTATCAAAAGTGTGATGAAGACACACACTCCATTTAGACTTTTGAGCTGTCTTATTGCCTCTCTACAGACTTTAACAGATAAAAATGTGTCATCATGTACTTGTGCTCACTCCAGGTGCCTGGTGCACGTGGTGAGGTCAGCCAATGTGCGCTACAGTAAGGTGCGTCCCCTGCACCCACTCTGCCAGTTTGACGTGTGCCGCCATGAGGTTCGCTACGGCTGCCAGCGTGAGGACAGCTGCTCCTTTGCACACTCCGTCATAGAGCTGAAATGCTGGGTCCTGCAGCAGGACACCGGTGGGTGGAACATTCACACGTTACATCTTAAGTTTGTTAAAAATGTCCATCTGTTATATGAGTAAACCTTCATCTGGGATCCAGGTTGGGATGATTTATATTTGGTTCTTAACTGAGGCTTCACATGTAATAAGATGTAATCCAGTACAGTGTTTTTTTCCTGTGATGGATAATAAGAGTTCTGGCATACAAACATTTGGAATGCGTGTGGTATTTTTAAGTATTTTCAATACCAGCAACTGATTATTAATCATAGTCACACAATAGGTCAATCATTTAAGGTATTTTCCCTAATGTTGCCTTCAGGAATCACCCATGAAGAGATGGTGCAGGAGTCTAAGAGACACTGGCAAAGGCTGGAGCAGAACGCACAGAAGCAGCAGAAGGTGAGACAAGAAAGTTGGATATTTCGCACTTTTCCCCTCAATGATAAAACATGGTCCCTTCCCCCCCCTGAACTGCAGGTGACCCCTGACTCTGTTAGCCTGTGAAGGACAGCACCATACTCACCCGGTTCTTCCTCACCTTGCATCATAGAAGTTCACTTGCAGAGCATTTGTGTGTACAGTGAGGCTACAAGGTGCAAAAATAGATTCCTCTACATAATCAATGATAACCGTCTTGATTCTTTTTTTCTTTCTTTCTTTCTTTCAGCCCATCCACATCTCCCATCCGAGCAGCAGCGTGCCTGCGGGAGGAGTAGGGGGAATGGGTGGAGGGGGCGGAGGAGGAGGAGGGGGAGATGGTATGGGCGGGGGAGGGGTCAGCCCGGTGGGAGGGCTGGGGGTGGGAGGGTTAGGAGCAGGGGTGGGAAGGGGACGCCCCCTCAACCTGAAAATGAAGTTTGTGTGCGGCCAGTGCTGGAGAGAAGGGCAGGTCAACGAGCCCGACAAGAACCTTAAGTACTGCACCGCCAAAGCGCGACACAGGTGAGGCAGGACTCACGCACGCACGGCCATTCGTGTTTTTCCCATGGCCATGTAATCATCTGCTGTCATAGTTGTGTGCCAAACTACAAAATAAAGCTTTTGACTGTTGTTCAGTTTTTGCAGCTGTGTTGTGTCTCTGTTAAGAGTTGAGTTTATTTCCTTTGTTTGAATTCATGTGTGGTTCTCCGCTTCCTCAGCTGGACGAAGGAGCGTCGAGTCTTGCTGGTGAAATCATTTGAGAAAAAGAAGTGGGTTGTCGTTCGGCCTCTGCCCTTCTCCCGCACCTATCCACAGCAATATGACGTGAGTTCCTCCCACTTTTTTATTCCTGCGGTTCTCTCCCCTCTTTCTGCCCCTCCACCTCTCTCACATGCTGAATCCAGCTGACTCTGTTTTTGCCCCGGGGTGGGACAGGTGTTGTAGTTCTGTCTTCTTCTGTGGCTAAATGTGTGTGTATGACAGTGTTGTCACGTTGCTTTCGATCCCCAAGAGATTTCTTTTTTTTTTTTTTTGAAGGTTGGTCATTTCAAATAAGTATTAACACATTACTCCAGTAATGATCATTTTAAAGCAGGTTTTCATCCAACTCTTACTGGTAACCAAAGCAGTTGCAACAGTAGTCAGTTAATTAGACCAGAAACATTGGTTGCAGTGTTATCGGTATTACTCTTTAACTCTTCACTTTTGCTTGTGTTTCTCCCAGATGTGCGTGCATGTGATGAAGCAGAAGAAGTGCCACTATATTGGAAACTGCTCATTCGCCCACAGTCTGGAGGAGAGGGACGTGTGGACGTACATGAAGAACAACAGCTGTAAGCACAAAATATGAATGATGCTTAAACCGTGTATAAATTGAACGAGTGGTGTAAATTGACTAGTACCTGCTATATCAAACCTGATCAGTTCCTAAACTTTTGTTAATTTTGATAAATTGCTCTCCACTAAAGCTTTGTAGATTCACCAACTGGATTTGAAAATAATATATCACAATACTAATAGTACTTCACACATGGATCTATTGGATTTTAGTTTTAAGATGGTAATTTATGATTTCTAATGTATTAATTTAGAAAAGAAAATGTGAAAAATGACACGTTTGCCATGATGTGTTCTGTTTATCCAGGCCTGTTATCCATTTTTCATCATATCTTCTGATCTGTGTGCCTCCTTTTCCCCACCACTACAATCTAGTCAAAAGCTTGTACTTACATTGATGTTTGGGCGAATTGCCAACTCTACTCCACTCGCACTGATTGTCTGATTGTTGTCGTTCAAGATAAAACACCGCATTCAAGGTCACTCAGCTTTTTCTTTTTTCTTTTTTTTTTTTTTCCCTCCTTCCTTACCTCACTCCTCTGCAGTGAGAGACATGCAACAGATGTACGAACTGTGGCTGCAGCTCACCAATCAGAGTAGACGCACAGACAGCTCCGTCGTGACCCCGCCCCCGGAGGACAAGCAAGTCACCATAACAGCAGACTACACAGAGAGCATGGTGAGTGGATACGGACATTAACAGCTGAGCTCAAACCTGCCGCTCCCCTCTGTGGTATCAGAATATGTCGCATTTGTCTTCTCCAGTGACACCTCAGAAAATTATGAGGAAAGAAACAGATTAATATGTTGCTTGAATCGTTTAAAAGATTCTGTTTTGTAACATGACTTTGTAACTGTAATGGAAATGGTTGACAATATACATCTAAAAATCGTAGAAAATACAGAAGAAAATGAGAAAGTTGCTTACTATACCACTATATTAAGGCGTTATATGTGACTGAGTAAGATTTGACGTGTCGATGCGTATGGTTCCAGGGAGGCAGGCGGTTGTCAGACGGGGACGACCTCTGAGTGTTGCTGCGTTGACTAGAGGCAGCGGATCGGTGCTGAGCTGCAGACAGAGAGACAGGCCTGCCACACCAGCTACAACTCAACAGTCTGTCATCTTGCCAGTCTGACCTCCTCTAGCATCTAGCCAGCAGCGTGAGAGCAGACGGACACACAACAGAACAGTCGACCCCCCCTTCCCGCCACCACCCCTCCTCATATAATCACACACAGGCATACAAACACATTAACACAGCATATAATACACAGATAATAGGCACAGATTAACACAAAGAAGAGAAAGCTTTGTTAGTGAAAATACAGGACTTGGCTTCAGCAATTTGTTTTCTATCATCACGCAGTTACACATCTTTAGGTTCCCCTCCAGCAGATTACACTGCAGGAATTCCACAGACAACTAGTTTTGCTCTGACTGAAATAATCAATTAGCGTTCCCTAGTGCTATTGAGACTGAGCATCTGTGTCCACCAGGTACCTCCTTTTCTTTTTCTTTTTTTTTTCTCTTTTTTTTTTTTTTTTTTTTTTTTTTTTAAATCCTTGCAGCACTGAAATGATTCTTGGATGGGCGCGCTGGTCGCGGTTCTTAAATTTTGCTCGGCATTAATTCAAAGCTCGCTCGAAGCAACGGCGCTCTTACACTAAAAGTTGATAGTTCAACTTCAGAGTGCCAAAAAAAAATGCCAAGCTCTCAGTGCTGCTGGTGGCAAGTGAAGCATGGTTCAAAGAGGCTCTTGGTGGACGCTCCTCATTAAGCTACAAAATAACCAAATCCTATTCTCCTTCCTGTTGTGGAAATACAGTGAGAGGGGCAAAATAATTTTCTGGAGATGAATAATTTTTTTTTTTCTTCAATGGGAGTTGTACTTCCTTGTTATATTGTCTGCCATATTGGTAGAACGCTATGAATGTAATGCCTGCATGGGCCTTTAAAACGAGGAAATCGGTCATTTAAGAACAACGCTGTGGTTGTGGAATGTATGCAAGTATACTTACATGCCCAGAACCAAACTTGTGTAACATTACGGTTTTACCCCTCCCTCCCCCGTCTTTATTGGTAGAAGAAAAAAAAAGCCCCTGATAGCTGGTGCTGTAATCATACCAACCGTTCCTGTATGGGACGAGCACAGACACGCACACACTCTCACTTATTAACCTTGTAGTTGTTGTAAGCTGGTGAATCAAAGCAGGCTTCAGTGTTGACTCCTCTCAGGTTCACTAAAAGAGGAGTGAAATGACAATTTGGTGACAAAAAAAAAACATTTGTGGCTAATGTTCAGAAAGCTACTGGCTTGAAGCAGTTGCCAAAGTGACAAAGGGGCTATTCACCATCACATACTTTACACTGAGCTGGTAAGCAGCTGACAGAGATGTGAAGCTGGTGTAGGAGGGCTACAAAGAAGTAACTGCAGCACACATATTGAGTCCTGGTTAGAGCTGCTCTCAGCAATAGATCAGATCAGACCGCAGATGCCCATTAAGAAATGATGACCTCACTTGGACTGAAGCACAGTGGAAATGCTGCAGAAGACTTAAGTTGTGTATAAAAAAAAAGGGGGGCTTTGTAATAATTTAAGAAAAAAAAAAGATGCTCACATGAATGATAATTTAAAGACTGAAAAGCTTAAGGATAAAAATGATGAATGAAAAGCCTGAAGATGATTAAGAATATATTTTTCTGTAGGTGATGGTTAGAATATTTAAGATTATTTGAAAGTAATGGCGAGTTGACACGTCTTCAGTTGAACTGGGGTCATTATTTCACTTGAAAACCAATCATGCTCCCACAGCCTTCAAATGGAAACCTGTGTTCCTCATATGCACCCAAATGTCATGTTCCTGATAGCTAACAGTAGGCCCTAGGAAACATTTTCATAATGGGGAAACCTGCTAGCTTGAGACCGGGAGACAATTCGCACCACATTTTGTGCCTATAAACAACACATCAACATGTGACACGAACACACATGCAAAAACATGCAGAGAGAGACAGAGACAGAGAGAGAGAGAGAGAGAGAGGCAGGATATCTGTGGCCATCTTATTCTAGCCTTTTAATGTGGACGGAGACACAATGGAGGTATGTCTATATTCAGATACATATACACACATATTATACATATTTACGAATAATGGTATACTACTAATAATAATTGATAACTTAGCGGTTAAGCTTAATAAATATATAACCTGGAAAAACCTGTATTGATTACATAGAACTTCTTGTTATTGAGGTATTGCTATATGACATGTATCGCTGAACTAGATGACTATAGTGATTTTTATTTTTTCTTAATGATTCTTTTGTAATTTTTCCTTCTGTGTGGGTTGTTCCAGGCAGGGTTAGTATGAAGGGGTTGCAGCGGAGCTTGATATTGAATTTCACGCCGAACGTGTTGAAATGGAACACAGAAGGCGTCAAAATTGAGCGAGAATAAGGGACCGCTCTGCAAGGTGTAGATCGAAATTTCAAAGAAGCTGCACTTTATATTTAAAATATTAGTCGATGTTTGCGTTCGGAGTGCTGTCGGCTTAGTGCATAAAATCTATAACGTTACACTCAACCAGTGTTAAAGGAATGTTATGGTCAGTAGGAGCTAAAACGTTTTCAAAAAAAAAAAAAAAGGTTACATTTTTTACCTGTCGATGAAGTCTTAAAACCACAGGATAGTTTACATGTGTCTTGTGATGTTCCAGCTTCGTCTGCAGTCCCTTCATTTTGTCCACATTTGTGACACCAAAGCCTGCCATGTTTTTTAAATGATCCAGCTCCTGAAACGCAGATCTCAGGTCAGTTTTGCTGGACACTCGGCAGCGGTTTTGGGGATCATGGTTAACGAGCCCTCGTCTGGAACAGCCCAGGTATTAGCTTCTTTGAGGGATCGTATTACTACTACTCCTAGTATTATGATGAATATGATGACGATAAATGATTGCTATCTATTGACTATTTCTATTTCTCTTCTATATGCTATGGATATATGTATGTTAATTGCAATGTATAACTCTCTCTTTATATATGTATCCATGTATGAATATAATAATTAACAGTAAATATGCGTCTGTGTATGCAGCAGTGCACAGCTCTGTCTGGGAGGCAGTGAGCAGGAAACTTCTGATATTAACTGTAAGGCTCATGAGGTCTTCAATCCTACAGGTGGTGAAGCCAGTTATCAGCCACCAGCAGCTGTAGGTTGTGGATAGTACATCATTTACACAGTATGGTAGACCTGCTATATATTCATGTTAACTGAGCTCTGTTTGTAAGCATTAGGATAGTTTGGGCGCTGGCTAAAAGAGGGGGGAAAAAAAGAGTTGATTTAAATTTATATATATTGTTAACTGTTTCCCCCTCGCAGTGTCACAGTTATACTACCAACAGAGCTGGCTGCTCACTGCCTGAGCTGTGCATTTTTTCTTTAAATTAATTCATCAAGCAAAGACAGATCTGGAAACAAAAGCATACATAGAGGCCTATATACTTCCGTATAGCGCCTTATTCGATATACTACACCTATAAGATGATACATACCCCTATTGTATAATCCTGCTTACTATATACAGTATATGATACCTGATACCTATTATAATACTTAGACACCCTTATAAGGTAATTTAGATAAGAGATGGTGGAGCTGTTTTTTCTGTGGCTGTGGAAGAAGTTTGCTGTGGTCAGTAATGTGTTGCCATCTTGTTTTTCAGGGTGTTGGGTTGAAAAGGACAAGTTGTTAGGAGAGTGATCCAAACCCAAATGCTCTTTATCCACTGAAATAATGTCGGTTCAGGATCATTTACAAGGCAGCTGAGATGGGAAATGAACATCAGCTGCCACCAGCTAAACATTCGCAAATCTTAATTTTGGCTGGAAAAGCTGCAGCAAGTAAACTGACGATTTTATTTAGAGAATATCCAATTTGGCTTTATGAATTTGTGAATATGGCTGGTACGAGCCACTATGACAAGCGGCTAGGTACCGTGTTTGAAATCTGCAGAGCATTTGAGGGGAGGTTCCTCTTCCGTTATTGGAGAACGGCCAGTGTTAATGATGTAACTGACACGCACAGAAAAAAAACAAACAAAAAAAAAAACTGGATACCTGTGCTGCATGTACTGTGTGTGTGTTGTTAAAGGCGAATCATGACACAAACCTAGAGGGGAGGCAGGTCGCTGCTACCGTGTCCGTACACTCAACGAACCACATAGTGTGACTTTTACTAGATTAGTTCAGGTTTGCTGTCTTAAACAAACTGGTCAGCAACATGACATTACATGTATAACCTGTAAGCCTGCCTTACTAAATACCACTGATTGCCATTCATTTGGTGAGGGAAAACCAGTCCAGGAGACCTGAAGGTTGCTGGGCAGCGGACATTTACCCTGATGCCAGAATCACTCTGTTACTACAACATATTCAAACTTGCACATTGATAACACATTGAAGCGTTAAATTCTTTCCTTTTTGTTTATCTTTGTCTTCCTGAGCGATTCATGATCATCGCTGTCAATGAAGCAGGTTTCTTTCATTTGAAGGGTTGTAACATAAAAAAAAAAACATAAGTTATTTTAGTTAAAATGTTTAAGCTTCTCAGGCTTGCTGCAGTACATGAAACCTCTGACATGCAGACAGCTTGCTGTGCCATCTTTACATACAGTAATTAAGCTTTGAAGTATGAATAATAATATTAATTCTTTTTTGCGTAAGCAGGCAGACATTGTGGCATTTTGGCAGCAATCGCTTGTTTTCTTCTTAATTTCTCGAAGGCAGAAGGTTCATGCTGACTTTAATTAATAGTTTATTTCTGCTATAGACGTCAGACTTCTGTGCTGGATAAAGCAGACACAGCAAAATGTAATTGTGTTCATTTATTCCTTCATGAGTTTATTAAGTTATACTGTTTCTCCTTGGGTATGATTTCCCTAAAAGTCACTTGACTTAAAGGTTGTCTTAGTTCTCTTGACACAAGTGGTTTATGTGTTTAACTAACCGGAGTTTGTGCATCAGTTTTGGTTACTGTAAAGAAACGTTTTTTTCGTGACTGCAATTTAATGAAATGCGGTGGTTTTCAGCCGTGAAGTTTCTGCTCAGCAAATGTTCATGTGACCTGACCCCCACCTCTCCGTTCTGCCTCCTGATACAGTTTGTGTCATTTGATTCCCTGCACCAACACACACCCACACAGCCACAAAAAATCCTTAATGAATCGGTTTTCATTCAATGAGAAGTTATTGGTTATTTGAATTGTTTTCAATAACTTGGATGAAGAAACCAGGGTTGTAAGAAATGGAAAAAACAAGACTTCTTTTTGTACTGTATTTTTACATTTTGTTGTTTTATGTTTTGTTTTATCTTCTTGACTTTGTTTTTTCTTTTCTCCTCCCTGGTTGGAAGTTCATGATCACACAAGTGGACCAAATCTCTTGAAAGCATTTAATAAACAGACTGTTTAAAAAAAAAAAAGTGTTTGTTACTTATTTATGTCATAGACATATTATAGTCATTAGTTCATTGTTTTCTATTGTAAAACATTGTCTTGATATTGATTTTTATCTTAAGCTTTTAGAAGAAGTAACTGTACTTTGCATGAGCAGCAAATGCTGCCGTGGCGAGGAGAGCACCTCATTGTTGATTGAGGAGTGGTATACAGAATCCAAGATGGGAGGACCTGGAGGTGGCGTGTGATGATAACATCACCGATTACATAGAGGAAGGCACAGGATACATCAGTATGTGCATTGATGGTGTGGTGTTTAGGATTACTGTGCAGAAATTCACAAATTAAAAACCTTGGATTAACAGCAAGGTTCATGTTACCCTCCACACATGCATGGTTCCTCACAAAGGTTGAGATTTAGTGAACTATAAAACAAGCTAATATAAAGTCAGGAAAGCCATCAAAGAAGCAGTACAAGGACCACTTTGGCTCCTCCACTAACCCAAGGACAACGTGGAATTGAGTCATAGACTGAGAGCCATTACAGACTACAAAGTGAGAACCAGCTCTGGGGGGATGCAACTGTTCCTTTAGCAGATGACCAACTTTAGCAGACTCCAACTTTGAGATCAACACCTCCTCTGTGCCAGAAGCCTAGTAACGTCTGTGTACTCCCTCATGGCGGCTCCGGTGCTAGATGGTAAACAAGGTTGTTCTTCCCGTGGGCGTCTTAGATCTGATAGCTTACGTAATTGGCAACTGCAGCATGATGTTGGGTTGCATTTCAGCAAAAGTTGATTCTGGCTCAACTTCTTGCCAGACAGCCACTGCGGCTGCTGCTGAACCCCATGTGGTCCCAACCCCCGCAACCTAAACACATTCTTTGAATGGGAGGACTGCTGTTTTTCCTGTATTGCTAGATTTGGAGTGAATGTGGCCTAGGGCTTCTGGCCCAGACCACATTCCCAGTCAAGTCCTCAAAGTTTGTACAGATGAGCTGGCAGATGTCTTCATTGTCATATCTTCAACCTCTTCCTGGCCCAGTCTGTGGTCTCCACATGCTGCAAGAAGACCATCATTGTTCCTGTCCCCAAGAAAACAAAAACTGCCTGCCTCAATAACTATCGCCCAGAAGCACTAGCTTCTAACAAGTCAAAGCTCACATCACCTCCTCCCTGACAGACTCACTGGACTCCCCTACAGTTTGACTGATCACCGCCATCATCTGGCAACTGTGGCACAGGAGGTCCACTAACAGCAGGGTTGGCGGTTTGATCCCTGGCTCTCCCTGTCCATGTGTCAAAGACACTGCATTGGCATGGCCAGGAGGATACTCTGAAACTTCTACAGATGACCTTTGAGAGTGTCCTCTCTGGCTAGATCACGGCCTGGTATGGTAAAAGCTACAAGCAGGGCTGCAAAGTCCTGTAGAGAGTCATCAAAGCTGCTCAGCACATCACCAGTTCTGAACTGCTATCCATGCAGGACCTCTACCAAGAGGAGCATGAGGAAAGCTGGAAAAATCATCAAGGACCCTGAACATCTCAGCTACAGCCTGTTGTCACTGCTACCATCAGGCAAGCAGTATAGAATCATCAGAGCCAGATCCAGCAGGCTCAGACAGCTTCTATCCTCCAGCCATCAGACTCTTGAACTCTGGGACTTTGAGAACATACGTAACACACACATAGTCTCTCTCTCTTCTTGTCCTACACACTAATACCACCACTCTTCCCCACTAGACAATATTTATATTTTTTATCATAAGTATTTATCACCCATCACTTGTGTGCAATACCACACATTCACACCAATGTGCAATATAAGGTATATTTATATATATATATATTAATTTGTCTCTCTCTTATCTTATCTTCTCTTCTCTCTCATTTTATTCTATGCTCAAACAGGAACTCGAGCTTGAGGAAGCCAAATTTCATTACCTTCAGTATTGCAATCTTCTGTGTTGATGTGCATGTGGCAATAAAAACTCTTGAAATCTCTCTTTCTCTCTTGAAGATGTGGTGACGACCTTATTGGAAGAACAATAGTCCACCAAGAAGACAGAAATGACTTCGCCAACAGTTTGATTTGCCTACTCAGGTTTTTATATATTCCTAGAAAAATGGAAGTGAAGGAATCTTGCTTTTGGTGATCAAAGCTTTATTATTATTATTAATTAATTAATTAATTACATCCACTGACCTTCCTCTGGATAACTCATATTCAGGTCTCCATTGCATTGCATTATGAAGGGTGTTTATCTCTTTTATATATGTAAATGAAGAAGAGAATTTATATTAGAAACACGTCTTATTTGAATGCATTACAACAACGCTACTTCTCTGATGATACTTCTCAGTGTCAATCTAAACTGAATGACAGAACCGGTCTGAATGCGTCAGAGTTGCGTTTTTTTCTTTCTTTTCTTTACACGTGTCTACAATACTCCTAAAAACAGTCCTGCACGTGTGAATACCCTCAGCGTCCTGCACACAGCATGCTCCTCAGCCTCAGGCCATAACGTGGAAGTACTTTGTACCCACAGTCTGAGTCAAAGCAAGGCGTTTTTTGAGCTGTCAGTTGACACAATGATTTGGCAAACTGTTGTTAATAACATGAATTAGTATAATTCACGCAGCTGTGCCAATTTCAGGTGAACACTGGCATATTTCTCTGGCACACCCAGAATGAAATGAACCGTCATTAACTGTAATTGGTTCAACCTGTGCTTTTCCTGCTGTGAGAATATAACGTGTTATTTTAATACACGTGTATCATCTACTTTCATTAGTTTTATATCATCATTTGAACATTCTGAGAAATTATTACTACAGTCGGGACTGTCAGCTTAAAGTTAGCAAACTAGTTTAGATATATTAAACTATTTATAAACTAAAATTGATAAACTAATTATATTAAACTCACCATATTACAGTTCATTTTCATAAAGATATATTCGAGACGAACTGTTTGTATCTTAACTATGTTTAATTACCCACCTTACATAACAGTCTGCTACATTTTGGGCCTCTTTTTTCCTTTTTTTTTTTTTTTTTTTTTTTTTTTTTTTACCTTAGGTAATGGCGAACTGGCTCCGGGATTGGCTGTCACCACTGTGAAGGACACACCTATTGGCTAATCGGCGCTCTTTCCGTCAATTGCTGAGGGAAAACTCGCTGCTGATTGGCCGCGGGGGCGCGAAGGGGGCGGTCTCCGTTAAATAACTTGTTTAGAGTTCACAACGCCTGACCCTTCATATTTGTAGTATACACACCACTTCATGGGAGCTGTCCGTCTTGTGTCATTCCCGCTCGGCCTCTAGGATCTTTAAATTTTTATTCCGCATCCTCTGAGCTGCTCACCTGCTCTGAGACATTTGTTGTGTTAATTGCAAGTTAAAGAGAACAAAACAAAACAAAAACATGACTACTGAGATCCCGGAGATTTTCAGGGCTCTTCTTGAGCATCCATTTACTCTCCCGAACTTTGATGAGAATGGTAAGTGGCAGTCAAACCAAACGGTGAAATGAGTTTTGTTGGAGTTTTGCCTCTAATCACATGCATCACTGTCTTCTATTTCATGCAGAGACTGTTGTTCGAGTTGTTTCTTAAAACGCTGCGAAATTTCTGCAAAAAAAAACAAACTGCGTGCGTGTTGCGTAATAGTCAGCTGAGCTGGATGGGAATTTGTAGCAGCTGAGAGATCTGATTCCTGGCTTCAGTTAAAATTCGCAGGTTGTTGGGATTCATCAAATCCATTGTCTTCAGATGTGCTGGACTATTGACTCAGCAGATAGTTTAAACAATGCGGTGACACATACTGTGGTGTAGATTAAGTCAAAATGAAGTTTCCTTAGTGATCATGTGATGGTGCAAATTAAGTTGGAGCAGTTAAATATAGCTATTTATGTTGTGATATAAGACTACATAATGTTTGTGATTTTGGTCATCACACTATATTAATACAGCCTACTTAAAATGTTATTTTCATTTATCTCAATGGCTTTTTCAGAAGCCATGTTTTTCAGACCGTATCCTCCCACAAACCCAGTTAAAATATTATATAAAAGCTTTAATAATCAGTTAAAAAGACTTGTTGAAGAAATCTCCATTCACATACTGTGTCAGACTGGCATTTACTTCCAGCAGCAGGAACTCTCTGTCCTGTTGCATCTTTGCTAAGCAAATACTACAAGTGTCTTTTAAGACCAACTGGTTAAGAACAACAATCAGTGACACCTACTTGATGAGTAAAGTGATAGTTGAGACATGCTGCTGGTTCTTTCCCTTTGAATAAATCTGGTCCTGGGGTGTTTCAATCAGATAAAAATGCAGGTAAGCGAAAAAGATTGTATTCCTGTTATTTCCCCACTGTTTGCTGTTTTTAATAGTGAATGAATGAAGCCAGTCTTGGTTTAAAAAAAAAAAAAAAGGAACAACAACTGATTGTGCTGGTAATTCTGTGCTGATCTGTGTTTGTTGTGTGTGTGTTGAAAGGGGCTGGTGGGCTTTGTAGATTCATGATTAAATCACTAGATTGCTCTGTTTGCCTTACATTGCCAGTCTGGACCATGCTACAAAAATCAGATTAGAGTCAAGTAATATCATTACATTGTCAGGTGTGCTGCTGTTGGCCACATTTTAACACGATTTCATAATCACTTCTCAGTGTTTGTTTTGTTAAATGAGCTAAACGACCCTTAAAATCAGACGACTCTTTTAAAAGAATAGTTCACCCTCATATGAAATGTATATGTTCACCGTTATCCCATATTTACCAGTATAATGAGACATTTTGTTGCTTATGAAAAGCTAGAAAGTCCCACAAAATAATGAGTGAAATCTAATTTTGCGGGTACTGCTCCTTTTCTACAATAATAAGATCAAATATTAGACCATCAGCTTGCCACAATCATAGGTTGCAGGGCTTGCAGGAACTGTCAATCGAGACCAAGTTCTCACTGACCATAATTAGCCTTACCATGTGGCACATGACAGAAATGACCCGTGTGGAGCAGCTTCCATAATTATTTTGGCACGTGTACAGCTCCAGGACCCTCGGCTTGCCGCTGCACGTTGAATTTTCTCTGAAAGGTTGTAACTTTGGCTTCTGTATTTTTAGATTGTGATAACTATAGCACCTGTGGAAAGGCAGTTAACATATGCACTGTGAGTGTCACGTTGCATTATGTATATTATCTGACAAGGCTCTCAATAGTTATTACTTTCTTTAGGTTGTATTTACTGTGTGTGACAATGCTTTATGACTCAGAGCAGGAACACACATTCTCCTTAAAGGTGTCAGCAAAGCAAAACGTGCTGCAAGCATTTCTAAGTTTGTGCATATTTGAAAGTCGACAGTGAGGGATGATCATTTTGTACAATGTTTGAATAGCTTAAAAACCACACAGTCATGGTAATAACAAAGCTTGTTTCTAGAAAAATCCACTTTCACCTCCATTTTATTAACTTGCCAGGCAGGGAGTTGGCATTGTAGTCAGACAGATTAAATTTGTTGCCATGCATCCACGTGAGCCAAAACAGCCTGTGGCTGCTGCTTCCAGCCTTCTCTGTACCTGTTAGCTAAGTCACATGCGCTGTATCTTGACTATGAGCCACATATTTTATGATCACACCTAGTTTAAGGCTTTCAACAACTCTAAATAATTCATTATTGTTCGTTCAGAAAAGAACAGAGGCAGAGGATTTGCTTGTACATTGTGTGTTTGAATGAATTTGTTATAGTTTTGAAGTCTATCTGTGTTCCTATGAGAAATTCAGCTCCATGGAGGATGGAACTTTTTTTTAATGTAGGTTTGCGTTAGACTTTTTTTTTTTTTTTTAACTGTGAGGTGGAGTGTGTTTATGTATGATTAGCAGGGTGGGAGGATGTCTCTGTTTCACATTCTCACACAGCACAAACACATGATGTCAAGGTGGTTTCTTATAAACTGTGTATTCTGCGCAGAGCCTGGAACACATAAATACCAATATATCTTTCTGCTTTATCTTTTGTTTTCCAGGACTGTAAAGGCTTTGAAAACTTGTAAAATGTCATTCAACTATAGGAAAAGTAATTAAGTCTAGTTTATCATTTTGGTAATTTTAGGGATAATATCCCAGGAGTAATTTAATGAGACACTGTTGAGTAGGTGATGAAGGTGATGTTCAGATTGAACCCAGCTCACGTGCACTTCTTACTGTAGCAGCTGACCTTGAAGACTTCATCTGTCCTCGTTATGTTGTGCCAAAAACAGATTCTGTGCGACACATACAAACAACATGGGAGGCAAACCTTCTTTTAAATCTCAGCTTGTATCAAGGTGACTGCGTGCACAGCTGCCTTTTGCCATTTATCTCATTGATTTTGCAATATGAACACACTGAACAACCCATTTAGTGATAAGGATACACACAGTGGAGTAAACACATGATGATGATGATGATGATGATGATGTGTCCTCTTTGGTGTTGTTGTTATTGAAGATAAAGTTTGGGTTCATCTTGGTTTGTCTTCCCCAATAAACAAAACAGGTGAAACATTTTTTCAGTTGGATTTACATTCAGGATGAACCAGATCAAATGTGAGATAATCCTTGTGGGATAAGCAAAACAAACCTAAAGGTGATGTGGCGGAGGCTGTTTTTGATGCTGATCACATGTTTTTTGATCTCTGCTGTTGTGGCAACTCTGTGAATACTGGTGTAACATATGGATTCTTGCCCTTGGGATGTCTGTTAAGCTTCAGCAATGCAACCACATTGTAACTTAAACCTCAAGGTGGCACCTCTGTATGGCTATTAACTGCGGCTCCGCCCTCCTTGCACGTTTCTGCTTGACTGACATAGAGCATCTCTATTGGACGTCGCCGGCAGATATGTAAGGTCCGCAACAGCACATGTCTTTGCATGTGAGCGGAGGCGTAAAGACACGCAGCCTATATGCTATACGTGCGTCTGGGCCATGTTTCCGCCATAAGTTGAATAGCGAAGTAAACCCCGAGACAAAAATTGAGAGAACGTGATTAATGTCTAATGTGATATCTAATGATCGTGTGTCGGCACTGTAAAGACATGTTTATATGGACTTTTCAGTAATCACAACTTACTGAAAGTTGTGGAGCCTCGCAATCGACGAATGTCTGTACATATAACATAAAAAAGTTTTAATTAGCAGTATGGACTTAATTGAATGTGGCCGATCACTGTAGAAACAGACTGGATCCAGGTCAGACAGTTAGATTACTGTGTCAATGTTATTTTGCTCGTGACACGTTTTTCTGTTGATGTATTCAGGGGAACATATATAACTCGGTCAACCAATGAAATCCTAGATATTTGACACGACGATAGCAATTGGTTCCCTACAGGAATGCCCGCCCCTTAATTAATATGCTCTTATTAATATTGACGAGGACGCGGTAAAGCCAGCCAATCGGCGCAGCGCTAAGTCGGACTTTTTCTTTTTTTTGACGAGGGGGAGCGGTTTGTGCTGAACACTAAAATCTCTAGACCACCTAATTTTCAGAGGAAGTGGGTCAATACTGCCGGTGATGCGTTGACGGTCGCCGTTACACTTTTTTTTTATTACAGCGAGGATTTAGCGGATTTAAAAGCACCACACAGAGCCGCCGATAGCAATTAAAGCGGTCAGAGAGCTAACGTGAACGTTATAGCGCAAACGGGTCCAACCGCCGCTGTGTTCGTTTGGTTTCTACGTTGAGAATAGCAACAACAAGGAGAAAAATGTCGGGAGAGCCTATTCTCATCACACTGGAAACGGCCACCGGGGCCCCCAGTTCACTCCCGGTGGTCCTGAAGAAAATAATGGAAATGCCTCCGCCGAATATACTGGACGGCGACGACGGTAAGGCCCGCAACTGTTAAATGGACCCGGTATAAACAGCGAGCAATGTAGGTTAAATACTAACTAAACACGTGAGGGAAAATTGGCGTAAAAACAAAGTAGCCACCAGAATAATATCCCTTTTTAATATTATGTTTCAACGGTGGGTGAACATACATGCACAGGCACTATTATTATTATTATTATTATTATTATTATTATTATTATTATTATTATTATTATTATTATTAATGTCATTATTTTCCTTATCTTTATGAAACAAGGACCATGCACAGAATGCATTCATCTCCAAATGAGAAGAGATGATTTACGTTGATTAGCTAATTTCCATTATTCTGGGCTGGTACACACAGCACTATAACAATCATCAGATACTATAAACATTGATTTATTTATTTATTTATTTATTTATTTTACATACAACATCATTACAGTCTCGATCTCACTAACAGTCATACAGACTACAAGCACACACCAACATGTAAATACCAGCACATTCATCCAGTACAATAAATGAAATAACAGTTCAAACTAATTAAAAATCTGAATCACGGTTAAATGAATGACGACACGATTCGCTGCTCAATATCCATCTTTATGCGCCGCGGGAAAAGAGTGAAAGTCTGTTCAGATTTTAAGCTCAGTTCCACTCTTTTGTATACACATCATAAACCACACACTATATGCTCAACACAATGTGAACACTGGCCTCTCTTCTCTTAACTCACCTCACCATACAGACGTTTCTAGAAATGTCTGTGTTTGTGTGTTTGTTAAATGAGCTAAACAACCCCTTCAAAACAAATATGACTCTTTTTAAAATAATAGTTTGCCTTCATATGAAATGTATATATTCGTTATCACATATTTACCGCTGCTCTGTATTCTAACAAATGGTATAATGAGGTATTTTGATGCTTATGAACTTTTTCTGTAGTAGTTTTGTTGAATTATCAAAGTGTCTTTAATAGTCCCATAAGAGTGAAATGTAATTTTGTGGGTGAGCTGCTCCTTTACTATAATAATGAGATCAAACATTGTACCATCTGCTTGCTATGATCACAGGCTGCAGGGCTTGTAGAGTTTTCTACACTCATCTCTAACTTTAAATGCAGGTTTTGTTGTTAGAAAGCTGTTTTCTGCAGTTGTCAGTTACATGTATGTGTGTGTGTGACCTGTTTAAAGTTTGTTGTTTTAAAGGTTGTTGGGTAGTATTACATTTATGTCCTGTAGGTATTTTATGTATTTATAACAAAAATATGACTTTCAATGTGACATTGCTGATGTTCATCTGTCTGTGGTTTTGTTACGTCGTACCATCCGGATATCAAACAGTACCAAGCTACAATGTTTCCTGCAAAGATTCTTTGTAGTTGAGTGTAGTGGTGGAACTGCATTTTAGCAGTTTTGGTAATTTCCGGGTTTTACGACTAGTCCCTTACCTGCTGAAAAATGCAATAAAACTGAAGTGTTTGGGTTCAGGGGGCATTTTGGGATGAGATTTCAAATCTTGGTGAGGAAAAACAAATAAGATTTACATTTTAGAAAATGATGCACTGTGACATCATGACACATCAGTTAATATCAGTCTATATAACTTGATGGCAGTGTACCCAGTTCAGTTCCGTCCAGGGAGTGTACAGAACTTCAGGGAGCTTTATTAGATATCATCCCCATCGCTGTCCCGCCATTTCCTGTCTGTCTCTACCATCTCCTGTCAATATAGACTGTAATAATCATTGAGAAGAGGGTGCACTGTCAACTGTGCGTTATTTCAGCAGATTTCCTGTTGACCTTCATAAGAACAGACACAAATCTGCCTTCTGGTTAAATACAACCTTCTCGCAACTGAATGTTTATCTTTCTTGTGTTACAGATACTGACAAAGAAAAGCTGTCCCTGGGAGATAATGTCGACCTGGGTGGAGGAGGTAGCGATATGGGGCCATCAGCCGCCCTGACCCCTGCTATCTGGGAAAAGACCATCCCCTACGACGGCGAGAACTTCCACCTGGAGTACATGGAGCTGGAGGAGTTTCTTATGGAGAACGGCATCCCAGCTGATGAAGACTCCCAGAGGAGCAGCATAGACAGCGATGCCATAATGAATCTGAAGGCTGCCCCCTCTACCCAGATGAAGGGTACCAAGTCAACAAGTTTGGCCCAAGTGGCCCTGCTGCCCATTCAGGAGTTGGATAAGTGTGAGGAGGAAGTGGTGATAGTCACCAACAGCGAGTCTGAAGTTACCTGTGATGTTACCGCAGGTGAGTGGCGGTGGGAGGATCACAGACGAGACCGATAGAGTTTCATTTAACTTTCCTGCTGGGTGTATTTTACAAAACTAGCTCTTCAGGTTCAGTGAGATTATTCTTCAGAGTTCAAACTTTAGGAGACACAACAATGAATTAATTATCAAACCCACAGTAGATAATTATCATGTGTGAATGTCAGAACATCTGCCTATCCCACTATATATAATATTTCCTTGTGTTTTTCTGCTCAGAAGTGACCACTGATGACGACATAGCGACGTCTGAGACCGTCGACCCCGACGATATCGAGGTTGATGTCAACTATGAGCCGGATCCCACTGACCTGGTCCTGTCAAGCGTGCCGGGGGGCGAACTGTTTAACCCACGCAAACATAAGTTCAGCGAAGACGAGCTCAAGCCACAACCTATGATCAAAAAGGCCAAGAAGGTGTTTGTGCCTGAAGAACAGAAGGTACGCTGCAAAAAAAAGACAAACGGAGCATCTTTCAATGCAGCTGTGGGCTGCATGGGTTTTATGCACAATTTGTTTTCACTATAATAGAAAGGCACACATATCCATAAATCAGAGTTTCACTTAAAAGTTGTTTAAGTTTTTCAAATAATGAATTTTAGTTCGCGAACATTGTCAAAATAACAGAATGTCGCGTACCAAACTAAACATCCTGTACCGAATGGTTCGTGACAAATACACAAACCGCTACACCCTGACTGTTTACCCATCTGAGAGCACACTGAAAACAACTGAAGAAGATTAAGATCACCACAAGCAGTGTAAGGGACATGGATGTTTGAATATCTGATTTGCAGGGTATAAATGAGGCCATGTCACAATGAAACTGTTCTGGCAACTCACTGTGACTCAGCAGTCTGATGATTTTGTCTAAACTGAAATTTTATTTCCTTCCCAGTCCATGAGAGAACACTGGCTTTGTTTACATGCACAAGTGAGCTTGGCTGTGGGCCATATGAAACACTTGGCTGGGGTCAGATTTAGGCTAATATGTTGGCAATAAGAAACCCCTTTTTTACTGGAAAACTAACATTTAAGAAGGCAGTTTTGTCAAATGCGCTAAACAACTCTGTAGAAACAGATCCGACTTTTAAAAGAATAGTTCATCCTCATATGAAATGCATATGTCCACCATTATCACATATTTACTACTGTTTAGTAGTCTAACAAATAGTATTATGAGGTATTTTGGTTCTTATGAACTCTTTCTAAACTTCTTTCTAGTTTGGTTGAGTTATCAAAGTGTCTCTGATGGTCCCGCAAACTAATGTGTTTAGTGAAATGTAATTTAGGGGTCGAACTGCTCCTTTACTACAATAATGAGCTCAAACATTGTACCATCTGCTCGCCATGATGACTGGCTGTCTAAACTCGCCTCTGACTTTAGATGCAGGTTTTATTGTCATGAAGCTCTTTACCTCAGTTGACTTTGTTGATTTAAAAAAAAAAAAAAAAAAAAAGTTATTTACAGTTATGTGAAGGGAATATGTGTGTTTGTTGCATTAAAGGGTGTTGGTTGCAAATGTTGCAGCATGCTACTTAAAATGTATGACTTATAGATGTTTTAGATCACTATGCTAATATTTTGACTGTAGTAATGAGCTGAATGGGCATTTAGCAGTATGTGGATGACTTCTTTTTATATAGGTTCAATCATTAAGTCTTATTTGCAATAAATGATAACAAAAACACAACTTTAAATATGACACTGATATTCGGACAGCTCAAATATCACAAAACCACAGACAGATGAACCTCAGCAAACATCCATTAGCATGTTACTGAAAACAACTGAAGAAGATTAAGATCACCATAAAATCTTGTTTCTTTTGTAGAAATGAATCATAATATTTTATTTACCAGTGCCCGAGCAGTGCGTGGGACATAGACGTTTGAATATCTGACTTGCAGGGTAGAAATGAGGCCATGTCACAATGAAACTGTTCTGGCGACTCACGGTGACTCAGCAGTCTTGATTTCTCTAAACTGAAATTTCACTTCCTTCCATGAGAGAACACTGGCTTTGTTTATGTGCACAAGTGAGCTTGGCTGTGGGCCATATTAAACACTTGGCTGGGGTCAGATTTGGGCTGATATATTGGCAATAAGACACTCTTTTTAAGTAGTGCTGGACAACTGATATTTAAGAAGACATTGGCCATCTTTAGTCTGTCATAATCAGACTATTAATAACCAAGATATGTCTCCAATGCATCCAACTAAAACCAGGCTGTTTGCTGCTTATTTCCTCTCCACCTCCCTAGGACGAAAAGTACTGGCAGAGGAGGAAGAAGAACAACCTCGCCGCCAAACGCTCCCGTGACGCCCGCAGGTTAAAGGAGAATCAGATCACCGTCCGAGCGGCTTTCCTGGAGCGCGAGAACGCAGCGCTGCGGACGGAGGTGTCTGACCTACGGAAGGAGTGCAGCCGCTACAAGAACATCGCAGGGCGCTACGAAGCCAAATTCGGACCTATGTAAGGGACCGAAACCGTAAATGGCCATCCGTAGAGCATACAGAGCATCAGCTTAGTTTTAAATCCTGATTGTTAGCCATGCCGACAGGTAATTAAATCTACTGTCCTGCTGAGGAGACACTGTTGGACTGGTGTGTTGGAGAGGAGGGAGAGAATATTTCTTTCAAACCAACAAAGTGATGCGTTTTTAAAATCTTTGTTCTGTTAGGAAAAGTTTCTGTCAGAAACTCAGTAACGTATAACAAACGTTGAGTTCAGCAGACAAGTGTGCTGCTTCTCCTGTATGAAAGGGTAGAAGTGAAGCTTAGAGGTTTTCACATTAAGTCTTCAGTCTTAACTGGAAGACTGTAGGTAATTTCCCACATGCTCTGCTTCACAACATGAATATTCATTTACCTACAGCGGTTTAATACATCAGGGTTCATCTATCAGGTTACAATATGTGATCAGTGTCTCTCTCTCTCTCTCCTCCCTCCTCCCCCTTTTGTCATTCATCCTTGTTCTCTTCTCTTTCAAGTGCGGTGCCAGAAGACCAATAAGACCACAGTTGATTTATTCATTTGTTTTCCTAATGAATCAATAAATCAAACTATTGAGGATTGACATGTGAAAACACTAGAATCGATCAGATGATGATGATGATGATGATGATGAAGAAGAGGAGGAAGAGGATGAGTGAGAGCATGAGATGCAATACCACGTTAGGATCTGATATTTGTTCTTTTTTTTTTTTAAGAAAAGAATTTTATTTACCATCCATGTGTGTGAGCTGAGTGTGTGAGGATATTCAAGTGCTTCTTAAGGACGCCCGTTTCATGAGGTGTCCTTTTATCATGTTTTGTATGCCTTTTGGCCGAAAGAGATCATTTTTGATGTTTTTATTATGGAGAAACTGTTGGTTTTGTTTAATTTTTTTTTTCCTTTTTTTTTTATTTTTTAGATAAGATAGTTGATACTTTGGTAGCGGTTGTAAAAGTTTAGTGTTATTCATTATTAGGTTGTTGTAGAGATAAACTTATTTGCAGGTTTCTTCCAGTTCTTTCCACGTTTTAATAAATTCTGATATCCACTTTTATTATTTTTTTCAAAGTTTATATTCTAATGAGGCAGATTACGTGAAGAGCTGGGCTTTTCTTTTGCCCACAAACACTTTGTGACTGTGACATTTCCAATAACTTAAGCTTCTTCAGGGGATTACAGTGACATGGCCAAAAAAAAAAAAGAAAAAGCATTTGAGCTGCCAGGTTCACTTCTCTTCATGTATAACTTCTTCTTACCAGCGGCACAGAGCCGTACATACACACTCTGTTCTACTTGTCTCAGTGTGCGTCTCCGTCGCTCCTGTAGGACGTCTGCCTCGCTCTCCATTTACGTCTGTAACGCTTCAGGTGACTCATGTACGATCCACCGATGCATGTTCTGTAAATAGTTGTAGCCTGAAATGATACTTTCTGAACTTTTTTTTTTTTTTTTTCCCCTCCCGTTATTTTATAATGTATTCAGTATCATGACATAGAAGCTCAGATACAGAACTAGTGCCGGTTTTTGAATCCCTTTGTTTAGTTTTGGATGAATATCAAGCAATGACATTTTAATTAATAGAAGCGCTAACCATCTTAGGCTAATTGAATACTTTAATTAGTGCTTTATTAAAGGCAGCTGGTGGTGGCAAATTCAACTCATTAAGCTTTTTATGTTGTCTGCTTCAGGTGAAGATCTCACTATTATTATAGTGATTTACAACATCAAAACTAAACCGGGTTTTCAAAAACTTCCTAGGTGTGTATGTGCATTTAGATCGTAACAACTGTTACTAGGTTTTTAGGATGTTTGCACACATCTTCATCAGACTTCACCCAACTTTTCTAACTCATTTCTGTCTTAGGATTCTCTCTTGAGACGTTTAAACTGGTAATGGTTATTGACAGTTTTTTTTGTTTTTTTTTTAAGTTTCTTGACAAACCAGGAAGTCTCAGTATGTGCAGACTGTATTGGGGTATCTCAAAAGTTAGGAACCCCAAAATCTCTTTAAGTGTCTTCTACGTCTAAAGCCATTTCAATGCAGTGTGCAGTCTGCCAGTTTAAGAGGTGGGACATATTATTTCAAGGCATACTATGCAGGATTGTATATGTATAGACTCATACAAAAATAATCCCTCTCAATCATCATTACATCTGAAATTAAAGTTGTGACTCACTGTTTTTTTTTCCCTGTACACTTCTATAAAAATAAAAAGGGATTTTTTATTTTTTTCTATTTTTTCTGCTGTTGTGCTTCCATCCAGATAAATTTATTTTGCCATTTAGGAAAGGAGGGGAGACTAAACTGAAGTTAATCTTTCTAATGTTAGGAAAGGGGTTCCTTTATGTTCCTCTAATAAAATTTAAACAAATGTAAACTTTTTTTTTACTTTACTTTTTTAAACTTAATTTTTTTTTTTAAATACAACAATCTGCAGTAAATACGTCTTACATCTAACATTTGTTACAGAGTAAAACTGAACATCAGGATCATCAGGTGTGTCCACAGTGATTTTGCGGAAATATTCCAACATGCCTCTGAAGCTCTAGCTTCATTCGTTTCAGTCTAAATGAGTCACATTATCCATAAATGAGGTCTCTAAAGTATAAGTTTTAGCATCATGCTGATATGAATGACTATAATGAGCTTCCTGACTTGTTTAACTGTCGTTTCTTTTTTAATGCTTTCTGCTACAATCCAGATCACATCTACTTTCTCTCTGGAACAGGTCAATTTGATAACTTTGAGGGGTTGTTTTTAACCTTCCTGGTTCAGTCTTTGTATTTATTTGTAAAAAAAAAAAAATGTCTTTGCATTTTGAGTGTGTTTACTTTTTGTGTCTTGTATATACAGTATGTATAAATAAAAAGCCTTGTTGAGAAAGTCTTACAGTGCTGAAGTCTTTTCTACAGAGATGGTGGGTTGAGATCAATTAATCAAATCCAATAGGAGAAAACTGAATAAATATGAATGAATATGTAGTTTATATTTATCACAAACTGGATCCAGATGGCTTCCGTATCAATTATACTGGACAAATTGACTCAGTGTGGATAAATATGATCACAATACTATGAAAAATAGCACTGTATGGCTCAAACTGTGTCAGTATGTTGCTCATATATAACGTTACAGTTCAAGATAATGACCATGAAAACCTTTCCCAGGCACCAGATGTTCATCTGTAAGCACTTCAACACTATCTTTAATCATAATCTCATTATTTTATTAGTTTCTCCCCAGTTTGAACAAGTCAACAAAAGGGGATAACTGTAGAGCGGTTTCATTTCCTGTTCATATATCAGTCCTGTGTGTGGTTTCAGAGTGAGCATGTAGAACGTTGCAAACGTTGAGGAAGAAGAAGCTGGACAGTCTCATCTTGAACTGGCACATTCACCATTTCTACCAGGAGACTAAATGTCTGAAATCAAAACTGCCACTGGGGACGTTTGGACTGTATCACATTTGTACAGAGAAAAGACAGGATATGTTTCAGAAAGACCAAGCAACCTGATAGTCAGTATTAAATGTTGCCCCTTGTTCCATGAGAAATGAAAACAGATTTTGTTTCCTTTATTCTCTCAATAGTCATGCAAATATTTGTGGATATATAAATATTTATTCATTTCTATCTTAATATAACCATGGTTATGCCAGTAGTGGCTGAAGTAGCCCTGAAATACTACCCAGTTAACCAAAATATATGCCGTTGTTATGACAATGTAACCATTATGTAAATATAACATTGTCAGATGGTAAGTCAGAAGCTTACCAAAAATTACTATTAGGTAACGTCACCAATTAGTCATTTGTTACTGGTGTGGCCCTGAGCAAGTCTAGTAACTTCTCTTCTTTTTAACTTCACAACTCCTCAGATTCTTTTACCTTCAACCACAACCAACGTTAATTATCAGAATTAAAATATTCCAAATGTTTAACTATAAGTACGGCAGCAAATAATGATTATTTTAATTATCGATTCATCTGTTGACTACTTTAATCAACTTGTCATTTGGTCTATAAAATGGTGATTTATGGTTTCACAAAGCTCAAAATGCAACCAAAACTATCATCTTTTGTCCTGATCAACAGTCCACAAGCCAAAGATATTTAATTTACTATCATATAGGACTAAAGAAACTAGAAAATATTCACATTTAAGGTGGAAGCAGAGAATTTTTGCATTTTTTCTTTAAGAACACATCTTTAAACAATAGTTCAAAACAGTTGCAGGCTAATTTTCTGGTGATTGACTAATTGATTAATCAACTAATCATTGCAGCTCTAATAGCACAGTAAGAATGTTTGATTGAGACGACACTGAATCAGCCCTGGTCAGTTTCCTGTTTAGTGCCTCATACAATGGACTGTTTGATCATGAGCAGGCTTATTAAAAGTAAAGTCAAAGCAGTCACACAGAAATGAAGAAAGAAATATAAAAGAGAGTTTTATTGACATATCACAAAAATGTTTCTTGAAGCCTTAAAGTAAACCTGCAAAAGCTGAGACTAAAACAAGGACCGGGCCACAGCGTCTTCACCTCTTCTTGAAGCCGTACTTCTTCCTTTCATAAAACAGATCTGTTTTTGAGCTGCCCAGATTCACAATCTTAGGACATCCATCTCGCTGTAAAGACAACAGAAAGAGGACAGAGGAGACTTTGTTAGTGTACTCTGAAAAAACATCTCAAAGAGGCTGGCTTCTTGTTTTTATTGTTCATACTTGAACAGTCTCAGCATTTCTTGAGTAGTAAAGCCAAAAGCATGAGGAAAAAGAGACTAGATGAGACTCACATCTTTCTCCTGGATCGTGCACTCTTTACAGTAGTAGGCATCAGATACACCGGGCCCTCCGCAGATGACACAACGTCCCTGATAGGAGCCGTAGTTGCACTCGTCACAGATGCGTACTAGCGTGCACGGCCTCACATAGGAATCACAGATGACACACTTGCCATCGCCTTGGAGGAGCAGAAAAATGACAGATGAGAATAGTGATGGAGAATAAAGGTGGATTTTAAAAAACAAAACAAAACAGATGTGCACAATGTGGACAAAAGAGCGTAAACAGAACAGAATGACACTTATGAATGATAATCTCTTCATCAAGTACTTCAGAATTGGAGATGTATTTGACATTTTATAGACTAAACTTTATATTAAGAGTAATTGACAGGTGTATAATGAAAACAACCACATAGTATAAAAGCTAAAACAGCCTTCATCATCATTGATAAACTACAGCAACAAATAAATACTGAAACTATGTATGACTGTAGTCTTTCACTGCAACATGAACTGTAAATATCTTTGATAGTGTGTTGAAAAGGTTCAAAAAGCTGTTTTGATATTATTACCATACCATAATGTCCCTTACACCATGAATATAATGTGTTTATTTGGTTGTGTCTCTGTGCTGTAAACATTTCTATTACAGATTAATATACATTTTTATCCAATTAATTGATTGATCATTTAGTCTAGAAAAGTAATCACAACCCAATGAGATGTCTACAACATGGAGAATGTGATGGTAGTATTAGCATCATTTGTGCAGTACTGAGTGTAATAAATGTCATTCATTGTGTAATACATTAATTAATAATTTTTCTCTTTTAAGCAACAAAAAATCTGATCAAACTTCAGTACAATGTTTCTGTTACACAAACAAAGGTGAAAGTAAGTCATAAGTGTTAAGCAAATGTATTAATAATTACTTGAAGCTTGAAGGAAATCACACAACTGTGAATACAATACTTAAACTGTTCATATCATTTTAGATGTAAATACCATAGAATGTATAAAAGGTAAATGCTTACATTTCTCGCAAAGTCTTCCAATAGCTGCGGAATTAAAACAAAGCGGTCAGAGTCATTAACAGATATCACTTTGTTACATTAAAAGCCCTACTTCTGTCTCATGTTCACAGTTAAAGTCCATTATTAAATACACAAATATTAGTATTTAGCGAAATAGTAACGTTGTTACCCCTTAACTTGTAAACATTTCTGTGCTAGCACCACGGCTAACTTTGAATGAAGTCCATGCTGTAACCGTTAGCATGGTAGCTAGCGTTTTCTTTAACAAAGCAATCATAAAGGATATCCGGTTAAAGCTGAAATAACAGAGTTTGGTTTGATATCGAATGAAATTTATTAAAACATACCGACACCGGCTTGTTTTCTGCAGAAGATCAAATCTGGATGATGCTTAGCCATTGTCGGCTAACGTGAGGCTGTCGTCTGTCTTCAACTTTCCCCTTTGACCTGTAAATCAGCGCGAGGAGTAGTATTACCGCCACCTCCAGGCTCCAAGAGGGAAGAACAACAAAAAACATGATTTAAATTTTTTTTTTTTTTACTGTCTATAGATTAAACGCATCTTTACTAGTTTTTTTCTTATTTACCCCCAAAAATATATAGTAAAATAATTACCTTTCATTGAAAAAAATGTTGTCTGTGCACGAATTACAACTTTATATAAAACCTACAGACAAAATTAAAACGGTCGGTATCCTTTCTGGTTTATAGAAATCAATAAAATTTTAAATCACAGATTTTGTCTGTTTCGTATTTGTATCGATTCTACATTATAGTATATATATTTAGAATGTTTATATAAGCAATAAATAATTTTAATTACATCTTGGTGTCAATCTTGATGAAATTTAAGCTATTAAAAATATTTTGTCCTTGAAGGTCCTGAGAAACCATGGCTTATAAATTCGTGACGTCACCCTGACCCGACACATCTTTGTCAGTGAACAAAATGGCAACTTACTGTCTCACTGTCGCCCGGCTTCAGGTAAGAGACACAATTGACTCATTTTTTAATCATATTTAAGAGGCATAGAAGGATGTCACTTGTTATCTTGTTTCATGTAAGCCCAGTCTAATGTGAATCTGGTGTAATAAAAGCGCTAAGAGCCGCTGCTGCGGATAAATAAGCCGTTGAACAGTCACCGGCTAGCTGGCCGGGTCATCGTGTCCCGGCTGCACTGAAGCATCCAGCGGGTAACAACGAGTCACTGGCTTCATAAAACATTAACGGATAGTGTCTCCGTTTATGAGAAGTAAAGGCTGATGTCCTCAGTCATAAAACGAGCATAGCTGAGCGTGTTTAAATGCTGGAGTTTGGTGTTAAACAGCAAGGTTAACCACAAGGTTAGAGCTCCCAGCAGACACACAGGCGAGTAGCGTGAAACGGACAGAAACATGCCTGAGCAGTTACAGCATATAAGACACAAAACAGTCTTATTCTTTAATATTTAATGATTGGTCCAAGAGAAAATAATAAATTGAACCTTTTTTTAAGCTAACAGGATGCGGGACATGTCTTCAATCATAGTGGTGCTGTGAATGACTACTGTGTTAACATATGAATCCACATTTTTGTCTCTCGTTTTGCTTTGATGTAGATTTAGAACAGTATAAATACACATTTTTAAATGCAGCTTTTAATAAAAAATGTAAAAAGATGCATTATAATTTTATAATGCTATTATGTTTTACCTGTGATTCTTATTGTTAAACTGGCATTGTTTTCTCTTCTCATGCATTGCGTAATAAAAATATTATACAAAAAAGCAAACATCTGAATCTAACAGATTTCTATTAGAGCTCACTTTGACAGAAGAAAGACAGCAGACAATTCTAATATGAATATAATAAAGAATATCTCTCTCAGCTTGAAAAATCATGTTAATTGTTCATAAATCATACTGCACTGAGATGGCATTAAATAAAAAGCATGCACTGTTCATTAGCCAGAGTGCAAAATTAACTTTTTTGTCCACTGGCCAAATGGCTAGTGAATGTTTACATTTTTCAGTCACTCAGTAGATTAACATTGATCTTTAGGTTGATGAGTGAAGTAAATATACCAGCCACTTGTATATTTTACCAGCTGGTGACTGGTGCTAATTTTATGCCCTGTCATCGGCTTTGTAATCAATGCATGAACCATTTTTAACTCTGTTTTAAGTGATTTGTTGAGTCTTAATTTAGCTCTTAATTGATTGGCAGCTAGAAGCTCCTAGACAGCAAAAGTCACCTGATTAGTGGCGGTAGGTTCAGCTGTTCAACGCCAGTTCTGTTAGTGCGGGACTGCTAATCTTTAACACAGATTGTCTAGTCACAAGACACCTTCATCTGGAGAAACTCTACTGACGTCATGCTTTGTAATCATACATGAACACTTATTTAAGGACACCTGCCTAGTATTATTAGCTCAGTGTGCTCCTGGCACTTACTCAAGCAGCTTTGCTGGACTGAGTTTGTGTTAAAGTGGCTTCCTCAAGGACATCTGAGCAGTAGTTTGGTCCAGGGGTTTAATCTGGCAAGATTCTGGACACATTATTTAATATGTATGAATTTATATGGCAACCTTTAAGTGGAAAAGTTCATGATTGTGTAATAGGATTGGAGGCAGTGTATTCACAGGTTGAGAATGTGTTTGTGGTTTGTCTCATTTGGGGGCGGGAGGAGCTTCATATGCATCTGGGAGTCTCTGACATCTGACACTTGTGTGTCCACTGCAAAACACCATTTCATTCACAAGCTCACTTCCTAATATGGAATTCAATTTTTCAATAAGAAGGATTTTAGGCAATAATATTCACTCAATCTGCTCTTTCAACTGTATTTTAAGACAATTTTAAAAGAAAAATATAATACATTAATCTAAATAATTTTGAGTGTTGCCTAATGTATTCACATAGGCTTCCCAAATAAATCTTGTATGTTGGAAATGCTGCTGCAGTCTGCGTGTGTCTGGTTTTCACCTTTACTCTGTAAGTGATATGCTTATGTCATTAAAAATGCTTGTATATGCTTCTGTTGTCGTCTCCAGCTGGCTCTGGGCCATGGTGCACGCCGCCTGCATGTATCGGCAGCTTACAGAGCCAAGGCCAAAGTGTCCATGAGCCGCTTTGAGCCCTCTTCCTTCGTCAACTACGAGAAGCTCCAATCGAACATCGACATTGTGCGAAAAAGGTCAGACGGCGTCCTCCCTAATCTGCTCCATTTGTTTACCCTTGCCCACATCACTGTGTTCTCCAACACTCATATCTCTATCAAATGTTTTATCTCTATCTCTAGTGTTTGTTTGCCCTTTTACACAGTTTTTCCATCAGAGTCGGAGCCTCAACAAACTCTAGCCTGTCATTGTGACTCGCCGCGCTTGAACTACTGTACGGCTCTTTAAAGTTGTTGGATGTGTGGAGACATGGTGCTGTGACGGAAGTGTAGATGACTTGCTTCTCTTTGTTCAGTCCTGTAATTACAGTGCAGTTTTAGACTTTCATAAACTGGTAATTATAAGATGATGTCATGAAGAAATGAGGAGTGAAACCCTGTGATTTCACTGTATTTTAAGCTGAAAAAGATTATTTTTGGATGTATAAAGTAAATCGTTTTATTTAAACCAGAGGAAGAAACCCTCACTATTTACTTTGGATTAAACAAAAAAAACCCAACCAAACATGATTATTGTGGCCAAAATAATGCAATTCATGATATTATCCTGATAATCATAAAAATATGCTTAAAACTCTTAAAATGGCACCTAAACATACTGGAATCACTTAACCTTACATTTCGTTAAGAAACAAATATTTTTTATTGCATCATGGATAGGACACACATCTTTTTTTTTTTTCTTTTTTTTTCTTTTTAAGTGAACATCCTTTCTATCAATAACTGGAAACTTGCGGGCTCCCCCTTGTGGCACTTCAAAATAAATCAGGAATCAATATAGACCTGTATGTTAGCAGGCTAGACAGCTTTTCGAAGTCACTTGTGAGGATATTCACAATTATCCCAATAATGGAAATTCACCACAGTCACCTTATCTTGATTGGTATTTATCCTGATACACAATAAAATCTTTTATACTCTCATCGCTAGTCAGCATATTGCATCTACAAAACCTCACAAAGGTTTATACAAACTGTTTCTTTCCTTTTCTTCTTCCTCTACTTTCTGTTGGTTATTTAAATATCACACCTCACATTTCCACCGTCACAGCATCCTACAACCAATTAAATTTCATTCCATGTTTTCTTTCCAGACTCAACCGGCCTCTCACTCTGTCAGAGAAGATCGTGTACGGCCACCTCGATGACCCCCACAACCAGGATATTGATCGTGGTCGCACCTACCTGCGGTTGCGTCCCGATCGTGTGGCCATGCAGGACGCCACGGCCCAGATGGCTATGCTCCAGTTCATCAGCAGCGGCCTGCCTAAGGTGGCCGTACCCTCCACCATCCACTGCGATCACCTGATCGAGGCCCAGACCGGAGGAGTGAAGGATCTGGCCAGGGCGAAGGTGGGGGTCTTTTGTTTACAGAAATTACACCAATCTCTCAAAAAGTAATGTTGTAATGAGTTGTGGTCACGGTTCTCATCCTAGGAAGTCAACCAAGAAGTCTACAACTTCCTGTCAAGTGCTGGTGCAAAATATGGAGTTGGCTTCTGGAGACCAGGCTCTGGAATCATCCATCAGGTATTATTACTCAAAATATGGATGCAATTTTGGCCCTGAAATGACAATTGTAAATCCTGCTCTAATTTTAACACCCTAACATTGAGATTTGTCATCCAAACAGATCATCCTTGAGAACTACGCCTACCCCGGGGTGATGCTAATTGGCACAGATTCCCACACACCAAACGGTGGCGGACTTGGTGCTATCTGCATCGGAGTTGGAGGAGCTGACGCTGTAGATGTCATGGCAGGAATCCCCTGGGAGCTCAAGTGTCCAAAGGTTAACAGAAATCCTACGTCTTTATCCCTGTTTCTCTTTCACTCTCCAGTGCTGTTTCTATTTCTACCCCTGAATTTCTTGATGACGGTTAATCTCCCAATTAATTCTTCAAGGTGATTGGGGTGAAGCTGACAGGCAGTCTGTCTGGCTGGACGTCTCCTAAAGATATCATCTTGAAGGTGGCCGGCATCCTGACTGTTAAGGGAGGCACTGGAGCTATTGTAGAGTACCACGGGCCGGGAGTCGACTCCATCTCCTGCACTGGTCAGTAAAAAAGTATATGTAGTATTCCACATTAGAAACAACTTATTTGTGTCAGAGCCAATGTATAAAAACAATACAGTACGATTGATGGCCTCAGTAATGTGTGTTTTTTAATGTATGTGTGTGCAGGAATGGCCACCATCTGTAACATGGGAGCAGAGATTGGAGCCACAACCTCAGTGTTCCCCTACAACCACCGCATGAAGACCTACCTGGAGAAGACTGGACGTGGACGTATGTTAAGACCTCACAATTAATCAATGTCAACCCATTATTAAAAAAAAAAAAAAATGCTAACCCTAACCCATACTAATGCAGAAAAATGGACAAGCGGAGCCAATGAAACTGTCAGTATATGTCAATGTACTGTGTCCATTTTCCTGATTGACTTGCTTGTTGATGAGAGTTTATCATCTCAACACTCCTTTGTCATCCTCTTTCTTCTCAGAGATCGCTGCCCTGGCTGACGAGTACTCAGACATACTGGTACCAGACAAAGGCTGCGAGTATGACCAGATCATCGAGCTCAATCTGGACGAGGTCTGTCCTTAAGTTTAGCTTTTGGCATTTCTGACATAAAACACAGGTCTTTTGGCAGATTTGAACTGTCCGGGGACAGCTTTAGACCAGTGCCTGTGTACAAACAGGAAAAGGGAAAGCTTTATTTTACAATATCTATATTCTTAAGTATTATGTTGTGTCTTTCCGTAGCTGAAGCCCCATATTAACGGACCCTTCACCCCTGACCTGGCTCACCCAGTGTCTGAGGTCGGTGCTGTGGCTGAGAAGAGCGGTTGGCCACTGGAGGTTAAAGTTGGTAAGAACTGACAGGGGATGGATGGTATTCCTGCTTCTTATCTTGCTAAATTACAGAATATGGATTAAAATGACCAGCACTTTGTTATTGACCTCTCTCCCTGTTTTTAGGTCTGATTGGCAGCTGCACCAACTCCAGCTACGAGGACATGGGCCGCGCCGCCTCTGTGGCCAAGCAGGCTTTGGACAAAGGCCTGAAGTGTAAAGCTCAGTTCACCGTCACCCCCGGCTCCGAGCAGATTCGCGCCACCATTGAAAGAGATGGATACGTGAGTGCTGGCATTAATTAAAAAAAAAAAAAAAAAAGTGAGGACTTTCATCTCTCTTATACTCTGGCTGACGTGAGGAAATGTGTTTGTGTCTTCCTGTAGTCAAAGATCCTGGGTGATGTCGGAGGTGTGGTCCTGGCCAACGCATGTGGACCCTGCATTGGACAGTGGGACAGGTAGGTGAAACCTTAAGTTTAAATCACACAAAATAGCTCAGTTAGACTTGGGTGTTAATACATGATGTGTGTTTGTATTCAGGAAAGATGTGAAGAAGGGAGAGAAGAACACAATCGTCACCTCCTTCAACAGGAACTTCACTGCCAGGAACGACGCTAACCCCGCAACACACGCCTTTGTTACCTCCCCTGAGGTAAACTCACTAAACTAACCCACACTGCTGGATGTTCAGCACTGAGTTCACTGGTTTCTTTCTTCATCTTGAAACTCCATGCTTTTCCATCTCCTCTTCCTCAGATTGTCACTGCCCTGGCCATCGCTGGCACACTAAACTTCAACCCAGAGACAGACTTCCTTACTGCCCCCAACGGTGAGAAATTCAAGCTGAACCCCCCCGACGGAGATGAACTGCCTTCCAGAGACTTTGACCCAGGCCAGGACACCTACCAGCACCCTCCTGCTGACGGAAGCAGCCTGAGGGTGGACGTCAGCCCTCAGAGCAACCGTCTGCAGCTGCTGGAGCCCTTTGACAAATGGAGCGGAAAGGATCTGGAGGACTTGCAGGTTCTCATCAAGGTCAGGTCCTTTTTTTTTTTTTTCCTTAAATCAGCTTTGGTGCACTTTCTCTGTAAACATTTTGGGGCTGTTTTTAACTTTCCCCTCTCGGTCTCTGCAGGTGAAAGGCAAATGCACTACAGACCACATCAGTGCCGCCGGCCCTTGGCTGAAGTTCCGCGGTCACCTGGATAACATCTCCAACAACATGCTGATCGGTGCAGTAAACAGCGAGAATGATGCTGTGAACAAGGTGAAGAACTACCTGACAGGAGAGTATGGAGGAGTGCCTGATGTTGCCCGCAACTACAAGGTGAGAACTGCAGAGGGGAAAGGTTCAGGTACTGGATTATTAGGCCAAAGCTGCTCTTTTGGCAGAATACTAGTCTGATTTGTACTATAATTTATTCATGCTCTAAAAAGAAACCCTTGTAGCTTCTAAAAAAAAAAAAAAAAAAAAAAAAAAAACACATGGGGACCTTGGCAGCTACAGAGATACCATGTGGAGGCTACAACTCTGATTGGATGCTGATGGGGATTGTTGAGATTAAAGACAATGTTCAGGAAGTTGTACTCGGTAGTCTTCTTCTTTTCAGTAACACACGTCTAGCAAAGGATCTGATGGCAACTGCATGTTATTGATCAAACTAAACTTACACTGTAGATCTCTACAGCAGGGCTACCGTTGACCCGATGCGTTAAAGCACAAACATGGATTAACACTTTTTTTTTCCTCTCTGTTATCTGCAGGCTAACAGTGTCTCGTGGGTCGTTGTTGGAGACGACAACTACGGCGAGGGCTCCAGCAGAGAGCACGCGGCGCTGGAGCCCAGGCATCTGGGAGGCAGAGCCATCATTGTGAAGAGCTTCGCCAGAATCCACGGTACTGCAGAGGTTGACTGTTGTAAAAAGCCCTGTTTACACAGGACTAGTATTACCTGGGGACCTCTAGTAATATATAATAATCACAGAGGTCATATGTAATCTTAATCCTGTGTGAATTTTTGTTTTCAAATAGGTTTTAGAGGCGCTTTTATTTTATGTCCAGTTATCCGTAATGAGTTTATATGAAGTCATTGTTGTTTTTATCTGCAGCTAGGTCTTAGTGAAATCCTACACGTCAGCATTTGCAGATTTTATTTCATAGCCTTCATTCTCAAAGTTGATGTATGTGTCCTGTCCTCAGAAACTAACCTGAAGAAGCAGGGTTTGCTCCCTCTGACCTTCAGCAACCCATCAGATTACGATAAGATCCGCCCTGATGACAAAATCTCCATCAAAGGACTCCAAACCTTCACTCCAGGAAAGGTGAGAACGCAATTTCTTACATTTACATGTAGTTGCTTTTTCCAAACTTCTCCACTGTAAAATGTAACGAGAACTTCCTCCCCCTCCTTTCACTCTCTCCAGCCTCTGACTGCAGTCGTGAAACACAGCGACGGCAGCTCGGATACCCTGGAACTCAATCACAGCTTCAACGAGACACAGATCGAATGGTTCCAGGCAGGCTCCGCCCTCAACAGGATGAAGTCGCTGCAGAAATGAGGAAAGAGGAAAAATGTGGAGGAAGAAGAAGAGAAGGAGGATTTTCAGGGAGGAAACAGGGTGTTAGGGATTGTGGGGAAAGAAGGAGGATGAAGAATGTCAGCGATTGCTCCATCATCCACATTAGCATACAGTTTGGACTGAAGTAATGTGTCGGTATACCTCTAAGAGTTAAGCGTTGTTAGTAGGTTACTTCAGACTAAGTGCCAAGCTAATGTCGATGATGGAGCAAATGCAACTGGTCTGTGGTCAGATATCTCTAAAAACATTCATTTGTCACAGTTTCCCTGAAGGTACTGTAGGCTGCTGTGTTTCAAAGTACAACAGTGATAAACAGTTGAAGATAAGAATATGTGCTGTAAAAATAAAGGGGAGACATACATACACACACACACACTCCGAAACACTAAGCTTTGACCCAAGCGGTGACGTAGTACCCTGCCAGCTGATGTGCTGCCAGTGTGTTTGCAGTTGTTCCAACAGGTCAGTACAGCGTGGACGCCACCTCACACTGGAGTGCAGCCAGCTGATGTCGCTTTAGGATTGTGTTGCACAATGCATGGCATTAATCAGCTTTACTCAACCTGCCCCAATGTTATTTAAAGTCCACCCCAGAACAGGTACACACAGCGTCTTTTTGGTTGCATCTCTGGGTCTAATTTGTTGCTTGTTGTAGTTGCAAATATCACATACTGTACTTGTGGTCAGCCTGTCTGCCCCCTTGTGGACATGAGGAGGTACTGTAAAAACTATACCCACTCCGAAAGCAACACCTCATCCGTGACGGTCTTTATAGATTGTTTCAAGGTTTTCTGGGAAATGTAGGAAATCCTGCAAGTACATGAGGAAGTGGATTCACTGTTAAATTAAATTAACCAACTTCTGAGATCCGTTTAACATCATTTAGGGGTCGTTTTTGGGTTTTTTTGTAACCATGTCCTGTTTATGTGCAGTATGTTGTTATCCATCGCAGCACATATTGTTAGCGTTACAAAAGATCACATTTCCTAACATACAAATGTATTCTTTAATACATTGTAAGAATACAGTAGCTCACCCTTTATTTCCCTGTTGCCATCACCACTGACATTAAACTTCCCTTACTCCCTTCCTCTCTATCAGCCTTCACAAGGTCAAACACACCATGTGGTTTCTCCCTTTGTTTATATATTTATATTTTTTTGCTGCAAAAGGTTCAGATTCTGTGTGCATTTTCATTTTCTTCATGCACAGAGTTAACTTCATCCAGTATTTCATGCCCTTTTTTGTAGGGTAACAAGTGAATTTTTGTGTTACTTTTTGCCCAACAAAAATGAAATTGTATTCAAGAAAAGAAAAGACTTGAAAGCGATTTTAGACTGTAAGTTAACACTTGATCAGAAACAAGATGATTTTTTTGTCCTCATGTCTACTCCCTCTGTCCTTGCAGACAAAATGCAGTTTTCATCAAGACCTTAATCAGATGAAGTGAAGTCATATTAAATCTCAAGCTTAAACCAATCTCTTCCTCTAACCCACTGTATATGAAGTGTCTGGTTCCATGTACATTTAAGTGTTTGTGTTTTTTTTCTCCCAGATCATCTCTTCTGTGTTACAGAAATGCCAATGGGTTGTAAAATAAAACTTCACAAATCTCATTTATTTACATCACCTCCAATGATGTGGCTAAAATCTGTTTAAGGTTGACTTACTGATATTTGTTCAGATATATAGTGATCCATTTTCTAGGATGTGTGTTACGTGCACCTGGGTATTAATCAAGAAATTGAAGAGATTAGAAAGAATGATCTTTGTTCCATAGAAATTTCAGCTCCGGAGGTTCCGCCAACAAGCATTACAGCTGAAATCTGGTGATAATGTGATCAGAATCTGGTATAATCATGTTTGATTAGATGGGCTTATTGAAAGGTGTTGAGAGAGCTGAGACATAGCAGAGACAAGTGTGTATCATCCCTGTAAATGTACAAATATGACTCCATATAGCCTATGTTGGGCGACATGTTCTTTACAGCTCTGATGCATCTGCATAAGAGATGACGCAGATCCAGGAAAAACAATAAGGTCTGCGTTGTCCTATGAAAGAGGGTAATGATATCCTGTGTTCTGTAAGTGACTGCGTAGTAGAGTCAATGCTGTTTTTGATCTCTTGCAGTAACAGATTGACATGTCATGGGTTAAAATTAAAATCATAAATAATAAATTAAAATCAGCTCTATTTACAGTGATTAGCTGATGTGCTGTAGGTTAAACTGGAAACCAGTCTGATTTGCATTTAAGCTGCGTGTGTCTGTGAACATTTAAAACTAGACGAATGTTCTGGGACAGCATAATAAGACACTTGTCTCCTCTTATCCAATCTGTTCCAAAAAAAAAAAAAAAGTCCAGAGCTCTTTCAGACAAAGTGGTCATTCTGAAATGTCACAGAAAGAAGAAAAGCCTGGAAAGAATTTCTGACGAGGAATTTCATCTGAACTGGAACCAACGCAAGTTTACAATAGCGGAGCTGCAAACATTAGTTTGTAGAGTGTGTAGCTTTAAAAAAGGGACATGTACAAATAGATTTTTAAACCACATGCATAACATGTCTGTGTGTACATTTAGAGGCCATGTGCTGCTGTAAGGTTGTAGGTGAATCACTTTGCTCAACAGCATCCTTGTGAGACCAGTCAAAGGAACTTTTAACTTTATTGTCCCTGCAGGGAAATTTGTCTTGCAGACAGATAAACATGCAACACATGCACGTGAAGTGACAACATGAAACCAAGAGTGTGTCATCAACCCCCTGATAGTTACATAGAAAACTCATCATGAGCTGAGTCATCATGAATATTTAACAGTTGGATGGACTGAGAGAGAGAGAGAGAAAAAATCAAATCCCAGAAGGATGTTTTTAGCCATGAAGGAGCTTTATGAATGTCAGTGTGTCCACTACTTTAGACTGAACAACTAGACTCATCATTTTCTTCACAGCCTCACAGAGCTGCAGGCAGACCTGTTACACACACTTGTGAGTTTACATCCTGATATAAGTAAGAAATACAGATTACAGCAGCTTTTAGCAAGGCAGTTAAAACTGTTGATGATGTCACCAGAAACGTCATCATGGACGTAGTCCATTGAAAGTGAATGGGAGACCAGAGGTTGGTGGGTAGAGGAGGGGATGCCCAAAAACATACAGACATTATTTTGTTCAAATCAAAAAAACAAACAAAATCCACATCACAATGTGACAAGAGAAACTAATTATTATTATTTAGTACCATATTTGCAGTCATATCTTATAAGCACTAAAAACAATGACTCTGATTCTATCATGTGTTTAATAATTGATGTGTTTATTGTGTTGTTGTAAAGGACACTGAGCGTTCGTGTAGAGATGACTAACGCAAACAAACAAACATCCAGTTCCAGTCCATTAAACATCTCATTAAATTTCACTATATGCGCCGATTAAAACATTCAAAAAACGTGCATGAGCAGAACAAAGACTTGACTGTAGTGTAGTGTTGTTTTTTAGCACAGTGACCCCCGGCACCCCCCGCCCCATCTCCCCTCTGCCTCCTTTTCATTTGCTGCTTTCTCATCCCGCTTGTGTGCGCCGCATCCACACCAAGATCCACTGACTTCTCCACCACATGTCCCCGCAGCTTTCACCGGATTCAATTACATAATTACCCTTAGATCGCCTCAAAAGTCGTGTCTGACTTGACAGCTGATCACGGTAAGTCGTCGTTTAATCGATCGGGGTTTTCCTTTTTTAGGGAGAGGGTGATGGGGGGGGTTGATTTGCAGCTTGGCTTTACACATCCGATCCTTTCATTCTTCCAGCCGGGAAGACGGCGTCGGGTTGTGGCAGTATTGTGATAAAATGCCGGGTGGTTGTCTGTATATCTGAGCACAGATTTACCATCTCAGGCGTCATCTATTCACGTTTTATCCTGGAGTCACATTTTATTTTATTTGGAGGAGGATGGGGTGATGCAGTTTGTTGAGCATCCTTTTTTCTGGTTTCTTGTCTGAAGCTGCCACAGTATGTTCTGGAAACAAACCGCCTGGAGTGAATAATTAAGGCTCTGCCAGCCATACTTTCAAACAAATCATATCATTAAAAAAAATGCTGTTATTTGTATTTTAATAGGGCTAATTTAAAGTTTAAAGACAGGCTCTGTCTGTCTCTGTGTGTGATGTGTGTGTGTGTGTGTGTGGAGAGCAGTTGACGTGCCTCACATGCTGATGAAGAGGAGTACAGACAGCCACAGTGCCCTGGTTTCACTGTGAGGTTTTGGCCTTTTGTCTGTCTTTTCAAAGCTCCTCCAGCTCTCTTCTTTCCTTTCCTTCCTCCAGTCCAGCCCCCTATCTCAGCGGTTCTCAAACTTTTTCACATCAAGGACCCCTTAACTGACACAAATTAGACCACAGACCCCCATTTGATAAGATTTTGTCCGAGGGTCCCCCATTTGATAACACTTTGTATTACTTATGGATGGAATTATAGTGAAAATCAATTATTCCCCTTTTGCTGGGGACCCCCTTAAGACCCCTGGAGGTCCCTGGACCCCACTTGGAGAACCGCTGCCCTGTCTAGCTTCTGTTTTTAAAGCAGCCCGACACCCTCCTGATTAAGTGTTTCATCAGCTCATCTGACACAGAAGCACTGCAGACCCATTAAAGAAGTCCATTTCCTGGTGCGCTCTCGGCCTAATAAGCGGGCTAATGAAAGACGAGCTCACCAGTCAAGTCATTGAATTATTTAGGCTACATACTTGTGCCTTGTCATCCATCAGTCATGATATCAGTGCCCTCCTCTGTGCCACCGTCATGACAGATGTGCGTGTTCATCATCATCATCATCATCAACACTGTCCAACATGATACCAGGAGGATAAAAGCCTCACTCATCATCAGCCATTTGCTGTATCTTTTCCCCTAAATGAAAATAAATAAATGAGCTTAAAGGATGGAGAGATTAGTGCCACTCCTGTGATGATGACTGTGATCTTTGAACCCTTGTACTGCCAGCTTAAATCTGTAGTTTTCTCATGTTACTCAGAGGTACAAATTGCTTGCCCTTTTAAAATCCCATCCTTTAATCTCATTGGCAAAGAAAATATGCTTTTTAACCCCAAATAATAATAATAGCAACATAAGGTCTTTCCAAGGAGACATTGTTTCATGACCAAATAGGGCTTTATAGATATTTACAATGAAGAATACATGAATGCTACCCCACAGTTTCTGAATCGGGTGTCACATTAGATCATGCAAAACTGTTTTAGTGTGCCATCTGCAGTAAATATAAGCATCATATTGTAGAGTTTAAAGCTGATACTGAATCACTATGAACTGTTGCTCCTGTAATGCTCAAAGACATTTATTTTTGCTGTGTTCACATGTGATATGAATGCTGCTAGATTTATTTGCATTTTCTCTGTTTTATCAGTCCTCTGTTCAGTCTTTTATCAGGCCTCTGTTCAATCTATCCACCTAAGTGCACATGCAGTGAGCTTAAAAATAATGGTTCATGACAGCAGATGACCTTTGAAATATTTGACTAGCGGCAATTGTGAAACAGGAAAATCCGATTCCATGATTGTAGTTACAAATCTGAAAAGCATCTGATCAAATGAACAAGAGTTACACCAAAGTATGAATGTAGTAACAAGTAAACTGACTGTACAAAAGTAATGTTAAAGTAGTAGCTGTAACTAATGGTTATTAGTGTCAGAAGTAATGTCAGATAATAGTGAAAATGCTTGTTGTAATTTTCCAAGCTCATCAAATGTCATTTTTTGTCCAACTAACAGCCCGAAACACAAAAATATTCAATTTACAAGCGTATAAAAACACAGAAATGCAGCATATCTTTACATTTGAGAAGCTGCAATTAACAGATGTTTGGCATTTTTTCTTAAAGAATGACTAAAACCATTTAATTGATTATCAAAATAGTCAGTTGATTAATCGACTAATTGTTTCAGCTCTAAAATTAGTTATATTGTCCCTGTAATGAAACATGCCAAGAAAGAATCAACGTATCCTCAGTGAAAACACATTAGGTCCCCATGGAAGGCAATTAATAAGGTACATTTAAACATATAGAGTCCATAAGAGAAATAAAATATGTAACTGTAGCTCAACAGAAAAGAAGAGTAGCATTAGCAGGATGTTAGCATCAGACAGCTAACAAAATGACAGGTTTGATCAGCACTAATCTGATCACAGAAACTAGCTAGATAAACAGAGCACCAACAAAGCCAACTGGAGAGTAGAAAAAAAGATTCCTGTTAATATCTGCTTGTTTTACAGTTATGACAAAACCACAGATGTAAAAATGTCAGTCAAACTGCAACTTCTAGCAACAGAAAGTTCAACTGAAACTGCTGATGTCAGATATGATATAAAGTGCTGTTTGGGTTCCATACTTTCCATAAATCTAGAAGAAAACATTCATCATGTAAGTTATCATACATATGAATGCAAATGGAACAAACCGGAATTTAAAACATTGCATTAGATTTACTGAACTGTCAATGAAGAAAACTTCTAAAACATTATTAATCTGTAACACTAAAAAGAGAGAAGAAATATAAATCTCACTATGAGATATCAGTCATCAACTGACAGATACGTCCAGTCAGAATCATTTGGGGAGAGAATGAGATGAATATAAGTGCTAACGTAATGCTATCGTCTTCAGATACAGCTACTGATGTTGTCCGAGGACTTGGACTTCATCTCTGACATGTATCTCAGACCAAACACATCGCGTGGCTCAACTCAACTGACCCATGAAATGATCTTTGCATCTCACAAATGTTTGTGCAACAAAAACTCCAGTGTGGGATGTTAACCTTTGCTTCAGGAAGTTTTAAAGCCTCCAGCCCGAGACTCTGCTGTCCAGTTTAAAAGACCGCCTCCATCTCACCACACACTGCTATATTTAGACCGACAGTCAGAGAGGCAGAGTGTGATATTGAAAGGAGCCTGAGGGATTCACTCTGACACGCCATCAACTCATCAGTCTTTGTCACACATTCAGACTGCAGATGTCACATCAATACTAAGACTCAGTGGGAGGTGGCTGCTGATAACCCCAATAACACTCTTCCTACGTCAGTGTTGCAGTTGAACCAGGTTTCTGTGTAAAGCAATTTATAACCCTTTGTGTTTGTAGCTACAGTAATGATACACACATCACTTCACCCCACCACCAGTTACAAAATGATAACTGGGTTTGTGTCATGGTGTGGAGATGGAGCTCATTCATCCTACTGGGACTGTCTGAAACGGATCGGAGAGCAGCTTGCTGTTTGGTTACAGACTATAAAGAGCAATCCTGTAATGGATGTCAGTTTTGTGCGTGCAGGGCTTTTAATATAATAAAGCGTGATGAGCCGAGCCAAGGCCCTCCGGGGCAGGATTGGTATTTACATCATCTTGGGACCTTTTCAAAGCGAGCTAGATCACAGTCTGGCACTCAGAAATCAAATTGCTTTGTTATTCTCATTTTTCTCACAGCAGCTTCCAGCTGTTGTACGCCTTGTTGTTGCTTCTACCTACCAGGAAAAATCCACTTAAACACTGTTAGAAAAAGAAACAGCTATTGATTCAATTTCAGAGGCAATGTCCAGGTCCATTATATCATCTCTTGATGTAATTTTATACAGTGCGACTGTGACAACTTCAAAAATGTGGGATACTTCTCTAGAGTCTGACTGTAAACTTACCATCCAATCATATTTTAAGACATATAAAAATATTCTGCTGGAATAATAAACTGTGTCTGACATGTTTTTTAAATGACCTTGACTGCTTCTTCTTAATTGAAAAATCTTGTCTCCTTCTTCACTGTAAAGTTAATTCTCAGTGTTTGTGCACTGCAGGCTTCAAGTTTCCACATCACACTTGTGTGAGTTGAATACTGTAATAAGAAGAAAAACACATTTTTGACTGGAGGGGGACTTTAAATACAAAATACAAATACTCCAAAACATAAGAGGCACAAAAAGCAATTTCCACTCAGAAAGGATATCTTTTGAATGCTGTATTTTTCAGTAAAGTGAAACAGAAATATAGATAGAAAAGACACTCAAAAAACTAGAAGGCAATGCAGCCAGAGGTAAAGTTATATTTTAAGTGTTAAATCTTGTGATTCTCAATTATAGCTTATCAGTATTGAGTAATAACTTGAATGTGTTATGTCTATATCCCATAATATCATTAATATGCCTGATATTTGGCACTGAGTTGACATGTGGAACAATCAGTTGTTGATGCTACTTTAACATGATGACAGTGCATATTTTATGTAATCCAATGGATTTCTCAATAGTTTATTTGGTCTATGAAGTAGAGAATTCTGTCAAAAAGGAACGCCTAATCCTTCTGTTTATCTGAATATTTTCTAAATCACCAAATATGGTGATACATGGTTTTCATTGGACAGTGATTGTAAGTGCGGTGGCCTATTTGGGAAAAAGTCAATGTCGAAGTTCCTGTTGGTTTCTAAAAGCCTGTTGTGATGAGTAAAGGGAGCAGATTTCTACTGTTATATTTAATAAAATGTCTGTTAAGACAACATGACAGTCGGCGTCTTAGAAGGAAGCTTTCAAGCATTCACTAAGTGGAGAAAATACAACAATGAGATTTGAAAGTCAATGACTAAATAATTGCTACATGTTTCTACATTTAAGATGATTCGATTTTCTCACCTCTCACTCAATCGTAGTGTAGTGTTCATAATAATGTAGGGCAGGCTGTGCTTTTAGAGCACAGCAGTTCCCACATCAGCTCCACCGCTGGAAACTCAGCACATAATGGTGTTGCAATAAAATGAAAAATTTCTATTATTATTTCACTATTCTATTAATTTCACTATTGGCCTAAATGAAATAAGAATGTTTGCTTACTGGATATTAGTAAAACTTGTGTATTTTGTGACATTTTTGTCTTTATTAGATAGACAGTAGAGAGCTGAATAGAAATGAGGTGGTATGGATGGATGACATGCAATAAACTGTGGATGTCGGTTAGCATCTTTAAGTTCTCTTCCACTCAAAAATGGGTTTTTCTTCTTGTTCTCAGTTGGATGTTTGTGCTTCTCTGTGCAGAACGATGTGTGTGTTTGATACTAGAAGACTTTTTTGATATTAATCTGCTCAAGGGGGAACATTTCTCTTTGCTCACCTAAAACTGAGTTTAAGACTTGTATAAACGAGCATGATTTGTGACATCACAACTCATTTGGAGCCAATCCTGGTCCAGTGCACAAGCACTTAGAGTGAAGTTTACAGTGAAGTAGGTGACATCTTGTGTCCAACTTCAGAAATGAAAAATATTTGAATATCCATATATTCTGAATTTTGTGAGCGAGGGAGAAGGAGTGGGTGTCATTTTAAGAATTTTTAACAAGGTAGCTGATAAAACATATTAGACACTTAATATTCCAAGCAGAGGATGTTTATATGTCCTAAAACATGTCTGGGGGGATTTTTAAATACCTTGATCACCAGTAAACCCTGTGTGTCAATATTTTTGTTCTTAATTTTTGGGAAATACAGGAAATCTCTGCCTGCAATGAAAGTAAATGTTCAAAGAAAATCAGATCACTTGAATATAACATTCTCCCTCCCTTTCTCTCTCGTTCTTCTTTTCTTTCAGGATCTCGCTGCTGCTCTCCACCTGTAAGACCTCCTTGTTGAGTACCTCCTCTCCCTTACATACATTTGCCATGCAGGAGGTGTAACCCTCCTTTCTCTTCTTCCTTGTGTGCCACTGGAGAAAACCCAAAACAGAAAAAAAAACCCCAAGAACCCGCAACAAGTCAAGATGTCTGACCCTGACCCCTCCTCACCAGCTGACCCCCCGCTGCCACTCGCCTCGCCACGCACCCCACTGCAGCTCTCCTTCCCCTTCCTGAGGGAGGGCAGCCGGGTTTGGGAGAGGGAGAGGAAACCGCCACAACCTGGAGAGCTGCCCAGCCCACTGCCCACCAAACGCACCCGCACATACTCAGCGTGAGTAGGAAAGACGCAAGTGTTTGAGTCTTGTTGTACATATTCTGATCTTGATAATAACCGGTGGCATGGCAGTATTTCATGTAATAACTGTTTATGTTATCCCCTTGTCTTTCTCAATCTCTCCTTCTGTGCCTCTTTCTTTCCGTCCTGGTCGCTCTCTCTTTCTCTGCAGGACAGTGCGAGCCAAATCAGGTCCCGTATTTAAAGGCGTGTGTAAGAACTTCTCCAGGTCTCAGGGTCATGGATTCATACGCCCCACTCACGGAGGAGAGGACATCTTTGTCCACATATCTGAGTGAGTGACTATTAGCTAACTAACAGAAGAACAGTGTGTTTTAACATAAAAAAAAACATTCCTATTATCTCCATAGCTTCCCTCAGAGTAAGCGGATACATTATTTGCTAAATTACATGAACTTGCCAAATAAAATGACCCTAAACTTATGCTAAACACACAATGACGAGCTTTCATTTGAACAATTAAGGTATTAAACATATCAGAAATTATGTGGTTGAAATGAACTGTTGACTTAAACTATAATGGAAGAGTTTAAAGAATAAGGTTTCCTATATTTTTCTTATTGTCAACAAATCTCATGTGCAGAGCCAAACAAACGATAAACTCAACACAGATGTGTTGTGTGTGTATCCAAAGCCTGATATATCTTATTCTTCTGTGCCGTAGACCTCCATTGTTATCCAAAAACTATTAAAAATACATCGAGTCACATCGTTGCACTGATGTTGCTTCACCACAAAGATTATGGTCATGGTAGTTTATTTAGAAAGAAAACTAAAAACAGCTCATGTTTTCAGTCTCCAGAGAGGAGAGTGGCTCTGCACATGAGATTTGTTGACAATAAGAAAAATATAGAAAATCACCCAAATCCTTTAAAAAAATGTTATGAAAGCAAAGTTTGGCTTGGCTCTTGTGTAGTGTCTGTTTTGGTCCAGTATTTTAAACCTTATTTTAGGGATATGTTCACATTCAAGTGTTTCTTTAAAAAAATACCAATCTCTTTACATCGAAAGAGACTAGCAATCCTCTCCTAATGCTATAAACAACGGTAAGCAATATAGGACAGTCCTCTTTCTGTGCAAAAATACATTCCAAAGGCAATGCTCAAAATAACTGCTCAGGTCAGATGTAGTGGTCTCATCATTGATTTATGAATCATTCCTTATACCCGTAAGGTTACTCATTTCAGTTCCACTACACCACAGTTTCTGCTGCTCATTGGAGTAAACTAAAGTGTATCCTAGGGATAGAGCCAACTCATACTTCATGTTTAAAGAAGACACTGCTCTTGAATGGGCAAATTATATTTGACTGAGTTTGTCATTTTCTGTTTCTTTGACAGCATTGAGGGAGAGTACGTGCCTATGGAAGGAGATGAGGTCACGTACAAGGTGTGCCCCATCCCTCCCAAGAACCAGAAGATCCAAGCAGTCGATGTGGTGATCACCCACCTGAATCCGGGCACCAAGCACGAGACCTGGTCAGGTCAGATCATCAGCTCCTAGACTCTAGCGCTCCAGGCTGCAGGGCTGCAGAGGCTCGTGAAATGGAGCCAGGGAGATTTGGATTTAATTTGAGGTTTTATGTTTTTCGGGGTGTGAAGTGTGGGACCAGATCAGCGGGATCAGAGCATGGCAAAGTTCAGCCTGAGATGGCTTGGACTTAGGACAGGCACAGTATAGGTCTGAGGGAAAAGAGAGGGTGAGCATTTAAATATAAAGGATTGGGTTGAAAATTAAGCTTTGAATGTATTTGTTTGAATGTTTTTCTTGGAAGGGTAGGGGTTGGTGAAGTGGTGTCTTTGAAGGGGAGAGAAGCTGAGGAGAGGCAGCTGGGTTAGAGGCCGAAATGCATTTTGAGCAAATTTGACACAATTTGGTCTGACACTCCATGGGCACACTACACATGAGAAAATGCAAATTTCAAGGGACCAGCTCTGTGGAGGTCTGAATTTCACACCCATTTTAAATCGATTCATGGTACAAAAATCTACTCCAGCCACATTTTTTCTGTTTACAGTGACAGATTTAGACCACCAGTAAAACAAAGATTAAAAGGGAAAAATAAAATTACCTTTGTGACCTTTTATAATTACAATTGGGTTTGCAGTTTTATTAAAGGTGCAATATGTAAGAATTACGTTAGAATTTTAGTTGAAAATATTCAAAACTAACTAAAACTATCAACAGAATGTGAAGAAATAATAAAATTAGACCTTCCACAACTTTCTCAGTTGCCTATAGCAGCCTGTGGACTGATTATGTAAAGGACTCAAGACGGTGTTGTCAGCAACCCTACAGCACGATCAGAGGGAAACACTAGCTAACGTTAGCTTAGAAATGGAGTCCACTAAAGTCTGAACCCAAGCTGGCTTTCTTTCCACTGGATAGGTAAGCTAACATCACTGCAAAACATGTGAAATACCTAATGGCTACCAGTATCATTAATGAGAAGGAATTTCTGATTCTTATATATTGCATCTTTAAACAGACAAGTTATGTTTACATTCATTGTTTCTCACCAATACGCATTGTGTGCATCATTAAGGTGTAACAAAAGTATTGGATGTATATCCTTTCTTATAAAAACATTTGAAAAGCAGATTTAAAAATCGGGCGTTGTTTATATCAGTCAGTGTTAATTAGCTTGTCTTCTTCTTCCTTGCCTTTGTTGCAAGTGCCCTTCTTTGTACATTACCACCACCTGCAGATCAGCTGAGTACCATGAAACCGGTGGCAGGAACGTTTATTGCATCGCCAAACGGGGACCCACTTGTAAAATCATTGCTCATGATGCTACTAGTGGTCAAAAACTCCACATGGTACCTTTAACTTGAAGGGAACAGCTGCTCAGATCTGCCTTCACAAGTATTTTCAAGGTGGTTTGATGCGCTACACAAAGCTCCTTGTGTGTGGCTGCCAAATGAGCACACTTACAAGGTAGCTGAAAAAACACAAATCGAACCTGTGAGCTTGACATGGGAAGTTATGTACATGATATGCTTGGCACTCAAGTGGTTAAGTTGTGAGAACACCACTGCTAAGCAACATGGATGTTAAAAGCTAACTACATTAGCTACTATTAACATTACCATTGGTATCTAGAAGCCTTGAGGCAAACAGTTTAGCTAGCTAGCGAGCAGGTAACGTAATGCAGGAAATGCACAGGCATAACGACAGAGGAAAAAGATGAGGCTGTTGGTAATAACATTTTCCTCAGACATAAAATTACTAAGAGAAACTCTAAACAACTAAAATTACAATATATTAACTTACCATCCACTGGAACATGAACTTCCATGGCTTCCATGGTGTTTCTGAAAACGTCAACAACATATTGCAACTTGTGAACTCAGAGCTTTCAGAAAATCTCCACTTTCAAAGTCATGAATATCACAAGAGGGCGGGCATTCATTATAGACTCTTCTTGTGAACACCACACATTCAATTCACTCTTACTGCATTTCGGCCTCCGGAGCTAAGATTAGCTCCACATATAAGGATTTATTTTCCTTTTAAATATTGTAGCACTACTGTATTTTTGTCTATTTGGCAAGTGTAGAATTCCAGTATTATTGTAGCCAGCTCCTATGACGGTCATATGTTTCAGTGGTAGAGGCGGTAGCTGGATGTTTTGTGTGCCTGCCGCTAGGAAACCAGGCCAGAGGGTTTTGGGTTGGGGAAGGAAACTGGAGAGGGAGGAGGGTCAGGGAATGGGCAGAGGATGGAGTGACTGTAGATGTACTCGAGCACTGAGACATCTAGATTTGAAATGTTTAAAGCACGTGTAAGGAGGAAGACCAAGATTAAAATCAGCAGTTCTCAACCTGCGGGTTGTCAGGTGAACGTTGTAACCTTTAAAAAAAATTGCTTGAAATTTTGAGAAATATGCTTACTCGCTTTCTTGCCAGGAGAAGATCAATGCCACTTTTATGCCTGAGAGTGGTATTGCTAGTCTCATCTAACTTGAATAAGTGTATTTCCCCAAATTGCTACCATAATAATACTCCTTTAAATCGTTTATGTATGAATCAGAAAAGAAATGTTTTAATGCCCAGATTTTTCTCATGTTTTCTATCTTTGTGATAATGACTCCCTCTTGTGAAATGCAGTATTTTCACCCCTCAGGTTTTCCCTTTCCTTTATATCAATCAATTAAAAATAAACTGAAAGGTGATGAGTCAGGCTGAGGAGGATGAACTGCTGATTTAGGTCGAACACAGGGGAGTCCAGTAAGTTTCATACATCACGGCGAATGACTGTGAAAAAAAGCAAAACAAAAACAGAGCAGCAAAAGCTTCCTGGTGTAAGTTTTAGATTACTATTTATTTATTGACTTATTTATTTTCATTTGTAACTATGGGAACATCAGGTGTTTGGTAATTAAAGGCTGCATTTATAAGTATTTGTGCAAATCGAAGCCTGTTTGAATACACTGCACACCTCACTCTAATGATACTACCCTGTTAAAATCCCTTTGCTACCGTCATGTCATCATTGACAGGCCAAAAAAACAACAACAACGAACCCTTCAACCTTTCCTGTCATAAGTTTCTAATTTCTACATAATCTTTGTCTAATTTTTAATAACTATGTGACGTTCAAAATAACAAGCAAGTTTGTTGTTTTGGAAAATCGGCATGTTTCTGTACTGTTTGTGTAATTTTACGTAGAATGTGTTGATTCTGTTTCATCATGCAGTAACGCAGTTGGAGCCTTCAGAGAGGCGTCATCATTTCTCCTATGCATCTTTGATTTCTCGCCATGAGTGTGACTTACAGTAACATCAGTAACACACTGTATCTGTTTGGTTTCTTTACTGTGAGAGGAACAAGTTTGATTGTGTTCATGAGCATTTTTTTTAAAAAAATGTCATCAAATCACTGTGACATCGTCTTTTGTCATTAAGATAAAGTTTGAATAAAACTTACTACTGTATTCACAGACCTGTGTGTTTGTTATTTCATTAATGTGATGCAAAGACTGTTCTGTGCTCTTTTTAAGTTTAGACTTTCCCTGAGTTTTTCCTCACTGGTGTCAGAACAAAGAAGAATAAATAGGGCAGTTATTTTGAGAGTCCTCTTTTACTTGGATAAAGTTTTTGCTATGTGCTCTGCTTCGGTGTCTCAGACAGCTGTGTGTGTGTGTGTGTGTGTGTGTGTGTGTGTGTGTGATCTTTGGAAATATTCATTTGGGCTTGTTTTTGCACAGACTGCATCCTGTCTATGTCTTAACGTTTCACTGGAATCCATTAGAGGACATCCCAGCACAAATAATCTTCAAGCTGAAGATAGTGGGTTAAAACACAAGGGTCAATGGCAAAAAAGCTACTTGTGAAAACCAGACAAAAATGTACATACACAACAGTTACATTTATTTCCATAGCTGCAAGAATGTTTAAACAGGACTTTACAAATCACAAACCAAATTGATGAAAGAAAGTTTGCAACAACAAGTAAAGAAAACACAGGCCGATAGAGTAAGAGGCCAAATGGACAAAACAATTCCAAACTAAACACAGTTTAAACTTTCTTTTTTTCTCCCTGACAAAAAACAGGCCACTGCTGGAGCTGACAGACCTGGTCCCCCAAGAGACAGTAGTCTAGATTTCTATATACAGCACTGTGCAAAGGTTTAAGACACTAAAAGTAAAGTGAGGATGCCATCAAAAACAATCAACCAACAAACAGTTAACTTAGTACAAAGTTACAAAGTTCAGTAAACAGAAGAAACCTAAATGAAATCGATATTTGTTGTGAGCAGCTTTGCCTATAAGACAGCAGCAGTTCTCCTCAGTTCACCTGCAAACAGTTTTTCTTGGAGAAGTTGCTACAGTTCATCTTAGTTGCGTCTGTCTCTTCATGTAATTGCAGACTGACTCCGTGATATTAAGAGCAGGGCTCTGTGGGAGCCAAAACATCTGCTATAGGACTTCTTGTTCTTCTTGTTGATGAAGAAAGTTATTTATGACTGTGGCTGTATGTTTGGGGTCATTGTCATGGTGCAGAATAAATTCGGGACCGATCAGATGCCTCCCTGATAGTATTGCATTATGGATAAGAATATAAACATGGTAAGTGTCTAAAACCTTTGCACAGTACTGTATATCAACAGCAGTTGTGTAGGAAGTATTAAGATCCTTGACTTGTGCAAGTAAAGTAGTAATACTTGACTGCAAGTAAAAGTCCTGCATAGAAAATGTTACAAAAGTAAAAGTATAAGGAGCAAAAGTAAAAGTAATCATAATGCTGTCTGACTATCATATACTACAGTAGTGGATTATTGTTACTGATGAATTACTGTGTATGTAGCATTTTACTATTGTATTTGATGAGGTGGAGCTAGTTTTAACTATTTTATATGCTGTTGGGTGGTTTAATTTATCCACCATGTTTTATAAGATCAACCCAGATTTTGCATGTAAAGTAACCAGTAACTATAGCTGGCAAATGCATGTAGTGGAGTAAAAATAATATTCCCATTTGAAAGGTAGAGGAGTAGAACAATAAAATGACATGAAAGTCATCTAGCTTCTCAAGTATCTTCAAGTACTGAAGAACAATAAATGTAGCTTGCTTAGTTATATTCCACCACTGATCAAGGGAGACTATAGAGATGGTTAAAGTACATACTGTATTCTTGAGTTATCCTGTTTAGATTATCTGTCCTATTTTAATGGGAACCAAGTGTCACTGACATCCAATGTCTCCCATTTTATTCTGTAAAGAGATGAATGATCCAAAGCAGGCCTGCTGGTTTGTTCAGAAAACAAACAACGAAAGAAGGTATAATTGGGAAAACATGTCCAGCCTCTTTTATTGGCCTTTTTTTTATTATTAAGCCCAGTATCAGCCACTAGATGTCAGTAATTTGAGTGTTTAGTTGAACAGCCTGTTGATGAGAAAATATCAGGTGAGGGAGAAGCAGTGATATCATCACTTCGACGACAAAATTGAGTTTTCACTGCTCCATCTAGCTTTTTAAAGTCTCTTTTTGTCTGGACATATACTTTTCTGTGCACTTTGAGAGGTACAAAGAAGTCAGACAGAGTCCCTTCATCACAAACATACAGCAATCGAAAAATGCAAAGATGCACTCCATTTTTTCCCTTTTTTGTGATTTATGAATAGACGTTTCATGGTTTGCCTTATTATGTTCAACCTCACATACACAGACATGCTGATAGTCAGTGGACAAACACAGATAGAAGCTCAGTGAACTGCAAGTGATTTAGACTTACTATAATTCAGACAGATAACGTCTGAGCATGCTGGAGGTGCCAGGAGAAAATTGACACCGACAATAAAAAAATGAAGAACGCAAACAAAGGGAGACACAATGAGGCAGAAAAGATGGGACTTTGGTCAGATTTCTCTTTTCAGACATGACGTTGCTGTTTTTTTCCTGACAGGTTTACAAATCTCTCTGCCCTGCTCACCTATATAGTATATTTGTGTGCAAAATCATATCTAATAGCAAAAAGTGAGATTCAGTAAGAAAAATTAATTAATAAAGATGTCATTGGGAGTCATAAAATAAAAAATGTATAAACATGAGAGACATAGTAATAAATTATGGGCTTGATTTTAGCCCTGATAAAACACTAAAACAACTTTGAATCAGAGTTTCATGTTGCCCTTTGGAAGCCAAAAACACATCACATTTGTCTTCACATATGACTGACGTGCATCTGAGCACTGACTAGCATCATCATTTTTTGTTTTTTCCCTGATAAATCCATCTTGTACCTCACATGTTGTTTTGCTTTCAATATACACCTTACTAACTTGAATCTTGACAGTCTTGTTAGCATCAGAGCACTGTTGTTTTCTTATTTATCAAAAATAAATTTAGAATAGCCTTTTTGTCATAATGTGAGACTAATAACATTAGCAATTGCTCTGGTCCAGCAGTTATTATGATGTCATGCAGCGATTAATAATGTTATTGTTGAGGGTAGTTTTGTTGTTAATATGTGAGCGTTGTTGCACATTACAGGAGCAAAAACACTGGATAAAAAAATAAATAAAATGTATGAATGTATTGTAACTAAGAGACATTGATTGAGATATTGATTTGTTTTTATTTGGTTTATTATAAAAAAAACATTTTATTTTTAGTTACAGTCTCACACACACACACACACACACACACACACACACACACACACACACACACACACACACACACACACACACACACACACACACTTTTACTGCCAGATTCAGGTTGGTTCCCTCAATGTCACAGTGATAGATGAGCAACATTTGTGTGGTGGAGTGCAAACATGGGAACATAGACGTAACTGAATAAATGTGTGTGTGTGTCATGGGCTACTTTTGGGAACAAATTTCAGACTTGGGGCCAGTTAATTGGGGATGCCTTTTCCAATTTGGGACAAAATCTATACATCCAATTGGGAAAAAGCTCATTTTTGGGTCAATGGTTAAGGTTAGGGTTAGGGTAAGTCTCCAGGAAATTAATGTAAGTCTATGCAATGTCCCCAAAAGTGACCATGATCTATGATGTTTATTCCAGGTAATGAGCTGATAATGAATTCCTGTCAGACACCAGTTACCTGAACTTAATGATTTAATTACGGTGTACAGATTGTATTAATTAAGTGGGGGGTGCTCTCATTTGAGAATAATTACCTTGGGGATTTATTCACTTCATTCATTGTCTCCAGTGACTGCATTGCAAGGTGAAACAGATAAAAAGAACAAAAAGCTTCCCGAGCTGAATCACAGATGTGGGTCTCTTTTTACAGCATGAGGATGTTATCTGTGGTGAGTTTTTATGGCCTGGCCAACCTTTGCTCTTCTCTTTTCTGCCCTTGCTTTACTTTGTCTATTGCCTGTATGTGTTTGCTTAAATTTTACAAGCTGTCCATATGTGTTTGCCGTCTGGCCATTTCTGACACATTCAATGATATGTACAACACACACACACACACACACACACACACACACACACACACACACACACACACACACACACACACACACACGAGATTTTTACTGCCAGGTTCAGGTTGGTTCCCTCAATGTCACAGTGATAGAGGAGTAACATTTGTGTTGTGGAGTGCAAACATGGGATGAAGAAGATGGAGAATTTCTGAACAATCCAGCCTTTTAAATAAAAAAATGCTTGCACTTGGTTTCTCATTTGTATTCTATTTTTTTTTTTTTTTGCATTTGTGTGCCTCACCCTAACCTTTTATTGGACAGTTGATAGTGAAGACTCAAAAACAAGGACACAAGGAAAGAGAGAGAGGAATATGACATGCAACAAAGGTCCCTGGCAATCAAACAGCATATCCTGTAATCATTCACCTACCAGGACACTCCAAAAATTTTGTTTTTAATGTATTTTTTTACTCACCCATCCATACGCGTGTATGTAACAGTGTTGTTTACTGGGAATCCTACCAGTTCAGCATGGAAACCCAAAGTGTTCAATCGTTAATGAATAAATAAGACACTGTCAAATATCTATTATCATTTAATTCCAGCAGTTATTTCAAAGTATCTTATTTCCAAAGTGGATTTTTTTTCATATTATTTTTAGTTCCACTTTCCATCACAAATTATTTCAGTCAATAAAAACTGGACAGAGCCAGATGTGATTGCTGCTGATTTTTTTCAGTCCCCCTCCAATCTAGTTATACTAGTTAATCTTTATGAGCTGTAATGAGTTGAGTTAGCCATATTACCCTGTAGCTATGAAGGTAAGCTAATTAGCTAGCATGCTTGCACGCAACACATAAATGGGTTTGAAACAAATACAAAAATATTAAAGTTAATTTTCACCACATTTTTTTGGTCCAGTAGCTTTGTTTTCTGAGGCCACCAGATTACAACCACCGTAGATCACTGGGTTTTGTTAAGCTGCAGTCCCTCTAATGGCCAGTGTTTGCCCACTCCAGGAAAACTCAAGCCTGAGTTCTAGAGGGAAAATCTTTTTCAAATTTTTAGCAAATATTAGCCTAGCATAGCACAAACACTAGAAACAGATAGCCTTAACAAAAGAGAAAAAAATAATCTTCATACTGCTCCAACATTTTATACTATGTATATAAGAGTCACTTAGACTTAGACTAAAAAAAAAAAAAAATACAAGTAAATGTTAAATACACATGTACACCATTTATATATATGTATATGTAGAAGGCACCTGTGTTGGACAGAAACATGTAGACTGTGTCCTCCTGATCTCTGTCTTTGTGCTAAATTAAGCTAAAAATAGTTAAGTCTGATTACATTCAGGGCCCATGTTCTCCGGTCAGAGTCTGGCAAGCATGTGTCTCCAGTAAAAATGACAATTTGTTATTTTACAAAGGGTTATTTGCGAGAAGTTACGGGTCCTAGGTGGAAAATTGTCATTTTCACAATGTGGTTTCTGTTTGGATTAAACACACAAGGTAAAATGTGTTAATTTAGTGAGCTTTAGAAGTGCTGATAGATTATTGTTGGACATAACTAGGCTGTGTTTCAACATTTCCAGTTTTTGTGCTAAGCTATGCTAACCGTAGCTTCCTATGAAAGTTGTATCAATCATCTCATCTAACAACGTAAGAAAATGAGTAAGCATATTTATGTAACTTATATAATTATTGCTTTAAAATCAGCTTCAGTCAGAGCCTCTCTACATTATAGTTATATCCCAAATACAATTATTTTCTTTTACCAACTAAACCGTCCTGAAGCTTTGAATCATTTTTGGTATTATTCCACTGTAAAATGCCTGTCTTTTGTCATGGTGTAATCTCAATATATTACCAACAAGATCACAATCACGTTCAATCTGTGCTCTCTGTGTTTGTCTGTGTTTCAAGCTTGTGATTTGACCTCGCCCAACCAGCAGTGAGAAGGTTATATGACCCGCCTCTGTGTCTTTAAAGGTTGTATATTAACAACTTCATGTGGTAAGGACAGATGAGTACCTACTTAGAGGAAGTGTGAATCTGAGAAGCGAAAGACTCAGAGGAAAAAACAGAGGACTAGGGCACAGGATATTGTTTGTGTAAATGAAAGCTTTCAGTGAGTCTTTGGTGGATTAGACTAACTGGACGGACTGGACTCTGGAGTAGGGAAGGTGGAAAAAGCACTGAAAGTCTTTGTCAGACCATGGACTCCAATTGTTAGCTCTGTAATATAAATACTACAAACTTCTGAACTGAGAATGGGCACAGGTGGCTGGTGGTTGTACTTGTGCACCTTGGGGATTCTTGTTGCTTCGTGTCAGGTTATTGGACAGTGTCCGAATGGGACTACGATCAATGTGATCCTGCTGAAAGACAACGTGTCTCCCTGGAGCCTGAATCTGGTGGAGGGACAAATATGGAAGGCAATAGAGATGGATTCTACCATTCATGCTGGAGACGGTAAAAAAATAAGAAATACAACATAGCAACATCTGTCACTTACACTTAACATGTGTACACAGAATGATGGTGCATTATGGATTCAATATCATATTGTTATATGCTGTAGTGCTAGATTCTAAAGTAGAAATTAGAGAAGAATACACTAGTTTACTGTATCATTGCACGTACAGTAACATCTTTTTATGTGTTTTTTTGTCTTACGGTTTTAATTTCTTGTCTTACACCTTTTCTAGTGTTTTTAAACTAAAAAATAAAGTAAAAATAAATAAATGAAACTGTAACTTTTCTTTCTTGGTCACCGGACAAATGACGCAATGACTGATAACAGATAAGATATTTACTCAGTGTAATAAATCACTAGATATGGCTTGTACCAAAAGGAAACAATTATCCTTAATGCTAAATTAATGTTCTGTGAACATTATCATGTTCTTTGGTCTGGACTGCAATGATAAAATTCCTTTGACCCACTTAGTCATTGCCAGATTAATCTATTACGGGCCCTGTGGCAAAAATTGACCAAGAATAAACTACTGTAAGAAACAATCATCCTAGCAAAATGTTAACTGATTGCCTCTCAAAACATCATTAGTTATGTAATTCATGTCATCTGAAAAAAATCCCAGATTATTATTATTTTGGTTACAGCTACAGTTAATTTTTATATTGTGAAAAAAAAGATAAATACTTTTCTTTAATACCAATTGCAGCTTTTAACCCATGTACAGTCTTTCCACAAAGCCTTCAAATTGCCTTTACCCCCCTGTTAGTGTGTGATACTTTAAATTAGGACCCATGGTAAACATGAACTCAATAAATCGTTCCATTATACATAGGTGGAATTAGGTGCTTTTGACTGGGGTCCCCTAAAATCCCAATACATTGGGGTTTTAAAAAGCACTGATTAAAACAAAAAACAATTATATGAAATCATTAGAAACAAAATGATTGACAAATCATTAAAAATTGGAATGATAGAATAAAGCACCCGCAACATATGACAAAAAATATACATCTGGGGTCTGCTAGTACCCCAAATATGCACTTATCCAAATTACCACAGAGAAACACCAAAAGCAATCCAGCCCTGCACCTATATTTTAAAGGAGGATATCTTGATGACATCCATTTTACTGAAAACCCACAAACTAAACCAAAAGAAAATCCTGAAATGTTTTTCTGCTTTTCTTTCTTTCCACAAACCACAATGAAGAAACGAAGATTAATCTCGAACCCAGCTTTGACGGGTTCGACACAGCCTTTTTTAAAAATAAAGGCTGCTATGGAAGCACATGTGAGGGAGTGGAAATGCTAATAAACCTGACGGTGAGTAACTATAGCATAATATTCCAAACAAATTAATTCATATGTTTGCAAACATATATGCATAGACTTGCCTGCATGCTAAAAACAAGTATATCAGTGCTCTTAATGTTAACTCTGCACACAAGCATGAGAAACGAACAACCACACTGACACACAGACATAAACTCACACTTATTACACTTCTTTTCTCTTGCAGAGATCAGGCAGGCTGGGATGTGCTGTGCTTGGGCCTACCTGTACCTATGCTGCTTTCCAAATGGTTGAGTAAGTGCTGGTTTTTCCAAGGTCATGTCTCCACTTGTGCAGATCCATTTGAAAACACCATTTACACATAGAAACCAGGTTTGACATGTATAAATGTTACAGTATGGTGCATGTGGACTCAGCTCATAATCACATTTCATGACACTAGGTAGTTTTGTAGTGTACGTGTCCGTACCCTCCATGTAGATGTCATGCTGTCTCTCTCTCACATCCACTTTTCCTCTCTCGCTGTCAGTCTGGAAAAAGGTCTGAAGCTCAGCACACCCATCATCTCAGCGGGAAGCTTTGGTCTCTCCTGTGACAACACTCGTAACCTACAGCGCCTCCTGCCGCCAGCACGCAAGATCTCAAACTTCTTCATTGAATTCTGGAAAAGCATGAACAGGCTCAAACCTGAATGGAAGACAGCCTATGTTTACAAGAAACAGATCAACACAGAGGACTGCTTTTGGTAAGTCACCTAAGAGATGTCTTTAAAGAGAATCATTTGTGAGTATATTATATGCACAGCCACTTAATTATACTATCAAGTGATTATAGTATGTGTCTGTAGTGCTCATTGCCATTGCTGCTCTTTAGTTTTTCCTGATAAAATTAAGTAATTTTCCTTTACACACCCCAAATAATTGTAAAAAATGTGTAATATTGCGTCAAAAACATATGTCACCCTCTGCGTCAGTAACAATATGCTATGAGAATAATCTGTATCTGCTTCTCCAGAATTTCAAAGTGACTTTCTTCTACAGGTATGTAAATGCACTGGATGCACACTTGAGCCAGTTTTCCCTAAATATTCAGAGATCAGTACTGCGCAGACCAGACGAACTGAAAGAAGTACTTACATCACCCAGCAACAGGACCAGCAACTGTGAGTTAAAAAAAAAAAAAAAACCCCAACAGTTTAATAACATACAATGTGCTGACAGCTCCTTGTCTGATCTCACTGGTCAGCTGTTGTCATAGATGGCAATGACTGTACATTAAGCACAAATTAAATGTATATGTAATTATTCTGCATTAAAATGTCTAAAAACAACTAGACCTATGTTATATATGTTGTTGAGTTGTGTACTTACATTATCCCTATTACTTCCAACAATTTTCAAACCCAGAGAAATATGTAATTTAATAAATGTAACGGACCGTTTCATTTAGTCGCATGTCAATAGCGTCATACGTCAACACAGAGTAAACTAATGTTAGCACAAGTTAGCACAAGTTTTAACAATTTTTGGAGAAGTGGAGACCTCCGCGGATAATTCGGGTCCCGGGAGAAACCTTACGAACTTCTGGATGTAAAGTTATTAAGATTAATAAACAAGTGTTAGCAGCAGCTCAGCTAACAGCCTGTATCTGACGTCCGTGGGTCGCCGTACATTGTCGGAGAAACACCGATCTTTTAGATGAAACAGCTTTATTCAGTGTTTTTACCTGTAATCACCGGGTCCGTTTGTTCTGGAGAGGAGGAGAGCTCTGCGAGTAATTCGGCTGCCGATATAAACATCCTGAACCATGAACACCGGAGTTATCCTGTCTGCGTGAAGCTGATTATTTAACACCGAAGACAACAACTCCCATGATTCCTTGCTACTTCACACCGTCATCACACTCCATCTGTTGTTATTGTTTTAATAAAGAGACCCCTAGCGGCTGAAATTACATATTGTGCGTTTAAATACTACTTAATATTAACAACACAAAAAGTTAGACTTTGAGAGATTGAAAATGCCAACTTTCCCATTTTTAACCTTTCAAGTATGTGACCATACATGGAAACAAGACAAATTACTCAGTGTCTCAACAACCACTGAGACCTATGATGTAACTCAGGAGACCTATTGCTGTTGAGATGGCTCAATAACAATATTACTTTTAAGACAAACAAGATACGAAAAAGACAAATAAATCTCACAGTGCATAAACGTTTCAAGTCCAACATTTTCCAAAAAGGCTGTCCTTTGCCCAAGTTTCAAGATGAATTACAGGCAAAGTTCCTTATTTGTATTGTTTTAATGGAGCTAAGAGGACATTTTTGGTTTGGTATTAACTTTGGTTTCAAGGTTGAAGTGGACATTTAAATGGAAATCAGAGTCTGGCGGTTAAATGGGGTTTGACTCCCACCAAGGTCACCTATGCTATAAATGCATACACAATCAGACTCTGGTGTTACAAAAAGCTTTTCTGTTTGCAGTGTTCATCATGTGTGGATCACCAAAGGACGTAGCAGATTTGAAAAATGGCACTAGAGAGGCAGACAACAATGATATAGTCTTCATCCTAATTGATCTATACAAGTCAGTACTCTCTTTCTTATCTTGGTACTTTCTGTATGCATCTGTCTCTATACATATACACATATTGTAGTTACTTAAGGGCTTTCAGTATATTTCCACATCCTTATAGTATACACTCACCAAGCACTTAGCACCAAACTTATACTTTTTCAGTTTTTGTTGACATTGTCATAAAGATGATAATTTTACGTCATTGTTTCATTGCCCCCTTCAAATATATTAATGGAGTGGTCCTGGTTTCCTCTCATGTTTTAACTATTGCTATCCAATAAAAGCATAAATTCCCCAAAATATATTAAGAAAATAAAAATATTTCCACATAATGATTCATAGCTAACGTGTTAGCTACAGTTACCTACCTAGCCAGATAAATCATGGATAAACAGTTGAAATAGTTAAGCTAAAAATAATGAACAAATGGTTGAAACAAAATGAAGTTAAATGATTAAAAGAGTTTGCTAAAAGTAATAAATAAAAAGTTGAAATAGTTTAAATTAAGGATAAATGTTTGACATAGGTAAGGTACTACGGGGTAAAGCACTACAAAAGATTGTTCCAGCTTCTCTCACCAGTGGTAAAACTTCATTCACAGACTTAACCAAACTGACCTAAGCAGTTCAATTGTCTTATTGTAATATCATATCCACTTTTATATCATCAATAGTTAAATAAGATCCATTTTAAATTAACACATTTGTAACGTGATGGTTGTATCAGTGAAATGGTACTTGAGTTCATCTGACAGGGTTGTGGGTAGTATGTCTGACAAAAAGATTTGGAAACACTGATAATGAAGAATTTTAATTTATATCCATATATTGAGTCAGCTGTAACAACCAACATCACAAGCTCCAACTACAGTGCCTACGGTGAGCTTAAAGCAAGAATAAATGTTTGAAATAGTTAGCTAAAAGTAGCAGATAAAAGTTTGAAACATGGAGCTCCATACCAAATGGTAAGACTGCTGGTAAAAATGCAAATTTAACCAAACGGATGTGAACATTCAGCTGTATTATAGTAAAATTATATCCACTTTTATATCATCAATAGTTAAATAATAACCATTTTAAATGTACAGATTTGTAACATGACACGCTGTGCCAATGATAGGGTAATGTTACTGACTGTCTGAAAAAAAAGGTTCTCATTTCAGTCAAATGACATTTCGAAGGTTTCACTGACAATTAAGTTTATATTGATACAGTTTTCTCCCTAATTTTAATGAGTGAATCAATCTTTTTTACTGAATCTTCCAGCTACAGATACTCAGGCAGGGAATTATAATTATTATACTGATGTGAGAATGATATATGTAAGATATGCAAGGATTTTAAGAATGCCTCTCCTGTCTTTTTTCCACAGTGATCAATACTACACCAACATATCATCATTGCCATTCATGAAAAATGTGTTGGTAGTTACGATGCCCAACAGCAGGAATTACACAGTCAACACAAACCTGACAGACAACAACACAGTGAGAACACAGGATATTACTCATTGACCTTCTTCCTCATTCTACTGTTTGGTTTTTTGGGACGTGCTTTAAAGAAGATTGATACCATCCTGGTAACCTGTCTCTTAAACATGAAGCTACAGCCAAGAGATGGTTAACTTAAATGCATTTCCCAAAACGTCGAACAGTGCCTTTTAGGCTCTGTGTGCTGTATGTATGTATAATAGTGTAATAATGTAGATAGGCTCTTCCCCTATCTGCAATACAATATCTGTTTAATGTAATTAGAATTTAGTTAAAAGGTGAGTTCGCCCAAATTGCAAATAAACATATTTTCTCACCTATATCTATGTAGATATTTTTGGTTTTATTTGCCCAGTTTTTAGGTAACTGTCTCTAAGATTTTTGCATAAAATTTTGATCCAATGAAGGTGATAGATGAAAAGTCAGAAGATCACCAAAGCTTATAGCAAAGTCTGCGGGTTATCCAGAGTAACAGGGAGTAACTGCTGCTGTTGAATTAAAAAAAAATACAGTTTTGAGCACAACAAACAATATTCCATTCAATTTTCTCTCTCTCGCTGCAGATGAATGACTACATAGCTGCATACCATGATTCAGTGCTGCTGATAGGTCGTGTTATGCGGGAAATTGCCCGACAACCTACGTCAGAGATCCACCAGACCCAGTATACCGACGTGGCTTACTTCAGGAACACCTCCTTTGACGGTAAGGAAGATAGTTGGGACACTAAGTAAAATAGAGAGGAAATGAAAGTAAAATGTCTCCAAATATTTAGTATACTTTTAATCGTAACTATGCAGACTTTGAGAGTGAAACATCTATCTCCAAAATGTCAATATCGAAGTCAAAATGCTGTTTCAAAGCCCTCTCCTCATTGCCAAGCAGCGTTTATTTTTAAAATTATTTTGTTGGCCTACAAATTGTCCAATTAAAGGACCAGTATGTCGGATTTAGTGCCATCTAGCGATGAGGTTGCAGATTGCAACCAACTGAATACCCTTCCCCTTCTAACCATGAAGGAGAACCTACGGTGGCCACAAAACTTGCCTCTCTCGAGTCAGTATTTGTCCATTCTGGGCTACTGTAGAACTATGGCGCTGCAACATGGCGGGCTCTGTGGAAGAGGATACGCTCCCTCTGTTGACATAAAAGCGCTCATTCCAAGATAACAAAAACAAATAAATTCTCATTTTCAGGTGATTATACACTAATTGAAACATACTTATGAGTGTGATATTCCATTTCTTCCAAGTCTGCTCCACTAGATGCCACTAAATTCTACATACTGCACCTTTAAGTCTAAAAATACTGGAATAAGCTTATCAAATATTCACAATATGCAAGATTTACCTCAGTGTCCACACTTCAGCCCCTGAGATCTGACATTGGTTACTGTTGTGTGTGAGGTCTAACAGATGGAGGCTGTCAGTTGCTATCACTTGTTTTTATTTTTGATCGACATGATAAAGGCAGCGCCGAGATTAGGTGTTACAGCCTGCAGGCTGCAGCTGTAAGTAGCCTGTGTGCATTTGGGTGCGAGTGTGTCATTGAGACATACACACACTGTAAGAGAAGATGTTCAGTTACAATGTGATGTCTGTCAGGTCCTTTTATCGTTTTTTTTTTATTAAAGAGAGAAGAAAACCAAACCTTTAAAAACCGATTTGTTAACATTAAACAGTGCACTTGTTAACAGTAGTCTTAACAACCAATGAAAACAAACTGCTGCAATGTGTCTGTGTAAAGACATTTCTTATGATTCTTTTTAGGTATTGCTGGAAACTACAGGCTGGACGAGCATGGAGACAGAGATGTAACGCTCTCAATCATTTACACCACTACTAACAACAAGGTATTTTCTTCTACTGTGGTAATTATTACGCTGTTCAGTAGTGAACATATGAAGAAATATACAGATAACTCTTCATTTGTCTCAAAAAGTTTTTCAGGAATAAAAGCCACCTGCACTGAATTTTTGCTGTCATACAGTGTTTTATGTTGAAATGTGTCATTTTCTCCTCACATTTGATCCTCAGTATCAAATTTTATTCACATTCGACACTGAGCACAACATCACCAAAGTGATTGACACAAACCCTTCCTTCCTCTGGGGACAAAGACTTCCTGACTCTATACCAGACATAGGTACAGGTAAAACACACACATATGCACACACACCCATAACTAGCCTGACTGTATCAGCTGGCTGTCACAAGCTATAAAAATAAACTTTCTTCCTGCTCACATTCACAGATATACAAGCTCACAAACAAACACAGCACGTCTGTTAGGTGACTGTCGTTGGCTGTTTTTGCTGTCAGTCAGATGTGCTATCAGTTGGCAGTAGAGTGATCTGAGATTGACCTCCAGAGAGATATGTTATAAAGTCAAATATGTTCTGTTTTTATTGAAAGTGTCACTGTCTATAAAATGAAGCAGGAAATGTCCCAGTTATAGTCTAGGCTAAAGGCTAAATCTTAAAGAGGTGTTCATACTCATTAAAATGAGATTTTACCTACAACTGAGTGACAGTATTTTGCCAAACAAATGTGTTTGTTTGTAGCTTAGAACTTCTTTCACAGAAAACACTGGTTCAACCCATGTTTGACTAGTCATACCAGATTATTGGTCATGGTTGAAGGCAACCTGCAGAGTTTTCTCCAAGTTATGTTAACAGTCAGTGTTTTTCACCAGTAAGTATTGTGGCTATCATTGAGGTCTAACAAATGTGATAATAAATCCTTCCTCATAAAACACTTGCAACATGAATTAAAAAAAATATTTAAAACAGTGTATTGTTTATTGTGTATTGTTGTCTTCATGACCTTTAGCTTGTACATAGCGGGCACCAACTTCCACTCATCCACCATTGTCCATGTGCACGAAGATATTGCTCCATAGTGCTACTGGTGGTCAAAAACTCCACAGGGGTTCCTTTAACTATCAGGCCATCAACATCCAAACTGCAGTCAGCCAATGACTAAACAATGAGCTTGGCATGAGCACAAAGGTTGCTGAGCAAGGTCAACTTTCGATGCGCCATTCCCAATAGCAATCCCAGGTTACCCAGCAGTATTAATGAGGTTTATTTCCTGCCAATTGTGAAACCAAAAGCTCTAGTGTTGCTTCAGCTGCACAACATATAAATATATAGTTCACAACACATAGACAGCATGACATTTGTGTGATTTTAACAGCTACACTACAGTGTGTCATAGACAAAAAAAAAAAAAAAAGATCTTGGTAAATGCCTAAGCTTTAAATTGTAATTGTGATTTTTTCATACTTCAGGTCCTGCAATTCATGACATCATTGTCATTGTGTTGGCTGTCACAGTTGTTGTTGTGGCAACCATCGCCTTCATTTTCTACAGGTAAGTATTTAATCTTTTTATGGCAACAGTACCTATACTCAACACATAGTGGTGGAGAGACATATCACACCTACAATATGTCTAAGACTCATGAGAACTGCAGTTGTTGAATGCTAAAAGTTGGACCAACCAAAGAGTTCAATTAAAGCCCCCCTGTATTCAAAAAATTCTTTTGTTTATTGTTAATTCACTTGGATGTTAGAATGAGCAGTGTGACACTAGAAGGCTTTTTTAAATATATATATATACATTCATCTGCTGAAAGTGATTCATAATATGAAAAATATTTGCATATTCACAGATTCTGATTTTTTTTTGACGAGGGAGAGAAATAAATGTTATTTTTTACAAGTCTTTCAAAATCACAACTGAAATGAAAGGTTTACTTGTTTAAGTATTAAATTTAGTTTGGTGCTTTTTTTGAAAGCAACTTTTCTGATTCTGATTCTGATTTTTTTTGGTGCTGATTTTAGAGGAAGCTGAGGTTGAACTGTATTATTTACAAAAGTTAAAATTAAATGAGGTCGACCAAATTTTGAAAGTGCACATCTTAGTGGCCAGAGTGTTTCTCTGCACCACATTTACACATCTTCATGGCTAGCTGAGTCATTTTTTTATCATCTGGTGGTATGTTTTGTTCCATTCAGACAGAACAGAAGAGATCGGCGGCTGAGGAAACGCTGGTCTCACATCAGTTCTGATCTCATCACACTGCTGGAGAACAACGAGCTAAACATCATCTCTCTTAAGGTAAATGGGGTGTAAACCTCCCAGTCGACATGGAGGCTTTTCTACTGTGATCATTGGGACCAAATTTTCACAGCTCTAACCACTTTTCTCACCGTAGATTTCTCCATAACGTTGACCTCATTCTTGAACATGAATACACCAGAGCACACATTAAGAGAAACAAAGAGTTTTAACATATTAAATCTGTTAAATCTTCCCCCATCAGATTGAAGATGAGAGGAAAAAATTCCCAATCCGTCGTGCACTCTACGATAAGAAGGTAGACGCAATACTCAGTTATTCTCAGCAAACAAATAAACACACTTTTGCACTGAGGATGTTTTATTTAGGATTACTGATGTGACTGGTGCTGCTGCAACATTTTCAGATTGTGACTCTGAAGGAGCTCAAACACTCAGACGGGAACTTCAATGAGACTCAGAGGATAGATTTGAACGCGGTGAGATGCACACACACAGCAGGTGGCATGTGTGATGTTGTGGTTTTGTCTTGCCGTACTTTATGGTCTCTACTTTATTGCTTGTCCTTTGTGATAATGTGTTTCCAATAAGTCTCAGTGCTACTCAAAGAGCAAAAATCAACCCCTCCCTTTTTCTTGGCAGCTCCTGCAAATTGACTATTACAACATCACAAAATTTTATGGCACCGTGAAGTTTGATCAAGGTGTGTTTGGAGTGTTTGAGTATGGAGAGCGGGGGTCGCTCAGGGTACGTATGGCATGTACACACTCAGATCAAGTCCATTCAGGTTTCAGTGGCAGTTTAGCTTGCACATATCGAATAACTACTTTGAATGACAAGTCAGGAATATCAGCAGCTTACTAGGGAACAAAAGATCAAACATGAGTGCAGAATACAATGGATTTATCAGAGAGACTGATACATTTGATCATATATTTCAAACATATATTGATTGAGACAGAAAGTATTAACACACACGCACACACATACACACACACAGAAATGCCCTCTGTCCCTGTCTTCTTTCAGTATGTGCTGAATGACAAGGTTTCGTACCCAGAGGAGACCTTCATGGACTGGGAGTTCAAGATCTCCGTCATGTACGACATTGCTAAGGTGAGACAGAAACTCTCTGTTCTGCTGGTGAACAACATGTTATGTAACTCTGAAGTGTTATATTGTGTGTGGAGGATGTCACGTGATGTTGTATGGAGATTTATGAATGCCTGAAACAGGCATCAATACGTTCAGCTCAGCAGAAACGTGCTTCCAATGTGCTATTACATCACGCACAACTGACATATTGTCCTAGAGACAAGTAATCATCTCTATCAGACATAAAAGAGCAGTTTGCAAGACTGACTCAATAATAGTAATCAATAGCAGTGCCTCTGTGTGAATTACAGTAATTGTATGTGATAAAAAGATGACTCATCACATTACTTTTTTAAATGTATGTAATCAGTTATTATGTGTTGGTTGATGAGCTTTGGAGGTGATAGTAGGTAGATTTTGTTAACTTAAGACAGAGCCAGGCTAGCTATTTCCCCCTTTTTACAGTCTTTGTGCTAAGCTAAGCTAATCGGGTGCTGGCTGTGGCTTCATATTTACTGTACAGACATGAAAATGGTATCAAACTATTCTCATCAAACTATCAGCAGAAAAGGGAATAAGTGCATCTCCCAGATTGTCTAACCGTTTCTAAAATTTTGATGTATTGAGAAAAATGGAAGAAAATAAAAGACTCTATACAGTGGACTATGTCTGTTTGCTATGTCTAGTTTTACAGGTACCCAGGGAAATTAAAATATGAACAGTACTCATTATTATTATATCTGTCACTTTGAAAAGAAACTTTGACTTCCCTTACACGAGTAAATACCTGCTTTTAATTCTAATTAGATCACTTTACTCCTTACACTCTGATGACACTACCCATGTCTTTGGATTCACTAATCTGTATCAAAAACGAAAAGCGTACAGATAGACACAGAATCTAACTTTCTGTGGTGCAGACTGGAGTGGATGTATGTTGACATCTCAAGTAGTCAGTCTGGTTGTCAAAAGAGACCGAGATAGAGAGAGAAAGAGAGAGAGAGATCCTCAAAGCAAACGGTTTTGTCTGCTATTATTTGAGTCCATACTTTTTAAAAATGGTCCTCTAATCACTCGCCTGTCTATTTCTCCATAGAGGAATTGTAAATACACACACTCAGTAACTGTAATGCAGTAACAGTAATGCTTTACACTACATCATTAGTGGGACAAGTAATAATGTGTTAATGATGGATTAGCGCCACCAGTAATCACTGTAAACACAAATTGAGTATAATAGGATTTACTGTATGTGGGGGGTTTATACCAAGCAGAATGTTTTTGTAAAGACACATGAATGATTCCCACTAATAAAATTGTTGTTGCAGTTCCTCCAGACTGCCAGTAGAGATCAGTAAAGATCACAGATGACTTGCTTCCTCTTTAAGATCTCATCTCCTACTCAGTTATAGTGTGTGTGTGTGCCCCAGCCTGATGTTCATTCACCCTGGTGTATAAATCCTCTGTGCAGGGCATGTCCTATCTTCATACTAGTGACATCCAGGTGCACGGCCGCCTCAAGTCCACCAACTGTGTGGTGGACAATCGCATGGTGGTGAAGATCACTGACTTTGGCTGCAATACCTTCCTCAGCCCTGGCAAAGGTAAAACCACAGTTGCAGTGTGTCTACAGTAGTACTCACTCGTTGTGTTCTTGTTCATTCCTTCACTTTAATCACATAATTTTTTCAGTTTTCCTTTATCTTGAAACTCCTTTCTACTCTCCCTCTTCTCAGACTTGTGGACAGCACCAGAGCATCTGAGGAAACAGGGCATCTCGCAGAAAGGAGACGTCTACAGCTTTGCCATCATCGCTCAGGAGATTGTTCTTCGGAAGTGCACCTTCTACACCCAGTGCTGCTCTGAACGAGCAGGTGGAACACAAGTTCATACATTTTTACAATCATGGTCCAAAATTAAGCCCCAATAGTGTTATAAACCATTAATCGAGTGTTTATATACTGCTTATAAATGTTAAATAGGGAGAGTTAAAGTTTAATCAATTTCTCCTCTCAGAAAGAATAAATGTGGTTCAACATTTAGGATGCCACATACGCTGTGGTGTCATATACAATAATGCTTCACCCGCAGGTGATGATGATTTGGTTTGAGAGACTTTGACAATTACTTTCATCTCTGAATCAACTTGAATATAGCACAAAGTCTAGAGGCTTTTGCTGTGTTTAAAGTAGGTACAAGAGGCAGCCAGCCCAGAGCCGGTTTGATCCAGAGCCAATGTTTTGCTTTGATATAAACACTCAGTGATACTGTTTTGTGGGGAAATAAATATATGTCTGTTTCCTAACAGAAAAGCTGTCCAAGGTCATCATGTCCTACTTCAGACCTGATCTTGACTTTGAGACGGCTTCAGAGAAAGAATTAGAGGTGCGTTACTGCCATTTCTGTGGAAACTTTATATATAGTTAATCAATAAAGGAGCAGTTTGACATTTTGTTTTCTGACAGCCGATTAGATGACAAAATCAATACTCATATCTGTATAAATATGAAGTTACAGCCAGCAATTGGTTAGCTTAGCTTAGCACAAAGACAGCGGACAGGGGGAAACAGCTAGTATGGATCTGGCCAAAGGTAACAAAATCCACCTACCAGCACATCTAAACCTCACTAATATAGTTATATAGTATCATGTTTCATCCACACAGAAACCAAAAGATAAAAATAACATGCTGTGGTTTTATGGGGAGTTATGTGCCAAACTGTTTCTTGCCTGGTGGTGTTTGTCAGGAAACTAGCGCAGGCAATTGTTGTTTTTATGTTTCACTTTTTCATATATTTTAATGTGTTAATAAGTGAGCTTCCCTTTGTTTCCAGTATTTGTGCTAAGCTAAGCTAACTGGTGTCTGGCTGTAGCTTCATATTTTGCTACATAGTCATAAAAGAGGTATCAAGTCTTCTCATCTAACTCCACATCAGAATAAGTATATTTCCCTAAAACAGTGAATAAGAAAATAACTACTGTGTATTTCCCCAAATATCAAACTGTTCCTTTAAAGCTTTGTGTCTTCTGTCTTTTACTGTAGGTGTACATGTTGATAAAAAACTGTTGGGAGGAGGATCCAGAAAAAAGACCTGACTTTAAGAGGGTAGAAAACTGTCTGGGGAAAATCATCAGGTAACGGCTTCTTTATGTTCTTAGACTCTTGTTGCCATCAGAGATGTATGTATATAACATATGTAGCCATGTGTAGCATATGAACTTAGAGAAATGAGTTCCAGGTTTTAGTGAAAGATGATGTTTTTATGTGCCTTCTCCTTCAGTAACATTCATAACCAGGACAATGAGAGCTACATGGATAACATGATCAGACGGCTGCAGAGTTATTCCAGAAACCTGGAGTACCTGGTGGAGGAGAGAACGGCTCTCTACAAAGCTGAGAGAGACCGCGCTGACTGCCTCAACTTCATGCTACTTCCTCGGTCCGTTTACACTTAAAGGAGCACATTTTGTTACATACTAGTCTGAGAACACAGATACCAAAATCATATATGTACCCCTGTTGTCCAAAAAACAGTATCACGGCGGAAAACAGGATATCTAGTTAATTAAAGTGGATCATATAGTTTCATCTGTCCATGTTTTTTCTCTGTGTAGACCAGTGGTGAAAAGCCTGAAGGAGACTGGTGCGGTGGAGCCAGAGCTGTACGAAGAGGTGACAATATATTTCAGTGACATAGTGGGTTTCACCACTCTGTGCCAGTACAGCACACCCATGGAGGTTGTGGACATGCTCAATGACATCTACAAGGGCTTTGACAGCATCGTTGACCACCATGATGTTTATAAGGTATTGATAAGGCTAGGCTATAGATAGATAGACAGATAGATTACATGTTAATTACTGAAGGTCATCTTTTTCCCATCTACTCCCAGGTGGAGACAATAGGTGATGCCTACATGGTAGCCTCTGGGCTGCCAAAGCGAAATGGGAACAGACATGCAGTGGATATCTGCCGCATGGCCTTGGACATCTTGGCGTTCATGGGCACCTTCCAGCTCCGACACCTGCCTGGCATCCCTGTTTGGATACGCATCGGTGTACACTCAGGTAGACTGCACAAAAGTCAGGGATGTGCTTATTACATCCTAATGTTGCAATTAAAAAAAATCAACACATTATTTGTTAATAGAACTTAAGAGCGAAAACAAATTTTGTTTTTTTGGTTTCCTCAGTGTTTTTCTAGTCGTAGACTTGCATGCAAGTTTTCAGAGAAAAGCAACAGGTACCTTAGACGTGACATGGATTAACTGAGCCTTATTAGAGTTCCTGTTGCCAAATATGCAAGAGAGAGACTTGCAAATGGTAATAAAGCATTTAATTATTTCATATTTAATTGGACAGACACTGAGGGGTGAATGAAATTAGATTTATGATATAAATGAGTTGATTATAAATGAATAATCCACTCCACTCTCATATCTGTCAGTTCAAGTTACAGTTGTACAATTTAAACAAACAAGACACAACATGTTAATTAGTGAGCGTTAGAGTTCCTGGTAGGCGGATTTTGTTTCCAGAGCCAGGCTAGCTGTTTCCCCCTGTTTCTAGTGTTTCTGCTAAGCTAAGCTAACCAGCCGCTGGCTGTGGTGTCATATTTACAGGACTACAAGAGAGTAGTATCAATATTCTCATTCGTATTCCTGTTCCTTTAGTGCAAATTATAATACAGTTGGTAAATGGAGAAATAAGTAGGACCCAATCAAAATGCAAACTCAAGGAAGAATTCCACATTATGGCTGGCTGAATGTGTGTGTGTTGTGTGTGTCCAGGTCCATGTGCAGCAGGTGTTGTGGGGATAAAGATGCCCAGATATTGTTTATTTGGAGACACGGTCAACACAGCATCTCGCATGGAGTCCACAGGCCACCGTAAGCTCAGAAATAAACACACACATACTAAGAAAGATTTTTAACAAGCAAACTGATTTACGCTGACATTAACGCAGCCGACTAGTTTGGTCTAGCTATGTCACATTAACATCTTCCTGCACATTGCTCATGTGCAATTACAGAATCTACCAATCAACCTAATTAAATAAACTCACCCCAGCCAAGCTCGGGTGAAAATGAATGATGTTGATGTATCGTTTCATATCCTCCAGCCCTGCGGATCCACGTCAGTCAACCTACTATAAATATCCTTCAGAGGACAGACTGCAAGTTTGAGTATGAGATCAGAGGAGAAACATATCTGAAGGTAAAGATGAAATTCTTCATCAAAAAAACATGTCAGTCATCCAAATGAATAGTTTTTAAATAAATTCAGAAACACTGAATTCTGCAGAAAGTATGGACAGACTTACAATAACTGCCACACACTGTTGCAAAAGTCATAAATGTGTGTGCATGTGTGTGTTTCCCCAGGGTAAAGGGATGGAGACAACCTACTGGTTAACAGGTGAAACGGGTGAGGACTACGACCTCCCAGTTCCACCCACAACGTAAGCAAACCTTCCGACTACTGAAATATTACTGCTCTCAAATGTCTATTATTACTGTTTTCTACTATTACCACTGAGCTTAGTTTATATGGCTCGCTGAGTTGCTTTTTCAGATTTATGATGAGATTGAAATTCTTAAAGGGGTGTTTGGGGCTCACTTAATATATGTATAGTTGCGTAATATTGTTGACGAGTGCAGGTCTGATGAGTGTGAGCAGGTTGAGAGAGGCTTTTCTGGGATAAATGTCTAAAATCTCAGATACCAACTTTTTAAATGTGAATATTTTCTTGTTTCTTTAGTCCTCTATGATAGTAAACTACATATCTTTGGGTTGTGGACTGTTGGTTGGAACAAAAAAAGACATTTGAGACTGAGTTTTTTAGTCTGAGTTGACATTATGCATTTGAACTTGGCCTGGCCTTGACATAGACCTGATCCTCTGCTCTTGTACTGGCTCCTGCTTTTGCAGAGAAAACGTCCAGCGGCTCCAGCAGGACCTCGCCCACATGGTCCTGATGTGTCTGGAGCATCGATCTCGAGCGTCTGTCCGGAGAAAGCATCCGTTTTTGAGTCACAGGAAGGAGAAAGACAAGGACCAGGAATCAGAGGTGGAGTCTGAGAGTGACCATCCTGAGTACCTGCATCTGGCCACAGTGGATAACACCCTCAGTACCTTCCTGTAGCACAAACCTGCTGTAGAGTCACTGACAAACTCTGACTCTACATTATGTTACTATTCAGTAGGAGTGGCAAAAATAACCAATAGATAGAACTGTACAGGAAAGAAAGAGTAAGGACTGTAGCTACAAGTGTTTAAAGACATCAAATATTAATGTACAAATAAGTGCCTTGTTTAAGACCTGAAAGTCTCAGTAAGCATATATTTGTCAGTAGGTCCTCTCATTGTTGGTTTGTATTGTGCAAGAAGGCCAAGGATATGAAATTTGCTTGTTTTTATTTCAGGATACATTTCTGACATGCATCTTGTCTTATCAGAAATGACAGTTTCCTGCATGGTCCTTGCCTTTTGTGCTCCTTATTGAACCCCTGGTTAGACGTGCATCAGCAAGCACAGATGGGAAGATAACACTGAGCCCAGCAGGGTTTGTTATAAATTCTATCCAAATCTATCTGAGGCTAAACTGAGGCTATAAGGAACAGCAGTGTCCCAGCCTACATCCAAATATGTTCTTGGACTTTCTCCCTGTGTATGCTTGCGACTTACAGAGCTTCATCAATTGTTTAAGTATTTAATTTATTTACTGCTAGATCTAAAAGTGTGTCATATGGAGCCAGAAATATCCTGTGCACCATGAAAGATGTTGCAGTTACTTGTATGTCCAGTGCTCAGTATGTCTTCCACATCTTTAGAGGGGAATTGTGTGCATCCACAAGATGACAATAAGCTGAGTCTACAGGCTAGAGAGGCTGTATTCACACAAAGCTGTGTTTTGAGCTTAACACTAACATTAGCATGCAAACAAAGACTAAGCTTGCATCTAATGTTTAGCAGGTATGTTTAACATATTCACCATCTTAGTTTGCATGCTATCATTTGCTAATTAGCACTAATAACACAAAGTACAGCAGCTGCTGGTGGTAATGTCATTAGTTTTGAAGGTACTTGATCATAAACCAAAATATTGGACAAATTTTTTTTTCAACATGATGGAAAGATAAAAGATGATGAAAGTTGTGACATGTCCTCCTCAGGGCACAATGAATAGTTGCTATATTTCAGTCAGGACCACAGTTGGACTGACCAGCTAACGTTTCCATTAATAGATGCTGCTAGCATGGCTAAAAAATGACTTAGCTATCTAATTAGCAATAACTACATTTGATCCAAATCTATATATCCGTTTTACCTTTGTTGTTGCAATGGGAATTTTACATTTACTTTAACCAAATGACATATCTGAAGATGCCTAGAGAGGTTCAGGGTGGTGATTACTGCTACTGCTACTCAAATGTTGAATGTATTTACTAGCTTTGTTTTCATTTTCTAGCACTAAATACCAGTGTATGGTGTCTTGGGCTCATTATGATCACATTGTAGTTGTGATGGTGCTTCCAAAAAATGAGAAATTTGTATTTTAAACCAAAGGACAAAGTTTTATTTTATTGATAATGGTGACATTCATTTACATTAAATAAAAAAAACAAAACAAACAAACAAAAAAAACCAAACCAAACAATTGACCTTCTGAAAACGTATGTATGTTGTTCAGGTCCTGATGAAATATAATTCAATAAAAAAACAAAACAAAAAAAAAACAGTGTTGTGTCTTGAAGCCTGTGCAGGTTCATCTGAGGCGTTACAATTCATGTGTCACATTGTTTTGTTGTGTATGTATACAGACAAAGTAGACTGAGGCTCTATGGACAGCAGAGGAAAGAAACTCCAGCATTGGATAAAAAAACCTTTTCTATCCATTATTTGCCTGACAGATGTTTGTGTTTTCTGCACAGAATAATGAAAAGAGGACTGCTATGTAGACATTAAATACTATGTGAAGACGCACTCTACTGTACAGCAGAAACCATTCAACAAGTAGTGTAGAAATAAAAAAAAAAAAAGTGTGGATCCAGCAAACCAAACAAGGTAACTGTACATGCAAATGGAGGTTTATAAAACTGACCTAATGGTAACACATTTTAAAAACTATTGTAGAGGAAAACTGGGGAATGTATGTTCAACAGCATTCATGATGTGAAAACTACAAACTAGCCTATTTGGTGAACCTGATGATTATATTTCTATATGCTGTTAAAAGATCATCAGATTAAACATAAAAGCTAGTCATTAAGTAGAAAAAAGCAAAAGGTCACCATAAGATGACATCAATCCCCCCGCTAAAAAAAGTCAAAACCCAAATTCTTTTCACCATGTAACATTCAAAAAGAAACCTTGAGAATAAATTAGACAATCAAACGTACAAAAGAATAAAAAAAGGCATGACATTTTATACAAAACAGCTAAGCCTTCAACGAGAGCTGCAATGAAACGGCTTCCCCTCAAACATGCAGCTGCATGTTCTGTACGTTCACTCTCTCTATCTGCTCGTCAGCACCTTCTGAAAAACAAAACTCTCAGAGCAAATAAGCACTGGAATAAGTTTACATGAATACATGAAAGCTGGACTCTGACTGGAGATTGTAAACTACCCATTTTTTTGACTAAAATATTGAAACAGCTATTTTTAAAAAAAGAAAAATGCATGTAATAACGCCTACAATAATTTTTGACATATCAGTTTTGCTGCTTGAACTCAAGGCACCGAATGATCCGAGTTAAAAGCCTCAAAAAAAAAAAAAAAAGAAAAAAAAGGTGAAGTAACAGAACATAACTAAAAAAACTGTGTCTCTTTCAGTCTTCTCCCTCCTGTTACTATTACTGTTGTGATTATCATGAGCATAATCAGTAACTGTATTATACTAACATTTATTGTCTTCTGGTGATCCAGCTAATAAGGTATTGCATGGATCCTAACGATCCAGGATATCAGTTTATATTCTACACTTAAAATAGATGAGACACATCTGCACACACACAGACACAAACACACTCTTGTTATTATATTTGCAGCCTATCTTTTCAGCTTTAGTTTTAAGCTTAAAATTATCAAAATGTTATCAAAAACTCGCTAACTGATTTATTTTATTTTAATTCGATTGTCTCACATTGTAACTCTAACTGCTTATTGCCGGTATAAGACAGTCCGAGTGTATTTGTGTGTTTGCTTTGTGTTGCTGGTCAGTCAGAGTTGAAACAGGAGCTACACAGCGGGGGGTTCAGACATAAGCTGTGGACAGCCAGCGTTTCAATATGGCTGCACAAGTCTCGGAAGCAGAAATAATCTCTCAGGTTGTGGTAAACCTCAGCGGCCTGAGCCAAAGAAATGCAGTTTTGTTTTGTTTTTTTCACCAAAACCAACAATAAATGTATCCGACAAACAAGAAGTGTCTGTGTATCACTTCGACTTTAACATTACTTTGAGTCAACCTCACACATCCCTGCGGCCGTAAATAGTTACTAGCACACCAAATGAGTATTAATCCATGACTGAAAATGGCCCCAAACCTATTTGCACTTCTGTTTCAGTAACATTTGCGAAAAAACTACAGAAAAAGAAGGAGAAACTATATTCTTGAGACATTTTGTTGGATTTACATCAGGGAAGTAAGTTGAACACATTGTTGGTTTTGGTCTTTTCATGGTATTCATGGACAGTAAGCAAATATAGATTAACACCAGACTCATCTTTTAAAGACAAAAAGACATAGAAATGATGTTGGAATAAATCATATCTAATTAGCTGTTGGCTAGTTTGGCTAACTTGAATTTGGAATGACAACTGTGCTAATTAGCACAAAACTTGGTATGGTTACCATTTAGCTTTTCCCCTTTTCTGCTCTACTGTTGTGGTTGTTTGGCTCCTTCCACTGATGATTAACACCATTACAGTTATTTGTGCCTCCAAGAAATATTTCAAAGAGCTAAAGTCCTGCCCCGTCACCATGTCAGCATCTGTTCTACCATGTATTTTCTGTTTTATTTGGTTAAATGTTTTCTGATAAGCTACAACATGACAACATGGGCTACTGTAGACATATTCTAGGCTGAATGCATTTTAGTACATTTTATTACTTGCTCATACAAATTGAATGTGTTATATTTAAGTAATGTATAAGCCTTTATTTTCTAGCATTCAACAGCTTCACCTCCAGTGTTTTTCCATACAGTAAATGTGCTGTCAAATCCTTGTGGGGAGGTGTATTTGCTGAATGACAGCTGGAAATGAATTCTTTCATTACAAACACTTAAGTTAATCCAATTAAATTCATTACACAGACTTGTGGAGGGGACACAAATTTGATTAGTGGTGCAGTTCCTACAAGTTTCCAATAGAGGTTGTTCAAGGTCACGTGTTATCTAACTAACTGCTTCTATAAGTCCTTTTCAATCACACACCTGCACTGCGGCAGATTTAAGTGCTGAATCTTATCCTACCAAACAAAGAAAATGGCAGAGTGTGACTATAATTTTTACAACACACAGATAAACTTCACTTTCTCTCACCCTCTCCTCCCTTTCTCTCTCTGTTCAAGCTTTTCCTGACTCTCACCAACGTCTCTGTCAGCTGGGGCCAAAGCTGGCTCTGGATCCCAGCCAGGGCAACAGACTGAGACAACGCTGCTGCTGCTGCTGAGCTAGCATGCACGGGCAAAAGGTGATGCAGGTGTGTGTCAGAGCATGACTAGGTAAATGTAAAGCAGTGTGTGTTTTCGTCAGTGTAGTGCGTGTGAGCTGGCTGCTCTTCCTCTACAGTGTGAAGCCAGATGAATCTTTGTAAGGTGACCCAGTAAAATAATCAGTTAGATGCTGCCAAAGCAGAAAATGCCCTCCTCTTTTTCCAGCTACATCGATTAAATCTGTTGATGTGAATCCAAACCAACCAATAAAATGCTAAGCTAACATGTAATATAATGAAATCAGTGTTAACTCATGTTAATGCTGTGAGCAACAAATAATTAGACCTGCAAGCAGGTATACTGGGGTCCAAGCATCCGATGCAATTTGAAACCGGAGGCGTTCAGACTCCAGACGAAGAGGAGTACGAGGCCTTCTCTGAATAAGGCTTAAACAGGTGGTTCAACACATGTTTGTGTGCTTTTTTTAATGCAGTGAACACTGCTGAGATCTGCTCCAGCTCTAACCACATGAGCCATGGAGTCTGTGTACAATTCGATCAAACCAGCTATAGCAAATTTTCACACTGAGAGCAGCAAATAATTAAATATTTCTAAAAGGTTAACGACCAAGTGGAGCTGGTAATGGCTGAAATATTTGCCATTAACAGTTAGTGGTTTCATTGTGGTTTTGAGTTTCACAACCAAACTTCTGCCTCAAGTAAAGAATAAATGAAAAGTTGCTTACAGTCAGTTTTTTATAACACATATGATGGATTATAGGGGTAATGGTCTTAATTACATTTGGGAAACAACTGCATCCATCATGGGGATGATAATAAGTTTTGAAAAATTTGGTTTAAATCTGATTAACGGAATTAATGCCTCCATGCCAGCTGGAAATGCAATAGCTAGGCAGTAAATGATCCAAAGCTGCACAACACAGATGCAATCTGATGCCCTGGCACCATCTGCTATCTGTCAGATTGTAATGTCACAGCCACATCTCCTCACTGTGAAACCAAAACTATTCTTATTTTCTTCAGGCTGATTTTATATTCTTGTTCAGCACCTTGGTTCAGCCAGCTTTAATCTGGATCTTTGGTTATAATTTACTAAGCTTCACTACCGCCCTTGGCAATAAAACATTTGCACAACAACACATGATCATTTCTACTAATAAAATGAGTTTCACTGTGAAATATTTTTGAAGACATTGCTGTGACTGACTGTAGGATTCACTTTTTTTGTGTGTGTGTTTTTTGGTCATTTGGTCATCTTTATAACCAGCATTTTGTCAATGAACCAATAAAAACGCTACAAATCTGTTTTGGTGACTGTCCATTTGATGCAAAACACACACATACACCATGTACAGGATGTCATAATAAGCCTAGAAAAAAAATAACTTAGATTCTTGCGATTTCTACATCCGGGACCCATGGATCTGGAAAAGCTGTGAAAATAAAAGAAAAAGATTCAAACATTAGGATGTGCAGATTCACAACAATCTAATCTATAAACATTTGATATGTTCTAACTACAGCTATGGTTTGGCTGTGATGATAGTGATGATGGGGATGGAAATGGTGACGAAATGAGAGCAAAAATGACGTGCATAATGGCTGAGAAAATTAACGAAAACATACACAGCCATGTCTTAAAATGTGCGTGTCCCTTTGACATTTGTTTGGTTTGGTGTGTTTAAATGTATGTGTCCATTATGTGGGTGTAACTGTGTGTGTGATTCTACATTGATAGTGTGTATACAGTATGTACACAGATTTGGAAGGACATCTAACGCTACTGCTGCACTAAAAAGGTCAAGGATATTCCATGTCACAGCATTGGTAATTAGAGCCCATAGAGACGCAGCGTTCAATCAATATATCTATAAGGCTGTGTCGGGTCGCTGTTGGACCAGTTAGAGCATGTGCATGTATACACACACACACATACACACACGTAAGCTTGTGCAAGTCATGGTGACAAAAAACACAGGAACGTGATGTTTTTATCTGACGTCTAATTGGCAGAATTTACCAAAAATGCCACGTATTTTGCCAAATGGGATTTTATATCACCAAGGCTTTTCATTAAAAAAATGAAGAGAAACCCTCTGATGGTCCAACAGCTGAAAACTGACCTTTGTCACAGAAGCTTTTTCTACAGATGCGGTGATGTTGTAAAAAAGTTGGTTCCAATCCAACCTGATTCATCAGTAGAGATCATCAGAAACCAGCGTCACAACTGGTCTGAAAAACTGGTAACTGGATTTTATTTTTTACTTTTACTATTATTATAACTCATTGCCAATAGCATTAATTAACGTCATCATTAGGTCTGGATGATAATTCAACATTATCATTATTTGTCTTTCTGTAATAAATCTTTTTAAAATTCTCATAGACATATTTTGGTTCATGTTTTACCATGTGCTACATGAATCAACTCTTTGACCAAAGACTTGTAACTTAAATTTAAACCAAAATCTCTCTCTGCAAGAGATATTAAATCAGCGCTGCAACTACTTTTCATTATCAATTAATCTGTTGATCGTTTTCTCGATAAAATCAATTAGTTTGTAACATGTCAGAAAATATATAGTTCCCCAAAGCCCAAGGTGACATCTTCAAATGTCTCTTTTTTGTCCCAATCATAAGGGACCATAGCTTAAAAGCAGTTTCCTGTGTGACTAGACCATAAAGTTGCTTGTAAAGAGACAAGCATCTTTACCAGCATGTAGTAATTTACCAAATTGCTGCGGGTCGTAAAGATACAGGTGTGTGCTCGGTTGCTTGAGACTTTGGTTTGTCTTAGTTTGGTTGCCATGGAGCTTAGGGGTTAAGAGACCTTTGTTGTCCGGCTTTCTCCTGATGGAGCGCTCACTCACCGCTGTATGCGTTTGTCTATTAGGCATCTTTTAAATTCACACTGTTTTCATTAAGTACTGCGTCTACTGAAACACAGGAACAGCTCAGACGTCATACTCAATGCAGTGCCATGAAACACCCTGAATCCTTGTAGACATCACACATATACACATACACACGCTAAAATCTACCAGGTCTACCCACTATAGCACATCTATCGCACTCTAGCACAGTTCCTCACCCATTCCCGCCTCTCTTTGGAACAAAGAAACATGACTCCCTCATTCTCTAAGCCACTCATTCGGTGCGGTATCTCTCCCTCCCTCCTCCTCCTCCTCCTCCTCATCCTTCGCTGCTTCCTCCTCCTGCATCTCCGTCGGCTTCATTCGGCATGAAGGACGGAGGGAAAAAAAAAAAACACAAAAGAAAAACAAAAAAACAAACAGAAAACGACAAAAAATGAACACGCTGATGAGTGTCAGTGAGCGGACAGAGAGAGAGAAGTTGAGAGGTAAATACAGGGACAGATATATATATCAATATATCCAGATGAAAGAGGCAGAAAACAGATGGATACAGTGAGAGATAGACAGGAAGACAAAGTGAGAGATCGATAACAGCGGGAGAGAGAGGCAGAGGTGTCTGAATGATGGAGTGAATGTGTTTGTGAATGACATTTTGAGGCGATTGACATTTGGAGCGTTCAGTGGAGAGCGCTGGATCAAAGCACACACTCTTCCAATGAGAGGAGATACTCCCCTTTCTCTCTCTCTCTCACACACACACACAAATACACACGCCACAACAAAACAGATACACACACATACAAAAACGAGGAAAGGATCCCACACGGACACACAGCCGAGCAGTTTGATCCTGTTGTTTGTGTGAGAGAGAAAAAAAAAGAGAGAGAGTTTCACCTTAGTTTTGTGGCTCTGCTCTGTACCCAGTCCGGATCCTGGCGTGTGAAGCTCCTTGGAGACGACGCACAGAAACTCGGCCTGGTCTTCCGTACCGTAGCTGTACGACGAACCAATGTTCACCATCTAGAAAAGGAGAGAGAGACACAGATCCAGAAAGATATACAGGGGAGAGAGGGGATAGAGGCAGACAGAAAATGAATGTCAGAAAGGTAAAGAGATTACAGCAGAGAAAACAAAGACAGCAGGAAAGTGAGAGCTGAGATCCCAAACTGAAGCAGAGGAAAGACTCTTGTGCTCATGCATGGAAGAAGGTGGGGGTAGGGGTGCGGGGGGGCAAGGAGTGGCCAGCCTGCCAGTGGACTCAACAAGAAGCGAAATAACTGCGGGTCAGCTCCTGCAGAAAACTGTGTGCAAGCCAGAGCTGTGTCGCATGCATCAGAGCTTAGTGCCAAAGCAGAAGGACAAAGGAGGGATCTCTAGGCTAACCTATTTGACACCACGAAGTTCTGAGATGTCACTAATGGAGAGGACGTTAACCTAGGAGGCTCGGGCCTTGCAATGTAAAAGATAACTCTGAAAGACTTTCCTCTATTACTGACATTACATCTCGACTGTGTGTTCGCACTGTGAGCAACGCAGTTAGTGGGTCGCTCTTTTCTAACAGATTGCCAGTGGTGTGAGAGTAAATACTGGTCTGCGGCTAGAGAGTTTTAGGTACAAAGTTAAGTTAGGTACTACTCATTAATCTACTGACTATTTTCTCAATCAATTGATTAATTTTAGCCTACAATTGCTAGATTTGTCCGAGCAGCAGTCCAAACCCAAAGGTTTTCAGCGCAGACAAATAAAAAGCCAGAAAATATTCACATTTGAGAAGCTCAAATTGGTGCATAAATGAAAACAAATTTGAATGACTAATAATCAAAATAGTTGCCAGTTAATTTTCTAACCACTGACTTATTGATTAATTGACTGATCGTTTCCACTAAAGTGAGGTTTGGTCTAACATCTGTAACCAAGAAAGTTTAAATATGAGAAGAGAGTATAAAGACATTTGAAAGGCAAAACTTGAAGGCCACATTCACGTTTTTCAAATAAATGCATGGTGGTATGAGTTATTCTTTGGTAGAGATAGTGATGTAAAAACATGCATACATGCATAAAAGTGATTAATTAGTTGTTGATTCATCACTTGTGTTGCTCACAATGTGAACACTTGCTTTGTGTCATTACAGCTGTGCTACAGTAGACTTGATGAACACATTGTCTCAGTTTTATCTGTTCACAGAAAGGTTCTACAATACATTTTTAAAAATGCAACGGCTACAGACCAACCAGCTTAACGAAGACTAAAGTTACAGCTGTGGTGTGACTATTCCAGGCTGTACCCAGTGCCACAGTGCAGGATGAAGACTAATTGGGTTCTGAAGCCTTTGTAAGAGGTTGAAGGTGAAAGACACTGAAAATTATGGGGTGCAGTGGACAATGTGGAATGTAAGACTTCAAAATAAATCAAGTTCTAGCCTATGCGATCTCTACCTATCTAGACTATGTGAAAAAAAATCTAGACTGGGAGTCCTAAATTCATTTTAGGAGTGCAGAAGGAAGGGCTCAGGTCAGGGCCAAGGGATCAGGCCAAGGGTCAAGATTGAAGGGTCAGCAGCAGCGTGAGTCCAACCCACAGTCCAGAGCAGTCCGGTGCGGGGCTTTCTGCAGGTGCGCACGCTGACCTGCTCAAACTTCCAGCCGTCCGACATTGTGGAGACCATCTGGGTCAGCTCCTCTTCCTGGCACTGCAACACCCGGTAGACGTGCTTGGGGGGCACCTGCTGGGGAACGAGAGCGAGAAGGTGTTGAAGAGAAAGTAGATGAATCAAAAAGAGGGTACAATCATCTTCAGAGGGAGAAAAAATCTGGCGATGATTGACTAATAATGTTGTTACAATGTCCAAAACATTAATAATCCGACTTTAATTTAATATTTTAGAAATATTACGTAAACCAGTGTTCAAAGTGAACAAAAAAATTAAATTACAAGCAAAAAAACTGACTTGGAATAAGAATTACATAATATTCAAAAGAAAAAAACAATTTAAAAAGAGAAAAATACATTGTAGTTGTGGTCTGTCTACAAAACCAGCATTTCTATTTTTAGATTGTCACATCATATTTAACAGCAGGCAAACGATAGCTTAAATACAGTAAAGTACAGTAGAACGCAGGGAAAGTGGGTGGTGTATGTTTGCGAGAGCAGTGGGATTATATAAGAGAGAGTGCAACCATCCTGAGAAAGAAAAGAAAGGAGAGAGAAGCCTGGTGTACAGCAGCGCTCTCTTTAGAGAAGCACAGAAGGATGAAATCACTGACAAAGAAGAAAATGACTGCAAGGCATTGCTCTTACACCATAATGGTGTATTGTGTATTGTGTGTGTGTGTGTGTGTGTGTGTGTGTGTGCAGATAGTAAGTATTGCAATATTTAGTACACGACATATTAGAAAGGCTAGATGCAAAACAAATACAATATGGTTCAAGAATATTAATATAATTTGTTCTGTTAGCCTGCAGCTGCAGTGACTGAGATGGTCTGTGTATGATTGTTAAAGCCCTTAGAGCAGAGTGAAGCAGCGAACACTTTTGTTTATATAAAGACATATTCTGTGTATATACCTGTGTGGCCTTGGAGTCTCTCTCCACGATCCTCTCCTTGATCAGTTTGATCAGTGGGGTGATGTTGTAAAACTCAGCCTCCTCCAGGACGCCTTGTAACAGAAGAGACACACAACTCAGCTGCTGTGTGAGTACAGTAGCGCCGACTTAACACAATATCAGATAGACTCAAGTACTTGTTCATCAAAAACCACCCATCATGTTACAAATGAGTTCATTTAAAACTTTTTAAACTGTTTTTAAGATTTTAACTGGATATCATTTAAGTATCATACAACATACAACAACATTCATACTACCACCACTTTGAGTGGCAGAAGCTGGATGTTATCCGTTACTTTAAGCTAACAATTTCAACTGTTTATCCAGTATTTTCAGCTATTTCCAGCATTCATGCCTTACTTTTAATAACTATTTTAACCATTTATCATTAAGCTCACAATTTCAACTGCAATTGGGTAGTTTAGTCATGGCTACCATTTATCCACTATTTTTAGCTAACAATTTCAACTGCTAATCCGGTACTTTTAGCTATTTCCACCATTCATCCATCACTTTTAGCTAACCTTTTGGTAACTTTTATATCCATTTATCCATCAAACTAATAATTTCAACTGTCTCCATTACTTTTATTTTTATCATTTATACATTATCTATCTATTTCAACCACTTATCCGTTACTTTTAGCCAACAATTTGAACTTAACTTATCCATTAATTACTTTTAACAGTTTCTTTGTTATTCTGCTCGCTTGCTAACTAATTTTCTCACATTCTTAGTTCAGTTATGTTCAGGTGTATGTGGATGTATTTCTTCATCAATTTGTAATTTCTATTGTATCAAATTACTTGAGCTACTACACTTTCCATGTAAGTGCAGTAGCAGAGATCCCACTGGTTAGGAATCACTGCTGTAGCATACAACATTATTTACCATAACTGAATATTTTCACATTTATTTAACTATAAAATATGGTGGTAAAAGAACTGAAGTTACACGAGGCAGCATGGAGGAATTAGATTATTTACACCTGCCCGAGAAATGAAACAAACTCATGCAGCCAGCACCCATCATATGCATTATGAGACCTTCTTCAGCCAGCTCCTTGTTGTAGACCAGTTTTCCGTGCCGCAAGTAGTTGAGGATGGGACCGAAGTAGGTGGGATCTCTGTCAATCACATACGCTCCCGTCTCATCCTGTTACAGAGGAGGAACAGACAGACAGTACACTGTCCATTAACACCTTTATCACATCAGGAACTGTTTCCACACTACAACAATGAATCACTTTGAGTTCTTTCCTTGTGTTGTCACTAATGAACCACTGAGGGGTTTTGTTGAACAATCTTTGTTATTCTATATAAACAGTATGTTGTCGCTTAAAGAGACTTTTTTGTAGCCATGAGTAATTAAATTCTGTTTTTTTTCCATGTAGAGTATTTCTCAAACTCGAATTATGCTACTACTTTTCCTTCCAACTGACCTTTTCTGTAATATATTAAGTATTTTTAGATACTCACTAGCTGGGGAATAACATCCTGGCTAGCTATTTTCATCTTGGCAGAGCACTTTGTCTCCAAAATATAAGTCTCCTGTACAGCAGAGGTTCTGTTGATGTTATAAGGATTTGATACTTTTTACTTTTTGAAAAAACAACAACTGTTTTTGCAATATTTTTGTGTACAAAACTCCTAGTAGTCAGATAGAAAAGTAACTTTTCCCAGCCCTGATTATAAAAAGTTCAGTTTCCCCTCCTTTTCCATTAAAATCTGATGCTTCCTGCTACAAATACAACTTTGCTATTTGCTTTTCCCTTGAGAGTTTCCTGCCATAACAACAGCCTTTTGCAGCTGGACACAGAAGTTCTGGTTACTGTCACTCCAGAGTAGTTGTTGGTGACTTTATTATCCCACATGTCGTTCTTCTGTCCCACTTCCAGGCTACTTCTGCTAAGCCAGCCTGGCTGTTAGTGTTATGTCATGACTACGTACTGCCCCTGCAGCATACACACACACACACACACACACACACACACACACACACACACACACACACACACACACCACCCCCCCCGTTCTTCCTTGTGATGATTGCTTGAAGCAGAGACCCCTTTTAGAGCTGAATTCACAATAGAGCTAGTGCTGGAGAAATGCATACAGGCCTTTAGGAGATTCAAGCAGAAGGATACAGAAGGGGAAAAGAGCAGGAATTGTGGGGAAAATGAAAGAGGATGTTAAAAACTTTGGTCGCATCTGCTGATTATGTGTCATTAAAACAGTTCAGTGGGTTACCTCTGTAGAGAAGCAAACTGCACAGGCAGACAGTGTGTTATATCATAAACTAGTCCGTCTCAAAATTCACAAACCCCATTCTATGCTTCACACAAACTACATTTTTAAATAGAAAACGGGCCTACTGGTATATGAAAGGTGGATCTCTTATGGTATTTGAGAAAAATTACATGTTTTTTGGGCAAAGTTTTTCGCACAATTATTTCCTTCTGACACACATGGTCATGAAAGTGTTTCCTTAACCAACCACCAACATTTGGCTGGTGGCATATATGTTCGTATTTCAGTCAAAGAGCAAAAAAAATGTTCAGCTTGATAAAGAGAACCTGCTCGATTCACATGACTGATTCTTTTTATGGCTGTTTGCTGAAGCAGCAACGGACAACCTTACCCTCCAGCACCATCTTGTACAGATGCATGTTATTGCTTTTATTACTGGGTCCTCTAATCCCGACCTCAACGACTGAATCCACACAAAACTTTTTCTAAAAAAAATAAAAATAAAAAAAAAGACATTCCTGGGTCCAGTTTGGTGGTGTATTTTGACTGCTGTAGATAGACTGGTTCAGGATTTCCTGCTTTGAGATATCTGAGGGGCTTAACTGGAATATCAGGTTGTTCATGCAAATCCCAGTTTGTTCATTTGGATCTGCAGCTACCCTCAATTTGAGAGTTCCTGATCTTTTGTCCAACTGGACTGTAAACAAAAGAGCTGGCTTACAGTCAAGTTTACAGTTTGCAATCATCAGGTCAGCCTCTACCTCCTCCTAACTTCCCGTGTGGAGGTAGAAGCTTTTAGGTCACTCTGAGGCCCAAACCTGTGGAAGAGATTTGTTCAACCCTGAGCCCTTAGGAATGTGTTTGCAGCCAGGGCCAATATTATCATTCTCTTTTTTTCTCCTCACACTTCTTTTGTGTAAAAGTAACAGCTGCACCAGTGGGGCTCTGAGGTGTTAATGGGGCATCAAGAATGTTTTCCCTCTTAATGCTCTTGCAGAACCGCCAACTCAAAAGTTAATTATATAAACTGACTGGCATTTAAGATGGTTATCATGGATGACAGCAGCTGAGGTGGTATGTGACTCAGGTGTTAGCTTTGCTCTGACTATACTGAGAAGCGAGTTTGATGAGAAATGCACTTAATCCCAAAAGTTTAAGAAATAAACTCCTCTCGCTGGTAAACTGCTCTGGATCAGAGCAGAATCGGGTGTTTATTACTCCAGAAAATGAAACAGCAACAGTAGTAACGCAGGATTCTTCAGCTCTGCTCCCCAGCTCTCTCCTCCAGAGCTAGCCGGTCCTCAGCAGCCGTCTGTTGGCAACCAGCAGCTCTGTTCCCTGGTCCCGCCCTGCATTACATGAAAATTTAAAATTTTCAACTTTAGCTTAGCTTGGCTTTGTTAGCCAGGTCCTGGTCAGTGCTTGTGAGAATAAACAAGGCAGACCTCAGGAAATTTAGTGGGTGGAGACTCAGACAGAGGCATGGATGGGGGGGGCGGTACAATTTTGATGAAGCCCCAAGTGATGTAAGAGGGGGCACCACATCTGCATGGTTTGTTGAATCACAAGAGTACAGAGCAAGCCAGCCTACACCAAACTGACTGGGTTGTCTTATTTCACAGTTTGTGTGTTAGTAGGCACATCAGAGACCCAAAAAATATACACACAAGCACGGAAAAAGGGAGTTTTTCTTTACACAGCCCTCTAAACTGAGTTAATACTGAGTTATCACTAAGCTAAGTGGATATTTATGCATCAGATCTTACATAGGGATTAGTTGCTACTAAATATTAACACCCAGTAACTGGGTTGCATTGCTAACAGAATTACAAAATTAACATTAGTTTGGTTATATATGACCTTAGACTTAAGAGTAAAACAGATAATATGGATGACACATCTGACCCTGCATGTGATGAAATGCTATTTAATAAAGATGCACACCGACTTTAAATTATTTTTCTTAAAAATGATACTAAACTAAACAGTTCATGGCTTTGTTCTCATCAGCAGTGTTTGCTCTCTTTATTCACTCTCTAGCTTGCTGGACAACCGCTGCTCTCTCTCTATCTCTCTCTCGTTCAGGGGACAACTTTGAATGCTGCCCGTTTCCAAACACCAACTGAAAAATCCTGCACAGTACACCTTTAATAAGAATTTAAGAAGAGCTTTATACACAAACATTGTAATAGGTTTATGAACAGTAAGTGCAATGTAATCCTGCAAAAATAGAGAGTTGGGTCTGAAAATAGGTTCGTTCTGCTAACAGTGAGAAGAAATTAATGAATGATTGATGGTGTCTTGTCAGCCCAATTTATATGGGAAGAATCTCTTTCATGTCTTTGGGTCCAGCCAATCTTTGCTGGCATAGCGTGACAGGAGCTTCTGATGAGTTCAGTCACGCAGGAGGCGTTCCCAATGTGAGACATGAAGCGAATGCAATGAACAACGACACCTAGATACAGGACGTCATTACCGCAAGATGAGGGAAGAATTAGGAGGAGAAAAAGACGAGCGGGAGACAGAACCGGAGAGATCAACAGACAAGAAAAAGAGCAGGGTTGGGAGAAACAGTGTGATAAATAACTTCCCATTAGCAATGAAATGTAGATATACAAAGACGCGAATAGCAATGCTGACATGGAGATGGAAGACAAAGACACATGAGGTTTCTGTGTGTGACGGAGAGGATGCAGGGAAGAGATATGATGACTATAATGAAGCTGGTTAAGACACAGCACTGTGTTCTTACACTGAAAATCACAGTGATTAGTGTGTGTAAGGGCTGTGACTGCAGCACAGAGTATAAACGGTTTCACCCACATTCACACACACATTCACACACCATCCTAAATGAGCGGAGCTGCAGTAGAGGACAGACTGACGCCTCATCAACGTGACTTGACTTGACAGTGTGGGCTTGACAACACCGAGGAAAAGCTTCCTGAATGTGTCAGAGCCATAGTTTCTCACACACACACACACACACACACACACACACACACACACAATTACTATTTATTCATTGCAACAGACATTGCAGCTGCAGAACAATGACTAAAAATTATGTCGACTTGCTCAATCACTGAATGTATATTTTTTACATTCTCCGTTGAATGCAGCCTGCATGCCTTTTCACGCCACTGTCTTCTCTTGCTTTCGTCTTCTGCTGCCACTCTGTACTACAGATTCAGTACCACAGCAAAATATTAAACTCAAACATGAAAAGAAACTCCAAACTACAGGAGCAACATGTTTGGGAGTGTTTATAATGTGTCATGGAAATAAAAAAAAACAAAAAAAAAACAGCAAAAACACAGCATTTAGTGTTTCACTCAGGAAATTCCCCTTAGATTTCCTCACAGGTTTCTCTTACTTCACCATGCAGACTGATTATATTATATATTCTACATCTGCTTGCTTCGACAGTTCACGGAAGCTTTAAGATGCTTATAGATGGAAAAACTCAACCAGGAAGCCATGGTGTATGACTCTCACCATTAACCTAAAATAAAACCTCTGTATGTCCAATGCAATGCACAGATGCACAAACTGAGTCTGTAAAGATTTTCCTATGTACACATGACATTTTCCTCCATTCAGTGTATAGCTGGAGCGTGCTCACAAGATCGTCTTTTTTAAGTTACTGAGAGGACAGGAACACTAGTTGGTGAGTTAATGGTTTACAGAACGTTTGTTCAGGGAAATAGGATGTGACTCCACAACATCTCCCTGTAGAGGTGGGTACATCCCACAGGCTATCATCACCAATAGCCAAACAAAAGCCCTGTTCACCTCTAAAAAAAAAAAAAACACACACACACACGCCTGCCTGAATTCTGCTGTTTGCTTGAGCATGTGTCAACATTGTGGCTAAACTAACATTGCAAATTTTTCATTTTTTGCATTATCTATCGTGTATGCTATTTTTAACTTCTGCAGCTTTTATTTGAAATCATTTATCACTCAAATGGTAGATTTAAGAGAAACTAGAGCTAATGTTTTGATTTTCTTGTTGGTTTAACATGACACCAGCACGTCAATCGCATTCATTCAATCAATACACGAGAGTATCGATCAATCCAGGCTCGTCTTACTCTTATGTCAGGCTCAGAATATGGAAGTTTTGAATCCTAACCGATTTTGAAATCCGGTCGCATCACGCACATGAGGAGAAACTTATGTCTCTAATCTCAAACATGCACACACTACAAGATTTGAAAATAATGGTGCATCACACTACAGTATATTATTAAGGTTAATGTACCAGAGGGAGCAACGCACCACCTCATGTGATCTCACGTGATCTCATGGGAAAGCAGATAGAAACAAAATGCTTTGCAGTGAGAAAAAAACTGAAGCAGAAAGCTAAACCAGTCTGGATGAAAAAATGTTTGGGGAGACGCAGTCAACACTGTCTCAGTGAGAACTGTTTTAATATCAGTCAACAGTAGTATGCTGGCTAACGTTAGCATCAAAGGCTAGAATGTTTACTGTCACTTAGCAACATTGTCAGCTCTCTCTCATTGGCTAATGTGGTCCCACTTAATCATCCAGATTTTAAATACTAAATATCAAACATGTTTGTAATTATTGGGGCAGCCCCCGTGAGTCTGTGAGCAGTTCTGAAGGTTTAAGATCGGATCTATAAGCCCCACACATTACCAGATAATCTGGGCTGAACATCAGTATCAACCAAACTTCCAGACCAGATTTGTCCTCCGATTGTCGAGAGGGGTATAAATCGGCCCAAAACTCCTGTAGTCTGGGATGGCCAACTTCTAAACCGAGCAGGACCGGTGAGAAAACTCTATATGTGAGCGCAATCAGCCTACTTTATTATCCCCAACATCACAGATGGTCTGGCTGAACTACTGACTTCTCAGTGTTTGTGACATTTTTGATGTAGGAGGCATCACAGCAGCTCCACACTGATAAACACATTTCATTTCATGTGGTTCTGCTCCTTGCTGAGTGAATAAAAACACTTCTGCGGATGTGAAAAAGTCCCCAAACCTAAAGCCCTACAGAAAAAGTCTTGTAAGTGTAATTCTCTCTTGATAGGTTTTCATCTCTTATAAAAATCTAGTTTTTTTTTTCTCTCCAAAAAGACAACCACCAGCTGCAACCTATATTACTTCAATCTAGTAGCTATAATGATACTGTGATACTGAAACTGTGGCGCAGCAATAGCAGCATTTTCGTGTTTTCCTGAAGAAAGGTACATACATTGCGTACAAGGTCTATTTGTGTAGCCCAGACAAGTCTAATTTGTGTATCTTGATGGAAACAGAGACAAGTTCACACAACTCTGTACTATTTATTCAAATGAGAACTTTTGCTCTAGCAGTTTTTGTTTTTTTTATGATGGCTGGTTGCTGCCAATGCATCATATCATACCTCTCATAGCACAGATATGGTAATAAAGCAAGTTCAGGCATGCTATGGAATCCATGCTGACACTGTGAGATTGAACAAAGAGACTAACAGAATTTTAAAGTGAAAATGTGTCCAAATAATCTGAGTCACAGCATTGGGGCATTCAAAACTCATCTGCATGATCCCTGTGATATTTAATATGCGTAATTCATAATCTGTGATAATACGATTATGTGGTTATCATCTGCAACCGGCCGTCCCTGTTCAGCTAACATCACCTTGGTGTCAAAGCTGCATCTTAGCTTTACAATGTAATTGGCTCTGGACGACGTGAGGTCAGATTGGGTCGTATTAATGGCAGAAAGCCGTAGGTTTGGTTTGGTAAGGGGGCAGGGCAGCTGAAGTGCCGGTAATCTCATTAAAACAGTCGAACACAGCCAGACAGTGTGTGTGTGTGTGTGTGTTTAAAAACAGCCAAGAACCCCCTGAGAAGAGACACGCTAACGCCAGAGGATTAGAGAGGGACTCCAGTGCGGATAAAATCAGCTTCTCTCCTGAGTGAGACAAGAAAACACACAGGCTGGACTGCTCCTCTGTGTCATTCAGCTCTAAGTTGCTCTTTGCACTAAACAACTGGAGCAAAGGCTGGTTTTCAGCCTAATGTCTGCTGAGATAGACCCTTCACACACACTTTGAAATGCACTTCAGACTGTTCCAGACCTCATTTTGGGACAGGATTTTGCAGGATGTTCGATTTATTGTTTCCCTAATAGCACGAGAAACACTGCAACAGGAACATTTCCTCAGGAAATTATTCAGCGGAGGTGGTCCTGATGCGTGTGGCCTTGTGATCCATTTAGTTGATGACAGTCCTTTTAACTGAAGATGAATCTTTTCTTTCATAGAAGTCTTTTTTGTGCCATTTTTATTTCAGGCGAGGTGGCCCACCTCTGCTGTAAACACAGTGGAAACCTCTGCAGTATCATCTGTAGACCTCGCCACCATGATCTACCGTATGAATGTTGTTCATCAGGCAGCTTTTATAAGTTGAGCCGTAATATTAAAGTCCCCCTTCACTGAAAAATATGTTTTTCAGTAGTCATCAATCTGTTGAAGGGGGATAGTTTCTCTGTACTCACTTAATGTCTGAATTTAAGTGTAAATACAAGCTTGATTTGTGACATCACATCTTGTTTGGCCAATAGTGATCCAGTATGCAACTTATACAAGCGTTAAGTGGAATCAAAAAGCTTTTGGAGCACAAATGAGGCACAATGAGGGAGACAAAGTAGAAGATTTTAAAGATTTTAAATAGGTTATTGAAAAACATTTTATGTCAAAAGTCATGTCTGTAAATTTTAATTACACGTAACATACCACGTCACATGTCATTGTGTTTGTCTAACCAACTGAGAGAAATAAACTACACTTACTGTGAAAGGTTTTCTCAAAAAAATAAAACAATGTTGCATCTTTTTTGCCTCGCTGCCATCTTCGTTACACTGATTCTCCCCCTTCACCCCCACCCGTCTGCATCCAGGCTGTTGTATCATTCATGCTTGTGTGCACACACAGCTGTTAAGCTCAGTGTGTCTGACTGATTCAGTCCTTATTCATCATGAGGCTTTTGAGGGTAAACCTGCCCAATGAAAACAATTACTTCAAACATTATCTAACCAAATACTTTTACTTTGGGCTGCTGGACTGCAGCTCTGCATACATCCGATAACCTCATTCATATTTTTTGCTCAGTCAAATCTGTAGTCTTCCAGCGACCAAAGTTTTGGGTTGTGACTTTGAAAATGAGGGTCCCTGTGTAGAATACAAAGGAATTGGTCCTTGCATTATGTGTGCGTGAAAAGTTTTGAAGATGGTGATGATGACAATGTTCCAAAAGTTTTTTTTTATGTGTAAAAAGTAGCATCTGGTCTCATTTATATGCATATTGAATATGATGTGAGGAGGTGAAGGGGGTGGGGGGCAAACAAGATTTTGCACAGGGCCCCTAAAAAAGCTAAAAACAGCCCTGACTGCATAAATACTAAATCCTAACTCAGATAGCTGTGTGACACGCCTGACAAAAAGCAGCTTTGGTGCTCCTCGCCTGTCTTGCTCATAAGTCACAACTCTCAGAGGATTCAGCGCCTTGCCTACAGCTCAGTTCCCGTTTTTAGGATGACAGCAGTGCGACGGAGCCAGGAAAACAAAAACTAAGTCTGTCCGTGTCTCGACTCCACTCAAAGAGTTTGTGATAGAGAGCGGATATAAAAGACGCAGATAAGAAAAAGGACAAATGTGCATTAGGCATTCAGAGTGAGTCAGCTGCTGAGGAAGAGAATGAGGAGAGGACAGGATGATGATGATGATGATGATGATGATGACGACAGGGATGGAAAGAGCCTGGATGAGGAGAGGAAAGAGACGTAGGTGCGTGCATTTGTATGCGTGTGAGACACAGGGAGATACAGTGTGTGTGACTGTGTGTCTTCAGGCAGTGCAGAGGGAGCTCCTGTGAGGTCGCGGCTGAAGGTCACATGGGAATATTCTTTCCACAGAGCCTGCCGGTGCAGCAGGGGAACAGGCACGGCTGCTGTCGAGCTGAAACCTCCTAACTCCTCGCTGAATGAATATCTGCTCCTCTGCAAGGTCACATGACTCCTGTTTAAAACCCTCCGCTGGATAACATCCAAGGGACAAGGTGGTGAAGTTCAACACAGTTTATAACGTGGTTTAGCATCTCTGGGTGCGTTACACTGTTATGGGCAACACTGCATATAAATGAGCAGGATGGTTTTACAGCATTAAAGGATTTTTATATGATTTCTGTCAAACATTTACTGGCATTTCATTTAAAACAGACATTCTCTATTCTATTAGAGTTGCAACATTAACTCAATTTCTTTATTCTTCTCTGTCAGTAAACTCCTTGAGTTGTGGATGGTCATTCAGGATAAGAGAAGACATCAGAGGACGTCACTTTGGGCTGTGGCAAACAGTAACTGACATTTTTCACCATTTTCTGATATTTTATAGACAAAACTAATCAATTAATCAAGAAAATAATCAACAGGTGAATAGATAATGAAAACAATTGTTAGCTTCAGCCATACAACGACTTTCAAATAACCTTACTACAGCTGCAACTAAAGATTATTTTCATTAGTGATTCATCTACCAGTTAATTTTGCGATTAATCCTTCAATTGTTTGGTCTATAAATGAACAAGAAATAGTGGAAAACGGCCGTCACATGTTCCCAGAGTTCATGATGACGTCATCAGATGTCTTGTGTAGTCTGACCATCAGTCAAAAATTCAGTTTCCTGTCTTCAAAGAAAACCAGACAAGTGGAATTTTTGCAATTGCTGAAAAAAACAATTTAAAAAGATCGTTTAAATTTTACAGATTCAGATTCAATCGAATAATTGTTGCAGCTCTGAATTGTATTATGTTGTGTGTCCTGGTTTAACACGCTGACCATGTAATTACAACATCAGGGGCCTCTACTGATTGTAATCTCCTTATCTCTCTCTCACTTACTTGATTTACAGTCATACAAAAGCCAAAAAGCACATACACATACAGTTGTATAAGATTGCACGTGCTGCGACTGTCCCTTCCTAAGGCGGATTTTCTTAGTCACATTTTGAAGATGCGAGCTTTTCACCCAACAGCAACCAAATGTCAACGGCAACAGTGGACTTCAGGCTGCGAGGAAGACCTACCCCGCTCTCTCTCTCTGTCACACGCATACATATCAAAGGCTGCAGCATAATAGAAATCTGCATCATTTATGAGTCTTGCCAGCCCTTACAGTGCGCTCAGTCTACATGTGACTGGGAGACACATAATACATCTCTCTTCCTCATAAGATGCCAGCTGTACAGCTACTGACTGTGCAGCTCCCTGCAGAAGACGAGGCACGTGTTCATCCATCTGACCCAAGCTACATTCACACCACAAAACGATGCTGATACACACGCACACACACAAGAGAAAGAGAGAGTGAGAGCGCTTCATGCTGCATATCAGCTGGTCATTAGGCAACTCCACGGCTGCTCTGAAGCTGCAGGCGTGCATTTCCGGGACATAGCAGAGTTGTAGTAATAGGTTTTGTTGATGGCACCACAGATGACAACAGATAAATATTGTTGGTGCCTTTAAGCCTACAGTGAAACATTAAGAGATATCTTTGGATAAATTACTAATTTTCTATCACAATTGGCTTTACTTTCATGCCAAGACCTGCTCACATATTATAATCCTTTTAGTCATGTTAGGGCAAATCCACCCTTCATACCACAGCAATGCCTTTGAAAATAAATCGTGTTAAGGTATTTTTAGACATATCACACTATAGTTTGACTGCTTTTGAGGGTATAAAAAAAAACACAACAATGTTTCTGGTCACTGTAAACCGACTACTGAGAGCCACAGAAAAACTACGGGTCACTATGGAAACGTCATGAAATGTTATTGTGGTTTTTCCACCAGCTTTGTTTCTGTGTAAAACTGACAGAAGGTTCAGTTTCACATGCCCTTCAGGTTAGGCCACTACCAGCCTCCTCCTCCTCCTCCTTCCATGACTGTACTCACTAATGAATATTACATGCAGACTAATGTACTAACAGATGTCATAACTCAACTGCCTAGAGGAAAAGCAAAGCATCATTGAAGTCAGTGGTTCCCAACCTTGGGGTTGAGACCCCAACAAAGGGTCGGTGGATTGATCAAAGTGGTCCCGAGACGATAGCATACGAGAGGATTCAGAAAAAAATATGTTTTTGTCACATTTTTTGTGAAACGGTCTTCTAATGTTTCTTTTGGATCACTGTATTTTAAAAGTTATTCAAGTAAAACAAGGTTAGTTGATTAATCGATTAGTCCAATCAACAAAAGATTAATCAGCAACTATTTTCATGATAGAATATTTGTTTTAGTTTTTTTTTTTTTTTTTTTTAAGAAAAACGAAAAAAGCTGGTTCCAGCTTCTCAAATATGATGATTTATTGCTTCTCTGTGTCAAACATGATGATAAACTGAATATCTTCAGGTTTTGAACTATTAGTCAGACAAAATCTTGGACTGTGGGGAATTTAAACTGATATTTTTCAATATTTTCTGACATATTATGGATAAAATGATAAACAGATGAATCGGGATAGTAATCAGTAATTTAACAATAACTGACAATGTGTGATGAGGGGTCCCTGCTACACTTTGCTTAATTTTAAGGGGTCACTCTTTACTGGGGACCCCCCTCAAGGACTCGAGGGGGTTCCCGGACCCCACTTTGAGAACCACTGACGTTGAAGAAGGCCAAATCATCATCAGTAAGTGCCACAGACACGTGCACAGCTCCGGTTATAACAATGTTATGGTTGTATTTGTCGTCCAGCTGGACGGACTCACCGTGTCTGAGTGCAGGTCCTGCTGCTGGCACAGCCGGTACAGGAATGAAGTTTGCTCTTTTAGGAGCGTCTGTCGCGTCGTGAGGAACACGGTGCCGCCGACGTTCAGCCGGACCCACTTTCCGTTACTCCCCCCGCTGGGGTTGATGACCGAGCCGTTACCGATGCTCTGCGGCGCCGTCCCGCCGGGCTCGGTCGGACTGGCGGTGGCGGAGGTCGCGCTCTCTCCCGCCTCGCTGTCTTTGTTGTTGTTGTTATTGTTGTTGTTGTTGTTGCTGTTGTGGTGGCGGCAGCCGTGGTGCGTCGACAGCGCAGCGACGTCCGCCGGTTCCCGCTGGTCGTCCGCTGTCGTTGCCATTTGGAAAACCGCCGCTTAGACACACAGTGAAGACGTCCGTGTGTCCGCTGCTGCCTCGGCTTTTTCTCTCCTCCGTCACCCGCCGAGCACGCTCCGCCCCGCACACCCGCACAACTCACACCAGCCGAGAAGGTGCAGCGAGTGAGACATACTGCATCCGACAAATACTCTCACAATAAATGCTGGATCCTCTTCACAACTGCCAAATTACTCAGGACATAATAATAATAATGGAATAAACAAAGTAGTAATTAAATTGAACAAAATCATTAAATTTTAAACATGTAAAATCTATTTGCAGAATAGAATAATAATAGTTTTGAAATGGGATGTAAAACTTTAAATGAACTACTGACTATACAAAGGAAATATGGACAGTGCTATGGACAAAGAAATGAAGTGTATGAAATATATGAAGGTGAAGAGCAAAAACGAAATGTGACGTGCATAAATAATTAAATTATGTAATAGTGGAGGTTGAATGTGATGCACAGTGTAAAGTCCAGTTTGATGAAATATATGAAAGTGAGGGATTAAACAAGGTATGTGAAATATAAAGTCCAATTTGATAACAGAACAGTTCAGCGAACAGCTTTTGAAAAGAAGTATGAGTGATGAGGTAATGTAATTAAGCACTAATTTAATACATTTTGTTATATGCACCACGTAAGCACAAGATAAACTGAAATACTAAAGCTGTTAAAACTAGATATCAGCCCTTCTATAACATGGAGCCTCAATTTTAGGTAATAATGCAGGACATCCTATCATTTCAATTCATATTGCAATTTAGTGGTGCAAACAGTACAAACCACCCATTGGCACTTATTCATATTACCACAAATTAATTGCAACAATGGTGACCCTATAGCTTTTGGGCTCCCTAATGGTCTGGGGCCCCGGGGCAATACAGGCTTGAGTTTTATCAGATATTTAAGAACTCTATCTATTGTTATGTGGCTCATTTGTTCAGCTAACCCAACATCCAAAGACTGGACTTTCAAAAATACATTACAGTTTCAGACAATCATTCAATCTAGTTCTTGCTTGACGTATGGTTTATTACTATCACATATAACTAATTCTGTTTCATACTATTTACAGTCAATTAGGTTAATGGTTGAAATGCACCAATGGTGGAAAAAATATTCTGGAAATCAAAAAGAACATGTCCACCACTACAAAGTACCAACGCTAATTATATGTTTCAGTGGGAATGGTGGAGAGCCACATCTGTCATCCAATCAAATGTCAGCAAAGTGAAATTATTGTTTGTTTTTTAGCAAATCTTTTATTTTGAAAGCAAAAATCGCCCAACTTCCGGTTTTGGACGCGTTCTCATTTATTGACTTGATAAAGTCCATGAACTGGGTTTTGTAGTTTTTAGCTGTTACATGGCTTTAGAGAAGGTAGCGTCGGTCTGTCTGTTGGATATTTAGCCTACTTTGGTCCAGACTAAAATATCTCTACAACTATTTGATGCTTTGCCATGAAACTTTGTACAGACATTCATGGTTCCCAGAGGATGAAGCCTACTGACTCTGGTGATCCCCTGACTTTTCCTCTTGCATCACCAGCAGACTTACTGAAGTGTCTGAGTGCAGCCTCACTGAGACTGTAGAATTTTAATCTGGTTGTAGAACTTCTCTGATTGCTTAACAGGTGTAAACGCACCACACTCAAACACTTTATTATTGTTAACATTTACATAAAGTCTGTCAAATAAGAGAAGTTCACACTTTGTAAACCTGAGTCAACATTGCATAGAACCTAAGACAAATAAATTAATACCCCCAACAAAATGTTTAAAATCAAAAACCTTTACACAGTCTGAAAACATGTTTAATTAGTCAGTTATCCTCGTGTTAATTAAGAGTGAACCCTCATCATGCTGTCACTGTTTGTAGTGTTCTGGGATAATTCAATGGTGAAACAAGCAAATTGATTTAGAAATGCATTTTTAAGATGATGTATTCATGGATTAGTAAATAACTTACAAACAAACAGTAAACTTGGCGTCCATCTGTCTCAGCCTGACGTGAATCATGAATAAATGACTGTAATGTATGTAATAGACTTTAATGTAATTACACTAAATTCAAATTCAATCCAACTATACATTTTCATAATGAGGACATGAGGTTAACTAGACTGTCCCATTTCAAGACCAGCTGCAGTTCTGATGATGCACTGTGTCTGGGAATTAAAACTACTCATATTTTCATATTTTTTCAGCAAAGTAGAGGGATGTTTGTATAATATTTGACACACACAATTGTGACAAAACATTTCAGGTTTCCTGATTTGGACTGGAATGGTATCTTCCACCTCTGTGTTCTCAGGGCCGGCACAGTGTGGGCTTCATGGTGACGAAGGTAAAGTTGTAGCTGCGTGGGAGACCCTGATGAGTGGTGAGGTTGAAAGATTGCCATGAGAACGGATGCAGACCCCCCTGTGTCGTTGGGCCATTTATTGCCTCAGTGACCAGCTGGAGAGCCATCTGGTAGTCCGTCACCTGTACCATGAGACAGAAATGAGGAGGGAGGCGCAAGGGAGGGAGGGAGGGAAGGGTTTTTGTGTTTGACTAATGTGGCTTCCATGACATTTTTAAACTGCTGATCATTTGACCTTTTCCATGCCAGAAATAAAAAAGGATTCAGTGTTTTCCCTCCGATGTTTTTTTTTTTTCCTTTAGAGTGGAAAGGCCTCTGAAGAAAGCCCCAGGCTAACAAAAATGTCCATGTTAGCAGCTCTTTCAGATAGGGTAACCCAGTGTGCACATTTTGAACTCTGGGATCTTTGAGTGAAGAATTTTAGTAATTTTTAACCATAACCATTTGACAGGTTCCCACAAAATTTTGTAGAGACATTCATGGTTCCCAGAGGACGACTCCAACTGACTTTGATGATCTCCTAACTTTTCCTCTGGCACCAAAATGAAGTTAATTTGTGGTTTTGAGTGGAATGTCAAATAAACTACTGGATGGATTGCCATAAATGTAGTACAGACATTCACATCCCCCTAACCTCTTACCTTAGTGTCATAGCAACCCCCTGGGCGTGGTCTCCTTGGTCTTAGATCGTTACGACAACAGATGGTTTTACATGGATGGCCCTTGGAATAGGGATCTCTTCTGTAGTCTGAAACAGAATCAGTTCAACCTTTCAGTCTGAAAACAGCCACAATATCCTGAACAGCATTGGAAAAATGAACTGTTAGTGCTGTCAGTCACATCTCTGAGAAGTTTGAGTTCAGGAAAGTATATAAAATGACTCTTTAGAAATGCTGAAATATCTAGAAATTCAAAGTCCCTCAAAAGAAAAAAAAAAAAGAAGAAACTGATCGTTCTTAATTGTCAGTATATTAGTAATAGTCAACCTTCATGCTGGGGAAAGCAGGAGTTATTGTTGCACCTACTGTTATATCTCATGATGTGTTTGAGGGAGCTGAGGTCAGACACCTTGGCCTGATCCCTGCGCAGGATTTTGGCTCGGGGACAGAGGTCGTAGGAGAAGTCTTCTCCGTGTCTCCTCCACATCACGCCGTACCCACTCAGATTGTAGATTTCAACATGAAATGGGATATTGTAGGATGGCCAATACCCTATCAAATGTAGCACACTGAAGGTAAAGGTTGTCCAGACACATTATTACCTCAAACAGCCATTCTGGTCAACACTAAAAAATCTATAGAAACAGACAGTATGTAGATCTTTGTTTCTTACCTCTGCGTAAAGCTTCAGTCTGGTCCGAGTGCATCACCTTCCTGGGAATCTGCTCCACAATGGTCAGAGCGCCATTCCTAATGCTGTGGCCCAGAGAAACCCTGCTCAGGTCCACCACCATGTACTGGCTGTTATATGTACCTGAAATACAGGGAGATAAACACTTTGCTCAACAGCATGTAAGAAACCCTGAATGAGTGAATGAGTGGACAATATTGCTAGAAGATATTTTCTTTTTCCTTTTGACCCACCTTTCTGGCTGCTGCTTTAACAGATTAAACAGATGGACTACCACAACAAGGATACTTATCCACATTGGATTTGAAGGTCAACATCACTTTACACTAAAAGGAAATACCTAAACAATGGTGGCTTTGCATGTTTTAACCCTTTAACCACAGATTATATCTTTTTTTTTTACATATATGCTTACAATTTTCAAACACACACTTGTTAGTTTTTTAGGCCAGACCGTGTTTGCACTGAAAGCAACTTGCAGAGACTTAAAGCTTTCTTTAGACAAGGAAACCATCACAGTGAACAATTTGTGTCACAGTTACACTTTCATTGTGTGCTACTGTAGGTGCAAACTCTCCTGGCTGGCACTTTCACTCTGAAGGCTGAGAAGTGACAGTAAGCTGTTGGAAAGCAGCCGTGTTGTCAGAAAGGAAATCCAGAAGATAAACAAGCAAACCTAGAAGTCATGCTTCCATAAAAAGTTTAACACAAATTTTTAGGCATAGCTCTCTGGATGGCAATATCAGGTAAGTCAGTCAGCTGGTTGGTCTGTCATTCAGTGCACCACTTTTGGTCCAGACTGAAATATCTCAACAACTATTAAATTGAATGCCGTGTAACTTTTTACAGACACTTATGGTCCCCAGAGGATGAATCTCTCTCACTTTGGTGATCCCTTGACTTTTTCTGTAGCGCCACCAGTAGGTCAGAATTTTCACTTATCCTGTGAAATATCTCAAAATCTACTGCTGACATAAATGTTTGTGCAGACATTCATGGTTCCCAGATGATGTTTTCTAATGATTTTGTTCCTTGACTTCTCCTCTTGCACCACCAGGAGGTTGACATTAGTGTTTTAGAGTTAAATATCTCAAAAACTATTGAATGTATTGACTTGAAATTTGGCACAAACATACATGTTCCCCACAGGATGCATTGTAATCACTTTTTATGATCAGGTCAGAATTTTCATTTGGCCTGTACATTGGTTTAAGGACAAATACTTATAAAAGCCTTAGCTGTACTGAGGAAAATCATTATAAAACTTAAAGTGACATTTGATAAATGAGCATTTAATATAAAACTCATATAATTTGGGCCAAAACATGCAAAAACAACACAATGATTAAAGACCATTGTTTGGAAGTCTCTCTCCTCTTACAGATTTCATTGCTATCAGAACTCAAGTGGTTTTACAACAGACTCATCAATCTCACTCCAGCTGCATCTGCTTCTGGCAAATTAGATGGCTGACAAAGGAAAAATAACATGCACAGTCTTGCATGTGCCTTAGGGATCTGGAACTAGTGGAAGAAACACAGTAAACTTCTGGCTCAGGAGTTTATATTGACTTGCACAATAAAGTCCCAACCTAAGCGTGAATGAAACGAAGAGGAGAGGAAAAAGTAAAGGCTCTCGTATTTACTGCCTAGAGTTTGGAAGGAGGGCGGATATGAGAGCAGCGTCTGCTGGGTCACGAAGGACTATTAGTTTCAAGAACACTTTGTCCTGTTGTCCTCTGGCCTCCCATAGCAACATGATGTGAAAGATCAAAGCAGCTGCCCCAAAAAAAAAAAAAAAAAACACAAGCGTTGCACAATGAAAAGGATCAGTCTATTTGAGAGTCTGATATGGAAATTTGTCTGTGAAGTTTTACATATTCAGGGGTTTAATCCCAAACCAATGTAATCATTTACTCACTTCTGCAAGTGTCATATTCTACTAATCTGCTCTTATTTCTATTATTTCTCTGTTCGGTCCCATTTTTTTCTATCACTCAAATAGAAGTTAGTTTACTCTAGTTAAACTATTAAAGTCATTTATTTCACCTAATCTGAGTAACATTTACTACATTAAGATCATCATTAAAGTGCAAGCATGGCATTATGACTGTAACTGTTGCAACCAACCCATCCTGCACTGATGATGACCCCCACCCTCCTCCCCCAACACCCAACAGCATCTCACCTGAGTTGTATTTGGAGAAGATGCGCGCCCACTCCTCTCCGCTGTGCGCCAGGCTGTTGGCCAGGCGGACTCTCTGCCAGGCCAGCAGGCTGTGAGGGCTGAGGCGCGAGAACAGAGAGGCGTTGAAGACACTGTTGGAGGTCTGAGTCATCAGCAGGCCGCTCCCGAGCAGGTAGAAGTCGTCCAGAGACATCAGGAAGCCTGGAGAGGGAGGAGGAGGAAGAGGAGGAGGAGGAGGAGGAGGAGGGAGTGGTGGTCGTACAGAAGCCAAGGTTAACAGCAATGAGCAGAGGAGGATATTTTAGGACAAATATTGAGAATGTAATATTTGAGCAGGGTGGGAAAAGTAAACAGTTGAGATTAGATAATTTCTTATCCTTAACTGCAACCCACAGCTTGTGTAACTATTTATCAGTCGTGGAATTTATACTCAACTGTTTTCAACTTGTTTTCAAGCTACATTTTGAAGTACTTTACCTGAACATTTCCATATCAAACACTGCAGCACATCTCAGAGGAAAATATTGTACTTTTTATGCTTTACTGGTTGTTTTGCAGATTATGATTGTACATGAAACTGTTGAATAAAGTAGTAGCTGCTTACATATTACATATTACGTATCCTGTCAGGTGCTTGCTGGCAGGTTTTTAATACTTCAGATTGCTGCTGTTTCTCAGTCCAATTTTAGTATGTTATAACACTGTATTTTTATTTTCTTCTATTGTATCATTTGATTTTATGTTGCTTCCTGTCCTGGTCTGAGGTTCTCCAGGTAAAATAAATATTAAATAGATCAAATAATGAATACATAATAATAATGCAATAGACCTAAGAGGAGCTATTGTGCATAATGAGCACTCTTACTTTTGAGAAATAAGTACATTTTGCTGCCATTATGTGCTTACTTTTACTCGAGCAAAAATGTAAAGATCACTCCATCAATTAAGGTATTTGGAAGAATTAATAGCAGTACTGTGAAGACTATCACTGCCATCATTGTTATTTTAACCAATAATACTGCTATCGGTACAATTCATACCACTGTTACTATTATAACTGCAGGTATTACTATTACAAATTACAGGAACAGAGATTTCCTTCTATTTCTTTTAATACTACTACTAATATATTACCATGAGAGCTGCAACGATTAGTCGAATAATCAATTAGTTTATCAACAGAAAATGAATCTGCAACTGTTTGGATAATTGATTAATTGTTTATACCAAAAGTTGAGTAATTCCAGTTTCTTAATCTACTGTTATTCTTCTAACATACTGTATATAACAGACAATTGAAAATCAAAGGCATCTAAGAAATGGTAAATGGCATTTTGACTACTTTTTAATATTTCACAGACCAAAGAATCAATAAAACAATTGGCAGGTTAATTGACAATGAAAATAATTTGTTACAGCCTTAATTACCGTTAATACTTCTGCTGCTGCTACTGCTGTTAATAATGAGTATACAACACTGCTGCTGCTATTAATAATGAAATCAAAGGCAGAAGAATATTTCCACCACTGCTACTACAAAAAGTATCTGTGAGTGTATTTCATGTTTTCTGTTGGCCCTGACCTGCTGCGTATGCTAAATGTTTCACATTGTCAGAGAGAAAGCAGCTTAAGAAGGCTGCAGAGGTCACACACCACCTCCGCTGGCAGGAGTGTATTTCATCTCTTCATTTTAATATAGTGAAGTGATATCCTCGGCCTGCCAGTCTCTAAAAATAGTACTTTAAACCACTTGTGTTGTGATAGCAATGGAGCCGTAAGAGGATTTTTATGGCCCACACCACTCGGCAAATCTTTGTCGACAAAATTACTCAGCCTCCTCTGACTTGACAGTGAGGGAATACATTTCATCATGGTTCTGTTTGGGTGCGCACACACACACACACACACACACACACACACACACACACACTCTCTGGGGTGGATGTTTCCTCGTCACTGACTAAGCCGTGTGCTTAGCAGAAGAATTACTTTCAGTAGAGACTGTTCATTGAGGATTTGGGTTAAGTCCTGCATGCCAGTGTTTTTATTTTCCAAGATGAAAACGAAACCATGGTGGATTAAGGACAAGCAGGTCACCTTAGCTCAAGGTTCTTCCAAGAAAATTGTGACTTTACTTTGAGGAACTCTGTACTGTTGAAAATTCAGGACATATACTGACAAAAGGCAGTTTTGGCTGTGATTCTTCTTATCTACAAGCTTCAAATTTCACTTTTGCCAATTTTACTTCTGCCATGAGGTTCTTGTACAAGAAAGGCTCATGTGTAATATTGTACTTTGTGTGTATGGGATGTGTGTGGGTACCAGGGTAGCTGCTGAACGACATCTTTCCAGTGGCGATGTGCATGTCAGACACCCTGAAGTCCCAGTGTTTGTAGATACGCATGGTGGCTGCATAAGTATACCAGCTCGAGTGGCCGAACAGCAGGTTCTCAAAGCCTGGCAGCACCTGAGACACAGAGAGGAGAGGATGAGTTGTGGTGTAGTGTGTTGTGGTACAAATCCATTAAGTCGAGATGATGAATCTCAGTGAGTTTAGTGACTCCCTGACTTTTCCTCTAGTGCCACCGTGAGGTTTATATTAGTGCTTTTGAGTGAAATATCTCAACAACTATTGAATGGATTGTCATGTCCTCCTCATTTGCTCCCTTGTAACTGTCATCACTTTGTGGATGTCCTGACATTCTCTTTAGCACCATCATCAGTTCAAACCCACAGAACTATATTTTATACATGGATCGAAATCACAATCCAGACTCTTTTCCTTTTGTGGTTCTGCAGATGGTGGACTGAGGTAACCAGCTCCACATGGTGCATTCAAGAAACACCTGAAAACTCAGCTCTTCTGTAAACACCTCAACACTTGAGCCTCTTTAACTTTCTAGCACTTTGTTGATCATTGCGCTGCTTTCTTGTTGCTTACTGTATGTCTTGTGCACTTTCAACTTCCAGTTGTTTCTTACTTTAGAAAAAAAACTTCTGTCTTGCACTCTTTCTCATTGTGCTTGTACTTCTTCAGCTCCTTGAGAAGTTGTACTATGACTCTTTTGAGTCTCTGTCTTCTAATACTTGATTGACAGGTACTATATATATATATATATGTTCACATTTATATATATATGTTTCCAAAGATACCAGGTATGTGATGCTAAATTACAGAGAAATGTGCTTAAAATTATGCACAAGACATCCAGTATTTTCCATTCCATTCTGGTGAATGTGATAACTTTTTGTTTAAATTTGGGGCTACTTAAGGGAAAATTAAATATAATCTAAGGATGATAAAATCTAATAAAATGATGATGTGCAGTTTCTGTTGATTTGTGACATAAAGGGACAGATGGTATTGACTCACTGACACATTTAAGAGGAGGAAACCCATGCACAAGGATCAACGGGAAAACCGGTTAGGCCTACGTAGAGGTTTTCCAAGCTTGCTCACAGCTTGAGCCAAATGAGCTTGGCCTAACCTTTATGAGAGCAGTGCAGTGGCCCATTCCTGGCATTCTGAAAGCACTGGTCCCTGTGGAGGAGTTGGAGCGAGGTGTCAGAGCTGGGACCAGGTCCAACAGGTCACCGACACCGTTCAGGAACTGGACTGCAAATCCTGATAGAGGCTGGGCGAGGAAGAAGAGCAGAGTGACAGAGATGAATGAAACAATACTGTGACAGCTCTCTCACCATCTCTCCAACACACACACATATTCACACACCTCTCTGTGTTTGCTTTTGGCCCACTCTGCAGCTCCGGCGTGGAGCCCGTCCAGCTGGGCCAGGATCAGTCCCAGATGCTTCCACAGAGGGTCGCTGTTCCTCCGCTGTTTCACCTGCTCTCTGGCCCACTGGTCCTGTTTGCTGCGGATCATTTGGAGACCAGAGAGACACTTTGGACTGTTTCTCTGTGTGATGAGTGCATTTCCTTAGCTTCTCAAATCTGCTATCAGATCTTTCTGTAAATTTAACCTGATAATTTTTAGGTTAATTTTACAACAAACACAGCATGCATAAATGCCATTTTTGCATTTAGTTTAAACTAATGTCAAGGCAGACAAGTGTTGAAGCTGATAATAAATGTTAAATACCTTAAGATTTTACTATTTTTATGACAAACAAATATTTAAAAAAATTAAATATTCCAATCAAGAAATCTATTTTGCCATGTGAAAAAGTCTCTGAAAAAGCATGTAGGACATATATATCAAGAGTGAACTGGATAAAGTATTTTCCAGCATACGTGGTTTTAATCTTAGTTTAAGCCATAAAGATGAACAGAGAGTAAAACTGCACCTTAGAAACCTTTTCAGAGGATTCAGAACCTTGTCATCTTTAATCAGCTGAGGGTACATGTTGAAGTAGTGACTGAACATCTGTCTGCGTTGGAGAAAGAATAACAATATTCAGTATGTGTCAGTCACTTACAACAATATTTAAAAAAGAACGTGCATCAAAACCATTTCCATGAGTAAGACATGAGTGGATTGTTCAAGCTTGTTGAGTGATATTTATATTTGCAGAGGTTTGTATGTTATTAGCTACACAATCAACATTGTAATCAGAAATGAAGCATAATTATTAACATAGTTAAAATAAAAATAGTCTTTTGTGTAACATTGTTTCAAAGGGTTCTTTCAGTTTTTTGCACTGATTCCCACAATTAATGTTTACTGCATGTTTTCTCAAATGTTTTAATTTAGAATCAATTGTTTTTTTAAGTAAAGTCATACAGTATACAGTTAGAATTCTTTACATTTATAAATGATGCTGATTGGCCCAGACAGAGACTTCATTATTCATGGTGGATGAATGCTTATTGTATTATTTCTGATTTTGAAGTTAATATCTACAACACAGACTTAAATTAATGATGTGTTCAGGTGAGCTCGACTGTTGATAGCAAACTAGTGACTGCCTCTGTGGGCTCAAAGCCTGAGACATGTATCGGACTACTCGCCCAGCAGTGAGGTAGCCTTCCAGGTAGCCGGCCAGGAAGAAGGTAGTCTCGTCTTCCTGTGTGATTCCTCCGTAACCAGCGCAGATCTCCAAGACGCCCCAACCAGAGAGGAGCAGAGTGTCATTGAAGTAACCGTAGGCTCCCCCCTCTGTCTCCATCACCCCCTCCTTCAGGATCACACTTTTCTGGGCAGCATCCCAGGACACGGTGGCCTCTTGGAGCTCTACCATTGATGGAGGATGGACAGGGTTACAGGGCTGAGGTTGGATAACACATATTATGTAAGATAACGACATGACACCAATAGAAGGAACTATTAGGAGTGTTTTTACATTCTTGTTGCTTCATTCAGTAGACAAATGAATATTTAGCATTATAGACTATCATTAAGATTCACATTGATTATAGGTGTAGTTACTTGGACATAGTACAGGTATTATAATTTGCTATTTGAAACAGAATTTGATTTATTTAACAGGTACGTTGACACACACAAGGAAATATATATGGTTTGCTCCCAGTGAACATATTATATAGAGTATATAATTGCTATAATGTACTGCATATTTATATTTAATTTCAAGGTATATATTCTAATCACTATCATTTTCAATATGACAAATGCTTTAAAAAATAAAAATTGAAACACAATAATGTAGTCTGTAAAACAGAATAGAATAGAAACAACATGGAACAGGTAGAACAACAAAAATAGCATTTTATAAAATGTAATATAGGAATGGTTGCCACCATGACTTGAAATCTGTTTGCCATACGCTGTTTCCATATAAACAAACAGCCTTTCTTTTTCAGCAGTAGGTTCAACTCAATCATAATGGATTCAAAAGTAGTTTCCGTCATGTTCAGATACACCACGCCACCGTTACTCACGGTAAGTTTGCACCGATGCAGCCAAAGTCAGCAGTATGCACAGTTTCATGCTCTGCTTCTCCATGTCAGCTGATAATTTCCTGCAAATTTCTGCCTCTCATGAATTTCAATAAATAAAAATGTCTTATTACGGTCACTTCTGTATTGAGAGCGACGATGATGTCGTGCAATTCCGCCGGTTGCTGTTATTTTTAGTGGGCTGAAACATTTTTCGTAAACATAATTAATGTGAATAATCCTTGTATAAAGTTCTTCCTCCACGAGAGAAAAAGAAACGTTCACCCCAGATGGGACTCGAACCCACAATCCCTGGCTTAGGAGGCCAGTGCCTTATCCATTAGGCCACTGGGGCTTGATGAGAAAGAGGCGTGGTCATTGTTCTTTATATCTATAGGTTTGAAGTACTCAATACACTTCAGTTGCAGTTGTGTGGTCGGCATGTTCCTCGTACAGGACGCTGCAAGACATTGCTCTTGATAAATAAAGTTCCGGAAACAATACTTACTTATCATTTTTTCTGAATACACAAGAAGAGCATGATAATAAACCATTAAAAAGGCCGAGTGACGCGATCACCATGGTGATGCGCTTACGTTTCATGGATGGTTCCACTATCTCTCCCACATAGGGGCATTTATGTTATTCAAATGCGACAGTGATTATTAAAGTATGCATACAACGCTATAAATATAGCATTAAACCAATAAAATATACTTTCTTAATTTCTTAAATTACGTCATATTGGTCAAACCCTTCCAACTGCTGTATAGTTTCGCCGTGCAATAGTTGAGAGTTGCCTCTTTTAGACAAATGGAACGTTCACACTTGCGCAGTGGCAAGCATGGTTTTGTTTGGAGAGAAAAGAAATTCAAGCACTACGTTAAGACTTTTAATAAATATTCTGTATGGAGGTAAATATATTAGCTATATATTTTCAGTGACACTACAACTACTAACCCACCTGTGAGGCAGTCGACAGTTTCAATTAAATGTCAGGTATGAGTAGAACTCATAGCAAGTTTGTGTTAGGTAGCTAACATTAGCATTAGCGCGTTATGTTAGTAACGATAAACACATAACTTTACTGTGGCTGCCTGATACTGTTATCTAAAGAAATACTAATGCTGCCATTGGTCTACCATCTCTTATCCAGGATCTTAAAAAATCACTGAAGATGCCGCTTTTTGGAAACACATTCAGTCCGAAGAAGATTCCTCCTCGTAAATGTGCATCATTGTCCAGCCTTCATGCGGTGAGTTTAGAGAACCAGTGATAGTACGAAAGACATCATGTACTAATGAAATGCACTGATACCCTCATCTCCAATTTGACTTCTTATTAAATCTAAACTGATGAGTTAATACACGACGTTGAAGTTAGCTTCCGACTCTGTGTTAAGGGGAAAGTTCAAGGAAACATAAATAATGATATTAAGCGGCTGATTCTTCGTTTTTTTTCACCACTTACACTTATTATAAAGTATTAGACATCGTTGCAAAGGCCTTAAGGTTGTTTAAATCCACTTTGTGATTTGTGAAACCTTTATTTTGCTTATGAAAAATGAAAAAAGGGTAATTTCACTGCTTTGTTTCCCCATCAAGATCACATTAGACCAGGTCCAGATTGAAAAAACAAAAAAAACAAAACTATATATAGACCTATCAAAGCTGGACTAGATGAACAATGGGGCAGTGGGCGACTGCAGAGACTCATTAAAACACAGGTTCAGATTTATGAATCTATTTGTGAAATTAAAAAATGGGTGATTTCATTGAAATTTCTGATCAGTTTAAGGAAAGTTGAGTTTTTGATTGATTGATTGAAATGATTTCTTTACAATATAAAGCATATGACATACATAAATAAATAAATAATATATGCACGGCCCCAACCAGGAAGCAATGTACCTTTGTACAGTAATTGTCAAAAGGATGAAACACATTGTGGTCCTTAGGGTGCAGGTGTGTGTTTGACTGTGTGTAAGTGAGTATATGAGCACGATAAGTACAAGTTAGTGTGTGAGAGAGGTGTGTGTATGTGGGAGAACTTAAATAAGTCAAAATCAATCTGACATGGAAACCATATGTTCTCTTAACCCAGACACAATTACTCTAGCAATGCATGAACAACAATCATTTTGTATTCAAAAGAAAAATTAGAGGAATGAGTAAAGAAAATTTAGTCTATAAATATATTTTGTGATTGTAAAAAATAACTTTTAAACCTTTGTTTCTAAGTGAGATAGAGGAACCCTACGTGGCCAAAACCAATGAAATGGAAAGAAGGGGAATCGTGCTGTGAATTTCCAGCCGCAATATCAGTGAAATCTCCCTTTTTTCATTTTCACAATTAGAATAAAGCTTTCAAAAATCTGAACCTGTGATTTAATGACTGTCTGGAGTCTCCTTGGTAATCTAGTTCAGATTTGACAAGTCTTAATATAGTGTTATTTGATCTAGATCTGGGTGTGTCCAGAAAGCGGGTTTAGTGAAGACTCCGGCGGGAAGAGGGAAACTCCGGCTTTTCAGTTCCAGAAGGAGAAGTATCTTAAACTCAGAGTCTGTGAGGCTAATCTACTCGCTGGCAGGTTTTCTACAACAAAACCTGAGTTTCTCTGTGTCTCCTCCCTCTCATAGAGTCAGACATGCTGTTTCATTTCCTCATTCAGGCCAGATCAAAGTGCTTATTGAAGCGCATGAATAAGCTGAGGTTTACTGGTTTCTGTCAGAATCAAAACCCTGGTTGGATATTGGTTTGTTACTCAATGATTATCTGAAGTTACTGCTTTAATGTGTATGAGTGTGAACAGTGGTTTTTGCCTCCACATTCAAATATTACACTGTGAATTCATCCTCAGCTCAGAATAAAACCTCTGCATGTCCTGTTATAACATTGTGAGTCTGTGCACACAAGACAGCTGTCAGTTCCTGACTCCTGAATCAGAAGCTGTGAATTGGAAGCTAACTTCAGCTTTGCTGTAGCAAATTAGTGTTTTGAGACTGCTGAGATGTGGATTGTGGGGCTGCAGCTTAACATCATGTTGGCTAGTAGTATTGCACATTGGTCGAACTTGCAGACTAATCTGTTTTTCTTTTCCCATCTCATTCCTTTTAGTTGGATCGCTCAACAAGGGAAGTAGAGCTGGGCCTCGAGTATGGACCTCCTGTAATGAACATTGGAGGCCAGAGCTGGAAATTTGAAGAAGGACAGTGGATAACAGGTAATAACGTCATTCATGTTGAACACAGACTAGTGCAGCTGTTGTGTCTGCAGATTATTTGCAGAGAACTTCACACTGTCATTGCTCTTGCGTGTGTTGCCATATCTGCTGGATAACTTTCTGCCTCCGAGTGTCCCAACACAGCATTAATTCATGTGATTTTTTTTTTCTATGTTTCTTAAAACCAGAATCTGGTGGGAATGGGTCCAGTAGAGAATTGCAGCGGCTTAAGAAAAGAAATGTCCAGCTGGAGGAGGAGAACAACCTCCTGAAACTAAAGATTGAAATTCTCCTGGACATGGTGAGAACTGAGCACACATTTGAATTTCTTAAAGATGTAATATCTGCACACATTTAGGCAAGAAAGTTTATTTTGACATCTTCCTCCACTTTAAACAATGCTGTGATTAACCTGTGTTTGTCATTCATATGAAAGAGGAAATGCATGTTGTCATCCACTGGCTTGATGACAATATTTGCAACATAGGTTTAACCCAGGTCTAACACTGCTTGGCTTTGTTATAAAAGCTTGCTTACAACATGGTAATTATACCCTTAATTTCTGTTGTGCCTGATGTAATTTAGTGTCTTAACAGATCTGTTGTACCTGTATTTAATATTTCCCCTGTAGCTGACAGAGACTACAGTAGATAACCACCTGATGGGGAAAGAAGTGGAGGAGATAAAGACTCAACATCGAAGGAAGAAATGACAAATCTGATTTGATGCCTTCATCATAGGAAATGTTCTTAAAGGGAGTTTGTTCTTGTAAAATAAGTCTTACTTTGTTTTCGGTTCAATATGTCATTAAAAATAAAGGTCCTTTAATTTTCTCAAAGAAAAGGACTGTTGTTGACTGGTTGTTCAGCTTCAGCTGTAGAGTAAAAGTACAGCTGAATCACTTAAGGAACTACTTTTATCTGTATCTATAGCATTTATAGAAGTACGTCACCCTAAATATGAACCAACTGTGAACATTTTTGTTCAATATACACTCTCTTTTTTAAGATTCTTTGTATTTACTGTATTTTCTATTGAGATTAAAAGTAAAAATCCATCACAGGGAAGCAGGTATGTTTCTTGTTATTTCATTCACTGTTGTTAGAGCATTACATCCATCCTTTTTTTTTTTTAGATAAATACTTTGTTGAGTTGTAACCAGGGACACATTCACAAAAGGATCTCTGTGCTGTGATGTTGAAAATCTAGAAGTTATACTGTATTTTGCCTCATGGTCCACATATAACACCAGGTACATAGCCCTAGTAATTTGAGAGCTTATTCTTGAACTTGGGAAAACTTTCCCAAGTAGTTTTAGTTGCATCATGAGTTAAGTTTTTTTTTTTTTTTAGGGCTACATCTAATGATTATTTTCATTATCGATTAATCTTCCGATAAAATATCAAAAATAGTGAAAAATGCCTGTTAATAATATAATATAAAAATATCTTAAATATCTATAAATAATATCTTAGGCATCATGGTTGTGTCTTCAAATAACTTGTTTTGTCTGATTAGCAGTCAAAACTCCAAAGATGTTCAGTTTACTATCATGTATGACAAAGAAAAGCCTCAAATCATCAATTTTAGAAGCTTAAGCCAATAAATTATCGGCATTTTTGCTTTCAGAAACCGTCACTTACAGTATGCGACATTAAGATAATAACAGAAACACTTTGGTATCAGAATGAATTAAAGATAACGTAACAACATGACTTCACTGAGAGGCTATTGGACTGCATTTTCAATTTGATGTTCACTTATTCTATACTTATTCATTTAAGAGTTCATTAATGTATTTTTGAATGATGTATTTATTGACCTTTTTATGTAGTTTTTGTAAATCCCTTTAATTTGAATGATTTATGGATGGATAATTATTTCACTTGTAAATTCTTTTTTATAATTCCTCTTTTTATAATCCATTAAAATCTCAAATAATGAAATGTTTTGTAATTTAGTCTGTTTGTTTATGGATTCATTAATTGATTTGTAAACCAATTTATTAATTCCTGTTTTTATAGTATTAATTATTAATTAATGAAATGCTTTATTACTATTTCTATGATACTTGTGGTCCTCCTTACAAAATATTTTCTAAATTCAGCCATGAAAAGTTCAAATGATGGATGAGACCTCAACAGCTTGGATGTGAAATTTTCCCAGTAAAATGAGTAAATTGATAGTCAGTATAGTTTTACATTGTTGGCTCCCAGCTTAACTGAATGGTTGGTTTGACTGTCAAAGTAATCTTCAATTTTTTTCCCCTGAATCCTGATGCATACTGACATTCGTAAAATCACATTTGTTCTCAATATCCACACTTTTTGAGATGAATTAGGTTGTTAGATATAGATATAATATGCACAATTTTGTAATGTGCAGAAATATTGTTGTTTCAGAGGTAAAACAACATATTGATAAAATCCTGTATTAACAATAACCAATTACAGTTTTTCACAATTTTTAACACGTTTTCAGAATCTGGCTCATTTTCTCAAAACTCTAAACACAAAACTACAAACACAAAATGCAAACATCTACAAATCTTTAGCAAAAGCAAACATCGCATTCAAAACTGTTTAATGTATTTCCAAAATGTTTTGGGGTTTTTTTGCATCAAAATGACACACATGCCATCATATGAATAGATCTTTTTACCAACTAAAAACACACTGATGTGCTCAACAAAAACAACATAAAACACTACTATGGATATCTTATCAGTAGGTTTATGCCCTTTGTATTTTCAGTGTTACACTGTAGCCGATTGTAAAAGGTTAACACACACAAATGCAATACAGTAACATTATTTTCTCCCCAAAATGCTGTTTTGGAACATTTGTCTTGTGCATGTAACGCTTAACATGTCCAACAGGAGAAAACTAGGAAAACCGTCTAGTAAGATAGAGGGTTTTCTGTAAAAGAAATAGGCTGAACTCTCTACTCAGCCTCCCTCATACTCAATGCACAATTGAGCACATGGCACATGGATTTATTTATGTGTGGCCCTGATCTCATCTGAGACAAGTGTCCTTCCTCATCCTCATCCTCCTCTTACCTTCACTCCATTGCCTCTAGTTCTTGCTTCACCATTGACTTCAGTTTTCTTCCAAAACAGGGGAACTCGTCTGTTGTGAAGCTCTGATTTCTAAGTGAACAATTAAGCAACTAGTGTGAACATCTGTGAGGAGTGGGTGTTGCCAATTGGTAAATAAAGCTTGGCATTTTAATTGGCGTTGCTTTCCAAAGAAACGCAAGAGGTTTTAATTTTGAATGTTGTGCAGTGTTCTGCAGAAAGTGTGATTTAGAATTGAAAACTGAGTGTAAAGCGGAAATTGTGTTTGCAATTTTGCAGACTTTGTTTAGGGATTTTGTTCATGAGTTTCAGGTTTCAGTGATTACGTTTCAAGTTCCAATTTTAGTGAGTAGGCAATTGTGAAAAACTTTGAAGTATTCCTGTCAATGGAAGGTACCGCCTTGTTTGCGTCATGTTTTACTGTGTCTAGCTAATTGGTGGACATACCTGTCAACCAAATGTCCAGTACTACGATTGGTTGAAGTTTTCTAACCACGCATGCGCACATAGGTGCTAGTGAATGCGGCGCAGCAACGTATTTGCTGCCGACAGCGGGAGACACGAAGCCACTCGTAGCCTTTTCTTCTGTCGTCTGTTGAGCCTGTACAACTGTCAAATTATTCAGCGATATAATAGTGTATATAAGCTGTATAAACGTGATTCTTCATAATGCCACGGGGCGGTAAGTACCATTTTTCAAGATAACGTAACACGTTCATTTTTAAAGCAAGCTAGTCCTAGCTAGCAAACTGTTAGCTCAGGTCCTATGAATTCCTGTTGAAGTATCACATGCTTAGCTTTTAGCACGCTAACCGGTTAGCAGAGCGGGGGAATGATTTGTATTGACGACCCGGGAAAGCCAGTAAATGTGCCAACGGGGATTTATTTATGTTTTTACCTGAACAACAACTGTCATTTTAGCCTCTTAAGCGGTTTGAATAATTAAAAATTTAACCTTCTTCATTTAACCGCCATGTGCACAGGAGGTCCTTCAGCTCACATCTAACATATTTATAATCATTTATTTTAAGTCTTGACATATGGCGGTTATTACTGTCACCCGATACGTTCACAAATAGTTGTATCAAATGTTCTCTAGCGCCGTTTTTGGCTGTATTTGTCTTCACTTGTAATGACACTTACGTTAGCTCACCCGGGTAACGTCATGTGTGACTCATCTCTAACCACACACACATACGATCCCTGCGTATTTTCACTCTCTGCCACAGTGCTTTGAGTGATGAGATTATAAATACAAGGCTGGACTGACCGGAACTTCATTGCATGTATTGTATCTAATATTACATCACCACAAATACTGATCTCAGAAATGACTGTAGTGTTAAGCTCAGGCCTCTCCTTAACAACAACAAAAAAGCTTCATTATGGTGTTTTTTTAAAATGTATTTATTATTGGCTACTTTATTTGAATCATATTGTGTTGTTTATGTGTAGTTGTTATTGTGTGCAAAGTTCAAGAACAGTTTGATAGAGCTGATTTGACAAGTTTGACAATTGTATTGCAGGGAAAAAAGGCCACAAGGGCAGAGGAAAGCAGTTCAGCAATCCTGAGGAGATTGACAGACAGATGAAAGCACAGAGAGAGCTGGTGAGTGAAAGACCTTTGTGGCAGACAATGGGTGCGCCTTCAAACCAGGTCTGATGTGCTTGTCTGTGTATGTTCATTGTTATGTGGGCCTTTGGACTTTTTTTTTTTTTTACTACTGATGTCATTTCACTCGTTGCTGTTGACTTGACTTTGTTGACAGGAGGCAAATGCTGGTGTAGAGAAAGAGAGCTCTGATGATTCAGAGGAAGAGAGCAGCAGTGATGAAGAGTCTGAGGTGAGTGAGGATGATGCTATGTTATTATCTGAGCAGTGGAACTACTTGGTCTGTTTTATTTATACCATTAATAGATCAAACAGAGTCATCATTAAGGTTCTTAATTACACCTAAGCTTTTATAAATATGAGGAAAAGTTATTTGAACTGATGGCTGGAGTCTCTCTGTCTCACTGATGTTACAAAAGTGTTTGTTTTTGCACACAGTCCAAGAGGAGGAGTGGAGTGGAGGGGCTTATAGAAATTGAGAATCCCAACCGTGTGTCTCAGAAGAGCAAGAAGGTGACTGAATTAGACGTCAGCGCTCCTAGAGAGCTGTCCCGCAGAGAGAGGTACGTGTGTCTCAGTCATTCAGAAATGGGATTTTTAATTTGTTTGATTACTTTATGTGGCTTCTGAAATTCTACAATGCTATCAACAGGTTTTTTTTTGGACTAAGTATAACATTATCTTGTGTTCTGTCTGTCAGAGAAGAGATAGAGAAGCAGAAATCAAAGGAACGCTACATGAAGCTCCATCTTGAGGGGAAGACTGATCAGGCCAAAGCTGACCTGGCCAGACTCGCCATCATCAAGAAACAGAGAGAGGACGCTGCTAAGAAAAGAGACGAACTCAGGAAAGGTGAGAAAATGCAAAAATGGCTGCAGAACAATTCTGGTAGAGGTCAAACATTGTGTACTGGAGTTTGAAAGCATTCCACTGATTAGATTAATAGACTTGTTTTAGTTTTGTTCAAAGATTTGTCTTCTTTTTTTAAAAGCAGTTAACAGTACACAGTACAGTATCAGAAAGCAATAACATCATCATCATCATCAAAATGTTACAGCACAGCTTTTTGCTGTCTTCAGTTCAGTAGTTCAATATTCTGTTGTTTGTTCTGTGCAGTGCAGTAATTAGGCCTGTGTAAGCATGAATCCACTTATCTGCAACACAGTAATTGCATCATGTTTTTCTTTCAACCAGCGGGTAATATACTGTATGACAAAAGGGCTTTAGTCACTTGTGAGAGAAGCTCCAATGTAAAATGTCATAAAAGATTAGTTTTTACATGTACTGAACAGCTACTGTATGAACACTCTGACTGACTTGTTGGGCAAGAAAATACACATGTGTTTAGTTAAGAAATGAAGGTGGGAACCTCTAACAAACAGTAATGATGTCATATCTTGGCATCATGTAAGATTTGCCTTTTTATGAGGTTGTTTGAGTATGTTCTCCTCATAATTTTAATGTCTAACAGAAGACTTTATGACTCAGAGAAATGATTTGTCTTTGAATTTTATGGAAAATTCCACCGTTTTGAAACTAAAGGCTTCACACTTCTCTCTTTATTGTTTCTCTTTTTTTCCACCAGAAAAAGAAGCCGAAGAAGCTAAAGCAAAGCGCTAGTCCTCCACTTCAAGGCTTCAACATGCACATCAGTCTCAGAGTGATGGAGAAAGATGGGAATAAGGAGATCTGGAGAACATGGAGGGAACCAATACGAGTGGCGTCAGATCAGGGGTGCTCCTGAGCTCCTGTCCCTCATTTTAAATCAGAGGGGCGTGGGTCTTCATGACAGTGTGGTCAGGACAGGGAAAACGGGTGAAGCAAAGCAAGATGAAGAGGAATGCAACATTTGGGATGCCTCTGATTTAGTTTAAAATTCCTCTCAAAGTTTCAAGAGGAGACAATCGCAGGTTTTCCAAGTGCTTCAGAGCCTCTTTACTCTTAATCACCTACCAGGGTTTTAATTCTAAAGCTGCTGAAGTTATTTCCATTCCTTTTGATTCATACATTTTTACAAGGTTACTTAATACAAGTTTACTTATTGACTGAACAGGTATCACAAGGAGCGTGCATGAGGATTTTTCTTGGGTGCTTTATTTTTTCTTCTATCTATCCTGTTTTTGTAAAAAGGCAAACCAGTGACAGATGGAGAAAAGAACAATATTTAGAAGATAAACTGATATATAGGAAATATACGATGTAGTTTAGTATTTTGTTCTGGATTTAAAATGGCATGCGGCACCGCAGCTACATCTTTCAGGAATGTGGTTGTGTGGATATAAGACATTGATATAAATTTCTAAAGATTTTCTTTACACACCATCCAAACATGATTTGAATGTTCGGCTTTTCCCACCACTTTATCTTTGTCTCAGTGTAGGTTTTTGCCTTATTATCAGCCCCCTTTTTTCTGAATTGGCAATATACGAAGTAGGAAGACGTAGCTGTCTTACCTACCACAACACATGTAGAAAGTAGTAAATGTTTAATTTGTTTTGATGTCTCAAATTTACACTTTTCTCCCTACAATCCACTTATTGCTGTCAGTTCAAGTGTATTTCAAAATGTGTCTTGTAGTCCTTTGCTTAAAGCATCATGAATATTACTTGAATTGCCTAAAATAAGCATTTGGGGTTATTTTTAAGTTGTCAAACCTCAGTGTTGGAAAGCGTTGTCTCCAACTGCCTCAGTAACTGTGGCCTTGGCCTGTTTCTGATGGGATCCTCTGTGGTTCTGAAGGAGGGATTGTGTCTTTTGTTGCCTTGTCAAAGTTTACACAAGACCAGTTCACTGTCTTTCTCCTGTACTAGAGCTTTTTCACAGCAGGCTTATTGACATGTCATAGCAGCAAAGGCACAGCTGTAATTAATAACATTAACGATTTCAGCACATTACAGTGTTGCAGTTCATTTAATGTTCTTAGTTCCACCTACGCATTTCTCACTATGACAAGTCAGAATGCCTGCTGTGAAAAAGGACTATTAGAGTGCTACAAAAAAAACCTACACCTGAGTTGATTTATTAGGTACACTTAGAATCTAATGCAATCCAGCACATCAGCGTCACTAAATGCAGTCTCCAAAATGATCACAGACAGCTCAACTCCTTTCTGATGGTATAAAAGTAAAACTAAACATGACAAACTTCACAAAAATGGGATTTATAGCAGAACATTTGTATGGTTTAGACTGCACAGGTGTACATAATATACTGGTAACTCAGCATGTGGTGGATTTGGAAATTCCTTGGCCAGGAAAGCAGTATTCCCTATAATATGGAAGTAGTTGAAAGAACAAACTGTTGAAACCACAAAGTGCGAGAAATGTAGCCACAACATACAAATAAATTCCTAAGTTTTCCATCATGTATTTGAAGTCATTTTTAAAAATAAACTCATTAATAGACAAATTATCATGTTGTGTTTTCATATTCTGCATTCTTAATGTTAAGAAAGACTGATAGGACACAATGATGATACATATTTAAAAAAAAAGGGGAAGAGTACCATGTCTTAGTGATTTGCATTTTGCTGTTGCTATCGCTAGACTGCAGCATTTGACCACCAAGCACCAGGGTTAACACCTCCGTCTGTGCAGCTCATGCACTGCTAAGATCTGAAGACACGGAAGACACAATGCACTGGTTTGAAAGTTTGCTTCAATCCAATGTGAGAATTTGCACAGAAGATCAGTTATCAAGAGAAGCAGACGATAATTTACTCACCTAAAACTTGTCCTCATAAATCTACCGGACCATGACTGGTAGAGTGATTACAGGTGTGTCACAGTGGTTATCAAGCTAGCTCCTCCCATTACATACTGGATGTTTAACTATTATACTCACACAAACTCGTTTAACAGTGGTTTTTGCAAATACATGTAGACATGTATTTAATACTGAAATCTATAAGTTGGTATGAATTAAATGCTAATACAGACAGTATTTTGATATTAACAATTTTGATATTAACATTTTCTGCCACCGCAGGCTTTTTTTCAGTGAAAAGGCTCATAAGCCCACCATACACTACATTTCAGATAGATAGATAGACAAACATGCAATTAAGGGCTAAATTATATACAATACCTTAATAATATAACTAGACTAAATAGACTAATTCAAATACAAAACAATTAACAGAACAGAAAGAATTAAATGTGTGAAATAAACACAAAAAGTACAAAATACACCAAAGTTAACAGAAGCTACTGCAACACATAATAAGAAACACAACTCCAGGAGTGAATTAATGTTAATTTTATTTCCTACTACTGGATGTGTAAATTAGCAACTGTGTGCTAATAGGTTTAGCATATCAACTTAAAAGGCCATAATATATCAGGGGTGTGTTTACAGCTTGTTTCTGCTGCCCCCAAGTGGTCAGAAAACCCATTGATGCAGGTTAGAGTTGAAGGAAACAATAATAATGTGAAAAACTATGTTGAAAAGGCCTACAGTAAAAAAAAACCCCAAAAAAACCCATAAGCATAACAGAGGCTTAAGATGAGATGAGATAAAATAAAAAAAGGTTTTTAAACCGACTAAAAGAAAGAGTGTGACAGATAAACTACATGACAGTTTCAGCAACATGGATAGTTTCCTCTTTTGGCCTTTTCACATCCTTTTAACTGTTTAGCACATGTTAGCATTTACAGAAGTACAGATTAACCACCGGACCTGCCAGAAGGATATTCTAAAAGGGTATAAGCATCAGTGTTATAACAAGCAGATCTGCAGCACAGTATTGCACAAATTCAGGCCTTTAATAAGCTGCAGTATACAAATATTATTATTATTATGTAGAAGTTATGTGTAAATACTATACTATATATTATATAATACTTGGTACTTTCTGTCTGAAAAACAGAAGAAAAAAAAGTTCTGCTTTAATGCCTTGCAAAAATTTGAGTTAACACAATGTTACTTGGGATTTTCACTCTCTGTGAATATATGTAGTAGTGGGTTGTCTTCACTGGCTAACTATTAAATCATTGTGTGACAGAAATTAGTTAAAAAAAAAAAATCTCTCTCTTCCCCCTCACACTTCATCTGTGTAACTTCCTCATTCACTGACTTGTTAAATGTGACCTAAGAGACACACTCCTGAAACAAGAACGAAAACCGACGACCAAAACACGAACACAGAAACACACACACACACACATACAGAGGAAGAAGCAGAGGCGACTGGTCTGTATCTTCTTTACCTGATGAAGTGACACAGCTGGACCTTGTGTGGACGTTTTTATTTCGGAGTAGGAAACCTTTAGGTTGAAAAGAGAGGAGGTCAGGTAGAAAAGCTGGTTGGTTTTCACAGCCACAGCATGCTCCGGCAGTCTCTGAGCATCCTGAAGCAGTTTGGCTCTGCAGTAAAGTAAGTACTTATCTCCTCTGATTTCTGTAGAAACTACAACATACACATCAAGGCTCTCACACTCAAATCTACACTGAATTCAATGGCTTTCAAGTCTTGTTCTCATGTAGGATAGGATGTGGGTCTCATGATTTAAACACAATGTCAGATTTAAGAAATCATGCTGAAAACATTTTAATTTCTCAGTGGTCATGGTGGTTTTAAAGTTACACTATGTATATTTTGAAAGAAGCATTTACGCAATCTTCCTTTTAAAAATGAAAAACTGTATTCATAAGGGAGAAAAAAAAAAACCCCACACCCTCAGATCAGTGCACTTCAAGGTTTTGCCGCCACAGCCTCACACATATCCAAAGAAGCATAATGTTCTCTTGCTCTAAGCTGCTACTGATTCCGTTGATCTCGGGCTGGATTATATCACTTCTAAAAACTTTCAAGGCTCGTTTCATTTTCTCTCAAATCCCAAAACATTAACAGACATTTAAATCACGCTGGAACTCCTGTGCATGAGTACCTGCTGAACTAGAGAGGCTTGACATTTCACTGTGATATTCTGCTATGAGGAAACGATTGCTTTCATGTTCTTGTTTTCACTGTTGCAAATACGGTGTCGAAAGGTGTGTAAAGCTGGCATGCCTCAGTTTCTGGTTCCTCTTTAAGGGGAAATACACTTTTTGGGTTTTGAGGGAAACCTCAGGCTACTCCACGCGTGAAAGCTCGAGATGTGTTGGCTGCTGAGGCTCAGAGCACTTGAATGGACAAACTCTAGGATGTGGTATCAGCAACACTGAGGGCAGAAGTAGTTTAACAGGTTGGTATTCTCTGTGGTTTTCCGACATAATCTCTTAAAATGGTACATTTTTTAAAACTTATTTTTCACACTTTGAGCAAAAAAACTAAAAAAGTTGCTGCTCATTACCTCACAAACAAGTCCCATTTTATTTTAAGCATTCATGAGCTAAAAAAAAAAAAAAAGAGTATCTCTGACTGATATGTGTAACTGAGTGGTAGACTAAGTGATACACCTACACCCTCTCTGCTTTTCTTGGTAGAAAGTTGCATGCAGCAGGGCTAAAGGAGCATGTGTTTGCAGGCCATGCTGCTTCTACTTGTGACGCATTCGGGTTTAATAATAAACCAACACAGCATGCATCTGCAGCCGAGCAACGTTGGCTCCAAACTACCACAACAGCACTTAACCCAGCTCTTAGTTTGTACAGACACTGCATGGGTGACCTTTGATTTCAGATAAACATACATTTACATGCACACACACAAAGTATATACATGTACAAGTATGTACAGTTTGTAAGGATAGAGGAGAGTTTCGTTGTTATATCTCTTTCAGTTTAAACCATAAAGTGTAACGATACACTGCAGATTCTGGTTGACATATAACATTCATGACCGCCATTATGCCAGCACTGACTAAATATCTGATATACACACAGCCACAAACACACACACACACACCTTTGCTTTCTAAATAAAGCATGCAGCACATCTGCTCAAATGTTCTACGGTAATTTTACTGTTTGGGGAATGATGATGATGATAATAATAAGAACAATAAGGCTCTTTCTGTCCCAAAGGGAAAACTTAAAATGAGAATCAGATATTAAGAAAAGGGAACTGGCATGTGCTTCAAACATGCTGGGGATTTCTCCTCTTGTTTTTTCATATGTCAGATTGCAGGTTTACTGGGGGATACAAGAAACTACACTTTAGAGGTGCTGAAGCTCATCTGACTGCCTTGTGAACTGGGTTGGGCTTCCTTCTGGTGTGATACAAGTTCGAAAATGTTTGAAAAGCTGCACAGAAGTTTGTTGTTGAGTGTTTCTCCACTCTATCGATCTCATCACCTCCTTCTTCTTTAAGCTGATGCATGTTGCAGCAGAGATAGTAGATGATTTCTTCTGTTTCAGCCCCTCCCTCCTTTGAACTAAACCACATCCACCCACGCTTCAGCTTTAGCCTCTTGGCTTTTTTTTTGCTTGCCAGTCAGGCCTAAAAATGTCCAAACATGTTGGCTAGCAGTTAGACTGAGGGTTTAGAGCGGAAGATTTGCACTTGATTTTTTTAAACTACAAGGCCTCTGCAGTAGTTTTGTTGGTTAGTTATCTTTTGAGGTTCAAATGTTAGCGTTATAAGCTGCGTCTTCAGCTTCTTTTTTGGACAGTAGAAGAAAAAAAACCTTTAAATTGGGTTATTGTGCTGTTTTGTGTCTTTTTTTCATGTGTAAATATATATATGAAAAACGAAAATGAACCAGAAAGTACATTTTTACTGTTTATACTTGATTATCATCTGTGATCATTATCATCATCATCTGCAGAGTAGGACATGAATGCTTCTTAGCAAGCAACTTAGCCCTGTACAATCTGTCCCACCAGCACATGCATGCTACACAATAGTTCTGGCTTCTTTTTTATTCAACATATAACATAAGAACAACTTATACTTAAATATTTGGTATTCTTTAAAAGTTACCATGTGCAGTAGCAACCTTTGTACTTTTTAGCCATGCTAGCAGGTTGGCTCTATGACAATGTTGGTCTGATGGTCCAGGATGAAAAACCTCAAAAACTATTGGATGTATTGCCGTGAAATTTTGTTCATGGTTCTAAGAGAATGAATCCCTCTGACTTTGGTGATCTGACCTGTCTTCTGTTCTCTGACATTTGAGGTGACATTTGTGTGTTAGCATTCTGCCTATGGCATACTGCTATTGGCAAGTGGTTAAAAGCCACCATGGCTAAGGGCAACCTCAGTAACCCCAAGTAATTTTCTTATCAATATTCTTCTCATTCCTTATACATTTCCATTTTACTGTAAATGGATTTGAAATGTGAACACATATGTTCTTTTCACTCTCTGTAACAGATTCTAATGATGTTTGGCACATATTTCAAGTGAAAATGTCACTTCTCTTCCCATTTAAAAGGCATTCTAACATGTACTGTACAGTTTTAGGGTGGTAATTAACATTGATTTTCATTTTCAATTAATCTTATTATTCTGATGTCTTTTTGATGAACCTTTTGGTCATTTGGTCCATAAAATGCCAAAATTTTGAAAAATTACCACAATAATTTGTCATAGTCAAAGGGGACATCTTCAAATTTCTTGTTTTGTCTGGGTCAACAGTTTATTTTCAATTTACAATAATACAACTCAGTGACAGCAAATGAAAACCTGGAATCAGTAAATGTTTTGGCATTTTTGCTGAAGGTATGTTAGTTAATAGGATGAGTTAATTTTGTCTAGATTAATCAGAAATCAGTAGTAGTTTTGTTTGTATATTCACTAACCAACACAACATACACACTTGTAGGTCACAAGATGCCACTGAGCTTCTACACGGGGACCTCGTTATGGTGAGAAAAAGAGAAAATTTTGTTTAATCTCTACAGTTTATACTTTTCTATTTTAACTTTTTTTGTGGCATGTGCAGTGAAGGATACACCTGCTATAACTTTGCTATCATTTCTTGTTATGTAAAATTGATAGCACACATCATTTCTGATCCTGATAACATCAGGAAACACATTTCTGCTAAGAATTTAAATGTAAAAAGGATTGACAGTGGTTGTTCATTTACTCTCTCATTAATACATTTAGCAGAGTATCATACTGCTGGTTAACAGATCACATTGTTTCAGCTCTAAGCTTCACTGTGTGTGTCTCTCTAACTGAATGAAGGTGGAGCAGCGGGTGGAACCGGCCAAGAAGGCGGCTCAGGTGCTGCATAAGAAGCTGCACGGCTGCATGCAGAGTCAGACGGGGCTGGAGGCTGAAAAACGAATGGTACTGAAACTTCTGCGTCTACGTGAACATGTCAGAAAAGTTTTCAATGAGAGGCATTACATCTGCTTGTGTCTCCACAGAAAAAGCTCCCTCTGATGCTGCTGTCTATCAGCATGGCAGAAAGCCTCAAAGACTTCGATGCAGAATCCTCTATCAGGTGACAGGTTTGATCCTCAGCGGTAAACCCTCCATCCCTTCCTGCTCTTGACCTGAACTCCTGACTAACAGCCATGTGATAACCTCATGACTTTAGTTTAGCTCTTTTCATGTTTTCAGTTCTGGATGAAAAAGGAAGAGGCTCTCACACAATGCCTAAAGCTTGTGACTAAAACCCTACATCTCTTTCATATTTCAAGGCTCAAACAGACTTAGCAAAAATATCAAGTTCTTGTTTCAAGCTCTCTATAGGGTGGTGGATCCTCCCCTGTATGTGTTTAATAGTTTTTCTTCCTATGTATGCATAGTTTTCAGTTCTTCCATCGTTTATAATGAATAAACTTAAAAATACAACCCCTAAAATAACATTTCGGAGACAAGATTTGGCTGTGAACTGTGTGTGTGTCTGTGTGCGGCAGGAGGGTGTTGGAGATGTGCTGTTTCATGGAGAAGATGTTGGCCAACTTTCTGGCAGAGTTTGAGATGAAAGTGGAGAAGGAAGTCCTGGAGCCGCTCAACAAGCTCAGCGAGGTGAAAATGTGCACTTGTGTGTGTTGTTGAATAGAAACTACTATGATACTTGTGATCTCTGCATTGTATCGAAAATGACACACCAGAACATACAGTATAAAGGGGGGTTTTAAGATGTTAAGATGCTGTAGCTCGGTTTTAAGATGATATGAACATGAGTGGAGGATATCGTGTCACTAAAATCTTACACAATATCCTGTGCCAAAAAAACATAAAAGAACAAAAAACATTTATATCTCTTAGCTCACCATGCTGCACATGCCAATACACGCACTGATCACTTCTGTCTCTGTTCAACATCTTATTATTATGAAGTTAACTAATTCAAATATAGTTTTTCCACAATATTTTTACCATATTTTTTAAAAATTTCTTTAAGGATGATTTACCAGAGATCCTCAAGAACAAGAAGCAGTTTGCAAAGCTCACTACGGACTGGAACAATGCAAAAACCAGGTGAGTTGTACAGCCTCAGTCAGGGCAACAAGTAGCTAATTACACTTTTTACAACCCTGTGCATGTGTGTGTGTGTGTGTGTCAGGAGCCAGGCTAGCACTGGTCATCAGGCAAAGCAGGATGGTCTCAGGGAGGAAGTGGAAGAGGCCTGGAGGAAGCTGGAGAGTATCAAGGTATCAGTGTTCACTCTTTCAACACAGAACTTCTTCCGTGTCTGTTGAATCAGCCTTGATCTTGACCTCTCTGCCTTATCTTGTCTTTCTAGGACCAGTATTCAGCAGATTTATATCACTTTGCAACTAAAGAAGATGATTACGCTAACTACTTCATCCGTGTGAGTTGAAATGGCGACGGCCTGGTTTTTTTTTCTTTTCTCCTTCCTCATCAATTCAGTGTGAATAACAGATGTAATTCTATCGTTCCTTTAACCACAGCTTCTTGAGCTGCAAGCAGAATACCACAAAAGCTCACACGAGTTCCTGGACAAAAACATCAGCGAGCTCAAAGAGAATCATAGTCAAAAAGGTGAACTTAGTTTGCATCAGTTTGTGTATTTCTCTGCTGTGGCACTATTGTAATATTTCCATTGAACATTTTATTTCCTCTGCTGTGTGCTTATCTCATTCTTCAGGGCCACCACTAAGCCTCTCTAACCAGAAGGTCTACGGAGAGCCTCTACTCGCCCATCTGTCTCAAAGCAACAGAGAAATCGCTGCACCCATCCAGGAGTGTATTCACATGCTGCTGAGAACAGGCATGAGAGAGGAGGTAGGACTGACAGTGATCATCTTAATGCTCTTAATCATCCAATTGTGTTTTACATGAATCCAGTCTGTAGAAATACACATCTGCTCTTCTGCATTAAAATATCATAAACATTATCATTTGAATTCAAAGGAGAAAGTACCGTGGTTATTGAGTGAAAAAATGAACTAATCTGGCTAATCTGGGTACTGTGGACCTCACAGGTCTAAAATTAAACATGGAAAATGTCAACTTCCAGAAAACTTGTCTGCTCTAACTCTCACTTCTTATAATTTTCTATTTTCCACTGCATTTTATTTTAAGTTAAATTGTCTCTTCTGTTTATCCTGTTTTTTTATTACATTTTAGCTTATTTTTTATCTTATATGATATTAAACATTTTTATATTTGATCTTATATACTTATATACTTTTTGTTTTCTTATTCTTGTCTTAATGATTTTTTTTATGTACATTTATTTACTGTACACAGGGCTATTTGAATTTTCCTTGTTGTTGAATGGTTCGACACAAATAAACTAGGCTTGCAATGTACAGTAGGTGGCTGTACAATACAGGAGACCAATGCAAAAAGTCCATAGAAGATTACATTTGCAAAACACTTTAAATTCTTCAATGGATTTGTCTCAGCTCATTGTTATGTAATCACTAGAGTTGAAGAGTCACAATTACTAATCTGTTTTTTTTACTTTGCACAAAACCTTCGGTAGATTATGTATGCTTTGTTTTGTTTGGCTTCTCTGTTTTCTGGTTTAACCTTGATTCAAATTCCACCAAACCTGTTCTTACAGTTGGTTTGACCTTGACTGCAGCCTCACATCCATCACCAGCCCTCCAACTTAATCACTCTTTTCCTCCGTGTCGTTCCTCCTCCTCTCCCTCCTTGTCCCTTAGGGTCTGTTTCGGCTGGCGGCGGCAGCCTCGGTGGTGAAGAGGCTAAAGACTTGTCTGGATCAAGAGATGGTCGACCACAGCGAGTTCAGCATGGACCCTCACGCTGTGGCCGGTAAAGATGTGTCCTTGACTTTTTCCTTTAAGTAGTGGAGTCTGAGTTTCTCTCATGGGCACTCTTCCCCTGTCTGTTGAGCCATCATGATTTTCGCTGTATCCAGTTCCTCTTCTGTTTCTGTTTACTCTAAACATGGTGCCATTGCATCTTACAGTAATGCAGAAGGCATCATATCCTGTCAACTGTATTTATAGAGCAGTATTTATAAAAGCTTTCATGAATCAACTGTGAGGAAAAAACAGCAACACATTTATGCACGTGACAATATCCATGACTTTTCACCTTTTTACATCTGATTGTTTAAACTAACTGTAATGATGGGTGTTTATTTCTGAATGTGTTGTGACAGGAGCTTTGAAGTGTTACCTGAGAGAACTCCCTGAACCTCTAATGACCTTTGAACTCTACAATGACTGGTTTAAAGCAGCAGGGTGTGTATAATATCTACACTACTATAACATATTTCACAGAATGGCTTCAAGACATTTTCATGAGTGTGATTTTTTTCACAGGGAGAAAGACTTGACAGAGAAGATGGAGCAGTTCAGAGTACTGCTGAAGAAACTGCCACCTGAAAATTACAACAACCTCAGGTGTGAACTTACTGGTGCACGTTTTTTTTTTTTTTTTTGCAGTATTCTCCATATGCATTAGTCATCATCTAAACAAGATTGAATGGCACTTGTTTTTCTGGTGTTTTAATGTCTATGGTGGTTACAAATTCACTTCTGTTGGGTGAAAACGTATCTCAGAAGTGTCAACGTTTCATGAACAAAGAAGGACAGTCTTATATTTCTCTTGACCAGAATGAATCTTTGTTCCATGCTAACAGCATGGCTTCAGTTGATCCACCACTTTCATCTATTTGATGGATTGCCATGAAACTTTGTACAGACATTCATGGTGCCCAGAGGATGAATCCTACTGACTGTGGTGATCCCCTGACTGTGGTTTTCACCTATCCTGTGAAATATGTCAACGTTTACTAGATGGATTGAAGCAAAATTTAGTACAGACAGTCATGGTCCATGGATGATGTATCCTATGAACTTTTGCTCCAGATGGGGGCATTTGTGGTTGTTAGTACAATATCTTGACTACTATTAGATGGATTGTCATGAAATTGGTACCAACAGTCCTGTTTCCTGCAGGATAAATTGTAACCACTTTGAGGATCCCCTGACACCATGAGGTCAACATTTTTATTAGATTTTTTTTTATCTTAATTACATTTTTTAAAATTATCAAATGGTAAATGGATTGCATTTATATAGCATTATCTAGTCAACCGATCACTCAAAATGCTTTACCACACACGCTAACAATCACCCATTCAGTCACACACATTCATACACTGATGGCAGAGGTTGGTGCCAATCTGCTCATCAGCATTGATAAAGCACTTTACAAATGTTTCTCATGCTCACTCGCCCATAAACACACACGGCGCAGCCATCAGGAGCAATTTGGGGTTCAGTATCTTGCCCAAGGACACCTCAACATGCAGACAGGGGGAACCAAGGATCGAGCCACTGTCCCTCTGAGCCACAGCCGCCCCATGCAAAACTAAATTCACCCCCATCGGCCCCAGCTGTATTTTTATTTCTTTGGCTTGCTTTGTTTTTCCAAAGAGTTTTGAAAGGAGTTAAAACATTTGGGTATCTGAGTTTCACCCAACAGCATCGATATGCCATATAGTATGTGCTCTCATCTTATGCACCATACCCCAATAGTGCATAGTGCACAGTAGTGTTTACTGTGACACTGTCACAGCAACCTCTGTTTACTTAGTTTCTTCCTCTTCTTCCCTGACAGGTACCTGGTCCAGTTCTTGTCTCTGTTGTCAGAGCAGCAGGCTGTAAACAAGATGACCCCCAGTAACATTGCCATCGTCTTGGGGCCCAACCTGCTCTGGCCACAAGCTGAAGGGTGCGTACTGACCAGCTTGTATTTCTGTCTTTACCCTGCATGTCACCACACTTCATTCGCTCATGTTCTCTGTCCTGCTTGCTCTTTGTCTTTCATTATCTGTATGTCTCTGCATGAAGGGATGATTCTCTCATGAACCAGACCTCGTAGTCACATGAAACTAAAAGCTAATGATTTTCTGTGTGTTAAGTGCAGCAGCTTTGGTGACATAAATACTCTTAGTGGTTAAACCTCAACGGGCAGTTTTTTTAGTCTGAGTTTTTTTCTCAGTAAAGTAAAACACTGTTAGTTTTTACTTAATGCGACACCTTGGTTGAATTTGCCTATAAAACACAAACGTGACAAAAGCACTGGCTGTCTTTAACCACGAAGTACAGAATTAATGTCGCCATATTCTGTGGTTTGAGCTCTTATCTGTCTTACTTGTGTCTGTTCTCTCTCTCTCTGCCTCTTTAGGGAAGTTGCTCTGTTTGACATGGCATCAGCTTCTTCAGTCCAGGTGGTGACAGTCATTGAGCCTCTTATTCAGTACAGCTCCAGCCTCTTTCCCGAAGGTATACCATTGCAGACGAACCTTCTTAATTTGACAACAGCTTTCAGTCTTTTAAGGATAATTCTGGTTTATTGCATTTTGGATCTTGATTTTGTTGTTTGGGCATTTCATAATTTCTATTGTTGTGACATAATTCTCACAAACACATTTCTCCTACTCATGCATTGTGTATATATCAGTTGGTAACTAACTTGATGAAGCACAAATATATTAGGATTATGCATCATGTAAAATTAAAGTAATGTGAAATAATATGGGTTTAAAAATTTGATTTTAACTCAGGGCTCCATTTCAATGGAGGGCCTCAAGATCATATATTAATGCAGGTGCAACCTTAAGGCTCCTGACATTTCTGTTTATGTTGTTATTTCTGTGGTGCAGACAGTATTACATACAATTTCAAATTAATCAAATCACCAGACACACCACATGGTGTACCTGGTGCCTTCAGGCCCCCTGACAATTTGGGGCCCGGTGCAGGTGCCCGTTTTGTCCTGTCAGTAATCCAGTTGTGGTAAACAAGCCAACACTTTAGCCAGTAGTTACAAATGTTTTTTTTGAAGGATTTAATTCTTTTAGATGACTATTTCTAACTGTAGTGCATATGTAAAACTGGAAAAACTATTAAAAGGCACATGACTGCTGTTAACTCCATATTTAACAGGGTTTTTTTATGTGGTAAAATGTTATGTGAATGTGCAGAAAAAAAGTGAAAATGATGGTCCCCACTATGGAATTTTATCTCAAGGTAAAAGTGAAAGTCAGCACACCCAGTAAACATCCCTTATTGCTCAGGAAACACAAACAATTACTGCAAGGACACCGGGTCAAAGTTTAACCAGGAAGTCAGTCTGCAAATGTGATTAATGTTTACAACAGAAAGTCTGTTGTAAATGTAGTTTAGCTTGCATGAGGGTTTGTTTATTGTCTGTCTGACTGTTGACTCCTCATATGTCCTGCCCCATTGCACTTTTGTTTTGCAATGTCACTGCTTTCAAAGAACTCAGCAATCAACTTGCTGAGTGCAATGTTAGTAATGATGGCCAAAACTACTAAAATAAGAACAAAGTTATATTAAACTGTAATTATTCTTTACACCTAATGTGATCCAACTGATGTAGATGTCATGACTGACTTTGTTTTGTTTTGGTCAGCTGTATCCTTTGAGATCCCAGAGCTTCCTGAAGCCCAAGATGTGACCCTGTCTATCCCTGCTGCCCAGTGTGTGATGTCACAAAAAGACAAGCTGAGCAGAACAGTGTCCTCCTCTTCCTCCACTGCCTCCTCCTGCTCCTCCTATCACCTCCCTCTCTCCAAGACAAACAGGTACTGCTCTGTAAGGAAAGGATTCACAAACTGCAGCTGTGCAATACATTCAGTCTCAAAGTTTTCAGTTCAAAGTTTCTCTCCATTGCGGTATTTTTTTTTTTTTACAAAAAAACCCCCTCTATTTTTCCCAATCAGCACAGCCTCTCAAGACAGTGGTGGCTTCTTCTTGGTGAAATCTGGCTCTGTGAGTCGCAGTGGCACCACCACATGGGCCAGCCCTACAGCTGAGTCAGTGATCACCCCAACCCAACTAAACACAACACCCAGCAGCTTGTCCTCTATCGATCCCATCTCCGTTCTGGCCCCCAACGCTTTTGCTGCCTGCAGCTCAACAGCAAACCAGAACCCACCCCCAGCTCCCAGAGCTACAGGATCAGCGTCAAGCCCAGGTCAGACCTGGACTCCCAACCAGAGGCAGTGCCCAGATCAGGGCCAGCTGGAGCCAATAATGGAAGCACCTCCAGATTCTCCCAGAGCCTTTGTGAAGCTCTCTGCACCATATAAACGTAAGTCAAAATCCTCTGAGCCCAATGAAAGTCTCCAAGCGCATCCAAAGAAATCGATTTATGAATACTTTATTGAAATCTGGAACATTTTAGCTGACTGGGCCATGTGAGAATAACGCTGTTTCAAAACCCAACACTTAATACCACAGCAGGAAATGTAAAACCAGCTGTAGTTTGTTGACTTCAGCACCACTTAAGCAACCTAAAACTTATTTTCCTACAAAAGCAGCAGCTCCTTCATTCATTGTTGTTACTGGGCTGAGAGAACAGACCCGCCTCATTATTTATATACTTCTTTCTATTGTGTAATGTCCTGTGCAGATTCTTTACTTCTACCCCTTTCCTTTCACAAAGTTTAAGTGAGGGCTTGTTAGTGCAAGCCTACAGAGAGAAAATAAATCTACCGCTCTCGCTGTAAGAACCAGGAAGTACACAGGAAACAGGAAGTCTCACACCACTGACCAAAATATCATCCTCTAGGGTCATGCGTCATCTCTCACATTGTTGTAACTCCCTCGCTGTCGGACAGAGGCTGAAATACTTTCCCTCATAGTTAGTCTTCTTATCCTGATGTTTGTCCACCCATTTATGCTTTCTTACTTATTAAGCAGTAGTTTCTCACTCGTTTCACCATCATAACCCATTGATGTATTTTAAAATCAAACAAATACTAAGCACTCAATAAAGCACAAACCTTTGCCGATAAAAAACATTTCTCCAAATTTGATAGTAGTTTACCTTTCAGATTATTTTTCTAATCAGCTGATCCACCATATCTAATTCTATCTAATTCACATTATATTCTCTGACAAAAGACTGTGGATAAACTGGTACTAAATATCACTGTTTCTGATGAACAAATTGTTTATGATTTGTACATTGCAATTTTTTATTTTTGGTTATTAAATTTATAAGTTGGTATTTTATGTTTTATGGCAAATAGGCAGCATATGCAGTAACAGTTGACTGTTGTTTCACATTTCTCTTTAAAATTCAGAGAGATTATGTAATGTTTGCAAAAGTAGTAACCACTGTAGCCACATGTGACAATTATAGGATAATGGTCAAAGCGAGTGTGTAATGCAACAATAGCGCAAGTAGAGAGGAGTCATAGAGTCAGCAAACTGATTCGTAATGTCAGTCATACAACAATATCTCTCTGTTACCCTGAACTTTATGCACCGTACATGACTTTCTTGCAGTTTGTTGTGTGTAGATGGCTTTTTAAATAGTGCTACTGTCTTTAATTTCTCTTCTTAAAGCAAAGAGATGTTTCAACGCGAACAAAGATAATGAGCAGGCCACAGTTCTCTTCTCCAAACCGAGAGCTCCAGCACCTACTAAGCCACAGGCCCCGCCACCACAGGTCCCGCCACCAACCCCCATCTCGGCTGAGCCAGCAGACACTAAGGCCCAGCCAATGCCTGCACCCCGAGCTCACCCGCCCGTCCCCAAGAAGCCTCCGCCGAAAAAGCCTGGACTCAAAGCCCCAAACTGCCCTCCACCACTTCCTCCTCCATCACAGGCAAAAGAGGTTCCTTCTATATCACAGTGAGAAACATTATATATGTGTGACTGTGAGAGTTTTTGTTGTAGATCTGCAAAGATGCAAGTTATATTGGCTGTTTCATACAGCTGAAACGCATTTGTGATTTGTGGGGAAAATCTTCCCTTTTAAGCATGTGCATGTTTCACCATTGCTATTATGTATTGTGCAATACCTTACATGTATTTTGAGGTGAAGAGTTGCAGCTTAATTTACATTTTTTTGGCCCACTCATCTATCTGTAATCGGTATAATTTATTTATTTTTCTATTACTGCTGTGCTACATTTCCAAAGTACATGCAGGAAAGTCAGTATTCCGGGTTTTAAAAATAACCAGACATCCAAAACAAATTTCTACAGTTGCTGTTTCTAAGTATTTTGTGAGGGTGTAATTTTCCATAAATGTATTATGTAGAGAATAATATCCATGTCAGCTAATTAAGAATAAGAGCATCATTTAATGAATCTTAAGACTGAATTTGGGTTTTGGTTTGGGACTTTTCAGATGTTAACTGATCACCAAAAAAATTTGTGATGCTGTGATGATCTTGAATTCATGTCAGATAGAACAATTTCAAAAAGGAATAAAACATAATTCACTTTTTACAAAAACCTTTCAGGACTTGGGTTGTAAAATCACTTTAAACTGACCTTAAATATGAAACATGAAGCTGTACATAAATAAATTCATATTCAACCTAATTAAAACATATTTATTGTCAATTTATAACATCATAGTATATCATTGGTATTGACTGCAGCATATGGATGTGAACTGCACTATGTACTGAAGGTGCATATTTATAGGAGGTCAGTTGATATCTTTATGTACATTTGTATAAAAGAATATATAAATGAGGATTCTTCTATAAAAAGCCATACAGGGGTCGGACTTCATAATCATAAAAGGTGCACAGAGTATTTATATAGAAGGTCTGCAGCATAAAATGAACATTTATATGGTTCAGCCTTTAGTTGCAACTAGCAAATACCGGTATTACTTGTCATATTCCCTCAGTCCATGTAGTTTAATAACTGAGATGTTTGTATTTTCCTGGTCTATCTATCTATTAACAAATCCTGAGATTCCAGATCTCTCGTTAATAATCTTCCCTTTTTCTTTCTTGGTAGTGTATTCCTGAGTGAAAAGTTGACAAGAGATTGTAGTGATGCCAAAAGGTTGGAATTAGTTTAAATCACCCAACATCCTCTTCTTTAGTGACATGGACTTGCACTGAGAACATCTCCCTCTCATATAGGAGGAAGTATGTAAAGTATAAAGTGAATGACAGGCTTTACAACTTCTACATTGAGTAATGTTGGTGTTTCCTTTGAGACGCTTGTGATCTGACCACATTCTCTGGTATATCCACACTTTCCATGCCTCCTCTTTGTTTGAGTCATAACCTTTTAAAAAGAAGCGGTTTGTCTTTTTGTGCTGAGCTTGGAAGAGTCTTTCACTTCTTCTAGATACATTCAGGTTTGCATCAAAATTGTATATCCTCGCAGTGTCATTGCATAAAAGAAAGGGATCCACCGAGCCGGCCTCATTAACCATAATAAGATTTTAGATGATTGACTGGAAATATAGAGGAATCATAAATCAGGAAAAAGATTTTTTAGTTAAGTGTCAAAACTTCTCCAATTTCCTCAGCTTAGACTTTAATTTCATCCTCATCATCCATGTAACTGTAGGACATTTTCTTCTGCGGCTGGCTGACGGTCATCCTCTCTGAATCAGCAGCCTCCATCCTGCTCTGTCCCTTTATGAGGCCGCTGACCCCATAATGGCGTGCGAGCACATCTGTGGCGCTCTGGAACCGCTTGCTCTCCATCCCCATCCCTATCCTCACTCGCTCAGGTGAGCCCATCACAATATCAGGTACTTTAACAGAAAGCCCGACTCCGTTCACCTCCGTCACGCTACCCCCCTCCTCATCCCATTCGGTCCCATGCGGGCTCTTCCTACCCCCACAATCCTCCTTCAGCAGGGAATCCACGTATGAGATAGTGGCCGAGTCCATCTCCGATCCGTCGTTGGTCAACCCGCATGCTGACCCCACTTCTTCTCCCTCCCAGGCTTGGCTATGCTCCTCTGGTTGGCTGTTGATTAGCCCGAAAACCTCGCTCATGAGGGAGGGGCCAAGGTCAAAGGTGAAGGTGTCTAGGGAGGTGAGGGAGGGAAGTGAGTCAGAGTAGGCAGTGGTGGTTGGTTTGGGGTTGGAGGTCACAATCGAGGAAGAGCAGGTGGATAAGATGGCATCAGTGGGGTCGGTCAGGGAGCCGCGGTGGATGCCAGGGGAGCAGGAGGTGGGGATGGAGATGGAGGGCTGCTGACGCTCAGAGCGGGAGAGGCGAGGCAGAGTAACGAAACCAGACTCCAGCCCTGAGGAACAAAAACAAATATCAACACATGAAAGTCAATCGGTGGTATTTTGTTTAAAAGGTTTGTATTACATATTTTTTTCAAATATATCATTCAAATTTTTAAATTCAAATTTTTCTGTGAGAGTTAGATGAAAAGATTGACACCACTCTCATTTCTGTTAGTTGAGTATGAAGCTACAGCTACAGGAGATATGTAGTAGCTTAGCATAAAGTAGCAGGGCAGAGAGCTTGCCTGGCTCTGTCTTAAGGTGTCAGAATCTGTCTACCACCATCTCTAAAGATGCAAATTTTAAAATGAGAACTTGTGGTTTTACAAGGGTTTTCTAGGCTAGACTATTTTTTGGCAGGGTGCAATGACTTCCTTGAGTCTTGTCAACATGAGGTTGCAAGGCAACTAGCAGAGGCTCACTGCAGGGTCACTGCGGCCTGCAGGAAGTAGTCAAACCCATAAAACCCCTGTAAAACCGTTTATTGACCTTTTTTGTTAATTAGTGAGCTTTAGATGTACTGGTAAGTATATCTTGTTAATTTTTGGAAAAAGCCAGGTTAGCTATTTCCGCCTGTTTCCAGTCTCTGGGCTAAGCTAGGCTAATCAGCTGCTGGTTGTAGCATCATATTTACTGTACAGACATGAGAGTGATCAATCTTGTCATCTAACTCTCAGTGATGATGAACTATTCCTTCAAGTGGATACATCTGGGAATTAGTTTTCACAAATCAAAATTATTTTTTATTATTTTACTATCCTTATATTGGTGTTTTTATTAATTAACTTTATTTGTTCTAGCTACAATATTCTTTTTTATTTTCTGTAAAGCACTTTGAATTGCTGCGGTATGAAACATGTTAAATAAATAAAGTTGCCTTGCCTTTAGAAAAAAACAGGACATTTTTGAAAGACAGCACCTTCCTCTAAGGAGTTGACCCAAATGCAGGAAAGGGGAGTACAATTCATACATTTGGATACAATTTCTGATGTTACCTCTTTCCATACAATTTGTATAGCTTTACCATGTGGTGATTTTTATGTGTTGTGACCTAAAACCTTTAAAATGAGTTGAGCTGGAGACTCAAGACTCAAAAACCACAGGGTATTATGCTATTTGTTTCTGTTACCTGCTTCTTAAGACTTTCCAGGAACAATAACTTACGTTTTATCACAATCACTAAATATGATTCAGATTCTTATGCAGTCCCTCTCCTAGCAGGACTAGCTTCATTTAGCATACAGTTCCAACAGGGGGCGATATAAACCCATCAGAGAACATCCTGTCTGGTGACAACAAGCCAGCGATCTTGTCTGCAAAGTGCTGAGTTGTTCTGCTCTGTGAACACTGAATCATCTGCCCCATCCTGCCAGATCACGTAACAAGTCACACACTCTCACACTGCTGCCTTCATGATCTAAACTGGTAGATTACCGCAACACTTCTCAATGCCAGCCTCCAGTCCGGGGAGTGAGGGGGTGGTGGGGTTCATTCCAACCAAAAGAAACAGCATCTGATTTCACAGATTAACATAGTCCAACCAGAGAGTAAGAAAGAAGTAATCTGTGGATCAGTAATCAGCTCCTGGAGTGTTTGGTGAGATGGAGATCTGCAGACTCTCAGACCGCTATGTTTCATGGTTGATAACACCTGGAGAGTGTAGCCTCAGTTATCACTATAAAAGTGAGCTGTGTATTACTTTTTGAGAGGGAAAATGTCTTTATCAGGACAGACACACTCTTCAATCAATCATTTATTAATGACCACATGGCTGAGGTCACCAAAAGGTTCATATAGATGGAAATGTGTATTTTCTCACACTTACTAGTTACCACATCCAAAATGTAGTCGCATTTCAACAATGACTAAACGCAGTCATGTATTCAGATCACTTCCAGGTTATTGATTGAATATATAAATTGAAGCTACAACCAGCTTAGTTTAGCTAAGATTAAGACTGGAAGCAGGAGGACATGGCTCGTCTGACCCTGTCAAAAGGTTAAAAAAAAATCCATCTACCAGCAACTACATAGTTCACTAATTAACATGTTAGATCTCCTTTATTTGATGTGTACAAAAACTGGAGTGTAACAATAGCAGACTAGCTCTCTGTCACATGCTGAGGTATAAAATAAAGATGTTAGCATTAAAGTGAAGTTTTAGAGAAACTTTTCATCTGTGTTGTATTTACATAGCTACATCAAACCCTTCAGACACAGCTGGCAGTCCCAGTTTGCACTCTTTGTTGCATGCCTCTTTGTGTTTATATCTAATCTAAACTCATAAATAAACTTGTTTATTTCTTTCTCTTTTTCTTCTTCTTCTTCTTCCCTCTGTCCCTCTCACACCCACACACACACTTGCACACACATACACGGGGGATGTCAGATTGCGTGAGCCATGAGTATAGTGTTAATGTGGGTCATTCAAACAGCCTCTCAGACAGTTTGTTGCCAGCTCCGTCTGGATCTCTGTGTTATCAGTGCGAGAGCTGCTGATTATGAGCCAAGGTGATTCATAAGGACATCTGGGGTAAATCTGTCTACATTACGGTGTAGAACTGATGGATGAATTTCACTACGGCTCCACAGATGGTTGCCACTTCTCTGGAGTTTCCCGTTAACACGAGTTAACTCATTTGACCTTCTCCCATGTGTTTGTTTAGCAACAGTAACGTTTAATTTGAAGGAAGAGCTCTACCCTTAATCTTAGGGACAATTTTGGGATTTGGTGGAGTACTTTTCTCCTTGAATAACTGGGCAAAAATACATGACATGACATCATGTCAAAAAATTTCCACTGAAGATATATTGGACTTTGTCGGTAATCTAAAAACCTGATTTGAACCTCAGGTTTAAAGAGCCAAGAGAGCAGTAACGTTGTGTAACAAGAAGAGAAAACCTCAGTTTTTCTCCTACTATGCTGCTTTCCATCTACACATAGTGAATGCATCTCATTCAACCAGCAGCTGTAGTAGAAATATACACGTTGGATGAGATTGTTAACCTGCATTAACTGATTTTTTGGACACTTGAGGGTAGAAGAAACAAGCTGTGAACACCACACTGACATGTAAACAATATATAAACATACTTATTACAGCAGCTTTAAAAGGCAAAGACATCACCATGCTCACCATAAGAGCTTTTCTTCTCCTCTGGCGTGCTTTGAGAACTGGGGAAGAGCACCTTGGTGGCGGGACTCCCATTAGGCATATCCACATCCAACCTGGGAAGGGAGATGGCGTTCTTGATAATGGGAGAAACAGCGGGAGGCGGCGGCGACAGATCCTTGGACACTTCTCTGGGTCGGTTGTCTGAGCCCCTCCTGATCTGACGGAGCGTCCTGGAGAAGAACGCCCCGATCTTGTTGTCAGGGTTGGAGATAGAATCCGTTTCAGCGTTGTTCCCGTTGGCTGTCCCGCCGTGGTTGCTGAGGAAGGAGGTGTCCCCGAACACGTCGCCGCCCCGGCCAACGTGCATGGTGTGGCGGAAGTCACCCAGAGGGGGGCTGATCATGTCCACCGTGAGGTCGCCTTTAAAGCGGCGCTTGCTAGGAGAAACCAGACCTTTGAGGCCTGAGAGCTTTTCCTGAAGATTCATGGTCACGAAAGGTGAATGGCTTTTTATTTCTTCAAAATACACCTCAAACAATGTTTGAAATTGCCTTTAATCCCACTGAATGGCAAAACTGAACTACAAAGTTCAACTTTTCTCCTCTTAGATTTATGCCAAAATCAAGCTCTCCAAGGTTATTCCAAGATCTTGAAACCATGTAATTTCTACGGCTGAAAAGTTGAACTCCGGGCCTGCAGCGCCAAATAGTTCACTGGAATATTATCTCTGTTTATCATGTGCAAGCCAAAATCTGTCCCACTCTTTGTAGCTTGTTGTTATGCATAGCTGGCTGAATTAAACGGACATAAATTGAGGAGAACACTATGCAGTTGTGTTCCTGGAAGCAGCCGAGCCAGTTGGAGTGTGGTCAGGTCGCCTGGTTTCCCCCACTTGCTTTGGGCTTTGGCTTTGTCGACATGAGCTCAGAAATAGGTCCGAGTCCAGCTGCAAACGGTTCTGTGGTCGCACCATGGAACCATCTATCGAGAGTAAAAACAGAGAAAAAACATCTATCTTTAAAATGTAGACAGGGATGTATTAGATTTTGAGAGATTTTGAGAGAAATGGATGCCATTTGCAGTTTACTTATTGGTAGTTGAGAAGCTGAGATTCAGTAAGAGACCACGACAATTCCCTATTCTGAATACTGTGTTTAGTTGTAAAGTAACCTCACTGCATTTTGGACAGATCTGTCTTTCCGCAGGTTTTTAGGATTCCGCGTTCCAAAGGTCCGCTGGTCTGGAACCATCTAAATTTAGACCACAGTCACTCCTGTGTGCAACAAACCAAAGTCCTGTCCATTAAAATAGGTGGACTTTCAGGGAATTCCTGCTACCATTTTGTCCCGCTTTGACTGGCGTGAAGGTTACACAAAGTTCATTTTACATTTCGCTGAGAAAACTTATCATGCTTTTAAAGTGGCGCTGCAACCCTCATTCAACAGGCTCAGATTTGTTTATAAACAGGCAAAGTATGCTCAGTGAGACAGGAAGAGATAATGAAAATTCCCTGATAAGAACCTTGCTGCTGTACTGCTACACTGCCTGTGTATGCAGACCTCAAACCAACAAAAGACAGTAAAAGCTTATCAGACAAGCAGAAAATGTAACTGAATATATGAATTAATAGTACTACTTATAGTTAAATAATTAAAATAGAGTGTAAAAAATAAGTGTAAAGCTTTATATGTGATGAAATAAATGAATATTTAATATATTTTTTAATATACTTCTCTTGTTATCTCTACTAACTCATTTTATTTTCAATTATTTTCCTTTTTTTAGCGCAGGTTTAATCATTTATATAATCTCTATTTTCTTCATGCAACATTTCATTTTTTTCTTCAGCATATTTCCAATGAGAGGACAAAGTGGCTAGCTAGGTTAACTGAAAAGCAGGTACAGCTAACATTCAGGTAACTAATGTGAAGCAGTCATACACTGCATACTGCTGTATCGTTACTGTGTACACTATTAAAACAGTAGCAAAAGAATTTTAGCCGCCAAACGCTAACAAAGCTAGCTAACGCTAATTAGCAATTCTCAGATAGATGTCTCTTTAACATTATCTTACATTAGCTGCATCATGAAGGCTTTTCATCTACTGATTAGAGGTTAAAAGGAAAGTATAAAGCTTCATAATTCTTTTGACACCTCATTACACCTAGTTATTCTACTAACAGTATAATGAATTCATGTATTCAGTTATGTTTTTTGACTTGTCTGATGGCCTTTTACTGCCTTTTGTCAGTTTCTGAGCTCTACTTCTGTAAGTCTGTAAGTCTGCAATGAAGCCAGACAAAAAATTGGCCTTTTCTCACATGTTGTTCTTTGCCAGCAGAGTAATGGATATCCAATTCTAAAATATTTTGATAGCATAAGGCAGCCTTGACAAGGACCTCTGGTTCTCTTTAAAAGCTTTCCACTGCAGCAGCTAAATGTCGGCAGGCCTCCCACGCATGCACAACCCCGTCTGGCTTCATTAATGACCTGCTATGGTTCATGAGATGGGGATTGCGTCAGGTCCAAGGCAGCCCTTCTAATTTGCTGCTGACCGCAGTCCCAGGCCCTCCGCTCCACTTCCCCTGGCTGGCGTTTTAAGAGGGGCATCTGGGAACGGAGAGGAAACGCGCCACATACCAGTGCTGAGCAGAGCCATATCGAGGCTCACAAAGGGACGCCAGGGAACAGTATACTGAGGTGTGATGTCGAATCTGAGATGGCGAGAGCCTTTAGGGGCCTTATGCACGTTCCCATGAACGACACTGAAGTGACAAGGCCACCTCTCTGCTTAAAACAACTCCCCAGTGACTGTAACCGCAGACACAAAGGCAGTTATGCTTTTCCCAATAAGGGAAAAAGTTTGTCTTGCTGTATCAAGGTTAAACAAGAAAAACCTCAGTTTAATTGATAACCTAAAGGATTACAGGAATGCACATGGGGCCATTAATTACTCTGACTGTGTGCTTACGGAAAGCTCTGGTGTTTTGTCTCTGCCTGTAATCCTGTTAAAGACCTTTGACCACAGCTCAGAGGGGGTCGCTCCCGCCGACTCCTCTTATGTGTTTGGACCCTTCGGGCAAAGCTCATTTTATTTGCACATAGACTCCTATCCAACTGAACTCTCTTTCCCTCTTCTGTGGTCCTTCTTTGCACTTGCTCTTGAGTTCTCAGAGTCACACAAATACAGAAGCCAAAAAAACAGAGTCTTTAAAAGGTAATAAGTTTAATGCTATAATCCCAGTAGCAGCCTGCCTGCCCGCGCTTTGGACATCGGAAAAAAATAGGGGGACCTCTCAACAGGGGGGACATGGACGTACCGTGGATTATCCCCTAATCCTTCATCGTCTCTGTTACCCCCGGTTGGGTGCTTCTCTCTGGGCAAGCCTTGGCTGCTCCGGCTCTGGAAGGCTGGACCAGTGGTTCAGTCAAACTGATTCCTGCCAGAGAAAGAGGGAGTAAAACAGAAAATGAGTTTGTAGAGGGGAGAGAGTCGATTTAAAGTGAAGCAAGGCAGAGTGAGAAGTGATGAAAAAAGTTAAGTTTCATTTTTACAAATAGGAGTGAAGGGGGATGATGGCAAATTGGGGAAGAAATAAGGGTGAAGGGAATGGATGTAGCGAAATGAGAGAAGAGAAGAGAAAAGGTCAGATGAGGAGAGGAAGCGAGAGGAACAAGATGTGAGGGGAGGAGGAGGAGGAGACGAATGATGGAAGGACATAAGAGGGGAGAAAAGAAAAAATACAGGCTGAGGAAGGGTTATGGAGGCTGAGACATAAAAGAACCAGAAAGATCCCAGTGAATGGATCTGATCAAAGAAAAATGCATATTAGGAACACTTAATCATAAATTGATGAACAGAGTCTTTGATATTAGCTTCACTGAGATGTTATTCATTGTTTCTTTTTCTTCTAATTTATTATTTTTGTTGTTTTTGTATCATTTATATTGGTTGTTTAGTCCACTACTTTGGTCCAAACTAAAATATCAGATTGTCATTAACTTTGACTTTTCCTCCAGCGCCACCAACAGGTCGAAGATCTGTACATCTAGTAAAATATCTGGTTTTGCACAGACATTCCTGGTTTCCAGATGATGCATCTTGATGTCTTTGGTGACTTTTCATAGTGCCATCGTGAGGTCTGCATTTGTGGTTTCGATTGAAATATCGATGTGAAATTTGGCAGACATTCATGTCACCCTCAGGGTAAATTGTAATAACTGGTGATCCCATGAAGTTAAATGTCAAAAATTGTAATTGTCCCAAACTTGGGTTCAAAATACCTGCAAAACTAATGTCATTCCCATCAGCCTCAACTATACTTTGTGTTTATCACGACGTTGGCATTTAGCTCAAAGCGGCACAAACTCCCAGAGCCAGATTGTGCCTTTTTTTAACAGTCAAATTCCTCTTGATTGGTGAGGTAGATGCTTTTATAAACCACTGCATGGCATTTTTAACAAAAAACTTTTGGCTTAGTTCAGCTCATAGCAGCAGCTTTGCGTTGCTTTCTTTGGGCAAGTCACCGTTCAGGGGATTTCGGAGCATTCATACATCACGGACTGGCTCAATAAAATATTTCCATGTCACTGTGTACAGTACTTGCTTGAGGTGGCCTTGCTGGATATAAACCAGAGTAACCACAGTCTAATAGGAGCCGTGTGTGTGTGTTGTGTGTGTGTGTATGTGTGTGTGTGTGTATGCGAACACATTCCTGAGCAGAGCATCGGTCGTTGGAGTCTTTCTCTCGATTACGACCATCAAACATCCTTCTCAACCTCAGTGCTGATTGAAACCACGTTTGGGTCTGAATCTCCACTTCTTCTCTTTCGTTCTCTCTCCTCCTCTTTCCTCACTCTTTCTCTTTCTGCCTCTCTTGCTTCTTTCGCTCCTTTTTCCATTCTTGCCTCCGAACATTACTTTTTCTTGTCTTTGTCTTCTCTTCCTTTCGTTCTTTTTCCTTCAATTTTCACTCATTCTTCTTCCTTTTTCCTCATTCTTTCCTCTGCTCCTCTCTTTTTTTGCCATTCCTCTCTCTCCATTTTCTTCTCATTTTCTCTCTTCTTTCCTCTTCATTTCTGCTTTCGCTTCCTTTTGAGTGTCTTGACAGGCTCAGGATAGCTGAAAGCAGCTGTTGGGCCCACACATCCAAACACAGTTGTTATTTATGTTGTCTGTATCTCATAAATGTTTACTCTGCTATAGGTCCACTTGAGTGAAATCACTGTTGGACTTTGAATTTTATCACGGGTCTTTCCCTCCCTTCTCTCTCTCTCCCTCTCTCTTCTCATGTCCTTCAGTCACTAACCCCACTAACCAGGTGAACAAACATACAAGATAAGGCCACATTTTTTAGACTCACCCTTTGACTTTCAATTACGTTCCTATTTTCACCATCTTTACTCAGTCTGAATCCAAGCAAAACACAGCTACACTTCCTCCTCAGCCAAGAAAACATTTTCATGCTTCAACAAATATCCATACTCTCCGAGGCTCTCTGCTTCCTGCATCTGCTGAAGCTGGCAGTCCCAATTTGCACTCTTTGTTGCCTCTCTCTTTGTGTTTATATCTAATCTATACTCATAAATAAACTTGCTTCTTTTCTTCTCTCTTTCTTCTTCTTCTCTCTCTCTCTCTCTCTCTCTCTCTCTCTCTCTCTCACACACACACACACACACACACACACACACACACTCTATTCATTTGATATTTTCCATATTACAGGTCCTTAAAGTACATTTTACACTTACATGGTCAATTTACCTGATGAGGGCTTTATAGATACTACATCTAGACTGATACATTGGCATGATAATGAGTTGAAGATATTTTTGAGGTAATTTAGAAGCATTATTATTAGTTTGTCGAACAGAGAGGAGAGACAAGTTCATTTTTCAACTGTAAAATGTTCCAATTAGTTCATATCTTAGTCACAACTTACAGCATTAATAACCAAATGTAAGAAATCCTTATCAAAAATGTTTGTGTTTATGTTAAAAAGTAAGTTTTGGCCAATATGTTGTTACGCAATTTAAATATAAATACAAATACTTTTGCTATTTGCCTATAAAATCCATCATTGTCAGGAATATTGCAACATTTTGGAAAAAAAAAACTCATCCACTTTTTCCCAGAGAGTTGGATGAGTTAGATATGACTAATTCTTGGCTGAGAGCAGCCCCATCCCACACACAACCCTCGTAAAATGGTGAATTTATGTCTTCACATATTGGTTTTTGTGCAGACTAAACAAACAAGATATGATGTGTTAATTAGTGAGCTTTAGAAGTGCTTGTACAGGGATTTTGTTACCTTTGGACAGATCCAGGCTAGCTGTTTCCCCTTGTTTGAAGTCTTTGTGCTAAGCTAACGAACTTCTGGCGGTAACTTCATATTTAACACAAACATATGAGAGTGGTATCAATTTTCTCATCTAACACACTCATTTGCTTTCTGCAAATAAGCGTGTTTCCCAAAATCTACACCAAATCATCATTCACTTCAGCACTCCAGGCTGAATCTAAAAACTTCTTTAGCTGTATTTTACTTAATAATGCTACTTGCTTATTATCACTCAACAGCAACGGAGCATTTGTATGAATTTGTTGTCTATGTTCTCATCACATACACCCAAAGAATACATAATATCACAACAGCCAGGAGCTTCAGGGACAGTGGCGACAGGGTGGAGGCTAGCCAGAGCTGGCAAAACTTTGCAATTGTCCACATCGATCAACATCTGAAAAGTTCACATGCAGTCAAAACTTGGGCAGTAGCCAATCAACAAACAGACACGAGCTTACCCTTGCTTTTCAAGCTGAAAAATCACAGAGGCTTGCTCGGAAGCTCTTTTTTTTTTAACCTACAACGTCTGAAAAAGATCTGTTTCTGCAAATATCTGAAGTGAGTTGTTGCATATCGAGTCGTTTATAAAACTGTGAGAACTGCATGTTGGGTTTGTTCACAACATTTGTTGTTCAGAGCAGTGAGTTTGTTCCTTCCACACAGCAGAGACCAATCAACTGGGTGCGTGACATTGTTGCTGATGAGTTTAACGAGGTGTTGGATCATGTTGGTAGATGAGTGAGTTGTGACCATTTGGTGACGACAGACAATGATGGAGCAGTTTTCTCAATGTCACCATGTGTGGCCAAAAAAAGACCAAAAAAAAAAAAGGCCAGAGAACCCTTGGTGTCAAAACAAATACAGCAGTCGGATTCAGAGTTTGCACCTCTGCTCCTGACCCTTTCCTGGTTGGCTACGTCAATGACACCTAAAGGTCACAGAGGGTCCCCCTCAGAGGAATGTAGAACTCAGGTAAAAAAAAAAAATGAAGGAACAAGGAATAAAGAGGAAAAACCACAGGCGACGTCTGCATTCGTTTACTTAATCAAGTACTTTGTAGTGTGTTATTAGTGTAAATCATGAGGGGATGTACAGGAAACACATTACATGCATATGTTAATCATCTGTTGCTGGCTGAGCTGAGTGCATACAGGAGTGAGACATGGAAATATCAGAGCATGCACTCAAGGAGGATATACTGTACGCCTCCTCTGGAGAAGACAGACAGAGGGAACTACGGAGCCAAATAAACATGAAAAAGTCACACACTGTATAGATCCACAGTAAAGAAGCTCATCAATGCATGTTGTTTATTGGATTTTATGTTATAATCACTGAAGCAGACTGGCTTTTTATTGATCACTAGGGTGCGTGTTTGTTTATTGGCAGGTTTGAGCGAGCCAACAAGCTCTCCTATCAACGTGAGTGAGTGTGTGTGTGTGTGTGTGTGGTATTTCACACGGTGGCCTCCCTTGTGGCACGTTGGCAGGTTTCAGGGGTCAGAAGGTCACTGCCCCCAACGTGTAATGAGACCAACACCCTTCTGCCTGTTTGTCTCCATAATTAAAACACTTCAAGGCCAACGACTTCAACTTCACCATGTTGAGATCCACTGAATCTACCGTGAATCACCGTCATTTCAGTGACATGTATGAAAATTGATAGGTTATGTCATGTTACTGCTGTAATTATAAGGCAGGGTGATAAAAATCAAAGCACTGACAGAGTTTATTCTGACCAAGGTTGCAGTGGGGGAATAGTAATGATATACTGCTTCTGCTGCTGCTGCTCCAGAGTATAAATATGTTGCGGAGCGGATTGAGTTTCATGTCAGAGATCTGAGAAAAGACTCTCACAACAACTGAAACAGCTTACACAATATGACCATTAGCAGCATGTGTGATAACAGCTTACAGTCAATATTTTTTACAAGTCTTATTGTATTGCTTTATCTGAAATCTAATGTGTTTACGTTCTAATGATTAAACGTTTCATTTGAAAAAAAGAAAATGACACTGCGGATGATTAATCTTACTGTAATGTAACTTTGATATCAACAGGCATTTTTCAGTTATTCTCACTGAACAATAGCAAAAGTAGTGGTAGTGGAAGGATACAATACACACATTATAACAACACTAGAGGCATTTATGTAAATCTTTTACAAAGATTATTATATGAATATTACACATATGTTGTAGGATAAAGGCTATGAATACCCATTGTGTTCAAATTACATGAATAAACAACTTTATTTTAGATCTAGATTTAGTGTGCGTATTGCAAACACTCTGAAAGTCCCTGTATGATTATTATAGAAACTGCGATAAAGTCTCCATTGACTTTTTATGGTGAATATTACAGGAATATCTGACACAAAGACTCACCTCAGGAAACTGCCACACGAGGAAAGGGAGACGAGTTGACTCCGGTTTAATTATCTTTCCAACAGAAATATATGTTTGAAGTTCGTCGGGTCGGAGGGAGCCGGTGGTGCAGCCGGACTGTCCCGCTGGTGCGCCGGGTGTGCGGAGCGGCGCCGCGAGGAGGAGGGAGGGGAGGGGGCGGGCCGTGGATCAAATACCAATGAGACTATCATAGGGGGCTCCCGCACTGCTCCATGGTTAATAACACTTTAATTTCATGTCTTTCTACAACATGCCAATTGACTTGTCAACACGATTTGAAGCGATAAGTAAACATAGGGGTGACAATGGTGCAAACTAGAGGGCGCTGTAAGACCTTCTGAGGTGAGATAAGCTGTATTTTTAATAGGTCCCAATAAATAAATTGTTATTGGTGGGAGTTTATGTGGAGTCTGTTACAAAAAACATTGTAAAGGGTTACAATAACATGATACAGATGTGCTGAATATAGGATTTCTAGCCAAGGCAACGACTATCCCTGGCTTAGCTTTTAAATGGTCATAACGTATCATCATTACCAAAAGTACATTAGTTATTACGTGCTCAATTTCACTAATATACTTTTGGTAATGATGATACGTTGGGACCATTTTTAAGTAGAAAAGTCTAACCAGGGGCAGGGATTGCAAATTAGCCTTGGCTAGAAATCTTATACAACACATCTGTATAATGTTATTGTTACCTGTTAAAATGTTTTTTTGCATTCTCCCTGACAAATAAAGTAATAAAATAAAGACGACTTTAATCCTGTTGGATAAACTCAACATAAACTCAAAAAGAGACCAGGCCCAGTCATCAGACTTTATCAGCTGAGTAGGTATCTGCTGACATTTAGGGAGGGAAAAACATAATTATGTAATTGTATCATGATTCAGTTCCCTTTACATGGTTTGATGTGACTCAATTCATATTTTGGGTTTTTTCATGTTGGCTTCACCTAAGTGAAACTGTAACTTCTAATTCTACCAAGCATCTGTTCATAGTAATTTGAGCTGCTATAGTTACAGGAATAGTTTGACATTTCTGGGAAAAACCCGAGTATTATTCAAGAATATTGATGCTGCTCTCACATCTGTCGCCTACATTTAATATGAAGCTACAGCCAGGAGAGGGTTAGCTTAGCTTAGCATAAGCAGGGGGAAACAGCTAGCCTAGCCCTATTAATAGATAAAATGTTGACCTCTAAAGCTCACTTATTGAAATTTAACATTTTGTTTAATCTGTGAAAACCTGCTCTGTAAACATGATAAGTTCTGGTGTTAGTGGACAATATACATTGGAATATTTCTTTGAAATGTCAGCAGACGGTTTTTCCGTCTTTGGACAGACTCAGATCAGCTTCATATAGTCTTGCTAAACTAAGCTAAGCTAACTGTCTCTTGGCTGTAACTTCATATCAGAACCAGGTTTATTGCCAAGAAGGTTTGCACATACAAGGAATTTGCATTATACATAACATTAAGTCGTACAAATTCATATAAAAAAGAAATAAATTTACAATAAAAATATGTAAAATATAATCTAAGTGAGTAGAACTGCCACAGATTTAAATTTCAAATTGAAGAGAATTAAGTTAAATGTACACAATATTGATATGAGTAAACAGCAGTGTGCAATTAATAATAATAATAATAATAATAATAATAATAATAATAATAATAATTTTTTGTATGCTCCTCATCAGTTCACTGTTTTATTATGTGGTATACTTCAAAATTCTTATGTATACTTCTTGTAATCCAATTATTTTAGCATTTTTACTATTACTCTGTTTGTTTTACCATTAAGCACTTTGTAACTCTGTGTGCTGTATAAATAAAGTTGTTATTATTTAATGGAGAGATATGAAAGTGGTATCAATCTTCTTGTCCAACTCTTGGCAAGAAAGTGAAAAGGCCAACAGTGTCTTCAGACTTACTGCTATAAAATATAAATTACAATTTAACATTGTTAGCTTTACGTGCCTGGCTGTCTATTGACACATTACTTAGCAGTACATGAAAGATGTGGTTACTGATGTGTTATTGTGATTCAAACCCAGTTTAAAAGCATCTTTTCCTCACAATTGAGATTACAACTACATTGTATAGTAATTTAGTAGTAATCGTTTCGCCTGCTGTGAGCTCAGACTGGCAATGTAGCAATTAGTAACCGTTTGAAAGACTGAACTGGAATCCCTGGAAATCCTGGAGGTTGACGTCATGTACGCTGCACACAGTCTTTTTATGTTTGTTATGATTCAACCAAAGGATACGAAAGAAGAGTCTAGTGAGTCAGTGGAAAAATCCATCTCTAACTGCTGATTATGAGATGGTTTGTATATTACTCTTAAATTTTAAGAAGTGCCCATACATTATATAAAAATTCTACTTGCTAGAACAAATAAACAGTGTTTCCAAAAGAGGGGATGGGGTGCTTCTCTCTTTGTAGTTTCTATTGCAGGCCCATTTTTTATGGGGTGTTGTGCTTATAAGGCAGGTGGAGTTTTACATAAAATCTCAGCACGATCAGCTTTAAATTTAATTTAAACAAACCATTCAACGACTGACTGCTGCACAGCTTCATCCAGCACTCAGAGAACAACAGGCGTCAGAGGTGTAGCCCCCCATAAAGTGCACATGTCAGTGGTCCCACGCTGACCTGTCCAACAGGAAACAGAGCCTTATCAACAGGAACAGAAGCATCCTCACCCCGTCCTCAAAGGCTCGTAACAGGACCGTCGGTCGTTAAAGCTCCGAGGTGGCCTGTAAGTCTGCCAGCGTGCAGCAGGACCGATGACACTACAGCCACATGTCACTTCTTAGTGAGCAACAGCATTTCCCTGTCCCCCCACCCCCACAACCCTGGTACTACACACACACACACACACAAGCTCACACGTAGGCAGACGGAAGTAAACACAATCACACACAATCTGGAAAGCTACCATCATTCACTGCTTCAGACAACGCCCTTCCTCTATTCGGAAAGTTGTACTCTGTTTACACATGTTCAAGTTTTTTAACGAGAAAGGCTTTTTTTAGCTTTGGACTGGTGGACTTCTTCCTGATTGGCTCCTGTCACTAACAAATTATTTAAGTTTACCCATTCAGGACACTTTCTGCAGTAAGTTTTGTCTCCAAATTGTCCATTTGTCTTTCCCTCCTAAATAATATCGCACATTTATTGGATGAAACCTTCAGGAAATTATCCATGTTGTTCAAGGTCCATTTCAGCTTTTTCAGCTCAGAACGTCAATAACCAAGTGACACATGTTGTTACTTGTTGCTGATTGGTCCAGGCTGTTTGCATGCATTTCTTGGGATACCAAATCCATTTGTCAGCCAATCAGGATCCACTTTTTCGAGGAATGTTCCTTCAGATGTGTCCAGTTTGACTTAATCAGCTTTTAATAATGTTATCAGTAGAGTTTCGTGATTCACAGTTTGTTTAGTGTCAAAAGGGATGAATGTCCTTTAACTTCAGACACTGTTAAATACACACCTCTAATCAGTATATACAGTACAGGGAGGCATGAGAGGATTATTGTGTGTGTGTGTGTGCATACCATGCCTGTGTGTGTCAAACAGCATGTCTGTATTTGGTCCGTCCTGTCTCCTGCTGCCACCCTTGCCCACACCTCTCGGCTATGAAGTGCTGGCACTGCTGCTTCGCTTTCACTCCAACAGACACTCAGTGAACAGAGCCAACATCCAGGATTCACAGATTCACTAGGTGACCTTCATTTTGGATGTTTGCTGACCAGATTTCCTGGCTTTTTGGCTCAGATTTTTTTTTTCTTTAAAGTTGAAATTCAGATTCAAGGTTTCCATTTTTGGACTTGTTCACATTTCTCACTAAAACATTGCACATGATAACCGCTAGCAAACACCTCAAAATGCAAACAAACAGCTAACACAGAAAACAAATATCAGTGTGTTTGTTTAGTTAAAAATGAATCTGATATTCTGTGTTTTTAGCCAACGAATTTCATGAAAAGACCAAAAACAACAATTAACTGATCCTCAGAGCCAAAGCCTCATCTCATTCCTCCAACAAAGGACCTATATTGTTGTCCTTAATCTATTTAAAACTCATCAATGAGCCACACCTCTGCACTGGGTCACATGTACCTTCATTACCACTGGAGAAAAAATGTGTATTAATTTGCAGCTGAAAATAGTCCCCAACAAATTCCAGAGAGATATTTACTAAAAAACAAAAACACAGTTTCCAGTTGTTTTAGTGAATTATTTTGCCTTTTTTCATATATTAAACTATGTATCGACCCATTTTTAACAGTACCAGATAGCAGACAAAGTTAGCAACTAGATGTGAACATGGTGTTGCAGCAAAAGAAACAAAAGTTTTTCTCAAAAAAAGACAGCTAAGAGCACAGTGAATGTTGGACTTACATTTGCTGGGTATGACTCCAAATGACTGCTAATGGTGCTTTGTGTCTGCTGGGTGTGTAAATTAGCTGACTGTTTACTAACACTTTAGCCATAACAACTTTGACAAGCTTGCTGGGCTGCATCCAAGTGGCAAAAAAAAAACAGTTAATGCAGCCTTAAGCTATCAAGGAAAAGAACTTTTGCGAACTTGTCGGTGCATCTTTAGTAGAACAAAGAACTCCCACACAGTGTCTTCTTCACTTGCAGTTAGAGAAGTCTTATTGGGAATTTTTTGGTACACAGAAGGTCTGGTTATAGTAACCTGATGGTCAGTAACCTGACCAAATGTTCTTCTCTAGGGAGTTCTTTGCTCTACTACAGCTTTAAGCTGTCTAAAACTAAAACTTTCCCTTTTACTTCTTTTTTGTAGATTTAAAGTTGCAACTTGTGGTTTGTCAAAGAGATAAAATACACCCAATTTTCCTATCTTGTGTTTGTTTAGCCTTGGTTCAATGATAAACTCAGTCTAACCTTGTACTCACGTCATCACAACTATCTTTAATGGCCACTTTTAAAGTTCTTTTTGTAATAGCTAATTATTTGAAGTTTTGATGTAGTGCGGAGTCCTTTTGTTGGAGTGATGTATATTTTTTCAGCTTGTCATGACTCATTTGTTGAAAATTGTTAGATGTAATTGGTTTTTGTTAGTCAGTACCTTCCCCACACACGTGGAGATGATTGACTAATCACTTTAAGAGGCTCATACCACCCTTGTGCTGCTCTGATGAAAGCTCTTCTGATGGACAAAGTATTCAATGTTTCCTTTTTGTGGTTTTGGACTGCGGCTCTCCTAGTTGATATGCTATCTGCATTAAGTTGATATGTTATCTGCATTTGGTCAGCTCTTCTGTCTGCAACTTATTACAAGTTAACACTATAACTTGTGTAAATAAAGCTTTTATGTATTTAATTTTCCCAGTCTCTCCTGTCACGTATGTCTCCTGCAGACTCCACTGTTGTCCATTCTTCTCATATCTTTCTAAACCACTTTGTGACTCATGTTTGACTTGCTTTGTCTTCACAGTCCAGTAGATTTATTCTTACATTAAATCTGTGTTTGGACTCCCTGGTTGTCTTGAATTTTTAGGCTGCTCATGTCTTTGTTGTTGTGAGTTTGAGAAGTAAAATATTATTTCTGTACATCTGCCGAAACTGTCATTTGTTTTTTTATAGACCGGTTTCCCAAGCATCTCATCTCTCTTCTGCCTCCCTTTTTATTTCTTTTGCACAATCTCAAATCAGTCTGTCTATCTTTCTGTTCCTGTTTTCTCCCTCCTCTCTCTCCCAGGCTTTCCTTGCATCCCTCTCTTCGCTCCCCTCCACTCCATCCCAAGATAAACAACCTCTGTTCTGAGGCATGTCAGCTATTTGTTCAAAAAAGCTCACAAGTTTTTGGATGCTGTTCAGAGCTAAGTCCCAGAAGGGAGGCAAGATTACAAATTTAGTGCTTTTTCACAATCTCTCCCTCTGTTTTTCATTTTTCTTGGTCTAAGCTGCTCTTTTTTTTTCTTCTTTCAACTCTCTCACGACTTGAACATCTCTCACTGGTCCGTTAAGAAACTTCCCAGATTTGTGAGTTTCGACGCCCTTCCACCTTTATGTTTGACCTTGTTTCCAACCAGTCTGACCATATAGAGTCTTTACATTCCCTCCATGTTTGTTAGACTCTGATTTATTTTCTGTCAGGAACTTTCATCACTCTTCTCTGATTAACACACAAGGGGAGAACCAAACACCATTTCTCATGCCTCTGGGCAGTCCACGTCAAGTCCCTTTGAGAGAAAAAACACACACTTCAGTGATTCTGTGACAAAACAAGCGCAATTTGGCATTTGCTTATCGGTGACCTGTTTAGAAAAGCTTTTTCAGTGTAATGACCTGAAGAGGATATTTCTCTGATGACAAGGATGCGTGCAAAGTGTCTGTGTCTGTGTGTGTGTGTGTGTGTGTGGTGGGGGCTAGAATGTGGTGTTCTGTGGTGAGATAAAACATAAGACATCCAGTACTCTGATGCCTTTAAGTTGACACACTTTTTCCCTTGTGTGGTCTGCAGACTTCATTGCATTGTTGCATTGCATGTTTGTCTGGCTCCATAATCATTGTAAATCCAACATTTGTTACCACAAATTACATTATTCCTTTGTCTTTTTGAGCCCAGCGTTTATCTTATTTTCTCCAATTTCTCTTTTACTATGTGTGCATATGTGTGTGTGTGAGTATATATATATATATCCACATTTTTGTACCGGTGGTAACACAAACACACACACACTCACAGACACATAGTCAATGTACACTGACGCACAAATATACAAAGATACATTCCTTTTTCCTCCGTGAAAATACACACTCACTGTTGTGTGAAAACTGCTGGTGACACATGCTGAGATTTGCCTCTTTTTATATCCCGTTGCACGCACACACAAACGCACACACTCACTCACATACAGTCAAACACATACACACGCACGCATATGCACAAGGACAAAGAGCCTGTGTTTAGACTAGGCCACCATTCCTATATGCAGATACAGATCGCTGTTTTGCTTTGCCGAGCATGATGAAGGGGTAATAACTTTATCTAACTAGGGGGAAAACACAAAGACTGATGGGGAAGAGGAAGAAGAGGAGGAGGGGGGTACTGGACCAGATGACGAGACAGTAATGAGGGAAGATGGAGGAGGGACTGTAGCCTTTAAGGCCTTTTCCTTCATGTGCCAAACCCTCTGATTGTTTTTAGAGTTAATTCTTTTCTGAGTTGCCACCAGTAGCAGCAGTGATGGTGCGGTACATTTGTATGTTTGTGTCTGACTCAAAAAAAAATCAACCTTCACCACCACCACCACCAAACCTGCCTCCTGACTCATAAGTAGGTGTGTGACGACAAACGGCGGCATCTGTCGTGCTTGTTAACCACTCACTGTGATTTACTTTGTGTCTGAGAGTGTCGGAGCTACTTCTCTGGCCTCAACCAATTTGTCTGTGGCTTGTTGCCTTGGTGGGTTCCTTCCAAGTGGCGTCTGGAAGAGAGAAGATTCAACCATGAATTTTGTCAGCTGGAGTGTGTATGTAAATGTTGCTGTGTGATACATCTGTTGGCATGAATCACAGTCTTTGAATCAAGAAGTAGGAGGGTTTTTTTCCCTCTGAGCCTTGAGCAATGATAGGAGAGTTGTTTTTCATGGGAAGCTACTCATGAAACAAGCAGACAGCAGAGGAAAAGGGAATTGACCATTTACAAAATTTCCTCCTCCATACAGTGATTGGTCAATCAAAGCATAGCAACTGTAACTGTTCTCCTTTTTATTGGATTTGGGGATCTTTACACTCGAAAACTCCAAAAACTTATTACCTCAACCTAAAAGACCTTTCTCTTTATTGAAAGATAATATACTATTAAGCTGAAAATACAAACAATAAAGTATAAATATAACATTTAATTGTCCACATATGTAAGCCAAACACTTGAAAAGGGTTATGCTAGCATGAAAGTGGTCTTAACTAATAATACGAGGGCTAACTAAAGCTGTACATTGGAATACAACAACAACAACAATAATAATAATACCTGTAAAATTACAGGCAGCTGTAGTTGCCAGTATCTGTTTTTTTTTTTTTTACAGTGCCACTACTGTAATTTACTTAAACAGTTAATTACTGTATTACAGGTGCTGTAGGCCTGCAGTAATATTCTGTATTTTTATTGTAATCTACATGAACAGTTTCTTATTGTAAATGTTACAATAAACAACTCAAAAGTTTTCTTCTCATTCATATTAATAAATGAATGAGAAGTTGTTTAATAAAAACAACTATAAATTGCAGACATATACTTTAAATAACAATGTGTCTTCAATCTTAATGGTCCAGTAATGAGACTAGCTCAGTTTTACATTTAATAAAGTACAACCCTTAAAATCTGTTACAAAACGGGATGAGACAATTGACAGCATTATGGTACTGAACTTTTATACAGAAGTTTTCAAATATGCCAAGTATATTCAAGTATGTTTGAAAAAATAATTCTCAAGGTTCATGCCCTTTCACAAGGGGTCAATGTAAAACTCTCAATTGTAACAAAACTTAGTAATGTGTCTAAACAGCAACTAGTTTGCAAACTTCCAAGCTCACAGCTCAATAAGTGAAAAAGAAACAAAAATGAAAATCAAAGACAGATTGAGAGAAAGAGAAATGAAACCACCTAATGACAGAGAGAGACATTTTAAACAAGAAGGAAACCTAACATACCTTTATGAAGTGACGTCAAGTTCTTCAGAAGAGTGGTGAGAAGGATTCACAAGAAGGATTGAGCTTGTTGCCTTCTTAGGAATTGCTCTCTGTTCCTCTCTTAGGGTAAATCATGATGAAATCCCTGAAAACACACAACACTTGTATGAGGAAACCATGTTGGCTGGAAATCACTTATTATGTCCCAGATTTTAGTATAATTTGGCAACAAACTAATACCTTTGTAGCAACCTAGCTACAGCCTGAAAACACACTCGGGTTGAGCTAAGATAATCAATATGACCAGTCTGTCTTTTGGGGCTCGGCAGCCAACATATCTTCAACTAATTTGGTTACATATGTGAATCAACTTCAGTTGTTATGTGCTTTATATATTAGGATATTATTAATTATGAAATACATGTCATCCAAAAATAATCTAAAGATTTGCAAGTAGCAGTGAAAATACTGTTTAAATACCAGTAATTTAAACTTCCAACTGCACCAACATCACTACCTGAAAAAGCTCTCTTGTGCCTGACAGATGCTTGCTAGGATTATACCAACTTAATGTTAGCAAAAATTAAATATAGTCACTAACTGGGTAACCAGATGCCCAAATGTTATTCTATTTTCTGAGTAAGATGTTACTGACCTTTTGGTTTGTTACCATGATTGGAAAAAATGAGAAATACTGTATTTTACTACCAAATTTTACAGTCGCCTACTGTTAATGTTGGTTCTTGGTTTTGGCTCCAAAATTTACAGTATTTTACCATATTTAGAAATAACAGTGCCTTACTGTGAGATTTTTTTTTACTGTATTTTTACAACAATTTATTAAAGCATGGTTGACTTTTTGACTCGGACATGCAGCTTTAGCCTCTGTCCTTTAGTACAATATAATGCATGTAGCCATCAAGTGCATATTAAAGTTCTTTTGTTGGGTTACTATCTAAAAAACAGTCTACTGGAGACATTAAAGCATCAGAGTGTAAGATTTGATGACAGTAAGGTTGCGGATAGCAACCAACTGCATAGCCCTCCCCTCCCCCTCCCCTTCCAAGTGACCGTGAAACTTGTTAAAGGCCCTCTCTAGAGCCAGTGCTTGGTTTGTCCATTCTGGGCCACTGTAGAAACATGGAGGTGGGCTCTGTGGAAGAGGACCCGCTCCCTCTGTAGATGTAAAGGTCTCATTCTAAGGTAACGAAAACACAACTATTCTTATTTTCAGGTGATTATACACTAATGAAAACATACTTATGAATGTTACATTCCATTTCTACCAAGTCCACGCTACACCCTGCACCTTTAATATGTCAGCCAAAGACGGTATTTTTAGCCAACTAATGGAGATACAGTTGATAAAATCCATCAGCAACAGGTGTAGAAATGAAAAGCTGCTTTTGTGCTGAGGCAAAAGCACAAAATTACAAATTATACCAAGTGGTAAATCTGTCAGCGTTATCAGTGTAAACTGCACATGTGCCATGCAGAACCACAAAGCTTGCAAGCGTATCAGCAGTAACTAAAAGCCCATTTAAGATCTAAAAAGTTGACATGGGATGGAGGAGGAAAAGGGAGGAAGGAGAGCAGGGGAAGCCGGCGTGTAGAAAAGCATGCAGACTGGAGGAGGAAGGTGTGAAGGGAGTAAGGTGAAACAGGATGAATATTTTACAGACAGAACGTGGGGATGACTTTCCAGGAAATTACTTTCACACAGTGCAAAAGCCTGCCAGATACGCTGAAACCATTTCCAACAGGACAAGCCCAAGACATTCAACCAATTACCAAAGTAATTTTCAAAGAAATCACTGCTGAGCCAGCTGTAAAACTGTAACGTATTTCCTCTTGAGACCAGAGATATTTTCAGGTAATGAACAACAGCCATCTGAAATTATAAGCAATGGTTTGGAAAAATCCCTCCTAAATTGTGCAGCAACATTATGAAGTTATGTACTGTTATAATGAGCGTACTTACAGGAATTGTTCTGTTTTGTGGGAATTTCTATGTTTGCTGCCACTTGATCCCATAAACATGCATGGATTAAGCTAAAATGGGCTAATCTCACCAGTCAATATATCTTCAAAATACACGTTGAGACATTAAAAAGGCAGACATGACTTCTTCTCACTGGTAAAAAAAAAAAAAAAAAAGGAAAAAAGTAAAATCCCCCAAAACTCCAACTATGCTTTTAAGTGGCCCAGTGTCCTTTGTGTGAGTTTTGGACACTAAAGCAGACAATCTGCCTGCCAACAGACTGTTTTATAAAGTATAAATTCTCACTTTCAAAGAAAACCAAACTTAATTAAATTCAAATTCTCAGTCTAAGTAATATCCTCCTTTTATCGCAGTGGTGCACGTTAAAACAGAGATTGAGTACCAGTTAGTAAATCCTGTTTCAGCGGCCTGATCTGCTCCCCAGCGACCAGACTGGTTTAAATTAGGCCTCTCCAACCTTCAGTGGCCCGTCCGCTAATTTGACTCCTACAATAACAGCAGCTACTGTGTTTTTCAGGAGTCTGGAACCAAACGTCCGTCTGGGGAGTCTGCAGTGGACTCAGGTGCTCGCTCTCTCCCTCTCTCTCTCCCTCCCTCCAGGATTTTGCTTGAATTATGTGTTCAGGGGGGACTGTTTTACTATTTTAGTGGAAAAAAAATCCCAAATGTCTTGTTTTCATCAAGACTGTTTCCTGATCGGATCTTTACTCTCCAGTCTGTCTGTGGATTTGGCAGCACGTGTGCGGGTCCATGTCTGCTCATGTTTTGTATATATGTACTGTGAACGTATGCATGAGTGTGTGTCTGCCAGTTAATCTCGTTTAGATACCATTAATCAGCTGTAACCTGCAGTTTCAGTTACTTTTGCCTCTAAAATTGATTTTAAAACATCATTTCTTCAATCTACAGAGAATAAAGACAGGAACATTTTTATCTTACACAAACCCAGAAACCCTTGACCTGTTGCACATGCACATACACACACACACACACACACACACACACACACACACACACACACACACACAAATACAGTAGATAGACAAAATCTGATCAAAGGAAAATGCAGTGACACTAATAGCCACCAAAAAGCACCGCTCTAACCATGCAGGAGATATTGATCGAATGTCTGGTGTCTGGTTTCACACATCCACACACACGTGCACACACACATAGATACACATACTCACGGATCTATAATAATATAATCCCCACCCCCTTGATTAAATATTCTTTTAATATTATTTAACTTTTATTTTTTAACAGTCATTCAACAAATACAGCAAATTCACAGGTGGCATTTTATGAGCTTGCGCCAGTTCAGTGACTTGCTAAAGGGTCCATGTTTGCGCCTTGATGGTCCATATATATATATATAAGACTTGTAATCACACCCAGCATTTTGGTGTAATGTATTAAAAACTCTGACATGTTATCTCGTCTGGTGCGTGTTGTTTTTAGAAGTGAGAGTGATGGTTTGAATGATCACACGAGAAACCTGACAACACACCTTCAAAATCTCTTCCCAGCAAAATGTGTATGTGTCAGTTGTCATAAGGTCAGTTTCATGTCATCACTGGTTGGTTTGATTCCCAGTTTAAAAGACAGTTTAAAACTCTTTGCGTAGTGATTTTGATTAAACATATGTGAAGAAAATAAAAGGGGCATTTATTTCTAAAACCCAGGCTGCTGAAAGAGAGTGTGGTCATGTTTGACTAAATTTAAAAATATAAAAAAAAAAAAAAAAAAAGTCCACTTTCCCACCAAAGAAAACTGACACACTGTAGGTGTAATCACACTCTCTTTGATACACTGTAAACCAAAAGGCCTCTGTTGGAAATCCCCTCCATTCCTGGTTTCATTTTTCAAACCTCAACCCTCCACCCTTCACCACCTCCTGCTCCAGTCCCCGTCACTCCACATTCACACGTATTGCATACATGAGGCTCTCTTGCATTTGTCAAACTGGGATGCGACGCTGATTAGCTTCCTGACAGGAGCGATACCACTCACCCCCCGAGCTGAAGTTGGGTTCCTCCTTGAGGGCCCGACAGTGGGTGGAGAGCTGTAGCCGCCGTTGTTTGTTTGCACTATGTCCTTATTTCCGTGAATTCTGACCTGACAGGAAGAGTGGAGGGGAGACGAGACAATGGGCTATTGTAAGGCCGCGCTTTATGTCCACACGAGGCTAAAACAGGAAAACGCACCAAGACGGACGCATGCATACACACACTCCCCTAGCAAAGACCATCATGTTCCTGGTCATATCTTTTTATCATGCACACATACTCATATTTATATACTCCTTAACTTTATCGTCATTTTAACTTTTAAGTAGCCCTAAATTCAAACCCTCCTCCTACTCTAAACCCCAATCCAATCCTCACCTTAAACCCAAGACCCTAAATGAACCTCTTTAAGAAGTGAATAGTAGAAAGATGGATTTTCCTTATCTGTCCATCATTTTCAGGACATCTGTTCCTCATACTAAGTATAATAACTGGAATACACACACACACACACACACACACGCAGGTATACGTTCGCAAAGCAAAACACATATGTGTACATAATTTTAACTGATAAGGGTTTTGAGACTGAGGTCCTTTATAGTTTTAAAGCCTTTCAAGCATTATTTAGATCACGACCAGACCAACAGACCAAAAGGGACCAAAAGCAAACATTTCTGAAAAAATCAAAACATAATTAACATGTGGAGAGAAAATACATTTTCATTGCAATTTACAAACTTTTTTTATGCCTCTTTGATGGTTTGATGGTTTCTGAAGTATGAATCATCACCCATATCTCTAACCCAAATTGGTTCAATGTTGTGCTCATTAACAGTCGTTTCCCTCGATTGGAGAAGCAATCAGAGTTCAGTTGGCAGGATCTTCCTACCAGCCATGTAAACTAACGACAGGAAAGTGGCCTCAAAAATGGCAACAAGCATGGATCAAATTAATGTGCCTGTACAGGTTTATCAGTCAACTTGCAGCTCTTAAGTACATACATATGTTTTTTAATTGTTCTGAAGAAGCATCATATTAACTGCTCCTTGCTTTCACAGCTGACATGTTGACTAAACATGGCATCGGTAAGACGGAAAGTCCTGTTAGGGCTAAACAAAAGAAAGTAAACCCTTGTCTCAAACTGAAATCAACATGAACATGAGGCTAAATGAATGAGGTGAGACAGTTCATTTTCAATCTGAATATCAGGCTACCTCCATTTTATCAGGGGCAGTTACACATCAAACATTTAAAGAAACACTTCACCTCAAAACAGACATTTTTCAAAGTTACGCATGTACACACACACTCACACACAAACACAGTCCTCAGACATCATCAAAGTATGAACAGATTGACTTTTTATTTTACTTCGTCGTTATATTTGGAAAGAGAGTTGTTGAGCTGAGTTGCTCTAGGCATAGCATTGTCTGTTAACATGCTAACACACTAACTAAGGTGAACATAGTAAATATTATACCATTATTCATACCATTATACCTCATTATGAGCATGTTAGCATTTTGCTCAAAGCACCACTACGCCTAAGTACAGCCTGACAAAGCGACTATGGCTGTAGAGTCTTTTTAAAAGAAATTTTTGGCACAAACTAAATGCAGTTCAGACACTGTAATGGATGAGCTAGGCTAATTGTTCTTTCAGTAAAAGGCACATCAATTTGATGATACATTGATCTAGACCTTCCACACACTGCTGTCTTTATCTAAATGTCCAACCCCACTGCACAAACACACACACTGTCTCAGCCTGTGACCTCAGCCGTGTCACCTTTCAGGTCGGCCTGAAGCTGGATGATCTATGGATTCACACAGGCTGTCAAAAGAGGCAAAGGAAGGGAAAGGTATAGAGGAAGGGAGGCTATTTACAGACCTGGAGGTATGTGGCAGACCAATGCTGTTTTCTGTGTTGTATGTCTGTGTGAATGTGAGTATGGATTCTCTCGTCAAAGCCTGTGAATCTGAAGGTGTGATGACAGCGACGCTTATATAAACTGTACTATGTGTTTACTTAAGTAATCCATTGGTTGGTGATGTCCAAGGCCTAGAAAGAATAGAGGTCACGACAGGAGTGCAGTGGGTGTTTTTGTGTTGTGAGGAATGTCAATGTCTGACCTTTGTGGTCTTTGCGTAGGGACGACTGACCTGGAAGACTGACCTCATGGGTGCTGGCTTCACTCACAGACAGACAGACACCTCAGATATGTCTCTCTTCTGAAGTATGAACACAACCACCAATCATACTAAACTAGAGCATGCAGTACATGCTCTATGAGTGTTTCGACAAACAGTCTGTGTCAACAAGTGGACGCCGATCGAAGCCGGTCTGTGTCGAGTGGCGGCTTCAGTGTGATTTCACTCACGTCACTGTAATTAGTTGTCTGTATGTTTGGCTTAGTGGCATCTAAATAACAGTGTTTGTGTAACTGTGGTAGCAAGTTTTAAGTGTTAAAATAGCAGTGTGTGTGGGGAGTCTGTTGATGGACGTTTCTATTTCAGTATGATGGAGAAGAAACAGGTTTACGAGGTTTGAGGGTTTTTCTGCGACAGCTAAACTTTGTCACATCCTGTGTGTTTTGTTGTTACTAAGAGCTAATTTGGGGGGTTAATTCTGTTTCAGCAAAAGCAGTGGTAAATGTATCCAATGTTTACGAATTGAAGAGGAACAATAGACTGTTGCTCGGACATTGTGAGGTACAAATACTGCAGGTGAGTTGGCCTGATGTTTCCAGACAATTGCTCAAAAGAATAACCTAAGTGTAGAAGTATGGCAGAATATTGCTGCCATTGTTTTCGTGTTATCCTGATTCTAGATACCAAATGATTCAGATTCTACATGAAAGTTTTCTTGTAATAATATCATTTTATGTTGTATGCTTGTTAAATCACAAAACTTTCTTATTTTACAAATGAACATTTTACATTAAAACAAATTTTTCTTGTTATAAGTCGATAAGTTGTTCAAACAAGAAAAGGATCCAGTCAGTGCCTAAAAAGATGATATTACAAACTACATCAACAAAAAGAAATCAAAATGACTGAAAACCAAAACAAAGAGCTGAAAGCTTCTAAAACTCTTTGTTGAACTGAAGCGTAAAGTTGGATGATAAATATCTGTGGGTTTGTCGCTTTGAGCAACTTTAATTGACGCATAGTCATTTGATCCATTGTTAATATAAAATATAGATTATAGCAGCTTTATAGGAGAAGATTTGAATTCACAGAGGTAAAGAACAAAATAAAAACTAATTTATTCTACTGCAATTTATCATCTATCTGTGGCGTTTCTATGTACTCCTTGAGTTATTTTCTGATGAATTGTAATTTAACTTTTTCTTTCATTCTCCCATGACCATTTTTACTTCAGTTAGTGATCAACTACATTTCCCATGTTGCCTTTTGACCACAGCCAGGCCTCTCTCTTTGAGCTGTCTCTCCACCACTGATGATGCAAGCTGCGGTTGAACTGCATTTGACTCTGTTCCTATTTAACAATTAATATCACTGTTACATATACTGGGGCAAGCTGACATGCTCAGAAAGACCTTTTCTCTCTTTGAATTTGAGAAAATCTCAGGATCTTATAATTACTTTTTATAATAACTGATTATGTCATCAGTGTGCAGACATATTTCATATTCCACTGTACCTGCTGGCAGTATTTCTCTATTTTAAATATAATTTAAGGTGGATTTGTCCTTCATTTAGTCATTTTCTGAGGTTTTTCATGAACATCCAGGTTTTCTATTCTTGCTTGCTTGGACAGTGAAAAGACAACAACATGCACATACAAAAATAGATAAGAAGAACTGCTTCAATGAGAGGAACTGTACATGTAGGCACAAGCAGTAATGGTTTATGGTATTCTGTCATTCAAAGCTCATCCATCATAACTCTCTTTTCTCTGCTCTTTCATTCTTCCCCAGGCTTTCTGTCTCTCTGTCCTTTCTCCTTTTCTCCTCATCTTTTTCCTGCTCTGCTGCTGTGATTGCCTGTCTCCTCGTGGCCCGGTGCCCAGCCACCACTGGGTAGCATTCCTCACCCTGAGCCAATGGGAAGAAAGAGGGATCGGAGGGGGGAGAAGAGAAGAAGGACAAATGGAAGGAATGAGAGAAAGAACCGTAGCGGGTCTCCTTATATAGAGTTTGATGTTATATGTCGGCTCCGCTCCTCTGTGACCTCGCTTAGCAGGCAATGAGCAACTACTTTTCCAAATTGTTGTTGTTTTCCAGCTTTTCGTCTGTGCCCGCTGGTCATAAACCTTCCTTTTCAGCCCTTCTGTTTATAGTCACATCCACTCACTCTGCTCATTGCACCGCTCATAACGACACTCAAACTCAGGCCACAAGATACCCACACAGTTTGACCACGCAGGGGATTACTAAAATACACACAGCCTCGCTTTTTTCTTTTTTTTTCACAGTGGGAAATAGAAATGCCATATCTTGAAGGTAACTTATGATGCCTGCACTGCTGCTGAGGTGCAAAAATAAAGGATTTGCTGAGAAAGCAAAATGGACTCCACCCTACCCTTCAGCTCTTATTTCTTCAGTTCATGTGTGTGTGTATGTCAGTTTTGGGGCTTGTAGGAACGTGTGTACAGGCAATACAGAGGAGTGTGTGTGTGTGTGTGTGTGTGTGTGTGTGTGTGTGTGTGTGTGTGTGTATGTGTGTGTGTGTGTGGCATCTCCTCTGGGAACTGCTGGCAGATGGAGTAGTCAGACTGTGGGTATAGAGGGACGGATAAAGTTTGGCTTAGCCTGCAACTCAAGCTACACTGGAACAGAAGAGCCACGCATACAGTCCTTTCCCTCTCTCTTCTGTCTTTATTTGAGTCATGTCTCAGTCTCTTTCCTTCTTGTCTTTGATGGTTTAACTTGACATTGATCTTCTTTGCTTTCTCAGCCTCCCTTGGGTCAACACACTCCAATCTGATGTTTTAATCACCTGAATACTGACCTGATTAATTAAAATTGTTTGAGAAGTCCTTTACAGTCAAACAAACCTAAGAGTCTGCATGCTAGCAGCTCATACTGTGAAGCTTTGAGCTGAATGCTAACGTCACCATTAACATACTGACGTTTAGCATGCTCATCATCTTAGTTTAGCTAGTTAGCATGTAAACAGAAAGTACAGCTGAGGCTGGTGGGAATGAAATTAGTGTGGTCATAAACTGAAGTATTGGACAAATTCATATTTTTGACTTGATGATGACGCCAAAGGAAAAGTTATCACAATTTATCCTGAGGGGATCATTCACATTTGAACTGTATAGCAATCCATCCAGTATTTGTTGAGACATTTACTCAAACCAACAAATCCAATCCAGTCATTAGGATACATCATGTGGGAACCATTAGGGTTTTTGCCAATCCATCCAATGGATGATGAGCTATTTCACCATAAAAGTAAAGACTTTGACCTGCTGGTGGCTCTAAATGAAAAGTCATGGGATAACCAAAGTCATTGGGAATTTTCCTCTGGGGACCATGAATGTCTGTAGAAAGTTCCATGGCAATCTACAGCATGTATTATGTAATATTCATTGAGATGTTTTCCAAAGTGATGGGCCAACAAACAGACAGACAGACATCCACAGAGCCATGCTGTTAGCAGGCTAAAATATCGTAACAATTTGATATACTTAATAATGTTAAATAACACTCAATTTAAAACAATTTAAAACAGTCTCCACAGCTTGAGTATCCCTTCATCAACAACGTTGACACATACAACATTGGGGTTACATCAGACAAAAAAATGTTGGAAACCACCGTGTTAGCATGCTCAAAGTATCTTTTGTTGTAACTTCATGGGTTTTTTTTCTCCAAATATTTTAATCTATCATTCATCATACTCTTTTATATTCTATTCACATTCATATTCTATTGTTTAATCAAAAGCATCACATGTAGACAATGTTCCCCTTTAATACAGCATAAGTGACAGCATGTGTTTGAAGGGAAGAAGAGGACTGTGAGTAATTTGGTGGGTTACGAAAGCGTGGTTATGTGTTATAGTCCTCTAAAAGATGGTTATATATTCATTAGCAGCAGCCTAAAAGGTCACTGAGGCGGGTTTATGACTTGAAGGAACGAAGTTGAAATCCCTCTATGGACTGTGAGAGTCTGGGAGCTCGGTCTCCAGCGCTCGTGACCAAAAACCCGGCAACTGTCCCAATGGAGCTGTTAAGTGGAAGACTGCGGTTTCACTGAGCGGCTCCGATGCACGTCCCTCAGCTAAAATAAATGAGGTTAGAATAGGAAATTGAACTGCAAACCAACAGCCAAAGGTTATTTTGTACATGCACACATTAAAAAAGTTAATTAAGTGCATGTAACAAATTGCATTTGATTGATGGTTCCTTCTCTTCTCCTTCTTTGATGGAGATGTTGTGGGATTCACTTTTAAAGAAATTAAACCTGTAGGAATGTCTCACTTTTTTACACACTGCAAAATGTAGTAAAGACACATATATCATCTGGCAAGAGGTCTTTTTAGTATAAGTATATAGTTTAATGAAATAATGCAAACTGAATTCCATCCATGTCTATTACTCAGTACAAACAGTAAAATGTCTTCATTTGAACTGTTATAATCGTTCTTTCCAGCTTCACTTTGACAGCCATCTTTCTTTTGGAGACCCATCAGTCTAATGGAAACCGAGTCCAGTGAGAGATCATCACTTGGCTCTTCACAAGCCTTTTTACATCTGAGTTTGGAACAGTGCTGAAACAGTCTAACCAAAGATATCTGGAAGTATTTACAAAGTAGTATAATTAGATCAGTGGCTTAAGGGTGCAGTGGAAAATATTCGCAGCACAATAATGACAGAGAAAGAAGAGAAGAAACGGCTGGACGAGCACTCACAAAACATGGGCGTACAATACACCGAAGCCAGCTAATACCACACATCTTAAGATAATTAGAGAATGGAAAGGCATTTTATATTCCCATCGGTGTTGTCTCTGCGCATGCCGGTTCCAGAAAATGATTAATTTAAGAGTTCAGGAATGTGTGTTCACTGTTTAGTCTTCAGCTTCCCTGGGTTGTAACCCCTGACCCAACCAGATCACCAGAACACCTCTGAAAATCATCAGACATCTGCTTATCTAAACTAAGCAGAAAGCCGGCCTCCTCATTATTCAAACTCCATCCGTGCATCCATCCTTTCTTCGCGTCATAAGCCAAACTCAGTCTGCACTAACAGGAGACTTCTTTTTCCTCGGTGCAGACTCAAACAGGCTGGACAGGCATTTCCTGTGGGTGGGACCTGGGAGCAGAGACATTCTTGGGCCAGGCACCTCCACTTCCTGTCTCTGTTAACACCCCACTGAAAGCCGTACAGTCTGGACCCGCTCTTACTTTAAACTTTACTTTGTACATTCTTATCCACAAAGCATGCAACAGTAGATTAAGCTTAAATTCCAAGATTACAAATGTTGCATGTACACAAAAGCTAAGAAGTGCAAGGTCAACGTCTCAGTGCCCAGATAATGGAGGGAACAAAACATTCCTGTGTACGTTATGTTATGATGTGAGACAGAGAAATGCTTGATAAAGAATCAAGATGTAGGTTCTGAAAATAAAAAGTAATGAAAGAAGTAAAAACCTCAGAGAAATGCATTTCAGAGTAGGTAGACGATGTGGTGGACATATTGTATTTTCTAAGCTCAGAAAACATATTTTAAAATAGCTACTGTGTTTAATTACTTAACCACCTGTATGCAAACTGTCATATCAATGTTGTGTCTGACATAAACTCATATAACTGTGGGAAAAGTTTAAGATTAACATTAAGGCATTCAACTCCAGGAAACATGATCAAACACATATCAATAGCACATTTCCCCCAACTCCTTTTGTCTCTGCATATTTTCCGTCTTGTATCTTTTTTTTTTTTTTTAGCTTCATTCATTCAAGTAGAAGGCTGTATGTTTCCAAGCCTCTAATGTCAGGAAATGTGTTCCTGTGTGTGTGTGTGTGTACATGCATATTTATGCACACTGTGGGGTGTTAGAGTAGGTGTTACAATCAAATGCTGCCCTCAGGGGTCAACAGCTGCACCAAAGTGTTGGTATTCGACAGCTGTACCATTTCGGAGAAGGAATGTGGGGGTTCACTATAGATGTTAGTGTGTAGGGGGTCCTTGTGCATCTGTATATGCATATGACAGTTTTCAATTACAGTACGTCATGTTGGTGAAAGTAATGATGACACCATTTCCTGATACTTCTTGAGAGAAGATTTCATATTGTCTTTCCCCTTCTCAACAAGCTAACATTACAAGCGATGACATGTATTATTTAATCTGACATAAGTTATGTTTTTTTAAAATAAAGAATGAATTTTCTCCCGCTAGTGTCGTCACTTCTGATTAACTACTGCATACCATGTCAAAAAGAGGCTTGTTCCTATAAATGCTGATTGGTTAATCTTATGATTCAGAAATGTCTAATTTTGCATGGTTCTCTTCTTCATCTTCATGGTTAAAGGCCTTAACTTCATATAAAGCTCACTACTTTGATACTATAAATTTGCATTAAAAGGTACACGTCCACCTTAAAGGGGAAAGCAGAGTGTTCTGCAAATAAAGGGATTTGAAGAACTCAGGTAAGGAAGTTAAGTTACCAATAACATTATGTCCTATAAAGTTCAAACTGCACCATGAAAATAGGACTGCCAAACTTAATTGAGAATACAAGTTAGTTTTCATACATTTTCATCTCTGTCTGCATCCTTTAAAGCACTGAAAAGTCTGACATTAGGTTTGTGTTATATTTATGTGATCTTGCTGCCCCCTAATGGCTTAGCATGAACAAGACAACTCTTCACAAGGAAAATACAACATTTATTCAACATGTTCATTCGAGAAAAAAACATTTTGTATCAAAACTATTCACATGGTGATTAGCAATCAAATAAACTGTTTGAGAATAAGCTGCACCACCAGTCCCCTTTGGTCCTTGACAAATACAGATATGTGAGCTATGTGGCTTTGCAGACTTCACTTCAACAGTGGCTATTAATCAGCAAGTAGGCCCTCTATTTTTTCTCACAGAGGGAATAGAGAAGTTCAATCTGCTCAGCGTACTCGAATCCCGGCCTGTGGGAAAAGGACATTGACAGTCATGTTGAAACTTTTGAGTTCAGCACCTCATAATAGCATCTGTACATTTTTTTAACTAATTTTTTTTCTTTAACTTTAAGGAGTACTTTGACACAAATAGTTCAGAATATATTTATTCCCTTTCTTACTGAGAGTTAGATGAGATGATTGACTCCACTTTCGTGTCTGTATGGTAAATACGAAGCTACCACAAACAGATGTTAGCTTAGCATAAAGACTGGCATCAGGGGGAAATAGCCTCGCTGTGCTCAAAGATAATAACATCAAATTAAATACATCTGGCTACCAGCAGCTCTAAAGCTCACTAATTAAAAAAGTGCTAAAAAAAAATGTAAATTATCCATTTTTACAGGGAGTTACGTACAACTATTTCTTGGCTGGGAGCTGACTGTAACTGTGGAATTTCCATTGATTGCCTAACAACTGTTCCCAGCCAAGAAATAATCTGGCAAATACCCCCCCCACCCCACCCCTTCTAAAACACAGAGTTGTTGTTTCTACACTTACTAATATGAGTAAACAAATGAGATTTTACATTTTTTTACAAATTAGTGAACTTTTGTTATTTCTGGACCAAGCCAGGCTAGCTGTTTCCCCGTTTCCCTTCTTTGTGCTAAGCTAAGCTAACCAGCTGCTAGCTCAAGCTAAATATTTATCGTACAAACATGACAGTGACATTAATCTTCTCATCTAACTCAATATAATATAACATACATACATAAGTGTATTTCATGTCAAACTATTCCTTTAAATGCCCAGAAAAGAAAAATACAAACTATTCTCTATATTTCCATTTTGTGATTTAGAAAGCTAAGTTGTTTTAGTTTTGCCATGTGATGACAATATCTATCCATTGTTCGCAGATAGACCCTTTGTCTCTGCGGTTATCTCACCGTCCAGGTGTCTCCAGGATCAAAGGGATGTTGTCGAGTCTTGGCTCATTGACAATGTCTCGGAAAGCAGATATTCCAATGTGACCTTTACCAATGTCCTCATGGCGATCGAGGTTGCAGCCCAGTTTACCTGCAAATAACAATCAAAGATAGACACAACAAAGACAAGAAAAACACAGTAAGAAATCTAAATGGTAACTCAAACAGTTCTTACAGCAGAATAAACCATTTGGCTAATCTGTATCTGAATTATTTGGGTTCCTTGCTGTACCTTTGGAGTCATTGAGATGGATGGCTTTAAGATAGTGGAGCCCCACTTCCAGATCAAACTCATCGAGCATGGTCTTCACCCCTCCCTCTGCAGCCAGGTTGTATCCTAAAAACAAGAAAGAACATTTGGCGGTTTTGTTTATCCTTCAAAACAGTTACCTTGTTATTATCTTGAATATCCAGCAGATTGTAGGTTTACACCATAAATTTGATCTTTGGGGCGGAAATGGTGCTGAACACCAATTGTTGACAGGAACTTTTCAACTGAACTGATGATTTTGTAGGACAACAGCAGATGTCACTCACCTGCTGCAAAGGCGTGGCAGGTATCCAGACACACTCCAACTCTGGTCTTGTCTCCCACTTTGTCTATGATGCTTTTCAGCTCTGAGAACTTACCACCCACCGTACTGCCCTGACCACTCATGTTCTCCAACACTGAGCAGAGAGGACAAGAAGTTACTATTCGTTTGACATTCAACTAAATAATATTTTATCTATCCTGCCAAAATATCTGATACTCATTAATTGGTTTGGCAGCTGTTGTTCATTCCTGAAGCTTGGGGGCAGTTTTTGCTATTGCTTCAGTGTTTTTGCTGGCGTTCCACTGCAGTGTATTCTTGTCACACCAGCGGCATTTGGGGTATGTGGGTCAAAAGGACTGCGGTCGGTGCCATGAATCACAACAGTGTGAAGCCTGCAGTCAGTTCTGTGCATTGAAAGTCATGTATTAATGAAAAGTCAGTCTAGGGTCAGATGGTTTTATACGAGATGGTGATGTTAATCTTATGGTGATCTTAATTTTTGAGATTATTGACTTGTGTTAGTGAAACATTAATCCTCCTGAAGAGGCTCAAAACATATTGAAGCTTAATTTTATTAATTACATGCAAAGGGATTGGCTCATTAACTGGGTTTGGCTGCAACTGCCAAGTTTTCTCGCTACACTGAGATTCAAATCCTTAATAAAGCATTTCCCTGCAGTAACTTCCTATTCCAGTGAAGCTCATAATGTTCCCTGTTTGACAAGACCATCAAGAGGTGTGTATTTAAATTATTGTAACTGTTGAAGCTGTAGTTTGTAGTGTCATAGGACAAGTATTCCATTAAGTGTTTGTGAGTCAAGTCAATGTTAGTGAGGAGTGTAATATATATATATATATATATATATATATATATATGTGTGTGTGTGTGTATTGGTATACAATTGATTGGTATTCAACTCAGTTAACATCTTCAGCAATAAAAATAGATTTTGATTTATATCAACTGCTCTGACAGTCTCAATAAATTCCAGATGTTTGAGCATTATCGAAAGGGTGTTTACCGCAGAGCTAATCCACTGTACTGGGTGATTCTGTTATTTTGTCCACCTACCATACCTGTGACCACAGCAGGTGTTTGCTGGTGAGCATGGTTAATGGCTCCTGCTATCTTGTGCACACACTGCTCAGTGGTGATGGAGCCCAGGGAGGAGCCAGGGTGGAAGTTGTAGAGGTTGAGGCCTAGGAGGCTGCAGCGGCTGAGCTCATCCACCAGCAGGGCCTGGCTCTTCTCAAACACATCTGGGTGCAGCACGGTACACAAACCAGAGGAGGATGTCAGACAAGAACAGAGGATGATGCTGGACAGATGAAATAACCAATGCAAGACAGGGAGGGGGGGGGCAGGTAATTGAGGTTGAGAGAGGAAGAGAGACAGGTCAACATGTCATCCAAGTCAGTGAAGCCCTGACAAACCCTCTTTAGGAGATCCACAGTTCATCAGGTAGGACCCATGGGGTAGGATGTGAGCTGGGTCAAACTCTTGTAGGGAACATTGCTCCCGAAACTTGGCTGCAGCTGTGTGGTCCAGAGCGGGCCTCTTCCAGGACCGCTGAGAGCCCAGAAACAGGGCGAAGCAGCTGCCACCCATCTCTGTGCAGGACTCCACTGCCTTCCATATCCCACCTAAAAGGAAGAGGCCACATAAGAGTTGTGACAATGTGTCTTTAAATAAGTACAGGGCAATCTAAACAAGATGGTATTACCTTGAATGCCAACATGAGCTCCAATGTATTTCTTATTTCCACGGTGCTTCCTTTTCCTGCTGTCTCCTCTATCCTCAGTGTCCTCATCTTCCCTCAAAGCATCCTCAGTTTTCCTTTTCCTTGTACCTCTCTTTTTCGGACCCATGTCTGTAACAGAAAGTTATTATGAATATGCTGACTGTTTTCTGATCGTGAATTCAGCGGCTACTTCAATATTTTGGGCGTTTAATCTGCGGAGCACGCACAGTGGCGTTAAGGGTTGACTGTCAGAAAGTTTATGAAGGTCAATAAGCGTGTTTTTATACGCATCTCTCTCTGCAGGAGGCAGTCAGAGGGCTTCACGCAGCTGCTACAGGCTGACTGTTGGAGACGCTTCATGCTGAGCAGCAAAATGGCCGCCCGTCAACCGACCGACTCCACAGCGCTTTGAAATCTAACATTTTCTGCACATTAGGGTTCACACTATCACAACGTTAGTACTTATTTTAAAAAACAGAAGCTTGCGTGTGTTTTTCATCACCTGCCACTTACTTGACTCCCCGCTCAGGCGTCGCTGTTGTCTCGACGAATGCCTCAAAGAAGCTAAAAAAAAAAAAAGAAAAATCGCACTGAAGCACTTTAGCTAAGCTAGCTAGCGCGCTAGCTTCTCTTCATATGTGATTCTTGAGGTGAGTAGATGTGTTGTCTTTTTTTTTAAGGCGTTTTACAGTTTTATCATGTGTGTATGCATGTATGAAAATTCATTAACACCGGCAAATATGTCTGTTAATGTAATGCCACTGCGCTTGCTAGCCAAGCTAACGCCGTTAGCTACTTGTAGCTGCTGGCAGTATATAACTTAGCTTACCTCGCTAACGTCGGTAGCATCAGCAGGATTTGTCGTTGTGCAGAGGCGGGTATGTGTCTCAAGGCTCGGTGTATTTGCTGTTAAGGACTATATGTACATCAGGGACTAAATGTACGTTGGTTGGCAGCTGTTTAATGTCGTTAACTGGCTTATTATATGCGCGTTGTTCTCTGTGTGTGTGTGCGTATTTTACAAAGTATGGGCAGAAACCACTCCTTCCTTCATGTTAGCCACCGACGAAATATGTTTTCAGCAGCTTGCCAGTTAAACTTGTAGCTTGTATAAACTTGTAAGGCCAGGGATGGATGTGCTTTAGCTATTTCCCTTTATACACGGCTCGGCTGGAGCAACTTTAATCGTCTTCCTGTCTTTTAATTTCGCGAAGACTTTTCCATTTTTAGCAACCAGTGGCTCCGATCTTCTAATGCTGTTAGCCAGCTAAACGCTGCTGAGCCTTGCGATAACGTTGACAGGACAACAGGTAAGGTAACATCAGCTGGTATAGCTCACAGCAGTGATTTGAAGGGCAGCTGGATAGAGCTTTAATGCAGATCTGCAATAACAGTAATAATCAGGTGTGGTTTTCTGATGCGCTAGGCCTGAGGTCAGAAATGCTTCAGGAAGGATGTCAGGTTATAGTTTTCCGTGAATCTAGGAATCCTACCTGCTGGAAGTGTTTATGGCATTGAGCATAAAACGAAACCAACTGAACGTAGACAACGTTAGGGTTAGGTGGGTGTTAAGAAAGTATATTCATTTAAACATTGGAGCTATTAAATCGTCATTTTATATATTCAACATGGTCATATTCTGTTAGATATTCTCTGGTATTTGTTTACTGCTGTATTCTAATATACTGGTGTCATTGTTTGGGGGCTCTTGGATTGTATGCCTTGTGTCAGCTGGGCCTAATCCTGAAGATTTGCTCATACTCCATCTTAGAAACAATCAAAGCACTAGCATGAGTCTTCACTTGGTCTCTTGTTATGATTATCTGTAACCATATATAGATTGAGTCAGTCTGTTGACAAGATGAGTTGGCTTACTAAATTGAGCTCCTTGTAAACTGTCTAAATTGGTTGAACTTACAAGTGTGATCAGCTTACAGTATTGTGCGTGCTTATGGTAGGGATAATTACTGTGTTTGTTGCCCACATGTCCAGCAGTATTCTTAGCTCTAGCACCTGATGGCTGATTCATCCTATCAAGCATGCAGTCAAATTGTCGCTTACACACATGGATGGAGGCTCACATGGTCATGTAGCGATTGTGATGGTGTCTTTTTCTCTTACTTCTTTTGCTGCAGTCACCATTAACCATTTGTGTATGTTTTTTTTTTGAGCAGCAAGTCTGTGAAATGGTGAATGAATGACCACATTTTGGAATATCATTCTTGTCCTTCTAGAAGAAAGGAGTATCAGGACAGGAGCGGTAGTTCATGGAAGACAAGAAAAGGAAAAAAGACGATAAAAGGAAAAGGGAAGCCTCTCAGAAGGTGAGCACATTCATCTTGTCAGTTGTTTAGGTTTCTTCAGTAATAGTCTTGGACCATCAGTATACTCAACATTAAATAGAATCTGCTGTTTGCATAGCACGGGGGGTTTGATAGTGTTGGTTCACTGAAATACAGGGAAACTGCCCAGCCAACTTGTTAAAAACAGTGAACGTATAGGTGATATGAGTATTAGTCCAACAACCATTAAATAACATGTGCATAGTTAAATTAAGATATCTAAATGAGAATTTTTAACATTTTGAAACTTAACTTGACATAAAAAGATACTTGATCAAGGGTCCCAAGTACAATAGATCCTATTGGAGGTACATCTACCAGCAACATTTGAGTAAGTAGCTGATAATTTGGTGGCACAGAATAGATGATGGGTTGTCAAAATATGGTACTTGTTGCAACTGACTGTGTTTTACTTAGTTTGTATCACTGTCTTCTACATGTCGGATAAATTTAATCATCATCATTTTTCATAGAAAACAAAAGTGTGCATTGAGCACAGTTCTGAAAGATTTCACTGACCTGGGGGAAGTGTTTTATTGCTTTGAAAATATGAGGTGGAACTAATGGGAAGAAAACCAAATGGTCATATTGGATTATGTCTGTTTGTGTAAGCAGAATACTGTTTAAGACACAACAAGTCTCAACAACTACAGGATCTTGAATTTGGGGGATGATATATTTACTACTTTGCCAGATCTAGACCTAGGAAAATGTTTTCTTAATCTAACTACAATCAAGTTTCATTCTTCCGAACCTCATGATGTCTACTTTCTTTTTCATCTTTGCTCAGCTCATGTTTTACTGAGGTTTGACATTCAAATTGAATGTGTTTTTGTCTTTGATGATTTTATAGAAGAATGACTTAGCAACTGTTTTTTTTCTGTTTTCATTTTCATTTTAGGTTACAGAACAAAAGAACAAAGGTAAGCAGCTCATTAACGTATGTATATATGTTGAGGTCTAAATGTGAGGTGGATGCTATAATCGCTAAACTTCATCGCCATCCCTTCCTTCCTGTCTCTGCCTTGCCCCTCTCGCAGTGCTAGACTTGACCAAGCCGGCATCTGCCCAATCTCCTGCCACTCAGAGCAGCTCTGCCTCCCCCAGCCCTGGACCCACCCCCTCTGCTTCTCCATCCCCAGCCACCTCGGGCCCTGGCAGTGCTGCCACCCAGTCACAGGGTGGCAACAATGCCAAGCGCCTGGCGGTGGCCAACGGACAGCCCACCTCCACCACCAGTTCTTCCTCCATCGCTGGCGGCCCCAGTGCTACTGGAAACGGGAGTACAAGTAGCGGAGGCGGAGCCCAGGCGCCTCAGCAGCAACCCCGCTACATGCCGAGAGAAGTGCCGCCGCGATTCCGCTGCCAGCAGGACCATAAAGTGCTACTGAAGAGGGGTCAACCGCCACTGTCCTCCATGCTGCTGGGAGGGGGAGGAGGAGGGGACGGCCCCAATGCAAACATGGCTGCTGTCTCAGGTAAGTGTTAGCAGTGTTGTAGGTCACCTTTTTAGGATAGATCTGTTTCATGTGAAGATTATTTAGATGATTTTTTTTTTTAACATTTCCTTCTTTGACCCCTAAAATATCTCTATTGTGGGATTCACCTTTTCAGATTCCAGTGCAGCTGCCTCCTCATTGGCCCTCACCTCATCATCAGTTGCTGCTTCTACTACTACTTCTAATTATGCAAATTCCATGTGGGGGGCGAGCTCAGGCAGCCAAACCTCCTCTCAGGGCAGGGAGAAGGTGATTGTCGATGGCAACGACCTGGAGGAGTGGCCTAGTATCGCTGGCAATGATGGGGGAGGAAGTTCTTTCACCGTGGCTGGAGGGGGCAGCAGCAACAACGGAATGCCTGTGAACAGCATCAGTGCCTCTGGCAACCAATCTTCACCCACTTCCTTGTTCTCTTTGCCCAATGAATGTATGCAGTCGTCCAATGGTGTGGCATGGGGGACGGCTGCCTCCCAGGGTCATCTTGGAGGAGGGAATACAGTAGCTGCAGCTGGGCCTCTGCTACAACAGCCCTCCTCACTTTCCAAAGCCTCCGCTGTGCCAGGGAGCCATGATGCCAGTGGCCCCGTCGACGGCAGCAGTGGGATTCCAGGTGCCAACTTCAATCCAAATGCCAACCCTTCGGCCTGGCCTGCCCTGGTGCAGCAGGATGGGCCTGCTGCTGCAGCGGAAGGAGGTCCGTCTTCCTTCCATCACCAGGGCCCTTTGTCTGCCAACAACTCTGCTTCCCTGGGGCTGGGAGCTGGGACGGTTGGGGTGTTGGGGGGTCACCCACCTTTATCTGTGAATCAATCAAGCACCCATCAGCACCAACTTCACCAAATGCAATCCAGAGACAGAGAGATGGGAGGGGGGAAGTGGGACAGCGAATCAGCGGGACCAAAAATCGCAGGGGGGGAAGGGATTGGGGCAGGAATGGACCGTGGTGTGGGAGGAGGCGGGATGAGTGTGGGAGACCACAGCCTTGCCTCCTCATGGAGAGGCCAGCCTTCTTACCCTGCAGCTAACTCCAAAACGGGTGCCTCTAGGACTGATGGATGGGAGGGTGGAGGAGGTGGCACGGGGGGATTCGGAGCTGCTGAAGGGGATAACGGGACCTCGGGTTGGGGGTACCCGAGTTCCACTAGTGGGGTTAATGCTTGGGGTAGTGCTGGAACTGGGGGAAACGGTAGTCAAACCTCCGGGGTATCTCAGGGAGGGTGGGGGTCATCAGGAGTAGGAGGGGAGAGAGCTGTGTCGAGTGGTGACTGGGGTGGGAGCTCCACTGGTATTGGTGGAACTAATCCAGGAGGAGAGGGAATGAGTGGTGCCTGCAGCAGTAACAGCAGCAGCAGTGGGGTCAGCACAGCTGGCAACCCCCCTGTCACCACCTGCTCCTCCTCAACAGCCACCGCTATGACCAGAGCTTGGGACAATCAGAAGGGAGAGGGTGAAACAGGGGAATGGGGTGGAGGTGGAGGAGGACAGGGAGCACGAGGAGGATCTTCATCCAGCGGTGGAAATTCCAGAAGCGGAAGTGAGCCGAACAACAGTAACAGTCGTCCTCGCCGCACGGCACCCAGTGCTGAAGGTGCCTTACAGAACCTGCTCAGCCGGTCTGATCTGGACCCTCGGGTCCTATCCAACACAGGCTGGGGCCAAACACAGATCCGACAAAACACGGCCTGGGACTTGGAAGATCATGGAGGACAGAGTAAAGGTGGATCATCATCAGCTACATCGAAACATCCATCTTCTTCTCAGTATTCCAGTGGATACAGGACCCTGATCACTGATTCTATGGGTTCAGGCGTCAGTCCTTCAATGGTTCCATCTGCAGGGTCCTCTGGAGAGGGCTGGGAGAGCAGTAGCAACAGTAGCAGTAGTGGGGCCTCTCTATCTGGGAAAGCCCCACCACCTTCAGGCCCCAACATGAGGAATCTTGGCGTCTCACAATCTGGGCCAGTGACCACAACAGGACCTGCTATGGGGTCAGGGGTAATGCCAGGGCATAGCCAGCAGGGGAAGACTACAGGTTGGGGTGGAGGAGGCATGGGGTCTGGAGATGGCAAGGAGGCCAAAGGTTGGGGGAATGAGGAATGGAGAAACAGTAGAGGAGGAAATGGAGGAGGATGGGGTGATGTTGGCCAACAGGGTGACCCAGTGAGTGGAGGCTGGGGTGGGAGTCAGGAGGAGAAAGGGACAGGGGGGTGGAAAGAGATGGGAGGGGATGGAGGAGGAAGTGGGTGGGGATCAGGACAGAAAGTTGGGGCAGGTAGGGACTGGGGAGAGCAGCAGTCCAAATCAAATAACGGAGGTGGGGGTTGGGAAGATGAGAGGAAGAATGGAGGAGGAAACTCAGGTGGGGATTCAGGTGCGGGTGGCTGGGGAAGCTGGGACGAGGGTGCTCCCCGGAGAACCTGGGGAGCAGGGGGCACAGGGGGAGGAGGGAGTGGAGGAGGGGGGATGGGTGTTGTCGGGGGCATGGGGTCCAAACCCCATCAAAGTTGGAGTGGAGGAAACAAAATGCACCAGATGCCAAACAGCCAGTCGGGTTCCATCACAGGCCCGCAGGCACAACTGCAACAGCAACAATCACAGCCCCGCAATCAGCATCCACAGCTTCAGCAAGCATTGGACCAAGGGGCTATGCAAGGGGGCGGGGGGAGAAAACCCATCTCCCAAGCCCAGAACCAGAACCAAAGCTCAGGCTGGACCTCGGGGCCGATCCCTGGTGGCCCCGGAGGAGGAAGTGGATCTGAACCAAGCGGTTGGGAGGAACCCTCACCGCAGTCTATTAGCAGGAAGAATGAGATAGATGATGGAACATCAGCATGGGGAGACCCAACCTGTTACAACTACAAGCCGGTCAACCTGTGGGATAAGAACAGCACCCCTGCTGGCCAGCAGCCACATGGCCAGACTCAGGCTCAGGCTCAGGCGCAGCAGCAACAGCAACAGCAACAGCAACAACAGCAGCAGCAACAGCAACAGCAACAGCAGGGACCTCCAATACAGCAGCAGCCGAGCAGGCAGGCTGCAGGGCTTGGAGGTAACAGAGACTTCAACACTGGCCATGGACCTGGGAAAGCTTCAGCAATGGGTGAGACACTAGAAAGCGTGAATTTGACAATATGGTGATTTTGAAGTTGCCATAAAGAAGAAAAACGCTTGATTAATTCATTGCTTGATATTAGCGGGGTCTAATAAAATCCTAAGTAATGTAAAGATAATCTAATTGGGAAAACATTTTTCTCAACATTTATTTTTTACTTTTTGCTTGTTTGCTGTCTTTCTCTGTCTGGCCATGAAATCTTGTGCAGTAAACTAGTCTGGTCCCAACTGGTAGGTGATACTTAGATATGCGGACAATTCCCCCTAAAGCTGATTCTCTAGCAACCATCATTATACTGTAAATTGGTTTTACAACTTTCACCGTAATGTAGGCACACTGTCAATAGAAACCAAGGCAAAATTATTAAGTCGACCACTCTGTATTTTTTTTGTGGGTTCTTTTTGTCCAAGAACTGTAAATCTGATTAAAAGCTTGTTTAAATTTGACAGATGATGGCCATCAGGCAAATACCACAAAGATAAAGTAAATTTTGCATTAGATATTAAGTAAATATATCAATGAGCAAATATCAGCCGTCCAAGTGAGTTACTTTTTACTTCTGATACAAAGTTTCCTCTTTTTGTTATGATCCCTCCACTCAACAGAGTAACCATGTTAAGAGAAATCCAAAGAGGGAATTTTGCACTAAAAAGACTTTGAGAGATACTTCTTGATTTGACCAACTCAGATTGCTGAATTCTCATTTTGGTTTCTGATAAACCTTACATTTTTTTATGGATTTTTGTCCCCCATCAGTTACACTATTACTCTTGTAATAGCCTGTATGAACAGGAGGAATGGTTACAGGGAGCAAATCATGTTTCAATGTACATATGGACAGCTGACTATTGTTTTAAGATGGACTTTAAAGTTTTTGAACATATCCTTTAACAAATTATGTGCATTCACACATGCAGCCTTTTCTGTAAGGCTGAATGTTTAAAAACAGTTCCCCAATGATGATATGTTTTTTTTCTGAATCAGCTCAAGATAATAAGACATTTTGATAAATGTTCCTTATCAAAAATTACAATGAAATGAACCAGTTGAAATTCACTGCTCTAAATACTGCCTTTGAGAAATGTTGATCCAGATGATTTAAAGGTTAGCGTTGACGTTCAGAGCAAGCTACAATTGAGTCATGAGCGATATAGCAGTTTTCCAGCAAGTCACCTGCTTACTATCTCTGCAGTTTCATCTCTCAAACCACAGTAACAGTAGTCAGCAGCAAAACTGTAGCTTCATTGGTGCTCCAGCTGAGCACAGCTAAAGTGAAAACATTTACTGTGAGTGTATATTTTCTGGGTAATACTGTGACTGCAGATGCTTTGATTTTGGATCAACGTGTCACACCACGTCAAGCCAAAAACTCATCAAAAAAGTACAAGTGAAGAGCGTTTCCATAGTCCTTTGTTAAGCATTTTAAACCCCCTGCACCAGTGCTAACCCCTGAAACATGCAGAATAGTTCAGCTGACATCAGACTATATAAACCAAAGGTAGCGACTGCACAGTCTACATGTACTTTGGAAGTCCAGACATTGGACTTGCATTAAGGTAAATAATCATGTCCTTTACTCAAAGGGGTTGTGTCACATTTCTCCACTTTAACCTGTGTTGTCTTTGTGTATCTGCAGGTCCATCAGGTTGGGGCGGTACTTCTCCAACTAGTCCTACAGTAGACAATGGCACAGCAGCTTGGGGAAAACCTAGCGATACCCCTACTGAATGGGGAGACCCTGATGACGCCGGAGGGAAGACAACGGGCTGGGGAAACCCTACTCCCAACCCCATCAAATCTGGTCAGAAAATAAAACAGAAACTAAAACATTTGTGGATACAGACATCAATTTCAGATCTGCTAATTACTTCTCCACAGTGTGATAATGAGTTTGATGGTGACTCTTTTTTTTTTTTTTTTTTCCCCTCGCAGGTTCAAAGTCTATGCAAGATGGCTGGGGGGACAAAGAGGGCTCTGTGGCAGCCTCACGTCACTCGAGCTGGGAGGAGGAGGAGGAGGGAGGCGGCATGTGGAACAGCACCGGCTCCCAGGGAAGCGGCTCGTCTTGGGGACAGGGTAGCAACGGGGGCTGGGGACAGAGCCACACTGGAAAGAAGCCCAGCAACAAGGTGGGTTACTGGAGGGGGAAATAAAACTCATGGCCAAAAATTTAACCTTTACTCAGAAGACAAAGGCCCTTGGGAGAAAGTTCAGATTTTGAGGAGTTGTACTGCCTAAAATCATGAGTGCATTTTCTGCTGTTGCGCAGAAAAGCTAAACTAACCAAAAGTTGTAGTTCCTCACTTAGCTTTATGAATTTCCCGCTCTTTTTTTCAATCAACACTCAAGATACAAATTGCAAAGTTGTCACATTAATCTGAAACTTTCTCACTTTGTATGAAATGTTAGGGTCCACTGAAGGCTGGCGGAGGAGACTCATGGATGAGCCCCATCAACAGACAGTTCTCTAACATGGGGCTGCTGGTAAGTCTTGTCAACATATTTTTATTGTGGCAAGGAAAGGAGGAAATTTCCACCTGCACAAAGCCTGTTCATAAGCTTTAATATATATATTATATTATCATATTATATCTAGGATTATTTAGTACTTATTGCTTTATTAACCAAAACGAACAGGCATTTAGCAGGTTGTAATTTTCCTACATGGTGGTGATGATGGTGATGGTCATAATGGTGATGGTCATAATGGTGATGGTGGCCCTTTCTGCTGGACAGAATGATGATCCCAGTGGCCCAAACATTGACCTGGCTCCGGGTTCTCTCCAGGAGAAGAAGATGGATGCAGAAAAAAGAGGCATGGGAATGACGGATTACAATGGAGACATAAGGAAAGGAGGAAGAGGAGGAGGAGGGGGGATGTCTTATCGTTCACCCATATCCAAAGAGGCAGCACCTGGGGATGCTGGGTCCTACTACGACAAGGTAGCGCGTCACTGCCAACCTCAGCAGTCTTTGTCTCTTTTGTCTTTCTGGTGTCTAGATAACATTTTGTCCTTCTTATCACTCTTCTTTATTTCCTCTTGTGATTCTACCTTTCCTTCCCTGTCTGCCCCATTTCTCCTCGTCTGAACCTTTCACCACCACTTAAATTTGTCTTCCATTGGCTGTCACTGTGACAGACCTTGCCTATGACCAATCAAGATGGGTGCCTTGGGGAGGAGGGTCCTCGCTCTCTGTACTCACCACCCACTGTCTACAAGCCCCATTCCCTCTTCAACCACACTATCCCCTTTAGACAAGTAAGATAACCGCTCCTCTCGTTTCCGTCCTACCATCTTTACATTAGGCTCTTGTAGTTTTCCCTTTTCACAGGATAAAAAGAATATAACCCCAAATTTTCCTCTTCCACTTTGATGTTTGCATCCTTCTCTATCAGTATATTTTAGTGTCTGCTGTCACGGATTCTCTGAGATTTAATTTCCCATCTCTGATCACAGGGCGGACATGGTATCTTTGGCAGTAGCGGAGGGATGGCTCAGTCAAGACACCAGCCCAGCGTCCCACCCATAAACCAGTCCCCAGGGATACGAGCGCAAGTGCCTCATCAGTTCCTGTCACCTCAGGTACTAACACTCGTGCTCACAATCTGCTGATCAGTATCCTTTTCAGCCGTCAGTTTCACATTTACCATTGACACAGGAAGTGTGTGGGTTGACGGAGGGTTTGGTTGTGGGGTGAGTCGTCTTTACTGTTAATGTTTGCTGCTAAGACACCAGTAGCATGGGATGGGATTTGCTTATGCTGTATGTTGATGGAACGTTTCAGCTATTTAAAAAAAAATCCACCATACACCTTCCTATTAATTTTAAGACACAAACTGGCAGGTGGTTCACAGATTTGTTTTTATACTGTGAACTTTTAAATATAAGATAACTGTCCGTTTCTTTTTTTTCTTTGAGCTTACACAGAGTGGTCTGCTAGCTGTAGACATGGTGTCTATTAGCCAGTGAAGTCCCTGTAGTGCATAATCACTCTTCAGGACAACATTGATCATGTTTCCCGCTCGCTTCTTAAGAATACAAAGTGAAACGCATGTCTTTTATAGCAGCTGAATCAATTTCACTCACTCACTTGGGTCGAGTCACTTGTTAACACCAGCTAATGAGAACATGAAAGAGAATCAATGTTAATCGAGGAGAAGCAGTAAGCTAATATGGTTGCTACTGGTTACAGCACCAGAGCGTTTCTGTGGTAACAGGTGTGCTTGCCTGCCGTTGCATTTGTCTCCAGGTGCCAGGCTCCGTGCTGAAGCAGATGCCCCCTCCCAGCGGGAGCGTGGGGGGTGTTGGCGGCGTGGGAGGAGTGGCAGGAGTCGGGGGAGGTGTTTTCCCTCCACAGCTGTCCCCCCAGCATATTGCCATGCTCAGCAGCATCTACCCACCTCACATCCAATTTCAGCTGGTGAGAAGCAGCGCAATATATCTCTAAAAGCCACTGCAGGGTTACATCACAGGTCTGCTAAGTCTGGAAGTGAATGGAAAAGGTTCACCGTCTTCAACTGTTTGGAAATTTAAAACATTTTTGGAAATGAAGGAGAAATTTTAAACAATACCGTTCAGATATATATTTATACACACACGTACATCAACACATTATTTGTTGATTTTCTGATATTTGTTGAATAATCTTCATATATAGAGTGGAATGATTCACCATAAATTATACTCAACACCTACAAAATCTAAAATACAGATTTTGTAAAATGAAAGTGTGTTGACACGGTCACGATCTAATGTCTTCAAAACAGGAATGTACTGCAGCTGTCACACTTACGCTCTGTATCTTCATAAAATATGCTTTTCATTTAAGCTCTGACTCACTGATCAAATATTTAGATGAACGACAACCTCCCAGAGGTGCCATAAAATGACACTAAATGTACATAGGATTCTGTTTACACATAAATTTAACAGTGCAGAGGTTTAACAACATTGTGTATGGTGCATTTATGTCTCTGTTGCTGTCTCACTCCTTTGTTTCTTTTTCTGTTTCTTTCTGTCCGTGTTCTCTCAGGCTTGTCAGCTCCTCCTCCAGCAGCAACAGCAGCCACAACAGCAGCAACAACAGCTGCTGCAAAACCAGAGGAAGTTCACGCCGAATGTGCGGCAGCAGGCTGATCCTCAACAGGTACACACACACACACACTCTTACACAAAAATATCACCCACTCATTTCTCCTCCTCTATTTCCTAACGGCTGACTCTTGCTTTTGTCATGTCTTATAAGCTGGCCAGAATCATGGCAGTACTCCAGCAGCAGAGGCAGCAGCAGCAGGTCGGGGGTTTAGGCGGCAGCTCCAGACTCTCCCCCTCCCACCACGGTGGAGGGGGTGGAGGGGGTGCCAAACTGCCTGGGGCTGATCCCCTGCCCCACCCAGGCCTGGCAAGATCTGTGGCTGACCTCCATCAGAAAACACTCGGGCCATACTCCGGTGAGCAATTGTTCCAACGCTGGTTTCATTCAAAATAAAGACAAACTTGTGAAACATAGCTGCCATGTTTTTTATTACAGTTATTTAAGAGTGGAAAAACCTCGCTGTTTTAAAATATATAGTGCATTGTGTTTTTTTATCACCCTGGTACATCTTTTGCACTACGCCCTCATGCCACTGCAGTGTGCCTGCACTACACTTCCTTAAGATCACAATAACTCTGACTAATTTTATTTTTACTTTTTCTATTTATTCATTTTATTTTTTGTAGGTTAGATGGTTCTTTTTTCCAAGCACTGAAGGTTTTCTTGCAATAATTAAATGTAACAACAGAAACAATCCTGCTCATCTTTCCCTCTGTTCTCTTTGAACAGGGTTTGGTTCTGGTGTGAACCTCCCAGGTCTTGACCTGGGCGGCTCTGTGGTGGGAGGCCCTGGGGGCATGAAGGACCTTGGGGGTCAGCAGTCCCGTTTCAAATGGATGATGGAGGGACACTCCTCCCCAGACACCTCCCCATCTGAGGACGCATTCCACAAAAATGGTGAGACATCAGATTTTTAAGTTTTTATTTGTACAACTCTTGTTATTAATAAGACATGGCATGTGAGGGTGCTGAGGCAGATAGTGTTAATGGGATTAGATGTGAAGTCGCATATTAAGGGGATTTGTGAACCCATGATTTGGGGTTATATTCTTTTTGTGTCACCCTCTGGCAACCTCCAAGGTCCCGTCACCCCCATGAAGATGCCTGGGGGCTCGCCCTACTCTCAGTACGACATGATGGTTGGAGACGGGTTGGGTAACAACTGGCATCGCACCCCTGGCAACAAGATGGGTACCAAGCCTACCACCACACCCAGCTGGCCCCCTGGTGAGTGATAAATTATAGTCATAATCATCATCAATGGTTTAAAATTGAGGATACCAGAAGAAATCACATAATCACTGAGCCTCTGAAAAGAAGCTCAGTGTGTATGTCGCTTGTAGCTGGATAATTTAGGAAAGCATTCTCTTGAAAGTGTATTGTGTTCAGTGCGTCTTATGTTTACTCCACCTGCTCTTTGGCTTCAACAGACCACATGTGTGTTTCTTCCTCAGAGTTCCAGCCTGGTGTTCCCTGGAAGGGAATCGACCGTGTTGACCCTGAATCCGACCCCTACATGACTCCAGGGAGCATGATGGGAAACGCGGTGTCCCCCAACCTCAACGATACTGAGCACCAGTTGTTACAAGACAATACTGGTAGGAAGTTTACAGCTGCTCTGCCTCATCCAATGGTCCTTTTTTTTAGTGATTAAATAATGACTGACGCTGTTGCTCGTTGCCTTTATCGCAGATTCCACCCCTCCCCTCAACACCTTACTGCCTTCACCTGGTGCCTGGCCCTACAGTGCCTCAGACAGTCCCCTCAACAACGCACACAACTCAGGTAAACAAACACACACACACACACACACACCTAGACCCTCATTTCTGGGCTATTGTGTTGCTTAGCCTTGTTTTTCAGTTTTCCGTTTCAGCTGCTGTTTGGAATTTTAACTGAATAATGGAAGTTGCAACCTACATGTGTTGTCATAATAATTTAATCTGAAATGAACTAATATGCAATAATTTTGATGGCACAGCAGCTTGACTAGTTAACAGTTAAAAGTGGACAGCATACACCATCTCCCAAACGAGTCTCAATAATTGGAGAATTGATGTGCTAGAAAAGTGCATGTCTCTTGCTGAGTGACAAGTTATTGAATATGTCAAGAAAAAAGATTGGAACGACATCATTCCTGCCATGCGAGACTGACGTAATGACTTTACATCTTAATACTGATGCAGGGTTTCCACCAGAGAAGTTATTAGGCCCAAGAGAGGAGGAGGAGGAGGAGGAGGAGGAGTGCTGAGCAAAACGTGTTGCCGTGATAAACGATGTTCAGTCCCCAATTACATTATTTGCCCACTGCCGCCACTGTTGTTTTTGCCTTTTTTTTTTAAAGAGATAAAACCTATTAAAAAAAAAATTAAAAAACAAACAAACTACAATTTGTAAAATACTAAATGTGTTATAAATAATTAGTCAGACAATGGACACTACAATAATAAACTGAAAGTGTCTGATCCGTGATCGTCTGCAACAGTAGAGACGCAGCACAGAGGAACGGAGTGAGATGTCTGTCCTCCCTCCTGCTCTCAGCTGTAAACACACGGAGCTGTTGGCGAGCAGCTGCCCATGTCTCCTCGAAACTCAGCACTTGTTTTTGGCAGAAAACCTGCTCTCTGTCTGCTCAGCCTGCTCTCAGTGTTCTGGTTTTAAGCGGTGGTCATCCTCTGGCTCGTCCCCATGTCTGTGTGCACTGCGGCCTCACCGTCACATATGCTCTCTCTCTTGATCACAAGCTCACAATGCACTGAGATATTCCTTAAAGGAGCTACGCTACTTGTATAGCCCCAGTTGGGGTTCAAGTCAGGCCTGGCGGGTCGCTGGGATTACAATACACTGACAGAAACCCTGATATTGTACTTATTTGTTTCATATTTACCAGTATACGACTCCTCCAGACCCTCATCCACTTCTCTGTCTCTCTACAGCAAAGTACACAGACTACAAGACCAGCTGGCCCCCAGAGCCCATCGGACACAAGTCCTGGAAAGCCAGTCGCGGCAGCAGCCAGACCCAGCTGTCCCGCCCACCTCCAGGACTAGCCAGTCAAAAGCAGCCATCGCCATCCCCATGGTCAGGAGGAGCCCCTCGATTGGCTGGCAGGGGCTGGGGCGGTGGCTCAAGCACCACTGGTAATACCCTAACATATCTTTCATGTTGTTATAGCTACATGGTTGCACCTTTTTTTCATTCAGCCGGTTTAAATGTACACAGGGGATAAAACAACTGGCTCAGACTGCTGAGATACAACACAGTGCTCTTTTGAACTTAATGGTCTATTTATATTTGATCTGGAAGAGCAGCCAAGCCTCGGTGAAAGCAGCAGAGAAAGTTATTCATCATTCATTATATTTGAGCAGCCGAGGGGAAAAACAGAGTGGGATTGTGTTTACAGGGAATGTGGAAAAGTCTCACTCAGATTTTTTTTTTCTTCTCTGTTTGCTCTCTCCCTGCAGGCTCGACCTGGAGTGACGGCAGTTCTCGGGAAAGCTGCTGGTTGGTGCTCAGCAATCTCACACCACAGGTACACATGCAGGCATTTTTCAAAAACAACTACTGAAAATACTGTGGAATACTGAAAATCAGAGCAGACCAGTGAAACTCCACTGGGAAACCTGAACATGCTTTTAATTTCATACCTCAACACATCACTCATCCCTTGAATTTCACTTTGTACCCCTGGTTTTTTCCTGCAGATTGATGGCTCCACCCTGAGGACCATCTGCATGCAACATGGCCCCCTGCTGACCTTTCACCTCGGCCTGACCCAGGGCACCGCTCTGATTCGCTATGGCTCCAAACAGGAAGCAGCCAAGGCCCAGAGTGCACTCCACATGTAAGTCTGAATCCACTGTTTTGATAACATCCTAGTCATCCTAAGATGATTTGTCAAGATTACACATCTTTGCACTCTTCTGATGTTAAAAATGCACTGATTGGCTTGAAAGTTTGACTCAAACATTTTACCTCAGACACCACTATCTTTGTAGAATGATTAATTTTAGCACTCTGCAGCACTTGAATTGATTCAAGCACTTATATTTGAAGCTTTAAAAGTGGCAGTAATTGCTACACCACTGTTATAAATTTGATTACTTTGGTGATCCCTTTACAATTCATCAGGTCTTTTTTTTTTTAAATTTGTCCAATACTTTGGTTTATGACCAAAACTAATGACATTCCCATCAATCTCAGCTGTGCCAAATTACCAAATGTTCACATGCTTGGCCTAGCACAATTATAGACTCGTAGTCTCTAGTTATGAAAATTGCAAGTGTGAAGCATCTTGTTACTGATTCAAACTGTGCCACTATGAAGAGTTTATCACAATTATTATCTAGAACCATTGTTATACAGTAATATTGTCTCCTGATAATTAACTTTAATTGGAATAAAAACACTCAAAACAAAGATATCGCATATCTTTTTATGAATTAATTGATGGTAAAACTCCATAAAATCTGTTTATTTTAATTCATTCAAAGAAAAACACTAACAATAACTGTTTGTAATGGAAAGGTTCTAATAATTATTGCCCACACAGGTGTGTTCTGGGTAATACCACCATCTTGGCGGAGTTTGTGAGCGAGGAGGATGTGGCTCGCTACATTGCACATTCCCAGGCTGGAGGAGCAGGGAGTGGAGGAACCACCTCCGGCTCTGCGGGCTCTGGACCCACAGCAACCTCAGCAGTGGGGACTAACGGTAACGGAGGGAGCTGCGAGAGAGGTGGAGCAGGAGGCAGCAGCGGGGGAGGAGTCGTCGAAGGAGGTTCCACAGCTGGAGGAGCAGGAAACGGAGGAGCCGGGCCTGCCAGCTCCGGATGGCAGAGCCTGGACAGCACAGGCAGCTCATCGGACCAGTCTGCCACCCAGGGGCCCGGGCTGGGCATCTTCGCCCAGTGGAGCAGCAACGGGGCCGGGGTTGGCGGAGCTGGAGGTGTGGAAGCCGGAAGGCAGGGTCTGTGGGGAGGGATGGGTGGGATGAGCGGGGCGGGGTACCCCAGCAGTAGCCTCTGGGGTTCCCCGGCACTTGAGGATCGTCACCAGATGGGCAGCCCTGCCTCGCTGCTGCCAGGGGACCTGCTGGGCGGGGGGGCCGACTCCATCTGAGAGGCCGACTGACACACACAAACATTTTACACCCATGTTATAAAACATATGTCACACTCTGTGTTTATTTACATGCAGAGGTGACGTGAATTCAAGCTACACTGGTCACCTAACATTCATACTACACACAGGCTACATGCAGTACATGCACACATTACGTTCACACATGAAACCGCTTAACTTTAAATGAAGACAACAGTAAAACTTGAACCGGGGAAAAAGGGGAAATCCATTAAACTCTTTAGGACTCAACTGGATAGCTCTTTGTCTTTTTACTCCAAATCCCACCATCTGCATTCAGAGACCCGATCACTCAGGCATGCACTGTAGACAGGCTCAGCCAGAGTCGTACATGTCAACAAGTTTAGCTATTGCTGTTTTTAGTGTGCCACAGTTGTTGTTTTTTTTTTTTTTCTTTTTTTCTTTTGTATTACTATTTAATGGTGGAATCTCAAAATTCAGACTTGCAGACTGAGCCCTCTTAGACCTGGCTGGCGTAACTTCTGAGTTCTCACGTTGGGAAGCTTGAGAGTTGGGAAGGATCCGGAGTTTGTAGAAAGTTTTGGGACAGCGCCACACTACTGAGTCAAACGGACGATCAGCAACCTTTGAGATACGGAGAAGAAGTGTTTTTAAGTAGGTACCGACACCTCTACCTTGGTGGAAATATGCCATCAACATGGGACCCAGGGTTAAAAAAAAAAAAACAAACAAAACAAAAACAACATTAGCCAAACTTGCACTATATGCCTCTGGGTTTGTTGTTGACACATAATCCACAATCCCTCCATTTTTTGAAAGAGAGCTACAACATAACAACTACACAGACCTTACAGGACGACTAAATGTTACAACAGCAGTGGCCTTGGCTAATACCCAGCGGCCGCCCGCCCGCCATGTCAGCAGCATCATACCTTCTCATCAGTTACACACTGCTCTTATATTTGACAAGCAAAATTGTATCTCCTTGCTGATGTACATCGGTTGTTTATCTTTTTTTTTCTGTTTTAAAAGAAAAGACAAATGTGTGAAACTTTGTGGAAATCCAGAGATGTCCTTGTTGTTTTTTTTGTTTTTGTTTTTTTTTTTCCTTCAAACACTGACCTCGCTATTGTATTTTTTTCTTACTCGAGAAATCAAGTTGGTTATTCTATATTGTCATGATAATGATGATCACTTATTTACTCGCTGTACAAGGTGCCCTCCTGCCTGCCTGTGTGTGCATGAAAGGAGTGTTGACAGTATGACCGAATGGAGGAGGAAGTGATGAAGATGATGATGATGATGATATCGGGAGTGTCTGTGTTATTGCTACAATGTTGAATGTTTTTGTTTTTTTTTGGTTTTTTTTGTTTTTGTTTTTTTGTTCTTTCTTGTCCATGAGAGATTCATGAGGTGTGTGTGTGTGTGTGTGTGTGTGTTTGTGTTTGTGTGTGTGTGTGTGCTTTTGAACACTTATCTGCTTCAGTCAGGGAAGTGAATAGATGTTTATCTGACAGCTTGCATTGAGAGAAAGAGAGTGCATGTGTGTGTGGATGTGTACACGTTTGCGTGCTTGACCACCGGATATTGTGATAGCTAAAAAGTTCAAAAACATTGGCACTATTGCATACGTCTCTTAAGTTGTGTTTTTTAGCAGCATTTTGTTCCTGTTTGTATTTTTTTTCTTTATCTTCTGTCAAATGCAATAAGAGAATATTTTGTTTTTAAGACGAAGCAACCAACTGAAGGCATTTCTATTTAGATGCCAAATCCTACCATACCAAGCTGAGCTGGAACAGTGTTTTACAAACACGTTAAAGACATTACCTGTTATGTTTTACTGTTTGTTTCTTTTTTGTTATTATGTATCAATTTAAATTAAGTCAGTCTTTATTATCACTCCTGTTCAGGATGTTTTCATTTATTTCAGATGTTACAAAAAGGAGAGGAAATTAATTTAAAGCGGAAAAGAACAAGATAATAAAGGTTGAATTGAACTCTGTGGTGGTTTGTTGTTTTATCTGTGTGATCGACCTGATGCTTGTTTTTAGTGTTATTTTTGAGTTACTTTGACCTCATATACTGGGAACTATTATGAGGTACAATTTTTGAATGAGATGGAACAAACTTGGGTAAAAATCTGTTTTGTTTTTCCTTTTTTCATCAATATTTTTGAGTGAAACAGAAAAAAAGCATTACAAAACAACAATTATAACTTCTCCTTTAGCTTGTGTTAGATGTTAGCTGTGCTGCTGTGGTTGTTAATAGTAATTCAACCACATACATAATTTAGATTACCACTAGAGGGCGCGTTCCATGTTGACTTATGTACAGTTAAAATCCATGTTTTGCATCCTACAAGAGGACAAATAATATAACATACAATATATTCTTATGCTGTAATTATATTTTGATGTAAACATGCAGTGTTGCTGATGGTTTGGTGCGTTTTATTCAAATTTGCAACAACCAGCAGCGCGCCGGTTTTAATGTGGCATTCAGTTTGTGTCGGAATAATCGGATAAATGACTTCCCAACTGGGAAAATGAATAATAACCCGGAAAGTCGGCGAAAAATTCTCTACACGACTTGTTGAAAGTTGACGTCATAATTGCAGAAACCTCTTTAGTTGATGGTAAAAAAAAAAAAAATACTAATTCACATATTGCATATCTTTTTTTTTTTTTTTGCTCACATGTAATTTGTAATATGTTATCAGGTTGTAAAGGTTAGTTGCTGTCCACGTAGAGTGACATTAGTTAGACAAGTTATTAGCATTAAACATTACAACAAGTCAGGTTAAGTAATATTTTTAGTGGTTTTAGTGAATGTATTGGTGCAGCAGCAACAAGGCACATCTTTGTAGCGTCCATGTTGTTTTAAAAGCTCGTGAACACACCGACGTCGGAAGAACGACTTCTCAACTCAGGAAATGGGACCATCCGAAGAACACGTGAATGCAGCAGAAGACAATCCGGGCATCTCTGCAAGTCTGTGGATGACATCATTGATATTGTCAATGGTGTAAACTGAGAGAGGGCTGGGTGGGTGGGCGTGTGTGAGAGGAGAGAGAGAGGGAGAGAAGAACAGCAAGAGAGGAGAGAGGAAGACCTCAGTGTCTGGTTTCGGCGTTTTTCCTCAAAAAAAAAAAAAAAAAAAATCGTGACAGTGAGAATCTTCCAGAGTCTCATGGCTCGGTTCGGATGGGGGGGTGGGGGATTTTTTTCGGGAGTTGGGGGGTCCGGGTCACACATCTCCGAGATAATGAGCCGTCCGAAGCCGCGTCGGTGCGTCGCTGTCCAGGGTCCTGAGTGAGACAGAGACCCGGCGGGAGACCACGGAGCCTGACACAACCCGGTGAGGAGGCGGTGAGGAGGCGGTGGGGTGGGGTGGGGTGGGTAGTATGTTGGCTATAGTCAAGGTGTCTGGAGGCTTGTGTGTGTGTGTGTGTGTGTTGGGGGGTGATGATGGCTGGTTCATGTTAGACAAATAAGAGTCCAAATGGAGTCATGTTGGGCCGAGGGTGCGCTTGTTTTTATACCGAGGGTGCGGTTATTTGAATTATTATCACATTATATTGTCAGTGAGAGATAAACGATGTGCACCTTGCTCATTTCCTCTCTTGGGGCATCTGGGCCAATTGCATGACAAATATCACGTCTCACCTGTTTCTGCAGTCCTTTTGCAGCAACACTCTGGCTCTCAGTTTTGTAACACTGACAGCTCTTTAGGAGAGAGGAAATGAGCCGGAGGAGACACCTGAGGTAAATGTACAGCAGTCGCTTGCTCATTCTCCCATCACAATGTATGTATATGGGTGTAGGCCTACTGTACATACAATGCAGCCTAGACTGACTAAAAAAAAAAAGAACTAAGTCAATGTTCAGTTGCAATGTCAACTTGGCTTGTTGAAGAGCTCTCAGTTATTTCCTGCTTATTGGATGGTTTGGGTGTTGAGACTGATAGGGGAAAACATGACTCATTCAGATTTCGTCAGGGGACTCCAGTCAGAAATTGGGAATTTATGCAAATGGTACACAGGACTAGACTCCTTTGAAGTGCTTTGAGAAGAGTGTGTGAGATGCTGATCCAGCCAAACACCAACATCCCCCCCCCCCTCCTCCCCAAACCCCCCTCCTGCACCTCTGAATAAATCATGTTACACAACTACACGCTCTGTTCTTCTTTGCTCTCACCTTCTTCTTCCCCCATGCGCTTTATAAACACTTTCATTGGCCTACATTGTCGTCCTCTGAGATGCTAAGATTTATTATCACGTCCCCTGCAGGTGTAATGACTGCAACTCAACAAAAACTGATGGCTGATTGGAGCAGGATGCTTAGCTTCTGGGTGTTAAAAATGTTTGAGTTTAGTCACGTTAAGGCACTTGATAGCTGGAACTGAGCAACATTTTCCTCCCCTGCTCTTGTGATTCGACTCAGCATGCGCTACGTCACCGTTTTGGCTCAGGAATTTTCACTTCTCGTTCTTTCTCATCTCTCCTGTCGATGTATTTCAAGCCTTCCAGTATCGTTTTATTTCATGATACGGCTCTGACGCCGGCTTTGAGTTTAAAGTCTGCAGCTTTGCACCACAGTTGTCCTTCTGCTCTATTGATCACCGGTGATTGATGATTGTGTGTGTGTGTGTGTGTGTGTGTGTGCATGTGTGTGTGTTTACCTCTTCAGTGAGTTGAAAAGCTCAGGAGCCATGGAGTTAAGGGTGGGAAACAAGTTCCGCCTTGGGAGGAAGATAGGGAGCGGATCCTTTGGAGACATTTACCTCGGTGAGAATTTGGGGCTGCTTTCCCCTTTCTGCTGGATTAACATTGTTCCTTCTTCTCATAAATAATATGTGATCCTGCTGATATGTTGCAGCTGCATCTCTGCTGTTTCCTTCATCAGGTTCTAACATCGCTACAGGAGAGGAAGTGGCCATCAAGCTGGAATGTGTGAAAACCAAACATCCACAGCTCCACATCGAGAGCAAATTCTACAAGATGATGCAGGGCGGAGGTGAGATGCACTGAGGAGTGTTTTAGGGAGTTTTGGGGAAGCTTTATTAAGGGGCGATGAGTAGTAGTCAAGAGTTTTAGGGGCGCAAAGGGGTATTTCAGGCTGCAGAGGGGTAGTTACAGTTGTTGAGGGGTATTAATAATAATTACAGTTGTTTAGGAGGCATTTAGGGAGACATTTGTAAGACAACTGAGAGCATTCGAGGTGCATTCAGGAAGGAAGGAAGGGATATTTAATCCTGTTTAAGGTGTTGAGAGATATTAATGGTCCTGGTGTTGAGGGGCGCTTAAGAGTTGCATGTTAATTATGGAATTAACAGATGTAAGATATTATAAGACGTGCATGAGTGAAAATTGGTGGATTATAACTTGTACATACTGTCCTTTTTTCAAGCCTGTGTTATTATTCACTATCCTCTTTCCTTACGCTCTGATTCGCTCTCCTCCTCCTCCTCCTCCTCCTCCCTGCTCGACAGTGGGAATCCCGTCTATTAAGTGGTGCGGAGCAGAAGGCGACTACAACGTTATGGTGATGGAGCTGCTGGGCCCCAGTCTGGAGGACCTGTTTAACTTCTGCTCCCGCAAGTTCAGTCTGAAAACAGTCCTGCTGCTGGCCGACCAGATGGTGAGACAGACTGACTGACTGTGGTCCGCATCTGTAAAATATGTAACAGTTCATCAGGAGTTCCTCTGAAATGAAGTGAAAAACTGTAGTTAAGAAAAAGATAACGATAAAAGATACCATTCTGATTCTGATTTAGACCGCATCTATCCGAACTTGCACCGTTTTACTCATCAACCTCAATAAAACCTTTCAATGAAAGGACGCAGCTATTTTTAGACTGGCCCTAAATGGATCACTTGGAATCAGAGAATAACACTCATCCAAACCTCTGAAGCTGACTCGAGACGAAGCTTATCCCTCTCAGTATCTTCAACCATTCAGCTCCCTCATAAAAAGTCAATTCCAATCTAGGACACGGAAGCTCCGCAAGACAGCCTGATCTTCGTCGCAGAGGTCGGCCCGTGGCGTCTTTTATGAGCCTTTTTAATCCCTCATATGTCATTCTAGTCTACAGCTGGCACATTTGTTCTTTTCGTCCCATTTTCTCTCAGCCATCGTGTCCTCTTTTCCCAGTTGCTCTTTCTGCTGTCACTGTAACGTCTCTCCTCTTCTCTAAAGGGGCAATAACTAACATTTTAACTGTCCAATAACATTAAATGACCTCTATATACTGTATCTGCAGACAGGCTGACAGGGTTATTGATCAATATCAATGACTCAACTATTATTTCACCAGCCAATGAGACTTGTGGCCTTTAAAACTCCCTTTCAATTTTAGAAGAACTTTATATCCCCAAGACTTTATATTCCCGTTCCATGGGAATATAAAGTCACTCTCCACCAGAGATGTAACTCCACTGAACTCTAATTGATTATCTCAAATTGTTTGCCCGTCACTTAGAGAACTCACTAATCTGGAAACCTGGAGAAAGACTGAGTCCAATATTTGCATTTATTTTTTGATTTGATCCTACACTGGCTGTGTTTTGACCAGAACTTTGATGTTTTGAGCCAAGCAGAGAAGATTAAACCCTCAATGAATATATATTTTACTAATCAAAGGACAGGTTCACATTTTTTTCTTAAAACAACAATCAGATGCCCATATGAACATAGAAACAGGTTTAGTTTGGCTGTAATCATTCCTCCTCTTTATACTGTGTAAGTGATGGGGAACAAATTCCACTGTCCTTTTGAGCAAAAAAGTTTACCTGAAGATAATATGATAATATGAGGCTTCATCCATCTGAGTTAGTCAAATAAATTGGATAACTTCGAAAGTTGCAGTCTTTTTTGTAAAAAAAAAATTCCCTCTTTGAGACTCGATGGACAGTGTTTTCCTGTTGAGCTGCAATGGTGGGATCATAATAAAAAAAATTGGCACCAAAAATACTGGAACTTTGAAAGATATTTACTTTATTTGACTCATTTTAATGGCTGCAGCCATTAGCTTCCAATAAACCTTTAAATACATTTTTGCACAGAAGGAGGACTGTGGATTTTGTCTCCCCTCATTTACTACTCAGCCTGTGAAAACAGTTACATCATTTGTTGAGGTGCTGGAGCGGTTTACTAAATGATGATGTCATCAGACATATTACAAATTTGAAAGATGTGGACTTCTAGCAGGTGGAGAGGATCTAACGAAAGACACTGTTGAGTTGCATTATGGGAAGAACAGGATCCAGTGTTCTTGACCCATATTTTTTCCAAATCTGTTACGAGCACCTCAATTTTTGAACGTTTAGTACTAAAGAGTACTCCTTTAAGGCAAAGAAATGTTTAACATGAGTTATTTCCTGGCTCAAGTAAGTCTCTGATAGTTGACTGTCACAGCAAACTGACATGACATGCCTCGAAGATCTCAACTGTCTTTAAATCTAAGTTAAACTCCATTCTCTGTCTCTCTGCTCCAGATCAGTCGGGTTGAATACATCCACCTGAAGAACTTCATCCACCGAGACGTGAAGCCTGACAACTTCCTGATGGGACTTGGCAAGAAGGGCAACCTGGTCTACATCATCGACTTCGGCCTGGCCAAGAAATACCGCGACGCCCGAACGCACCAGCACATCCCTTATCGCGAGAATAAGAACCTCACTGGCACCGCCCGCTACGCCTCCATCAACACCCACCTGGGCATTGGTAAGACAGCACGCACATAAAGCCTGACCTAGATATCTGTGTAAGTGTCTCTTCAACTCTCTTATCAACTCCCCCCCCCCCCCAAACTTTTTTTTTGCCATTTCATTCTCTCCTCTCTCTCTCTATTCTCTCTTTTTCCTCCACAGAGCAGTCGAGGCGAGACGACTTGGAGTCTCTGGGCTACGTTCTCATGTACTTCAACCTGGGCTCTCTGCCCTGGCAGGGGCTCAAGGCCGCCACCAAGAGGCAGAAGTATGAACGCATCAGTGAGAAGAAAATGTCTACTCCCATTGAAGTGCTCTGCAAGGGATACCCCTGTGAGTAAATATGAGATTATAGTACAATTAGAGGATATATTACAGAGGAAAAACACACCAGGGGATTAAAAGAGTGCAGTAATTCACTTTTTCCCATGAACACTATACCTCACTGTCTCCCTCCTGTGCCCCCCAGCTGTATTCTCCACCTACCTGAACCTCTGTCGCTCCCTGCGCTTCGATGACAAGCCAGACTACTCATATCTGAGGCAGCTCTTCAGGAACCTTTTCCACAGACAGGGCTTCTCCTATGACTACGTCTTTGACTGGAGCATGCTGAAGTTTGTGAGTGGCTGCTCCAGAATCCATTTCCTGTCTTCACGCTCTTTTAACAGTTATAGTTAGCAGAACAGGCTTTTGCAAACTGGCTCGGAGGTTCAAGTCTTCACTTATGTTTCCACTGCGTTTCAGGGAGCCAGCAGGACTACAGAGGATGGAGAGAGGGAGCGGAGGGAGGGAAAAGAGGGGGAAGAGCGAGGAGGAGGCCAAAGAGGAGCAGGAGGTCGAGCTTTGCCGTCCGGGCCAAACCCTTCGGCAGCCAACAGAGTCAGGAACGAGGCAGACGCCGCTCCCTCTAACCCGGTCACACGTGTGGTCCAGCAGTCAGGTCAGGACGTTGTTGCGGGAGTTTGGAAGCAACTGTGAGCAAACGCCATAGTTTCAATTTCATGTCAAGCGTGTGTGTGTGTCTGCAGGTAACCGCTCTCCTCAGGTGGGCAGAGCGGAACGAGCCGAGCGAGAAAGAAAGGTGGCCATGAGGCTTCACCGCGGGGCCCCCGCCAACGTCTCCTCCTCTGACCTCACAGGACGCCACGACCAATCACGCATCACTGCATCACAGGTTGGAAGGCTGCGGCTTTACAGGTTTCAGTGAGAGAGTCGTAGGTGCTCTCCATGTGGTTAATGCGGCTCCTGGTTAGAGAGAGACGTGAGGTCGGTTTGCAGCTTCAATTTGGGAAAAACGGAAATCACTTCATAAAAAATACACCTGTGATTCCTCGCGCGAGCCTCTTCACTCCTCGTCTCCTCCATGACGTATTTAAGGGATTGAAACAGTAGCTGAATGGAGACACTATGTTGTGAAGGGAGTTGGTGCATGTTTGATGAGCATCAGCTGCTTCAGCTCAGAGTGTTCGCATCTTATTCATTAGGAAATTCAGATCAAGCTGTGACACTGACACACCCCCATAGAACACAGTGCTTACAAACTGTCCCTGTCATCAGCAGACGCAAGTGCAAATTATACGCATAGTATGGCACTTCCGTAGAGTGAGGGACTCAAAAGAGACAGATTAAATAAAAGAATGGTCAAAATTGAAGCAGCAGAAGCTCAGATACTCTGACTTTTATTCTCATTTAATCACTTCCTCAGTTTATAAAGCAGGTTTTCTCTCACGAGTTTCCAAACCTAACCTAACCTAAGATAACCCTGATGACTTTACACAGGTTATTTTTCAAACCTCCAGAGCCGCAGGGGAAATGATGCAATTGTTTCCACATCTAGTTCTCCTTGTGATGAGTAAACCTATTTTGATGCGTAAAATTGGTGGAGTGCCCCTTTAAATCCTGCACGCACCGCACGCTGTATTTAATAAGCCACAGCTGATATTGCTCTCTTTCTTCTAATGTTGATACAGTTTCATAATTCATGATGCCAAATTGAAAACATCAGAGCAGGAAATATTGAAACATAATCTGCTGGTAATTGCCACCAGGATGTTGAACAGTTTTTGTTACTCTGAGGTTTGTACTTACAATAGATCTGTTATGATATGAACACAGACTAATCCACCAAGCCAGGCCCCACATGTCCCAAAGCTCATCTATAATGTGTAATTGGACTCTCTTCATTGACTCTTCATTTATTAGCGATGCTGCCTGACCGCAGCTGCTCTGTTGTCCAAATTGCGCTGTGCCTTTAACAGATACAATCTCAATTTACACTGTACACTTTGAATTTTGCATAAATGAACTATGACATAGACAAAATAACAGCTAATCACAACTAGCCACATTGCGACTAAACCGACAAATAAACTCAGGACATTAATGAAGAACTGAAAAAGCTCAGAGAGGTTTGGCCGTTTGGCCAGAGAAGAACTGAAATTCAGTGTCTCCTTCAGGTTTCTACCTTTTGTCTTTGTTCTGCTTCAAACTTCTCATCTTTCCTTCCACATGCAGGTCAGTGTGCCATTTGAACATCTGGCAAAGTGAGTTCCTCTTGGCTGGCCAGCAGGTCGGTGGCAGGTATGGACACGTCAGACACACACACACACACACACACACACACACACAAAGCATTTTTGAACAGCTATTCATGTCAGTCTGTCATGTCAACCCTTTGTTTTTGCTGACTCCATCCTGTCGTATAGAGACAGAAATAGTGATCAAGTTTAAAATATTTTGAACTCAACAGCAGTAATTCAATTACCAACTGATGGAAAATACATCAATTATTAAACAAATCAAAATATTCAACTTCAACAGCCAGCAAACAGGATTGCTTGAATTCTATAAACATTACGTTTTTATTTCTTTCAGAATTAAAAAGTTGACATTTTTCCTCCATAGTGAACACCACTTTTCCTCTTCCTGCTGCAATCTAAAACATCAAGAATACACATCTGTTCTGGTGTCAGACAATTGAAAGCAGCCACAAAATGATGTTTTGCTTTGAGTAAGAAATGCAAGTGTGTTCACATACAAAAACCTTTAAACCTTTTCTAAAAATGAGACAGAAAAACATTGTTGAATTCTGTCTTTTCATGAGATTTGTTGACAATAACCAAGATATAGAATACTTCCAGTCTTATCCTTTAACAAATTCCAAAAAGTGACATTTCTTCTCCTTGTTTTGTTTTGTTATTGTGATGCAGCAGCTGCAGGGTATTAAATACCCCCTACTTTTCAAAAGGGTGAATGAAAGCATGAATGAATAGAAGAGGAGAAGAAGAGGAAGCAAGAGGAGGAGTTATAGGCCCTTAAAAGGGGGATGGAGGGCGTCCATGTGTCTGTCAGTACGCTGTGTGAACACTGGTGACCAAGAGGAGCCCTGAGATGATGGAAACCAGTGGGACAAACAAACTCTTGGCTAGGACCAGTCGGTTCTGCTTTCACAGTGCGGCTGGAGAGAGGAATAGGGGGTGAAACAACACGGAGGTCCCGCCCCTTCTTCACTCATATTCACCATCGACTCAGAAGCTCAACTTGCAAAAAAAAAAAAAAAAAAGAAGACAAAAATAAAATTGCACAAAATGGACACAATTTCACTTATTCTGTGGTTTACACCTGTAATAAAATAAAATTCCAACTATCAACATGCTAATGTTAAAGAGCTACATCTGCTGCTTATGGTGTTAAAAAAAATAAACATGTAAACAACTTCGGAGTGTCGCAGTGAGACAAACACAAACGTGTATTCAGGCCTACAGTAGATGAGACAGGAAAATGCTTAAAAAATGGACCAAGGAGAAGATCAGAAGGAGGGAATGAATGTAAGAGCGTCTGCAGTGAATTTGTGGATGGGAGCGAGGCTGTTTTTTGTCAATAAATGTCAGTGTGTGTCTGTGTGTTATTGTCTTGCGTGTTCCTTTTGCCTTCAGCTTTGCTTTAGAGTCTGAGGAAGAGGAGAGACAGAAAGTGAATTATAACAGAAGATTTGTCCCCGATGTGACCTTTTCATTCACATTTTCCTCCTCTTCAGCACACTTTAAATGTCTTGCCTATGAGATATTGACAAAGAAAACATGCTCGTTGAATGTAAAAAAAGAAGAAGAAGGAAGAGGAGAAAGACAGAATAAAGGGAGAGCCACAAGGATTGTATGATATGATAAAGCCTTATTCCAGCTTGTAACTCAGCAGGTATGACGAGACTTGAGAAAGTTATACGATCTTGGTGATGAACAAGTCTGGTGTTTGTATTTTTTGTTCTTTACTTTTGCTTTTTTTTTTTTTTTTAAATTATTATTATTGTAAATGTAAAATGTGTAGATACTGTTTTGCCAGAATGTGACAGATTGTTTGAAGATGAGGCTGGAGAGAAGAGTACTGTTTACTCCTCTACAGACATTTGAAGGAGTGTTTTGACCCGGCTCTGTCAGGATGGATGGATGTCACTGATGGGGGAGCAGCTGTCTGTGGATCCACTGATGTCCTGTACATTTCTTTACCATGCTTCAACTTTATTACTATGATATTTGTGTATATTTTCTGAATCAATAAAAATATACACAGCTTAAACAGACTTCTAATAGTATGTCCTTGAGTTAAGATTTTTTGTCAGTTTTTTAAAATTAATTATGTATTTATCTATGTGCTGCTGTGCCAAACTCCCCCTAATTCACCCAATATGGCTTTATACTGTTATGTTGGAAATATTTTATTGTTTTTTTATGCTGGTTTATGCTTGGTTTTAATCTATTGCAGCAAAATTATCCATGAATAGACCTTTTACAAAACCTTTTTCGCAATACTTTGACAATATTTTGATCCCCCCAAAAACTGTCATCCATCGATACAAGTTCAAGCTCATCAAACTGCAGTTACTTTTCTGTGTTTAATTCCTCTCGGCCAGGTGGAGGCAGCATTGATTGTACTACTTACCTAGTGACGCACCACAAAAGAAACAAAGGAGGCTACTGCGTGCGCGCGCATGAGTATGTATACGTGCGCGCGAGCCCTCCAGTGAAAAGTGACAGAAGCAAAAGAGGCGGATAGACTGAAAGCAGGGTGAGAAGATGCGGTTTGGAGGTGAGCATCAAGGCATTGTTTTACTCAAACAACTCTCTCACAGCAGTATTGTTGGCAGCATGTTGAAGTTCATTATTTCAGAGTTTGTAGAACTCGCCCAGCAGCCAAACTCCACATCACTGAGGTCTCTGTCTCTTGCTTCTATGAGTGCTGCAGTGTTAACGTGTATGTCTGCTATGTGTATATTAGTTAGTAAGATAGGGAGCTAAGCTGTTCATATCCCTAACAGACAGGCTTAATAATGTTAGTTTTATGTGTCTGGTCCTTGTTTGTCAGTACATAAATGATTTGATACCCTGTCACTGCTTGACTTGCAGTCAGAACATCTATGAGTGAGTCGCCAGTGAAAAGGAAGGGACAGATATTTAAGGCATTTCTTTACAAAACAGCCTGAAAGACAAGTGATTTCCACAAACTGTCTGCATTGTTTAAAATGAGTTCATTATCATTTAATACTGACAAAGAGGAAAAGAATGTCTTTTCACTTAATATTAACTACATGCTAGTGGTTAATTACACTGATGCTTCTCATTCTCTGGATTTGCATTAATCATCCTAATTACAAAACTGAAATAGATGATGAGTAACTATCCAATATATGTGCACTCCTGTGATTTATTGAGCACAGGTGAGTGAAAATAGATCTCAACATGAATCAACAGAACTTTCAGTCATTGTGCCTTTACCTACGGTGTGCCGGTGTGCATCTTAAGTTACACACCGGCCGCGGTCACATATCTATAACTAGGATGAACAGAACTGTACGGGGAAGTCCTCTTTCTTTATCTGACTGTTATGTATCTGCAGCTGTAGTTCATTTAGGAGAATTCAGTTACACTAATACACAGAAAAACAAAACATACATAATTTAATAAACTTCAAATTTCAGCAGTGGTCCATCTAAACAGTAGCACTCATCAGTACGCAGTGGCAGGAAGTAACCAAGCACATTTACTCAAGTACTGTGATTAAGTACAGTTTTGGGGTATTTAAAAACTGTTTGAGGCTCAAAAGGTAAATGTTTGTGCAGCAGAATTTTCTTCTTCTTTTCTACTCCATAAATAATGTTAAGACCCTTTGTGACCCTTAAGAAGGAGCCCAACACCTAGGTTGGCAAACAATGCTGCATTAGTATCATGAGGAGCAGAGCAGCCAGACCCAAACACAGGAGACTGTAGGCATCAGGAACTTGAAGAATATATCTTTATTAAAGATGGAGTGCAGGCTGAGCAAAACTGAACTGAACGGAACAAAGATCCAGCAATGACTGAACTGACGAGGGGATGAGGTGCAGATATAGATAGATAAAGATAGATAGAGATGGGTGGAGAAGCTCAAGTGAAGGGGATGAAGTAATGGAACAGGAGAACAGGAAAGGAGCTGATGGGCTGATGGCAAAGTCTGTAACACAGGAAGGAAAAAAACAGAGAGCAGAAAGCCCCACAACCCAGAAAATACAACCCTCTTAATAATAAACTAACATACATCATCAAACCTTCTAAAAATATTCATGAATATAAACTTAAGTAACCTGCAACCTCTTATCTCTATCAAACACAAAACCAAAAACCCAGAAAACACAATCGTCTTCATCACTGAGACTGAGTACATATTGTGTGAGTTCACACCGGAGTGAAAACAAAGACAGACTAACTAATAAAGGCAATATAAATAATTATCATGCAAGATAGTCTTTTTAAATATACAACTGAAATCAGCCTTCAGTCCAATCTAAACAAACTGGAAGAAAAATCTGAGGGCCTCTAGTGGACTGGTGGAGAATGGTAGGTAGGGACACAGCCAGACTGTGACGATTACACGCTAATGATAATATATATAACAATATATCAGTCACAACAGACGTTTGTTCTGAAGAACAAGTATTTTAATTCTTTAATTACATGTAGCTAAACATGCTTTTGCCTAAGTAGGATTTTGAGTGAACAACTTATACTTGTAGTGGAGTACAGTACTTTTAGATTGTTAGACTTTGGCCTTGATTTCTTTGATGAGGTCTTAATCTCTCTTCACCCTCCCCACTCTGAAACCAGATCACACCCAGCTAAACCAGTGAGCAGCAGCGTACCCTGGACCTGCCAGTGATAGGATATCAGGTAAAGGTCCTAAAACATGTTCATGTCTTAGTGTATTTGTTGTCGTCTTATGTGTATGTATATGTCATGTATTTTTAGTATTTGGTTATTAAAATGATCTCTTTATGCTTTATATAGTACATGCAGCTCCTACCAAGCTCAAAATATATACATTTTACACCAGATCTGTTTCACAACTGTTATGCACTTTTAAATGAATTCTGTTGGTAACTGTTATCACATTAAATCTGTATAATGAATAAGTTGTTCTTTTTTTTTTTTTTTACCTGGGTGTGGGGCGCGTGCCAGACCTGCTGTTTACTTGTGCAAGCAAGGGCCGCAGGGAACATTTTTGGTACATAGTGTACTAAAATGAGCTGTTTGGTAAAATAATGTAACCAAATGGTTGCACAAACATCCCCCAGCAGCACAAGAGCATGTTTATGCTGTCATCTAAGCTGGTAGATTTGTAGTTTCATAGGTGATCTAATGAAAGTGATGTTAAGACTTTAATAATTAATATTATTATAATAGAGTTGTGAAATATATTAATGATTTGACATTAAAAAATATTATTATAAAAGCTGTAATGTGTCAGTTATATGATAGGCACAAAAAATGACATATTATGTAGTGAATGTGTAGTAAGCATCAAATTAAAATGGCATCCGTAAATATATGAAGCCTTGAATTTATGATTGTAATCAATTATTATTTTTTATCATACATCAATAATATGTGTGCTGTGGTTATTCAACTGTACAATGAGACAATACCTTTGGAGCACAGGTAGGAAATGAGAACTGTTTAGGAACATTTAAGATTAGATATTTACATGTATTTACCTCGAGCTGATGTGGTTCCTCATGCTTTCTCAGTGATCTATAGCATCTGGCCCTAAAATCACTTTCCCTGCAATACTATTTGAGACTGTACACATTTACAAATACACAAACGCACAGTTGACAAAAGTATTTTTTATTGAAGCATACTTTTTAGATCATCTAACTCTTAAATGCTGATCTAGAAATGAGTTTACATGTTAGCTAGTAATAGTACTTACCTTGATAATCAAAATGAATTGCTCAAAAAAGGGTTTATGTCCTTTGTCCATCTTTGACTTTTCCACATCTCCTTGAAATTTGTCAGCAAGATGGAAAACATCTGCAATTGGCTCTCACCTCTGGAATAGTCCCCCAGAGGAGGTCAGACACAAGGACAGCTTCAAACAAAACCTTATTTTTTTAGGCTCGCCTTTATGTAATTTAGTGGTCTCATGCTGCATATAACTATTTATGGGCTCTTTGTGTTTTACCATGTTTTCCTTTCTGTTTTATTTGATATTATTTCTGTCATGGGTTTACTGTCTCCTCTGTTTTATTCTATTTTATTGTATTTAATATAAATTATATTTTATTGAGGTAAAGCACTTTGAGTTACACTTGTATGAACTGTGCTAAACAAATAAAATGTATTATTATTGTTATTATTATTATTATTATTATTATTATTATTAGGACTTGTATGGAGCACTAATGTATCACAACTCATTGTTATCACACTAAGAAAAAAAAATCATATTGTTAGAACATTAAACAGTTTATAGTGCTAATACATAGCTATAACACCATTCTCAACACCATTACACTATTAACAATGTGATAATCTAGCAAAAGAGCATTGTCTGAACACCAGTACAGTGTAGAGCATTAAAGAAGCACAGCTGTTTAGCCAAGAGGGTTAGGGGAAAGTCTCCAGGAAATAAATGCAAGTCTATGCAATGTCCCCAAAAGTGACCTAAGTATGTATTGGTGTGTGTGAGTGTGAGTGAGGTCGTCTTTCTATCTTTCAGAGAACCAATTTCAATTGAAAACAGGCATTGTGAGGACATTTCCTTGTTGTGAGGACATTTTGGCCCTTCCTCACAATTTGAGAGGGCAATTTGAGTGCTAACACTTGGTTTTAAGGTTAAGGTTAGAATTGTGTTTAGGTTTAGTTTAGGGTGAGGGCTGGGTTTAGGCATTTAGTTGTGATGGTTAGGTTTAGGGTAAGGGGCTGAGGAATGTATTATGTCAATGAGAGTCCTCACAAGAATGTAAAGACAAACTTGTGTGTGAAAGAGAGATTAGATGAGTATATATTCTGTGTATTACGTGTATATTTTTGCTCTTAGATTCATGAGCTTTTAGGGGGGTTAGCAATTGTTACTTGTATTCATTATTGGATTCAGCTGAATTCCCCCATGAGACCTTTCGTGTTTAAACACTATTTTCAGTATTATTTTTTTTAAATTGTGTTTTCCAGGGAAATTGTTGTTGCTGGGAACAGCGAGGGGGGGCAGTGGGGTGGGCTGGTCATGGAAAACTTCTGGGATGCAGGGATTCCTTGTTTACATCCTCCCGGAGTACGCGGCGGGGGCGGGGTTAGCTCCGCCCTCATTCTTTAGACCTGACGTCATTGTCGCTTGTGTTTTTTATGAATGAAAGAATCCAACCTCAGAGAGCAGCGGAGTAATTCCGGGAAAAGGCGGACTGACATTTTGTCGCCGGAGTCGCTTCGACCCAGCAGGTAAATTATCATTTTCTTTTACAAAATATTAAACATAGGAACGTTTTTCGCTGGAATTCGTCGGTAGCAGCCGAACACGAGAGGACTGGTATCCGTCAGAGACTCGCCAACCAACCAAGGACAAGTGAGCAGGCAGCTGTTTGCTTTAATCTGCTTTAGCTCGTCAGAAACCGTTGATGCTAAAGGTGTTAGCCGTTAACATTACTAGCATGTTTAACGGCGCGGATAATTTGGCCCTAAATCTTAACGTTTATACATTTATGTCTTTATACACGTATGGTTTGACAGCTAGAGGACCCCTTTTGTACCCTCCCTTTTAACCGAATGTTTTAAAACAATTTAAAAGGATTATTTAAAGGCTTACTAAAATGGATGTCGAGGGCACTCGTGATGGCTGTTTACTATAGCAGCAGCGCATTTACCTCCTCTCCCTATAAGGATAAAAGGCTGGGTTGTGGTTGTAGCTAGATGAATAAATACTGTTTCCTGTGGTTATGTAGTCGTTTAATATATGGTAGAATATATATTTGGGTGTTTTAAATGATAAACCATGTTGGTTAAAGCGTTTGGCGGTGCTGCGTTCACTTGTTGCTTTCCACTTCGGTAACTTAGCGTGTTTTATAAGCGTACTATGTTCTCTAACGTGAGGTTTTTAGGAAAGTATAAACGTGGATATCCTGTGCTGTGTGGATAAATACAGTAAGACGTGGTCACTTATGGTTTTCCTGCGTTTGGACTGACTGGCAGTCTTGGCTGGGCAGAGCAAAACGGTTTATTGCTGAATCACCCTGACTTTACGAAACGGCCGGCGGTCTCGTCGGTTTACAGCCCGGAGTCCGCCGGCTGTTGCAGCAACCTCCATTCCCCACGCATTTCGGGAAATGCAGTTTAATGTTGGAAAACTACAGACTATTTTAGCAGGTGTTTTTTTTTTCTCGAGTATGTCTGCCACGGCTCATATACATGTGTTGTTGTTGTTGTAGGCCTACATGTGCAATTGGAACCCTGTGTTAAGACCTCAAGTGTTTACACAATAAATAGTTACTCCTGGAAAAGTCTGAGGAAGAAGAAGAAATGTGACTTTGTAACTTAATCGACCCCCTTTGCCTCCCATTAGTCCTTCCTGCTTGGTTAACGTGTCGGGATACAGAGTGAGTGTGTTGTCTGCAAATGTTGCTGTAGTCAGCAGCACAAATCAAACCTCTTTACACTTTGTAGGCTGCTGTGTCTACACATACTTTCAAATCTTTTTAAAGTTGACAGTTGTGAGTCCAAAAAGGCCATTGAGGGGAATATTTTTCATTATAGAAGTCACATTCTTGTTAAAAACGAAAGTGTGCTGAGCTCCGTAATATTAGAATGGTAAATGAAAGTAACTCATTTACCAAAAGTCTTTCATAACCGGTGGGGTAATAAATGTGTTGTGAATCTGTATCACACTTTAAAACTAGCAGAAGACAAATGAGTTAAAATGACCTTAAATAATCTACATTAAAAATGAGTTTCCGTCAAAGATATGTTCAAGTCTAAACTGACCATCATGGACTTCCCCAAAGATTTCTCTCACATGGTGCTTTGAAAACAAAGGCCAGGCCCCCGTCTACAAGACTTTGTTGTTGAATGATTTACAGGAGGAAAGAGGGAAGGGAAAAAAGGATGTTAAAGATCATAAATATACCCTGGAACCCAGCAAAGACTGTAATCAAGAAGTGGTGAAATTCAGCTGCTGCATGACCTTGTGTTAGATCAGTCTGTCTCTCAAAAGACAAATGACAGTGTGAGAAGTTAGCTCATCAGAGAAGCTGCCAAAAGGTCAACAGCAACCACAGGACTGTATTTTGACACTCCATGCAAATGCTGTATCAGGCTTTTTTTGCAATTCTTGGCTATGGAGCGACAAATTGAAACCCCATACAGTCTTAAAAGAAAACCCAATGTTGCAATATTTCTGAAAGTAGACACATTAACTCTCCAAAAGCTATGTGGGAAAACACCCTGTGGTTTTTATGTTGTCAGGATAGAATATTTTTAATAAAATGTTAATGTCAAAAAGATATTTTTCGCCAGGCAGCTCAACGCGGTGAAGCTACTAAATCAGCAAATTGCGACGGAGGTGACGTGAATGCAACAACAACAAAAAAAATAGCCTCAAGTTTAAGTGCAGAGTCATTTTTATCAGCATGACACTGACCTGAATCCCACAACCAAGAAATGACTACAAGGAAAAATGAAGTTTAAGTTGTCCCACTTAGAGGTTGGACTTTAATCCCACATAACTACTGACCTTTAGAGTTGTGTAGGAAGTCCCCACACAGTGTGTGTGTGTGAACTTCAACTGTTTAGCAAGAGGAACAATCGAACATATCAACCAAATCTTTTGTTTCAGCCTCCTATTTTTAATATGTCAGAAAAGTATTGTCAAAATATTGTTTTTACTTTTACTTTTAAATAAACTTGTTACTACCGTATTGGAAGAATGATTGAATTAATTTAAAACAAACTTTGTTATGTAGTTTTGTTCTATTTCACTTAAAATATCACTAAAACACTTGCCTTTCCTTACACTTTTTCACAATGAAAGCTTTGAACCGTTAGTGTTGTGTTGACAAGAGGAAGTGTTGGGGGAATTGGTTAGGACACCTGCTTTGAGCAACCAAAGGGCAGACACATGATAGCTTCCTCCTCACTATTCCAGCTAACAGAGAGAGAGAGACAGAGAGAGAGACAGAGAGAGAGACAGAGAGAGGCATGTCGCTTTCAAAACCTCCTCCTCCTTTCATATCAAACCACAGACTTTAATGAGAGAGTGCGTTTTGGAGAAACACGAAAGATCTGTGGGTTCTCATTTTCTTTATCGTGCATGACTGGCTGTCTTGTGAGCGGATGGTAAATGTCAGGCCAAATATGGACCAAAAACAGCGTGATGTCTCGGGTCACATGTGATAACATACCTTTTTTTTTTGTTGTGTTCTGTTTGTCTTCTTCCAGAGTGTATATATCTGTGTTTGACTGGTGCTTTGGGGGGAGAAAACGGAAGACAGTCGGATCATGACGACAGAGAGAAGCAGCAAAGCCCTGAAGGTAAAACACAGCCAGAAATAAAACCCAGTTTTATTATCTCAAGAATGAGTCATGTTTATGGCCTTGGGATATTTTTACTAGCGGGATACGACAATGTTGAAAAGAAGTTTTACTGTCCTCCTTCTCAGTTATTCTTAAACACTTAACATTCCTCTTCTCCTCTTCCTTTCACATGCTTGCTCATCTTTTTTTACCCTTGTCACTTCATCCAACTTCCTGCTTCCTCCTTCATTCTTTCTTCCCAACAGGTGAAGCAGGAATGTGGTGAGAATGTGCCCGTCCTGTCAGACAGCGAGCTCATGTCCCTCTCGGTGCGGGAGTTGAACCTCCACCTGCGGGGCATGTCCCGCGAGGAGATCCAGAAGCTGAAGCAGCGCCGTCGCACCTTGAAGAACCGGGGCTACGCCGCCAGCTGCAGGGTCAAACGGGTGTCTCAGCGTGAGGCCCTGGAGCAGCAGAAGCAGGAGCTCCAGAGAGAAGTGGACCGGCTCGGCGCCGAGAACGCCGGCATGAGGAAAGAGCTGGAGGGGCTCGGCGCACGTCTGGCCGCGCTCCAGAGGTTCGCCAGGGGCCTGGAAGCCGGAGGGGGCAACCTTCTGGCCACGGCCCCGCGCCTCAACACCGCCTCAGTCATCACCATCGTGAAGAGTCCACCACAACCTCATCCACAGAGAGAACAGGAGCCGTCCTAGAAGCAGCTGCTGGAGCCAGACTTGGTGGGAGGGACACACAACCTGCAATGCAAACACACACACACACATACTACACATATACATGACAGAACAGGAAACCAATATTAGTAGGAAAATACTAAACACTTGCATTTATGCCTCGTTCACATTATGACATCCAGGAGTTATTTACTCTTCTGTTTTTATAACACTTCAGATTAGTCAACAGATTTTTTTTTTTAATCTCAAGGTTTTAGATCATGTTCAGAAAAAAACACATGCAGCAGGTTTAATGTGAGCGAGGTGTTGAGCACTGATATACCCCACAATACCCATTTTTTTTCAGACTCAGTCACACACACACAGACATACACGTGTACAACAAAACCCTCACACTCTTTTCCCCCCGACCCACAAGGGGTGTAGACATTGACTTAAGTGGACTAAGTGACTGAAGCCAGACCAACCCAACCACACTTACTGTACATCGTCACCGTTCAACAAATCCAGCGATGACGCCGGCGCTGTTTTCGATCGTGCTCACCCAAAGACCGAAGCTTCTCTCCGCTTCTGTTTTACGGCACCTGACAAACAGCAAAACAAAAAAAAAAACAACAAAAAAAACAAAAACAAACAAACACCCAAAGGGCAGAGCGGACGTATGTGCAGCCAACCTCCAGCCCTACAACGTCTGCACTCCTGGTACATTTGTAGTCTGACATTAAAAGTTGTTAAGAAGAGTTTCTCAACCTCATGGGAGATTTCTAAAAACTAATATATATATTTTTTGTTTTAACAGTTCAGCTTTTTTTTTTTTAAATCAATTCAGAGCTTCCTACATGCTCAGATTCATGTGACAGCTCGCTAACTGCTTGACTCATGAGTCATCACAGACCCAGTCCAGAAAAAAGGTTGAGAAACTCTACATTAGCACATAACAAATTCCTTTAAGATGTTCAGTGAAATTCTTTGTTTCTGGGATTCACTACTCCTCTTACTTATTCTACCTGAAAATCCTCCCTGTTCAGGATTAGTAGTTTTGTACTGCTAGTGAACACACTTACTCACATTAATGCAGTGCCTTCAGTGTATGCAGGAGATCCAAGAATACAAACCTAAGAGGTAAAAGTGGACTGTAATTGCTCTTTTTTTTTTTTTTGACTGTTCATGACCACATATTTCTTTTTTCTGTGATTTTTTTTTCTTTTTTTTCTTTTTCTATGGATTCTCCTGTTTTCTCAACTACGATCCCACATTACTCATTTCACAATCCCCATTGTGCAGTAACTCTGCTACAGTCTACTGTGGCTTCCTTTTTTCATATCTGGTAGACTCCCAACAACAGATGTTGGTAATTTTGCTTAAAACGTGTCAAAGCGGAGTCACATCTGGTAGGAATTACGCTCAAAAAGTCGATGCAAACTCTCTGCATACATTCCCGTTTTTTTTTTTGTTTTTGTTTTTTTGTTGTTGTTGTTGTTCTTTATTTGTAATGTTTGTATGTGCCGTTGAGAGACGAAAATGTTGAGTGACATTTATCAGAGATATATTCTATATTTTATTTGTATTTAAAGGTAGATATTATGAAAAGACAAGCTAACGAGTGCTGTGATGTTATCTATGTTTTCAAAAAGTACTTACATATGACTAGTCTGGGGATATTCTCATGTCTAATTATTGTGTGGCGGCGATGATTACTTTACAAAATGTTAATTATTAGCTATGTAGAAATATGCTCAAAGCCAATGGCCATATTGCTGTATGATGATTTTTGTGTGTGTGCGTGTGTGTGCGTGTGTGTTTTTTTTTGCCACATTTGTACTGGCTTGTCATAGTGGATTCTTGGAGGGATATTATTTTTCTATGATGATTTGTATGTTATGTTGTGTGTGTGTGTGTGGGGGTGGGGGGGAGGGAGGGAGGAAAAAAACAAAACAATTTAAGGTCACTTCCGAATTGGCAGGGTCGGCCGAAACAGGGGACGTTTCTTTAAAGGATGAACAGAGTGGAATTTAAAAAAAAATTGGGAGAGATGGATGGAGATGAGGAGGAGATAAGAAGGTTGAGGAGTTGTGGGATTGATGGAGAAAGAAAGTAGGTAAGGCGGACTGGGAACGAAAGGTGGAAAGAGGTTATTCACTTGAAAACCTCCATCAGTCATAAACCTGTTTGAGTCCAGATGTCGCTAACTGGACTCAAACAGGATTAGATTTCATGGAGTCTCGGCCACTGAATAGCGCTAGCAATATCATTTCTAAGCAGGCATTGTAACACAATTAGACTGTGTTGACAAATAACTCCTAAAGATACGAGGCATATATTTAGCTATATGAATATCCTTGTGGCAAAGCATTTATTCTCAATATTTTAACGTCTCACATCTGTCAAAATTGTGCTGGATGTTTTGTAATACTTGCAAAACAAAAAATGGTCTTTGTATTTATTACTTGTATTTTTTCTATTGTGAAAATTTAAGTACATTGTCTATTTTATATATTAATTATAATAAATGTTGTACATATTGTACATAAAATGGTGTGTTTGTGGTTGTGGGCTGGACTGGAGCAGTAAGTACATAAAGGAAGTGGATCTACAGGATGTGACGGACAAGTTATCACTCTGCATAAGTAGATGAAGTCAAGGTTAAACGATAATCAGCGAGCTGCCGTTTTTGACCAAAGAGAACATCTAGTGACTGATAAGTGAGTCTGCGTTAAAAATAAATGAGAGAAGCATTATTTCTCAAGTCATCTGACAAATACAGAGGAAAAACAAAAGTCATCATCTCTGATGCACCTCACATGGCGCCAACTCACTTGTTGATTCAGGCGTGGGTTCTACTTTTCAGTGTTTTTGCGTTGTACAGTTCATGGAGGACACAAATGTGTAAAAAAAAAAAAAAAGTATGTTAGATCCCAGTCAAACCTTTCTAATCTTCTACATTGTGTTTGACAGCAGCACCATCAATAAACCAGGAAAAAGTTGAATGGTCTCTATATAAATATTGAATGTTTACCAGCTCATCTCATTTAGCAGAACTAATGGATAATTCATAGAATGAACATAGTTATGATACTAAATAAAGCACTTTGTCTCCAGTGTATAAACTCTTTCACAGTGACTAATGGAGAAAATAATGAAAAGTAGATTTAAAGGCACCCTGTGAGGTTTTTGCTATGAATGTAGGAGCACAATGATACATGTTTACACACAAGCATATGGGCAACATGATACCTGCCAGAGGTTTCATAATATACACACAATACATTTTGGTGAGTAACACTGAATGTAAACAAACTTTGTTTTCTGGAAAATTCCACAGGGCGGCTTTAACATAATCCACTGTCACTGTAAGCAAGGGGATTATGGAGAATGTAGTCTTTATTTTTATAGAAATACAAACCCTACAAATACCACCAACAATAGTACTGAATCTAAATGTAAAATTAAAAATGTACATTCGATACCTTTAAGATGGAATACAGACGCTGCAACAACAGACGCCCATCTAACTGTTTCCTGACTGTCTTTAAGGGAATAAAAGAACATAATGCTATTCAAAGGCATCTTTCATTGTTAATCACTTATCTTGCACTAAATAAATAAAAAGTATCTTTCATTAAACATTCCCTACCAACATCTATCAAACTCCTCACCTGCAGTTTGGAACACAAGATTCCTGTTAAACATTTTAAATGACAAGTAAATGTTTATGTAAAAAAAAGTGTGACTTTAGGGCCACTTGTGGAGAAGAAAAGTTGGTGATATAAAGTAAAGAGAAGTTTTTAGAACAATAAAGTTCACTAGATAAAAACCTGTTTAAGTCTGGCTCTGTGTCGTGATGTGACGCTGAAGTGTGATTGCTGTCTTTGCTCAGTGTGACTTGTGTGTTTAAGTTGCATTCATGGGAGTTGCGGGTTTTCTGTTTGCGCTGCCTGCCCTGCATCAGCTTCGTTAGCCCTGCGCTATTCCCTGAGTCTTCACCAGCCAATCAGCTCCTTTCCTGTTCTTCCTGTTCCACCTGCACCTCATCCCCTCTTCAGGTTAGTTTGTCTTCTAGTTCTGGTTTTCACTTCAGTCTTGTTGGTTGCTCTGACACAAAATACTATATACTGTATGTATTACAAAAAATTAAAAACAAAACACAAGGTATAAACTTAAATACCTGACTAAATATCTTTTATTATATCTCCATTTGACATGAAACAGTAGCATCATGAGCAGCTTCAAAATATACAAGACTAGAAACCAAAACAATCATTGAAATAATAAAAAAAAGACAGTTATGAATTAAAAGTACAAAACTATGTTTTTTTCTGTGCTCAATGTTTACAGCATATATAATTATTTCAACACATCACTACTATTCCCCCTGTAGACAGCACTTAAAACTTTATTTACAATGTTAGTCTACAGCATTTCCTCAGCGATATTCATATACGTCTCATAAGATGATGATGTCACATGTCACCAACGATGCTGAAGAAGAGAAAGAGGCAGAAGAGTGCAGCTTAAAAGTGAATTATGGCATTCAAAGTGCTGTAACATGGACATACTGGCTACTTTGCTTTCAAATAGTAAATGACTGTTATTACAATATCAGGCAACATCAGGCAAGACAACCTGCCTTTAGGAGCTTCAATGAAACAAAAAAAACCTGTCAGTTTCCACCCTGATAAGAAAATAAGAAAGGAATTTCTATTTTGCAAGCACAAAAAAATGTTCAAATTTAAAGAAGCACACTAACAAATGCACATTACAGGGTATAAAGTAATACAGGCTCTTCTGTAGTTCAGTCATGATAAATACAATTCAGTTTGTATCCGTGTCAAAATGTAGCAACCCAATTAACTAGACAACATTAAGCAATGTCTAAAAATAGGCCAGTGCACATGTGCTCTGACGTGGCTTCCCTCCTGTTTAAAACTAATACTATATCAGGCAGAAGCAGAAATAAAAAAAAAACAAAAAAAAAAAACAAGACACAATAAAGTGATGAGAAGAAAAGAAAATGACAGTGAAAATGCTATTTAGACAAAGCATTTTTCCCCCCCTGTATCAAGCTTTAAGTGTGTGATAACTGCCTGCCTGCCGGCTTGTAGATAACAGCAGTGTGAGCGTGTTCCTGTTTCTCCGCACGTCCCCCTGGTGTTCATGCACAGCTACAGCACAACAGTGAAAGTAGTTACAGTAAACACGTCAGCACACTCAGCATGACTCACTCAAGATGACTCACAAACTCCAATTATGTGTAAAAACAGCTCCGACTGTGGTGAAATGAAATCAAAAAAAAAAAAAAAAAAAAAGACTTGACTGGAAGAGCTGAAGAGCATCCAAGTCAAACAGATACAACAGTGTGAAGTTTATGGATTACATGAAAGATGATTGACTGTCTAACATGTTGTAAAAAGAATGAAGTGGACAGAATATATTATTCCCATATTATTGTGCTAATATTGAGTTTGTGTTATTTTTTTAGGTTTCAAATGCACCATAACTCAGGATAAGGTCTGTATAATGTGCAAAAACAGAGTTAAACTGAAGACTTGGGTCCTCGCAAGAAAAAAAAAAAAACATACAATACTGAAAGCTGACTGGCCGATAAAGAAGTCATTACAGTGGGTGTGAGAGGGCGAAAGCAGAAACTGGCCTGATTGGATGGATTTTTTTTAGCAATTCCAAGAAAAACAGAGCGAAAACAACACAGTCAGATTGTGAGATGGATGGATTTTTGAAAAGGCGTTACCTCGAAATTAAACTATTCAAACCAATTCAAAGTTGAACTGAACATACACACACACTTTCTTCATTGAAGTGAACAGGAAGAGTGTGTCCAGACTGTATTATTAACAAAGGGAAGGCTTCATTCCTGTGATAGAGCTCCTCTTTTGAGAACAGGCACCTAAAGTTAGCTTTAACCTATATTCTTCTACTGATTTTTTTTTTTCCCTCAATCCAGTTAACCTACATTGTGGCCTGCAGAGGTCTAACTGCAGTGAACCGGCACAAGCTTTAATCCTGTCTGTTCAAATAACGCCCCAATTACAGCAGCGTAATCCTGCCCGGCTCTGCTGCGGCTGCCCTTCACTCTTGCTGGAGCAGATGTACTGTATAATCTATAATCTGCTCTGGCTCTCGTCTGTTCCACCTAATATCAATAACACATTGATCCATACAACCGACATGAACTTGTGTTTTTTTTTTTCCACTTGGTTTCCCTTTAAATGCATCTCCACTCTGCTGTGAATGTGTCCCTTTAAATGCAGCAATACACCAGGGTCCCCTCACTTTATTTACAATTCGTCTACATAGATCTTTTTATAACTTCGTACCACTTTTTTTTTTTTTTTTTTTAAAAGGACTGACAACACTGCCATGACAGAGAAAACATCTGACTTGCTAAATTTGTCAAATTATTGCAAATGAAGACCTAAATATTCACAAAATTCAAAACTTTTATAAAACTTTAATAATATTTTCCATTTTCAGTCATGAGAGAAAAAAAAATCTAAACTTTTTCAGGATTTTCATGACTGAGGAAACTTTGATAAACACAGCAAATGACCGTGTGAGAACAACATGGCCTTCAAAACGCAAACTAGAAGTAACATCCATCAGGATTACTACGCTGCCACTGAGAAATACATCTGGGCAAAAGAAACAAGACCGAGCTTTAACTAAAAATGAAGCTTCTATCTGAGCCAGAAACTGTACGTCTCAAAAGTCAAGTATGATTCAGTAGGTGCAGGTGTGACTCACTAACTTTCCAGAAAGTGACACAACCCTCTTCGTTTTCTGGCTGGTTTTTAAACACCAAATTACCTTTTAATGAGACTCTTGGGAAATGTGGGTGCAGAAATGTTTGTGCAGGAAGGTCCTCGTACTCATGATCAGTCTCAAAAACAGGAAAAAAAAAAAACACACACACACACACGACACACAACTCTCTGACCATTCACACATTGATGAGGACCGGCTGCGCTGGACGATTAAGTACGTTTCCATCCGCGGTAAAACATCAGTCTGAACGTGATTCAGCTGGGGGACGTTGACGGTTTTTCTGCTCTAGAATTCGTCGTCGGAGCTGAGCAGGAGGGTCTTCTCGGTGTCGCTGCGGGCGCTGACGGCGCTGAGGGTGCGGGAGACGGGCGGAGGCGCCCCCTGCTCCAGCGTGGACTGCTGGGTGTATTGCTGGTAGGCCGGGGAGAAGTTGTGGATGGCGTCTTGGACCATGTCGCCCGGGTTCATGGTCTCCTTCAGGCTGCTGGAGATGCTCTTCATGGGGGCGCAGCGGCCTGCGAGAGGCGGACGAGACGAGAGAGAGAGAGGAGTTAGACGTCACGAGAGGAGGTGAAAGAGAAAGAGAGAGAGTGAGAGTGGGGTTTAAAGGAAGAGGAAAAGGACCGTAGGGAGGCGAAAGGTGTAGGAATTGGAGGGGAAGAGGTAGAAAAAAAAATAGAAGGGGGGTAAACATTAAGAGAGGGTGGATTTACGCAAGTATGCGAAAAAAAATAGCAAGGGGAAGAAAGAAGAAGGAAAGGAATGTGTGAAAGAAAAGGGGAAAGAAGGAGGAAGGACAGAACAGAGGAAGAGGAGATGAGGGGTGATTTAGTGGAAGGGGAAAAGGCTGGGAGAGGACTCAGAATCAAGAGGAGGGAGGAATGGGGCATCAGTGATTTAAAGGGCGTTGAACAGCGAGACAAAAGGAGGGAAAGGTTGAAAAAGAAACGAGGGTGAAAGGAGGAATTTTACAGAGACAGTGGATGTGATTTAGAGAGAGGACAGAAAGGGGAAAAAGCGCTTCACGGTGATATAAAAAGGGACGTGAGACAGGAAGGAACGGTCAGAAAAAGTGAAAGAGTGTGGGAATCATTTAGAAAAAGGAAATGGTGTCATTAGAGCAAGAAGTTACAGGTAAACAACACACCCAAAACCAAACGTGGATAAAAAAAGAACAAAAAAAAAAAAACAGGGAGCGACTTAATACATGTGAGGACAACATGTCTAAGCTAAAAACAGCAGCAGCATAGAGGAGAAAAAAATAAATAAACGAGGAGGGGGACTGTGGAGTAAACAGTTTTTGAACCTACCAAACTCTCCATATGTAGGAACAGGTCCTTTGTGACGCAGCACAGAAGAAAAGAGAAGAAAAAAAAAAAGATGGAAGATGGATGTGTAGAAACAGAACAGGAGAACATGACCCAGATGATGTCGAAACGAGAAACGTGAGGGATGGTCAAGAAGAGTGCAAAGAGAGGAAAAAGGAAATGATAAAAAAAGGAGAGAAAGTAAACAAAGGAGCGGGTGAAATTTGGTTTAAAAATAAAAAAGAAAGGAAAGGGAAAATATGTGTTGGAACAGATGGGAACGGATATAAATAAAATGGAGAAAAAAAAAAAACAGGATGTGAAAGGATATTTTAGAATGTTTTTGACCACGATTTTTCCTTTTTGTAAGACACACACACACAAACACACACAAACACACTCAGCAAAATCCTCATCCTCATCTCACCTTGTGAATCGAGACTTTTGTCCATGTAGACTCTGTACGTGAAAGCGTGACGCAGAGCCAACGCTGCGAAAAACATCTCGATGCAAATGATGAAGTTCTGGTAACCGGCGGCAACCGTCCCCTCGCCGACAGACACCTCGACGGAGTTGATCTGAGGGATGGCCCCGCACTTTTCCAGAATGGCCAGCAGCATGCCTGACCACAAATAACAAGACGGGACTTAAAACCATGAAGATAAAACACTTTTCACAACGTGTGTCTGCGTTGTTAAAAAGTCGTCGTACCTTGCCAGAAGGAGAGGAAGATGACCGACTTGACCATGAAGAACTTGAGCATGGGGCTGTAAGGGCTGAGCAGCTCCCGTGTGGCGAAGTAAAAGAGGAACAGAGCATACAGAGACAAGCTGACGGAGATGTTGTAGATGATGGTGACGTACAGATAACCGCTGGCAACACTGTGGTAAGAGAAGAGGACGACAGAATGATGTTACAGGTGGCGATTTGTGGGTTATTTTAGTGATTGTTCTGATTGTTGTAGCTCATGCTAAAAGCTAAAATTTCCCATTAGAGATTAAAATCCCAAACTGAAACGATTAAGGGAGGAGGTGTTAATTAATCTAAAAATTAAAAAGGTGTAATCCACAAGTTTATGTCATCTTGGGTGCCAGATTCTGCCTCCAAGCACTTACTTGAAGTCTCCATCTTTGTATTTTCCGTAGGCCTGCAGGATGACGGTGATGATGGCCATGAGAGGTTTGACCACGCAGAACTGCAGAGTGGCCTGTTTACAGAAGCGCAGGAAGCCGATGGAGTAGGCCTTCCCCCGCAGACAGCAGGTACCGTACATACAGCTGGACCTGAAGGGACAAAAAACACCAAGTGAGTTTACACTGACTGACGTCATGAACATAATCAGTCTCATCTGTGGAGGGATTAACAGCTTTGCAGCGGCGAAACAGGTGAGAAATGTGAGACTCACTCGATGGGTTTCCCTCGGATCTCTGCCATGATGGCGCTCTCTCCTCCCAGGTATTCGTAGCACAGACTCAGGAAGTTGTATATTACGAACGCTGGTGAAAAACAGACAGAGAGGTTGTTTTTATGTGTAATCAGTATTTCATTATTTCCTTGTTTTTCCTTTGGTTTTGACAAAATGTTGAATAAAACTTTAAAAATGATGAATGATAAAGAAGGTTTTGATAAGGTGGGAGTTTGTTTCTCTGAACAAACAGTGAAACACTTTTTATCCATGATGTAATGGTTAGACTTGAGCCTACAGTATTAATCACATCTTCCACTCATACTTTACATCATCATGGAAAGTATTACTGTAAACAAATGTATATTTTTTATGCCAACTTTGTAACAGACCAACAGCATTTTTATGTTTTTTTTTTTTTTAAAAAAACATTAGCATTGCACTCGCCAACTTTTCAGAACAGCAGCTTCAAATGGCAACAAGAGATAAGTGAGAACAGTCTGAACTGTGATAATCTCCATCAGCTGTCTGTCTGATGGTGATTTAGCCTCTGAGGGCAACGGTCAATATTTTGGGGCTTCTGGTGTAGCCAGAGGACATCCGGATAACGGATATCCGAGCCAAGACTTCCTCTTCTGTGCAGCAGTGGTTGTTTAGAGTCCAATTAGCAACTTGAGAAGGTCCAGATGACATTCCAGCTCATTTCTATAAACAGATATTTGCATATAAATGTGGATAAATTAAAAAAAACAAAAACTAATTAAAAGCTAAATTGTTGTCAGATGACAGCTGATGATTGCTCTTCAGCCAATGCATTCCACCTCTTTTGACCTCCACACAGATTGTTTACCTGCATGCAACCAAAACCTGCTCAAACTTGATTGGTCAATACTAGTCAGACCACAAATGGAAACCAGAAGGCTTCCGGTACCAAAACCTTGTCCCGTTGCCTACAGATCCTGCATTGATATGCAGATTAAGTCTACAGAGATTAGAACTGTAATACCACACACTGAGAAATACAACAGAGTGAATCACTCACAGATCCACACGCAGACCACAAAACACATCACTTCCTGTCACACAGAAAGCAGCTGCTAGGAAACGTTGCACCATCATAATGTGTTATTTATATGATGCAGTTCAAAAACAGCAGCTGACCACGCTTAACGCAGATGTAAGATGTTAGTTTTCTATTGTTTCAGCCGGACAATAAGAAACGTCATTTCTAAAATATTTCACAGTAAAGGTCAGACCGCAAACTCTAAAAATGTCTAAAAATGGTTACACATTATCACTAGACTCATGTATTTACACTAACTCGCACAATCAATTTAAAAAACTATCACCAGTCATACCCAAAGTTAACCAGTTTGGTCAACTAACCAAAAAAAAATCCCCACATGAAATAATTTTTGCCGGCCAAAGTATGAATAAACATTGACAAAGACACTGTGTTAATAAATGAAGCTTGTCATCAGTCATTAAATGCAGTAGATTCAATGTTATTTTAAGGCGTGTGGCTGCTGTGGCTGACAGACTCACTGTGTAATATGACGGCATATTCTCAAAACTATTCATGAACTCACAGGAAAGCAAACTCATGTGAAAACATAAAGACACGTCTCATTATTTTGTCTAGTAGAGGTGACTGGGAAAGAAAGAAAGAAAGGAGCATGTGTTTTATATTTCTGACCACCATGACTGTCCAGACCTGATCACTGACGCTACATCTGACATTATAGATTCAGATATCGGATTCAATAAAAATGGTTATGAATCCCAACTCCAAGGTGCAGGTTAGTGTTTCGAGTGTAGTCAGAGTTAATACAGTCAGAGCAACGTCCTCCCAGATCCACTAATCCCAGCATGTGTGTGCTTGTGTTTTACTGAAACGATGAGTGAGATTAAATGCCCGCAGGAGACATGAAATGTTGAATCAAATGCAAACAGACACAGTTCGCCTCAAGTAGTGAATAGTGAAACAGAACACAGATGACTGGATTCATGCTGAAATGTTTTGAGTGAACTTCGAGGATCATGAACAAAACACACACACACACACACACACACACACACACCCTTATGAAGACCCTTCTCTAACTCTTCACCATAACCTGAGTTTTCACAATAAAAACTCTCACAAGAACGGAAGAATAAACCCCTCCCTCTCTCTCTCACACTCACACACACACACGCACACACACCTTTGCCTGTATGACTGATATTCACCTGACTGTCTCTTGTGACTGGTGGATTATCTCTCCTCTGTGCTGCTTCAGTGAGAGGGCAAAGACGGCAGAGGAGCTCAAACACACAGACGGGCTAATCCTGTTAACCCCTGAGGAGTTTCCTGTCCCTGCTTGTGTGTGTGTGTGTGTGTGTGTGTGTTCATGCACGCACACACACACACACACACACACACAGTGTTTGTGTGACTGTGTGTGAGGTAAAACAAGGTGAGGGTGGTGGATATGTATCAGTTAACTTTGAAAGTCTGATAATGTGATGTATGTTGGGGTGTGTGTCATGGTGTCTGTGTGGGTATGACTGTGTGTGTTGCAGTGTTGCACCACATATCTCAAAGCAGATCTCAGTTGCATTGCTGGCAGTGATTCTTGTTACATCAGCTCTTTGTAGTCGACTTATTAAATTCTCCTTTTTTCCCACATCCTTTACTTCGCCTCCACCCACACACCCACCCAAACACACACTCACAGACGCTCAAACTTCGTCACTGTCTTCTTCATGACCTCTAGCCTGACGTCAGACACCTGTCAGATGACCCAGACGTAATAAGAGTTCATGCCATACATGCCTGTTCACTGTCTGGCTTAACAAAAGCCGCTGTAGATGCTGTGATGAGAACTAGTTGATCTGCTTTGAGTAGCTCTGCGTGTCTCAGCTGTTTACCATTTTGCTCTTTCACATCTCCCAAAGGACCCCCATCAGCACTGTTGGTTGCCACGGCGATACAGTAGGCCTACATACAATGAAAAGGGGAACTTTGCAGCAAGTTTGGCTGAGAGAAACTCATTATCTGATGCAGCCAGTCCGGCTGATGAGGAAGATTTGTGAGAACAGTTGCCACGCAACAGGTTGGTCATCCTTTGTCAGGAAAGGATCTGGGCAGGGCTCAGCAGTCACTTGGGAAGTGTATGCAAACGGGTGGAGGCAGAGAATAAGAATAGATAAGAAGAGGAAGAGGAGTCTTGGATGAATATGAGCTGAAGGTTTGAAAAAGAAAAAAAAGAAGGAAGAAAAAAAAAGAGAGGAGAACCATCTGCCTATTGACGCAATAACGACTAATATATATAGATAACATTTCCTGCCAAAAGCAGAACCATACATAGATCGCCTGCGATCTACATTCAGATATACATGACATCATTGATCAATCGACACAGGAAGTGACGGCCCGGTTCAGTGTCCTTGTGTGCAGACTATTTCTATCCTGAACGTCACGACTGGCGGTGGAGACGGAGGAGAGAAAGAGAAAGAGAGGAGGCAGACGGCCGCCTTCCACCACCAATTCAAGAATGTAAGTCAGATATTCAGATGATCAGGCAGCAGTCGTTGTGTTTGCGTCATCCATCCACTCAGCAAAGCTGCTGACTCATCTTCAACTTTTCTGACTTGACACAAGTAATCAAACTCTATTCTAAAGAATCAATGAAGCTACAGCGAGCAGTCAACCATTGAGACATGCTTCTATCTCTTCCTATTGATGTCACTTACACTTATTCAACTCAAACTAATAAAGATAAAACTTTCTGGGACATAAATATGCAAGCAGACGTGTAGATTACAGAAAAAGCCTCAGCTGACATAAACTACATTAAACACTTTGTAGCTCCCATCCAAATATTTGCCTACATTTAGAAAACTCTTCAACTCTTCAAGACCACAGATCCAGCATTAAAGACAGAAATCTAATAAAGACGAATGGAGCACTTTGCTAAATTAACCTTCATTATGTGTGGAATAATCTATTAAGAAAGGATGGGCAGACTGTTCATTCAGCTCCAATCTGATATGATCACAGTGTGGTTCAACAACTCAACTGGAAAAGTTGTCAATGAGGTAGAAAGGATTTTAATCAGCATAACTTTTAACCATTGATGGTATCAAAATGAATGCCAGTAAATGTGTTGCTGCCATTCTTTACCATAAATATAAACCATACATATACATTTACCATACTGAACCTGAGGCGAGGAGAAGGACAAAGGGAGACAGAGCGTGTCCTTACCTTCGTAGCAGTCCCTGACGGTGTCAAAGTAGACATAGTACTGGTCGTTGGTGAAGAAGAGCAGGCTGAGCCAAGAGTCGAAGGCGTAGATAGGAACGATGAAGAGGATCCGTACGATGTGGCGCTGCTCCCTAGGTGAACTGTAGAAACGTAGGTGCATGTAGATCTGGGACAAAGACAGATAACATGGGAATGCACATTATAGCAACATTAAAACTGAACAAAGTGTGTTTGATGTCATTATCCTGCTGCAGTATGAATCCTTCTTCACAAAGATGCAAACCAGAAGGAACAGCATGTCTCTGAAGAATGATACTTCTCCTCGGTCAGGGTGGAGTCAATTCTGGGGGCAAAACGCCCCCAGACTTGAGTATTCCTCACCACCATGTTTGATACACTGCCGTATCTTTCTCTCTCTTGTTCGTCTCCTTATAAACACCCTTCTGTTACTGCCATAAAACAGAAATTCGGATTCATCGTCAGACTTTTTCCAGTCATCCACTGTGAAATGCTGGTATTTCTTAGCCCACCCAAGCGTTTGGCCCTGTGTCCCCTACTGGGAAGCGGTTTAGAAACTGCTACTCATCCACTGAGACCACTATAAGACAGTCTTCCTTTGACAGCACTTTTGTTGATTGGAGTCTTGCATTCTTTATTCAGCAAATTCTGTATCTGTGTTGAAGTTGTTTTTCTATCTCTCAGGGAGCTCAGCTTGATATATTGGTCTTTTAGAGTTTCATGCACTGTTCCCTTAGAAACCTTTAGTCTAGCCATGATTTGATGCGGAGAAAGCTTCTCTTTGCTTAGAATAAATTTGACTTTTGACACTTTCACTTAGTTCTGATGCCATGTTTCCCACAATGCTACTTAGTAAGCAATGATCTGCTGGAAACTTGAGGCGCAGCCATGTTTATAAAAGGTGAACAATGGCTGCAAGTTGAGTTACTTGAACGAGCCTCTGATGAGTAAATCAAATCCACCTGAGTGTCATCTGAACGCTTCAGTGGAAGACATAGAACACAATAAATCTGACCTTTTGTACAAAGAAGGTAAGTTGCCACAAATGTGCTTAAATTTGATTGCTGACCTAGAAACAGTGTAGAATCTTAAACAATTCTTCTTCAGTTTGCATGTCATAACTTCTCAAATGTTTTTGAATCCTCAAACTTTCTGAATATTTCTGAATATTGAAGATATTAGAGATTTTCAATGTGGTCTCAGACTTTTAGATATCAGAAAATACTCTGATTTAACATTTTCAACTTTGTTTTCTTCGTGTGTGAACATAAAAACAGTGTCAGTGACAGCGTGCTAAATCAGAACATTACCTGACATCATCTCACAGGAACGTATGAAAGGAAAAACTATGACTTCACTGTATTTCTTTCTTTTTTTTTTCATTCAGATGTCATAATGGGCTTTTCATCCACTTGGATCAAATTTCACATTTGCGTGTGTTGTTGGTGTATGTGTGTGTTCATGCTCCATATCACAAACACCCGCCGAGGGATGTTGCCAAGCAACCCCTGCCCTTGACTGGGCCTGAGCAGATGTGTGTGTTTGCAGGATCACATCACCTGTGCATAAAACAACACACACACACACACCTGCCTGTCAAAAATCCAGTTTATTATGTGCAACTGCTTCAGAAAAGCCGGTCTACACATTTACCCAGTTTAAGTACAATTAAGAGACAACAATTGAAAAAAATGTAGATGTTTTAATGTTCTGTGTTTGTTCAGTAAATTGTGCTGAAAATGGGAAAATGTGAGCACCACACTTCTGGAGACACAACATGTTGGCCAGTGGTTTTAATACTTCTGGTATCTAAATATTTGCCAGATTATTACTGTGAGGCAGACAGCTAAGCAAACAGAAATGCACGCTGTGCAGTGAAAGGAGCACGGGTAAGCACCGCTTGAAAGCCGTTACCTGGTGACAGGTGAGGATGAGTGCAGTCCATACGAAGAAGCCAGACACAGCCTGCGCAGTGGGAGTCATGAGGAAGATGGGCTGGTCTGGGCTCAGCAGTGGGGCTTCAGGGAGCCAGGAGATGTTAGGGCCTGTCAGGGCCGCCGTGGGTGGGGGCCCTGGCGCCGCAGCCAGAGGAGAGTCCTCCCCGAGTCTCTCTGAGAGCGGAACGTCTCGCCTCCACAGCTTGAACATCTGGAAACAACAGGCTGTCAAACTTTCAAGTCTACAGAGCCAGTTGGACAGAATAAGATGACATATCAGCCAAGTGGCTCACAGTCTGTAAGTGCATTTGTGTGTCTACTGGTGAATCTATTAATTGAACTGTGGAGTGAGGACATTTTTGGAAAGTGCAGACATTTTGGTCATTTCTAACTATGTGGCAGACCTTTAAATGACTGAATGACTTGGTATTAAGGTTAGTTTAAGGTTCAGTTTAGGGTTACAGACAGGGTTAGGCATTTAACTGTGATGTTTAAGGTAAGGGTGGTGGCTCAGGGAGTGCATTATGTCAGCGAGGATCAAATCAATGTGTGTACATATAGAAACCAGTGAAATTCTTTCCAGTGACTGTGCTGTGACACAACTCATAAAGTATGAACATCCATTCCCACTAGTAATCATCAACCTGGAATATAGATCACACACTGTGTTATCAATGTAATGTGTAATCTGAGTTAGAAATACAGACAGAGGATGAACACAAGGACATAATAAGTCAACAGGTGTGACTATGAGTTGACACACTTCACACTTGGACAAAGGTTTCTGTGTTGGAGTCTATGTAGAAGAGACTACATGTCTCAGAATACCTTTTGACCACTGCCAGATAATATGCCTGAAGATTTACTTTTACTTTTTTGTTTGAGCGGTGATGTCATGCTGTATTTTTCCAAGTTAACAAATAGTACAGACACCTCCTTGTGTGAGGATTTTCAGTATGGAATGATGTGCCTGCATCTAAAACCTGACATTTTCTTCAATCTAACCCCACTGCAGATGCGATATAAAACCTGGATAGTGTCGACTGTGATCCCTTTTTATTGGAATAAGTAAGACAAGGCTTCAAACAACAGAGTGAACCCAAACCATGCTGCATATCAGTGTCAACATTTGTTTTAGGGCGGATTTTTACACCCTCTGATATGTGTATTTCTTCCCATATCTGAGAAGTGAGTCAAACAAGAATCAACAGCCTCGTGAAGTTAACAAAAGATGTCATATGCTGCTGCTTCTATTCCCCTCTCCTGAAGATGACTGGACTTGAAGTAGCCAGAAGACACATTACATAAGCAGCGGCTTGTCACCGTCTCCGGGGTGACACAGCCATGTTCTCAGGGTTTGTTTGTTCTTGTACGCTGACAGACAGTTGTCATGTGAGAGCTCGGGGGAGACAGAGACCTTGATGTTGTTGTGGTGGTGGTGGTGGTGGTGGTGGGGGGGGGGGGTGCTGAATGGAAACACGTGTCATAACAATAAGAGTAGGCATAAGTTCTAAAAATGGAAGAAGAGACAGCGAGAGATGCTATCCTTCATTCTGTCTCGTGTGCAGGCGCAGCATAGCAACCGAAAGTCACATTTACATGGAGAACTAATGATGCAGACAATGACAGGTGGGCATAACACTGTCCCAATACAAGCCAGCATTCAGTTCCTTTACAACACTAATCAAGTCAAAGTCGAGTGATTGAATTTAGGGGTTCGATAAAATGAATTAGGCTGCTTTCACGCTCTTTATATGGGAGACTGAGGGGATTTATGGATTCCCTGTTTGTGTGTGTGTGTGTGTGTGTGAGAGAGAGAGACAGCAGGTCGTTTGTATTGGTTTGCGAGTGATCAGCAGATCTACATGGGAACAAGAAGAAGTGAAGGCATCAGCAGCCACACATAACACACATACACAATGCGGGTGACAGTGAAATGATGCTGTGCTGAAGCAAAGGGACATCTGTGTGTTTCATTTGAAAGGCAAAAAAGGTCTTTCTGTGGGGTCACACACACACACACACACACAGGAATAATACATGAGTGTGGCAGAAGGTCAGGAGTGAGCAACAGATGGAAAGGGGTGATGGGGGACAGCCAGGGTGTGTTTATAAATCATAGTAAGTAATGATGTGGGTGACAGCCAGGCTGGATTATCATACTGGCAACAACAACAACTAAAACAACAACAGTGGGATTTATTCAGCAGAAAGCTACTTACATATTTTGGTATTTTATTTAGCTTTGCCTTAATATTACTTCCATAACAGTTATTTTATCGTGCTGCAATAATTTTTTTTGCTATCTGTTGCGGGTGACAACAGGTTTGAATAAATATGGAAATGACACTCAACACATAAACAGCAAAGCAAAGAGAGACTCACCTTTGCTAGTAGTTTGTCACAACTGTTCACAGATTCACTTTCAGAGTGAGTTTAAAACCTGGATTGGGGAAAGAGACACTTCTATTAGTTGGATAAAGAGGTATTTGTGTACAGGTAGAGTATTTCTAACGCCTGAGATACTTAACTCACCTTTAAAATCCCCTTTAGCTCCGTCAGAGATTCAACGGCCAGAAATAACCCAGAAACGGCCTTAATTCCTCCTCAGAGCCGCACCGTTGCTCCCCGGACATCCATGTTTGAGCCCACAGTGGGCAGCAGTAGCCCCGTCAACCTCTGCGTCTCCCCCCCTCCCCCAAACTCACCTACAGTTTGCCTCTCATGTTAAACAACTTTTATCTTATCCTTTTAAAGCTCATGTTGGTACAAATACGCCAGAGAAAGTCTGTGTTTCTAAAGTTGAAAGAGCAAACTCCGTCATTCCTAACCGCTCCTCTTTCTTTCCCTGACTGTAGGATTAACTGCAGATCACACGGAGCTCCGCCCACTCCGCGAGGACGAGCCGGCTCAGCCAATCACACGCTGAATACCATTAATAACCCGAAAATGGGCGTGTTGTAGTCTGGTTGTAGTCCTTTTGGGTTTTGACCACTGAGCATGCGCGGGTCTATTCTTGGTTCATCAGCAGTGGGAGAAGTGACCCTAACTTGCCTTTGCACTCAATTGCATCAAATCTTTTACCATGGCCATATAAACGGGATGAAGACGGCGTTATCAAACTGGACTTAACATTGCACATCCCTCATTTAATCCCAGCACTTATCACTTTGATGTATTTCATCACACATTATAAACATAATTTTAATTGTACCTTTTATAGACAACATAGTTAGAAATGATAGCGTTTATTTTTCATATTTCAGCTAAGGTATGTTTACACTAAGCTTGACATTATTTTAAATTACCCGCAGCACCATCTGGTGGTGAAAGTCGTTCTCTCTCCTAACTCGTCATATACAGTGTAGGTACCAGACATGGATGTATTATAATAGCTTTTACAATACATCCGTGATACCAGATCGGCTCGGGGTCCTGGGTTTACGGATGACGTCACACATTATGTTTGGCTGTACGTCGGAAAGTGTAGGGATGCCTCTTCTAATAGATCGATGCACCCATTTCAATGAACAAATTATGATTCTGTGATTGTTTGTTTAGAGGAAGAAGTGTACATCTAATATAATGTAAATGCCAAACTACATGTAATTATTTCATATCTGTTTGTGTAGTGAGCATAAGTTCACTATGTATGTACTATACTATATATATACAGACATGTGACAAATCAAAGGGAAACCTTTAACCTTTACAGGCCTAAATGCTTGACCCCTATAGTGAGGGGATCTGGTGGCTCTGTTTTGCTTTGGGGGGCATTTTGCTGGCATGGTTTGGGTCCTCTAATCCCCTTAGAGGAAAGGGTCACTGCAAATCAATACAAAGTTGTTCTGAGTGATCACATTTATCCTCCCAGATCGCAACCCAATTGAACACCATCCACAGACCTCACTGTCATCACAGCTAAAATTGTACAGAGCAGTCAGACAGGCTGGAAACAAACCATCAGTTTATCCAGATGATCCAAACCAAATTATTTGGAGGTCAAACGGAAACTGAACACAAATGTGATGGACTGTGATGGATGTTTACAACAGACAGTTTGGGAAATTTGACTTGATTTAAAGGAATTATGAGAAGCGCTTTGAAAATAATACTAAAGTAATAATAAACCAGAATGATCCTTTATGACAGTATTAGAAATAGGCAGCCTGTCTGTGGATGCTAACAGTGTCACTCTCAGCATGGTATGGATATGGACATAGTGAATGCTGGGAACCTGCCGGTGCATGATGACAATGATAAAGAGCTGCTGCTACTGTGTTAAAACCTGATCTGGAACAGAGACGCTGATGCTAGTGAGAAACTACTGACCTACACACAGGTACACACACACACACACACACACACGCACACACGCACACAATGCAGTACACCGAGCTATTGTTGCTGTAATTTGGTTACCAGACTATTACTGCTGTTAACAGAACAATGTAAAAGAAGGGAGGAAGGTGGTTCAGACAGATGAGTGGAGAGAAGGAAATGTGGATAGAGATGAACACATGCCATTTTCACATGTAAAGAGTGTTTTTTCTGTGTTCTGCTCTGCCATGAGGGCAGTTACTCCTAACCAAAGATTATAAAAACCCTTCCAGACATGGAGTATTTAACATTTCTGGCTTCATGAAAGCTTTTGTCATCCAGACAGAGGGCTCCTATAAATAAACCTTGGTTACAGCTTTATTCAGACATGGCAGGACATTTACACAATGCTCAGTGATATTTGTCAGCTGGTCCACAGAGGGAGAGCTGTCACTGCTGGAGAACAGAGCTGAGTTGAAAATTATAATGATATGGTGAAAGAAGTGTTTTCTGTTCCCTCACAGCTGCATCACCGATGGATTTTAAAACTTATTTTGCTGTTGAAGCTTTAATGAATTTCCATCACGAGTGTGAAGTACACTCACATCCTCTAATGTTCTCATCAGTTTGATTATTTATTGGATAGAGACTTCATACAAGATGTGAATCCATGGCTAGATGAAATCGGGACTTTCATCAAATTCCTACTTGCTGACATTCACTCTTGCACAAAATGCATCAAATTACAAAAAATAGCTGCTCCTGTTCCTGTTAGGAAAGTTGAGTTCATGTCCTGACAGGCTCAAATCTGTGCAAATGTCACAAAGCAGAATTATTCATGTTGATGAAAAATGGTAAAATGCAAAAAAATTCTGATTCACCAAACAACTGTACAAAGTCACTAGTGCCCACTACTGCACAGTATACTGCAGCAGGGACACTGACTGCCTTCTGTGTTGTGGTTGGAGAAAAAAAAGTGTTTTTTAGGGCTCTGCTCAGAACACTTAGCTTTCTGTCTGATTAAAATCTGATGAAAATCAAGGTAGATAGATAGATAGATAGATAGATAGATAGATAGATAGATAGATAGATAGATAGATAGATAGATAGATAGATAGATAGATACTTTATTAATCCCCGAAGGGAAATTCAAAAGTGGTAAGAGGTGTAAGAGGTGTTTTCAGCTAAATTGTTATTATTGTCACATTTGATTGACATACTGAAACAAATTCTATGGAGGTCAATAAAAGGAATATGATGTATATGATGTGGCAAAATTAAACCTTCTATTGTGCAAGAGAAAAAAACCTTTCTTATCACTGCTGGTCAAAATCCCACTGCGGTGATTGTGGCTTGGTCAGACATCAATCACAAGTGCTACTGTATATAGATGGACAACTCATGATCATTGTGTCTTTTGTGCTGTACAAGTACGAGCACTATGGTGGAAGATAGTGTGAACCACCTGTGTGTTGCATCCTCCTGATGAAGCTTCTCACTGTGATTTGAAAGGAAGCAGCTGAGACATAACTCTGTTTTCACCTTCCCAGAGGTCCTTTTAGGGTCTATTCAGAGTATTACTGTCCTTTTCCACCCTTGATTCAAGACAGAAAATCAGCCCTTTGGTGTGTAGAGAACTGGCTGGCAGCTTCACCCAGTCACCAGAAATATTATGATAAAATTATACTTAAATTACTTGTTTTGACATAACAACCCATGGTGGTGTTATAGTGGTTTGCAATATATTAAACAGTCTTTCTTTGATTTGTTTTCCATGTAATTAAATGTGGATGGATGAAAAAGCGTCCAACAAGCAACAGGCTTCATTTAATATCCCATCAAGACAAAGTAAAAACATGATTTTTGCAAATGTATTTAAATGAATTCAGGTTTCTCTCCTTATGCTCACAGTTTTTCAAATCGTTCTTAAATCAACAGTCAGGCACAAAAATGAACATGGAAAGAGGTTTTTCTTACTGTAATCATTCCTCCTGTTCATACTGACCATTAGAAGATCCTTTCATAATGCACTTACAATGTAAATGATGGACAAAATCTGCTGTCCTTGTGTGCAAAAATGCATTTAAAAATTTATCTGAAATTAATATGAAGCTTCAGACGTCCAAATGAGTCAAATCAAATAGATATTTTTCAACGTTACAGTCTTTTTAGTGCCAGTCCCTCTTTTTGTTTCTATATTTCCATCACAGCTCAACAGGGAAACACTGTCTGAAGAAAAACAAAGAAGGAATTTGGTGCTAAAAAGACTCTAAATGTGTCAGATATCCACTTGATATGATTAACTCAGACTACTGAAGCCTCATATAAGCTTCACATCAACTTTTAAATGCATGTTTGCACAAAATGACTGTGTGGACACGCTTTGCCTTCCATCACTTACATTTAAAATACCTTTCAAGAAGATCTTTGAACAGCCAGTATGGACAGGAGGAATGATTACAGGAGGATAACCCTCCCCTTAAGACAGACTTGAAAAAATGTGAACCTGTCCTTTAATGTGCTAAAAATGTGTCACATCATGATATTGCAATGTGTTGATGTATTTACAGCAACAACACAAAGTAATGAAAGTTATGTTGCTTCTGGCTCAGTGTGGAGGAGTTAGTCCCAACAAATGACAACATCAGCACAACAACATTGCTGTAGAGGTTACTGCTATGCAGCGCTATCAGCAGCTTTCATCATTAACTCTCTCCTGCCACCTTCAGGCGTTTGCTGAGGAGCTCCATGCTTGTGTGTGTAAGGAGCTGTTGGGGTCACAGCACTGACGAGACTCTGCAGGCCTAAGACCTTCATAGAATTTGACACCACAGTATCAGAACAGCTGCTGGCTAATCCAGCCAGCCTGACCACACATACAGGACCACCATGTGGAGCCTGGCTGATACACAGGAAACTGGTGAAAATACAAACTAACACATCACTCTTATAGCTGTAGCGGAGCCTGTCAGCTGAGGTGCAGTGGACAAGTAGTCAGTGACATATGTCTCTCTTTTGTGCATAAGGGAGGATCATGCAAAAAAAAGAAAGCAAAAGAAATGATGTCTTGGCCATAAAGCAAGAGGTCCGGCTGCTGCTCTGTGGGCATTTCTGGGTGGCATGTCTTAAAGGTCCACTGTGTAGGATTCAGTTGCATCTAGTAGTGAGTTTGCAGATTGCAACCAACTGAATACACTTCCCCTCATCCCCCCCCCATTACGCTGATTACACTAATTAAAACATACTTATGAATATTATATTCCATTTCTGCCAAGTCAGTTCCACTAGATGCAACTAAATTCTACACACTGCACCTTTAGTTAAAGGGAGCTGTCTTTTATATTAAAGTAATCATGAAATGGATTGGACTGTAAATGTTAGACACATTAGTCAATAGAATAACAAAAAACATGAATTCATCTGCAAGTCTTGAAAAGTCTAATAAAGCATTGAATTAAGTTCCCTCATAAAAAGCCTTAGAGGGTAAAAACTAAAGACTAATAGACCATTTCCTTTTTCCTGCTGTAGACAGTAACATTAGTTCTCTTTTTTGTATGTGTTTGCAGGCTGTCAGTTTCTATGTCTATAAACTACAAGTGAGACTGCTGCGACAATGATGCAGGAAGCTGTAATGTTCACTGTGGTGCATTATGTCAAATTCATTTTAATGAGATATTTACAGTGTTATGGCTTGTATTCATTAGACGGTTGTTTTGCTTAAATTGACTGAAATGTGCACCAAAAATTGACATTGTGTTTTCATGAATTTAAATCTGGTCACACTCACCACAGCGAGATGTGTCACCAAAAAAAGACCCCAATGCGTAAAATGCAGCTTCTATCTGAAAGCACCAACTGTAATCTCTCAGATGTGAAAATGTAAATGCTTGGCTGAGACAACATAAGTAATAAGGCTGACAAATAAGCTGTCTCTGTGTGACGGCAGGGTGTTTACTGAATATCATGTTGTCATTATATCTCCACAACTAAGTCAAGCTGTCTGTTCAGCTTTCCTCTGATCATTGTGTCTTGTCCTAAAGACTGACGCTGGCTCAGCCAAGCTGCTGCCAAACTCATCATACTGTCTCAAGTGAAGAGCGTTAGATTTAGTGTTGTCATCACGACTTCTAAATTGCAGTCTGAGCGGTTGCACATAGACGTGGGGGGGGGGGCGCGAAGGATGTGTTGTTGGACCACATCCCAGTGTAGTCCAGATGGAATATGAAGGCTTGTGTCTCTATGTAGGAATCTGCTTTTCATACTGATTTTTTTTGTACTAATCTGTACTAATCAATGTTTATATTAGCAATGGTTTAAATGGTTATGAGTAATGTGAAAGTGATGAGTTCACAGAGAATTATGACAAACTCTACAGTTCCTCACAGCTCTGTGTAGCTTTTTAGTGTCTTTAGCTCATTGTTTTGATATTGGGACTTGTTTGGTTCAATTTCACTGCTCTTATCCAGCAGCAGGGAGCTGTTTTCAGTTTAAAAAAATATGTGTGCATGATGTGTACATAGAAAATTGTTTGTGAGCTCATTCACTATAATAACTTTATTAGGTGATAGTATATGAATATTGTGTTTACATCTAGTTCTGCTCTGTAAATCACTCATCCTGTTCTATTTTTAATACAAAAAGCTTTACTCAAAAGGGAGACATTTTTTGGCACCCACACCGATGCTAATCACATCTGTTTACAAAGATGGAGAACTTCTTTTCATATATAACCAGTTACATGAATAAAGCAGTAATGTCACCACTGTATCGTACTGTGGGCTAACAGTGACAATGACTAACAGACAACAAAACAACGCTGAAGGAACAGGTTGTTCTAGCTAATGTCTCCATCTAATCTCCATCTTTTCTCATGTCTTGTCCTGTGCCTCTTGTCTTGCTGAGTGAGCTAGAAAATAAAACAACTGAGCAGCAAACTGTCAGTTGTTGCACATTGAGCAGCTTCAAAAACGTAGATACAAATGTCACCACCAGTCAGTTTAAATACCAAATGTTGCGGTCTTTATTCTTCAACACAACTGCTAACTAAAGCCTGTGTGTTCTTGGCTTGTAAGCTACAATTAGCGGCACAAGTTTGTTTACATTACGCATGCTCTAAAACCTGCTCAGTGTCTGTTTGTGTTAGTTGGGCATGGCTTCTCCATGTCAATTTGGCACACAAAATGCTACAAGCTAATGCCAACTTCAATCAAAGGCTCCATACAACAAGTAAACAAAATACCATGAATGCAAACGTGACTGTAAACAATATAAACACATATTTCACATTGCTTGCAGTGGCTGAATCCAAATAGAAAATGAACTGTACTGTGTCTGCCAACACTTGAAAAGATGAAATTGAAGTTTAACACAGCAGCTCTACCACCTGCTGTTTTATCAGCTGATAGAGGGTTCAGTATAACGCCTGCTGGCTTATACGGTATGTCACCTCTGCTCTATTTAACTGGGTTTCACCGCTTTCATCACTACATAACAAGCAGCTCGACCTAATGAAGCGCAGCCATTGTATCTCCATTCCCCTGCCAGCTCAGCTGTCAATCAAACACCTACACCAGCCCACCTACTCAAAGACTTGGAAAGATTCTGATGTTTCTGGAAATATCACAACGATTTAGTCAGAAAACACTACAACAAGGCTAGTGAAGGTTGTCTTGTTCTGCATATATATATATATATATATATATTTTTTTTTTTTTTTTCAGCCTGTTTATCGAATCAAGCTTATATTGTTCAATAGTGAAAAATGAAACACTGGTCCTATGGTTTCATTTCATTTTGCTGCATGTGTTCACATTGTCGTTTTTTATATTTGTGTGTTATCTTGTGGGTATCTGTTTTCTTGTCAGTGTGCATGTGTAGTAATGTGTGTTTTGTTTGTGTGTGCAGGTGTTGGTCTTAGTTCTCCAACCATCAGGCCTCCCACTTTGCTTTGGGAAAGATCAGCAAAGAGCAGCAGAAAACTACCTATAGTGTGATGTAAATTCATAATAATGAAGATATGCGACACTCACACCACTCTGCTGCTCCCACTTTCTCTTTGGGACACAAATACCGTTTTCATTCACTATTTAATTTTTTTTTTTGAATGATTATGATTTTGATTAAAATGATAAATGATGCCTGTTGAGCTGCTGGGGCCCTTTTGAAATAACATATCTTCACAGGAAGTGTTGAGGAGCATTTCTGTTAGAGAATTTAATTTATAAATCTAGAAATAAAGGCTTTACAGTAAGTCTGTTCCAAACAAAGGTCTGTTTAAGAAGAATTTAATTTTATGTTTCAAATTAATCAGATGAAACAATTTACTATGTGTTAATATCACTTTAAAGTCACTATAAAGATTAAAATTATAACACTGAATCACAATGGCACAAAATAGAGGAAGGATCCAAACTTGGATTTTAAATTGGACAATGATAAAGATTCTGATTAATTTGTAAAATAAAATACTCAAAATCTCTTCTCTTCCCCTGCTCTATTTGTGTTCAGTTGGAGGACTACACCATAAGGAACGAGAGTGAGGAGGTGGAGAGATGGATGACATTATGTTTGTATGAATCAGAAAATATGTGATTGAAGAATCAGCAAACTAAGAATCTGTTTTACATTCAGTGCCAACTTTCAATCTGTCACAGTTTGTGGTACAGTCCTTTGGTTTTTTTTTAACCTTTATTCAGGGAAGATTCATTGAGAGCCAGGCTGTCCGAGGGGCAAAGTAACAGGAGAAACATGTATACTGGACTCTTGGCAAAACATACATACATTAGTATTTTTTTTAGGTGAAAAACACCGAATTCGTGACTGCTGCTATTAGACAGCTCCTACGACAGAGGGCGCAATTTATTTGACGTGAAGTACAAACTGACCCCTGCCCGGCTGCCGTCATCCGAGTCTCACGCTTTCTTACTGTGACCTCAGTCTGTCGTCGGACCAGGTGCACGTCTAAGAGCATTTAGCTTCAAAGAAAGCAGTCGGGAGATTATCAGAAATACACTAAACTGACTTCTGGACTTCACCGTGTTTTCCAGCGACTTGTTCGCCGCGCGCACAGCTGACAGTAACCCGACAGAGAGGAGCAACTAGCGGAAGACATGTCCGCTATCGAAGAGCTTTCCCCCGCTGCGGGCCCGGTGTCTACCCGGCCCCCCGAGGACGAGATTGACGACGATGAAGATGAAGATGTAAGTAGTCAGGCATTCAGGGGCACTGCGGAAATATGTATTTGAAGAAAAAAAATCATAATAGAGTCGCACTGCCTCCTTCCTAGTTTGCCCTTTCCTTGGTTAAATAAGACTGGCAGCACTAAGGCTAACTAGCTAGCTACCTGAGGTGTCTACTCTGCTTTAACCAGCTGTTCACTTCAATATCATGTTACTATTGCTGATATGATTACCTTTATGACAGTATTAAAGAGAATTTACCACTGTGTTGGCACCAGCTAAACCAACCTGTTGCAAACCTAAGGACTGTGGTTGATAAATGCATGTGGATTTCTGCATGTTCTAATGAGAGATGTTAGCAGATTGCTCATTCAGTCTTTGTTGCTGTAGAGTTTCATGTCTGATGTGTTTTTCTCTTTAAGCTGGATGAGACTCTGGTGGAAAGGTTGTGGGGCCTGACAGAGATGTTTCCTGACACAGTTCGCACCGCTGCTGAGGTCTCTGCACAGTGCTCCGTCTCACTGGCCAAGAAGTTTTATAGGTATGTTCACCCATCTTTTATCACTGATCCCAGACACTAAATGAGTCACACATGTGTAAAAAGTCATTCCTAGATCCACACACACACACACACACACCTCAGACTGGCACATCTGGACACAACAGAAACTAATCAGGTTGTTGACTTGTTTCAGTTTTTCCCGCTCGGCCCTCTGGGTGGGCACTACCTCCTTTATGATCCTGGTGCTGCCTGTGGTGTTTGAGACGGAAAGACTACAGCTGGAGCAGCAGCAGCTACAACAGCAGAGACAGGTGAGTTTGCTTCAATGTCAGGTTACCACAGTCCTGTTACTATCACTGATGTGCTTCTAAGATGACAGTGTGAACTTAAAAAGAACTAAATAATAAAGTGCAAAATTGATGGAAGATAATATCTGCAAACATCTTGTTTTGTTCAAACCCCAAAGACGTTCAGTTTATAATTATAAGACAGAGAAAATCATTGCAGTTCCAATGCACTCGTATGGACAGATGGTGTGATATGTTTCGGACAAAATTAGCACATTGAAAGAGGAACCTGAATGTGTGTCTCTTTCCTTCCGTAGATCCTGTTGGGTCCCAACACTGGAATGTCTGGTGGGATGCCGGGCATGATGCCTCCTGCTCCTGGAAAGATGTGAGGAACAGGAAGCCTGAGATCTGCTGCGATAACGAACCATAATGTGGAGGCCGGCTGCAAGGAGAGACAGAGAGACCATAGAGAAGGGTGAAGGACTGCAGTAATAAAAAAAAATAAATAAAAGAAGCAAAAGCTGTGTGCCAACCACGCAAACCTTAGGCTCACTCCTGTGTGTTGCGTTGGCTAAGAGGAGGAGGATGTGATGCGTGTCTTAACGCTTCTCTCTCACTGTCTCTCTTTTCTCCAACATAATGCAGAGACTGATTTACAGAAGCACTGTGCTTCTATTTTGTTTTTTTCTCTCTCTTTTTTTTTAAATGAATACTTCTATAACATAAATAATGTGTTCTCTTAGGGGGTAAGCAGGTACAGGTGGAAAAATTGAAAGAAAAAAAAAATCTGGAGGTTTCCAATATGTCTCGGTATTTGCAGTCTGAAGAAGTTCTTTCCATCATCATGTACTTGCTGGTTTCACTTGTATGTGGAGAATTATGTTATCAGAATATGTGACAGACAGGTCCGATGCAACATGACAAGGGGAGCAAACTATAATATTAGTTTAATATACAGATTGGTCACTGGAAGTTCTCTGAGCTAAATGACACTCTTTTCTACGTGGTGCGTTTCGGTCTATTTGTCATAATTCACCATTGTACTGTGTATGTATATCAAGGTGCAATCTCACTTCAAACTGGCCACAGCAATCGACTTTTTTTTAGAAATAGTGTTCTGGTTTTAAACAATGGATTGTACAAGTCGACGCAAAGATTTCATGCTGTTCAATGATTCAAAGGTTGTTTTGCATCGATTAGCATGTGAAATTAAGACAGACTCCTCGTATGTCTTTGGACAAGTGTGGTAGTGACGATTAGTAACGTTTTGATGCTAAAGGTCTTAATGTTACTACGTCCCGTCTTTAGAGAATGTTATTTTCTTTTCTCTGTTGTCGTTCATGTGAAAATTTTCCAATCTCCTGCCACTGTTCACTAAACAAATCCATCTCTCTGTTCTGTGTTCAATAAGACTGCGCTATTAAAACACCAAATCAAACGGAAAGTCCTGTTTTTACATTCAGCATGTTAGTTGTATATTTGTTTGATTACACAAGTATGTAAGTTATGTAACTATGCATAATTAAGATTTAGAAAAGACCAGATATAATGATTGTATTTTTAAAGGCATAAAAAAATGTGACATGTAAGTGTAAGGTATCATGTAGCCTTGGTGTTTTAGTTATTTTGCTTCATTTTTTATTCTAATATAACTAACAAAAGCCAAAATAATGTAATTATTTTCTAAGTATAGCTGTTAGACCCAGATTTCTTGTACACCCTCTTGCACAGAAGACATTTTCATTTGCCATTGTGGGAAACACAGAAGTGTTATTAATAATATAACTGTTTGCCAGAGCCTTGTAAATATAGCGCCTAAATGGAAAGCAGCTATTATCAGTAATTATAGACACCTGTGTTTTTCCTTCAGTGACGTGTTTGCAGTTGAAAAAGGTTTGTTATTGCAGTGATGACATATGGTAGCTTATATCACTGGCATGTGTCATGATTAAGAATTCCAAACATTACTACAAGGAATCCAGAAAATAAAAATATATTTACATTATTATATGAATGTCTGTGTCAAATGCTGCATTCAGAGACCCTTTTTTGCTCCTGGTCCTGAACGTTGTAATGGGAACATGTCTCCTTTTGTTTTGCCTCCGAGCAGTAAAAGTTTGGCATTTTTGAAAATTCAAATCTGGATAGAAATCACTTCATGGAGTTGTTCATGTTAGTTAAAGTCTTCAAGTGCGACACTGACGCCGACACAGACAGCAAGAGTTATTAAGTGTTGGGTCAGTCATATTCACGGTCGCTCAACGAGTAAAGCTGTAATTTCCAGTTACACTTTAACGCATCTAAAGTCAGAAATTCCCGCCAGTCGCGCGAGCTAATTGATAACCAAAGAAAAGTTAGCTGTTTAACTAAAACAGCATTTTTTACCACTTGCTTAATATTTGTGTCGTTTCCTTGTTAAAATAACCAAACAAGTTAATTTGTTAATTGACTTTTTTTGTTTTTTTTACTGACCGTTCTTGTCAGTAAAAAGAGAGCTGTTGTAAGAGCAAAGCAGAGTTAACAAGTTAGCTAGCTGTTAACTTCACCTCGGCTAAAGATACTAACATTAGCACTTTACTGACAGTAAATTAACTAACTCCAGCAAAATACATTTTTGTACAACATTCAATCCAGACAACATTCAAAATGAAAGTTGTAGAGGACCAGGTTGTTGCAGATGATGCTAGTTTTCAGGATGATGAGGTGAGATATAACTTAACTATTGATTCATTTTTAGCTAACATTAACAAACACCTTAATTAGTAACTTAGAAAAGCTACATTAAATACAATGACTGCTAATGTGTCAGCCCACATAAAGATTTATTTGTGTTGTTTCCAGAAGTCAACAACACAAATAATACAACACTTAATACAAGCTTTTGTGAAACTGACAAACCTTTGGTAATTTATTTCAGGGTCCAAATTACCCTAAGTCACCATTTTTACATAATATGAAATACCACAATCACAATACTGCTTAAACACCCTTTTCCCTTCACCTAACAGGAGTCCTTTTTCCAAGACATTGACCTCCTACAGAAACATGGGATTGTGAGTATGCAACAGAGCTACGACATACACTCATCAGATCAAAAGTCAGCTGTCTATGTGAGCATCTCCCCATTTCTCCCTGCCTGTGACCACAGAATGTGGCAGACATCAAAAAGCTTAAGTCAGTGGGTATCTGCACTGTGAAGGGCATCCAGATGACAACTCGCAAGGCTCTGTGCAACATAAAAGGCCTTTCGGAAGCAAAAGTGGAAAAAATCAAGGAGGCTGCTGGGAAAATGCTGGTAAAATGGGACTCCTTGTTGTCTTAGGAATAAATTTGTTTTTAAATAAGATGGACAAAATAAATATATATAACGTTATGTTATTAATACATAGTAGATAATTCTCTTTACATTATAGAATGTTGGTTTCCAGACCGCCTTCGAGTATGGTGTGAAGAGGAAGCAGGTGTTCCACATCACGACAGGGAGCCAAGAGTTCGAGTTAAGATTTATTAAGAATGTAGATACAGATGCAGTAGCTTCATAACTCATACAATTTTCTTCAATTATTAGTCTTCAAACTGAGTGAAAATAACAATAAACGCTAAATGATCGTACATTTTCACCGCCATGGAAAAGTATTCGGCTTTACTAGATACACTGGCATTTAAAAAAGTATAGCTTTATACTAGAATTTATTTGCTGCCATTGTGAAAGTGGCTAGCAAATTTTGGGATTCACCATTAGCTATTTGTGTCTGGATGGATAAAAATAAAGAGTGAGTATCATTGATCGTATGTTTGATCTATTTAAATATCCCTGCTTCAACATATGGCTTCATCTCTGCAGTAAACTGCTGGGTGGAGGAATAGAGAGTATGGCTATCACAGAGGCCTTTGGAGGTGAGAAGACACCCTGCTGTGATGTGCTTTTACCATCATGTCTTCCTGTGTATCATTAAATTTATCAAACTCACAACATTAATTCATCCTACAGAGTTCCGCACAGGGAAAACTCAGCTGTCTCACACACTTTGTGGTGAGTAAAGAATCTTTTTTTTTTTTTTTTACATGACAGCTGCAACACAGTACAAATCAACTCAATTAAATAAAACAGACTCTGGATTGTTTTTGTTCAGTCACTGCTCAGCTGCCGGGGGAGGACGGCTACTCAGGCGGGAAGATCATCTTCATCGACACAGAGAACACCTTGTATCCTCACACTGATGAGAATAATCGTACCACATTACAGCATTTGGAGTTTGAATCAATGTTAAAATCATAAAATGACATGACATCCTGCCGTGTATTCATTTAGAAAACATGTTAAAGGGAGATATTACTTCATTATAAGAATCTAACGGCTATCTGCTACTGCTATTGTGTCTCCCATGATCCTTGACTTGTACCTGTCTGGTTCCAGTCGTCCAGACAGACTGAGAGACATAGCTGACAGGTTTAATGTGGACCATGACGCCGTGCTGGACAATGTGCTTTATGCCCGAGCTTACACCAGTACGAACACACGCTTCATTTAGACTAAAAAAAATACATTGGTATTGTGCCTTTTCTCCATTTGTGATGTGCAAAGGCAGAACAGTTAGTGGAGTGTCTCTTAGTGAGTGTGCTTAAAACATTTGTTCTCACTCTCGCCAGGTGAACACCAGATGGAGCTGTTGGACTTTGTAGCAGCCAAATTCCACGAGGAAGGAGGAGTTTTCAAGCTGTTGGTAAATAAAAGGGCAAACTCTCTAAACAGTTCATGACATATTCATTATTTTGTTGGTTTTAATTTGCCCTTCTGGTTTAGTCACTCTCTCTGTGGAGCTGAGTTTCTTCTAGCAAGCGTGTGTGATAAACTGCATAACTTCCATAAGTAGGTGTTCCTGACGTTTTCATCCTCCCTGTCATCAGATCATTGACTCCATCATGGCTTTGTTCCGAGTAGACTTCTCTGGTCGAGGAGAGTTGGCTGAGCGTCAGCAGAAACTGGCTCAGATGCTCTCCAGGCTGCAGAAGATTTCTGAAGGTCTGAACCAGGAGTGTGCTGATGTGTATTTATGGGGAAAAAATCCCAAAAAGCATGAAAATCAGCTTTATGTTTTTATTTCAGGATGTTAAGTTAACATTGCAACAATGATTATTTTATATTTTACCCATGCATGATGTATCATATTGATGTTTTTCTCAGAGTACAACGTAGCTGTGTTCATAACCAACCAAATGACAGCTGATCCCGGTGCAGGAATGACGTAAGAGACGGCAGATTTCCTTCATTATGAATAAATACGTTTTGTGCTAGAAATTCTGTTTTGTCCCCATGTTGGTACAACATTGTCTGAAGATTTGATGAGATCATTTTTTCTCTGCCGTTTAAGGTTTCAAGCTGATCCCAAGAAGCCAATCGGTGGACACATCCTGGCCCACGCCTCCACCACAAGGTTAAGCTTGAGGAAGGGACGAGGAGAGATGAGAATCGCCAAGATATTTGACAGGTAGTCAGCAGTTTAGTGGAAATTCATGGTGTCTGTACGGCCTTGAAAACTCATTAAAACACTTTTTGTTATTGTTTTGCCAGAATTCATGAATCTTTATCATTGTTTTCGATCACTGCAATGAAAATGTATTATATAATGTATTGTATAACATCAAACATTTTGCTAGATTTCTTGATTGTGACTTAAAATTTCACTGTCACTAATCACTGTTTTCACACAGAAAGATTTCTTAAATAGTTGAAACTTTTAACTGCAAATGACAGCTGCAGTTTTATTACCCTGTTGTCTGATGAGATGAACATAAACTAGACAAAGTGACATGTGCTTCTCAATACCTAAATGTTGTGATAGCAGAACAACTCTGTCTATCAAGATATTTAGATTTTCTCATATTGTCCAGCCCAAGGCCTGAAACGTCTTAACCAAAGTTCAACATTGCTTTTGTGTCTAAATATCTTCTCAAATGTCCTAAAGTAATAAGATGTGGAAATGTATCAGTGACCAAATTTAAACTCTGATTTGACAAAGTCCAATGACTGAAGGTTTCTGACTTCATTACAACTCTAAATTTAATGATTTATCTCCTTTTCCTGACTTCTTGTAGTCCTGATATGCCTGAGAATGAGGCCACTTTTGCCATCACTGCTGGAGGAGTCGCCGACGCCAAAGAGTGAAGGACGAAAGGCAGACACTCACATATTAGCACAGTTACCTGTTCTCATCTCATTCAGAGTTATTTAAAGTATTTAAACCTATTTATTTATTCAGTTTTATAACTTTGTATAACCTCTTATGGGCAATTTTATACCATGTTGTTTTTTATGTATTTATTCTAAGATAAGATGTATCTTTATTGATCCTCTTTAGGAGAAATGTAATTGTATTTATATGCTTTGTGGTATTTTTTTTAGTGTTACATTAAAAAAAATGGACAACAGATTTGGAGTTTATCTTTTTTTTTTATGCATGAGAAAGAGAGAGAGCGAGAGAGCTCCGTTTACCTGCAGAGATGTAAAGTTGATGACAGTTAGCAGAAGTCAGCTGCTGGCCTCTAGCGGTGTTTGCGGGACGTGCAGCGGCTGAGCACCACTTCCCCTCGGCTAGGCTTCACAAAGCGATGGGAACTTCACCAAATGTGCTGCTAAGAGTCTAAACACACCAGCAACTAAACGCCTTTTAACGGAACCATAAAAATCAAACACCTTTACCGTCAGTGGACCGCTTGTCAACTCTGAAAAACGGAGCGATGGACTCGAGAGACACAGCCCCGGATTCGTGGGAGCTGGAGGAGGATGCCGAGGCCCCGGCTGCCGCGGCGGGGCTCCCGACCGCCTTCGCCGCCCTCAACGTCAACGCCAAGCCGTTTGTCCCCAACGTTAACGCCCCGGTGTTTGTACCGAGCTTCCTTCAAACCAGCGCCGTGGAAATGCCACCTTCAGACGGTAGGTGAAAACCAGACAGCTGCCTGGAAGTTAGCTTAGCTTGCTAATCCAGCTAAATTAGCCTTCCTGTCTGCAGCCAGTACCACAGTTATTGCATTTCCACTAACTAATCAACAAGTCGACAGAGTGGTTGTCATGTGTTGTAATAGAGGCATAGCTGCTTTATAACGCAATAGCAGCCACAACAAAACGAAAAAACGTGACCTTCCTCGCCTTATAAATATTTATGAAAGTTTGACATGCTTTGTTTTCTCTCCTTAAAGGTGCCCCTGATCCAGTTGCCAGCATGGAGGTGGCAGAAACAGCCTCTGTGCAATGTACGTATAAAATGTACTGTAAGCACTGTATGCTTAGCTTATTAAATGACAAACCCTGGCTGCGCTCATGTGTGCACACGTACCTGCAACCAGGTTTGAAACCTCACACCAAACTCCACGTTTAATTAGAAGTGCTTGGATTCTCACTTTTGATTGCCTGCTTTAGGAACCATATTTGGATTGGTGGCATTGGTAAACCTAAGTGTACGGGCTCATGTCTAATATGATGCAACCTCACTCGTCCATTCCCGAAATAGACATCCCATTGGCACACATAGTGATTGCTGTCAAACGCTGCATGTAAGGCCTTGCCCTTGTGTTTGATTACTCCAGATTAAAAATACAGTTGCGTGACTTAGGTTCATTCACATTTCTGACCTGACCCGGGGACGCTGTGCCCTTCTACTTGAGTTACCAGAGAACTGATGGGTGTTTCTGTTGTTTTATTAGAGAGCACTGCGGCTGTAGCCAGACTTGAGTGAGATACACAGACAGAATCTAATGATCAGATGTAGTGTGTGTGTATATAAAAGATAGAAACACATGAAGCACAGTGTTGAGAAACTGTTGGCTCTCTTATCTCTTAATAACAGATATATTCATGGTGACACTCCTGCTTGTACTTGTTTTTTGTGTGTGTGTGTGTGTTTTTTTTATATAAAGCCCATATTCAAATTTCTCTGAGCATGTCTGAACGACTAATTATAATTACAGCATTGACAAAGTCAAGGCAGGAATAGCTTTCTGAGTTGCCAACAGCAATTTCTCACAGGCTGATTATAAAAGACGCGGGTTGAGAAGAAATAGGCATTGTACATGACTGCTGGGCTGCATAATTTCATAGTTATGGAAATGGGGAGGCTTATTTGTGTGTTGCCATGGGAGGCTGCATCCTCTGCGGGGCTCAAAAGATTTCCATGTACTCTTGTTAGTGTTTATTTATTTGAGTTGCGCTTGTTTACTCAGCAGATAATTGTGTTTCTAACAAGTGGACAGAACCAGTAAATGACGAACAGCAGATCACATGCAGTGAAGCGCTACGACGTTGTGTAGATTGTTTATGAAGGCAAATTAATTTTATAAGCATATGTCGTCCTCAGTGTCTTTTTTTTTTTTTAATGACATATGTAGATTGAAGGCATATCTGGAATAGAAGGTGGTGCCTTGCAGGATCTAGACTTTTAAAATGGAAATTGGACTGTACTCATATATATTGCCTTTCTAGTCTTCTGATCACTCAAAGTGCTTTTACACTACAAGACACATTCACCCATATATTCATATGCTGATGGATGGGGCTGCCAACCTGCGCATCAATAGGATCTAATCATACACACACACACACACACAATTTTTGGCGATCAGTATCTTGCCCACATGTGGACCGGAGGAGCCGGGAATTGAACCGCCAATCTTTTGATTAGCGGATGACTCGCTCCACCTCCTGAACCACAGCCGCCTCATTTATAATCAGATAACAAATGGAGCTCTGTTGAGTCAGATTGGTTAATGAAGTTGCGTCACAATAGAATAAAATCTCATAAGTTGCCTCAGTAGCATAAAAGAAACAAAGCTGCAACTTATTTATTTTCATTATTGATTCATCTGTCGATGATTTTCATGATTTTCATGATCAATTGATTAGTTGTTTGGTCCATAAGGTGTCAGAAAAAAGGTGAAAAATGTCAATTATTGTTTTCCACAGTCCACATCCCAAAAATATTCAGTTTACTGTCATAGAAGACTAAAGAAACCAGAAAATATTCACATTTGAGAAGCTGGAATCAGAGAATTTTGACATTTTCTTGTTAAAATATGACTCTCAATGATAAATCAAAATAGTTGGCAGTTAATTTAATAGTTGGCAAGCGGTGTATTAATCAACTAATCATCAGAAGCTCTAATGTCTAAGTTCGGCAGAGCGTGTGATTGATAGTGGTGCACAGATACAGATGAATAAGAAGACGTCAGTTAGTGCAGCTCTGTCTTTGATGTTGGAAATGCGTCTGTGTGTGTTTCAAGAGTCCAGGAGGGGATCTCATTTCAAATTTGTGCAAACGTGGTAAGTGGATGTCAGAGTGGTAAAAAAAGATCAAACCGGCAGATATGTGTCAGCTTGAATGAAGGTTGAGAATCCTACACTCATGATCTGCAGTCTGCAGGTTTACTTTCTTACTGCGTGCATTTCGTGGTGGCTTTTATTCATTTCCCTCCTCATGCATTCAAAACAGCAAGTGAACAAAGAGAATAACATGTTAGTAAATCTTTACGCTTCCAGCTCCAGTGGAGAACGGAGCCACAGAGGCAGACATGACCACAGAGGAAGAGACGTGGGAGCAGAAGGAGGAACCGGGGGGAGGCGGGGGAGGCGGAGGACAGGAGGCGGCGGCGGCAGCGGCAGAGGCGGGGGGAGCCTGCGAAAAGGGCGCCGCCAGGAAGGTGGACGAGGAGATGATGGAGGAGGAGGAAGAGGAGATGCCCGTACCCAAAGTGGCCCCGCCACCACCGGATGCCCCCAAGAAAGAACACGTGAACGTGGTTTTCATCGGTCACGTGGGTGCGTCTCATTCCTACGTGTGTTTATATTCATTTATCTAAGTAACGCCGTGTTCGTCTTATAATCTTTTTATACACATTTTTGTCTGTCAGATGCTGGAAAATCAACAATCGGAGGGCAGATCATGTGAGTAATGAATTTTTCATCCTGCGTGTTGGCGGATCACAGTGCTGAGAGGCTCCACGATAAATGAAAGCACTTAAATGTCTCTTCAACATTTATGTGTGCCTTTTAAATTTGTCCACTGTATGGAAAACTTAAACTGCATTCAGATCTTGAAAATTAAAAAAAAAAAATTCAATGTTTATTGTTGGCAGAAAAATGTTTGCATTTGTGTTGCGTCATCTGTTGCCCGGAATGCAACAGGTTGCTTCTTGCTCAACAGTATTTTCCTTTTAAGCTTAGGTTTCACTTTTTTCTCCTGTCATACCACAGATAAATATAAAAGTCATCTGCTCAGATTTCTTACACTCCTCCTCAGCTCCTGTTTCGCCGACTTGTCCTTTTTGTTGTGGTTTTGTCTCCAGGTACTTAACTGGAATGGTGGACAAGCGAACCCTGGAAAAATATGAAAGGGAAGCGAAGGAAAAGAACAGGGAGACATGGTGAGTTGGACTTGTTTTGTTTCTGAGATTCATTCTCGAATAAAGCTGCATAAAATATGTTCATGAACGCCCTCAGAAGCTGCAAATTTGACTTTTTTTCTACTCACTCAGCAGCTAATAACCAAAGGTTTGAGCCGCAACAATTAGTTGATCAGTCCCAGGAACCTGCAGATCCTTCAAAAGATTTTTTTTTAAGAATTTAAGGTCATAAAATGTCTTACAAAGTCTTATTTTTCATTAAGTTAGGTCTCAAGTTTTGAGGCAGTGCCTAGTTGCGTGAGAAATATCTCCCCACAGGATTCACTCATTTAAATATGGTTTGTTCTTCAGTCGTGACTCAGTCCGGCTCTTTCTTTTCTGTTTCTGGTACTGTTTCAATTAGTTCTCCACAGACCACCTGCTCTCACGAAGGTAACAGGATTAAAGAAGTACACAAAGCAGTACAGATGAAGCTCCGCTAAAAGACAGTTGGCCAGGGGGTTTCAGAGGGAGACACAAAGCCTTCTGTTATTTCTGATAGTAGCTAGAATCTGGATAATAATGTTTTCAGTACGGAGGCAGAATGAAGGAGAAGAGCAGACTTTTTTTATTTGGTGACCGCTTAGCTGGAGTTTATACAGATTTAATAGACTGTTCAAGTGGATGAAAGGTAGATATACTGTAACGTGTGTGTGTCTTAATGGGGAGAATGAACTAGAGCCGACTCTGTGAGAACCACCAGAACAGCCTTCTGGTTTTACAGTGTTGTCGAAATGAACAATTCCAAGAAAAATTGTCATTAAAACTTAAATTAAAAGGTTTTATGAAGAGTTTTAACAGTTTTAGGTTTAACAGTTGGACACAGTTCACTGCATTTGCCATTAATTTGATTACTTTATATGATTTTAGATGAATGTTATATAGAGATACAAAATTATCCAGAAAAATGTTGCTATTAATATTGTCAAAGTGATTTTAAAACATAAAGCTGAGCCCTACTGTGCATATGTTTTGCTGTGGAAAGGGTATTAAAATGTTCTCTAGCAAGGTCTTAAAAAGCATTAAATTTGATTTCAAAGAGCGCGCAGCAACCATGAATCCATTAGTCAGTCAGCAGAAAATTAATCCGCAACTAGTTTAATATTTGATTAATCATTTCAGTTTTTTCAAGCCAAATATTCACTGATTCCAGTTTCTCAAATGTGAGGAATTTATGCTTTTTCTAAGCATTTGGCAGATTAACCGATAATGAAAATAATTGTCAGCTGTTTTTTTTTTTTGTTTTTTTTTTTTTAACATCTGCCTTTTTTGCCACGTAAGTTAATCAATAACCATGGTTACTGCAGGTACCTGTCGTGGGCTCTGGACACGAACCAGGAAGAGAGAGACAAGGGGAAGACAGTGGAGGTTGGGAGGGCTTACTTCGAGACCGAGAAAAAACATTTCACCATCCTCGACGCCCCCGGACACAAGAGCTTCGTCCCCAACATGATTGGTGGAGCATCACAGGCTGACCTGGCAGTCCTGGTGAGATGGACTTACATGGGCACATGGACATACGTACGACTAACCCTAACTGACCCTAAACTTCAGACACACACAGATTAAATCCTGTACTGACGCATACAGGTTGCTTGTAAGTGTAACGTTTTTTTTTTTTTATACGTGTTGTCTAACGTCTCAGACCGCTACTGCAGAATAATCCACTTCTGGTTCATATCTGTCATTTATCTTATAAACAAGTTGACAGAATGTAGATAAAGAAGATGCTGCTCGTTCTAAATGTTGTCATTCGTTGGTATCAGGTGATTTCAGCAAGAAAGGGGGAGTTTGAGACCGGCTTTGAGAAGGGTGGACAGACTCGGGAACACGCCATGCTGGCTAAAACAGCAGGAGTCAAACACCTCATCGTCCTCGTCAACAAGATGGATGACCCCACTGTCAACTGGAGCCTAGAAAGGTGAACAGGGTCATGGTGACAATAAGATACATAAAAACATTTTTAAAAAATGCTGACCAAAAAACGATAAAAATCCATGTTACACATGAGTTTTTTTTTTAGTAATCAATCCATCTTTTCCTTCCCCTCCTGCAGGTATGAGGAGTGTAAGGAGAAGCTGGTACCATTTCTAAAGAAGGTTGGCTTCAACCCCAAGAAGGACATCCACTTTATGCCTTGCTCCGGTCTCACAGGTGCCAACCTCAAGGACCCCGTGCCTGAATGTCCCTGGTACACGTAAGTGGGCTGTGTCAATCAGTTTCTCACTGTACAGTATGTTCATGGTCCACAGGGAACATACTGTAATACTGTAAAACACTGTGTGAACAGTAACACACACACACACACACACACACACACACACACACATCCATTTACCTGAACAACGATGGATCAAAGTATGAATGTTAACAAAGTAGATAGAAAACCATCCCATCTATTTCAACAGGTGTATTTTAATAGGAATATAGATTAATACAAATACATTATTCAGAGGAGGATTATTTTTTTTCTGGGTCAGTTTTTTTCCCTCAGTTAGCAATTTTTGCCACAAATATCACACTTCCTGTTCTAATCCTAAAGTCAGCAAAATTCTTTTTTTTAGACTCTGATCATCAATCATAAACACGTCCATGAAGCTGTTTAGAAATAGTGGGAAAAAATGTTCTCCTTATCAGCTCAGATCTTGTCTTCCATCAGATTAAATCTTTTTCTTCAGTATCAAAGTAATCCAGGGTGATTGTTGTCTATGTGGTGTGAACAGGAACTGCTAGGAGCAGATTTGCCAGAATGTAAACAAATACGCTATCTGCTAAAATCTCAGAGCTGTAGACTGTTTTAACTGAAGTGTTCAGACCTTCAACTTTAACAAGCTTTTCATTGATTTTTTTTTTTTTTTACCAGATTAGCAGTGCAGTTCAGGATCAAGCTTGATTCCCAGATGTTATTGTTTACTTCATTATTTGATATTGGAGCCTGGCAACCTGTGATACTCAACAGCAGACAGGACACTGAGGAGCTGGAGCTAGGGACGTCACTTCAGATTTATTCTATAGTTTTCTCAGTTTCTCTTATATAGACGCTTCAACTAACTTTACATCCTGACCTCTTCCAATAACGTGCACAACCTTCATTTTTTGGATTATTCAATATGGCCCAATTAGCTGTTGTGGCTTGTTTTTTCATCAATAATTTTCTCATTTTTTTAATTAATCATACTTCAGACTAACATCATATTCATCTGGGCCACCTCCCATTATATTAATATAACATATGTATTATTATCCCATTATATACACAACCTCCATAATACAGTATTAATAATAAAAAATATACAAATATGGCCCAATGCTGTCCATCCTGACCTCTAACAGTTACACTGCTTTATGTATGTACATGGTTCAATTATGAGGTTATTTATGTGTTTGTTTATTTCAGTTTGAGGATACGCCCATTAAGATGCATCTTCTTGTGGTCACGGGGGTCCTGTTGTATATTTAATGAGCAGCTGAATGTTTACAGTACATACAGTTGAAGTATGAGGAGTATAAATGGCAGAAGAAAACAAAAAATGAATCAGCTGAAACGAGTTCCAATAACTGCCGATGTAAAGTCAATCCACACGAATACAGATATTTTTGTGAAATAAACAGACACAGATTGTAGCTTTGCATTAAATGTCCAATTTAAAAAGTATTTTGGTGTGTTTATGCGGATAAATCGGTTTGTGTGGGAACATTTTTTTGTTACATTTTCTATTGCTTGAGGCTTCATACGTTTCCCAGAATGCACTTGAAAGAGAGAGTCGTGCCCAAACAAATCACCCATTGAAGATACAAGGACACAGAAGCTGGACTCACAGAGAAATGATAACTGAAATAACTTCAACAGAGTGGAATGTATTTCATGAACGTTATGACGATGGTAATGGAGAGGTTTTTGTTTTTTTCTCCCCCCCCCCATTCTTTACCAGGGCTTTGCCATTTATTGCCCACTTGGATAGTTTGCCAAACTTCACCAGATCCAGTGACGGACCAGTCAGACTACCAATCGTAGACAAGTACAAGGTGAGCAGCTTTGATTCTCTATGTCAAGAGAGAAAAACACATACCTGCGGCTGCTTGTTTTCTGTCCTCAGCAAATGAGTGGGTGTTAAATTTCTTTTGGTTTTTGTTCACTTGGCCAAAATCTGTTTTTTTTTTTTCTCCCTCTCTACTTTGTCATTTTCCTTCCTCTTGGGTGTTTTTCCAAGAACACACAAACTTACTCACGCACACACTGCAGCCTCAACATAGTCATTCCTCTTTAAGATAATTCAGCTTCTTGGCACTGGCCTCGGTTTGGATACTGGAAGCAGTTCAACACGTACTGTAAGTGTTGTTGGAATTGAGTTATTTTGGAGCTCTTTCATTCGTTCCCTACATCAATCATCAGCTCTTTCCTTTCTTCATACTGTATGTCATCTTTTCCTTTCATCCTCTTGTCTGTCTGTTGTTTAAAATGCTCCCCTCTTCCTGCGATTGCGTAAGAGCCTTATGTAGTGGTTTTATGACTAAGTAATCCCAACTGGTGTTCTCCTGATGTAACAGGATTATGGTTCAGTTAACCGGGTGCTGCATACTAATGGTCGCCATACAGAGAGCTTTCAGCAGATCCTCACAGCTGTGGGTAAAACAGTTAACCTGATTATTTTTGGGGGTGCTGGAAACAATGATCGTCAAACAGGATCGTTAATTCATATTTCCGCTGCGAGCGGTGCAAGACGTTCTGTTTTATATCAGTGTAGAAGTGACTTTTATTTGTGTTTTTATTACTGTCACTTACACATTGTTTGAATACGCATATACAAGTCAAGGCTTTCTGTGGATTCTCCTTCCAAATTTCATGTTTTCTAAGTGTTGTGTGTGTTCTGCTAGTCTGAAATAGTTTTTTAGAGCAGGGATGGAATTATTCATAGACATCAATCATCAAGAAACCGAACATCCCACTATGTATACCCGCCAGCATCTGACATCACTATATAATGAGCTCATACCAGGGTAGGAGGAATGAAATATGTTTATGGGGCATTTTGGATCATTTCCAGGGCAGTTTTATCAAATGATGGGAAATACTTGAGTTCTATGTTGCATGACAGTCCGATATTCAATCACTCTTATTAAAAAAAAGCAAAGGGAGCAGCCCAATTTATAACACAAGAACATTTAATGGGTAAAAATACTGACACTGAGTTATAACTCAATATAGATTATAACTGTGTTTTTTTTTACCCATTTAATGCATATTTTATTTACAAAAGTATAAACAATAAACACAACGTTACATCACAGTTCAACATCTCAACAGTATTGCTGTTTTCTGGCGTGTTATGTTTGGCACTTTGTGGTTTAAAATAACATGCATTATGACAGTTTTAGTAGCTTTTTTTTTACATAACTCATAAATCAGTGGTGGGCAAATGGCGGCCTGCGGGCCAAATCCGGCGCTCCTGCACAAATATTTGGCCCCCTGATGTTTTGACTTTCATTGCTTACATCAAAAGTTTTACATAATTTTCCATAAAATCTTCTGTAGACAAAAAAATAAACAGAAATCCTAGTGAATATAATCTTGTTTCGTCTAATACCGCACAAACATATTGAGAGGCGTTAAAACTGACTGTACTGTGCTTTTTGAATTGTGCATAATGCTAAAATTAAATCTCATAAATCTACCAGATATTAAGTTTAAATGTGTGAATTCTAACACTTTTTTAATTCCACAACTTTAACCTGTCGGACCAGAGCAGATTTATTTTTCACAACCATAAATAGGTTGCAGTCTAATAAAATCTGTGTGTTGATGCAACTTTTTTTTTTTTTTTAGCCATAAATGAAGCAGGTAGTTGTTTTATCATGTATGGACCAATAAAGAAGTGCAACACAGAACACATATTCACACATGAGTCATTTTAAACCAAAAGACTATTAAATAAGTTCTGCCTATTGTTTACTGCTGACATGATATTTGAACTTCCACTTCCACAAAATAAATAATGAAACTTTTTTTTAACCAATCGCGTATCTGTTGCTATGTAAATGTAATTCAGATTAGTTAAAACGTTAGAAGACACCAGTGTAATGCTGTACTTTATATACACATATCAGTGCATCTAATACAGTTACTGTGGTCCACACCATTTGATGATTAAGCGATGGAACAAACGACAGAAAATGAGTTGTCAACTATATTGATAATCGTTATTTTTTAAGCAGAAATGCCAAAAAATTTGAAGATGTCACCTTTGACTTTTTTAACTTTCATTTTTCACTGTTTTCTGAAATTTGATAGACCAAACGATTAATTAATTAATTGTGAAAATAATCAGCAGATTGATTGATAATGAAAATTACCATTAGTTGCAGCCCTACACTCATGAAACAGGATACATATTCCTTACCTTGCGAGGCAGATTGATTCGTGAGATCATGCGAGAATCCATCTTGTCATTCTTTAGGTTATGTGTTTGTGTCCTGATAGCGTCCTGTAAGGGTTCTCACGTGATCTTGTGATCTCGCGGAGCAAGACGGTGATAGACAGGTGATTCATCCAATCACCTGCCAAGTATTTTGTGAAAGTGCCTGCCCTTTTCCAAACAATTTCCAAGGACGACTTCTCAGATGGTTCTGTGTAACAAACCATCTGACGCGTTAGCTTAGCATATTCCTTCTTCACTCTTATTGACACATTCCTACACTGAAAAAAACATAACAAGACACTTGAAGGAGGCAAGGATTGTTTTCCTTGTTTCAATTGTAGCAACCTTTTAATTATATTTTGGATTTCCTAATTAATCATTGTGTGTGTGTGTGCGTCTCTGTGTGTGTGTGTGTAGGACATGGGAACAGTTATCCTTGGGAAGCTGGAGTCTGGATCCATCAGTAAAGCTCAGCAGCTGGTCATGATGCCAAACAGGGTGAGTTCTCCTCTGTGTGACTTTGGTCCTTCTCACATGAGACTGATAAACCTTCTACCAGAAATAACTCAGAGGCCTCATTCTTGTATGAAAAGCACTGCGGCGTAGACAGAAAGACGATCCTTTGACAGAAAGGATTCCGTTTCGGTGTGTCCTGTTCCAGCGCAGCAATAATGTGTTAAGCTAATATATGTACAAATGGCTCTTTGTGTGTTACAGCACACAGTGGAGGTATTGAGCCTGCTGAGCGATGACGTGGAGACAGATGATGCAGGTCCGGGGGAGAATCTGAAGTTGAGGCTGAAGGGCATTGAGGAAGAAGAGATCCTGCCTGGTTTCATCCTCTGTAGCCCTGACAACCTCTGCCACTCTGGCCGCACCTTTGACGCACAGGTGAAGACCAGGACATGTCCAAAAGTCAACTTCCTGCTGCCATCACTATTCTCATCTCACATCTTGATTAGCTCTCATTATTACATTTAATTCTAAACTCTTCACCACATGCTCCTGCATCTAATCCGCTGCCATCCCCCATCCTTTTCTGCTGCTCTCCAAAAAATGCATGCATCCTTTTGCAGGTTGGCATAGCAACAGCAACAAATGGTTGGGTGTCATGGTCTGTCCAAGCAGGGTTTTTGTGGGCGGGATGTCCGCGCTGCAGGCTGATCAATTTTAAAGCCAGACATTTATGCGGAGCCGCTGTTAACAGGCAGTCAGCAGCCTATGCAGTGTTAGCAGAGCAGGCTGGTGTGGCAGCTGACACTTATCAGTCAAAAATAGACACATTTTATTGGCATGTGAACCAATCAATTTCACTGGTTTGCCTCCTGATTGTGATTTCTTATTTTAAAATGATCTATACATGTCGCTCATTTCCTCCTTTTTGTTTCAGATCGTAATCATTGAGCACAAATCAATCATTTGTCCCGGATACAACGCGGTCCTTCACATCCACACCTGCATCGAAGAGGTGCAGATCACAGTAAGTTACCGCTCTACTCTACTTTTCCAAGCTCACAGTGAAACATTTTACGGTGTCAGCTTGTTTTTTTTTTTTTTGATCGACTCCTGGCCTCGCTGGATTCTGGTTAAACTCTTTCAATCCTGACCACAGGCCTTAATCTGTCTGGTGGACAAGAAGACGGGGGAGAAAAGCAAAACACGACCACGCTTTGTTAAGCAGGACCAGGTGTGCATCGCCAGGCTCCGGGCAGCGGGAGTCATCTGCTTAGAGACCTTCAAAGACTTCCCTCAGATGGGACGATTCACACTGAGAGATGAAGGTCAGGACGCTGCGGGAGTGTGTGTGTCGTAATTTAGAATGATCATCTCAATTTTTAGTTAGCTAGTTTACTTTTGTGCATGGCTGACTTAAATTCCACTTAACTGCCAAAGTAATTCATTGAGAAATACCTCTGAATCCCTCACATCTTCTCTCTTCCACCAGGCAAAACTATCGCCATCGGCAAAGTGCTGAAGCTGGTGCCAGAAAAGGACTAAATGCAAAAGTGGCAGCCTGCATGGAGTCGATCCACCTGTTACCAGAGGAGAAAACGCTGCTAGAGCCGACCCAAACAGCTACTCTCTCTTTACACACAACTATGCTGAAGAGAAGAACAACGACAACAAAGGAGCGAAGAGGGAGAATAAATCGCGTCAAATGAAGAAAAACAAGACTGAATCAGTTTTTACGATGAACAATTTAAAATGAGAGACCAAGTCCAGTGTGTCAGCTTTCTCATATTGAGAGCTCAGCTATGCCACTAATGTAGCTACATGTGCCCCCTTCTGTACTCACACGGCTGACGGCGCTGTCGGCCGGCCACGCCATTTGTTTTTAGAATGGAGATGGATGCAGTGTTACTGAGCCTGGGGAAGAAAAATGAAAAATAGAAAAAAAAAACAAACACAAAAACAAACACTACAGAATGATTTCATATCCTGCAAAAGACCAGCGTTAGCCTGTAATTATAATTTGCAAAGCACATCTCCCTTTTTAAGAGTGGGATTATTAAGAATCCAACGGACATTTTTATTTGGTTTTAAGGATTGCTGTACCAAAATTTTTTTAGTTTGGTCTCTCTCCACATGAGATGGTTTGATTGGATTGAGCTCACATTCTACCCTGATGAACCAAGGATAAAACACACACGCTCACATAAACAGACACACACAGCTGTTACATAATCTAAACTGAAAATAAATGATCAAGCTGCAACAGAAAGGTGTTTTTGTTTTCTTTCCATGAAGTGTCAACAATAGGGATGGAAATAGAAATAGCTGAAGTATCAATACTGCTGATCCTGATATTTTTGAATTTTCATACCAAAAGATTAAATTCTATATAATCTTCCTATTCTGTATTTATCTACATACTTTTCACTTGCATAACAGGATCTATTGATGTTTAAGATGACAAAGTTTTCTATATTATTCTATATTTAACTTTCCTTTTTATTTTGTTATGATTTATATCTTTCAAAACATTGGGGTTTAAGTGAGAATTTCTTTTTAAAAATCCAATATAAAAATTTAAATTTAAATTCAAATTATTTTGGAAAAAGCATTTGAAGAGTAAAATGCTTTTTTCCCTTTTTTATTGACATACTGTAAGAAACAGTTACAGTTTGCTCTTCTACAAAGTTTTTTTTTTTTTTTTAAAAGACATCAAACACTAAGCTAGGGGAAATTACAGATCATATAAAAAATTTTGAACAAAAAACAGGTTTTCGTAGTTTTTACAGCCTTTGAATTAAAGGGAAATTGAATTGAATCAATGTACTGTTTGACTCCCTTTTTGAAATCCAAATATAAAGTGTATCCAATAAAATTAAAAGATGTATAACATAGAACTGATAATTTAGAGTTTTCTTTTAGTTTTCTAACAGTAAAATGTAAATGTAAAATGTTCATTAATATGGCTATTGATAAAGAAACACACAAGCGTCTCCTAAAAGGGCCAAAAGAAGTGAACAGCAGGGGCGCTACAACAAAATGCACAACTGATATCAATATCTTTTCTGAATTGTTTAAATTCAGCTGGTCTGGGGTCTAAAAATATGGTGGTGGGGTCTGGAAAATATAAGTTTTTCAAAAGCATTTTCTAGCAGGACTCCCTTTGTTTCAGTGCCTGTTTCAGATTCTTCGTACCAATAAAGTTTCAGTTTGTATTTTGTGACGTAGGGGAAAAACCACTACGCATGCGTGGCGGTGGTACACACGTGAAGCAGAGGAGACAGCATGGCTGAAAAAACAGAAGTTGCTTTGGACCGGGCGCAGGTAAAAAGAAAAAAAAACGAAGTCTTTTCGTTGTAATGCGTTCAAACTTTAGCAAGTAGAAGTTTTGTTTATATGTTGGTGATAAATGAATCAGGAATTGACAGCAGCGAGAAGTTAAATAGCATGAGCTAACATGGTTGCTTGACTAGTTTAGCCACGAAGCTAATTCACAGTGGCACCTTAATAAGTCATTTCGACGCTGTTATAAAATGATATATTATCATTAATTATGATATAAAAGCCGTTTGTTTGTGTTGTCTTAACACACAATGACATACATTTTTCTCCCAGGTGAAAAAGGCCGTTCAAGCTCTGCAGGCTTTCTTGAAAACCAAGTCCACCAGTAGCTCCCTGTTCCTGGACGACACTCAGCAGATCAGCCTGCTCTTCACCCTCTGGAAGATCCCGAAAGAGGCACAGACCATCCGCATGTGAGTCCACCTTAATGCTTCACCTGTATTTCTTAACCCAAGTAGAGTCTTTATTGATATTAAAATACGCCCTAAATGTCATTCCTGTGTTTCCCGTCCTGTCTTCAGTCCCTTGCCCCATGGCCAGCGGTCAGACTCAGAGGAGGTCTGCCTGTTCACCAGAGATGAGCCCAACATGACCTCCGAGCAGACCCAGAGGTTTTATAAGAAGTTGCTGGAGGAGAGGGGCGTCAAAAACATCACTGAGGTACCTACTAGTCAGTTCTCACAGCTGCTGATTCTCACAGGTTGGCAGAATTTGTTGCAGTTTGTAAGTCCTTAAATTGCTATAAGACCCCCAGTTGATGTGAGGATACACAGCAGGTGATCATATTGTTTTAGGTTAAATGTGACATCATTTTAGGATGTTTGCACATATATTCAGTGAGACACCAGAACTTTAAGAGTCAAAAGTCTTAAACTTTTGGTTGCTTTTATCTCCATTTTCTCTATATCTTTGCAAGACTTGACAGTAGCAGAAAATGTGTCTTGTCAGATCTGCGTTTCATTTTAGCATCAAGTATTAATCATGCTGTGTCTGTGTGTCCGGGGCAGATCATCCCCTACAAGGTCCTGAGGACGGAGTACAAACCGTTTGAGGCCAAACGCCGTCTGCTGGGAAATTTTGACATGTTCCTCTCTGACGACCGCATCCGCCGCCTGCTGCCGTCACATCTCGGAAAACATTTCTACCAGAGGAAGAAGTAAGAATTTTCTTTTCCAAAAACATAACATTACAACTTGATATCAATCAGAATGATGTCACAAGATGTATTTATGTCCTACTATCAGCACATGTGATTAAAGAGTCATTAAAATAAATGAAAATGGGCTTTCTGACATTACTAAGTCTCATAATGTCCCATCGACATGGTTCTCATATTCCTGACAATCTCCTATCTGTTCATTTATGAATATTTTTGCTATATCGAACAATGCTGGACAAAAAAATTGCATAAAAATTCTCCTACAGCATGTACATGACTACTAACATGCATAGTGATTGTATTTTTTAATGGTGTCCTGGGGAAAAAACAATATTACATGCCATAAGCCTATAAGTGAAAGATATTTAAAACCAGCAAACCCACTGGGACTGAGATACTACTGTGGTTTTTGTGTGTTTTGTATCATGAAGCTCTGCAGCTGCAGTGGTTGTGTTCTTACCTTGTTCCTGTCTCCACCAGAGAGCCGCTGTGTGTGAACCTGCAGAGCAAACAGCTGGCTAGAGATATCCAGAAAGTCATCCAGGGCACCAACGTGAAGGTCACAAACAAGGGCTGCTGCTGGTGAGATTTTCTGTACTGCTCGTGTTCCTAATAAAAATCAAGGCTGCTTCATTCATCTGTGTGCAGCCTGTTTTTTTTTTTTTTTTTAAATGCATCTCTTGCTGCAGAATGCATAGCACCAAACAGCAACCCTGTCAACTGTTTTGAGTGTTTGATACGGGCAACGTTGGTGCCATAGAGACTTCAATGTATATCCAGATGGACCTCCTCTTCCCATGGAGCCTGTCTCTACAACTTTGATACACAATATCTAATGTCTGTGTCTCATATGCAATATTAAAATCCCTATATTTATACAGCTTGAGCTGTTTTACAATGTCAGTGTAGCGTTTCACATCATAACTCAGCATTATCTTGCATGGTGGCTTGTTTTGCAGCATGGCTCGCGTTGCTCACTCCGGCATGACGGCAGATGAGGTGACAGAAAACATCGAGGCTGCTGTTCAAACAGTGGTGGCCAAACTACGTATGGTAAGAGAATTGTCTTCTGTTTTCATTAGGTTTGGTTCAGCCAGTTGGACAAATACGCCAAGAGCAGAAAATCTTTTGACCGCTTTAAAATTCTCTTAATTCCTTTTTTTTTTTTTTTTAAATTCAGTATGTGTTAATGTTGGTAATTCAGTGTTCTTCAAGAGATATTTTTGTCCTAATTGTCTTAAGCCGCTCCTAATTTGGAGTCTGTGTTTCACCATTGTTTACTTGTTGACCTTGTCTTACATTGCTTAGCACTTGTACACCAAATTAAAATGTGTAAATGTTACTTTTTGCTTGTTTTTACTGATTTCTTTTGTCACTGCTGTGTGTAGAAAGGACCAGTGATGAAGCTTATCCACTTAAAGAGTCAAACCTCAGTAGCCCTCCCCATCTACACCTCAGACCTGAGCCACCTCACCGTGCTGCAGGAGGCAGAGAAACAGAAGCAGGCTCAGACTCCCAAGGCAAAGGTGAGAATTTTTTTTTTTGTGTGTGTCTTTTATTCAGGACAGATTTATTGAAAGTACTTAAATAACCAGCTTGTGTGTTTGTCAATTTCAGGAAGCTGCTGCCAAAAAGCAGGCAAAGAACAAGACAGAGGACATAAAGCAAACAGACACCACCACCGCAGAGGGAGAAGGAGAGGAGAAGAAGAAGAAGATGAAGGGAAAGAAAAAGAAGGTGGCGGAGGAGGAAGAGGAAGAAATCCCACAGCTGGTTCCCATAGAAACGCCGAGCAAAAAGCCTAAACTGGAGGTCAGTGCTGCTCACAGCTACAAGATTTAAACACTTAAACTACTTAAAGTATTTCAACTGTCAATTCAATTCTGTATGTTTTTAAAATAATTTCATCTTTGTATTATAGAAGCCACCTAAAAAGAAGCAGCTGAAGAAAGCACCCAAACCTGCCGTAGTGAAGAAAGGAACAAAAGCTCAGAGCAAACTGACCAAGAAAGCTGGCAAGACTGACTCCAAAGTAAAAAGGAAAGCGCCTAAACTGAAATAACTGTCAGTAGCATATCTTTGCACATCACCTTTTCAACATGTACATTTGACACAGTATCCAGAAAGCAGATTGTTTATAGAATGATCACTATATTCAGCCTGTTTTGTCTTGTTTGCTTGACTGAAGCAAATTATAAACGTTTCTATCAGAAATTATCTATGGCTTTGTTGTGTTTTCTACATGCTTTGTAAGAATAAAATACTTATGACGTTCAGTGAGTATTCATATATGGGTGTTTGGCATACCGAGTTGGAATTTGTATTTATTATCGAAACATTATGTGAAGACTGAATGCAGCGTCATCCTGGATAAAAACACTCTGCGGTTCCCCTTTCAGTCTGGAGTGAGACAAGCTCAGCAGTCCTCTTCCTCCTCACCATGGATTGGATCGTGTCCCAAACCACAGCAGATAAAGCCAGAGGCATTATGTGGACCCTGTTCAGCCAGCTTGGAGATTTGTCTGTGACCATTGTTGCCACCAACTACAGCATACAAAGGAGAAGAGAGACAAGCTTGAGTATTTACCAAGCAAACAGGTCTGAACGTCAATGAAACTCAGATGATGTTCATTAATAAAACACTCCCACCAGCAGTTTCGATAGACAGTGAGCCACTTTAGTTTTTGGCGTCTTTACTCATTAAAGCAAAGTTATCAGCAAGGACAGTAGGTGAGATTGGAGAAAGCCCAGGGTGCATATCCCCCCCCCCCCCCCCCCCCCCAACATCTTGAATTTCAAGCGAAACAGCCTAAAACCCATCATCAAGTCCAGGCGATGAATCCTGGAAGGAAACCAAAACTGATAAAGGATTGATGGATGCCTGAGAAGTCTGTGTAGCCTAACAAGATCACTGCCTCGGGATTCCACAGAAAAACCAAAAGCAAGAACATTTACACTGAAATAAGGAAGAAGCAATTGTGAAATCTGAGCCATGTGTTTTGAATGGAGGCAGGCTGCTTCCCAAATGTTGCCCTGAGATGGACTCATCAATGAAAAAGACAAAAAACAAAACAAAACCCGGGTACAAAACTGAGACAAGCATGCTAACCAAGATGAACTTAGCTTGGGGCAACTCAACATGTTGCCAATGATTGGGAACAATGCAAGGAGATCACTGTAGTCCTATGTCCCGCAGGGGTGAAGAGGATTGAGGGAGTATATAATACTGGGTTGATTACCCCTTTTTTTTGTGAATTTAGCATTTAAATTTTATAGGACCTTAGAGGAACGGTTCACCGTTTTTCAAGTTGATCCTAAAATAACAGTCAGATGCCCAAATAAACATTGACACATGTTTTTCTTACTGTAATCATTTCTCCTGTTCATACTGACCATTAAGAGATCCTCTCATAATGCACTTTAAATGTAAGTGATGGGTGACAAAATACATGCAAATACATTTTATTTGAAAGTAATATGATGAATCAGTTGTCCAAATTTGTTAATATCCTTCAAAATTAAAGTCTTTTTGGTGCTGAATTCCCTCTTTGTTATGATCCCTCGACTGCAGATGAACAGGAAAACATTGTCTAGACACACAGGGATTTTTTTTTTTTTTTACTAAAAAGACAAACTGGAGATATCCACTTGTTATGAGTAACTCAGACATCTGAAGCCTCATATTATCTTCAGATAAACCTATAAATATATTTTTTGCTCAAAACGAGGACTATGGATTGTGGAAAACTGTGGATTTTGTTGATCTTCTAATTGTCAGTATGAACAAGAAGAATGATTTCAGTGTGGGAAACCTGTATCAATGTTCATTTTGACTGTTGTTTTAAAATTGACTTGAAAATTGTGAACCTGTCCCTTTAAGGTAATGTTTATGACATTAAAATAATGAAAATACTTCTTATTCTTTCAGAATGTCTTCTTTTTGATTCCCTTTTCTCTTTGGTTAGCTAAACCATTCAGACATTTCTTTCTCAGGAAAGCCAGCAAACCATGTTCATCATAGTTGTATATTCTTAAAGATAGCATTTCCCAAGATGGGAATCAACACATCACAATGTTGCAGAATGACTCACTAAAGATGAATAAACCAGCCTATAACCAAATTATGATGTTTTTAGCTTTTTTGACTGAATCATTTGAATCACCAATTGTAGGTGTCTTAAACAGCTCATTAAACCAGTCTGCCCATTTACATCTCAAAAAAACGGTTCCAAGTCAAAGTTACTTCATTTTGGAATCGCCTCATAGAGCGTTACCATCAGGCTATACTAAATGACATGATGATACTAAATATGGGCTGTTTTGTGTGCTTTAACATCTGAAGTGCATTAGCTTTGGGAAGTGTTTGCTCACGGTGAATTTAGCCATCAGAGCGGTGCATGTATAGCTGCTGGCTGTATCAGATGACATGCCTATTGTTGATGGGATTATGCTCAGGCTTGTACAGCTGCTGCCTGCTACGTGCATGCAATATTGTGGGCAGGATTGCGTCTTTTATCGGGTATTTCACCTTTAACACACCTGAATGTTTGTTGTGAAATCACCATACTACCATACCATCCACAAACTGATCTGGTGAATTAAAACGTGGACTTTTCGACATTTCTCAAGTAGACAGTATTAGGTGTACAGTGTCTTTTTGGTGGTATAACGTAACAAGATGATCAGCATAAGTGGCCAGCAAATTGATGGTGGTGATATTGTTGTCAACAGGTGGGTTGGGTCTGTGTATTCATCCAAGCCCTCCCTCTGCTGTGTGGGTGTGGCGGGCCATCTGGAATTACAGTGTGTTAACAGGTTTCTGGGCAAGAGAATAAGCGATGCATCATGCAGACACTCGCTTGGAGATCTTACAGATGATATATCTTCTTCTCATTGCTGCTGGGAGGTGGTTGCGTTCACAGTTGATTTCAACAAGGACCGGTTGAGCAAACAGGACAACTCAAGACAGAATTAAGGAGGAAAGTTGGAGAGGTATGCATGTTCGGTGGCTGGTTCTTCCATTATTCATGCGTTAAAAGGTTCTCAGAGGGGAGAAACAAAGCGGACACAGGCATCTTTCTGTGAAGCAACCATGGAAGCAATTGGAGAAACTTCATTTCCAGATGACTCCGGCAGTCAAAGCCTGTGTCCAGACCCTCACTCAGGCGCCACAGCGGCCCCAGGCTGGTCCTACCTCCACAAGCCTATCATTGCGATGGTGATGGGGTCTCTGATGTCTGCTGCGGGTGCTCTCCTCTTCTTGCTTCAGTACACGGGGGTGACGCAGGCGCCCCGCTCTGTAGCCTCCGCCTGCCTGTCCATAGGGCTGATGTTTGTGGTGGTGGGGCTGGTGTGGGTCCCCATACTGAAGGAGAAGCAGAAGCGGAAACGCTACAGCCAGGGAGCTTGAATGAGAAGATAAAGATCACTCTTATGATGCTGTTAAAGTGCAAAACACTATTTTTGTCAGTGATGATGCAACTGTTTACTTTGAAACCTCCAACACAGTCACACAAGCTGGTGTGGCTTCTTGCTGATAACGGTTTGCGCTCGTTGTACTTTGATCAGTCTCACTGCAGATTGTTTCATGTCTTTCTGTGAGTCAGTCAGTCAGTCAGGGCTACGCTGTCCTGCAGCTGCCAGCACCTGCTGCTTCTGACTGGTTTCTATATCTGGATTAACTCTGAGAAAAGCCGTGCAGAAAGCTTTTGGTTTTGAGGACCTCCACTGCCACCATGTCAACATCTGTCCAGATCGAGCCAGTCATGGAGAGGACGTATGGAGGTGTTGGACGCTGCAAGTGCTCATTTTGGTTTGCAGTTGCCCATGACATACTCGGTGTGTTCATCATGATGGTGGGGGTGTTTGGAGGCCTGGTTGTTCACGATTTGTTCATCTACGCCGGGGCCATCGTCATCTTCTTCAGCCTGATCTGGTGGGTGTTCTGGTACTCCGGGAACATTGACGTACCACCTGAGGAGCTGGAGGACGACGTGGGCATGATCAAACTGAAGAACCGTGGACTCAGCCGGGTTGTGAGGCGCATGTCCGACCGCTTCACCAATGGGATCAGAAACTCTTTCAGAAAGAATGGCAGGTCTTTCAGAGAGGGCCCCATGGGCAACAACAGACCTTCAAACACTGGACAGCCGCCAAGCACAGATGTGTCACTCTACACTATCTATGACAGCACCATCGCCACCTCATCAAAAACACTTGTGAGAGAGACACTGTCAATATAAACTAAATCATCACAGACTTAAAATGACACCAAGAGACACTAAACTTGGATCATATTTATTTCTTTTCTTATCAGTGTATTCTGTCGAAAGGGATTTTGTTTACTCTGCTAATATGCACTAGTAATGATTAGACAGCACTGAAGATAAGATCCACATGCTGTTATCCAGCTGATAAGGTGTACACCTTGCACACTATAACACAGTGCTGCAAGTGACTACAGATTTCTCATCAGTCACTATTTTGTTAAAGGATATATTGTCAGAAGGATGATTTTTCTTGTTTATTTTGTATAATACATATGTGAAGATAAATGTAAACTTCACATTCTCTATTTAATCACTTGTCTAAAGATAAAGTGCACAGACTAAACACAGCGCTGATTTGAATGATGTGTGTATTTTATTTCAATAAATACTTTCTATGAAGCAAAGACAGAAGACAAATGTAACCTAAATTTCTCAGGAGCGACATAACTTATATTGATGATATTGTATGTGAAGATAAAGACACACACGCTCACACACATGCACACACAAACACTGGTTAATTTCACCAGTCAGCTAATATCAGCTGCAATTAGCAATGAGTGCTAATGCAGAGATAACGATTTCCTTTCAGACCAAGCAGGTTTCTTATGCACTCACTCACTCACTCACTCACTCACTCACTCACTCACTCACTCACTCACTCACTCACTCACTCATTCACTCATTCACTAACACAGGCTGTTGTGTTCCAGGATAAATAGTTGTCAGGCTTCTATATTAACTTGTAACTTGTATTAATTTGTAAACAAAATACATGTAAATAAATTTAATCTTTTTCTTACTTGTCACAACATTATTTAGTACATTGATGGTAAAAATTTACCACTAGACTTCACTGAAAAGCCACTGGAAGTGTTAAACCTCACATAGCACCTGTGTAATTTGACCGTAAATGCATATTGGGCAATGAATAGCGTTCACACCCACTTTGTTATGTCATCAACTGTGCTGGATGGAGCATGTCTGAAATTCATATTTAAAGGTTCAGATAAATTTGCCCTCTTATGCACAGAAATGTGAACAGCTTTTTGGTGTCAGTTTATTTATATATAGTCAGGGTCTGATGGAAACACCTTTACAGTTAAATAATATTAATGAGTTTCTATATATTATACAGAGAAGATGATTGTATCGATGGCTGTTGACATGAAATAAGGGACACTGAGGTGATTAGTCCGAATTCCCCTGAGAGATATTTGACCAGTCATAAAAAAAGCTGTAAAACTTTTCAGGTCATTTATATTATTTAATATGAATTTTGATTGATATTTGTGTTCAACATTTTGTCAGAGCAGGCTAAATAAATGATACAAACAATACTGATAATAATATACAGTATGAAAAAGTAGGTTTACCAGCATACATTCAAAGAATAAATACAATAAAAGGAATATATAATAATAATAAAAAGAAAAAAAAGAAAGAAAAAGAAATTAAACAGAAATAAGAGAAGTTGTGCACATATATTGACAGAGAGCCTTATCTGTTGACATTGATTGTGCTTGATGTGAGATCAGTTCATTGACATTGTCTCCTGTTGATGCGGTCCAGGATTGGGCTCCATGTTTTCAGGAACAGGTTTTGGCGTGCTGAGAGTCTGAATATGAGTCATTCATAAGCTGCTGGACATGTTGGACATGTTCCATCTGGTGCTCAAATGATGAGTATGTGTCTCATTTCCATTGTCCCACAATAATTCTGCATCCTGTCAACATGGTCACAGTTTACCAAAACCACACATGTGCACTTTTTTTTAGGGATAATACTGAACACACACAAGACTGGGCTCTTGGCCGGAGACACATTGAACAGATCATTTATAAAAGATATTATTTTCCCCCACAGATCATTAACCATGTCACAGTCATATAGCATGTGTACCATTGTTCCAACTTGTTTATGATAACGTCAACATAAATCATCATCTCTCAGTTCAAGTCTAGACATTCTTCTTGGAGTCCAGTAGCAACAATTAAGAATCTTGTAGTTAGTGTTTGGATTTCTCAGGCAGGTGTATGACAGCCAGATACAGCTTCATTCCATTGATGGTGTTCCATATATTCCCCAATGTTTCTCTCCCAATCCAATTTAAACCCATCAAGTTTAGGTGCATTGGCATCTCTGATGAGGTCATAGAAAGTTTTTGAGCCACCTTCTTTAAGGCTGAGATGTTACAGTAGGCTTTGAATTTCAGTGACTGGGTTGGGACAAGAGCATTGAGAGGATGTAATGCCTGGGCTGAAGAAAGGTAACCATATGACCATCTTAATAGATCTCCCTTAGATGAAGGATTCCTGCTTTGGTCCACTGGCACCAGCAGAATGTTGGATGTTCTAATCTTGGAGTTAAACCATTCTGATGCTTCAGATGTCAAAGAGGGATTACTTTTAATGTAGTTGTGTGATATTTTCCAACTTTCAGCAACAATTCTAACACCAGGTTATGAACTGGCAAAGACCAACCTGTATGTGTTTCAAATGTTTTTATCCGAAAGGGATCAAGTATCTTTTCAGTTTCGATCCAGGCAGGGTCTCTTTGAGGAGGTAAATTGCATTTTGACAGTTGTGCAAGTGACAATGAGCAATGATACCAATCTAACCAACAGGAAGGAGTCTTCCACCATCTTTGGCAGAATATATTTTAGTGTGATTAAAGGGAGGCTTTTGCCCTTGCCATATAAACAATTCAACACATTTATTATATTCTTTTAGGAGCTGTGCAGGAAGGGAGGGTGGTTGCATATAGGTTACGTAGTTGACCTTCAGTGTTATAACCATTTTTATTAAGTTAACCTTACACAATAGTGATATATTCAGTTTACTCCAGTTACGTAAAAAAGGGATTCAATTTTTCATATGATAGGTTGGAGATTAGCCTGCATCATTTTTCAAATGTTGCCCTTAAGTTTAATACCCAGGTGCACCATACCTGACGGGACCCATCTGAACGGCCAAGTGATTCAGAGGAGGTTTTTGAGATGGGCATTACAACTGATTTGGTCCAGATAGTTTGGTAGCCAGATATGTGTGAAAAACTACTACTAATGGCATTATATTATAAGGTGTATCTAATCTGATGCAACCACATAGACAAGCAAGCATTATAGGATATTTGGGTGGTTTTAGCCAAAAAGGCTGGCCCTCATTTATGATAATTATTCACTGATTTATCATTTTACAGTAATGTTACATTTCCAAATTTAAATTAATCACAGATATGAGCTAAGACAGGGCAGTGTAAAGCTTATTATGTTAACATGAGTATGTGCTAGAAATGTATAAATCTCTTGACATATGAACAAAAACAGAGCTAACCATGTAAAAGCACCACATAGTGTTAATATAGACCTGTAAGTTTACAGACTAAAAGAGTCCAATAAATGCTCAGAATTGTTTAAAAATTGATCTCCTTATAGTTCATGTGTCAAAACTATAGCGCTAAATGTAGAAAGTATCATCTAAATTCAAAAGCAATCTCTTATTCCAGCTCTGGTATGATTGGCTGTTTTTGTAATCTTCTCATGAAGCTGTAACATAAACTGATATGAATATATGAGACTGTTCTCCCAAGAAAGATATAGGTTGTAATTTGGAGGACTTGTTGGAATATATACACATACTAGATTAGATATGACTATGATCAGAGTGCAGATTTCAACACACTGTGATGAACTTATCAGGTCATCTTATCCCCACTGATCAGGTCAACTGATAGCCATAAATCAGTATATCTGTACTCGGGCTTTGTCTGAATTACTTCAGCTTTTGGGAACAAAATGAAATGTCACACGTTGCTTTATGGCTGTTCTCTAAAACAAAGCCGTTTGTTCTGCTGGTTTTAGTGTGATAAGCTGTTCTCTGCTGCTTCCTGCTCTCCCTCATATCAACTCCTTCCATTATGTTTTGTATTAATCAGATCCATCATCTAACTTTAGTAACTAACCATCTTCATCTATAACCCATAAACTAAACCTACCCATAAAATTTAACATGGTAGAGGCAAAAATAAATCAAAGTCCAAAAGCACAAAACAAGGTTTGAACACCCATATCACTGAGATGGTTTCTTTTTATTTCATTTAAGCTGTTGAATGGGAGCTTATGCTCTTATATTTTATTGTCTTCGGATTATGTTATATTGTTTTATATTATACTGTCTGACAGCTAAGTGAACAATAGACTGTTGTATTCTTTGCCTCTCAAGTGAATGTGTTTCACTACTGAATCAGCTAATTAAAGTGAGCTGTGAGATTCGGCCTTCGACTTCTATTCCTCGGCAAACAGAAGCAGAGAAGAAAACTCCCTAAGGAAGAAACATAGATAAGGTTATGAATGAACAGAGGGAATAGTGTGTATTAATTAAAAGGCACCTCTTAGGATAACAAATATGGGATGTTCTGCGACGACACTGCATGTACAAATATGATTTTGAACTTCATACGATCTCTTCCAGCCTAGCAAACGGGGGGGGAGATTTATTGCAATAAATCTCTGAAAGACAACTTACTCTCTGTGAGTTCATCTTGAATATCCACCACACTGTCTATACAAGCACAGGGGACACACTGAAGAAAGCGTAGCCAAAACATTCCCCTGTGCTTGTATTGGACAATTTAAATGAAATAATAAACTATCTGATTGATTTTGGTGTGCCAATGTCTTTTTGTGCTGTATAAAACTTAACATGGCCAATGTTCTCTTAGATATTGTGGTGTACAGATATAGAGTGCCAAACTACATGCTATGAAGAGCCTGTTAGATTTTGAAAAATTTAAAAATGAATTGTCATCACATTTAATTCATTATGTCTCATTCATTCTTGACATGTGTATATGTCAAGAATGTTAATATAAGTTTAGTTTAGCTTTTTGTTCTAAGTTGGGGCAAGATCCTCTCTATGAGCCTATGGCCCTTTGTGACCTCTCATGTCAAATATAGTTTACCTCTGTTATCCAGTTTTATGCCATTATACAGGGTATATCCAAATAAAACTAAAACTGAAAAAAAAACATAGTAAAAAATAAGTAAATTCAATTTAAAAAACAGTCGGACAGCAACCACAGACTCAGACTGAGCCAGAGCCATGTCTGTCTGTTTCTTTAACACCAGAGCAATGACTTTAAATTTTGATGTCTATATGAATTATATTTTGGCAAAATGTCATTTGACACATATAAAACAGCAGTGGACACCACAGTGGTTACTAACATGTCTATGTGTCTTCCCAGTGCTGCAGGAAGAAGACATAAAAACCTCAAAACCCAATTTTATTTTGTAGAAAAAATATTTTTTAAAACTATCTTCGTCACATAAAAAGAGGTGAAGTGAACATCACCTCCTCTATCAGTTTGCATCCTGAAAATTATACATTTGTAGTTCAATTACACCTTCACACAAGACTACAAGTACCAGCAGGACTTCCTGGTCATATGACAACAGTGTGTTTTGTCATGTGACCTCGACACGGATCAGTCACTACTCCGTTTCCCCTTTTTCGCAGTGTCACAGGGTCCTAACTGATAACACTTCAATTCTTTGCTGAACATAGTAGACAACTGACTTCATGGCTTTAAATTTACCCTCCGGCTTGTGCATAATGCATTTCATCTGCTCACCAGGCTGCGTACAACTCTTATATGTCAGACTGTGGTAGACTCACAGTCCCAGCGGCTCACCGGCAGGCCTCTCTGTTCACCGAGTGAGCATCAGTCCTCACGCCGCGATTGGGTGGGTCCAGCTCGGCCACAGAGGCAGCATGGGCCCGGTCCCTCGCTAGCCTCTGCTGTCGATGATTAAAAGCTACAAAACGGGGATGAGTTATATCGATGGTGAACTGTTAAGCTTGGATGTCACTTCTACCGGAGTTGAGCTGTCAGAATGAACGGTGAGTTTTGTTGCTTTATTGTTTTTATGTTTGCCACTCATCCATACACGCTTAAAATGTCAAGTCAGGCATGCAAGTGGAGATTGAGAGGCTTGTTAATGGCTTCAGTGTTCAGACAGTGAGTTGGGGATTTCTGCTGACTGGTTAAAAGCTAAGGATACTGCAGCCGGTGTTAATATCCAGTAAATGACCCTTCTGGTCTTTCAGAGCTTAGTGAAAGTATAATAATAATGATGCTCAAATCAAAGCCATTCAACACTATTCAAATGCACTTTGTAAAGGTTTGAACACTCTGTGCAACACTCAGCCACATACTATTCAGGTCCAGTGTGACCACCTGTGACAGATAGCTTTGTTTTGAAAGTATTGGCTATTTGTTTGAGGATGTAAACAATCTGGAGTTAATAGAAGTGGGGTCATGACAGGGCAATGGGTGGAGGAAATGACTGCTCAGGCCTCCATCCCCATGTAAAGTGCCCATGAGCAAGGCACTTTACCTTGTTTTGAATACCGTGGTCGATCCTTAGAGCTCCTGGTTAATGTGTATATCAATATATTACATCATAAAGGAGAAACGACCGAACAATAAACATGAGAATATCAGGTTATGTTATCGAAATGCATCTTTTTGCCAAAGAAAACAAGATTCATAAGTTAGGACTGAAATTATACATTATTTCTATGATCACAGATTACCTTTTTAATTAATCAGTTATTTGTTTGGTCACTAAAATGTCAGACTATTTTGAAAAATGTCCATCATAGTTTTCCAGAGAAAGAGGGATGTCTTCTAATGTCCTGTTTTTTTTTATGACCAACAAGCCGAAAGTGAGTAACAAACAGTTTACGTTGATATAAAACAGAGAAAAGCAGTGAATTCTCACATTAGAGAATCAAGTTTTGCTTAAACTTATGATTCAATTCAAATTGATCAAAATCTAGATTATTGCCTATTAATTGTCTTTCGATCGAGTAATTGAGTAATCGACTAATCGACTAATAGTATCTCCTGTTTACAAGTGTATTATGCACATATTATACACAGGTGAGGATTTTTCATGCTGTAGCAGTCGGAGCGAATCATTTCTCCTTCATAAACAAACTCAAACAGAGTTTTTATGCTAATAGCGCTAGCCCAGGATGACTTTCTTCAGCTGTTTATTTCCTTCCTCTCCTCTTGGACATGCATAATTAATACAACAACAAGCAATGACTGGGGAATTACAGTTTGTATTACCTTTTCCTCAAGCCTTCATCACACTGAATTTGTATTGTGTGCTTTGTTCGTCACCTTTGCAGGCACTCAGCAGAGTGATATCAAGAGGCAGAACCTCCTGGAGAGGCTGCTGGATGCTGTCAAACAGGTAAACACATAGTTCACTGTTGTCTGTATGTTCTTTACTGTATTTTGGAGATGAACTAATTCCACATTTCAACCCAAAATCTATTCACTTATTGGCACTTTCCACATTTAATCAGCCATGTAGAGTAGTACAGAACTATAAATAACATGTAGCTCCTTGCCAAATTTCGTAGCTCACCTTTAAAGTGTTAGGAGTGATGCCCTTCTCTGTTTGTTGTGTCTGAGAGTGACCTAGTTCCTCTCTATAAGCTGTAAAGTCTACAGTACACCAAAACACGGTGGAGGAAGTAGACCTGAGCTCTGTGAACAACTTTTACAAAGTGATATTTTCTTGAATTAAGTGCTATTATGTTGGGTGGCAAAAAAGATTAGAATTCAAGTGGTATTAAAGGCTCATTCTCTGTGAAATTTGTGTTTGGCCACTTTACAATGAAACAGGTGGTCTGGACCATTGGCTGCCTGGACTCACTGATGTATTAAATTTAGATTTGTAACAGGAAATAAACACCAAAACAGAGATCAGTGGTGCAGCCTGGTACCCCAAAACAGTAAAAAACACGTTTTTCTTTCAGCATCTTTTAAAAATATAAAAATATAGCACATCTCAAATTTCCTTGTCAAGGTGGACAATATAGTAACATTTCACTTGTTTATTTGGCTTATGTGTTTGGCACAGATTTGTTTCAGAACGACTTGCCTTGTAGTAACCCCTCATGAAAAGTGGCATTGCCTTTGCAAATCTTGAACACAGGATTAAAGGAAGCTCGAGGAAGCTGCAGGGTGTCTCATATTATACAAACATCCTGTGTAGTGCACCATGAATACAGCCCGTCAGAAAATACAGTGTCTGTTCTGGGGCTATTTCAGCGTTTTAGACCTCCAAATGTAGAAAATGTGCTGGCGGTGTGCATTAAGCAGACCGACACAGAAGAAAGAAGTGTGTCATAGGCATCTATTATCATTCTCCTCATATCTTTCCAGTGCCAAATCCGCTTTGGAGGAAGAAAAGAGATTGCAACAGATTCAGACAGCAGGTAAGAGAAGTCAGAAATTCTTTTTCTGTTATATCTGTGTTTATATAGTTCCCAAAAGGTTGTTTGGTTTGTAGTTCCAGCTCACTTGATTCTGTGGTACTTTAGTCTCTGGTATGTGCTTATCTGGCATCTGGCAACACGCCAAGTTTGAGAGTGAATTTCTTCTTTACAAAATTATCTTAAAATGAAATTATTTGAATTTTTTTTTCGTCTGAGATCTGTATAATATTTCCTATAATATCTAAGCAGTAAGAAAATTATGTTTTTCTAAAGTTAATGAAATAAAAAAAGGAAAACTGGGGTGTATAGGCAACCCTGTGCTGCTCAGATCTCATATTAATATTGCAGCTACAGTTTTTGAACATTAATATTAATTACAATTTAAAGTTGAAGTAGTTCAGCATTGTAGCCAGCAAAAGTTTATAATGGATCTCACAGATTCATATGCAGAAACACGAGCATCAAGTGGAACGTGGAAAAATCACTGGAAAAATCATCATCTTTCTTATTGTAATGTACAATATATATATATATATATATATATATATGTAAAAACTAGTGGAGTTGTGCACTCATAATTTCTAGCTGCAAAAAACACACTGAACCCTGAAACTAAGCCGTCCTTTCCTTCTCTCTGCAGGGTGATCTGTCTTTGCGCCCAGTTTGAAGCGGTGCTGCAGCACGGTCTAAGGAAGAGCAGAGGTCTGGCCCTCACTGCCGCCGCTCTGAAGCAGGCCGCGGGCTTCAGCAGCAAGACCGAAGCAGGTACAGTGCTTAACTGGCCGTGTGTGGGTGGTTGCATGGTTCATTAAACTGGGGTTTAAAGGAGGAAATCGGGGGAAGCTACTTAACATTAGCCTCCAGCGTTTACCTTGGAAAAAAGGAAGCTAACCTTGCTACGGGGTAGCTCGGCTCAGCTGGAAGGAAGCAGATGTGTCAGTGGGGAGCTCCGAGACGCAGGATAACCACATGCATGCACACACACACACACACACCACACAAAGTCTGGCTGTGATACCAGATGGTTAGGGCCTACAGTTGAAAAATGACACTCTTAAGAAGGTCTCTGCTTTTTCTGATGTGCTGCCCTGTCTGTCTTTAAACTCCTCTTCGTATCTGTCTGTGGTGACACCTGCTGCGCACACACTCACATAGAAAGTACATGTGCTGTCATTATAAATGCATGTTGTAGATTCAGGCGTTGTCCACATCCACTTAAATGTATTTTAAATTCTAGTCAAGATCTCAAACAGCCTGAGGCATCATGAACAACAGGGACATAAAATGACAGCTGGTACAAAATAATGCACATCTGGTGTAACGATGCAGCCATAAAAAACTTCGGATTAAATATTTTATTCAATATAATATAATTAATTAGTAGATGTAAAGATGTGTTGGGAAATGCAGACACCTTGCATTAACTGTATGGGATTTTGTTATATAGTGTGTAAAGAATACCCTTTTTTATGTCCTATTTCCAGGATTTACGCTTTAATACTCCCAAGAAATACATTATAGATTTTGAAATATTTTCACTTTTTGCAAGAAAGGGGCTTCCAGCTGTCCTTATGCTGCTGTATAAGTCTCATATAGTCTTTATTTCTTGCTGCTGAGCAGCATTTCCTAAGTACATGTACTTTATGAGAAGCTTCAGGATTCAGTTTTAGCTGGAGCCATCAAAGCTGCAGAGACATTAGTTTCACATTACACTAAATAGTTTCTACTGTGTCATATTTAAGAATCCAGCGACTATTAATTCCAGATGGAGGAGAAATGCATGAGTTCTGTAATGGCTACCAACTCATAACTATTAGCATATCTGACGGCTTCCTGTATTTCACAGTCAATTAGAAGAAAGGATTGTGGCTGAACTTGTGGATTTAGAGCTCCCTAATGAAGCCAAGCTCTCTGACAAAGCCAGAAATAGCCATAGTCATAATTCTAACACATTGTTTTGAGGTTATATGCTAATCACATGCAAAAGAGTAGCATAACACACAATCCTATTAATTACCACACCTCAGAAAACTTAACATTAAAACAGGTTCAGAAGTTTTTGTTTTTTTTTAATGTTATTTTACCATATATATAAATGTGTAGGATCTGAGGTTTGTGTGAAATACAGAGAGGTCAGGATGTCAGGGAGTGAGGAAGGAGCTGTGGATATTAGTTAATGAGAGACAGAAGATGTGCTGACTTTCAGGACTTCTTCACTGACCCTTTGAGTCTATTACGTAAGTCAGGAACAGTTGTTTGTCACAGATGAGATTGAACTAATTCACCCCGTCTTTGTCTCTTCTCCTCTTCCTCCCTCCATGTCACATTCCCCCCCCCCCTAACCATTTAACCTCACTGCCCTCCATCCTGCACCTCTCAATTCCTTGTCTCTCTCCCTCCTCCTCCACCTCCTCCCCCTTCTCATCATCTCATCTTTCTCTTTTACCCCTCCTCCTTCACCCCCCCAGCAGAGTTGACTTTCTGGTTCTATGTGAAGGAGCATCTGAACCGCCACGAGCTCCAGCGGTTCTACTCCCTACGACAGATCTCGTCAGAGCTGGGCCGGGGGCGTGCCTGGTTGCGTTGCGCCCTCAACGAGCACTCGCTGGAGCGCTACCTGCACACACTGCTGGCTGACCGCCCACGCCTGGGGTTAGTACAGTGTGTGTGTTTGTGTATGTGTGGTTTATGGAAACAGCTTTTTTTCTTGATGAAATCACCTCTTTAACTGTAGTTCAGTGAACTCGATAAAAAATATATTTGCATTTCCATAATATGGTTAAAAAGTTTCACATTTTTGCATATTAGTCTGAGCCACAGTTTTAATGACTCCCCCAGACTCCAGAGTCATGTTCTGTACAGCTGGTCCTTCCTCAGGTATGCAGGCATTTCCCCTTTTTCTCTTGATTAGAGATTGACTTCACCTGCTCTCTATTTTCTAGCACTTACTATGAAGACTGGGCTTTTATCCTTGATGAAGAGAGAGCAAGTATGCTCCCCACCATGGCTGCAGGTGAGTTTGTGTTTGAGATATACACGAACTGAGCACTTTATTATAAACACCTGTGCAATCTAATGCAACAGCTCTGCCATAAATTCTAATTTTATGAAGCTTATACATTTTCAGTTTTTGTTGAAATTGTCAGAAAGATGACAATCCTACTTTATGTTTATTATTGAGGTCTTAATGAGTGGTGGTGTACTGGAGTGCATTAAGTAAAAAGTGGTAATATTTTGCAACCTTTATGTATGTTAATGGGATGAACAGAATATTAGCACTTTTCAATTTAATGCACTCTAGTATGTTCCTAATAAAGTGCTGAGTGAGTGTAGTTTGAAGGGTAAATGTACTCCACATCATGCTGTAATATTTATATTTATATTTAATATTTAACCATTAATATTTAGTGTGACTAAATGTTAATCAAGCTAGCACATTGCTTAATATTTATTCAGTTTACAATTTTACTCAAAGGAACTGTATAGTAGTAAACATGCTAATACATGTTGTTCAGATACAGTATGCTAACATGATAATCTTAGTGTTCTAATATGTGTAAAGTTAGTATGTTGCATGCTAACATTAAACGTGTAAAGAGCAGAGCTAAGGTGAACAAAGTATACATTAAACATGATAGTAGTCGCTTTTCACAGCAGACATTTTGACTTGTCACTGCAGAAAAAGCAGAGGTTACTAACAACATTAACTATGTTAACAATGAGCTAGCATGTACAATATCAAGACCCAGAACCAAAAGTAGCTAAATGTAATTCAGTCATCATTAATTTTATAATTTACACCTGCTCTTTTCCTACAGTGATGTGTTACATAACAACATAGCATAATACAGTGGCAATGATGGTGTGCTAAGATGTGTCTTCATAGTTACATGATAAAATGTGTGCTGTTAGGATGTTAACATGCCCACTTATACTATATTACTACTAACAATAGCATTAAGCTTAAAGCACAACTGAAGCTAACAATGTAGTAAGTCTGACAACATCAAGCTAATCCTGACAAGCTGAGTCTAGCAGCTACTTTAGTGGCCTTTCATCTGGTGCCACTGTCAGGCTAAATGAATTTTGTCCCCACTTGTGGTAAGAGAAGCAAAGTTTTGTCTCCAATTTTTTTTATCCATCCAAAAATGTTCAAAGAGCTAGTGTGGCTGTAGCATGTACATATTAAGGGGAACTGTAGGGTTGTAACTATGGGATGGAGACTTCTAGTCTTCTTATACACAAACAGAGCTGCTGTAAAAGCAGTAAATGAACTGACTTTGCAGTTTACTTGTTTAGCATGACTGTGTTTGGTGGGAATTAAAGCTCTAACCCTATTTGTGTTAATGGCTGTGCTCGCACTGTTGAACTATTGATGAGCACAAACTCAGATGAGCACAAACATTAAAATAATAAGAGTATGTACCACTGATCTTATGCCAGATTTTTGCAGATTTTTTCTTTTCATACACAGGCAGATAGCCTGAGTTCATTTTAGGCTGCCTGCTCTCCCTGTGTGCGCCCAGAAAAGCTTACCATGCACTTTGCAGAAGTTCAAAAGCTTCATATGATGTAAAACGACTGATCTGTAATGAATTACATCTTGCTCCTCTCTTTTCTGCTGCGCTCCTCAGGTTTGAACTCCATCCTGTTTGCCATCAACATTGACAACAGTGACCTGAACGGTGGGGTGACACGAGGAGGAGGCACATCGGTGTCCCACCTCCTCAAGGAGTCCACGCAGGGTATCGGCAGCCTGTGGAAGGAGTCGACACAGGGGGTCAGCACCTTGCTCCGAGAGATCAGCACAGCCACGGCCGTGGTGCCCGGCTTCACCCCTAAAGCGGATGGAGCTTCAGACCCGCTGCCTGTCCTGCCACGCAGCACCTCTGCTGGTAGGGAACACCAACATTCAAGGGTGCACTCTACTGATAAAAAGCTCCAACATTATATTGTAAAGCTAGTTGTTTTTTGTGTTAGATTCAGCTTTTCTGTCCACGGAACTGTTTTCTTATATTAAACATAGGAAGTTATCATTTTTCAGTGATTTTTCCACATAATATTGAAGTGTTGGAGACTATATTACACAGATAACAACAAGCTATGAACTTCACTGATGTGATATCTGCTTTACTTTGGGACTATTTCACTGTATTGTAAGATCTTTGTCATTTAGTCCACCCCTTGCATGTGGTGAATCATATGCCATGATACTCTGACTCCAACATATGACAGCATATTGATATAAGCTGTATTTTAATATTGAAATAGCAAATGTCACAAAAGCATTACAGAACCAGCACAAACATATGGTGCAGTTTAAGCGTGCATAATGAATGCACTGCTAGAAGAAATCTAGTGGATGTAACGCAAGTCGTCTGCAGCAGAGTGGCGCAGCAGTGATGAAGTCCCCCATGAAATGAATAAACGTTCAGGATGTCGGCCTCCTCGTTTGACCTCATTTAGTCGTCTGCCCCGGTCCATCCCACCGGGACAACTCGCACCGTTTTCTCTCCATATGTTCGCCTCAGTGGGATGAATGGTCTTTTAAATTTTAAGTGTGTGGTGCAGACTTTCCACCGGAATGAATGTAAATGAAATTCTAAGTTGGCTAGCCAAGGTGAGGAGAGCCATTCGGATTATTCAGTGGTAGATGACTCGCTAATGCACAGTCAGGCTTTTTGACTCTGAAAAGGAAGAGACAGCTGAAGCACAATTAGAATCGCGCTTTTCGAGACCTACAGTAATTGAAAAAAAAAAACTTAAGGTGCTGATGTCACCAATACTAAACTTTGCTGCATTGACATTTGGAGGGAGCTAGTCTGAATTCATTTGAGTTTCACTTTATTCAAGGTTGAGATTGAGTTTTTTGTTCATTCCTTTTTCATCTTTTTTTCTATCCAGACTCCGGGCTGAGGAAAGAGCGCCGGAGGAAAAAGAAGATCACCAACATCATTTCCTTTGATGATGATCTGGACGGAGGGGCGGAGGATGAGGAGGAGGGAGAGGAGGATTCCCAGAAGACGGGCGCGATGAAGAAGAGCCACACTGCACCAGCTCAGAGCAGCGTGGAGGAAGGAATAGACCCTCTGGAGCCGGCGCTCTCAGAGTCGCCGGCTCAGAACGGGCTGGTCGACCCGGGCATAGTCAGCTGGGTGGGGTCGCCCCATCCATCTCGTACGCCACCCACACCCGCACCCACACCTCCTCTGCCAGACACTAAGAGTATAGACAATGAGGAGGAGGAGGAAGAGGAGGAGATGTATAAACCCAGAGAACAAACACAGGAGGAAGAGAGGATCAGCTCTGATCAGTGAGTGAGCTAAATGTCACATTATCAAAAGTACAGAAACAGAGAAATTTCACATTTATTAATCTGATAAGTAGCAGAAATTAATGCAGGCTCGGAGCACAGTACCCTTGGAGGTTGCTTGTGAAATTAAAAAGATCATAAAAAATACTTAGTACTCATCTTTTTGTTTCTCAAAGGTATTTTATGTTGAGTTGTCAAATTATGGGCTGCTACATGCGATTATCAGGATCTAAGTACCAGTTTTCTCTCTTGAAAACAAAAGAATTCTTAAATTTGAAGACAAAAGCAAACACAGCCTGAAAGCAGTCGAAAATAACTCAACATTATTTTTATTAGTGTTTGGTTCTTTGGCCAAAATTCTTAGCAAATTGCAGTGTTCAAGTTCAATAAAACTTCCCTAAAAACATCAACAAAGAGGACCAGAATCGCTCAAAGTTAGATTTGGTAAGACTAGACACTTGACCAAAAGAACGTGTTGTGCAGCTGTGGAGCTTCAATCCAAAATGTCAACACTTGACTCATGAGGCAGAACGGGACTGAAACGCAGTGATTGATTACACTGGAAAAGGCCACATCCAAACCGACTGAGGGTGAAATTGTTCTTGTTTTCAGGGTGGCGGTGGTGGGGAGTCTACCCAGTGTGTCCTCATGGAGCCCCATACAGGTGATGACAGACCACAGAAGCTCAGACATTCTCATTCCCCTGAACCCTGCAGACCCTCAGCCAGGTACTACACACACACATCACACACACACATCACACACACACATCACACACACACACACACACACCGAAACAAAAGCAGACTCCTTCACCTACAAGGAAGACAGATGAATATTTAAAACACTTCCTGATGCACTGATGCCAAATCTGTGTATAATCTCTTGACTGCCTTTAGCCTACACTGCTGCACTGATTCCACATTTACATTTCTGCCCCACACTACATAATACAATATACATACATTGCATATATTTTTTCATTGTATAAAATATATAAATAACTACTGCATGGAAAGGTTTTTTTACAATGGCTAAGTGAGCCTCATGTGCATTAAGAGTCTTTTGTGTTTATTTGTGTTTCTTGCTGACAGCAGCCATTAATAGCTTCAGTTTATGGATCATTTACCCATCAGATGTAATGTAGGGACTTTCTCTGGTACTCGAAACCTTCACTTTCACTTCTACTTTGTGCTAGTGAGCTCCGTGGAAGACACGGCTGCATTTCCTGCTCAGTGTGAATCAACAGAACCGGTGGGAAACTGTGAGAGCAGCACATCACAGCTACCGTTCAAGTAAGCAGCTGTTCCAGTCACGTCCGGTGTGTTTCAGTCTGAATTATTTGCAGTGTGCAGTAACTGATAAACAGTTTTAGTCACAGGGGGCTACAAAGGAAACCCCCGCCACTCTGCTTTCATTCTGTGGCTCCAGCTTTCTTTCCAAAAAATAAATAGTTAAAAAAAAAAAAAAAAAAAAAAAAAAAGAAGTCAGACATTCAAAGTTTTCTCTCTTCATGCGTTCCAGCATGGAGTCCAGTCCACCGACGCAGTCTGCTCCGCTCACCAGCGCGCTGCCAACATCTGGTCTTCCAGAATCCATGACAGTGGGTGAGTGTCTCTCCCTTTTTTTTTTCCATGCGTCCGTCTCTTACTATTCCTCTCTCTTGCTTGCTCATCTTGGTCAGATTGTTCTCAAACCTGTTCTGTGGTATGAATCATATCATATGTGAGTGATATGAGTGAGACTCGAGGTAGGAAACAGTATCCCCAAGCTCTGTGAGGATTAAGTCAAGTATCAAGTATCAAGAATCAAGTAGGGACTAACACAGCATAAGTTGCTACAGGTTAATTTCTCTGCTGTGCTGAGGATTAAACAAATCAAACTTAAAAAGCGACTTAGACATGATAGCAAAAATCAAGAATCTCCAGTTCCTCTTGTGGTTTTAATCAGAAGACAATCTAATTTTAGAGTGTATTCATAAGAAGTCCTGACATGTCTCTATCTGGAAATGTAAGCACAGCTGTAGTCTGCAGCAAATTAAATCAAACCTCAAATCTCACAGTATTTCTTTGCAGTTAAAGTGATCTAATTGCTATCAGGGGAGTCCTGTGAAAAGAGAAAGTTCACTTCTGCAGTCTCATGATATCATACGATCCACCAGGTGGCACTGCTGCTCCAGTGTATGGAAATGTTACTGTATATACACACACACACACATTCACGCTCACACACTCATCTGCTGCCTTCAAAGGCTTTTTTTCTTGTGAGAAGAAGAAGAAGTCAGCTTGTGTGTGTGTGTGAATGCCTGATTTCAGATGTGGATAAAAATTCAATATTCAAAAAGTACTTGATGAGCATTTGATGTGTGGTGTCCTGGAGAGCAGTTGATGGTCTGCTTCACTGCCCAGGAGATAGTCAGAGCTTAGAGAAGCTCACACTTGGATTCTGGTTGTGTGAGTGTGTTTGAAGGAGGAGGAGGAAGAAAGGGGGATAGAGGGACATGGGGGAGAGGAAAGGTGAGTGGAACTGGCTGTGTGCGCTGCGACTGAGTTACTGTCCAATGTATTAGCCTTTAGTAAGAAGAGGTCAGGGGGGTGACAAAGAGAGCTGGTGATCTTAAAAAAGAAATCTCTGGTGCAGAGGCTGAGAAAGTAGTCTTGGAGGTTCAGAGCTCCACGAGGCCTTAGAACGATGTAAAACAGCAAACAACAGTCAAGGAGAAGGTTTTAGTTAAAAGACAAATCCACCCTGAAACACTGTGACATCACTGTAACACTGGGTTTCGGTGTCAGACCCTCAGTATCAAACAGCAAAAGCTCCTCGCCAGACTCCCTCACATTCAACAATCACACACAAAAGGAGAAATCCATCGCGGCGGAGGCAGAGATACCAATTTCTACGCCTACTGTCGGCTCATCGGACCAGAATGCAATGCAGCCAAAGCAGATTTTTGCATTCCGAACAAACGCCGTTGACTTTTTCTCGTCTGGGAAAAGCTCGCTCTCTTGCTCTCGCTATCACTGGCTCTGTTGCTTTTGCTCTCCTCGCCTACTCAAGTAACCTGCATCAACAAGTACATGCGCCTTCTGTAGGGTTGGTGTAAAGTTGGAAAGAAAAAAAAAGTAGGAGACCACAGAGGAGGAAGAAGACGAGGCAGGTTGAGGGAAAGTGACTCGGAAGAAAAATTGTTGGAATATACTTAACGTTACAAACTGATTTTATAAGAATATTTTGCTGTAGATTTTGTCCTTTTAAAAAAGTTTAACACATTTAGCACAGGTCTTATCTTATATACAGATATATCATATATATTTTTCATGTTTCTTTCTAAAGGCAAAGTTTAAAGGGGCACTCCACCAATTTTACATATGGAGGTACTCATTAGGAGGAGTGCCAATCAGCGTATGAAAACAGTTGTATAATGTTGTCTTCTGAAAAAATTATTGATGATGTCATAGTGATGTCATCAGGGTTATCTCAGCTTGGGCTTAAAATTTGAAACGGGAAGCTTGTATTACAAAACTGGAGATGTGGGGTTGAAAGAAGGCGGTGTTAACAAGGAACTATGGGTCTACTGAAAGATGCTTTGAAGTTGCATCATGGGAAATGTAGTTTCCAGCATTTTTGGAGCTTGACCCATACTACGAGCTAAAAGCCTGGATATCTCGGTTTCTGCTGCTTCGATTTTGACTAATCTTTTGAAATCCTTTAAGTGCCGTAACGTTACCCATTTTTAACAGAGTGAGCTCGTTAGAAATTAAACTGACCACTTGGTTGGTTCATATGCTGACACAAGAGCGATAAGGTGTTTTATGGATGGGAACATTTGTAATTTATCATAACAGCGTGTGTATTTTTGGTGCTGAAGAATAGTAAAAAAAAAAAAAAAACAGCTAATGACAGTGTTTGCCCTTCTTGTGATTAAGGCTTTTTAAAACACACACACACGGAGATGATGGCAAATCACGTTGGATTTTTACATCCCTTCACAGGTGTGTGTGGGAGAGGAATATGGTGTTGGAGAGGAAGAAGCATAAGTGTGTAGCTTAGCTCTCGCTCAGTGATTTCCATCCAGATCTGACAGCGTGTGAGGCCAAGCAGTCCATTGATTGGAGAGTATGGAGTCTATAATTCACAAGGCACCTCGATTACATGGCCTAGCTCTCTGCTAATGCATCTATTATTGGAACAATTGAGCAAGAGCATGTAGGTTCCGGTGGAGCTTCATACACACATGCTCATATTCGCGCACGCATGCACACACACACACATGCACACACTTCTTTTCCCAGTAAAAGGTGGCTCTTACACGTATGAACACAAAAGCACACGCATATGTATTTACACACACAAACACACACCTTTTGCGCTGTAATTTGTCCCCCAGTGAGGACAGAGGGGCGTCTGGCTCTACTGAAGTCCCTAATGGCTCGTCTGTGGCACCCGCTGTGAACGCGTGGTCGGACTAAAGGTCACTTTTATTTCTGGCCTGCTGATGTGGAGAATGGAGCTGTGGAGATAATAGACTTCCTCTTTTCCACTTTGCTCTCTGTTGTGCTCTTCATCACTCTCCTCCTCTTTCTCTTCCTCCTCCTCCTCCCCCAACCAGGCACTTAGCTTGGGGCTGGAAGAGACCTACTTGTGTCTGGGGCTTCATCGACACCCTACATTAGTTATGAGAATAGGGTTGTGGTCTCTGCATGAGTTTGTGTGCGTATGTGCGCGCGTGTGTAGATGGTGGTGGAATGCAAAGTGCAGGGTAGATTAACTCCTTGTCTCATGGTTGTTATTTTTGGAAATGTTGGTAACAGCCGTAGTTAAGGGCTTTGAAACCTTCATGCGCACCTCCAAGTGTAACTATGGCGATGAGTCACCGTGCCACCACACAGTCCAGCCCAAATCTGTCTTTAACATCAGAGATTAGCGTCACCCAGCGGCTGATTGCTGCCAGACGTTGGCGGTGGCTGATACAGTTCCACTGATGCGTTCAAGGCTGAAGATGATGTGGAAAATTTTAGACTTCAGCTGCTGATATGTTGTTCAAATTTGACCTGTTTTCATATTTAAAAAAAGACAAGTAGAGCAACTAACAATCATTTTCATTATTGATTGTTTCCATGATTATTTCTGTTGTGATTGATCATTTTGTCTAGTCATTCCTGGTAGAGTCCAAAGTGACGTCTTCAAATTTTTTTCGTGCAGTCAAAGATATTCCTGAAAAACAAAAGGAAAGCAGCAAAGTAGAACATGTGAGAACCTGGAAGCAGTAAATTCGAAATTTGATTTATTAATTGATTGAGTGACTTCTTGAAGACTATTTGTCACCACAACATTGCCAGGCAGCTTACAGGGAGCTAGCTGGGACAGGTGTTTCCAGTCTTTGTGGTAAGCTAAGCTAACTGGCCTCTGGCTGTAGCTGTAGCAATTTTCTCACCTAACTCTCTGCAACAAGAAAAAACAAAACAAAACTGTATTTTCCAAAGTGTCAAACTATTCTTTTACTGACTTAACTACTACTAATGGAAACTACACTTAATGTACCTTTTTAACCTGACTGTATTCAATAACCAGATAAGTGTAAAAAGCATCTTTTGAGACACAGTTCTTAAATGTTTGCTGACATTCCAGTATTTTAAAGCAATATCATCTCACTTCACCAAAGTTAAGTCAGAGTAACTTAGAAGAGGTCAGTCATTCCAACATTTGAAGCATACGGAAGAGGATTAGGGCCACATCAAAAATTTATTTGAGTTCTGAGTTTAAAGTCAGAATTCTGACTTTAAACTCAGAACTCAAATAAATTTTAGAAGAAGTTGTAGTAGAAGAAGAAGTAGAAGTAACATCTGAAACATTACTCAGGAATTTAGGAGGAACTTCCTTCCTGACTTTGGCAAATTATATCAGAGATGTATGACGGTGACAACCAAAGATATTTTCTATGCTGGAGAAAGAGCTGCTGTAAATATATTGATTTAACTCTTTTTACCAGCTACAGTGGCTTTTAATGTGTAAAAATCCAGCTAGTTCAAACTGAGCTGTATGAGCCGAAGTGACCAGCAGGAGGAAGAGAATGGTTTCCTTTTCACGCTGACAGTAATAATGGTGATAATTATAACCCAGCTGACATTAGATATCTGGTGGATAGAGGGTTTGGACTGAGCATGAAGGAGGATACAGCTCCTTATGATACTGCTGATGACACAAGTAGCACGAAACGGATGATATTACTTCTAGTTTTCTAAAAGCCCTGCTGCAAAAGACAGTTAGATATTCAGCTGACAATTCCTACAGTAATTGTGTTTTTAAGTTGACATTTAGAGTGTGTGTTCATCACTGCCAGATACATTAGCATATAGCTGAATTTATTGTAATGGTCAAGTAGAGATTACTTTCATATTTTCTTGATAGATACAGTAGTTTAATATGAGTCAAACAACTCTAGTGTTTTCCTCCTCATACGCTGCATTTATCCTGGATTAATTTCTTTGATGTTTTATAGTAGCTTCCAAAAAGTATATTTTAGCAATAAACTTGTCTGTCAGATAGATATCGTTCAGTATAACTTCTGTCAGGGGAAAAAAAGTAAAAACCTGATTTTATTGAAGCAGTTCATCTTTGGGATGGAACAAAAGTGTGGCATTAATCCAGTAAGTGTGTAGTTTATGTCATCTCCATGTCTGAAGACTGTAGGTTATTAGTTTGTGCATATTTCAGTGTGTAATGCCGGTGTGTGTTTTTATGTATTTAAAGTAGTTTCATTGTAGACGTCTCACTCTGATCTCTCTCTTCTACAGTGGAGCTGCGTCAGGCCATTGTAGCCATGATGAACAGGAAGGACGAGCTGGAGGAACAAAACATGTACGTTGGGATGTATCCTCCTTATCTGCTGCTCGCAAACCCCCAAACACACACACACATGCTCAGACTCAAAGAAGATATTGGATGACCTTTTATTAAAATAGGGTCAGCGTGTTTTTTTTTTTTTTTTTTAATTTTTTTTATCCAGAAACGTTTTTGTGCTGACTTGGGCCACAGCCTGTTTTGTTTCTAGCATAAGCCAACCGGGGATATAACAGCTGCTAAAAAGAATTGTTGAGCAAATTGCAAAATCAGTTTAATAGAATTCTGTTTTAATAAGCAACAAATAGTATTATGTTCATGCGCCTTTGTGATTGATCATAATTAAATGTGAATCTTCTCCCAAACAGTATTATTGATTTTTGTGATAAACTGATTTGTACTTAGACATTAAATTAACAGCAACACAGTCATGGATGTGTGTTTCTTAAGTGTTTTATATCGGAGCTGAATGCAACTCAGTTTTTTCTGTAATTGAAGAAGCTCAGTAATGTTGTTTATCTACTGTATATGAAAATAACAGAACAAGAACATTCAGTATGTCTAAATACAGACGATTAAGTCCTTACAAGAAGTTACACTTGAATATATTTAGGACAGAAAACTGTTTAGTTTGTACTCATGTGATCTGTGACATGTGGTCTACTTGATGTATTTGGCAGGTCTCTTCGCAGTCTGCTGGATGGGGAGATGGAGCACTCAGCAGGCCTGAGGCAGGAAACTGAGCTGCTGAAGAAGAAGCTGGCTGAACTGGAGGAGAGACATACAGCTAAGGTCCAGGCACTGGCCAGGTACAAAAACACTAATGATAATGCAATGCATATTCATGCCATCATTTCTTTGAGTTTTATGGAAGATTAAAGCTACTCTAAAATAAAAATTGACCCATTACGCAACCATCATCTGAGTTTAGGGTTCTAACAAACTTCACATCAAACCTAAATGATTTTCTCAAACTAATTTTTCATTAAAGGGGAAGTCACGAATCAAAGCTGGTTTTGAGATACACGTACAAAACTTCATCTTTAAAAGTCTATCATAAAAAGATGTTTGAAGATGTGATACAATTTTCAGGTGCCTCGAAACAGCATACAATAAATCTAAGTCATTTTTGTACTAGATACAAGTAAAGAGCCTTTTTTTGGAAGAAGTCTAGCAGAAACATGTAATGAAGCAGTATTACACCTCATGTCCAGTTAAATGCTTTTAATCTTCAGCCTGAGGACAAAAGTTATTTGGATCACACTTCCCCTATTTTCAGCAGCTGAAAATCAGAGCAGCAGGGTGATGTTTGTGAGAGGAATTATTTCAAAGCAGAGTGCTGGAGGTGTAATTGCTTGGCATCATAATGGTTGTGTTATTGGCCCTACAGTAATATAATGGCTGTTTTGTGCTGTGGGACAGTACACATTTTCCAAAATGCAGATTTTAATTGCCTGGCCTGTCAGTGGTCAGTCCAAGCCATCTGAATAGAGCTTTTTCACAGCAGACATTTTGACTTGTCATAACAGGAAATACACAGGTGTCACTAATAATGTTAACAATGGCGAAGTGGAGTGCAGTCGTTATTGGCAATGTTAACAGAATGCCTCTAGCAATGGCAATGACGGTCTGTTAGTTGACCCTACACTTTGGTCCAGACTGAAATATCTCGACAACTAGAGGATGAATTGCTGTGATATTTGGTACAGACATTAAAGGTGCATCAGCCTAAGCTGTACTGTGTGTTTAGTGCTAATTAGCTGTTGCCATGCTAACATGCTAAGCCTAGATGGTGAATATAGTAAACATTATACTAAACAGCAACATGTTAACCTTGTCATTGTGAGCATGTTAGCATTTAGGTCAAAGCACTGCTGTTTCTGCTTTTTGGTCTGTTGCAAACTTATATACACATCCAGCAGTTATGGAGCAGCATTACCATTCATTTGGAGTGTTTCTGTCCACCTGGAGAATGTAAATCTAACATTCACTCTCGTTTTGGCTGTGTTTTTTCCTTAAGGAGTTGGTATACACTAGAGAATATCTGGCTCTTTAGCTGCTAAATGCTACACTAAAGTCCTGTTTCCACCTAAAGTTTGAACCAGAGGAACTAATCCCAAGAAATAAACTTGGAACTAAAAGTCCCTGTTGTGCAGTCATGTTTGCATTTCCACTGTATCTGAGGAACCAGGTAGATCATGCAAATTAGACCCACAAGGAATTTAAAAATGGCGGTGCTTGAAACGTAGCATTCACACATGAAGGAAAAAGAACAGCACAGATTTGTCCTGTTGTTCTTTGTATTTACTGCTGCATGAGTTGGATGTTAATGAATGAATGAATGAAAAGGAGAAATGCAGAGGAGGAAAATGACACTGAAACTAAGAGCTACACTCTCCACAGTGAATCATCAGATGAGTGTTTGATGGTTATTTATTTCTGCTTTAGAATGTAACGACATGAAACAATCAGAAAATAACCTTTTATTTCTCTCATCCACTGCTTTGTTCTCACTACCGCTGCTCCCTCTCCCCCCTCTACCACTGCGGCTCTCTCTCTCTTGCTCGCTGGTGCTCTCAGCTCGCTCGCACTACCTTTTCTTTTTTTTCTCCTAAATCAATACTAGACTACTTCCTAGCAGCGGCGCACAGTGTGCGTTCAATCAGCTATGGTCATCTTTGCAAGCCACGCCCCCAAAGTTCCTGTCTTTTTGGAAAGTAATACCCCCCTCAAGCAGGGATTGTTTGGGGGGTAAAATGATCTCACTGAAACCCTGGTGGACCTCTGTTGGAATTGTGGTTAGAGGATCTCAATTCCTCAAAAGGTTTTTAGTCCCTGCTGAAAGTTGCTGCAGTTGAAACATGGCTTAAGTCCACCAGCTAGTTGCTAACTGAGTCTGTTTGCTGTTAAGTGCTAAGCGGGTAGTGTACAGTGGGTTTTTAGAGATTTTGAGAGAAAAATTACACTATCAGAGCTATGAGAGAGAACCAAAACAGTAAAGTTGCAGCCAGATAGCTAAACAATGAACTGAAACTAGCTGTAAAGCGCCATAAAGCTGAGGAAAGCTGCAGATACCTCTCACATTACACATTGCCATTTGATCCATAAAAAATACTGATTTTAGCCACCTGAGTACAGCCTCAGAGAGCTGCTAGCATGGTTGTAGACTCTTAGTCTTGTTAACCTTGATGAGTCAAAATGTCTGTAGTCAAAGATAAGAGTGCTTTAGTTACTGTACAAACGAGCCATTTTGTGATCTTTTGTTTTCTCTCCATTTGTTTGTTATTGTCCTATATATCTACTCAAATTTTTCAGTCAGCAAACAGCATCAGTAAACATTGTGTAAAAGCTGTAACAGCCCTGAGGACCTTCATGGCTGTGATTAAAGCTGCTTTGTTGCTGATGATTGTGCTGGGCTGTGCTTCATATACCTACAGTAACTGCATCACTGTTTTACACATAATCACAGTAATTACTGCTACACCAACTAATGGCAACAGCCTTACCCAGACAGGAAAAGGACCTATATTTGTGCAACTTTCAGCGTCAAAGTTTCCACATCCAGTTCAGCCAGCTCACGATTAAAAGCGCTGGAGAATGGATGAACACAAGAAACTTTTCTCCTTGCAGACTCTTTGCACAGTTTTATTGTTCTAAAACACACATAGAGGGCTCCAAAAGTCTGAGACCACATTGAAAGTCCCTTAAATTTTCACATAAACCAGGAAATAATCAGAAAGATTGAGGATTCAGAAAAAATTAAAAAGATATGTAAAATGAAGAAAAAATATTTATGATTCTGCACTATTTCTAGCAAGTTTGTGGCACTGACCAACTTAACTCCTTTGTACAAAAGGTCAGATTTCCTTGTATCCTTAGGAGGTGCAGGAAAAAGATGGCCATGCAACCAAAAACTTCTAACAACAACACTGAGGAATATGTCACCAATGCTCAAGTGCGTGAATTGTTGGACCAGCAAAAAGACTTCTACAGAACTTGGCTTGAACAACAGGAAAAAAAAGCTTCAAAACTTCAGATCATAGTTCTTCAAACAGGGCGACTGATGATCTGTCAAAGCCAGTCTATGTTCTCAAAGTAAGTTTAGAAAAGACTCAAAAGGAACTTGACAATTTTAAAATGTAAAACTTGGTCTAAGAGCTGTAATGAAAGCAGGACAAATTTGGATGGTATTTAAGAGTCTGGGGAAGAGAAACTATTCAGTGAAAAACAACAACTGGATCATTTGAAAATAGAGTCGGATTGGGCTCATACGATTGGGAAGCCAATGTCATCATCAGAAAAGCTCTGACACATTGTGGTCGAAGGACAAACTTTCTGTTCTGGATAAAGCTGAAAACTTGGAGGGCTCATGCATCTTAATCAATGAGGACTTCCCTGAAGCCACCTGGCAAAGAAGGAAAGCACTGCTCTCAGCGATGAAGGCAGCTGGAAGACTCAAACATAACTCAAACAATTAACTTGATATTTATCATATATACAACTCACCAACAACTACCTTAATATTATGTACAACCTGAATATCCATCCAGTGTCAATCAGATATAACTTGGACAATTACCTCAATCATCCTACCTTCCTCATCACTATAACTCTTAAAAATGTATTTTTTGTACATCTTCTTGAATTGATTTATATTTGCTTGAGTTCATATCCAAACCATTCCACAGATAAATCCTGTAAATTGAAATACACACAGTCTTCAGTGTGGTACACAGAAGTAAATTGTTTCTTGCTTTATACATTATTTATGCAGTCTTAAATTTTACAAGGTCCATGACTTTAAAAACAGCGTCTTAGTGTGTTCTTCATTTTCTACATTGTTTACAATCCTTATGGCTTTTTTTTTGTCGAATGCAGAATGAGTGTATTTGCTTTCGTACATATCACCCCAAACCTCCACACAGTAATTCAGATATGGTAATACAAGTGAGCAATACAGAGTGTGCAATGCTTTATGATCCGAAGCAAAGCTTTTCCCAGAACTGCATCGCTTCGCTTCCTGCCAACTTTGCTCGTACATCTACAGCACATTATTCTCTTTAGACACACGATGGACTACAACAAATCTGAATTTGAAGGCCAGATCTTTAAGCCCTTTGATCCTTCTACAATTGACTCTTACAATTTGGATGTTGACCCAGACCTCAAGTTTTTTTTTTTTCAGCATTTGATGCCTTGATACCCAGTTTGTTTCTAATATATTCTCTACTTTTCATCTGAATAGAAGAAGTCTTTCCAGCAACTATGACAAATTCATTCATTATTTATATTCACTCAAACATGGTTTTTCTGTTATTACTTTGTCAGAAACATGGCTTACAGGAGACTCTAGAGAAATCTTTAAATTATCTAAATACACTTCAGTTCACAAGAGAGAATAGATCTGGAGGTAGAGTATCTCTGTTTGTTCGTGGTGACTATGAATTTAAAATTAGGGATGATCTCTCTCTGAAGTCGCATACGGCTGAGGTGGAATCTTTTTTTTCTTTTTTTTTGGAGCTCTCTGTTGTCTCTGGGGAGGATGAGTATTATTGTTGGTTTTATTTATCACCCACCTGACTCTGTCATCAAAGATTTTAATGAAAGCCCATTCTTACTCAACTTTTCAATCTTCAGGTCTTTATCCTACTAAATTTCTCCCTTGCAGAGGTCAATTATCAATAAGATTTAGGGCTACCAAATTATGGAATAGCTTGTCCCTCCTGATTAAAAACTGTTCCTCTATAAAATGTTACAAGAGATGCTTAAAAGACCATTTGACTGCTGTTTTGTATCTGCTTTTCCCCCATGTATTGTTGTCCATGTATCCATGTTTTATTTAATTTGCTCATACTGACACGCATCATTACTATTGCTCATGAGTAAATACAGGTGTGTAAACCAGTATCTCCCTCACAAACACACACTCATACACACATTTTCTGCTTTGATGTTGATTTTATTATTGTTGCTGTATTTTATATTTTGTTACTATTAGTTTGCCATCACTTTTATGTAGTCATATTTTCTGTATGTGAATTTTGTGTTCTCTATAATATTGAGAAATTTGAACATTATTTAGGTGGAGGCTTCAGATAAGCCCACTGGGTTTTCTGCCTGATGTAGTAATCTAGTTAGAGAGTTATGCTGCAGTCCCAGTAAACAGGGATTCAATGTGATAACTTTCCATTCGAAGTATTACCAACCGCTGTGCTGTGTTTTTCTGATCAGCCTTTAAACGCAATAATCTGTTACTCCAACCGGACTTGCTGGATCGTATTTCATTGTCTCACCGGCACTTTAAACAACACGCCCACGCCAACACAGCCCCGTGTATTGTTTTACACAGGACTGTTTTGAGTCTGACTGCAGCAAAGGAGTTTCTGTATGCAGTCCTGGCACCAGAGGAAAGTAACTGGCCAGGCATTTGGTTTTCAACAGACTGTCCAACCTGCACAAACATGATAATCTATATAATCGTGACATGAAGTTTTCATACCGTTTCATGGTCTCAGACTTTTGCACCCCTCTCTACATGCACTCCCTCCCAATAAGTGACCACCTACAGTTTCCCTGAAAGTGAATTGCGTCACCTCACCATCTACAATTGATTGCTTCTATGCCAGAAGTCTTCAGTCGAGGCCTGAGGCCTTTAAATAGAGGATTAGTCATCCTTCAGCAGTCTAAACAGAAAGCCCCAGCAGGTCTGTTTCCAGATAGTAGCCTCCTACAGTAAGTCAAGCCACCAGCGAGGATTGATCGAGTACAAGTTAAGTGACTCATGTTAAGTGAGAAGGGACTTCTAAAGCTGATGGGTTTGTGGTTTTAAGAGGACACCGCAGCAGCTGAATGGGTTTTTTTAATATGTGATGATTCTCATGTTCACATGGAACATTTTAATGGAGTGGAAATGGCATGGCCTCATGACTACCTCGCTCTCCCCGCAGGTGACTGTGACATGCAATGTGCATTTCCACACATTCATGCATGCACACACACACACACACACACACACACACACACACACACAGACACACACACACACACACAAAACCTATTCTATAGTCAGCCGCTAAATCTCAAGTGCTGCTTTTCCTTCTCAGCCAAATCTGTCTCGATCAATAGCGGCTATAAATACCACTGAAGGAGCAGCTAGCCACTGAATGAGGACTGGAAGCTGTCAGCATCATTCAATGAAAGAGGCTACTGGCAACGGTTGCTATGTATCCCACAATTCTTTGTGATTCTCTTGCACTAAGGGTAAAATGGGAGTCAGAAAGCCTGACATAAAATCTGACACTAAATGGTAACATCTTAACATGTAAAAGGACTGTTAGCTTGGGCATTGACCGACACCTAGCTGAAGCACTTGACTGCTGTTATTTGAGCTTTAATCTGCACTAACTTTGACAGGGATCACTTTGCAGAGAAAAGACATTTTTTTAGGTTAAATGTTTATCTGCAGCACCAGATGGTCCCACTGTTTGAGGGAGATGCCGCCAGTCAGCTGCTTATTTTAGTGCTTTTCCTAGTAATAGTACTTTTATAGCAGAGCAGCATCTGAACCCAAGGAAGTGGCGTGCGTGTATGTGTGTGTGTGTGTCTTAAGCCCGGCTGTATATGGGGGTGGCAGAGGATGAGCGAGCTTCCATAGATAGATTTCAGCTGACGTAGACTCTGATAAAGGGGAGTGGGCTAAAACAAGCTGCTGCTCACTTAGTGAGTTACTCACACACAAAAACTCAGATATACAGCAGGACCCTTACTCACAAACTCCTCCAAATATAACATGAAGATGTAAGACCTTTGCTCACACGTTGACACATACCAGCCCACATCCTCACTCCCAACTTGTAACAAATTCTAGAAACCTAAGTAACAATCCTCGTCTGTGTTGCTATGCACATACCACCTCAAGACATCTTTACCAGTTCTGCAAGAATAATCTGCAAAATCCTCAATGTGTTTGTTGTCAAACCAATTTTTCATTGAGTTTCCAAAATCAAATATCACATTTGTCATTGTCCGAACACCTCGACAACAATATTGTGACAGAATTTAGATGATGATTATTCATGCTTTCATAACATTTTTACACACAAGAACAAACCAGTCATTAGCAATGTGTATATGATGACTAAGCAGGTTCATTTTACTCAGCTACAGCTGTTCAGAACATTTGAAAAAAGAGAGCTGACTGTGTCTTTTTGCCATTCAAAAACACCAACAGAGTGGTGAGTCTTTCTTTAGATAAAGAATCTAGCTGATCCTGTCATGAAACTGTCAGCCAGTTAGCAACTCTGTTTATAAGCAAGGTTGTCCTGTCAGTCAGTGACACTGACACAGCTGAATCAGCTATAAAGTACAGAGCTAGCAGCATTAGGAGTCGTCAGTCACATACAACAACTTTTACACTGTCAGACGTGATGCACCAGTGCTTGTTTTTATTACCGTAAGTGGATAACTGTGTGGCAATCACCAGTAAGTAAAGCAGCACTCTTGAATATTAGTGTATTGACTTTCATGAGGACACATGTGCATGCATGTGCGTGAGCATGAAAACAATGTGAATCACACTCATGACGTGGTGGTGGTTATGCTAAGAAATATTGCACTATGCCAGCAAAGGTAACAAAGAAGCTAGTTAGCAGACATGTATATAAACAATACAGATTTTAAAATATTGCAAAAATGGACTTTTCAAATGTTTTTATGAGGAAGGAAAAACATTCAACACAACTTTTAAGCTCTAAGTATACGGTATTTTAGTGAGAAACACTGATTATAAACTTAAACTTTTGTTTGTTTACAAGAAAACTCCACAGAATACCTTTAAATTGCAATTGCATACTGGTTAGAAATGTTGCAATGAAATATTTCCCTCAGATTGTTCAACTCTGCTTTTCCCACTTGATATCTAGTCTCACAACTGAGTATCAGTATGAAATCAATTAATCACACAGCACCTTTTATTTAGATATGCTGTCAGTGCATTTAGTCATTAATAAACTGTTGCTTTAGAAATAAATGTCCAAAACCAAAATTACTTCACATTACAAAAATGTCCAGAATGTCTAACCCTCAAACTCGTTCTTCCAAGGATAGCAATAGAGGAAACACAGACACACACACACACACAGTTTCCCCCATAACCATTTCTTGTCCCCCTTTTTAGACATCAGTTGGCAGAGCAGAAAGCAGGCCTCTCACAGCAGGAAGACGGGAAGGCAGCCAGTCGAGTGGGATTGGGCTAGGAAGTGGTACCTCGTCACTGGGAGAGGGGGCGTTTGGACCGGCGGACACACACACACACACACACACACACACACACACACACACAAAAGAAATGGGAGCAGATGCCTTTTTCTTAGCTGGCAGAGCTACCGTCTTTTCTCCAGGCAGTCTGGTGCAGCTGATCTGAGAAGAAGCAGAGAGAGCTGGTGTGAAGTTTACCTAGTTTACTTGTTGAGAGTGTTTAGGCTCATTGTTTTCTTTCTTTTGGAAGTCAGTTATGTCACTCCACCCAGGTGGGCCTTTTTCTGAAGTCTTAACAACCCAGCATTGCACCCCATAGCCTTATTGTGCCTGTGTGTGGATATATATATGTGTGTGTATGTGTGTGTTTATACAGCTCTGGGCATTGAGCCTTTGGAAGTGTGACACCAGAGTGTATGCTTGAAGTGAGTTGAGGCTGAGCAGTAAATTGCACTCAGGAGCATTACCCAGTGACTGAGCTGTCTGTCTCTAAAGGCGTCTTTGTACCTCTCGTTTACTACTTCCAAACAAAACCAAACCGCACCTGAAGAACGGCCAATTTAGCCGTGTTTATTGCACATTAAGACGACTACCAAGCACGGAAATGATAAAGAAAGTGGTGGAGAGAATACAAAAAAAAAAAAGAAAAATCACTGTAGGGCTCAGGGGAGGAGTGCGGGTCTTTCTATGCAGGGATAGTGGGATAGGAAACAAAGGGAGAGAGAGATGGGGGTGGTGGGTGATTTGCAACAAGGGTCTGCAGCAGGACTTGAACTGCAGACGTGGCGCTTATATAGCATGCTATATATTATATTTTTTATTAGTCTGTTATTTTCTTTCTCTTTCACATGCTCAAACTTTCTCTTCCACACAAATTATTTACAATTTCTTTATCTCTCTAACGCACACAGTTTCACACTCTTTCACCATCTCCTTCATTTGAACACAAAACAGTAACTATTTCTTTAAATCTATCTCTAAGGCGCACAGCTTCTCTCATTGTTTCTTTTGTGCACAAAACTATCACAAACTCCTTCAAAAAAAAAAAAATCTATCTTCTTATGCACAAACACTGTTCATCTGTCTCTCACTTGTCTCTCACGTGTAAGAAGATGAGATGACTTCAACAGTTTTATTGACCAACGTAGTTAAAAGGCTTATCCTCTGAGCACACTTTCACATTAAGAGTATTTCTGGGTCAGACTATTGCCCTTAATGAGAAAGCAGTTTGTTGCTGGTCCCACATCAGCTGGACGAATGATGCAGTTTCCGCAGCAGAGATGCCGAGCGAGTATTTCTTTTTCGACACACTCATTTAAAACTTTACCGTCCCTTAAGGCTGAGAAGACACTTACAGTTCAGATGAGTTTCAAACACTCGCCATTTGCAGCGATCCAACATTCACTAGAAGCAAAGCATCAAACAACTTTATGGGGCACTCTCAAGTGCAAAGCATCAACAGAGCGCCAAAGATGCAGTTTCTTGCTTGGGGTTGAAAAAAGTTGTATAGTGTTGTTACTCCTAAGGGGGCTTTGAACTTTTAGTTTTGTTTGGCGTCCATCATTCAGGTTCTGTCCTGTGGGTTGTTGTAATGATGAACTAGCTAACAGTGTTGAGGAAGTCAATGCAGCCCATTAATCTAGGATTGCAGGCTAAGTGGGTATTTAAGCTAATAGTATATAACTTTTCAAATGTATGGACACAATACTGTATAGGACAGGAAGGTTACTCACTGGTACAAATACATAAAGCAGAATTCATTAAGGCACAGAACAGAAAACGTGAGTAATGTTTTCCTTTGAGAATTGAGAATTTCTTCCAATTTCTGGAGGTAGTGCTGAGAAAATTTAGTGTTTTAATCTACATGTGGGGGTTAGGGCCCCTACAGAGTCACCAGATAAATCTAAGGGGTCACAAGAAGATTAAGAAGAAAGGAAAGGACAAGAAAAAAAACATTTCTTCTGCACAAAATGATGCCCAAGATCGTCCGTTGGTCGGCCCCCCACTTTGGTCCAGACTGAAATATCTTGACAATTATTGGATAGATTGCCATGAAATTCTGTTCAGATATTCATAGTTGCCAGACGATGTATCCCAATGACCTTGGTGATTCCCACGTGCCACATTTTGCAACATTTTTGGTTTTAAGTGAAATGTCTCAAGTATTAGATAGCTTGTCATAATTGACTAAGTTTCAGACAATTTCAAAGAATGCCAAACATTTTACTGTTTTTATAGCATCTTAAATGTGATGATTTGGTGCTTGGTTGCCTAGTTGGACAAAACAAGCAATTCAAAGATGTTGCATCTAACTTGACCATTTTCGGATGCTTAAAAGACAAACTGACTTATTGTTGAAATGTAAAACAATTGAAAAAAAATAGGTAAATAAAATACTTACATATAGAAGTATCGACCTGAGAGAATGAAATGACATGCATCAAGAAAAACAGCATGTGCCTTTGAGCCTTGATGGGATACTTGATGCATTTTCTGCTCACAATAAAGGGAGGCACAAAGGATAGATAAAGTAGAAAAGGAAGAAAATGAATGTCTGGGGACGTTGAGGCATGTGGTAGAGAGTTTTCCTGTCAGTGTTGAGCAGGTTTATGTTGTGGGGAAAACCAGAAATGCTGTGCTGAATGTGCCATTCGGTGTCCTGAGCTGCTGCGCGACCAGAGGACACAGACGGTTTATTTTACACCTCCAGGTCCTGTTTTTATCAGTCTGCTCTGAATTGGATTTGAAAATGCGTTGTGCATTTGAGGCTGTTGTTTGAAGTATGAAAGAGCGATGTTTTTTCATATCCTGCACAACACCTCCTTATTTACATTGTCCTACTGACAGCTCTAATAATATCAGCTGACAGCAGCCTGTGTACATTTCCCACTAATTTCCCTCAAGACCGCTTATATGGTACACACACGTCGTAATGTAGGTGTGATCCACACCTGCCTCAGAATTTTGTCTTGCACAGTTGTGCTCCATCATCTGGTATCATGATGTAGAGAATTTTGTCTTCTGTTTATTGTATTTGTTCATCTTTTCATACCGGAGGTGGTATACAGGGAACATGAATATCCCTTTGTGCAAGGAGTCATACATATGACTAAGGGAGGCTCCAGATGATATAAGTAACTTTTTGTATGTGTACTTGCTGTAAGTAGTGTGATTTAGTGATGTAGGTAGAATGTCCACATTAAAAAGTATCACCTATTGATTGAAGATTCCCGATTTTTTTTTTTTTTTTTTTTTTTTTAAAAAGGTAATTGTAATAAGCCCTTAAAAACTGATCTATTAATCAGATCTGGTTAATTGATGTATCTGATTACTAGTAATTCCCTTTCAATGGTGAACAAGGCTGAGGTTGAGTCATTATATTCCACATGGTCACATTTTTTGTTTTTCATTTCAAATGGTGTTTTCTGTCTTAAATGATGCAAAGAGCAAACACGTTACATGAGCGGACAACATTTCAGTTGTATCACCGTGATCAATAATTCAGCAAAATGTGTTCATTATCAGGCTGCTGAAAATAAAAATTCAGTCTCCAGCACGGGAACAACACTTAAATTATTGTTCCTTCAGAGAATCGTTTATTCACCACAATGAACATTTGCTGTGAATAAACGATGCTCTGAACAAACTGAAGTGTTTTACTGGAACTACTTGTATTTGCACTATTAAATTGTGATGCCCCATTAGAATGTATGTACATGATGGACTACAAGCATTTTCTATTGTTTTTTTTAAAAACACAGAGTGATGACGCAGGTGTAGAAAGAGCTCAGAGTAGATTCCAGGCAGTGATGTCACTGGACCAGTAGTACAGTTTTCACTCAGTTCTCAACATCTGGTGAAGTTTGTTGACATGTTGGATTGATAACCCTGTCAATCAATCAATCAATCAATCAATCAATCAATCAATCAATCAATCAATCAATCAGTCAATCAGTCAATCAATCAATCAATCAATCAATCAATCAATCAATCAATCAATCAGATATATTGTGCTTTATTGTGCTGTAGAGTTCAAGAGAAGGAAATGGAAACTAAACACTGCATCATAATAATAAAAGCAGTATTAAGATTAATAATGCAGATGATAGAAGAAGGAGTAATAGTGAATGACCTTTTTTTTTTACATCAGACATTTTGACATAATAATAATAATAATTATAATAATAATAATAGCAGAAAAGCACAGTTGTAATTAATAACATTAATTTCCTGGTGCAGACTCATCAGTTGCACCTGTGCCTTTCCTGCTCAACTCAAGTCAAACGTCTGCTGTGACGACTTATTGAAATAGCCTTCGAAGCTGCATAAATGCTTTGTTGGCTAACTGGGAGCAGTGGAACACACTGTAAACACAGCATTGACTCATTTTCACCTGCAAATGATCACCTATGTACACATCTAGCAGATGCAGAGCAACATTAGCATTCACTCTCATTTTAACTCTGTTTTGGTCTCCACTATCTCCTGAGGGAAATATGTGGCTCTTTAGTTGCTAAATGCTCCACTGTGTTCACCAGCTAGATGTTAGTTTTTGACTGTTTGCTGTTTGATATTGTGCAGGTAGTGTACAGGTGGATCTTCAGAGGTTTCTCACAGAAAACAGTTGAGGCAGGAAACAGGGCTTATTTCAAGCAGAATTTGCAGGCAAAACAATGAGCTGAAAGATGCTAAAGAGCTCCGTAGAGCTGATGGGGAATGCAGAGTTGGGTGATAATTCTGTCTGGGTTCGTCACAACAAACAACCCCTTTTTCTTTACATAGTCATTTGAACCTCAAAGAGACTGTAGCTAAAGCGGCCTGTTTCAGACAGAGGCTGAACTGAGGGGCTGCATAAAGAGCCATTATAAGATAAAATATGAGTTTTTAACTGTAAATCATGCAAAGATATTCCAGTAGAGCCCCAGAATATAAATATAGACCTAGTAATGTGCCTTTTAATATAGAAATATTGTGCAGCTTTGATAGTGTCTTTAAGTGAACACATGTACTGTAGTTGTATGCTCATGAAGATTGGTGTTTCACCTCTGTAAAGATGACATAATGTTTTCACCATGTCTATGTGTGTGTGTCAGAAACTAACTGAAAGAGACACTCATAACAAATGAGCTGCAATGCCATTTGGTCATTTGCATAAGTGATGGAGGTATTAATAAGTAAAAGCTCTACATTTGCTAGAAGAACATTTTAACCTGAGCGTCACGTATCAAGGCCAGTTCACTCACATTTTGTTAAAGGCTGTAATCTGCCTGCTGGTGTAACAACAGTCACATTCTCAGTAAAATGAGCCTCGTCTGAATTATCTGTGTGTCTCCCCGAGCCGCTCCAGAAGCACACACACACACTTAGAGCGAGCGGCTTGTATTAGCTATAATTTAATCAGGCTGGAACAGCGTCTGGGCAGCGGGCGGTTCTGATAACGGCAACGTGGACGGCTCCTCGGAGAGCTCGTCATGTGGATTCAGGAGGTCTCCTGGCAGGCGCCTCCTGTGATGGTGGGGAATGAGGGCTGATAAGCAGGGCACCAAAAATCACCCGTGGAGAATGAGGGGTTGGGGTAGGGGGTGGTGGCGGAGCAAGACAAAGGCTGTTAAATTTAACTGCCAAGGGCATAAAGCCACACTCCAACTCTGATTGATTCCCTCCCCAAAGTCGATGATGTTCAGCCAGTTACGGCTTGTAAAGAGACTGTCTCTGTCTCTCACTCTGTTTCTTTATCACTGTGTGTCTGTGTCCTCATCCGCAGTCCAAAAACACACACACACAAACACACACACACCACCACAGCTCTTAGCACAGCTTATGTAGGACTGTAGCTTAACTGGGCTCAAACTCTGACCCCATTCACATCTGGCATTAACCTCTGTATTCTACCCAGACTGTCTTTATCTGATATGTCTGGATTACATTTACAGGTGCTCTTATAAAATACACCTCTGAGATATTGAAAACTGAAATCCAGTTTTCCACTTTTTTGCTCTTGCTTGCTGAATGCTGGTCAGAAGGTGCACTGCTGCCTCTTTAATATCACATGGATGGTGGGACACAGAAAAAAAGACACCATGGAGAACTTTCTTGGATACTGTACATACATTAGACTCCTTACAGCATGTGATTTAGATTTTAGTGTTTGAAGGGATTTTTATTTTGACTTCTGATTACTTACTATATAGACTAAACCTCAGTTTGTGTGATATTGCTAAATTTTCTTATGCATGTGAACCTTGGGAACAAAATGCATAATTGAATGACAAAGCACAGGTGTAATCTTCCTGATGTCATTATAAGCTCTAAGTTATAAGATTGGACCCCCTCCCCCTATCAATATACCCACATGTGACTGCTGAACACCTCTTTCCAAAATGGGTGTTATAATACTTCTCTAAAGGCTTCACCGTCATATTGGATCCTATTTGCAGGGATTTGCTCCTGTTTAGCCACAAGAACATTAGTGCGGTCGGGTATTGATGTAGGGTGGTGAGGCCTGGCTCACAACAGGTGTTCCAGTTCAGTGTTCTGGAAGGTGGAGTTGAGGTCTGGGCCTTGTAAGAGCCAGTTAACTTCTTTCATACCAGATTCAGAAAATAATTTCTTTATAGATGTTGCTTTATGTTCACATGCTTAAAAACACCTTGTTTGCTTGTTCTTCATCCATCAGTATCTTGAGTTTGGGCTTATTTTTTACTCCCCAAACTGCCTGTCATCTCTTTGCCTTGTGTTTGGATTCACATTCACTCATCAATATCTGTTTTCCTATACATGTATAGTTTGAAGATGCATAGCTGGGTATATCTCAGTCCAGCGAAAGAGCTGGTTTTGGATGGTTGGGTCTTCAATGCACAGTTGGTGCATTTCCACCTGAAACGTGATAATAAATTGAAGGTGTGAAGATGATGTCCGGCCTGACTGCAGTTCCGTCACAGGAGATTTGAAATACGATTCAAGTCACATCTCTGAGAATATATCTGTCTGACCACCTGGAATAGATTTCAAGTGTTTTTATTTTCATCGTTCCTCAGGTGACAAGATGTCACAACAAGTTTCACACCGTCTCCTTCTACCACATGCTGTTATAAAACAGGGAAAACAACTTCCTGTCACTGGCTTGTCACAGCTCCCAGAGTTGTTGGACGGAAAATGTGGCCTTTGTCACTTGGTGCATATCTTGAGTGTGACAAATAAAAATCTAAAAATCTAAATGTGATGTAGTTTAATGAATTACAGTAAAGATATTTAGTATTAAAAAAGTCTTCATATAAGGTACTGTAGTTATAACCCCTTTATTGTTTATATGATCTTTTTTGTGTGTGTGTGTTTATGCAGGGAGAATGAGGTCCTGAAGGTCCAGTTGAAGAAGTATGTGGGGGCGGTACAGATGCTGAAGAGAGAGGGGAGCCAGGGCAATGATGGTAAGACACACACACACACACACACACACACTCTGCATCATTATGACCTGAAATTAGATTTCATATCTGTGTCCCAGTCCATCTATTTTGCTCTCAAACAGAAACGCTCACAGATGCACACTCAGAAAAATAAGGTCATCAGTTTTCTCCACATCCCAGACCGGTTCTGATGCATTTCTCAACGGCTCAGATGACTAACCTCCCTTTTTTTACGGTGTGAAGTCCTGTCAAACAGAACGAGCATCTTCTTCCTCTGTCTCTCTCACTCTGACTTATCCCTCTTTTTTTTTTTTTTTTCTTTTAGTTTTTTGTGGATTTGATAACTTTGACTTTGTTTTCCCATTGCCTGGGGAATGTAAGCGGTGCTCTGTGTAAAGACTGGCGAGATAAGCCCCTGCTGTATCAAAGGCAAATAAAATGAACATGGCAGATTATAGAGGGCCACATAATGGCTAATTGCATTTTGGGGGATAGAAGGGAGAGAGCGGTTATCTGTGACGCCCCGAAGGGTTTATGTGTTTGTGAAGAGGTTTTGGTATGTTTTTGTGAGACGGATAGGTAAAGAGAAATGTAGATTTTGTTATATCTAGTTAATGATGTATTATTTTTGGAAAGTGAAGCCGTAAGAACAAGCAGGGGCGGACTTTACCATTACGCAGGGTAGATGACTGCCCAGGGCCCCCAACTAATAGGGGCCCCAAACAGCTATAGATTTATTATGATTACATTTGAAACATATAAAATTATGTTTCTATTCTAACTCATTAAACCCCGAAATTACATACAAAAGGGCCCCAAAGCACTTTTTATAAAATCATTGTCGATATGAGACGCCTCCCGCGCACTACAGATTAATGAATGAGGAGCTACGACTCCTGCGCACGACTCGACTCACATATTGCTAAGGAGGCAGAAACTTTTGGAGATAACGTGCAATTCAGCACATCATCAAACAGTGAAACAGAGTTATCATGGTGCACATTTCAAAAGAAAAAAACAAAGAGGAAAAGTAAAGCAATCATTGTAAAACTCCCGAAGGTGATCTGCTTTTCTGTTGCTCCCGCTGAAACAACTAGCAGTTACTAACGTTTTCCTGTTGCATCGACTCGTTTGTTTGATGATGGGAGACACCGGCCTTCTCCCCCCCCCCCCCCCACAAACCCTCAGGAAAACAGACACAGAGAATGATGATGATAAAATGAGAAAAAAAACTGCATTCAAGGAAAAAGGAGAGTTAACTAGTAGCCTATACGAAATGAAAACTGCTCCCAGGACTGCAGCAACACTGCAACACAATACTGCAATATAGAAACACTCTATTACAAGTCAGAGTCGTTCTTTCTTTTATTTAATGGTCTCAGATTTTAGCAATAAACTTGCTAAACACAAGGTTAGTATTAACAAATGGAATAGTAGCCAAACATGACAAAAAGTAGGTCAAAGTCCCTTTAACATATAACAGTTACTACAAGCTCCCAAATGTCACCTCATCACCCAAACACAAACATCATATCTTTTATGAATGGGATTTAGTTTTTCAGTTTTTTTTTTTTTTTTTCATTTTGAGTTCAAACAGTCAAACAGTGTTGTCAGGTCCATTGACAACCCCCACTTGTTAGTCAGAGACAGACCTGTGCAAACTTGGGCCTACAGCAGCGTCATGTTTAAAACATCACAACGGCTCCACATTTCATCTCTCCGCTTCCTGGCAATTACCGTGCTCAGTCTGTCAAACACGGCCACCTGGCCCGCTGACACCGGAGAGCACCGCAGGGAGGAACAGTGAGGATAGGAGATGATTGGCGCAAGAAAAGAAATGATGCCCACCCCCCACCCCAACACACATACACGAAAACACATCACGAAATAGCCATCACCCAACTCGACTCCATAACCTTGACAAACCTGTTGGGCTTTGATGCTTTCCTCTTCGGTTTGTGGCTTTTTCTTGTTGTTGTTTTTTTTTTGCCCTTCTTGTCTTACCGCCACCCGTTATCTTTCTCTTTCTTGTTGACTTTTTCATTCTCCTCTCATTTGTACCCTTTCCCTCTCCTTTTTCATCCCTCCTTCCTCCCTCTTGTCTTTCCCCCTCTCCCTCCATCCCCACTCCCCTCATCCCGACAGGCGTAGTAATTCCCTCTCCACAGCGGCGTCTAAATGATTTCATCCTCCTTCGCCTCTGTCTTCTCTTGCTAATGATGTGCCTCGTTCCATCATACTTTGATGTTGACTACCAGAGTGTGTTGGTGTGTGTGTGTGTGTGTGTTGGGAGTGGAGGAGGAGGAATAATGTGTGAGCAGTTTAGGGGGAGCAAAAATCGGAGGAAGGAAGAAAGGGGGGAAAAAAAGAGAGAAGACGAGGACGAATTGATACACAAGCTCCCGTTTTTCATGTGCTGTCAGCACGCTTCCCCGTGATCAGCGCGCTGCCTCTCCTGTCTAATGATAGCGCTGCAGACGTGATCTCTCGAACACTCCTCAGGCGCTGTCAGACCCACTGACATCCCACAAAAGACGTTTCTCCTTTCCCTCTGTTTCAGAGAAGCGATAATTATTCTTTCCTGCGTGATGCCTTCTAATTCTGTTTGTTTGGGGGATTTCCCCCTTTCTACTTACACTTTCATACGAGAGAATGGCGTGTTTGTGTTACCGTGTGTTCTTTTTATATGAACGTGGATCACCAAACTGCGCAAATGTGCGTGTTGTACGCGCACCAACCTATTTAGAAAATCTGCCGTTATAGTCAGAGACAGGACGTAAGTATACCTTACATGTCACATTAGCACAGATCCCATTTGTGCGACGTCAAAGTGAGTCATATGTTTAAATGCTTTTAAAGAGGTGTGTGTGTGTCTTTGTGCAATTGTGTGTGTCTGTCATTAAGAGAAGCCATTAGTCAAACCCCACAGGACTTGTAGTGTAACATTGACAGTCATGTTTACTGTAAGGCAGAGTCAGATAAAGAGAAATCTCTCGGGAGACACACCGAACAGCACATGCAGAATTATTACACACACTCTCACACACACGTTAGCCAGTTTTACGCTGTTCCTGTGGGTCTTGAAGATTCTTGAGGGTTTGTGCAAACACAGTAAGTCTCCATGTTTTTTCAGCATAAATCTGTGGCCTTGAAAGAGCAATAAATGTTTTTTCTTTTGTAATAATATTGTATGTAAGTGCACATCATATCTATTTGTTATATTTGGACAGATTTTTTTTGCTGATCCTACTTGGAGGTCAAAGCCGTGCAAGAAATTTCAAATGATATAAAGTCAAACTTCAAAATGGTTCTGTATGTATACACCCAGTTTCATCAGTGTAGCCCAATATTACAAATCACAAACTTATCACTTTAACTTACAATCTGTAGAGCAGTACAACATCCTCTATGCTTAGACCCTCAATTCAAAGAAGGTCAAAACTCTCAGGAAGAGCAACAGAGGAAGGCTCGCTCTTCCAGGACGGACAGACATGCAATAGATGTTGTGTGCACAGAATAAACCAAGATAGCAAAGAAATCGAAAAAAAATTACAGATAACTTGAGCAAAAACATCAATGCAGCACATGATCAGAGCTGATAGTGGATCCGCTGGGACAAATCACTTATGCTGACATACAGATCCACGACTGAGGCGGCAATACACCGGCACCCTGCCCGACTCAATCTGACCGAATGTAATTGTGTTTGGTTCCTGCTTGGGTCTCAGAGTTCAGGAACTGACTGGACCCTTGGTGACCTCAAGTCCAGTCGATGATCAGCACCTCACAACCTGAAGGAAAATCCTTTGTTGGATTTTTGTGTTGACACTGCAGCAGTTTCAGAACGCATTAGGATTTCTTGGCATCTTTAATTTCATATTGCAGTCTAACAAACTTAAAACTGAGTTCTTCCATTTCATAAAGCTCATGTCCAAGTAAACACGGCAGCTCTGCTGTCAGGCTCTGCTGTGTTAGGTCACTGGATGAAGAAGAAGCTGTTCGAGTGTTGACTTAAGTGAGGTGAATGTTTGAGAAACAGTAAGGGTTAAGGACAGTGTGACTTGAGATAGAGTGCTGTTGTCTGAAGCCAATTGCTGCAGTAATACAGGGTCAAGACTAGTAATAAGGTCATTGACTGGATAAAAAAAACAGTTTTCTCAGAGAAGTGGCGCTGTCTCACTCTCGGCGAAGCTTTGTCTCTTAGATGATAATGCTTCAAGGCGTTTCATTCTCCCCAGGGAGAAGTTTAATGTCTGGGTGGTTGACTGGCTGGTGTTTGACTGACTGCTTTACCCAGGAGAGTTGATTCTCCGGGGGGGGGGGGGGGATAGTCACCGAACCTGGGGAAACGGGTTTCACCCCGCTAAGAAGGCTGATTGCTGCACGCCGTCAGCTGAAATTGGCCTGCAGTGCTGTATATTAAAAAGATTGGCTTGCCAGCGGGGTGGATAGGGATCAAGAGTTATTAACCTGTTAAGTGCTGGCTGGGCATGCTGAGGACACCCGAGGAGATGGACACAGGGTCAGAGGGCAAGTTAGTCTGGTGACATGGAACTCTCTCTCTTCCATTTTCTTGTCAAGGGCTCTGTGATTCCTTTATTTCCTCTCATTTTTTATCTATATGGTCCATTATTCGGTTAATACTCCTTTTTTTTTTTTGGTGTGGAAACAGAAAAATGGGAAGGCGTGACCTTGACATATGAAGGAAAATTGAGAATAGATGATTTGTTTGTTCTAAGCATTCTTACTATTTTTTATTTCACCTGATAAGAAGCGATTTTCTCCTTTTAAAAGGTTCTGTATGACTTAACAGACTGGAGCATCATTTTAATTCATCCCCCTTGGAGTGAACTGAAAATAACTTTTTCATTCAAAGATTTATGTTTCTGTACGCTCTGTGTTTCCATTTCCTCAATCTTTCCCACACTTTTTATGATTCATATTCTATGTGTAAATAAACTCCCGTCTTCATTTTTCTCCTTGTCCTTCTCACCCGTGTTTTTCCCAGCCGTATCAGACGTAGCAGTGGCAGACCCGCGCCTTGATTCATTCTGCTTTTCCCTGTCACTGCGTACGTGTTTAATTCATCCATAAATAAACCTGCTGTGGACAGGAGCTTATTCATCTCCAATAAGGAAATGGATTACACGGCCATTTAAAACCCAATAAGCTTCCCTTGCCGCGCCTTGGTCTCTCTTGCTTTTCCTCCGACAGCCAGTGGCCTAATGAGTGAATGAGAAGCATTTGTCACCGCTGCCTTCCCTAATAGGAGTGTGTAACTTATTCATTACACCCATAGATCTGCGTTTATTGTCCCCGTGTGCGCTCCGCTTTGTCCTTGTTGGGCCTCGGGGAGGTCAGGCATCTTGCTCTGAGGTGTCAGCAGTGTATGTGTGTGTGTGTGTGTGTCCTGTTTTGTTTATGTGCACAAGCCTATTACGTATGCATCGATGTGTGAGGATGTGTGTGTGCATGTTAATAAAAACTTTGTTCATATTGCTTTTTGGAGCTGACATGTCTTTGTTATGCCAACAATATGGTGTGTGTGTGTGTGTTATTATGGAGGTGGATTTTCATTATTTGTTGACTAATGAGTAGCTGGGTGTATTTGGGGGGTTAATGTGAGGGGAAAAAAAAACATGGTCATGGTGGCGAGAGGGGAGCTGTTACTAATAAACAAATTTGTGTAGGTATGTATTTTGTCAGGGCAAATGTGCATATGTATGCGAGTTCATATATTGTATTTGTGTTAATTGCGATTTTGTGGATTAGCCCCAACCCCCCCTGGAGCGAGTGTAGTTGAAACATGGTGTGTATGGACGTGTGTGTGTGTGTGTGTGTGAGGTCTAAATTAAACTGTGCATTAGCGGCTGTAGGTGGGTATGAAACTATCGTAACTAGTGTATAAGTGGTTTGCGTTATAAAGTTATTTAGGCCCCAGTAGGCCGACTGTAAAAGAGCAAATGATGAGTCATTCTCTATGTGAATTGAGCTTAATTGTACCCACACATTTAGCCAGAGTCTGAGATCATAACAAGAGAAGCCGGGGAGCAGCTTACATTGTTTAGCCTCTCAGGTCTTAATCCAACAGATTGGGCCTGTTTACCAGCTCAAAGGTGTGAGCGACTTTCATTTAATCAGCGGGGAGGGGGGTCTGTTTGTGTGTGTACATGACAATTACTTCAACAGACTGTTTATATACCTGGCACGAGAGGTGACATCGCATTATGTTTGTCACAGGTGCGGCCAGGTGGTCAGCGCCCGAGTGGTTGTGCGTGTGCGTGTGTGTGTGTGTGTGTATGCGTGGATTTATGCGTCTACGGCGTCATATCTCACAGGCGCTTCCATGTGGGCTCAGCAGGGGTGCGTGACAGATTTCATCACCTGGACGGATCGGTGTTAATGAACATTTTAATCATCTCGCTGAATGCCAGAGCCTGCTGGGTGTCATCGCGTCCGCCTTTTTTCCCCGAGATAAATATGGAAGAGCATAGCAGAGGAGGAGAAGAACTTGAGGGAGGTGTACAGTCCCATCTGATCTCTAGCAAGTTATTGTCATTTTGTTGCAAAAGTTGTGACCTGTTTAAAAAAAAAAAAAAAAGTCTCATTTTAGATTGGAGATTTGGCTGAGATTTCCCCCCACTTTTTTACAACCTGTTGCTTACGTATAAAGACATGTTGTTTCATATTGTGAATTTGATGCCTGGCAGTAAGTCCGTGATCTAAACGTTGTGTCTCTCATGTAAGAGTTTCCTCGGTTGTCTGTTGACATAAGTGTGGTCACATGATAACAGGTGATCGTATAAGGCAGAGAGGCCTCAAAGATGGTCTCTGGCATCTAATGATTTACTCTTTGATCTTTCTCCAGCCATCAACTGTCTTGTTGTCTATGACCTTTGACCGCAACCCAGTTGTGATGCTGTGTTCCTTGCCTTTTTTTGTCAAGCTAGATAAACAATACTATTGAATTGTTACCCAAAAGTGTGATGTAAAAAAAAGTTATTGAAGGTGTGAACTTCGATAGAAGAGGGAGAGAAGTGCTTTTTTTTTTCATATGACAGTGTGAGACCTTGACTGATTTATCCTGCACTCACAGGTCCTACTCATTCCCTGCATTTGAATGAAAACCTGTCAGATGCACCTTCGCCCATAGGTGTCAATTCCTGTGGAACAAGCTTCCTACTGTTGTCAAGGAATCTGTCACTGTCTCAAATGCAAGTCCAGGTGGCTTTATAAATACATTTACTGTATTGGAAGAGCCGGGAATATAACCTGAGAGTAAACTAACTTTTACGTCCTAAAATAGCAGGAATATGTGAATCTAAGTGAAAGCTAAGATCCCTTACTTGTTTCAACTATCAAATCATCTCCAAATAGGATCAGAGGAGAGCTTACAGACGTATGGGGGGATTTTCAAGCTTTCAGGCGACTGAGGCATTGAGTGCAAAATTTGAGAGCAACACAATTTAAGGAAGACGGTTTTAATATTTGTGCTTGTTCAGTCCTCTTGAAGCTTTGTAATGGAGCGAGGCGTCCGTCTCAGAGACCGGATTAAGTCAAGAGAGAGCGGCTGTGAGTCTGCAGAGAGAGGAGAGGGAGGGGGGAAGCCTTCAGGTGATGCATCTGGAGATTCACCTCCCATCTCGCTTCAGGGTGTTTTGGAATTCACACACACACATGCACGCACATACCTCCAGGCCATTGCTGTAACTGACAGTCTCTGCAAGTTCCATATTGCCGCTCGCCAACCACACAGGTTTACACGAGTATGTGTGTGAGTACGAAGCACTCTTAAACTAGCGCACATACACAATATCCCTCTTTTTTTTCCTCTGTCGCCCCCTCCTACCTCTCCTCGTGCACCTCCCACCTCTATCTTGGGAGTGATTACATCTGGTCCCAGCCCGCCTGCCTTCCAGCCAGTGTAGGAACTGGTGCTGTATTCGCAGAGGCCAGGCTAGCCAGTCATTTCCTGCATGACTGCCCGCGCTGATGATAACACAGCGCAGACTTACTTTAGCATGCAGCCCGGCGGGTTGGGGGGCTAAACGGCCCAGGTTGCAGAGAGCAGATGTCGGGGACAGAGGGGCGACATGATGGCTGCTTGTTACACCGGCTGTTGTTTTATTCAGACACATGTTTTGTCGCGCGGCGGAGCTGTGAAGTGGTGTGAAAGTTGGGTGCATCATCACCAAGTACAGAAGGAGAGTTTGAGGTTGTTCATCTGTATTCTGGGTGCCTTGTTTAAAGGGGGCGGTTTTTAATTACAACAGCAGCTGTATGTCAGATACCTGCGGCAGTCCTACTGATTTTCACACCCCTCCTCAATGCACTGTGGGTAGGAGGTGGAGGCTTACAAGTACACCCGAGTAGCAATGATGTCATTGGCTCGGTTCGACCGAGGGGGATATTAATCAGAGCTGATCGGTGCGCTGTGACAGCAAACCTACGTGGCGTCCCACACATGGAGCTGATAATGAAATTGTAGGAGCATCTGTCTCTGTTGTCCTTTCTCCTGTTAGTGTTGTCTTCTCATGCTAGTCATCATGTTGGTTGGGCATTTGAGGTATTTACAGGAAAGTTCGTATATCTCACTTTGGGCTTTTTGACCATATTTTTGTTTGTGACTTATCTTTAAGGCAACAGGTGATTAAAAATATGCCCTTTCAATACAATAACTGCAGTAGTTTATAACTGTTGTCTCAACATGGTGGGATTGTATTAGTTTTGTTGGAGTATTCACATCCAAAATCATCTGTATCTGAATTTTAGATGAACTATAAATTAGCTGCAGCAGATGTTGCCCAATTTTCAAAAGCAGGGTTGAATATTAGTTTAAATGTGGCAGGTAATTTTGATGTTCACTAGTTTAGACAGCTGACATCAGTGGAATCCCCTTTATATCCAATTCGCCTGTTTTATTTCCACTATTAGTGCTGCAGGTGGAAAATATATACATAATATGACCTCTGCTGTGCAATTTAGTGCATTTGCTTATTTTCCCTGAATGTTATATTTCATGAAAGTGTGAGAATAGCAAAGTAGCCAGCCTCTGCTTTAACACCCCATGCTAAAAACAACGATTAAGCACATTAATAAACTAAAAATTCAGTCTGTAGAAGGGAGAATATGATGTAATCAGGTCACGTTTAGCATGTTATTCATTTAACAAGACTAACAGCTTTTCTGCAGCTAAAGCCATTTTACGCCTTTGTTATAGCCACAGTAGAGAGATGACAGGAAATGAGGGGAGAGAGAGAGAGACGGGGAATGACATGCAGTGAAGGTCCACTGCTTGAATTGAACCGTGGACTTTGTGGCTATGTAGCAAACGTCTTTACTGGTAGCTCGCGGGCAAGCATATTTTTCATTATATGTGCGTAATTATGTTTTGGGTTCTTGACTGTTTTCAAAAAGTGGGTGACCTACATTCAAAATCTGCTGCTGCTGCTGCTCTGCTAATACATTTCTTTCACTGTGCAGACTGTTTGGACACTATGAGAGTGTACAGCCATGCTAGCAACTGTGATAATATCAGCATGCTAACATGCTCACAGTGACATAGCTAACATACTGATGTTCAACAGGTACAATGCTTACCATGTTCACAATCCTAGTGTAGGGTGTTAGCATGCTAATATTTGCCAATTAGTGCTTAGTGCCAATAGGTATGATATTAGTTTTTCAGGTACTTGACCACAAACCAAATTTTGACCTGATGATGGCAAAAGTCAAGGGATCACCAAAGTTATTCATCCTGAGCAAGACATAAATAAGTCCAATTTCATGGCAGTTCATCCAATAGTTCTTGAGGTATTTCGCTCAAATAATTAATAGTAATCCATCCAATAGTGGTTGAGATATTTCAGTCTAGACCAAAGCAGTAAAGACCCATGCCAGTGATGTGGCTAATAATGGAAGATGTTGAATGCTTTTGGATTCAGTTGTTTGAATTCCTGATTGTTGTTACATTTTTACTGGAGAGCAGCAGTCCCTGCAATGGTGAAGGGAGATAATTGAACATTGTTGTAAATTAGCATTAGAACTGATTGGTGTGGTGACAGAAACACGGCAAAAGAATGCAGGTTTGAAAACTAATCATTTATTTTTATCCTTCTGGTCTTATCCAGTCACTTTCAGTGAGTACTGGCCTTTGATCAGTGAAATTACAAGCAGACAGTAGTGACTGGAAAGGTCAAAGTCACAATGACAAATTACTGCAACCAGAGCAGGTTCATGTAAGGAAATGGCAGAAAATAGAAGCTACACAGAGAAACTTATTTCCAATTCAGCTCCCCAGCATTCCTATTATGATACTGTATTAATAAGAATAATAATGACAATAAATTCAGTATGGTGCCTTTCAGGGGACCAAAGGATGCCGAACAACACAAAAGAATAATTCTTCTTGTCTAGTTTTAGATTTGGTCTCCAAATATGTGGGAGTAATCTGTTTTGAGTGATATGTCTCGGCTTGATTATGAGTTTTCTTTTTCTTTTTTGAAGGACTGCTGGGATTTGGATATGAATATTTAGAGTCTTACACTGATAACTATCCACGCTCGTTTGGAGCCTTTTCATTTGGAACCCCATGGAGCCTTTGAGAAGCCGCCGCAACTCTCCCCTGAATACGTGCCACCAGCAAACCAGCAAATCTCTATCTGTTTATCGCTGCCTCGTAGCATATTTCAACCCCTCCTCCCCTCGTTCTGAATTACCAGTTCCTCTTCCTCTAACCCCCTCACCCCCCACTCCCCTTTTCATGTATGTGTGTACACGCGTGTGTTTGACTAATGTCTAAGTGTTTATCTTGTTAATGTGCAATGTGATAACAGCCCAACTCTATAAACAACTTAATCCTGCCTCTTATGTGTCGGGGAGCACCGCTCTCTGCTCCTTCAAAGACCCGGAGGCTTAAGGGCATAGCTGCAGGTGAGTGGGGGTAGATGTGCATATATATGTGTGTGTGTGTGTGTGTGTGTTAGAGTGTGTGTGAAAGGCTGGTGGAGTGGTGAAAGTAAAGGAAGAAGGTAAGAGGGTAGCAGAAGGTGTGTGCAGAGGAGGATGAGAAGCACAGATTGAGATGAAAGTAGCAGTCAAAGTATTTTGACTTCAGTAGCAACTTGAAAACTTTAAAGTCAAACGAAAATTAAAATTCATTTTTGCCAAAAATCAGTATATATCTTTTGACTTCAATTTTATGATAATTACAAAATTGGAATCACAGACCTGTGATCATAGACCTGCAACTAATGATTATTTTCTTTATCGATTAATCTGCTAATTATTTTCTTAATGAATCGCTTGGTCTATAAATCTTAAGAAAACTGAAAAATTCTCATCACAATTTGCTAGAATACAAAGTGACATCATCAAATGTCTTTTTGTCCAACCAACAGTCCAAAACCCCAAAATATTCCACTATAATTTAAGACCAGGAAAAGCAGAAAATTCTCACATTTGAAAAACTAGAAACATCAAATGTTTGGCTACTACCTTGATAAGTGATTAATCCTTTTCAAGCCAAAATGCCAGAGGTAGAACACACTCTGTATGTTAGTCACTCACCACTGTGTAACATATGGAGCACTGAGGTTAGGACTATTTGTTCTCCACTTTCCAAGTGGCAGAGCACAGCACAATGCGTTTTCCAAAATGTTGAATGTTGTAAAGGGACAGACATTTTACGTCCTTAATGGCTCATAACCCACAACCATCATTTGTTTAAAAAAAAGGGAGAAAAAATCAACTTTTGTAGGCTGTAGAAGGCTATTAGGTGTTCTGATAAAGCTCAGAAGTTGACGGCATGTCTCTTAGGAAACATGGCCCTCAGATGCCAGTCACTCGCTGCCATAGACAATAACTGCAGTATGTTTAGTAACTTATATTTCCTGACAAAAAAGTGAAGGAGAGTTCAAATTTCAGATCAGTATTACAACCAGAACAACATTATCCAACTTCAGTTTAAATGGACAGAAATTCAGTTAGTCTTGATGTACAGTTTGATGTTGCCACATTTCTTTTACTCCGAGTGCAACTATTCTGTCAAAGGTTAAACTGTAGATCTACAGTCTTTAGAAATGATTTCAGTTTTTCATCTAAACAGGTAGGCTTTCACTCAGTGTGATGGTGAAGTAAAGTTTCAGCTTGCAGAACACGTTTTGTGAAAGAATCAAAAGTTCGTAAAAATTAAATATTGAATTCTGTCTTTTCCAACGGCATCAAAGTAGTATTGACATGCACAACCTGTCTTGAGGATACAAGAGGGAGGAGGGTACGGGGTGGAGTGGGATTAGTGGAGATGGAAAGTGGAGTGAGCGAGTAGGAAAGTGGGATGCTGCAGAGCTTGTTATCCTAACAACTTCCTGACATCCTTCTCATCATCACTCCAGAAGGCTCTTTTGTATTAGTCGAAAACCTGCGCTGAGGATAAGGAGAGCTCTGTAAAGGCCTTTTGTGGCGCCTCTTCTCATTCCCTCTGCCTCCTCTGGGGACGGGACACTGGCTTTACCTGTTTATCCAACCATCTGTACCACCTCACACTCAGAATACTGATGAAGAGGTGAAATGGACTAGGTAGTCTGCAGAGCAGCGTATTCTGCAGCAGAGCGGAGGAGATGAGTCATTTGTCAAAGGAGGACATCAATTACTTAATTGATGTCCTCTTTTGACACTAACATGCATCAAGGATAATCAGATTTAATTTGCGAGCTCAAGAATGAATAAAATCCAGGTGTAAATGCACCCAAGATGCATTGAAATATCAGGTTATCTGCAGCACCTGCAGCAAAAAAACTGTTGGGATACAAGTGAGTGATACATGCAGTGGATTTGACACGTGTGATGTAATAAGTCAATGGTACATTTGTAAGAGTCAAAGCTTCACATGTTTTGATGAAAGATAGCCAACACTGACATATGATTCATCTGAGCTGCTATAATCAGTTTATAAATCTGAATAGATTCTCCGCTGAGAGCACTCATGGCCTGTGGATGTGATTGAAATAAATATAATTTCTGATTTAGTCCATGTCTGATTATGATATTAGTTTGGATGGACGGGTTTAGAGACAAGGGTTTTGAGATTAACTTGATCCCCAGTTTGTTTCTAGCATAACAATGAGGTCCATATATTCTTAGATTCGAGTATTCAAAATTAAATTACATTTTCTTTAATAATCTTGCTCAGTGATCTTCATCTTACATCATCTGTGTTGAAATCCACATACATACAAATGCAGTCATTTTTTTTAGCATTATAATGTTATTACAGATGTGGTTATGAGATTGATTGAAATATCTATTCAAACTGTGTACACTGTGTAAAGTGAAAGTGCTTTAGTGAATCCTCTGGGGTTCCTGGCTTTGAAACTCACTGAATGTTCTTTGACAAACACTTCAATGAAAAGCTTCATGAACTCTGACACCATACGTCCATTAGTCTCTAATGCTGCCAGCTTCTTAGAAAAGACTTTTAAACGAATAGTTGACATTATGGGAAATGCATTTTTTTACTCTTTTGTCAAGAGTTAGATGAGAAGATTGATACCACTTTCATATCTGTACGCTAAATATAAAGCTAGAGCCATGAGCCATTTAGCTTAGCATAGCATAAAGCCTGGAAGGAGGGGAAAGCATTATGCTAGCTGTAGGTTCCAGACTGACACTAATCCTAACCCAGCAAAATGCAGCAAAGAAGAAGACTGCAACCTTGCAAACATTCATATAAACAATATAACTTTCAAATTGTTTTTTTATCAGGAAGAAAATGAATGTTTTTCACACAAATTTCCAGCAGAAATTTGTAGATGTGTTTGTCTATCAAATGTTCTCACTTGCTACAATGTTTATCTAGACAAGAATCATTCCCTGGATGTCCTCAATACTAAATAATGTGTCAAAGGTCTCTTTGCTTTAACTTGCTTTAGTTCCTTTTGTCCTATTGATACAATTTATACTTTCACAATTTAACGCTACATCCGATGGAGACACTTTGAGTTCATTAATGTGAAATGTTGACTGAATTCAAAACCAAAACCTTCATTATAGTGTTATCCTCTACAGTACATGCCCCCTGCTAGTCACTGTTTCCTCTCAAATTGGGAAACTCAGTCGCTCTGATTAAAATGAGTCCTAAGAATTAGCATGTCCCCTGCACTCAGTATACATGCAAAACCCCTTGGCATCTTTTATCTTAGAATGAGAACAAAACTGCTGAAAATAATAAAAAAAGAACTTTCTACAACATAATGAAGATAACTCACTTGGAGGGAATTCACTTAGTGAGAACAGATTTATTTATTTTTTCCTTCAGAGCATTTCTTTCGGACTTTCTCCGTCACTGAATCCCACTGTGCTATAGCTAACTCAAAGAAATGCTTGTTTTGTTAAAGTCCTTTGGAGTCTGGATCAAAAGCATTTTCATAGCGACTCAATCTATGATTGAAATATTAAATACTGGCACCAAGCCTCACGCAATCCCTTTCTCTCTCTCTCTCTCTCTCTCTCTCTCTCTCTCTCTCTCTATCTTCTCTCTTGCCGCTTTCATTTCATCTCTCATCTTTACTCTCTCACGTTTATTCTCTTCCTCACCGCCTCTCTTGTTGCATTAATAATCTATGCTAATGCGGAGCGGATGTGGAAATATAAATAAGAGGCTGTATCTATATTTGATCATCTTCCGGACCTTTGACCCCCCCATGGAAAGCAGCTGTACAGTAGCAGCTGATGTCGGCTTGTGTTTGGAGCCGCTGCCGTGACTGAGCTGCTGTCACAGTCACAATAATAAAGTTAGTCGGGGGGGGGGGGGGGGGCACAAGAGTACACTTTAGAGTGTTTTTGCTTCATTCCACATCTCTTTCATTCTCTGCATATGTGAAAAGCTTCTAAAGTGCTGCTTTTTTTCTTTGTTGTGTAAATACGAATATGAAAAGAAGTGTCAGGATGTTTCGGTTGGAAGCTGTTTACATCAGAGAAGTTGAAGACTACTTCCTGGAAGTTCGCCGCTTAATGATTGTGAGTATGTTTTGCATATGTCAGGGACGTAACGCACATCCCTTGCATCAACACAACAGCAGCAGGGGTCATCTCGCTGTTTGAACCGCTCACAGGCTCAGATGTCGGTTTCTTCCTCGTGTTTTGTGGAGGACTACACCGCTGATTAGGCTAGACAAAGAAAAAAATCTTGGGTGTCTGCAGATAAGTTGGCATGATTAAAGGCCACCTAATAAACTTTGACAAGTTTTGCTGTCAGAGCTTATTAGCTAGAGCGCACTGAGCCGCTTTGTGGTTATGAATGAGGCAGGCTCATGACTCACACACAAGGTGAAGTTGAAGAGTTTACAAAAACAAAATCTTAACACGGCGCAGTTGTTTTCAAGAGCAATGAGTGAGGAGCAGCTGGTGCTGATTGAAAGTTGCTCTCACCTCCAGTGATTAGTGATGCCCGAACTTCAGTGTGTAATAGCAGCCTCATCTCCTGCGTAATTGGCTCTGGTATTGATTAAATAACATATGCAGTTGGTAATGTTTGTTTAGGAACTCAGGAAGTGGAACTTCTTTGGTTCAGGTGTTCAACGTCCTCTCGTCCGCGGCGGTGTCATGTGAATGGCAGCTGTATGATTAAAGGAAAGATGCATATGCTTTAGATATTCTCTACTCTGTTATCAGCAATTTGTAATACTTAACACCTTCTGGGAGATGATTTTTTGTAATGACATGTTGTTGTTTATTTTACTTGCTTTGCTCGACATACCTCGCTGACTGATTTACCTGAATGGATTTTCACAGTTACATAACATTTCTGATCTTATTTCAGATTCATGTCAAACTGCAAGTTTTACTACAAAACTTTTTTACTTTCTATTCAAGTCATTGTCAAGTCATATGAAATAAGTTAACTCTATCATGGTTCTATGTGTAGATGGAGTGAATGATACCATATAGGCAAGATTTGCGAGAACAGAGTAAGGAGAAAATCCAAAGTTTTGACCAATAACAACGTTATTAGCAGTAAAATGGAAGACTTCTGACTTGCTATTTTCTTGAGAACTCTAGAGATAAATTCAATTTCAAGTGTAGTAAACAGAACATTTACTGTATGTCTGTATATAATACTTTCCTTCAGTGACCTACAGTTAAAGTGCATTGTTGTCTTGTTCTGTAGATGCTCCATTTCTCTTTATCTTTATCTATGGGTATCTTGTACCCATAGATGGCAGTGTGTCCATGAGTCTCCAGCATGGCGTCTGAGTCTACTGGTCTGTAATGGTGCGAGGAGAAGCAGGCGACCACTGACAGGCCTCTGTAATGTAGATTTACAGTAATGGCCTGCAAGGAAATGAGATGTACACTGTTAAATAGTTTGGAAAGACATCTTGCTCCGCTCTGCCGTGCGCTGACCTCGCTCTCTGAGCCGGCGAAACAGATCATTGATTCGATAAAGGCTTTGACTAATGATGCTAGTGGAGAGAGAGGACAAAGAGCCAAAAAAAAAAAAAAAAAGCTGTCACAGTCTGTCTTTTTCATCTCCGCTCTTTTTTCGAGACACGGGATGAAGTGATCTGTACCTGTTGAGAAGGCCGCTGCGGCAGTGAGGTTGAACATTAATGAGCGGCAGTTTGACACATGCTCACACTCTGTCCACCTCTTTTATCCCTTTACCTGGGGACTGAATGTGCTCGGATGATGGTGATGATGAAGTAGAAAATTTCATTAAAGTAAAAGCTGCTATAATGAATATTTTTTTATAGTAAGAATAGATAAAATGACCGTGTGATGTGAAAGAGGTCGCTTGTAGTGACGAACCTACGGAGAATTATCACCAAACTTAACTTAAGCTCTGATAAACTGGCTGAACACCACCTGCCCAGCCTGTTAACAACTAGCTGGTGAGCATTTAACAACTCAAGAGCCAGATATTTTAGCTAAAATGCGCGGAAATAAGCAACAGTGTGCTAACAAATTTGCTATATTAACTTTATAAGGTGATAATATATGTCCATGTTGTGTTTACAGCTTGTTTCCACTGTCCCCGAAAGGCCAAAAACTGAAGTTGAACCTGCGTTAGTTATTCATAAACACGACTGCATGTCATTTTCTGCTTCTGTTTGGTAGTGATCATGTTATTTTGGATAGCTGTTAATATTTCATCCTTTTTAGCACACAAGTCCTGTGTCTGGCAACCTTTCGACGGGTCACTGGAGACTGGAGTGGATCATAAAAAAACCTCCCCAGATCCGATTATGTATTAGCATGTATGTGTGTGTGTGTGTGTGTGTCGTCCCCTAGACTGGATGTGTTGATTTGTATTTCTGAAGTGAGTGCTAGCCTGGCCCTCTCTTCTTTTCTTCTTTCTTTTTTTTTAATATATATATATATATATATATATATATATATATATATATATATCAGCGTGTGTGAGACAAAGAGAGAGAGAGAGAGAGAGAGTGATCTTGACATTGCCTTCACACTTGTAATAGCCCACTGATAGTATCAGAATCAAAGACTCTGCTGATCCTGATATCAACCTCTGTCCTTTTGCTTTCTTTCCGTCTCTCTCTCTCTCTGTCTTTCTTTCTGCCCCTCTATTTTTTTCATTACCTCTCGTTCTTGGTCTAATTCTCAGTCTTTCATATCTCTCCCTGCCTCTCAGTCTTTCTGTCACTCTCAGTAGGCTCCCTCTGTCACCATTCCTCTGGCTTTCCCTCAGCTCTAAAATAGGAAATGTCTAAATTACACTTGCTAATAGGTTGCAGCAGCACAGTCCCCCCCACCCCCACCCCCCTCTCCTTCTCTTTCTCTTTCTCTCTCTTTCTCTTTCTCTCTCTCTCTCTCTCTGTCTTCCGCTTTTTAATTTAGTGTTCAGGCCATAACACATTTCATGTGATACTAAATGAAAGGATTGTTCTTATCAACTCATGAAAGAAGAAACTCCTCTCCTCTCTCCTCTCCTCTGTCCTCCAGATGGGAACATCAATTCTTAATGCTCATTCTGCCACGCTGGTACCCGTCTCCCCCTCGGGCGTACAAAACCAGCACAGGGCACCGTCTCAAAGACTCAGTATCTCGCTTCGCTGTTCTCAAACACCTACAAGAAGATCTAGTCTTCTCTTTTTTGAATAAACACTCCTGAGACACCTGAACCAAATCCTCATTAAAAGTACTCCAAGCAGCAATAACGCATCAAGAGATCATAACAGATTTGTTCTTAAGATGCATGTATGTAAATTTGTTATGTTTGTCTTCTGATTTCTGACTGCAGGACTTGAAGCTGCGTGGTGTTTTTACTCTTTAAGAACTTCTCGTGAATCGCCCACAAATGGAGTGCAACATGGAGCCTTATCTGGCCATTTTAGTTGTGTGGATTATGCTAATGATCACATTTCATGAATGTGCACCTCCTCATGAACAGGTGGCATTCATCAGGCTGTTTTCACAGGCAGTTCTGAGAGTTTCTTGAACCGGACATGGAACACTCATACGAGCAAACCTCACAGAAAAAAAGTGAGAGAGGGAGTTTTAGGATAAAAATACGAAAATGTTCCTGCATGACGCCCAGTGACTGAGAAGACTGGCAGCCTGTTTGGCCTCTAGTGTGTATTTTTGCCGATGGCTCTGATTTTGTTGGAGCTTAGCTTCATTGCAGAGTGAGGGAGAAGGCGGAGAGGATTATTTTATGACACAAAAATAAAAAGGACAATTTGTCCAGAACAAATGGTCGTTCACAAAAGCAGATAGTAACAGGAGGAACAGAAAAGTGGGTTCTGCCATGTTTGTCCAATCTCTCTTTGTATTTTAAATACAGCCTGAAGGAACGTGTCACTTGAACAGAAGTAAAGCTCCGACTAATGTTTATTTTCAGTGAAGAGCACTCTTAGTGAAAACGTTGTTTTTGCTGACCTCTAGTGGTTTGACGCCTCACCTCACTCCAGTGTGTACTCATGGGTGTGTCAGTAAACTGTGACATCATTGCTGGGCGGGGTTACAAGTGCAACACTTTTGACCACACCCAGAAAGATGAATTGATCAGTTTGGTTTTTGGTGAACTTGTGGATTATTTAGTGTTCCAAATGTCCAACAATTTCTGGATCTTTAATTAATGATTATGTCTGACCAAGAGTCAAAAACAAACCAAAATTAAACGATGGAATTGAGTTCATGAAATGAAATAAAACTGAGAAATGCAGCAAATCATCACATTTGAGTGATAGCCAGGTAATCTTTAGTATTTTCACTTGATATATGACTGAAATGGTTAATCAGTTGTGAACAGTCTTTAATGTATTTTCTGTAGATCAGCTAATCCATTAATGAAATCAAGCAATGAAATCTCTGTCTTCTATGACAGTAAAATGAATATCTTTGGGTTCTGGACAACTGTTTGGACAAAACATGACATTTTGACAGCACATTATATACAATATTTTAGTTGTAGCTGTAGTACCGATATATCACAGCTGGCTAGTCATGTCTCTCCTTGCTCCATTATTCATTATTTTCCACCAACAAGTTTTTGGTCTCACAAATGTAGTTTCAGTGTATTTTCTATCAAACCGGCAGTGGAATGCAATAGACGCTGTTACCTCGATGTGTATGTTTGGGCGGCGATCCATGGCAGACAGGATGGCGAGATGTGCTCATTTATTATTACAGTATGGCTTCATGTTGCCTTTTAAATGCGCTAAGAACTCAGCAGTACTACACCTGTAAATGTCAAGGCCAAATGTTTTCTGGTTTCAGCTTTTTCCTGCCATGGTGGTGTGTAGCATTCATATGCGTTTTATATACATTTCTGTCTACACAGTGACTTTTGCTCTAGTTTTGTCAGAAACGAGGAGAATCATACATGCTGTTATTCTGAGAGCAAAGTGTCTGCTCTGCCCAGAAGTCAACGTATTCATTCCTTTTCCATCCTACAAGTGTTTTAACCTTTATTTCACCAGGGGCGGCTGACTGAGCAGACAGATTGTTTTTTTTTTCATAAGCTACATACTAAAGCTCACATGATGATTCAGGGCACTTTCACAGTACTTTTTGAGAGGTGAGATTGCCCCTCATTATCTTTTTCCACCCATATTTTTTCCATTTTGTTCTGAATTCAAACCCTCCAATCCCCAAATTCCTAAAGCTACATTTGTAGGCCTCTCAACAAGTCTCTGAGCTGCTTCCTGTACCTGCCGTCTAATTGTGGTCTAGAGGTTTTGCTGCTGAGGCGTTACATAATGTAGGTTGTTAATAATTCGACCCCTTTAGCAATCGGTGTTAAATGGTGGTTCGTCAGTGGGCGGCTCATGCTTAACTGCTGCCTAAACACAGAGCCGCAGCAAAACGAATGGTCTGTGTGATTAACTTGGATGTTAGCAGCGCAGTTGCCCTTTAACAGCACAGTGACTATTAACACAATAACCAAAAAGCTATTAGATTGACTTTCCAAAATGGCAGTTAATTACTGTAGCAATGCTACTCCGCTGTATGCATTGTGGGAAAGGTGAGTGAAAGAGAGAGAGAGAGAGAGAGAGAGAGAGAGAGAGAGAGAGAGATACTTAGAGAGGGAAAGGAAGTGCTGTAACACTGCGTGATGTTGCAGCTGCTGATCACTAACAAGAAAAGCCGCTTCACTTTTAAGTGACGAGAGGAGAATGAAGCGGCAGGCGGCCGCTGACGTCACCATCGGTTTTGCCGTAGCCTTGGGAGTCTGGAAACCAGCTGTTCTGATGTCATGGGGAACTAAACGTCAGATTACAGCTTTTGACTAAATCATCCTTTTTATACCCACCAACTAGATTTATCACCTCTTGCTGTCTTTCGCTGGCATCGCTAACACTGCTGGAGGAGATTTGCACGTCTAATCTCACCCATTAAATTTTGTTGTCACAATTTTGTATGGTTTTACAGACATTGCTAGTCCTTTTTTCACACTTAAGAGCTGTATCGTCTGAAACCTAATTTATTCTGGGACTAGACTTTCTTTGATCTACAGTATGGCCGTCCAGCCAAACATTACAAGACTCAGGTTGGGGATACTGCATCTGCTCTTTCAGATGTACACTAAAGAACAAAGGAACAACACGCTCAAAGCGTAAGAATTTTTTCATCTTGAAAGTAAACTTTAGCAGACATTTTCTCATTAAGTTCCTTTGTTTGAGCCTTAATACTGTTTGAACAGATTAAAAGTTTTTGTTGTGCACACATCTGTCTTTGTCTTATGTCTACTCTCAGTACAAAGTGAGGGGCAGATTGACATAGATTAAACTAATTCATTATCTCATTAAAATCCTTAAAATTGCATCTACTTATTCTCCTTCCAGAATCTATTAATAAAAAGTTTTTCATTTTCAAAAGTTTGAATATGTCTCCTACTTCACTGAAAAGTTCATTCTCAGTGTTTGTGCACTGGAGGTTTCATGTTTCCACATCACACTTGTGTAAGTTTCTTGTAGGTACACGCCAGACACACACACACACACACACACACACACTGGACAGCCTGACAGTGCTGAGCCACTAATGTTTGCTCAGCTACAACACAGGAAGCACACACGAATGTTAACATACGGCCATCAGCAGTGTTTCGAACAAGGACAGTCTGGAGGGTAGTGGTGCTCTGGTTGTGGTGAGCTAAAATAGCTGAGTTAGTGTTGATCATCTAATCGATTCATTGAGTAATCATTGCAGCTTTAGCTTAAGAAAACACACAGTGAGGACTGATCCTTAATGGAGTAATTTCTTGACTGTGGTCCAACATAAAAAGGTGAATGATAGTTCAGTTCCTGTTCTCTTAGGGAACCGATATTCTCTGAGAATACTGATCCTGCATCAGGCTGCCCTCAGTGTATTTAAATTTGAGTCTGTTTGACAAAGACCTGAGCACACCCACACACAGCACAACACAGCAGAAACAGCAGCAGGTGGTAGCTGGCTATGGGCTAAAGACAGTAAGACAATGTAATGACTTGTAATGTGTGAAAGATAAACTGCAGAGAAGTCGGCCCATTACCGAGTTAATAAACTCTGTGTTACGTGATCATTTTTCACTGTGCTTCTAACTTTCTTTATGTGCTTCTAAATGAAAAAACTGAGAAGTACTGCTTTTGGAAAAACGTTAGCGTAGAGCCCTGTGAGATCATTTATTCTTCATTCACTCTCCAAGTCAGAAAATGTTCTTCCTAGTTCCTCACAGGATTCAACAAAAAAACATCTGAGAGAGTAAATACCTTTTTAATTTGCTTGGAGAGTGTTTTTTTTTTTCTTCATAATTTTCTTTAAAGCTGTGTACTTCTTCTCTCTTGACTAACAAATAGGCCGGGCTTCACAGACTGACAAGAACACAGACAGACGTGTTCTTCAGGCAAAATATTTTCAGCCAGAAAGTCAAGTTAAGAAACTTCAATGCCCAGAGGCCACAGTTAGCAGTGCTGATATTTATACTTTGACATTTCTTTTCTGTGAAACTCATGTAAGTTACTGCTAATAGACATTGTACATTATCTGACTATTAAATGCTATTTTTGAACAGTTAGCAGTGGGGGGAAAAAGATTGTAATCTTGACTCGCACGCTTTGCTCGTAAATTATTTTTCCAGTTAGCACATATCTACTTTTAGGGGCAAATGTGAGCGAAATACTCTTAATGTAGAGTCCTGTTTCAGGACATCGCCAGGTGTGATTGTATGCTTTTGAACATGTAATGAAGTCTCAAACTGTGGATTCTGCTACTACGAGATAAAGCCACAGCTGTAGAAATGACAGGTAGCAAAAGCCAAGAAAACTCACATTGTCATGATAATAGATGATAAGCTGGGTGCCCTTGGTCCTTGAAGATTGGTCGGCTCTCTGATTAAGTCACTAACATGCCTCTTGGGTGATCCCATCACAAGTGGACATCTAATTACATGGGTGAATGCACTGTTAAGACTTTGATGACGCACTGTAGTCACGGCTGTATAAATCCACATACAGTAGTAGTAGTTTCAACAGAAGTGTGTCACTGACCTCAATGAAGGTTCACACACATTCTGTTAAATCTGGCTGTCTGCCACTGTTACACAGAGCGCTTGACTCTGTTACATTATCCCGCACAAACTGATTGGGAGTCCCTAGATTAAACACATTCTTTACTGTCCAGATCATTTTAGCATTACAGAAGCTGGAAATTGCTCTCTTGGGACACTAGTATTTATTTATAAATGAATTAATGTGGCTACAGTATACATAAATAGTGCATAACTGTGATATCAACTCTTGCTGCATCTCAACACGACATCATCCGGCATGGAGCTGCTTGGCCAATCATAGACATGCAAGCACATTCCTGGTGGATTATTTTCTAACATGAACTTTGTGTTTCCGCTGTTTACCTCGTGATCGTCACAATAAAAGAACAATTTCCATCATGATCATTTTTCAGACTTGTAAAAGCCTCTGAATGTCTAATCTCTAGCTTCAGCTGGACTTCCTCCATCATTCATTGTCTCACTAGTACCTTTAACAACACAGCACCGTGCATTGTTTTAACACAGGGCTGTTTTCAGTGTGAATGCAGTCCAACACACACTTGCAATGTCGCATAGACGTCGGTAGCACAAAGTGGACCAACAGACAGAGGAAGAAGTCGACAGGACTATGAAGGGACTAAAACCTGGTTTGGGGTTGGTTTGGATTTGCAACGAGAACTCAAGTGAAGTTTTTCAAGGTATCAAGAAGCAGATGGACATGTGAATAGGTTGGATATTGTTTGAGTTTTTTCCAATACTGGTGCTCAAATGATACTTTGAAAACAGTACCGTTGCCAAAATAGTCTCCTTAGACGCCTACACTGCCGGCTGATGTGCTTGATATTAGGTCACGAAAGCAGTCAAACACGGTGCATCCCTCTGCTTTCAAGTGCATTATGTGGATCGATGGCTATCAGTAGTTCTGAAGCACCAGAGGGCCAATATTTCAAATGACGACTCAGGCACTCAAGTGGCACCAAAATCTGCATTGTGATTCGGTCTGGTAGGTACCGGTCATATAGGTACCGCTATAGGAAACTAGAAATTGTGGTTTTCAACTCTCCTCACCAGTTCAGTTACACGTAAAGGGACGACCATTAATGAGCTATTTGAATGAAAACTAAAATTGGCAAAAAAATAAGGTCTGATGTATCAATCCAACTTCTAGTTCATGATCTTAAATTGCATTTTTGGTTGTCTTGTGGTCTTGCAGTATGGAGAGAAGACTATACTACTTGTTTTACTTTAGTTTCTATATGAGTGGCACATGATCTATTTCATATTACAGTGGTTTTGGTTTGGCACAAGCTAAGTTTATTCCTGACCTGTCTACACCAGGAATCCAAGATGTCATTTACATATGAAACCGTGTGCATTTATGTGCAGGAGTATACCATATTTCCTGCATAACTAAACATAAATGGCCACATGCTGCGTTATGTGAGTGCTTTTGTTAGTCACTTAAACGGCTCCATATTGTGTGTTTGTGACTCACTTTGTAGGTAAATGGATGGAACACGGTGTACGTGATTATTGTTTTAAGCAAACTGGTTCATGTTTTTCATGTGATTGGTTCTGTAAATGTGCGAATTTTGCCATGCATGAGTGTCGGAGTGTGCGAGCGCTCTGTGAATGCTTAATAACTCTTTTAATAGGTTGCAGCAGATTGAGCTGTGATGCTTTCCAGCTGAGACATTTTTGGGTCAGAGTTTTTTTTTTTTTCTCCTTTTTTCTAATAATTGCTTTGATCACAGGAATAATTAGGTTTTCTTCTTTTCCCCACCGCTCAAAACCCACACACGTTAGCACACACAGGCACCTGCTCACACACAATTCCCTCTCATCCTTCAGTGTACAATGACATACGGTTTATAATATGCAGACAGAAGATGGAAAGATTGAAGTCTTACCTTCCGCTGTTTTAGAAACTGGCAACAAAACAAGAGAAGATTTAGCAGAAACTCAATCCTCTTGATGCACAAAGACGACATAATGTGAATTTGAAACATAACCTTAGCTTTATCATTCTAGAATTATAAGCAGTGATCACTCTTTTAAAGCTCCTCCTATTTGTTGAATAAGATCTGGGCATGCTGTGCTTAATGTGGAGGCTCTCAAAACCCAAATTCAATTGCGGCACCTCCTGCTGTGTCTCTTTCCCCTTGAGTCTATTTTTTTTTATCTTAGAGATACAATCATATCCTGCAAAGAAGTTGGATTTCAAGTCTTTTGTTACTAAATAAATTAAGATGGAATCGTGATCACTGACTGGCAGCAAAACGCAACATTTATGCAACAAAAACAAATTTAAAGGACTCTCTTTGCCTCGAGTTTATTGCAATAACTTCATCTTCCGTCGATGTGAAGTAAACACAGAACAGAAAGAAGCCATTTCTATCATATTTCTAGAAATAAAAAAAAAGAAAAAAAAAAGTTTGGACCACCATAGCAAAATGGCTTATTTTCTGCTTCAGACAGAGTTTTGACACAACTGAGATTCCCCCTGCGGAAACTTAAGCCATCAAGGTACTAAATATGTGCTGAATGAAGAAAGTTTTTCCACAGGTTTAATTTTGTGAAATGAGATTTTGCACGGGCGAGTTTTGGGGGAGGTGAGCTGTTCTGTTTTATATTCTGTGTGTGTGTGTGTGTGTGTGTGTGAGCTTATGTAAATTTCACATGGGTATGAAATCATTTCATGTCTCTCTTTGTGTGAAACATGTGCTCATGGATGTGCCTGTGCATTTGCATTATTGACAGTGACACATGCACACCATAATCCATTAATTGTTCTCCTTCAGATTAGGAGAATATTTGATTAAGCGCTTTACATGCCTTTACATTTCCCATTAATATTTATCAAATCATTCCATTACACGTAATCTGAATATTGATTGCCCGCCCCTCCTCTACATGGACAATATCCCATCTTATCATTTTCATCATTTTCTTCTTGTGGCTCTCATGCACGCGACTGTACTCTGTGACATCGGCGAGTGTTCATGTAACGCTGAGAGGTGTGAACGCAAAAAAAACAAAACAAAGGCTGAATGCTTCAGATTAGAGCAGATGATAAAATGAAACTTTAATAATCCCCATGGGGAAAAACTAGGTCACTGCAGAAGTGAAGTACAGAAGTCAAGAATAGAGCAAACGGAGAATTGAAGATAATAAGTAATTACAACCAAAGAACATATTGTGCTGAGGGTAAAACACAGAATAAGTAAAGATAGGGCACATTTGTTGGCAGCAGCAGGTTAGAAACAGTGATGTTCATTTGTACAGAGCTTACACCATATGTTTAACACATATGTTCAAAGACTTAAGCCGTCCTTGTTATCGTATATACAGATTGGTATAGACACATGTGACTGCGTCCTCCAGCTTGAACTGTTTAATAGAGCTGAAAAGCTAATTTTGTCAAAAAAAAATGAAACAAGTGTTGAATTCACATACCAGCTTGTCCAAACAATCACCCTGCTGATTTGATCATTAGTGAAGTGGACGGTGTTTGATTGTGGACTGAATCTCTCATTATAACCTCAGCGTAACATAATCCGATTGAAATGTCTGAGTCCTTATAAATGTGACGGATGAACTTTATTGATTCCGGCAGCTAAATTGGGTCATTACAGTAACAGCAATTAAAGGTGTATGTTAGAGAACGTAAAACAAAAAGATTTTCTGATTTTTCTGGTGATGCCTGATGGAGAAATGAATGTTTCTGTGTGAGGAGATTTTTTAGCTGTTCCAAAGCCATACTACATACTATTTCTATATAGTATGTGCTATATACTAATCTTAATTAATAATAAAATAATAGTACTTCACCATTTTATACTGACATGAAATGATATAAGATACATACCTACAGATATCTCTCTGGAACTCTACTGCAAATTAAAGGAAGAGAAGGCAAAATGATTTCCCAAAGATTTGATACTTAACTGTTTTTGTTTCTGAGATGTTCGGTGGATCCTTCTACATAGTCCAGGAGGTGTAATTGAGAAGAAAAAAAAAAGATAGAAAAAAATCCCGCTCTTGATATAATGATTTGCGCTCTTGAATTAGTAATTAGTGCTCTCGAGTTAATAATTTGTACACTTGGATTAGCACAAATTAGTTTTTTCTCTCAATTGCACCTCCCGTAACCTTTATCATTGACAATTTTTATTTTTCCACTTGTATGCATCTTCTTAGTTTACAGTTCAGTATGCATGCTGACAACTTACTAAATAGAGTATACTTGGGACACAGTGGTTGTTTTAAAAGTGAATATTAGCTTAAATTAGTTTTTAAAGATGGAGATCTCTGTAATCTATTTCACAAATTGTTTTATTGATAGATTACAATTTTGTCTAATTGGATGGTAAAATGATTTCTTTCTGCACTTTTGTTGTACTACAAGCTGTTATGAAAACACTGACATATTATTACTAAATAAAGTTGTTACAGTGAACCTGTTAGCACACAGTTGCCTGTTTATACATCTATCAGAATGGAAGAACAGAACAGAGTCATGTTTCTGATGAATTTAAGTCCAATTAAATTTGGTGCTGTAGGGAAGAAACTTTTCTCTGAAAGCAGCCGCCTGCTGAAACAAGGTCGATAAGAGCAGCGAGAGTGAACCAAAGTTGTTGGCAGTAAAACCAAAACAATGAGCTGAAAGACACTAAAATGTTCTGCAGAGCTGAGGGGAAGTTTCAAAAGTATTTCAATAATGAAGTAAAATATCAAATCAAGCTGTTTTGATACAAATGTTCTGCATGAGTCGTGGCCAACTTTTGATGTTATGTCTCTAGACTTGAGGCATCTCATCTTTATACTCTGGATTTATGTTTATTCTATTAAACACTAATTGTTCACTCATTAATATTCCTCACCATCTGCCAATATATGATTTTATTCTTACAATTTATATCTCAGGTATTGAGCTGATATTGTGGTAAGGGAGCAGGTCAGTGCACAATCAAAAAATACAGTCAAGTGAAATCATCCACACCGTTGCACTGTTATATTACCAGCAAAAAAAAAATGCTTTCAGATGTCTATTCAAAGGTTTGGGACATAATTTGACCCTGTGTAAGGTGTGAAAAAGGATATTCTGGGCCAGAAGAAAAGCAGTCGCCTACTTTCATCCACTTTTCACCTTTTGTGTGATGCAGGGTTGGAAACCGGCTGCGGTTTGGTTGTGATAGATGGTAGATAGCAGTGGTTTTCTGTGATTGGAGCTATTCTAGACACTTCCAAGAACAGAGGGAAAAAAAAGCTCAAAGAGCACTCTTGAAATGAAAATGGAGCAATACACACAAACAGCTAGATGGTTTTCAAATGACAGGTTTGAGTGTGTGTGTGTGTGTGTGGGTGCTGCTCTTTTTATTGCGAGTATGACTTGATGGTTCAATTAAAACATTTACAAGGTGTAGGTATTGTAATTTCACATGATAATCCAAATCCTCTCCATTTGATGCCTCTGAACATTTTGGTCATTCACTTAGATTTCTTGGTCTACATTGTTCAAGTGAAACCTCTTACTAAGCTCCGAGTAAAAGTCGCTGTTCTATGGCTTTAATTTTCCCCACACAAAGACCGTCAAGACAGGCGTGGAATAGATACTACGTGTGCATGTGCTGTATGTGTTTTTATGTGCTATCAGGATGTCGGTGGTTCCTCACTGGTGATCAGCAGCCCGGCACAGAGCCTGCTGATTGGAGCCATCAAAAGTGAGGAGAATAGCAATTTCCACACCTCGCGCCTCACGTGTGTGTGTGTGTGTGTGTGTGTGTGTGTGTGTGTGTGTGTGAGAGAGAGAGAATGAAAGTCTCTCTGAGCCTGAGCTTCTGCTGTTTGTCCCATGTAATAGGAGCAAGCTGGCCCGGCCCCCCCCCCTTCCCTCCATTCTCCTTTTTTCTTCCGCAATACACATACATGGATACACAAAGGCCTCCGTTATCTGAAGGAGGGGAGAAATGAACTATGAACGATTAGAAAATGAAAGAAGATTGTTTTTGATTAGCACTCGTTAATTAACTCAGTCAGCCGCCTGCCTGCTCCCTAGCCAGCCCATCAACAATGTATGGCTTGACTGTATGATTAACTCAACCGTGTGTGTGTGTGTGTGTGTGTGTGTGTGTGAGGAATGCATGCTATTGTTCATGTAGTGAACCACAAAGACAATTTTCCTTTTTCTCGTGATTTTTGATCTTGTAGGTTCATAATGAAAAACAGATGAACCTTGAGCCCCAATTTACTCTAACGTCTGCCTGCGTGTGTGGCGCACACACACACACCTTTTTCACACCGATGTGTGTGTGCATGTGTGAAAAATCTTTTTTATACATGTTTTCATTAATATGCATGATGGAAAGTGGCTGGCCTCCATAACATGCATGATTAGTGGCATGGGACCACAGTAGCGCCACAACAGGGTGCGCTGCCAAGTCAAATTGAACGGCAATGAATGATTGATAAGCAGAAAGCAGAATTGAAAGGAGAAATGAGAGAAAGGCAAAGGACGAGAAAGAGGGAGATTTCAAAGGTAACGTAGGTGAGCAGAGAATGGATGAATGAAGGTTGCATAAGAGTACAATGCAGGGAATGCAGGAGTTTGGGAGAAAGACGCAACAAAGAAAAGAAAGAAGCCAAATCAATACTGCATAGAGGAGAAGGCTCAAACAAAACAAGGACATGTTTTTTAAGTGAACAGAGATGAAAGAAAGTTAGGGGCACAAAAACAAGAAGAACAAAGGATGGGAAGCAGGAGCTGGGAGGGATGGAGCAATTTCATAAGAAGATAAGATATGGAAGACGAGATTCACAAGAGCCCCAATTTCACAGTGGTGTGAGTGCCGCGGGTTTGTGCTGTTACGGCATTAGAAGGAGCGCTTCACTTGATTGCGCATTAGTCCTATTGTGGAGAGAGCCCCGCGCATGTTTTATTTAGCAGGTTCGCCGCGGCTTGACGAGCTCCTTCGGCTGGAGCAGGATGGACGTTTTGTTTGTTCTCCAGCCCGCCGCGCGCTCCGGGGTCGCGGATGCAGAGCCACGTCTCCTTACTGCTAATGGACGGAGCAGCATTAGTCAAGTGTGTCAGCTCCTGCCCTGCTTCCACAACCACTGGGCACCCGGTGTTATTATCACCCGTCAAAGCCTCAACTGTAAGAGGGATATTTCTAGATTTCACAGAAAGGCTAAACTACATGTTATTTCTAACAGGAGGTTCCTGCGTTCCTGCCCTTCCGCTGTTTCTGAGCGTTACATGAGGAGCACGGTGTGGGTTGTATATGAACCGGGCTGCTATACGCAAGGCTTAGAAGGTCAAACTGAATTAAGCTGTCTCCTCTCGTCTCTCTCTGACCTCGTCCTCTCAGTCTCTGCTCATCCACGTTTCACCCACCAGTTCTGTGCTGAAACTCTCGATCTCTCGACCTGCAGACTGCAGGCGGTTTCCAGCAGATTGCCCTCGACACCCCAGGCCAGATAAGTGAGAAACACTTGGCTTCAGAAAGCATTTTTTTTTCCTGTGAAGCTGCGATGTACATCGGCTCTGCGGCTCAGAATTACAATGACTTGATCTGCAAGTGAAAAGTGCTGATACGGAGGATACATTGAATGGAAAAATTCCCAAATCCCAATTGTCTTGCACAAATGTGCCATACTTCCTGTCTAGTCATTGAACACCTTTATTGATCATGTGACCGCTTTCACAAATGCTAAAGATTCATCCAACACATGTATTGTCTTGGTATTCTCAGTATTGATGATTGATTTTGTTGCTATTCTGCCTCTTTAAAAGTCGTTCACTGTTGTAGTCTGAGGGAAATCCACCCTGTTTGCACAATAACCAGTATCTAGTATGTATGATATCCATCTTGCTGCTGCGCTCACTGCTCTGTGCTTATGGGAGTCTGAAATAACACACAAGAAAAGAGGAGATGAAGGACTCTAAAAGGCTTCAACAATTGGATGTTAGTTTTCAGTAATAAACCGAGGACCAGATTTACTAAAGCTTTTGTGCCTTTTGTGTTTTTCATGTGCAGATGGAACGCATTCAGCTCCAAACACATGCAATGTATTTATCAGACGCACCAGGCTGGGGTCATTTGAGTGATTGTCTGCCTCATTGTATATGCATTTAAGGGAGGATCGCGTGAATAATAGGAGAACAAGTTAAGAGGTTGATTATGTATTCCATTGGGTTTACAAACTTAATGCATTTTCTGACTATTACTTTTGCCTGTGAAAAGCGAGTGTTTACAGAGTGCTGATCAGATTTACACGAGCCACAAGGATGATTGTTTTATGAGTAATATTTTTAGTAATAGTAAGTAACTGCAGCCAAATTATAAATGTTTTGTAATCAAGACAATCACGATATTGTTTCTTTTCTGAACTTAATGAGTATGAGCTAATGAGCTCCTCCTCCCTCGCAGTGTGTGTCTTGGACGGCGGTCCAAAGCACCGTCCAGGAGCTGACTGTGTCTTAATAAATCAGACACTGAATACACAATCAAACGCATTAAAAACCATTTTCTTAGTCATTCCGACTGATTTGGCAGTGTAAATTAACTTGCTAATGTTTTGATTAAAATTTCCTCAATCTGTACCTAATAAAATATAGCCAGTTGCAAGACTGTGGAACTATGGAAGCATAAGTGTGTGTCCAATTTGATTTAAAACTTAGTCAGGCTAGCAGAGAATTTACATGTAGCTTAAACACAGCTGACTTTTCACAGAGCGCTAGTTGAGTGAGTCGGTTTCAGTGCCTGTCCCGCCCACCTCACCCCCCTCTTCCACGGCATGTGCCAGTTGTTGTATTTTAGTTTGTGTGTTAGTAGGCACATCGGAGACCCAAAAAAAAAAATACACACAAGCACTGAAAGAGTGAATTTTTCATAATATGGCCCCTTTAATAATTTGTATCTTAGAGCAGTTTTAAAATGTCAACGCATGAAACATGGCCAGTAGTAGTTCTAGCAAAACCATAACTTTGATGTATTGTTGTCTGTGTGCTGCTTGGGTGAACATTCAGCCCAGTTTTGGGGAAATTCTACTCAATGTGGAGATGAAACCAATGGCCTGTGTGTGTGTGTGTGTCTGTCTCTCAGTGGACCTCCTCTCTAAACTGGCTCATTATCTCACACGCTGTGATCATTACAGACAGGTCTCAGGGGACACACACACACACACACACACACACACACACACACACACGCTCAGGTGAAAACTCAGGGGAGGCAGACTTTGGGGAATTGGATGGTGCTGCACACACAAACGCACACACACACACATACATACACCAATAAACAGTTTTATAATATCATCTGATACTCTTTCTGCAGCAGTTGCACTCATATGTAGCTCAACATTTCTGAAGTTTTCTACATGACGCACACACACACACACACACACACACACAGAGGATTGCTGACGCTTACTTTTGTGGTAACAGTTTGCCTCAGCTAAGAGTTTTTTTTTTTACCCCCTTAAGTTGGATTTCTGTTACCTGACACATTGATAGGCTCTTAATAATGAAACATACACAGGGTCTGTGGGCGAACCAGAGAGAGAGAGAGATAGAGGTGAGGGGGTGGGGGGAGAATTAGAGAGAGGAGGGGGCATCCACAGATGTTCCTGACTCTAGAAAATTGAGCAGACAGCTGGTATGTAATAACAAAACTAACTGAGCAACACTCCCCAGCAGCTGCGCGTGTGTGTGTGTGTGTGTGTGTGTGTGTGTGTTTGTTTGCCATCTATCTGCCATTGTTTCCGTTTCTGTGTGTCTCCTTGGATTCTTCTCTCACTGTGAATCTTTCAGTATTTTTTTTTTTTTTAAAGTATGTATATATTTTCATTTTGTGTGTGTGTGTGTGTAGTAAGTGTGTGTGTGCATGGTATGCATGTGGGTACAGTAGTTTTCTAGGCTATTAGGCTGCTGACTGAGGTATACAGTACAGAGCTATTGGTGGGCCAGAGATAAGCTCGGGGATTGCTGTGCCGCTGGGCCCTTTTGCAGGAGCCATGATAATGCTCTTCTGTCAGCTTCTGTTTGTGTGTGTGTGCGTGTGTGTGTCTACATGAGCGCATGTGTACTTACAACTTTCTATACGTGCACATGGTCTTGGTATTCCTCGTGTTGTGGGGACGTAAATCTGTTTACACAGTCATGTTGTGTGGACTGGTTTGTGAATGTGTGTGTGTGTGTGTGTGTAGCTTTTTTGCCGTGTCAGTAATTGTAGGTTGCAGCGTTACAGAACTTTGACATTTTGGTTTGAGTTCTGTGTATTTCTGTGCATGTATATATGTGTGTGTGTGTGTGTGTTTGTGGTTTTGTTCCAGCACGTGCTGTAATGCAAAAACAATTAGTCCATTAAAGGGGCCCTATTATGCTCATTTACATTTATATTTTTATTCTGGGACTCCACTAGAGTAGCTTTGTATGATTCACAGTTCCTAAAACTTATCTTATGCAGCCCCTCAGTTCAGCCTCTGTCTCTAACAGGCAGTCTTAGCTCCTGTCTCCTGCAGGCCACCCACCTGATGAGCCCACTCTGTTCTGATTGGCCAGCTTTATGCCTGCTGAAGGGCAGCCATATCAGAGTTGTGTCAAGTTACCACACATGCAAACCCAACATTTCCTGCTTTATACGTGCTCACTGAATTAGCAGAGCTTCATTAGCGGTCGCTGTTCTTTAATAAAAACATTTCTGCACAACAATATGTGGAGATATTTGGAGCTCTTTGTTCAGCAGATCAGTTAGACATAATGCAGGGAGGAATAGTACAAGCAGAAACAGATGCAGATGATGATGATATTTGATGAAGAGCTGCAGACAACCATCACACCTGGTAAACAACATGTAAACAACTTATTTTACTTTGCCCTGCTGTGTAATGGAAAAACACTCACAGCGTGCCAGCTTGCCTGGAGTCATGGCTCGATGTGACTACCCCCAATACAATGGAAAAATGCCATAATGTTAGCGGAGCAGTGAACTCTGGAGGTAGTGAAAACAACTGGAATCAGAATGTTCAGAGGTCCTGCATACATTTATCTCATTGTTTGAAACCATGGCCTTGTTTTAATATGAACATCCAACATTGAAACGTTATATAAATGTTACCATTATGAAATTCAAACTGACTTTTAACACTTGGGACTAGATGTATAAACAATGTGTACACACAAAAAACATGCAGACTGTCATTTCCCACACAGACTGGTCTTTTTTTTTTTTTTTTTTTTTTTATAAGAGGATGTTCGCACCTCACACATACTACAGACCAGGTGTGATATGATAAGGTTAAGATGGAAAAATAATGATGAATGTTCTAAATCTTAGAACATTTAGTTTTGACTGTTAGCCAGCAGTTACTGTGTGAATTTTTACACATTTTTTTACATAGTGATATATAAAATGTCAATCAAAGCCTGATATATAAACCAAATTTAGATTTTTGTGATGAATTTGATATTGCTTTTATGAGTAGGATAATTTTATTTTTCTGTTTATGTTCTTTTCATGTTATGTGAAACACTTTGTAAAGTCTGTTTTGATTACTGCACTGTAAACAAATGATCTAACATTTATTATAAAATAATAATGATGATTAAGGTATCAGCGCTGATAGTGGTTCACAACTAAATGATGACTTAATGATGCGTGTGCCATGAATAGCCACAGCTGCACATTGCTGCTAATGACAGCTGCTCTGGCATTGTTGGAGAATCGTGTCAATGGCAATAACCGGTGAAGTTGTACTTCTTCTTCTTTGCTGTTCTTTCATTGTCAGGTCCCATGAGTGGTAGAACAAGCAGAAGCATTGATACACATATGAGTTATTAAAGGAGAAGAATGCATGTATGCAAATTTTATGCATCTGGGCCCTTGAATGGTAAAATGAATTAAAAATACTACAGAAAGTCAGTGTTGATTTAAAAAGATTTCTAATTGAGTATCTGATCCAGAAGCACTTATCAGTGGCAGCTATCACAAGAGCTTATCACTTTTCTAAATACGAAGAAAATATGCTTTCTTTATTTTCTTTACTCATGAAGAACCATCCTTCATGAAAGGAGGAATTTACAATTTTAAAGGGCTGATATGCAATTCTGACATTTGCGAGCCTCTTAGTTTATGTTTGTCTTTTCCAAACTGGTTTCTCCTTCAAATCTTTCTTCACCTTCACCCTCCTTTCCATCAAGCTCACCAAAATGTGATTTATAAAAGTTAAAGGGCATGATTTTTTGCTGTAATGGCACCCAGTCCAACTCCCCCTTCTCTAAACAAGTTCTGGTAAGTTTTCCTTGAGCGGGGCCACTCAGGTGCTATGCTGGTACTTGGTGAACATCGACAGTTGCCAAGGTAAAAAATAAAATAGTATCTGTGGTCGACCGGGCTGACCTTATCCATCAGTGCTCTTATTTGTGTATCTGCACCTGCCTGTTATTCTCAGCAGCTTTTCCCCCTACGGTCCCATCTATGTGGAATTACAATGAGCCGGCTGCCTTCATCAATACCTGCCTCACTCTGTCTAGACATTCAGACACTTGCTGGGGGTCCACTCTTTATCCAATCACAGTCCAGGTGTATATTTTCTAAAGATCCTCCCCGAAGAGCCATCACCGCAAGTTTATTCAAGCACTGTGGAGCCTTTGGACATGCTAAATTTCTGTCTCTGTACTTTATTTTCCCTTTCCCTCTCTTTGTCTCTACTTATAACTCTTTCCCGGTCTCTCCCTTCTAGCCTCAGTGTGTTTGTCTGGGTGTTAGCTGTGCATGGCGGCGGTGAAATAACGGTGCTAATTTGCTTTTGCAGAGGTGAAAACACAATCCATCTCCCACCCACCCCTCTGTGAAAATACAGAGCTCAAACTTCTGCTAAGTTCTGCTGTTCTTCGCTGAGGCAACCCGATTACTTGATGTTTATGGGCTCAGAAGAGCCGCTTTAGGCTCCGCCGTGATGACTTCAGCCGGTTTGCGAGCTACAGTAGTGCAAAAACAAAACAAAAAAACCCAATAAGCTCCAGCTGAACAGAAAGAGTAAAACAGACGATGGGTGATAGAGGGGAGAAGTTTATCATTTTGACAGAACAGTAAGAAATTTTCTTAGAGAGAAGAAAATGTGTGTATGTGTACTTACATTCTTTTATAGTGTATTCATGAACTAGAGTATTTATGTGCTTATGCATATTTCTGTGGGTGTGTGTTTGTATGCATTTCCCCTCATGATTGTATGTTTTTCTCTGTAATGTGCGTGAATCATATCTACACGGTGTGTGACATTAATTAAATAAAATGGAGATTCATGACTCTTGCTGGGCTGGTAATGTGTATATTATATAGATCTGCTGCTCCCTGTGTATTGTTCTCTCGCTGCTAAAACAAAAGCACCAACCAGCCGCAGGTGTCACAACTCGATGCAGAAGACGACACAATGTGCATAATTGGCAGAAACCCACTGTTTATAATTGGGTGTGAAAAGAGTTTTTCCTTTCAGTTTGTGCTTCTGACACGTCACAGCATCTGTACATCTGTGTAAATGTAACTGCACTGTCTCTCTCTCTCTCTCTCTCTCTCTCTCTCTCTTGCAGCTTTATCAGTGTTGCGGTCCAGTGAAGAACAGGCCCCTGTCCCTCAGAGTAAGTGCATGGGCGACATCGAGGAGCTGGCTGCCAGCTACGAGCGCAAACTCATAGAGGTGAGAGCTGTCTCCGTTCATTCCTTACTACTGTAGATGAAGGAAGTGACACAGTTTCCTGCTGGGTAACGAATCATCATAAATTGAAGAGTTGTAGATGCAGAACATTTTAAACATACTATCTACAGCACATGCTCATTTGCTTTCTTATCTTGTAAAATAAGAAGATTGATACCACTCTCATGTTAGTTTGCTAAATATAAAGCTGGAACTGCAGGCAATTAGCTTAACATAAAGTCAAAAAGTAAAGTAAAATGTATTTATACAGATAATTTAAAAACAAGATGAATTAACCAAGGTGCTTTACAGAAAGAAATTAAGATGCGGTAATTAAAACAAAAGAAAAATAGACAAATTACCGTAAAACAAAGATAAAACAATTTCATCCTGATATTAATAATTAATGGAATCAAAGGCGATTTGGATCAACTTGAGGCAGGGGGACAGAGCTAGCCTTGAGTCTCTGCTGGTTGCCAAGTAACCTCACAATAATGACAAGACTTCACTGGCAAGCACATAACCCCTCTACAACTACAACTTGTCATTTTTAAACTTTGGTTTTTGTATGGATTTAAAAAACTAGATATAATGAAGTGAGCTTAAGAGTTGCTGGTAGCTGTTTTTGTTGGAGCCAGGCTAACAGTTTCCCTCCGTTTCCAGTCTTTATGCTAAGCTAAGCTAAAGCAAATTTATATATTTCCAAAAATACCAAACTATTTCTTTAAACCTCAATATTTCTTTGTGAAATTATGTCACCTTCATATAATTATTATAAGTGAATAAACCATGGTTTAGACTTCTTGTAGGTTGTTGTTTCTCAAAATTACAACCACACAAACCCTGACTGCCTTTAGTTCTGAGTAGGAAGTTGATTTTTCAGTCTAAGGTTTATCCTGTTTGTTTTACTGAGGAGCACAAACATGATTTTTACTTCTGCACTTCACTCTTTGTATCATCTGCCAGTGCCAGAACCTCAGACAGCTTTAGCTGTGTTTGCTCGAGAAGAATAGGGCAATTCACTAGATTTCTGCCAAAGTCCCAGCTGCTACCACACAATTTAGCAAAAAATAGTGCTGCTGCCAATAATCTTGTGTGTTGACAGTAATTTAATTTCTTTGTGGTAATGATTTATTGATGTCACAGAGGCACTAGGAACTTTGCATAGAGAAATACCTGAATAGGTACATTAGCAAACAAAGTTTAAGAGAGGCTGATAGAGCATGTTATCAGGTTTTTTGGTCTGTTGAGAGTTTGGCAGGGGAATGGAAAATTTACTATCTAATACTTTCTGCAGTTGCATTGATTCAAAACTCTTAACTACACCAAAGGCTATTCCCTGAGAAAGTTCCCTGCAAATATATTGATTACAGTGTACGTGGAAGATCTCTAATAATTGGACATTGGGTATAATGTTGCCAACTGCAACACTGAGTGATGATGGGGGTGTGTGTCCAGTTTGCTGTTAGACTGACCAATGAGGTAACAGATCCAGTAAGAGTGACATCAGCAGAGGAAAGTAAAGGCAACATCTTGTGAGGTTTGTGTGGGAGGAAGAGGGGTTTCTACATAAATAATTAATATTTTATATTTCTTTAATAAGAAATAATTTTGCCTGTGTTTGGCCAAACTATGTTTTCACTTATTCATGCACACGTATGTGTGATACATTTTTAATGGTATTTACTTATTTATTTGTTCATTTGCTTGACTGTCAGTCTCAATCGAGCTCTCACAGCGAGGCTGGAGGACTGCTGTGAGACGGAAGCTCTCTCCTTGTCCCAGTCCAGCCAGGCCTCAGTGGCTTTGTTTGAATGAACCCGTCATGCAGAATGCAGGTGTTTTCCTTGTACCTGCTATATAACAAGTTGTCTAGCAGAAATATTGTAAAATGTTACAAAGAGGCTGCAGAAGCAACGCTAGTGCTGGCTCTTTGGCTAATGATATCAGCAAGTGTCATAATCACAAAGCAGAGGGAACAAGAAAGATGTGCAGCACGAAGGAGTTACAGGATGTTCTCATTATCGTTCACCCACCACCGTTTGCAACAATCTGGTTTATTGGGAGTTGACATAACACCGAAAAGGGCATTGAAACAGTTTTGTAATATTTGTATGAAATGGGTAAGAAATAAGAAGATAGAGGAATGTGTGGCTTCTTCTGTGTTTGTCTTCATCGATGGTCAGCAGCACTACTGTCAGCCTTGTTGTTAGGATTCAGAAATTGTGTGATTTACATGAGGAGCTGTCAACACTCCTGATTCAGCTGTCTTGTTTCAGCGACCGAGACAAAATCTGACTGACCAAGTTATTGATTTTTGAAAATGTCACATCGAGCCTTGTTGGATACATACAAACCTGCCAGACACAAATAAATATTGGACGAGGCTCAGCCTTCATTAACCTGGGAAACATGCCCATGTTTGTGACCTGGTTCAGCTTTTAATTTAATGATGGTAATGTGTTGTATTGACTGACTTTGTTTATTTTTGAGCCAAATCTCAAGGTGCTTTATGCTCTTTTCCTGCTGTGTCCTCATTTGTTCATATGTCCTGCCAGGCTGTGAACTGTGCCCGGAGCAAAAAGTCTCAGAATAAATGATCTAAATGAAAGACATATAAAAGTAGGGTGAGGCAACAGGGCAAACTTTTCCAGTTGGTCGCAATCACCCCTTATAAAAGCAACGGCCAATGAATTTGGGTTGGGGGTACAGTAAGGAGTTTTAAACACAACATCTGCACATGTGATGTCTTGATGTCAGTTGAGTTGTTCTGTGTTTTGTGGGACATTGTTCAGGCGTAGGTTCACTGAGTGACGTCTAACAGAGCCACTTCCTTTTGAAACTACTGATTATAGCATTCAAGGAGTCAAATGTGAAGCCTTCAATGCTGATAAGGCATCAATATAAAAGCTCTTATTTTACTGATTTAAATCAGTTAAAAAAATCCATTGTTTCTGGCTTCCTGATGAATGTTAGTCCAATAATCACTCTTTTCACCAGCTCTGTTTCAGTTTCCACTAGCTCCTGAGGCTAAATGTGCTGCTATGTTCACCAGCTAGTCGCTCATTTTGCCTGTCTGCTGTTTGGTGTTTGGCAGGTAGTGTACAGAGAGTTTATCAGAGCTTTTTTTTTTTTAAATATTGAAAACATTGCACAGCAACAATAGCATTGCACATTTGTTGGATTAAACCCGCTCCTGTTGCCAGCTGCATTGTGCATTGTGCTCCTTTCTCCTCCTCATAACATAACATGTGAAGCAACACATTGGTCTCTAGATGTTGCCTTGAAGTGCATTCAAATATACCATTCTGCCTGCATATTTTGGCTTGCTATGTGGCCCAAATGACTGGGCCAGATTATCCATGTATTGTATCGGGTGAGTGCCTGGGGGCACCAGCCAGTTTGCTGTGCTGGGGGCAAACATAATTAGTTTTCATGGTCAGGAACAGCAGATACACCATTTATAAAGTACTTGATTTAACTTTTATTTATTGTTATTCGTATTGATAAGGATATGGATAATAAGAATAAGAACACAGTTGGAAAGTAGCCGCTGCTGTGTGTCTTTCAGCACCATGGAGGTGTGGAGAGAGACGCTGTTTATTTCAGTAATAACAGTAGTACTCTTTAATGCTGATAGACAATATGTTCAAAGACCTGTGTGGAACAAGTACACCTTCATATCCCTGAGTGCTACGGTTCATACTTACATACATAGCTTTCTTTTCCATTTTACAAAGGCGAGAAGGAAAATAAAGTCCTTTACAAATGTTGTATCCTCCTCTGTCGTTTCTGAAAAACAAACTCTCCTTTCTCCTCCTGCCAACCACACCAGATTTCTGACCAATGAACACAGTGACAGCTCCCACGTTGCTTTTGTTGATCCATTTTGGTTCGCTTGAAATTTTGCTGTGTGAAACCAAACCGAACTAAAGGGAAAATGCAACAAAGTAGCAACTCATCCACTGATATGGGCCAAAGCAAACACCCTAAATCATACCGTAGAGCTGCAGGGCACTACAGAGTTTGGAGATAATTGTCTCTGCCCTTTTCACATTACAGCTTGACAGTTCCTTTACTCCTGGTCTATTTGCAAACTACTACAGCACATGATTAGTGGTATAGTATTCTCTCTCTCTCTCGCTCTCTAACGTATTAAACACAGTTGAACCTCAGGACAAATTTCTGAATTGTCACAGGTTAACTTGAATTTACAGATTAAGAAACTTTGCAGATTAAAAAACTTTGCTAACTATGTTAGAAGTGCAGCTCAGTAGTACCACTGTCACCTTAAAGAAAGGAAGTCTTAACTTTGTGGTGTCTTTATGTTCTCCTCATGTTTTCCTTTTGGTTTCCTGCAAGCACATATAGGTCAGGTGATTTGGTAAATAGGTGTGAATGTAAGTGTCACTGTGTTTGTCTGTCAGTGTGTTCACCATTTGATGGACTCATACCTGTCCAGAGTGTTTAAGAACTAACAACATGGATTAATATACAGTTCGGCTCAGGGAGTCAGACAGGAAGTGTAAATTTCTAACTGAATAATTTCAGGATCTTCTCTTGCTGCCATCTTCCTCACTTCTTCTCGCATCTTCTGCTTTCTCACCCCTTGTCACTCCTCATTTCACATCCGCTCCTTCACTCCTCAGCTGTGACAGTGAGAAAGTGATATTAGGTGTGTTCACGTAAGCGTGCATGCGTTCACCATGTGCAATGTGCAAATTCCCATCCGGATGAGTAGGATTTCTCACATGAAACTGCACGGGCTGTCTGATCTAAGTGGGTTTATCAAGAGTGGGAGGGCACTTTAACATATCCCAATGGAACAGGCCTGTCTGAAATGAAAGACAATGGTGGAAAAAAAAGAAAGTGAGCGAAAGACAGATGAATGGATAGAAAGATAAAAGCGAGAAAGGAAGAATGTGAAACTACAGTATAGGAAACTCAAGGGGATGGCATAATGGTCACATTCTGTCGTTCCTTTGTGGGGAGCGTTTTAATTTTCAGCTTTATTGCGTGGTACTTTTCATTGTGTGTGAGTAATAAAAACAGATTACATAATGCAGCGAACATGTCCGCTGAGATTTCTGGGACACAGCGAAACTGCATGACATTGATCTGTGAGTCTGGAGTGATAAGGGAAAGGGTAGGCAGTTAGTGATGTAACACATCCTCTTATCAGTGCACACAGGCTGTTGGTGTCATGCTGGAGGTATACAGTACAGAACCACCTCTCTGAACCTATGGGCCTGCAAATCATTCACACTCACCGGGATATGATATGATTTTTCATTACACTTTTAATCAATTGTGAAACAGAAATAATAGCTGCATGGATTTGGCATTTTGTTGTTGTTGTTATTATTATTATTATACAGTATGTTGTGCCCTTTGTACTGAGCAAGATTGAAAGAAGGAGGCTTTCTCAATTAGATGAAACAGAGACGAGGGGAATAACCGCCTCTCTTCAGGCACTTCAGATGTTCAAACTCACCTTGAACCTTTTAAGCCACTTTTGGCAGTTGTGAAAGAGACGTTCAAAGACTCCTTCTGTGTGAAGTCAGAGTGTATTTGTGTTTTAGAAAAGCAAATTTAAACCCTTTTAAGAACTTACTAATGTTGCCTACAACTGGGTTGAATGCTAATTGAAAACAACAACTAAATTAAATAAGTCAAAATTATAGCAAGGGCAGGCAACTAAATGTCTCATTGAACATTTCAAATACACAAACACATGTACGACCATCTTTTATCATGTGTCCAAGGTTCGATATTGAATTCGCACGATGACAGCTCATCCAACTCCATGACAACTGAGCAAACTCGTGCTGAAAAAGACTCACGTGTCACACTATAAATGGATAGAATAAGAAAATTCTTTGTGTTTATCAAAGCAAATAAGACTAAAACAGGTAATTTAATTTACACGCATGTGTATAAAACTTAATGGGGCTAAGTGGAAGTGCAAGCACTGTAATAAAGGAAAACTGCAGGTACCTCTGTTTTCAAATTAAAATTAAACTAATCTCGACATAGGGTGTTTAAAATTGCCTGAAAAGCCTTAAAGATGGAAGAAGTGATTTCTATGACTTATCAATCTCTGTCTGAACAGCAGGCCTATGTCATAGTTTACTGTAGCCTTCAGAAATAACAGACAGATTTTGAGAATAAAATGGGTTAATCAGCTAATTAGAGCAGAGATCCAACAGAATTGTCTGAAGAGATAACATCGCTGTGCAAACTAATACTCATTTTGTAATTTGTCCATTTGGCTTGTGAACAAAATGTGTTGCGATGCTTGACTGCGGATGGAAAAGGCAGAAATCTCAGCAGCATGTGTTAAATAACCCTCTCAAGCCCATGCAGATGCAGTATGTTATGCCCAGTTTTTGCTATGGAATAATCTTACGAAGCACCTTCACGTTTAAATCATAAGAAGCCGCCTTGATAATTAAGGTAATTTAGATTTAGAGGAGAATCGCTTGTGCTTCAAATTGAGGCCTCATTACATCATATAGTAGTGCTGTAAACTAACTCATCTGTAGCTCAAAGGCTGGATCATCTTAACCCAAATTCTCCAGCAGACATCTGACTCATATCCAGTAAGCTAACAGACTACATTAGGAGTCTTGTGACCATAGGTGCCTGAGCAACGGAGAAAGTGGAGCAAATACATCCCCAAAAATATGGTTTTGCTATCCCACTTTTGAGCAACTGACAAAAACAAGTAATAAAAAAACACACATTTTTGGACCAGCCTTTGAGGTGGTTGAGTTGAACCCGTCGCCAATTGATTCGAGCAGACTGACAGTAAAGTGAGAGAGGAGCTTTTCCTCACAGTGCGAAAGTGTCTGAATTAACAGTCAGTCAAATGTTCAGCGGTGGAGAGTGACTTATTCAGACTATTACAGACTATTTACTTTAGTTTAAGTTTTAGTCAGACTTTGGAGAGAATTATTTTTAAATACGAGGACACATCTCCCCGTGTAATGATCTCTCCTCCGGCTGCTCTGCACTGTGCTTTCATTATTATGATTATCCTCTCATTTTCTCATCCAGGGTAAATGAGAGGTGCACGTATCCTCTAAAGAGTGGTCTGGCAGTAAGGTCTAGTCCTCGACTAAAATGGCCCTTTCAAGTCTCGAGGAGCAAAAGTCACTTTCTGAGTTGTGCTTTAAAATACAGTAGTCCTTGATTTGAGATAATGTAGGTTAAAATGATACGCTTGAAGTCATTATTAACATTCCTGTATAACATTACAGCTACATTAGCTTGTGGTGCTATTGAGAATAGCTCCCACTAGAACCTGTGTGTAAAATAAACAGGTGGGATTGGAATAAGATTGTGAGGCCATTTAATTCATCCAAAGTGTTTTTACTTTGTTGCAATTGTTAGACTTTGAAGATGCCTTGTGAGTATTGAGAATAGCAACGCTCTGGTTATGTAACCATTGTTTAAACAGGTTTAATCATCCAAATCATATTGTAATGTGTGTTGACTATTTCATTTATATTAACTGATTGTCCTTGTTTAACCTTGAAGATAGCCTAGTAGCCTGCAACCTACTACAATTTTAGGCTACATAATGTTTTTATAAATATAATTTTAAATATGAAATAGCCATTCTTCTAATAATTCTTTGTCCTGATCCATCCAATTATAGACTGTTCTTGGTTTTCATAGCAGCCTCAATCTAACTAATCTGGACTAGTGCATGTATCTGTCTCTTGACTTAATCCAAGAGGTTAGGTGGTGTAGAAATGGTGTAAAAATTTGTTTTAAATTACTTCTTTTTTTTTTTTGAGGGGAGGACCTCATGACCCCTTCACCAATTATGTATCTTTCCAAGTTTCCCCTGCCATTTTAAAACTGCTTGTGACAGTTACAGCAGATATATGTTTTCTGTTTTGTTTTCCCATGGTGTATTTTTATATCTGCTGTGTTGTATTGATAAGTCGAAGGAGGCTGCTGTTGGAAGATAGAGAGGAGATATGGGTCGAAACTTCCAGTGGGATCAGGGATTCTCTCTTTGATCCGCAAGCTCATTAATTAACCATAAACAACATCAAGAACAAGAACAACAATTACAAGCCACCGACTCAGAAATTCCTCTGTTCAGAGCGGAGATGCGGTAATAACCGGGAGAACATGAACCCGTATGCCTGTAAAATGCCTGTTGTCTTTGCTGTGTAATGCAAGTGAATGTGACCCATGCAAAGCCAAAATACTGCATAATGCATGCTATTCTTCTCAGAATAATGCAGGTGAAGCTGCTTTGAAGTGTTCACACATGCTCAGTACAAAGGCCTTATTAAATTTCCTGTTACTTGAATTATTTTTTTGTTTTATGAGAATCCGTATGAAGATTTCTACTGTATGTCCAGATTTTTGTCCAGACACTAACACATACTCTCTCATGTCTTTGGATACAACAGCACAACACAGATCTGTGTTTCAGTTACAATTCATGGGCATTTTTTTTGATGAATGTTGAAATACCTACAGTACAGTACAACCATCACACCAGTATTAAATCTTAATGTTCCTGCTATGGAGGTGGATGATGGGCATCTTTGTTAAAGTCATACATCCCATCTCTGCTGCTTCTACTACTGAGCTCAATGAGGCAATGACTGCTGAAGTCATTCATGATGCTTTGAAGCCATGCAGTAGAAGTGCGATACGTGATACAAAGTCTGTTAAACAATTCTTTACTCCATTTTTGTGTGTCCCATATACAGTTTACAATAACACCAGTGGAAGATTTGCCACACAAAATTCTTAGCATTTTTGCCAACAATGGGTCCTTAATTTTAGATGGAAGTAGTCAAAAGCTACTTTGTTCTAGCAACCTTATTTGACTGCTTAGCTTACATACTTGTTTCATTAATGAAACAAGTAACGTTGTAACTAAGGTTACAAGAGAAAAGGCATGTATGGGAAGTAATCAATATGTTTGGCTAACGTAATATGTAAATTAATCTGTTGGTTGTGGTTGAAGTGTAAATATCCCAATAAAGAGCAGGACAGAGCTGCTAACATTACCCTAAGCTTTTATAGCATCCAGGACCAGCTTCCACACAGTGAATAAATAATATAGTGGATGTGCTAGTCATGAAGGGGTCTTTTTAAAAAATATAACCTGTAACCTAACAAACTAATGTAGTTACACAATTATATACTTCTTGGCCTTAGAAGTAACATGGCTTACATGGCTAGCTATCTTACAGTAAGCTAGTTAGCCAGACATATTGCAGCATATGTTAGAGCAGATAAACTCACTATCTAAAGTTTGACTGACCTGCTGTGTCTACTCACAGTTGCTACGCTATGATTGAACAATTTCTGTTCAGGGTAGAGGTTTAGTGAAAAATAAAATATCATGTGTATTACATGATGTATTAGCTGCTAGTCCACCACACAACAATCATAAATCACAGTCATTTAGCTTCATCGAAGCACAGACTCATGCATAAATAAATGACAACATGGCCGTGTGCTGCGATAATCCATAACTACTGTACCAGAAGACTGTCAATTAATTCCCTGTCTTCATACCGGCAAAGTTCTGTCGCCGTATATTAAAATTTTGGCTCTTATTACTTGAAAGTGAGAACTTTTTAAATGTGAACCTAATCTTAATCTGTCCCAATACTTCTGGGATGCGTAGACTGGGAGAACATGCACTAAGTCAGGGCTTTAGTTCCCTTAATGTTCATCCGGTTTTGATGAAAACACCCCAAAATTAAAGCTGACAGACTGTACTTTAACATTGTCATCACTGCGGCGTTTCAAAGTAATAATGCTACATGACCAAAAAATGTGGGATCCAAGTGCTCATGGAGTTCGCTGTGTGATGCGGCAGTGACAAAGAGTCTACGTCTGTACCACAGGCCAGATTTAGCCTATTCTATAAACTCCCATTTCTGTCTTTTCTATTGGTCCATCTGCCGCTCTCATGTGCTCACACTTCTTAACTCATCTCTCTCTCTCTCTCTCACTCGTATCTTTTTTTTTCACCTCAGTTCAGAGTGGACAGCACAGCTTGTGATGTCTATATTGGTCCTCTCTCACACTCGTTTTCTTCCTTGTTTTCCCCTGTCTCTCAGCCATGTCTCCTCCTGTTTAGGAGCAGCTGTGTTGAAGTGAGTCAGAGAGACAGATAGAGACCCAGGCTGTGCTTAGATTTACATAGTAACCCCGAATTGGCTATGGGTGAGGCCTCACCCAGTTTAAGATGTTTAAATGAACCTTTGATACCCCGTGACTGGGTCTCCCTTCTGCCACGAATAAAAAAAAAAAAAGAAGATGAAAGAATTTCCTTTCAAGCCATGCTGTCCTGCTCACTATGAAATCCCAGTTGTAATATGAACACTAAGTACTGCCAGCCATTAGGGTTTATTGAACATAACAGTACATGATATTACTGCATATCCTGAAGATGTGAATGTTCAGTTTTTTAATAAATGTTTCTATTGAATTGGAAAGGAGACAGTGATTTAACTTAAGGAAATATTAAGTTCAAATAAGTATTCACAATGAAAAATGTGCACCATATAACAGTGACATTAGTTTCAGTCTGGATGAGGATCTTTGTTGTACAGTACATCAACTTTCAAGTATGTATATCTTCTTTTTACAAATATGTTTTTAGCTGTTTTCAGCTTTCAGATAAAAGCAAAAATAGTTTAAAAAAAATGGCCTCTAAAAACATGATTTGGGTGTTAAGTTTCATGCTTTTTTTTGCCACAGGGCAGCAAACAGTTTGGACTTGAAATGTTGTTAGTGAGATATATAGATGTGCAGATTGTAAACTTCGAAACAAATAAATAAAAATTAATAAATAGGTAAGTAAGGATGTACAATCAAAGCTGTGTTTAGGGCTGCAACTAACAATTATCTTCATTATCGATTAATCTTTTGATTATTTTCTTGATTAATCGATTAGTTATTGGGTCTCAAGATGCAATCTCAAATATCTTGATTTGTCCTGATCAATAGTCCATGACTCACAGATATTCAGTTTACTGTTATACAAACATGAAAATATTCACATTTGAGAATCTGGAAGCAGAGAATTTGACATTTTTCTTTAAAGAATAACTCCAAATGATTATCACAATAGTTGACGATTAATTTAATAGTTAGCAACTAATCAATTAAATGACTCATTGTTACAGCACTAGTTGTGTTAACAGACAATTGCTTCTGTATTTTTCTGCCCTTGTCATGCTGCCACTTACTTATACAGGCCTTCACTCCACCAGAAGCCAACTTAACATCAAGAATATAAAGAATGGAGGTGTCTGGGTGCAATTAATCCCAACATCCCCGGCACAGAGGTCATAGCACCCTGATGAGAGCAAGATAGCCGAAAAACGATTGGGGAATCAAGTATGGTGCACTGGAGAAGAGTTGTGCGAGGTGTTTTAATTTTGATGACACTGACCCCAAACCGAGTGAGTTGAGTACTTAGGTTGAGAAGAGTTTTTACTATGCATGTAAATGTTGCAGCTGTATGACCCTGCATGTATCATCTCTCACTCTCTGTCTTTTTCTTGCCCCTTGTCTGTCTGGCTGAACATTTCTAGATTTCATATTCTCTCCCTCATCTTCACCTCGTTTCCTTTCACCCCATTCACTATGTGTGTCCCATCTAATTAAAGTTATAAGGTTTTGGGTTAGGTATACCACTGCTGCTCTTGCTCTCTGTCTCTTTTTTTTTTGGAGGGTGTGTGTGCTCAGCCAGAGCTTTCTTAGCTGCCTTTTATTCAGACCAGCTCTGCTTGGCGCAGCTCAGATCATATACAGGGGGAAAAGGAGAGGAAGAGGCACACAGATTCTGTGAAGATGGGAGAGGAGAGGAGGATAAGGCGTTGTGTGAAGGAGGAGATTGTGTGTGTGTGTGTGTGGGTCTGTCATAGGCTACTTTCGGGGACAAATTTCAGACTTCAGACTAAGGTCAGTGGTTAGGGTTAGGGTAAGTCCCCAGGATATGAATGTAATTCTATGTAATGTCCCCAAAAGTGCCCTAGGTCAATATATGTGTGTGTGTGCTCGCTTTTGAACAGTGTGAATGTGTGAGAGTGTTTGGTCAGCATCACTTGGGTGGCAGTTAGCTGTGATGACTACAGCAGTGCAGACAGTTACATCATACCAAGCAACCCTTCAGGCCAAACAAAATGTCTGCTAACAAACAGCAATTTACATCACTGCTCTGATTTGGCCCCATTTTCAGCCACACTAGGTCATAAAACCTTACTGCACATTAGATACATTCACCCTGAATGTATGCAACAGATTATATAATGATCACTAAGCCAGTAAAAGCTAAACTGAGTCTGTTTCTTACATTTTTATCTATTTAGTTATTTACAAATGTTGCCCAGTATTTGTTTTGCAATCATGTATAAAACATGAATGATTGTTTTAGAAGTACAGTGGGCACTGAAGCTGCTGATACGTGGAGTGAAATTTAAAAATGTTTAAATATTTGATTTGTTCTGTTGATCCTGACAGACTGTTTGAGTGTCATACAATTCAACAACAGTAAAAATATCTTTGTATTTTGGGCCATTTACTGTAAATTGTACAGTCCCACTCTGAATTGAGTAAATGATACCAATTTGTCTTTGTTGCACAGAGAATAATCAACATAGATGGTAATGTTAACTGCAGAGCATACAGTATATAGTATATTTGTCATTATGAATCATACTGGGAGATGATTTGTTGTGAATAAGGTCAGTTCAGAGTATTTTTTCCATTTTGTCCTCTTATTTAGTTAAATTTTGTATACTCTGATTAGTTCAAAGTATATCAAGTCCATAGAAAATTAATTTTATGAAGAGAAATGACTTAAGCTGTGGTAAACCACAGTCCAGTTTAAATGAGTGTTTTGTTATATTACCCACATATATATATATTTTTTTTTAAAGAAAATGTATACCGAACAGAAGTATACTCTATGTTGTTTTGTTTTAAATTTCCAAAGTCCTCATTAATACAATGACTAATACCCCAGTGTACACCTAAACAAGAAAACTAATTGATTGCAAAATAATTGAATTCCTGCTAAATGGGCAATTAGCATTTTTTTTTGTTAAAATTTTTTTTAAACAGCCATGTTTATTTTCAGCATTTATTTTTTGTATCCTCAACAGCTAACAAATATTCAAATATGAATACTTTTCCTTCCTCATAAAACATTTGCAAAGCTGATTGTTTACATCCATGTTTGCTAGCTTATCAGTCTTGTATCCTATATTTCTTGGCACATTACTGCCACCAACAGCTAATCATTAGAATAGCACCATTAACTACAGAGGAGAGTCACTGATTAAAACAATGCTTTATAGCCTTGCTAGTTGGTCAGAAACTCCACAGGGTACCTTTAAACATTTCCATACTTAAATGTTTCTTGAATTGATTGGTTAGACGTACACGCTTTAACTGGTGAAGTTTTCAGGTTAAACCCATGACAAGAACAACGTACTTCTGTAAGGTGATGGAATTATTTACCTGTTTAGTAATTAGCTACATAAAACTGGTTGTTTACTGACATTTTTCCAGGTACTGAGCTGTGAAATTTCAGTATTTCCCAGCTCAGACAGGTTGTAAACATGCTGCTGATTTAGTTTGACCCTGCTCCTCAGGCGAGACATTGCATCACATTCTGGTCACTTTTGCTCTTGATCGTTGATTGTTAGATGGCCTTGGGGTGGGGGTGGGGATGGGGGGGGGGACTCTGTGTTTGAGCCACACAGCTGTGGCTTCAGTGCTCCAGGTAGGCTGCAGCCTAAAGCAGACAAGAACAGCCTGTTGGGCCTCTGCACAGCTGACTTGTTGGGCTGTCAGGTTTATTGTGATGTTTTTATGGTTTCACATCGAAAGCTTTTCAACTCCAAAGTGCACCGGCTTGAAGGAAATTGTAAACTAGTCCATCACCTTCAACACTAACAAGTTCCCGTTCAGGTTGTGAGTGTCAGGGAAGAAAAACTTAGTGAAAGTGGACACGCACACACACACACACACACACACACACACACACACACACACACACACACACACACACAATCACACACCCATCCTACCACGCATGACTCTGCAATACTGTTAGAATTAATATCATTTTTCTAGCTTGTGATCCAATTTATGTCATTGTTTGTTGTTATTTTGTACTTCTTGTCTTTGTTGTTTAATCATTTTTTTGCAATTAAATTAAACTCTAAACCTAACTCATTCTGATGTTGCCCTTTAGGTCTTGAAATGTCTCCACAGCCACTCTGTGCTGTACTGATCTCAATTTTTTTTTTCTAATTTATTTTTGCTATGTGAATAAGATTTCTGCAGCCACTAATTAGCTCTTGTCCTGCAGATATTTATTGGCTGGTGCAAGCCTGAAGCGAGCCTTTGGGTGGCCTTGAGTAGAGAAAGGTCAGCTTGGGATTGGGATAATACAACATTGCATATAAGGTCCAAGTATGAGTGAGTGAACACTGAAAGCTGCTGGCTGTGCATCCTAATGGCCCTGCCTTAATAACAGTAGAGAAGATGAACTGTTTCAACAAATTGGCAATGCTAGCACGTAGCCACACAGCCACTCCTTAATATAGACCACCGTAGAATTAGCACACCCCAGTACAGATTTACACAAGCCAACACACATGTGCGCTCACACACACATACCGTACTGTACATGCCGACCCGCGCACACACGCGCGACCAGAGAATGACAAACTGATTAGCTCCCTCTCACTGAGAATTAATTGGGTTTCTTCACGCTTAAAATTAATTCCCTCTTTTATAATGTCCTATTTAAGAGTTGTGGCGCCTAAATAAATAGAGGTGATGAATGGCTGGCGTGTCGAGGACAGTCGGGAGTGTTTTAGTGCTTCGAGGGCCTGATTCATGGCTGTGCATTTTCTGTTCCTTGATTTGAAAACGACAAGAGGTGACACACGCCTGCTGGACCTGCACACAGTCTAGAATGAATGAGATTTAAAGTCTAAAGTGTGTTTGTGTGTTACTTTCCTGTCATTCATCGCACCATTTTTGCCTACTCTTATGTCGGGTTTCTGAAACAAACATTAGGGCTCTCTCAGGATACAAACAGAAACATTGAGGTGTCAGTTTTGGGGAATGAATTTTTGAGCTGGAGACACTCGTGTTTTATGTTCAAAGATTACCATCAGCTGTGTTTTATTGCTTTGTGGCCCTATCTGATCCTGAGATTTCTAATGTCTTTGTTGTTTTAGAGACATACAGATATTGACTGAGCCCATAGGTATAACTCTTTTATTCAGCTGGAATAAAAAGTGGCAAGGCTGTGGATCAACACAGCCCAAATGGTTTTGATGTGAATTTCCCACGGTCTTAGTTTAATACTACACTGTTTTCTGATATGAGACACCTCTTTATTATTATTTCTTAGACACTCACTTTTTTTTTTATTAGAAAAAAAAAAGTATAGAAAGGATTATTGCTTAAAGGGATTGAAAGCCTTGTTGCAACTTGTTTATTTTATACTTAGATTACTGCCTATAGAGCTCAGGTTGTGTTTGACAGCAGAGAGATTTAACAGCCTGCCTGAGGACACACACATTGTTATTCACTTCATAACTTCTGAGCGGCAGTTAAACAGTAATATCAACAAACAAAGAGAGACTGACCCACAAATCAAAGTGGAAACTTTTTTCATTATAGCAATCACGTTACCTTGATGCTCAGAACCGTTAAGAGCAGGGGCATCAGCTTATTGTTATTATCTGTGGCATCATCGGTGATATTTAGTAGGTGGAGTTGGGATGTCCGATGCTTTACGTTGACTGAAGTATTCATACAGTTCTTCAGATTCTTCCTGGTTTGTCTAATTTGTTTAACATTATCACTCTGTCACCCCAAGCTCAACACCTTCCACTTATGAGTGAATTATAGACATAAACAGTGCAGCGACAAGTAACTGCTGCAGTGCTATTTGGAGAGATCACACAAGCCAATTTTTAGCATCTTGTGTGAAATTGACTTTAGGATTTTCTAATTCATTTTAAGCCATGCTGCTCGTGTCTCCCAAACGCACAGCAGACCTCCTGATTCAGAGTGTGATAGGAGCTCCTGTGGCTTTGCTGGAATGAGGACTAAATGTGATTTCACTTTTGCAATTAGGGTTTCCAAAATACTGAATACTAGGGAGCTTAAGCTAGTTCATTTTTATATTGCTCCTTGTAGGTGCCACAGCTTAAAAGGCTATCAATAAATAATCAATGTTTACATTACTGTAAATAAAAAAAATGAACTTGCATGAAATGAACCACCCTTTGAAAAGGGTAAATTGATAGCCAAGTAATTCATTTAGTCTAATCAAATATACTAAACTATCCGTTTGGAACTTAATACTTAATAACTACAACCAAAATTACCATATTAATAACTCGTAAAGGTTGAAGGGTTTTGAAGTTCTGAATAGTAGAGGTTGGCAGCATTCACTCTTGTGCAACATTAAATGGACCAGCATGTATATTCAAAAGCATTTAGGGGGAGACGAAAGGGAAATGGCGGCTTAGAACCAAAATGGCGTGGTGGGTGAGACTGTGTGTGTGTATGTTTCTTTCTGCCTCTGTATGTTCTGCATGCACAGCATGAACACATGTGAAACAAAGAATATATGTGAAGTGGGAGCTTTGTTTCCTCTCAGAGTGTGTGACTGTGTTGAAGGCCAATTCAAAATTTTTGCATGTGATCTGTGAAGGATAACAGTGGCAGGTTAGAAAAGAGGTTAGTTTGCATGCAAGACATAATAGTTACAGGATGTAATTCCTCTTCTCTTTTGAAGCATCACTAACATTAACTTTGCAGTGTGGTTACCCAGTAACCTAACTAGTGTAGATCAGAGCCACCAGAGATGAAGAGCGTAAAAGAGAAGAGAGCAACAGGGTTTTGTTGATAAGATGACATCATGGGTGATATGCCACAATGACAATGATGAATGTAGACAGAGGGTCCATGGGCGGAGTAAGTATAGGTGTGAAACCTGGGGTATTGTGGGAAACTGAGTTAATGGGAGGATACATCCTTATGTATCAACTTTTACAGTCAGTTTTTATTTCTGTATTAATTTATGTTCTTAGATTTCACTGTTTGGTTCAATAGGGGGTTTTCAAATTTGAGGTCTCAAGAAGAGACATATCAGTTATTATTTAGCTCTGAGGCAGCCTGCTCGAAAGGTGGGGACTACATGTGTATACTACACTACATGTGTAGTCCCCACCTTTGGAGCAGGCTGTGTTTCTGTGTTTTTGAAATCCAGTTGTCATGGCAACTGACGGTTTGAAACTACTTTGATACCATTGCAGAAGACTCTGTACTGAATTTTATACAATTTTGAAACACTCATCAAAGAAAAAAAAAAAGAAAAAGTTTGAAACTTAACTGCTGCATCACCTCTAGAGGGCATCGGTGTGTGCCTGGGTCACACAGTGAAGGATTGATGGACAAAGCTGCAGTCTGTTTCCAGACTGTGACTGAAGTCTGCCTCAACTGGGTGAATAAACTGGAGCCAGGAGGAAAAACATATAGAGTTGTTGTTTTCTATCAGAGCCAAGAAGGATGGATTTCCAGCCAACTTCAAAATCTCTGCACAAGGGTTGGTGCTCAGCGACCAGCACTCTCAGGTTCAATGAACTGCAGGCTGCTTGTTTTCATGTAGACAGGTGACCGCAAGAATTAAATAGATGGTCAGCCATCATGTTAGCATAGGTCACAACAACTAGTATCATCAATTATTGATACTCAGCATATACTTTCTTTATTTAACCTTTACTTTTCAAGAGATAACACAATGTATGTGTGTGTGTGTTTCCCATTCAAGTAAATGGGAAGGTGGTCTCAGACGTTTGGACCCTACTGTATGTGCAGAGTTTGACACTAGAAAGCTGTTTTCACATTCGTCTGTTGAAACTGGAAAGTTTCTCCATGTTCACTAAAATTTGAGTTTAAAATGTGTCCCTACAAGCATGATTTCTGACATCACAATGAGGCCAATCATTGACCAGTACTCAGCAGCAGTTTAACTTTTGCAATGAAAAATATTTACATGTTCACAGATTCTGGATTTCTTTTGAGGGAGAAGAAGAAGGATGTCATTTTAAGGATTTTAACAACATAATTGATGTTTCTTTGTGGGGAAAAACATATTAGACACAGATTATTATTCAAAGTAGAGTGTTTTATCTACATCTTACAACACGTCTGGAGGGGATCTTTAAATTCACATAGATAAACCAAGTTTTGCATACTTACACCGAAACAAAAACCGGCTCATGACAGAGTTGAATATGTATGAGTTTTGTTTGAGTTATTCATATTAAAGCTCTACTGCTATCAATATTGACTGTGTTTTGAAATATGCTACTGTATAGTGCCTGTTCTGTTCTGTTCATGGACATTATTTCAATGTGTTATTATTGTAATACTACATTTTAGATGGTGTCAAAACAGAACTGCACTTTGACACTAAACTCTGGGTTTTATAAATCGAGTTCATTATGATGATCATCATTGCGGTTACATAAGAAGCCTCTCCTCGTCCTTTATGGGCATGTGTGGGCTTCTAAATGGGATGTGAATAAGTTAATGTATAAAGGTTGGTGTTGGAGCAACAGCGGCACAGCTCACCTATCAGCCAGCGACGACGCTCTGCAGAAGAGGCTGTGATAGCAGGTGTCCTCCATACAGCACAGTGTGTGTCACAGCTGTCAGTCTCCTGACAGAGACCTGTCCACACTGTCCAGCTCAGTTAGGCAGACAGGCCAGGGAAAGCATACACACACACACACACAAACACACACAGAATGGCTCAGCCATATTTGCATGAGCACATACACACAGATGTGAATAACACCATGTCAAGGTTAGTTAGGGCTGAAGACAATTGATTAGCAGGCTGGCAGAAGTCTGACTGTTTAGGACATGAACTGGTTTCACCCCCTCACTCACTCTCTCTGTCTCTCTCTCTCTCTCTCTCTCACACACACACACACACACACCCCTCTCTCCCTCCATCCCTCTCATCTCTGTCATGGGTTCGACTGTTTCGCAGAATCTGTCCTGCTGTCAGCATTCATTACATCTCACCTGAAGCGCTCCTGCCTTTTTCGTGTTAAACGGAAACTGAGAATTGTAGTTTTGAATGGACTCATGCTACATATACATATAACTTGTTTACATGGTTTTCTATGGTTTAGTTTTTTTTGACATAATTGTGTGATGTTCTACAGCATGATTGATTTAAGTACCTTTTTTGTGTGTTTTGTTCCTGTGTGTGTGTGTGTGTGCGTGCACTGCAGGTGGCCGAGATGCACGGTGAGTTGATAGAGTTTAATGAGCGCCTGTATCGCTCCCTCATGGCCAAAGACCACCTCATTGTCCAGATGAGACAGGAACTCATTGACCTGAGAGGACCGGTGAGTAACTGGACACACACACACTGATCTTACCCCTCATCTAATTTCTCTGCAGGTTTCCTCCTGCCTCCCCCCTCTCTCTCTCACTCTCTCTCTCTCTCTCTCTCTCTCTCTCTCTCTTTCTCTCTCACCCTGCCATTTTCTTGACTCTCCCTTTAGTGATTTTGTTTGACTTTTTATCTCCATTTTTCCTGTTTGTTGTGCACTTTTTCCTCTCCGGTCAGTAGCTGCCAATAACCCGTTAACTACACTTTCCTGTATTTTCATTTTTGGTCAGCGCTCCTACACTGTGTTTCCCTGAGATAATCAATCAAACGCTCTGTTTAGTACTTAATATTTCTACTTCTCTGTTGATGAAATTTCTCTTTTGATGTCTGTTCATTAATTGTAGCTATAAGTGCTAATGCTAACTAGCCACTTCTTCTGTTAAAGGGCTATTCAAACAAACTACTCTGGCCTCATACTTTCAAAGTTGTCTTGTACAATAACGACAAACAGGCACAGAATGCCAACATCTGGTCATGCTCAGGGGAGCTCGAAGCAGTCTGGACACAAATACACACACACACACACACACACACACACCATCCATGGTGTGGGTTGATGCAGCGGCAGTGATGGGAGCCCCAGGCTGACGATAGGACCTCTTATCCCTCAGCTTCAGCCCTGCTCTGCTGGACTGCTCACTCTCTGTGTGTGTGTGTGTGTGTGTGTCTGTGTGTGTGTGTGTCCGTCTCTGGCTCCTGATTGCTACATGCCTCCAGCTCCCACGAGCTGCTGCAGATGACCAAACCCTGGTCACTTTCTCTCTGTCTCTATACCTCTGTGTCTCTCTCTCCACTTCTCACACTTCAGTTGCTTTCATGGTGCATGTTTTTGTGTGTCTCTGTGTGTGTGTATGAGAGTGTCACTCTTGGACTGTTTGATTATAGCCTGGAGGCAGGAGACCCTGTGGTAACAGTGTTTTAGCCCATGTTTAGATAGTTTGTCAGGGAGAGCTGAGAAGATGAAAGGCCAGCTCTGGATGAGTCACACACAAACGCACATATACACACTCATCCAGATGACCAACATCTGGATCTGGTCATGTGGTTCCTCAAGGGACGTGGAAGCAGGGAAGGAGTGAAACAAATCATAGGCTTGATGAACTCACACACACATCAACGAACAGATACAATAACATTGAGGGTGTCGCATCTGGATAACCACTGCTATTCAACATCAGTGGAGGACACTAAAAGCGTCACACACAACACATATGTGCCTGTAGAGGAATTCCAGATGTGTATCCCAGCTGAATAAACAGTATACTGTACTATATTTGTGTATGATTTTCTTATGTATGTGTATAAAACTCTCACTTAACTATCGATCTCTCTTTCTTCCAGGTTCCAGGTGATTTAAGCCAGACTTCAGATGACCCCAGCCTCTCAGATTTTGAGACGTAAGAATTTTTCTTTTCTTTATTTTCTCCTTTACACTTTCCCCCTCCTCCCCATCTCCAAGAAATTATGTTTATTGTCAATTAATTTGCAAAAACAAATCATTTTGAATAATAATTTTTCATCAATCTAATAAGGAACACATTTTAATGAATATATTATCTTTTTTCCCCTCAAAATATCAGCTCTTGTAGTTCAATATTTTTTCACAATGTTTAGACACTTGCAGCACTAGCTTAAAGGACAAGTTTGACATTTTCGGAAATATGTTAATACAGGAGTTAAATGAGGACATTAACACCACTGTCATGCCTGTACGGTAAATATTTAAATTTATGCAGCAGGTTAGCTGTACCTACTGTAAATATAAAGCTACTGCCAGCAGGTGGTTAGCATAGCTAGGCACAAATACTGGAAACAAGGGAAAACAGCTAGCCTGTCTCTGTTAAAAGGTAACAAAATCCACCCACCAGCACCTCTCAAGATCACTAATTAACATGTTTTATCTTGTTTGTTTAATCTGTACAAAAAAACAGAAGTGTAAAAAATGACTGTCTTTGTGCTAAGCAAAGCTAACCTGCTGCATAAATATGAATATTTCCCATGCAGACATAATATTAATAATAATACAATTTGTGTTAATGTAACATGCCATATTACTGCACTCCTTTCACTCGAACAAGTGTTGTCACTGAATATAATCAAGGCAATTATGCTTTTTTGACTAAGTGTATGTAGTAAAACAAATTAGTTGCATATAAACATCTTCTTCTGTCTTTTTCTCACTCTGTTCTTTTTTATCTTTTTTCACTCTTTTAGATCGTCTCTTGTATCTTTTAAAAGCTAACATCACAATCTGGTTTAATCAGTCTGTATATCCTAATAAAATCCGCTCTCTCAGCATAAGTTATTCTTTCTTTCAAATTTACTAAGTGAGCAAAGCTTAAACACTGTTTGATTTCATATATTCATTCATTCGTTCCGCTCTCAGTTCATGACCAAATTAGATTTGGAGGTGTTTTACCAGAGTGAGCTGTAATTTACTGTAGCTCTCCAAGCGTAGTGCCGACACTGTTGATGTTGCTGCTGCCAGTGATAATGATAATGATGATGATGATGATAATGGCGACAGCAGTGAGGTTGGTTGTTGTTTGTGTCACTCAGGGCTCATCGCGCTCTCATCAACGTGTGGATCCCCTCTGTGTTCCTGCAGGGCAGAGCTGCCAACGCCTACCACGTCTATCAGGTAAACTTTGACATGTCTGTTCCAACAGTGGATTGTGTTTATCGAACAATACTAGCATGTAGAGTCTTCTCATCAATCAGTTTTTACTGAAGTATACCTGTGAACAAAACAAAAGAGGGATGAGGTTACAAGTTCATTAAGCCAAGGAGTAAGGGAACAAATGAGCAAGCCTTGATAGTATCATACATTAACTAGAGTTTGTATTAATACTTTATCAGCAGCAGCATTCAATTGTGCTCATGAGGTTAAACAGAACAATTAGCCCTAGATTGGGATAGGCAGTGACAAACTATTGGGCTTTTTCCCCCCCACCTTTATTCAAGAGTGTGGTCTTTTTATATTTGAGAGAATGATTTATTGATTTCATGTCCAGATTTTGTAATTCTTTCCCTCAAACCCTGCCCTCATACTCAAATAGCCCCAGCTTACACTTAGATTTGCCCTGTTTCTTCTCAAACTGTATGCTTACACTCAGATATATTGTTGCTTGCACAGATTTCCTGCTCCAGCTTCCGCCCTTCTCCTCACACTCAGGCTGCTTCTGTGCACTTGTGAAATGTTTGTGCAACAACCCTGTCAAAATCCCCCAACCAGTAGAAGGCCAGGTGTAGTGTTGACCAGTGAAATTATCCTTGCCTCCTTGCGGGCATGTTCATTTTACTTCTTAGAGCATCCTGTACAGGCGGTTACCCTTTAACAAGGTTCATCCTAACTGTGTAGCTCCGGGTCTGAAACGTGAAACCAATGTGTAAGTGTCTTAAGCCTGTATTCTATAATGGCCAGCAGGGGGCGACACCACTGGCTCTGAGAGCAGATGTTTCACGAGCGCACAGAAGCAGTTTGAGCGCGAGGAGAAGGGCTGAAGCTGGAGCAGGAAATCTGTGTAAGCAACCCTATATCTGAGTACAAGCAGGCAGTTTAAGCAGAAGCAAAGCAAATCTAAGCACAACCTGGGGCTATTTGAGTGTGAGGGCAAGGTTTGAGGGAAGGAATTACAAAGTCTGAATATGAAATCAATAAATCATGCTTTCAAATATAAAAGACCACGCTCTTGAATAAAGACAGGAAAAAAAGCCCCATAACAAACTAGTTTTTAGTGTAGTCGGCTATGTGTCATTTTTAGCCATGCTAGTTTGTGCTACTCTATGGACAGCTATATTGGTTAGTCCTTTGTGATTTTAAGTGAAATATACAACAAATATTTGATGAATTACCATTAAATTTGGTAGAGACATTGGTGATCTGGTCAAAAGTTTTCATTTTTTTAATACCTCAAATATAGCTAATACACGCTAACACGGTAAGCTAAGATGATGGCTGTGGTAAACATTATACTTGCTAAACAATGTTGGCATTTTTGTCATAAGCAAGTAAGCATACTGACAGTATCATTTAGGTGAAAGTACTGCTGTGCTGTGCTCTGCACACCCTCCCAGAAGCACTGGCGTGGCTGTGGGCTCTTAGTCTTAGAGTAATTCAAAATGTCTGCCTGTCATGTCAATAATAAAGTAAAGAAAGAAACTAGATAAAGTTAGGAGAGGACAGTTACGCTTAGAAAAGGAGTGTCTTATACCAGTTGTGACCAGTTCAACCAAAGAGTGACCTTTTCTTCCTTCTTATATAAAATTACATAGTAATTTGCAGAAAAAAGGCAAAGATTATAATTTGGTGCAGCAGAAATACATTTTTTATGCTTTTCTATCCTCTTTATCATCTAGCAACCCAACAGATTTGTCCCATTTAGGGGGTCCCGACTCCCAGGTTGGGAACCAATGGTGTAGAACATAATATCATGTCAGCGTGCCAAGAAAAGAAAATAATAAACAAAAGAAAATTTAGTTAAAGTCTCTTTCTCACTGATCTTTTCCATCAGAGAGGAACAGCTTCAACATGACATCCCCTTCTTTTGTTGCCTCCTGTTGCAACACAGCTGTGTGTCTGTTGGTGATTCAAAGGCCAAAGCTTTTTTAGATTTAATTAATCACAAAATGGGGACTGCACGTCACTCTACAGTCTGTGCTACATCTGAGTTTGTAATCAAGACTTATCACAACTTCTGACATTTACACCAATGACTTTCACACAACTTGACTTAACTAAAATACTGGTTCCTGAGCTCTGTGCCAGGTACTTACATAAGTGAGGTGTGTTGGGAACTGGACTCAAGAGCAGCTTAACAAACCAAACTTCTGCTGTCTCTTGTACCTGTCACGTTATTGAGCAAAGTAGACAACGGTGGCTCATTCCCTCGGTGACTGTTTTACTCTGTCTGTCACATTAAAAAGGTGTTACACCTTGGCTCTCAACACTGCAGCTGCCCCCCGGTTTTCCCCCCTGTGAGACAGAAACACATACACACACACACACACACAAACACACACACACTCAAATCAATCCTACGGTTCAGTTTCTTGTGATGGACAGACACACACAGACAGATTTTTGCACTGACACACATGGATAGTAGTGCAGACACAAATGTAATGCACAGTGGATGGAATACACACACACACGAATACACACAGATACAAGAGAATACACACACATACCTACTCAAAGGTATTTACAGAAAACAATAAAAATGCAGGTTCACGTAGACACACACGTTAATGCACACTCATACAGATACACATGAGAAATACATGCAAGTACAGTAGTAGTAGTACAGTAGTAGTAGAAACACTTCTTCACGCTGTACAGAACCACTTGTCAGACGGAAACACACACACACACACACATACACACTGTACTTTTATCTGCTCTGTAGCCAGGAGGTACAGCTGTAACGTTAGTCAGGGGAAACCATATGGGACGGAAGAGACAGGTGACACATTCTCAGCTCTAGCTGATAGTCAGGACTGGCTGACTCCCGAGCTTAGCCCGGCTCAACTTATACATAATAGATGTAAATTCACAACTCAGGGCCGGTGCTGAGAGCTGTCTGACACCTTTTTGTGTGAAATTATCTCCGTCCTTGTGACAGGACAGAAGCATGACGATGGCAAATGAGATTCATTGTTGTAACTTCTCATGTTCCCATCACTCAACAGCCTTAGACCCACTCGCCAAGATTTGTGGGTCAGTGTTCTTCCTTTGTGGACACGGCGGCAAATAAATCTGAACATTTCTCACCAAATGTGATGAAAATGATTTAGAATTAGCATCTTCTGCATTGGTGGCAGTAAAAAGAAAAAAATTGCAGCACAGTGTGGGGAAAGTGACTTGTTCCCTACAATTTGGCAGCTTATTTATTCAGCAGTACTTACAGGTGGGTGCATCGTGATGGTGCTGTCATAAAAGCACAGATATAGAGAATTTGTTATGGACTGGTGTTGCACCAACCGAGTGTGCCCATTTCCTATCAATACATAAAAGAACTCCATTTCTTCTAAATGATTGGTATATATATATTTTTTTATACATGATAATAGGTTCTAAAATATGTGAAACACCTTGGAGTATGTAGATATCATGATTGCTTTGGGCAATCCTCAGTCCCCACCTACAGTTATCAGATTCATGGATTGACTCCAACATCAAACCTGAACATTTTCATGTGTTGCATTGATTGAGCTTAATTTCTCCTTCTCAATAACAGTCTCTGTGAGACTGCTGTCCAGCCCTGGAACTGGTATAGAGCGCAGCCCATCTGGTGTATTGGATACTCTCCTTCCCAGAGCTATATTCGTCTAATGGCTCCCTATGGAAACAGCTTTTGTTCTTAGACAGGCTAATGGATAGCCAAGGTTACTGGAGTCATTGTTGTTAAGGTGAGGTGGTTGTGGTGATTGAACACCGAGCCAATAGCCTTAAAGACCAGAGAGTATCATGGGTAGAAGGCAGGGGTCTCTTTAAAATACCCTCAAGTGGGTGCATGGACTTTTTTTTCCCTCAGTCTTTTTCACATTCTTGCACACACATATGCTTGCAAAATTGAACCAATGATGAGAGAAATGAGCCATAGCCGAAGCTAGAGAGGGTTTTGGGAGGCTTGGAGAGTGAATAGGATTTTAGAAGCCGGCGCCTAAGTTAGGTCACGGCAACCTTGTGGTTGAAAATAAGCACGCTAACAGCCCTGTGCTGCTGCTAAGCCCACCCAGAGTGGAGGAAACACCCCCTCTCATGTTGTTTGTCCCTAAATGTCTGCTTCTTGTTCTCTTCTCTTCTCTTCTCTTTTTTTTCAGCCTCCCCATCCATCTCCCTCTTTCAACCAGATTGCATGGCATTATGGCGGGGGTATAACTGCTTGTACTCCATTTTCTCTCTTTGCATTTTTTTTTCAGAGCCACTTTTCTCTCAAGCTTTCTGAAATGACTTCCATCTAAAGCTCAGTAAGGCTTGTGGATGGATGACGGGAGACAGACAGAGATGGAGAGCAGGAGACTGATAGATTTGCTCCATTATCAGCCGAGTTTTGCTCTTTGTGGCACGCTGTGCCTCTGGGCCCTCATCCCTCCGTTGCTCCATCCCTCCCTGTGACTCTTTTCGCCGTCTGAACTCATAATGAGAGAATTATACCAGCTGCGGCAAATCAGTGTCTCCCTCCCACCCAATACCAACAATATAGGCTATTATGAGAGGAGGGAACGAAGCAGAGTTTGCACGCTGTCTACGAACACAAGGAGTCATTTGATGTGCGCAGGAGTGTCTGTGTTTTCATTACCTGTGTATTTTAGGCTGGTATTGTGTGGTGAAAAGAGCATCAGTCAGAAGCTGATGAGGAACTCTTTTCTTCTCTCAAGACATTAGGTGGCGGCCAGCCTGCATGTTGTCAGGGTCTGTGGTGTAGAGTTGTGTGTGCAATAAGGCCATTAGCTAGAACTCATATACTGGACCAAATGGGTAGTTTGGGAAAGAAAGTGACCAACTAAAGGAGACGTATTTGGCTCTAGGGATGGCAATGAGTCTGTCAGTCAGTCAACAACTTTGGTCCAGACTGAAATATCTCAACAACTATTGGATGGATTTCTGTGATATTTTGAGTTATCCATCATCCCCAACTGGCAACTGGCCCTGGCCAAGGAGTAGTCCAGCTCATAATCCCTGTAAAGCACTTAATTATCATTTCTACACTTTGTTTTTTGTACAGCAAACAAGATATAAGATGTTAATTAGGGATCTTTAGTGGTGCTCGTAGGCAGACTTTGTCAGCTCTGGACAGAGAAACATTAGCTGCCTCCTGACATCCTGACTACAGTTCTTTCAGTTAGTCTGTCTGATGCCTTCTGTGAGTGTTGTGAGTATAAACTGATGTGATGCGACACAATGCGACAGGTGTGTGTTGCCTTCTTCAAAGATTGAATTCTCCCCCCAACAAAGTTTTTCTTTTCCACATATCTTCGTCATCTTCGAGTGTGACGAAGGTAAAGTCAGGGCTTGTCACTCACCTTATGTTAGTATGCAATACAATATAAAAGCCTTCAACTATGAATAATGCTATTTGGCTCAAGGTGTTTTACATATTTCTTGTCAGACAATCTCCTGCTGAGAAACTCACTGCTGCTATGCGGCTGTCTTATAGGAGCTTTCAGGTCGTTGATTACAAGGTGTCATACCTGTGGGGTCATAGCAGTAGGAGGTATGTACTTTTTGTACGGCAAAAGACACGGTGAAGCTGTAATGAAGTTTTCCTCGCTAACAAAGAGGAAATAATTGTGATCACTTGTCTTACAGTCTGACTTTGCTTTTGGAGACTAATTTTACAAGTTGCTTGCGGTGTGAATTCCTGATAAATACAGTTTCCTTTTCAGTTTTGGGCAAACATCTTCACACCTCTCTGTTAGTTTACACCAGAAGAAGGAAAAACAGGAGCTTTGAAAGGCCTAATTAGTCACTACTTAACCCCCCTTCAAACACACATACAGTACAGACACACTAACATGCCAATAATGTTAAGGCAGCATGCGGAAAAGTTTCGCTTTCCGCAACTTTTAATCACTTGTAGAAAAACCCGAAAACCAATATAGACTCACAGATAAGTCACCTTCATCTATTTCTTCTTAATGCTTCAGCTGGCAATGGAGCTGGATTTTATTTAAGAGTTTTAGCCCAACAAATTCATTGTGTTTACTGCCCCTTTCACGGATTTAGCCCCTCATCATCATCCATCTCTCGACCTCTCTCCCCCTCCCACTTTTTCCCTGGTTTCTTTCATTATCCCTCTCTGGTTCTTTTTCATCCATCTGTCCTTTCTCTCCTCTTTTCTTCCCTCAGCTCTCTCCCTCTCCCAGTTTACCCCCTCTTTTTTTTTTTTTCCTCTGACCTCCTCTCGCTCTTTTGTCAATCTTCTCCCAATCATTTTCCATTCACTGTGATTAGATAGGTTTGGAGAGCAGCGTTGCTCCTGATGATGAGTTCCATGGCAAAACGAGTGAGACCCTCCCACCTCCACAGCAGTTTGACAACAACAATGAATCACGGATTTAACCTCGCGCCACTTCCCAGACGAGACAAAGATGAACACTTGTTAGATTTATTTTATCCACAGAGGTGAAAATGAGCAACTCTTCGCTAGAAAAAAAACAGTGTTGTTCAAATCAGTGCGGCACGGTACTAATGGGATGCAGTGTGAATGGAGTGTACAGTATGTACATTACTGTATATAGGAATGTTGAACTAGCACCTCTTATCCACAACTCACTGGCTACTTTACATATATACATTTAATAGATATACTGTATGTGCATATATTCCAAATGAGCAATTCTCTTTGATCAGCAAAAAGCTGAGCCTATAATGTCCACACAAAGTCAGGGACTCACTACAAACTTCTCACTGTTTTAATTATGCTAATAAGGCTGGATAATGTCTACTTTTCTCTTTCCTCTTTCTGTCCTTCACACTTTTTTTCCGTTCTCTATAGAACCGCACTAGATTTAAGAGGTATTGTACTGTAGGTAAAAAGCATATGCACACTCGTGTCTGCTGCATTTTTAAAAGGTACCTTTGTATTATCTTTTTATTCTTCTTGTCATACATACATACAGTACAGTATAGTACCTTTAACTGTAGCTGTTTGTGTTGTGTTGGAGGAAGAGAGTGAGAGATCCCAATTAATAGCAGTTACATAAACCATCTTTGGCTTCCCCATGCCTCCCGAAGCCTTTAATATGCACCATATGAAACCACATAAATCAGCCACTCAATGAATAATTGAGACGTCCTCGCTGACACTCTTTCAGATGTGTGCCCCGCTGCCTGCAGAGGACTGCTGTCCCTAGAGAGACGCAATGTGGGAAATGTATTAGTACCTGTAATTTCTATATTAGCCATTGAGTTTGGCTTTGGAGACTTTTGGCTGTTGAGGCGGTAAACTTTACATCCAGACCGGCTCAGTGTAAGCCGCACTGATTAGCCAGAGGCTCAGACCGTATGTTGATGGGCCGCCTTAGCTATGCAGATGAGATAATACATCCATATGTATTAATGTGAGCTTCGAGCATGTATGTGTGTAAGTGTGAGCGCGTGTGTTACATTCAAAGACAGATGGATGTTCTGTTTTTAAATGCGCTAATGATCTTGTGTGCGTGTGTGTTTTTTTTTTTCCTGACTGTATGCTGTCATGCACATAGAAGAATCTGTGTGTGTGTGTGTGTGTGTGTGTGTGTACGTGCATGTGGGTGATTATGGTTGGTTGGTGACAGAGGGAGATAACTATTGTGTTGATGATGGTAATGATAAATGTTTTACAATGATGATGATGATGATGATAATTACAATCGTTGTCTTGGTCTTACATCCATCAGTCATAGATTAAACCCCCTCATGAAGGCTGCTTTTACCGCCGAACACTGCAGCACGGGCACCACATCAACTTCAGCATCAGCATAATTTACATTACATTTTCATTTTAGGCACTTAAGTCAGTGCCTCTCATCCAGAGAGATTCACAATGGGAAGGTTGAGGTTCAATGTCTAGTTCAATTGCACTTAAACAAAATACTTAGCTGTTGATGGACATGCCCTGTGACTTTTTGACTGTTATGGCCAGTCTATCAACTACAAGGCAAGACACAATGAGGACAACACTTATAATACAATACATACTTACAATATCATGCAAACTAATACAACAGGCCTGCGGTAAACACTAGATCTTCAATAGTGACCAACAAATACTGGATTTTTGAGGCAGATACGCATATCAATCCTGTATAATAATAATAAAAATCTGATGACACTTACAGCTGAAAAGATTAGTTTTCCATAGATCGGTTGATCATTAGAACAAACAATGGTTTTTCAAGTTTCAATTTCAAGTAAAGATGACAAATATTTCCTTGTTCTACCTTCACAATTTGAAGTTGCTTCCTCTCTTTTTCTTATGAGGTAGTAAGGTTGAACTGTCAGTACGGGGGGAAAAAAGCAATTTAATGATATCACCTTGGGCAGTAGGAAATTATTCTGAGCATTTCATAGACTTAACGACTAATCAATTAATTGAAAAAATAATCTGCAAATTATGAAATAATAACAATGAATATAATTAGTTGCAGCCCAAACAATATGTCAGCAAGTATCCTTATATTGTGCTTAAACACATACATAAACAAACATAGTGATGTCTGAGTAAAGATTTTATATTTGAAAGCCAAAGATAACGGTAAGAGTAAATATATGATCACAGTTCATCTTGAAAATTAAATTTCATTGAGATTCAAATCTTTTAAATAATACTTATAAAAGTCCTGTAAAGTATACATACAAATGACTTTTTAACATTATAATTGTCACAAAGGTATTGTAGGGCTTTGTTATTGGAATCTATCATGTTGTACATGTGCTGATTACATTGTGTATATTATATAACTGTAAAGCCACACTGCTTTGATATGCAAGCACTGTATTTCTGAACAGCCTATAATTTGGGATAATGGAAGCGCTGCAATCTTTTCAATCGAACAGCATCTTTGTCTCTACATCATCTGGTTTTGAACCCTGCTTAACATAGCAAAGCAACACTGAGCTTTACGGGCTCTTGAAGGGCGCCCGGCAGTCAGAGCTGAGGTGAAGTCCTGCTGCGGCACTTCATCAGCGAGCCGCCCTCCAATAAAGACTTCAAAGATGTATCGTTAGCAGCTGGAAATGTGATGCGAGAGGTGGGATGGGAACTGAGCTCGGCCCCTCTCTCCCTTTGGGGGATAGGGCGGCAAAATCGGGATTTGGCTGGTTACGGTGGTGTGCCTTCGAGGGAGTCAGGAGGGAGATGTGATGATCTCTGCTTTAGCCTCAAGACATCTGATTAGATCTCAGGATAGAACGTAATTTGTCAGTCTGCCTAACCTCCCCTCTCTGCTCTGCTCTCTATGCTCCCTCTCCCTTGTTACTCTCAATTTTTAGTTACCCATTTTGTTTGTGTCTCTAATTGTGTGCCTCTCCCTCTCATGCTTCATTTTTCTCATCACTCAGCTTTCACCTCCCCTCTTTTCTTTCTGACTCAATTCAGCTCTGCTTTGCTCTACATCCTCCACTCCCCGCCTTTACTCTCAATCATTTGCTCACTGGCTTCCTTACTACGCTCAAAGCCAATTCTCAGGACTTGTCAGTGACTCATTCATTCACATGAAAGAGGGAAGAGAGAACGAGTCTCCTACCGTGACTGAGTTTTTAGTCAAGTGTCAGAGGAGGGACGCACATATAGGAGGAGTGGGAGGGAGGGAGTTGACAGGAGAAGGGGGTGGGAGATGAAGAGAACAGAATAAGAGAAGCAATTGTGATAAAAGATGGAGATAAAAGCAGCGGCATGTCCTCCCACTGGGGCGTCACAGTTTTTCCAAGGTAGCCTCCAACTTGAACTAGACGTTGAGTGCTCATATCTGGTTACCACCCGCCGGCCTTAAAGAACTTGTGCTCAAGTCCTCAAGTGATAAAAAGCTTACAGTGTCTGCTGTATTGATGGCTGCTCTGTGTGAAGAAAGAGAAGCCTGGAAAATAGAAAGATCTGGGTTTTTTCCCATCTGGGCCTTAGAAGTCATAATTTACAATGAGGGCGACTTCATGAGCACTTAATGTCCTGAAGTTCATGTACCTGAGTGTGTTCTTACCGCTTGCATTCAGACTTTTTCACTGACCTTACTGTAAATATGTCTCCTCTTTGTGGATAAGACAACATAACATAATGCACCACTGTAAATTCTGCCAAAAATTACATATTGATATTATTTTACAAATCAACAAAACAACACTTCATCAATAGGACTCAAATCTTGCACTAAGTAACTCACTACTGCTGCCACATTAGATTACTCTGCAGGATTTTGTCAACTTCCTTTATGATGAACTTGTCCATCACATCCATGGTGGTTTCAGCTTGTGATTGCTCTTTGCCTTTGAAAGTGCAGTTTTAAAAAAAAAAAGTCATAGATGATTTTCAGTTTGGTCACAGAGAATTTGGATTCTTTAGATCTTGGCTCATGTTGTTTGAGTCTACAGCCGTGATAGTTTCTCTGTGAGGCTCTACTTTGGCACAGCAGTGCACTGAGCTGCTAAATGCTGATACCAGCATGCAAACATACTCACAATGACTTTAACATGTAAACATGTTGGCAAGTAATGTTCACTGCTAAATTTGCACATCTTCAAGTCTGTCTATCCATCCGTCCATCCATCCATCCATCCATCCATCCATCCATCCATCTGTTATCTGGGACTGAGATGTGATGGCATCAGACTGCGAAAAGAACCAAAGACATCCTTCACTCCAGCAACACCCTCCAGCTCCTCCTCAGGGATCTCAGGCCCAGGAGAAAATACCAAACTGTCGGAGCACTGCTTGTGCTGGTTGTTGCACTGCCACAAAAATAAGGCTCTGAGGCTTCAGCCTCTGGAGACCATGAATGTCTGTATGTAATTTGATAGCTATCTATCCAGTAATAACTAGATATTTCAGCATGGACCACGGCGATGGAATTGACTGTCTTTGACAAATCATCCCTAGAGCCATGCTGCTAGCTTGGCCAGACCACTTTTATAGCAAAGAAATGTTGCAAATTCTGCATTCAATCAAACATAACCCACCTTTATAGTAGTGTTTATAAGTGACATGAAATTGCCTCTGAGTTGAAGTCTTTTTCCACAGCTACATTACTTTGACTTTCCGCTGTATATATTTAATATAACACATCTCTCTGCATGCTGATAATGTTGTAAATACACACACACACAGGCTGCTCACCAGCGCTCATGTTTATGTCCACAAAACTGCACTCAGGGATTGGTAGCAGGGAGAGAGTTGTTTTGCTGATGTTTGTAGAGCGAATTGACATTTTCTTCAATTCAAATAGTAAAATATAATATTTGACAGGGAGGCTTGGTTAGTCAGTAAAATGTGTTGGGGGGAAAAAAACATTTTTTTTAGTTGCAGTTATTACATTCTAACGAGAAGGATCCTTGAGACACCAGATGCTTCACTTTTCAAAACAAACGTGATGTATTGACATGTTTGTCACATTCAGTATTCCCAAGTAATTTCAGTAAGTATGCAAGTACATGCATGCAACTGTTGAGCTCTTCCTGTGAAATGTCTCGCTGTAGGAGAAGAAGTCAAGGGTAAGGTAATTGTTGAGGCAGATTCAAGAGGAGGTCTTTTTCCCCCTCTTGTGTTTGTAAGAGCTCACCTCCACTTCATAAACCTCCAGCAACCTCCCTCGAGCAGAGACGGAGTGTGTAGGACACACTTGAGGTGAATGCCTTTATTTTATCTGACAATATAAATATCTCAGCTTTTATCTCTTGAAAGGGAGAGTTAGCCAACGAAGGGGTATGGTTCACAACATGTAAAAACTTTTCAGATTCCCCCTGCAGGAACTGCAACACCACCAAATGCATAAATTATGCTACTCAAAAATGTTCATACTCACAATCGGTGTTCTTCAATTCCTGGCCCTTCCATCTCTTTTTCTTCTTTTATCTTAGAGGTTCAACTGTAGTTGCTCCTTCTCTTGAATGTCTTTAGTTCCTCCTCCTCCTCTTCACTTTTCCAACAACATTATTCCTCTTCCCTCCTCCTCCTTCTTGTCTCTTCCTCATCTGCATCCACCGGCTCCCCTCCACATAGTGTCTAATTCTGTAAGATGTCAAGAGCAGCAGCATCGGAGGAGGCTGAGCAAAACTCGGCAGAGACTGAGCAGCTGTTTCTCCGTTATCTGTGTAGGAGTGGCCGAGATTGCCACTAAATGAGAATAGCTAGTCCACCTTAAAGGTCAGTCCACCTTAAGTGAGCTAGCCCAGCGTCTGATTGAGCTTTGAACTAATCGAACCTTTAATATTTATAATATTTATATATATATATATATATATATATATATATATATATATATATATATAGAGCGCAGAGTAAAGTTTTGGTGAGCAAGCATATGGAGAACGGAGATTCAGGGTGTTAGATCTGTGGAGAAGAGACAGCAAACCGGTTTGTAATTAAGGATTTAAAATTCACTCGTCACTTGTGCTGAGTGGGGTCAGTGGGTGGACGTGCCGCTCCAGCAGAAACGTCTCTAAATGCATAGTAGGAGTATTTATTCACTGACAAATAACTGTAAACACATGTCACTGCTACGTCCTCAGCTATATAGATAACTTCATAGTCTCTCTCTCAACCGCATACTTGCTACACACACCCTGCCATTGGGAGCACCGGGAGAAATCCTGTGCACCAGACCACCCGTCGATCATCCCTTCATTCACAGATATACGATCTGATTGCCAATAGGCACAAGCCTAGTTTGCACACAGTTTTTGCCACAACTATCCTGCCTGTCAGATCTGGGAACAACAGACCAGGGTCTTCTCAGAGAGAAACAGCAGGAAGAGATACATCATTATCATCTGCACTCTCTGCAATTCTCAGCTGTGGCTCACAAATGCTTCTAGTTCCACCTCCGTGTTGGAATACCCTCAGGCTAAAGATCCAGTTAAATGTAAAGCAAAGAAAAAGCTGCAATTATCCGTTCACAGACTTCATGTTTCAGATCTTTGCTTCTGAAGTTATTTCACGGTATGCAATCGCTTTTTTCCTCAGGAAGGTGCTGTGCTGTGTCTGCGGCCACAGAGCTGTTGGTTTGGTGGGTTTGTTTCCCTTTATGTGTGCGGTGTGCATGATCTGTGCAGCTTTAGGGGGTTTCCACCAGACGCTGGAATTACTTCCCACATTTCACACATGAAATTAGAAATCATGCCTTGTTGTAGGTGTGTATGTAGACCTGAGAACAGCTCGAAGTCACTGAGGTGTCAGCTAATGGGCATCTTAATAAATAAATGAAAGGACAGGCTAACCCTTTTACATCTAAGCAGGCTGAGGAAACACAGAGAACAGCTTTTATTATAGTGTCATTATCCAGGAGTAGTTAAAGCCATTTGATAATTGTCATGATGATAACTCACTGGAAGGACATGCACCAAAAATGACACATAAAAACACTCACAAAGGGGAACTAATTCACTTTTTGTACCACTTCTTACTATTATGCCTCTAAAAGTGAAAATCCAGTTCTTGCTCAATAACATTATGTCTTTAATGTATCCACTGATCTATAGGAAATGGTCGAACCCATTGAAACGAGCATCTAAAAAAAGCTCTTCATTAATCTTTCAAGGTACAACAGAAAACAAACAACAACCATTTACATGGGAGATACATTTTTGTGATGGATGAAAGTTCTATTTTTTGAAATAACAGTCGACTTCAGAAGTGCTCAAAATATGCATAAAGGAATAGTTGACAAGTGACAATTTGGGCAAGATGCTTATTTAGTCACTTTCTTGTTGAAAGCTAGATGAGAAGATTTATAGTTTACAGTCTTCATCAGTTGCCTGGCAATCTCACAGTGACAATGACACTCCATGAATCCACTGTGCCCACCCAAGAAATTGTTAAGCATGTAACACAACTCATTGTTTTTATACTTGTTTTTTTGTAAAAATGAAATAAATGAGATAGAACTTGTCAATTAGTGATCTTTAGAGGGGCTGGTAGGCAGATTTTATTACCTTTCTAACAGTTGCAGTCTATACTTTTTCATTGTTAAAGCTTTTGATGATGCTCCCTGCATTTCTGGGCCTGTTTTATATTATCCTTGTGGATCATCTAACCATACTTCTATGGGTAGATGAGAGAATTTGATTAGTGAATGTCACCTGATATATCAACAGTAAAGCAACAGTGTAGACAGTTCCTCAGGTTGAAGTCAGTGAGTGCTTCTTCACTCCTCTTCCTGCTTGAATATTTTGCATTGAGTGAGAAATCCACCGTATATAAGGTAGAGGCAACTTTCTGACCCCACATTACTCTCAAGAGGCCAAATTGAAAAACAGGGTGGTAGTAGCTGCATCAATTTTATGAGAAACATCATTAAACCAAAAAACTAAATTGAAGCTCACTGGGGAAAAAAACCCTTTCCTAACATTATAAATTGCTGATACTTCAGTATCCAAAGGTGGATTTTTCCTCTTATGTTGACTCATTGAGGTCATATTTTCATCAAACGTATTGTTATGCTTTCTCAGATATGCTCATAAGCCATTTAAATACCGACAAAAGGACTGTGTCCATCACAGTCGAGCTTTCAACAACAGCCAAAACCCATCAACCTTTTTTCACGAGGTCCCTCTGAACCATGATTAGAGGCCTTTCCCCCGTTTGAAGACGGCTTTCATTGGAGATATCAAAGCGCCGGTGCTCAAATATTCGCGGATGCTGCAGTTTGGATGTCACCAAGATTTTTGTCAGAGATAATAAAAGACTATTTGTGATTAGTCAGGAGGAGGGAGCTGGTAGCTGTGTGCAGAGGCTAATGTGTTGCCATAAATAAGTATGCCAATGAGACGGTATAAAGTGGATTAAGCTCGCTGTGCTAATACTGCCATATGCGAGGAGCCATTTGATGTCTGAGAAACTACAGACACTGTGGGACTGATTCTATCGTCAAATCTTTGCTAATGCAGCCATTAGTGGTTGGTATATAGACTCAAGAGACATATGTGCTTGTATGCAGCTATATGACATGTAGAATCAGTCAGCGGATGATTTTTCCTCAGTTCATTTTGCCATCTCTTTGCCTCTGAAATGTGATGTTTTGTTTGTTTTGTTATGTAACCTGTACAGTTATGGTGGAGACAGTTTGATTGTCTTTGGCTCAAGATAAATAATATTCTATGAAATCCCACAAACACTCACTGAAAGGCTGCTTTAAGGCCTGTGAAGTGGTATTTGGAAAGACCAAAACCAATTATTACACTGTATTAATGAACATTTGGTGCACTAGTTAAGTAATTATTGTACCAGGAGAGCCAGCAGTAGTTTAAAGTTTCCACATATGCAGTGAAATATCTCATCATCTACCAGATTGATTGGGACAAAATTTTGTAGTGACAGTCATGGTTCCCATTAGCTGAATCCCAATAACTCTGGTAATCCTGACCATTCCTTTAGCGCCACCATTAGGTTCACAATTGTTATTTGAGACAAATATCTTGAAAACCATTGGAGAGAGTATGGCACAGAATTCATGTCCCACTCATAATTTTGTAATGACTTTGGTGATCCCCTGACTTTTCATCTAGTGTCATCATCAGGTCAGAATTTAAATTTATTCAGTGCTTTGTTTTATGATGAAATACCTGCTAAATTAATGGTGTTCCCATCTGGCTTTGCTGTTGTTAATTAGCTAATGTTGGGATGCTTACATGCTAAACAAAGGCAAGCTATTTCAGCAAACCTACATGGAATATTTAATAAAACAAACCTTGCTTTGCTCAGATCAGCAGTAGTGTATGAAATAAATTACAAACCGTCTGGCCCTCAGACTACAGGCTATAGTAATTGCTCAGTGTGGCCTTCACTTGGACTCTGACATGCCTGTTTTTACAATGATGGAGTAATTGAGGCAGGCATGCTGATATGAGTTTGTGGACAACCAGGTGATTGAAACTTCAGAGTGCTTATTTATTAACATGTTCTCACACCCACATTTAACACTTGTGACAAGTCCAGCCTGAAGTTGTGAATTATGAAATATTGATCTTGATTCTTTGTGAAAAAATGATCTACCTGAACAGTAGCCAAACTGCCTTAGTGACATTGATTGATTCCCTGTAATTTTCTGTGATCTATCAAAAGCTGACATTGTCCAAGATGGGAAAATCAGAACTTTTTATCCTTGTGAGGACACTCATTCACATAATGCATTCCCCAGCCCCTTACCCTAAACCTAACCACAACTAAACGCCTAAATACCAAATTACCCTTTGAAGTTGTGAGGACCGGCCAAAATGTCCTCACAGTGTTGGCTTTCAACTGAAATCGGTTCTCTTTAAGATAGAAAGACACACACACACACACACACACACACACACACACACACACACACACACACACACACACACAGGCACATATAGATATAAAGTCAGTGTTTCTGCTAACTTGCAAAAAAGAAGTTGGTAAAAACTTAGATGTGCTTCTGTAGGTCAAACGTAAAGTGCAGAGATGACAAGTATTCAGTCCATTAGTCGCTGTGTCTGCTTTCATCTTGTCAACCACCACCGTCATTCAGAGGATTCTGGTCTTTCCTTTAGTGCAGCTGCTCTGAGTACAAGATATATCAAGCAAACAGTCACACTGGTCAAACCAAATGTGCAGGTCATGCTCATAAATTACAGTCATCTGTATTAGATGTCCTTCATGAAAAGACAGTTTCCATACAGGATATATTTACTAGTGTTCATACCACTGTATAAAAGTCATATCACCCATGAGCATATTATTCTATTTCATGATTATCCTTTAGATCAGTGATTCTCAAACTTTTCACGTCCAGGACCCCTAATTGAAACAATTCAGACCACAGACCCTCCATTTGATTTTGTCCCAGGGCTCCTCATCTGATAACACTTTTGCTTTTAGATGTTTCATTACAGAAAGTAAAACCTGTGGCCAGAATAGTCTTACATTCTGTCATTGTGTTACTTATGGATGTAAATATAGTGAAAATAAATTATTCCCCTTTTTGCTGGGGACCCCCTGGAGCCCTTCAAGGACCCGTAGGCATCCCCGGACCCCACTTTGAGAAACACCGTTTTAGATAAAGTCAGCGTTAATTGATAAAGTAGAGTCAGAGAAGCAGGCATATAGGGTTAGAAAAAACATCTTTCTTTAGATACATTCTTTCTCACCTCCCACTCATTCAGTAGCTGTCTGTTTGAATAATGGTACATGATTTCAGATCATTTATTCAACCATATGTGAAGTATCATTTTGACTGATATTTTTTCTTAACATTAACAGCGTCTAGACGTGTCTGTCACCGATGCTGTAATATTAAGAACGAGACATTTAGGACAGCTAACAAAGCTCCAGCTGTCAGTCTCCTCTTAATGGCTGTCCAAAATGTCACATTTTATATTTTTGCCATTTAACTGAGACTGTAGAGGAGCATGTGTGCTGACAAAAGATCACTGGGTAAAGGAACAGGCGCCTCAAAACAAAACAAAAATGGTGTCATTATCTACTTGCTCATATGTCAGTCAAAACTTCTTTGAGGTTGACAGCTTGAACACAGAATTTACTGAGAGCTCTGCAGCTCTGACGGTTTGTTGTTTGCAGGACGAAGGCATGAAATTACATCAAATGTCTTTAGAACTGTTATTTAAGTCTTCTAGTGAGTCCGAGATGCTTATATTAATCTCAAGCTAATCATGGTATAGAGGAAACAGTAATTCTTTTTTTCCTGTGTCTTTGTTGTGGCAAACAAAACAAGAAAACGAGTTGATTCTTTTACATTGCGGTGTGTTTGATGGTCCTAGAAACTTCAGTGGAGTTTCACGTCGGGGTGAACTGAATAAAGTGAATACAGCTCCTTTCAGACATGGGATACGTCACATCACTGGCTTCATCTCTCTGTTAGAATGATTGCTTTTTGTTATTCCGACAGACACAGGTGGTTTCTTACGTAAATGTTCGTTACAGCTTCATTCAAACACGACAGGATATTTACATAAAGAGTCACAATGCTTGCGTGATATTTGGTAGCCGGTGCGCAAGAGAGGGCAGAGTTTGAAATTAATTATAAGAAGGAAGAAATTTGTTTTCTGTTCTCTAACAGGCTTCATCATCAGTGGATTACAGAATGTATTTTTTATTTGAAGCAGTAATTAGACACTAAATTAAACATTAAACACTTATTAGCGCGAAAAATTATTTTTGTAACTGGTCTGACATGAGAAAAAACCTCCTCAGACCTTGACTGAAACGTAGCTCACAGTTTTTTGTGGTTTATTAAACTGGTTTTCATCTCTTTGTGCATCAGAGATGATAATTAGGTGATACATTTATCACAGTGTTCTTAATAAGACGGAACATGAAGTGTATTAAATTTCTGTTTGTGTATTTAACCTCGTGCTGCTGCCGCTTTTACGTTAATATGCAAAAATGTTCTTAGCTCCGACGTAGTTAAACTGCTGTCACGATTTTTATGTAAAAGTGACTCAGATGCTCATTCAGACACGAGAACAATTTTTAAAATGCCATCACGTAACAAAGTGCGTGTCTGAAAGAGGTTTAAAACTCTTCATTTCCAGCTACTGTTGTGGTGCATTAGCGTGAAGCACTCCTGTGCCAGCTGCTTCCAGTGGGCCCAGCAGTGCGCTTATACTGGGCAGCTCACAGTGAATGTGTGTTCCACAGTGTCAGTGTGAAGCTCAGCAATCCTAAGCACACAGTATTTATGCTCAGTCAACTTCATCTGACCCTAAGCCTACAGTAAGCGAAGGCTTAAAGAATAAAAAGTTACCCCAAGGAAAGATAACTCAGGCCGCATTCAGATAAAAAAGACCTCTAAAAAGCTGCATGAAATCCATCATGGACACTTTCAGGACTATGTGAGGTTTGAAAGGGAACATGTTTTGACATTCTTGCCTTTGCCTTTGTTTACTTTATTTTTTTTCATTTGCCCAGTAGGGGGGATCTATGCCTACGTACTCCTGGGTCGATTTTTAAATCGATTTCTGTTTTTATGTACCTGAATCAAGTCTGTATGTTTTTGTGGTCAGGCATTTTGAAATTGAATTCTCAAAAGCTGCTCTGCTCTACCTCCCTCTCTCTGTCTCTCTCTGTCTCTGGATTCCCTGTTTTGTACGGTGAAAATGGAGCCCATCTCCTGCTCTCTTTCGTTCTCTCTTCCTTGTAATAGGCTCATCTTTCCTCTTCTCTGTGCTCCCTCTATCTTTTGTGAGTCTGAATAAAGCAGCTAATGGTGCATGGAAATGGTGGCAGCACAGTTATGTCTATAGACGGACTCTTTCTCTGTTATGTGTTGCAGTATGTAAGTGAAAATACACATTTACAAGGATGAGAGGAAGTTATTCTTTCACGCATCTCTTTCATTTTTTTGCACTGCGAGGGCTTAATGACAAATATGTGAGGTGCAAAAAATATTGTGATATTGTTGTTTCTCAATATTTCTTTTCTAAAAATCTTATATGATAACAGAATTCTGTCAGTATTAACTACAGAAACACTGTCTCTTGTATTCTATTTAATTACTGATTCAAGAACTTAATTTTTGTGAAATCAGGGCATGCTGCTATTGATGATGGTTGTGTTGACAGATGATGATGTCTTCTCCTCAGGTCTACATCCGCATCCTGGACAACGAGTGGAATGTGTACAGGCGTTACACTGAGTTCAGGGAGCTCCACAACTACCTGAGGTCCCAGTTTCCACAGGTGGACACTTTCAACTTCCCACCCAAGAAAGCCATAGGGAACAAGGTGAGCTCACCGAAACCAGTTTGACGGTCTGACTGTTGGCCTTTTTCTCTGTGATGGTGTCTCTTTGTTAACCCTCTTCTGTAAAGCAGATGAATAAAGAATAATGTTTGACCTCCTGTTGATAATTATAGTATAACCAAAATGAGCAAAAAGACACTAAACTGGAGAGAAATTCCTTGCATGGTAGCCTATTTGGCCAATAAAGTCCATTCTGTTTCTGATTATAATCTCTGCTCCCCTTAGTTAATGTTGCTTCATGTACAGTACCAGTCAAAAGTTTGGACACACCTTCCCATTAGCTTGAGTAAGAAAGTGTGTCCCAACCCGTAACCCCACAAAGTAATGTAGCTGATGAAATGCATGTTGGCCTTCCAAATAAACACTGGGTTAGATTAGTTCTGTAGGTACAGTAGTAAGCTAGCTAGCTGGTCATGCTAAAGTTTGCCATTTATGTTAAAGCCAGTAAACACACAGTTTAATCCATTCTTAACACTTTCACTTCTGTATTTTTGGTTTGGGAAAGGCTAAAAACCACCCTCCAAACTCTTTAAATGCAAAGTCACACTCTTACCACATGTGAAGGAACCCAAAGCTTGACAGGGCTGCATTTTCATAGTTACGGTTACTAAGACTCAGAATCTAAGAATCATTGGACAAATGCTGTTCTGGGAAACAGTTTAGCGAAAGGTAAATTGAACCCTTCCTTGCCATTAAAAAAAAAAAAAAAAAAGACTATCCTCACATTACTTTCACCGGTTTGATACTCCTGAGTATTATATATACCCATGTAGACATTTTTATAATTAAAATTCATATCAGGCTATAAAAATTTATGTCAGCAATTGAAACTTTATATCACCCTATAAAGTTATAAACTCTGCCAGGCCAATACAGTTAAGTGGTGGTCAGAGGGGTCAGATTCTGTTTTGATGACACACACCCAATTTCACTCTTCATGTACAGAGTGTAGTTGTTGCCCCAGGAGAGCTAGGTGAGCCCCCATCCTCCTCTCTCCTCCTCCTCACCCCTCTCCTCGCTCCCTCCTTTTCATCCTGTTCTCCTCTGTCTCCCTCCAACCTTTTGGAGATAATTTGGTTCTGACCCCGATTCTCTGGCTGGTTGGATTTGATGCCGCCACAGCCAAAAGCTGACTCCCCACCTTCAAAGACACCACAGTTTCACAGCTGGAAACTGGACTGAACGCTGAGTTGCAGGTGCCACGTATGTGATGAGAGGTCGAGTTTGTATCGTATATATTCCTCTGTGTGTGTGCGTGTTTGTGTGTGCGCGTGCGCTTGTGGGTCTGGGTAACAGTGTGGGATCATGTGGAAGTGCAAGTGTCTATCAAAGGCCTAGACAGCTGGTGTCATTGTGTCCTAGAAAGCTCTCTGAAAGCCCCATTACACCACAGGTTTGTGTGAATTATTGGTTTTCACCGTCTCCAGGAAGTCAGCCATCACTGCAGAGAAAGCGGTGGCCTGGCTTTGTTACTCTCTGACCACATTTCAAAGCAGGAACACCGCACACTGCTGGAGAGACGAACACACACTGAACCCTGTAAACTCTAACGGATGCATCAGAACCACTTAACACCTATAAATGTTTTTTTTCCCCTGATGTCCAGTGGCTAATGTTTTCACATTGCTGCAGTGTGGTCAGAGGTGCAACAGACCTGAAACTTTCAGTCAGAAAATGTAAATGAAACGAGGATTTTCAGGACTTAATATACATGACAAAGCCAAGTCATCTTGCAGTTAATTATTTTCATCTCATAGTATGTTGTACGCTTTTTATAGACTTCTTTTTCTTTTGTGCTGTTCTCCTCTTTGTTGAGTTTTCACGACATTCTCTTTCTATGCCCAAATTACCTTCCTCTTTGTTTGCTGTCGTGTTTTTTTATTTTTTGTATTATTCTGAAGCGAGCTGTTTTTATAAGCCTCTTGAGGTCTTTTTTTTTCCCTCACCCACACAGTTTGTGTTTGCTCTCGCTTTTTAACGCTTTTTATTACTTTACAAATATGCTGTGCCCACAGTAATGATGTTTGAGTCACGTAGCACCGTGGACAACAGATTTGAACATCCTTTAGCCAATTTGATACTAAAGAGCCTAAAATCATGTAGACAGAACCCAGAATGTCTTTCCATCACAAGGTCACATGGCCAGGTCTTATCCCTTTTGCATCCACATTTACATAGCCAATAAATATCAATTCTGATTTGGATGTCTGTGGCTTTGTGTTGAAGGACTTGGGGGCAGCTCTGGGGTTGGCAGCATTGCACAGTAGTCCCATAACTGAAAGCTGACAAGATTATGCCTCCACACACAGCCTGCGCTTGTCCTTTGGCAGTCATGTACTGTATCTTGTCACAGTGTCTGTAAAAAGGTTTCACTAGGCCCTGGATCCCTCCACTGGATGTTTCCGTGTGTCAAATCATAAATTTCAGCCCAGTGCTTCAGTTAATCTGTTAATCATGTTACACAAATAACACAATACAAGTTTCAGTTGACTAATTTGTGTTTCACAAGGTTACGTTCTGTTGAAGGGCTTCTCCCCTGCTGGGATCGTCTGCTTAATCAGTGATAGTGACGACTGTCTGCCTAACTGACTCTGTCAAGGTTAAACCTGTTATGTAGTAAACGACATTCTGTTAATTTTGGTGCAGTCATGGTTGTGTGTGTGTGTGTGTGACCATAGTTTAATTGGGATTATCAGCAGTAACAGAGAAATCCTACATTATATTTATCTGTCGTTCTGTATGCTTTGAAAGCTTTGATCGACCTTGCTCACTCTATAGTAACCTGAGTAGATGGTAGGTTCCAGTTCAGTGATGCTGGGAAGGTGAAAGGTCAGTCACTGGTCTACAGTATTGTAAGAAGAGGGAAAGTAGGCTGCAGCTAGCTGTGAGGCTGCAGGTTTTAGCTGATGCTTTTTCTTTTCTACAAATTTAAGTTATTTTTGTTTCAATTCCCAGGGTTTTTGCCTCTGTTTCATTAATATTTATGTTGATAAATTTTCATTTTTTGCATGTACTCTGGCCTAAATATATGGCAAGACATAAAAGAGAGAATAACCCAAAAATCAAAAATTAAATAAATATCAAAACAGATATAAATGAATTGATGAGGGCAACATGAATAGCATACTATATGGAATGTAGCATCCAAATGCCTTTATATTAAAGATAAGAGTTGCACAGGAGTTATTGTAGAACAATACTGAAGATATCAAAACTATAAAAAAAAACAACAACACATGGACTCATGTAGTACATAAAACATATTAAATAAACCAGTTTAGGTCAGGTGACAGCCCGGAGGTGTGTTTTGGGTCATTGTCCTGTTGAAAAACAAGCAAACCGGATGGGATGGCATGTAGGACTGCCCCCTAATAGTCAACCAAACATTGATCGATGAGAAAGAGTCTTAGTCAACCATTTTCATTGGCAGTTTAGGTGCAAGAACAAAAAAGCTTTTAAATTGAAACAACAGATACAGGAAGTGGTGACAACCGTCCAAAGTGAGCAATGAAGTCACACCATTGGTTGGCCAGTCACTTAGTCACCCCTAATGGAGTGTCACTACAGAATGTTGTGGTAGCAATTATAGGAATAACTTGAAATGAATGTTATGCACTCGCAAAATTATAGTGGCACCACCTCCTTTGATTAGTTAATTAATAATTAATTAATTAATAATTAATCCGTCTTATGTCAGAAAGTCATGAACTCAAGGAATAGGGATGAATGGGAAACACTAAGCATACATATACATATATACAAGTAAAATGAATGAATGGGTAAATAAAATTAACAAGTTATTGCCAACAGACTTACTGAATGTTATCAAAACAAGTCAAAGCAATGATGGCCAATACTCTAACTACAGCCAATGACAGATTAAATGAACTATTATTATGCCTCATGAAAATTGTTGCAGTGTGTTCAGTGAAACAGCTTCGGTTCACCACTTCTCAAGAAGATGATTCCAGTCCCAGGCTAGCTGAAGCTGCATAGTGGACACACACACAGCAGAGCGGTGTCTCAGTCTCAGTGTCTGCAGTGTCTGCAGTGTCAGATGTATGGAGCTCTAAACTAATCTAAAGTTTAACTACACCATAAAAAGGGGAGATTACAAAAATAATAGATTATTCAGGTGTCAGATTGCATGGCTTAGCTTGTGGCTTAGACATCTTTGCAGTCTTTTGCTTCTTAGTTGAGTCTCTTTCTGGACCTCTCAGCTCTCAGTCATTAAAAAAAAAACAAAACAAAAAAAAACAACAACGTCTGAAATGCCAAGGCTGCAGGGCTGAGGGGAACAAAGAAGAAGAAGAAGCAGCAGCGGTCAGCAAGGCAAAAAGCAGAAGAGGAACAACAGCCGTCTGACAAAGAGTTGCAAAAGCTTTTATAGTCTAGGAGGGATGTTTTGAAAGAAATAGGATCCTTGGCGCTCTTTTGAGGGACCGCTTTGATTACTAATTAATTCCTTTGTGTGCAGAGAAAACCAATTGGCCTCCAATAAAGGAGAATAATTTTATTCCTATCAGATATCTGAATATGATGCGCTTGCAAATTGAATACTCACTTGTTCTGTCGTCAAAGTCATCAACACATCATGAAGCAGTGGCAACACTTACAAAATTGTAATATTGATTAACCACATAAAATACAGAACAAAATGAATAAACCTTAATTCTAATCTGTAATTTAATCCATAAAGAAAGCATTAGCAAAGCAACTAGCAATTGAACCATAGATAAACAATACATGTATACTGGTTAATATCAAATAAATCAAATGTAATAATATGTGTGACTTGGTTAGATAAGTCTAGATATTATATTTTTTTTACACATTTTTAGTGTCATTTACTTATTGTATATAAATGAAAGTGAAAGAGAGGAGTGAAGCAACTCCAAGAAATACAGCTTCTCCCAAAATGTACTTAAGATATAGGAGCTAGCAGAAAAGGGTATCCTTATGCCTTTAGGTCAGAGGCCACTGGATCCCTGCGTGTATGTGTTCCTGCACCTACACAGACAGACTGTTAGGCCAAAAGGAATCATAATGTTTTCTGGGTTCATTATCTTGCACCATGTTGGTTAAATCTGCCTTGAATTCTGAATAAATTGCCATCAGTGCCACCAGCAAAGCCCCTCCCACACCATCACACCAAACCACACATGCAGAAACTATCTGCTTCTCACCTTCACTGCTTCTCACAAAGACATGGCGGTTGGAACCAAATATCTCAAATTTGGACTCATCACACCAAACTACAAATGTCCTCTGGTCTACTGTCCATTCATTGTGCTTCTTTGCCCAAACAATCAATTTCTTCTTATTGGCTCCTCATTCCCTCAGTGGTGCTTTTGCAGCAGTTTGACCATGAAGGCCTAATTCATGCAGTCTTCTGAATAGTTGATGTTGAGATGTCATACCTGCCAGCATTCCCGATTTTCATGAGATTCTCGCTATTTTTAACCCTTTCCCCCCCCGTGCTCCCGATAGGTAATCTCTCCCATTATTCTCTCGATTTCATAGCGATACAAATCAAATGAGTGTTCTCAATTTCTGTGTGGGGAAATGCATTGAGGTTCCCGGCAACCCAACTCAGAGGCAGAGGTGAGCATGCGCAAACAACCCTGACATGGCTGACATGCTTAAGACCTGCGCTCTGCTCAATTTGCTGCTTAAAATGGATGAAACAGGTCCCAGTTGTTTTATAAGATATGTCAGGCTGACTTTAGCAAAGAGCACGGTGGGATAAACGATGTTACCGAACATGCTAACACATTTATTTGTTTTACTGTGAGCTATGAATTTAAGACTAATTAAAAGTAATTTTACTTTTACACTTTGCATTTATTCTATTAATCTATGGTGTAGGGTGATATGGGGGATGGCGGTGTTGAGGGTAGACTATTGCAGATATCCCTGAAAATCTCCCTCTTTTTCACAGCCTAACGTTGGCAGGTATGAGATGTGTCTGCTGCTTGAAATCTGGGAAGCACTGATGTGGGCTCTAATCTCAGGTGCTGTTAATTGGTGATTTCTGAGGCTGGTAACTCTAATGAACTTATCCTCTGCAGCAGAGGCAACTCTTGGTCTTCCTTTCCTGGGACGGTCCTCATGAGACTCAGTTTCATCATAGCGTTTGATGGTTTTGCAACTGCACTTGAAGAAAATGTATTTCTTTCTTTCTTTCTTTCTTTCTTCAAATGTTCCAGATTGATTGACCTTCATGTCTTAAAGAAATGATATACTGTTGATTCTCTTTGCTTAGTTGAGTGGCTCTTATCATAATATGGATTATTACAGTAGTCAGTTAGGACTGTTGGCTGTAAACCAACACTACTGATGGTCTCAAACACATTAAGAAGTCAAGAAATTCCACCATTTGACTTTTGACAAGGCACACCTGTTACCTGAAAGCCAGGTGACTACCTCATTAAGTTGGATAAGATATTGTCGACAGTGTGCAAAGCTATCAAGGCAAACAGTTGCTACTTTGAGGAATTGAAAATATGAAGATATTTTGGTTTGTTTAACACTTTTTTTACTACATGATTCCATATGTGTTATTCTATAGTTTTGATGTCTTCAGTGTTGTTCTACAATGTAGAAAATAGTAAAAATAAAGAAAAACCATTGAGTGAGCAGGTGTGTCTAGACTGATATTGTATGTCTCCTAAAGGCCATACTGTAGAAACCATCTTAAGATCAGAAACCTTTGTACTGACAACTGTCTGAGAGATATTTTGTAAGAAGAATGTAAGAGCGATGAATTTTAGGGAGAGGTACTTGTCAGAATATTATTTAAACCGCCCATCTATGTTTAAATTAATTTTTATTATGGTCAGATAAGCCAAAAGTTATTTGTAAATTAGATGCTTTTTGAAGAATGCCATTTATTTGTTGATTAACGTGTTATAATTTAACATGTTTGTTGATTAACATGTGTTGTACTTTATCCATGCCATGTGTTTGGTTTTGTTATTACTATATTATATGCTCTTTTTGTGCTCCATCATTGTGATCATGATCTTGAGTCAAAATAAATGAAATGAAATGAAAATGATTTAAACATCAGCCCTACGTGCTACAGCTTTAAACAAAGTATGGACTCAGGTGAAGAGAATCTCTCATACTTTGCAAACTAGTGGAAGTCCTTTAATCTGCAAAATAAATTAAATTTAGTAATTTGTTCATATGTCCAAAACTAGATTCTCCCGGAACAGAAGTTTTGGAGAAACTTTCCAATAAAAACAGAGCTCAAGGCCTCAGGGCCAGGCTGAAATGAAATGAGGGAGCAGGTGGAGAGCTTTATAGCTTTAAGATTTGATAAGTACCAGATTGGTGAAGTTTGTGTATGTGTGTGTGTGTGTGTGTGTGTGTGTGTCTGTCTGTCTAATATGTATGTGTGTACATGCAAAACCATTAATTTATTTCTTAAAGCTGAAGCTGCATAGCAGAGCAATTGTATGTCTCTGTGTGTGTAAGAGTGTGTAAAACATTGCTGTTGTCAATGTGTATGTCTGTCAACTGTGTGTGTGTGTGTGTGTGTGTGTGTGTGTGTGTGTGTGTGTGTGTGTGTGTGTGTGTGTGTGTGTGTGTGTGTGGTTGTCTTAGTAATCAGCAGGCCTGCCACGCTGAGTTTCCCTGTTATTTAAATCCAGTCAGCGTTTGTTTCTGGCTCTCTAGGAGCACTTTACAGTGTCGCCATCAGTGAAGGCCTTCTCTGCAGGTGAAGTGGGGAGCAGTGCTGCTGTAGGAAGCTGCAGTGAAGCTAACAAACAGATTTCCATCAAGCAACAATACTGACATTTTAAATGCAGCTATAAATTCTGGTATAAACGTATACTTCACTGAAAGATAGAGGCAGGGGGGTTAGATTATACTTGTGCTATAGCAGGAATATAAAAAGCAAAAACTTTACTGAAGAACTGAACCTAATTTGTTGCTTTTCATTGGTATATAGATAATGATACATGTTGTAAAAGCCTGAATTCATTCATTGTGTCTTACATAAAATGCCACTCAGTATATGGCATAAAATAGACATAAAAACTGGGTTTCTTCCCTGGTGATCTCTTCATTTATTGCTTGTTTCAGGGGATTTTGCCTTCAGTCTGGTGTGACCCTCTCCCTAAACATTACTCTGAATAGTGCCAGTAGTGGTCAATGTATCAGTCAAAACACAACAAAAAGCAGGGTTTTTGTCACCTGAAAGATACCAAGTAAAAATGAAGCGCTCAATTTATGATGTGATGAATTTATTTACTTCCAATTTTGATTGAACACTTTTCAAAACATTTAGTTGAAGGCTATGAAAAAGCCTGTGTTGATAAAAGATGTTACAGCGTTGCATCTTGTCTCTTTTGTCCATCTGTTTGTGTTATTGTCTTCCTCTCTGTTTGTGTATTTGTATAGCTTTCACATGTCTGCCTCTCTTTCTGCTGCCATCTTCCTCTCAGCCTCTTTCATCCATTACAAAGGGACACTTTAACTACAGAGTTTTGCAAAATCCAAAGCTGACTTTGACACACAAACACACAGAGCATCTCATTATTATGTGTGGCTAATGATGGAGAAATGTTAATGGCAGTGCACCATGAACGTCTGCTTTGTGGATGCTGGAATACGGATGAAACACATGTCAGTGAACTGTCAATGGAGATCAGGTAGCAGCGACAATACACACCTCTTGCAAACTGTACTACATGTCAAGGATTCTCTCAGTTTCATTGTGCCTGTTAACATGCTCACTCACTGACACGCACACACACACACACACATACAAACACTTCTCAAAATGACTGACAGCAGAGAGAGAGACACAGCTAAAGTTGTCACAGAGCATCGGCTATGCTATGGATTAAAGTCATTAGAAATCCTATGGAAATATGTCATACCTAGCACATGTAACAGCTAACCTCACACATACGTTTGTGAGATTATTTATGCTAACACTCGACTGACTTCTCAGGCTGCTTGCGTGCCAGCGCCCCGTGATTTTACTGTATAGCTAATCTCCTGCCTTGTATAGTGTCAGGACTCATCACGAGTGTAACGCAGGAACTCGTTGGGAAGGTGAATCACATAGCATGTTGGCTTTAAACTCAATGAATCACGTTACATCTGACAAGACAGGGATTCAAATTAATATGAAGTATGCTAATCCCTGTATTGTTTTTAGCGCTTTTTTTTTAAGTACACAGCTTTTACTCTTTTTGCAGTCACCTTTTAGTGAACATCGTGCCTTTTTGCCTGTTTAACTTTTTATATTGTAATTTTTTGTGAATTTAGCCCTTTTGTCTTATCCTCCTCTTATTGCTTATTTTACTTACAGCCATTTACCTCCTACTTTCCTACAATTTCCAGGTCAAGTTGCAATGACATTTACGAAAAGTAAAGTAAAACCTAACTCAAGATATTGAACCTTTTCCTTGAACTTATCAATGTTTATCCTGCAGCTGTTTGACTTCACACCTTATTTGAGCTAATTTGGAATCATCCAAATATCACAAGATGCTGAGGAGTTTTTTCCCCCCATAAATTTGGATCTATTGTCTCCCCTCCAATTCTAAGTTGTGCATTGGATGCTCCTCTCTGAGCATACATATCATTAATCACAAGGTCACTTAAGAGATGCTCTTATAGTTGATTCCTACTCTTCGCTGTAATTCCCAGAAATGGAATAAATTTGGGCTCAGGTCCATAATATAACATTATCCCTCTGCTTTAATGGGGCCAGAATGATACACAGGTTTCAAGATTGATGTCACCTCAATTTCACCTTGAATGGTGAAGCAAAATAATGTGAAAAGTGAATAATATGTAAACTCTGAACTAAACACTTTTCAGAGGCGCAGCTTCATCATTAAATGTTAAAATGTACAACTCCAGCTCCAGGTCAAATCATTCAGTAAATGTAGCTTGAAATTGTGTAGCTGACAGTTGACAGACATTACACTCATTTATTTATCTTCAGGATTAATGCAGGATAGATGACTAAAACATGGAGCCAAGTGGCATATGTGTCGACATTTGGGATAAGACCTCACTCAGAATAAACTGGCTCATATAAAAACATTTTGTAAATTAAAATCTGCTGCCCTCAGATTATTTTCTAGCGTTCATTTTCCTCTCACTTTTCTTTTTTTTAAATCATTTCACTCCTTCTGTACACTCACTCCTCTCCTTTTTAATTTTACATTGCTGACTGTGGCGCTTGGAAACCAGGCACCTTAAGCTATCACTGTATAATTAACAACCATGTAAACACTGGTGAGGGAATCATCATTTGGATTAATTTCATTCAGGAAAAAGAATTGGCTCGTGTCACAACAACCCGTGGCAGAGTCGACCCCTGACAGCGGTAGCTGCGGCCCCTGCGAGGCCTCCTCACCATCAAGACTTTGCCTTTTTGACTCATTTGCGCAGCTGTGTCGAGTACTGCTAATGAGCTAATGAGACACTCCCTGTCTGCGTCTCCAAGCGCTTTGGGCGAGGCTGTCCAGCTGGGTAACCTAACAATACAGATGATGTTACACACACAGATGCACACCCATCGCCTGTGATAGCTCTTAACCAGCTGATTTGTCAGGGGCCTGGCCAGGCATACAGGCTAAATGTTCCCGAGTCGCGCCTGTCAAATCCCTCCTGATGTTAACACTGAGACAGAAAAGGGCCAGAATGATGAAATCAAAGCCACATTGTTGTCAGACCCCCAGAGTCCAGCTGTCAGGTTTTTCTCACTGGCCACATCTCATCCAGATTTTATGTTTTTTTGTCCGAAGGCGGTTTGCCATTCTTTTTTGTTCTCTTCCCCTCAATATCAATTTCTCTCATTTGCCCACTTGTATCACTGTCTCCCCTTCTGCTCACACTACCGCCTCTGGCTTTGATAAAATCGCTTCATTTTTGGTGCGGCTTTTATCTCTCTCTTTTTCCGTCCAAGGCCGCTAACGGAGGCACTGTGATTTTCTTTTCCCAGGAGCTACAGATTAAAAGAGAGACGCAGTGTAAACGAATTTCTAGGTGAATGCTGCAATGTGTCTTCCACTCTTAATCAGCATCTCTGTGTTGAGTGAGCAGTGATATGAGACTGTTTTAGTGGGTGTATTTTTTTATAAGCCTTGACATCAAGAATCGCAGACAAATCTTATTTGCAGGTGTATTATCTGCTTGCAAATGCAGGCCTCTGCCTTCAATAAATTCAGAAACATATTAGACTTGAAACTTTCAACCAGAGAGGGCAGTTACACACTGTGTTTCAGCTTGATGCTACTCTTTAACAGCACTAACAAACACTAAGGCAGTTGCTGATGAGTCAGACCTGTTATCAGATATATTCATCACATCACATTTGCTGTAATGTTTGCACAACATTTCTGAGAAGATGTTTACTTTGGTAAATCCCGCCCATTTCATTGAAGGCAGAAGTGATCATTAACATCAGCCAGTCATGTGCTCCACCCATTTACAATAATACAATATTGAAATCTGCACAGAAATGCTGACTTAAACATGATGACATTTAGACTGGAGGGTTGGGATAAAATGAAAACAATAATTAAAAGCTAGTAATTGATTCTTTTTGGCACCTTAAATACCAGATCTAGAGAACTGGAGTGTGACTCCATCGCTTTTGATCATTTTGATTACAGTAACATTATATAAGATTCCCAAAAGGTAACGATACCAGAAAAAAAATGGCACTTATACAACCACCATTTGCCCCCGGCAGTCGCCCCCTTTATACATGTGAATAGAAAGAGAAAGGAGTGCCAAGGCTGCCCTGATTAATTAATCAGAAACTACAAAGTGAATTATTAACCAGTCTTAGTATGTTATGTTCACATATTATGCAATATACATGTTTTACGCTTTTAATTATGACAAGGAGACATTGCGGAGGTCTGGTATGAGCATTCCTGAATTGCCTGTGATGTTTTATGCATGGTGCGGACCCGCAGCTTGGTGAGTGTTTTAAACGCAGCATTGAGAGAACAGCCTGTTCAGCCCCGCTGTGGTCCAGTGTGGGCTGACTTGGTGGAAAGTGTTGACCTTGTTTTGTTGCCAGAGTGTACCAACGCTGTTCACTCTCATTTAATTCAAGTGTACTGCAGGCTCAAATCAGCGCTCAGGTTGATGTTCTCGTTTGAAGTGGCGACCTGGGAGATTCTCTTAAAAATGTAAAGTTGAGAAACTTTTTTATTTGTCTGGGAAAGACCTCCTATCAGGCTAATTTGAATGCAGGAAAGCCTTTTATGAAATGTTTGCTCACTGTCTGCTTGTCTTGCCAAGACAGCAGCTTATTATGCAATCAGCGTGTTTGGCCTGGGACCACCATCACATGGCGTCCCTACATGCATCCTGTCTTATTTTTCACTGCAGAGAAATGAAACAAAAAAAAAAAAAAAAGCCGCAGCAGGAATAAATATTTCTGTGAACACACAGTGGGATCGAAAATATTGGTCAAGCACATTGATTTTCTGTTGGGGGGGGTAAAAAAAAGTGGTTGATACCGTAGGGTGTAGTTACTTTCCACTTCTGAAAGTGTTTTTTTTTTTTTTTTTTGCCAGGAACATGAAGTTCTTCAGACATCCTATTTTTTTTTCATTCAGAATTGAATGCTGCAAAGCTGGCAGCAAATTCACTGAGCAGTTGTGGAGACCCCCCTAACGCATATGTGACTATTTTACGCTTCTCTTCCGTTGACAGCTCCCCTCTCCTGCTTATCTGTCCTCTCTAGGATGTGACATTTAGCTGTGGTGTGTGTATGTGCATATATAGCCCATTTCTCCTCCTGCCTTCACATGACCATTTCATGATCCCACATCATGGTACATTTCATGCACATAACCACATGAGTCAACATACGCCGCTCACAAGTATATAGAAAAGTGTTATCTTGCAGCCAGAATCAATGAGATTTCTGACATATAGAGGTGAAGGGAGCAAGAATCTACACAAGATGATCTATCTATAGCTTCCTATGTCTTCTCTCATGCCGCACCGGTTGTACAGGATGTGTGTTGCTTCGGTAGAAGACAGAAATAGGCCAGGAGATGCTTAAATAAAGCCTTTCTCACCTTTATGCCAGTACGAAATGTACTTTCCCGCATGGATAATAATAATAGACTGATTTAGGCTCTATGTCATATCGGTATAGCGCTGTGTAGGGGAGGGGAGGAACCAAGGAGAGAGCAGTGTTTAGATAGATGGATGTAAGCAGACAGATGGAGAGAGGACAGGATCAGCGTTGTACCTGCATCAGTATGCCACAGTAGTTTCTGCTCTGCCCTCGCTGTTCCTCTCTGCAAACAAGAGACAGCACCTGGCCTCTTCAGCCCTCCTTTCTGTCTCCACAAGAGGATGAATCTGTCATGATGTCCATTAGTGTTATTACTGCTCTGACATCCATGAAAGCAGTCAGGGTGTCCCTTACTGTGTTGACATAGCATGAAACAGGCGCTGGCACACACAGCCTAATCTGACACATCAGATTTACCCGCTCCTACCCCGTCTATTCTACCCGGCATGCAGCAGAGTCGAGGAGTTATCCACTCCTACTCTCCTAAACTTACATACTTATCCACTACTTGCAGCGACTGTGAACCTCTTATGTACTCCCCCATTTTAAAAGTTCTTCCCGGCTGCCGTGGTGCTTGACATCTATCTACTTTTTGGTGGGTTCAGAGCGGCAAAGTGTGGATTTAATGTACAGCACGACAAATATTCAGCTCACGTGCCTGTGTAAATTGAGTTGACATTTGCAGAGGTTCTTCTTATTTTCCACCTGTTGTGATGCAGGGCTGTGCTTGGAAACACACAGTAGGATGAATTAGTAACTGAGAAGCATAATTACCTCATTCCCTCAAATGTTTTTAAGTGATGAATAAGATTGCGCGCAATTGTATTTGGTTCAGTATGACATGCCAAAACATCATTGGAAAATAGACAACCTAATCTGTTTATATATTGAAGACTGCAGTCATTTCATTTGTGTGCAGTGAGTGCACATGGTGACTCAAGTGAAACCTGTAAGCTTCTGTTCCCGTATCATATTATTGCACGCACCGTAAAGCTGAGAATTTCACAATTCAGACAAAAAAAAAAAAAAAGCTCATCGATATCATAAATGGTTCCCAAGTTATTTAATGTTTTGTAGAATATCGCTTAATGTAGCATCAATGTTACGCTCGGCTCCTGAGGACTAATAAAAAGTGAAAAAGAGAGAAATATGTGGAGAAAAAACAAATGAGCCGCACAGTCCCCAAAGTAAGTAAATAAATAAGAAAATACTGAGTAGTTGTAGCAAATTATTGTTATTTTTTAAAATAAAACTGAAAGTAATTGACTCTTAATGTGATATTGCTCTGTATTTTATCTTAAGATATAGTGCCGTATGTCCTGCGGTAAGCCAGTCTTGAAATTCATTATATGTATGTCAAAAGCATTGCTAGTAGTACAAGTGTGGATGTGAGTGCTCCTGATGTTAACGATTTAGAAACTGGCAGTAATTACATGGCACTTGTTGATTAATGATTGTGAACACACATCAGTTCATAGCTTTAATTGTGAATTGATATTTGTGTGTGTTATTAAATGCAGAATGTCTTCAATGAGGTGTCCCCTTATTTTCCCTTTGGTTTCCCATGGGTGCATGTTCTACAGCCATTCAGCCTCGGTAGCGCAAAGTGTGTATTTTGAGGCAAGACAATGAAATTCACTCGGGACTTGGATTTTAGATCAAAAGAAAAACAGTAGTTTCAATTGAGGAAAATGTTGGCCTCCCGCAATGGCTGTTTGTTCTCGTCCCAAGCACCAGAGAGTAAAACGGAGCATTGCCCAGGCTTTGTTCTCAGCCTTGCTGGACACCGATTAGCCATGCTAGCAGCGGCCATGTGGCTCCATGCCTCTGCAGAATCTCACAGTGAGGGAGGTCTGAATGCTCAAATGTCTGTGCCTGGTTTTTCTTCAACATCAGCAACCAAATGACAAAATAAACGCAAATGCTAAATGTATTTTTAGTGTTGTTTTTGGGGTTTTTTTTATTGAGTGTAGGCCATGGGCGATATTGGATTTGAAAGCCCGGTCATTGGCAGTGTTATGGACAATTTAGATGGTTTTAACTGTAACCACATAGTTCACATGGACACAAATAGAGGATTTGATCCTGTTACAGCAACAAGACATCATCATTCCAGAGTCGCTTTAAGTCATAATATGCAACTTCTTGCCCCGAGGTGGCACGCATTTGTAAAACCCATCTTCCTCCTATTGAGCTCTCTAACTTGAAACATGGGGCCTCATGCATGAATGTTTTCTTATTTTTCTCTTATATTTGTTCTTGCAAAAAGCAATAAGAGGAAAATAAGACAATTCTGTGTGGGATTCAACAATCTCTCTTAACTGCCTGAACTTGTCGTAAATCGCTCGGTTAGCCTGATGAATGCCACCTGTTCATGAGGAGTTGTGTGTTTGTGAGATGTGATCATTAGCAGAATCCACACCCCTAAAATTGGCTGCATGTTGTACTCCGTTTGTGGGCGAGTTTCATTCACTAAAAAAGTTCCCAAAGAGTAAAAACACTGTGCAACTTCAAGTCCTGCTTTCAGAAATCCGAAGGCAAACACGAATTTCAGAGTGACAGAAGGAGACCTGAGACAATTAGAATATATGAATCTAGCTAACATGTCATCACAGCACCACTGCACTGTGACAGAAGTTAGATACTAAAAAACATAAGCTAAGCGCTCCTTGATGGGAGCCGCTCATGTCACAGAGATATTAGAGCAGAATATTATAGTCTACACGTGATGTTTTTACACTGTCAGCTGCAACATAAGATGATCCTGGACAGAGACCTGCAGAGAGACACGGAGGCAGCTGAAATGTAGAAGTACCTGCGCCTAAAAACCTTTTGAAATAAATTGGCAGCCATGATGATGAAAATATGTTTTAAAGAATACATTTTTTAAATGTTTATTTTACTTATAGGCTATATTTAATTTTTGTTAATTTTGGTATCATATTTAAATTTAAAATCAATTCATATTAGGACATTATAATTTTAAGTCAAACAAGTGTTTGTCTCCAGTGAAGAAAGGCAGAGATGATCTATTCATGACACGTACAACGGGTTTGGACCACTCGTAAATTTTGTTTGTACTGAAGAGAAAATTTTGAGTACAAGGAGATTGATGAACACCACAAATGTCCTTAAATCATTCATACATGCATTCTTAAGAACAAAGCTGTTTGTACGAGTGGTTTTTGCATGAGGCCCATTGTTTAGCTTGAGGCTGAGGAAAGCTGCATGTGTACAGCCAATGACACGGAAGAATAAACTGTAATTAAAAATCAACCAGAAAAAAAAACAAAAAAAACAGGACTTATCCTTAAAAATATCCCATTGATTTATTATTTGAATGCAATAGAAGAAGTTGAAAGTTGCAGCTTTAACCTCAACTTTCAAAGCACCATTTGAAGTAAAACAAAAACTAACTGGTTGTTGTCTCTTCTTTGCCTTCTGTGTTTGTGTTTCTCTCTGTCTGCAGGATGCCAAGTTTGTGGAGGAGAGGAGGAAGCAGCTGCAGGGCTACCTTCGCATGGTGATGAACAAACTGATCCAGACGCTGCCGGAGTTCACAGCCCGCCCTACCAAAGAGACCCTGCTGTCTCTGCTGCCTTTCTGTCTGTAAGTGGACACACACAGGCGTGTTCGATACAGGATGGGAGCATGTTTAGTTGTGTGTGTGTGTGTGTGCCAGTACATGTGTCCAGATGCAGGGCTCCTATCTGTGAAAAACTGCTGACATTTTCAATGGGAACAATCAGGAAATGTGATAAAAAGAAAGGAAAAATCAAAGGTACAAATCCTGATTTTACCATTGCAGACATCCCACATCCCACATCACACAACCTCTAAAATGGAAAAAAACTGTCAGTTTTTGGCAATAGTTTCATATCAATTCAATGAACAACATTTTTAGAAAGAATTAGCTGCCACAGCTGTAGTGATAGTAGCAGTTACAGGATACAAAGTGGGAGGATTAATGTCACTGAAAATGTCAAATCCCTTGTAAACAAACTTCCCTACGTTTAACACTCACATACACATATTCACACATACAGCGTATATGTTCTCTCACGCACACATCTTCACACACACACACACACACTCAGAGACACACTCAGAGTAGCAAGTGTGAAAGTGCATGATGCCTCGGCCACCCACCTACCTACCAGGCTACATCAGAAAATTAGATGTTCCAGTCATTTCCTGTCAATATTCATATCGTTTTTCCACTCACTGCGATCAGTCAGCGAGCGTGACCTGTCACACCGTCTGACTGGAATGTCATTTCCTCTCTGGAGACATCATCATGAGTCATGACACCGAAACAACAACAACAACGTAGAATAATTTACATTGACGTAAACTCCTCGCTCTGTTGGCTCGTTTAAAGCCAATAGAATTTTCATGTTTACAGCTTAAATTCTTTTGATGGAATGGAAGTTTTTGTTGCTAGAAAATGATATAACTGTATAAGGCTTTTGAAAGGGTTACCACACAGCACCAATATTAACAATATTCAATGTTGTACATTAGTATAGTTACATTCCAAATGAGAGGTAATTGTTCAAAAGCAGTAGTCCAATAGAATAGAAGTGGACTCAAAGGCCTATAAAAACCTCCAAAGCACAGGCGGCTCATTAGTCTGTAGTCTGTCTGCAGCGAAAGGCTTAATAATCATGTCTCTCTTTCTCATATCTCCAAGCTGAAATGGGAACCTTTCTACTGCATGAATGGCATGAAATATTAGTGTCAAGTGAGCTGCTTGTGAGGTCATGAGACTACTTTCTGCTGGTCCTTCCATATTACAGTGCTGTTTAGTGAGTTGAATCTAGTGAGTTAGCCCTTGTTATTGGTCAAAACTCTTTGGCTGTTGTTAGCGAAAAAGTTAGCGATAAAGTTCAGATGACGCAACGAAGAAACAACAACAGCAAGACTGCATGACGACATCTTGAGGATCATATCATCTAACATGTTACACGGAGGCTACAAACATGTCTGCGTTTGATGAAGTTATATAGCGACAGCTGACAGAGAGTTGATAGTTCAGGACTTTCACTTGCATATGCAGCTCTGTCGTGGCCTGTTGTGATCTGTTCTGACACTGGAATCCTCACTGCTGCGACTCAACGGAGTTAGAGCCGACATTTGATCAACACAGATCAGCAAACCCTTACAGTCCTGGTTCATGTGTGAGTGAAGCATCACACATGAGTCCCATTGTCATGATACTTGATGTTACTGATTATGATGTTACTGTCTTTTCTGTTCAGTTGGTGTAATCAAACCTGTGCTGGTCTTATAATGAGGGTTGAAAGCCTGATTAGTGTGGTCACTTCCCTCTCTGTGGTCAGCAGGGAGGGAAGTGGAGAGGAAAATGAGAATACTGCCGTGACCATAAGTGGAAATCATACTTTGGCTATATTGTTGAAAAAAAAGGTATAATATCAAAACACCTGGCCAAATATGCCATACACTGCTTTAACACTGTAAATATCATAAATGTGTAAACATCAGATCTATTTTTCTTTAAAAACAATTCACATTTTGGGAAATATGCTTATTCACTTTCTTGCTGAGAGTTACAATGAGATTGATACCACTCTCACATCTGTACTGTCAATATGGAGCTATTGGCAGCAACCAGTTAGCTTAGTACCTTAGCTTTGCTTAGCATTAAGAATGGAAACAAGTAGAAAAGGTTAGCCTGGCTCTGTCCAAACACTCTGGCCTCTCTCAAGCTCACTAATTAACACATCACACTGTATCTTGTCTGTTTAATCCATATAAAAAACTGAGGCATAAAACAGCATGTTGCGGTGTTGGGGAGATTATGTGAGTATTTCTTGGCCTGGAGCAGTAACTACCTGGAGTCTCAAGCTAAGTTAGCTAGCTGCTGGCTGTAGCTTAATATTTAACTAACAGACATGAGAATGATATCGATCTACTTATCTAACGCTCAGCAAGAAAGTGAATGTGCATTTCCTGTTGTGTGTGTCTCTATTTCTTGATGGCAGTTATTTGTTCGCCATTATCTGTTTACAGCCAATTATCCTCTGGACCTCCACAATACCACCAGATGTTGTTGATGGCAGATTTGTGACACAATGGTGAAGCCTATACAAGGTTGGAGAGATTAAAACATGAGATGGCAGATGTTCGGGTGCATTTAGAGAATTAAAAGCCAGTGGAGAGAGGAAATGACAGGAAGCAGTTTAGTGAGAAAGATGAAGGGAAGAGGAGAAAGCTGCGAGGGTTCACATGGGAAGGTCTGAGGAGGAGACAGAAGAAAAAGGGGAAAGACAGATTGGACTTCAGCACTCCCACTCTCCTGCTGAGGCACTCGTTGCTCAAAGGCCAGATGGATCTCAAAACTCCTTAATGATGCTGCAGTGACCTGAACACCTCATAAAATTATGGGGTAGTGACTGGCAATGACGTGAATTATTATGTTAGTTTCGGTGCCACAAAGCTAAAGATAAGTCACTTTGTCACCTCCTTGAAATATTAGATTGAAATTAAGTCATTCAAAAACCTTATCCCACGCCAATCCTCTGGTTGAGTTTTGTCATAATTAGTCATTCAGACTAATGAGAGAAAAACGTACTTGGAAGGATTCCCACTGCTCTGATTAAACTCAGCAGTACTTTGATGAAAGCACTGACATCAGGCCACGCTATTTGATTATACTTACCTTCACAGATAGTGTATAAAAGTGAATGACATCTTGTGTTTTCAGAGAATCAAATAAGAAAGAAAAATAAAGCAGGATGTATTGGAAGTCAATATACCTGGTGTACAGTATTTTTTCACTATAGTTAACTGCATACTATGTTGATATATGTATTTTCATGATGCAAAAATCCTAATAGGAGTCTGAAACTATATTGTTCTTGATAATCAAAGTTCATTCTGTAGTAGCTTTAAAGAATAAATTAATGTCAGTGTCAAGAATGAACTTTGATGCTTAACTTTTAAGCCAATCCATGAAATTTAGTACACACATTGTTCCTCTCAGAATGAATTTTAATGATCCCTTAACTTTTCATCTAGCACCATAATAAGGTCAAAATTTTAATTTGTCCAAATACCATCCCATCAACTTCAGCTGTACATACTGTTGCCAACATAATGCTGAAATAATATAGCAACATGACAAACATTATACCTGAATATCATCATGTTAGCATTGTTTTTGTGATCATGTTAGCATGCTAACATTAGTATGTAACTCAAAGCACCACCATCTAAGTAACTCTTCACAAAGCTACTAGCATGACTGTGTATTGTTAGGCTTGTTTAGAAATGTCTTGCTCATGTTGGTTTAAAAGTTGAGCATTGAAGAATGAATAAATGTCAAGAATGACTGTTGAAAACCCTGGAAAAAGCTGGTACTGTAAGTGGACACTGAGTTGGGACTGCTTTGTATTTCTAAATAGTTTTGTGTATTTTGTGAATTGTATTTTCAACGATGATCACCAACTGATGGTTATCATTATTCCACTTTTTAGTCAAACACTACCACTGATATGTAATTTATTTTTAAGTAAGGGGTCCAGCAGCACTAAATGTTTATTTGTGCTTGAGAGCTGTGATGTGTACAGTTCTCTTTTGGGTCCCTCCACACTCACTTCTTTTGACTTGCATGCTGCAATTTTCCTCACTTGTCTGGAACAGCGATGTGGTCACACCTCTCCGTTGATTTGGCACCACTTAGTATGCAGCTCGGTCTCAACGCATTTATGCTTTACTCAGAACACAAAGTACACACACTCAGTGTGGGCTCTCATCTTATTGACCTACTGCCTCAGAGAAAAAGTGTTGTGGACCTTTGTTTCACTGTCAAGATCAGTTTAACTTCAGAATAAGGATGTAACCTTGTATTGTGCTGGCTTTAGTTTTTAGCGTGTTGGCTTTACGTGAGAATTTTACTGTGTGTATGTGAAAGGAAATACAGGCAGAATAGTTCATTATCCAGCCTGTACTTTTCACAGCACCCCACCTCCTGCTGTTAGACAATCAATTTGATGCATGCTTTTGTTTGTGTACCAGTTTACTCTAATTATGCTCCTCTGCAGTCAAATTATTAATATTCCAGCAGTGTCTGGGAAAGTTATTATCCTGCACAAGTCAATATCATGTCCAAATGGGGGGACAAGCACATGCTGAGAGCCAGAAAAAAAAATCTATAAGCCTAATTAATTTAGGACATTTAGCTACTTTACCCAGTTTGATATGAATAAATGAGATGGCATGCAGTTTCAACTCTACATGCTGGCCCCAATTTAGTATGATTTTTGCTGATATAACTCCCCGTTGCATCACTTTTTGGTCAACCTTGGTCACATTCAAATTTTGTGACTGCACTTGATTGAATTCGCCTGGTACCGTGGAGATACGGGAATAAGAGCTGCTGCTAAATGTACATTTTTTACCCAGAGGAGAAGGAATAATGTTCACCATATTAACAAAGTTCAGGCTGCTCTGAGATTGGCTCGCCATGCTCCCCTTCCACCCCAAAGCAGTTTGATCTTGATGGTTATGACACAAACACTTTGCAACCATACATTTTTCATACCTAAGTTTGACTTATGCTTACAGGGCAGCGCTGCTTCCACCTATCTGCCCTTTTCCACAACACACAGCCTCTCTCAGGTCTTAAGGCCAAAACACACCACTGGCGTGTCAAAACAGGCGCCCCTATTATTTTCTATATATAACCCCCACACTTCATGCCACTGTCCTGTTTTTTTTTTTCCTGAGAAAAAGCTGTTTTGTACTTCAATACAATGTTGGCCCAACTACAGACGATATTTACTAGTTTGTTTTCTTGCTTTTCACTGTACTTTTAATTATTTCACTTGTGCCTTCATCTACAAGGCAAAAATTAATGAATTGTTGGTTGATCTGCTGCTTTTAAAACATAATCTCACTGCTCAGATTATTATTTTTTTCAAGTTATTAATCAAAAATAGACACTACAATAGCCAACTCACCATGGCACAGAACTGCAGTCCAGTTAACTATTATATTGATGCGCTGCAGCACAACACTTCCTGTGGGTGCTAGGGTTGGCAATTGATGTGTGTCACATGACACACCGTGGCAGGGTGTTTTCAGCTTTACTGTGCTGCTTTTTCAGCCCCTGCTGCCTCCCATACAACCATATGGCTTGTGGTGACACTTGTAGCCAAAGCACCTCACCATGAGTGCGTTTATTTTTAGCATGTGTTGTCCAAGTGGGAATCAAACTCCTAACACAGGACATCTCGGATGTCCCAGATAACCTTGATCACAGTCCTACCAGCTGGGATGCATCATTAAAGAGGCCAGCACTGCTGTTTTGGACATCAACACAGAAATGCCCTCTTCCTCTTAACTGTTTTTAATATTTATTGAAAATCCCTTTGTGAAAGAAGCACTTGAACTCCCCACTCCTCTCACAGAATCATTGCTTCATCGTGAAAGATGTCTTGGGGATGAAATGCTTCAGAGGTAGAGCAGGGAACCACAAGGTTTTTCAGACAACAAGAAAGCATTTAACTCCTGGCATTCAGTCTGCCCGCCTTGCTTTTCCGTCCTCTTGACAAGTGCCTCTCATTCATCCTCATCGTTATCAGATAAGACTCAGGGATCAAGGGTTCACATGTTGTGAAGATGGTAGTCATGGTAACCAGGGTGATGATGTCATCAAGTGGCCATGATTATTTCCTCCTGAGGAAAGTCTGGGAAGCCTGAACATCACCACAAGATCTGAGATTAATGAGATCTGATCTGCTGTGTGTCACAAATAATTCCTTCCTGTGGTGAGGGCAGAGATAATGAGGTTTTTAGCTGTTGATAATATTAAAAAGGTATTAAAAGGTGTATCTGGGAAGCTGACCAACTAGGTGCTGCAATGAAGACAGCACACCAATAGTTTTTTTGTTTTTTTTAATGTAGTCATCAGAATTAATTTCTTAACTGAGATGTTCTCTGCCTCTCAATGTTGAGGAGACTTTTAGTTTGTTTTGAAAAAGCATCTAAAAGAAACTCCAAACTCTTTAAATCTTTAAGTTAAGACGAAAACAAAAGAGCAAAAGTGTAAAAAAATGAATTACACATTGTGTTCTCCTGCGATGTAAGCTACAGATGTTAGCATGTCCAGCTAACTTGTTTACTTCCTACAGTAGTGATCTAGTGTTATTTCCAAGGTTAGGGGCTGTGTTTTTTCTTTTATTTATTTGAAAAAAAAAAAAAGGGCCTGTCACAACTACCACATACTCTGTGTAGTATTTCTCTGTTGTGTGAAAGATGCTCTTCAATGCTATCAGAGTTTTGAGTTACGTTAGCATTTCCAACCTACTCTTTATTAGATTTTGGGAAGTTTACACTCCAACATCCACAGGTAATATTACCCTAGATAGTGTTATGTTAGTTCTCATCCTAAAAGCTATTTCTCTTGCTAAAAGTGACATAATGACATAATGTCTACAAGTAAAAACAAAACAAGTAGGCTATGTAAGCTAGCACAATGGGGTTGCCTATATATGGTTCTTATATAACAGCTGGAAATATTAAAGTCAGATGGAGACTGTTTTCAACATCATTGAGCTAACGTTAGCTTAATTACCCAGCTAGTGGTTGTGGTGGTGTACTGGGGTGCAATAATATTGAATAGTGCACTACATTAACATACATGTGGGAGGCAAAATATTAAGAACACTTTTCAATATAATGCACTCCAGTACACCACCACTCGTTATGACCTTAATAATAAACATAAAGTAGAATTATCACCTTTAGGACATTGTCAACAAAAACTGAAAGTTCATAAGCTTTGTGAAAGTAGAATTTATGGCAGAACTGTTGTATTGGATTGCATTAGATTGCACAGGTGTTACTAATAAACTGGCCGGTGTGTGTATTGTATAATAATTATGATTCAGGTCATTCTAGGTTCATGAATACTCCTCCATTTGCTGTTTTGGCTAATGCTTGGATTTCCAGAAAATGTCCTCTGGCAGAAGGGAAATGATGCATTTAAGTCTCCAGATGCAGCATCAGTGTTTTGTTTTGAATAATAAACTTGGTAATAAACTTAACCAAATGTTCATTTAAAGTCTGTAGCTCATGTCTTCTTCTTCCCACTGTTCTCTCTCATCCAGAGACACTCCCCAGTCCAACGACGGCGGAGCCAAGACTCCCCGGTCCAAAACGTCATCCCGCTTCCCCAGACTGGGTCGCAGCCGCAACCAGGAAACCAGACCTGAACCCCAGAGTGGCGACCTTTAACCCCCAGAGCCTTTGAACTAATAATCTCTAGTCTGAGGATAACAACACTCCTGGGTCCACCCTGGACTGTGACACACAGGCTCACAGTGTGAGAGGACATTAAAGGCGTCTAACGGACCTTCAAAGCCTTACAGATAAAAAGCCTCAACCAAGGTGGGGAGATGGATGCATTCACATCACAGGACTGTCTATGAGAATATGTAAATGTTTCTGTGTGCAGCCTGGCTGAGTAAAGGATAAATGACTCCCCAGAGGCTGCCTATCGATGGACCCAATCATATAGCACCTCTTACCTCACTGAGAGAAAGAAAGACACTCTATAAACTGCACATGGACTCACCTGGACTGCCCTCTCTTATCTCATACACCATGAGATGAGGAGGATGTGTTTTATTTCTTACTATGCTCAGTTTTGTAGTGAAAGTGTATCATGGTCACAGTGCCTACAGTGTTTTTGTAGCTGCTTTCCTGCTCTAGGAAGGGAGGGAAGGGTATAAAGAGAGGTGAAGAGGGGGTACATTAAAAGTATTCTCTCGGGGAATGAAATTTATTTTTCAGCTAACGTGTCAGCATTTTGGTGCCATTACATTTTAGACAAGGATGATTCACAATCTACTGGCATGGACCACAAAACAATGGGCATTCCTTTTTCCTACTTCGGTTATTTATAATATTATGGCTATTATAGATCATAATCTGCAGAAAGTGTAACATATCTTGATGTCACCAGGGAAGCGGTAATCATCAAAAATATCTTTTAAACTCCACATGATGATCATATTAAAGGATTAGGGTTAAGCACCACTGATAACACAAAAATCAGTTATTGAGAAATTTCACAAATAAGCATAAATTCTTGTCGTTTCCTCTTGCAAATATCTTTTCTCACATGCTCATGTCTTAGATAGAGTCTTCTGTGACGTGTAGGATGAATTCATGTCAGAAAACTTTACGAGTGTAAAGGAAGGGAAACCTTTTCAACGATCAAAAAAAGGAGTATGGTATGTTTCGAATGGTTTACTGCACACTACTGTACATCACATAATAGGGTCTTCATCACAGGTGGACTGGCTATGATAAAAAAAACAAAAAACAAAAAAAAAAACTAATGCTTTTAACTAATGTGTCTTAGGATTTAATGCGGCGTTACAGTGCAAATGAATGTTTTAACGATGACTAAACACTTGAAGAAAAGCTGCTTGTTATAGAGTGCTAGGAAAGGGCTGCTGAGCATCAAGTGCGTGTAAAACAGAAGCTCATGCCATATGTACAGATTACCCAAGAGTAGTCAGAGACTATCTTCAAACGAGGAGTGACTCGAAGGGTTTCTGGAAAACTTGAATCAAAGGGTCGGCTCACAAAATGGTTCACCGTCTATGAGGAGAAGTGAACAAACTCTTGTGGGTTTTTAATTACGCTGTTATTCTATCATAAAAAAGACTCTCACAAGTATCAAATTATTGGTAAACACTGCGGTGTTGTCAGGTAATTCACACAGGGATACTGTCAGTTGTTTTTTTTTTTTTCATCTCACTTCCCTGAGACAGTTCACAGAATACAACCGAATTAAACATGAACATGGGAAAGAAAATAAGGTATAGCAACAAAACTTTCAAATGTTGCTTTTTAAGAAATTATTTCACACATTGACATTTTTTTTCTCAGTCTGACAAATGGCACTGTTGCATCCTATTTAGACGACATGTAATGTGTAAACATGGATTTCTATTAGTCTTCTTATTAAAGACTATACTCTGCTGTGATACAGTGAAACAGGTGATATTTTTGGTGTAGCACTGCCTTATATGCACTAGATCCCACTGCATTGGACTATATTGTGTAATGCTGACAACATTGTCACAGTCTCTCCATTATAACAATAAACAAGTAGCCTTTTCATAGACATCTTTTACAGTGAAGGTTGGGATCCATTTGTCTCTGGGACCACTGGTGGATCTATCTTCTCTGCACAAATATCCATATTGTAGTTGTGATAATGCACAGGATGACATCGATCTCTGAAAGCTGTGTTGAAAAAACCTTGCAGGACTAATCTGGTGCTATTTTATCTGATCTTTCTGTTATTTTTGGCAAATCCCATGAAAATACCAAAAGCAACAACAAATTAAACCTCCTAACAGGTATTGTCTGTAGCTAGGTTTCCATCCATATTTAATGCAGACATTAAGAGAATTACTGCAAAAGAAAATTTGAACTAATGCCTGTTTCCATCCACTGCAGTTTTTCAAATATTTGGAGTTTGGTCATCAAGACAAGTTACCATCAGACAGCCCTTTCCTTTGGCATTACATTTTTCAACCGTAAAACTTTCTATTGCCATAGATCAGCTGTTTGGGTCAGTACGTTACATGTGTAGGGATACAGAAGTTTTATGGTTTAGAAAATGTAGTGCCAAAGAAAAGGGCTGTCTGATTGCAAGACAAAGTGGTAAAAAAAAAATATAATTTCTGTTTACTTAAACAGATATTGATTTTTTTTTTTTTTTGGTAGCTTAAATATGTTTTGCTGCTGGCCCCGTCCACAGCAGTACAATGCTTAACTTCCGTGGCGGTATTTCTTCCTGCTTCTCCAATCTCTCTTCTGCCATCTACTGCAGGTAATACACTGACTATGGATAACTACCTCACACAACCCCACTTCAGAAGATCCAAACTATCCCTTTAAACCTTTTCAGAAAAAGTGGGCACAATGAGGTGATGTAATTAAAACAGCGCCTGTCAAACCTCAAACAGTAAGTAATAACATAGAAAACCTGATGGAAATATGACTTTTCTGTTTTTCATCAATCTGTATCCATTACACTTTGCTTTTATCGATCTGCCAACTATTCCACTCTGGGTTTTTTTCATCTGCAAATTGAAAATACAAATAAAAACTGGTGGATGGAAACTCACCTAGAGTAGGCAAAGCCTGATAAAGCTTGTCCCTCTGTGCCAAAGACCTTCTATGATACCAACAACATATCAATGAAGATATACTTTTGCACTGCTTGATATGTCCCTGAAATTAGCTCCAACAAATGTTTACTCCTGTATTAGTATCCCTTGCAAAAAACTACAGCACCCAGCTGTTTTAGGAAATGCAAAATACAAATTCACAAATACGTTTGAGATTTGTTTTTAGGATCTATGTTTTCAGGAGGAATGAATTAGCTCAGGGCTGAGAGCAACATACAAGCTGGGGAAATCAGAAAGTACTGAGAGATGGGCAAAAGCACAGTTGGTTTTTTCATGGGTTTTGTTGATGATATCAGAAATATAGATATATATATCACCAGCCTTATCCTCTCAACCAGGAACTTCCCTTTATTTATTTTTTTCCAGATATCTATAAGATATGAAAAATGCTCTACTTTGAATCAGGACTCTATTGCTCAAAGTCAACATTGTTTCTCCTATGGCTTGATGCTATAAATGCTGAATATATCTCAGGTGCTGTTGAGAATGCACAAACACAAGCCTTTCATTGACAATACCAAGAAAAAAAAAGAAGAAGAAGAGGTTATTGTTGTTCAGAGAGGTTCCTGGTGGACATGCAGGTTTACCCTATCTTAAGGTATAAACGTTGCCATGATATGATCACAAGCATCAATATTCCTTCAAACAGCTCTTTCTCCTTCCCTCAGCATCCTCTGGATGCTGGATGAAGGAAATCTCTCTGTACTGTACCTTGAGGCTGGTGATCAGAGCGACGACAAGCAAAGAAAGCGGGATTAGCTTATTGAGATGCAGCCAAAGTGTTCTATTGCAGTATGCCATGTCTGTTCTTGTGTACATTTCTGTCCTTGCCTTAGTCAGCAGTCAAGCCTTATCTATCAGTGTCACATTGAAGAGGGGCTGAACAATAAAGTACAGTGTACATACATTACCAAAGCCTGTGTCAGTGTTGTGATTGTTAACCTTGTTGCATGTTTTTATGCATGAAGACAAAAGGTCATTTGGCAATTCTGCTGTATGAAGAAGCTTTTGTGTGTGAGCGCATGTCTATGCACAATGACATCTGTGCACCCATGCATGTGCAGGTACATATAGAAAGCATGCATAGCGGATTTAATACAGACAGGTGTGTGACTAAAGTGTGCATATGTTTATGTAAAGAGATGAACGCGTCAACGCACGCATTATATTTTGCATATGTTCCGTATGCATTAATGGATGGATAGATACAGAAAAATCCATCTTCGGAGCATCTGTGGCCCTCCATGCATCTGTTTCGCTTGTCCGGTGTTTTTCTTTAACCTTCACTGCTTCACTAAGCGGTCTCTGAGCTTTTATTCAAACCACCCAGCCGTTTTTGGAAAAAACTATTTTTTTTTCTTTTTGCTGTTCTGAGTTTGCTGTAGCAGGTCGGTAGAGAGAGGAATGGTGAGTGTGTACAAAATGCTCGTTGTCCATTGACCAGAAAATTGGTTACAAGCCCGTTTAGGATCTGGATGGTTGCTTTTGGCAATGTTAGACATCATCACACACACACACACACACACACACAACTGGCTGCATGCAAGCCAAGTACACAGAGCACTGACACAAACATCTACTGCAATGTTTCTGTTGGTTTTAATAGAAAAGAACAAAATACTGTAGAAAAGCTAACAGGTGCCTGAGCTTTGTCTACATCGGTTAAAATCCATTCAAAAGTGTGAATAACTTTAATAAATGTTTCAGAATATATTAAGGCCTGTGTTCTTATGTAACTACTATGATAGATCATTTAAGTTTGGTAGATTCGGGTGTGTGTAGGAAGAGATTTTAGGATGGGAACTGACATCACACATCAGGGGTGGTAACTTAATTAACCACTGATGAAGCACACCTGGTGGACACCATAAGGTTAACTGTGGAGGTGATACCTCAGAGGTTTGATTTGTTATTTTGCACTGTGTAATGATTTCTATCTTTTTATACACCCTTAAAATAAAACCAGAACCTCCTGCATCAAAAGAAAAGCACAATGACCAAAACTAGAGGCGGCTTCCCAACCCGATCTTCTACAATCACCGCCAGTCTCACCAGAAGATGTTCCATCACGTGGATGATGCAGAGTCCAGTTCTGCAGCTACACATGAAGTAAACGCATTCTTCTCTTAGTCTGGAGAAACAGAATGCACACATGAGGGACAAATGGGAGCATCTTCATGTCAAACTTGCAGCATATAAGGCCAGATTCTCAGGCTGTGAGCGCACTAAGTGAAAGGTAGGCCACATTTTTCAAATTGTGCATGACTAAAGGTCATTACAATCTATGTTTTTGTGCTTTTACATTTTATTTACTACAAATAATGAGGTGAATGTGCAGCAAGTGATTTGAGCACCTGACTGTGATGTACAAATCAAATGCTTTAGCAGTAAGTAGTTAAGGTTAAAGTTAGGGGAGGAGAGTTAATGACAAGCACACGTGTCAATCCTGCCTATGTCTTCATACTCCTTGATATATTGTATGTGTATGAATATTTTTAAGTGCTGTATTTATCAGACTATTAAAAAAGAAATGTTGGACTAAAGTGAAAGCATAATTCCTTGACTTTTAACCCAGACACTAAAAGCTATTTATCACATTTCTCACAACATCAAAATGTTCGTTCATTTAACAGAACTGCAGAGGTCTCTGAAGTTACTGAGTAATAGATGCGAGGTGAGCACACACATTTTGAGTGACAAAAGCAGTACAGTGTATGTATAATTTAGAATAAGATAGTTTAATAGATGTTACATCACTTTTTTTTGCATTCATCAGGAGTGCAATCAAGAACAAAGAGCCAAACAAAAATCAGCGTGAGCTCCTCACATTTAACTTTTCTTTTATACTTCAACTGGAACAGCTGTGACACACCAGAGAAGGAAAAGTGAGCTGTGTCTCTTTCCTCTATCTAACTGGAAGCTTCATCTGCTACAGAGAGCTGCTCTTGAGCCAAGACCTTGTGGCGATGTCCACCAGTCAAAATATGAATAAATTTTCCTTGTTGCACCTCATCCCCTTTTTCTTTGAGGATATGGAAGTCCTTCTTGGCTCATTTTACAGGACTGCATGTAATTACCAAGCGCTTACCTTTGTGTGAGGAACATCAAGGAGACGGAGACCCTGGTTTAAGCAAGGTCACTGTATAAGCAGTCCTCCTATCTCTATAACACACAATGCCGGCTGGGCATCAGGACGCATGTTCATTATAATGATAAGGAACAGACTGATGTCTCAAGCACCCTATAGACAACAGGCCCTTTAGGAAGAAGCTTCCTAATAGAAACCAAGATTAGCATGTGCTTTATATTTATGCTTAGGCGGGGAGGAGCACATGTTCCTCAGAGACTGTGGAGTCTCAGTCAGCTTTGCTGAGCTGCATTGATCTGAAGCGCTTGTGTCAGTAATTACAGTAACTTTTATCTTGTTGAGGCATTTTGATAGATCATAGAAGAATGCTGTGTTTTCCTGAATAAAGGTACGGTCCATGTGAAGAGCAAAACCAAAATTTCTCCAATGGTTAAAATGATTGATTATAAATACTACAGTGTACAGAATGTGTATAGATAACACATACTTAAAAATGTATTTACAAGAAATGGGTAGAAAATAATAAATTCATTTAAAGAAAATTAGAAGAAAATAATACATTTTATTCATAGAAAATTGGTAAAACAAAAAATTAAACAGTGTGGTTGTCTGTGGGAAGAAATGTTTTCATCTGGACTGGTCATGCACATTGGGTCCAGATGTGTCTCGTGCCACTGACTGCGCTGCCTTCAAGAAAACACTGAGCAGCATCAAAGTGCACAAGCAGTGGAGAATTCATGAAATGAACAAGCAGTTATCTATATGTGACGATTCTTTACCAACTGCATGATTCACTGAAGAATAGAATTTCTCAAAAGCTTGCATGTTCATTTATTAAATATAGATATAAATATGTATATATATTACATTAAAATTAGAATAGACTTAAAACTAATAAGTTAAGCAGTTGATAAAAACTGTTTGATCAACTGCTTAACTGTTAAAGGTCAAAAGCGGCTGTGATCCTCCTGAAGAGGCGTCTAAACCAGCCGTCCTGCTCGGCGTTGTCCTCTGGCTGGATGTCGGCCTCTTTCAGGTCATTCTCCTCCAACGTGGCCCACTCATGTTCTGACACTGCAGTTAGAGTACAGGACTCTACACTGTTGAAGAATGCCTCCTGGTCCTGCCGTCTGATGTGTGGAAGGCTGCTGGCTCACTTCAGGCTCAGTCTCCTCAGGGTCTGGTGTAATGCAGATGTAGTTGGGAGCACTGAGGGGGGCTGTGATTAAAAAGAGGATGGTGCAGAACCTCTAGGGGTTTAATGCGCAGGTCTGCATCCAGCTGTAGCATCCTCTTGACCAGTTCGACGAAAAGACGGCGGTTGCTCTGGTGTCCCCTCTCCATGGCCAGGACCTGCTGGAGATCATCAAGAGATTTCAGTCTGACGTATTTCGTCTCTCCAGTGTAGAACCTCATCTCATACATGAACTCCTCTGGCGTCTTCAATCTCCACAGCGGCTGACTATTCTGCTGTTTGTGGAAGTAATAATCTGTGCCCATTCCACGATCCAGCAGATAGTCAGCCAGCTGACCCTGGGTCTCCATGATGAAGTTCAACATGCCATAGTCTGTTTCCCCAGGGTACAGAGGGCAGCCTGTTGCCAGCTCCACTGCTACCAGACCCAGAGACCACATGTCGATGACCTCGTTAAACGGGACGTGTAGCATGATTTCTGGTACCATGTTGTATATACACAGGCACCAGTTTTAGTTGCTGACACAGGATGAGCGAGTCCAAAGTCAATCAACTTGACTTTTAGCGGCTGCTGCTTTCAGTCCACAACCATGATGTTATCCGGTTTGAGATCGACGTGCACGATTCAGATGGAACAAATGAGACAAGGCTGTGGCCAGCTGATACATGACTGGACATCAGTGTATGAACAACAGTGTTTATTTCAATACTTTTATTGCATCTTTTCAAAAATGAGTTTAATGTATGTGTTTTGTATGAAAATACAGAGTTTAGAAGGGGGTAAAAAAAGAAAAGGGGGGAAAAAAACACCATAAAAAACTGAAAATAGACAATCATAAAGATCCTTACTGAGTCTTCAGCCGTACAGTTGTTCTCTTTTGTGTTAATAAAAAAAAATATTGATCAGTGCTGCCTTATTACATTTAGGAGTGTCTTCTGACATTAGAGTTCAACCTCAAACTCTGTCTTCCTGTCATGTTTCTGCCACAAGATTCTTCAATGTTTTGTATGTGGTGCAAATAAGAACTTCCAATAATGTGACTAAAATTGGAATATGAGGTGTTTGATTATGATTCCTGTGATCATGCACATTTTGTGGAGAGAGCCTGGCTTTCTATTGTTTGCCTTATTGTTTACAGAACTATTTACAGGCTAATATAAAGTTAATGTTAAATTTCAACATTATTAATCTACAGATTCAGCAGTTTAATGTAATTAATACACATGCGTTGGGTAGTTTAATATTTAACCATGCTTAACTAAAAAAACTCATCATACTGTATGTTTTGTATATTAAATCTTAATCTGCACAGTAACTAGTTACTATAACTATCACAGAAATGTAGTGGAGTCAAAAGTACAATATTTCCATCTGGAATGTAGTGTAGCAGAAAATGTAAATTCTCAAGTAAAGTTTCTCAAAATACATACTTAACATACAACTTTTAGTTCTGATGCTTCATGTGAGCTGATGCGAGTTCCAAGACTCCTTCAAAAGTCTCTGCTGTTGTTCGCTCTGTGCCGGTACATCTCACCTCTGCTCACCTCTCACTTCATCTCCTGCTGCGGTTTAAGCAGTGCTCCGAGTTGTTCGCATCAAGCTTCTGGGTTTGATCAAAAGAGTGCTGCAGGCTATTGTGAAAGCCTGTGATAGCTTTGAGAGGCAGGCAGAGTGCGCTTCAGGATCCTATTGCATCGTGAAGGGTATGCAGCCTGCAGGTAAAGGAAACAAAGTCAATTGAGAGGACAAGAACAAAGTGGGGCCTGGTGAGATCCAACAAAAATGTTGCTTTTCGGCAAGAGCTGAAGAGGTCCATCCTGCCTGTCTACCTATAACATCCTCTTCATATTAACATGCTATGTCACATGCATGCTTGCTTTATTCTTCTCTGTTCCCCTCTGGGCCTCAACATGGTGAGAATCAGCACACTCGTTATCTAATTAAGTTGATATTAACAATGATGTATGTTGCCTAAATGCTGAAGAAGTTTATAAACAGCTTAGGGATAAAGCACACAGTTTATTTCCCATGTTCCCAGGACTGATAGCATATTAATTAACATAATCCATTACAGCTTAATTTGGGATTTCATTCAGATAAGATATAAGAGAAATGTATCCTCTGTTCAGAGCCTTAGGTGATCCATTTTCATGATCCACCTCTCTGCTCCCTGTAACTACAGGTCATGTGAACATTGACATAAAAGGCAGCAGTTGGCACTTGATACAGAATAAATTGAAATAGATAAAAGGGGGAAAAAAAGAGACCAACGCAGTGTTTTAAGATTCAGCGACAGGCGGCAGAAGGAGAGCTGGAGGAAAATCCTCTGAAGGGCGGTGCTGTCCATCTCTCCTGCCTCATCGCTGAATAGGTAATAAACAGAGGCAGCCAATGACTGGCTGAGTAAATACAATGTGCCAAGTTGGCTTGAGTCTCAGAGGGAGAGAGAGTGAGGCGTGAGTGTGAGGAAGCAGTGAAAGCGTCGAGGAGAGCGAGATGAAGGAGGGAACAGGGAGAAGAGGTTTAAGAGAAGAAGAAAGAATTAAAATATGGGAAGAGATGACGGAGAAGAAAAGAAGGGAGACAAAAGAGGAAAAAGTGTGTGAGAGAGAGTTTGAGAAGGTTGTATTGTGTGTTGAAAGTACAAAGGAGGAGCAGTTCACCATCTGCAGGGAGCACAGTGCACCTTCATTTCATCCTCTGCCAGCTGGAGAACAGGAGCCTCTGAATACGACAAAAAGTTGTCTATTCTCATATGCTTGTTTTCTGACTAATAATTCAAAAGCTGAGAAAATTAATAAAACAAACAGCTGGGCTGAAAAACACTCTGCTGGAAACCAGACACAAAGATGGAATCACAAATAACATAAATTCAAGAGATACTGCTGCACAGAAACAAGGAAAGGCATATATTCTAGTTTTGGTATTATATTACTGAGTTCTATATCCAACAGTAAAGTACATTTTGTCCATATAGCCATAATGGTGACACTAAAAAGTGTGACTCGAATGTAAAATTTAGAAAAATATATGTAATCAAACATCTCCCTATGGAGATATTTGATTGTGGAGAGTGAATCAGGATGCATTCAGGCACAGAAGTGCTGTGTAGGTTTAAAAAAAAAAAAAACATGGTTGAAATGCCTCCTGTGTAGACAAGCTGTAAGAAGACACTTATCAAAGCTCACACTTTCATCAAGGAACTGACCATTTATGACAGATGGTTACACAGTTAGATTTGTCAGAAAATGAAAATTATAGCTTAGCAAAACAACACATCAAAGCTTATATCACATAAGGAGGGAGTCGGGGTGGTAGAGGGAGAAACTCAGAAACTAATAAAGTTAGTAAGTAAGAGCAAACATCACAAAGCCCTTGAAAGTAAAAGTTTCATTATGAATCAGCAGAGTATTAGTGAGAGCAGACAATTTGTAAAGGCCGCCTCCAGTAAATCACTCATACGATTATTAGATTCAAGATTTAGATTTTGTCATTTTCTTGTTTATTTGCATACACAAAAAAACTGAAATGTTGTTCCTCCCAGCCCCTAACAGTACAACGACAACAAAAAGGAAAAATAAAGTACATGTCTCAGCTGGATGTAGACAGCTCTTGTATATCGACAAGTGACCAGCACTGATTGGAGAGTTATGCTGAACTGCCGGTTTCTATGAGTTAACAGCACTCCTCCATGCTTTCCTCGCTTTGGCGTCCTGTTGCAATGTTTTCGATATTTCCTCTCCAATACAGCTCCAGGCAAGGCTGCGGTCTCCTTTGGGCCCACTCGGCGTAGCAGACCAAGCATGCTCAGCTGATTTAGCTCCAAGCCAGTAGTTCTCCTAGCCAAAGTCTTTTTTACGAATGTCTAAAACAAACTGACGATCATAGATGTATTTCCCTTGCGCTCCACATGATGACACAGACGTAAACAATGACACGGACAAAGACACTGACTAGTCGGAGCTAGCAGAGGCCGCCACAAACGTTGGTCACGCCACCATCACACCAGTTCACGGAGAGAGAGAGAGAATGCTATTGGCAAGGATCCTTTTATTTCTCTTCTTCACAAAATAACTCTTCTGCTAGCTTCCTCAGTGCAGTTTCTCCTTTGGGGGGTTGGTAACAGTGGTAGTTAGGAATTGACAGCTAACGAGTTGTTTTGATTTTAGATCATAGACTTTATATAAAGATGGATGTAGCGACGTGTGATGTCACCCATAGGTTTGTACTGGAGCTGGTTTGAAGCCCAGAGTTTCTGTGTATGTTTGGTGCCATCTTTTCTGTTTGGAGGCAGGATATTCCAAATAAGGATTACAGGATGTTGCCTTTCATGCTCTGGAAACATGTCCTACGCTCTCAGACTGAAGCTATCGTTAGCTTACTGGGAACACTGAGCTCTGCACACTTGGGCTAACGTTAGATTTGTTAGCTAACGTTTGTGCTAACAGTGCAGGTATCATAATCAGGTAACATTAAACTTAGTGAAATACTGTGACAATATTCAGACTCAGTGCAAGTTCCAGAGCCTGGGAGAGCAGCTGGCAAGCCAACTGTCAATCACAGCCGTCAATTAACGAAGATTATGGACCACAATCAATTTTTGGAGCCAGCATCTAGTGGCCATCAGTGGTATTGTATTGTACGTGGTAGTTGCTGGTTAGGTTAGATGTCAGTTATCAACTGCCAAACAGATAATGCATCAATAATCTAATGATACTGAGCATGAATGAGACAGAACAGCTGACATGAACTCTGCCTGAACCAACGTGACACTCCTTTTCAGTGACATTACGTCCTCAACAAAGGATTAATACCATTTTATGATAAAGGAAAAAGTGTGAAAATGAAGAAAATCTGTCATATTAATTTATCCACACCAGTTTATTAACATTAACCTGAGGTGCTGAGATTCACAGGTACCACTTCCACTTACCATGTTTGGTGTGACTTTAGCACAACTTGTGTGTCTACTTTAGATATATTTTTCCTCATGTTATAAAATGTGTGTGTGTGTGTAAAGCTACTTTGTTTATTTTTGAAATGCTCAATGCTGCCACTAAGAAATGTCTAGTAACATTGTGTGAGCATCATTAACATAAATTATTCATAGCTAGTTTCACTTTATCTGTTTTTATACAACATGAATAAGTATTAATTGATGAATGTACTAACATGATAAATACACTTGCCTTGGGAAGTGTTTCCATCATAATGCATTCAGTTCTACATAAGATGCACATTCATGCTCAGCAAAAACAAACAGCATGTATTATATAAACTACAATTACAAGTCACACGCTCCTGACAAGTCATCTATAATTAACATTTTATCAGCGTTCAAACGTGCTTCTTGGAACAGACTCCAACTCTAGAGTACACAGTCATGCTCAGCAGTAAATACACACTGATTTTGTTGTATAAATAATCAATGTCCAACAGCACGGTCATGGAGAGTATTTCATAGTTACAAAAGTATTTTGTTCTTCTACAAGCAAGAATGGAGGGGTTGATAGATACACATGCTCAATTAGGTTGAATTGTTCTCATATATTTGTATTTAAATAGATGAAAAAGATATTCCTGTAATAGATTACTATGATTATATACTGTTATATACTGTATACAGTAATAAATAGAAGTGATTATGTGATTTGTACATAGGACAGGGTTTGACTTTAAAATTGTTAATGAAAGACAGTGATAAGATATTTATGTATTGGCTTATAACAATTTTACAGTATGTAATGAAGCATTTATTAACCATTTGTACACATGTACAGCAGGTTAAAAATGGCTAATAACTGTTTAAATTGTAATAAAAGAAAATATAAACATATTATACAGTGTTATCAAGCATTCATTAACTGTTTATATACCAGTTATCAATGCTTCATAGAATTTAAAGTTGTTAACAAAGACATTAATATACACTTTGTATTGTGACTGTTAAGCTCTATCAGACAAGTGTGATGTGATGTACTCATATCTCTCTGTTCTCCATCCATATAGACAATCTGCAGATTTTTAAAAGGGAGCACACTCGGCAGGTACTCGGCCGAAACTGTCAGGATGGAAGCTGTAAAGGTGAACAACAATCACCCTGAGATTGTTTGTCAGGCCAAACTGGAGATCACCATTCTGAAGAGGCTGCGGTTTCTGGATCCAGACACTTGTAACATTGTGAGGTGGAACGGCTTCTTCCTTTACCAGGACCACATTTGCCTGAACTTCAAGCTTCTGGACCAAAGCCTGTGTGATTACATGGCAGACATGAATTATCAGGGTCTTTCCATCAGAGAGCTGAGTCCAGTCATGAATCAGCTGGCCACAGCCTTGTCCCATTTGAGATTGATGGATCTCAAACCGGATAACGTCATGGTTGTGGACCGAAAGCAGCAGCCGCTAAAAGTCAAGTTGATTGACTTTGGACTTGTTTGTCCTGTGTCAGCAACTAAAGCTGGTGCCTGTGTGCAAACAACATGGTACCAGAAATCATGCTACACATCCCGTTTAACGAGGTCATCAACATGTGGTCTCTGGGTCTGGTAGCAGTGGAGCTGGCAACAGGCTGCCCTCTGTACCCTGGGGAAACAGACTATGGCATGTTGAACTTCATCATGGAGACCCAGGGTCAGCTGGCTGACTATCTGCTGGATCGTGGAATGGGCACAGATTATTACTTCCACAAACAGCAGAATAGTCAGCCGCTGTGGAGATTGAAGATGCCAGAGGAGTTCATGTATGAGACGAGGTTCTACACTGAAGAGACGAGATACATCAGACTGAAATCTCTTGATGATCTCAAGCAGGTCCTGGCCATGGAGAGGGGACGACAGAGTGACCAGCGTCTTTTAGTTGAACTGGTCAAGAGGATGCTACAGCTGGATGCAGACCTGCGCATTAAACCCCTAGAGGTTCTGCACCATCCTCTTTTTAGTCACAGCCCCCCTCAGTGCTCCCAACTGCATCTGCATTACCCCAGACCCTGAGGAGACTGAGCCTGAAGTGAGCCAGCAGCCTTCCACACATCAGACGGCAGGACCAGGAGGCATTCTTCAACAGTGTAGAGTCCTGTACTCTAACTGCAGTGTCAGAGCATGAGTGGGCCACGTTGGAGGAGAATGACCTGAAAGAGGCCGACATCCAGCCAGAGGACAACGCCGAGCAGGACGGCTGGTTTAGACGCCTCTTCAGGAGGATCACAGCCGCTTTTGACCTTTAACAGTTAAGCAGTTGATCAAACAGTTTTTATCAACTGCTTAACTTATTAGTTTTAAGTCTATTCTAATTTTAATGTAATATATATACATATTTATATCTATATTTAATAAATGAACATGCAAGATTTTATTATGTGATAGAAATTCTATTCTTCAGTGAATCATGCAGTTGGTAAAGAATCGTCACATATAGATAACTGCTTGTTCATTTCATGAATTCTCCACTGCTTGTGCACTTTGATGCTGCTCAGTGTTTTCCTGAAGGCAGCGCAGTCAGTGGCACGAGACACATCTGGACCTGACGTGCACGACCAGTCCAGATGAAAACTCTTCTCCCCACAGACAACCACATTGCTTTTTTGTTGTTTTTTTAAAAATATTTTTATTTTTTACCAATTTGTTATGAATAAATAAATAAATAATTTAGTATCCAATATCTTGTGTGTCTACTGTTGCTGTTATTTGTTGCTGCTATTTTTTAAGAGCCCAGGTTGTTACACTTGGTAGGGATTAAACATTTAAGATTTATGATGAATGAAAACACATATTCTTTCTTTTAAAAACATACATTGTCATCTTCTAAAAAAAAAATCTAGATCATTTTCTGAACTGTTCAACACTTTATCATTTTAACTTAAAAAAGTTTTTCTTCAACTTCTGGAGAAATGAGGCTAAATCAAAAATATTAATATAACTCATATAGACATTTTATTATCGTTATAAACACAATGTTTTTATTGGCCTGCACTTGGCATGAGAGATGTAGAGTCCAGTTGAATCTTCATTCAGGATTTTCTCTACCAGCTTAAGTCTTTCCTGGGTAACAGGGGATGAAGCCAATCCCAGAATCCATTGTGTGGAGGGCAAAGACCCTCCCTGCAGGTGGTGATTCCACTGCACAGACCAACACGCACTTTTATGTCTGTGTCTGGGCTGTACGGGCTACATCCACACCCCTGCACTAGAGGACTGCTTACATCTGTTCAAGGACATGACCCACACTGCTAACACTAACTGGAATTTCAGTGTGCAGTGTTAGAATAACCAAACCATCAAAGCAATTATTATACACACTTCACACACACAATTCTTGCTTCTTTTGAACACATTAGACACAGCACAGGCTTACAAATGAGTTTTCTTTGCTTTCTGTTTTACTGTTAATGCCAAGTTTAAACAGGACTGATAGAAACACATCTGATCTTTGAGCTTGACAGCCTGACTGCTGTTTCCAAGATCAAGAATAGGTCAACATATGTGAGAAGTTTCAGAGGTGTTTGAACATCTACAGTTCCATGTCAACTGTGAAAACACAATCTCCTGATAAGGACTGTTATACGGCAGAATGCAGAACAATCAAAGAAGGTGGACAAAGGATAGCATAAAAATTGATCTTTGTCTCAGCATTCAGAACTCTGCTTCAGTCGCCAATCCACCTGTCTGTGGTTTGTTTAAGAAAACTCACTCCTAGAGGACGCTAGGTTAAAAAAAGAGCTACCGGACCAATATTTTCCCAATTTTCCTCCCACTCTCTGTGCAATGTATCACTACCTGGCCCCAGATTTGCTGTGAGATTATTTGGTAAAACATGTAAATGTAGGAATACATAAGTACTAAACTGAAATCATAAAAAAAGGTTATGGCCTCAACATAAGGTGAAGCAGGCACTGTCAGGACAAGTTCATATCAGCGGTACACATTCCCACTTTCAAATTTCGATAAACCAGGGGCCACCAGGGGGACAGCATAGAGGTTCAAGGCGCCAGACCATGAAAATCAATGTCTTCAGTACTACCTTTGCATTTCCCTATCTCTCTTTCCCCCCTCATATCCTGTCATCTCTCTACCATCAATATTTTATTAAAGACATTAAATGCCCCCCCAAAAGTACTTGCACTGCAAACCATTTTTCACACATTAAACAAGGAGCTTTTAGGGACGGGCCAAGTTTTTCCACCCATTGGAGTCTATCAATAACGGAGGCTGAGACCCCTCAGGACAGCCTGATTTGAATTCCGCTTTCATGCAATGAGTAAGAGGAAGACGTGGGAGGAGAATGGGATTGTAATTGGACACTTAATCACAGGAAGTGGTGTTTTACGGCCAGAACTGATGACCCTTAATAGAGGCGAGGATAGTGTGTAGTGGTGAAAAGAAAAGAGCATGACTGTCTTTTATGTCCCTGTTGCAGTGGGAATGGTCGTACTTGTAGAAATACTGCCGTTTTCGCCCTAACAAAAAAAAAAGAGAGTTACGGCTGAGTTTTTGTTCCTCTCACCCCTCCCTCTGTCTTACTCTCAGTCTCCCTCTCTCTTGTCTCACCTGGTCCCATTTTCTGGCTACATGAGGACATTTTTAGTAGTTAGCTTTGAGGCAGAAATCGCTGACCCCAGACAGTGACCCCTGTCATTACCACCGAGACCTCTGTTCTACTGGAGCGCACAGACAGAAAACAAAAGAGGGAAAAGAGAAGTTGGGAGGGCACAGACAGTCGAGCAGACAAGGTAGAAAATGAAAAAATATGGACCATAGGACAACAGAAAAAGAAAAGGAGTGAGGGGACAAAAGAAAAGATGTGAGGGGAAATAGGAAATGAGATGAAGTTAAGGAGACAAAGAGGAAACAAGTGATGAGAAGAGAGGAGAGTGGGTAAAAAAAAAAAAGAAAAAGAAAATTGAGATCATGAGATTGAGACAAAAGATGGAGAGAATGGACAGAGAGAAGCTCCCGCCTACCCTCCTCTTCAGGAACGGAAATGGAGCGTACAGAGGAGACAGAATTCAAAGCCGCTGCCGCCGTATACGCCACAGCAGATCCATCTCATGTGCGCCGAACGAAGGTCAGCCTCATTTGTTCTCCGCAGAGACAAGGGGGTCCTTCATGTGACGAAAGAGAGAGATAGGGAGGGCACAAAAAGGATGAAAGATGAGGCCGTCAGTGATGTGAAACATGAAGGTTGATTCCGTCTCCTGTGTTCTTGTCACAAGTGGACACATACACACACACACACACACACACACACACACACACACACACACACACACACACACATACATAATTGACAGAAGGGAATACATTTACTGTCAAACAGGTGCTTCTCATGAATGTGTAATAGTTTTGCCTGTGCAGTGCTGCATATGAATGGGATGTGAAAAGACGGCCTTCGGTGGAAAATGACATGGTTTGATGGTATTCGGCAAAGTTCTTGCCTAAGTTCTTTTTCCCTGGGTCGCTATTCAAGGGTGCACAAGGCTACTTTTGCAATGTCTGGAGCCCAAAGTGACAGTGAGAACTTATGAATTATGATTACTTTAAACCCAAGAATGCTTTTGGGGTGAGAAAGTAATGGGGGCCCGGGGTAAAAATGTAAAATTGAGACAAAAACTGACTTCCTTTTTTGCACTTCACATTTCATTGGCTTCAGTATCAAAACTGCTCATATGAGTTTAGCTCCCTCATGAGCCTCTTTGATTCTTTTTATATTCATCTTGAATGAGAAATATGACAGCATTTTGTCACATAAACCACTGCAGCAAAGAAAAACAAAGCAAAACAACCAATAAGCTTTTCTTTCTCACAGTTTCTCACAGACAATTCCAGTTATCAAACACAGGTGTAACTGATACCAGTTAACAGTTGTGTTCTATTTAGCAGTGTACGCTGTCTCACCAACATGACTCTTGTTACAACTAAATGGAACAGAGACATTGTTAATGTTATTAATCACGCCTGTGCTTCTCTTGCTATCAAAAGTCAAAAGTTACAGCATGTCCCAGTTTCACACAACTAATTCTAAGCAGGTTTTGAGTATGTATGTAGTGTGCTCACACTAGAAATGTGTCTTAAACACTCATACAGGTGTTTTTACTTATTCTGGCTGATTAGACCAGAAATAACGTGAAATAAAACAGGAGATGTTAATCAAGCAAAGTCTGTACATACTTGTCTATACCTAAGAGGAGGCCTATTCAGCCAGACTCATTAAAATCACCATGGGTGCACAACGCCTTTAAGAATGCAAACAAATGCTTGGTTTTTCAGTGTTCTGAAAAGACATTTTGTCATGTCACAGTTGCAAAAGCACAGGTGTAAATGATCACATTAATAATGGCTGAATTCCTTTTAGCTGCATCAGTGTCATGGTCCTGATATTGTGCTTGCAGATTTTCCCTCATCCGTTTCCATCCATAATACACTCAAACACCAGCTATCTATAAAATATAATATATATATAATACCTGCTGTGAGAAAAGTCGACATTCTAAAAATAGAATGATGGGAGAAATTAGTTAAAATGACATCATCCCTGCACAGCTGCTGTTAGTAATGATTTAAAGTAGAATAAACATATTTCCTAAATCATGAATAAATCTTGAATAAAAACTAATTATTCTGTGTCAGGTGTGGTGGAGAGTACAAACCTCATTTCTCACTGTGTTTAATGTCTGTGCAGTTAACAGAAAGAACTTGAGGATTCAAGGTTGAGAACATCTTGAAAGCGGCGAGCATTTGCTGCATGTTTCACAAGTGATTCATTTTCCCCATATCACATAAACTATCACTGAATGTTAAGTGTGTTATTAAAAAGGTATATTTATGCGCAAACAGCTCCTGAAATGCAAAAAGTAACAGATTTTCCTTTGGGAAGAACGTGGATGGCAGAAGTTTCCCAATTACTGAGTCATAGGTGGAATCCTCGTGATTTACTGCCATGAAAGATGACATGCTAAGCTGTTAAATATAACACTCTTAGTACTGTAGATTCCCTCCTCGCCTACACAAGGCTTCCCTCACATGCTGCAAGTGTCGCTGCTTTGTTGGAAGAAGATGCATCTGTGTGTGCTTGTGTATGCACTTTTCTGTTACTGTTTGTGTCTATATGCTTATTTTAATTTAATTGTGTGCGCATGAGCGCCTGGGTGAGAATTTTATTGTTTGCTCATGTGCCCAAATGGTATATGTGTATGTATATGTGTTGCTTGTGCTAATTATCTTTATTTCTCAGCAACAGTGGCAAGTGCTGCTATTTCAGAGAAGCGCAACATCACACCATCTCAGGTCGGCCAGGCTGCTTGCCTCATTTTCTCAGGTAATCCACACTTTTTTTTTTTAATATTTCAAGACGGCATAATCACAGCTAACAAATGGCTTGTCTGTTCCATTTTTAACAGGTTTGTGACTGTTTTGCAAGACAGGTGGCATTTTCACACAGACAGGTGACTACATCTAGTTTCCTTTAATAAATCAAAATTACGTCAATTTATATCCCATTCTTTTTAAGAAACCTCTATTCAAAACTGCACCAACGTTGACTTGAGAATGAGACTTTTTTTTATCCCATGCTGGCGTTTCTTGCAATACAACTTCTACAAAACTGCTTTTTCGTCTAGTACAGCACATGTGCATATCTGTTCTGTAAGTCACTTGTCCTGTGTTCTCCTTTGAGAAAAAAATCAGAAACCAGTAAGGAGAAATTTATGTTTTAAATTCCAGCTGGAAGTTTTTAATTCCGATTCAGCAAATCAAATCTTGCATAAAGTGACGATGTGACGTTTGATCATTGGCAGAGCAGATGGTCACACCAAGAGCCACGGACTCTGAACAATAACCCACATTAGATTTCATGCTAAAGTCTCATTCTTATCTAACTTACAAACATGAACACAGATCTTGTTCTGCACCTTAGTTTGTTAAATGAGCTACCAAACAAACATTCACCAGGCAAAGGTTCACAGCTAATGTTAGTTAGCATGCTAGATGGCTAATTAGCTGCTCAGATGCAGCACTTTGCTGGTTTGATCACTGCTCTTGTCTGCTCTGTCCATGACTTGCACTTTGTTTACTTTGTAGCCTGCCAGCTAATGAAGCTGAGATAAAACGGAGCATTTATTACTTTCTTATTCGAAATTACTTTCTTATTAGACTGTCTTTTTTTTTAATAGTATTAACATTACTAAATGACACAATTATTGAGTCATTTATTTTGTAGCTGTGATAGTATTGAAAGTACGGTAGCTCCAGCTGTGACTCTGGTAGTAGTGACATTGAATTTGAATGTACACAACATGCTTTTGCAATATAAGTACTTTGGCTCTAGCAGGGATCATTCGTCTAATTTTACCAGTCTCTCAGATTACATAAGGTTCTATCCATGAACCATAGTGCTCAATGAAACCTCCAGAACTCCCAACAGCTCTGTTGTTGTTGGAGTTGTTGTTGTTGTTGTTGTGTGCCAATCCGCTTGTGTGTCTGTGGACCCCTGAGAACCAACTGAGTCATGGGAAGCTGGAGGAGCTTTGTGTTATTGTTCATTATTCATGTATGTGTATATATACACACATGTGTATGAGAGGAAAAAAGTAGTGAAAGTAAAAGAGACAGTATGGGGAAAAGACAAAACCCTGAGACAGATAGTGAGATGTAGGGAAACAGATAAGAAGGAAGAAAGCTTGCCTTTTTTCCAATGAGCCTGGCAACCTCTTCTCCTCTGCTCACTTGTGCCGTTTGTAGTGGGAGTAATTACATGCAGCCCAGGGCAGAGGGTGTCTCCTCTTTGTCTGATCTGGAAGACAGCCACTGCTCCACCTACAGCTGGAACAGGCCGTCTCTGCTCCAACATGGTGCTAGGGATTAGAGAGCACATAGCAAGTACAGCCGGTCCAACACGAATCATATAAGGTAGTCGTGTGACCCTTGGGAGATCTGTCAACAAGCAACAAACTATTTAGACAGTCCAGTCCAGTATTTTACTACAGGATAACTGAACATGTGTCCTGTTTGGCTCAGTTCCCGAGAGGACACAACTGAGATAAAAGAAAACTCAAGAAAAGTTTGGCTTCTAGATATTTTGTCAGAAAAACGTGTAACCTTTTTTGCTTAGTCACTTTTCCTTTATCTTAATGGGAAACACAAAGAAAGAAAAGATGCACTTACTGCAGGGCGCTTTGGGCAAAAGCCTCTGCCAAATGAATGCAATGTGATGCAAAATAGATGTAAAAAAAAAAAATCCACAAAGAGCCAGGAAAAGACTTGTATGAATCCTCTACTTCAATGATGTAATGTTTGTTGTAAAGACCAAAACTTCTGCAAAGATTCAGAGGATGGAAATGTTTCCTTTTTATGCTTCATGCTTTTCCTGGGCTAAAAATGATTTTAAAAGTAATCAATGAAGCACCGTTTGTCATCATTTACCAATTTTGTAATGATCACGTGTTTTATCTGAGACCCTGTCATACCTCACCTGTCCACTAGCCACCCCTGTTGAGTTTCCCACACCCACTGATTATCTGACCATGTCACCTGGCTGCCCAGCCTCCCTGGATCAGTCATTAGTTACTCCAGTATAAAAAGTTGCTTTTCAGATCATCTATGGTGCCATAATATGTCCACTTTTGTAATAGCGCATCTGCTTTTCCTCATTTGGCCTCTGTGTGCCTGTTCTCACACAGAGTAAAACCTCACTTGTTCTGACTACAGACTTTGCCTCTGAGTCCAATTTCTCTGCATGTGCATTACATCAGCTTTTTTTTTTTTTTTTTCTATCACAGCTGCCAATCAGACACCTCTGGCTCAGTTCACTGTTTGAAACATTCTTAATCAAAAAACACACTTAGCCTTGCTTCCAGGACATACCGCTGATCATTTTGACTCTTTATGACAGAAGCAGCATAACAAGCACTGGTCTTACAACTGAGACTAAGCAGCTCAGGAGTTTGGGAGGTAGCTATTTCATTAAGGGGTTGTGTGTATGCGTGTGTGTGTGTGTGACTTGTTTAAGGTTCCATTAAAGTCCCTGCACGCCTACATAGGTGTTTTGACTTAATCTGGCTAATTAGACCTCTGCTTAGGTTGAAGATTGGTGGAGGTGTGCTGGGAATTGCGTGAGGTCAAAAGCAGATAAGTGACCTTCATCAGTCATTTTGTGAAATGCAAAACTTGGGTATTTTTTAAAAAATGTCATAAGTGCTGAAGTGTGTGTGTGTGTGTGTGTGTGTTTAAATATTGCTTTATCCCCTATCCACCTGTTTATGAAGACACCTTTTGGGACACATAGCCTGATGCACAGCTCTTTTTTTCTTTTTCTTTTAAAAAAGGGAAAAAAAAGATCCATCAAGTCAAATGATTTTCTGTAAGGGTTGCTACTACTGATGAGCCACTGAGAATCAAGACTCAACTGTGCAGCTTCTTGTAGCTTTCAACTGCTTTTGTTGTCGTTTGTTCAGTATATTGGCAACAGAGTTGTATTGAGTGTTGGGCATACAAGCACAGCATCTCCAGAGAGGTGAGCAGCTGCAGACCACAAGAAGGTCTCTATGTGGATTTGTCACCTTAAATCAAGAGGATTAGGGAGGGTTATTGACCTAGCATTTAGGAGGTCACTACAAGCTGTTTACTCAAGAAGCCAGTGCACTGTGGGGAAAATCTTGAGCAAACTCATGGTAGCCTACCTGTATTGGAGATAGATAATGTGAAATATTGAGGAAAAATGGGAGGACCAGAAATATAGTGTGTTTATATATGTATATTTCATTTATATTTTTTCATTCCTAGATACTTTTTTAACACTGCGATATAAAAGGAAACAACTGAAATTTTCAATTTAGTCAGTATTTGAAATGAGTGTCAAAATTGAACATGTTTTCAAAATATTTGGGAGGGCACATGAAGGAATCTTTCTTGCCATCTGCAAAAGTCTTGTATGAGGAAGTTTATTCTTCCGTCTAGTTGGATAAGGGTTGAAAATAATTGTCAATTTTATTGAGCAGCTGCAGCATATTGCTTCCTCATATTCCTGACTCATTTCACCGTGACATGCAGCTTTAAACAGGAAAATTAAAACCCCACGTTAAAGCAAATCAGATGTTGATGTATTTGAAAATCTATAATTACATCAGATTTTTTTCTTCTTTTTATTCCTGATGATTGACATGCCCTTGTGTTTAAGTGTGTTCACTCCCTGTTTCTGTCAGTCAGCCAGTGTGTGTGTGTGTGTGTGATCCTCCCTGTTGTGTCCCAGGAGACCGCTGAGTGTGTTGACAGTGTATTTAGGGAGCTTTTAACTCAATATACGCCTCAAACCCCATGGCAACCAGGCCTTTTATTCCTTTGCACATCACCATGGTAACGCTGATGTTCATTAAATTTCATCCTCTCTTTGAAGATATTAAGACAAAATGGGGGGGGGGGGGGGGGAATTCTATTTAAGCAAACAAGCAACTTTAACCCTAAATGTCAATCCATCCAGTGTTGTCTTGTAAATAAATGTCCTGTTTGTGTTTAGAAACTGAACAAAGGTTCTGTCTTGGGACGTTTATATTTGTGTACTTCTACATACTGTAGATTCCAGCTTCACACTGTTGCTGTGGCCTCAGCGTGACACACATACACATGAATGAACAGAGTTAGCCGCAGGAACATTATGGTCAAGCAGCTGAAAGGCCGATTGAGACGCCCCTTTGGGAAAATCAATTTCCATATATCTGAAGTTGTGTGTGTGTGTGTGCGTGTGTGTGTGTATGTGTGTGTGTATGTATGTGTGGTGCAGATGCATCCTTGTGTTTTATTCTTCGCTCCCCACACTCACAGGAATTGTATTAACCTCTGACAGATGTGGTGATCACACTGCTGGGAGAAACTCTGTGTGTGTGTGTGTGTGTGTGTGTGTGTGGAGAGAGGTTAAAGTCAACAGTGCATTATAAAAGTAATGCATTTATTCCATATAAATGAGCAGGAGTGGGACCTTCCAAGCAGTGACACACATTTACATTACTATACACACACACACACTTGCACAGACAACACATCTTCATAATTAACCTAACCTATAGTTATCTTTACGCCACGTAGTGGCCATAGTAACACACTGCAGAATGACCCTTAGGACTCTAATGTGACTATAATGTGTGCCACTTTCCAAAACTGTTACAAATCATTGTGTGCAACCTTTTGTCCTCAGTAAACACTGCAATTTTTAATTTTTTTTTTAAATGTCTCAACTCGTGCGTGTTTGGAAACATGACACTCACAGTTGGAAACAGGAAGTGAGCATTGGTCTCCTGCTGCAAAGTCCACTTTTGCCATCTAACTCTCTAGCCCATCCACCCAACCCACTTCCTCGTAAAAGGGCAAAACCATCTTATAAAGTCACTTTATATTGACATCATCTGAACTGCATCACTCCCCTGGGTCATAATTACTACAGCTGCTAGATAGTGTAAAGTTTGTTCTCCTCCATACACCTTGCCTTGCTGACTTTATGTATTGTTTGTTGTTCTGCTGTCAGACGTCTGGTATCAAAAGGTTTGGGGCGACATGGTTGTAGAGGAAATGCACCAACTCCAAGTAGGTAGTATTCTATGCTTTGCCCACCTATGGTCCTTTTGAGATATGGTGTGAAGTGCCACACTGTCAGATATGAGACTGCCTTAGGACTCTTGCATCATGAACACTGCCTGGGGATCCAGCTGACACATCCCAGAAAAGTCCCTTGCCATCCACTACAGCTTGCAGGACAATGGATTGCCAACCCTAAGTAGTCAGCGGGAAATCTTTGAGGGCCATAATTCATATGTATGACCAATCTATAGCTCTGATAAAATGTGGTACACAACCCCCCCTCCCCTCTGCTCGAAATACTGCGCCAACTTGAGCCTCGTCAAGATTGCAAAAAATCAATGATTGATTCTTTCATTGTGCCATAGAATTCAGTCACACATTGCCACACTGCTCACTCCAAGTGGGCAATGCTGTGGTACTCTGACATCACCAACTTCCACAAAGCTATTGCCACTTGTGTCAGCAAAGGTACAGATGGAAAATAGTATCCCTTTGCTCCATCACTGGTCAGATTTTGTAGAGCTCAAAAGTTTCTTTTGACATTCTGAAGTTACTTAGGCACCTGTCTGCTGTGAATGTTGTTACAATGGTCTTCCACCATTCAGTCGACCTTACTCAGATGAGTGGTGCTTTATGACAACATGTGAAAGCTTTACATAGCATGATATAGTAGCTAATGTTATCCATGCCAGCCAACTCCACCTTAGCTACATGTAGATACATATTATACAGCCATATCAATCCAGTAACAGTTACACAATTTGCACAGATAAAGAGAAATAGGAACAGATATTGGGATCCTGAATATGATGCCAAACAAGCTGTGTTGTTGGTGGTGGCAGAGGCTATACTTGTAAGCAAGCATAACATTGGTTCTTTCTCTTCTTTCTGTTACAGTTCTCTTCAAAAGTCAAATGGTTTCATCATCCCTCGTCCATTTTTCAAACAATAAATGGTAGATGCCAAGCAAAATTGTAACAACAGCCTGAAGATTCATCATAAGTAGTAGTAGTAGTAAACAGCATAGAGGTTGCTGCTTTTAAACATCATCAACCCAAGACAAGTGTGTCATCAGTTAAAGACACACCTTCGAACCGGTGGCCCTGTTATAGATATGCAAATCCCTGCCACGCTGTGTTGACGTGAGTCACACTGAGTCAAGCCAAGCAAACACGTGTGCATGGAAAAGCCCTACTATACTGTTGTTTTTCTTGTGATGACAGGCTGTCACAGATGTACAGTATATGACACCCTCAAAGACAAGACCACACACACTCCACTCCTCATGTGCTTGAAGGGGAAACTGCACCTACATAGGGCTTGTTCCACGCAGAAGCAGAAATGGAGTCTCTCTCACCTCGTCTCTGTCAGCCTCCCTCTACTCATTACAGTGAAGCTACAGTACAACTGCAGCTGGGGACCTTGGAAAGCTATGTTTATCTAAAGAGGATAGAAACAGATTGAATATGTAAAGCCAGCAGCTAGTGGAATACCATCATACTGATTGCTCTAGACCAGCTGAGAGTCTGAGATGGGTTCTCTATTGCTCCTCTTACTGAAGTTTAGTGGGATGGTAGCAATGCTGGGGTAAACAGCAGGTGACTGCGTGTTTTTGGTGGTGGTGGGGGGCCATGGATATTGGCTGGAGAGAGTATGATTCATATGCATTACACCTATATTCTCATAGCCACCAATTGCAGACAATTACAACGCTTTGATTGTTGCGTAGGAGCTCGTTTGCACATGTACTCCATAGTAGATTGTATTCAAACAATGTTCCATAGTAAGTCTATGGAGTATTAATGTGAATATTTGGTAACAAAAAAATGTAATGACTTTTTTGACGATGATCAACAGACAACCCTTTTAATATCAAACACCCTATACAAATCATTATTTATCAGATGAATCTTTGGCAGCAATGATTGTATAGTCTTCTTTGCAAAACTGTTCAGGTTCTGTCAGGTAGTATCGGGATCATGAGCATCCAGCCACAAAGTCTTGAATGGATTAGGCTAAGGCTAAGATCTTTAACATTGTTATTTGTAAGTCTTTCCTGTGTGGTGTTGGCTTTATGCTTGAAAACAAATCTTTGCAGGTTTCTTGCAGACTGTGTCAGGCTTTCCTGCAGGATTTCCCTGTGTATTCCTGCATTTATCTTACCCTCTACCCTCACATGCCTTACTGCACTTGTTTAGTCTAATGGCTAAGACGCTCACTTTTGGTCTCATTACATCATCTCCTCACATGGCTTTTGGTAAATTGTAGCCAAGATACAGTATTGTCTTTCTTTCTTTCTTTCTTTCTTTCTTTCTTTCTTTCTTTCTTTCTTTCTTTCTTTCTTTCTTAATTTTTCACACCATTGCCACTCTCCCATAAACCGGCTGCAACTGGTGTAACTCCACAACTATTAAGCACCAAAAACTTAGTTAAGTTTATGAAAAGATCCTGGTATGGGCTACACAAGGTACTTAAGTTTACAGAAACGTAAAATTAATACTTCTGGTTAGGGGACCTTTGTTGTTGTGCTTGAAATAATAATCATGTAGTTAAGGTTAGGGGGTGATCGTGGTCATGGTTTGTAAAAACAATGTTGACTGTCAGAAACAACTGGCAGTTGGAAATAGGACATGAACATTGATAGCTGGTTTAAAGTCTGATGTTTTGGTGAGCAATTCATCCACACCGACCTCCGACTTCCACCTTCTTTGTCACTAAATAATGAGGTCATCCAATTTCCTTGTCTGCTCCCGTCATGCTGTCAATTACTTCAGCCACTAAGAGCTTCTGTCACTTAAACATAAAACTTGTGGTTTTGGGGCACTGGTCAAAAACAACTGGTCTTGTCATTTTTCTTGGGAGGACAGTCTCATCTATTCCCTGACTGGTGCTTCGCAATTGCCTTTTTCATGGAGTTGCCTGGAATGTTACTTTTGTTTTCACAGGCTGATACTACTTCAGATACAGGTGTATCTATACCACAATTAATTAAAACCCTTTGAGTACACACAGGTTATCTCAATTCAGCCAGTGATGTGACTTGAAAATCAATTGGCTGCATCAGTCATGACTTGTGTATGTTGTGTTACAGGGGGTTGACTACTTATCCAAACAGGTATTTTGTATTTAGATCACATTGTTGAGATCAGTTTTCACGTTTTCTGTTGTGTCAAAAGTCATATTAAATCTATCTTGATTTTAGTGTCTAATGCACAGACCTCAAATCATAGAGTGGAAGATAAACTGGCTGCAGCCACAGGAGAAAAAGTAAGGCTTAATGCCTGATTACTGGCAGAGATTGAACGTGTTTTTTTTTCTAAATATGCGATGCAAAATTTCATTGGAATGGGCAAAACTGCAGGAATAATCAAATAAGGAACTCAAGGGGACTAGAAATGCACTCTGAAATGACTCGTCTAGAAAATTATTAATGCAAAAAATCTAACGTGTGTGTGTGGAAATTGTTTCATTTGGTCGTACAAATTTGGAGAAGCAGACTGAGACGCTGATGCCATAGTTGTTAGCAATCTGAACTTCTGTAGTCGACTGGAAAAGCAACTTTGATCCTTTAATTAGCTGAAGAAATCCGCAGAAATCCTGTATCTTTGCCCCCTTGTTCTCGTTATGCCTACTTGTCCGTATACAGTGCAATGTTTTCAGACACACACAAGGCTGACACACAGCCATTACAACACAGACAGGAAAACACAGTTCATACAACACGTGAAAGTCTTACTTAAATTCACAGAACTATATCATCCTCAATTACAGCCTGGAGCAGTTTTCCTTTGATGTAAACACTGAATAACCCCTTAGTGAATACACACACACACATACACACACATACTAGGAGAGCTCTGATTATAATAGCCTTTTTTTAGAATCCTATTTCTAGAGTGAGGAAGCATGAGAATCCCTTCACCATTCATTGAGGCCCGGCCTCTGAAGTATAGTCAACAGCAGCATGCGGCGATTAATTAGAGATTTGTCTCGATGAGGGGAGGTTTGGGAGGCACAAGGATAAAGCAGGCAAATCTGCTGGCCTAATTAGGGGAATTTAATTTCTCACAGGCTCACATTGACTCAGACCTTGATGAGGCATTTTCGAGAGAAAAGGGGAGTGTAGAGAGGGAGGAGAGTAAGCAGCTCGTGCCTGTCCGTGATGTTACATGCGGTAATAGATGGGTGTTGAAGAGAGATTGCTAGAAGGGAAGTGTGAGACACTGCAAAATCATGTAACGCCTTGACAATGGAGCTCATCAAACGTGCTCATGCATTCCCAGTGAGGGTGTTTTTTCTGTCGTCAGTTTTAGGGGCAAAAAAGTTGGAAAGTTTTGTAACCTAGGCCTGTATTTGTATGGTGTTTGACTGAATCTGACTTTTACATGAAGTCTGAGAATGACATAGCAAATAAGAAAGCCTGTTAACTATGCTGTGTTCAGGTCATATTGAAGTTCATAATCGTAATTATGAGTGTCCGACTTGCTACTATCCTTGTCATGTCAGCATCTAAGGTGTAATTACAACTGGGAAACCTTGACTTTTTTTGAAATTTACAATATATCTGACTTGGATGCTGATAATACGGAAGTACTTGGAGAAATAAAATGGATGCCGCTCCTTAACCAAAGCAATTAATTCAGTGTAATTAAACTCAAAATGAATGGATATGGTGTTATGTTGTCAATGCTGTTTTAATCATCACACATCCAACTCAACAGTCCTGATAATGTGAATGCTTGCAAGTTGTTAACATAGGAATCCTTCCCATATTTCCCATTCGTCCCATATGACATCAATGTGGTATTAATGGGGGTTAAGTGGCAGACAGGTGACAAATTCAAGGAAAAACTCGAATAAATGAGTGAAGAAACATAATGAATGCAGATGCTTTCACACATTCACACTGCATGGTACAATTAAATGATTACCATCAAATCATGCTCTGTGGCATGTATAAAAATTCTGAGGAGGTCCAGTTGATTCTGAAGAGGAAAAGATCTAAGTGACAATGAAAGAGGGTTCATTGTTGGGGCACGGGTGACAGGAGCTTCAGTCACAAAGACTGCTCAACTGGCTGGTGTTTCAGTAGGAACAGTGACTTAAGTGACATCTGCATTTAGATATTTAGATACTGATATTTAGACATCAGTAAATGGGGTCGGAAAATTGCAGTCGACAACGCACAGTTGATGACTGTGATACTTGTGGATTAGTGCAATATGCAAGGAAAAACACAAGAGCAACTTTTCTGGACCCCAACAGTAAGAGGATCTGGTGGCTCTGTTATGCTGTGGGGGGCATTGTGCTGGCATGGTTTGGGTCCACTTGTCCCCTTAGAGGGAAGGGTCACTGCAAATCAATGCAAAGTTGTTCTGAGTGATCACTTTATCCTATGATGAAACATTTCTATCCTGATGGGTGGTCTCTTTCAGGATGACAATGCCCCCATCCATAGGGCACAAGGGGTCACTGAATGGTTTGAGTATGAAAATGATGTTAATCACTCGCTATGGCCTTTGCAGCCACCAGATCTCAACCCAACCGAACATCTATTGGAGATTCTGAAGTGACATGTTAGGCAGCACTCACCACCACCGTCAAAACACCAAATGAAGGAATATCTTTTGGAAGAATAGTGCTCATCCCTCTAGTGGAGTTCAGAGACCTGTAGAATCAATTCCAAGGTGCATTAAAGCTGTTCTGGTGGCACATGGTGGCCCAAGACCTTCCTAGGACACTAAGACTTGTTGTTTTTTCCTTTTAATTTGTCACCAGTCTGTATCTCTCCAGTCAAAGCCAAAGACACAGGTCAATCCCCAACTTGTTTTCTGCTGTTTGAAATACTTTTGGTTACTTCAGGTTAGGTCCAGTCTGGATGTCTGAGCAACACCCAATATGTTCTATCTTTCTAACAACGAACTCACAGGATATTTAACTCCACAGAACTTTTTAAGTTATTGTTTTAGATTTACAGCCCACACATTTAATGCATGGTTCAGTCTGAATGCTCTCATTAATCTTGTTTGCAGCAGACATCTGTTTTCAGTAAAAAAAAAGCTGTAAACTCACAGTGCACTACCTGCCCAGCAAAAACTGATTAAGTTAAGAAAAATACAAGATGTTCAAGTTACTTTAACAGCCACTCTAAGGAGTTGATAGAGAACAAAGAGCTAAAAGGAGAGTGAATATTGGACTTACATTTTTTGAATATGACTCTCAAATGGGATCATAATGGTATTCCGTGTCTGCTGGATGTGTAAGGAGGCAATTGTTTTGTGTTGGAGATTGTGTGACTCCCCAAAATGGATTAATGCAACATAACTGGGGCACTGATTCCAAAATCAATCTGGTTTTTCAGGGATTTTATACTTTCTTTTTCATTTAAAAGCAAACCATATGTCAATATGACCAAAAGAAGCCTTTGGACAAATGTGTTTTTTGTTTCTTTTTCTTCCCCCAGTCCTTGCCTGGCACCTCAAAAACAAGATACCACTCCTGGCCAAGAAATAGTTTGGCACACAATCCCTCCTGTAAAACCACAAATTGATAGTTTTACACTCTGATTTTTAAAAATCTGGATTAAACAAACAAAATATAACTTGTTAATTAATGAGCTTTGGAGGTGCTGGTAGGTTTATGTTATGGATTATGGATTATGTTACCTAAAAGTCAGGCCTGCTGTTTTCCCCCTGTATCCAGTCTTTATGCTAAGCTAAGCTAACCTGCTGCTGGTTGTGGCTTCATTTTGAATGGACCAATGTGATAGTATCTATCTTAACTAATTCTCAGCAAAAAAGCGAATAAGCCTATTTTCTAAAGTGTTGAACTACACCTTTAAAAAAAAAAACCCAACAAACTCATAAGTGAGACTAATTAATGAGTGAAAGCAGGCCCTGGCCTCCTTTCTTCAGTTTCAAAACCTTCCCTCAAACTTTACTCAAAGTTTTGTAGTTGCCTAAACCTAACCTAACCTTTTTTTTAATTGAAGCTATTTTAGACAACAGTCTGTTATTTTGCAATCAGTAGAAAGTGATGGGTTTTCCTTGAGCTGGCAATCTTTTCATTCCTAATTCAAATTCCAATTTGCCAAGTATATTATCAAGCCTAAACCTAAAGTGAATTAGGTTTTGGGGAAAAGAAGGCCCCCAAACAGCAGGAGACAATCACTGAAGTTAGAGTCTATTCCATCAGGAAGATAGATACTGATTAGAACAGAAACAAATGGTTTGTTTATTGAATTAGCTGTTTTGGTGGTGGGAGGACCAGACAGAGATGGAGAGAGGAAGACTTGCAGTGTCAGGTGAAGGTAATAGAGGAGCCTATTTTTAACAGGGAAGCTCAGTTCATCTGTACTTACATGTCAACAGGGAATGAAACAGCAGTAGAGCAAGGCTCATCTGAACTGACAGAACAGCAGCTGGGCTCGTCTGTCTCCTTTTTTACTGGAGTAAACAGCTCATACTACAACATCTAAATACTGTAATTAGTGCAGGTCCACAAACAGACCTGACCCTCCTGCGTATCCTTTGCCCATCTGTGAAGATGAGTCATGCCGAGTGTGTAAGGAAGCATTAAAGTGATGCAGTCAGTCCATATACATTACACTAATAGCACCCAGAGGACTGCTAAAGAGAACTCTAAAGTAGAAAGGACTAATATTCTCTTTTAAAGACCATTGGCCTTTAGTGGCCAATGGAAAGGTAACCCATCATTGCTCTTGCTCACTCTCCTTCTGTCACACACACTTGCAGACAACCACACACACATATGCAGAGCCTAATGTGTTCCCGACCTAATAGCTCTTTCATTAGTGCCAATCCAAAGACAAATGGATTCAATAAGCAGCCCAAATCTATCTGTCTGTTTAGGTTTAGAAACATCCCTGCTCCCATACTCCCTGCCTGGCATTTATGTACTCTGAAACAGCTGGAGAAAGAAGCAAGAAAATGGATGAAACAGACAAAAGATTGACAAAAAAAGGGCACAATGACATAAAAAAGGGCAAAAGGCGACAGGTTGATGTGAACAGACTGTATGTCAAGATACTGTTACCACCTTGAACAGGGATATTGAAAAAATGAGTGCATTTTCTGGCAAATGAATGGGAATTGTGAACATTGTTTGGATGGTGTCAAGATCATTTTGAGAGTGTTTTTGTTGCTTTAGCATCCTACACAGCTGAACAGAACATTCTAAATATTTCTGCACTGAGATAATAATGAGACACTGAGTTTCAATACCTTTTGTGACACACTTATGGAAGCTATCAAACCAAAAGTGATTAACACTTCTTTTATAAAAGACCTAGTTGCATGCACATACTGTACATTCATGCACCCTTGTCCATGCTTTTCACTGATGAGCACCAGTGGTGTGTGTGTGTGTGTGTGTGTTTGTGTGTTAATTACACGTCTTAAACATGTGCAGGGAGAACCACCATATTGGTGACACGCATCCATGGACAGCGTTCGTGGAGTCTCTAATCGAGTCTCCGATTCCAATTTCCCAGAGATGCCCTCTCTTTGAACAGGGGTCAAGTCTCCTTCGCTAATTTGTTTGCCTGCCAGAGCGAGAGGGAGTCCGGCTGGCACAACACCAAGGGGCGGCCCTGGCGAGTGTCAAATAGCAGAGCGTGACGGGTGGCTTTTCGAAGAGCTGCCGGTCTGTGGGTCTGAGTTTCATCTATGATTGTGAATCACTGTTCCTCAAAAAGCTGCTAACTGACAGAAGAAATTCATTAGTCTGAGTTTCATGTCTAAATGCTGTTTTGGAGGCTTTCCCACCCTGTCGAGTGTGAAAATGTTGGAGGATGCATTTGTGTATGTGTGTCTGTGGTGGTGTGGGCAGGATTGTGGGCGGCAGTGTGGGAGAGGTATGATTGGTGTGTGTGGGTGGGTGGTTCGGGTGGTGGTAGGGGCTCTCTAAATAACAATGGTCTGTCTGAAAGCCTGGAATAAGATACCCCTCTCTCCTCTCTGTGTGTGAACATGTCTCTCTCTCTCTCTCTGCTTATGATGTGACAGGACACGAACAAAAGGATTTGGTTAGAATTAGTCAAGGATTAGACATCTATTTTAATGTCTTTTGTCGAGTCAAATGTGTTATATGCCGCCTGAACGAAGTGGGCCAAGTCGCGGTGCTGCATACCAAGCAATCTTCAGCGTACTAAGAAGCTGAAGAAGCTAATGCACGCTGTTAGATGGCGCAAAGCAAACAGCGTACCTTTAGATATAAATCAAATAAACTTATTCATGACTTGTTGATGGCCTCAAAAAAATAAGTGCTAACCTTTTTTTCTTTTTCTAATTTTCTATTTTCCTGTGTGTCAGAACCTCTCAGAGCACCTTTTTTGCATCCTTCAAAACTCTTTGCCCCTTTTCTGAGGGCCCTGTTTCCATAGCAACTAGGGCTGGGGTGTGTGTGTGTGTGTCTATGTGTGTGTGTGTGTATGTGTGTGTCCAGCTCGACTTGTTGCATTTTGTGATGCTCACAAGCACCGAGCTGTGCCTCATGCTTCAGAGGACAGCAGCACAGGCTAAAACACGGCAGTTGGTGTGTGCTTTCTTTGCAACATAACCGTCATTTTCACAGTTTTTTTTTCCACACTTGGACACTTTATGTACACATACAGAGACACATACACAGCACACCTGTAATTGCTGCAAACTCTTAGTCTGCCAAGTGAATCTACTTGGTTATTCTCTTGGCTTCACATCGTGTTTTTTTTTTCTCCTTGTTGATCAATGCAGCAGCAGCTTCATTCTGCCCAGCATCATGTTTACACACTGCAGTCAGTAATTTGGAGGCAGAGCAACATCTCTCTCAACTTGCCAGATATCACAGTTTACTGAGCATGGCATCTCTCTCTGAGTCTTCTTCTCCCCCCTCATTCTCTATTTTATCCCTTTCTGACTTAAATCTCTATTTCTAGGCATCATTTTGTGTACATGTATTCCTCCGCGTGTTTAGCCATTTATCGACCTGTCTATCCCTCCCTCCCTCTGCTTCAAACTTCCCACTTTCTTTCCCTCATCACCTCAGTTTCACTCATGTCACTTCCATCCCTGCCTGTATCAGCCATGTGCCTCTCCCTCCTAACCCCCCGCCCACAACTCTGTCTCCCAGACTGTCATTTGTCACCTGTATCTCCCGTTGATGATAACATCTGTCTGCCTGTTGATAAATCAGTCGCCTGCCATAGATCAAAGTGCAGAAAAGCTCTCAGATACAGGTAGCTATCGTTGTCATCCGTCCACCTGTCAGAGCCAGCCCTCCCACTGTCTCCTCCTACTCTTCTCCTCTGCTCTTCTGCCCTTGGTGGCTGACACTAAAATCAGAGAAAGATAGTCAAACACACATAAACATACAGCTAAATGCCAATACGTGACTTGAATCTCCTGTAATGCAACAACAGATACAGTAACATACAATAGCACTTTTATAATTTGCAATGTTATAATTGCTGGTAACCTTGTTAAAATACAGTAAAATGTGTCCCATAATGGGCAAATGCAAACAAGCCAGTGGAGGATAACTCCACATATTGAATATTAGCTATTATAATTTCATAAATTAGGTGATGGATGTAATGGATGATGGGCTAATAATGCACTCATTCATTTTTACATTATGTAAAATAGTAGATGAAGACTGGGCTGTTAGTAATAAACATTTAGAGTCAATTTTAAATAATATTTTAATCATATTTAAACCATTACTTCATTTCGCACCAGTTATTGTACTCGCAACAGTACTATGCGAAAATACAATTGAAAGTAATAATAAAATGTATTTTTTGGTATAAACTTTTCAAAGCATTTTCCTATCAGGGAATATGGCACATAAAAATATAATGTAGGCCTATTTACTCTCTGAGTGAGTTAAAAAAAACAAAAACAAAAAAACAAACAAACTGTAGCCTTGTTTATTGCAGCATATTGTCAGGACCAGATTAAATCTACTAAATATGGGATCCTGAAATGTAAGTTTACATTTGTGCTGTCTGTACAGTAAATCTGGAAAGAAGTCACCAGACACTGCTGGCATTCACTAAATGTATTTACTAAATGGGTTACATATGCATGAAAATAAATATTCAGCACTTGAGTTGAAAATCAATCACATACTATTCTGATGTACAGTAGCATAGTACAGTAACTTGCTGACTGCAGTATGGGAGCTTAATTTTGCACTTGCTGGTTATTTCTAAGTCAAAATAAAACAATGACAAAGACACTGAAAGAGCATCAGAACCAGACAACTATGTGAACGTCAGACCTAAACTGGTCACATCATCAGGAAAGAATTAGGGTTACAATGTATTCCCATTAAACAACCTTTTTTTCTCTACTTTTTTGTATTATTTGTGAAGCACTTTGTAACACTGCTTTAAAAGGTGCTATATAAATAAAGATTGTTATATTACTATTATTATTATCATGTGACTAAAGTCTTGTACTTAGGTCCATGATGATACTTACTCAGTTACTGAAGAAAGCTGTGGCAATCAGTCAAAATCTCAAGGTGATTTTTAGACCACTAAAAAGCAAAAAGTACACTTTAAGGCTGCATTCTGTACTGGTGGGACAATGAAATATGATCCAGGAAGTCCAGATTTATGCATTTAATGGGTTATCAGACACCAAAACATTGCACAGCAGTTTGTAATACTTTCACACACATTTTTAACAGAAAGTTATCATGATGGCAGCTATTTTATCATTTGTCACAACAATTGTGAGGTAAACGGCAGAAACAGAGCATTCATGTTACAAAGTAGTTGACCAGGAGTGCACATTTGCATGTATTTGATTGGCGCCTTGACAGATTACATCAGGAAAAGTAGAAGCAGGTCCAACTTTTTTGCTGGATGACCCTGTGTTGGCACCCCCATTGTGTCAACACATTGGCCCCATTCAAATGAGTAACACAACAGCATTTTTTCATGCAGAATTTATGTTGGTCTGAACGCCACCCTCAACATACTGTGAGCAACAACCTATATAATTGGACATGATAAAAAAACTAACAAAAAAACTGTCGCCTATTTTCTAGCAACCTGTTGAATGTGAATTTTTAACCTTGCTTTAACTTTTTTTGCTACAGTAACTCTGATTTCCCATGTTTTCCTTGTCTCCCATGTTGCTCTGGACATGTAACACACATTCAGCATGAACATGTGTGTAAAATAAGGCAGGAGATAAGGAGGAGGCAGGAGGTAGGATTAAAAGGTACATTTACAAGTGTCCTCAATTACATAATAGCATGGTAACCTGCTCACATTAAACATGTGTGGTCTGATTTAGCTGATAATTATCTGTTAATGCAGGGAGAGATTTGGGACTGCTTAATGGAAAATCAGGGTTGTTAGGATAATTGGGATGTATTGGCTGGGCACAGTGTTCCCCTTTAGCCAGGCGCAGTGGGGTGTAGTTCTTTTGGATGAGACCAGTATTTGGCATTCAGGTGGACAAGTCCCACACTTGGCAGTAAGAAAGGAGCCAGGCAGTGTGACAATTAGGCTAATGATGGTTGAGAACGGGCTCAGTGACTGGCGTGGAGTTTGATTGTTGTGGGATTGAGTAGGAGGAGAAGCAGGATGGGTATGGTGGGGATACGGGGTTGTTGTAAAGACCTCAGCCCAGTCAGGTGTGCCAAACAGAGCAGAACAGTTGGCCAGGCATGGTACAGCCTGGGACAGCACAGCTTGGCTCAGGGCTGATGTGACCTGCTACCACTTCTAACAGCTAGTATGGGAAAACACAAGAAGAGGGAAGATGGCCTAAAGGGATTGGTGGCTGTAAGGGGAGGGATGAAGGCAAACAAGAGAAGGATAAGAAACAGAGAGAAGACAGAAGTGGGAGGAATTAGAAGCAGCAGGGGAAGTGGTGAGGAGAATTAAGAGTCAAGACGGAATGATGAAGGGGAAGATGGATCCAAGAGGAAGAAAGGGAGGGGAGAAAAAAGTCAGTGGGTAATAAACACAGCCAGAGAAGAAGCAAGCTGCAGGAGGAGGTAAAATGAAAATTATGGAATGAAAGTCTAGAGTTACCCCAGAGAAATGTGAAATTATGTTGAAATTCAACACAGCAGGACCTCATATCTCATATAACAGTAGCACAGTACAGAACACAGTACATTTAGAGCATAACGTTTCCCTACAGACACAAATGTGCAAGAACTTAAAAATGATTTGTTTTTGTTAATTTACAAGTTCTGTTTTGTTCTTCTGGGTGCGCTTCTAGGGGTCTGCCTAGATCTAAGACTTGAACATGGCCCTTACCTGCACCTTTCACACCTGACCCGAAAGAACCTGCTTCGACCTGCAGAATTTGAGACCAGAACCTGAACCGAGGCTATATTTTTGTTATTATTTCTTCTTCAAAGCCAAAGTTATATAATTGTTTTGGCAACGCTTTCCCACACATAAAAAAATAATCCTACAACAGCAAATATAGAATATGACACGAGGACTCACAAGCCCAGCAGAATATATAGTGTTATATCTTCTACCAGCTGATTATGAGTATGAGTTTAGTGGCAACACATACATTGCTTTCAACTACCAGCATGTAATGCTGCAGCATCTCAAAATAATCAATTATTTGCCTTACTGGTTAGTAGATTAACGTGGCTGGTTATCAACTTGCAACACATCACATGTATCAATGCAGACGATTGGCAGAGTCAGTGAGCGAAAGAGAGATAATTTTCATGATAGGATGTTGAACTTTATGTACTTCTAATGATGGTGAGCATTTATTTCGATATAATCAGTATTGAATGGCTTTGTGTAAAATTAAAGTTGATCACTCTGTGGTTTCTTTGAGCTCCACTGAACATTTTATCGTCTTTCAGCTCACTGTTTTGGTTTTGCATCACATAACATTAGTTTTGATAATAACTGTTAAATAACTGTTGCGATAACTGTTGCTGATGCCATGAAACCATCCTCCTGAGGTCAACAGGTGGTTGTGAGATCGACATCTCTTTCATCCTTCCCTTGTTGATTATGTGAAACCAGCAGTAGTACGAGCTAGACACGTATCAGCCTGTGATGGGTGATGATCAATAGGATTGAATTAGCTGCGGCACACTGACTGGACAAAGGAAGGAGATCCTCTGCTGGGTATTCTTGATTAGATTGAAAATGTTCTCATCTCATTTGAGGCTGCTACAGATAGCAGTTCCCAGGTCACCTCTGATAAATGTCAGAATTTGGTTGATGACAGCTCCCAAAGCCAGTTTTAACTATAATCTGGAGGATTGAGGCAAGCAGTTGGAAGATAGACCATTCAGCAAACTATGAGGAGTGGTTTATGGTAATGATGATCCAACATTTTCAATTACTAATGTTCTTAAGAGGGAAAAAAAACATTATTTCATTATTATTTTTTTTCAAAGTATTCTATTCAGTCAGATACAGAATTACAGGTGTGCATCTCTGCACAAAAACATCCTTTTTCATTTGCAAATGTGCAGTCATTTCTTCCATTATGTACACCTGTCTCAGTCATTCAAAGGTACAGGGTTGATTTAGTTGAAATATTAATAATTTTCTTTGCAACTAACAATAATACCCTTAAGATATACAAATTATGCCCATAGGATATACCTCCCAACTTGTAATACAGTGGATAAAGGTAAATCAACATCTAAATGTTCTTACTTCTAACAGCCTCTTAAGATTTCTGCAGTTTTGGGAAATCCCAAAAAACTATGTGCATGATCCTACTGGTTTTTTTTTTTTTTTTAAATTTAATGTCTCAATTTCTTAACCTCATGAACACCATAAATTGAGATGTGGCCACCCGAGAAAAGCTACAGCATCAGTTGTTTCAGCAAATGTCCTAAACACTGAGGGAGGAATTTGCAGTGGATAGATGGCTCAAATAAATGCTGTTCACAACAATCAACATTGATTTCTATGAACCATCACCACAATTGTTCCTCAACCTCAATCAAGGTGTCTTTGTGCCCAAGCCAAACAAAACCGTAACCATCAGGGCGTATTCAGAAAATGGCTTTATTCTTGCTCTGGTGATTTGTACCAGTTTTAAGCGGCACTGACAAATGCTTAGACCTGCAATAACAGATTTTCTTGGCTACTGCAGTGTAGTGAAAACAAGCTTTGAACACATGTGACATATTATCACTCTTTAAGATGTTAAACAAATAATTATCACCATTTAATTTACACATTCAGCAGATCATTTTGAGTTCTGTCTCTGGCCACCTGGTGAATGTAATTCAAATATTCACTCTTTGAACCATTTTTTTGGTCTCCATCAACTGATATCTGGCATTTAAGTTGCTACATGCTCCACTATGTTCATCAGTTTGCATTAACTTGTCTGCCGTTAAGTGCTGAACACGTATTGTACATTGGGTTTTTAGAGATTTTCCAAAACAACTGCCTGTGATGCCACATAGAATTGAAGGTGTATCAGATGGGGAAAGTTGCAGGATGGAAAACCAAAACAATTAGCTGAAAGATGCTAAAACGCTCCATAGAGAGGGGAACTGCAGTGTCTGGTTATAAATCTAGAGACCAGTGTGTCCAGTTTGAAAATCTAAACCAAATCCCAGGAACAGACTAGTTGCACTTTGTCCAATCAGGTGCAAGAAGAGCTCACATTTTCAATTAGCACTTAACAATCATCTGGTGTGGTTAAAGGCTGATCTAATCACTTTTTCATCTATTTGAATATTAATGACACCACTAACCCAAGCTTACTGAGTCTTGACTGACCACAGCAAGCAAAACAACATTCGTGGGCTGGCGGCGGGAGCATGAGGTTTGTTCCAGAACACACAAACAGGATAAACTGTCTAGTGTCATCCTGGTGACAATTATTTGCAGTGGAGTGGGCTGTTTGTCCAGTCATAGAGCTGATATGGGTCTGAGGCAGCTGTTCAAATGAACTATGATAGGTGAGGACTTAATATAAACACGGGTACTGTTTTTTTATAGAGTCAAATGAACACTTGTCAGGTTTGCTATTAGGAGTGTCCTGGCTGTTGCTTATACTCTGGTTAAAGGATAATACCAATGTAATTTAATTGTATTACCATTAATGCAATGGATTTTCTGCAGTTTGAAGCTACTGCTGCCTGCTCTGCTGAAGGTTTACTGTCATGGACTCTGTTTCTGGACTTTGTGTATTTTGGGGTTTGTGATGATGGCATTTGCCGTTTGTGTTTGTTTGTTCAGTGCTTGAGCATGGTACTATTATTCCTGTGAGTCCAGAAGGCTATTTCACAAAACGTAGATAGTGGATTAAACCAGGATTTTGCAGTTATCCTGGCTGAATTTAGCCGTGATTCGGTTTCATGAGAGCAGTGGCACATAAGTTGCCATGGAGATTTATTCCTTGCAGCTAGCCTGCTCCCAACCAGGCTATAGCCGGGCTTGATTATTCCTGGTGTCTTATCTGTTCAGTCACTCTGATCTGAAATCATGTGTTTGTTACAGTTATTCCATATTTTTATGTATTTTGCCTCATTTTTATTAGCTTGCATTAAATTCCACAGGTACATTTTGCCACTTAGTTAAGTACTGTTATTAATTTCACATTATGACCATTATTATTTTATAATTATTCATGTGATAGTCATTGTTACTGTTATATTGTGTTTATGTAGACTGCTAGAAATGGCTAAAGTTGTAAAGGTGTTTCTCAATGAAGTCATTGATAAGGGCAATATATAAAGTCCTATACATGTGTTTCCTCCTTTATGATGGCATGCGGATATGAGGTGTCATAGGTGATGAAGCAGAGCTTTATGACCGGAAAGAATGTTTTGTGACAGGTCGGACCTGTTAGCTTTTCACAACAACTACCTGTATGAGCGATACAGATTTTCTGGGGATGGTATACGCTGTGCAGACTACTGGGTCCCGAGATTCAGCACCACACAACATGTAGCCATGCCCTGACCATCCCACCAATGGTCTGTATACTATGATTTTTGCAGGTGACGTTGTTTTTATATGCAGCCGGAGATGCTGAAAATCTGGGCAAAGCTGCTATTTGCTGCTCCATTAGAAAGGTAGGTTTGGCATTGAAAGCATTGTCGCACATCTTTATTACCTTTTTTTGGCCACAGAAGAATGTGCTACATTAAAGAGGAATTCCACAAAATTGCTGGTAACATGAATTACAGATTGCAAAAAAGTATTACTTTAGAACAGTCACAACACTCATTTTGTGTTACAGCTTTCTATAATGTTATTGGTGCACTGTACTGTAGACACTTTCAGATAAAATGCCCCTCAGGTGCACACAAAGGTGATTTTATGATAAGAAAATCCTTCCACAGTATCAATGTTCAGGTAAGAATGACTTATGGTTAATGTCAACCACAAAAATCAATTCTGTGCGTTAAATGACCTTAACACAGACTTGTTGTTGTTTCAGATGATCTGTGAAGCTGACTGCACCTTTAGTAATATAAAGGCAAAGTGGCCTGTTTCGGTCCATGACTCCTGACTATCACAAGGTAAGCCAAACAAATTTTATTGATGAGCACCTTGAACAGTCAAAAGTTTTACTCTTATTTATTTGTAGCAATTACATTTTGTGTTCTCAGATGAATTTTCTGGCGTGCTGGGAGACAAGGGTCACTCCTGTCCCCAGACCCCCAGACAGCAGCACAGCACACATGCAGTCTTGCCCATGCAAAAATAAGGGCCCAAATAGAAATGGCATTTCATTTCAAGTACCCTTTCCAGTGCCTTCGCCACCTGAGGGTCAACCCAGATGGGGCCTGTGACATCACTGTTGTCTGCACTGTCCTTCATAACATTGCCCGCCTCAGGGAGGAAATTATTTGAGGTGATTTATTGTATTGTATGTATACTTTAACAATTAGCACACCATTTGTGGCCATTAGGTTTCATAATTTCCCAAATTATAGTCCCAGTTCACTGGACCAATGACTATATAGTGTACTGTACATTCATGAAACAACAGAGAGAGGACACCACATTGTATTTTGACCTTTTTATTTTGCTGGGATCACTTGTCTGCTGGGAGCTTGGGAGAGAGAAAAAAATACTTTGTGTTACATTCATGCTTACACTTACTTCTTTTTCTAGTTTCTGGATTTCCAAGTCCAATTTCCCCAGTGTGTTTCTTTTTACCTCTATATCTAGGTCCAAATCCTACAGTTTTTCTTTGTGATATTTGACTTTCACATCTGCCAACTCTGTTTTTTTATTGTGTGCTGCAACTGACAGTTTGTGAATTCTGTAAACCACATCAATTAGCACAGCAGGAATTGTGCATGGTGTGTATGTCCTTCAGATAATACTCATTATGTTGCCAGGCTGCCTCTCAGACTGTGTCTGGGTCCTGTTACAAACATAATTTGATATTTTATGAGCACCACATCACTAACTTCTTATCCATTATGGACCACATAAGTATTTCCACATGATTGACATGATACCTCTAACCTTGTAGAGTCCGCCGGCACAGTTTCCTCATCGTCCACTGCAGAAGTGCCTTCACCCTGCCATATTCAATAGAACTTGTATTGACAGGTGCCAAGTCTATGCCTTTAATGTATAATACTCACTGGATTAAGGTTATCGTCTGGTGGCTCCACTGTAGTGTGTTGCCAGACACTGCAAGCCAATGTCAGACAGTCCACATGACACCATATAAATGCTTGATTGTGTTCCATGTGCAGTAGTACTGGAATAATGTACCTTGTATGAAGAGGGAAGTTTCTATAGGTAGGACACAGGCCTCCCTTGTTGTAAGTCAAGGGCCAGCTCCTCTGCTGGGGTGAATTCTGGGGTTGTTGGGCCACCACCCAATGCCAGACATATGAGCCTTTTTTTAAATACTAAAATCAGTACAGTACCTCATTTGTACTCAACCACCTCAATATTGTAATCAACAATTTATCGAGGCACTTGACAGTCTGCAAAATGTTCTTATATTTAATCTTGACTTGTTGCCAAGTTCTGTTGTCCACTCATGTTTGTTCTGAATGAATGTTAATTGATAGGAAATGTAACAAAAGGAGTAACAAAGAAAGAAATTACAGAACCGCAAGACTAACACGTTACATCATTGCACAGCAATACCAACTATTCAGAATGTTTTCTTTTTTATATATAAGAAGAGTATATATATTCTTTACACACACACACACACACACACACACACACACACACACACACACACACACACACACACACACACACACACACACACACACATATATATATACATTAACTTCCACTGCTTAGATTCTGTGGCAAAATATACAACTGTTAATTTGTGAAAATGGCAAGTAACTCCTTGAATTGTATAATGATGAGGGTTTTAGTTAAGCAGTGGTTAGTAAATGTGTATTTTTAGGGTACTTGCACATTCATTCGGTCTGCTATTGTCTGCCACACTTTTTATCGCTGTTTTTCTTTACAGTGGCTGTGTCTCCTTTTTTTAAATATTATATGCTTTGCTTCCTCATAAGCTTCCATTAGTAGCTGTTGCTCACTGGGTGAAAAGTATGCGGCATGCATCTTCTCCATTTCTGCATCAGTAAATCTGTAACTGACCTTGTGGTCTGTTGAAGAAAGCCGTGAACACATATTTATCCAAATTACTTAAATTTGTCTCCACCTAGTCGCACCTCCTCAGCCTTGTTTGGCCAATATGAAAGGTATAAAGCCAGGCTGCACTGACTGAACTAGGTCAAACCTAGCTTTTTCTGTTATCCTGAATTTCTGAATTCTGCTCAGGGGCTCATGTTTTCTTTAGTTTTATCTCTGTCTTGCTTTGGTTTTATTCTCAACAGTTTGTTACCTTGTCTTTCTCATGTGTCGCTGTGGTGCTGCTCTGGCTGTTTTCTCTACAGTCTGTTCGATTTTGTCTTGTTAGCCTTGCCCTGTTTATTGCCTGCCACTCCCTTGTTGTCTTCATCGTTAACCAATCCTTGTGTGTCCCTCCTTTTCCAGTGCCTGCCCCACTCTGGCTGTGTCTTGCTCTGTGATTAGTTCCTTGTGTATTTATACCTATCTGTTCTCTGAGTTCTCTCATCATCATTCGTGGTCAGTGTATCCTGCCCCTTTCAGCTGTTATTTTTGCTCCCCATGTTTCAAGTCAGGCAGTTCTGTTTTTGTCTTCGTCTGCCAGTAACCAGAGTCTGGTAAATAAATATTTTCTTCAGCTTTCTTGTTGCCTGCCTGTTTCTGTATTTGGGTCCTCTAGTGTGCATAACTGTGACATTTACTTCACCTCCGGGAAGTATAGGCTCTCATTATTTCACACGTCCATTAAAAAGAACTTACAGAGGCCTGCTGCTGGAAGGATGAGCATAATCCATTGTTTTTAATGAGACAACTATAGTTTTTAAAAGTGAAAATCAACATCTTGTCAACATGCCAGAGGGTGAGCTGCCCACCAAACTTCAGCCAAACCTCCACATACTGTGCAATAAAACATAACTGGGAATAGGATTCTGCTTAATTAAATCACGTTGAACACATCAGAGGAAATACTCTTGAGATGCAGCCAGTGGGTACGTGCAGCCAGAAAAGCGGTAAGTCGGAGCTGAACAGAATAAGCTGGACTGGATAGTAGTGAGTTTGGGTTTACATTAATATCCTCTGAAGAGCAAACTCTTTGAATAGATCACACGGCAGCGGGTGCTCGCTCGGTGGCTGTGGTAATGCCTTCCTTTTCCAAACCATTCCTTCCTCTCCAGAGAATCATCTCCACTCATACCTGGGCCTGCACAACGGCTCCCTAGAGGAGGCATTCAAGAGAAAATCTTTCCAGGAGTTTCTCTTTCCAAAAACTTTTTTTTTGTCCAGTTCTTGAATTATTGAAAAGGCAAGTTGAGGCTCCTGCTACTGCATTCAAACTTTTCCTCTCTGGTAGTGGAGGAGGCAGTGGCGGTGGAGGAGGGAGAGGCAGTTTCGGTTGTCTGCCATGTGTTATTTTCTCTCAGCCACGCCACAAGATGGGTATCTGCACCTAAAGCTTAGCATTAAAATTAAGGTTGCAGATATTAAAAAGATTAATTTGGCCTCACTGAGCCGAGTTCCCTTTTAGCTGGTATACTTTTATGTAGCTCTCCTCTCCCCTGCTCATCCTGAAAATGCCCTATTCATGCAGATGATCCATTATGAGCCTCCTACACACAAGCATGATGTTGAAGGCGCAGAGGGTGTGTGTGTCTGTGTATTTGAAAATGACAAAGCTTTCTGGGAGGGAAGGGAGGAATGGGAGGAAGGGGGTAAAGGAGGAAGAAAGACCATGAGGAGAGCATGTACACAGAAATAAAGAGTGAGAGAGGTGGTTGTGTGAATTCAGGACCTCCAACTGTCGACTCAAACACCATTCACAAACCCACTCTCTCTCACGAGAACAATACACAACCCAGCATGCCATTTCACATGCAGTACAGTGCTGTTGTCTACCTCAGCCAGCCAAATGACCAACCATCCAGCCTTTTGTTCCTGGCTTTTTTCCTTTTTTAGAAAGCAGAACACAAACATCTAATACACATCTGTTTCTGCCGTCTGCTTATATGTTACACAGTCTTAGGAGGAGGAAAAAGCAAATTTGCATACAATTTGAAAGAAGCAGAAAGATGAATGTAGCCTAGTTGGGAGATGCTAGTTTTTTTTAAGATATAAAGCTTTGATGGTAACATAAATTTTTGAAAAAATTGTTTTTGGCATAGACTCTTCATTATGTGGATGACCACCTGACGGCACCAGCTAATCAGAAACACTAAGTTTGTGTGTAAAGTGATTCTTACATTTTTAGTGACTACAAACTAGTTTCAAACTAGTGATTCATTAAATCAGGTTGCACCCTTTCAACTGCAATTGTTGGTATGATGTTTTGTTGTTTGAGGCATATTGTGTTTTTTCTGTGAAATATAATGTAAAGTGTCAGGTCAGATGTGTTGACCATATTCCGTATTGCCTTTTACTTCAATCTAAATGGGCCATATATTAGCATGCTAACTTTAGCTTTGTCAGTTTGTTCATTCAGCAAGCTTCAGCTCCATCTCGCAGTTAGCAGGTTTAAATATTTAGTAACAGCTAATCTTTACGTAAGAACTAGATGGTGTAGTGCAACCTGTTTTAATTTATTGATGTGTAAATCTCCACTTAGTAAACGCTTATGTTATAACTAGGCTAAGTCTGAACTCATGAACAACTGGTGCACCCGGCAGACAAAGTTAGCGACTAGTTAGTGAACACAGTGGAGCATTTTAAAGAGCCAGATATCTCTCTAAGGAGTTGTGGATACTAATGTTTCCTCAATGTGTAACTGATGGGATAATAGAGGATGTGAATACCACTGTAGAACCTATCACAGAGGATCTGATTGATTGATATTGTCTTCATACTGTACTTGGAAGTATCATGACCCGAAGTTTGAAAATTTGCTCTTCATTTTTATGTTTTTAGTTTTTTCCATGAGGGGAAACAAACTAGTATTTTTAGCGTAGCTCTGTTAATGACTGTTACAGAGACGCTGGAGCTGAAGTCAGAGCAGTGTCTCACAATCAAAGGAGAACGTCTCCCCGACCTGTAGCCTTGTCTGACCCACTTCAGCTCTGTACTGCACATTCACTTCCCTAATTGCCCACCTGTGGGCACCCTAATTGGCTTAGTACACTGGTTTTAATCAGGGAGAGTACCACGATTAGGACCCCAAGAAAGCCTCCAGAAAGTTAAGACATGGCAAAAAAGCAGTGTGAGAGGAAGACAGTAAGAGAAAGAGAGAGGGACTTACAGCACCAACAGAGTTAGACTGTTTAGTAAATGAAAACAAAGTACTTGTGGCATTTTGAGCCACCTCACACGCAAGCGAGTACTTAATGATGCGCATTAAAGCAGAGATTTATTAAGGAATCTGTAGAAGGCCATTAGCTACGCCTTTGATTTATTCATCGGGGACTGAAGCAGCACAATAAATATGGAAATAACTCCTGGCCTTTTCAGACCACAGCTCTGGGGAACACCCGACCAGAATAAGAATTTGGATTCAGAGGGTGTTGATATCTTCTTTGGAGATGAGCTCATGATAGCTAGTTAGAGGTTTCTGTCCATGCAGCCATAATCATTGATGGCAGAGGACTGCAATAAATTCACTTTGCTCCAATCCACTGCACTCACACATAAAATCTTTGCAAGTGTCTGCTCACACAACCAGTTTGAAAAATGTTAACACACAATGCAATTTGAATTACACATAATGCATTTCACATAGTTTTTCACTGTCTCTCTGCCCACTGAGCTAAGTGCAAGAAATCAATTTATTCATTTGTTGATATGTAAAGTCAAAAAGTCAAGTGAGGAATTGCCTTGCTGCCAGCAGAGACAAGATGTTCTGCCTCTCCAATCAGGTCAATGCCAATAAAGCCTAAAATAGGGGTTAGTATGATATAACTGCACAATAATAAAGTCAAAACTGATCTCAGTATCATGGATTTCTCCCAGGAGAGATTCATCATCTGGTAGATTTTTAATTGTTTACAAGCCGATCATGTCAAAATAAATAATTTAATCTGTGTTTTAACATCTGTGCATGTAATTAACTATAAGGGTTAATTAGGGCTTGCAAGCTTCTGTCCATACTAATTTAATGTGCCTGTACTGTACTTCTGAAATGCATGGAGCTCGCTGCATATACTGTATGTACACATTCATACACTCTGTAGCTCCTACAGTTTAACAAAGGGAGATTTTTTTTTTTTTAAGAATAGTTGAATCATTTTTGTTTTACCTACTTTGCCTCAACCTGCATATATATTTTTAAACGACTTTCGGTTAGTGATTTACTACATTTCCCAGAATTATTTTCAACACACCCTCAGAGAACAGGAGTTAAATATTTGCATGTAGATTACATTATTATTCCATGGTTAACCACTTAATTGGATTGAAACACATCTTGCGGTTGTATTGCATTCTGGTCTACTGAGGCCACAGTTTGCATACACATTGACATCTCTGCCTCTTCTACAATGGATTTTTAGATTGGAGATTTAGTTAATAGTCTCACATGGTGTGACACTAAAATTAGACTTTTACTGATGATGAAGTAATTTGAAGTCATTTCTAATATGCAATATAGATTTAAAAAGTACACAGTCAGTGTTGATGTACCACACAATGCACAGGTTTCTAAACCCTTGTTGCAGAGGCAATGACATGTTATTCTTACCACTCAGTGTAAAATAGCTCATTAGGTATTTATGAATGACTCAAATCAAAAGTAATTCCAGAGACCCTTTAGTCTGCTTGAATCATTTAAGGAGCACTTATAAGCTTGTACAGACATGATGATGTCTACTGCTCAAAGTTCCCAAACAGAGCCTTATCAGTAGCACCATCACAACAGCATTACCAGCTCACCCTTTATAGAGCAATACATCACTGTGAGAGGTCTCATCACTGCATGAGGGTGAGACTTTGTTTCTACCAAACTAGATAACTGCCTGTCACTGAATGTGAATTGCTGCACTTTAGCTCCATCTTCAAGAGAAAGATGGAGAAAAATCCTGTTTTTCAGTCCTCCTGCAAACATTCAAAAGTCTCACCTAACACAACACATAGTTTCCTGTATCGTAAAGTGGAAAAACGATGAGTGTGAAATGGAGGCATTTATAGTGGCCACCATTATTTTTGTTCGCTGAAAAAATCCAACATTTTAGCCACATTACACAGATAAGTTGCTTTTAGCGGTAAACATATATTACATGTTTTCTTTCTGCTAAAACACAAAGAGCAGCTGTGTGTGTCAGAGGTAGAGATTGTAGAAATACAAAGGGCCCCACTACTGTTACATCGATTAAATGTTACTATGCAACTCTAATTAGCAGCTAACCTAAAGAGCAAACTAATGGGGAAAAGATAACACCTTTGAAAGCTGTGTGTGTGTATATGCATAAGGTTATACATCTGTGTATCTCTAACTTTCATTCTATCCTTAATCCTATGTATGAAAGGAGCATTCCACTAATTGTAAACATAAAGTCAGTCATTGAAAACAGTTGTATAATGTCTTTGGTGGCTTTGGTGGAACTTTGTCCATTTGGAGAAAATACATCTGATGATGTCATCAGGGTATTCCCAAGCTTGGGCTTGGAAAATACAAAAAAAAAAAAAAAAAAGAGAAAATGAATCATCTTTATGTAAGTGGTATAATACATTTCTGGAGTACCCCTTTAACAATCTACTTGGATCTTCAGGTGCTCCTGTTTTTCTGTTTGACACTGACAGTAAGTGATATATCTAAGCAGTGTGGCAAAATATGTGCAGATGTCAGTGTACGTCATCACAGAAGTCTCACACTCATCTGACTTCATCCCAAAACATGAGCTACTGTGTAATCACCGTATGACCTCACTGATGTTTTTCTTGGCTGATAAACACACTCACTGATGGTTTTCCAAGTGTTGCTCTTGAAGTTACCTTTCATGAGGCTCTGAAGAATTCTCTTTTGTGTCTTATTACTCTCATGCTGCACATTGCATCAGAGCCTGATACACCACATATTGGACTATGTATGTCTTCATGTTTGTCTTTCATTGCTACACAAAGTCTACGCATCAATCCCAAAGGACCCAGCAATACTACATATGTGCGTTCCCTGCAGTCATTTACATCATGTGTATGGGGGCGTGTCTCATGTTGCCACAGCCTGCAGAGGATTACTCCTGAGTCTGGTGATTCTACTCCACATCACACATCTTGCCATATGTATACGAATGCATTCAAACCCATGCAAACACAGCAACATTATTTTAGCTCTCAAACACATTTTTATAAGACTTGATTGATTGATACGTGCACGTCACTCTATGTGTGTGTGTGTGTGTGACTTTGGACCCTACTGTATTTATGCATGTATGTGTGTGTATAGATATATATATATATATAATACACATACACACACACATACACTAGTTTTCTCCTTTGCCTCTGAGGAAATCTAAATAATAATTCTGTGTGTAATAATGCCAGTAATGCCAATCCACACCGGAGTGAACGCAGGGCGTCCTGCGGGAGAGCTGCCTCGCATACACACATCAAAGCCATAATACAGAGATTGGCATCCAGGCTGGCTGCTGTGTATATGTGTCTATTACATACAGTAATGTCGAAGCAGATGCTCCCTATGTGAGCAGCCTACAGGGCGTAAACTTAAGTCTGCAATAATCAGATGATGCACTATTAGGGGCTTCTTGTTTTTCTGGAGGATTAAGCCACAAAATGCATATGGTACCTTGATCAAGGCCAACATGAATGTCTCTTTTAATGGTTAAGAATAAGTTATGTACCTGTGAACAGATGCCCTGGGAAAGAGAAAGAGGACACTGATATGTAGAAACATTTGAGAACGTATTCTGGAGTCATGACATTTAACTCCAACAGACAGAGAGCTTCAAAGCAATACAGTGGCAAAGCACAAATACATATGCACTCATACACACACACACACACACACACACACACACACACACACACATACACATACACACACACACACACACACACACACACACACACACACACACACACACACACACACACACACACATACACACACACAGAAAACCATAACTGATAACTGTCCTGTGGTTCAGATATCATTGTTGAGGCAAATTGCAATACGGAAAACAAACAATAGACCTGCAATTTCAAATAGACTGAGGGAAGGTATGTAAGCATATTTACCCAGAGCTCCAAAGGCAGCAGCTACATATCTCTGAGCCACTGTTGATGCAGATAGCAGATACAATTTACCAGCATTGCACTGCGAGTGCATGTTTACATATGCATATGCAAATGCCACATGGCTCTCCAAAGCCACCGCTAGCTACTGGAATGGGAATGGATCCAGCTGTTGCCCTTGGCTACAGATTAATGTGTGTGTGCATGTGCGAGTGTGTGAAGTGCATAAACGTGTTTAAGAGCCATGTCTATCTCTCGAACACCTGTGATCCACTCTCTAATACACCCCCCTCCGCCACTTCCTTTATGCTCATAGAAGGAGCTGCAAATAAATAAAAGTTTGCAATCTTCTATTTAGAGTTTTGCAGCTTGGAGCTATGACTATCAGACACAAGCATGTGCGGGGTAACTCGGGAATGATTTCACAGCATCACAATGCACATATTGATTTGTGAAGATGGATTATGGACAATATGTATAGCATAATCAATGAGATCAAAACCAGGTAAGCAGCAGAATTTAATGCAGGGGTCATAACCAGCCATAATTCATCTTAGAACACAATTATATAGGCTTTCTCAACAAGATTATTGAGCCAGAATACTAACTGTAGGAAGGAAAGCATTGACATCAGTGCATATGAAGGATTCAGTACAGTTTATCAATTAAATAAGGTGATCAGACAGACAAAGAAAAGTTTGGGGATCCAACTTGTTCATATTCATGTCCAATTTATTTTCTCTTTATTCTTAAATCTTAAATTGTCTGTGACTGTTGATTTTGCAGGCTAAAATGACGGCTATGTTTGATTTTGAATTGTTGGATTTTATCAGCTGTACTGCAGCTAATTAATTCATTAAGCTAATGATAACTGCTTGAGTTGGTTGAAAACAGGCTGTTTTTATGTTTCTAGCTGACTTGTTTTAAAATGTGAATCTGATAAAAAGAAGTCTTAAATGAGTACCACATATTTGATATTGTGCTAACCATGTCTCAGGCAAAAAGATCAGATTATTATTTTGTTGTGAAATAATAATCTGCGTTTAGTTACTTTTAGGAAGAGAAACTAACTGACTAAGTGACTAACTTATTAATTGACGTGTTTGGTAAATGTAACACTTTCTCCTGAAGGTTGGATTTGGGGAAGTTTGCTGGAGTACAAAAATCCAATAAAGAGCAGAACAGAGCAGTTTACATTAGTCTGTACTCTGACAGCATGACTGGACTGGTTTCCACACAGTTTGGAAATACTACACAGTGAATATGTGAGTTGTGAATGGGGCTTTTTTTTTTTTTTTACATAATCTGTAACCAAAGCAGATATAACTTATGTATTTCTTGGCCTTGGAAGTAACGTTCTCTATCTCACTTACTAGAGGCCCACACAGGCTGCTTTGGCATGTGGAGGAATCCAAACCTTGACAGACCTGTCGTGCCTAGTTACAGTTACTACACTGTGATTGGACAATAAATGTTTGTGGGAGGACTCTGAAACACCTTAACTCTATTATTTATAACATATTATAATTGTATTTATCATCAAATGTAACTCATCCTTTGGGCATCCACAACTCAGTGCTGGTATATAAAAGATATTGATCAACCATACAGTAAAACACAGTATGATATAAAATATATCTTCATAGGAGAAAACTGAAACTGAAACTGAAAAAAAAAAAGAAAACCAAAAAAATCACGAGATGATTGAGATAATTGTTTAGACGCCTTTCTCCAGTTTGGAATCTAAAGGGTTGTCACTGCAATCAATGTCATCATCATGATTATAATCATTATCAAAAGCTCACATATCTAGTCTTCCTCTTTATCTTCTTCATTATCTCCATCAGTATCACTATTATAAACAGCGAACGTATCTTCTTCTGATCCTACATCTCTTCCTCCTCCTGATCTTCATCTCCATCTCCCATCATTACATTTTTATGTCATCATTGTGTTATCAAGCGATAGTTGCATGCAAATAGCCTCAAAGTCACCTTTATCCCGCAGATCAAAGCTGCCATCAGTGACTGAAGACTGGTGACTGATGTTTGTGGCCCTCACTGAGTTAAAACTCCCTCATTGTGTGAGGAAAAAGTGGCTGACAGCAACAATACATAGCACCCCAGTGATTGCGCTCCATTTCATCATGCATGTGCTTTGTTGGCGTCAGTTGAATTGCTGTAGACTTGCAGATAGATTTTAACAGCTGAAATGAGAATCGTTGACTGATTGGTTATGGGTGTGTTGTTGATTCTTGAGCTGTCAATAAACGGAGCGAGGCATGCGTCTCCGACTCGAGACGGGTGCCTCAAGCTTGAGATCCTCATCACACTCCATTAATTGACGGCAACTGCAATCCCATTTTAACTGTAAAGTATTTTGCTGCCAGAGCAGAGAAGTGTTATTGCACTGTGCTGCACATCATCTTTCAAATGGTATTTCTTTATGATGTTTCAGACACTGTAAATCCAGGTATAAAAACACGAGATCCCTTTTAGACCTATATCTATCACAGAGGAGATGTAATGTAGATGTGTGAGGGATTTTAAAGTCCCCCTCCACTCAAAAAGAAGTCTTTCTTCTTGTTCCTTCAGTTGGATGTGCAGAATGATGCCTATGTTTGACACTAAAAGGCTGTTTTCACATTCAATTGCTTAGTAAGGAAAGTTTATCTGTGCTCGTCTTAAATCTTAGTTTATGGCATGAACCTACAAGCATCATTTGACATCAAAACTAGTTTAGAGCCAACTGTGATCTAGTAAACAACTTGCACATCCTTATAATTAAATGATCACATAGGTTGATTGTACAATGCACTCCACAATGACCCATAGGAGCTTTTTCTAATATGGGTTTCCAGAGCCATTACAAATCACTTAAAAAATATGTTTTATGGTGTGACTACATTGTATTTTAAGTCTGGTTAAGTTTAGGCACAAAAAACACTTGGTTAGGGTTAGGAATGACCATGGTTTGGGTTAAAATGATCACTAGAAACATGGTATGGGTTAAAGTTACTGCGAGGGGTGTATTGTGTTTGTATTTCAAAATAAGTGGAAAGAGGCTTAAAAAACCTTTATTTGTTTTTATTATGCTTTTAATTTTAGAAAATTAAAGTGTTACAATAAGTGTTAATGAATAAACTACTTTACAAGGAGGTCCTCACACCAGGTCTCAAACTGGAGTCTCCCAGCCCATAGACAACTGCACTGACTACTGAGCTACAACTTTACTCATTGCCTCTAGCTTTTTATACACTCATAGCACAGAGACAGCACACCATGTAACATGTAGGGAAGAACCTCAAAGACGATTCTTGCTTTGCACTTTTCATTTATTACTTATTTTTTCCACAACCTAACTTTGTGGAAAGTAGAAAGGGAACAACAGGTTATGGAGAGTCCCTTGGGAGCACTTCACGTGTGTCAGTAGCTTAGCCTTATCTCTGAGGAACCCCCCCACCTCTAGGAGTGATGTCCAAATTAGGAAATGTGCATCATGTAGCAGGTGGATGTGACTCCTCTAGTTGAGACCTGCTAATAGACATAACAGCAGAGCAGAGGAGTGAGACTTAGATAGCAATGTAACTGACCTGCACAGTGGTATTTGACATGGGTTCTTTTCTTCCTGAAAACAAATAATTTTTGTATGAAACAAATATTGTAAAAAACCCATCAACTGTGCTTTGCCGAATAATATATTTGTATTGGGGCACAACCCTAGTTAATACTTCCTTAAAGTTAGGCATCCTGCATTGTTATGGCAACAGTAAACACCATAATATTCGTAGATGCAGATTTTAAAAAACTGTCCCATCTTGAGTTTACATTCACATCATCTATACTGCGTCACTTCTAGATGGCATCAAGATAACTATAGATCCTTTTTCACTGGCTGAATTTTCGACCTATGGGCATGGACAGTGAAAAGGGAGACATATGATACCCAGCTGCTAATGCTGTTAACTTGTCTTGCTAGTAACCAAGCTTATGAGCTTGCTTGGACAACATCTTTTACCCTTCAAAGAATTGCTCATTGAATTCAACTGTGTCATGAGAACCAAATACCAGGGGGAAATACATAGAGAATAAAAAGGAAATAGGAAGAAACTTTGTGAGCTATTATGGCTGATATATTCCCTGCTGGCTAGCATGTTAATGTTTAGCTCGCCAGTCACAGTTTACTAAGTGGCCCTGTGAGTAATCACTACATCACAAAGCAGGTCTGTGATCAGGTCTTAAAATTTGGTGGATTTCTTTTTATGTGCTTTTCCGACAAAGATGGCGTCACCTAGAATCTTAGTCAGCTCTGCTGAAGTGTGATTACGTTCATCTTGTTACTCTGTAGTTATCCCACATTACTCATAAAAAGTGAAAATACCTCTGCTGAAGAATAGGAACCTACTGTATTTAGCCTCCAGTCTTTGCCGGAATGATTCAACCGTGTCTCTGTAGGTGTCAGAGCCAACCTGCTGGTGTCAGGTGGGTTACATTTCACAGGTTAACCTGATAACCCGCCAACAACCCTCTCAGGATTTGCTGTCACATTCAATTACCCCACCTGAGTGGCTGTGTGTTTGTATGTGGAAGCAAGAGAGAGAAAAGGCAAGGAATAGACAGAGGATATAGTGCTGAAAAGGAAGAGATTGATGGGTGTATGCTTGTGTGCGTGTTTACTTATCTGTTGTTATGTGTGTGTGCCCTAATTCATGTGCACCCATGCCTGCATGAGACACATCCCAGCGGTGTGTAAAAATGCTGTCAGAAATTTAATATGATTTCTGCTGCTGCCTTTGAAGTCGGTCGTGTCATCCTCATCACAACGTGATTCATCATCATTCAGCTGTGTGTTTGACCTGCACTGGGTTATGAAAACCAAGTTTCCCATGTCACATTCATCGTATCAAAGAGTTACATGTGGAAGACTGATCAGGAGCACTTTTGATAGTCTGTGACAGTGAAGGATATCCACTTGTTGGAATAACCATGAGGGTGGTGACAAGGAATCATTTCTAACCTTCAACATGAATCTCTGATCTCAATCAAATGCGTTTTTTTTTTTTGTCGTAGCTGCCGTTTGCTGTGCAGACAAGCACATAAAAGTTTGTGTCAGTAAAGATCATACATTTGTAGGAAAGACAAAATCCAAAGACAGCTCCATCATTTTTCCAAACTTACAGCAAACTATAATTGGTGCCAATGCTGAAATCTCTAACCTTGAAGGATGGCAGGATGCTAAAATTCTTTGTTAGCAGGTTGCATGCACTGAAACATTTTGCTGCACTTAGAGACTGACTAAAAAGAATACTACAACTTTATTGTTTTTGTATTACACCATTAGCTGTGAATGTCAGACAAAACATCTGTACTCATGCCCTTCATACAGTTATGAAGCTACCAATGTTGATACACTTTCAGAGGCCCTGCACACCTACTCAGGTGATTTCAGTTATTCTGGCTAATTAGAGGTCTAGGTTAATGTTGGGCGATTATGCTGGGAGTTATGTGATGTCACCAAACTCAATATGTTGCACTAATAAGAATGATAAAGGTATCTGTCAGGTCCTGTCTTGACAAGTAACTAACAAGAGGGTCAGGGAGTTAGATGTCAATCAAACACAGTCTTTGTAGACATGTAATTAGGTAGATTAAGTGAGAACATCTGTGAAATGCACCATGGGTGTGTAGGTGGTTCAACAACAGCAAAATCCATAAATCTCATAATTTTGCAGCACAGTGAAGGATGTTCCAAACATGTTTTTTCCTGTTACAGTATTGATAAATAAACCAATGTTGAAAAATACTCATATGCCCTCCATTCAAAGTTATTCATTAACCAGTAGGCTTGCTCGGCTGTCATTAGCTAACCTGACACTGAGTAAGAGACCATCAGTATAGGCCAGTATACATGAATGAATGACCAATGTTTGATTGGAAGCATACAGAGGCAGGCCTGCAGTGCTGTGGGAACAAGACAAGAATCTACAGCCATGCTAGCGGCTCTGTGAAGCTACTTAGGGACAGTAGTGTTATGACAGTTCATCTTTGGGGAAGAGGAAGAAGCATGAATGTACCAAATTTCATGGCAATCCATCCAGTAGTTGTGCTTCTCAGTGAAATGTCTCGACAAATTTCAAAGGAAAAGTCAGGGGGTCACCAAACACATAAGAATTCATCATCTGGGAACCATTAATGTCTCTATAAAATTTCATGGCAATCCATCTAACAGTTTTCGAGCCATCTCAGTCTGGACCAAAGTGGTGGACTGACCGACAGTGCATTCCCTAGAACCATGCTACTAGCATTCCTAATAATACGAACGACATGCAAGTTCATGTTCCGATTTGACAAACTGCAAAAGGAACTGTAACAGGATCACCTCCTTTAGCAGATTTTAAAGCATTTATGAAATTTCTATTTGATTATACTTGTGCCTGCAATTGTAAATTTGAGTGATTGTAGGTGATTAAGATTTAATTAGCCTTTTAAAACACGCTCCTGTATTTAATTATTCAGTGCTGGTTTGATGTCTGTTTCTATCACTTGATCCTCTTTATCAGTAGTTGCAGCTCATGTCAGTTTTCCATCTTTGTTGTAGATAAATAAAGGTTTAATTAACTTTAGTTTATATGTAGCAACAACCAATCACAAAGCATTCAACTAAATCAACTTTTCTAGCTGTTAATGCACCTTTACTTTGCGACAAAAATGCACCTTTGCATATTCCTGCACCACTATTCTTTATGACAGCCAACAATGTTGAACTCTAAGCTACAAGACATTTCATCCTTTGCTGCTGGCCCCAAACGTCACCGACATATTATTACAGTTCCTCTGTGACATGGAGCTCCCAGCTGGAAGCTTTTTCATGTCTCCCCAATGTGGAAGGATGTTGACTCTGTTGACTGAAAAAGTTTAGAGAAATGGAGGGACTATTTTTAATCACAAAATGATCTGCCTTACATGTGGTAAGAAACAATAAATAAGTGGAAGGACTCTTTTTATTGATATATTGCTTATTTAGAGTTATGAGAATTGAATCTCACTGTCTGCAGATTTATTTTAGACTTTGTTTTCAATAAGTTGGCTGCCTTAACTAAAGATTAACTGTGGGATTTGCCAATCTGATGAGTATCTCTGTGAAAAGGTCATTATGTTTCTTCTTAAACATCCCTAAATTAAAGAGTCAGCACAAATTGTAAATTGTAGAGTCATGTAATAATCATCTTCTGATGTGTATGCGTGCAGGCATTCAGTTGTGCATCTGTCTGCCAATCTGCATTTGCATATCTACGTACTTGGCATAGATGACAAGTTTTTTTTTCCCCCCACATTTCAGTTTTATGAATTCGAAACCTCCTCCACAAGCTTTTCGATAGGTGATTTAACAGGCCCATAAGACAACATGAAACAAATGTTTTCTCCTCCCTGTTTTCAGAGCCAGGGAATTACAAAATGTACCATGACACTGACATATGCTGCTGTTTCTCACCGGCTGGAAAATGGGGCTGTTATTTTATTTTTTTCCCATCGATCAAAGCATTATTGGCTGTAATTCATAAATCTGTATTCTGAAAAAAGACATAATCTGTCACTGTAGAACAGATGTAATGCTTTTGAAGACTTACATCCATTTCTAGGGCAGAGTGCGTGTGTGTGTCTCACTGGAATATTGCCACTAATTACTCAGAATAAATCCAGTCCTTATAAGGCATTTGACTGGAAAAAAAAGTGTGAAGAGATGCATAGTAATCTTCTACAGTTGACTTGGTTTATACTGATGGCATTCTGTGTTAAATGTTGATCGCTCTGGACTTGATGAAGAGAGTGACGCAGATGTAAATGCACGCCCTCAGCTTGCTTAGGCTGTAATATGTGACAATAAGGTGCATAAGATGTCATAATGCCTGAACAAAAGCTTCATAAGACGCTCATACTGTTCTTGCATGAGTCAATGAATAAATGTGAGAAAACCCACACTCCTCCCACAGGTAAATTTCACCAGTGTGCCAGTAAGTGTGAATGTATTGGTTTGTCTACAGGTTAGCCTTGTGATAGACTGATGACCTTTTCTGGGGGTCTACCTGCCTTTTATTCTAATGTATGCGGAGGAGGGCCCCAGCAACCCACCCATGTCATTAAAAATGGATCATGATGTGTGTAAAACAGAAAAGGAAGAAATATTGAAAATGCTTGTTATATGGTGCTATCTGCAGACCAGATCAGTCTGATTTGAGAGTTGCCAAATTTCTAGCAAAAGACATTTTTACATATGTATCTTCTACAATTAATTTGACAACTCCTTGCCAGTAAAAGGGCGACATGGTGGGAATTTTGCTCTTTCCAGTGGGTGGGGTTTGCTCAAAAGGCAGCAGTGCTCGGTGGCGGATGTTTTGATGTTATAGAGAAACTCTTCTGTGTATTCAAAAGATACCAGTTTTTAAGAAAGCTGTAGTTGATAATGGATGAGATTCTGGTTGCAACAGCTGCAGTTAGAAAGTTTTTGTGGCCTGTTAGGTCAGGTGGCAGTGGTTCACAAGGTGATGCAAAATGGCACAATTTATTATTTTTTTTATTCTTTGTTTTTTATTAGTGCAATGAGATATAACATTAGTGAACAGAACATGAAATACATTTGACAGAACAGAACAAACAGGCTACAGTAAACTACAGTAAAAAACAGTACAGTGTCTGGTATTTTCTGGATACAAAATGACATGACAGTAGGTGCTATTGGAAAAGGAGGTAAAAGCAAAATATCCTGTGTGTGATTTGGTACCACACTTACATTAAATTGGAGGACTCGTAACAGACAACAGATTGCAGCCAAGGTTGAGAAATCCTGACTTCAGTCCCTACTACTGTATGGGTCTAGCTCTAAAAATGCTGCATCCTTCATTTCCAATAATCCGACTCAAAGGCGTCTTTGTATTAAACCCTTCCTGTCTGGTTAGCACCCATGTCCTTCAAACGTTACAGCATATCCCCAGTCTGTGACTCAGGCTTTCCAATAAAATATATAACCTTGAGCCCCATGCTGAGATGACCCCCTGATAACATCATCAGGGTTATTTCTTCAGACTTGAAAGAGCTCCTCTAGAGCCAAAAAAAAAAAAAGCATTATACAAGCTTTTATGTAGACTCTATGACCATTACACCAAATTTAATGTGTAAAAGCAGTGAAGTTCAACTGTTAGATCATGTATGAAAAAGGAGCAAACTGCAATGGTTGAAAATACACTCATTGGCCACTTCATTGGGTATGTCTGGGTATATCTAATGCAATCCAAAGCTATTTATAGCAGCTCTGCTATAAATTTGACATTTATGAAGTTTATATATTTTCACTTGTTGTTGACATTTTGTTGACAGGAAGGTGATAATTCTACTTTATTTATTATTAAGGTCTTAGAGAGTGATGGTGTACTGGAGTACATCTATCTACTAAAGGAAGGAATCTCACGTCTGTATGTCTGTGTGCCTGTGTCTCTGTATGTATGTCCGTCACGTATCTTTTGAACCATTTATTCGATCAACTCCACGCTTGGTGGGTGTATGGCTGGGGACCAACAGGAGTGCAGAGTTGAATTTGGTGCAATTTGGACACACAATATGTTTAATATTAATACACTTTGAATAAACCAGTGATCAGTGAGCCACTCCACTCTAAAAAGAGAAAAGTAGAAAGTGAGCCCAGGCTCTAAAACGACACCCTTTAATATCAGAATTATCCCTTTTTAAAACAATTAATCTTAACTGAGAAATAAATAATTCATTGGGAAGTCATTAAAATCCTTAAAAGCAATTCATTTAATTTTGAATCAAATAATAAACTTAAATTGATTATATACATTAAAAATAATAACAATACAAAGAACTATTAAAAAGCGTTGATACGTAAATAACATTTGGAGTGAATGTCATTCGATGAACTCATATAAATGACTACATCTGTTTAAAAGCTGATTTAAAATCATGAAACTATGTGCATGAAGGGAGAAACATAGGCAACATTGTGTTTTCCAAGCAGCAGTGAAGGGTTCAGTATGACAAGCTCCCCAAATAGCAAATCAATGAACCCCGCTAACCCCAGGTGATCAGCCTTAGTTCCATTTCCTGTTATAACTTCCTGTTTACAAAACCCACACTGGCTACCTTGAGTGCTGTTGGGGCATAGAAGAAAATAAATTCTTTGTCATCTGTTGGATAAGAACTAAAAATAATCTTCTGAATGAAGTAATATTAATTCTCGATTATGTTAAACAGTTACTGACCGGTGTACTGTTACATTTAAGCTTGTGAAGCAGCATGAGAGGCCAGATGATACAGCATTTCACCTCTGCTGAGGTGAAATGCTGTAAAGCTCATTCATACTTTGACTCTGCGGTGAGTGAAAACACTATAAAACCTGTTAAAGTGACTGTAAGGCAGCAGATATTTATGTTAATTGGCGCTAATAGCCATTAAAAGGTGTTAATAGTGCTTTATTTGAGACTGTGATTTTGTGATGCTAATAGTGTGTTAGCTTAGCCTAGCCGCTTAGCTGGCATGATTATTTGGTGTTATGTGCAATTCATGTTTATTCTATGTTTATGGTAATTAAAGAGGGTAATATTTAGTGCAATCTCTCACTGTTACCGGTGCAAGGAGAGACAATTAAGCACGCTAAGCCTTAATGCCTCATGTTACTATTGTTTACTGCATTTGGTGCAATTTTGACCAAATTGAAAGGGCACTCCATGGTATTTTATTTCTGTAAAATGTACTTTTTTCAGTTACTTATGTAAACACATAATTTTGAGTATTTGTAAATGACTAATGCATATTTGAACATGATCATATGAAGAAGCACTTTGAATGTATTTATGGTTACGCAACTACAAATGAACACTTGAAACTAAAGAGATATATTTCTTGTACAACTAAACCTTTTAAGAACATGATTTGAACTAATTAATACAAAATAATATTAATTGGTCATAATTCATGGGAGATTAGAAAATGAACATCATTTATGCAGACAGTATGAATGTAATGATATTTGGATCTCATCTGGCCTGTCTCTAGGTCAGGTTTTTTGGTGATACCATAAAGAAAATAATAAAGGGATGCAGCCAGTACTTCCTGCTGGACTTCTGCAAGGCTTCAGATCCCTGAACCCAGAGACTCCCAGTGTGAACTGGGTGGCAAGCCAAACTGAACCAAACCACTGGTATTGAACCTGAGACGCGTGCAGGGTTCCTTGGTTTCTCTTTTCCCACGGACTATATGGTAAAACTGAAATGAACAGTGATACACTGACACTTGATCAGAAAAGGGCCCCAACACAATAAGGACTAACTTTGGGAACAAAGGGTATCTTTTATTTTTATTTTGCCAGCTTTTATTATTTTAGTTTGTTATTTTTCATACATGGTTCTTTCAAAAGCGGTTGTTTTACATGTTGACCTTTTGGCTTGAAATAACAAGTGGCCACAAACGTTCAAATTATTATTATTGATGTTCAAAATACTGGCTCTTAAAAACCTAGTGCCTTCTGTTACTGGCCCAGTTATTACTATTGACGATTATTTACCTGTGCTCTGTTATTACATCGTAACAAGGGTTACATTAGCAATGCATTTAGCAGATCAGCAGTAGTTAGTGTCTACACAGGCATTTAAGTACACTGTTGAGCGTAGGTCACCTGCATTTTGGAAGCGCTCAGAGCCCAGTACACAATAACTGTAGTTATGTGTGTAAAACGGTGCAAATACTTTAAAGGGCAGTTCAAAACCAGTTTGTCTCATATGCTCCAAGACTACATTGATTCTGAAATGCCACTACAGACAAAGCACAAATCTTTGGACCAAACATTGCGTGAGCAGCACATAGAACAACAGCAGTGAGTGAACTGTTGTGTCTACACAGGAGGCATTCAGGTACATGGCTGAGTGTAGGTCACCTGTGCATTGGATATGCTCAGAGCCCAATACACAATGACTGTAGTTATGCGCATAAAATGAAGGAAATACTTCCCACGGGCAGTTCAAAACCAGTTTGTCTCATGTGAAGCGCCACTACAGACAAGGCACACATCTTTTGAGCAAACATGCCCACTCAAATATCAAATCATACCCACCCGATATGTTGAATCCATTTTATTTTGGGATGCACTATTGTATTATGCATTATTTAATTTTTATATGCAGCTCTTATTTTACTTAAAATGAGAAAAGAACCTTTAATTACTATTAATTAATTACTATTAGAATATTTGTTATTTAAAGCATCTGTGTATAATAGAATATTAGTTTCTTTCATGTTGTTGGTGTATATACTCATTCACACCTCACTACTAATTCTTCTATGCATTGAAACAGCAGCTGGGGCCAAGAAATCAGCCCATTCTGAACAGGCATGTTTTGAACAAGCACTGCACTAGTTATATTGAATGGTGTTCCTAATATTTGATCTACTCCATTAACATACGTGAGGGAGGCAAAATATTAGAAACACTTATGCTCAATACAACGCACTCCAGTACACCACTACCACCCACTATGACCTCAATAAACATGAAGTAGAATTATCACCTTTCTGACAATGTCAGCAAAAGCTGTAAATGTGTAAGCTTCATAAATGTAGAATTTATAGCAGAGCTGTTGTATTGGATTGTATTAGATTCCTAATAAAGTGGCTGATGAGTGTATATTCCTGCAGTTTGACACCTCAGGAAAAAATAACATTACTGCTAAAGATCTATTAATATTGCATGAAGAATAGAGCTACTATAGGGACACATATAGGGACCAATAGAGGACATAAGTAACTTGTGTGGTTTACCTTGAGAGAACAAAGTGCTTTGTATAGTACTATTCAGACTCCTCAATAAATATATTCTGAATAAAATGAATTGCACAACAACAAAGAACAAAAGGGTAACACGTTTGAATACTCTCAAGGACTGTGCTGAGGGAATGTTTTTTGATGACCTTGAGAGGGAGATTTACTTTGAAAATGGTTTTGCCATAAAAAGGTCAAACTTATTTACTCAGCATGATGCTTTATATGCATGTCGTAAATCATTTAAATTGAAAAGTAATAAAGGTAGAAGGGAAGGTTCTTCTGTGGCCATATCAGAGCGAATATTCGGACAGACAGACAAATCTGATGATGTGCGACTGGACGACCTCTGTTTTCAATCACTGCTGAGGCCGAGGCTGTGTGGAGCCGGCAGGAGATCCGACTGGGCAGAAGAACTGCATTCAGACCAAAGTTCAAAAGAGTAATTTCAGCTCCATTTCCTCCAAAACTGAAAAGCCAACTTATCTCTCCCAGTGTTTGGTGACCCATCACCCTCCAAACCCTAGCAGTGCTGTGAGGGATCAATAAAGATTCTGACATAGAGGAGGAAAAAAGAGAAACTGCACATTCAACTGCATGTTTTCAGCACAACCACAAGCTTAGTGTTAGATTCTTTTCATAAGGTTATTGTTTCAAGATGTTAGAATTAAGAAATAGGCTATGATTAAGAGTGAGTAATCTAATTGAAAATGCACTGTGTGTGTTTCGGCCATCTGATCAGCTCTGTGACCCACCTGCCTTACTGGTATATTATGGCATTCCAATCGGGGGCTTTAGCCAAGCTGTGCACCTGTAATTATCCAAGTGTGTGTGTGTTGCCATATGTGTATTGGAGCAGAAGCGAAAAGGATCCATGTGCTGCTGAAATTCTAAGAAGTGAGGTCTCATGTCAGGCCTCTCTGTTACTGGCAATCGATGAGCTTTATACAATGTTGTGGATGTATAAAAAATCACAAGGGTGAATTCATCTGAATGTCTCAGATCCCTCTCAGAGAAATGAGCTAAACTAGTTCAGCTTCAGGACTAATAATACACAGTGAGGTCAGTCAACAAACATCTCACATAATCTTCCATCCTGCCTGGAAACATATGCTAAATCTCCACTCAGTTTGAAAAAAAAAAAAAAAAAAAAGCCTAACTTTCTACTGAGCTTGTGCCTCAAAGATATACCGCTGCTGCATCTTTTTTGATTTCAGTATTCTGCTGAGTAACTTTGTTTTGGATGAGGTTATAGCAAACTGTAAATTCACCCACGCAGTCACGCATAATCGGGCATAAACAAGGCAGAGATGGAGGGAATAAAAGTGAAGTAGCCAATCACACGGCTCTGGAACCACAAACAGCCCACTTCTCATCTGCAAGAAGGACCGCCTAGCACTGATAAGCCTTTGTGCCTGGCAGTCACAGTCATTTATAATTGCCTTGACTCATTTGTCACAACAATGTGCAAATATTAACACTGAATGCTTTCCTCCTAATTTTGGCCTTAAAATCTCAAAGTAGCACATAAAATGAAAACAAATCCAATGACATAGTGAATCATGCATCAAGTTTACCACAGTATCAGAACATTAGAACTGTATGTTCATCACTGAAATGTCATCTTCAATCATGATTGTTACTACACTTAATTGCATAAACTTACATTTTCTATTCTGCATTGACCAACATGTGTGTTTTTACACAAGGGCCCCATGCGTACACCGGTTATTGTGATCACATACAATGTTTACAAGGAGGGAAAATGCATTGTAGTGTTAATTTTTTCATCTCTCATATGGCAGTGAAGTGATTACCAATTATGCTTCAATACTCACCTGGGCAATGCTGTTAAATTAATGAGACATGTTTGCAAACATGATAAATTGATTTAATGTATTGTATATTGTCTATTAATAAGCTTTTAAAGATAGTTGGCTGTCTTGATGGTAATAAGGATGAGATTTGGGGTTTGCATGGAATCATTTGAGGCAAAAAATACTGTAAAAAAAGACCAGGAAACACTACTGCATCATTTCTACATCATGGGATTATCTTTGTTACTCTTTTATGTAAGTAGCACAGTGTACCTGTAGCTCTGTTAGCTCAGAGTCAACAAGTCTTTTGACGCTCAGTGACGCTGATCAGATAGCAGTTATGTTACTAACTGGCATTCACATTTCACTGGCTGCGGAGACGGGCACTTCATCTTCCACTAATGCCATCTGTGAGCGCTTGGCACCTCGCCCAGAGCCGGACAGTGAGGGGCTCAGAGTGTATGCGTGTGTTTGCCTGTGAGTGTGTGTGTGTGTGTGTGTGTGTGTGTGTGTGTGTGTGAGAGAGAGAGAGAGAGAGAGAGTGAGGTAATGGCTGATAAAATTGGTGAGCAGGTGAGTGAGTTGAGTTAATGAGGGCATGTTCATATTTCACAGTTTTTGCTTTTTTAGTTCAGGTGGCACCAAATAACAACACAGAGGAGCCTAAAAATAGCCAGTGTCCTCTTCCATACATACTGTTGTGCAAACTATCTACAGGAAGTCAATGTAAAATACAAGAGTTCATGGCTACAAGAGGAGAGAAGTTGACATTTTCTGGACAGCAGAGGACAATGCTCAGATTCAACTATTTATGTATGCATGTATGGTTTAATCCTCTCTTGTGATTGTAGGTCTGGCATCCCTCACATGTCCACTAGTCACTACTGATGGGTTTCCCGCTCCTCCCCATCACCTGACTTGACTACATAACCACCCAACTGCTCCCCATTACTCATTAGTGTCAGTTTATACAGAGGATTGTTGTCTCACTCTTTGCCAGACCATGTTGTCCAGTTATCTCAACATTATGTCCCTTTTTATTCCTCCCCTGACTGCCTGCTTTGACTACCGTATCACTTGTTTTAGTTGTTAGTTTTCTTTTCTAAATCTGCCTGTCTTCATTTTGGTGATCATAATCCTGCCTTTAAACCAACTAAAGACCTGTTTTACTCCATTTGAATTGTCTGACAAGTCTCAACGAACACGGAAAGAGTTTAGATACTTGTTAGGAACCAGAGTCAGTAATCACAGTAAAGCGTGCAGGCAAGTCAGCCATACCCAGTTTCCCCCACCTTCTTTAAAATCTCTTATCTAGCAGGATGATGAGTCATAAAAGTCTTACCAAATGATGAAAAGACAATAGAGCATGTGTCTATCTATGTGGTTTTTGTTTAAAAAGATTCATTTGTAGTGTCAGTGTGACCAAAAATAAACCAAGAGCAAAAATGTGAAGTCAACCTCCTCCGCTACTCAAACCAAAGAATTTACTTACTGAGGTTTTTGTCAAACTTCATTTGCTTCATTCGATCCTTTCTGCCCCTTCAAAGGTGCAGTTTGTAGAATTTAGTGGCATCTGGCAGAACAGACTTTGCAGAAATGGAATATAATATTCACAAGTATGTTAGTGTATAATGACCTGAAAATAAGACTCATTGTGTTTTCGTTACCTTAGAATTAGCCCTTAAGAGAGCGGGTCCTCTTTCATGGAGCCCACCATGTTGCACCGCCATGTTTCTATAGTAGCTCAGAATGGACAAACCAAACACTGGCTCTGGAGAGGGCCTTTCTCATTCTTCATGGCCACTGTAGTTCTCTTTCACACTTGGAAGGGGAGGGGTAACCACAAAGCTAGATACCATGAAGTCCTTCGCACTGTTGTGAAAGGTGTATCTCATAGTGACAAATCCACAGAGAACTGTTACCTGATTCTGCAACTCTGCATTGTGTTTTAGCATTTTTCATCCCAATGTTTTTGCCTTACGGGTGGACAGACCAGGTTAGCGATTAACTGGTGAACATAATGAAGCCGCCAAAGAGATCCCTCAGGAGTTGGAAACCAGCAAAGAGCTGAAAGGAGAGTGAATTAGTGACAAAGATTTCTCAGGCGACCAGAAACACGACTCCTTCAAATGAATGCTAATGTTGCTCTGTGTCTGCTGGATATGTAAATTGACTGCTCTTCACTAACATGTTAGTGATATCAACCCTTTACAGTGATAACTTGGGTATGTTGTGTTTATAGCTTATTATGCTGCCACTAAGTGGCTAAAAATCAGTGGATGCAGGTTTAAGTTTATCCTCTCTACTTAATGTGTCACTTTGCGCCTTTTTAAAAAGATGTTGTTCATCTCTTACAGAAGACATAACATGCCTGTGTCCAGGTCTATATTTTCATTAGATGAGCCCACTCTGTTCTGATTGGCCAGCTTACTCTGTAGACAACAAATTAATTAATTCAGTCTGTTAATTATGGTGAGACAGTGGATGACAGAGAGTGACTGAGTAATAACTGTGTGACAGGGACAAAAGGCATGCATTCAAACAACAAAACATCAAGAGAATAAGTTTGAATTCTTTGTTCAAAAATAAAAATCAGTCATAATCATGACCGGGATGAAGATGATGAAGACTGTGTCAAATTACTTTGTCTAAGTAAGGTTTAAGAGAGAGAAAAGCTTGAACGTAACAAAATGAGCAGCTCCATATAAATACCAAGAAATACCATCTAACATGTTGTTGTGGCTCTTGTCAGAGTGTTTTAATTTCTTTCCCCCCACAAAATTGTTGCAAACCCAGGCTCTTCTTTTAACTGTAGTTTCAAGCGAAACTAACTATCAGGTCCTATTTGAACAGAGGGCATGAGGAGGCAGGGGGAGCGACATTATGCTTCTCATTATCACTAGATCCAACTGCACTTTTACCCCAGGCTACTGGCAAAGCTCATTAAAACAGGCCAACAATGGAGTCTCATTCTGACTTCCTCACACCAAACAGGAACTCAGAATTTTCTCTGTCAAACCCAGTGTGGAATGTCACTGGCATTTTTTTTTCTTTTTCTCAGATTCTTGCACAACTTGTTGGTGCCATGAAGGCAGGAGGTAATTTTGAGCTGCCACTTGGTACTTCACACCTTTGCAGCAAGGAGCATAACTCCCTGAAGATCATACCTTGTTGCTTTGCCTTGTTTGGCACCATTTTGCATCCCTAATGAAATCAGGTCAAATACTTGAAGACAGAATGCAGACACACAGTTAAAGGTGGATTTTTTCTGTTGCCATTTTAACTCCAGAATTGATTTTTTTTTAAAACTCAATTTGGTGTTTATCTATGTTGAATCCAAGCAGCAGAAATATCTAGTATTAGGTGGGTTAGCATTTCAATGCAAAATGATTAAGTACAATTATAATGAATAATGGACTGATGCATTTTAATGTCAACACTTTCATTTTACTTCTAACATGAATAAACAACTGATTGCAAAAATAAAATGTTGACCATTCCATTTGAAAAGGTCATTTTACCCAAACAGCAAAACAAATCTAGACAAACCCATACTTTCACAGCCTTGCCCACCCAGTCACTTCCATCCATGCAGACACTCTAGATTTTATTTGTCAAAACATTGAGATTTCTGCCCCACAATCTCCGATCCTGTATCATTCAGTGGGGTTGAATACTACTTCAACCTTCTAACCAATGGCATATGTACTCCTGTTCTAGGTTACTATATGTGTTTGCCTTATGTCTCTGTCATCCTTTGAATCCAGTCAAGAAACAGTAGTGTAGAAACATCAGTCTACTTTCAGTAAAATGGAAAAATCACATGAGGTGCTCAAAGCATTGAAATATGACATTTGAAAAACTGTCAGGATAATTTACAGACCTTACTGTCAACAGTTTAAAAAAAATAAATAAATAAAAAAAAACTGTTTTCTAACAACAGACATCAATGAATATTTTGGATATTCCTTTGGATATTGGATATTCATTTCATAATCTTGTTCAACATGCCATTAGGGACACTATGACTGGCTGCAAGTAAAGAGTTTGACTCATTCAAATTGTTTCAGTTTTATTACTACAGTTTATAACTTCCCCCTAATATAACCCAGAATACATGCAGTGTATAGCTGTTTTGTGCTTTGTGTATTTAATCATTATCACAATCACTAATAGCTTGCTTTCTTGACAAATGAACAAACACACTTTGTGGACACCGATTGTGAACACCAGGGTATTCAAGGTGAACCCTTTTACAGGCTGAGCATACTGGCAGAGATTAATTTACACTCTAGTAGAGAGATAAAAGGCATTATCAGAGACTCGCATAAAAACACTATATCTGTCATATTGAGAAATAATACAGAGAAACCTGCATTGTGTCCGGTTACATGTTCTCGGTTCTTTTGCGCAATTCAAGCTGTTTCTGATTGATGAAGCCTCATCTCAAACATTAATCTCTGGGCTGATCCTTTTTGGTGAATAACGTTGAACCTGAAGAGGAAAAATGAGAAAGAGTTTGCAAAACTAAAGCTAAGAAGACTTCTCACACACACACACACACACACACACACACACACACACCCTAAAACTTTATCTTGTTTATACAATTCTCTCTTGGAGCTGAATGTGCCTAAAAGTCCCTGTTTTCTTGTGTTAAAATATGCATGTGGGGAAGTAGAAACCACCTATACGACTATACCTACATAATTGCAGCAAACTATAGTAGCTCCTAGCGTGCATTTATTAATTATTTGCAGAATGGAAAATCTGCTTTCTCTGTAAATTCCTTTTCTCATGACATTTCTATACAAACCTGTGGTGTGTTTATAAGCTTGTTTATGTATGTGTTGTTCTGATTTGATTTGATGCATGTGTGTGTGTATGTGTGTGTTAAGAGCAACTTTCAACTTTTGGTCTCTATAGCAAGGTCATTTTGGCAACAAAGAAAGCTCATTTTGGGTAAGATGAGGAGAAAGCCTTACTTCTAGGCCTCATGGGAATAATGGCAAACTTGCACATGTCTGTGTGGTGCTGATACTGCAGATATGGAAAGAGAAAGGGAGAGAGAGAATGTCAAATAGAGCAGTACATATGAGAAGGAACAGGAAGGAGCTGATAGGATTTGGTTGAGGGTTAATACAGACTATTCTCTGTGTAACAGCCAGGATCGGGCCACAGCAATATTGATTTGAAACAGTGATCCTTCTTTGTAGTTGAGCCCGAACAGACAGCAGGAGAGACTCCACAGAGCTAATAGCCTTCACTCAGAAGCCTCCCTGCAAGCTGCAAGCAAAAAAACATGCAATGAGAATACGGACGTGTAGTGTGTGTCTGTGACTGACGAAGTGAGAGTGTGAGTTTTTGTATGTAACGGAGAGAAAAGTGTGTATGCGAGAGAGGAGTCTCTGTGGGAGTTTGCATGTGTATATTTGCCATACTGTATGCATGATTGCACATGTGCAAATTCCTCTGTTTGTGTGTGTGTTTGCATGCAAGGAGTTTAAGCAGTGTGATACCTCCCGGCGCCCCTCGTTCACCTATCCCCTAATCTCTGCCGACTCCCGAGTGAGATAACGGAGCTTACTGACATTTGAATATTCTGACTCCTCGGCTGGAATATCAATTAAGACTGAGGCAGTGCTGGCAGCTTTTTCTTTCCTCTGCTTTCCCGCTGTGCTCGTTTCTCCCGTCACTCCAGTGGCCTAATTGTGTCGAGAGAAAGAAACACTTCAGAAAACACTTCATGTGGACAAGGTGATGGGAGACTTTGACCAAATTTGCGGCACAGTGGGAGGTTACACAAAGTTTGTGTCATGGGGGTTGCCTGGATTGGGCATTCAGTGCTGTAGTCCTGAAGATTTTTTCTTTAACCCTGAATAATTCTCCATTTTGAGCAGTTAGTCACTAAAAGACAGCAATGTTGTAATTTTGTATCTTCTGTGAACGGAACAGAGACAAGACCAGTCAGAGAGTGTTAACAGGAAAATACATGGAAATACTTGTCTTATTATCTGAGAGGTATCTGTCAGTTCTTCAATTGATGGAGTTTCTGTGCCAAATGTTAGCTCACACAATCAGTCAGCGTGAGGACTAAATGGATATAAGAAGATTTTTTTTTTTTTTTACCTGTAAAGGGGTTGAAGCTGAAGCAGTGGCACAAACATCCTTTCATGCTGAGCCAGGAAAAAAAAGGCGTGTAAATGTCTGTATGAGTTCCAAGTTACGTGAACCTAATATAAGCAGAGCATAACTTATATATAGCTAATGTGCTCTGCATTGAACTGTAGCCAGCTAAACTGTTGGCAGTGATAGCTTAGTTGTGCCTCCCCTTGGCTAGCGACACCAATCTAGCCTAGCCTCATGTTAGATAGCCAGAAAGTTTTTTATTTTATCAGTCTAGTGTTTCTACAAACAGTGATAACACCTGAGGCAAGTTGTATGTCCAATTCAGCTTTTTTTTTATCCATGTCATACACTGACAGCCAAGTTACCACAGCTTCCATAAAACAAAACTTGAGGCTACTAGCTGAGCTGATAACGTTGGACAGTTTAAAAAGTTTGGCTCACTCACAAGAGATGTTAGATCAAACTATGAAATACTGAATCTAAATGATTTAAATGTGTCATACACACACCACTGTAAGTCAGTGTCAGAACATACAGCATATTGTGTAATCATATATTGTGGTTCATATCAAGTAGGTCCATCAGCAATGACTTTGTAACCAAATTATGAAAGTTTACTTGGTAGTAGTTAGAAGTTTTCAAGTCTCATTTGTGAAATTGTCATTGTATCATGGGTTTTGAGGAATTTCCGTTGTGTAAGACTAGTAATAACGGTAGCAGGTGTCTCATATGATGCTCATTTTGGTTTGAGACGTTCGAGTGGCTGGAATATTCATGGGCAGATTATACGGTAAATCAAATCCAAACCCTTCCATCCCTCTCCAATTTTCACATTTTTAGAAGTATGTTTTTAAAAGTTTTTTTGATGGAGAAGAATCTGGGCTCAGCCCCTCATGGTTAACTATCAAGCCAACACCCCTGGTTTGTGCTGAGCTAAAGTGCTCTGTTCTCCCTCACCAAGTGGCTGATTGTCTCCAGGCAATCGGGAGAGATGAGATGCAATGCTGGCGTTAGATAACAGATACCTTTTCCTTTTGGATCTGTACTCTTTCCACCGAGCTCCATGCAATTTCGGGGGATTTGATTTGATTCAATTTCTCTCTAATCTCACTGGCTCATGCACATTAGAATGTGAGGAGCTGTGTGTGAAGTGTAGAATTGGGGGGGCTGATGAGAAATTTCCAGTTGCTTTGAGTAACGAGCAGCAGAAAAGGGAGGGTTGCATAAATCTGCATACATAACCCAAATGTAACCAAGAGCATACTGAAATAAAGTCATTCATCCTCTCTCTGTCAAGTCCCTCTGTCAACTTACAGTTCTCTGGCCTTGCAAGAAAGTAAAATTATTACATTATTCATTATATTTATTATAGTGTAGATAGAGCTGCGATGAAGCCACTTAGAAGAGTGTTTTTCGTCTCACACACATTCACACACTCTCTCACATATGCTAAATCCAGAAATGCTGAGAAGAAACACTTCTACAGTGTTATTCTTCACTGCTAGATTTATGCAATCAATTCAAACACAGTGGGAATTAGTGAAGCCCTGCAGCAAAGCAGTTCAAAAGTTATCAAAATGACTCCAATAAACGTTTTTTGAAGTCACAATTCAAAACTCTAGAAATGTTGGACTCTGCTCTCGCCCCGGAGGAAATATAAAAAAGACACAGACAAAGGGGGAGAGGGAGAAACTAGATGACGGAGAGAAAGAAACAGAGGAAGAATACAGAGGAAAGGTAGAGGGTGCAATAGCGAGAGAGAGAGCAACAGATATAGAAAAGACAGAGTGGGATTGTTGTAGCAGAGCTTACTACACTACCCAGCCTGGAGACATACAGTCATTTAAGAACCATTGACTTATTGTGTCCCATTTGAGCTGCCTTCTCAAAGAAGCGCTGCTGTATCTGACTCAAAAGAATCTGCTGAGTAACTTTGTTTGGGATGAGGTTACAGCAAACTGTAAATTCTCCCACGCAGTCGAGAATCATCCAGCATAAACAAGGCAGAGATGGAGGGAATAATAAAGCCTGGGCTCATATCTCTGCGCCTCAAACAACAACTTATCATCCCCTTTCCTTTCTCTCGCCCCATTCTGTTATTTTTACCCTCCCTCTTCTGCCCAGTCTGTCTGTCTGTCTGTCTTTCTCTTCCCTTAGCCAACTCTCCCTTCTCTCCATCCGTCCATCCCTCCCTCTCTACCTATCCACAGTTGTTGCCTTGGTAACAATACAAAGAGATTTTCTTTGCAGCTCTGCAGTCACCGTGGCAACGCTTGGCTTTCCTCCAGGCCGTTGTTGGAAACGCACTGCCCTCCGGTCCGCTCCAGCCGGTTTGTACTGACCACTGTCAGATCGAGGCCATCCATCGGCTGGAAATCATTCAAGTGCTGATGCCTCTATCAGTGAGCTCCGGAGGGGATGCAGATACTCCAAGATGGAGGGTTTGCTGCTCTGAAACTGCCGGCTATTCAATGTTTTGATTGTCTCAAGGCTAGTACTTAGGGTTTGTTTGAGGCAGCGGCGGCCTGGGCTGTAGTGGCTTTTATCTTATTTTATTTTTCAGAATTATTTTCTGATTTTGATTCACTCTGGTTTTGGTTTTAAAGGCAAATAAATAAACCTTTTCACCTGACTGACGCAAATTGTGTGTCAAAAATCACACTCCTGCTTCTCAGAGTCATCACTTAGTCAACAGATAAATGTCTATAAATGAACGTAGAAATCATTAAAATGAAGGTGTTCCTCCCAATTTCATACTTTGCCTCACAATCATCATGTTTGGAAATTGTCTTTTGTATTTGATTGCTTCCTGTAACATACAGTGCAAACAGGAACTTCTAGTAGCCAATTCAGCATGACTTTTCAATTAGCAAAATTTAAACAAATATTGGGTGAAAATACATAAAAATTTGGTTTACATTGTAGTCCACAGATAACTCACTGACTGCATGGCAAAGTACTATTCTCCCAGAGCATTATGGCAACAGCAGTTCCCAAATGTAAAATATTATCCCTCAGATAGACGTAAAGCAAAGAAAAACAACTAAGCTTGGGGAGTACTCTACTAAAACCCTGTAAATAAAGGGGGTAAAACCAAGCAAAGGGTTCAAAGGGTTAATCTTTTATGTTATATGATACAAACTTAAGTGTTTTACTGTGAAGACTAAAACAAAATTATACTTTCTTGACAGATTTTGCGGATCTCCAGTTGGGACAGCGATTAGCACTAATAGTTTGGTCAAAACTACGAGGTTGATCACTGATAAGTAAAAGAACTTGTGTTTGAATTGATGAAAAATGATCAAGATGATGGTGTTGTGGAGAAAAAAGTGGCTGCGGGTCACCTTTCCCCCAAAATTGTTTGCTACACTCCTGCCGGTGAAACACAGATATTGCTGCAAACGCTAATGCTGCACAGCTGGTGCTGAAACAGTGCGCCACTCGCAAGGCGCGGCAGCCAGTTGGCATCTGAGAAGGCCTATTACAACAGCAACAGGAGACCTGGCATTTTGAATGTATTGTGCCAATGAGTAAAATGGACTTTAGAGATGTCACACTAATGGGATTGTGTTTTGGCAGGCTGGCACTGGCAGGGGTTTGGAATTTATACGTTTACCAGGCCAAAACCTGGCATCAACACTGCAGGAACTGATTACATTGTGTAAGAGTGTCAGTGTTAAAGTTGTTTTGGTGTCAATGAGATTTTTTTTTCTGTCAAATAGCATGTTTTTGTTTCTGCTTCACATCAAGACTCGGTAAGAAAAGATTTCTTGGGGTATCGTCTCAACAGATTGGTCTACTTCTTGTCACTAGTAGTACTTCTCAGCCCATGAAAACAGCTGTATAATGTCTCCTGTTGGGGTTTGAAAGAAGCGACCATTTACAGTCCTTTTCTGATTTGTTTCTTCTAGTTAAATGAGTCACTTTAGAGTCACCCAACTTTATGGAAGTACCCTTATACCCACTAGTGTAGCCCTATAACTATCATAGTAGTAGTTGGCGGCGATAATGTGCCCAGAAATGTAGGAATGTGTCAACAAAAGCAAAGAAAGGTCTCCTCACAAATGTTTTATGAAGGAAGTGCATTAAACATATTTATTAAAACTCAAGGATACTAATGAGGCATTTTGATTAGACACATTCTTTTTTTAAATACAGGGTATCTTAGGATGAATTGGAGGAACACTGAGAGCATGAAAAAGTAAAAACAAAACTTACTACTTAACCAGAAATAATTTTACAACCATTTGCATTCTCACTTTGGGAGAGTTGTATCAGATTTTTTTTCAGATTATTATAATGTAATTCCGTCACCATGCAATACTGACTGTAAGTTAAAAAATGTTCCTGTCACAGTTCAAGGACTGCTTGGCAACAGTGGAAATGCTCAGCTGGAAGCTGCTGAGTCTGAGGCTCCAACCTCAAAGATAAATTGAATTTGTTTATGAATGCTGATTTGGTTTTAAGTCGCTCTGTTTAAAGCAGAGACAAGAAAAGTCATCACTCCAACCGCTGAACCAAGGATATCAATTGTTTGCTGTTTCTATTCTGTTTTTCTACAGTTTTCTTCTGTTCTTTGTTAGGTCAATTGGATACAAGATCTCATTAAAATACTAAACTAATGAAACCTGAATCAATGTTTTTATGTTTTCTGTGTTGTGCTGTCTAGTTGTATTGAAAAAGCTTGATGTTATTATGCTTCCTGAACTCATTTCTTGTAGTTAATCTTAGACTTGAAATTTATTATATAGCTCAGTGAAGTCTTCCTCCTCTGTGTCTCTTGGCTCTCTACTTTCCAGCAAACATTTGATGTTAAATAGATATTGATAGAACAGCTTGCACTAACTCTGGAAACACATTTATATATGGCAGCAAAGTAAAAGTTAAGGAAACATTTATACATCAGCTGCTATGTTTTTTGAGACTTAAATGTGACATAGATGTCAATTCAAAATAAATTCAACAAAAGCTGCGGCAACTGTCCATAAAATGTTAGCAGCTCTTCCTCTGCTTTCTTCAAAGCTAATATTCAAATTGCTTTGGAAACTTTAGAACTTTCATCACAAAAAATGACTCCAAATGTCCAAAAGAATGTAAGTGCAGATGTTGCCTCAACTTTTTTGTGCATGTTTGTTTTTTTTTGGCTGCTTTTCTACTTTTCTTGCAGGTGCTATGAACATCACAGATGGCATTTTCAGATTATTTTTGCTTCAGTAACTTTGGAAATAAAAGGCCCCCTGGGGAGGTAGAATGTACCTCAGCCTTCGAAGTCACCAGAACATCAAAATCAACCTCTATTCAACATTAAAATATTTGCTGGGATTTCCTCTCCTCTCCTCTCCTCTCCTCTCCTCTCCTCTCCTCTCCTCTCCTCTCCTCTCCTCTCCTCTCCTCTCCTCTCCTCTTTTCTCCAGCTGACCTTTCCGCTGTGATTAGTCCTTTTGCTCAGCAGCAGGTAGCTGACTGTCTTATTATAGAGATGATGGAAATGAATAGTGGAACAGACACTGTGTCCAAACAGGTGACTGGTGAGATAGGTTACATTTACATTGAAGTCTGTCAAATGAATAAATGTAAATGCAGATGGGTTAGTGACGCTTGAAGATGTTTAGACATGCTGGGTATGTGTACTTGTTTGTGTGTGTGAGAGAGAGAGAGAGAGAGAGAAGAAGAGAGCTAGAGTGACACAATGCTAAAAGCAAAGACAAATGTTTAAGTGTGTGTATGTTTACTTGAGTGTGTGTTTGAGTAAGATGTAAACTGAAAAAACAAACTGTTCAGAAAAAGTATATTTTGGTATGCAGGTATGTTTATTTCTGCATTTGTGTGTGTATGAAAAGTAATATTTAAAAAGGAAAAAAAAACATCTAGCGAGTGTGTCTGTGTGTGTGAACAGAACCTCAGGTGTACCTTTATGTATACACCAACTTACAGTGTGTGTGTGTATGTGTGTAAATGGTGCTGTCAGAGTTTGTGTGCAAGGAGGCCAGGCAGGGCACGCTGGGACAGTCGGAAATAAAGAGCCATCTGACAGCTCCATGCTGAAATGCACTCTGGGAAAAGGAGAGAGGAAAGCAAGAGAGTGGCCTATTTGACAGCTGGTGCACTGCCTGTATGTGTGTGTGTGTGTGTGTGTTTGTATATCCAGGTGTGTACAGTAAACATTCATGTATTCTTGCTCTGTGTGTGTATGTGTGTGTGTATATATATGTGCAACAGTCTGTGTGTCTGTGTGTGTGTGTGTATGCAAAAGTGTGTACAGTCCTGGCTTGTGTGAGTGCAAGTTTATCTGTGTCTGTTCGTACTGTGTGTGTGTGTTTGTGTGTGTGGTCCTGTAGTAATTAGGTAACAGTCTGGCCCTCAGCGATCCATTTCCTGTCAGTGACGACAAAGAGAGACCTGCTGATGAACCATCTGGTGACCAGGTGCATCACACACTATCATTCTATCTTTCTTCTCTCTCTCTCTCGTATTGGCAGGACGTCCGTCTGTCCCGCTCACTCTTACCCACGGGAAGCTGCTTGACCCCCGGCGGCAGCTCGCTCTTGTCTCCTCCGGAAAATCAATGTGTACAGCAGGAATGATTAAAGTGCCGTTGTTATTACCGTCCATTTTGCTGTAGAGAGCATTCTGTACCTATAGATACAGTACTCCAGCTTCTGGAAATAAGCAGAATGTGCTAGCTCGAGGGCTAATTTGTTAATAGAGAGGATAGATGTCTAATATCAGTGCAGTATTGTAGGTAACGTAGTTTTGATGAAGCAAATCTTGACACTAAAGCTAAGGAAAACAGCAGTATCGTGACAAGAACATCTATTGTATGTGGTCACCTGTGGATCTAAATGCTACATGAAGGATGTGTGGTTGCACTTTGTATGCGGTGTAGGTAGTCTGAGTGATGCTGCGCTCAGCAGCAACATTTCCTTGGAAAATCAATTCTGCATGGTTAGTCCATGGTATGTGGCACGGACTGTTTCACCTTGTGTCTTTAAAAACATGTATTTCATGGTCAAATTACCTGCTGTAGTGTTGGGTGCTATTAATCCTATTCATACTTTGGTTCTGCTGTCATTTTACTTACGGTAATGGGTGCAACCTGCAGTGTCACTGAAATTACTCAAACTTGTACTGATTGACATTTTTGTTTTGTAAAGGTGAAAGAGGCTCTAAAACAAAGCACATTATCAACTCATTAAGGTGATAAATGTGAAACAGCTGCCCTTTCACACATCCGACAAACAAAACATCAGCGTTCATTTGGAGTCATTTCTGACCACCTGGTGAATATAAGTCCACTATTCACTCTCCCTTCAGCTCTGTTTTGGTCTTCACAAATTCCAGAGAACATATCTTATGATATATTCTATATGCTCCACTATGTTCTCACCAGCAAGTAGCTACATTTGTCTGTCTGGTACTGAACATGTAGTGTACAGTGGGTTTATGACAATGAAAATATTTTTATTTGTCTTTGTTTTGTGTTTTTTTTTTTTTTGCCTAATACAGGTGTTTGCTGCTGCTGGAAAGGCTCCATAGAGCTGAGGGAGCTGGTTTGGGGAGTCAGGTGATAACTATGTGTGGGTTACTGAAAGTAAACCCTTTCATATTACACTTTTAAAAAATATAGTGATATAAAAATATTGATTATTGCAGCTTTATCTAGAGTGTTCACCTTATGATTATTCACACCATTGTCTTCTTTTATCCCAAAACGAAGCTAATAGTACCCCTAAGCCTCATTATTTTTTTTTTTATTGATTTCTAATTAAGCATTAGCCTTGTGGTTAAGATTAAATTAGGACTATGATTAGGCTAAATAATAGCAGCTGTGTGTTGTGAACTAGATCTGTAAGCAGGTATGCAGGGATCCAAACACCCAACACAACACAGAGCAACTGCAACTCAACTGGAGTATGAGGCCATCTCTGAGTAAGCCTTAAAACTACTGGAAGAAGTGACCATGGACTGTTGTTAGTACATTTCTTTACCCTCAAGACACTTGACACATACATCCATGTCACCACAATTATCCAAATGCCCTGTGCATCATTGTGTAAATATACTTATATATGTCTTATCTTAACATATACTGGCTTAATGTCACGTTCTGTTGTGTTGTTTGTTGTTCTGGTCTTTCTATCATTGTATGTCTTATGTTACCTGTGACTTTATCAAAGGAAAGTGACAATGAACAAAATGCCCTCACTCCAAGGACTTAAGATCCACACTGGCTCTCACAAGGATAGACATACACCACAAGAAAAACACTCACACATACCATACATACCCTTGTCCAGTCAAACATCTTGCTAGCTTAAATGAGAGCCTGACGAAGAAGTCTATAAAAAGGAGAACTTATTTATTCCACTACTGCACATTATATACCCTTCAAAAGAGCAGTGAGAGGAGCTGAGCTTAGCATCATGCATTTCATCCCTGTGAACCCAGAGCCCACTCTGTCTCTCTTTAAATACTGTATTATCTTGACAGAGAGAAAGGGAGAAAGAGGGAAACAGGGAGTGAAGGGGAGAAAAAGTCTCCAGGGAGATTGGCCAGTCAATCCTTTTGACAAGATGACTCATTGAACTTTGTGTAGAGGGTAGTCCCATAATACACTGCCTTCTGCATGAGATAATTAGCTGTGGCAGGGTCATGGAGAAAAAACAAACAAAAAAAAAAACAACAACACTGTGACGTGCAGTAAGTGCACCATGACAGGCCTGGCTCTGATTTTAGCTACGCTGCTCAAGTTCAGCTTTACATTGATTTGCATGACACTGACATCTTTATATCAGTAACAATATAAGCCACTTGCAGTAAAAGGTTAAAAGGTTGGAGCTGAAGGGGCTCAGGCTGTAGATGCATCAGAATATTTCTTCATGTGTGTCTGATGGAGAAATGCCGGAAAAAGAGAAATAAGAGCTGAAGAAAAAAGGTAAGAAGGATTATTTGGATGCTTGGAATGATGATTCATAACAGAGGCCACAAATCTTCTTTTTTTTATTAAGTCTATTTTGTTTTCGTTAATTACTCAATGGAGTCTGTCTTTCTTTCCTCCTTTGTCTAAGAATCCCTCTTTCTTTCTTTCTTTCTTTGCCTGTGCATATTTAAGACTGTATTTGATATTAATTTTATGCAGCAATAACTGTTCGATTCTTTGAACCCTCTCTTGGTCTTCTTTCATAATATTTCTTTTTCTTTCATAATATTTCCTCTCCTTTACAATTTCCTAACAGGCCTCCTTTTCTCTGATGCAGAATGGTGCCATAAATGTTTTACTTTATCAGAGATGGCTCTCTCTTTGTTTGCCTATATCTATTTTTTAAGTGCTTTAAGTTTTCCTCTTTAACTTGCAGAACCTCAACTCAAGTGTCTCGCTCTATTTGGTAACGTTTTCTTTCACAACACTTCTTCCTTCTATTCTGCCTTTACTTTTTTCCCCATTCACAGAGTTACTTAAACGCCTCCTGCAATTCAGTATGACTCCTTAATAATTACTTTGTCTAAGATGTCTCTCTTCTCTAAGCATTTTACTTGTTTCTGTGTGCATCTATTATTTTCTAAACACGGTTTTTGGTCATGAAATTTCTCTTTTCTTTCTTCCATTCACATTTTTTAGAGGCCACTTAATCTGCAATGGAGGATAAAATAAAAAAAAAATAGCTAAATGAAGAAAAAAAAGCTTAGAAGCAATGTAAAAAAGGAAGCTGAATAGAATGTAGCATGATATATTCTGACTATCAGGGCACATTTCTAATTTCAAACAGACAACATTACTATGTTATGAAGCGTAGCTCCCTTGGATCTCAAAGTTCAAACAAACAGTGTAAGAGACGACAAAGTGAGTCTCAGCGTCACTGTCAGTGGTATCCCTCCAGGCTGTACATCGCTTTCTCTTCACAGATTAGAGTCTGACTCCTCCTGGTCTGAAGCTTTGGAAGGGAATGGCTCATTTTCACAGACGCTGATTTGGCTGCCCTGGGCCATGAGAATAACATGTGCAATTTCTGAAAAGCTGAGTGCTCTTTTCACGATATAATTGATGTGCTGTGCAGTAAAATGTATTGCCTCAGCAGACTTAATAAAAAATATAAAAAGATGAACACTGAGGAGAACATCAGAAGACTATATTTATGATCGTATAGACAACATCATTATTGCTGTTATTGCCAAAATCTTGGGAAAAACTGTCATTACAGCTTATGGAAGCTCTGTCAGATGATTATGTCTTTGAAAAATTTCAGTCAGGTTTTTGGAAAAACCTTAGTGAAGCTTGCATGCAGCTTTTAATACAGTGGATTATGATATCCTGTTAAACAGACTCCACTAGTGGGTTGGTACATCTGATGAAGCCTTGCAGTGCTTTTCTTCATCAGGTTTTTTTTTTTTTTAGCTTTAATTGGTCACAGTGTCTCTTCTTTAGCCCTGACAATATGTGGAGTGCCCCAGGGTTCAATTCTAGGACCAATCTTATTTTTCTTGTATGTGCTTCCCTTCAGTCATATATGCAGATGTGGTGTTGCATTTCACTATGCAGGTAGCAGACACTCAGATACATCTTCTTGTGAAGCCCAATAGTCTTTCTGATCTGTCCTGTCTGGTAAAATTTCCAGCAAATGTGAAATATTGTATGTCTACATATTTCCTTTCGTTAAAACCTGATTTTTTTTTAATAATTGGTCTAGAACCAGATCAAGTCATATCTTGATGTCATTGCTAACGAAATCAAACCTGTGGAGAAAACCTTGAATGTATTTTGACATATCAGCAAGCGCTAAAAAATATCTGATTCCTTTTTATTGAACCTTGAATGATTTGTATATGTTTTGTGCTTGACACTTAATTATTTTATGTGCTGCACTTTTTTTTAATCTGTTATGTGTTTTACCGGTATTGCCTTGGTGACGTTATTTTTGTATCTTTATTTTCTTTATTGTTTCTTTTCTGTATTACACTTTGTAACACTGGTTTTGAGTAGTGCTACACTAATGAACATGATTACTGTATTATTATGGTATAAAGATCAGGAAGATGAGTGATGAAGGATGATGATAACAGTGTAGATCATAATATTTTGATGATAATGTGTTCGTAATGACAGTGTTGTTGACAATATGGATGAAAAAGACTAATGAACACCAAAAAATGATGATGATGATGATTGTGATGATGCCCTTGATGGCTGAAGTACAGATCAGTGCCAGATGGCTCTAAACACACAGAGAACTCTTGTTGTGCAGCTCTGCTCTGTTGAGCAGGATTCAGGAAGGTAGAGAGGGATTGGCAGGGGAGCGGGAGGAAAAGCAGGTTTGCTTTGTTTTGAGTTAAATTCCCTAGACTGTTTCCTTGCTGCCAATAGCACTGGCAGCCTGAGTAATTAGCGTAAACTCACATTGTGCAAATGCGCGTGTCTGTTGTGGTGTGTACTTGTGTTTGCATGGGCGAGAAGGTGTGAAGTTAAAAGATAGTTTCTCTGTTTTTTTTTTCTTTTTTTTCTTTTTTGTCTTTTACCTTGCATGCACAGTTCATTTAGAGGTAAAGTGGGAAAAAACAGAAGAATTTTTACAACCAAAACCAAAACAGTAGGTCTGATTTTGTCTGGCAGGGATCTTCCGTTTGAAGCCCAAGGACACATTAACTCTCTGGCTTCAGCTCTGCATGCATTTCGAGAAGCAGCAGGGGAAAGAAGAGGAAAGGAGAGAAGAGGAATATTTTTTTTATGGCAAATAGTTGTTGATTTTTGTTATTGTCAATAACAGGCAATAGGCCAAAATTCTCTAAAATTTTGGGGAAAAAAAGTTTCCAAAGTTGTTTCAAATCTTAATTTTGTTTTTGTGTTCCCTTGGATTCACACCCAATTTGGTACCCTTGTGCACAATGTCACCTGTCAAATGTCTAAAACAGAGGAGGAGCTGCTAACAGCATTTGTTGACAGACAGAGAAAAACAGGTTAGGAATTTGTTCTTCAATTGACATCTGTGAGACGTTTAGGTCTCGACTTCATACAACAAAACAAGAAGCCGCTTATGCATGAACATCACTTCAACTTTTCCGACTTTGCTGCTATATATAAATATGTTTCCAAAGTTAATCCGAACTGTTCTGACAATGCATATTTAACATCAAATGTTTGCTGGAAAGTAGAGAGCTAAGGGACACGAGAGAAGGAAAGTGGGAAGGGAGATATGAGGTGAGGAGGGAGGGGGGAGGGGGGATAAAGAAGAACAACATCTCCGAGGACAAAAGGACGAAGAAACAAAGGAGAATAAAAAGAGACACCAAAGGAAGGCAATGAGAGGACCATTTTTACAGAAGTCATCTTTTATTGCCACGTAAGAAAGTCGTATATAGAACAATGGTGATATACTGTCAGATGGCAAATCAACAACAAAAGAAGAACAAAAATATCTGTCATCCCTCCCCAAAATAAGGAAAACAGACTTCATAGCAACACTATGGTAATATATTTCTTGGGACAAAACATCTGCTATATCTCTTTTTCTAACATATTTGAATAGTACCAAAATACAGCTTTTCCATAACTTAATTTCACAAATTATAAAGTCAGTAAACAGTAAAAGGACGATGGGGCATCACGGTGCATATTATAAGCTACTGTGCAAACAATAGTGGGAGATGGGCTCTACCATAGAAAATATGCTTTACTAGTCACGCATAAATGCAGTGTTGGGGCCATATGTATTCATATACACATATGCATAAATACCACAAACTGGTCTGGACATCAAAAAATAGAAAATTGGATCTCATATAACTTTGTATGTAATGCATGATTAACACCAAAATGAGTTAATCAATGAGTTATTCTATAAAAGGATATATTTGCTAATGGATAGTAGTCATATCGCAAATAGCTTATTGATTCTTCAATGGTAATGGGAAATCCCTTGGCTCTGGACCATAGCAGAGGTCAATAACCAGAGTATTATTCACATCGACTGTGATTGATATCCTTCCGTTAATTCTAACAGCAAGTATATTTAATATAGGTTTATGATTAAAAAAAATTATACATATAAAGCACACCATAGGAGCAAAACCTTTTGAAAACAGATGTTGAGCGTTACTGGACAACAAACACTGCATCTCCTCTGTCTCTGTGTGCATAAGTAGACAGCTCCGGATTGGTGAAAACATTGCGCATAAAGACTGATGCTATACAAAGTCGTAAACATAGCTGACAAGATCCCCTTTTTGATAATATAGTGGTATACTGATATTTTCGATCATACAAACGCTGCTCTTCATAGGCTGTAATCTTTACAGTGCTATCAAAGCCAGCAAACAGCAACGTTAAAGGATAGAAAAGAAAGAGCGGTGGAAAATCTGGTAAAAATGTAACTTGTGTGTTTGAGCCCTTTAGCCGTCCCCCAATGTACTGTACATATATCACTGTCCCATCATGGTACCGCTGCTCTTGTCTCTAATGAAGAGTATACTGCATTTTATCTGTGGTGATTAACAGGAAGAAAAAAACTTTCTTCACCTCCTCTCCACCAAGAAATTAATATTTACAGACAACTGCATTGTCCTGATTCAGTGCAATACTGTAAGACTGACATCAAGAACAAGCCATGTATCACATCTTCCTCTTGAACACATATGGCATACAGATTGTAAAAAAATACAAAACAGGAGCTGACAAATACATATTCTAGCGTATATTAGCAATGGACACTCAGTCTGGACTCTGTGACTGATTGGGGAATCTATAGAGCTGCTGCATTAGTGATCAATACAAGTCCGAGAGTCTACACATCTGCGTAACAACACAGTAGCATCATGAAATCATTGAACTGAGGAGTTTTTGTGTGTGTATGAGTGTGTGAGATAACAGTCTCTGATTCATAACTTTCCAAACGGAATCGTTAGTGCTCACGTTCTGTGCACCGCCAGCGTTTTCCTGTATCAATAATTCAAAGCTTCCTCCCTGTTAAGTGTTGACATTAGATCCCTTTTCTGTCTTTGTGTGCCACTGTGGACTGAGTCCCTGTCGCAGCACCAGAGCTCTTCCTCATATTTCTCTGGGTTTCGGTGATTAAAGACCACAGTGAGAACTCATAAAACCCCCCCTGGCCACCGGTCTCAGTACAGCTCCTGCTCTGTCTGTTATTGAATATTCCTTGTAGATATTCCACTGTGCGGTTTTCTCCTGGCGTCTGGCTGCTCTGCTCAACAAGAGAGCTTGATTTCAGCTCAACTTGTCTAATGGGGACGCTTTTTTGTATTAATAGACCTCTCTCTCAGCCAAAACAAGAGGGAAGTTGGACCACAATCCCCATTTTCATATTCCATCCACATCTCATCTGTCTCTCTCTCCTTTTCTGTCACCTGCCTCTTTCTGTCTCTAGGTGCAGCTTGTGTGGGCTAGTAGAAGTGTAAGCTTTTGTAATGCTCAGTTTTGTCATAGCTTCTACTTGTCAATGCGTATTTAGTGAGGCGAAAGGTAGGTGGGTATGCAAGGTGTTTGCCTTCAAGCTTTTCTTTAAATCTCTCTCGCTCATCTGCCACTCTTTGCTGTTTGCTTTTCTTTGTGCCTTTATTAATTTGACACATTGCGAGACGCTGCCACAATAGTGTACAGGCCCGCCAAATAACTCACCATCTCAACATCAGTCTGACACATATTCAGACGTTTCACCTTCAACAGCAAGACTCAAAAGACTACAGTAAAAGAATATCAAAAATAAGCCCTTTGTAGCAATAATAGATGAATTTGTTTCAGAAATTGTTAACGGGATACTTGCTGCCTGACCTTCTGGTGTCAAAGACTGTTATAGCCTAATGTGGATGGATCAATAAATTGATTTCCAGCCAATCATGTGGTACAACTTGGCACATTGGTGACTACATGGCAATACAAGGCACCAGAGATCATATGTTGTGGTGGCTCAGGTTTAGCTAAGGACTTCTTCAAGCAAAACTGGCAGTACTTACTGGTAGGGAAGCCAGTGAGGGATCATAGTCGTTGCAGTCGTGATTTTTTTTTCTGGTTGTTTGGTATATCAAGGGCATAAAGGGTGGTGGGATCTGGGAGGCAGCATGAACCTCTAGATGCATTGTGCCCTCTTGGGGTAGCTCCTCACAGTTTGGTGGAAAGAAGCAGCTATTTAGCGGATGTCCACACCCTCCACAGGCCAATAGTGGGTGTTAACAGTGAGAAGGATTACAGTGTAGCAGAGTGGGCCATGCCAAATTTTGAGAAAGGGGGGAAATGTTGGAAAATACAGCACATTAAGAAAAAATTGTAACTTGATGTCAGTAATCTTCACACATCACATTTGTTACCAAGCTAGAAAATGATCCAAAGCTGGTGAGCTCTCTCAATAAAGAGCTCACTGCAGCTTATGTTTCAATTTGTCACTTACTTTTAAATGTAACATGTCCATCCCACACACGGAATCCATATTAATTGAGTGACTGGAGAGACAGGGCTCTATTGTGGTCCCACTTTGTGATTTATGTTAAACAGATGGGTGTACATTTAGTCAAAATATTGCATCTGTAAGAATACAATACAATATTAAGTCCAGGTCACAAGGCCAAAGCATATTCAGCACAAGTGTGAACACCACATAACTTAAGGCTGCATGCTTGACTGAGCCTGATTAACAAAGGCAGGAGCAGGTACTGCCTTTGTGCCTGATCAATGTGACGGTGATCCGCTGCACCCTTTAACTTTGGTTTGATTCCTATAATTAGGTCTCCACTCTTCATTTGACTTCCATTCAGCCAGGAAGAAAGAAAAAAAAGTAAAGAGAAACCTTTGGACTGTGGCAGGCAATGCACGTACAAGGCAATCGGGTCGTGGATAGTTTGGAGCAATGGGTTCACACTGTGGTCATCCTTAAATTTGTATCTCATCTGGTAGTATATTATCCTATCTTATCTTAATCACAAGATTCTGACAAATACTTTTCATGTCAACATCAGTAGTAATTATGACTAAGAAACTCTGAAAGCTCTAATGTATCTGACTTGGTGCTTCATGAAAGTCTAGCAAATAAAGACACCTCATGTCAGCTAAAGCACATAGTTCAAGGTGATTAAACCCAAAGTTAATACAGTATTATATTGTCAGTTCACAGTATTTTTTAACCCCCACTCGATCAACTCTGTCCTGTGATGTGTACACTTGCAAGTTGTAAACATGGGAATCTTTCCCATTTCAGCCATCCATCCCATATGATCTAAATATGGCATAAGAAACTAGGAGGTGAAGGCTATCACTGACACTAGACTTCAAGATGTCTGTTACTACCATTCAAATTGTATAAATATGGACAGTGCATCTCCACTTCCTACCGCTATGCAAAAGTGAAGCCAAAATATCTCCTTTCCAGGAACTGCCATCTTGCTTGTGTGATGTCAGTGTCATTTGGAGCCAGAGTCTGTGCAGTAGAGTTGGGCGGCGGGTTCATGGTCTGTGGGACACGTCCCCTTAGCTGTCCTGCCTGATGGAGGTTTTAGAGTGGCTGTTACAATTGTCAATCATGACATCACACCTCCTCTTTATATTGTCAAATAACTAATTAAAAACAAACTTATTAGAAAAATGAGCATGATGAGAATGTCCTAAAATGACAGAAACCATCTTGGGAAAAATGTATTTGACATGTACTTTGATTTTTTGATTTGGCTCATATCCCATCCACTACCATGCTGGCAGGTGGGATTTATGACCTACACTGCAGCCAACCACGAGGAGATGATTGAGATGTTTTGGCTTTACTTTTGGGGAGCTGTCATGGCGTCCATATTTATATATGGTCAATGGTTACTACAGAGTGGCCAGCTTGGTGAGAAACTTTTGAATGACTAGTAGATTGATTGACTAAAGGCCTGGTCACATCAGAAAGTAGCACAGCATAATTTATCAATGTATCTTTGCAAAAATATTTGGTTCTAAAAGCTTGATGATGTAGTGATGACTCGTAGGGGTAGTTGATGAACTAGCCAGCTGGAAACATGTTAGCACTAGTCGGTCAGAATAACTTGTCAAGCTTCTTTCTATTTTCTGTTTAGTGGGCTGTTTATCCAGCCTTGACATTTTGTTCTCAGAATTGTGCATCATTTCATTCGATGCAGTTATTAAAGAGGGGAAAAAGCTCTCTCCGAGCTACTGAACAAATCCATCAGAGAGTAATTTGTAGTTTTAAATGCTGGTGCAACAGGGCCTTCATTGTTTTCTTGTAATCAAATCAGTTTTGCGATGCTATACAAATATTCTATTGATGATACCATATAGTAGATGATTCATCCTATTCCATGCTGTGACAGTTTATACTGTTCTCCTTTTGAAAATAAGGGGCTCTCTCTTTCCCAGAAAAGTTGTTGGAAAAAGTTGGTAGTTAGCATAAGCATTGGCCATAGAAAACAGACAGAAGCTACAAAAAAAGAGGTGAAGCCGGTTAATCACTCTGAAGCAACATAAGCATGCGAGAAGGAAAGCAACCATCTCTGAGCTATAAAATTGTCTTTCAAATCCCAAAAGTCCTCCAAGAAGAGAAAATAATATGGTATAATGCACATTTACTTCTTTTTCTTTGGAACTGGCAGGTTTTGAAACTGTTAGCCACTGAATGTACTGAAGTAAGTACAAACACTACAAAATTCAGAAAAACAAGCATCTTACAGATTCTCTTCAATAAATGATGAACAGAAACACTGTTCAGGAGCTGGATCTTTTACTGAATCGACTGCATACTACCTGTGTCCTTTTGTCTCTGCTGTGGCATTTTTTGTCTGACTGACTCGTCTGATGAAAAATGTCAGACATGACTGCATCCTGAACCCATTCATCTGTGGCCCCGACCCTATCAACCATGACCCAGCCAGCGCAACCAATTCCCGCTTTCTATCGGGTTTATTTTGGCCGTTACGGTGAGGGATGAGGGGTTTTTGTTTACCAACTGTTTCCACTGCTCTGCCTGCTTACCAATTGTTCCAGTGGCTGCTTTTGTGAAGCTGAACGGGCTTTAAGGATGGAGCGGTACGGGATGGCAAGGAGGGTTCATATTTCCACACTTCTGCCTTGCTGGATTAAGTCAATTGGGTCCAATAATGCACATCCTGAGCAAACACTGACCTGCTTTTCAACTCTGTTACAGACAAAACCACCAGCTGTCAAAGAAAATGAGTAAAGAGATACATAGAGGATGAAAGAAAACAACTACATTTGCAAAGGATTCTCATCAGACAAATAGGTTTATGAGATTGTGATGTCATTTATATATGATTCACTTTGTTTGGTTTGTTTGTTTGTTCGAGTTTTACTTCTTCAGAGACAATATTCATATGCCAAGGTATGATTCTCTCTCTCTCTCTCTCTCTTTCTCTCTGTCTCTCTCTCTCTCACATACACACACACACGCACGCAAGCATAGACATACACCAAGTTAAAAAGAGTGGAAATGTGCGCAGTGTTCAAGAGGACACACAATGGTAGAAAATTGCAAACTGAATTACACTTTTTGGCACACAGAATCAATCACTTATATTTCCTGCTAGAACAATGCACATGGGGAAACCAATCATGTTTCTCAAGGTGGGGGTGAATTATTATTATTCACTGTCTCATCATGACTGTACTCCACTATCACAGGAAAGATTCATCACAGCCCCATTTTTGTTTCTCAAAGATGTTTCTACTCTGAAGGTCTTCCATTCAGACATGGGAGGAGCAAAGAAGAAGAAAGGGGTGAAAAGAAGTGAAACTAGAAAGGATAAAAAGAAAGGGATTAAGAGAGAAAGGCTATGTATATTTATATATATAAAAAGCATAATATCAGTTATCGCTACAAAGGGCCAAGGTCTGGAGTTTCACAGTCTTTCATGTACAACAGGCGCAGTAACAGTACTGACTTTTTGTCTCTCTGCTGCGATGACGCCTGCCGCTCTGCACTGCGAGAGCAGAAGGAAAGCAGAGTCCACCCTGTAATGTGCTCTGTGTATATGTGTGTGTGAGTGTGCATGTATTGTGGGTGTAGGTGACACATTTTAATGCTCTCATGACTTCTGAAATCCTGTTCCACGCCTTCAATTCGGTCTCCAGGTTTTTCCAGTCATGTGACCCTCAAGACAGCGGGGGTTTCACAGCATGAGGCAGAAATATCCCCTCCTATAGACCCTCTTATCTTATGCTCAACTGGCTTAGTTGTTTCATGTGTCTTTTGATTTAGAAGCTGTAGTATTACGCCCGCCTCCCCCCTCCCCCTTATGTACCTCAGCACTACATGCAGTCTGGATACACAGGGTACCCAAACTGTGTGTAGCTTTGCGAGAGCTGGCAATAAAATGTGTCTCTGGTATACACACTGAAATCCAATGTCTTTTCCTCTCACCAGATTGTCATGTGCACCCCTTTCTCATATTTGCATGCTTAAAAATCGTTAATCAACACTTCTTCTTTTTTTTTTTTTCTTTTTTTTTTTTGCTTGTTCTCTGTCCACAAATGTTCTGACAATCTGTCTTTGTTTGTGTGGTACTGCCTGAGCCGCCTATTGCCTGTTTTGCTTGTGCCCTGGTTGGATCTGCACAAAAATGTCCAAGACATAACTGCATTTACACTTATGCCAAATGCTTCTCTGACCACCTCCAGAGATGCTTTAAGCAATCAGATCATAATCTATTTACTGTGTGTTTTGGGTGCATTGACATTTTTATTTTAATGTGGCTGAGCAATGTCTGATTACAATCTGATCACTGAAAATGCATCTTAATCACAAATGTAAAGAGGGTCTTAGAGGTGGAAGCAGCGCTTTAGATTACAAGGTCAAAATGATAACAGTGGCAGCAATTGCTAATAAGTCGCACATCATTACAAAACAAGCAATCGGGTTTGGAGAAGCCCTTAGAAGATTTGGCCTATTTGTCAGACTTAAGGATTTATTTTTATGTTTGAGTCATGCAACCCAGATAGTCGTTTTTTCCCGCTGGTTGTGATGTTTTTTTTTTCAGCTAGAACTCGAGTACAGTGAGCGATCTAATCAAGCCTAGTTTCTCGTAGCAGTGTCTTCCATCACCACTAAAAGAATAGTGGTATTTTTATTCCAGTTCACTCCACTTTTCACAGTATTTTCTCACTTTTTTCTAAAACTAGAATAGCAGAACACCCTATGCAAAATCTGCGCAGAAATAAAATGTTGAGCAGCCAAAGCTTACACTTACTTCACCTAATGAAATATGTTGCTTAGTTGACCCACTCTATGTGTGCTATCCACATTAGCCTAAAATACATATAACATATCCTTAATTAAATAAGTTCTTTTGTCCAGTTCCAGTATTATGAAGCCCTCGCCAGCCATTGCTACAGTACATAAAAACAGCTTTATTTTCTTTTTATTTGCAATGTTTCTGTTAATAGTTTTGGAATTAAAAAGAAGTAAATTATCCCAGACTGTGCCCTGTCATTGAATAGATAAGGTGGGTCATCCTTACTTAGCTGCCATTTCTAAAAGTTACATTTTTCTAGTTTTAATTGGTTTAGAGCACTGTCATGGTCTAAATTCACTGACTATCATTTTTAAGTTTTGGGATTCCAGACAGTCAAATTTAGAGATAATAGATACGCACAAATCACACAAAATATCAGCAACCTAATTCTAAAGTTATTGGTATCATTCTTCATAAACTCATATCGACCAAGCCCTGGTGTGTGGTATTTCTACAGTATATGTTTTTGTGTGTGTGTGTGAAAATGTAAAAATGCATGTGCATGTTTCTGAATGTGTGCATTTGTGTACAAGAATGATGCTCCAAGAAGCCTCTGCTAACTGCAACATCATCCAGATGCTGCCTCCCTGCCTCCTTATCCCTCCTCTGGGGCAGCTGTCACCACGCAGACGAGATCAGAACAGCACAATGCCAGTGCGACAGCTTCCATTCTCTGTGGTGGAGCCTTGTGGAAAAGGGCGACCTTCAGCTGCAGAGCCTACGAGGTGTTTCTGAATAGCCACAGTACAAAACCCTGCATGTCTGCAGTCTGAAGCCCAGTGCCCCCATCATGTGTCTGTTTCAAAGCCCTCAGGAGATTTGGGGAGAATCATAAGGAAATGTTATTTCTTCCGAACCATTCAACGCTTTGTTGGGCAGATGAGCAGAACTCTTGTTGCTAGGTTTGTGGGTAGACTTGCTGTATTTCTCCTTTCCCACGATGCTTCGGTGCTTTACACTTGATCCCTTCTATTGCTTCCCAGGTTTGGTTCATAAAAGCCCATCCATTTTATTATCAGCAGTTTCCCATTTTTAACAGCTGTGTGTAGTAGCACTGTAATGCTCAGACATTGTTATCATTACAGAGTAGATATTAGCTGTGAGACAACACTCTAATATTACCACAAGTGTACAGACATCCCTGCTCTGTAGGCTCTTTGTTGTTATGGTTACAGATACCACTAACTTGGCCGCCATCCTTTTGACAACAAAGGTCTGTTCGGTGATTTGATTGGTGAACTCTCTGTGAAACGAGGACCACCGTGTCACTGTCCCACCACAGAGTTGTGACAATCATTCACCAGTACCAACAAGCCTCAACTTCTTCACACAAACACACACATAGATCTGCACCTTTGACCAACCCTGGAGTTGGTGTCTCCACTTAGAGATTACTTATGCCACCACTCAACATGCATCCTTTCCCCCTCTTTGTCTCCCTCATATCCTCTCTCACACAGTCACCTCTGTCTTGCTGTTGGTCACAAAGTAGGGCTGTGTGGGGAGGAAGTGTTGGCTGTGGCTCTGGCCTCTGGTGCTGTGGAGCTGGTTCGGCTCCAGCACGGTACACTGAGGCCTCTTGTGCCCGTAGGTCTTCCTCCGGCCCACCGTCTCAGTCCCATCCCAACCCTTCAGGCCCAACCCCATCGCATGCCCAGTCGCAATGGTGTTGGAACTGTACGCCAATGGGCGGCCCATTGTAGCCGAGCTGGAGCCAATGGCACTCTCGGCGGCCCTGGAGATGCCCAGGGACATGCCACCTGGCATGGTCCCCGCCATGTGTGCCAGGGAGGTAGCCCCCAGTCCTGGCGGCTTGCTACTGTGGCTGTGAGCATGAGTGTGAATGTGAGTGTGAGTGTGAGCACTGTGAGAGCTGTGGGCAGCGTGGCCATGGCTGCCTTTGGGTTTCTGGCCATTCAGCTTCAGTCCCCCTCCTCCACCACCTCCGTGCCGTTCTGTCGGGAGGGTTGAGATGGAGGAGATGCTGGGCATCTCTGTGACATAAGTGGCCACTGGCTCTGGAGTCAGTGGACCCAAGGAGGTCATAGGAGTCATGGAGGTCATCGGGGCAAGGGAGGTCATGGGTGTCATGGAAGTCATGGGAGTCATAGAAGTCATGGGTGTCATAGACGTCATTTGCGTCATGGAGGTCATCTGGGTGATGGTTTGGTTCATAGGGTTGGAGGTCATGGGGTTAGAAGCCATGGGGTTGGTGGTCATCGCAGGAGTCATCGACGACATGTTGCCCATGGAGGGTCTGGAGTTCCCCATGGGTTGGAGAGGGAGGCCACCCTTCGTTGGCAGCTCCACCATCAGTCGACGCTTGTTGTAGATTTCACCGTTGTACTTGGCAGCTGTCAGAAGAGGGAGAGAAAGTAACAGAAAGCTAATGAAAATATTAAATGGACATGAAAGATCTGCAAAAGAGGACAGCTGAAATTGTGGGTTAAATGTTGAAATCTGAATAAATTTGTTTTTTCCAATTTTGCTGTTTGCTCTCCATAGACTGTGAAAAAAACAATATCCTCTGCTTGTCTGTTTTGATACAGCGGAACAAAAATAAAATAAAACTGTTACAGAGAATGACTCATGAAATCAGCTGCAAACTAAGTCATGTACATGTGAGTGCATGCACACACACACTGGCAGAAGTTTGGATAGAAAACATCCCATCCCTTTTTACTCCCACAATCTGAAAAGGTCATAAAACAAACCTGTATACTTTAACTTTGCTAGTCAGCCTACCTTTATCTGACTGACCATATAGGTTGTCAGGGCTACTGTAAACGCCTGCATATCAAGGCCTATCATGTCACTGGAGGAGTGAAGTCAAAAAGAGAGCTGAGAATGTCTCTTCCACCTCGCCTGTTCCTCCTTTTAAAGCCAAGAAAACATCTAATTTCTGTGTAGTGGGAAGGTGTTCACTATGATTTAAAAAGAATATTTGGGAGAAAGATATGGTGATCATGTTTTCCAACATGGTGAAATGTCCCTGGTAGATTTAACTCTTTGTAATTCCCAACATTGAATAACAGGGCTTCATTTTTTTTGGCATACAGTATAATAAATAGAAGATTTTGAGAATATGTTGTTGACTTCTTTCTATGTAGGAAATTAAGGTTAGTCTTATTCCAAAGCTACAATGTTTTCTGAAACAAAAGTATGGATCTGGTTTTGTGTAACAAGGTTTAATATGATGTGTGATTCTTCTTGCCACATATCTCATAATGTAGGTTTAGTGGCTAACAGGGCCTTTCTTTCCTCAGAGACACCTGAGATAGGTTGTTTATATCAGCGCTCCACACAAATGTAGCAAATTCATTTCAAACTGTGTTTGATGAAATGGTTAATTTACTGCATTTTATCAGACCTTTCTAGTCTTCCAACCACTCAAAGCACTTTACTTTACTTATCCTGCTCAAGGTCACTTCGACATGCGGATTGGAGGAGCTGGGGTTCAAACCTCTGATCTTCCAAATAGTGGCTGACCCGCTCTACCTCCTGAGCCGGCACAAAGAGAGCTGCAATTTGTATCAAAAATTATACTCATATTCTTTCATGCATCGTAAATCTGCGTAAAAAATATGGAAAAAAGACACTCCCTATAACTCCAGAATCATCATGTTTTTAAGTTTTCTTAAGTTTCAAAGTAATCCAGTGATAGCTGTCTGTACATCCACTGCAAACAGGAACTTTTAATGGTGCCAATTTTCCAAAAGGTAAACAAATACAGGCTAAAAATACAGGGCTCAAGTTGTATCCCACAGCTAACTCACTAAATCCTTGGCAACGTTATACTTCTTGTGTACAAACTCCAAAGCATATAACGGTTCCAAAACTGAAAACATTGATTATCTCCAAAATAGAATAAGACAAAAAGCAATAATAATATGAGTGACATATGTTGCACCATCAATATTTTTATGACATTAATTCAGACACTCTCCTCTCTACATTACTACATAGATATTTGCCCTTTTTTACTGTGTAACTTTGCTAGTTCATAATGAAATGCCTGAATGTGCTGTGCTGTGTCTGTGACTGAACAGTTCATGCATCCACACAATAAATGGCAGCACAGAAATAGACGCAGGCCTGCCGTCCATCATTCCTCCACCCAACAAAACGCAACACAGAGTTGAGGCGTTGCTTAACTAGACAGTCTGAGTGGTGTCTGGCTGAGGCGAGTTACATCAAGTTACATATGCAGCACTTGACATTTTTCAATCAGACAAGAAAGATGGAGAAAACGGTTTAATGTGACAACTGAAATCTGTTTAAAGGGATAGCTTGCATTTTTTGAAGTGGGGTTGAATGAGGTACTTGTCATTGTCAGTGTATTACCTGCAGTAGATGGCTGTCCGCAACCCCCCTTCCCTCCCATTTGGAGAAGCAGGTTGACAGGGGCCAGCAGCAAATATATTTTAGCCATCTGAAAAATCAATATCAGTTTAAATATATGCTGTATTTAGAATATTTTCACTGCTTTTCTGTCATCAGACATTTGGTATTGCAGCACTTCCTGACCCAAACAGCTGATCTGCAGAATAATACAGTGCTGTTTTTTTATTAGGTGGCTAAAATACATTTTGCTGCTGGCCGTGTCCACAGCAGTACAATGCTTATCTTCTGTGCCGGTACTTCTGCCTGCTTCTCCAAACTGGGGGTATGGATGGGGGGTTACAGACCGCCATACACTGCAGGTAATACACTGAATATAGATAAGTACCTCACACTAGTGATGGGAATTCCAGCTTTTCTCAGTGAGCCAGATCATTTGGCTCAGCTCAGCAATAAGAGCCAGCTCTTTCGTCTCTCAAACGGCTCTTGATTTAGTACCACTTCTGGCTTTTATAATTCAGCCAAATTTAGCAATGTTTTGATCTATGATTGGTCAGTGTGCACATATATCACTTAAATTATTCAATGTAATTATACATAATATATATAATACATATAATTTCCAGAATACCATGATTTGACATTATATTTGTTATAAAAACCTTAAAAACATCAAACACTATTACACATGTGTTTTGAACATTCTATTTATATTGAACTATCCAAACACAGTGTCAGGCCAGTTTTAAAAATGCTAAATGAAAGTAAATCAAAGAGAAAACAACACAGGACAGCTACAGTCCCTCAGAACTGTAGACCATCAGCCCCCTCACCTGCCTTTGACCTGATAGTATGATCTCTGTTTGTCATCACATGTGACTGGTTGCATGCACACACACATCAACACAATATTCAGTCAGTGCATGGAGTGAGCCTGGCTGAGCGGTGTGGGGAAAAGATCATCCTAACATTATGTCTTGTATAAATTTACAAAAAGAAAAAAAAAAGATATCAGCTCTAAGACGATGGCCGGCTCCCATCGTTCACTTAAAGGAGCCGCCTTATAGAGTCAACATGTTCATGACTGACACACCACTACTTCATACAACTCCACCTCAGAAAATGCAAACTATCCCTTTAATTGGTAAAGAGTAGGAGGTATAACATACATATGCAATATATAATCGTATACATACTGTATGTATAAATACCCCTATGTTTATCTATCTTCTTACACTCGGACAGAGTCAATACTAAAGTTTCACTCTGCTCTATGTGTTGGTGTAAGCATTTCCCCATATCTTCTGAATATCTGTGTGTGTGTGTGTGTGTTTCTTTAGCCTTGGAGCAGTCAGGTTTAATGCCTCACATTTTTTCCTCTCTCTGTCAGTCACTGTCACCAAGCTACCGTCTCTCTTATCAGTGCAAAATGTGACCTTTTTTTTTCTGTCGGATTCACGTTCACAGTCGAGTCATTACTCTTTAGCCCTTGTTGCCTCCACGTCCTTGAAGATAAAGTTAACACACTCAGCGAGTTTGCTTTGCCGCTGTAACTATAAATCTAGTTTATTGCTCTGTGAATGGGAGAGAAACAAGTGAGCGGCCCTGTGGGGGGATGGCAGGTGGGATTGTGGGATGTTGGGTTGGGGATGGGTGGGTGTGTGTGTGTGTGGAGGGGTGGGGGGGGCAGCAGCGTCTCACCACCCCTGGGGATCAAACTTGCTCAGGCGACAGGTGAATCAATCCAGCGGCAGTCAGCTCAACGGTGCACACATCCAGCAGCGTACGTGAGTGGAAACGGAAAACACCGCTGTTGCACAGTGTGGGCTCTGCATGCCTCTGCCTGCGAAAGGCCAGCATCCCACAGAGACTCGCACACATTATGCATCAGGAAAAAAAAAATCAAGCACTGCTCCTCTGAAGTCCCTCAGCACCAATAACATAAAGACTTTATTATGGTTTGACCAGTATGTCAGTCTGCTTTTTTTATTAGCCAGCCATATCTACTGCCAAGGTGATGGTGGGTAAGTTGCAGTTTTAGATGCCTTTAAAACCAGCAAAAAATTCTTTTGACATTTTAGAATTTGCTTCTGCCCCAGACACAACTAATCAATGAGCAGAATGAATGTTTTCAAGTAGCTTTTAGTGATGTATTTTAGTTCACTTGAATTTTATCTGTGTGAAAAGAAACCATACCAACAGGAAAACATAAGTTCACTAAACTATAGGTTTAAAAGCCAGGATATCTCGTTGCCTCCGTTGCATTGATTTTGACCATTCTTTCACAAATCTGTCTCTTTTGTGAGTCCTGCAACATTGTGGAAGTGCAATGTTAAACCACAGGAGATATCACTTCCCTGTGATGTACCAAACTAATAAACAAAGAAGCCTGAAAAAAAAACTCCCTTTGTGTCTCATTTGTGAAACTCATTTGCATGTAAAGAGGATTATAGAAGATTAAATCCCAGCTGAGGTGTGAGGGTATATGGTTATAATCTGCATGTTCTCAAAAAACTTTTAAATAATTCCATACTGATACAGATGTTTCGCTAAGCTGAAATTGAGTCTTGCATACAAAAACTCCAATAAACACAGCAGGTGGGGTTCGTGGCAGCATAAAGTTTAGAAAAGCAGGCTTGTGGCTTGTTGGTTGGCAGTTTTATTCCCTAAAGCAGAAAGTACTTTAAGACCCAGTGTGAGATACTGTATGAATGTGGAAAAAAGATGCAGGACAGGAGCAAGAATGATTAAAAAAAAAAGATTAAAAAACCGAGCAATTCCTTCCCCAATAACTGCAGATTTACTTTGCAGACCATCTGTGAAAAACTTCTTAACAGCATGTAGCATAGCATGTAAGCAGTCGTCTCTTTAGTGTTTATGGTAGTTGTTACATTTAACAGAGCAGATGTGCATGAGATGTGGGCCATAATTGGTCATTTGTACTTGTAGAAGACTTCGTCCCCCTCTGGGCCGAGTTACGGCTCTGCATCCAGGGACCTTTATTAGTTGTTTTTTGCCTCGGATGCTGTTAGAATTCGATAAAGTGACCTTATATAGATGCACATGGGGACAGTGGAGATGGCTATTGATTGACAGAAGTGAGGCTTATCAGCTGGATGGTAGACCATTGGGAAAGTGGCAGAGGCAATTAAAGAAAAGGGAAGAAAGCTGGTTGGAGGGTGTTTGGGGAAGGTGGTGTTGATCTTAGACTTGGTTCCATTTCTCAAGGGTTCAACAGGCAGTGAAAACACCGGAGTGTGTAGAAAAGAAAAGTCCATTTATGTTGCTCAAGATTAGTGCCGCTCACACAAAGGTGACTTCAAAAAGAGTCTCTGCTAGCTTTTTGTTTTTCGTTTGTTGTCATTTATCCCCCGTCTCTCTCTCTCCCTTGCTTCCCCCACACACACATTTTTCACAGCTCATGTGTGACGTTCCCATCATTGACTCTCAGTAATGGCAGTTTGCCTCCTGGAATCCTGGGCTCCTGAGCTGTATATCTCTGGACAGGTTTTCCAATCATTTCATAGGAGGCTCTTTGAATACCACTTGTGGAATGGAAATCTGTCAGTCAAGTGTAAGCCCAAGAGGAGGGGGCCTCCCTTCAATTACAGAAATGGAATCAGATATGAGCCGCTATAAGGGAGGATTGAGATTAGCAGACCAATGATTCTTTAAGGAGCGATATGGAACATGATGGATTGAGGGTGGGAGGGTGGGGAAGGGGAGACAGGATATGTAGGAGGGGGAGACAAAAGGAAAAGGAAAAAAAACAGTGATGAAAAAATGCAGAAGAGAGGGTAGGAGGCATGATGATAAAGGTGGTGATATGAGAGAAGAAAGAAGGATGAGAAATGGGGAGTGGTGGGAGGGAAGGTGCAGAAGTAAAGGTGAGAGGAAATGAAGGGGACGGGGAAGAAAAGAGGAGGAAAGCGGAGAGGGAGGGACCGGAGGAGGATGATCACGGAGAGAAAAACGAGCCGAGACATTAAAGGTTAGAAAAGCGAACATGGAAGCAAAGAAGTTGAGGGAAGATGAGGTCCATTTTGAATATAAAGAAGCAGATAGGGGGGAAGCAGGATTGAGAAAAGCTCAAGTGGACAAATGGAAGAATATTGACAGACATGTGCTAAAAAGTTGGAATGTAATTTTTTATATTGCTGCCTGGACTCAATTCAGTCTTTAAAAAAAGAGCCATGTGCAAACCCAAATGAACAAATTTGCTTCATTTTGCACACTTCCAATAAATTTGAAATTGTGTACACTTAACATTACATCCAGACATTTCCAGAGCATATCATAGCTGTTTTTTTGATTGATTTTATGCCCTCCAGGCAGTCGCTGCTTTCAGAACCTGCAAGTACATTATAAAAATATACTTAGAGAGACTTCTTCAGAATAATAATCAATCACAGTGAACATTTAGTCCTCGAAAAGAAATGCAGTTAGACTGTTTTGAGAAACTTCAACAATTCAACCGAAACGTCTTATGTGATAAATATTTTGTGAATTGTCAAGGTTGTTGTTTACTGTTACGATGACATTATGAAACTTTTAACAATTTAAAATGGAGCTGGAAAAAACAACAAATATGCAGAATATTCTCTTGTATCATTGAACATACACTATGTAAACACTGTCTATCAGACTATCTATTGATCTATTATATCTCTTGTCTTATCCACTCAGTTAAAACATAATATTTTGTGTATTATACCTGGAAGAAGTTACATAGTTGTACTAAAGAATCTGCTGCAAGGTCCCAGTGGATTCACAACTACAAGTGCTAGCACAAGTTTTGCAGGGGGAAGAGTGACAGAGTTGCTGATCTATATCACAATAAAGCATTTAAATCAATCGCAGATATTGATTCAGAAATCTCCCCAATTTATCTACACTGGTGGAGGTACCTCAAGCTGAGGAGTGCAGTTATTGGATGTAAGAACCAGGCACCACCCAAGAACCATCCAAAGCCTCCATTTGGGATGGAGGTTTACTTCTAAGGGATATGTCACAATTAAATGCAAAAAATAATGTATAATGAATTTAATAGCACAGTAACATCTGATTTTCCGGCTTGGAAAATTGGATTACGGATCTTGCCTTCAGTATAACTGATGATGTGGTCACTAAATTTAACAAATCATGCTAGATGTCGACCCTTTAGTCGTACCTATTCTGCATTAACCTGCCTCATCTGTTTTCCTTTTTGAGATTTCTTACATTTCCCAAAATGCCGCCCTCAATCCCCGGAGCACGTGCTGCATTGATCTGTTGGTTCTGTGTGTAGGAGATGAAAGGAAATCTGTAGCCTATCATCAGGGAGTAAGATGTTCTAGATGAGAAACAGTGAGGTTGCGTTCCTTTCTCAAATTGCTGCACATCTTGTGGCTGCACTGCACTCAGATTTATTGAAGCTCCTGTCAGTAGAGAAACTGGCGTCTCTCTCCTTGTTGAATATCGGTGCAAAAATGTTGAGTTGAGAAAGAATCCCTTTGTTCTTTGACATTTTCCGCTGATGTTTTAGATAACCGAACAATTTCCTGCAATCAAACGCAGTTGTACCTGTGCTGAAAATATCCTGACATTGCCTGATGTCTATATTTGGCCAGTTATATGAGAATTATAAAAATACACCACCAATAGAAAAGATACCAGGGTCCAGAACTCAGGATGACAGTGTTAATCACTATTTTCACTGCTGTTCTTTTAGGGCGGCTTTCCTTTGAGCCCAAAAAATTGACGTGTCCACTTGTCACTCATTATTCTCTGTTTTCTCAGTTTTGCTGGCAGTTATGTAAACTGCTACCATAATTACACAACATCCTCATGCTTCCGGTGCACAAAGCTGTACTCAGCATTAACAAGCCAGATAATCTACAGTATTACTGTAACGTGTTTGAGGGATGAGTCAGTGCCCTCACATGCAGCGTGGAGTATGGATAGCATTTACATCTACAACACAGAGGAAGATCACACCTCCATTTGTCATCAGAATCAGATATTTCATTTTCTGCTTCTCAGCATGCAGGAGAGGCCTTCCAAAGACAAGCTCTTGTGTGGTTATTTTTCTAATAAAAGGGCACAAATGCCGACAAATAGCCTCTTGTAGCTGTTTCTACACATATCTAGATGTGTTTGTAGATATTATCTGGTGGGAGTGGGCTGAATACTGAATCAAGTGAGGACAGGGTACCTGTCTAGCATAAACAAACTGACAGACACACACTGAAAAATTCACAAGTCGATCTCAAATGAATGCAGGTTATGAAATAGTGATGCCTCTGCCAATAACATATGGGCATGGTGAGGCAAATTCAAATCAGCTGCACTGATAACTGAGCTCATTGAATTTAGTAGCCTGCATGAAGCTGTCAAACAGCTTGATAAGCAGGCTGTTTCTGTTTTACGCCGTGTCCAGTTTGGTAGCTCAATCAATAACACCTGTCAAATCTGCTTGCAAGACTGCCATAGCTTAGTCACATTGTTCCCACAGACCTCTGGATAAATAATATGACCATATGCGTTTGAATCTCAAATATGTAGGAGAATATAGTGGGAAAAAAAGAAAGGAGTTAATAAAACAAGATACCAGTTCTCGTTTTCTAAAGATCCACTGCCAACTCAGGATGCATCAGATGGTGACTTCACTATCAAGAACGGGGGAAGCCCCGAGACTCATTGTGATGATGATGCACCCGCTCCAAACATTGTTATAGTCAGAGCCAACAGCAACAGCTGGAGAAATCAGCACCAATTTTTATAACCAATGGCACAACATCAAGTACGCTGCTTATCCCAAACTGTAAAAAAAAAAAAAAAAAAAAAATCTCTGTTCTTCTTCATCTAAAAATTTAAAGATAATAATAGAACTTGACACTCACCCACAGCCTTCAGGGAGGCATACTTGTTGAGATCCTTGTTTTGCTGCTGCTGCTGCTGCTGCTGTTGCTGCTGCTGTTGCTGCTGTTCATACACATGAGCCAGCTGGCTGAGGGCAGGGTAAGGGTGCTGCTGGCCCATGTTCGAGCCCGGTCCCACGTTGTTGTTGAGCTGACCACCCTCTGTGGGAAAGTACACATGACAGGATGTGGTTACAGTCAGGTTTAGGATGTGGCAGATGACGGTTTAAAGCAATAGTTGGACATTTTAGAAAATAATTTGCTTTTTTGATGAGATGAGAAGATAAATACTGCTGTCATTGCCCGTCCGTTAAATATGAAGTAAGCTAGATGTTAAATAAGCTTAGCATAAAGCACCTTTAAGCTCATTTTTACACTTTAGTTTTTGCACTGATCAATCAAAAGGCATAAAACATGTTAATTAGTGAGCTTTAGAGGTGTCAATATGTGGATTTTGTTACCTTTGGATAGCTATTGTCCCCTGTTTACAATCTTTATGCTATGCTATGCTAAGCTAACTGACTGCAGACTGTTGCTTCATATTGAATGGTGACATACTGTATGAGTGTGTTATTAATCTTCTCATATGACTCTCAGTAAGAGAAAAATAACATTTTCAAAGTACTTTTTAAAGTTAAATTTCACACCTGATAAATAAATTAAAATGCCTCTTGTCTCTCATTCACATTCTCCAGCAAAAGACTGTGTTCTAAATTGGGAATTGTCTAATTACGCAATCCCTTTCTTAAAAGGCTTCATAGTCAAAGGAAATATGTTCACACTCATTAATTCTCAGGACTTATAAAGAGCCACCCATGTCAAAACCATCAACTGATCGACATAATCCCACTGATGCAACCTATTGTATGTCATGTTGGCTAATAAATTATTGGACAGAATCCAGAAAGTATGCATTAGTATGCTGATTAGCTGCACCTGCTTTCTATTACACAAAAATTTATTTTTACCATGCATGCCAGCATGCAAGTACATGTCAATATTATAGCTGAAATACTGTTGTCTTGGAGTACAAATTTCAGTATATTACTGAAATTTATTTTATGGTGCTTTTGTCAGGTTAAACTGCAGCACAGTTTAACATCTCTATCTGACATATAAATACATCCTAAGTCCTGCTCATTTGTTTATGATCATTTTAAAATCTTTACTTTCTCTTCAATTTCTTACCATAGAACTTAATCTTAACAAGAGGACTGCAGATAATTAAACATAAATCTCTGATGGTATCTTTTATTATGATATGTTTCAGTAAAACAACTTTTCTTAAAAGTCAATTATCTTTGAGGTGGAAAATCTAAATGCCAACTAACACACAGAATCATTTGATCTTCTGTTTTTCAGCACATCCTCTTAAACAGTATTATGTCCGAGGAATTCTATGGGAGTGTCTGATCATTTTAGTGTTGACCTGAGGTTCGGAGAAGGCATTTTTGCTTCAGTGCATCCAGTATTCTTCAGTATATGTGGACACACCAGTGTACAAAGACACACAAATGCACAAATGCTAAAAAATCTCTCAGGAAAAGGGATCAGATTTTGGCAAGAATTCTTGAGAAATACAAGATATCGATTCTCAGTATTGAACCCGAGTAAGCTGGCCTTACTAAGACTAGATATTTCTGCTCTCTACCCTTTTGTAACCTTTGCCATGAGGCAGTGAGACATAGAGTTCACTGAAATCCTGTTACATTAATTGTGATAAATGACATTCACATTTCACATTTTTCAAATTTAGAGTATATCTTGTTACTATTACAATCTATCAGTCAACCAGTATGGCTTTAAAAGGAGTAAACTCTTATTTGCCACCTGCTTATGGTCTTAGGAAGTAACAGATGTCTTATATTAATTACAGTAGCCTGGTAGTAGAATTCACTAACCGTAATGTATTCGCCTAATTACACAAGTGATAATTAAAATTTAAAAGGTCTGTTGAACGCAGGACTTTACTCTCCAACACTGCCGCAACACATACAGTACAGCTAGAAATAGTGGCTTTAAATAACTGTCTCTGAACTACAGTAAATCATCAGTAAGACCTCATAATATGTTGATGATTTACAAGCAATCCAAGAAATCCCTAGGCTTTATGTTCTGATTGTGATTAGTGGGCAATCAGTCCTCCGCACCCCAGCACATTTTAAAAAGGAGCCTTTTCAACCATGCTCATAATTGATTAGTCAATGGATCAGCCTTCCTCCACACTTAAGTTATATAACGACGCCTATAGCTGCACGTCCTCTGTAAGACACAGAAACCAGATGGTAGAATAACACATCAACGAACGTACAGATGGAAAGAAGGGCGGCACCGGCAGCTCTACAGAGTAGTACGAGAGAGAAATGTGTGTGGGAATTCAGAGGACACTCTCTTCAGCATTGTTCTCTCGCTGCGCTGAGCCTGACAGATAATTGCAAATTCCTGTTACTGAAGGCGAAGGTATCCTTGCTAAGTGAATACATTCTGTTAAAAGCCACAATACTGCCACTTGATAATTTGAGAAGTAAGAAAAAGTTAAGAAACAGAGCAAAAAGAAGGAACAAGGGGGGGGATGATATATGAGGTGTGTGAGAGAGAAAGACAAAATCATTTATGCAGAAAACACAAGAGAAGGAGAGAGATCTCAACACAGCTCTATAAATAAATTTCCTTCCTGTCCTTCCTTCCCTTTCCTTTCATATAGGTCCTCATACAGATGGCCTTTGTTGCTCCACAGCAAACAGAAATGAGTAAGTTGTGTCGCCACAATCCGACAATATTGATTTCCTCCACCATTTTCTCCCTGTTTCATCTCGGCGGTGCATTGTTGAGGCGTGAGCCACACTCAAAGGTCTTAAACCTGCACCGCTCAACTGTCAAAGAAAAGCAAGTTGTGCTGTTACTAATTAATCACTTAGCCCTGGCACTGGTTCAAACCACACACACACATACTGATACACACCGACACAGACAGACACGCACACACACTGACTGACAAGGTAGAAAAAGATTAGAGACAAATAAAAAGAGCTTTATGGTGAGGGACAGTGTGAGGCTGTGTAGAAGAAAGAAAATGAGACAAGAGTCCCCAATGTGATGAAATGTCCCATTGTGCTTGTTGAAAAGGAAAAGACATATGTGTCTGATGTAAGTGCAAAATTGGAAATTATATGACTGTAAAATGCAAGCTTTTATTCTCTTTTGAAACAGTTTGTGACTGTTTTATCTGATTTAAAGGCGTCTTTTTGCAGTGTCTGTATAATTCACTAAACACTGCTTTGTGATGTCCTGAAATGGTTTGGCAAAACAGGCACTCCATCCATTCCACTGAAGGCTACATGAATTTATGTAAACTGAAACTGAGGCTGTGTGAGAGGGGTCAGGCATAAATTGCAGAAGAGAAAAAGCCATGCGGGACGGAATAAGGAAATGATGGAGCTGAAGGCATTGAGTCATGATGATGGTAAAAAACCCCTTTTCTCATTTGTTTAATAAAATTTCTCAAAAAACAACATTCATTCCACTCATGATGGAAGCCAAGCAGACCACTGCTTTACTTTTCATAAGAGGCCAAAGTGGATAATGTGAGGTCACCAATTTTCTCATTTCATAATGGATTTTGTCTGCCTGCAGAGCACAATTGTAAAATTCCAAATCCTATCAGGGCGCAGGTGCACCTCCATGCATAACCCTTCAGCCATAAACTGGTTAGTAGTGAATCCATAAACATAGACAGGAGAGGAAGCATAGAATGGCAAAACCTTTCAAAACTCAATTACAAAATAAATGGACCAGTATGTATACTAAATTGTGACTGTATACAGAAATCCCTGATGTTGCTAATCATTAAAAATATGGTGTGATAAAGTTTCAATTGTCAAAGAACAGAGAGACTCTAAATATGATGTATTGAACCAGACTCATGTCAAGTTGACTATTGAGCGTGTGACAAGCTATCAAATTAAATTACAGCCTCACTGAGCCACAAATAAACATCTGGTTTCAACTGTGTGTTTTTTTTTTTTTTGTTTTTTGTTTTTTTGAAGACGATTGTTTGACATTTTGAGAATACACTTATTATCATCTAACTCTCTCCTAAAATGTCAAACTATTGCATTAAAAGTGATTGTGAAAAACAGTAAACCACAAAGGCAAAAGTGCATTGTGCATATTATGCTCCTGTAATAATTTTAATCATACTGTTGCCGCAACTTCTTGGTGATGATTTCAAATAAGCCATCATGCGAGTGCGTCAGTTCAGATTTTCTCTTAATATCTCCCGTTTTGTCCAGTACCTGTTAAAAGTGTTGGATGTGCGTCATCCATTTTCAAAAGTAAACCAAATTTGCAAAAAGACAAATTCAAAAGCAATTCAACGCCTCCTGAAGGCAAAGTGAGAACAGTGATTCATACAAAGAATTGCAGCAGTGCTTTTAGGGTTAGAACTTGTGGTTAAAATATGTGTATCACTGAATTCATTGAACACTGCTGTACCCACTTCAGGAAGAACATTTTCTCACTACATACCACAAAATTTTAAGTGACCTAGACTGTAAAATTTGCACTGCTAATAGCCCTTAAGAAGCATTTGTAGCCAACTTATCCCTGGTGCTCAAACATGAGAACAATCAGACTTCAGACATCCGACTCTTCAACAGATTCTGCCAAGATTACTGTGATTAGTTTAGGCTCATAGTCACACTTAACTCTCTTGACACACTATAGCTTGACAAGAGTAACAAAGATGATTAAGCCTATTGAACCTAAATATGTATCATAAAATGAGAGAGATGAACAAAGATTAGATCCAACTACTCTACTGTTTTCAACCTACCACTGTCCTACTTTCTTCTGCTCTAGGATCCCTCAGTCATAATCTTTCATCCTTTAGTTTTGATCTAAGTGAAAAACATCCCGCACACACAGGCAACAGTTCAGTTCAAACCAAACACAGCACCCTGATGACATCATGACACTATAAACCCATTTACCCGAATGACTGACAGCTGTCATCCAAATGTCCATCAGGATGATGAAAGGGATGCAGTGGGAGTCTGCCGGTGTGGTCACAGTGCCTCACCATTCTCATAAGGTCACCACAGTCTTTTAACTCTCTCCACTGTGGCTAGATATATCCCTAAGATTAAGACGGCAGCAAAATACCAAGAAAGGATGATAAATTCAATACAGTTGGGATTCAGTACTACTTGACAAGTAGTGGTTATTGCAAGGTCAAACAAAATGGACAATGAAGACAAAATGTAGAACCCAGAATAATGCTTCTCTATAATTTAAAGAAATGGTTTGACATTTTAGTAAATATGCTTGTTCACTTTCTTGCCAAGAATTGGATGAGAAGATCAATACTGCTGTCATGTTTGTACAGTAAACAAGAAGCTACCACCAGCGGCCAGTTAGCTTAGCTTAGCACAAACACTGGAAATAGGGGGAAACAGAGGGAAACAGTGAGCCGTACTATGTTAAATGGTGACTAAATCCACCAACTAATATATACAAGCACCGAAGTGTAAAAACAACACATTTAATGGGGTGTTATGTGCTGGATTATTTCTTGGCCGGCTGCAGTAGACTCCTGGAAAATATGATAATAGTATATAAATAAAAATCTGTACTGATTAAAACAAAAGCTATACAACTTGTTAATATTTTAGCTTTGCTGGTAGGCAGATTTGTTTTGTTTCTATGGAGAGAGCCAGGATTCAAATCTTTGTGCAAAGCTAAGTTAACCAGCTGCTAGTGGTGTCTTCATATTTACAGATACGAGTGGTACTGATCATCTTATCTAACTCTTAGTAAGAAAGAAAATGAACTAATTTCCCAAAAAGTCAAACTTTTCTTAGCTTAAAATGAAGACATTTCAGTCATAGAAGGGCGTCCTTGGTCATTACTCTCTTACTTTTCCTGAATATTTAGACAAAGTTTTAACAAAAGAACATTTGCATACAGCTTTTTACAAGTAGAACAATAAATGTGTGGCTGTCAAAATGGCACACTCTGAGCTCATAGATAATTTAGGATCAGATGTCTCCACTAGTGTCTAATAGGCTTAATCTTAATTTGCTTTGACAGTCAAGCTGTACTGGGTAGATGTCAGCTGTATTAAGTGATGGGTGGAAGGTCACAAAGTCAACACAATCAATTGGTTTTGTGCTGTTAAGAGCATGACTGTTCAGAAAACAACAGGTTAAAACTACAACAGTTAACACATTATTGAATTCCGTATTGATCCCATTTGTGAAAAGACTAAAGAAATGAAAGCTTCAAAAGGGCTTGCAAATTTCTAATGACTAATGGGACTTCCATTGTTAAAATGTTGCCATTGCCTATTTTACAAATGCTGATGTCCAGTGACTGTGACTGAGTCTACTGATAGGATGTGGAAAAACACTGGTCAATGGTCTCTGAAGAATTCTGGATGCCATTGAAATATTTATTGTTGACTGCATGTAATCCTGTAAGGGGATGTAATCCTGTAAGAGGGCTTTCACAGTAACAATAGCAAAAACTGCAGGCTTCCTCATTCATTTCAATGAGGACGCATTGGTGCAGCAGAGGTTCCCGTTGCAGATGGCTCTGCCAAAAATTGCAGGAAAGGGCAGCAAAATTGTTGGTCCTGGCTCTACTTTTCCTACCATTGATGCACGCTGTCCAGCAATTGACTACATTGGCCAATCAAATGTGAAAACACAAATATGTGGTAATATTTTTTAGTGTGTACCTTGTAGCAGTGTGTTCATTTGCAAGCTATAGTTAATCAAGTCACAAAGTCCTGATAGCCTTACAACTGGCATGAATAATGCGCAGAGTCAGATGTTAACATCATAGAGAACAGCATAATCATTCAGTTACAGGATATGTTCATTTCCTTTGAAACACATTTTAATACCTGATATCTTAATCCTGTTGGATATTACCTGCTTAGCTTATGACTTTTTGCCATTTAAATTCTGATATTGTCCAAGTGTTGAGTAATATCCTGCAGCTTTCTTTTTCATACTCTCCATCATTGCTGTCACTAGCACCAATAAAAGCCCACTTGTGTGTGTCAATATATTTAAGGGCCAAAGCTGAAGTGTTAAGTGTCATTTTATTTTATCACTTTGGTACAGCGAAAAAAAGCTGTAAACACAAGACTGACATATAATAATCTTTACAAGGATGATATGACAAATTAAATGTGCTAGCAATCAGTTTCAATGGGCTACACATATAAAGACACAAAATAATTCATTGCAAGGTTGTGCTAAACTAATTCACCATCTGAAGGATATTTGTTAGCTCAAAATACAGTTTTAGTACAAAAGGGAAGTGGTACAATATGTACAATATAACCAACGATGACCTTGTTTGTAGCTAGCCAATGCTGTGTTAAGTTTGAAACCTCATTTGAGCTTCAGTATGTGGGAAAGGGAAAAAACATGGAACTGAGAACTTGCAACAAACCAACCAAACATTTGATTTAAAAAATGCTACCATGCAAAAATCCAAATTCATAAGTGTTTAGCACACAATCTTAAAAAAAAGTCATATTTGTTTGCTGCTGACTGTGTGGGAGTCATGTCCATTTAGAGAAAACATGCATGTAGGAACTATTTTATTTCGTTTCGTAGTGAAGAAAATCCAGAGTTCTGACTTATATTCCAATCCAACCGAGTACACCGTTTCCATAGGCAGATGCTTACCATCTCACAGCCAATTAAATGGCTGCCAGAAGATTTCTAAAGGTCCGTTATTATGATTTTCCTCAGACCTCAGAGTGCTTGACAAGATGGACGTCTGGCTGTGTGAGATTACTGCGTTCCAATGTGAAAGATTTGTCACTTCCTGTGCACCATTTTTTCTTAAGAGCCACTCACAGCTCTGGCTGTTTGTAAAAGTCGGTTGTAAAAGTGGCTGTAAATAGGCTTAAAGCTGAATCGTGGCTATATGTTACATCAATCACCGAAAGAGGATGAAAATGAGCATTTATGTATGAGGACTACTTAATGAATTGTTGGGGAAAGAAATTGATTTGATTGCATTTTGTTTGAAATATATACCACAGTTTGAACCATATTTTTAACATTAAAAAAAGACATTTACATGAATTCACACTGCAGGGCAAAGGAGCAGGAATGTCAGGATTACAGAATGTGTGACTGCATTGATGAGACAGCGTGTGGATGATGAGCTTATGACCGCCAGGTAATAGACAGTGCAGTCAGCAACGCACAACATGAGTATGCACTACATAACACTGCAGAGGCAGAGTCATACAGCACCAAAACAGAGTGATTTCAAAGCCGCGCTGGCTCCCTCGTGGGAAGCCAGACATCCAGCATGGAGCCGTGAGGCAATCCTCCCGGGGAGGGAACAGTATCTGTGCTTTTCTCGTGTCCCAGACAAGAATATATTCTGTTCTGCTACACAGTGAAGGGGTGGAAATAGGGTAGACGACACATCCATCTGTGTCACTTGGTGTGTACTGTATATTGGTGTGTGTGTAAAGGAGAAAATGAAGTAGAAGAAAAAACATAGAGAGAGCCAGAGACATCAAGAGAGAGCCAGAGCACATGTATGTAGGAGTGTTTCTATCTCATGCTTGGCCTGGCTCCACTGCTACTGGCTGTACGATGTAATTTCACTGCTTGTTTGATTCGGTGCTGAAAATTGTAAGCAGCTGACTCATCTATTATTCTCTCTTTCTCCTCACTCTGCAATGGATAAACCCTCTTCTTTTCTTCAGCTGCAAAACTGCCTCTCTGTCATTACTCAACCCTCTCCATCTCTCTCTTCCTCTCTCTTGTCATGGCAACAGTATTCTCTCGTGTAGTATTTGCTCTGCAGCACACGGCGAGTTCGCATTGTCCCGCAGTCACCCGCGCCCACATATCAACAGGCAGGCCGGCTGTACTGTACTGAAAAAGTCATTGTTATGCAACCTATGTTATGCTGCCTGCTGCTCTGTCGGTCTGTCTGTTCATCTCTCTCCACTTGTTCTTCACGTGTCTTGCTTGCCTCTACTGAGCTTGTTCTAGGTCACATCCTAACAGCTTTGTCAGGCATTGTCAAAAAAGCACACATGTTTTATTGAAAGGCTTGCTCTAGTTTGGTTTTTAAAAAAAAGGCAATTTTATGAGTCATCTTTGGGTATAACAGAGCAAAGCATTTTGACATTGAATATGTTGACACAAAAGTCTGCACCGACGATGAAAACCTGTGTAAATAGAGACTTGAAATGAAAGATGAGACGTGTGCAGCTGTCCAAAGCTGCTGCCTGTATTGTTTTCTGAAAGCGGGACCGACAGTAAACATCTTTGTGATATTAGTTCAGAACAGCTGAATACAAAGAAGCATTTTTTTTAAAGTGTGAATCCCTGTCTATTTGTTATGTTGCTGTAAGTGCTGTTGACTGATCCAAATCATTAACCCTTATGTCACAGAGTGCACACGTCCTTGTGCACGTGTAGGAGTGTGTGGGGTCCTCTCTGTTTCACAGCATATGCATATTTAGTCACAGTGAAAATGGTAAGCAGGTTATGTGTGAGCTTGTGTGAGGCGGGAGTCGAGAGCTCCCTCTTTACTTGCCCTCCTGTCTGTTTACAGTACATAAGAAGCGCTGCATCTTCCTTGACCTCATCCTTTTGGTGCGTATCTCTCTTCTGCAGCACGGGAGACAGCGAGAACCACAAAACGAGGAGAGGCCTCACTGTGCAACCGCTGAGCTCACGGGAATTTCGCTGGGAGTTGGGTGTAAAATCCCCTCTGTACGGCGGGCTGTAAGGTAAGCAAGTTTAAGTAGAAGCTTGAGCGAGGAGGGGAGGCATGTTTGGGCCCTGGAGAGAGCGGGTCAGATCTGTGTGACTGTTGAAAATTAATCAGATCCTTGCAATATATAAACAAGAAAGTATTCTGGGATAAGAGAGAGACAGAGAGCGAGAGAATAACAGATGTCTGAGGCTCCACAGTCTTGCTACCTGCTGGCGCTGTCAGCAGTGGGAGGCAAGTTTGAAGTATAAGGGCCAAAAAGCTCACAGAAACTATTTGACACCAATGTTAACACCTTGAAAGAGTGCCAGCTTTATGAGAGTCAAGCAAGCAGCATACAGATTTTAGAGGTGCTTCAAAAGTCACTGAGTAACCTACTTCAGATCAGTGATTCTTGTAGAGTACCCCATGGGGTACTTCTGCAGTTGATATGTGGAAAGATTGTAGGGTAGCTCAATTACTAGTTAGCAAGAGCAGTCTGAGCAGATAGCTGAAAGCGATGTGTAAATTAGCTACAAGCAATTAATAAACAGTCCAAATAGATAATGGATAAACAGTTAAAAGTAATGTACAACTAGGTGAAATATTAAACAGCTACATAATTATCTAAAAGCTATGGACAAATAGTTGAAAAAGATAGCTAAAAGCACTCTATAAATGATTGAATTAGGTGGCTAAATGCAGTGGAAATAGCTAAAAGTTACCATTAAACAGAAGAAAATAACAGTTAGCTAGTAATGGATTAATGGTTAAAGTGTAGTGGGTGGACAGTTTAAATAGTTAAACGTTACTGTTAAACAAAAAAAATGTTGAAATAGTTAGCTAGACGTAATGGATAAATAAACAGTTGCAACATCTAGCTTCTACCACAATAGTACGTAATAGGCTACAAATGTAACCTTGACCAAATCAACCATAACATTGACAGTCCAGTTGTATGAACAATTTTAACAATATCCATTTTATATAGATATTAGTGTTAAATAACATCCAGTTTAAATTATCTTCAAATGAACATATTTGCAACATGGCTGGTTGTGTTGATGAAGGAGTACTTGAGTTCATCTAACATAGCTGTGGGAGTCTGGAAAGAAACTTGTGAGCCACTAATTTAGATCGCAAGACTTTGCTTTTTAGTGAAACAAAAGTTTTAGAGCCACAAAATGAGAACTTGCATGAGCACTTGGGGGCAAAAGCTAGTCATGGCGTGTGCAATATGATAAAGGGATCTTATTATATTAAAAGCATGTCACTGGCACCTCTATTCATTTATTTTTGCCCAGAAACAGTGCCTTAAGGACTTGGGCTTGCATGTCCATGAATAATATATCTCATGTAGCTTAGCCTTAAGGCTGCCGTGTGCAATTCAGTGCACAACACTGTCTGTCTGTTCCAAAGCAATGTGTCAGATCCTCAGCCTTATATATGGCCTTGTTTTCCAAACATTGTTCATCTCATTATCATCACCATATGCTGCTAGCTTTGTCTTAGCTCATTAGCGCATCAGTACTCTCCCATTTAGGATGAGATAGTGAGAGAGAGCTCAGAGGGAGGGCACGATGGAGAGAATCTCGCAACAAGCTTGAGAGATACAGAGCAATGTGCTACAGAGAAGCGTGTGCAGCCAACTCTATTCCAAAACCGATCACATATCTCTGAGTAATTCTCATGAGGGCTGACCATTAAACAGATAAGAGTGCGATGCAGAGAAACCGTATTATTGAAAAGTCTGTCATGGGAAATGGCAGTGGGAAATGATAGGAGAGAGAATAGCTTATCTACCCTTAATTGTTCCTCCCTGAGCCTTTCAAAGCACAATGACTTCCGCTGCACCCTTTTGTGATTAGAGCCTTCTGTCATACCTTCCTCATTTTGAAGTGCTATCGATTTCTATTGTTCCATATTTTTTTCCCTCTGCTATTCACACCGGAGCATTTGCAGCAGAATTCAACAACTGTCTCCCTCCTGCATTGTCTTGCCACAGGACAATGCATTGACTCGAGTCTCACAGGACATTGTTAAACCTAGTCGCTGAATCAATAGTAAGATATCTCCCAGATATCCATAAAAACCTGATAGCTGTTTAAGCTAGAAATATCTCAGCTGGGAGCTGTGTTTTAAAGGTAATCTGTTTGAGGATTTTTTAAAATATAGTGTCAAAACGATTGTGATAATTACCATTGCTGTCGCATGAGACACTTCCTTTGAACATATTCCCTTATTTTCCCTCCCCACTGCTTCTATCACACAATAAACTAGGACAGTTTTGTTAGATTTTTATCTGTATCCAACTCCTAAACCATAGCAGAAGGGTAATCATTTGTAACGGCATTTTAATCTGTCATTTCAACTGACTTCACACTCTTTAAACGGAGAAGAATCTACCTTGTGGCATCTACACTGCATGAGTAGATGGAAACAACTCACACGTGAAGGTTGTTCAAGCAAATGAAATGCTAAATAACACCTCCGGATAACAAGACCTGTTTATCAAATGCTTAAAACCATAAGTCCTCTGCTGCTGAGTGCTGACAAATGTGTGGGAGAACACCAGGTAGAAAACAAAATGTTCAAAAAAGTTACTGACTAATAACTGCAATTTCATGTCAACAAGACATTGAGTCAGCGTTGGCCTTGTTTCTCAATGTGTAGGGTACAATAGTAGAATGAGTTTATCGCAACTATTTGTAAGCGGTGAAAAGGTCTGAGCAATGCTGTTATGACTGTGATGCAAGAATCATCACTGAATGGAAAAACTCTCAGAATATATACAGTAAAATCCAAGGATGAACCAATCTTTGAATCAATCTTTTTTCTTACCAATTCTGATAACTCAGGGTATTTGATTACACCGGTTCCCAATCAAAAGTTAGTTCTCTCTTTTTAACAAATTTCAAATCTATATACGGATATATATGTGTATATGTGGAACTCACTGAGGTCATTTTTATGTAAGGTAACATGAGGCTGTGGTACTAAAAACTCAGGTGGCAACCCACAGTAACTTAAAGGGGACAAATCATGCACATTTCCATATCTATATATTCTGGGGCTCTACTAGAATATCTTTGCATAATTTACATTTCAAAAAACTCCCATCTTATACTGGCCCTTTGAGCAGCCCCTCAATTCAGCTTCTGTGTGAGACAGCCCGTTTTAGCTCCTGTCTCATTAAGGCCCCCCTACGAATGAACCCACTCTGCTCCGACTGGCCAGCTTCCAGAGGCCACGTAAACAAACTTCTCAAATACATCTGTCCATATTTGAACCCGAATCTGATCTGAAATATAAGAGTGGACAACACGAACAATCCATAGAACAAACTTAGCAACAAAGACTACTATGTATGGTCGTTTTGTGGGCACGTACAATCATCATGAGGAGGAAGTGTAAAGTTAACTCTATACCAGGCTAAAGTCTGGTCTTTTGATTTGAAGAAAGAATTCTTACATTTCTTCACCTCAGGTTTTGGAACTTTGACCATGTTTAACATAGACATCCGACATCATAACAGTATAAAAATAACAAAAAGCATGAAATGTCCTCTTTAACAAATAAAACAGATACACTATGACACTGACGAAGCAACTGCATTTAATGTGGATAAGTTGCACCTGGCCAATATCTGATCCACTTAATAAGGTCAGTATTAGCCCTGATACCACTGCGGCGTGTCAGATCCCTCGTATTGTATAATTTACTGTCAGCATAAGAGCAAGAAATGGGAGAGTACAAACAAATGCACCGAACCGATTCTCCGGATTGGTATCAGCCCCAATACTGACCTTATTAAAAGGATCGGATATTGGCTCTGACTTGGCAGACACGACAGATCATCATTAAATATGTTCTCTTTGTCTATGTCATTATAAAATTTATTCAGTCACAGCGGGCAGCCAACTTCCTTTTTTAGTGACCTTACATTAAAATAATCCCAATGATTTCCATACAGTAAGGTGTGCAGATTCAAATTTGGAAAAAAATACACAGGATCTGTCCATCAGCAGATATCCTGAGCTTAGGTGTCAGAATCATTAGAGAAAAAGTTCAGTGCATCATCCCAAATGATTTAGTGAGAAGAGGTCAATTTAAACACTGAAAACAGCTGAAACATTTAATCTGTCTTCATTCGATTCTTTTCATTTCAGCCACAGAAGAGAAAGAGTACATGATTTCCCCTGCACACTCCCCGAGCCCCAAAAGATTTTTTTTAAAAATGTCTTTTCCTTGATATTCCAAAATATCAAAATTCAGGTTCATGTCACACGATTGTATCTCACAAATGCCTTGGGCATTACTGGTGGCTACAGACTGGGTGTTCCTCTCCGTGACAGGGCTCATCAGTCACCAGGCCACAGAGAGAGACAAGCAGATAGCAAAAACAGAAAAATAAATACCTGCTCCACTAAAGCACATGATTGACAATGAGAAGCCCTTATTCATCATGATGATGGAGCACCACTCAAGAAAACAACATTCGCAATAACATCTGGGCCTATTGTTTGTCTCAATGATCTTCTGTCTCTCTCACAGAGAAATGTTCCATTTTTAAGTCATGACCTGATTGTTGATGCATTTTTGCCAGAAAAAGAGGCCATTTTTAAAACTTAGTTCCCTTCATGTTTGTCCTCCTCTTTCTTTCCCCCTCTTCTCCCTCTGAGTCTCCTTTTTCAAGCGCTTGTCTGAGTGTTTCTGAGATCCCTAATTGGCAGGATGCTACCGCTGCAATGCTACCTTGACTTGCTGGGCCATACTGTTTCTCCTCTGATCCAATATTATGAGTCAGCAGTGGGACTGCCGCTCCATCAACTGAGGGCAACATGCTGCTATAGACAAAGAGAGACAGACAAAGACAGACAGATAGGGAGGGAGGCAGTGGGAGATGGTGATGATAATGATGTGTGTCTCCATGGGGGGGCTGACACCTCTGACAACATGTCAGTGGTGCCGACCCAGTTACCATCAGAGAGAGACAGGTAGGACACTGCTTTCCTGTGGTTGCTTGTGAGAGCTAGTCATGTATTATTGATATTTATGATGGCAAAAGCAAAGAAAAACATGTGTGATTTAAATGGAAGGAAAGCAATATTAAGCTAGAACTAACTTTATAATAACCAAAAGGCTAATATACACTACTGACCAGAATTAATCCTGGATGAGGGAAGCAAAGCCACTAAAACTCTTAGCTTTATTTAAGGGCTAACATTTCATGAAGCAGGTATAATCATTTTTTTATATCAAGAATGTATCACATGACTATTTATATGTGAAAGGGTCACATTATTTTTTACTGCGTCAATCTACACATCATTGGTGGCCTCCACAACGGGCATACAGATGACAATTAGCTTTTAGCTAGCTTATCAGGTGCAATAAATGTATAGTGCATTAATCCAATGAAATAAAAAATCAATTATCACTCTCACTGTCTAACTGTGCAGTTCTATAGAGCTTGTTTTGGTTTTCTGGCCTGCAACTTTCATATTCACCACTTTCACAGCGTCATTTTCAGCCTTGGTAAGTAGCTGTGTTCAGATATAAAAACCCACTGCATGCTACCTGAGCAGTACCAAATGGCAAGACAGGCCAAGTTAGTGACTGGTTGGAGAACACAATCTAAAATAGGAAACAGTTTGCTAAAACTCTTCCTATATCAACTTAAAAGGTAATATCAGATTTTTGCAGCTTGTTTCTGCTGCCCCCATGTGGCCCAAAAAAACTGTTATCTCTCCAGATTTCCCCAGCCTATCTTCCACACTCAACTCCGAGCCTATTTGTTCCTACTAAAGAAGTACATCTTTCCAGGGATTAGCTACCGACCAGCAGAATAGTTGGCAAACCCCAAAAGTCCTTGATTCAACTTTTTATGTAAAGGACGAGGAAGAAAGCAAGGAGTATCCTAGCAGACAGCTCACATCCTCTATTGAGCCGGTTTGAGCCTTTGAGCTATAGAATGCCTCTGGCAACTAAAAATGTATTTAAGAAGTCCTTCGTCCCAAGTGTCATCTGTATTCTTAAATCTGCAAAGTGACTGATGAGATTTAAGCCACAGACATGAACTGTTTTTAATGTGCAATGTGACCTTGTCTCCATGTTTGTTATACTGACTGCTTCGCTATGTCTTTCTTGTAAGAATCATGTGTAGTGTGTCTTTGTGTTTTGGTGAGCCCAAGACAATTTTCCAGTCTGGTGGACTATAAAGATATATTCTATTCTATTTAAAAATGGGTCACCAACACTGTCATTTTCAAAAAAGAATAAATCATTTCCTAAAAGAGCTGAGCACTGTAGTATTTAGCAAACGTTAGTCAAACAGTAGTAATAGCATTTTTGTTGGGGACTATTTTCAGTCGTCGAATTTGGCACGCTCGTGAGTATTTGCAGCAGCAGGACGATGTATTTGGTATTGACTCAAAATAAACTGCAGTGCCCACGCTCATCGTTATGAAGGAACATGTCAGTCAATGCAGTTTTTTGGCTCATTAATATGTCTTTAATGTTTCGGGACAAGGATAAAGGTTGTTAATTGGATTTCTTACAGTTGTTGTTGGTTTTGTTTCACTGACATTAAGATGATCTGCTGTACTTTCAATGGAATTACCTTTACATAAATCATACCTAATTGAATTGTTTATACTTTTATTCAACTGATATTTATTAGATGTGTTGTTGGAAAAACGTCCACCACATCAGCAGCGGCTAATATCCAATTTTTAATAGAAGCTAAACTGATATATTAGTCTCACCTTCAAACTTAATCCAGCCTCTATTATAACAAAGCAGACAGACCAAAGGCAGGATTCAGATAGCTGATAGTGTTTAATTACGTGTAACCTTCTACCCTGCAGTCTTTGACCCACAGTCTGCTCCTCTGGCTCCGCTGAAGAGAAGCTTTATGTTTAAAAGCTTTAGTCTGCTGCACCTGTCCCTTGGGCTGAATCCCTGGCAGGTTTAAGTGTTGGAGCACAGCTGTGAGGGGCTTTTCTTGGCCTGCAAAGACAAGACAGGGCAGTCGGCAGATTTCCCCTCGCTCATCCCTCCGCAGCCAGCCAGCCAGAAGCAGCGGGACGAGAAATGCACGACAATAATTGCTGAATTCAGGCGAACCTTGGAGTTAAATGAGAGCAGCTTAAGCTGCGTGCATTTCACTCGGCATCAGAACAATCTAATCAATCCCCCACTGCAATTAACAATTTTTGTTTGGTGAACAAAGGAAGTTTTTCTAGGTTTGTGTGTAGGACTATAGATAGCTACAGTACAAATAACCCCTTGTTACACAGTTTCAAAAATTGCCTCTGAGCACAACAGCTCAATAACATGATGCTTTATCATCATCTACACAGGTAATTTGTTTTTCTCAGAGACTCATAGCTTCATGACATTTAGAAGCCACAACATCTTAACCACAGTCCCTTTGTCTCTTTGTCTCTTCCTCATGTTCTCCTACCCCATCTCCCCCTTCCTAAAAGCCACAACATCAGTGATGAAGTGAGTCAAATTGAGGCCTGAAGAATAGCCTTACCTCCTGCTCCATCTGTGAGGTACATAATCTATCTCATGCTCCTCTCCTGCTTTAGCTAAAAATACTGATTTTGCCTTTTGTTTGTTCACTGGGGGTAATTTGACGGGAGTGTTTTCCTTCAGTATCAGCCTGTGTTGCCCCTCTTCTGGTATGTGCTCCTGACTGAGGAGAGCATCAGCTGTGGAAGTATAGTTCGCTTAAATTGAATGTGATTGGGCGCTTTATTGAAGATGTGGCATAGGATTTGAGAGAGGCTAACACAGGGCCAGATTGAGAGGCTCGGTGTTTAGAGTGATCTCTCTTCTCCCTCTGTCTCTGCCTCTGTGTTGCTGCCATATGCCCGACTGATATCAGCACACGGTAGGCAACACACTCTTATCCATGCGCCTGTTTATTTGTGTACCTGTTTATCTGTCTTCTCTTTTCTCTCATTGCCTCCCCCTCTCTCTCTCAGTCCTCTGCTCCCTCAGTCCATCTGTTGTCAAAAGCATCCCGACTATTTATCTGCCTGTCTCTATGCCTTCTTGTCTGCAGCTCAAAGAGGGAGGGAGCAGGTCAGCACACTTTCACTGCACCGGTGCACACACACACACAAACACACATATCCAGAAGGGCATCTGATACCTTTCCCTCGCTTCCCTCCAGCCTATGAAAGACGTAAAATTTGAGGGAGAGGAATATTATTTCAGGAACCTCGGAGAGGCCCTCAGGGATCTCTGCGCTAAGAGGGACAGATTAGCCCGGGATTGAATCCCACACACTTCACCACAGGACCTGTCTATTCATCCACAAAGACGCCTCTGTGACGTTCTATTATTTGCGATATAAACCAAACACGGCGCTTATTGATGGCCCCGTGCTGCAGGAATCGACTCGAGCAAGACATCCGTACTCCCTCAGAGAGTCGAGGATGCAAAGCGAGAAAAAGGAGAGGGGAGAGAAAAAGTAGGTTACTGAAGAAAGACCGGCTGCCTCGCTCCATTTGTAGGCAGGAGAACACAAGCACTGGCAGGGTGCAAAGTGTACAGTGTGTGAGTGTGCGTCATTGTGTTTGATGAGTGAATGTGCCTTTGTGAGTAAGACGGTGACTGAAAGGATTGCACAATAAATGGCAAGAAAGACAGTAACGCATATTGATGCATGTGTACTGTATGAGTGCACATGTTTTTGCTTCAATTAATGTGTGCATACCCTCACATGTTTGTCCATTTGTGCAACAGTTATGAGCAGCTCTCTGTGTCACCACCTTCCTCTGTTTCATGCGCATACATCAGCTGCATGTGATAGCGTTCATGTGAGGGTCTGTGCAAAGGCTACGGTCCTGCAGAGTGGCAGTGTAACTGTCGGCTCTTCTGCACCGCTCTGTGTCTTGGCAACAAGGACTGTGAGGGAACCAGTGTGAGCGGACAAAGACACTTCCTTCTGCTTGACGAATGCTGCAGAGCAGGGAGGCAGGCAGGCGAGAGATGTCTTCTGTGCAACAGCATGGGGGTAAGAAGTGGGTCATAAGGAAATCCCCATATGGACGAGCCCCCCTTCAACACCATCACCCATCCCCGCTGGGCCTGGCTGCACTTCCAGTAGCCCTCCAAAACTAACCCAGAGCCCTGAGCGAGAAGCACGGAGGGGACAAATGCTTGGCCACATATACACTCAGTTACCAGTTTATATGGAACCACAAACTGTCCTCTCCAGCAAGTCATAAGTCACATGACCACATGTTAGTGTAACTGATTATTGGAATTGGCTAAATAAATTAGTGGTTTTGAATATGCCTGTTGGTTCTACCACCACTGACAGTAAACATACCACAGACCAATCAGGAATCCTATGGACAAAAAAAAGACCAATGCTGACAGTGCGACGTTGTGGAGAATGTTTTCTTGGCACATTTAAAGTGCCATGTCTGAACAGTGTGGCTTATCTGAACATTGTCGCTGACCAAGTTTATTTCTTAATGGCTTCAGTGTGACGGACTCTTCCATCAGCATAACAAGACAAACAAGAACAAGACATTGTCACCAAATGAGCCCAGGAAACTGAGAGAGCATTTCCCTACTGTTGCGTCATTGGCCTGCACAATCCCCAGATATCAACCCTATCCAGCATCTTTGGGATGAGGTTCAAAGGGCTGTTTGTGGCAAGACTGCAGAGCCGCCCAATTTCCAGCACCTCTTTAGCAGTGCAGTGTTTATATGTGCACCATGCATGTCTTCGTGGCACAATATTCCTGCACAATGCACGATGCCAAGATGAATTCATGCTGCTCTGAAGGCTACAAACAGGTGAAACACACTAGATAGATACACCTAATACACTGCCAACTCAGTGTAGTTCACATTTAATGCACTTGTCTTCGCATTAGGCTTGAACCAAAAGGGATTTTTTGCAAGCTGATGATGACAGCTGTATTATTAGGGTAGAAAAGCTCCTGAAACGGCATTTAGAATAACATGAGCCATTAAAACTCCCCACTGAAAACTCCAAAGTAGGTAATTCTCTATGGGATAACAAGGTGATCTTCTGTATTTGTTTAGTATTAGGGGGAACTCTGGCAAACACTACGCCTCATCAAAGTATGAGAGCCAATAGATGATAACTGTGTCCAAACTGTGAGACAGAACACAGGAAAGATCATTGTGTTGAAAAATGATTAGAACAGAATGATAACAAATATGTACTGTACTATACTCTCTGTACTATACATGCATACTGTATATAGTCTGGTTTTGACATTATCTTTCATTTTGTCTCTCATTTCTGTTTTCTCTTTTTGCATACACACACTCACACACACACTCTTCTGCACCCACTGCCTCATACTCATGTCTTTCCAAATGAACTAAATCTAAACTGGTTAATTATGAGATTCATCGCTGTTAGCACCTGTTAGGTAATTAATGCCAATCACTGCCTTCTGGGGAAGAAAATTATCCTCCATAAAAACACGGTTTAGCTAGCGTCACTCTCTGTCTCTCTCTCTCCTCTCTTGTTTCCTTCCTCCTTTCTCCCTCCCCTGCTTATTACCTTCATCAACCTGTGTGCCCTATGCCTGCTGTTAGCAAATCATCCCAGAAAATAAATAAGCACTGCTATAAACAAATGTTGCAGTGATGGCCACACTTGTGTTTAAGGCAGTCGTGGAATTCCATCCACCACAGATGGGCAGACAGTGTAGGAGTGTGGACGTGGCGATGGAGAAACCTGAGATGTCAGTTGGCAAACGCAATCAGAAAACAGTAAATAATTTAGGACTCGGCTAAAGCTGGGATGGTAATGATAGTTCTGGCCAGAGTGGTGGTTGGCAAAGCAAGCTTATGCTGCAGTTTCATGACTGTATTTTGATATTCAAACCAATAGTATTCCATAAAATTTTAAGATGTGTGTTGCAAATTTAATCAGGAGTTCAACTGATTGATATTAAAACCTTCACTCCAGGGTTGCTGGCTGCAGCTGGAGGGTAGAAGCCAGTGAAGGATCCTTCAGCCCTGTGTTTGATTTTCTTCTCAGAATAGATATTGATACACGTCTGGCAGTTTGCAGATGTGTAGTGTACTATGAAGGTAATAATAACAATCCTCTGTCCAAACACTGGCTTGTGTTTGAAAGCTGCAAACCATGGCAAATAGATAGGCTATTAACGGTGTTGCATTTTAACATCAATAAGCCATTAACGCAAAATAGAACACAAACTAACAGATTATCACTAGAAGATTGGCAGCCTGTGCTAGGCTGTCCTCTGCATTTTGCCAGCATCCGTGTAGAAGGCAAATAAAGATGAAGCATAGCTCTTGTCCTTGTATTGTAGTGTAGAGCGAGTTACTTCATTCAAACATAACCCTTGGCTGCCTAGCTTACATACTTGAATTTTCATACAGCGTGTTTTCACTTTTAATGTGACAAGAGAAAAGACTTTTAGGATCATTAAACACACTAGGTGTTTGGGAAATGTAATGCTATCTTAGATAATGTTGCTGCGGTTGCTAGAGTATAAGGATCAGTTTATGCTTAATCAGAAATAGTTTCTACAATGTGTTGTCTGACCTTGTAGGAAATCAAATGAATGTTGAATTGTCAGTTTGGGAAAGTTACAGAAATTGTCCAGCACATAGGATATAGCATAGGAGTATTATTTGTGACATCACAATTAGTCCAGAGCCATTCAAGGTATGTTGTGGAAATTTACACCAAAAAGTCCACAAACACCAAAAATGGACTTTACAGTGAAGGTGGAGACATCACATGCCCAGCAGTTAAACTTTTGAAATAAAAGATATCTGTGTGTTCATAGATTCTGGATTTTTCAATGAAGAAAAAGGAGACTTCATTAAAAAGAAGAATTTTTAATGAGGTCACTGACCTCTTTTTGTTGTAAAACCATGTCAGACACAAATTATTATTCAAAGCAGAGTATTTTTATATGTTTTATATGTGTTAAAACATGTCTGGAGGGGATCTTTAAACTTCCCCAAATCCAATTAAATGTAGGACAGAGCAGAGCTTAGCAAATTTAACCTGTAACCCCACAAACCCAGTCAGCTAATTATATGCCATAACATTGTTGTTGTAAGGTTGTAAGCTAGTTAACTGGATATGCAGGTCTAGTGTTAAATCATTTGGATGGCTATTATATCAGCCTCACATCTAGTTATAGTTGCTAAAGTATGATTGAACAATCATTGTTTGGGTAAGTTTGTTGTAATAAATGTTGTTTTGTTGCTGCTTTTATAATGTTTCAGAATGCTAATCAAGCTTTTTCAACTGCGTTGACCACTGATTCAAGAAAACACTACCTGAATTCCTAAATCAGACAGGGATGCACAGAGATTTGATCTTAACTGAACTTTTCACCAACAAATCACAGGGAGAAAAGTGGCTTGTTTTCACATTAACAAAAGAACCTGGAATGATGTGACATGCATTATAATTTAGCGAGGCACCAGGAGATAGATATTGTGGGTCAGAGGAGGCAGTCATACATAAATCTAATCTGTTGCGCAGGCAGTGCTGCGTGGAATGAATTATGCATCATTTATGGCTTTTAACTGTTGATCGTAAGGCGACGTGGAGCCCGTTGGGATAACGTACACAATCAGAAAGGATGAGGGAGAGGATGAGAAAGAGAGGAAGAAGTATGGGATGGGCGGAAAAGAAGTGGCTGACGGTGGGGATGTATTGAGGGTGAAAATTAAAATCAATACAAACATGCGGCTGAAGTAAATGACTCAGGTACAGCATGATGAAATTCAATATGATGCTGAAATAACATGAGGAGCAGACAGGCAGAGACACTAAGCTCTAAGTGAAATGTTTGCACTGAAGCCTATGCATGCAAAATGCAGACCTACCACACACACACACACACACACATAAACAAACACACCCTCACATACATGCATGCACACACACATACAGAACGGGGTGGGCAGAAATCAGAGTAGTAGCAGTGGATTTTAGTCACACTCAGGTGTCACAAATGTCAACACGAGACCTACAGTCTTGGATCTTGACAAAAGAATTCACCTGACTCAAGACCTGATAACATTGCAAAACAATAAAAAATGAATAAGGCAGCAGGCGAGCCTTGCAAAGCCACACACCTTGAATATTTAATTATTGGGCCCGTGCAGTGACAAGACTTGATCTCAGCTATGTATAATATCATATTATTAGTCAGAGACTTGTGGGATTTGCATGCTGACTTGCAATTTGGAAAGACTTTATTAATTCAACTGAGTCTTATTTTTGGAAAAGAAAAAAATGTATTTACCAGCGTAATTGCTGAAGCCAACAACAGACATTCTGACATATCACAGTAGGAACAGCACAGGTCTAATTACTAAAACTAATAAAGTCCAAATACCATTTAGCTGCTTGAGTTTCAGAGTGCTAGTATTGTGCTTTTTGACTCAGTGTCACACTGTCACGACTTACTGGGACACTTGAATATAACAGAGCAATTGTTAATGTTATTAGTGACACCTATGCTTTTTCTACAGCACTTATGACAAGTTAAAATGTCTGCTGTGAAAAAGGCACTTTAAACCAAATTATCTAAACCTCTCTGTTTGGAGATAAAACCAAAAATGAGCACAGCTTTAATGTCGGTAATAATCCCTCACTGCATAAGAAAGCTGTGTGCACACAAGCAAGTTATTCTGTCAACTGAGATTTGCTTTGCTTTTCTTTTCTTTTCCAAACAAGTGTGCAACATTACAACATACTGAGATCTCATTGAGTACAATGTTATTATTACTAATAGAAATCAAGGCCAAAAGTGTGAAAATAAGACACAAGACTCAAGTAAACTGAAATTATTCTTTAAAAAACAAGCTGGCAGAAACCATAATTGCATAGGAACATACCAAATACTTGTACATACACACTAGGACTGCAACTAATGATTACTTTCAATCAATCAATTAATCTGTTGGTTATTTTCTCGATTAATCAATCAGTTGTTTGGTCTATAAACTGTGAGAAAATGGTGAAACATGTCAATCACTCTTTCCCAAAGCCCAAGATGTTGTCATCAAATGACCGACAGTCCACAACCCAAAGATATTCAGTTTTCTGTCAGAGAATATTAAAGAAACATGAAAATGTTCACATTTGACTCCAAACAATTAATCAATTATCAAAATAATAGGCGGATAATCACAAATAATGACAAATAATCAACTGATCAACCAATAGTTGCAGCTCTAATACACACATTCATGCTGCATTCACATTCATACACCATTGTATGAACATACATTATACACACTGCAAACCCCATTTCCTCTGCTGCTACCTTCCCACTGCTCTCATTGTGATATCTGTCTACCAGCAAAAAGAAGAAATCAATGGCTCTCATCTTCTACCCGTAAACTAGCCAAGACTGATGCAGCTGCCACATTTACATCAATACTGTTTGTTCACACTTGACATGAAACAGACTCGCCGATGCAACAGAGAAGGGGGGACTTTGTACACAGAAGAGCCTTTGACTAATTCAAGACTAAATGAATGTCAAAGCACTGGAGCCACATTACCACAACAGTGGAATGCTGGCATTGCGCTACAGGGCGAAACGCAACAGGGAGCTTTCTCTGAATCCTATCTGCTCTGTGTCTCCCCACTTTCATATCGGGAGAGGTCTGAAAGATCGATGGTCTCAGCATAGATTTCCTCACTCCATCTTTCCTCAACCCCCCCCCCCCCCCCCCCCCCCCCCCCTCTGTTGGCTCCATTCTTCTCCCCCCCCTCCCTCATCTTTATTTTCTCATCTCTTGTCCTCCGCTTGCACTCTCCGTCTCATTTCTGTTGCCCAACTTTATTTCTCTCTCTCTCTCTGTCTCTATCATTCAGACTTGGCATGTACAAGTACTCTCCATCAGGCCCTGTATAGCAGAATGGTGGTGGTGGTGGTGGGGTGTATGGGTAGGGAAGGCGGGGGCACTTTCAGAACCCCTCTGCCTCCATCCAAGATTCCTGAGGGGGACTGATTCAATCGTAGCCTCCTGGTGAGGTTGACAGTGACATCTAAAGGTACCGCTCCCTCTGGATGCCTGTCTCTTATGTTTCCCTAGAATTCCTATTTCTCAACTCGCTGCAGCACTTGATGCAATTGCCATCTCTCTGTAGTGAAAGTACTTTTCTTGTATGATTGGAGATGGTTATCATATGTGCAAAAGCGTACAGAGCTGTATGATTATAGACTGCAGGGAAGACACTCCAGGGAGGGATTAAATCTGAATGCAGGGGTTCTGCACATAATAACAGAGCTAAATAAAAGTTGAATTTGTCATCACAGGCACAGTACTGTATATTACACATTAATAGGCAGCAACCTAAATTAATATACTCTCTGATTTTCCAATAAGGTAAAGGCCATTGGGATTAAGAAGCTCATTAAGTTCCTTTGTGTGCAGACACAGTGCCATGCTGCTACCTGTGATCTGATGAGAAGGTACTGAAATGGTGCATTAGCATATATGCATGAGACTAAAAATGCTGGCCAATGAAAGGGCAGGAAAACAATCCAAATTTCCATATGAAGTCAACAGGTTCATCAGAGCCCATAGCTTGGGCAAGAAAAAGAAAATCAAAACCGCTTTGTGGCTGTGAAATTGTTAATGTACCTAAATATTAGCTATTTGTTCATCTTGAAAAGACTGATTGACAACCAAAAGCATTATCACGGTGAAGTACAGACATTGGAGCTTCCCACCACACCTGTAGTCTATTATTCACAGTGTTGCAAATATTATGAATTCATTATCATGCTGAGGTGCACCTCAACAGAAATTATGGATTAAGGGAAATAATTTTTCACATCCCCCCTCACCTCCCAGATTGTTGAAATATTTTTTTTTATCCACAAACAGATTAAGCATCTCAACAACAATTAGATGGGTTACCGTGAACTTTGATATGAACGTTCATGTCCCCTCAGGATGATTTGCAATAACTTTAGTTTCATTTTTTAAACTTGAATTTTTCATCTAGCATCACCATCATCAAAACTAATGACACTCGCATCAGCCTCAGCTGTATTTATCTATTCAGGGCTAACATTATGCTAAGCATCAGCATGTTTTGCAGTCATTGTCTTGTCTAGTTATGATCCAAATGATTTTGGGTCACACATGCACTTCTTCCAGGCTATTTTACTACTTCTAAGCCCAAGCTTGTTGTTGGGATAACTGCACTAGCATCAAACAGAATCATTGTCATGGGAGTGATAGCTTTAGGCGAGGGGACATACTGAGCATACAGATAGCGAGCAGCCAGGTAGATCATGTACGAGAGCTGGTTTGAAAAGTTTCTGTGGCTGCTTTGATACTTGCAAATGCTGTGCGATGGTCAGCGTTGCAACCCAGTGCAGCCTTTGTGAACCTTTCAGAGCCATGCTCAAAATATATTTTTTCAGTGGTCCATTCTTATAGATTTAAAGAAGAAGAAGGATGGTTGAAAGTCTTCCTGATATTGTTAGATATTCACTCAGTGTCTTGACAATCTGTTGTTTGACACTGAGGTGGTTCTGGTTGTGTGATGCTTTCACTAACAGTATAAGGTTATATGTGGACAAAATAAAATAAAGGCAATATCTGACCTTTCCTGAAAGAAATGCTCCTGTGACAAAAAAACAACTTGATCCCTGGTCTAAATCCTCCAAAGAAGAAGATCTGCACAGCACACACTCACAGCACAAAATATATGCAATGTAATAGTCTGAACTTTTATCAATACCTTCTCCTATTGCATACATACAGTCCTGTAAATGTCTATTGAAAGAGACACACTTATGCTTCTCTCTGGGGGGGGAAACATCACCAGAGGTAGAGAGAAGAGCTCTGTAAGAAGATTCTGTAATCAACTGCTGCCATAAGAAAAAAAAGAAATGCCAAGAGAAAAAGCAACGGTGGTCAGAAGCTGAGGGGAGCTGAAAGCACGGCGATTGCTGCAATCAGAAGGGTGGAAAACAAAACTCCTTTTCGGTTTTTGTGAGGCGTTCCACGCTGGTAATTTGCAGGCAGGCAGACAGGCACAAGATCTGTCAGAGCGAGAGCCCAGCATTGTGACGCATTTCGCCCCACCACATGTCCCCTATCCATGGGCCAGCGCCCAGCAGGGTGGGGGGTGGTGGGAGCGGGAGCTGTAAGCCTGTCCACGAGCTTGTGTGCCTCAGTGTTTGTGTGTGTCCATATGTATGTATGAGGGTGGGAGGGTGAGTGGCGGGAAAGCTGCCAATGTGTCCCTACCTCCTCGGGCCAGGGTGGTGAGTGAGCCAGGCCATACTGAGGCCCGCAGGCGAGAGAGAGAGAGAGAGAGGGGTTGGGGGAGAGAGAGGTGGAGCTCACTCTCCGAAGACTGCCACCCTGAGTCTGGTGGTGGGTGTAGAACATGGGGATGAGGATAGGGCTGCGGAGGGGAGGAGGAGGAGGGGTTCACAAATTCGCTCTCAGCATGAGCTTTCCCTGCCTGTGACTTAGCATCGCTGGTGGCATCAGTCAGCTAGCCAAGCAAATCTGCTGCCTGCCCCCGGGCCGTGTGAAACACAGGTCTAGAACGGGATACATGCCTGTATGTGGAGGTTGTACACGTGTGGGTGCCTGCATGTGTGTGCATGGGGGAGAGAGAAAAAGAGAAAAAGAGCCTTCAGAACCTCAGGGACATGGGAAGTGATCTGTTTGGCCGGTTCATCCAAAACAGACTGTTCTCTTTGAAAGCCAAGACTTTCAGAATGCACACACACACACAGCGAAGGGACTGGCCAACACACAGCTAAGCTCCTATAATACTGCAAGTGTGATATAATGTACTCCATTAGAGGAGAACGTCCACTGTGAATATTATTAGAACACAGCTGGAACACTGTTGGGAAGTGGCAGGAATACATACAGTATACTATTATTGTAGGCAGTACAGAAGATTAGAGCTCTATTTTCCATTAGAAACAGTATAAAAGGGATACTGTAACAATAGCGGCAGATTACAGAGGATTTCACACGCAGCTACATGTTAGGGGGCCTAAATAGACTTATAATGCCACTATGAGATTCAGTTTGCTTCACTGTATGTCTGACAGACAGTAGTGAGTATGTTATTGTTAAAAGGAAACATTGGTATTTCTTCAATGGCTCCTCTACTGCAGTGAGAAACATAAGCATGCATGCATTCAGCCGAGTGCCTCTTGAAACTCCAACACACCCAGAATCACAAATAAAACCCTCGACTTGAAACTTTGTTAATACTGACGTTTTTTTTTTCCCTGCAAATTCACAAGACAGAAAATAATCCTAATATTTGCGCAAAAAGCTCGACTCATTAATTTGAATAGTCGTTTAAGAGGAGTCAGCGTAGCAGTTAATTAGAAACCAGTGGTGATAACCACCTGTTCAAACATAGAGATGGGAAGTCTGTCTGCTTATCCTATGACTGCCTGAGAGTGCTGTATCATTACAGAGAGTCAAATGTAAACGAGAGTGAGAATAGATGAAGATAGATGGATGTAATATTGTTCACTGCGCACATGATTTGACTGAAGTGCACCACAGGTTATGCGGCTGACGTACGCACGCACGCACGCTAGAAGTATTGTAAGCGAACGCAGATTTGGACATGTGCACGCACGCAAACACACACACACACACACATGCAGACACATACGTAATTACCTGTCAAATGCAAGATGTGACTTCCTGGGAGTAAATGAACTGATTAATATTCGTGGGGAGGGCGGGATACGGTGGGGGAGAGGGGTGTACGGCTGATTAGAAGTTAAGATATTCACCATCCCTATTGCTTCTTTTATTACAACCCCACAATGACAAGATGGAAAATTACACGCTGGAAGAAACACTAAGGACAGAAAAGGATGGGCGGCATACATTAGACCACTGTCTCTGCCCATCAAAATACTGTTTGGTTTCTTTAAATGCTCGCAGAATAAGCACTTGTTCCAATTTACCTTTCACAAAAGAAGTTGATGCTAAGTAACAGGAGTGTGATGCAGATGCTTCTTTAGAATCTGTGAAGGGAAATTGAGGAGAACATCCACTCTCGTCTTTTTTTTCGTATTCTAAAATCTTTTCGCCTTTCTTCTCCTTCCAGCCCTCAACTGCAGTCTCCCTCTCTCCCCAGGCCGTGTTGACACCTTCCTGGCTGGCCTCCCTCTGTGCCTAAACTGAGTGGATGTCTGCCGTCGGTCGATGCTTGCCGGCTGTGCAGCCCCAGAGCCCTAATAAACAGGAGTCTAATGGCGTCCCTGGGCTGCTGAGGGGCCTCACATTAAGATAATTAGGCAGAGAGAGGGTGCAGGAATGAGACCCAGGAGAGGAAGAGGAGGAGACATTGCTGTACTTTCTGATAATCTCAGCCTGTGACTTTGTTTCTCTTTGCTTTGTTGCTCGGTGTTGCCTGACTTACTCCTTTCTGCTCATGCTAAAAGCAACGCTTGTACGGCACAAAATAAAAGCACTCAGATATCTGAAAATGTGTCTTGCTATTAAAACCATAGAAGAGGGACCAAATGTGCGCACATCCAGGCGAAAATATCCAGGTGCAAGACCAAAACATATTTCACTACACGGCACAAAGGAGAAAGGTCTGCACACTGTTAGACTCCAAGTAAATAGTTGAATTCTCTTTTTCTCTTTGATCTACATGATCTTCCTCAGGCAGGTGTGAAAGAGAAAAGAGACGTTTCTTTTAGAGGAAGTAATCAACTCAAATCACTACCACCTGCTCGTCAGCAAGCGGCAGGGACAAACACCACAAGATGGTGATCATAGTGCTCCGGAAAAAAGAAACACCAGAAAAAAATGAAAATACAATGTTAATATGACATCAATGAGAGGCCTATCGTTGATCAGCCAACACATTTTGATAGGAGGGGTGATCTAGGTAGGTTATTATGTGCTTTATATTCATTTTTTTTAAAAAAAAGTACTTTCAAAGTGTCTCTCTTGACCAAACAGCAATACGTTTCCAATGAGGCGTTTCTATTTCACTGAGGAAAAAAGATGGATTTGCATCACCTCCATTGTTAGAAGATGCTGCGGAAACCTCATGGTTGGTGTAAAAGTGCTTTATGCGCATAGTTCTGATATGCAAGTCCACATATGCATTAAATTTGTTACAGCTAGTTATGAGAACAAAGGATAAACCAAATCTATTCTAAGGGACAAGAGGCAGGTGGATGAGAGAGGCTTGCTAAAGAGGTTTACAACATTTTGGGGCTGCAGCTCCAGGTTGCATAGTATCTAACCCCTAGTGAAGCTTCCTACCCTTTCTGCATTTCCTCTTTTTTTCTCAGGTTCTCAGGTTGGAAGTCATCTTCCGCCCAGGGTATAATGATCCTCTAAAAAAGAGAATTTGGGAGCTGTGCTTTGTGTCTCTGATGTGGAAAGGCCACTGTGGTCTCCTTGGGTGAGGCCTTTTTGGCGCCCACCTCGTTTGGGACGGCCAGTCCTCCACATGTACACCTGCTCCAGCTGATAGTCCTCTGCATCTTTTTTAAAACTTTTTCTTTTTCAAGGCTTTTATTTCAAGTTCAAGTTTTTCTTTGTATTGTTCACATTCTGAGAATAAATCCTTTAGTCTAACTTTGTTTGTATAGTCCTTACCCAGCTTCTCACGGGTCTGCTGCATTTGATTGCTCTCAGTTGATCAGTTCTCTCTTGGATGATCAAAACCATCAGATCAAATGAACATTTGTTTGTAATTTCACACCGTTTTTCAAAAAACTTGGGATCATTCAGTCCAAGTGTTGGTACTTTTTGGATTCTCAATTCTTGGGGAATTCTCTTATGTCTCAGATAATCACTCAAAGAGACTGCATGCATGAACAAGCGTGTCTCTCTGTTTAAGCTACAGGTCTTTCAGAAGATTTCTGGAGTCTTCTCTGGCAGTAGGGTCCTCAAAGAGAGGATGATTTTCTCATAGGCTTCCTGGGTGAATTCAAATGTTGCTTTACTACACATCTTGTAGTTCATATGACGAAAAAAAACCTTTGGGGAGTCTTCAGAGAGGAGTACAGCACCGAAAAACAAAACTTTAGAAGAGGGACCAAATGTGTGCAAATCCAGGCAAAAATATTCAGGTGGAAGACAAAAATATTTCACTGCAGGTTCACTGCTATTAAATCCAACTAAATGCATGACATTATGAGGAGACAGATGTTGATGTCTGACAGCTAGAAGAGAAGGTTAATTGTGCCAGAGTGCTTTTATGTGCAGCTAAAATTATGTGGATTGAAACCTCATTAGTTTCGTCACTCACCTGCTGCCAAAACCTCTAACCTGGTGAGATAACGGAATGTATTCCTCATGAGCCAACCGCAATATCATTAATAAATGCAAATGGAAACCACCACAGATGGATGCTGAATCCAAATGTGCCCTAAAATGCAGTTTCTCTAATGGCCGTTTGGGAAGACATTAAGGTCTCAACAACAAATTTAATGTCTTCTAATGTTTTTGAGGGCAATTTGGAAAGTTTCAGTCTATTAGGAAGATATGAAGTCAAAGCAAAGTATTTATTTTGGACATGCTTGTCTTGATAAACAGGTTTGACAGTTACTTTCAGTTGTGGTGGCCCACTGCCTGCTTACTTCATCTGAAGTGTCCACTTTGTTCCATAAATTAGAATTTTATGGATACAAACAACCGTCAAGATGGTGACAAAGTGGAAAAAGTAGATCCAGACTTCAAAATGGATATTATATCTATGTTTCAAGATATAGTTCAACATTTAAGAAAATACTGTATGTTTATTTACTTTCTTTCCAAGAGTATAGTGAATATGAAGCCAGAGCTTAGCAGCTAGTTTAGCTTAGCACAAAGACAAAGAGGGGAAACAGCTAGCCTGGCTCTTTCCATAGAAAATCCACCTTCAGGTACCTCTAAATCAACACATTATTTCTAATTTTTTTTTTATTCATATAAAAAACGAGATGTAAGCACCACAAATTATAGTTTTATGGCAGGTTATGTGTCCTGCCAAGAAATAGTCCAGCACATATACTCCCCGTAAAAACCACAACTTGTTTTTTTTTTTTGTACAGCTCAAACAAATGACATATAACTTGTTATTTAGTGACCTTTAGAGGTGCTTTTAGTCTGATTTACCTTTGAACAGAGCCGGGCTAGCTGTTTCCTCCTGCTTCCAATCTCTATGCTAACCCTCTGCTGCTGTAGCTTCATAACAGCAGTGTTAATTTTCATCTAACTTTCTGCAAGAGAGTAAGTAAGCATATTTTTCAAAATTTCAAACTATTCCTTTAAAGTGTCCTTTTGTGAGTTTGACAGCTTGTTTTCTCATTAACGGGTCTTGTGAACATAAGTGAAGCAAATTTTTAAAAAAGGAACACAACAAACGTTTTCCTCAATGGTTCAGATCAAAGAAAAACTAGCTGTAGATATAGTGGAAGCTTTACTACTGCTCTAACGGACTATGAGCCTGAAAGGCAAACTCTGGGATGGAACCTCGACTTCACCTGCTTTTCTTGCCTGTTTGAACGCGAGGACAGAAGCTGAGCTTCAAACGGAGCTGGAGCTGGAGTGACGCCTCACAGATAACTACCTCTAGCTCTGTCATTTTCTCTTTCACAGCCTCTCCTTGCTTGTTTCCACAGCCTGTGCTGCGGCATGTCAGTTCACTAGCAGAGGCTTCACTTTCCGCTCTGACACTCTGCAATCAGATGTGACACGCTGAAGGCTCAGATGACCGGTGGGAAGACAAGGTCACACAGTCGCCTACTTTTAACGAAGGATATGCGGGGCTCCTTTTGACAGGCCTGCACTGTGCATAAACACACCCTTACTCACTGCATATACACACACACACACACACTCGTACACACATACACATCCGCACAAGACGGAGCTAGAGTATTTTGCAGACAGGGCCTTTTCTCGTGCCTGTGCAATCTCAGAAGCAATTACCTATTAAAATTTCATCCTTCCCATCTCAGAATGTTTAGGAAAAGATTATAACTGCTGGGGAGGTAATTAAGTCTGCAAATGGTGAATTGAGTTGTGAATACAGAGTTCTGTGCGTGTGTGAAAGTGTGTGCGTGAAGCTGTGTGTGTTATTTTTGTCTTAATAAAAAAACTACTAGCGCTGCCCACCTACAGCTCTTTAGTGTGATACCTAAAATGACAATTACAGAGCTGAGAAGTACAATATCGGTCTGGAGGACGCGTTTGATGTAGTAATTCATGAGGATAACTGTTATTTTCCAATTTAATTTCATTCAACTATACAGTAAGTGTAGTAACAATGAGATCAGCTGCTGTTCTGTCATTTTGATGTAAGAAACTCTCAACACTTCTAGTTTCTGGCGCAAAAAAACTATGTTGAAAGTCACCCTGAGTTATATGACAATGGCTCAAGATGTCTTCAGACTTTTTTTTCCAGGCAATCCAAACAAGAATGTTAACTTTACCGCTTTAATATATAACACATGACAAACACAAAGCTTTGTCCTTCAAAAGCTACAGAAACGGTTGCTGCCGCCGTCAGTCCGAGTGTTGCCACTAATCTTTTGACTCCTCACATTGTACTCCCCCTGCCCCCGCCCCCCTCTTCTTCTCCGTTTCTCACTTTCCCGTTCCCTCCCTTCTTTGTCTCTTCAGCTCTTTGATGCTGAGAGTGAAGAGAGATTTTCAGCCTTTTAAGGATTCAAACAAAGTCTCTGGGTTTTGAGATGACATGAAAGTCTGCCAGCTGAGCCGGCCCAACTGGGGATTTGGTGGGCCGGCTAGTTCTGGTTCACAAAGCCAAAAAAAGTGTCCATTTTTAATATGCAGTTGGCTGTGGATTTCTCTGTGTGTGTGTGTGGGGGGGGGGGGGGGGGGGGGGGGGGGGGCGCAGGGGGGGGGGGGGGGGGGGGGGCGCAGGAGGGCTGGAAAATGCACAGGGGCCCCACAACATATCAAACACAGACCTCGGGCTTTTGTATTACTAACTGATGCTGTGCATCTCTCACTTGTGTGGTCCATGTGATAACAGGTATGAATTATCAAGTCGCGGTAAAGCACGTATTGGGAATACCAGCTTGCCTGTTGTTTTATACCTCTGTTGACAAATGCATTGAGTAAACAGCATGTGTGGGGGATCCATATAAATGATGAAGCAGCAGTGGTCATCTGTGATTCCTTTAGACAAATTGCATTCTTTGACTGACGGTCACACGAGGCCCAGAGGAATTTTCTCCTTCTTATACAAACAGCAGAGACCTGCCAGGCCAGATTCATTGATGCCAGTAATAGGGCAATGTGGCCATAAGCTATAATCAATATGTGGTTTGCACTAAAAATAGATTTTCCAGCACAATTCTGCACTAAATCTGAACAAACTCCCTTTGTGTGCGCCTGCTTGTGCACATGTACAGTGGCCCTTTTTAACCCGAGCACTTATCTTTACATTGCAATTACCACTCTTCAATTTTCCTCCCTCCTTCCCTCGCTCTTAATGAAAAATCATCTTGCCTTTTTCAGTCTATTTATCTTCCGTTAATCACTTAAAACAAGAATAACATGTCCATATCCTGCAAATCCATATCTAATTCCTCTCCTCTCCACTCCGTCCACCCCCCTTCGTTGTGATAAATCGCCTCCCTCGCCAGCGCAGGGACCACTGAACCAATCAGGTGTGTGTCTGGGAGGATCCTGCCTGATCACAGAGGTTAATAACATTCCACATGATTACCCACAAGCCCGAGGATTAGAGGGGTTCAGGGGAGCGGGTTCCATGTTGCAAATAATAATCACTATTTCACAGCAGTGTCCACCTGGTCACTCAGGTGATAGGCCACCCTGCTATCTCATCTCTCCCACAGTGAAGAAAGACTTGTGTGCAGACACACAGCGCCTCTGATAACTAAACCATTTTTAATGAATGCAACCTTTCTTTCCCCCCTTTCCATGAGATGCACTCTCGTCATGATGTGGATGGTGTCTGTGGGCGTAGTGCTTCACGCTGAGTAGGGTTATGTCACCTTGTCGTTAGCCAGGGAAGCTATTGTAGGATTTACCATTACATGTTTATCTCATTCTCACCAATAGAAGTAGTTACTCAGCTTCCCCCCCGCTCTGCTTCCTTACATGTACACTTCCTGGCTTTGGAATCACTCACCAGCACTCCATGATCTCAGAATTTATTGCCAGCTCACTGTTGATGTAAAGTTTCCAAACATCATCTGCAAGCTGCCTGGAAAAATTTGGGAATTCAGGAACGCTGGAACAACAACCAAATCAGGAAATACTGCAAGATAAGAACTGTAACAACTCTGACCGTGTGTTTACCAAGAATAAATCTAATAAAAGTGAGCTGCCAAAGTGGACAAAATTCCTGATGCTGCTCTATTTGCGGTGAACAGTTGTGAAATAATCTCATCCAACTGGTAAATTCTCTCTCTTTTCATGAAACTAGGACTCTCTAACACTCAAAACCAGATTAAATTGATTTATTGTTTCTTTTCTGTGCACCAAAAGGGTGAAATATAGTCAAAAAAAAAAGGCGAGATGCAGTTTTTTGTTGTGGGGGGATTTCAGCTGCAGTCAGATGGAATTGTACAGGGTGACATTCATGTCAGGCTTGTTAGTAACACAATAAACGAGGGATATATTCTGGAACAAGAGGAGCGTGAGTACAGTCATTTATGGTGATGTCTCTGCTTTTTGTGGGGATGAACGGCACAAGAAATAGATGGACTGGTGACGCAACTTGGACTGAATGCTGAATGCTGCGTGCTGACTTGTTTCCATGTGTGTGTGGTGTGTGGATGCACTGTAAGCTCTGGTCTGTACACATATTTGAGTGCGTGTGTGTGTGTGTGTGTGTGTGTGTGTGTGTGTGTGTCTGTGCATTCATCTGTTTGATCTTCGGTGTTAAAACACAAAGAAGCTCGGTGCTGTATAGCAGCCCACGGGACGCAGCAGAAATAGATGGCATTCATACGCTCTGTATTCTAACCTCCCCCACCACCGCCACCACCACCATCACCACCAACCCTTCAAACTCCCAGCCCTCCCAATCCCCCCTACACACACACACACACACACACAAACACACACACACTACCATCATCACCATCACTTCCTCACAGACTCCCACTCTCCTCTTTCTCTCTCTCTCTCCCTCTCTCTCATTATATCATGTGGGCACGAACCAAAAAACCGTTGGTTTTGAAAAGCTGCAGAAAAGGCAGGCAGATGTTCTCTTTCGAGCCTGTTATGAAATGGATAGATATCTGGCCGGTGCAAGATAAAACAAAACAACAAAAAAACCCCAATGCTGTCATTTGAAACAAAATAGGAACAAGCCTGCGGTGATGTGCGTGTTCTCTCTTTGCTCCTACTGTATCTTTGAGCTTTTCTAATGTTTCTGACTCCGCAGCAGCAACCAGTTTTTTTTTTTTTAAATAAAAAAAAACAGCTGAGATGATCCCAAACTCTCACATCCTCACGTCACTCCGATTGACTTCATGGCTGGTGGCCCTCTGACACCAACCTGGACACACACACACACACACACACACACGCTCAAGTCGCTTTAGATAAGCAGCTTTTTTTGCTGACACGCACCCCACCCACCATCTCCATATGCTGCTCCAAGTTATACGCACAGTTCACAACAGTCAGTAATGAGCTGTCCAAACAACAGAAAACTCACGGAGGTTTGTGGCCCTGGAAACATAGTGCTGCGAATGCATCCCTAGGGCCTCCTCCCCCCGATACTGCTCACCTGGACACCCGCCCTGCAGCACACTGGCGACGGCCCTGTGAAACAGAGAGAGAGGGAGAGAGAGAGAGGGAGGGAGAAGAGGGAGAGACAGAGAGGCGTTGATGGATGAGGGGTGCAGACATGAGGAACTGTGCATAACATGCTTAATTCAATTATTCAGTTGGACTGCACTGCTGCACATCTTTTCATGAAAACTGTGAGGCGCAGCTAAGTGGGGAAAAAATGTGATTCCCAGATGAATGGAAAAGATCTGTGCTGTGTTTGCTGCGATCACTGCATTTGTATTCTACTGTAAACACGCTCTGAAGGAGTAAAAAAAAAAAAAAAGAAGCATTTTCACTTATCTCAAGTCAGACAGATAGCTACACAATGGAGCGCAATGCCGCCTGTACTCTAGTGGAAGAGACCGTAGCTCACGTACGTTATGCCATAGGCTACCACAATGGAGAATGGAGTGGAGAGAGCATACAGTAGGCCTATATCTACTCCTTTTAAGAGTGTATACACAGATATAAGTTGTCCTCGTTGCCCAGGAACCAGTCTGGGTGTGACGCTTAAAGCAAGTTGTAGTTTAATAATGATATGTTATTCTAAGTGTCCGTTTCATTCTCATGATTTACTTCTGATACGCACAGGCGCAGGTGAACAAAAGAACGGCACGTTGCGCGCTCCGGATCACTGCGTGCGTAGGCTACTACTGCAAGTCTTTTTTTCTTCTTTTTTTTTGTAAACAAGCGCACAGTGAGAAGCAGGCAGAGAGGGAGAGAGAAGGGAGGAAGGAAGGAAGGAAGGAAGGAAGGAAGGAAGGGAGAGGAAGGGAGGAACGGAGAAACAGAAACAGAAAGAAGGAGACAGAGTAAGAATTACCTGGACATGTTCTCTCTCTGCGGCCGGTGCGCCTTTTCCAGACCCAATTTGGTGAAAATTCCCACAAGAGCCATAATGGCCACTACTCCACATATGATGTAAACAATTAAGTTCGTCTTGTCTTTGGTGCTGTCGTGCATCTTGTTCATTTTCTTGTAGGGAGTCTGCCCGGTCTTCATCCACACCGGAGTGTCATAATTTTTACAGGTGCTCTGATCCAGCCGCGAGTGCTTGTAGGAACAGCAGAAGCGGAAGCCACAGGTGCCGCAGCAGTACAGATAATTACCAGTCTTGCAGATGAACGGCGGGTCCCACTGGCCCATCACGTCGTAGTAACCCCGACATTTGTCCTCCGTGTGCGGGGTCTCCTCGGACACGCTCTCCTCCTCCCTGGAGCCGTTGGAGGTGGCGATCATAACGAATCCTCCGAGCAGTCCTGGCTCCCCGTCAGCCTTGCACACAAGAGCCATAACTTTGAGCAACAAGAAGCCGAGGAGAAAGTATTTCCCTCTCATTGTGCTTTCTCCTCCGTTCAACTTCACGCGGAAACAAAAAGACTTGGAGAGAGGGGAAAGGGCGCACGGTCATGATATGGTGAAAAGTCCAGAAACATACATCCAAACAGCAACGCACTGTCCTCCGCGCCGATGAACATCTTTACTAACAAATCATCATCCAAAGAAGAAGAAGAAGAAGAAGAAGAAGAAGAAGAAGAAGAAGAAGAAAGAAACACGCAGAATAAAAACAATCTCCGTGGAATGAAGTTGACTTAATCTAACTAACTGCTCTCCGACGCGCACTCTGCCGCGCATCGAGACGTCTTCTCAGAAAGGCATTTTACAGGCTCGGATTTCACGTTTTCAGGAGTGCATCACTTCACATATCCATCGGTGCGCTCTTACGCACAGGAGTAGGCAGAGACACAAGCCGCACCGAGGATGAGAGCGCAGTGAGCGAATAGAAGAGCCGAGGGTGGGAGAGCCTGGTGCGCAAAAGGAGAGGAGGAGGAAAACAGGGGGAGGGAGAAAGACTGCGAGGGCTGAGGACAGTGAGAGAGAGCCTTTATGTGAAATATTATGATAAAAGCTCCGAAATACGCACATCACTATTCTGTTTTGCAGTTGAGGAAAGACGTGGGAGCTCCCTCTCCCCTCTTTTTCCACCCCACTTTATGCATTTCCAGTCGGTGGTTGCCATTGTTTTAGAAATCCTGAAATCCCAAGTAGCTTAATGTGTTATAATAGGCAGTGGCTGGCACAGCCTCTAAGAACAAGGGGATGTATTTTTGAAAAAGAGCCCTTCACCAAAAATGTGGCTCTGTGATGCGTACTAGATCCCTGGGGACTTTCTGGAAAACAAATATTCCTATGAATGCTCATGAAGACCCAGCCTTTAGTTAAAAATTCATAACCAGAAGTACAGCTACACCACCAGATAATTAAATAAGTAATGTGTATTATTCATTATGGAAACAATTGACATAGTGCCTAACACAGACATTTATTTAAACTGGAATAAGTGAAGAGTCTCGTTGGCAAACCCTAGCCGATTGGGAAAATATTACGGCATCTTCATAAATATAACAAGGCCTGATGTTTACGAAAAAACACCTTTTATTGGCTCAGTATCATTTAACTTGCTTCCACTCCAGCTAACGCTTTGTAAGAGTAAAGCAAGTTTTACAGCCTATGAATTAATATCTCATTTAAAGCTTTTTTATATAACTGCAGTCAGTAAAAAAACACAGTTTATTGCCTTGAGATGAGCTGAGCTAAAAAAAACAAAAAACAACAACATAAAAATGTAAAATTATCCACCTACAAACACTCCACGTAAACCTTGATACAAATAGTCTGTGTTTATTCATTTTGTATTAAAAAAAAACAGGTGTGAAGGGGACCTCAGATGGACTAAAAACCAACACTTTACCCTCATTCAAATATTAAAAATATTAAAGCAACCGGATAAACATTTTATCCAGCCAGTTACAACGAGTGTAGATGGAGCATGATGAATTTTTAACAAGCTCTCTCCATGGTGCTGAAAGGCTCCAGCCTCCGTCCAAGGTCCTTACTTTTGTGTGAACGCGGAGCTGTGGGCGACAGCAGAGCTTTCTGTAGTGTCGACGCAGCCTGCAAAAACCATTTAGACTACAGATGTTCAGTTTATAATGGTGTATTCCAGGGGACTGTGTAGACCTATATGCTATATACAGCATCCATTCAACTGTGGTAACATTTGAGAATGAAAAAAAAAACACAATAATGGGACTTTTTACTTATTTTCAGGCTTATTGGAACACCCTCGGTGACCCCTGGGCTTCCCTGAAGTCCACTTTGCCAATCACTCGAGAAAATTAAGCCAATTAATTGAATAAGACTGTCAGGATCATCAACCACAAGCATCCCCCCCTTATGCTCCCTCTTACAGCCCCCACCCTTCACTGGACACCTGACACCACATAGTGGAGCTGACACTGGACTTTAAGTGCAATATCTCCACACTGCATCAGCCACAATAGTTTTATTAGTTTTAGTTTTGGGTCTTTCATATTTTTGTGTATATTTTTGTGTATAAATAATTCTTTTACTCTGTGTTTCTGAAACTCTCTTAACATATTTGCTGTTTAATTGTAGTAACCTTATATTTTTAATAGTTAAATTTGCTTAAATCGTTTATTCTGCAAGTGCAATGAATCTATACCCTATCTTTCTTTGTAAACCATATTGTAGCCAGGCTAGTCTATACTTATATGTTAATATGTTGAAGATGTTAAATGGTTTGCTTTTGGAAGTAGCACGTAAAAGTGGATACATAAATCCGTAAACTGACCTGCACGTCAAAGACAAGCTGGGAGTCGCTGTAGCGAAAGTCACAGATTGAAAGAAAAAAAAAAGCGAAAGTCACAGATTGACAAACAGGCGTTGTAGTCGATCACAGAGCCACTAGCTAGCAGAACGGCAGAGACATCCGGGGCGACACAACAGTTACACAACAAACCCTGACAGGAGGCTTGCTGACAGGCTCACAAGTGATACGTTAGTTTGCTTGAAAAACAGTTTGACCAGTGGATCTTATGGCTGAGACTGAGGATATATTTCTCAGGGCGAAACATCGGACGTTCAGCGGACTGACTGAAGGTAGCCGACTGTCGTTAGCTTAGCACAGGTGTTTGTTGAAGTCTGATCCCCGTCGATGTGTTTTCCCTTATCGTAACCTGCACACAACCTTGCCTTAACCCCAACCAGTTACCCCTGCTACGCTAAACCATAAATCCTAACCACAACCGCTGAGGTAGTGCTACAGAAAAAACGATTCTAACAGGAAGGGAACATTATTTGAAGGTTGAACAAACTTCGACACAACACCGACTAGCCAACTTACAAGCTAACACATTAGCTAACGCGGTCAAACTTGGCTGCCTGTGACACAAGTTGTTGTCGCTGGCTGCTGGTGTACTTTAAATGTCTGACAGAAGCAAACTCAGTCACTCGACAGTGTTGGTGTTGCTTTGCTTTCATAACCATGTCACAGTTGTCAGCCGTTGCCTGGCCAAATAGCTAGCTTGCTAGCTTGTGTTTAAAAAAAAAAAAAAATAAAGCGTTTCAGTGGAGTTGTGCTGCGTTTCCGTCATGAATAAATCAGTACAGTGGTTGTTTCAAACGTGTTGCACAAATATTTCACGGAGTAGCTAATAGTTTTTGGTAACTTGCTGTGGGATATCACAGAGTGAGCTAAGAATTTCACACAAAACGTCTCGTCATGTTTTAGATTCACAACTCCAAGTCTTGAGCTGACACCTGTAATTGACTGTTGATTTAATAGCAACATTTCACCACATTTCTGAGGTGGAGACAAGCTCTTTCTGACAAGGCGGATTTATGGCAGGTCGCTCGACACTTTTTGACAGCTGTCGCTCGGCAGAAATGAAGTGGTTGACACTTTGCTTTCATGTCGCGCACCTGGAGAATGTTGTTATGCAGCGTACTCCGTCATATTTTGCCGCGAAACGTGATTGGGTAGTGTTAGTACCGTCGCCATTGAGAATGTAAATTTCAGTGAGCTTCCTTATTGATATTTTGGTCTGTAACTTTAGATAACTAGTAACGTGTGTTTAATGAGTCCCGGTCAGGATTATATAATACTACTAAACAAGCCGGCTGGAGAATAGTGTCTGGTTACCATGGAGATGACAGAAGCCTTTCGCCGAAGCATAAGTCGAAAACGTCGCGCGACCCTTTCTTTTCTGTTGGGCGACACTTAACAAAAGTCTCCAGCGACCCACTATAATTCAGTCAAGATATTTAGAAATTCGAAATATAATCACAGCTCACCTGTATGTTCATTTACTTCTGCCTTTCATGTCTGTTTAGTTCGTTTTTTTTTCACCTACTCTAGGAAACCTGCTTGTATAAAAGGGAACTCAGGGGAAACAATTGAAATGCTCAGTATTTTATTACTTGCTGCAAAAGCAAGCCCCCTGTGCTTTCATCTCAAATGATGATTAATTTTGTTTTGAGCGCACCATCTGCCATCTGAGAAATCTCTGCGATTTGTGTTTGAAGTTGTGCTCGCCCAGCAGAGCCACACAAGGCGGCTGCCTCTTATCTCCTGTCATGGGAGCTTTGCTGGCCCCTCCAAGTCCTTGTGGGGTTTTTTTTTTTTTTGTATGTGTGTGTTTTTTTTTCTTTCTCTCTTTTGTCTGTGAAATAGTTCATATATCTGACTCCAGAGAGAGACATTGTACTGTAAAGTATGCTCAGTGCAACAAAAAAGCTTTTGTGGATTTGCGTGAGGGTGCCCGTGCAGCTTTATAAAAGCTTTAAAAGATTGTGTCTGTTGTTTGGGCCACAGACAAAGAAGACGGCTAATAACTCCAGAGCAGGGCAAAGATGCATGGGAGCGTACGTGCACATTTACATGTTGCATGTGTATGCATGTGCATGCTTGCACGCCCCTGCGATTTGAATACGTTCCTGTGCAAAGAGGAGCAGGTTATCTGTGTATTGTTGGCTAATGATTTCCATACGCAAACACGCGTAAACTGAGACAAAGTTTTAGAGCGTTTTCGAGAGTTCAAGATGTGCTGATGAAAGTTTTTCATCCGTTTTAAAGACGGCTCTAATCTGCATCCTCTCGAGACGTCAGTTCTGACAGACTGCTGACATAAAGTTAGGTCTGGAAACTGATCTTCAGTGGTCACAGCAGCTTGTGAAACTCACGATTCATCCACAGTCCCCACTTTATAGTCACAAGTTAAGATCAATGCCGGGCTAGTTTGGACTGAAGGCATTCTAAAGTAATTTGGTGGAAGACACGATGACGGCAATCATAAAAGTAGAATGTGTTTCCCCCCTCGTGGTTTCACAAATGTCAATTACACCATGGGGATCATTGTTAAGCTTTTTACTCGCCTTTGTCGCTCTTTCTTTTTTCCCTATCTTTGCTCAAGTTTCTGTGGAGGACGAGAATTATCATAAACTCATTTGGGAGACAGGGATACACGGAGAGCATGTTAAACACAGAGGATGCTGAGCGGCGGAGTAGCTCCTGCTGAGAGCGAGTGAGGAGGATTTGTTGCAGAATGCAGACGCTCCACAGTCACTGACAGCAGTGCATAACTACAGTGTCGCTTCAACATCCTCCGGAAAACTAAACGAATGGAAAGAAAGCAGTTGTTTACACCTGCTCTCAGCATCTGTCCATTTGTCTGTCCTTCATGTCATGCGTTGTCATCACCATCAGTGGCGGGTTGAGTGTCTGCTTCCGTTCTCTACATGGAAAGACGTGTTGAGTTTGCTTTGTTAATGAATATTTGAAAGTGATTAGATTGGAGGGCCCTTCTGTTATGTAATATCAGGATTATGTAAAAACACTTGTTCTTTGCCATTCATGCTCCAACATGTAGCTGTTTGTTAATTATTTACAGCTTGAACAAAAGGCTGTACATTACATTCCCCCTGGATCTTTCAATTCCCACTTCTAAATCCCGATCACGGCTCTTTTCAAGTAATCAAGTGTTGCGTCGAGTCCAAGAAAGAGTGCGAGGCTTCTACATGAAGCTCTCTCAGCAGGGCCTTATACCGCTGAATGACTAATGCTGTGATGACACCTAATCCCTAAAGCTTTTGAGTTTCCGCGTACTACTGTGTGCAGTCTTCCGTGTAAGCATCCTCTGACCTCGACGTATCGAAAAATGAAAATGTTCTGCCGGAATGTGAAGTTAATGCCAGGCAGACGAATCAAAAGGTCACCTGTAAATGACGGTTGTGTCCCTCTTTAAATGAGTCTGGGGGGCAAAAAAAATAAAAGGTTTTATGCTCAGTGCATACATGTGTAAGATGATGCATTTATTTTTTAAAACCATGCATTTTATTCACTATCCAGCACTAACAAATGATGATTCGCCATTCAATCAAAACGTATTGTATCATGAAATGGTTCACAGGTCATTTAAATGCAAACTGATGTAAAGTTTGATCTATATGAGAACCTAAAAACTATCATACTTTTAAAAAAACGTTGACTTTATGTTATATAAATGCCAAAATACGCTGTGATATTAAATTTGTTTGTTATTGCCTGATACAGCTTGAAATTATGTTTATTGCTACAGCAATGTTTTGCAAATTTGTTGATTTTTGTCATATTTTCAAGCAAAACTGCAAAAAATATTTGATGATTCCAGTTCTTCAAATGTGAGAATAATATTATAAGTAATCAGAATTCATTCATCACTGAACAATTAAATGATTAGTTGAGAAAATAATCCGCAGATTAATCAATAATGAAAAATAATCATTGCACCCTCAAATATTTTATCTCCTAAGCTTTTTGACAACCAGGATGTCCGTTTTTCTTTTTCCCCAGATGTGGAGCACAAGTGGACGGGACCATTTTTCTTCATCCAGGCCGCAGACCCCCAGCTCGGGCTGATGAAAGCTTGGAGGGACGGCGACTGCGACGGTGGAGGAGACGAATGGGCCGAGGAGGTTGAGCTCACCAAGCAGGCGGTGGAGGCCATTAACCAACTCAGTCCCAGGCCCAAGTTCATGGTGCTGTGTGGCGACCTGGTCCACGCCATGCCAGGTAAAAACAAGAGCATATAAAGGAAATGAAGTGCCTTTTTTTTTTAAAGAATAAACATATTTTTAGGCTCAACAGGTGTTTAGGGGAAGCACAAAGTCTGAGTCCTGTGTTGTTTTATGATGAAACACTGTTTGATGTATTCTGCTTTTTTGCTAAAATATAAAATGCCTCCCAGCTCTGATGCTGATAGGATTTGCCAAACTAAAAATGCGACTGTCTTCACCTCAGCAAGTCAAAGTAACGCTTGTTATTGTTGTAAAAATAAGTCTGTAGTTATTAACTCAGGACACAGTTAGCACTGGTTTTAAGCTCTTCTAATTTATGTTCCTATATAATCCTCTAGACAACGTCAGTCAAGCAGCAGCATCTTCATCCCTCTCTATACACATATATATGTATATAGGTAGATGCAGGAAACTCAGGAAACAATTCAACTTGTTATTTCTGCAAAAAAGTAATAATAAAATAACTGTTGAATCTTTTCACATCTTTTCGAGTCATGGCTTTAACTCTGCTCAGCCTCTTTTTAGTCAGACCAAATGACACAGCAGCGGTCCCGTGAGCATTATCTCATGGCATCTAGCACCTCAAGGCAGACTCATGCAAATGTTGCACTTATTTCAAAGTGCTTGAAACGTCTTTCCCAAATTACAGATAATGCCAGGATGTTTAGAAACACAAGCTGTGATTTCACACGCTGCACACTGTTTCACCAATCAACATGTTTTATGCCTCATTTGTATTCAGCACTACAAAACTTGGACGATGACATGATTTTTGCAACATTAGGAGAGATCACGGAAGGTTATGAAAAAAGTTGGAAGTGGTCAACAGCCGCTGCCAAAACACTACTAAATGATGTCCTATTCAGTCAAGTAATCAGCCAGCAAATCAAGTTATGTCTTTTATATCTTCTTCAGTAAATAAAGCAACTGGTCACTTGTGTGAAAGAGGGATAAGTGAACAAAAAAGCAGCTTAAAGAAGGTCTATACTTGAAAAGAGGTTCATTGTAGTTCGATTGTAGTTTGATTTATAATTCAGTGTTTGATTTTTATCTATTGTTATGTACTTTGTGATATAAAGTGATGGATCCTCAGATATCTTTTTGTCCTGCCCAACACTACACAACCCAAATCCAGTATATTCAGCTTACTGTCATAGAAGAAACCAGAAAATATTAACATTTGGGAAGCTGGAATCAGAGAATTTGGACATTTTTTTCTTTTAAAAATGACTCAAAATGATTCATTCTTTATCAAAATCATCTACTAATAGATTAAAAACTAATTGACGCAGCTCTAGTTCTGTCAGAGCAGCGATTGTGGCAAGCAGAATGTTTGTAGAGATTGCTTTGCTACATGTGCATTACTAAAACACATTGAATTAGTGAGCTTTTCTTCAACTTGCTTGATGTTGTTTTCTTTATTAGCAATTTGCCTTGTCATCAAAAAATTGTAGCAGAAAACACCAGCAATCTTTACCGATATGTGTTCTCATTTTTAGCATTATAATTCTTCTCTACTTCCACTGTGGCTTATAATTTTTGACCTGCTTAGCATGAGATGACTTTCTGATGAGGCAAGAAAGCTGCTCTGAAAGGAGCTATTATGCCAATGTCAAATGTTTTTGTCATAATAGTAAAATGTGCTTCTCACTGAAACCATTAAAATGTCATGCTATTTCTGTCATATGGGATTCTAAATGGGCATTGCAGTGTAATCTGAGTCTGATTGTGAGATGCGGCTGTCGTTTTTGAGCCTGAGGCAGAATTGTTTGTGACCTCAGTGCGGCAGGTAGGAGAAAAAAAATCAATTTTTATATGCATAATAATGAATAGCATGTGACCAAAAATGGAATATAACGTGCAGTTTTCTTTTACTGAAGTATTTGATATATGCCATGTACAGTTATGGCTGTCATGAGTGAATGAACATACAGAACGAGTCGTGAATTCGCTTTACCGCACCGTCATGTTCTCTTTCATTGCCACAGATTCTCAGACATGTTATTAGCAGAAGTAGAGAAAGCTTTCTGACACTCATCAGTCTTTAAAGAGAATGAAATATGTCTTATATGTATGAAATGTATCTACATATATTTATATATATATATATATATATATATATATATATATATGTATATATATGAATGTCTCAGCTGCCCTCTGAGATTGTCCTAATTAATTAAAGTGCTCTGTGAAGAACATCAGCTTTAGGGTAGCTCAGTTATAGAATATTCCTCATCGAGGTAGGTTTGAACATGAGCCTGCTCTGTTTCCCAGCCACAGTGTGTAAACAACGTACTCCCCCACGACAGTAGCTGATATTTATCTATGAAAAAGCACAGGTCCCCCTTGGCTTTTTTCAGGCAGGTTTAGTTTCTGTGCTGATGAAGATTTCAGCTATTGATCAGACCGGACCGACTTTTAAATTCCCGCCCAATTCTAAAAATCTATTAGATGGTGGTTGGTGTGTTTTCTGCTGCTGCTGGAAGAGAAAAAAGTTAGGTCTCTGTCCTGTTCGTAAAGTCTAATTTGTAAACAGGAGACCCCCTGCACAGCATACAATATTTATCTATTTAAAAAAAAGCACCTGGTTGCCTTCAAGCTGTTTGCATTAAGGCAATATCTTGCTTTGTTGGAACTGTTCAGCCATCTCCATCTGCAGTGCTGGTTGCAGATGGAGAATATGTCCTTTTTTTTTTTTTTTTTTTTTTCATTTGGTTTGTAAATAATCTCTTAACAGTCGTGTGAATTGTTTCCGCTCCCTCAATTACAAACCAAACTCTCTGCTCGTCTTTTTTTATCTTCCGCTGGGAGTTAGACATCTTGGAACGAGGACAGCAAGCCGACTTCTCTTGCCTCAGTGGCAGCTGGTTTCCCAATCCACCAGATTCTTTTGCTCTCAAGCCAGACAAATAGATTTGCAGAATAACACTGGGTTTGAAAATAGCTGGTTAGCTTCAGAAACGGCTGGTCGAGTAAACAAAATCATCATTTTGCTGCTTTTTCCCACCTTATTTGGAACCGACATGCTGCGTTTGACTCATGCTGTGTTCAATTGTGCTCCCTTCTGTCAGTCTGTGTCTCAGTATGGAGTTGAATGGTAACCTGTAAACACAAACCAAACCACTCCACTTACAAAGTAAAAGACCTTTAATGGCCTTAGACAGTGCTCATGTGTTTCTCAGTGGAAGACCATGACTGTGCATCTTGGCAGGCATTAGCGGCAAGCGGATGCTTCTATTGAAGTAACTGTAATGAAATGACTGACTACAGTGTGGTGTGCAGGTTTCTCCATGTCCAGCTGCCTGATTTGATAACAGGGAAAGAGGAACAGGCTGGCAGGACCAACTGCGAGTTAATGTTCAGCAAAAAGAGCCGCAAGCCGCCAACCAGTGCAGACTACCTTTGCATGACAATTAGGGAGCTAGCATTAGGTGCCTGCCTGGCCTCAAGGAATGGGCAGAGAGGGAGAGAGAGGGGGGGGGGAGGGGGGGACTCTCCAACTCAGCATGTTGTCTCTGAATACTTCTCTTTACATGTCTGATTGGATCGTGATGTGAATATCACTGGACTTGATCCTAATTTGAAGATTATGTAAGATATTAAGCAGAAATAGAATATTTTGTTATATGTGGTGCAGTATGTCATCTGTAGAATGTCCTTGGTCCCTGTTTTTAAAATATAACCCAAGGCAAACTATTCATATGCAACACATATTTGGTTTGGCTTAGTCACAGAGCAACTCTAGCCTTCCTCCTCTCTTTTTTGGATCACAATGACCACAGATTTTAGCTGAATAGGGTACAGGCGTGAACACCACTGCATCTGTCTCTCCCTATAATCTTAGCGTCTTGCTGTAGGCATATAAGTGTCCTTATCATCTCCATGACTGCACCGTTTAGACCAAACATGGCCGCTATCCATTTTCTGCATCTCTCCTCTGACCCCCTCTGATCAGTTGCATTTATAGGTCACAGCGAGACCTATTTCAGACGCACAGTGGGACAGTAAGTAGTGTAAGTAGGGGTCGGTGAAAAAATGGATTCACATAAGAATCTTGATTCTCACCTCCTATGATTCTGAATCAATTTTGATTTAATGACTAAATAATTACCTTTTGTGAGACGAACATGAAGTATTTTGTGAATACATTCGACACCGTCACTCAGAGACTAATGTTAGCGCAACGGAGCAGCAAACTCCAGCAGTAACAAGTGAGACCGGCTGACCAGCACACACTGTAGCACTTAAACAACTTAAACCAACTCTGAGGTGAAGAAAATAACTGTCTTCACCTCCAAAACCCTGCGCCTGCTCAGCATCTTGGACAGTGATGGCTTTCCCTGGAGCTAACGGCACAGCAGAGAGGTCACTCTCTCCACTCCTGGGGACATGATGTTAATAACAACACAGTGGAGCAGTCCTCCCCCTCATTTAGTTATTCTTATACAGGCAGGAGACTATGAGATGCTTTTAAATTAACTTTTTAAAATAAAATGGCTGCAGACCATTTATATGAATTGGCATTTATGTTTCATATTGTATTTCAATGGAATAAGGACACCAGTGAATGTTTTGGCACACAGTGTACCGGAGCAAGAGACTGAAAATGGCGTGCCCTTTCCTATTGATTTAATCAAGAATCAGACACCCAAGAATTGGAATTGAATCGTGAGATCCCCAAATATTCATACCTATAGTAGATAGCGTAAGCATGGGGTTTAAACCACAAGGCCTTGGGGACCTTTAAATGCTGCGGAGTCAGCCCTTGTTATTGTCAGCCCCAGCAGAGCAGGTTGTGTGTGCCATCCTCATTACTCGCCACGTCCGTCACTTGCCTGGCAACTGGGCTGCAGCATTGGGGGGTAGGAGGGAAGAGATATTATAGCAGGAGCTGCTCCTTCCGTCTCTCGACTGACATTTCCCCTTAAACTGTTTATTTACAATACAGAATGAATGGGTGGCGGCCAGGGGAAGCTGGCTGTCAACCGGCATTGTCAACACTGCTGCCTGTCAGCGACAGGAAATTGGCAACTGTATTTCTGTTCCCACGGATTTTACTCTCTATCTTTCCTCTGCCTCGCTCTCACATTCTCTTTTTCTTTCTGTCTCTTTCCCCTGTTTTCCTCTCATCTGTCTGTTCTCTTTAGCAAACAGCTGTGGTCTCATGCCTCCTGCTTTATTTTGACAACCTTCATTTGCAAGTCTGACACTAACACACTTATTTATTCTCGCCTCTGATGAATTTATTTGAAGCATCCATGTGAATGAAATCTATTTCAGGAATCAAAAGTTTTGTTGGTTCTCATAATTGTTCTGTAACACATTAAAAAACATTAGCGTCGTCATGTTCATCAGTATTGGGTTTAAGCTTTAGACTGTGATATGAAAGCAGGAAAACTGAAGGCTAAGTAATGATGTTTCCACTTAATTTGCCTTCAGAGTGCTCATGCACATATGATGGAGAGGAACCCTGATGGACTCAAAGTATTTAATTTCCATCCCTTCAAAGTGGGCCACGTGGTACCACCCTATTCCCTCAAATAAAACAATGTCAAGTCATGCTTCCTAAAGAAATGCTGGCCAGCGTTTGCTGCCGCAGCATCGTGTCATTGAGACCTTTACTGACAGATAGTTCCTTGATCCCAGCTCCCTGCCTCCTCTCCAATCCAAGCAAACTCCCAAGAGACCCTTTCTCATCTCAAGGACTTCCTTCACTCTCGCCTCTTTTTCTCTCCCTATCAGTGCCTCTCCCTCACTCACTTTCACTCTCTAGTGTCTTTCTCTCACTTATTTTCAAAGCTGACAAATGAAGAGGATAAAGAGCAGGGGAAGGGGAGGGGCGCCGGCGGCAGCAGAGTGAGGGAGGATGGTGGAGGGGAAGGAGCAAGATAGAGAGCTGATTAGATTAGAGAAACATGCTGGACTTAACACTCTCCTAATGAGCACTACAAAGGATTCAAGTTGTGTCTCTGGGGTCCGTGAGGGATGTTACGCATGATACAGCAGGGAGAAGTGTTCAAGTATGTGTGCATGCATGTGTGTAAAACTCACAAAGGTGAAGTAGAGGTTACCTTGGGACTTCCCCGTCCCCTCACTGTAACTGTGGAAACCTGTTTAATTGCCGTTAAAGGCAGATAAAATGGGACACTGAGTTCGTGAAAGGAGGGTCTGCTTTGGGAGATTATAGTTTTGGGACACGTGGAAGCATTTTGGAATTTTTTGGTGTGTGTGTGTGTGTACAGGGAAGGGGGGCTTGGGTGAGTTGGAAAGTTCTGTGTGTGCTTATCTAATGGGATTGTCCAGTGGCTCGTGAGCACTGCTAACTTTGTGAGGGAGTTTGGGGTTGCCAGGAGTTGAGGAGAAGTTGAGAAATGTCTCTGTTACCAGTTTCATAGAGACCCAGGAAATACAACAGTTCAAATGTCTTAGCCCCTCTAAGGCAACCGTAGTAAATATCAGTTGAATCCATCTCATCTATTTCCAGGTTGTTGGCGACAGCAGGCTGAGCAAGGTTGCTCAGACTCACTTTTCCATAGCCATGTCCTCCTGTTCCTCCCAAGATATTTCTGTTCCAGGTGGGTTATGTAATCCCTCCAGCATGTCCTGAAGTTTCCTCCCAGTTGCATATCCCCTAAAAAAATCTAAAGGAAAGCATCCAAAAAGCATCCATATCAGATGTTAGAACCACTTCAACTTTCGTTTGGATGCTTAAAGAATGGTGGTTCCACTCAGAGTGGAAGAACTCCCTTCAGATGCCTGAAGGGAGTTCTTCCACCCTGGAAGGAAACTCATTTCAGCTGCTTATATCCATGATCTCATTCTTTCTGCTCATGACCATAGGTGAGGGTTGGAATGTAGATCAACTGGTAAATTAAGACCCTTGCCTTGAGGCTCAGATCCCACTTTCGTCTGACAGTCCAGTATAGCGCCTGCAGATGTGCTGACATCGGCACTAATCCGCCTGTCAATCTCGCTCTCTTCATCCAGTCTTCAGTCCAGAATTCAGTATCCAGTATCCAATATGCACAAAGACATAGGAACTCCTTGAAGCTGCAGATGTCTTCCACTTGGTCTTGTGAAGCAAATAATGGTAAAAAATAGTTTTTCTGTTTTGAAAGCACAAACATTTTCATGATGTAGTGAGGACCGAATGCCAATAGGACAAAAACATGGCATGAAACCATGTTGAAAAAGAGTAAGCATGCCTGACTTTCAAGTGGTTTATGGTGACAGTTCAAAGGATTCTGCAGTCTACAGAATTTGTGATTAAAAAACAACAACAAATTTCCCAGATAGGATTGATCCAGCATTCATGTTACAAGGTTTGTGTACTTGCACGGTTGTAGGGTAGAGTTAATGTGACTTCATCTCAGCTACCACCTTGTCATAAACCATAGGCCAGTGCCACATCAGTACAACCTGTCAGTGTCAGCACATACCAGAGTTACTCAAAAATGTGAAGGTCCCCACACATTGAAAAAACAGTTGTTTAAGAGTAGAAATGTATGCGACAGCAAGTACCCCATGCATTGAGGCCCATGTGCAGTCTCAAGAGCCAGTCTTTAGAGGAAATTGAGAGAAGTGCTCATAGTGTTGGACAGGCTCAACGAGGACCTGCCAAAGTCTCCTGTCAAGGTTTGAGAATCACAGTGTTGCCATCTCATTAAATGAACAAGGCCTTACAGTCCAAGCTCTGGAGAGAACAGCATTGTGTTTTTATTTTTTCGTATACTCTACTCCGTACATACAGTATATTATTCCAAAAGAGGAAAACAGGGTGAAAAAATGGATGCATCAAAAATCTTTTTTATAAAGTGCTTTCTGATTGCACAAGGAATCCTATTTATTCACTTATTCATTACTTCTTCATGAAATTAACTTGTCTTAAACATTATATTACTCTTCTCTGTAAGTTTTTGTCACTGTTCCTTATTTTTATTCTCAGGCATATTTTAGGGAAACAGGTGCACATCATGAATTCTCTACTCCCTCTTGCCAACTAGCCAAGTGGCCGTTTGCACAATGCTGTATGGCACTATTCCCAGTGGTTGAAGGGTTGGTGCAAGAGGGCCGGTTAAATGGCAAATGTAACCAGATGAATCTTGCTTCACAGCGAATGAGCCGGAAGGAGTTCATAGTTTGTTTAAGGACATTTCGACTCCTCCAGTCAGTTGCTGAGGTAGAAAACGTTTGGCTTACAAATAGTCAAGGCTTTCTCAGCAGTGACATCTAAACAGCATACAAATGTTTTACTGATACTGCCTGTTGCCTTAATGGGGTCATGCCCACAAGCATCACAGTTTCCCCCTCTCCCCATTAATCTGGAAGCATGGTGTCTCAAATGCAGATTGATGGAGCACCAAATTGTTGAGGATCGCTTTGTATAGCTCAAGAGATGATTCGTGGGTATGACATGATAGTGGATGGCTATGGTTTAGGGCAGGCAGCTGGAGGTGTGAGGAAGCAGAAGGCAGCACAGCATCCCTGCCTGCATCATGTGTGCCTTTCAGAACTGTTTATTCATATTTATTTATCCGGAGAAAGTTCAGCGTTGTTGGATGTCCCTGTTGAACCCCACCCCGCTTCACACTCACTTAGTTGCACGCATTCACACTTGGGTGGTGTCAAGCATATAACATGTTTTTCTGTTTTTAGCCAGAGAGCAGCTCCACTGGAGCAGCTGACAAGGTCAGGTGCCTTGCTAAAGGGCACCCTGGTGGTTAAGAGAGAATTTATAATACATTTCCTCTTGTAGATTTTTTTTTAAGCCTGTTGAATACTTGTAGAAATTGGCCATATGGAAATAAAAATAAGACAAATGAATGCATAAATGGCTAAAATCTTACCTGTTAAACTCCAGTTGTCTCTAACAGCAGGGTTATTTCAGAGCTACCAGCTGCAACATTTGCCTCAGCATTTCAAATGACAGCCTTTGCTCCCCCTATTCTCCATCCCAGCTTCATTAGTGCGGCTGCCTTTGTTTGCAATTGTGGCAGCGGTCAAATATTGTGATTGTGGAATAATGAGTCCACATTGTTGTGGCCACAGCTGTCATCGTTTTCATCAAGACGCTGATTCAAACCGTCAGCCCTCCAGAGAACAAACAGGATACTAAGTTTCTCTTAAACCACATTATATATCACCAGCTAGAAACCATTACTCAGACCACATATTGAGTTATTGATCACTTTTTAGATAACTCCGAATTGATAGTAAGGTGACTTGTTTTATGCATAGCAACATTTTCTTGAAAAATTGTTACATACGTACAAAATTTTGTCTTTATAATAGCTGTGAAATTAGTTGGGGATACCAAATACAGTACAACATGTCTAATTCATGTTGGGATGCAACTCACGATTATTTTCATTATTGATTGATCAGTGTATTTTGTGTATTGCACAGATGCAATTTATTTTCTTTTTCGAGACACATTGTGAATTATCGCCTACAAATTTCATGCCCCAATAGTACATATTCAGCAAGACATTTGAAGATATGGATCTGATGGCAGCTGAACAATTGTTCAAGAATTACCCCCATGTGTCATCATTGTCCATGTTAGACTAGCCAATCAAGCGCAAGACTTTGAGACTGTTGACTGCTAGTGATGACCTATGAACATACTATAACAATATTATTATTCCTGTTGAACTACTCCATGTTTCTCTAATGAAATGTATATAGTATAGTATGCAATTACTGATAAGTAGTTACTCTCCAAACCTTAATGGGAACGCAGGATTAGTCACACAGAATCTCTTTTACATAACAAAAAAAGTCCTTCATATTAGTGTGTTGTATTGAAAATTTGAAATCTGACAGGCTAGCTGAATAATGGAAGAGAGACAGGTGAAAGCCACGTTTTACCTTTTATCTGGATTCATTTTTAAATTCTACATTTTCTCCCTCTGTCATGCACAAGATGTTCTGTCAGAAAAAAAAGGCTCTTATGTAACGAGTCCTATCCAAACATCCAAGGAAACGTTTGCTCCAAAAGTAGGCCAGTAAAATAATTACTCAAATGAATAAAAAGGAAAAGAAATAAGAGAGGAGAAGAGGGAGAGGAAGGAGTAACGTAAGAGCAAGGGCTGATAGGTTTGTTTGATAAACATTGTAAATTATAAATATATTTGAATTTCACCCATACTCTGCCCTTTTACCCACACTGGCGCTGAATTCATGTAGTTTAAAACATTTCCTTTCTTTTTTTTTTGCATGCTTCTCCCTCTTTGTGAACTCCAGGCTTAATAATGTATTATGCCTGATTTCAACACAACAGACAATGCAATGCTTACAAATGAACACATTGTAAAGATCTTGTTAAACAAATAGCCTCATGTATCTTGGACCAGCGAATCTGACAACTGCTCCACGGAGCTGTGGCCTGCGTTCAGCTCAGCAGAAAAGGTTGGATTTGTCATGAGGCTTCCACCAAAACGCTACTCATCATGTCAGTAACCATGGTGATATAAAGTTGAGCCGCACAGTGCATTGATCATTCCCCGAGCTGTCATCATTATCATCCAAATAATCCCCCTTCCCTTAGGCGACTCTAACTGGTAGTACCCTTCACACTCTCAATCTGACAGTTTTCATCAACATTCATATGAGTTTCTCTCTTTCTCCGTCTGGCTCATTTTATCTTATCCAGGTAAGATAATGTTGTCATCAAACATCAATTTTCAGCTGGACCGCAGCCGGCCAGCTCTATAAACGCAAAATTCTGTCCCTGACTGACTGATCGGCCAGTCGTCCAAATGTCGCCACTTCCTGTATCCTTTGTTCCAAATTAAAAGCCCTCTAGCATTTCATACATGCCATACACTAGGTTTTGACCTAGTCTTGTTCTCTTCCAAATCTATGCTGTTTTGTTTTTATATTTTGATGTCTGTATCCACTACCGTATTTAGCACAAGGACATCAGTCTGTCCTTCACATTAATACAATAAGTTCCCTTTTTTTTTTTTTTTTTTTTTTTTCTCCCCAGGGACCCCGTTTAGAGAAGGTCAAGAGCGAGACCTGAAGGCAGCTCTAAAGGGGACGGATCCATCCATCCCGCTGGTGTTTGTCAGTGGCAACCATGACCTGGGAAACACCCCCACCCCTGGAACAGTGGAGCACTACTGCGGTGCATGGGGGGACGACTATTTCAGCTTCTGGGTAAGCAGACAACAGATTTAATAGTAGTATATATGATATATAGTATATATGAAAATCTTCAACATTTTTGAAAAAAAAATTGTTTCCTTGCAATTGTTGACATATCTTAGATACAGCTATCAATACACAGTGAAATGTGCCAAAAGTTGGGTGAAGACTAGTACTAGTGTTAAATGAGTGTGCTGTGCATTAATCTACAGGGCCCGACGACAGGCAGCACCATTCTCTAACCCTGACCACCTTTAATCTGCCTTTCACTCCCCTATATACTGTATATCAACACTGTATATGATTAGGCTAAACTGCAGTGGCGGGCCCAACTGGCTTGATAGATAGAATCAACTTAATGCCATTGACTGCTCTGTAGTCAAGCCATAATCCCTCCTTATCCAGCTCCACTAGTCTCACAAATAGTTACAAGATATATCAGAAAACTTCATTCCATTAGGTCTAATCGAAGATCTGAAGTGTATCAGTTCATCAAAAAGAGTTTTGTCCAGTCTTGAGTGATATAAAACAGTGTTTGCTCCATCAGTTAGAATGTTTGATTCTGTCTCTATCTTACATCGGTAGGTTGCTCAGACTTTTCTGACCCACTAAGAATATGTTTTTCGTGTTGAAATTGCAGTCGACACTTGACATTACTCCATTTACAAGTTTGCCTACATCAATGCAAACCCTTGTATGAACGGTAGTAGTAGAATTTGTAAGATAAGATGATTCTTCATTGATCCTGTGGTAGTTGGGTTTTTGATGCAGTATGATAGGAATGAGTACAGGAAAAGGAAAATAGTTGCAGAAATAAGGCCTATAGATGGTTTAAAACGCAGTTTTTGTTTATGTTAACACTCACTTCTCTCTGTCTTGTCTTTCTCCTGTTGTCTCAGGTGGGTGGAGTCCTCTGCCTGGTTCTGAACTCCCAATTGTTCTATGACGCCTCGGCCTGCCCTCAGCTGAAGGAGGCCCAGGAGACCTGGCTGGAGCAGCAGCTGAGCAGAGCCGCCTCCTCCTCTTCAACGGTAGGATGGCACCAACGGCACGATTCTGATCTCCTCTGCTTTATGAAGATGCGCACTTAGATATTGTCTTCCTTTGCTGTGTCTTAAAGTTGTTGTTGTTGTTGGAGTAATTGCTGCTGTCTGCAGTCATAAAGCAAACCCATTTAATTTTGCCTTTGGGGGATCAGTGATGTACCCATCCCTCACATCTGTCTCTGTTCAGGAACCCAAACCCAAACACGTGCTGGTGTTTCAGCACATCCCTCTTTACCTAAAGAGCCCTGATGAGGAGGACGACTACTTCAACCTGCAGAAGGCAGTCAGACAAAACCTGCTGGACAGGTTCAAGAGGGCAGGTAGGACACAAACTATGGACTTCTTACTTTTTAGTTTAGTTTAATTTAGTTTAGTTAGACTGACTGAACAGGTATTTTGCTTAAGGGCACTTTAACATGAAATATCTGTTGTCTGTCTATCTGTTATCTGTTGTTTGTTTTATTGTTCGAAAAACTCTAGCAGCTGTGTCATACCGCACCCTAAAATACCAGTAATATTTCTATGATGATGGATTTAGACCACTCTGAAGTGGTCTTAAATTTCTTGTCTTAATGCTTCTTAGCTAATATTCCTGTTAAACCTGTTCATTCCCAGCATATCTAACTGAAGCACAGTTAAGATCCCAACCCAGAGGATTAATATGCCGTTAGCCAAAACCACAGCAGGAGCTCCTTGCACACACACACACACAACACAGGCATAATTGAATTAATTAATGCATTCATGTCCTATAAGGAGAATAATTCCATAATCAAAATCCATTGTTGTAGGCTTAAGAGAGTCTGATACAAGGGTAACGGGCAGGGAAACTCTCACAAGGACAATAAGTCTTTAAGAAGGCAAAGACTCAACACACACATGTACACGTGACACTATCTGGCCATTTCTGTACAGCTGATTGACAGGGCCTCTCATACGGACACGTGATACGCTTCTCAATCATTCATCAAGGTGACTGATGGGGGATGGTATTAATTTCATTATCCAGTCATTATTCCAGCATGTATTTAACCATGTTGGCCCGTTTTGGTCTGATGGCCCTTCTCTCTCATAATTGATTCCTCCCCCAAAGGGAACACTAGTTAAAGATTTAAAGGGCAATCTGTGCACGCTTTATATAAATATGTATATATATATAAGAGCAGAGGGTAATACTGTGCACTCAGTGCCACGCAGAACATGCTTCACACCAGTGTCCTTTCTTATCCACACTCTTGTTCACACATGTCACATTGGCAATTATAAATTCAGACTACATACAGGACTTGTACTGTATGAAGTACATACATACTGTACATGCATGTACGTGGTTATTAATTATTGATGAAAGACATGCTGCTGCTCACTTTAAAGCTGGTACACTACATGACTTTCTCATGTTGTTATGCATATACATTTAGGTTTATGTGCATAAGTTCAGTATATAGTGCTTCTGATCAGTGCCAGAGAGTTGATGTGATTGTGGGCAGTCTGTGTTTTATCTACATACAGTCGTATTTTTTTCTTATCACGTTGGTGTACCACCTGTGTCTTTGTCCACCCAGCAGCTGCTACCCCACACATGACAATGGGCTGAGGCCAAATGTCAAGCTCTATCTGCCTGAGTCATCTGGAAATACAGAATAGTATGTGTGTTTCCACTGCTCAGATGGTGAAGGAAAGCCTTATCCTTAGAAAAAATGTCCTTACAAGATGGAGAATTACAATGTCACTGTAATGCTTTTGTTCATTTCAATTTCATTCAGGCCATAAAGAATGAAGAAAAAATTAGAAAAAAAACTTATTATTCAAATAAGTTCCATGTAATAATCACAAAAAGCTTTGTCGTTATTAGTAGCTCTTGATAAGTCAGCCAAATCTATAAAATGTAAAACCAAAATCTGATGACTTGACAAAAAACAGCACTCGCACAAAAGGAATGAAACCAGTTATTGTTGAATAATACAGCCTTTGTCTCTTGGTTCTTCCTGCTCTCCTCTGATCTCCTCTTGCGCTTTCATGCTCCTTCTGCTCTCTCCTTCATCTGCTACTAGGAGCTGTAACGTCTGTACTCTGAATCTACTTGAGTCTGTCCTGGAGGCATGCTTGTAAAAGAGACTGTGATCATCACAACCCTGTGTCAGTTTATGATGGAGAAGTTTCTGTACATTCATATCAGAATGTACGCTGTAATCATGAGGGTCACTGCCAGGTCAGGGAACGACAGAGTGACTGGAAAGGCACAAATGTGCGACACATACTCTTATAAACTCCAAATAAGATTTTTTTTGTATTAAAAATTGAAAATAATGAAAAATTAAAACATTTTATACATTAAAGCCAGCCTCTAGCACCCACATTAGGTTGACATTTCAGTTTTTAGTTCAATATCTCTGCAATTATAACTACTTTTCAACCACAGGAACTTTCCCTGGGGATTAAGAACCTTTTGAGGAACTCAGTTCCCCTACTTACCTCCACCGGAGGCACCAGGATCTAAATTAAGTTTTACAGAGATTGTTTTAACCCCCGAAACAGTCCCTGCTTGGGGGGTAATACTTTACAAAAGTACAGGAACATTTAGGGTGGGTTTTGCAGGGATGACTATTGGTGATTGGTTAAACACACGCAGCACAACTGCTTCAACTTGTGCACTGCTTCATTCATAAAACAAGGAAGTACTCTAGTATTGATTTAGGATCAATTTAGGACAAGGGGAAGACATTTCTCCTCTTTTGTTAACATAAATTTAGGCTTTGTTGTCGAACGAGAGAAAAAGATAACATGAGTGAGCTGAAAGCACCAGCAAGCAAGCGAGAGAGAGTAGCGGTGATTGAGTGAGGAGAGGGAGCGGCGGTAGTGAGAACAAAGCAGTGAATGAGAGAAATAAAAGGTTATTTTCTGATTGTTTCATTTTGTTATGTTCTAAAGCAGAAATAAATAACCATCAGACACTCATCTGATGATTCACTGTGGAGAGTGTAGCTCTTAGTTTCAGTGTCATTTTCCTCCTCTGCATTTCTCCTTTTCATTCATTCATTAACATCCAACTCATGCAGCAGTAAATACAAAGAACAACAGGATAAATCTGTGCTGTTCTTTTACCCCACGTGTGTGAATGCTACGTTTCAAGCACCACTGTTTTCAAATTCCTTGTGGGTCTAATTTGCATGATCTACCTGGTTCCTCAGATACAGTGGAAACGCAAACAGGACTGCACAACAGGGACTTTTAGTTCCAAGTTTAGCTCCTGAGATTAGTTCCTCTGGTTTCAAAGTACCTGGAACTTTTGGTTGAAATGGGGTTTATTTAATGGATTGCTACAAATTTGATGCAGTAATCCATGTGGCCCATAGGATAAATCCTAGTGACTGATAATCCCCTGGCTTTTCATCTAGCACCACCAGCAGGTCAAAGTTTTTGTGTTTTGTGTATTCAATGAAATACCTCAACATCTAATTATGGATTGGCACAAAATTTCTCATCTGAGCAGCCTCAGCTCAGATGTCAGATTGTACGATGAGAGCAGGGGCATCATCCATCTGTGTTGCCCTTTTGTTGAAAATGCTGCAAAGCTGTGGCCATGAAACTCACTTTGCCCATCTGTGTGGTATTCTGGTGACCAGCGCAGAGCACAGAGTGCACAAGTGGGAGGAGAGCGCAAGCAGGTGGAAGTTTCATTCAAATGAAGCAGTGCAAGAGGAGTTGTTGTTTTTTGGTTGAAATTTGGTCCTAGATGTTGCGATATCTCAGAATCACGTCTGTTTCTGGTGCAGTGTCAATCTACTGCCACTGTGATTTTTATCAACAAAACTAAACTATATACCAACCACTCTGCAGTAACGAATGAATGCTCAAAATATAAATAAGTTATTTCAGTTAAACACTCTCAATCAAAATCGACACAGAAAATAATGTTTAATGCGTTTAAAGTCGGTAAATCAGTCCGTATTGTTCTATAAAGGAATGTGGGTGATTCTTACAGTATCTTAATATCCACAGCTGCTTTATACTGTTTGAAAAGCTTTTTCTTCAGTTCATTAAATCCTTACAGCATCTGAAGGCAGCAGGACAGATATGTTGATAAATGTGCAGCCTGTGATTAGAGATTAGTTGCGCCAGGGTGCAGTACCATTAGTCATTCACTGTTTACCTTCATTAAACCACCTGAAAAGGACATCAGGCAGCTACAGAATAACCACACACACCGCTACACATCAGGCTGGTTAATTATAACTCACTATTCTGCCTTTTTATGAAGGTGACGTCAGGTTAGCAGAGCTCATCGTAGCCTCTATTCCGACTTTGTTTTTAGCAAAATTGGCATCCCAATTTGATTTTTGAAATACATTGGTACAAAACCTGTTATGTAACATTAATTACTAAACTATGTAATAATTTACAAGGTCAAATACATTAGCGGTATGGCTGACATAGTGTCAGTATGTATATATATATGTATGTATGTACATATATACCGATGAAAAATCCTACTGTATCTGTCTTGGGCTGCAGATTTGTGGTGATGTGTGTTTATGTTGTGGAGCTCTGAACCATCCAGACATTTCCTGAAGAAAAGCTTTCTGTTTGTTGAGCTGTCATCATGCTTAACTGTGATTGGCACAGCTGTTTCACAGCAGTGATGTGACTGGCTGAGACAGTATTTGATAATCACCACACCAGCTGATCTAGATTAACCTTCACCCTGCCTTTTTGCACTTTGCGCTGCTGCATATCAATGGAAACCTAAATCCCCAAATCGTTGTGCTTGTCATTGTGCTTGCACATTTAAAGTAGGGCCCATAGTCTTGTTTTTTTAAATATTTGTGGGTTTTAAGGATTTGAGAGATGAGCGTCAGAATTATGTGAATTATTTTGACACGTAAAAATCATGTTTTTAATTTTCAGAGAATCGGCTAAAACTCCACATACTCATATTTTAACGTGAACGTCCAAACTCACCTACATAATACATAATCAATTACATCATAGAAAAACAAAAGGGTTCTTAGCTTTTTTACATAATGCACCCACATCACCTAAAAAAGCAGATACATTTTTACCACTACCAGAAACTTGACACACATTTCATGAAACACATACTTGCTTTACTTACTCATTTTTTTTTCTTTATATGTTAGCTACAAAATTAAGGAACTGTATGAACTCTGGTGAAGTAGCATTTCCCTGCAGGGCAAGCAAGCGCCTGGTAAAAATATCCCAACGGAGGAACTGCAAGCTTTTTAAAGAAGAAAACAATAGAGGAATTGCAGAAAACAAGGATATGTTATTCACTGCAGATTGAAGGATAAAGAGAGCCAGGGAAAAGAGTGTTGTTTGTCTTCTGACGAGGGGCTGTGTTTCCTCTCATCCATGGTAAATGATGTCTCTTCTGGACATACATTAGCTATAGTAATTTTCCCCCTCTTTCGTTGAGTTATTCACGCATCACCTCCCTCCCCTGTTGGTCTGTCCTCACCACTGCACCCTGTGATCTGACGCTTCCAGATGTGCTCTTGTTCTCTGGTGATCATTACTGTCATTACAGTAAAGGGCAGCATCATTAACCTCACACATACACACGTCTTTCTCTGGTCTTGCTCGCAGAAAGCTTCGAGTACACTGAGGAACAGTTAAGCATTGGAAGAAGCGTGAATGTAATTTTTCTTTGCTGAGATTTTCGTTTAAGTAAGCGGCCAATAAGGAAAACTCTCTATGTTTATGTAACCAGCTCTTATATATTTTTGCTTGGATGACAAATATATCTATACCGACCATTCAAGGATTACAAGTCTTATTGTGTAAAAAGTATTGAGCTTTGTAATCCCTTAATGGAACCCTAGAAAGCTCTTTATGATACACTAAAATTGTTTGTCTATACCAATAATGCATGGACATTGTTCAAAAAAACTCAGGGATATTCTTTGTAGTTGGCTGCCTTAAAGTTATTCAAACAAAGCGAAACAGCAGTCTGGCATGAACATAAAGGTAAAATTTCCTCATTCTCTGTGTAGTAATTTGAATTCTACAGTATAGGGAGCAGCTTTGAAATGGTATAGCCGCATATTACACAAACTGGCATCAAATCAATCCTCATAAGCGCACACACGCACACTTTAAGACACTGCAATGTGTAACTGAGTCCTCTGACCACTCCAGAGGTGTCTCATAGGGGAGTCCGTTGACTTACAGCAGCTGGGGATTTGGCTCAGCGTTTGTGAGGTTGTTATTGCTGCTGCCGGGTTTTCTGCCACCCCCCACCACTCCAGTGACATATGATGAAAATAGAGAATATAGTCCCCTGCAGACAAAGAAATGCATTTAATTGATTTTTTTTCCTCACTGTTGTATTTTTCCATTCCTGCCCCTATTCCTTCTTCTCATTGGATAGGTGTGTCAGTAGATGCTGTATAGATGAGTAATTGTGTGTGTATTTTGTATGTTTTGCATGCACTTGTGTGTCTGCATTTTGCATATAAATTGCCATGCAGTGGTGCATTTTTCTATGCATGATATATTCTACTGTAAGTATCTATATGTTATCTCAGCAGCACAGCCGCACACGGGAAAGGTGTAACACCAATTAGTCTTCCTCTGGCTCATCAGAGCGAACCGTTCCACCCTGGGAACTGTTGACTGCATCCCTGCTCATATTAATGATTCACTGTCTGTGTGTGATGACCTCCTCTTGGGCAACTTAAGTATCATGCAATCCCCCTTTTTTTTAATTGCACAAGCAATTACTCTGGTTTCTGATTTGACAGTGATTTGGTTGATATTAAATCTTGCCTCTATGTTTAATATCTTTTGAGTTTGAACCAACCATCAGACATATTTAAACTCTACAAACGATTAACTTTGTATACTTACTTTTTAAAAAATTCTTTTGTGATATTTGTTACTTGGTATAAGAGTTTGTCAGTAGAGTACAGTCAGTCTGTTGGTTACAATAACACAAAGCCCTAAACACCCTGGAGGAAGTTGTCCACTCTTACTATGGGTATGTCTGTGCTGCCTCATCACTGTCATACCCATAATCATAGTAAATAATTCTCTCTCGGGCTTTATTGCCCCTACCTAAGCCAGTTTTTCAGTGCAATGAGTGCAACTCAGCCGGCATTTAGTTTAGTTAGCAAGCACAGTAAGAAAGATGTGCCAGATTTGTAGTTTGCTTGCTCATTGATGATCTTGAATTTAGAGTTGGCGTTGGTGATGTTGAACAGGTTTTCACGCACATCCAGTATCTCTTAAGAGAAGATTGAATTTCCATGGCTGGGGACCGGTGACTCCTTTCCGAGAGGCGAGTAGAGTAGCAGAAATCCCAGCAGTGCTCTCAGCCTCTCCTCTCCTCATAGATGGAGTACTGTAATTAGATTTCTTTGCCAACCTCCCGCAACCCCCCTCTCTTCCTCCTCCTCCTCCTCCTCTTCCTCCTCCTCAGAGGTTTATATTTACATTCAGGATACCTTCAGCACACAGACAAACAAGGACGAATGAACGCACACACAGATAGACAGACAGATACACACTTCCACGCTGCTTTTGTTAGCATCCAGACCTTACTTGCGTATAGCCAAAAAAACAAAGCAATAACAAGAGTGCAGCTGAGAAATTCATTGGAATTCCCAACATTGCTAGCGGCTGTAGAGTTGTACATACAGTAGCTAATTAGAGGCAAAGATAAGCCATGTGCTGCTCTGCATAGACTCTCTTAGACTTAGGCTTTCCTTCTGTGTCTCTCACTCTTGCCGCTGGTTGTCTTTATCAGCAAGGGTCCTACTCTGTTCAAAAGCAGAGGCACATTTATCACCCACCGGGGGATTTGATAAGAGGCCAAGGCTAAGCCTTTAACCACATTGTTTTAATGATGAGGCTGAATAATGCTTTTGCTTTTTTTCTGTATCTCTTACTCTTTATTGTGTCTTTCTCTTTGTTTCACCATCTCTTTTTCTACTGTAACCAGTACTGAGAGTTCAGACTGAAAACAGGCTGCGTTGGTGGGGGAGTGTTGTTTCAGGTACAGCAAAGATGACAAAAATATGATCCAGGAAGGCTGATTTGAGTTATAGGTCTGTGAGTTTAGAGGCTTATCAGACAGTGACACACTGCACAGTGGTTTATAATTCTATGAGACAGGATTTTACAACTCTGGAAGGTTATCACTGTGGCAGTCATCTTATCATTTGTTGTGAGGATAGCCAGGTAAATGATAGAGCTACCCAGTTTATGTTACAAAGTAATGTAGCAGAAATCTTCCAGAGCAAGTGAAAGTGATTGCTCTTGCTCATGTACTGCCAAAGTTTTAAAAAATTAAAATTTGACTGGGAAGCAAACCTCAATACTGTTTCAGTACTAACTGAAGTGAGTCCGTAGTGCAAAAGTATGAAAAATGTCAATTACTGAAAAATAGTATGGAATGTCTGGTCAGTAGGGCTATCACTTTCTCCAAAAATCAATTTAGAATGAATCCAACATGCAATGACATGCAATTTTTTCAAATTAATTTCAACGCAATCCACTTAGCATGATGCTATGCAACTTGGAATTTTATATCATGGCTCCTGTGATTGAGTGTGGCAAAAAGTCAGGCAGTCAGATGAGGATGTACAGTTGACACAGTTTGTTGTTGTAGAGTAAGGCAGCTTGTTGAAGGTCATTACAGTTCAAATATATAATTTTATTCTAACATTCGAAAGAAAGTTTGAATTTTGAATATCTAAGTCTCTTCTCCCTAATTTGTTTGAAGGCCCTTCATGCTCAGGGAAACATACTGATAGCTTGGTGAATTCAGGATGATTAGGTACCTTGTTGAGTACCAAATGGCCAAAAGGCATGCATGCTTTTAGAGCAATAGATGACATGCTGACTTCTTTCATTTCCCAGCCCCTTTTTGTGTGTGTGTGTGTGGGTGTGTGTGCATGTGTGTGTGTCTGTGTCTGTGTAACTGGAGGACACAGGAAGGAGATGCTGCTCGATAACTGATGGGTGAGAGTGATTTATGGGGAGCCGGGGTTGCGAGATGCCTCACCACACTACATCATTTTGTATCCCTCTGTCATGCAAATTATCAACAGTCACCATTTCATGATGAATTATTTCCCAGACCTGCACTTTAATGACAACCGCCCTTCAATACAGGCGCACACGTTACATGTTCACTCCTACGCAGCCCATTCTCACAGATGTGTGGATGACAGCTTTGTTCAGAACTGCATTAAGAGTTTGAGTCAAAAGAGAGAGAGAGAGAGAGAAGAAAGAAAAGTAGGAAAGGTCTGAAGGAAAATGGCTTCTCCTAGAGGAAATCACTGCGAGGGAGTGGTTTATTGGCAAGATAGGAATTTAGCTCCCAATTAGCAAATCCAATCTTGTAGCCTGTAAATCGGTGACCAGGAGATGAAAGGGAGATGATGGAGAGTGGGAAGGGAAAGGAGGGGAGGGCAGATTGAAGGAAGGGACCCAGACATCAAACATGATTAGATGAGGACGGATGTTTCGTTACTTCCTTTATTCCTTTATTTGGTACTCTATGTCGGCAGCCAATATTAGCATATAAATAGTAAAAGGTGTTACAGAATATTCAAACAGATCCAGCAATTAAGTACAACATGGCTCAGATGACTGCAGCATCTAAAAATCACAATAAACAATTGCGCATATTGGAAGGTGCTCCCCTTCTCCTTTCTGTACATTTTCTGCCACGCTGACTAGAATTCAATTTGACTCTGGGTAATTTTCCTCCGTTTGCATTCAATATGTTTTCATTTCTCTGACTGCTTACTCCGGTTATTTTCTGAGCACTCTAACACCCTCTCCTCTCCCTCCTCCCCCCTCCCTCCCTCCCTCCCTCCCTCCCTCCCGCTGCCTGTCAAAGCAAAGGCCAGTCTCCAGATGGGAGTCTTTATCACAAAGAAAAGCACAAAAGAACCAGCACTGTTTCAAGGCTGACAGGTGAATGGGATTTCCGCAGAGACCGAGACAAGATGTGGAATTATCAGCACAGAGAGTGCATGTACCCACTCAGCAAGTAAAGCTTTTGGGAAAGGGAAGGATGCAGCAAAGCATGGTGAGGAGACAAAAATGGGAGGAAATTGGACTAAACAATCCTCTGCTGAATGCGATACTGCCATCTGACACTCTCTGAACATAGACTGTGCTTCCCGTCTGCGTGTAGCTCAGTGGGTAAAGCAAGAAACTTACACTTAGCACAGTTATATGTTCCATATATGTATGACTGAATGGGTTTAGTATGGTATTGTCAGTGCAAGGAGAGGGATTTTATTCTTGATGTGGCTCAGTGACTGCAGCCGTGGCACTAACATTACCACAGTCGAGGGTTTAAGTCCCGCCAGGCCTCCCACGCTGATTGTACTGCGAGGCACTTCAGATAACAATGTACGGAAAAGTGATATGTGCTTCTTTGATTGGAGTAAAACGAAATGATACGAGTTTTGTATCATGTTTCGTCATTGTCACATCAAGGCTGTTTTCCCAGAAGGGTGCCAGCTATCATTATACTGGAGGCAGCAGTAGCCGACAGCAGTGCATGTAAGTCCACAAGCTCTCGGGTTTTCATTCCAGCAGAGATCCACAGCAGCTATTCACACTCATGACTTACCCTTTCAGATTGAAGGTGGGCACATCATGAAATCAGCTGCTATAATGATTCATGAGAAAAAGTACCTGCAGATTCCTAGTTCTTTATTCGCCTAACAGTTAAAGAAGAATGAGCTCGGCAGTTCAGCCTGAATAAAACTCTAATGTCTTCAGTGGAACTACTTGCTGGCCAGCTACCAAGTATAAATAAAGCAGCGTTTCTGAGCTGCATCATGCTTGAGCGGAGTTTCCATTTTGCCATCTTGAAGTAGAGTTTCAAACTCTAAGCTTCATTAGCAATGCTAGTGGCATGGCTCTACGGATGGCGGTTTCGGTCTTTTGGTCGGTGAGTCCAGTAGTCTTACTCCCGACTGAAATATCTCAACAACTGTTGGATGGGTAGTCATGTAATTTTGCACAGAAATGTATATTTCCCCAAAGGTGAGTCCCCAAAGATAATTCACATTCATACTGCAAAATATCTCAACATATATAGTACAAGAGTACAGTACTTTGGTTAATGACCAGATAGCTGTAAAACTAGGAACATTCCCATCAGCCCCAGCTTAACTTTGTGCTAACACGCTAAACTAAGATGGTAAACATGGTAAACATTGTACTTGCTAAACATCTGCATTTTAGCATTGTCATTGTTAGCCGAAGTACACCCTCACGGAGCGGCTAGCATGGCTGTAGATGTTTCCTGCTGATGCTGCTCCATATGCATATCACACAGTCCATCCAGATTTTATGGTTATCTACAGGGTAACCAATTCTGTTATGGCTGTAATCAGAGTCCAAGTTGACATTTCATATATGTTCTTTTGCTCGAACCACAGTGCAAAACTTAAAGATATATTCCGTTTACTTTAATGTTTTACAAAGAAAAGCATTAAAAATTGACAAAAACTATGAACAGTTGCAGCTTTAAATCCTATGTCCCACTTCATCTTAGGCTCAGATCACAGCAGTGCTAGACCATGGCAATTCCAGACAAGTTTTTAGGAGTGCATACAAGCCTAAATCCCTTACCAGACAATCACAAAACCTGAGTAGTGTCTGACCTGCAGTCAACCTGAGTCAGGAAGCAGGTTGCTAGTGTGGGTTTAACTCTCATCACTGTATTGGTCTTGAAGGGGTCACTACCAATCAATAGTATATGCTACAGAGAAGACTGCTGCTCTTCTTTATTGCCTTTGAAACAATAGTAGGGTTTTTTCTTTTTTAGCTTTAGTTTGTGTATTTTTCAGTTCCATGCAGGCAATCTCAGTTTATACCCCCCTCTTAAGAAGAACACCTTCCCCCTTCATTTTCTGGCAGACAGTTTCAGAGGTCAGCTTCATCTTCTGCAGGCATTGCAAAGGGGACAGCTTTCTCAACTTTTTTTTTATTCTATTTTCTTTTTTCCAGTTGTTTATCTTTTTTTCATACAGACAATCATTTTTTAGATTGAAAATGCTTTTCTTTCTCAGATCGACCCTCTGCTTTCTGTCACAGTGTGTTTTTTTTAGCAGACAAGGGCTCAGGTGGAGAGGTCGGACATCTAAAGCCTGCGTAATGACGCTGCTCTGAAAGGGATGTGCTCAAATGAATTCAGGTCAGGTCGTTATCACTGGTCCTTTGCTAAATTGTTTCTATAAAATCGGTTTTGCTCCATAAGAGCCAATAGAACAAGCCAGCAGAGCAAGCAAATTTATTTCCATGACATACAAATTGTTGATTGGTTCAGTCCACTTCAATTCTCAGCTATACTTAAGAACTTGAAAGAAAGCCTGTAGTGTGTTGTGACAACCGTACAGGGATCCCATTCTGCCTGATAGACATTAGACAGGTTAGCCAAGCGCAACTCTCCCAGGACAGCTGTGCCCGGTGGAGAAAAGCAGGGGGTGAATCTCTCATAGAACAGAACAGAATCTGTTGTTCTAGTATTTAGATAACCTGTAAAAAGGATAATTATGATTGGCTTAGAGATATTCAGACACATTTTAAATAGTAGTGAAGTTCTGATCTGTGAGTGCATACAAATTAAAGGGGACCTCTTATGCTGGTTTCCATTTCTATAATTTTATTCTGGGACTCCACTAGAGTAGCTTTGCATGATTCACAGTTAAAAAAAACTCCTTATTTATCTTATACTGGCCCTTTATGCAGCCCCTCAGTTCAGCCTCTGTCTCTAACGGGCAGTCTTAGCTCCTGTCTCTTTAAGGCCCGCCTCCCAATGAGCCCATTCTGTTCTGATTGGCCAGCTTCAGAAAGCATAGCGAGGGACAGTCATATCAGTCAATCCATAACGAGCTGACATCAGCTCGGTTTGAAAGTAGAAACACAGTAGGTCACCTTTAAATGCAAATTTACCAAAAATGTCATACTATACTTAGTAAAATTTAGTATACTTAAATCTACTGTGGATTGCTTCATTTATTTTCCTGTAAAAGTATGATATACTAACTTTTTGCTGAAGTTTTATCAAAGGAATAGCTCAATATTTTGAGAAATATGATTATTCATTCTTTTTGTGAGAGTTAGATAAGAAGATTGATACTACTCTCATGTCTGTACACTAAATATGAAGCTACAGCCAGCAGCTGGTTAGCTTAGCATAGCATAAAGACTTGAAACAGGGGGACACAGCTAGCCTGGTTCTTTTATTTGGAAAAATAAATAAATCTGCTTTCCAGCATGTCACCAAGAAAAATCCCTGCACATTTTTACACTTTGTGCTAGTAGGTAGATTTTGTTACCTTCGGATAGAGCAAGACTTAATGCTAAGGTAAGGTAGGTGGCAGCTTGCTATAGCTCCATATTTAATGGACAGATATCAGAGTGGATTGATCTTCTCATTTAACTCTCAAGAAGAAAGTTAATAAGAATATTTCCCAAAATGTCAGACTACAAGATAAAAAAAAAAAAAAAGTCAAACTATTACCTTTAATGCTGTGTATAACAGTGCCTCCTACTATGGATGTTCTACTGCAGCCAACAAACACACAGCACAATTCGGCTACATGGATGCATCACAAATATGCCATATACATATGGGGGAAGCTCACTGCTGCTGCGTGGTGGTGTCAAGCGGCGTGTGTGTGGGATGTGGATCATCAGAGACGTGGCGGCAGAACTCAGACGCACTGACACATGTATACATATGCACTCTTACACACTCCCACACACTTTATTTGGCGGCATGATTAATCATGGCATCTTTGGGAGCTTCAGAGGAGGTTCAGAACACCATATCAGCTTCAAAAAGATTTTTTTTTTCCCCTACTGGCTCATTCGTCATTATTATTCCAGGCTTAATTTCTGTCTATTACTTCTTTACTATTGCTGTTTTAGCTTTTTACTCCCACTACCTCATCTCTCTAAGGTGAGGCAGAAGTCATAGTCCTCATGTGGTTATTGTAACAAATCCAACATTTCAGCAATCAGCGTCGCTAGCTGAGTCATCAGATGATCCCATCAAACATTTTCCATGGTTTACACTTCTGTTGCTGCCTCGCTTTGTTTTCATTCGCAGGGTCTGAAAAATTGTAGATAGAGCTTCGTAATTCCTCGTAGGATAGATAAGAATCACTTAAGTGTCTGTCACCATGGAAGGATTGCACCACACACACACACACACACACACACAATATAATGAGTACATGCTTTGGCCTGGAGGCGTAAAGGGCATTTGTGGCCTTTTGGCCCTCATCTAGCAAGGACGCACATGTACATAAACACACATGTACACATATTTGTGGCTAGACAATGTTGAGCCTGGCCAGTTCATACACTCACCTAGAGCTAGCGGCAAGGTTATATGAAAGGCTATTATTCCTGGTACACAAACACAAACGGATTCATAAAATCTATGGTCCATAAGGATACAGCTGCAGGCCCACCCACAAGTCACATGAGGGTGGGCTTCACACAGTGCTGCCCCAGGTTCTGATTGTAAATGAATTTAGCTCTGGTATACAGGCCTAAATCATCAATTTCCATCTACGGCGGATTAATTATTTAATGGTCCAACATGTGCAACCGCTGGCCTCGCATAGCTGGAAATATTAATATAAATTTAGGTCACATTTGTATTCTGGTGCTGTTTGATTATGCAGAGTGGGGGACTTGATTCAGGGCAATTTCATGGCTCTGACATCGAAGTAGTATCAGCAGTGGATACATAAGAGTTTTTTTGGAGGGATCTTACTTGTCTTTGTTGTGCAGATTTCTGGGACAGACCGACGTCTTTCTCATGCACAGACTGCAATTTATCCTCTTTTGTTGCCAGTTTTCATCCTTTTTTTTTTTCTTTTTGGGCTGGGTGTCTCTCTGGAGACGAGGCAGCAAGCAGCCAGACTTCCCTCCATGGAAACACTTGCTGTTAGAAAATAGAGCAGCTCATTTTCTCTGCCAAGAGCCTGCAGTAAACTCATTTTAAAATCCCCTTACCTATACACATGCATGCACATTTGAACATGCAAACACACAGATATTAGAGGTAGACCTTTACCTTTATCTATTTTATCTTAAAACACTCCATCCTAATATAACTCTCATTCAAATCATTTTCTTGCAGCCCACATTCTGACATTATATTTACCTCTTGTTCAAGTGAAAAATGCCCAAAATGACACAAGCTTGCCAAAGAGGCAAATTGGTTTTCCCAAAAAATAGGGAATTAAATTCACACACTCAGACAAATACCTTCTCAGAGCAAAAAAAAAGCTCAATTTGCACCCCTCATTCAACGTGAAGCTTGTTCAGCGTTCCATTTGAAATGTACAGTCACTGTAGAGACAGCATCAGTGCCGCAGGGCCGAGCCAGAACCTCACGACTCTATTAATGATGTTGTTTGTAATTGAAAATAAATTGAAAAACGTGTCTCCCTAATGAAAGCTCCCTTAGTTTTCAAAATATTCTACAAGTGGAAGGTTCTTTCTTTCTTTCTTTCTCTTACCTCTTTTTCTTTTTTCCTCCCTTTTCTCCTTTCTGTCTCTCTTCCTTCCTTCCTTCCTTCCCTCCATCTCTCTCCTTTCTAGTTTCTCAGTTCTTCTCTTTTCATCTCTACCTTTCTTTCTTTCTCCCTCCCCTCCCTCCTTCCTTCCTCTCCATCTCTTTCCTTTTTTTTTTAAAGTTTTTTGGCGCTTTCATTGTCCTCCGTACCCTACCCTTCTCTTTCTTTTTTTTGCCTTTCTGTCTTCTTTCCTTCCCTCCCCTTCTCCTCTTTTCATCCCTTTCTTTCTTTCTTTCTTTCTTTCTTTCTTTCTTTCTTTCTTTCTTTCTTTTCTACTTTCTTGGTTCCTCTTTTCTTTTTAACTCCCTACCTTTCCTTTCTACCCACAAGAATTTGTGTTCGGTCCGGTAGATATGAAATTCATACATTTCATTCTTCAACTGCTTCACTGCTCTTGCATACACGAATATGATGTGACTAATAATGTTAATATGCTAATGCTAAGTGAGCTTAGCATTAGAACTAAATACATATTTATGTCAGAAACCAAGAAACTGAGCAGCTAGTTTTGCTTTAAAACACAATAGGTTATATAAAGCCCAGACGGGCCAGATGTGGTGTAAATTACACGGCACTTTATAGAGCTTGTTGCTTATTTATAGTGATATCCCAATTTAGATCTGTGATGTAAGCAGAGACAAACTAAACCAGGCCACCAAAAAATGAATTCAAGCTTTTGTTACTAATGCTTTATGTAGTTTCTTCATTGCTGCACCAACTTCAGCGTCCTCACACCTTTTTTTTTTTTTTTTTTTCCCTGTTTCCTCCTCTCCCACATCATGTGCCACAGGGGTGAAGGCGGTCTTCTCCGGCCATTATCACCGCAACGCCGGCGGTTGCCATGGTGGCCTGGACATGGTTGTGAGCTCAGCCATCGGCTGCCAGTTGGGAGAGGACACTCACGGCGTCAGGGTGGTGGTGGTGACCGCGGATGAAGTCATCCATCGCTACCACAGCCTGGAGCAGCTGAGGGTGCGAGGCATGGACGAGGAGCTCAGGAAACTCCTGCAGGCCTGAGAGCGGATGGAGGGAAAACTAGAGATAATTTTTTTTTTTTTTTTTGAGAATTGTTTTGTTTTGATTTTACAGTTTTGAGCCAGTCATCACAGAGGCACCAAGGTTTTTGGAGATGGATTTTTTTTTCAACTTGTGGGTCTACTAGCAAAAAAAAAAACTAATTTAAAGATCTAATTTGACACGCATTAAGTGTCTCTCTCCACTGAATGTTTTCCTGGGAGCATCTCTCGGTGTTCAAGTCAGTATGGATGTTATTATCTCTGTTCCAGTCGTAAAAGGGGCACACAGAGATCAGTGAATGTGTTACAAAACTAGTGGTTCTTTTGTGGAGAATCACTACCTTTTCCCGCACAGTCCTCCCTTATCTGAAGTAGCATTACATCCTCTCTGACACCCACTCTGTCTGTGCTGTGTTAAAGTTTGAGACAAAATGCTATTGTGTGTAGTCAGATGTTGTCAGTGTAACGTTAAATGTATTATTTGATCTTTCTTTTTTTTCTTTTTTTTTTTTTGAAGATTCCACCCAAAAACTTTAAAACCTCGTTTAGATTTCAGGGTACATTGTGTTTGGTGATAATGTAGCTTTCTCCTGTTTCAGCAGATAAATATAGTAACAGTGCAAGATGAAATCTATCACAGAAAAGGAAAAGAAAGAAGCCCTTTACCAGAAAACTATGCAGCTACAGGGCATGTTTTGAATCAGTAATGCCCCACTTTCTTGCTCTTGGTGTCAGTATTTCTTGTTGTCGTAGGTATTTCTATTGTTTGCTGTTGCTGCAATTTAATGCCTTGTTGGCCATCCTATGCAAGCTAATCATATCACTGTGTGGGGGTGTGTGTGTGTGGGAGTATGTGTGTTTTTTATGTTTCATGTGGTACATTGTTTGACCAGGTCAGCTGACCTCCCATCAGCTTGGGATCCAGTCTGTTTATGGCCCCTGTTATAAAACCAGCATTAATTGACTTGAGAGGTCATTTTTAATCCATATTAATATTAATATAACTTGGTTTCGACTGAAACTTAAAGTTATAAGAATATGGATCTCAGCTCACTGTGGCTACTCCTTCTGTCCGCTCTCAAAAAAAAATCTAGACAAGCTCTGATAGGACTGTGGGAGTGAAGCTGATATCTTTGAGATAAGATTACAAACAGTAACGCTGGATTACATGCCGCATTATTTCATGTGAATCTCCTGTGCGTGTGAAGGCAATTTAAAGCCAGCACAGGAGTGACCACTAAGAAAACTACTATATAGAAAGATAATTAGTGAATGTAAATACATTGAGTGGCTATTTCAGAATGAAATGACCATGAATAATATTAAAAATGGGGTTTGATATCATAAAAAAAGCTCAAGGATTATAACTTCAATGTCTTTTTTTTCTTATGTTGTGCAATACAGCAGAGCTTATTTGTGTCCGACTGATCGCCACACTTGAATGTGTTATTCTCTAACAGAAGTTCACTCACTTAAAAATGAGAGGAAATCCATTATTCTGCATTACTTCGCTCCCGTTAAATTACCGTGGAGTGAGTGCTGCAATATCCATTTTGGTTTATTCTAGTTACTTGTTTATGAAAGCGTAGATCAAACTCACTGCAGTTTTCTTATACTGTAATGTTTCGTGATGAAAATGTTTCATCATTGGACCTGATTTGCAGTGAAAATCTATGTTGCAGCACTTTCAAATCACACTTATTTGCACGTCAGGGATCCTCGCAGCGCACTCAGCACATAAAGAAGTTCAGAGTAATATTAAATAAATTAAATGTGATTTGTGTTGTTAAACACTAGACTAAAGGAGTAGTGTGAGGCTCATAACACATAGTGATAGAGATGTGATCTGTTGGTGATTAATAAGGGGACACAGTATTTTCTGACTGGTTAGTCATATAGTAGCTGAAGCAAACTCATTGTGTTACAGCCGGCTAGCCACAGGCTTATTTGGAATCTCACAGTCCTGAAATTGTCTTTCAAATGGACATTTCTGCAACAAAATTACTTTATCCGTAAGCCCTAAATGACTCTACTCGATTACACTCTCCACACACACACACACACACACACACACAGACTCTCACACTCAAGCTGACCGACTGAGAATATAAGAGTTGTCATGGCAACCCTTTAGCAACACATCTGTGTGTGTGTGTGTCTCGGAGAGCGACTGCAAGTGTTTGAGAGAAAGTGCATGCACTTCCCCCTCTCTGTGTATGTGTGTGTCCGTCCCTGGTCTGGTGGGTACTGTAGGTGAATTTCCATCAGCGACGCATTCGCTGACCTCATTTCACACTGACGGATTCTGTCTCTTTTCCAAAAAGTCAGCATGTGATGGAGGGAGGAGGGGGCGTCTGAGAGGAATGGATAATGAGTGTGATGTGTGAAAGATGACTCAGTCCATCTCCTTCATTTCCTGTCTGAGAAGGAACCTTATGTCCTTATCTATTTTTATATCCTCGTGGTAGCCAAGCTCAATCACATTGTTCTTTATCTTTTTTTTTTTTTTTTTTTTTTTGTGTATGTGTGAATTTGTTTTAGAGCACATTTGCTGTATGAATTGGGGCAACATCACATTCTTTGACTTGTTCCTGTGTTGAATTCTAATGAATGACCGTACTGAAGACCATGACTGTGATAGGATTGGTTGTATTTTTATAATAAATGTTGATTTTATCTAATGACTGCAGAGTGTTATAGTGTTTAGTATGCTGTGTTAGCTGTTCTTAGTACTTAAAAAGCTGGACTTGCACAAACAACTTGTTTTTCTATGTAGCAGTGAAATATAACTCTTACTCTCTAAAAACTTTTTGAACTTATGCACTCAGAAATCAGTGCACAGAAAGTAATATGAAACTACATCACTGCTCTTCAGCCTGTTGCTCTGTCATGCTTTAGGAATAACAGGATTCATCTCAATCAGTGTCATGTTTTTAGCCATGCTAGCAATCATCAATCGGTTGGTTCACCTGCTAAATAACAGTGTGCTAGCACTCATTGTTAGCTACTGACATTAGCATTTAACTTGCTACAGAGCTGCTTGCAAGGCTTTATGCTTAATGCCAGAGTCACACTACACAATATTTTTGACTGATAAAAAATCCCTGTGTCAAATTAGACAATTATAGAGTCATAAACTCTTGTCATGATTTGGCAGAGAGGCATGTTTACAGTTGTAAATATGTGTAAGTGCATCTATCGGTCAACATCAGGGAACACGTGGAAGTTGTCACAATAGCCAAAACAAGGTTAAAAGTATGGGACATTGTGAGGTGTCCCAGATACAGCACTGTTTGTTGTCCATTTCCAGTGGTGCTGCTCTGCTGGCGACCCGGGCTCTAGTGCTGCTGCAGCATCGTATTTTAGTTTATTGTATGTTTTTGTTTTTGTCCATGTATTGTATTGTCATGTATTGCTTGACTGCAGCTCTGCGTAGCACTTTTGCCCAACACAAATTTCCTTCGGGACATTAAAGTTTATCTCATTTCATCATCTCATCTCAACATCTCACTATGATACACTACATGTGATAAAACAATCAGTTGTTGCACCCAATACCTATTTCCGGTCCCAGCGGCCTACGCCTGTCCGGTCAGGCTATTATCAAGATGATGTTGTGTAGTGTGTAGTCTGAACCTAGAATTATTCTTGTTGTGATGTAGATTGATCTGGCACTGAACAAACAACAAGAGCGTAGCTTTCTGTCTCCTTTTTGTCTCAGTTTGAATGTGACATATGGTGTGTAGCCTCTTCAGACAAACATGGAACGCCTCCTCGATTCTGTTGGCTAAATGGCGATACATGATGATAAATCTGACGTGTATCAATCATCTCGAGGTTCAATTCAAACTTCAAACTGACACAAATCTGAGAGAAACAGATGCATCGTCAGCCTTGTAGAACAAACGGCAATAACAAATGACGCAAAATACACCAGATAAGTGTGGCTGTAACTTTGGGCTGATAAGAGATATCGACGCGTTCATCTTCAACTAAATCCAGTTCTCACACACACACACACACACACACACACTCACACACTGCATATTGTATTCATATTTTTCCACTCTATCTGTGTTAAATTAGAGATTAGCTGACTCTTAGCCAGATCAGCCTGCAGGGAGTGAGCAGGTGGGGATTGCTTGCTCAAGGACTCTTCAGTTGAACAAATGGCTTTTATTGGACACAACAGCAGAGACTGAATGCAGGATTGACTGCCTACAGGACAGTAATTCATTCACAACCACAGACACCAGCACACGTATGCATCTGGTGCTATTCTGCTCTGAAAATGAAATTTAGCCCTCTGCTGCTCCAAAATTGCGATGATTTATAAAAATTGCTGTCCCTGTCATTTCTGTGAAAGAACATAAAGACTCGTTTTGTTAAATTGCCAGCAAATGGTTGATATAGCAAAAAATAAAAATAAAAATGTCTTTACAAGATGGCAGCTCTCTGGACAGAGTTGAGGTCAGTGATGTGCCCTTTGCTCTCTGCTCCCATCTGACAGGAGATTTATTCTACTGTGACAGATGAAAGCTAGTTCCTGTTTATTGATCCCAAAGCCCTGTCCCAGTGTCGGCTGGTGCTCAAACACACACAAATACAGATACGCACATACATATAGACACACATACATAAGCTGAAACACACTACAAGCGCATAAAAGACATATGAGACTCTCCACAACACTTTCATCAGCTGCCAAGAGCGTAAAATCCACAACACTGATGTTTTTCCTCACACAAGTGCGCACTTCAGGTGGATGTGGGGGACTCGGGTCAAAGGACACCTGCTTTTGAACGCACATGAGAAGCCTATGAAGCATGAGGGGGTTGTTAACATTTCAGAGGCGAGCCAGGCAAAACCACCAGAGACTCAGAAAGGAGCTTATTTTATTTTCGCCTGAGTGTTTTGGTTCCTAATGGAGTCTAAGAAGTAATCATTACACGGTGGCAAGAACACTTTAGTCGTCAGATATTTTTGGCTCCATTCTGTTAGTAGTTTAAGTGAGAGGGTATCTGAGGAAGCTTGCGGCACATACTGGAGGTGCCACACCCAATCCAAAAAGCAAAGAGCGCTGTGTAGAACTGTACAATTCAACAATTCATCCAAGATTTCAAACTCAAAGTATTGACAGCTGAGGCAGTTAAATTACATGGTCCATGGAGTTAGGGCTGCCATTCCTATTGTTGGAATAGAGAAAGTAATTTCACAACACAAATTTTCTGCAGTATAATGCCTGAGGACTTAAATCCACTTTTATTTGGTTCACTCAAATGACTTTGTGCTGGAGTCTAGACGGACTTGTGGTAAATGGGAGATTTGTGTGGTAAACAATGACACCACTAAGAGCTTTATCAAAAATTACAACCAAACAGAGAATTGCTTTCTAAATGGATTTGTGTGGTTGGGGCATAATTCCTGATAATTCTGTGATATGATTATCAGCTTAAGTAGAAGGGTTTGCTTGAATTGAATGTCTGGTCACGGCTGCTCTGCTCCCAGTAAGTGACTTCTTGTCACAAACAAGGAAATATGTATTAATCAATAATCCTGAATTGTACCAATTAATTCAGTGTATCCAGTCATAGGATCAAATCATATGCTGTATTTTTATATAGCCCTGGTTCTAATATATTTATCATGACTATATATAATGACCACTTATCATAGTGTCTTACATATTTAAAAATTGTCCACCCTCTGAGAAACAACTGGTTTCCATTCATTTATATATAGTACAGGGTGACTATCAACTAGCTAAATCTCAAGTTAGGTAACCCTTCAGTCAACAACTCACCTGCTTTTATTGTTGTCCAAACCACATTTTTGTAGCGTGATGACTTAATATAAGTCAGCATGTACAAGTGTATGCATCTTTTGAAAAAATAAAACCAGCCATTGATGCTCAGAAAGCTGGAAATAAACACAATTTTAAAAATCTGAACCGTAGCATGCTTTTAGAAATGGTTCACCATATCAATATCACTTGCATACATTTGTATGGTAAAGATGAAGCTACTGCTGGCAGTCAGTTAGCATAGCTTAGCACCAGCACTCACTTCCTAGAGTTGTGTCATCACAGTGCCTCAAGGACGTTAGTTATTGTGCCCTGCAAAGAAATAGATATAGTAAAAACTTAAGTGGTGCTGTTAGGTGGATTTTGTTACCATTGGACAAAGTCAGGCTAGCTGTTTCCAGTCTTTGTGCTAAGCTAAGCTAACCAGCTGCTGGTTGTAACTTTTTGTTTTTTAATTGTTCCCATATGAGAGCGTTCTCAATCTCAATCTCATCAAACTGTCAGCAAGAAAGCAAATAATATATTCCAAAATGTCAAACTATTCCTTTTTAAATTAAGTTTTAAACATAGATACACAAAAACTTTGTTTCTTTAAACCAGTTATTCTGCCAAATCAAAGTTCACAAATCTTCAAACATGGACAAGTTAATAGCCTTATTGATGGGAAGAGTTTTATTCTGGAAGTGACTGTCCAGTATGTAAAACTGCTGTGGTGTTTTACTGTAGATTTACTCTGATTTTTACAAAAACTGAAGTACTTATTCTAAATTAATGTTAATTAAACTTAACCTTTGTAATAGCCTAACCCCAGTTCTAAATGTAACTTCAACACAAACAAAACATTCCTAATTAAAAAAGGTTGAAAGCAGCCAAAATGACCCTCAATATGCAATGAATATCCTCCTTCTGAGATTGCCTCTCAAAAGGATACAAGTACATGAACACACATACACACACTCGGCTGGGCTCCAGTACCACCACCCCTTCATTTCTCCACGCAGTCCACAGGTGTTGGGGGGGAGGTAAATGAAGGTTGGCGTATCCAATCATGGCCTGACGTCAGGGTGCCACCCCTCCTGGCGATGAGCCCGCTGACAGAGCGAGCCATCTGGGCAGCAGAGACCCGGCGACAGGCCCATCCATCCCTGTGCTCTGCCCTCTGGGCCTGCAGCCAGCGAGACAGACTGGGAGAGCTGGCGGGGATCAGCACTCCTCACTGGCTCGCCAAGCTGGAGCATGTTTTGATGATTCTAGCATTCAGTGGGGTCAAAAATGTGCATGATTCAGTTTATTTAATGCAACGGTTTGGTCTCAGTCATGCAGTCTGACTGGTCACAGATGTATTCCAACTGTTGCATTAAGGCCGTAAATAACTCTTCGTATTTGGACATAAATAAGTATGTTTTCCACAATCTATTACCTTTTTATATAAAATAGGAATGATTGAGGCAAGTGATCTCTGTCAAATGCAGCTCAAAAATGCACCTACCACAAAACATGTCATAGAATTCACACACATTTTGGCACATTTTAATCACAGGACCGTCATACCCAACAATCATAGCAGCAAAAGCAAAGGGGAGCCTCGAGGGATTTGACAAGGTGGAGTGGTGAAGAAGTACTGAAAGAGACACAACATGTTAAGAGAGTTTAAATACCCTTTGGCTAAGTTAATCATGGTTGACAGAAAAGTACATGCACATAACTTAGTGAGTTCACTCAGTAGTAATTGGGAGGTGGAGAACGGGTGTGATGAGAAAATTAAAATGATAATTGTCTTCCTGCTTGAACCAAAAGCTTCTCATTTCAATTCCAGTGAAAACTTGTTTAGCTAAAATGTCACACTTTGAAACAGTTTAGAGAACATCTTTCAAACAGGGAGGATCTGGGTTTAATCCTCCACAACATCCAGGAGAACAGCTGAAATAACAGCTATTCAATTGATTTGTGATCCAAGAAAAATGAGCTTAATTGTTGGTTTATACATGATACAAGTCATAGCAGTCTGCCTCTCTCCAACAGGGTAACACACGTTTCACTTATTAGGACAAGTAATTTGTCATAACCTTCAATACAGTTGAGTAGAAAATTCTCACTCTTTAATAGCTTTCTCACGGTCCTCATCCTCTGTTGCAACCTACAGAGGAACATGTCCTGTAATGGAAAGTGTCATTCTTCCCAGACTTTCACATCCACTCAGCCACCACCCATCGAAGTCATGGACAGCTTTGCTTAAGCAAGACATTTTCTTGCCATCAAACTTTACTCTGAACTTTTCCTTCCTGATTAGACAAGACTAGTATGTAAAAAAGATCACTTATAGTGATGAAACCATGGAAAATTATTACCTGACTCTGCAGTTCCCCTTAGTTAAGCATTGCAGTGTCTTTCAGCTTATTGTTTTGGTTTTTATCTTCTGCAACTTTACAGTTTAGTTCAATTTCATTCCTCTCGTCAACCTTGTTTCCAGCTCCAGCAGACAGCTGTTTTCAGCAAAAAAAGCTCAGATAAACACACTTTGCTATTGCCCAGCACCAAATGGCAGACAAAGATACTAGCTGATTAACATACTCAGATGCTGAAGTTAATAATGGGCTGCTCGCCCATTATTAACTTCAGCATCTGAGTATTGGAATAACATTCAACAAGTTGCCAGAAACACAAATTAATGCCAATGTTGTGGGGAGGTAATCTATCAATATGGCGTTTACAGCTTGTTTCTGCCACACATTTCTACTGCATTTTAAGCTCTTGGGTAACATTTTGAAAGTTGCCTACAAATGGAGTGCAACAGTGGCATTACAATATAAAGCCATTGTGTATGCAAAAGATTGCATCTTATGAATATGCATTTTCTCATGTACATGTGGCATGCATCGAGTTAAAATGAGCAATTTATGACAGGTTGGTGCAGTTAAGAGTGTTTGTCAAATCTGACTCAAAAAGTAAGAGAGATTTAGGAAGAGGCCAAGTGTTACTTGTTATTCCGCTAAATACAGCCAATCTTCACAATCCTTTCGTTTCAATCTGACAGGGTTCGGATACTAAGAGCAGTTAAGCTGTGATGTATGTGAGACTGATGGCATAGACGCAAAAATAGGAAGGAAGCCATACTGTATGTCTGAAACAGTCAGCAGTTATCCTCAATGTCACTGTGTGCTTACGAAACATAGATAAATGCTATACCGTATCTTTCCAGAGGTAAGTTTGTCTGGTACAAAAAACATTTAGAAAATGAACATAATAGTTGCACAGCCGTTACGTATATGAGTACAAAAAAAGGAAACAGACATTTTGCATTCATATTCCTGCTACAGCATCCCTCTCCTGGCCTTCAATCATCTTGCTTTCACTGTCTTTTGTTAGAGCAGACAAAGTGGTGGATATGCTTTTTTTTTTTTTTTTTTTTTTTTTTGTTCACTTAGTCAGATATGGCACAGAAGGCTCTCAGTGACATTTACCCACAATACTGTGCTTCACACCACCACCAACTGGACTCCCACTCTCTTAAAAGTGAAGATGGAAGACTGTTTCAACAGTGTGTTTGGACATAAAACACACCCTGCCCAACAACTAGCCACCTGCTGACTAAAAATGGCCGAGTGCTGTTATTTACCAGTGCACAGGTTGTGAATGTAGTGGCTGAGAGGTAGAGAGAGACAGGGGTGGTCCATCAGGACAACAAGGAGCACCTGCGCCCACTGATTTACGCAGCACCCTCTGTGTGTGTGTGTGTGTGTGTATGTTAGTGAAACATGCTTGTGCAAGTGAAATGTTTGTGTGGAAGTAGCTGAAAGAATAATGTTCTTACATTGCATTAGGATAAACTGCTGGATGTCTCCCTAAATTGAATTATTATTATTATTCATCATAAATATCTTTTTTTACTGAACACCAGAAATCAACACTTTTAATTAAATTTTGGAGGACATCATAAACCAAAAATATTTTGGCTCTATAAAACTAAAATACAACAGTTTTGCGTAATTCGTGTCCATCTGATGTGCAAACTTGACTTGCCCTCCCGTGATTGTTGTGATCACAGCGCCACAGTTATATGTTCAACTTCAGCTCAGTTGCCAGGAAGACCACCTACTGAAGAGCTATTGGAGGCATGCTAGAGATGTCAGCATTTTCACACAGAACAGTATTTTTATCATCATAAACAAAGGAAACTTTTAGATGGTGGTTTTCCCTCATTTCTAGCTTGAGATACTCCCGTTCCACCATTACAAGCCTGTAGACTGAAATCATCAGCTAAAAACTCAAAATACATTTCACTTGCAAGATGTTTGCCAACATTTCACGTTTTAAATAGCTTACTTACACATAAATTAACACATAATGGAAAAATACAGGATTTTTATCAAGCAATCCTAACCTGCAAACACTTCAATAACAAATGGTATTTCTTCTGTTTTTACCCCTGCTAGTGGCATAGCTGTAAGGATGACTATGTTGGATTGTTGATCAGTACATCACTTTGGTCTAGACTGAAATGTCTCATCAACCATTGGCTGGTTTGCCATGAAACAGATATTCATGGTCCCCAGAGGGCAAATCCTGCTGTGATCCCTTTGACTTTTCTTCTAGCACCACCGACAGGTCAAAGTTATCCATTGAAATATGTCAACATCCGCTAAGCTGATTAGCACAGACATTCATGGCTCCCCAGACTATGTATCCTTATGACTTTGGTGATCCCCTGATTTTTTCCTCTAGCAGAAGGCTGACATTTATGGTTTTGAGTGAGATGTTTTGACAACTACTGGATGGATTGCTGTGAAGTGTGCTGGGCCATCTGACAACAGCTTAACTACTGCTGCGACCCAATAATTATCTATAATCCCATAGTATGTTCTTTCTTTTTTCTTGTGTGTGAACCATTGCCATGATGGAATTATTTCATATTTTGATGTGTCAATGAAATTAAAAAACAGTTCTAAAAAAAAAACATCCATGGAACATACAGTACAAGTCATAAGTTTGGACACACTTTCTCATTCAAGTGAATGGGAAGGTGTGTCCAAACTGGTGTTGTATAATGCAATGTTTTCTTTCCACTGCGTTCAGTTCTTTTCTCTACATAAAGCTACAAAATGTTAAGCTAAGATGATATTCGTCCCTTAGTCCCAGAAGAAGTGTTGCATCATTAACCAGAAACAAGTTATTGCCTTGTTTATGTCTTTTTTTTTTCATCAACATGCTGTCGCAGAGGGGCTGGATGTATTTCACATCATGGTAGTTGTAATATGCTCGTTGAGTTTGAAAGTTCAGAGTTCCTGGGGGCCACTTCTAACCAACTTAAAATTTCTTTTAGCCAGCAGAGCAATTTGTAGCGTGGAGTAGCGGCCATTTCCCACTGTCATCACAACACAACCCCCCTCCTCACTGCTGCATCGCTTCTATAAGACCCCCAAGGAGCAGCACAGTGTAACAGCTGAATAGAAGTAAACACGTCTCTAAACCGCCTGTCATCCCCAGGGACAAGACTGCACAAACACATAAACACACACAAACTTATTCTCTCCCTCCTGCACGTACACGCGTATTAACGCACTCACATAAACTATAACACACACACACAAAAACTTTAAAACACTCTCAGACACACACATACAGATGCTGGCAAAGATGGTACATTTTCTTCATACACACACACACACACACACACATTATGAAAACAGGTAGACATTTTGACTTCCTTCCTGTCAGTCAGCATTCCCTCTCACAACTCTTGGCGCATGACGGTCCATCTGCATGCCATTACTGTGGGTTTCGACACTAATGGAGCCATTTCACCGAGCAATAAACTGTGGGGGAACATTAGCACCCAAGATGCAGGCTAACAGCACACTAAATTGACGGTTGCCGACGTGCGGCGCATCTCTGAAAGCGCCTCCGGAGCAAGGCAACAATCATTCTAAATATTAATATTCCTCACTTTCTCAGAGAAGGATGAAAAGACATAGAGGAAAGCCCAGGCTTATTGTACATATGTTCCTCAGTCAATCGCACTCATCCCCCTCTAATGGAGTGGAACGTCACTCTACAGGAATATGTGGGAAGCTCGAGGAGGACACTGGGGACATACTGTATATTCTTATGTACTCATAAATGCATGCATATACTCACAGTTAAATGATACGTTACAGAATAGAGAGCATGTTCATGTTCCGTGTACCTTTGATTTGCAAGACTACTGTACAAATCCACATTGTTGGCCGCACTGTTGCACTTGAACCATTAATATATGATAGTTCCAGTAGATATTTGTGAGGGATTTTCATTTACTGTGTTCTCAGCCTAGTTCTATGTAGACCAAAAGTGTCTGAAATGCCTCGCATTAGCTAGTCCATCAGTCAACGTGCACCATATCCAACACAACTTTGATATGTACTTGATTTTTTATAAACCAATTCGATCAACTCAATCATAGTGCTGTGGCTCAATATTACATACTTTCTGGTCCAGTGTAAATTACCCTTATGCCTGCTTCATAGCCATGCAACGGGGTCAACAAGCCAAAAGCTTCTTCCAAAAGCTCATATTAACATTTTCTAATATGTAACCTTTACAGTTATGGTCTGGTCAAGTTTGGGCAGTCAGCAGGAGAGATACACACATCCCTACATTTTTGGGGATGATAAAATGCACAAAAGAATTCACAAATGATCTATGATAACTCATCACATCTCATCTATGTGTACAAGCGAGCTCACACCCGAACCATAACCTGAGGAAACGTTGTGGTCGAAATGTTGGCATGTGCACGATGAGTTAAAGAAGAACTGGGAACAAGACAGCAGTGTGCGGGTACTTTTACATCATCTCTGGTTATGTTTAAGATGTTAAAACTTCTTGGTTAAGTGGTTATGATTATGGTTCTGGAAAATATGGCATCATTGTCATTGTTAAAGCAAACCACTGTTGACTGTATGAAACAAGAAGTTAACCTGGTCACATGCCTTTTTTTTATCATGCTACCTCCACATTTGTTACCTAGAGAGGACAGTAATCATTCTCCAAAATGCAAGAGTTTGCTTGTCAGGAAAGCCTAAAACACAGATCAGACAACCAGTGCTATAATTTTTATTGTGTGGGCAGTTGTGGGAGGTCCAGGGTTCAAATATGTATGGACGGTGACCTTTTGCCTGTTTTGTATGTTCTCATGAGTTAGAAAACTCTTCATATGCATGTGGACAGATCAACATGATCCCACAAGGAGATCCACCGAGTCCTCACAAAGATAGAAGTACACAGAAGCACTCACATGCAGTTGGTTGATTTAAAACGATGCCTCCAGATTCCCCTCTATGTGTTTATGGCCGTGATTGCATGCCTTTAACATGTTGACATTCAAATTTAATCCGTCCTTGTAATTAGCAAGGCCGCACAAAAATAGAGGCAGAGTGATTAAAACACGAAAATCCAATCAAACATGCTTCTTACGACACTCAACATTCGCTGATGAGGTGGCAGCTCCACGTATAGGATATAATGCAGTAACAATTACCCTCTCACATTCTGTCATCTACACAAACACACGTCCAAGCACATATACTGTTATAGACACATTTTGGCACACACGTACAAATAGCTGTACAACCAAACGCGCACATACACCACCACAACAATACTAATTAATCCAGATATCTTTTCCCACACAGGATATCCTTGGCTTTCATCCCCTCCTCAATTAGATTGAACTTCCTACTGTTATGTTAGTGTTTGGATTAGGAGGAATTATGGAGGAATGCTAATGTTTGAAATCCTCCTTTGCCTTTGACTTACTGCATCAGAAGCTTGACAGCTATCTGGCTTTTAGAAGAAGTGTGTTTTTCTTTGTGTGTGTGTGTGTGAACTTGTGTTTATGCTGCACGTAAGTGTTCGCTGACCCCATCAGTCACTACATGCTAGCCTTCACTGACCCTCGGTAAATACACTGGCTACATCAGAACCTTGCATCACTCTCCCAACTGCCCTTTTCTTTCATACTCATGAGTTGAGATGCATCAAAATGAGAGCAAAAGATCCTTTTGATGTTTTCTATGTGAACTATGATCTGGTCTCTTTGCTCCTTTGGGATTCTGACAACAAAGAACTACACTTGAGTCTTGATAATCACATTAAACACTACCTGCTGAACTGCCAAGGTGATGACATGGTCATGAATAAAAGATGAAATTAAGTATAAAGTAAGCCTTCAGCTCTTTTTTTTTTTTTAGTTCCCAATGTCACTCACAAACCCCCCATAAAACAGTTAGGGTTAGGGGGTTGGGTTTAGGGTTAGGGTGAACTCCTCATAAAAAACTGTAGGTAGCCATTTCCCGCACACAAGCTCAGACAAGTTATGTGGTCAATTGTCCCTGCTGACTGGACACATCCAAATTGGAGGGCTTAACACACAGGTAAGTGGAGTCTCCATGCAGGAAGGTTTTGTTTCAAGTAATAATAAAGACATTAAAGGGAAAGCTGTGGAATTCAACACACTGTTGATTCATTTATATATAGATACATTTAATTGGGCCATGCACACCTACACAGGTCTTTTCAGTTTCTCTGACTGTTTAGACCTCTGTTCGACTATTCTGGGAATTGTGTGATAACACCAGACTCCATGCACTAATAAGCATGCTTTTGACATAGCAGGAGAAGCACACAGGTGTAACTGATATTATTAAAGATGGCTCCATCTTCTTATAGGTGTGCCAGTTAGCCACCAAGCCTGAAAATGCACCTAAGTGGAAGGAAACACCGAATTTTAAACATAGAAAGAATACAGTCATTGTGGTTACTAGTTACATATGTCTTTGATGAGTCCAAATGTCCACCATGAAGAAGGTCTAGAGACATTTGTCATTTATCTGATGATTTTGATGTACTAGTAGTAAATAGGGGGATATAGACTTTCACCTAAGCCTGGTGTGTATTTGTGTAATGGTGCGTTCAATTCAAAATCCAAAATGGAAAATGTTCTATTTGTAGCTTGTTTTGTACAAAGCTTCTCCGACACCAAACAACTTGCATTGCCAAATTTCATAGGTTGGTTTTCTGTCAGATGTGAGTAACTGAAATGTTAAATGTGATTTATTTTTAGTTGCCAAGCTAGCCAGTGAGGTAGCAAGCCTCTGGTACTGTCTAATCACAACACACAAAAAAATCGCTCTGCAACAGTCAAGCACTGTGAGCAATGTGAGACAAATTGCCTAGAGCACTTGGCACTGGATATAAGTGTACCTGATTTGGATTGGCTGTTGAATTGGAAAAAGGGGAGCGAGCTTACCTTTCTAGACCAACTGCACTAAGGCCAGCTTTAAACACCTGTTGTTTTTTTGTTGTTTTTTTTTTTAGATTTTTACCAGTTTGGTTCTAGAAATAACAGACAGTAGAGTAAACCTTATAATGTCAATCCTCTGTACAGCAACTCTTTTCACGTGGGCAATCACTTCCACCTGTTCACCTCTGTCTCTTCCTCTTCTCAACATGGAACCTCACTGACAAACAGAAGTCCACCTACAAAATCCAGTTGCTATAGCTGTAAAATATGTGCATTGCATCCCTTGGCAGAGTCATTTGGAAATATATGTAATCTATCTATGCAAAGAGGACCCTAACTACAGCCTGGATTCTTTACCAATTGAAGTATGAAGAGAAAAATGAGCAGAATAATTTGTAGTTAGGAGTATTTCTTCAGTCTCAGTTATACAGGTATTTGACAGGTGCTGTCAGAATTTGTTTGATCTAGAGATATGGATTACCCACAAACCCCTATGCAAAGATTTGTACATGAATATTTGCAGTGGCATGTTTCCAGCCTATAGTTGCCATTTCTATCAGGGTGTGTAAAGTGGGATTTTGTCCAACTGAGGTGTAGGAGTGTGGGACAAATGCTTCAGTTCCCTGCTTCAAGGCAATGTTCCCTCAATGTCAAGATGCTGTTTATGTGAAAACATTACGTTTTAAATTCAACACCTGCTCTACCTCCTCGCCTCACCCCCTCCTTCTCTCCCCACCGCAGAGTTTGGAGGTTCGCCTCTCCAGGACATCGCTGGTATAGATCAAATCAGCCTTTGAGCTGCCTTGATCTCTGCTTCTCTGCTTTGGTTCTCTCTTGTTCTTCCTCGCCTGCCTATCTCTGGTCCAGGAAGTGCAGCATTGTGGATTTGAGGTCTGCCGGTTGATAACGGGCCTCGGATCTGTGCGGATTTAGGACTTATTGGTTTATAGACAGAGGAAATGTGTGTCTGTTACATGAAAGAGAAAGCCTTGGTGGTGCTGTCCGTGCTGGGGAAGAAAAACCACCATGAAAACAGTTGCAGTTCTCCCATGATCGCTCATGAGAGGCGCTGAGCGAGATATGCTAATGGACCCTGAAAACTCTGCATCTGAGTCCCTCTGCAGTGTGGGTATTTCTCTGTCTGGTTCTGAATCTCACAGACACACAATCCCCTTCTTTGCCCTGCATTTTTATCTCATATTCTCACCAAACAAACCTCACGCGTTTCTACCTTTGCCACAAGTAAACTCTGAGCTACCATTCCCTCCAATGCATCACTGACTTCCACTCCAGCCTGACAAAGTGTCACCTACTGACACCATCCTGCAAACCTCTAGTCTGCCAGCCCGCCTTGAATTGTTCATCTAATATGCCCATTTCACAAAGCCAACCATTGAGCTACTTCACCGAACATTACAGGCAGGAAAAATGTGTTTATCTGCTTCTCTGTGTCTCTCTCTTTCACTTCCTGTTATTGTTTTTTTCCCCCCTCTCCTCTCCCTCATGTATCCCCAGCTCTTCCCTTTCTCATCTTTCCTCACAAACACCACATTCCCTTCCTGGTTATTGGCATCTGCTGTCACAGTGATTTGCTTAAATGGATGTGACAGGCAGCAAGTCATGTTCATGGCTCTTATGAAAGCCATACATTTGCTTCAATAGAATATTTTCATCTCATTCCTAGTGCTTCTTTTGTATGCTGTGTTTGACCATGAGGGAGTGGTTTTTTTTCCCTCTGTGCTATAATGTTTATTCCCTTGTTTTGTCACTGATAATGTATGCAAATTGCTGCCCTGGAAAGACGTAGGTCTCTTTGCTTTTGGTAATCAGCTCCCACCAACACGTAAACAAAGAAATTACTTCTGTGTGTGTCATTACGGTTGAGCATTACAGCAGCTGCTTGACTGGTGCTGCTTGACCCATCTCTGAGTGCCAAAACACTCCTCTCCCTCATCTATATTTCAGTGCACTGAGGGTGTTCTGTAATCATCTCAATTTGTGAACATGCAGCGGCGCCGCTTTGCCGTTTTCCAAGCACCATAATCTTTAGTCACATTCCGCTAAGGTGTCGGAGTAACAAGGGTCATGACAGCCTGAAATGCTATACATGTAGTGCCTGCAGCAGCCATCTTCTGTGGTGGAGTACTTTTATATCCACTGAAACTCAGCTGTGCTCGTACGGTCTTCTAAATTCGTGACTGCTCTTGGCACTAAAGGGCTTTCAATGAGTCATAGTTTTCAGAATCTGACCCTGAATTGGTGGGCTCAACCTGAGGTGCAGTCTAAAAGTTAGCACCTTTACAGTAGTCGTATGATACCATTTGGAAAATGCTCTTTGAGGATTTGAATGAATGCTGTTCACATTTTATGACAGAATATAAAACCTTAACAGAAAAGGGGGTGAAATCAGAATAAAACTTCCATTTTTAATGTATTGCTAATGTGTAGCAGGGCTGTTGTTTTGGGGATTGGAATCATACTGAGCCTTAAAGAAATAATTTGACGTTCTGGGAAACACGCTTATTTGCTTTCTTGCCTTGAGTCAGAGAAGAAGACTGATACCACTCTCAGACATGAACATGGCGTCAGTCTTCTCGTTTAACTCGGTAAGAAAGGGAAGAAACATATTTCCCAAAATGTAAAATGATTCCATCAAAGAGTGTGTGTGTGTGTGTTAACCTCTGGAGGCTTTGAGTTCACCCCTTAGAGCCTAGTTGACTCTCAGGCTTAGCCCTCCATTTACAACAAAACCCTGCTGCTTCTCTCTTCTTCTAATGAGGGCTGGAGGGACGTAACAGGCCTTTAGCTGTTTTCTCTTCTCTCTCTCTCTTTTTCCCTCCTACACTGCAGTCAGGCAGGCAGTGTTAAATATCTCATCTTATTTTATCCTCCAGCCTGCCATCAATTTCAAGCTGTTCTCTTCTCATTTACAGTGGTGCCGCATCATCCACGATATCAGGATGCGCATCAGCTGCCAAATGTACACTTTTACTCATCTAGCTTGGTGCAAAGAGAAGGGGATAAACACTTTTGCTGCAATCCTTCACATGTGCCAACCAAACCTGGCGCTCCATCCATGGAAACATGCCGGTTCCTCCAAGCACGTTTATGGATCATTTGATTCAATTTCATGTACCATAAAACTGTAATAATAGCAGACTCAATTACATAGCTTCTTTTTCACCATTCCTCTGTCTTGTCAGTCCTAATGGTGTCATGTTACCACTCCATCCCAACTGCCTGCTTCATGTTTTTGACCCCACATTAAACTGCTGATTATCTCCCAGAAGAGGCTGGATGGTCACCAATGTTCTCTCTCTCTCTCTCACACACACACACACACATCACCTCAGAGGTAGACTGGTCTCATAAAAAGTTGGCAAAACAAAGCGCTCCACTGCTCTCTATAGGCTTGATCATGAAAGTGCATTATTTTAATCCTCAGAGTCATTTTTGTGTCTGTGTAATCAAGATTTTAAAAAAAAAGAAAATCTAAATTCGTCTTGGTGCAATATGTCATTAGCTGTTCAGCTGTGACACACTGACATTACCACAGATGTGAGACTGCACTGCTCTAAGTGATTAAAGGCCCTTTTTGGCCCATTTTGACACCAAAGCACTTAAAAGATGCCTTGATATTATGTTTAATTTCTTAGAAATAGAAATCTTTTTTCACAGTCTAATCCACGATAATCATGTAATAAATCTAAATGAGTCCTTATACTAAGGAAGCCTTTGTTCTTTATTTAGCTTGCAAATCCCTTTCAAAATAAGCTGGATAAAGTAAGAACTATATGGTTGTCAAGCAAAAGGAAAAACTAGTCTACCTATACTAGCTATTACAGGCAATGCCTTCATCCAACTATTTCATACTGAGGTAGAGTCTGGGTTTCCCTCAGCTTTCCCCTCGCTTTTATCAAGTTCACAGTTTCTTTCACAGGTACCTATAAACCTTCTAGTAGCATGACACTGTTCTGGCGAGGTGGCGTCGGCACAACGTTGTGTCTCCTGCTACCTCCAGGGTCACCTTTGATGTTGGCTGGAGTGTTAGAACTCTCTCTCTCTCTCTCTGACACACACATTTAATTTCTTTCGCTCTACCACTGTACCTCCTTAGTCAGCATTACACTCAGAGTACGCTGTAAAAATGAAATAGAAATGAAACTCTTGTGACGTATGTGCAGAGTTTGGCACTAGAAGACACTTTTTCACATTCATCAGCTGAAGGGTGAAGAGTTTCTCCGTGCTCGCCTTGAATCCGAATTTCAAGGCGGGTAAAAAACAATCATGATTTGTGGCATCACAATTAATTTGGAGCCAATTTTGGTGCAGTATTCAATTTATACAAGTGTGATGAGGAACCTTGAAGCCTCCAGTGCACAAACACTGAGAGTAGACAGTGCAGAAAGAGATATCTTGTGTCCTGCAGTTTAACTTTTGAAACAAGAAATATATGCATATGAATAAGTTCTGTTTTTTTTTTCAATGAGGGAGGGGAGAATATGTCATTTTAAGAATTCTTAACTCATTAACTGAACTTCTTTTGTGAAAACCCATATTAGACACAAATTATTATTCAAAGCAGAGGCATGTCTGGAGGGGAGCTTTTAAGTATCATCAACTCAGTATACTTTGTGCTGCAAAATATGCCCCCTGCCTAATAGCTAGTTTTAACTACTTCATATACAGGTAGGTAGTTTAATCTAATGGCTCCCAGCTGATGGGTCTCACCCTTCTAAAAGGTCACACAATAATTATATTGATTAATGGGCAAGAAAAAAAAAAAAGCGAAGTTCATGCTCCACAAACTTGTATTCTTCTTTTTTAGATTTAATCTCTGTGCCTCTAAAGTGTAGAAGAGTAGAAGTATAAAGTAGCATAAAATGGGCAAGTACTTGAGTAAATGTACTTGTTAAGGTCAGGGTTCTGTGTAGGTCAGTCAAGTTCTTCCATACCAAGCTTATTTTTTCATGGACCTGACTTTGTACACAGGGTCATGTCATATTTTAAACATAAGTTTGGAAACAAGGGATTCAGTAAAAATCAAGCAAAAACAGCCACAGACCAAAAGTAGATAAAAAGGCGTGTATATTTTGCTGTATAAAACCTTCCATATTACTCTTCCTTTACTTGTTGACAGCATTAATGAAATGAAATTCAATAGTGATGAAAGAGTCACTGAAATATGAGTTTTAATTAATATACTATAATATACTTAGTTAATTTCTGTAACAGTCCTTCACCCCTCATTTATCCAAAATCAGGATATTAAAAGAAATTAGTTTTCCTGACAGATTCAATTGACAGTGTGCACACACACACGCGCGCACACACACACACATGCGTGCGCACACAGACACAGAGTTTCCTGTGTCATTTCAAGGGTATGTTGAACTTTGCAGAAGAGAAAAGAAAGAAAGTATTGTCCAGATAACTAATTATAATGAGTCCTACTCAGAGTTCCATGTGTTGTTTTATATAATCAGACTCCACATGGAGTAAGCACATCACAGTGGACAGATGTAAACATCAAAGTGGCTAAACTCGAGCCTGTGGTCTGCAAATGGTGAGTCATGCCCATGCTTCTGTGTGACAAAACCTTGTGTGTGAGTGTGTGTGTGCGTGTGTGTGTAGTGGACTGGGGGCGGTGGGCTCAGCTTCGTCCTGCTCCTCTGCTGTCATTCATGAGTGCAGACCTATTCTGGTCCTCTCAGCCTCCTCTCTTACAGCAGAGAAATGAGGGCTGACACAACAGAGTTTACAAAGCCCAGCTGGCAGGCTTTGTTATGCAAGCATATTACCGCTCTGTTCCTGTCAGTGCATTACAGGAATAATCCACCCGAAAACACACTAATACTGTCAGTAAAATAGCTATTGGCTTGCTCTACGCATTTCTGGGCCAAATTCATTGTTCGATAGTGTATTTCTTATTGCTGCAGTTGGCTGAGAGAATGGATTAGTGCTTGACTGCTATGAGTCTTTTAAAGGCCTGATATTGATACCATTATATTGATGCAGCTAAATGCCAGCTTGTTGATAATCAGATATGATTTTAATTACTTTGAATGTGATGTTTAAAAACAACATTACAAGGTTGTTTTTTTTTTACCCAATGATTTTCTTTGCTTGTCATGGAGAGAAGGGCTCTGACCATTTAGATTCACGAAAGACTCTACATGTGGTTTTTCATGTTTTAATTAAATTATGTATAATCCATTACTAACTATTTTGCAATGTGGTTACAATTCCTTTTAGCATGCTATGAGCATCAACTTGGGATGACATCATTATTTCATCATTTTTTATGTGAGAATACAGTTGGGAGTAGGGATTGTTTTCTATCATAATTGGTGCCTTCACATGCTTGTGGGAAATTCCAACATCAAAGACTTTTTTGAGTTTTCTGTCTGCATTCATGGCTTGTCATTTTGGGAGATCAAAAACTGGAGAGACAACCAAAAAGGATGACACGAGTCTAGGACTGTTCAGCAGTAAACTGTAACATCTAAAAAGTTGGGAGTTTCTTACAGAAACGCACGCATTGCTCAACAAAGAGGACTTTCAAAACTACCATTATATTTTAATGAGAATATGAAAAAAGAGATATTTATGATGTATGTGATTTATGTGTGCGCATGTATATGTGTGTGTACATTGAATAAACCACCAGTACGCAAATTAATGCAAAATAAATACCACACAGTTCATACAAACACCTTTTAAAAAAAAAAATTAAAAAAAAAAACAAAAAACCTACTTATTTTCTACCTGCTTCAGTCCTCCATATCACTAGAGGGCGCCGTTGGTCTTCAACGCTTCAACTTCTTTGTTTCACCGTCACGTGACCGGATGTGCAACTTCAAAACATTGAATAACAGACGCGGGTAGTGCACCTGTGTCTTCACCGCAATGATTTCTATCGCTTTTAGCTAACATTTGTCACCGGGAGGGTAGAGAGAAGTAGGTGACTTCGGTGCTCTGGGGGTCTGATACGGTGACTCCAACATGGCGGGGCCTCTGCTGGAGTTTGAGACCGAGATGTTCCTCAGCCTGTTCGGCTGTGACGGGCTGCTGGTAACGGCAGAGGGGATGGGGATAGACCGCATCCTTCTGCAGTTCATGCGAGTGTACTCGGAGCAAGGTAGCCTGGTACTTCTGCTCAACACGACCACACCTGAACAGGTAAAACCGGCCACAGACGTTAACTTGACTTCATGTGTTGCTCGAAAGCTTCATAACTCTCTCGTTGCCTGGTGATATGAGGCAATAAGTTAGCTAATAAGTCGACAATTAAACGTCCTTTAACGTTATTTGCCTATTTTAACTACTATTACTTTATTACAGCTCATAACACATCTCGTTTTTGCTTTACCTTTCCATATCCAATACACTTGTGGCACTGTTGTCATACCTGAATTCCTTCAAGTGTCAGTCACCATAGCAAAGTCTTGCATTACTTTTGGGTATCAACGTTTTATTGAGTCACCTCTCGCTGCAGCTAGTGTGTGAAGTTAACCAGACCAGGTTCAGTAAAACACTATCTTTCTTGCTCTCCCCTCTCAGGAGTATTTCACGGAGCAGTTGCGAGTGGAGGGTGTGACCCACCTGCCCAAGACGGTGACCAGCGATGTCCAGAACAATGAACGCTACAATGTGTACACTGAGGGAGGAGTGCTGTTTGTCACCAGCAGGATCCTGGTGGTCGACTTCCTCACAGACCGCATCCCTGCTCACCTCATATCAGGTAAGAATACATGAAATGAAATGATTGTTTTGGTACATGTTGTGATCTTGATTATCAATAGAAAATGATTAGTCTAATTTATTTTGGGAGGAATATTTGTTTGTGTGGCTGTTACATCTTGTAAAATATAGCAAGTCTCTGCAAAATCTATATATTCAAAGTGAGGTCGTACTTATGCCTTATTTCTGTTTTCTTGGTTAGTCAGTAAAGATTCAATGAGTACAATCCTAGAGTAACATGCTCTTATCATCTTTCTGTCCTGCCTTCAGGCATCCTTGTGTACCGTGCTCATAAAATAATTGAGTCGTGTCAGGAAGCGTTCATCCTTCGCCTGTTCAGACAGAAGAACAAGACGGGCTTCATCAAAGCCTTCACTGACAAGGCCACGGCCTTCGCCTCGGGCTTCTGCCAGGTGGAGCGTGTGATGAGGAGCCTCTTTGTCAAAAAGCTCTACCTTTGGCCCAGGTATGATAAACCTTTTCCACGGGAGATATTTAGATATGTCATATCAGACCTGTAAGAGAGTCTTGGGCTTATCTTATCCCTCTCTGCCTTTGCACTCTATGTGCTTCATCCAACAGGTTCCAAGCATCTGTGAACACGGCACTTGAAAGACATAAGCCGGAGGTGGTGGAGCTCCATGTGTCATTGACGCCAGCAATGAGAGCCGTCCAGAGCTCCATCCTGGACATAATGAGCGCCTGTCTGAAGGAGCTGAAACGTTACAACCCCACCCTGGAGGCTGAGGATCTCTCTCTGGAGAACGCACTCGGCAATGCTTTCGAAAAGGTGCGCCAATAGTAGTAAATCTCATCCCACTTAAAACAGGACACGTTCTGTTTATTACAAAATGACATTCTGCCTCATCTCACTCCATCCAGACCATCCATCACTACCTGGACCCCTCGTGGCACCAGCTGGGTGCAAAGACCAAGGCGCTGGTTCGGGACCTGAAGGTGCTTAGGGTTCTCCTCCTCTACCTCACCCAGTACGACTCTGTCACCTTCCTCAATCTGCTGGAGTCGCTGCGCTCCAGCCAGAAGATCTTTGGCTCCAACGCAGGTGAACTAGAAATATTTATCTGCTGCTTTTGTGATATCACCGAATCTATGACTCTGACAACATTATTCAAAGACTCTTGTGATGTCAGATGTCGTAAATTCATGGTTCACATCATTCACATTTCATACAGTATATTATCATCATCATTTTGTGCTTTAACGGTGTGAAAAATGTACTTAATTCTCCGATTCAATCCCTTTTTTTCTCCCTGTTTTTGATTGCACATGCCTGTGGTTGTAACCGTCAGGGTGGCTGTTCCTGGACTCCAGTACCTCCATGTTTGTGAACGCCAGGAGCAGAGTGTACCGCATCTCTGAGAAGAAGAAGAAACTCAAAGTGGGAGCAGAGGCAGAGGAGCAGAAGCCACTTTCTGCCTCAGGTGACTAACCAATGAAGAGATCTCTGAAAATATTCACCAGAGAAGATGTGAGCAATTTTAACTGCTTGTATAATTATTATTGCTGAAATTGCTAGAGGTGTGTGTGTTTGTCTGTCCGTGTGTGTGTGTGTGTGTGTGTGTGTATTTCAGAGGTGAAGCGGGAGCTGGTGCTGGAGAAGAGCCCAAAGTGGGCGGCTCTGACTGAGGTACTGCAGGAGATTGAGAGGGAGAACAAGAGCTCTCAAAATGAACCAGGTTAGTGTTAAAGTGTTATAAGGATTCATCATGTCAACATGATGTCATCATCACATGTCATCTCTATTGTATGAATTCATGTTAACAGAATTTCACATATACCACCTTCTAGTTTCCAAAAGGTGCTTTTGTCTATTGAAGTCAACATGATCTTTTAGCGTGCTACATAGCACAGAAATGTCTTGTGTGTGTGAACAAACCATAAGTGTGCGTTCCATTTATTTGTGTATGTTGGCTCACTCACATCGCTTACTAGCACAACTAATGAAATGCAGACACAGTGCCAAGCGATTTAATCGTTTTTCTTTCGAAATCGCAATTTGAGAGGATGCGGTTTCAAAATTGCAAGAGCTGCGAGTTTAATCATAAATTTAATTAGTAACAGTGTGTTGACAAGCTGTAGCAAGTGACCCATGATTAATATGCTCTCTGCATGCCAGTGCATTTGTACTATTTACATAGCGATGGTTTGGTCAAAGAAAATACACCATGCTGTATAACTTTTATGTTTGAAAAAAAAATGAGTGGGCTGTATCTTTTTTTGCTGTTCAAAGAAAGAACTTTAAGGCACATCATATCATTGTTTCAAGCTAATCACAGAAAAAGATAAATCGAGGCCTCCAGTGTTTTGGGCAGCGAAGCAGTCTGTTCTTCCTTTGAAGCTAATGTTGGCTTTAGGCAGCTACAGTGCAAAGCTCTCAGCAGTGTAAACACCAGTCGGATATGAAAACGCTGTCAGATGTGACCTGCTGATAGTTTGTCATTATTATATACATATACATAGCTGGGAATTATGAAGCTGCTGTAAATAACTAATAAAATAAGTGTAACATGTATTTAAATGCTCACTGAGTTAAGTATATCACAAATGTAATATCTTCATAAATGTGAGCTAAATTGGTCATTTTTACAAATAGAAAACTAGTCAAGTTGACTTGATTATTGACTGATTGATTGGTTGAAAAAAAAAAAAATCTGGGAAAGTCCTCAATAACAAGCAACAGCAATATTGCTGTTCTTTTGATAATCCATGGTACACATATATCTTGTTTAATACTATGTGAACAACAAATACAAGCCTGTAGTTATTAATAGAGAATAATTGGCAATTGAATGTGTTATTACAGTATTAGTCCAAAATAAGAAAAATCTATTAAATATTTTCCTTAAATCGTTCAGCCCTACTTACACCTGTGTATGACGAATCCCAATGTCTATTGAGATGTGTTATGTATATGATGTTGACTCACTATGTACTGTATGATGTAGATTCACTATAACAAGCAGATGTGTGTATGTGTCTTAACTGTGTAGCATGTCTCTCCCCAGGTCATGTGCTGATATGTGCAAGTGATGACAGGACCTGCGCCCAGCTGCAGCAGTACATCAAGCACGGGTCAGAATGGCTGCTGAACAGACTGTACGCCCGCACCATCGCCAAACGGGACTCCGCCGCTGCAGCTGCCTTTGACCTCGACTCACACAAAAAGAGCAAAGGCTGGCCCAAAAAAGGGAGTAAGGGTAAGGAGCCTGCACAGAAAAAAAAGTCCACAAAGAGTAAAAAAAGGCCGTCTCTGACCCTCACCCAGATGGTGGGGAAAGATGAGGCGAACGAAACGGCAGCGATGGGCAGCAGCGGAGACGAGGATGAACTGATGGAAGAAGAGGAAGAACAGCTGAAGCTAGATTTGTCATCTGATGCTTACTATGGTGTCCTGAAGGAGCCGCTGACTGTCATTCACCCACTGAAGGGCTGTACTGACCCCCACAGCTTGACACGGGTGCTGCATGAAGTGGACCCCAGTTTTGTGGTACTGTACGACGCTGAGGTCAGTTTTGTGCGCCAACTGGAGATCTATAAAGCTAGCCGGCCTGGAAAGCCACTTAGGTATGTGAGGGGGGGGAAAAAAAACAAATGATCATTTCAGATCATTAGTGTGGTAGCGCTGAAGTCACAACCCATTAACTCAGCTCATGATCTTCTTCATTTTCCTCTTAGGGTGTATTTCCTCATCTATGGAGGCTCAACAGAGGAACAGAAGTACCTGACAGCGCTGTCTAAGGAGAAGAAAGCCTTCGAACACCTCATAAGGTCAGAACCATTACTTTCACCTCAAGCTGACTTAATGAGACTATTACAATCAGCTACTTTGTATTTAATGTTTGTTGATTGTGCACGTCTGCAGGGAAAAGGCCACTATGGTCATCCCGGAGGAGAGGGAGGGGCGAGAAGACACCAATCTGGACCTCGCTAGAAATTTAGAACCTGCCAACGCCACCACCAACACCCGCAAAGCAGGCAGGTCTACTTTAGTCATTTTTGAAGAGTTTAGATTTGTTCTCATTTTTTAAAATTTCCTTTATCTGTCTTCTTTTTTATAAAACACATTCAAAGTGTTCTTGAATGTGGATTGATTTGTGTTTGTATTCCTGTTTCTCGTTTGATAATCAGGAGGTCAGGAGCAGCCCAAAGAGCCCTCACGAGTCATTGTGGACATGCGTGAGTTCCGTAGTGAACTCCCCTCCCTGCTCCACCGTCGAGGGCTGGACATCGAGCCCGTCACCTTAGAAGTAGGTGACTACATCCTGACCCCGGAAACCTGCGTGGAGCGTAAGAGCGTCAGTGATCTGATTGGCTCGCTGCAGAGCGGCCGCCTCTACAACCAGTGCCTCTCCATGTCCCGCTACTACAGAAAACCGGTGCTTCTTATCGAGTTTGATCCAGCTAAACCATTTTCCTTAACAGCCAGGACAGATTTTCGTCACGAGATATCGTCTAACGACATTTCCTCAAAACTCACCTTACTCACTTTGCATTTCCCTCGGCTCCGCATACTCTGGTGCCCCTCCCCACACGCCACAGCGGATCTCTTCCTGGAACTGAAGAAAGGTCGCCTCGAACCAGATGCTGCAGCAGCGCAGGCAGTCACAGCCGAGTCAGACATGGTGGCTGAATCAGCAGACCTCTATAACCCCGGACCTTATGATTTTCTTTTGAAAATGCCTGGAGTCAATATGAAAAACTATAGAGCTCTTATTAGAAACGCTGACAGCTTGGCAGATCTAGTCAAATTCAGCCAGGACAAGCTAGCAGAAATACTGGGGAATGCTAACAATGCTAAGTTGCTTTATGAGTTTCTGCATAATGTTGCTGATGTTCCAGCTCCGGTGCAGAAGAGCAAACAGACATCATAAGCAGTTACAGTACCAGTAACACAGCTTCCCATTCTCTTGAATGAGAAAGTGTATCCAAATGTTTGACTTGTACTGTATCTGTATGAATCTATTTTTCCCAACATCAGGTGTCTTTAGTGTAGAACTATGTGCACAGAATACACATCTTGTATTTGTACATTGTCTGTGAAGTGAAATATGTATAAAAATGTACAGAATTAATTAAAATAATACAAATGTTTTGAATTTGTGAAACTATTCTGCAAATGTGTGCAAAATGTTAAACTTTTTTTTATTAAATAAAAGTCAAAAACCTTTTTACATTCTGGAAAAATAAAAATCTTGAGTGTTTTTATATTTTGTTTTACCTGTAAACTCAAAATAAAGCTTTCTCAAACAACACAGATTATATATATATTATATATTATATTATATATATACTGAAGGCTATATACATTTAACATATCATTTATTGTAAAATGTATTGTTAACTATTTGTAAAGGCAAGTGTAGTGGTAATAGTTATTCTTACTGTTATTTCAGAGGTGGAAAGTTGATCAAATACCACAAATGAATATTAATAATCCATCAAGGAGGTGGATTACCTAATTAGGTAAAATGACAACTCTCAGCTGTTTTTTTAATACCTTTTACTATACTTATATAAGACAAGTACCAGTACTTCATAATTGTATGTACAGAACTTGAATAGTAAGTAGTGTTGAATAATAGAAGTGGTGTACTTGACTGCAGTGGAAATCACTCCCAGTATGCTGTTGCTCTGTGTTCTGATGCTCCTTCAGCACGAGACATGAACTCTCAGTCGGCAGAGTACTCAACCCTTGTAGATCCTTATATAAGTACTTTTACATTACAACATCTTAAGTGAACTCTTAACAGAAAAGAAACTGGTAATAGTTATAGCAGTATTCTGTCTTGATCACCATTACAGTAAATCATAATAAAACATTGACGGGGTCTCTGCATAATAAATATTTCTACTTGTGACACTTTAAATACATTTGGATGTTAATGTTTCTATACTTCTACTTGAGTAACATTTTGAATATTAATGCTACTTTTACTGAAGAAAATCATCTGAATACTTCTGAAGTGTTCTCAGAGTGGGGCCGGGGAAAGTTTGGGGTCCTTTCTTAAATGCCAGATGACTCCTGTGGGATCATTTCATTTTATAATAATGAGATGACTAATGAGGATGACTGGTTCAGCTCTCACTGTTATCCAACACTAAGAAGTCATATCTGAGAACAAACATCAAGTTGGTTCTTCTTCTACTTCTTCTTCTTTTTGTAATACAGTGTAATTTTCTTATTGTTGAAAAGACAAGCAAAGTCCAACTGGACAATGCATGTGTAGGAACGAAAACACTGGTTCTGTATTTAACAGTTTTCAACAAAAATAATCAAAACAACATACAAACAACAAAATAGGAAAATGAAAAAGAGTAATGTTCAAAAAAATGGTACGATGAACATTCCTTTTGAGAAATGAAGTGGTTTCTTGGGACAGTTTTTTTTAAACTATCTATGATGGTGTTATGATGCCTTTTTTTCTCCCAACTTTATTGGCAACAGTCAGACTCTAAAAACAGTAACATACAAACAAGTTGAAAGAACAAAATGAGCGAACAAAGTACCAGGGACTTTAGTCATGACAAAAAAAAAAAAAAAATGAAGTTTAAAAAACATTGGGTAAAGGGATTGTGCAAGATTTTTTTACATTCAGTAAAAGCAAGATAATACAAAGGAGGAATAAATAAATAAAAGGGTACAGATTAATAATTAAGTATCATCAGTCAATAATGTGATATGTTTCAAATATTGTTTGGGTCTTTGTTGCTTTTCTATTTTTCAGCTTAAGTAGAGAATTGTAATAAAGGTTCAATCAATTAGAAATAAGGTAAATAAAAAACATGTTTTTTTATTGGTCAATTTCATTTGATGTAAATGGAATTTGCCAAAAACTATAAACAGTTGGTGTTATGATGCATATTTGATAGCAGAAAATGCTGCCAGGTACATGGCAGCTCATAAACGTTGACCCCTGCCCTCCGCCACGCCCCTCTTGCCCGACAGCGTCATTACGTCACTCTGCACTCTCGCAGCCATTTTACTCCGCGAAATAAACTTCAATCTCGTTGCTAGAGGAAAAAAAACAAACACAGAAGACTATTCTGCTGACATTAATGGATATTTCATTGTGAACCAGAACCCGGACGCCTTCGGGGGTTTACAGCTTTCACAATTTGGTAAGACCACAGAGCCTGTGTTGTTTTTAGCATGTTAGCCTGTGTTAGCTAAACCGAGCTAACTAGCGAAAAATGTGAGGAGGTTGTTTGTTGAGGAGCGTCCCGTGATGCGCAGGCAGAGACAGCAGATACGACTCGGTAAGACCACACGGGAGAACCACAGGAGACTAGTATTAAGCCGTAATATATGTTATATAGCACTAGAAATGATTATCGCCGTGTTTTATGGACGGCGCTGTCGGCAACTCACTCACCTGTCAGATTTAAAGTGTCTAGCCAACGTTAGCTTCTCCCACACCCACCCACTTCCACCACCAATACCACCAATGCCTCCTTAGGTAACCTCAATGTATTTTGCACTGTTTAATGTATTGACTATGTATCTGTGTACTGCGGGTTTATTTGAGCATTCATTAAGGAGCATGACACAATGTTACAGTTTCGTTGTGAGTTGGCAACCCTGTTATCACTCTAGTATGTTTTTAACCACGCACGCTGTGTGATGAGGCCCCCTCTAGCCTATACACAGACCCGATGATGTTGTCTGATTGCCCTCCGATCGATTCAAGCGAGGAAAGTGAGGCAGTGCGGCAGCAAATCCAAACAGGTCAGGGTCTGTGTGAGTCATAGTCGGGCAGGATGTGTGTTGGTTTCATTGGCCGCTTTATCCAGTCACAGTCTGTCGCTGAAAAGTGTGAATTATTAGTGTAAACTTAAACGCTATGGATATGGTTGGATGGCAAAGTAATTATCCCAAGGCTGTTAGTGTGTTTTGCTTATTTCAACCTCCCAGTGCAGTATTAGTTTGCAGGAAGACTGTCTGCTTGGACCAATTCAGACAAGGCTTTCCATGTCTCTCTCCCTGTGGTGAGTTAAATGGAACTGAAACACAATATCACAATGTAGGCAGAGGCATTTGCAGTTAATAGGACTTGATCTTTGTCAAAATGTAGTCTAATATTAAAATGCTATATCTATCTATCAATCAATCAATCTGACTTTATTTACATAGCACCTTTCAAAGAAATCAAATGCAATTCAAAGTGCTCTCCAAGCGATTGACAAAACATGGGATGTTTAAAAATAGATTTAGACGCTGTCGTGGCAATGTGGCAATTTTGCAATCCCACCCTGACGAAGAGGAACAGTATTGTCACGCTTTAATAAGGCTCAGATCATATGCAGATGGATTCAATATCTGTGTCAGGCAAAGAGCAAAGAGGCAAAGTGAATCACAGATATATATATAGTCACCCGTCATGAAAGCTACAAACATTTCATCACTCCTAGAGGCAATTAAAATTCAGCAGCTAGCCTATTGTTTGTTACTTATCATGTTTCTTTCCTCGGCAGCCTCTGCGCCCATCTGCTGAGAGGCCTTTGATGCATTTTGCACCCACTGGGAACATTGGGCCGAGCACCTTCTCACACTTTCTTATCTGCACTTTAGCTTTGGCCTTTCTAAACAGTTATTCTCCGTTCATACCACATCCACACTAATACGTTTTTACTTTATAATGGCGTTTTAAAACCAAAAAAGATTTCCGTCCTCACGAGCATGCACTGAGGGTGTAACCACTGATAAAATGATCCCAAGCAGAAAAGTCAGTAAAACAGTCTGAATTGATCTATAAATGTTTGTGATTCTTCAGTATGTGCTGTCCACAGCTGCTTTACACTGTATGAAAAGCTTCTCCTGCAGCACCTGAAGGCAGCAGGACTGATATGTTGATAAATCCACAGTGCCGTCACGCACAGCTCAGTTTACCTTCATTAAGTCACCTGATGTAACCAGGCTGGTACAGTATAACCACACACACCTCTACACACATCAGACTGGTCAGTTATAACTCGACATTCTGCTTTTTATGAATGAGACATCAGGTTAGCAGAACATATTATAGCCTCTCCAACTTTCTTTTTAGCAAAAGATTGCGGAAGATGCATGTTTTATCCTCGAAAAACATTGCAGTGCAAATGCTGTTGTGTCAAACTAACAATGCATGTGCAAAAGTTTGGGCACCCTAAGGTTCCCCGAAGTCTCAGATTATTTTTACAAGGTCTCAGACCTTAATCAGCTCGTTGGGCCCGAGGCATGTCAACAATTGTCATTAAGAAATGTCAGCTGGTGCCAATTTCCAAGCTTTACAAATACTCAATTCCTTGTGCGAATGTTCAGCAACCATGGGCTGCTCTAAACAGCTGTCTAAGACTGAAAACGAAAGTTACTGATGCCCACAATGCAGGGAAACGCTACAAGAAGATAGCAAGGCGTTATCAGCTTGCAGTTTCCACAGTGCGAAACGTAATTAAAGAAATGGCAGTTTAGGGAAACTCTGGAGGTCAAGATGAGATCTGGAAAATCTGAGAGAGCTGCTCATATGCTGTTTAGAAAGGCAAATCAATACCTCTATTTGACTGCAAAAAAACCTGCAGGAAGATTTCACAGACTCAGGTGATGATTACACAGGCAATGCTCACACAAACAAGGCCTTCGTGGAACAGTCAGTCAGTTGAAGAAAACGTTACCTGCATCCTCATCATAAAATCTAACATCAGAAGTATGCATTTACAGAAGCCTGATGTGTTTTGGAAACAAGTGCTGTGGGCTGATGAAGTTAAAATAGAGCTCTTTGGCCACAATCAGCAAAGGTATGCTGGTAGAAAAAAAAGAAGGAGCAGCATTTGATGAAAAGAACACCTTTGCCAACTGTTAAGCAGGGGGGTGGATCTATCATACTTTTGGAGTTGTGTTGCAGCCAGTGGCACAGGAAACTCTGCACGGGTGGAGGGGAAGAATGGATTCCACTAAATACCAGCAAATTCAGGAAGCTAATATCACACCATGTGTTAAAAAAAGCCGAAGCTGAAAAGAGGACGGCTTCAACAACAGGATAACGATGCTAAACTTACATCAAAAGCCAACATGGACTACATCAAGAGATGCAAGCTGAAGGTTATCCATCACTGAGCCCTGACTTAAACATAATTGAAAATCTGTGAGTAGATCTGTAAAGAGCTGTGCAGAACTAGAAGCCTTTTGCAAGAATGGAAGAAAATCCCAAATACAAGAATTGAAACACTCTTTAGGTTGCAGATTTGTGGCGAGGTGTGTCACGATGCTCTGAACCACCTCCTAGAAAAGCTTTTCGTTTGTTGAGCTGTCGTTATCACGTTCAACTGTGATCGGCACAGCTGTTTCAGAGCTATGAGAGCTGAGGTGTGACTGCACGAGAGAGTATTTAATAATCACCACCACACCCGCTGATCTGTATTCACCTTCACTCACGCCTTTTTGCGCGTTACGCTGCTGCACACAAATGAACCACAATAGCAGGTGCGCACAGAGATGCCAACACAGTCCGTGTGCCTCTGTGTGCTTGGCATTTATTATTCAGTTTTCAACTGAGGGTGCAAAAATATTAAAGTGAGAGTGCAATGCACACTTTTGCACCCTAATAGACCCGGACTTGTCTGTGTCATCATTTTCAAAAGTCTCCATTTCCACCGTATCCAGACTAAAATGCAATCCTGGAGTTTTCAGCCTAAAACAGGGTCAGCAGGGTTTTAAAAGTCTCAGTTTTTGGTGTTTGAAAATGTCGGAGTAATGTAATGCTAGGTGTAAATGTAGCATAAGTTTTAGTTTTTAACATAGTTAAATGTGCAGTAACTGTATTAACGTGCTATAAATATATTCAAACTTGTGTAGTACATATGTAGTATGTGTAATTTCTCTCACAAGATTAATGCACACCAATATAATAAAAAAGCACAAACAGCAACAACAATAAAAGATGGGTTGTAAAATAATAAAAGATCCTAATAAAAGATTAACAATAATTAAGCAATATAGATAGCGATAGTTAAGCAATAAAAATTACAAGAAATTAAATGAATAAATCGATTTGAGTAAAAATGTTAATAAAACATAGAATAAAATAAATAAACATGATCGTAAATCAAATAAGTATAAATCATTAAACCATAAAGTTATAAAACACTACGTAATGACAGGGTGTTTGTGTCTTGACTGACATTTGAGGGTTATCCGCCCACACAAAACCTGCATCCAATCTGGACAGTTTATTCAGATTTGTGTTCATTTCTCAGAAACTACTTTACATAACAAGCCTCCATAACTCATCATTGCAGGCAGCGCTCGCTAACTTGTGTCTGTTTCTATGCAGCCGCTGGAATGATTTTCCTTTTCTTAGGAGTTATGGCATCCAGTCAAGTTACACCTTGTTTTTTGTTTGTCCAATCCTTTTGTGCCTTTTTTTCCTTTTTCTTTTAGAGGATCTTTTTAAGCAAAGTCCACAAAGGCAGCCAGGAAGGAAGCAACACCACATGTGTCTGTGGGAACAGAGCAGAGCACTGAGACTCTAGTGAATAAGCTACAGTGATGTCATCACTTCTGTCTTATCTCTGGATAAAAGCAGACATTTTTGTTGGACAAGACTCGATCTATTTAAGGCCCAAAATAGCCGACTCAAACTGTGGTTTGGCACAGAGCGGTTCTCATGCTGTGCACTCCCATATGTGTGGGTTCGGTATGTTTATGCTACATTTTTACAGAATCACTTGTATGTTTACAGTGGGGATTAGTTAGAGGGCAAGGTGACGCGAATAGTGTTAATACTCACTTAAATGATTTATTTGGACATATGGCATCATATCACAACACAACATGCTAGATTAGATTAAACTGACGGTCATTGACTTGAAGTGGAAACATTAAAATAACATCATTTTAATGTTACTGCCAGCATTCCTCTGTTTGTATCAGATTTAGTTTTGTGAGATTTTATTCAGCCAGTTTATTTTTCTATGAAAACTCTCCGTCATCAAGGAGTGACATTTAACATTACTTCTAGTTGCAGCATCAGCAAAAGTCTGTTAGTGATTCATCATGATGTGTCATTTTTCATAGTCAGTTGCCAGTGTTGTGTTTATGTCCACTACCAGATACCAGACCACCTTGACTCTTCATGGTTTGTTAGCTCTCAGTCTGAGGCTTCAGTTATCAGTTAACTCGTACTGTCAGATGGGTCAATGTGTGTGTGAGTGCTTTTGGGTCCTCTTATCAGCGGAAGGCTTCATAACCAGGCCTATTGTAGTGGAGCTGACCCATGACCTATTCTTGTCAGTGCACAGAGACCGGGAAGGGGGTGGCTTCTCTTTGTTTGTTATTGTTCTTGGTACATAACTCTGCACCGTGCTGTTCCTATTCCCTCGAATGGCTGCACAATTATTGCTTTTTGATTTGCTTAAGTCTCTAGTTGGTCTTTTACTTAAATGTTTCCACATACAAGGTTGCATCAATTTCATTCCAGTGTTTCCCCTATAATTAAACAGGTCGCTGCCTGGGAAACTCTTGATTGTGTAGTTCCTTCAGGGAATAGAGCAGTGCTTAATGTGTGTGTGTGTGTGTTTGTGTGTAGCGAGTGAGTGGTTGAGCGAGTGCAAGCGGAGCAGAGGAAAAGGTTAGCATGTAAGTTGTCAGTTTGGCAGTAAACGTGCATTACAGGCTGCAGTGTGTCATATAATAAATGCTGCAGCTTCTCAAGACCAAGAAAAATCTTGTCTGTTTCCCCAACTGCTGGAAAAGTGAAGAGGGTTAGTTAGCAACAATGGGTTAGCCTAACCTGACCGGGCTCACCCAAGGTGGACCAGCTATTCTCATTTTAGTGTCAGTGTCATAATGTCAGCTGCTCCCAGACAGAGAACAGAGAAATGTCTGGCTGCTGAGCCTCTCCTGAGTTGCGCACCCTGTCAGCCGTCACCACCGCTGCCACCCCAAAGCAGCCAGCCAAGAGGAAACACTGCATTCAGTGCCATCAACCTCCAGATCAGCAAGATGTTCCTGACAGAGCGCTGCACTGCATGTACTACTTAGGCCTCGGCTGTAAGAGAGGAATAACAGCCTCAGGGGCCTGACACACCTTAACACATACTGCAGAAGTGTCACTCAATTGATTACCTGGTTGATCTCCCTGCAATGCAGATAGGCATTAAAAATTATTAAGGTTGAAGCTACTTTTTTGTTTTCAGTTAATCAGAGAATCCATCCTGGTTCTTCAGGCGTGGTCTGAGATGCTAGCAATGTGGGGCGCTACAGAATGAGCTCTACAGTGGGTGGTGTGGAGAAGTTGCTTCAAAACACCATCAACCTACACCCAACCATTGTCTCATAGGTAAAATATGTCATTTAGACTCTCTTATGACTCTTATGATGTATTTTTAGCCTCTCTAGTGAGAGCGTGGGGCTCTGAGGATGGCATCGTCTGTCAGTTTGTTTTGGTGGTGGTGGCTCACAGACTTTATGAGCCCTTATATGTTTTCTTTTTAGATGTGTCGTTTGTGATGAAAGATCCTTTCAATCGGTCAGATAAGGCTTGTCTGCATCACCAAATTTTTGCGACTTTCCAAAGCAACAATTCAACAAATGTAGGCCTAAGACGAATATGACAAGCTGGTATTTTTCACAGGAATGGCATAGGTGTTGAAAGTGGGCCGGGCCGAGATAAAGACCAGAGCTCCTCTCCACAATCCTCACTGCTGAACTGCACCTATTGTCTCTATGATGGTATTAACCAGGGTCTTCTTCTCTCTCTCTCTCTCCCCCCTCTCTGTTTCTCTTGTCATCTCCACTAGCTGTACAAACACTGAGTGACAAATGGAAGGACTTTTCATTCCTGATATCGTTGCTAAAGTTTTCCCTACGGTGATAACTTTCTTCAATCATCTATCTTAATAACACGTCGAGCAGACCAGATGACAGCTCGTTGGCAACATGCGTATCAAGAAAAAAAAAAAAAGACCAGTGTGCTGACAGGGGAAGGGAAGGCTTCAGCCGTTAATATCTCTGTGGTTACACGGTACAGTGTTGATGATTGACAGGAGCGTGGGCCACAGCGGTGATCAGCATCACCTGTGTCAGGTTTTAAATACCAAACACACCCACATGACAGAGTAACACACTACTACTCTGACTGGCCTTGTGACAAATCAGTGAACTGTATAAACCTACTTATAGCAGTCAGCTGGTCGTTTTTTTTTTTTTGTTGTTGTTGTTGTTGCGACCTGTGTTTAGCCCACCTTTGACGCTGGTAGTGTGTTTACTCGTGTGTCGTGTATTACCCTTTGATGAAACACATGGTACTTGTTGCCCATGCCATTAAAAGAACAGTCTAGTGCAGAGCAACACGCAGCGCCTGCCATCTGGATCTGCTCTTTGATTCCGCGGGGGCAGCGCCGATGTTTATCCCACAACGCCTCGTTGGCCGTGACAGTTGTTTGTTCCTTCCTCCCTCTTTCATTGCGCCCTTTCTCTCTCTCTCTCTCTCTCTCTCTCTGTCTCTCTCTCTTTCTCTTTCACTCACGTGTTCACCCAACCTCGTTCACCCCTTTTACTTTACCCCCTCCACCCCCAACACACATATACACACACAGCATGCAGCGCCATGTCTGGTGGAATGCGGCCCTCGCTTCATTTGTCTTGTCTTTCACTCTTGCCCCTGAAGTTTCTGAAGGTCAATACACATTTGTTTTTCCATCTAGTCCATGCTTTTTTTAGTATGCCTTTTTTTTTTTTTCATTTTCAAGCCTATAAGCGCTCCAGCGTTCATCTCCCTCCAACAAGGCTTGTTTTACATGGAAAAATGACTGTATTAAGCGAAAATGTTCTCAAACTGCTTCAAAAAATCATAAATAAGCTAAAATTGGCAAAAAAAAAAACTGACACCCATTAGTCTTTTTCCACGGTCTATATGAAGCTGTTGTTGGAGGATCTTACCACTACACAAACTCAATATGAGATACGTAGTACAAGAGAATTATCTGCCCAGAGTGTCAGTAAATTGAAACATCCATCGAACCCAAATCCAGTTATCTGCTTCGTAAGCACATTTGCTGAAGTGGCCTGAAAGCTTCTGAGTGTGTGCGCAGTCGATTGATTCGTATTCTGAGAGTCTCTCCTCTCAGACTGCAGTGTGTTGCTATAGCTCTTTAGTAATCACTACCAAGAGTTTCTATTGTCTCTGCATGGACCCTACTTCCATTGTCATAGAGACCGCCGCTGTTTTTTTTTTTTGTTTTTTTGTTTTTTTTTTCTTTTCCTAGCAACCTGTGAACCTCAATTTTCAGACCTCCATGCATCCTTGAGTGTCGGCTAGTTTCATTCAGGCATCTTTAAGTGGTACTCATCATCCGTTTTATTCTCTACTTATCTTCAAACACACCTATTCAAGTAACACCAGCGTCTGATTCATAAATTAGCTGTCGGCTTTATGTGTTTTTATTTTATTATTTTTTAATGGACTAATTTTTCTAAGTATAATAAATATGCCATTAGCCTGAGATAGTGTTATATCCCTTTCAAATGTATTCCTTTGGCAGTGTGTCTTTGCCCTAATGCCATGAAAAAAATGGCAGTGTTTTAAGTGTTTATTTTTTTGGAGCAGTACAGAGTTTTTTTAAATTTTTGCTTTTTTTAAAAATGGTAAGGCATCTTTTGGTTTTACTTTAAGAAAACTGTTTTAAATTTCTATTAACAAAAGCTATTTGTTTGGGATAAACGAACCAGGAATAGCCAACAGGGCCGGACAGAAATAGAAGAGCATCTGCAACAGAAGCTCATTTTAGAAACATAAAATCAAATGGAAAAGACAGCACAGCGCTAGACACAGATGTGCAGAGATGTAACGCCACAGGAATGAGCGCCCAGTATCACAGATGCCACCAGAAGAAAAAGAAAAACCTGGATTATCACTTTGAGTCCTGGTTTGAGTTCAGATAGGTTGCTAGCTTTATGGTATTTACGACAGATCTATTCTGTCTCCTACCAGGTCTGACTCCATGGCTTAGTGTGACTGTCGACAACATCTAGCCCTGACATCTCTGTCCTCCGTCCCTTACTCTCCTCTGCTACTAAAGGTAAGCATGAACTCATTGACTAAAGAGAATTACTATTATTGACTTATAAACAAATGGTGTCCAAGGGCCAACTTTGACTTTCTGTTTCATCTGACAGATACATAAACAGGAAGGAAAGTAGTTTTTGTGTGTAACTGGCTTTTCAGATTCTAAATCCGTATTAGAGGAACTACAATAAAGGGAAATACAAGAAACTTACAAATACACTTTTGACCTCGCCCAGCTAATTCTTAGAAAAAGACGCCACAGCATATGATGTGCTATTTGATTGTTATCTACATGAAGTACTTACACATGAATTACTAAAGATGCTGTTACTGGATATCTGTTACTGAAATTCTGTCACAGAAAACCACTGACGTTGATCTGTTGAACATCAAGGCCTCAATTACTTCTTTAGCTTTGTGTTTTTGTAGCACTTAATCATCATTAGGGGGCCACAAAGTGGCTGTGGGTCAGAAGCCAAGTTTTGAAGAGTGGGGGGAACTTTGCCCTGTTGTACAGATTCAACTTGTACCATTCAGATTAAAGCTAGGGTCATACCCGACTCGGAACTTTGTCAGTCGAAACGGATTTGGCTGTTGAATACGAAAATTCAACTATTCCTTCCTTTTTTTCATATAGACCATCTGGCAATCAGAAAATCCATTGGCATGAATTTCAGTGACGATTTCCACCACGTCAACATAATCAAATGCAACAGAGCCATGGGAACATATTTTTGAGCATTTAAAAATCAATAAAAGACAGCTGCATATGATGCAAGATTTGAATAGCGGCCTATTTGAGTTGCTGACATATAATGTTGGGCTGCCATATGGATTTGTTGGAATAATAAGACAGGCAGCACACATGTATTTCTGTTTAAATCAAGCTCTTATAGCCTAATTCTTAAAATTTCACTTAAACATTAAAAACGTGTAAATGAATAAACAAATGAAACGGTTTAAAATAAATTCACGGCATTGTCCGCTTTGAAATAATGACTTCTCGTCTTCAACAGATAGACATGTTAAGCTACTATATTTCTCTTTAAACATAAAATAAATCCCAAGCTTAAGCCAACAAATAAACAAGTTAAACACAAACAGCAGTTTAAGATTTGACCCACCAAAATAAACACGACTGCTGAACTTGAAGAATCTCTGGGGGGGGTCACCAACAGATGATTCGACTCATTGCCTTTCCGGGGGCAGTTCTAATGAAGGCAAAGCTGAAATTCCCCATCTGTCATTTCCTGCCATTTCTGTAATGATCTTAAAAAAACTGTGAAAACATTGAGAATTTATCAGTGTTTATTTTTTTTTTTTAAAAAAACATGAAAATAAAAGATAAATTAATGGAAAAATACAGCTGACAGTCAGATCAGCACAGAATCAGCAGCTTGTTTGCATGTTGTTCTCACTTTTTGTCACCACTTTCTATTAATAGGAGAATATTCTAAACTCTGCTTATTGAAGACTTCATTTACTGTAAAATGTGGCGGATCACTGTTTATTCAAATGCAACAACATTTGCGAGGATGATGAAAAAAAAAACTGGGCAAAAATCAGTTTAAAACCAAAGTCTGTGAACATTGGTAAAGTCATAAAAGATGAGCTTTATGTATGGCATACAGCAGAAATACAGTGTACTGTACATGTTTGTGAAATGATGTCTTTACTTGAAAGCAAGGACGGAACATAGTTCACTTTTTATGTGGTAGGAAAAGGGGAAGAAAGAAGGAGAAAAGAGTATAGGCTTTAGGATTTGTTGTGTTTGGATGTATTACTCAGCATCAGCGTTCAGAAACCAGAAGGAACAACATGTGTTTTAACCAAAAGTGGCTGAGTCCACTTATGTCCCATAGTGCCAAAGGCATTAGTGGGTCATGTAATGCCTTTGGCACTTTTAAGAGCCTACAGAGAGAAATAAAGACAGCCATAGGAGCATAGTAGTCCTCAGCCAAAAGCAACACATCAGGATGGTTAGTAAAGAGTGCTTAGGTCCTAGCAGGGATAGATGTGGGTGCTGCTGGAGAACGATAAATAGCATACATACTCCAACTAAGCAGTCTGTCATCTGCCAGTTAAAAGACTGTTGGGAAGCCATGGATACTAAATTGTTTGTTTTGCTCCACGAAATGTTTCCGTTCCCTCCGTTTGAAACCACCACGGCGACGTAATATTCCAGATCATGAAGCCTGTCTGAACAGAGAGAACATTCATGCATAAACTGGCGTTGTTTCTCATGAGCAGCGGTTTGAAGTGATTATTCAGTATAATAGCCAACCCTGCTCGTTTAATGAATAATTTGGGCTGGGACTGAGTTCTTCCAGATGGCTGAAATGAAATGCCACCCTTAGCATTTCACCAGTTGGGTGAAGTAGTCATACCAGCAGCATGATTATTATTATTCTGAATTACTGGTGTTTTTTTTTGAGAGTCCTCAAAATATCCCAGAGTGATGTATTCCTCATGTGCAAGTTACTTTTTTTTTCTCCTCATTCTCTTTCCCTTTTTCCTTGTATCCACACAGGTAGCATCGAGACATAACCTAACCCACCCTGTTGCTTGCCTGGGACCCCCTCCCCCACCCCCGACCATCCCCAATCCTCTCTAGAGGCAGGATGGAGCCCCAGGTTTCCCAGGGGATGCTAGTAGCAGAGGGGGACTGTGGGACGACGAGTTTGCTGGTGCCCAGCCCCCAGAGCGAGGCGGTGACCCATGAGTTAGAGGAGCTGTCGCTGCAGCCCTCACAGAGCCTACCTCCACTCAATGAACGCAAAAACGGTAAGGGCGTGCTGCTGTACAGGCCCCTGTCATGACATGCTAGGAGGCCACCGTGTGACCAACAAAAGCATGTCCACCTCTTCCTTTTGCACAAAAACTACTAGGAACACAGGAAAACATTTTAGTGAGGAAGAAGATATAGCAACAGGTGATACTTAATTAGTTACAAAGTAGAAAATAAATAGTCCGTTTTTTGACATGGCGGCTAATTTCACATTAATGATTTTTTTTTGATACATCAGTGGTAATGTAGGGTTTCAAATTTAAAGCATATTAAAGAAGTAGTTCAAACTTTTGCCAACTATGCGTATTCCCTTTCTTAACGAGACATTGCTTGAGGATAAGACTGCAGATTTTCTTTTATTTTTCTTATTGTCAACTAATTTTATGTGCCATTGTTGTCCTAAAATACATCAGTGAGCCACACTGCTTCACTGGGTAATATCTTCCTTTGTCACAAAGTTTGATGGGCTTGGTAATTTGCTAGCTTGTTGCGCTACATATCACAACCTCTTGACTTTGTGCTACATTATATATTTCTCAAACAACTTTAGTAGAAAGTCAAGAGGTTGCGATATGTAGCACAACAAGCTAGCGAAACTCTGTAAACGCAACCATGTTCCCGAACATGTGCAGTTGTCGCTGCCTTACACGGAACTACTCTCCAGAGAGTGAAAATGTGATCGCTGGTATCAGTCTTTGGAGCAGTTTCTAAACAAACTACGGTAGCCATTGCCTTCAGAGAGAAGGGACTTGTCACTCAGTGCATCAGTGTGGCTCAATGACGTGTTTTTAATAGTTTTTGGACAACAGTGGAGGTCTACGGCACAGAGGAATACAATATATCAAGCTTTGGATACACATACAATACCTGTAAGTAGGATGAGTTCATTGTTTGGTTCTGCACATGAGATTTGTTGACAATAAGAAAAATATAGAAAAGCGGCAACCTTATTCTAACACATTGTATCTTTCATTTGTAGAAGAATTGAACTGTAAAAACAACAATTTGTACTGCTGCCCAGTTTTGCCATTAATGCCTCTGTAAGTAAAAGGTCTACACCCACTTAATTAACGCACTTACTCATGCACACAGGCACGTACTCCCAGAATCAACTTATCAGTTGGGTCATAGATATGAGTCCTCAACTCCTGAAACCTCCATCAGCTTCTCTTATATGTTTGTTCTGCACAGGGAAATTATCCTAGCCAGCCTGCACTTTAGCTTCTCATCACCATCACGATGTTGGTGTTGTTTTGGCAGCCACATGGGACCAACTCAAATATTGATGGATGGGTATGCCACTAGCAGGCTAAGGGAGCGGGTTAGATTCACTGCTGCCTTTGCCAATTCCTAATCATGGCTTAGATGCTGAAGGGAGATCAGCTAGTCAGTCAGTCAGTCCAGTCACTGTGATGTTAATCACCATACTCAGAAATGTCTGATATGTCAGATGCAGTGAACAAATGCAGGGTGTTTAGCCGGAGCTGTTCCAGCTTGGATTAAACATGTTTTGGATAAATGTAGGATTCTGTGCTGTCGTGCTGCGGTCTGCAGGAGAGCGCAGTAAAACTTCTTGACGGTGGAAAATTTCTGTGGAATGTCAACAGTAGTAGCACCCACTCATCATCTTGGCTTTTGTCATTTCCCCTCCCGTGAGAACACACACCTCATACTTTCCAGCCCGTGAGCCATCTCCAGCGCTCTGCCAACCGCAGAGTCCCCTCTCTCATATTGGTTTTAACGCGCAGGTGTTAATCTGTCTACCGTCATGACAGATCTGAGGGTCTGAGGCCAGTTTAGCTGTGTGGGACAGGAGACTGCAGCTCAGAGAGTCTGGAGGACTGCTCTGTCAGCAGAGTCAGGGTATTGAGACTGAAGTTGTTTTGACGGGGGAATAAAGGTTGAGTTATGCTAGAAAAGAAGTAGTTTGTACTGCAAAAGTGTTCGTGCCTGTTTCGAACAGCCACATTTGAAGACATAGAGAGAAATGAGATGAGATAATAGTGTAAATATGGGAATAATGGAGCATATTTTCAGACAATTTGTTCAGTAAAATGCAGCTTATACACTGAAATAAACAAGTTGACTCTTTGTGACAAGTGAACTGAACATGAACTTCATGTGTAAAATCGGTGGAATTCCCCTTTAAGAAAAAAAAAATCCCCTAATGTTGTCATTGTCTACGATCAGTCGCTGTTCATGACAATGACTGTTTGGATCTCCACATGATAATGAGTTACTTCCCAAGTTGACTAGTAGAGTTTTGAGAGAGTTTCCTTTTTTTAAAATAATGTTTGCTGAGTTGCTGCTTTCTATCGTCCATCGTAACCGCAGCTGTCTATATTTGAATTATTTTTGGAATTCAGTCTTTAGTCAGACGTTCAGAAAATACGCCAAAGTCATGGATGGGCGTACACCCCCTAGCTGTTTCCGCTCTCCAGGTTTAGCAGCATGTTTGAACTTTGTGTATCAGTGTTTGGGCCACAGAGTTCTGTTGCAACTCAGAAACGTGTCAGTGTTCATCCAGAATGTCTCTCTCACACACACATACACACACACACACGCATATCATAGGCTGACCTGCTGTGAGATCTCACGCTAAAGTGAGATTGTTTACATGAGTCGGACAGTGGTGTCTGTTTTATATTCTTAATTCTAACTCATGTATTAGAATACATTAGATAACCGTTATCCACAGGAAATGAATCTACAACGATTGTGATAATTCATTTATCATTTGAGTCATTTTTTTTTAAGTAAAAATGTCCAAAATTGAATGATTCCAGCTGCTCAAATATGAGAATGTGGTGTTTTTAAATGATAGCAAACTGAATCTTTGAGTTTAGTCTGTTGGTTGAACCAAGTGATTCATGGACTAATGAAGAAAAGAACCACTTCATTTCAGCTGTCTGTTATACTGCTCATTTATTGCTTCACTAATTTCCTTAGCTATGCAGCGTTGTTGAGTTGTTGAATCAGTTTTACATCCATTAATTAAGATAGAATTAAAAAGCTTTTTGTCTCTCATTGATGGCAAGTGGAATGCCGACACACTTATCTACAAGTCTGTGTATATCCTCTACAGACCTGCTGAGCGTGTGTGTGTGTGTGTGTGTGTGTGTGTGTCTAAACAGCTCGTCATACCTACCCATAGTCCTAGTTTGTTTAGTTCACAGGTCAGGATGTGTTTGTCAGGCCGAACCACATTTCCCGGAGGAATCAAGGACAATGCAGCTAACTGGAAGTCCACCCTAAACCCTGAATCACCCTAAACAAACATGTAGCACCGCATACCTTTCTCCAACTATTTACTGAAGAAAGTATTTAGTGTGGTTTGAGTCAGATGTATAGCAGAACAACCTCCCCCCCCCTCTCTCTCTTCCGCAAAACCTCCTAATCTGCAAACTATCTGTGTCAATGTTATGTAGAAACTGGAGCCAGAGCAGAGTGTCTGTAAATATTTCACTACAGCTCTACTTGGAATGAGAGCTCCAGGCAAAGTATGCAAAAGGTTGTGATATTTTTTTATGTATGACAGTTTTGCATAGCCATCAAGGTGATGCAATAATTAGCAATAATTGGTCTTAACATGGGAGATAAGTTCCGAGTCGGTTTATGTTTACCACCTAAGTATATCTGTGACGACAGTAAAAGGTCACCAAATAGAGTCCAGCTGTTTCCTGTTGAAGCAAGCAAGTATTTCACTGGGAGTTTTGTCTCATCTCTCCCAGTGACTGAAGAAGTGCCCGCACTACTCGTGGCTAGTATTTAATTTGTGCAAATCGACGCCTCCTCCTACTTAATGTGATACTTCCCTCAGATGTAGATCCACTTAAGAAAGAACACATTAAAGCCATAAAAATAAAAAAAATAAAAAGGCTCGTGCTGTTGCCACAAGCTCTCACTTGCAGCTTGAAGATGCAGATGTCCTTTGTTAGAACAGTCTTTAGTCAGTGCTGACTCAGACTTTTTGACTGTTCCTCGGTAGTTAAAAGGAAGCGGCGTCTTCAGTCCTCTACATCTGGCTGTGTTTGGATCGCTTACAGTCAGAAAAATAACTAACCGGCTGAGTGAGAGGGAAGTAAGAATAAAGAGGGAGGAGGAGCAGGGTTGTGGTCCTGTAATTTAAAAAAAAAAAAAAAAATGTCAGGGCGGGATAGAGAAGCAGAGGATGGGCCCAGTGTTGTTGCAGTTTGGATTTTCATCAGTTGGTTGATCATGTTGCGCTGAGGCCAAGAAGATATGACAAGTAGCTACATATTTTGGGGATTAATAAATAGACTGTCAGCTTTGGGATCAAGTGGCTTAATCGCTCAGGTGTAATGCGGATTGTTCTCGGGGGCCAAGAGTTTAAGACTATGGCCTGTATGGAAGCAAAGACACTCGGCGACTGCTGCACAAGGTTCAGAGCAGGTGAGCACTTCTCTGTTGTTGACGTGCTGATTGCTAAGCTCATTATGGGGCTAATGGGGCTTTCTTTTGACATAGAACAGATGGAATAAATGACAATGAAATTGCTTTGTGTTGGTTTGCAATAGTGGAGCATATTACTCATTACGTGGATCAGCTGCAGAGGAAACATTTGGTGGTCAGCGTCAGAGTGGTCCTCTTATAGAATGATATTATTGTTCGTTTTCAGCCTAATAATGAGAGAGCAGAATGTGAGTTTTATGAGAAGTTCATCTGACTTTGTTTCCTTTTTTTTAAAAAAAAAATGTAATACTACCTCATTTATGTGTTCCTCTTACTTTCCCTTGTTTTTCTTCTCTTAAATGTCTTGGTTTCCTCTTTTGCCTACTTAAGACAACGATCCATCGGCTTTATTTCATGACGTTTTTTACCCTTTTTCTTTTTAGTCCTGCAGTTGAGGCTTCAGCAAAGGCGAACTCGGGAACAGCTGGTGGACCAGGGCATCATGCCTCGTGAGTAACTTTTTTAACTTTTCACGGAAAAACTAATGCGGGCAACTGGGCGCGTATATAGAATAACAAGAAAAGTGGAACTCTGCTGTAAACTGATAACTGAAATAATAAACATGTTTGTTTTTTATCATTTTGCTGGACCACATGTGCGCTTAGACCTGTTCATTCATGATACTGACGTGCGTATCTGTTGCAGCTCTGAAGAGCCCGGCAGCTTTCCATGGGCAGATTCGCAGCTTGGAGAGAGCCAGGGTAAGGTGCATAGTTTGGAAAGAAACTCAATTTTGACTTAAGAAGCAGGAAAAAATGCACATCTGGACCATTGAGCGACTCATTATTTTCAAAATTATTTTTTAATCAGTGAATAAAAGGATCACTTGTATCAATTATTAAAAAAAAAAAGAAATATGAAAATACAGGGATTTACTGACTGATCTTTCTCCTTCTTTCTATTAAGACTGAGAATTTCCTAAAGCACAAGATTCGCAGTCGTCCAGAGAGAGCGGAGTTGGTTAGGATGCACATCCTGCAAGGTACTGGTAATCCTTCAGTTTACACCACACACACTTATTGTATAGAAAGATTGTCTTCATACAGTAGCATAAAGACTTTACTCTTATATTTCGTTAGCATTGGTTGGCAACAGCAAGAACATTCCTACTGAAAGAAGCCACATTTTCCCCTTATTTATTACACATTTAAAACCATCATAGGATTGGCACCAGACTATGAGCTATAAGCAGATCATTCCCCCACCAGCTCTGCAAACAAGGAATCTATAAGCTGACATTAGAATATGTCCTGATATTTATATATGGTATATTCTTGGCCCACAGAGACTGGAGCAGAGCCCTCACTACAGGCCACACAGATGAGGCTGAAGAGGGCCCGACTTGCCGACAACCTGAACGAGAAGATCGCTCAGAGACCCGGACCCATGGAGCTGGTGGAGAAGAACATCCTGCCGGTGGATTCAACCCTTAAAGAGGCCATCATAGGTGAGAGAGAACATGTTTTTCCAAGAAGATTGTTTTTGTTAAATCAACAATGAACTGCAGTTTATAGGAGGGAAAAAAAATAAGCACAGGACTCGACGTGACGTGTTTTGTCCCCTCGTGGTTTATCTACCAGTAGGCCAGGTGAACTATCCCAAGGTGTTGGATGAGGACAGCAGTGACGCCCTCTCCCCCGAGCAGCCGGCCAGTCAGGAGTCTCAATGTTCTGTCCCCTCGCCCGCGGAGAGCAAAGCACCAGAGACGCCCTCTCCAGCCCCAGTACCAGCACTACTACCCAGCACCATGCTGCAGGTCAGATAGAAGACAAGTAATCCTGCTGTTTGTGTCCTCCATATTCTCTAAGAGCTTTAGTTAATATGAATGTCTTTTTTTTGTTGTTATGTTTCCACAGGCCTTCCCAGTTGCTACACAAGCCACTACAGACTTTGTGAAATTGATCTCTACCAATGAGCTCCCAGTGAGCCGCCCGGCCATCTCTCCCCCTCAGCTAATCACTACAGCCGCTCCCTCAAAACCAGGTCCAACACTGGTGAAAGTAAGGGCGACACTTTTTTTTTTTTTCATACCAGTAAATATAACATCATCTCTCTCTTTCTATCTGAATGCTGTTGAACAAACAGTATGGTAAGAACATTTTCCATTTCCTCCCACAACAGCAAAGCCAGCCAAAACCCCCCTCTGAGAAGAGTCGCAGTAAGAAAGGCAAGGAGCCCAAGCCCAGAGTGAAGAAGCTCAAGTACCACCAGTACGTTCCCCCAGACCAGAAACAGGAGACCAGTGAAGCACCTATGGACTCCTCCTATGCCCGACTACTGCAGCAACAGCAGCTGTTCCTCCAGCTGCAGATCCTCAGCCAGCAACAGCAGCACTACAACTATCAGACTATATTACCAGCACCACTCAAGTATGTTTATAAAACACCCATGTTTTATGAAACATTACACTCACAAGCATTCCCATCCCACACATTACAGCAAAAAAAAAAATATTACTACTTATAGTACCAGTTAAAAGTTTGGACAAACCTTCCCATTCAATTCAATGAGAAAGTGTTTTTTGACTGGTACTGTATATCTGAAAATATAGAGTTTTATGGATTTATGTTTTCAGGCCTTTAACACCATTGTATGGTCTCTGAAGCGAACTTGGCTTGCCTCCATGACTCCTTATCTGAAAACGCCTGAATGCAAGCCAAATATTGTTGTTTAGAGGGCCATTAGCGAGTTTCCAATAACAACGCAGCGTGTAATCATATTAATAACTAACAGGATGTTGTTTCACCAGCTGCTGTTTTCATAAATGTCCTCTCAGCGGCTGCATGGCCGAGCTCCCTTTGAACTGTGCCCGCGTACTGTCGTTTGGTTGACTGGCTTTGTTAGTGAGGCGCAGGGCACAGGATGGATGGTCTGTTCGTATTGGGAACACATTTCCTCTCTCTCTCCCCCTGTTTCCATCTTTCCTCCTCTGTTTTCTCTTCAGTTATCTCAACAATAATATTCTTTTGTCCACCTCTTCTTCCTCTTCTTTTTGTCTGTTTCTCATTCGTGTGTTAAGGAAATACTATAAATGACGCTATTTCCTCAAATAACAATTACCTCTTTTTTATTGTTTTTCTCTCTGTTAGACCTGTGGCAGAGGGTCAGAGCAGCAGTGCCGGCAGCCTGCCAACCTCCATCGTGGTGTCTTTGCCCACTGCCCCTCCACCGCCCCCTCTGCCTCAGGCTCCGGCTCGACCAAACAACTCGCTGTCAAACCGCAAGCCAAGAATCTTGCCTGCAAACCTGGAGGACATGAAGGTATTTGGAAACCATCCGTACCAGCAAACACAAGCTAAAAGAAACTGCTCAAAAACATGCCCACAAATCATAGTAACAATCATAGACTAAGAGGGAGGGAGAAAGAGGGGGGGTGGGGGGGGGGCTTTGGTCTTATAAAGCCTGCTCAGCTGTTAAAACTGAACTGTATCAAGATATTACACAGCAAGTACAAGAATGTTTCCACTGAAATAAGATCCAGCAAGATTTTTTTTTGGGTCGTTTAGTAAATTTCATACAGCTATAATAACCTGCAGACACTTTTATTATTGCTATATTTTTAGCCAGGCTTGCAGCGTGGGTTAAGGGATGGCAGTCCACCTCTTAGATCCAGACTTAAATATCTCTACAACCATGAAATTTGGTGCAGACATCCATGCCCCCCTCAGGATGAATTCTAGTAACTTTGATGATCCTCTGACTTTTCATCTAAAGCCATCATCAGTTCAAATTTTCAGTTTGTCCAATACATTGGTTTAGGGGTGCAACTAATAATTATTTTCATTATCAAATAATCGACTTGTGAAAAATGACTACAGTTAAAGGTGACGTCTTCACATGTCTTGTTTTGTCCAACCAGCGGTTCAAAACCCAAAGATCTTCAGTTTATTGTCATGTATGACAGAGAAAAGCATTAAATTGTAACATTTGAGAAACTGAAAACAGCATTTTTTTTGCCATTTGTGTGTGAAAAATGATTTAAATGTCCATAATCAGAATAGTATTTGATTAATTTTCTGTCGATCAACTCGTTGATAAATCAAATAATCATTGCAGCTCTAAAATAAATGGCAGTCCCATCAGCCTCAGCTGCACTTTGTGTTTAGTACGCATTAACAAGTGTTGACATGCTAAACATCAGTATGTTAGCATGCTGACGTAAGTATTTAGCTCAAAGCACCGTTGTGCTTGAGCCGCTAGCATGGCTGAAGAATAGAAACCTTGTTGCCGTTTGTTTATTGTTACCTAAAATTAAAAGTCTTTTTCCTGAACTTGCATTGGATCCAAAAAAAAGAGGAAAATACAAAATTTCAGAAGACGCTCCCTTGTTATAAGCGCTTGCTGAGCAATCAAGAAAACAAAGGCAGAAGATTTTTTTATGAGTAGTGTCACACTAGCACCTAAAAGCTGCATTCCTCCTCCAGCACTACTCTAAAACTGATATATGATCTATCTAGGTGGCCGAGCTAAAACTGGAGCTGAAGCTGCGTAGCCTCCCTGTGTCAGGAACAAAGACTGATCTGATAGAGAGACTGAAGCCCTTCCAGGACACTACCAGCACCTCTTCTCCTACCACTATTCCCCCACCTGCCGCCACCACCACCCTCACCTCTGTCCCTATGGAAATCACCACCACCGCCGGCCCTGCTATAGTCCTCCCAGCCCAACAGGGGGCTCCAGAGAGTGTGAGCTCCACACCTCCAGTCTCACCCATTCCCACTGATCCCTTCACCCTCCAGCAGGATGTGGGCATGTCTGAAGCGCCATCTGAACCACAGCTGCTGAGCTCTGGCTCAGCAGGGCCACAGTCCTCACCTCTCATGTCTTTACCCCTACCGGAGAAGGACAGGAGGCTCCACGAGAAGGAGCGGCAGATTGAGGAGTTGATGAGGAAGCTTGAGCAGGAGCAAAAGTTGGTGGAGGAGCTGAAGATGCAGCTGGAGGTGGAGAAGAGAGGCCAGAGCAGCACCGACTCTGCCTCTGTATCCTCCAATCTCACATCTGTACCTGCCATGAACCCAGTTTCAACTGTCTTGTCAAACATAGTAAAAATGGAGGGTGCATTCCTGTCAAACTGTTCCTCCACTACAGCTACCATCCCAAACCCTCTCCTGGGCACCCAGGCTCTCACAGCTCCCCTGCCAACAGTGGTGAAATTAGAGGATGTGACCGTCTCTTCCGCCAAGCCGCTCCAGCTCCAGAACCAAACCCAACTCATCACCCAGATCCAGCCCCAGACTCAGCCCCAAGTAGCCACCAGCCCGCAGCTTCTCTCTCAGCCCCAGAGGAGTCCTAAACTCCAGCCGCAGGCCCAACCCACCGCCCCCAGCCTGCAGCAGTTCTTCATCAGCCATCATGGCGGGATGTCCCAGGTGCTTGGGCAACCCCAGACTCTACTGACCGCAACTGGCCAGGCTGGAACTCAGATCCTCCTCCCAGTGTCACTACCTAACAACGCTACTGCGATCCAGCTGCCAAGCACCACTGTCAGCCTGAAGGTATGATTTGTTGATGGAATTAAGTAGAGTGGCATATGGTACTGTTGTGTCATTGTATGTTAACCTGGTTTAGAAGGGAACAAATTCAGTTTAGTTTAATGACAAAACAAAAGTAGTCCAGTCTGTAGACTCAGGCTTGTTTTGTTTTTCTTCTTATCTCAGCCTGTTCTCCAGGCCACGGTCTCCAATCCAGGCCTGGTCCAGGCCTCCGTTCCTCAGCTGCAGAGCACTAAGATGGAGACGGCACTCAGCCAGTTACCCAACCACAACCCGTTGCTACAGGTCAGTCACGCCATATCACCAGTTGCTTTTCTTTCTTTTCTTTTCTTAAGATTACCATATTGGCCTGAATGTAAGTCAACCTTGTTTTTGGAAAAATACTTTCTGAATATACATCACAGTATCGTCACACACACTCTACCGTCAGGCTCATGGAAGCAGTCAAAATCATTTTCTCCGTGGCCAGAACAGCAACAGTTAAATTCTGGCATCGAAAATAAAATTTGGGATTGAAAACAAAACCTGAACTGAAAAAGGAAACACTGGCGTTGGAACACTTGTATTGGAAAACATTGTACACTGAAAAACAAAACACAAGCATTAAAAAAATGACAATCTTGCAACTAATTTTATTTTTTTGCATTATGATGTGTTTTTCTGCCAATCTTCAGATTTTTTCTTCAGGTCTTCTTTTACAGTTTCAATTTTGTGTCACCATTTTTGGAGAGGAGGGCCCTCACTTGGCCTATATTGTCCATAATTAGCAGTTAAAGATTCAGTCCATTTCTTCAATGGACTTGCTTTCACTTATCTTGAATTTATTTCAGATGCTCCTGCAGGTTAAACTGAGCTAACAAAACACTTTTAGCTCTGACTGACACTTGCAGATTTGCTATAAACAGACATGCTAGCTTAGCAACATTAACACATAATGCATCACCCTCTGCAGAAGTCAGTGTTAAAGCAGTATTTTCTCTTTTCAGCAACAATCTCTGATCTTGTGAACACATAATTGTCTAGTCCTCAAATATAAGACGCCCCACTCTTGTTTCATGTAGCAAAGGTCACTGGCTGGAGTGGTTAGTGATGCTTCAATGTGTTATGAGTCGACAGATGGAGATATGCGTCTCGTGTTTAAAACCAGCACGACGCATCTCTGATACGAGTGTGATGTAACAAGGCCTCATTTGCGGTGGTCACATGATTTTTGTTCTCTCTGTTCCCGAAGAGAATGAAACTCTTGTAATTAATGTTTATCGTAATGATGGCAGTGATGGAGTGTGTGTGAGAAGTGGTACTTTTTCCACAATCAGCATTCTGTTGTGGAGTGTTTGGTGTTATATTGACTGTCAACATGTTGTGTATATTATTCCTAATCACATCTCTGGATGAAAAAGTCTTGCCTTTTTAGATTAAGCTTGTTTAACTTTTGAACAAGAAATGTGTGTGTGTATCAGCCATGACACACGATGCCTACAAGAAGACGTATGTTTGTAAAAACATGTCCCCAATGATTTCGATTTTCCCGCTTTTTATATCTCTATATCTGTTTTTTTTTGGCTGTGTTGTTGTAATCATGTCAAGCCTGTGATACATGGACTGATGTCTGATGATGGCTCTCTAATCACTTCCTAACAGACACTGACAGTTTGCAATAACACTACTGGTTTGGAGAACCAGACAAGACCTGAAATGAATCCCCAGTGTTTCCTGAAAAGTTCCCCAGAGAACAGGGTCTCTCCCCGGGCGTCACCCAACCACCACATCTCCAACGGACCCCTCAATAAGGTATCAGAGCTGAACCGATTCAGTCCATCCTTCTTACCTGATGCTTTTTGAGATCATTTCATTTTTTCCTGACTGAAGCTTTGTTCTTAAATCTGCTCGTTTTTTCTCCATTTGTCAGTCTCCCTCACCGTCCCAGCAGACTTTCATCCTCCAGCCCCCCTCCCTCATTACTCAGCCTCCCAAGACAAAAGAGCCTCCTCGCTATGAGGAGGCCGTCAAACAGAGCCGCAACCTGCACGTCAACAACATTGCACAGGTCAGACACACACACACACACACACACACATTTTTCCTGCAGTTGCTTTCTGCATCCTTGAGAATATTTTCAGTTTTTCAAGTCTCTTAACCTGATTAACTGTCTTCTCAGGTTCCCACGGCAACCAGCCAGCAAATGGATGATTTGTTTGACATTCTCATAGAGAGTGGAGGTAAGGAGGCGCTCGTAATGACAGTACAGCACAGCTTTTTATTTAGTAGGAGCAGGTTAACAAAACTTAAGCCTTGGGAAAACATTGAAGAAACTGTTGTAATGCCTCTCACAGTAGACTAGTATATAAAGTGGTTTAGTAGTTCCAGTTTCTGAGTTTTAGAGCCACAATTAACAGCTACCAGTGTTCAGAAGAGTCCTCATTCTTTAAACCTTAATGATGAATCTCCTGTCCCTTTTACCTCCCTCCAGAAATCACTCCATTTATCCATCAGGACCCTCAAATGTCTCTCACTAAAGCCCTCCCAGTCACAGCCAACATCACCACCCTGCCGGTCAGCACTGCCCTCTCCAGAAACCCTCCACAGATCCAGATCGCCCCTCCGCCTACACTGAGCCCCGCCATGGACCCCAGCCTGCCCAGCCTCTCCTCCCTGGCTACAGACAACCAACTGGAGGCCTTTCTGGAGGGGACGCTGGCCAACACTCCATCAGCATCAGACCCGCGCACCCAAGGTCTGATGGAGGAGCTTCAGGCACAGCTGATGGACCAGCAGCCCTACTCGCCCATGGACACATCAGACCTGTCCTTCTGCGATTCCTCCTCACCCCCCTCCTCGCTCAACATGGGTCTGTCTGACCCGGCCCTGGACAATATGGAGTGGCTGGATCTCACCATGCCCCCCGGTCCCGGTGGGGCTCTCACACCACTAGGGATCCCAACGGACTTCCTGGATACACACGACCTTCAGCTGCACTGGGATTGACGGATGGAAGGATAAAGAAAGATGGAGGAGAGTTGGCAGAGCAGCTGAGCCAAGAGTGAAAGATGGATGGATCAAGAGAAGAAGAGAGGAAAAAAAAAATGGCATTTCTGTGCCATATCACTCTGAACAACACATCCATACCATCTGTAATATTCCCACTTTACTACAGTAAGAGACACTGTACAGACTACAAGCAGGAGTTTGCACAGCTTTAAAAGAATCAAATCATGACAAAGGTGACTGAGATCACCTGTAGTGTTTGTGTTAAAGGGATTTTAAACAGTTCAGACAGTTTCAGTGTCTGATGTCATGAATTTTAAAGGTTTAGAGACGAGGAGACAGAGCCAAATGCATACTGGTGTCATGGTCTGTTTGTATATACTGTTTAAACCACACTAATACAACTCAACTGTCTCTAGGATTAGAGAGCCTGAATAGTATTGATGGCTGACATTTCCTTATTATTTCTACCAGAAGTTTGGCTGGGTGTGCTATCAGTGAATACTGATCATCACAGCACAACAACTGTGTAAATGTAAAGTTCAAACTACAGATTTTAAGCATCTGAATTTAAAAAACAAAAAACAATTTTTAAAAAAAAAAAAAGGAGATTAGATTTCAGAGCAGATGCGGCTTCAGATCAGCTTTAAACTGTTCCTGGGACATATCTGTGCAGCCTCAGCTGCCGACCACTTAACATGGAAAAGCTTAAAGTGCTTTGAGAAATTGCTTCAGGCTGTCTGAGGTGCCGGACATTCAAATCCGTCAGTTCCCTTTACCACCCGAAGCCAGATGTGCTCAGTCATTCACTGACTTTGAAAGGGATTTCTCACTGAAGGGTGGTCCAGCTTCTTTTTCACACTGGTCCAGTCTACCACATACTGTAGACGGCATGTTTGCTGACTAATCTGATGTGTTCTTATCAGATGTTGACTGTTTTTACTCTGACTTATCACGACCCCCCGCGGTCTAGCTGATGAACCAATGACTCTAAAGAACAAAGACTGGACTCGAGTCGGAACGACGAGCGAAGGACTCTCGTTCAACTACGCGAGAGCTATGCACTAGAGAGGTGGAAAGATTCCGACGATGCGCCACATTCACCTCAAAAACAAGGAAATGTGAACTTTGCATATCCGAGGAAAGTGATCAATATGATTGTGGCCAATTGCTCTAGAAATACTGCAGTTGTTGTCCAAGTCTTTTATTCTGAATGTATTTTGCAAAGATAGAAAAAAAAAAAATAGGACTTTACTTACAATGTTGGCAGCTTTTTTTCTTCTGATAGTAAACTGACATATACAACAGTGGAAAGGGAACAAATAGCAGTTTATGAGACATACACATCCATACTGTAGGTGTGGACTGTGGATGTGTTGTGCTGCAAGTTATATATCGAGGAATAAAGATGTCTGTGGAGAAGGTGAGCTTTATATCTAACTGTCCAACAGTTTTCCCTGCACTTTGTCTGTGTGTGTGTCAGGGTGGGAAATTACTGCAGCACTAAACTAATGAATGAATGCTAGTTAAAGTAGCTGATGTGTTAGTCTACTCATCTAGCCCTTTTATCAAGTGACCGACCATCATTTAGAGGAATCAGAATATTCTAAAGTAATACCTGGCCGGTGAAATAGTCTAACTGTGGCCTGTGGCAAAGTTAGTTTCCTGACTGTGTGGGTGTGTATGAAACAAACGGGAGCAAGCAAGCATGTCCGTTTTTTGTGTGTGTGTGCGTGTGCGCGTGTGGATTTGTCTTCCTGTCTTTTGCATGTACGTGTGTGTGCGTGTGTGTGTGTCTCTCTCTCTCTCTCCGTGTGCATGATTGTATTCCATGTTATATCTCGAGCTGTTTTTTGAGGTCTTTTCTCTCATCCGTCGACCTCAAGATGTCTGAAGAAATGCGCTAATATCTATGAAACGAAATCATTTTGCTATCAAGTGGACGTATTCCAAAACTTTACTCTCTTCAAAAAGGCTTCTGATGACTGTTTTACTGTTTTATCTGTGTTGTTCAATTGGTGTTCTACAGTCAAAAACGCACAGACACCCTTTTTTGAGGTGTGATTCGCATTGAAGAGGGCTCAGCTCCTTTTTAAAGCTGTCATAAATTTGTAGATGTTTATTTTTTACTAGTTTGCAACATTTCCCACTAGCTGTTTCTTCTAAAGCCTAAAATATGGAGTTACTGAGTTTGTATCTCAGTACAAATATTCTGTTAAGATCTTGTAAGGGACTGATACAGTATTACTGTATAGCACTTTGAAACAAAATAGCTTCTTTAATTCTCCTTTTTTTTTAAACAAAATTCAATCATGTTCAGTGAAATCTTTTAACCACTTGTTCTGTTAGGACGTTCATGGGCACTAGAGGGCGCTGCCTCTCTTCTGTTGTGGCACATTTTCAACGGCAACTGTTGGTACTTCAGGGTCATTTCTAACAAACAAACAAAAAAATAAAAGATAAATGAGGCTGTTATTTTTCATCTTCAAGAAATGTATTTTCTGCCTGTATAAATGCTGATTTGCTGTTCCCATCAGCAATAATGTGGTGACCTGAGCAAAAATGATGGATGGAGAGCCCTGTTATGTCAGTACCGTCTGTCAGAGTGATGCTCTTACTGCTGCAGTTACACATTTATCATTGGATGTATACGCCAAAAAATTCAATACGTTTGACCGCCTGAAAGAGTTGCGCCAAATACTGCACAGACATTTTTTTTTCCCATAATGCTACACCAAGAAGCATAAACAAACACATGTTAAACCAGGTGTTTAAGGTTGTCTCTGATTGGTGCTCCTTTTTGGTTCTTACTTTCATCAGGGTGCTTGGACCCGGGCAAACCTGCTTGCAGGTCTAGTTCTATTCCTTTTCTTTCTTCCATATTGCAAGTTTTAAATCCTGTGTGTAGGATGAACAGTCAGTAGCTGATTCATGTGTATCCTAGAAGATTTGACGAGTTAACAGTGGGGGTTTTTTTTGTCTTCAGTCTGTCAGCTTTAAGGCTGTTAAATTTGATATTTTGTTGCCAAAAAGGCAGTGGAACATATTATCACTTCTTTTGTTATTTTCTTACATTTTTTTTTGTATTTATCACTTGTTTTGAAGGTGAAAAGTAAAGATAAAAAACATTTAATCATGTTGTTATGCTTATGTAAAAATCTGTAAAAGTTTTCATGTGTATATCTTTGGTTTGCAGTTTTTTTTTTGTTGTTGTTTTTTTCATTTTATTTTTCATATCAGACATACACAAACCTCTTGGCTGCAGTAAATCTACACATGTATGTGGTTTACTTTGACATGACACCACTTACCATTGGTCAGACTGGGACAGCTAATAGCAATAATGGCTGCTTTCCCTTGATATACTGTACTGTATGTCATATCCTGCCTTGATTTTATTAAGAGCCTTTACTACAAGAGTAATACAATCGTTTATAAGTTTAAAAGCACTTCATATCTGAGAGGTTTTCTCACATGTTCGAGGTTTGTGGAAGCGCCGTCAATCTGAAGAACCCTTAAAAGGTTCCTTGTTAATATCCTCGTCAGCTGACGGTTGTTGACTGCGGCTTCCTCGTGTTGACTTCGGTCCTTCTGCTTCTGCTTCTCGTCATGTGAACATTGTACATTTTTCGGTGGAGAAGCTTCATTTCAGAAACGGAGGACGTTCGTGTAAGCACAGGTTGAAGCGTTGAGCTTTTCCACCCCCATCAGTCGATTTACATCTTTCAATATAGCTGAGCCTCCTCTCTATCTCCACCACCCACGCCATGCCTCTTGTCCTTTGTATGCCATATGTTTTGCACATTGTGTACATATTTATATAGATGTAATGCATATTTTTATACATGTTTAACATCCATGGGCTCTCTATTTTGTAAATACTCAAAAAGATGTATATAAGTACTGTATGCCTTTATGTGTCAATAAAATTTGGTGTACTGTGAACACCTTTGTAGATTCTGATTTCAATAGTAATGCATCACATATAAATAGTAAGAGCAGTGACAATGTTGCTTTAAATAACTGGTGAGTGTACAGAAGAATCAAGCAAGCAGCTACATGTGAATAGTGTTGTGGTTGATGCTGTATGAAAACAGCCCTTTGTTTAACTTCTCAGGTTATGTGGCTGCATTTGCATATGGTCAGCAATGCATTTCCATTTTACTTTCAGATAACAGATACTCCCAAATATATTTTCCTAACACCCAAGGAAAATGGATACAAAGGTCGTCGCATTGTTGACAGACATACCTGTAATCTAGTTTCAGTAACGAGCTTTGAAGTTAATATTATCTTGACACATGCAGGTTTTCAGGCAGGTAAAATGAGGCTGAGCTGTAGGGCGATGAGCTACAGTAAGATTTGCCCACAGCTGACTTTCACAGTTTCGCATATTAAAATTGTCTGTACATGAGTCCAGGTAATTTTCCAACATGTAGTGCGCAGTCAGGACCGGCACAAGCAAAACAACTCCTCGCCCGGATGAAAAGTCAAATGTAAAAAAATGAAAGTTAGAGACCACATTGCCAACAGCTACAACCCCAGCCCCTCACATTGATTGTGGTGCTGGAGAGAAAATACCGACAACTGAGGCCGAGACCCAAACAGCGTCAAGATCACAGATCACTGGAAATAGTCCTTCAAGGACTAAAGATGTGGATCACAGTGTCCAAGATGACACAAGTAACATCCACGTCAGAATGGCTGGTATGTGTGTAAGTGTGCCTGGCAGTGGGGACAGCGGTGCTGGACAGATTTCATGCGGTCAATGAAGAAAGGGATTAAACAGCAACCTGCGAAACACCTGTGAATAAGAGGAAGCAAAGATGTGACAGGTGATTTGAAAGGGCAAAGGTCAATATCTACAACAACAAAAGTGTCATTTAGCTCCAAACCAGCTTCTCCTTGTTGCTGACTGTAAATCACTGAATAATAGAGTCAAAAACCCCATTTATTTACCACTTCTGTAGGCATTATGAACATTTAGAACTGAAGCATTAACACCATAATTTAAGACTCTAATTTAAGACTTTAAAGTCTGGCCAGGTAAATATACAACCAACCAAGAAGACGTACCCCATCAAGGAGCACAAGCAGCAAAGCATCCACATCGTCTCGCCCACTTTGCTGTAAGTGTCCGTGGACACGACCTCATCACAGCATGGGCACCTGGTGATGGCTGACATCTGACCGAGACTGCTCACTTGTGAGACAGAGGATACTGTTACTGACCTTATGAAGATTCAGATGTATTCAAATAGATAGCTGTTATGTGTGTTTACTGTGTGTATGAGTTAATGTAACCCACCTGGTACAATTGGGCCTGATGGTTTCGCTTCTGCAGGCCTAGGTTTTAGTTTTGACTCCGATGTAATGTTGTCCTGTGTTAGCTTGGGCGGCGGCAGGATATAGATGCCCCCGTGAGGTGTCTCAGTTATATGAGAGGTGAGACTTTCCAGTAGACCTGTATCAGATATGTTGTATGTATTAAAGAGCATGTTATCAGTACTTAAACTTTGTCTAAGAAAGCGAAAATACAAAAGATGCTTTAACTAACATGCATTATTTGGCACTGGTCAATAGAATGTGATCATTTTTAAACTCTCTTTCCTTGAGAGGACACATGCCTTCATTTCCTTCGAGGGTGGCGTTCTTTCCCTTTTTCTCTAACATCTCCTTTTTTGCCATCAGATCCTCCAACTCTTTCTGGATAGTCTCGAGCTCACATAGTTCCTCCCTGTCCTCGCATATCACTGAAGACATCACATAAGGAGAAGGGGTTTTACAAAGCTGAAACAGATCAACAGCAAGCTCGCCATCTTTGTTCTTATACTGCAGTGGTTTCTAAGACTGGAGGTCACAAGAAAGCCTAGATCAAGGGTCGAGATTTTTTTTTTAGCCATGCTATCAATGTGGTCATCAGTTTGACATTAGTGATTTTGAGAGAAACATCTTGACAACTGTTGGATGGATTGATGAAATTTGCTGCACACATTCATGTCCTCCTCAGGCTTGTAATCACTTTGGTGATCATCTGACTTTTCATCAGGTGCCATCATCAGGTCAAAACCTGATTTTGTGTTGGATTTATGACCAAACACCTGCTAAACTAATGACATTCCAATCAGCCTCAGCTTTACTTTGTGTGTAGTGCTGGTTAGCAAATGTTAGCATGCTATTACACTAAATTAGTATGGTGACCACGGTAAATGTTATCTGCAAAACAGCAGCATGTTAGCATTGTCATTGTGAAGCATGTTAACATGCTGGTGTTAGCATTTAGCTTAAAGCCCAAAGAGCTGCTAGCATGGCTGTAGACTCTTTATCTTGTTTTATTAATTCATTCTTAATTTATCTGTATTTTGCAGTCATACAAGCAGCATAACAGAAGAGAAACAGATATAAAAGGACTTGTCAAGAAATCATAGGCTTTTACAATGAAACTTCACCCATATAAATGAAAAACCTTATTAAAAAAACATACACTGGTAAAAAAGAAAAAAAAATACAGTCCAAATAAAGGAAAATAAAAGACACACAAAAGACTCAATATAGAGCCACACAGTTCCAATCATCTGACAATGATCAATAACAAATAGGAGATTCCAATCTTTGCTTTTTTCTCATAAGAAATATTATAAAGTTTTACCTCTTCATTACTCATCATCAGAATTATTCCACACAAAAAAAGAGATTGAGCAACCCCTCTTTTTGTTACAATCTTTCTACTGCAGTTGAACAGGAAAACACTGTCACAAAGGGGGGAATGTTACCAAAAAAGACTAGCTGTGGAAAATTTGACCTTATTTGACAAACTCCAACAGCTGAAACCGCATATTATCTTGATGGATTATAGCAAGCAAAACCTGTTTCAGTGTTCATTTTGACACGTGACTATTGTTTTTAGACGACAGATTTGAAAAATCGTGAACCCATCTTTTAAGCTGTCGCAAGCCAAAAAGTTTAGGGACTGAATTATGGGCTCATTTGACTGGACTGGGGAACAATTTTTTTTATAATCAAATGAGCTTTTAGGGAAAGAGTAGTTGATATATGATCACTAAAAGTGTCTCCAGATTTATTTAGGAAGGAAATTCTGTCTTTGAAGACATTTTACCTCCCAGTAAATTAAGTATTAATATACAAAAACCCTCAATGAGGTCTTTCAATGGCGTCAAATGAGGACCAATAAAACTTTTAACACATGTTCACAAATAATTCCAAAGTTTGTAGCTGTAAATCAACCTTTGTAAACCTGTGAAACGACATACTTTGGAATTATTTACAAGCTCAAAATTTTATTGACCCTTATTTGATCCCATACTTTACAGATAATTGTTCTGTTAAATTATCTCTGTCACTCACTTTCCTCTGTAGTGCTGTCACTATTGTCCTCTGTTTTCTTTATGAGGACCTGCATCTTCATCAGTAGAAAACGTCTGTTTAAAAGCTGCTCTATGCGGAACTCGATGAGGGCCAGAGGTGAAGCTTTACAAATCGACGCCTTTGTCTCCTCGTTGGATTCAGCCTGCGAATTAGGTCCAATCCCATCCTTCTGCTCCTGTTCTGGCTCTGCACTGACAGCTGTGTTGTCATCTGTGGTCTGTGACTGACCAACAGACTCAAGGAGCAGAAAGTCCTGGTCTTGATTTTCCATTGCTGAATCAAGCACTTTAAACAAAGCAAATCCCCAAATCTTGCAATGTGAACTGTGAACCTAAACCAGCTTAAAACAGCTCACAACCAGAAAGTAACCACATCTTAATCCAGCCTGGCATCCATCAGGGGAAAGTTTGAAGTTTCTTCTTATTTTTCTTTACAAATGTTTTCATGTAAATAAAGCTATCTGTGAGAAACACAAAATCACTGTTGAAGAAATTTCAGCGATCCCGCAGAAAAATCAGTATTGTTTCCTGAAAAATAAAACAAATTGAAGTTGTGTCAAACACTCTTCTGAGTGTTATACATTTGGCTCCTCTGGGCAGCACTGGCATTGAATTTGGTTGATAGTTCCTTTTACATGATGTAAACAGTGTCCACAAACAAATGAGTACCCATAAGACTATAAAATATGCAAATGTTGCCAGCCTGAAACATGCAGGACAATGAACAGTGACTGGAATTAAAGGAAGTTGCTTGGAAAACAACTCATGATTTGCCTCTTGTGGTTCTGTGGGAAAAAACAGTAGATGACTTTATAAATTCTGGCTAAGCAGGGTTATTATTAATAATCCCAATATTATTAAATAAATTCCTCTCCTCTTATACAGTATTTTCAGCACAGTTGGTTGCAGTCTGTCATTAAACAGGGTGGTGGTTTCCTATTATGACTAATTGTTTTAAGTGTATTCATTTAAAACTTTGGATCGTAGTTTAATAATTGTAAACAAGAAATTCACTTCCACTCACAAGTTTGCTTAGAGGAGACAGTTTATGCTTCTTATTATAAGCAACAGTAACATACCCCTCCCTCATGATTTTACCATTCTATTATGATTCTTTTTTTCTCCAAAAACTGGCTGAATTTTCTCTAATTATTATATTTTTTCTGAAAATCTCAAGTGTTTTTTTTTTTTTATAACTGTACTATAACCCCCCCCTCCCTTTCACCAATCGGAGCATAGCAATATTTTAATCACACAGTCCTGATGAAACAGATTAGCTGAGTTTCTGAGCATCTAATAATAACTATCTTTTCTTCTGAACTTTTTTTTTTATAAAAATGTATTCATAATATTCGGTGTTATAGAAAAAATATTAAAGCACCATTTATACATTTTTTGGTGACTTGGAGGCAGAAGAGGAAGTACATTATAACTATAAACAGTTGCCTTTTTACACATTGAACAGACAGAGTGGAGTCTTGTTTCTGTCCAATATTCACTCTTCTTTTAGTCCTGTTTGGCCTCCACAAACTCCTTAGTGGAAATATCTGGCTCTTAAGCTGCTAAATCCTCCACTATGTTCACCAGTAAGCCACTAAATTCTGTCATCTGTTGTTTGGTGATGGCCAGGTAGCATAATGTGGGTTTATCAGAACTAAAACAATGAGCTGAAAGTTTTAAAACCAAAACAATGAGCTGAAAGATGCTAAAATGCCCTGATAATACTTTGTGGGTTTGTCATTAGTCTACAAGCGACGACTGTCACTTTCCACATTCATTTGATCCATTGTTAAAATAACAACATATCCTACAAATTAAAAGACAAAATGCATTGTCTGAAACTGCCTTTTAGAACATTACACAAATCTCATCTGAAGTTTTTGGAGGCTTAAAAAATGTTGTGAAGTATAAAGAGCACGTTCAGGGAGTGTCTTATCATATACAAACAAGTCATTTTAATAATTTATTCATATTTTGTTGAAGATGAAATTCATCAATGGCACAACACATTCCTATTTCTTGGATCAAATGAAATCAAGTATACACACATGACTATTTCCTAAGCATGTACATACAAATTGTGATAAGCTGAGTTCACAGATCATGCCCTGGATAGACGTTGTTTTATGTTGTTAAACACTTTAGTCCCGGTCGATTATTGGTCTAAAAATAACCTAAAACCTTGTGGTGTTTGGTAGCACACAGCGTACTCGCTTATTCAACTGTGAAATGTGGTAGTTGGCCCCATATGACAGTAGCCAACCACCATAGCATCAATAAAGCCTGGAGCCAGTTTACAACATCAGCAGAGCAGATGATGTCTGACCTATATTCCAGACACAAAGTCACTTTATAAATGTACAACATTGTGTGCTGCTCTTGTGAAAATAACGGTCAACAGACTGTAATTACATGTACACAACAGATAAGCAGTGTATTTCATTAGCTTTATCTTCTGACCTTGTTTTAATTTCCCATATCTTTTTATACCATGTTACACTTTGATAAGGTGTCTTAGTCAACCTGTTTCTGAGGTGGCCGTGCGTAGCCTAATAATGAGGCGTTTTTATGATACTGTGGAGGTTATGAGGACGCTGAGCAAACAAAGAGGTAACACACAGAAGCAAACAAGAAATCAGCATTCAGTATTTTTACATTTTTAATGGTTTTAAGTACTAAAGAAGAGGAAAAACTCCTCGAAATGATTTGGTGTGTTGTTCTAGCAGCTGGCCACTAGATGTCAGGGTGACACATTAAAGGAGCAGGTCAGGCCTACAGAGGATTATGTCATTAGTTTAGTGTTAGTTTATTTTATGTTGTTTGTTTACATGGCTTACATCACCAGTCCTGCAGTGGCAGACCTCCATCTATCCACTCTTCATTTGCCCTTCAGTGCATGTACTCGCCTGAAATATTAATGCAAGCCTCATATTTGTCTTTCTCTCCCTCCTGTTTTAACTCACTCACTTTTCCACTTCACCCGCACACACTCATATGCACAGACCCAATTTCTCAGCTGCTTGTTTGACAGTGTGTGTGTGTGTGAGACCAGATCAAATAACAGAGTTGTGTGTGTGTGTGTGTGTGTGTGTGTGTGTGTGTGTGTGTGTGTACCACCTGTCGGGGTATTAGTCACCCAGAGAAAGCTACACACACAGTCATTGATGCTTAATGAGCTTCATTATTCAGCAACAAAAAGTTCTCATGTATCTTGTGTTCATTTTGAACAGTAGGACCAGTGTTATCTTTTTGACCTGAAACAATTCAATATAAATGATAGAAGTACTCAGAACAGGGCCGGGCCAAGAAAATGTGTATTCTCCCCCAAATAATTTGCTTTCAACACTGACTCATTGTGTTCCTCCTACTCACCTTTATGAATGTATGAGCCATAATTATTCTTTTGCTAATATCTTGTCTCCTCACCCAAAATATAGCCAAGGTTTGATACTCACTTACATTTATAGTTAATGGTTACTATTTTTCTCTGTTGTGTGAAATTTCAAAGCTGCTCCATTACCGATACAATATTTTTGTATCAGTTATGGATCAAACTGACTATATGCAATGTTAAAGGGTTAGCTCACACTGACAAACCCACAGAGTATTAGCCTAACTCTTCTGTTCCTGTTAGCTCTGTGGAGCATTTTAGCAACTTTCAGTTCATAGTTTTGGTTTTACAGCACACAACTTTATTGTTTTGGTTTAATCTAACTGCCCGCACCAACATATTTTTTTTTTAGCAAAAAAGTTCTGATAAACCCACTGCACACTATCTATCCAGCATCGAATGGCAGACAGACAAAGTTAGCAGCTAGCTGGTGAACATAGTGGAGCAGTTAGCAGCTAAATAAGGCCCAAAAAGAGGATCAATATTAGCATTTATCATTTGGACACAAACACAATTCCAAATGAATGCTAATGTTGCTCTGTGTCTGCTAAATGTGTAAATAGATAATTGTTCAAGAAATGCTCAATTTTGAGAGGAAAAAAAAAGCTTCACATTAGAGACAACCAGCAACTCTGTTAGCTAATAAAAACATTTCACATAAGTATTGTGTTCATTGAAGTGATAATATGTTAAAAAACCCATTCAGATCCACCGCCACATCATTTTTCTAGGATGTCTAGATCTATGATTAATGTCATCTGACCCCACCTAAATGCACAAACTTACTTGATTCGATGTGTATAAACCAATCACAGTGTTCCACATCATCTAAAGTGGACTGCAGCACAACCACACCCTCCTTTTCAACAAGCATGGCCAACTGTGAGGCAAGGGGGGAGCCTAAGGCATATTTTTCTTATTCATCATATTGTTAAAGTACATGTTTAAACTGTTTAAAGTAAACATGTTATAGATGTTACTTACATATGTCAAAATGTCATATAAAAGATTTATAGCTTTTACTCAGGATTTTTTTCAGAAATGGAGTAGTGATAATGAGGCTGAGGAAACACTAGACAGTAGCACGGTTGGTGAGTACAGACAGCTTGTGGGGACATTATTGGATCATCATACACACACACCCCCAAGTCATATTAATACTCACATTCCCAGAGACACCGGCCCAGGAGGTAGAGTTGCAGCCATTTTAAACTCAAGCCTATTAATCAACTCTAGACCTAAACTTAATTATAACTCATTTGAAAGCCTTCTTCTTAGTCTTACACACCCAACCGGGAAAACTTTATAGCCAGTTCTATTTGTTATAGTGTAACATCCTCCTGATCCGTCCAAAGAATTTTTATCTGAATTCTCAAAGTTTTTTTTAAAGTTTTAAAGTTTTTTTTTTAATCAAACTTAGTCCTTAGTACAGATAAAGTAATTATGACTTTAACATTCATGTGGATGTCGATAATGATAGCATTAATGATAGACTTAAAACTTTCCTTTTTTATGAAGCTTATAGTTAGGGCCAGCCCAAGTCTGCCTTAGACCAGCCCCTTATGCTGCTATAGACCTAGACTGCCGGGGGACTTCCCACAATGCACCGAGCTCCTCTCTCCTCCTTTCCCTCTCCATCTGTATGCATTCATGTTCCATGAACACATGTTACTGACTTGGCATCTTCCCTGGAGTTTTGTGCTTTCTGATCTTGCAGGTGACCTACGGTTATGGACCTTTCGCTGCCTGTGGCTGTGGCTCGCCTGCTGTCCAGCTTGACACCCACTGCTACAATTATAATTACCTTTATTACTCATATTTCTATTATTATTATTATTATTGTTATTTTTGTTGCTGTGCTTCTCTCTCCCCCTTCTCTTCCTCCTCTCTCTCTCTCTCTCAACAGAGAGATGTCCGCCCACCTAGAGCCCAGTTCTGCTCGAGGTTTTTTCCCATTAGGGGAGTTTTTCCTTGATGCTGTCACCAAGTGCTTGCTCATAGGAGAATGTTGGGTCTCTGTAAATTAAAGAGTACGGTCTAGACCTGCTCTATGGGAAAAGTGTCCTGATAAAACTTCCATTGTGATTTGGTGCTATATAAATAAAATGGACTTGACTCAGCTCTTACTCACACATACATGTGTATGCACATACACAAGCACACATTATAAATACATACCTACTCAATACATTTTATTTAAGTATGTTAATTGAGGGGATACTACATGAAATAAACCACATGAATGCATTATATACTTATGCATGCAGTATACATAGCACAGATTGTGAAAGTAGTTGTATTGCTTGTATAGTATAAACAGAAAAACTCAAATGTATTCTGGTGGTTATTACAGGGATCAGATTGAGAATGAAGAAGAGATTCAGGTGTAGGGAATGGAAGCTGAGGATGAAGGAGACATGGAAACAGAGACAGGGGAGAGAGAAGGTTGAGGAAAATATAGATTTATGCCAGCACACCCAATTGTGACATTGTGTAGACCTTCAACTACTTAGGCCTTCCAGTATCAACTGGGAAACCCCTGATCCTAAATCTCAAAATAAATTTACACTATACCGTCAGCAGATATGTGCACAAAAGCATATTTGAGCATATGACATTTGTGACAAACCTGTACACTGGGCAAAATGGTGTCACTTGTTATAAACATGTCACAGTGTCCTAGATCGAAGCCCTGGTTGGCCCACATTTGGCAACGGGACTGTTGAATTTCCACCAACTGTCACTCTACTGGACCTCCAGCATTGATATCAGACTTTTCAAGAACACACTGTCCAGAAAGGTTCTTCTAACTTGATTCCAGTCTACACATTACTGACAACAATGACAGACCTGAGGGATTATGATGTCTTCTACAAAGTCAGACCACTCTATGATGTAATCAGAAAGCACTGCCATGAGCTGTCATTGGAAGGAGATTTGTGTATAGATGAGCAGATGTTGCCGTTCATAGGCACACTGGCCATCAAGTAATATGTGAAAGGAAAACCAGACCCATGAGGAATCAAGCCATATTTCCTATGTGGGAAGAGCAGCCTTGCCTAAAATGTCCTCATCTATCAGGGAAATACAACAGAGTTTACCTCTGAGAGTAAAAGGCACCTGGGCCATGGAGTCACTGGGTGCCAACATCCAACCACAAGCTGTACTTTGACAACTACTTCACCACCTGCTATTTTCTTAAGATATTGGCAGACAAGAGGGTTCTTGCTGCTGGGACGGTAGAGTCAACCATTTTACTGACCCCCTCGCTTGAAACAGAGAAACAAATGAACGAAAGAGAAGGGAAACAGTGATCAAGTCACAAGTGGTAAGCAGTATGACAAACACCCTGTCACTCTGGCCTCCAAATTCATGGGTGTGGGACAAGAAGATGAAGCTCAGATGTGGGATAAGAACAGAAAAGAATACATTGACATCAGGCGCCCAGAGGTTGTGAGGAGGAACAACCAGGCCTTGGGTGGAGTCGACAAGCTGGACCAAAAGCCTTTACAGAACGGAAATAAAATCAAGCACTATGCATGATTACCCACGCATTTGATCTGGCAGTTGTGAATAGGTGGCTGGGATACAAGAGAAACAAAGCAAACCAAGGCATACCATCTCAGTACACACTGGACCTCCTGCATTTCTGCATGAGCATTGCAGAGGTGCTGACTCACAAAGGTATGCTAAGGGATAATAGAAGGAGAGGAAGGCCTGCCTTAAGCAGTCCAACTCCTTCAAAACAGATACAAGAGACATCCCCCTCTGGAAGTTCAGACAGACTTAGTTGACCACCTGCCAAATTTTGACACAAAGAGGGAAGTAGCCAGATGCAAACTGAAAGGATGTACAGGCAACACCCATGTGAACTGTGACAAGCACAAGGCACACTTCTGCATGGAGGAACTGTTCCAAAAATGTGGACAGAATGTAAACGCATGGCTGCTGTATTTTCTGCTGTTGTGTTACTGTGAATCAGCACAATGATAACATTGTTACAGTTAAAGCAACATTTGTTTCTTGCTGTAATAGCTACTGGGCTACATGTTTTTGTTGTGTATTTGCTTTTTGGCTCTTCAATGTTTTATTAAGCTGTTTGAATGAATAGTTAAAACTGTTGCTCCGACAATCACTTCACTAGAGCTATGTGTTTCTGGGATGTTTGGCTTGCAGTCCATCAATGTTTTTTTTTATCTTTTTGAATGAATTGTTTTTGTTTTTGATAGAAATCACTGTTACTCGTCACTGTCTTGATATTAAAGCATTATTCATGCCTGTGAACTGAACGAACCACTCTGGGATGACCTCTTTTCTTTTTCAAAGTTTTTGTTATAATAATACAAAAAATGTGTTTTAAAGCATTCAGTAATATGAGCTAACCGTTCATGAAAAAAAACAACAACTCATGACTCATGTCAAGACTATTTATTGTCAGTTTTACTATTAGGTGGTTTCTTGCATTTAGATAAACACATAATAAGTTAATCACATTTTTAAAAATTGGTAATGATTTGATAAGTGCATTTAGAGTAAAAAAAAATCCACCATTACAATATCTATCTGTTTGTTTGGAACATAATTGAGTTCTGAAACTACACTGAGCTACTAGTAGGCGTTAGCTTCTGAGCTAGCATCCTTTCTAGCAGCCACAGTAGCAGTAATGAGCTTATAAACAGACACTGTTTATTCAAAATGAAAGTATGGTCCTAATAATTGCACAACACTAATGTTATAAAGAACAAACTGAGACATACTGAATGACTTTGCATGGCTAGACAAGCCCTCTGTAATTCCCAGCCATAATAGTAGACTATTGCATAACTGATATATAAAGGTGGCCTATCAGATTACTTAATCTTTAACTGTAACACCACTATAATACCTCCCTGCAGTAATATACAGGTCAGTCTGTGTTTACTGTTAGTGTACAGTAGATGAGACGGATGATTTTAACACACTGTGCTGTCCAGTGTGTCCATTAGGCAAAGTGTGCTGCATTGGGTCACACTCAGAGGACAACTCACTGATGATGACATACAGTTGTTGCTCAGAGTGTTGCGTCATACCCGGATTAGTATTTGTGTGTGTGTGTGTGTGTGTGTGTGTGTGTGTGTGTGGTCACATATCTCTATACTTAAGAGGAACAAAATCAGTGATGTCTTTTAAATCACTATTTGAAACACATTCTCATTACTTCTCTTTCTTACCGTTTTATTATATAAAATGTACATTTATATCTACATGTTTCTGACTTAGTTATTTAATCCGTTTATTTTCTTTCACATTTACTAACCTCACAAGAACAGATTTGATCTTTGCTGCAGTAGCACATTAGTTTAGGGTTAGGACTTGTGTAGGCTCAAGATTAGAGTCAGGCACAGATACAATGATAATTTCATCATTGAGGATGCTCACAAGTGTGGTATGACAGCGTGGGTGAGTGAGCATGTGTCTGTAAATGTTCTTGATTTCTTGTCTGAACAAAACCATTTTCACAACCACTTCCTGTGTAGCATCACACAGCTGGACTCTAATAATGAGTAACAGGAGAAGAATTTGAATACACACTCTCACAGCAGTTGGTTCTACTCATGATCTCAAACATGTTGCATAAACATGAGTGGCAACAATGATGTCATCAAAATGGGACAGTTTTTTTTTTTTTATTCTTCACTTTTTTCCAGCTGGGCAGGACAAACAGACGAGATCACTGCAGCACTCAGGCAGATCAGAGCCAAAGAGAAGAAGGGGGAGAATGTGTGTAGGGGACAAGAGAGAGAAGGGGAGAGGAGGTGAAAAGAGGGAGGAGAGGGAGGATGTCAGGCACACTGCCAGCATGCAGGTCTAATATGAAAAACGATGTCTGCAGCTGCAGCAACAGGCAAGCCAGGATGGATACAGTTCTGCATCAAAGACACTCCATCACATTCCCTACAGACGCCTAACTGCACAGGAGTTATGTTCACTCACATATCGCTGCTGTAAATCATCTGTTGCAACAAGAAGGTTATGTAATAGAGCTTCCTTTAAAAACTGCATGCAGGACCTCGTAGTTATGCCTCGAACGCATAACAACAAAGATAAATCACTGTGACAAATCACAAGAGGTTCCCGGTGTGTTACCACAGCATGCCTCGCCTCAGGGTGCGGGCTCATTTTTCTCAGGTGAACTGACTTGTCAACACGTCTGCAATCACTTCTGTTCACAGGTACAGTATGATGACCTGCAGACACTGTTAAACAAGACAGCATTTGAACATGTGTAGGTCAATGGGTACATTTTCTAGCTGCTTTACAGCAGAAAGGTATTTTGGTTTGTGGCACAAAACAGGAAGAGGGTTCTGTTCTTGGGTGGGGTGATATAAACATATGTACTGTGAGACAATAGAAATGTATCTGCTGTATCTGTGAAGATCTTCATAGCAATATTGGATTTTTTTTTTTAGATTTTTTGCATTATTGTGTTTGATGATGTGGCTTAGGCAAAAACAAACACAACAGTTTCTTAGTAGATTTTTCCAGAGATGCTACTATTTCACAATATGCATTTTTATATAGTCACATAAAATTATATGTTCTATGATTGTAGATTTTTAAAAATATATCCAACTACTAATGTCTGTTTTAGTATTCAGACTTTCTTACAATCTATTGAATGGAGGAAGGACTGAAAAGAGGTGGAAAAAGTGCTTTTTGCAATAGCAATAAGATTTATGGGAAATGTGGTCAAAATTGTAATAAACACTAGTACCAGCAATAGCACTAGCATGAGATAGAGGCTAATTATCTTGGGTTTAACCTCTTTTAAGGCGCCTTTAGTCTGTGAGGCAACAATGATCATGTAGGTTTATTGCATCTCACATTATGATATCTTGGTCATAAACATCATTTTGTTTTATCACCATGGGTTTGGTTTTTGTGTGTCATGGACATTTTAAAGAAAACAAGTGTGTTTTCCCTCTAAACGTTATTCATAAAGCTGCACCTTTACACTGTGTTTTGGACATAACAAAATGTCATGCTGGACAGTGTATTCTGTCATTTCATGACGTATTCTGATTGGTTTCAGAGTAGCTGTGGGTTGTAGCAGCAGTCACATTGTGAGAATGTGGTCTTAAATTTCTGACTCTGTCAGTCTTTGGTCACCAAAACTTCAAATAGATTGTTGGTGTAAGTGGCTCACAGAAGCACTATTTTGGATTGATGACTAAAGATTTTACCATGTTTCTCTCACGATTGTCAGCTTTCATCTCAGACAGCCCAAAATCACACAGTGTAAAGGGACCTTTAAATGTCACAGATACACCAATAGAGCTGTCATTACAGACTCAGCGTGTGGAGCCAAATTTTGTTCAAACCCACACAACTTTATTCTCCATTCTAGTGTAGGCCTTAAAGTTCCCAAGAACACCAAATGTGTCATGCTGAACTTTGGGGATTAAAGAATGACTCCATCTGCGTTTTTCCCTGGGTTGTTCTGATGGAAACGTTCACTCAGCTGTTAGCAAAAATCCGTGACATGGGTTAGAAGTGTCCAGGTATACTACAAGCAATGTCACAGTGCTGAGGCTGAGTGTGTGAGATGTTTATAAATGCACCAGATAGAGAAGAGGGACAGATAGCTGCTGAGTGCCGGGAGCTCTGGAGGAGAGAGCTTCAGGACAAATAACACCCGTGAGTCACACTGGATTCTGCTCTGATCCAGAGTTGTTTACCAGCTTGAGGAGAGCTCAGAGTTTATTTTTTAAACTCTGAGCAGCAGCAACAGTGAGTGCTCCGTCTGTGTGTTTCTGTTAGCATGTTTAGCAGAGCAACAGCGAGAGCTCAGTCTGTCTCTGTGGCTACTGGGCTTAGGGAAATGGCATTTTGATGCTAAAACAGACGTACTTTACACAAAGTGTCTGGCAAAAGCCCTTTAAATGATGGTCAAAACAAAATTCAAAAGTTTGGATATTTCAGTGAAGAACAAGCCAAAACAGAACATGAATGTGTGTGAATGGGTGAATGTGATTTGTAGTGTAAAAGCACTTTGAGTGGTCAGAAGACTAGAAAGACGCTACACAAGTACAGTCCATTAACCATTTACCATTTAACATATAATACTGTCAGACAGTGTGGAATAAGATTGTCTTTCCAACCTATAAAGTTACTTTAAAGCTAAAACTCAAGGGGAAAAAGGGAAAAGGTGTATATTAAGAGATTAAACAAGTGCCACCAACATGAATAATGAAAAGATTTTTTTTACTTTTCACACATATTTTATTATCTACTAATATTTTTTTAAACTCACCATTATCATTAATATATTTCACTCTCTTTCTCAATAATATATTCATTGTCATTCTACTGCCGGCAATTCACACATTGTACTTCATACTTATATATTTACCCAAAGTGCTTAAATCGTCAGTTTCATGTCCCCTTATCTGCATTCTATTTTTCTTTTATGCATACTGCCGATACTTGCTTGCCTACAAATGGCCTAATTCCCTCCAGGGATCATTAATGTTTCATCTAATCTAATCAAACCCCTGCTGTCACCACAGAGACGCCTCACAACCAAGACAACAGTGCAAAGCTGCAGTGTCATTGAGCAGGATTGTAAGAGAAAATCATGTTTGATGTAAAACAGACAGCGATGAGCTCACGCTGAGTCATAAAAATTAAAACCGAATGTACGGAAATATGGCAATTTACCAAGCTGATGATTAACTTTGGCTAGCTCTGGTGATACAGTAATGCCTGTGAAGACAAAGCAGATGTGGCGTAAAGGGTTAACACTGTTCCTATGTGAATGTCTGTGGCTGTGATGTCCTGCAGTGTAACAACCTGTTCATTCACCTGTAAACGTGTTTTATGGCCCACTTCCCCTCTGAATCTTTTGAAAGTCTCTTTCTCCACATTCCAATCTCTGCGTCTCTCTGCATAAGAGCAAAAGAGGCAGAAAGTAAGAGACGGACAGATGAGAGAGAATGCTCGTGCATGGAGGAGTGTCTGTTGTACACACAAAAAAGAAGGGGGGGGGCGCATATAGAGGGACGTAAAAAAGAAACAGAAAGGAACAAAGTAATGTTATGAGGCTAGTCTGACATGTTTAAGCAGACCACACACAAGCACACACACACACCTAACAGAGTAAATGATTGACACACACATAGTGTCACGCACAGACAGACCATACATCATGTCACATATATGACTTTCATCCAAACAGCACCACATGACATGGGAACAGAAACAGCATGTCTGTCTCTGTCACTTCCCCCGGTAGTCAGTGGTCTCTTTATAGTCACACACACATACACACAACTTCCCTTTGCTGTCAGTCTTAGTGTGATGTATTGTTTTAATGCTGGTGTGTGTGTGGCAGCTAAGTCCGGTGCTAATGCGTCCAGCCAGGCAGCACTGATACAACAGTGAGAGCAGAGATAAAGCCGGCTTTGTGTCCAACTCAGGATCTCGGGCACAGAGCGGCTGAAATGGCACACAGCCATTGTCACAGGTTCACTGCGGTCATACACACACACACACACACACATACACACATACACACACAGACGCAGTACACCAGCACTGGCTTGGCTGAAACCACGGATATATTAAAGGTGCAATTGCGACACTGTTTAACATCAGTGAATCACTGACATATTATTTTGAGACATTAGTATAATTACTGTAAACAAAAAGATCATCCATCCAGACTGACTGCCAGGCTGTAATGGCCTCTTTTACATTGTGTGTGACTGGATTGGATTTCACAGGAAATATGCAGGATGATAAAACAAAATAGCAAGTGTGCAAGTGTTCAGCCACTGAAAAATGATGCTCAAGCCATGCTTAAATCTTCTTTTTGCCCATTTGAGGGCAGTAAAATAAGCTGTAAACACAACACTGATGCATTATCACCTTATAAAGTTGGTATGGCAAATTTGTTAGCAAGCAGTTATCTATTTACACACTGAGCAGACACGGAGCAATATGAGCATTCATTTGGGGTTGTGTTTGTAAGTCTCCAACTCCTGAGGGAAATACCAGGCTCTTAAACTGCTAAATGTTCCACTATGTTCACCAGCTAGCCGCTAATGTTGTCTGTCTGAACCTGTTAGCAAACAGTTGCCTATTTACACATCCAACACACAACATTAGCAACCATGTGGAGTCATGTTTCCATCCATGTGGTAAATGTAAGTCCAGTTTTCATGCTCTGTCTAGCTCTGTTTTGGCCTCCACCAACTCTTGTGTAAACATTCGTCCCTTTAGCAGCTAAATGTTCACCAGTTAGTAGCTAACTTTGTCTGTTTAGTGTTGGGCAGGTTGTGTACAGTGTGAGTACTAGAGCTTTCTGATACACATTTTAGTAATTGTTTATATGAAAAGGGCAGCTCTTAATTTGTGTAGTTTTTGCAGTAGTACTGTATATGATGGGATGTGTGAAAAACTAGTGTTAGCGAGTATAAAGTGCAGTATAGTAAAATCTGAGCAAAGATAAAGCCACGGCTATTTTATTAGTGTTAATCTGTGTTAAAATGACAAGATGTTCAAATTTTATGTGAATGTACTTTTTTTAAAAAACATTTCACAATTTCAATTTCTGTGAAGCTGGCTTTCAAGCTCAAATGATCTGCCACTGGTAAAACAGGACAGCAGTGCATTAATCTCACAAATGATGCCAGCGGAGTGTCAGAGGGGTCTGATGAACAAACACAAATGTCATCACTTAATATTTTAAAGGTAACTTTACATCTGATAATGCCTCAGTGGGGAACATTTTATATTTGTATTGGAGAACAAACAAGAAGAAGAACAGAAAAGGTGCTGTCTGAGACAGACTGAATGATTGATGTGGCATCATTATGACACAGCTGCTCATTTTGTGAGTCATTTCTATCTGCTCTGAACTTCGACTGCTTTTAACCAGACATGATGATGCATCTTGTTCTCACAATGAATCTTGGGGCTTTTTCATTTGTTCTTGTCTACCAAGTCACAGTCCAACAATCATTTGTCTGGCAAGTAAAAATCTGTAGTCTTTATCTATTTAATCTCCATATTCCTTTTTTTGGTTACTTTTTAAAAGACTACATCACATTTGAAATACTGGCTGATAATTTTCAGCTGACTGTTTTTCCAGGATATGAAATCTTTCATTCAATTGACTTTTTACAACACTATCATTATGTATTGCTTTTTTCCTTCCTCTTTTAACTTTTTCTCTGTCTGACTCATATTATCACTCCCTCTCCACCCAGCTTTTGCCAGATGCTTTGTGCATGGATGTATGATGTGTGTCACCTTTATTCCACTTCCTGCTGCTAGCTGCAGCTTGTTCAGTGCCAAGCCGGAGCCTCCACCTGTAGAGAGAACAAGGGGGAGGTGAGGTGCCAGGTTACAAACGCACCCAATGTCACTCTGTCCGTTTTGCTCCCCTGCTCACCTCCACACAGTGTGCAGAGTCCTCTGCCTTCCCCCTGCCTGCATGCTTTACAGACAACTTGTCCATTTCTACAACACTGATCCTCAAACATGGAAGCTGCTAATCTGATGCCTCTAAATCCCATGTTGCTACATGCCTGCCATGAATACTTACAATCCTACACCTATAGTACCTGTCCCAGGCTTTCCCTGTTCTAACTCTTAAAAAGGATCAGTCAGTTCAGATAAAGCCATCCATTCAGATTGGCACGTATCGCTTCTACAATACATTTTACATTGTAGTAAAATACACTGAGTGTCATTGGTTGACAAACATACTCATCACAATTTGCTCCATTTTTTTCTCCTTACATTTAAAATAAACTATACTGTCGTTCACACAAGTTACACAAGGAAATTTTTCCATTTAAGGTTTTTGAAGAACTTTTACCACAATCAGGACTACATTGACCCTAACCATAATCCTTTCAGAGCATCAGTTACCACATCTTGCCTGAAATGTGCTCTACTTCAATGTGATACGGCTGCAACACTAGATTCTACCTGAACACTCTAGCACTGGCACGCTGGAACTTAACCAGGAAAGCAAAGGAAAGCGAAAGAAAGCTCAGGGATTGTGGTCTGAACAAACAATTTTGTCAAACCCCAAAATGCTTCATGGCCAACACCGAGGCTAAAGGCTCTTTTTCAGTGGTTGAATATACTTGTTGATGTTTGCTTAGCTTTTTGGAATAGTGTGCTACTAGTCTCTGACAACCATCCTTACCAGGCTGAAGGAGGGCAGCTCCGGTCACTACATCAAACATATACATCATACATCAATAACACAATGTAGGGTAGGCCTCAACCAAACTGCATACATCTTGTCTCTGTCCTTCCTGCAAATTGCAGCTATAAACCAGATATCTACCAAATAGAGAACTTCCACCAGGTTTTGATGTATTTTCTTTCAAACAAACTTCTCTCTGTTCTGCAGTCATGATTAACTGCCTCAAAACTGCAGGTGAGTCATATCCTCAACATATCAGATTTGAACCAGATCCACCAAACACTAGGGCTGTAGTCAACCAAAGAAAATCTCGGTCGACTAACATTGTAAATAATCTGCGACTAATCGATTAGTCGCGCGCGGGGGGGGGGGGGGGGGGGGGGGGGGGGGTGGCAAAGTGAATTCTGCAATTTGTATTTCTCTGTTTAGCGTCTTCAGGTTAGGCTAATCCATTGTTGCTAACTTTGGAGCTAACCTTCACTTTTCCAGCACTTGGGGAAACAACAGACGTGACTTCAGCATTTAACTGACACACTGTAGTCTGTGCTGTACATTTACTGCCAGACTGACAACTTACCGCTAAACTTTTCCTCTGCTCCACTCGTATCTACCGTCACTTTCTCTGTGTCCAACTCGCGTCACGCTCGTAACCGTTACACTCGTTTCCCAGGCAACGACACAGCGGTTGACTCGCGCGCTGCACAGACTCCCAAACGCTTAATATTTCTGAATGAGTGGATATTTGGCATTTATTCTAGCATTAAAAAATATTTTTTGGCCTGGCGGGGGTTCTTGTTGATATAATCGTAGGAGAAACACTGATTCAGTAAAAGTCCAGTACGTTTAGTAAACGCTCCGTTACGTTGTGTACAGTTAGACCTCCGAGTTTGGAAGAGTCCAAAGTTGTGAAAACAGCGGGGGTGTTTTGAATACACCCCCGTTTTCAAAGGTAGTTTGTCAGTCTGTCCCCCGCTGCAGGAAAATAATGGATTAATCCCAGAAAGCTGCTGATGTAGCGCTTTTCTCCTTATGAAAGTAACACGGAGATTAGTCGACCAATGAGAATTTAGTCGGATGAGAGAGTATCGACCAATTAATCGACTAGTCGACCAGCAGACTACAGCCCTACCAAACACACACTACTCGAAATGGCCTTGATAAAGCCACAAACACACTGCTGTCAGCAACAGATATTGACAGTACTGCCAGCTGTTAACTCCAAAGAAACAAAGAGAAAGATTATTGATGACTCCCTCAAGGGAAACCTACAACTCTATATCCTTTCTGTCTGTTTACTAGCATCCTGCTGCTAATGCTAATTCTGCCTCACTCTAAACTCTGCATGTGGGCCCTTGGACTGAACAACTAATCTGCTCGATCTAAACCTGGCAGCGATACCCTTGTAATGAGCTGAATAAGAATTGGGTCTCTTACCAATACCAGTTAATATTCTAATCTGTTGCTTCCTATTGATTTGTCACAGCTCAGGTAGTACTGTTGTTACGTCTAGGGGAATTACACTAAGTCTTGTAGCTACACCGGCTACTAACAAGCCACAACATACCGAGTGCCATCAGCTGCCAACACCTAAATGGATGCAGGTCCCACCTGAACCCGGGTGAGTCCAACTCGTCACACAAGGTGTTGCATCACTCGACTTGGATGCTGAGACCAGTCCTGGTTTCCTTTGATGGTCCTTCAGTTGGTTCCAGTTCATTTAGGTAAAAAAAACAACAAAATACTTAAAAGATAAGAGCTACTTTTCATGTATTTTAACTGTGCTTCCTATCTTTCCTGTGTTTCCCAATGTCAACACCCTACTTTCCCACAAACTCTCAATTTTATGGTACAAAGATTTAATTTGTTTTGAACAGCAAGAAAATTAACAACAGCTCCTGGCAACAATCAGTATATATACAGATATGGTAAAGAATGAGAAATTGGACTGTAAAGTAAATTAAATGTACAGAAGAGGGCACATATCTTATCAGCTATGGTCTCCTTTGTTTGCAGAAAATGCAGTAAAAACAAATTTACCAGTGGTAAACCTGTAAAATAGATAACATAGGCGTCGTGTTTACACATAAAGCGAGACAGGTGTAGTGATGTCGGGCCATCTGTGAAGCTGTGTTGTGTCCACACCATCCGCTGACCCAGAAAGCAATGTCCTGGTTTAGTGTGAAGGATCGAAAAAAAAGTGAACAGTGAGTCGTATCACTCTACTGAAGTATAATAACAAGTTGGTCTGTTAGTATGACACACACATAATAGAGGCTTTTACATTTGCTGTTCTAAATGTGTTGTGTCTGATAGTACATCCTGTGCTGAGGTCAGAATAGGACGTGATTCATGTTTTGTTTACACCAGCAGTTTGTTTGGAGTAAATAGGAGAAGAAGTGGGTATTTAGCATAAGCAGCAAAACCAAAATGGCTGAATGAAGAAATGAACTGAAGACGTCAACAAAGTAAAAAAAGTGGGATTATTCAGATTGTCAGTTTGAAGGCCCATTTGTAGTCTCACTAATAACTTGACAAAAGGTTTACTGGTGACTTTGTTTACACTACCAATTACAGTTAGGAAAGAAGTGTGAGAAATAGTGCCCTCGAGACTCCTTTTCAGTGCCTTCATGTATTACTGGGTCATGCTGCGCTGCTCTTGGACAAACCCTTAGTGTTTATTGCCATTCCTGTTCTCACATACTCAGATGCACCGCAGCATGCCATGCCAAGCCATCGGCATTCACCCGAGCTCACTTGCACACTCTCAGCAGCTCCAAGATTGGCAAAGCAGCACACACAAACAAACACACACACACACACACACACACAGAGCAATCAGCAAAGGGAACCTCTTTTTATTTCCTGTAGAGGGAGGAAGCAGTTGGGAGGTGAGCCGAGGACATTGAGAACTCTGTGACCCTCTCCTTTTCACCACCACCACCACTACCACCACCACCACCTCACCACTGGCATGCGTGGGTGTGTGGTGGGTGTTTATGTATTGCGTGCGTGTGGACAGCTGGTGTTTGTTTGTGTTTACATCTGAAGAGCCGTTAATTCAGGGAAGCGAAGATAGCGATGGTCGCAGAGCTGAACTCCCTCTTTCAAAAGCTTTTCTCCCTCTTCTCCTCCATTTTGGCTTTCATCTCCGGCCCTTCCATCTTTTGAGAGAGGGAGAGAGTGAGAGGGAGGCAGAGGAACAGAAAAAGGTTTGTAGAACATGACTTTGTAGTCTGGCTGGGTGACTGTATTAAATTCAACGGGCTGAGAAGTAGCCAAGCGAGAGATTATGACACATCCATCTTCCTTCTGTTATTACTGAACACACTGCTCTGCCGTCACAAGTTCACACACACTCACAACTATACGTCTTGATCTGGAGGGCCGAATGACAATTCACATCCTTTGAAAAACTTCACATTCAACTAACTGTAGAGCCAATATTCACACACATACGCTGACTAGGTTGACATACAATATTTATTTAGGTTCACAAAAATGATAAGTTAATTATCAGGTAGTCCACAAATATTGTGGGAATGGTCTCATACAGTCATACAAGGGGGGAAACATACATGAGAAACCATTTAGGAACAGGCCCACCCAGAAACGCTCTGATTTAACCAAATAAAGTATGAAGCATGGAAAAAAGATGAACTGAAAAATTAGTTTAGTCTGAATAATAAAAAAAGAAAGTTGGTTATTTATTCATTATTATATCCATAATTTCCCTAATCATCTTATCTTTTTTAAAAAAGACCCCCAGCTATTCAAAATATCTCTTCTGTTATCTGTCACTCTTCTTTAATCGAATGAAAAAATAATCCGAACAGGACAAACTAAAAAAAGGGGGGCAGACCCTGCATTTAAAATATTGCCGTATATCAGGGTCATCCCTGAACTGTCCCCTCAGCAGTATCAGTGGACCAGGGACTGGTCGAAACTAGAGACCTAAATGTTGTAAAAACCCCTCTGAAGTACAGTATCCAAGGGTATATATATACTGTATATCTGAAAGTAGTCTGTAGTGTCCCCAAATAGTCTGTGGTGGGCTTCCCAAAGCTGCCCTGCATCCATTTTCTTCTCCTAACAATATTTTGTTTCTCTTATCTAACACCTTGCCTTCCGTCTGAGACACTGATGATTCGACTCCGTAGAGAAACGCTCATTTATTGCATTTCTATCAGCTTTGGGGATGACACCCACCACCCCGCCCAAACTCCACCCCCTCCCATTAACATGTCTCGACCTCATGTATGTTTGCTACAAAAGATGTTACACTTTATGAACACATCATGCAAAGTGGCAATTCTGTTTACAAAGAGTCAAAGATGGAGTAGTCGTGTTTTCTTATATATACAGACGGGTGACAAATTAAAGGAAAAATCAAAATAAAGTGTCTTAGTAAGTTGTTGGGCCACCATGTGCTGCCAGAACAGCTTTAATGCGTCTTCACATTAGTTCTACAAGTCTCTGAACTCTACTGGAGGGATGAACACCATTCTTCCAAAAGATATTCCCTCATTTGATGATGGTGATGTAGAATGCTGTCTAAGACACAGTCAGATATCTCTCATAGTTATTCAACTGGGTTGAGATCTGGTGACTGCGAAGGCCATAACATGATTCACGTCATTTTCATATTCAAAGCACTCAGTGACCCCTTGTGCCCTATGAATGGGGGCATTGTCATCCTGAAAGAGACCACTCCCATCAGGATAGAAATCATTCATCATAGGATAAAGTGATCACTCAGAACAACTTTGTACTCATTTGCAGTGACCCTTCCCTCTAAGGGGACAAGTGGACCCAAACCATGCCAGCAAAATGCATTATACCCCTCACTATAGGGGTCAAGAATTCAGGCCTGTACTGTTCTCTTGGTTTATGTGACACATGCACTCACCCACTTATTGAGAATATGGTGATGACTCACCTGATCATATCACTTTTTTTTCCCACATCTCTGTAGACCAGTGCCTAACTCTCAAATATGCATTCTTCTTTGTCATGAGGGGTTTATACACTGCAACCCTACTATAATATCTCTCTCTATTTAATTGTCGACGTACTGCTCCTGCTGACAGTCTGACCACGTCCTGCACTGACATTCTCAGTCACCTGAGGAAGAGTTGCCCTTCTGTTTTTCCTTACATATCACACTAATGTACAAACATCATGGTCATCAAATGTGTGCTGTCGACTACAATTTCAAAACCCTATTCACTGATGTCCTTCCCATAGATCTAAATGATCTTTTAAGATGTCACTTTAGTCACTGCTCCTATTGAAACACCAGCCAGTTGAGCAGTCTTTGTGACTGAAGCTCCTGCCATTCTTGCCCCAACAATGAACCCTCTTTCAAAGTCACCTAGATCTTTTCCTCTTGCCATCTTGATACAAAATCAGAATCAACTGGGCCTGCTAAGCATTTTTATACATCACAGAGGATAACTGGATGTCATTTTTTTTCCTTTAAAGGGGACATACTATAGAAAGGATGTTTCCATTTCTTTTTTGATTATAAAGCAGGTCTAGCTGCTATATAAATACTGTTAAAGTATGAAAACACTCAATCCATGGAGAAACGCCCACTGTCCATATTCAGAAACTCTGCCCTTAAACAAGCTGTTTGGACTTCTGTAAGATTGTGATGTCACAACTATACGCTCAACGTTTCCCCTACCTCACCAAGGGCGGGGCTCACACACATGCACAGAGCGGAACAGAGGAGAGACAGTCACAGAAGAAACACTGCGCACTTAGAACCCAGGGCCCTGGTTTTACCTAGCTACAGTAGGCTACAATCTGTTACCTGTGGTTGGCCTGGGCATGTGTCACTCAGTCAGCCAATCAGAAGAGAGGAGCATTGAGCAGACACAAAACATCCCATTTCAGGCCGAGTGAGACAGAGGGGCTGTATCCATGGCTTGTACAGCTGTAACTAGGTGATTTTTGACCATAAAAACATGCAAATGTTTGTAAATAGACCACGAAAATGAAAACTGGAGGCATAATATGACCTCTTTAATTTGTCACCCATCTGTATCTGTAGCCATTTTAGCTGCGTTTGATTCGTTCTTTAACAAAAAAAAAAAAAAAAAAAATCAACCTGAAGTCCCACCCACTTTCAAAGCCACCTCCCTTAACCTTTCAACAAAACAACAGAAGCATTATAAACGATATTATATTAAACCATGATTTCTCATTGTTCTTGAAATACCCAAATCTCCAGAAAAGTATACAGAGGACAGTTGTGAGTCCAGGTTTAAAACCGTGTCAGGAAAAGCCATCGCAGCGAGGATCAGTTAGCATAAACCAGAGTGGCTGCTGCCTTTAAGAAAAAACCTTTAAAAACATGTCCTGCGTCGTCAGCGGCAACGGTTGGTTTAAGAAGAATCCCTGATTGGCTGAGAGAAGTCAGGTGACCACCAGGTGAGGTAAGAAAAGTCCCACCTTGACGATGGGGATGACAGTATGGAGGTGTTTCCTCTAAACGCTAATGTGTGTGTATTTGTGAGTGTGTGTGTGTGTGTATGTGTGTGTGTGTGTGTGTATTTGTAAGTGTGCGTGTGTGTATACATTTTGATTACAAACTGACCACCCGCTCACATGCGTACACATTCACACTCAAGTGCGTGATGATTTTTTGAGTCAATCTAAAACACTGCATTGCAAGTTCCTCTCTCCTCATGCAGCACAGACAGTTGCAGAAACACAGAACATCAGTGGCAAAAAACACCGGCAGAAAAGATGGAAAAAAAAACCTAAACAAAAAAAACAGAAAATTAAATTTGCTGCCTTGAATGTCCTTGAACATCACATAGAATCCTTGGGCGTGACAATTTTTTTTTTTTTTTTTTTTTTTTAAATTTCTCATTTTTTAGTTCAATAATATTTCTCTTATCTATGCATTTACTTAGGAAAAAAAACTAACAAAGATTTCAGTTGCTCTCTTATTACTATGTGTGTGCGTATCTTTTTTTTTTTCTATTTTTGTATTGATGTTTGCATTGGTTTTCTCCTCTTCTTAAATTGTCCACGTTGAGTTTTTCTTGGTTTGCGTAGTTTCCTTCTCTTTTCATATCCATCCATCTAAGCCACACCGCATCAGTTTTGGGAAAAAAAAGACTGAAGCCCATTTCTACCCATTATCACCCACCCTCCCCGCATTCATCCCCCGTTTCCCTCCTCCCCTCCCTTCCCCGGGGTGGACGGGGGCTTTTCAGTCACGTGCGGCCCTTCATCTCTCTGCCTCCATCGCTACACTAGCCTTCTGCTCAGCACCTGCGTGGGGGTTCACGCCCGTGGGCCAGGCGGGGCAGGGCTGCGTGGGGGGCTGCCCCTGAGTCCAAAGTCCCTGTGGAGGTTGCGGCACATTAGGTACGTTTGGTGAGACGCCCCAGCCGCCGACCTGAGGGGGCGGGGGTGAGGTGGCCATGGACGCGGCCATGGGACTGCCGCCGCTGCCGCTGTTGAAGCTCTCGGACGCCTTCAGCCGAGAGAACATGGTCAATGCGTCTGGGAAGTTGGGGGGCGTCGCTGGTGTGTTGGCTGGGGTGCACATCTGAGGACGAGGAGGGAGAGAAAATGATTAATGCAGGTCAAAAAGACAATGAGATATTATGAATATTTGGCTATAAATGTTTCATATTTCTCATGATTAAGTTCATCTACACAGGAGAAGATTTCCCTTTCACACAGCCTGAAAGTGTTCACTTTTCCTTCACATGCCAATTCCACTTTTGTTTCAGTTAGTAGTTATTTCTGTCAGAAGTAGAGCCGACAAGATTAGTTGATTAATTAAAATCAACAAAAAATGAACAAGTTATAGTTTAAGTGAATTTTTAAGCAAAAATGTCAAAATTTCACTGGCTCCAGCTTCTCAAATGCAAACATTTTCTGATTTTTATAGTCTCTCATGATAAAAAAATAAATCTTTTGGGGTTTTGGACTGTTGGATAAACAAAACAAAAAGAAACATTTTAACATTTTGTTACCTTGGGCTAGTAAGACAATGTGATGAGCACTTTTCATTATTTCATTTTCTGACACCAAATGCTTAATTACTAGATAAAGAAAGTACTCTGTAGATTAATCAGGATTGAAAAAAAAATAGTTAGGAGAATGACAGCCCATATGTAGTGAACCTGCTCCTTTCAACAGTGGCTTAGTGTACTTGTAGTTTAAGAGAGCAAAAATGAGACGTGTCTTCTGGCTGCACTGCATTTTGTGTTATTGTACCATCAGTGGAGAAATGTGCATATTTTCCTCTTGTATAATGGATTTCTTCCAGTACGGTTGTTGACTGTCACTGTAAAATGATGAGGCTATTAGGCTACACAGAGGTTTTTGCTCTTTTATTATAACTGAATAAGTTCAAAAACCTTCCATCATGTTACAAGAAAAATGAACATACACTGCCAAACCACATTATTCCTGAAACGTGCATTACAAAAGCAGTTTAACAGCGTTTAAATGTGGTTACTCTTGTCATGGAGACAAACTGTTTTATATAACTGAAGGGAAAATTGGGGGAATCCCAGCCACTCTTTGCTTTCCCCAGAGGGTCCTGATGATGACATTACAGTCCTTTGTTTACATTCACTTCCTGTTTCAACTGTGAAGTGGCGTCCACTCAGATTTAGCGGACTAGATAAACTTGATTGTCAAGAGGTAATGTAGCAGATCTGGCTGAGAAAAACAGCTAATCTTACCATGTGAACACAAACACACACACACACACACACGCACACACACATACGCACACGTACACAAGCAAAAAAAACACATAGTCTCCTTGGCCTTCTTATATCCTCCTGTGCTCTAACCTGCTCTGACCCTCCTTTGTGCCAGCACTGTTATTGTTATGCTGCCAGGAGTTCCTTTAGTGGCGCACCCTGAACAGTGCGCACACACACACATACACACACACACACACATGTGCCAAAAACAACACTGAAGCTACCACTTTGTAGCGAACAGACCATGTGAACAACATGTTTGGCTGCTCAGAAATAGTAAGCAGCAGTGTGTGTAAGCCTCTCACACACTGCTCTATGCTCCACTTCCTCCTCAATGTCCCCGTCCATTTGTGACCAGGAAAACAACAACCTACTGTATTCCACAGGGAAGCAGAGGTGGAACCACCTTTAGTCAGAAGGGTTGCCATCTAAAAATAAGAGCCTGGGCTTGAGAGGCTAAGAGGGCAGGCACCTACACGAAAAAATAACCCTAACCCTGAACCACCAGGTCTTAACAATGGAAGAAAACAGCTTGGCAACTCCCAGGAATAGGATTAAAAAAGATGAAATTCACTTTCATGAAACTTCAACTGACATCGCAGAATATCAGCTCGCATTCAAATCAAATTTAACTTATTAAATCCACTTCATTAACCATTCACTGTGTAGTTTGCATGCTTAAAACTACAAGTGGTTACATTATTAAACACTTGAACTCAAATTGTGTCCTTAAATGTCCCCCAAGCATCTTCAAAGTTAAACTTTTTTTTTTAACAATAAAACAATGTCACTGACAACATCTTTTTAATAGATCTCCATGAATCAACTGAGAGAAGAGCAGCTGCAGTCTAACTTGAATACTGGACAAAAAAAAATTAAAATGCTGAAATGGGGGGAAAAAAGGCTGGAAAACAATATTCCCCTTGCTGACACAGACCTCAGGCTGACCTGTGGTATCTAGTCCACTCTTGGCTACATCACCCAGGATGAACAGATTGTGACACACACGGCCTTAGCACACAAGCAGCACTTGAGAAAAAAAAAAAAACAAAAAACAACAGAGTGACAGGAACACCATTCCTCCCTTGAGGGTGTAATTGGACCACCTTGCCCCCTAAAAGTGCTGCGGCTTGCAGGTTAGTCCTGCAAATATACAGTGTGGGGGCCAGACCGAGCCAGGGGTTCTCAGAGTGGCACGCTGTGTTATGAAAGGTGAGCGTGTCCACTGTGCACTCTGACAGGAAACGCTGGCTCATGTCTCTGAGGCTGTTTCCTGCGGTAAAGAGACACCCTGGAATGTTGGAGTGACCTCTACGGCCTTTCCTGTTCTTGGTGGGCAGTGGTGGAGGCTACTGGTTGGGTTTCTTAAACCTCGTGATCAGTTAAGAGTCAGTGTGGCTGGTGTTTAGGTGGGCAACAATAGATCGAGCCTCCTTGCTTACTGTCCAGGAATGGAAAACCAAGACTGAAAAAAATGCTGACATGAGCCCTTTCAGAGTGTCTGCAGAGATCTTTGCTTCTGACTTACTCATCCATAAACACACACACACACACACACACACACACACACACACACACACACACACACACACACACACGTAGGTACAAATACACACCTACAGTCAAGCTAACTCATGCAGAGACTATGCAGTCCAGTTTGGACTTTTATATCATTTTGAACACATCTTTACGTGTCTACGAGTGTGTGTGTCTGTGTGTGTGTGTGTGTCTGCGCAAGGGGACCTTCAGAGATGCAGACGGTATCGACCCACAGGGGAAGAGGATCTGGTCCAAAGACACAGCAGCTGTCTTTTCTGCCAGGCTGTCTGACGTTAGATCTGACTGCTTATCTGACACTTTCTCATAGATAAAACCTTCAGCAGAGCTCAGAGACATCAGCATTCACAGTATAAAGCCCTTCTCATTAGTGTTACATAGGGACCTCACATTTTGGGGGGGGTGGGAAACATCTGCATTTAGTACAAAACACATCAGATTCCTTATGAGTATGGCTGAGTTTTTTTTAATCCATATTTGTAATTGTGGTCTCCTTGCAAAAAGATCAGGTTTTACTGTCTGTATTACACAACTGAAATCAAAAAGCATACAGTGTTACACCACATGATACTCAAGTGCTGTCTCTTGTCAGAGTAGAGAAAACAACACCAGAGGTCTACATGCTTTCCTGCGCGGAGATCAAAACCAGAGCTCTGGTGCAGCATACTGAGGAAGCAGGTTAGTGTGTGTATGTGTGTGTGTGTTTTCCCTCGGTGTGTATTAAGCAGCCTAGTAGCAGATTAACTCTCGCTGCACTGAGGCAAGGACAGAAAAATACTGCAAGGGCTGCTGAGACCGGTGCGTGCAGACCGAGGTTCAAATCCAATTGGCTGTTAGACAACTGATGGGCACGTGGGCTGCTACAAGAGGGTTAATATTTCATTACAGAAAATCACTACCCCCCCCCCCACCCCCCCCCCCCCCCCCCCCACACACACACACGTGTTAAAGTGAAGAGTGTCGACAGAGGGGCCTGCAGTTGCATCACAAACTTGCAAGCAACCAACAGTGAACTGTGTGTATAAATATTGACCGAATGTATAAATATATATGTATATTTTGTGTGTCAGTTCTGTATGTAATGCAGGAAAAGTGAGAAGTCTAGTGAAGTAAACCACTGACACAGTAAACTGTCTACTTTGAATTTTCCAAAACACTGTAAGAGTCAGCTCAGTTCAGGGAGGTCTGGTCATCCACTGCAGAGTATTTGTTCAAGATATACAGATGGAGAGACAGGGGGAATAACAGACAGCGAGAGGGAGTTTGTGTTCAAAACAGAGCCAACAGAGAGGTGTTGCCATGGGGATGGTTGTTATGAGGAAAGAGTACAGATCTCCCTGTTGACGGGACGGGGCTGAGGCTCTGCGGTCGTAGCGGCCCGGCCCTGTCCACCCTCTCTTCATGTCTGTTTGCTGAGCCCAGCATGAGGAACGCATGGCTGGCGGGCAGTAACCGCTCTAAACATGCCTGGCCCGGACTGCGGTGAGGCTCTGTGATCCTTAAACACTCCTCCGTTTGTGTACATACGTGTATATATATATATATGTGTGTGTGTGTGAGCGTGCGTGTTTGTCCACAAACACAGATGAGCTGGAGTTATTTTCAGTCAAACCGACCACATTCCTTAGAAATATCAAGTGTGTGTGTGTACGTGCCAGGCTGAGAAGAGAAGCTTTTTTATGCCTTTTGCATGCTTGTGCGGAGGGTCTCCGTCACGTCTCGTGACCCCGACTAACCTCCTTCATGTGACTTTTACCTCAGTGCTTCTTTTCTGCGTGCTCGCACACACACACACACACACACACAGACACAAACACACACACACACACACTTCAGTCTGTCTGGATGTTTCCACCCAGCTGTCAGGAATTTTAAGCCAAATTTTGCAAGAGATGAAAAGTGATCTGCTTGTTTCCCTTGATTTAGTTGAAGACAATAAAGATGTTTCCTTATTGAGCAAAAATGTCATATTCAACTAGTAATGAGTTAGTGTTTGGTTTTAGGGAATGTTGACTATGTTTACTCCAAAAATACACATGATGAAACAGCAGGTTGTCAACGATGATTTTTATATTATCACACTTTTTTTTATATCTCCTAAGGAAATTTTGAACTGTTGTGAAATTATAGTAAGGCGTTTATCCAGCCAATCTGGCCTGGCCTTCATCACTACTTAAACACATTTTATCTGGTTTTTGACACATAAACATCTACTTGAATAAAAGGTTAAAAAGGTTTTCTTGCTGAATATATTCAACATTCCTACCTTCGTGCATCACAATTTGAAACCCAGCTTCTTTTTCTGCATCATTCCCTCTGCAGTGAACGCCGGTAAGAATCTATGACGTGTCCGTTTTCCCTCCCTTCTCCATCTTTCTCTCACTTCCCTCTCCCCGTCTCCCTCTCCCTTCAAGTCTGTGGCTTGTTGCTTACAGTTCACACATTGTATGTCAGCACTCGCAGCAAACTGTACTGAGAGATCTGTTAGACACGAGAATAGCGGTGAAACATGCGGCGTCAAGTCTGCGACCTCGGGACCACGTTCTTCAAAAGGATTTGGCACCGTAGCGAACACACACAGACATTTTAGATTTAAGAAAATGTCTGACTAGAAGTGGATCTTTTGACTGGATTTGAAGATTTCACCTGATGTTTCAGCACAGTGTAAGCTGATAGTCACTAGACATAATGACTGTCAGCAGAGTCTGCTGCTGAAAGAATTCTCTTCTTCACTCTGATAAATAAAACCACGTGTGAAACAACAGCTGGTCTGAAACTACAAACAAAAGCCAATTTTTAGACGTCTTGTGAGCCACTTCCTGAACTTTTTAACAATAATAAAAAAATATGATGAAATTAATTTTTCATTATAATACATGCTGCTGCTGACTGGACAATGTCAGAAAATGTTTCTCCACAACAAGTCTGTCAATTTCCAGGATAAAAGAGAGTCAACAACTGCAAAAACAAGATTAGGTGTCTGCACTGATGACTTGGTTGCTGTTGCTAAGCCACCAGGCATGCACACTTCAAAAATGTTTATTTGGCTTATTTGTTGTGCCAACACACCAAACCACACCAACTCACTGTAAGATAAGGTCTGGTACTTTTTTTCCCACAAGTTCTCAGACATTTTACTGCCAAAATGAAATACATTCAACAAAAATATGGTTGTCAATGTAGTCATATCACTCCGTATCTAAAAGAATACAACACAGACTGCCTTTACACACATTTCCACTGAGGGAAATGCCAAAAATGAACTCTACTTGTTTTATTATTACAGAAATGTGTAGGATTCTTGGAATCACGCCTCCACACTGTTGTGGGACATTTATGGCAAAGTCAAAAAGGCACTTAACCTTAATCCAACTGTTCCTCTGAAGCTGCTAATAGTACACAGTAAAGGACTATTAATGGGTCATGCTGTGCAGGAAGAACAGCAAGTTCCCCATATAAATTAAGGTTGATAAATAATATATATAGAACATAAGAGAACAGCAGAGTAAAATATGAATAGAAGAGACGAAGTAGAGATTACATTTGCTTTAGTTGGAGATGAGTGCTGGATGTGTGGGAGGATGCTTGTGTTCCAGCAGCATCAGGTCTGGACTAGTCTTGGGTGAATTTACTTCAAGCACGTTAGAAGGAGTTTAGATGCATTCTGAAACATTCTCACTGCTTTTGTTTGGTTTGTTTGGGCATGTGAGGACAATGCCGTTCAAACCTGGCAACACTCACAATGTGGTGTCCAGGAACAAGCAGTGCGCTCCATATCCAAGAGAACAGAACAGTGCTGTATAGTGTGCGAGACCAGTAAGACATCAGGTCAGATATTACTAATTTTATACACTTTTCCAGAAGTGATAACACAATCTGAACCTGTCACTTCATGTCCACAACAAAAGAGCTAGAATGAAGAACTGTGAAGAACTTGACATTAGAAAGCCAAAATTAACAAGATAAACTGATGTCAAACTTGGCCTCAAGATGATATGAAATGCCTCCTAAATATATCAGATTCCTGGCAAAGAGCACAGACACGTCATTAATGTTCAGACAAGTTTATGGGAACTGGAATTCAATGTTTTGTCTCCAACATTGTTTCCCAAATCTGTAACAGATGACAATTTACCAAAACTCTGCCCAATAAACAAGCTACTCGCAAGTCCATGTAACAGAAATTCAAGTCCTGATTTACATGTAATCTGACACCATAAACCTCAATGAACCAACAAAATCAACTTCCATTTTCAGATTGTATGAAAGAAATACAATGTAGATGTGTCTGCAGCCTGGTGTCATTGGTAATTTAGTGTCATTAATATAATGGTAGGGCTGGTTTTGAGTGATGCCCTGTGAGGATTGTGAAAATGAAAGCTAAATGGAGGAGCGAGGCAGATTACAAGTTAATACGAGACAGACAGAAGAAAGGGAGCAAAAAGGGGGAAACAGTGAGAGAAATAATTGAAATAAAAAAAAGCCAGATTGGAAGGAGTGAGCAAAACATAAACTGAAACAAAATAAAAAAGAGAGACAGAAGGAAAGAGAGAGAAAAGAAAGAAAAAAGAGAGAACAATGTATATAAAAAGGTACCCATTTTATTATTTTTCTCCTTCTATTTAGAGCCTTTGTGCAAATATTCAAATTAAGTACCAAGCAGGTTCATGGTGTAATTAATTTGCAAAGTTCTCTGATCCATGTCAGACTTTTCATAGCCAAACCACATCCATACGACAGAAGTTCAGTTCAGTTCAGTTATGAGCTCCTCTTTTTGGCTCAGCTGGTCAGAGTCCTTCTCCTGTTCAGGATTACCAACATGATTTACAACACAATGAAATAAGCGGCACAGCATAATAGTGCTGGGTAGTGTACCCATTCATCCAGTATACTGGATTTAATTTGCCATAAGATGTCATTTTTTTCATATACTGCCTTACCGCTGAAATAATTACTGTAACTCCTCAATAGACAACAAAATATATAATCGCCATGCAGAGCGCTATGGTCAGGGGGAGCTGTTATTGAGAGGGAACTCCAATTAACTGCAACCTTCTTACTAACGGTTATAACTTTATAACACTACAATTAATAACCCACAACTAATTCTCTTTTAACAGGGCAAAACACCATGGCACGCAACAATTTGTGACATATAAACAATTTATAACACTAATAATTGTACATTTACAAAATTACACCACCGAATGGCATGCTGGGTACAGCTAGCTAGCTAGCCAAGTAGTGCTGTTATTGAGATTGTGGAGGTTCAGATTGAGATTCAGGTAAATGAGGCACTGTGTATAACAACAGTTATCAGGGCAACATTCTTCAGCCTCCAACTGTAAAAATAAACATAACTTTTACATGAACTGCTTCAAACTGCAAGTCTGAACAAAAGTAAACACAGGACTTAGCAGCAGCATAAAAGCTAGCTACATAGGGAACTTAATCTGGGGCAGTTTACATGTTGGTTTGTTTACATCTGAGGCTGTGGACAGTTCAGCATCTGTTGATGCTAGAGACGTAGTAACTTAGTAGATGAAATAATATGGTTCATGTCCACAAGTTTCCAAATTGCAAGGACAGAAGATACACACTGAGCAGTATTCATGAACTACCTCTGGATGATAGAGACTTGTATGCTGTAATTCCTCACACAGTAACATGTTGTAGTCACATTTTTCTGACCGTGTGGAGCTGAGCGTTTGATCCAGCTGGCCTTGCTCTTTCCTTCCAGTTGATTTTGTGGAGATAGAACAATCTCCAGGACAACAATGTTGATAAATGCTGTAAATCCATGTGTAGTAGTTACACAGCTGGGATTCTCTCATCTGTGGACACTTCTAGATTTTCTGAGTCTGGCAGCAACAGGTCCGACTCTGCAGAAAAAGTTTTCCTCTTCAGTGGCTACACCAGCAGTTTGTCTGAGGTAACCGTTACTGTACGTTGACCGACGGTCCTGTCGCATTTCTGTCTCCTTTCTTAGTTTCCGTTTGTTTTAGCTCTTCTCCGTGTTCTCTGGTTCAAATAAATACGGTTGGCCAATCAAAGTCAAATGACTCACATTGTCCTCATAATAGTCCACCGGATAAACTGTCATTGCACTTAGTTGTTTTAGTTTCTTTATAGTCTAACCGCAGTGAATGTCAGCCTCCGACATGTAAACAAACCAGCGATGAATATGTGTGCGGTTTGGTTAGCTGGCAAACTGTTTACTTTCATTCATATCAAACAAACTTTTAAAGCAATTCATGTAAACTCAATGTACTTCTGACAGTAAATTAAGCCACTATAAACCTGTATAAAGGCCCAGTAATGCAAAAAAATTAGAAAGAAAATATATCGTTATATACCGTGAAACCGCCCGAATCTTAAAAAATATGTGATACAAATTTTTGGTCATACCGCCCAGCACTACATCAAAAGTGCAACAACTATTCTTATGAAAAAATAGATAACCGTAACCAACTTAGTAAACAACTTGCTAGCTTAATACAATGACAAACTGCTAAAAAAACCCCACATATTCCAGAGATACCCCGTGCTGAACTCCAGCTACTGACTGTAAAACTAAACTTAACAACAGGACCGCCATCTGTCCGTCCACCTACATCCTCTCCGAGCTGTGTATGGAACTGCCATTCCTTTACACTTGTACCGATAGACAGAGTAGTAAGCGTCATCAAATCAACACAATCCCATCAACCTAAACCAGAAAAGCAACTCTCTGTGTTTTTTTCATCCCAGCCTGTAAGTCGCTGACATGAAGGTGACTGTCAGCTATTTATGGGAGTGGCTAGATGTCAGGACAAGATGTTACTTTCCCAACCCAAATAAAAGAGACAGGTGCTCCTGAATGTTTCAGTCAACTCAAGTGACCGTCCCACTCCCCTTACCACCACTGACCCCTCCCCCACACACCCCCACCCCACTTGTACGACCCCAACCAGCTTCCAGCAGCTGGGCCCCTGGGTGCTTTTCATTTGGATAATTTATACTTCCTCTCTCGTCCGTCCTCTGGCCGTGACCCAGAAACTGATCTCCCTCCGCCATCGTCAAAGATCTTCCAATCCCTTAAATGCACCTCAGAGGAGACGAGGTACAAGGAGAGAAGAGGCTCATGGAGGCCTTTGGAAACAGGAATGATGCCATCAACAGCGACTTTTCATATTTATTCATAAAATTAAAATGACTAAATCATGAATCAATAATTAAAAAATAACACTCTTGCAACTTTTTTTTCCATAAGTCAAAAGGCTTCCCTTTTCTTCTTTTCCGTGTTAAGTATGTGTCAGCTCTTTCAGGAAAACATGACGCCACACAGCTGCGCGTCATCCTGACCCTGAAAAGAATGTCAGACGTTCATAATCTAAATAAGCAATATTTTATTGAGACATTTTCTACTATTCGGCTACAGCTGCTTTTATTGCTCCTTTGCTCCTCAGTTCTGCTCTTTCGTAATCAAGGGATTCAAACTGTCTATTTGTGTCTTATTCTGCGACAGCCTGCTATAGATATATAATCAAATAATTAAAACCATGGAGCAGTTATCAGGTGTTTTCCTTCCAGCTGTCACTATGTAGAATTTATTAGGTTACAGCTTAGTTAATTCATTGTACATGAATTTTAAGTTTAAACTTCAGAGTTTAAACTGTTGCTCAATAATTTCTACATATTGGTAGCTGACTTCTACATATTAGACAGTTGAGGTGCTGTATGTCACAGAGTAGTTGTCGTCTCCTCAAAATGACTTTGGAGTGAGTGAGGACGTCCCCTTTGATGAATTAAATTCCTCCATCCTTGCATCTCTTTCTCTCACACCCTCACTGGGAGGAACTGACACATGAGGAAGGGACGCAAGTGAAGGAAGTGAGGAGACACGAGTCTGTGTGAGTGAATATAACACACACACACACACACACACACACACACACACACACACACAAACACAGTTGGATTTGTGTTCCCGAGAGACTCGGTTGATCATTAGCCAGGCTGCGCTCCGTTTTTGTGCGTAGTTTGATACTGTATAACTGAGGAAGGAGAATGAGAAGAAAAAAAAACAGTAGCAATGACAGAACGAGCAGAAAAGGAAAGCGGCAATAAAGCAGCAGACAGGCGAACGGGGACTGAGTGGAGCATGTGTTCTGTTTGACCAACTGCACACACTGCTCTGCTCACAACAATGGCTAACAATAGGTGTTCAGTGGCCAACTCATATCTAGAAAAAGGAGTTTGGCCTGTCGACTGGTACACAGGCTGGCAACAGAAACTACTAGGCCAAAGGTCATCATGAGAGAGAACAAAACACGATTACGATGCAAACACTAAGCTTGCCAAAAGATATCTTTCTTAAGGCTAAACATACACTGCAGATCAAGTTTAGTGTTTCTCTCACCTCACATGCAACACATAACCTTACATTTCCTGTTTGTTTCCTGTTGCATTTACACAGATAACAAATGTAGGGATAGGGATATGGGGGTGTGGGGGAGTGGGGGGGGGGCAAATGGTTGGTAATTCCAGGAGATTTCTCAATTCAACTGAATCAGCAAATGTTTGCAGCTTGGCCAGTTTTATTTTGCAACCTCACACTGCAAATTCTAATCTAATATACAAAGTGTAGAGCAGAAGCAAAGAGGGAAGAGGATCGATCAGACACTGTTGAGGGGTCAGGGGCCAGGAAAACATGAAAAGGATGGACAAGGCTAGGAAATAGTAGGACAAGATACCAGCGAGCCAGTGTGGAGGAGTCAGCTGACCTGCGCCTGGCTGTAGCACTACTGCTAACCTGAGAAAACAGGCCAGGGAGACACAATATGACAACACGCTCTTTATGCAACAGACAAGGTTCCCATGTGGTGCTAGCCCTAACCCTTGTGCATGTGTGTGTGTGCGCATGTGCGCGTGTACTCAGTGACTCCCAGAATCAGTGTGAAACTCAATCCAACTCCACTGCTCATAAACACATCTGGTCCTTGCAGCCATCCCACATGGATTCCCATAGCCTGAGTCCCTTGAGCCAAAGTTCCTGTGTGTATGTCTTTGTGTGAGTGTGTGTGTGTGTGTGTGTGTGCGCACGCGCACACACGTCTTTGTGTGTGTGGTTAGGGTTCTGGGAAGCCGTGCTCCTGGAAACATGCAGGGCAACACGCTGGAACATGCAGCGCACAGGCCAAGCCTCTTCAGAAGTGGCTAACTGCTTGGCATGGCTGTATGAAACACTGGTACAGACACACACACATACCCAATATATCCAGGCACAGATGCATGCACACCCATTAACAACATTAACAGATCAAGACATGATTAATTCTGAAATCTCACACACACTGCTGCATGCAAACCCATGGGATTATACTGTACACACACACAAACGCTCATGAAATACAAACACACCAACAATGGCGGATAATAAACTGGATTTCACCTCATTCAACACTTGCACATCTGTAAGCAATGTCTGCAGCAGGACAGAGAACACCTTGTTTCTATTGTGGCAGAGACACAAAGTACCTCTGTGTTAACTTAGTTATTGTATCTTCTACCCAAATACCTGGCATTGCCCTGCTATTAACCAGTTTCACAGTAAGTACGGGCCAAACAGCCTGATTTTCTCTACCATCCACTCGTCTGTCTCTCTAAGAGTGCTATGACGAGCGGACAGAGGTTGAGACGGGGAGAAACAGGAGCAGACAGTCGTCTATGTTGACACTTCATGATTTATGACAGTAATTATACCTCTGCTCTTCTGCATGGGCACACCGCACACTTCAAATCTCAGTGGGACCAGATCTTACGTGGATAAGAAAAGTCAGGATTGCTTAAAAAAAAAAAAAAAAAAAACCTTTTTTTTCAAGCCACACCCGGACACCAAAACCAAATGTTTGTAGTTACCAGAAACAACCCCTTCTCTCTCTCTCTCACACACACACTAAACCCTCCTCCTGCTGGGTGTTCATATTGCCAGGAAAGAGCCTTTACAACATCCTCACACCCACTTTTATCATGGCCATGCAGTGCCCAATGCCGTTTTGCTACGTCACTGTAACCAGTCAGTCAGGAGCTGACCGTTGCCCTTCATAAAACCCCCGGTTTCATTCACCTTATGCATGATGCCAGTGACTAACAGCAATTTCAGCACAATAATAAATTAAAAAAAAAAAGCAAAAAACGTTATCATTTAAACCATGAAGCCGTTGGGCTGCAGTATGTAGGCCAAGCTGGGTGGTACTGGTAAAAGTTCCTCAAATGGATACAGTTCAAGATGACTTACTGTATTTTTTATTTAGCTGATATGCTCATTCAAAAAATGAAAAAGGGGAAAGGGAAAGTCAACAGCGCCTGAACGAAACTGTTAAGAACATAATGTGACTGTGTGAGAGAGAGTACCAAGAAAGCAAAAACAAGCCAGAGTTAAAACAAAAACTAAAAGTGTTTCTTTGTTTTTACTTCAATGTAAGCATATCAGAGCGAGAACACGAGGCAGAGGTGCAGAAATGATTCATGAGGGAAGGGAGAATGTGAAATATTCCTTAAAGAGATCATTTTTATTAGTCTGACCTACTAAAAACAACATACTTTTCGACACCACAGTCCCGACTTTACTGCAAGGAATCCACATGACCTCATCAGATTGTCTTTAATGGGCATAACTCTAAGCAGAAATTACACACATGTAAAGCAGGCTTTGTGGCTTAGATCGTTTCTCAGCTTAGTCACATGATGGGGGTCACATGTTCCCGGACGGCGGTGGAAGTCATCCAGCTGGGCTACTTCCTCGTCTGTGGTCACATGAGGATTCATTCACTTCATTGTGGCTGTAAGAGCCCCACATGGAGAAAAATTAATCATGGAAACACTGATATTGGAGTCAGCGTCAGTGTTTTTTTTCCTTCCCATATTCATAAAAGACACTCAGTAACACAGTGTCCAGACTAGATCAATCAAAAACTACCATGACTTAAAAAACGATTTCCCGAAAGGTTCTCATGCGCAATAGTTTAAGAAAATACTTCTCCCACACACAAGAAATCATTTGGAGGTAGTATTTTGACAGCTGGCGTTCCAATTGTGAAACAAGATCCAATAAACAAAGTATCAGAAATAGCTCAAATTCTATATTTGTAAGTCTGATCAATCTAAAAACAAATATTGTAAAACTAGAAACATAAATATGTATGTAACCAAAAAAAGACAGGAGTGCAAGACGCATATTTGATAAGAGGGATCAGCATTAAACAGCCAGAGGTAACAGAGATACAACTCCAACATCATGCATTCCTAGTGTGAGTGAACATGGCGACTGCTTTAAGACTGATGCTTAAACAAGATGATGAGGAACCGGCTGTGATTAGAAAAAATTCTCTAACAGGAAACATGAATGTGTAATTTAATTTCAGAGGTTGATGTTTAGTGTCTGTAAACAGAAAGAGACAGAGATGAGAGGATGAGAATATACAGTAGAGAATTAGACAGGGTGCTGTGTTCCTAGTTATACCGGCCCCCCTCTACTGTGAAAGGGTCCATTTTGGGTGGGTGTGAGTGTTGCATCCTGACGGAATGTGTTGCGGTTGCAGTGTTTGTATGGGCAGGGTGTGTGTAGAAGCTGAGAAAACTGGGAGGGGTTGTGTTAAACACAGAGCAGGTTAGACTGAAGCTGAGGGCTAGGGTGTCCATCATGGAACGCTAACGTAAGCTTCAATGACTTCATTCAAAAAAACAGAGATAAATGGACAATCTGTCCAAGAAAACAACATCCACACATGGCCTTACTGAAACAGACACACCGTTTACACATCTGAGCAAAAAACAAGCATGTTTTTGCAGAGATTGCAGCTCTTTTCAACCCATTCTCATTTCCAGGTCGTCAAATACTGACGCTTTGTCACACCCATCGGCATCTGATACTGACGCACAAGGCATCCTTTAGCATCTGTATGAGACGTAATCAGTCTCATGGCGTCTATTTTAGGCTTTGTGGAAGTTATATAGATGTCTGTCGGACTACCCTGCACATTGAAAAATGACACTAAAGGGTACCCAGTGCGTTAGAAGTGACGCTGAGGGGCGTGACGAGTCAGGAGTGAGAATGGGCTGCTCTTCTACATCATGTGCCAAAGCACAGACACTCCCCTGAGTCTGGGATTGCTAGCAAAAGGAAATTATAATGACAAGAGCTTTAGTTAAATCCTCCAGCATTCACAGTATTACACAAGAGTGTACTGGTGAGTGGGCCAACTAACCTCACTATTTTATATTTAATAGAAAATATAAACCTCTTACACATACAAAGCACAAATGAAGCGTTAGTAGAGCACAGGTAAACTAAATCAGACCTTAAAGTTAAATCAAATGTTGAATAAAATGTATTTCTTAAACAACAACAATGCTTTTCAATTCAAAATGATTTCAAGTTTAGACAGGAAAATGATTTGCTTACACCACATTCAGCTTCATGCATAGTCTCTGGGCTTCGACAGCGACAATTGCATAAACCAGCTCACTGAACAGTATCCACAAACTAAGTGACCTACATGACGTCCTAACCTGCCAAGAACTGCATGTCTACAGGCTATCTGTTTGGGCTGTTGGGTTTGGGGTGAGGCTTATAGCCAAAATAGCAATCTCAAGGATGCGGAGTTTGTGTTGTGACACACAACACTGTCGCCCAGGCATGTACAACAGAAAATGTAACTTAATGTTGTTCATGTTTACTCTAAACTGAAGATAGAGAGCACCGGCAAGAGAGAGAGAGAGAGAGAGAGAGAGACAGTTAAGAGTGAGAGGGAGCGCAAAGTGGATTAGATCTGTATACCAATGAACACTGTGGCCTGATAAGCTGCAGGGAGGTTGGACGTGCTGCCCTACTGTAGTACTGTTGTGTGACTCACAGACATACAAGAAGTACAAACGCATGCATGTAAAGTACGCACATTCTGGCATATGCAAAAAAGGGAACGTTAACTTGTGATTACACAAGAACATCATGTCTATAACAATAACACAGCGCACACGTAGGTGCTCTGAGTTCTGACTTTCATTATCCAGTGTCTGCAGCAATCAAGCTCAGCCCTATTTGGCAGAGAGAATAGGACAGCTCTTGGCAAATTGTTTACTCTCTAAATTAAAGTGAGACATTTCATGAGCTAAATAGAGGATTGAGATGCTCTTATTTACCCATCAGATAATAAAAGGAGGTTTGGCTTTCTTTCTTATAATAAAGCCTTTTTTTTTTTTTTTTTTTTTAATGATTCAGCTCAGTGTGAGCCAAAAATCAAATCTTCTTTTATCCTAAACTCTCTCCTCAAGAAACTCAAAGCTAAAATATTCAACAGCCAGATGAAACAGGTAACCAAACACACATACAAACATAGCGAGAGCTTTGATAGAGCTCAAAAAAAAAAAAAAGAACAATTTCTTCCAAATCCCCCCCTCCCGCCCCTCCGCCCCCAACATCCACATCAGGCTCACATCCAGAGGGGGCAGCTGTTGCTGGATGCTGCCATGCATGCAGCTGCAAACAAAGGCTTGTGTGCTGCCAAAGTGGGCTGCTGCTAAAAGCTCAAATACTGCTAGTGTTTCATAATGTTCAAGCCCTGCGCGTGCGTGTGTGTGTGTATGTTAGAGTCCTAACGCCTTCCAGTTTACTCTGCTATGATGCGTCTGCCCCTAAAAGTCCCTGATGTGTGTCGTGTCAGGGGCAGCAACAACCCAAACAGGCAAAACGTCAGAATAACCTGAGGCAAATGCAACTGCACGAGGGTCTATTTGTGACAGGCAGCTGTCCTCTTCCTGGAATGAGACTTTTTTTCTCTCTTACCCAGAAACTAAGGGGCCCCTCCTTCCGTTGTACACCTCAGTTGATACAATGCAAAATGAGGAATTTCATATTTCTACACTTATCTCTCTTGCTCCCTCTTTTTCTCTCTCTCTCAGATACACACATACACATACACATAGTCTCTCTCTCTCTCCCCCCCTCTCTCTGTGGCTGCTGCGGCTGCATGCCTGCCTGTGTGTTTATTTCTGGAAGCTCACAACATGGCCGACATGTGCTTTGTTATTGTTAGTACAACATCATCCCTCTTGGCCTATAAGGGATGTGGATCGCCTCCACATACCTCCCAAAACAACACTGGAGCTTTAAAGAAATATTGTCGTAAAATTGAGCTTGTTATAATTTCATAAACAGAACAATAAAGAGTATACAAAGTATATTATTTCACCCCCTCCTTCTTCTCACTCACCATTTGATGATGATGGCCATATGGAATATTTGTTTCTTGAAAAAAGGCACTGAGGGCAGTCTACAACAAAACACAGAGAAGATGAATGACATTTTTTTATATTTCAGACAGGGGCATTGTATTGCAAAAGGGCACACAGATTGTCCAAACATCGCTCATTTCACAATTTAACGAGCTTGTGGCGAAGAGAAATCAAACGTACAAGCTAAATCTATATTTGGTTCACCGCAGACTAAACAGTTATGTATCAGACTACTCTTCTGTAGGCTGGTCGATACACCTCGGCGGTCATCTTTATTGCTAATAGCACTCGCTGGTCGGATTATAGTATTTAATCTAGAGTAAAGTCTAATTGGATATGCTAGCCGTACGTTTCGCCCTGCTGCGTCTGTGTGTCCCCTACTGATTTAGCGTACAAAAATGTCCACTTTACGAAGGATGAAAGGAAACCAAACTTCTAGGTTTGAAAGTGGACCGACTTTGGTCACCTAAAACGGACACATAGATAACACTAACGCTTTGTTTTGTGTTGAATTTCAAGAGCCTAAAAAAGTGCCGAGAGGCAGACAGACAAGCTCCAGTCATAACTAACGGTCGGTCAGACATAAACGTTAGCCGTGTAGCTAGCGTTATCCTGTAAAACCTTTATTATTTTCTTTTCTTTTTTTTCTTTTACCTCGAACTGCCAGTGTGCCGCTTGCAAAAGCTGCTTCGCCTGGTCTGCCGCACAACCCGCCGTCAGGACGAACTGGTTAATCATGACTTGATGTTTGAGTTCATCCATTTTCGACGAAGCCCGTGTCCTACTCGCGGCGGCTGGCTCTGAAGCAGACTTTCGACCGTTTTTCCTCTCTTTTCTTCACTCGAGTTGTATTCCGTTTCTCTCCCTTCAGTCGTCCACCATTACAGCCGGTTGAGCAAACACAAATATTTACTGTAGGAGCGGTAGTGGAAGGAGCATTGCGTGATTGACAGAAGGGCCCAGCCAATCAAATGAGAGTGTCGACAGTGGGATTTGTATGCTAAAACTGAAGGGTCTCGGACCGGCTTCTGATGCGGGCTTATTTTTGATACTTAAAGATACGTTAAACGACAGCAGTTCATCCCAGCGAGTGCTTTTTTAACCTACGAAATAAATGTGGCTTTGAAATGGCCGCAGCGGAGGCAAATCCTCGCGCGAGGGTTTGTTTTGGACTACAAGTCCCGTGAGCACGCGCTTTGTTTGTAAAGCTCCAGAAGGCAGACTTTTGTGAATGACGGCCGCTCTCGTCCAATTCCCAGGCGCGCTGTGTCACTATCTTGCCAAATATGGTAAACAAATCCACCATCGCCAATTACATCGCTCGGAGTTAAATTAGGGACAGCAGACAGCCATGGGTGCACATTCAGAAGCGTTGTGTCTGCTTTACGCACCCTTACTTATAAAATCATCTCTCTCTCAGTATGTGTCCCATCGGTGCCGCAGCTTATCTGCACACATCAGTGCGGACTGCGGCGGTACTACAGCTCACTCACGTCCCTATTTCTCCTTTGTTATAATAACACTGTGAGTATGGGTCTTAACCACTAGGTTGTAGGGCTAATTCCCCTTTAGGTTGCTCAAGGACAGTACAGCAGGTCAGATTGTAGGTTACACAGGGGTTTGATGATGATGATAATACTTAATTGTCAGATTAAGTTAAAAAATGTTCTTGCGTCATAGCAGCTCCGTTTAAAACATCACAGGAAAGACAAAAAAGACAAGAATCAGAGATACATTTACAATCACAGAGGACAATATTGAAGGCCCTTCAACATACATTTGATCTGGAATTAATTTATATATTATTTATAATTTAATTTTAGGAATGACTGGTGGACAAAAGAGTGCTTCAGTCTAATCTTATTAAATCATGGAACCCTCTATATCCGGTTTGATGGTAACAATTTGTATTCACTGTTCAGGACATGGTTGGGGTCAGAAACAATGTTGTTGGCAAGCTTTAGTATGTTATTATGGGAGGCTGATTCATAGAGTTTCTCAAGGGGTTGGCCTTCAATATTTGAGCATATTTTCATTTGGTGGAGCAGTTTTTACTTTAAAGTGGTGGACAAACATTTGAACCATGTAGTATTAAAATACTGTAGAGCACTCATAATCACAGAAGTAAAAAACAAAAGAATCTGTATACTCGTCCGCAAAAGAGCTAATGTGGCAGACAAAATAAATTCTTTGTTTTGTCTTTTTGCTTAATAAAGACAATGTTGTTTAATAAACACAATGAATTAAAAACTGTAAAAAGCCAGCTTCATCTAGATGGCCATATGGGCGCATATTAACGACTTAATTACCCCATAAGTATGAATTACTGAAATTAATGAGCATATAATAATGCATAAAATAGAGCCATTTAATCTTTTCAATTGCAGTCATCAGCCTGTCTGGTCGGAAGACTGAAAATTCAGTCGTCATTTGTGGTCGCTTAAAGTAAATTAAGACAATGAATAGATTTACACTGAGATTATGTAATTTTTATAATACTTCATTTGTTTAGCCTATAGATTTGAGAAAACTCTCACCATTAAAAGGCAAATATAATAAATCCCCTGCTTTTCCATTTCCATGTACTGATGTGTTAGGATTAAGGCCAGGAAAGGAAACATCTAGGCTACTAAAGCAGCAGTTTTAGAGGCTGGCTGTGTGTAAAATGAGCCCTCTGATATCAACACAGCGCTCAGGATTGTGGGTAACTGTAAACTGTAAACATTGTTTTATCAATGGCATGTTTGTAGCAGCTACAGCTGTGAGAGAGGACAGCATGATGAAAACATTGGAAATAGAGACACCTGCTGGTCAAAAGTAGCAGAGGGGACACAGAGGGGAAGTTGAGGTCATAAACTTCCATGGTAATAAAGTCAAATTTTCATATTGTATAAAAATTTTTTGGAGGTTTACCAATACTTTATTGTGTCTTCTGATGTCTCAACTCTGGTTAATAATCTACAATGTGTTGCTCACAGCTACTTTGGTGCAATAGACAGGCACTTCCCTTAACTAAAGTCAGGAACACATCGGAAGACCCTTAAAACTGAATCAAATTGGGGAAAGGCTTAGCAACAAACATTTCAAGAGTTCCATACAAGCTACGACGCATTTTTCACATCAGTGAAAGCACTTTTCCCCACTGTTAACCAGAGGAAATGACAGACTGCAGTTATAAAAATAAAACCATTTTTACATAAATGTGAGGCTCAAGTGTGAGGGCACAGTCCTGAAATGTAAACTTGGACATAAAAGGTAATGTGAACCAAATGTCCATGATGACCTGCACTAGGCTATTTAACTGAGAGCAGTGCAGGCTCCTCACTATCTTGAAAAACAGCCCTGAGGCCAATTTGCTAAGCCAGTCATGCTAAGCTAACCAGCTGCTGGACCTTATTTTTTTTCCTACCCATTCCATGAAGACCCGCCCTATTCTGGCTCTGATTGGCTAGTACTCATTGCCTTCATTGGTTAGATTGGTTAAAAGAAATAACACAACTGCTCAGCTTCATATTTAATGTAAAAATAAAAGAATGGTATTGCTCTTATCATCTAACTCTTGACAAGAAAGTGAATAATGATCATGTTAAGCAGTCTTCAGTTGGTTGTAGAAAGTAGTGACTAAACTACCAACACAGGTAAATACAATGTCGTCAGATGGTAAGTCAGAAACTTACCAAAAATAACTATTAGTTGACATCACCAATCAGATATATGTTACTTGGGTAAGCATATTTCTCCTAATGTGGAACTATTCCTTTAAAGACTAAGCCTAACTGAGGTTAAAATAATGTAGCCATGTTTTAGCACAGTATGGTTGAACAAAGACTTAACAGAAAGCATCAAAAATAATATCTTAAAGTCCTCCTCCACTTAAAAATGTTTGTTTGACCCTAGAAGGCTGTTTTCACATTCATCTGCTGAAAGTGGAGAGTTTCTCTGTGCTCACTGAAAATCAGCTTTTGAGGGACAGGCTTATGAGCATGATTTGTGACATCACAACTAATTTGGTAACCAATCCTGGTCCAAGTGTTATGTGCAAACTTGAAGTGCCTCCAGTGCATACACAATGAGAATGGACTTTACAATGAAGTAGGAAACATCTTGTGTCCAGCAGTTAAATCTCTGAAATGAAATATATTTGTATATTTATAGATTGTTGAATTTCTAACGAAGGAGAAGGAATAGATGGGATTCAGGGATTTTTACAAGATAACTGAACTTTTTTTTGTGAATCAAAGACAAATTACTATTCAAACTTTATACACATCTTAGAACATTTCCAATTATCTCAATGTCAAAATATCTTGAGTTCATCAGTTGGTCTTCCAACTTTCCCAGAAGTGTTGGTAGGAGCTTCACAGTTTGGTAGTAAATGAGATTGAATTCATTGACGTTGCCATATGTGTGTGTTTTTCTGAATTAAAACCCCCCTGCAAAGGTCAATGATGCTATTAGTAAGAAATACATGTAACAGTCCTTCTCAGCAACCTCTTTCAAGCCATTAGATGTACTGCGGCCATACTGTATGTGTGCTTAGTTCCTGTTGAAGGACAGCGGGAAGGCTGGCAACAATAAGAACAGCTGTTCAAACATTTGCCTGTCTCACCAGCAAGCCCTTTGTCAAGAACCTGAACAAACCTGGAGACATTTTAAAAATCAAGCCTCCTTGACAGGACGCAACAGCTGGCCTGACGTATATCCAAGTTCTTTGAGTGTTGCAGCACAGATTTCGCCACTCATCCATCCTCAGTGCCCTACACTGAATGCCAGCCCTTGTCTGCTTCTGCACTCCAAATCTTTAACCTCAGCAGATGTGCTGACATAATGTGTTTAGGGAGGAAGAGAAAAGGCTGGCACTGCATACTTTATGAAACGTCTTCAGGCTTCATTAATGCATGTGGGCCACAGTTAATGTAAAATTACTTCTGTAAATACTCTCTCTCCATCGTGAAAATGTAATTTGGTAATTTTATTACAAGTGTTGCCTAATAATGAATCTCTAAATCTCTATTAGAGTAAAAACAAAATTCAGTCACATATTTTCCTTCTTCTTCCTATATTTTCACTCAGCTCCCACTGCCCTATATACCCACTATATTACATGCAAGACAGGAAATCATGAAGGGTCCTCTGACCTGCTCAAGTGTAATGAGACAGAAAACAATCAGCGCTTTCTCCTGGATGTAGGATGTCTCTCTGACCTACAGGGTGTCCATACTGCCTGTTATGCCAGTTGTGAGTGCATTCATTTGTGGTATGGCCCTCTGCTGCATCTGCAGTACTGTATGAATCCACTGAGTGGCAGTGTTTCCTCATTATTCATATTGTGTAAGCCATGCACTTCTACAGTAAACACACACACACAAAATAACACTGGCTGGGCAACAGTCTGTTTTATTGACGTGTGTTGAACATGACACCAACACTGCCTGATTGAGGGTTCAATTGTCATCTGTACATAGTAAAATGGGTGCATCTTTATCGTGAACTAAAAAGAAAAGAAAACACCATTCATTCAAAATTCATCATGTTGCTTTTTCTTCACTTAAAACTAGCTGCATGACAATGCCCTACTCATAAGATCCCATGAATATTTTACAGTACTGATTAAATATTTTCAGAGCATCAATCTTGGAAAGCACATTAGATGGTCTGTGTTGCATGATTTAAAATAATAAATATATATGTACATATATGGGACTTCCAAGTTCTTGACTCACTTGTACTTCATCCAAGAATAATGGTGTTACACTACTGTCTTATACATGTATGACAGCTTCATTGACTATTATAATGTCCCTTCTCTTCTGCATATAATTGTATTCACTTTTTTAAATCCTATTGGCTTTGTTTGCTCTGCTGTTTTTCACTCTGCACATAATCACTAATGTGCCTTTACATTATTGCCACTAAATTATGAATACCCAATAAACAAAGAGACTGTAAAATAATAACATAAGTCACTTAATTTACCAAAACCTTGCCAGAAATGTTAGTCTGGGCTATGTTGATCCTCGTGTAGATCGCACACTTTTTAAAAATTAGATTAAGTGGACATCCTTGAAAATGCAAAAAGGTTAGATGAAATTGAAAAATGTCCTTAAACACAGCAGACCAAGTAACTGTTTGTCTTGGTGGTGCAGACTCATCCAGATTTATCAAGACTGGTGCTCAGGGTAGTCATCAAAATCCATAAAATCCTGTCTGACAAGTGATCAATTAATAAATGGATAGGTATATGAATTGTGTTGAATATCATATATCTATGTCAATGTTAGTGTATGCAAGTCCAGAACAGTATCCATTTGAAATACTCAGATTTAAGCTAAATGCAATTTGTGCGCGCGATAAAGCTAAATTGATATTCTTAAACCCAGTTAGCGTTTGCCCTCTCACGTTCGAAATCGTTTACAGTGTCCCCCGCAGAGAGAAAGCACGGTAAACACAGGCTTATCAGTGGAGGTGGGGCTGCTTTTCTTGCAGGTGCAAAAGTGCGTTGCAAGCGGGACCTGTGGCGCGTCTTTTTCAGCGCCAGCAGGGAAGCAGTGAGCGCGCCACAGAGGTCACATTTCAACCGGTTTCCGGGACGAAGACAGAGATTAAAGGCAAGGAGATGATAAACTGACTGTTCTTACTACACTGAGCTATATGTGTGATGCGTTCATTCAGGTCCCAGCACCGAACATGCGTCTGATAGATAGATAGATAGATAGATAGATAGATAGATTTTGGTGTGTGCGTCTGTATGTGTGTGTGTTTGTGCGTGCGTGCGCGCGTGTGTGTGTGTGATAGAGAGAGAGAGAGAGGGAGCGAGAGAGAGAGAGAGAGAGCGAGCGAGAGGGAGACCTGGATAAGCAAGAGAAGCCAGCCAATCAGAAATCCCTCCAGGCGTTTAAAGGGATGGTGGGCCGTCTCTCGGGCTTTATGAGCGACTTATTTTACTACCTCCACACATTCTCACGTCTTAACCCTTCGGCAAACACCCCAATAGAGCCGAGCGTTTGGATGACTAACAGCCTAATTCGTCAGAGTCGACATGGATGTGGTCTGAGTGGCGTTTTCCTTCTTTTTCCTCCACATGAGCTGCTGGATGCTCCTCGCCCTCCCCCCGCCGCACTTGTTGCGCAGAGACTGGACGCGCTGCTGAGTCCTTGGAGAGGAGAGGCAGGGACGGACTGCAACAGGTGCACACAGAGCATCTCCTCCAAACACCGGAGGTAGGGAAATTACGCATCATTTGGCAATTTGTGGGATTGATATGAACTGTTTGCTTGTGGGATATTTCTTTTGGTGATTTATTTGACAGCCGGGTGTAAGATTCATTTGATTAATTGTGTTTTCTTTTACTTTTCCCTTTGCCTTCAATATAATTCTAAACTTTAAATGCTGATTTGAAGATCCGTTGGTCGTCTTCAGCCTTAACCGAGTGCACAAAGCCAGGATGCCGGTTCTGACGAGCCCCGAAATCGCCAACAAGTTTAAGGAGAAATGGTTGATGGTTTACCCGGAGGATCAGGTCACCGGGTCCGACTCTGTCCCCCTTGACGACAGCCTCACCAGCCTCCACTGGCTCCAGAATTTCTCCATCGTCAGCGCGGACCCTGAGCGGCCCAACGGAGCTGGGCCGGGCTGTCCGTCCTCTCAGCAGCACCTCTGTCTCAAGCGGCTCGGCTTCCCCAGAGGAGGCACCGACTCTCCATCCAGCCCGCCGGCCGGGGACACCGCCGCCACCGGGATGCCTCTGTACCTCGGGAGCCCCGTCACCTCCGGCAGTGACTCCACAGCGGCCCCTCGGTTCACTAATTGCGCACATCCCGGGAGCAGCTACCCACAGATCCCGATCCAGGCCAGCCCGCCGGTGGAGGTCGACTACAAAACCAACCCAAAGGTTAAACCGCCCTACTCCTACGCATCTCTCATCTGCATGGCCATGCAGGCCAGCAAACAGCCCAAAGTGACTCTGTCCACCATCTATAACTGGATAACGGAGAATTTCTGCTACTACAGACATGCGGAGCCCAGCTGGCAGGTAACCGAGACCGGCTAACTCTCCTTCTATTATTGATGAGTCAGATAAATGGCGAAGTGAGGGAGAGAAGGGTGAACAATTGACTCCATGTCACTGTCAGACACCCTGTCTTTAGGGCATTCGACAAGGCTTTTCCTTTATCAACCTGGGGAAAATTAGATGTAGTATTTTGAAAACCTCCAGCACATCTTCTTTTTTTTATTTTTTATTTTTTATCTTTCTTCAGAATTTGTGTGTGTAATTTCTGTCTTTGGTGATTTCCATGACAAGTATTTTTTTTAAATGGCACAGTCTGAAATTTCCATCTTCCAAGGGAGTGCTCATACATGGTTTTGTCTGAGGGGATTGGTGATGGGGTGGAGAAAGCACTCGAGTGTGTGTGTGTGTGTGTGTGTGTGTGTGTGTTAATGAGGGCTCCTGAGAGAGATGGCAGCTAAGCACAGCTGATCATGTTTGAAATGCTCAGAGCTGCCTGTTACTAGAAAGCCTCATTAGGTACATTTGCTTTCCTATACAAACAACAACAATACAGTCCCCCTCCTCCCCCTCCTCCTCCTCTTACTCCTACTCTTCCTCTCACTCTCTGTCTTCTTCACAAAGACAAACTGGCAGATACAGTTTTTGCATGAATAACTCAAATTTGCTCAAAGCAAATGGGATCATGTTAAACATCCTTTTTTTTCTTTTTTCTTTTTTTGTCTTCCTCACAGAACTCGATCCGCCACAACCTGTCCCTCAACAAGTGTTTCAAGAAGGTCCCCAGACAGAAAGATGAGCCAGGGAAGGGAGGCTTCTGGCAGATTGATCCCCAGTATGCTGACATGTTTGTCAATGGCATCTTCAAACGCAGGAGGATGTCTGCGAACAGCTACAACAGCAGCGGTAGTGGCACCCACAGACAGAGCAAACTGGTTCAGGGTTATCACAGCACCCAAAATGGCTGCCCTTACCAAAGTGGCAAACGGAAGCACCTGGCCACTAAAAACAACAACAGCAACAAGGCAGTGAGGGCGACTGACTCCCCGCTTTTAGCGACAGAAGCCCACAAAGCTGACATCCTGAGGGGGGATTTCGACCTTGCATCCGTGTTCGATGACGTCCTCAGTGGGAACTGTAGCACCTTTGAGGACTTGGACATCAACACTGCGCTGAGCTCCCTGGGCTGCGAGATGGAGGTTTCTATGCAGGGGAGGCAGCACTCTGCGGGGCTGGGGAGGTGGTGCGGCGGAGGGGACCTCATGGGTCAGAGCCAGCACCTGAACCACCATCAGTCCTATGGCTACATGGACCTGAGCGCCACTTCAATGGAGTGCCCGATCAACATGGGAGAACTGCACATGGTGCAGCAGCACCCACAGCCACGTCTGGACCAGGATCAGCTGCTTCAGAGCCACCACCACCTGCAGCAGTTCGACGAGGCCTCCACGCTGTTTTCGGAGCGGCCCGAGGAGGCTGTGCTGCAGCCGTGGGAGGAGATCAAAGAAGAGGCACAGGCCATTCCTCTGACTCTGGATCAGGGCTTTGGTCTGTGCGAGGGCTTCTTCACAGAGATGCAGCCATGGGAACGTGTGGAGGCCTATCTGTGACCTTTGACCCCAAACCTCATTGACTTCTAATTATATTTACATCCAATGAACTGGGCGCCTCTGATTGCTTGTCCATATTATTCCAAGAGGATAACACTGGTGACAGTTCCTTCTGTCTACAGCTCTTTGCATTTCCTCCAATCATTCTGCAATACACTGTAATTTATTTTTTTGTAACATTTACTTGTCTTTTTATTAAAACACAAATTTTGTCATGTCAAACCTATCTTGAAACCCAGCTAAGAAAAATGCCCTGAAAAAAAAAAAGGAATCAGTAGGACGATAAAGGTTGTTGGGAAACGTGTTTAGGGATTATTTCCTGGTGCAGACTTCCATTTCTTCCTGAGGGTTTTAGGTGATTGAAAGCAAGCAGTGCGTAACGTGATTCAACCCTGATATTGAAAACATTCAAATTGACAATACAACAGAGAAACTTTGATAAACCAAATTAAAGATTCATGTGGACTGTGCAGGATTGTCTCACTGTAGAATCAAATGGTTTCGGTGGAAGGAAGAAAAAGCTGGCCGTGTGGAGAAAACACGTTTGGAGTTTCTGGAACTTTAAAGAGCTCAAATGGGAGGCAGCTGGTAACAAGATAACATGTTGAGATGAGTGCTGAACCACACTGAACTGCAGCTATTTGTTGATCTGGGGTTTTTGATCAAATAACTACATTGACAGAAGAAAACCCAACCACCCACCTTCAAAGCACTCTCTGCAAACAAGCACTGTCACAGTGGGACTGAGAAGACATACAGCATTCTATTTTGCTACATTAGCATTAAACATTTTTGTACTAACATGCAGTGAAAATCTCAATTGTCGATGTTGTGTGACGATGAAAGATGAAGTTGTCAGAGCAGGATGGAGATGAGATGAGAAAAGTTGAATTCATAGTCTGAGATTAGAAATCAGTCACTTATGACTTTGTTATATAGTCAATTTAATATATATTCACTAAAGTATATAGCATGAAGCTAGGCAGGAACATTTGCCATGTGTCTACAGTTACATATTGCAAAGCAAAAAGAGGTGCAGACCTGAAATGGATCACTTTCTTGTCAGTCATGAAATCAAACATTATGCACTTTGATAGGCAGCAGTTCTAGAGGAGCGAGACGGCTTTTATTCAGGATGGTTAGTTTTATTTTTTATGGTATTAAAATGATGTTTTATAAAGTTTACTGACGATAATGCAAATGTGATGGTCCGTATCACTTTGAACAATGAACTCCACACTGCTGCAATACTTCAACTGGACAGCAGAAAGTTTTGTTTGCTTAAATATACAGTTATCTTTTCCAAATAAACTTACAGTAATGGGGCATTTGTTGATTATATTTCGCCAAATTTGTTAATAAGGACTATGCAGTCCATTGGTGTTTCTGTGTTGATTAATAAGAAAAAAAGACAGTTCTGTTTTCTGTCACTGGGTGATGGATTTCCTTTTGTCCTTGTTGATTATTTTGGTGTATGTCTTTATGGTTTGTTTTCAGAAATCTGAATATATATGAGAATAATAATGCTGTTGGTCTTCGGGGGGAACAAATAATGAGCAGATTTGGGAAATTCAACTCTTAAAAGGCCAGATCTTCTTATTGTATCTTATGAATCAAGTTTGATACAAATTCTTTAATCTTACCATGTTTATTTTCATTTGTACTTTTTTTTTAAAAAGCAGTTTAAAAATGCAATCATGCCTTGATGCAATACATGGTGTCAATTAAAGGAAAAACAATAACACAAATGTGTATCCGTCTCTTGTCATTGTGAGATGTTACAGGTTGAAACACCTTTACATGAAGGACTATTGTATAAAGTTGAGGTCAGGATTACTGTTTGGGTTCGAGCTTTGTGTGTGTGCAGCCAGGAGATAAAAGGTCTATCAGGGTTTATCATTAATCAGTACAGGAAACAGTGCGCACAACTCCAAGTCTCAAAGTAATGTCGGGTGCACAGTTGTGATCAGGAATAAGCCAACAGAATAAAGCAACAGCACTCATAAACATCCCACAGTCTTAAGAAAAGATACAATCAATATTTATTTATATATATATGTAAACAGTATATTGGAACCATAATTATTTTTTAAAAATGATTAGATGATTGGATATACAACATTTAAAAGTGTGAAATTGCTAATTACACATTATTTATTTATTGATTATAAAATGAATAGACATTCATCGTCGTCATAAATGCAATGAAATTATCAATATATTAAAATGGTCTTGTTCATAGTTTTAGATCATAATAGCTTATATATCAGAATTTCCATATTGGAATGTGACAGCGATTAATTTCCCCATCGGATTTGGCAGTGATAGATGCAGCTGGTTAACAGCAGCCTGTTCAGTGTTCCTCGCAGCCTGACAGCTCTGCTTTTGTAGGCCTACATCACAGCCTGTTGTGGACAAAGACGAAACACAATGCACACCTGGTGCAGCAGGAGAGGTTTATTTAGATCAATTTCACAGATCTACACATTGACCAACTTTTTATTTTGTTACAGGAATGTAGGCTCCAAAATAGTTGTGCCAATGTCATGTTTACCTGTTTACCAGCCAAATATGCCTTTTCTGGCTTCTACTTCTGAAACTATTGTTTGCATTCCACTAGCAGTAAACCCTTTCTCCATTTTTACCATTACAGCTCCCTTTGCAATGAGAGACCGCTCTCTCCACTGCAGATAGTGGGTACAGGCCTGTCAGTTTAGAATGATTCTGATTCACTACCATACACATGGTGGTAACAACAAAATTGGAAAGTGTGCATGAGTCATGAAACTGACTGTAATTTTGTGTGCGCAAAGTTACAACATTTTTATGCACATATTAGTGAATGAGGCCCAATGAAACTGCTAACGTATTTGTGTTCAGTAGGCAATGTTTACTATGTTCACCATCTTAGTTTAGTACGTTAGCATGCTAACATGAGCTAACTAGCACTAAGCACAACTGATGCTAATGAGAATGTCATTTGTTTTGCAGGTATGTAGTCATAAACTAAATAATAAATAAAAAGTATTAGACAAATTAAAAATTTGACTTGATGATGGAGGAAGATTAAAAGCTAGAGGTCACTGAAATTATTTAAATTCATCCTAGATAATTACGTAAGCACCTGACACTATACATGCTATGTACATGCACATCAGTATCCATTTGTGTTAGATATGACCCAGTTGTTTTTACAGAATGTAAAGTGTAGGTTTCAGTATGTGAAATCTCTTGAGGCCATGGGCAGCCTATTAAACGTGTGGATGTGTCTATCAGTTCATTCTCCTCAGAAAAGACATGCCTCGCAGCTGTTCGAACATGCCCTCAAAACCTACCAACACATCTCATCTCAACCTTTTCCAGGATTTTAGTTCCATGCCCTGTATGAAAATGTGCTTTTCCACCTCAAATCTCTTTTTAATTGAAATTGTTGGAGGAAAAGGAGAGAAATGCGGCTTATCCCTGTCCCTCTGGCTCACGGCTCCCAGCGGCGACAGGTCGTGTGTGGAGATCTCCAGGAATGGGTGGAATAATTCAGATTCCTAAAAACAGCAGGGACTACGGCCAGATTCGAGGGCCGAGATGTGTGACCACTGACCACCCTGCATGGAGACAATCACTCCAGCTGTAAGAGAGGCAGATATTGTGACAGCTGCAGGTTATTTTATACCAGATATATAGGCAGAGAGTTTACCTCTACTAGAAAGAATTGAAAAGGCAACATCAGTGTCACTATCACTGTCATGTTGAGAGGGCAACAAGGCACACTTGAGCATGTGTGTGTGAACTTTCACATTTGTCTCTGTTTGTCTGTGATCGTGGGCACATGCGCTTGTGTGCGGTTACATTATAAGCCTGTAATGTTTGTATTGGTCCACAGGTTTCTTTGTCTGCGCTCCCGCTGATGTGTGCGCATCCCGTTGAGCATGTGTGTACACGGCGGCGAACGGAGCCCCGTGGCGGCCCAGATAACACTATCTCTGCGGTGCCAGAGCCCTGTGGTTCTATTCAGCATGGTGGATGAGAGGCTGGGACTTCCCAGCACGCGGACCTACTCAAAGAAGGAGGCTGGGCTGTCACTGTAGGCTAACTTGGCTTATAATGGTTTATAACCTCTTCCCTGGTGCCCCTCTGGGAGGCTGTGGATTGGTGTGTGTGTGTGTTTGTGTGTTGGCTTGAGAGGGTTACACAGAGGAAGGCAGGGGCAGAAACAGAGACAAGAAGAGGGTGTACTCTGTGTTTTATTGCCATCATGGCACCCTCTGGACTGCTCCTGATTAGAGTCAGGCATAAACAGGGTCAACCAGCTTTGCTAAAGAAGCGCCCCTCCCAGCGTGACATAGACAGAGTGTTCAACTCCCTATTTATTGGGGATAGCCACAGAGCTATTCTTTATGAGGAGGAGCACATAGAAGACACATGTTGGGGGTCCCTAACTAATTAGATCCCTCATTGTGGCACAAAGCAAAAAGTGTCAGCGAGAAAGCACCCTAAGCCTGTTTTATAGCCCCCGAGGAACCCCTGGGCGTGAGTGATTACACATACAGATACGTTTCAGATGACAGATAAATGAAATTTCCTGGTTGGTGCATGGAAGCAGGGAATGACGTTTTTTTTTATTCATCACAAAAGGACCTTCAGAGTAACCTTAACCTCTCTGGACTGGCGAGAAATTGTCGTCCATCTCTGGTTTCCAAGCCCTCATCACATATTGATAAGGGAAAAAGACTGGAATGATATTCAGTGGACTGACCATCCATTAATGCTTCCCCCCAGTCTGGCTTGACAGAAAAGGAGGGGCTTAGGCAGGAAATACACCTAAATAGTCTTTCCAAAAGGCTGTTGTTTATGCATGAAATGCTAATGACGTTTCCATTTAGATTGCCTGTTCCATTTTGAAAGGAATTGCGGATGGTAAATTAGAATAAAAGGACTTGAGGTGTAGTATGCTGAGGGGCTTTTCTTTCATTTACAGAGAGTAGATATTATGAAGGTTCTACCTACTTGCATAATTGGACAAAGTGTGCACATGGTCATGTTTACATACAATGAGAATAGGATCACTACTCATAGAAATGAATATTTTTTGGCATTATCTTTCCACAAAAGCCTTATTGGCAGAGTTTTTGTCCAGAGGAGCCTTTATATCCTTCGAATGTGGTGATGACTAATGGAGACTGGATCTCCAATTTGCGCCACAATCCCACACAGAAACCCTCTAGATTTCGTTTCAGTTTTGATGTGCTAATTTTATTTATTCGGGGCATGTGGAGCACACAAATGCAGGTGTGCAAATGAGTGCAAACACACACACAGATGGCAATTACGGACATGTATAGAGGTTCTATAAGGCCAAAAAGACTCTATTCATAAGCGCTTATACTATATGTCACATTCACTGTGTGTCATTTTCTTCTTTCTCTGTTCCTGTTACTGAAACAATTTTCACCAGAGCAAATGGAACTTGTAGAACATACAATCAGGATTAGACATTCGCTGCATGGTGAGCAACATCATAAACCATTTCCATTTATTCTGTTATGCTGCTAAGTGCTCAGGTGCGTTTTCCATGAGGGCCTTGGCCATTTACATTTTCCTTTTATAACACAGGGAAGACTTCTGCACCTGCCTATCAGTGACAGTGTTGCTGCCACCCTGGGTGATAAAACTGAGTGAGGTCAACCCCAAAGAAAACATTGTCAGTACAGTATGTTAGATTGCACATGTTTTGGCATTACACAGTCAGTCAGTCAGTCAGTCAGTCGAGATCACTTGACTGTGAACAGTGTCCACCTCTGTGTATGGTGCGCAGTCCTACTTTGTGTTGGCCTTGTGAATTGAATTTCCACTGGGACAATGACAGGTATTGTATGTCGTATTATTTCCTATTAGTTCCTAACGTGATAGTTGTTCGTATTCTATTTTATTATATGCTGTGGCATTTTCAACACACTGCATATAAGATTGCATTGTTCTAGGGTGTGCCAATTGTATCATATCAAATCACAATACATGTAATTGTAATTTCATTTCATCATAATGTTGTGCTATGTTTCGTATTGTTATCATCTAACAGCATATCATATTGCTTCATATTGTACTGCATGTGTCATTGTTTTATATATCGTTATACTGTATGGTTTCATAAGTGTTTATTTTACGGTAATGTAAAGAGCCCATCTTGCCAAATCTTCATGCTTGTATATTACTATTCTTCCTTTTTCATCACCCTTAATAACTCCTTTCAACTATAAGACCTGTGGTAAAATTCAACTGAGTTACTCATAGTCTTTTTAGGAGCTGTTTTTGTTTGCTTATCGTTTCAGTCAGTTACAAAAATTAATTTAATTTACTTGCTAGCTCACCAGATTCATTGTTGACATCTGGTGAGGTGGCAACATCATTAAAATACACAACAGGGCGAGCAACATGAGTGGCCAGATTATGAGGTTGGTAAAAAATGTGAGAAAAACTGGTCCTGTCAGTTCTTTAAGCGATCTATTTGAGGTGATCGATGAAGTTATGGACACAAAGAGTAGCCTATTTGAAGGTTGTGCAACGGTAGGCTATGTTGAACTTGATACTGATAAGGTAAGCATGTTATTAATTAAATTTCCATGTAGGTTAGATTGTGGCTACATTTGTAGGCGGTATCAAGAAGTCCTTTGTTTCATTGAATAATTTTTTTCTGAAATTACATATTTATGCCTATTTGTTCTCTTGATTACAGCGAGGTTATGACTTGGTTAGCATTTATTCACTGACAAATAGCCTAAACTGTACACACATAGCACTGCTACGTTCATAGCTATACTGCTAAAGTCATACTCTCTGCTCTGGTTGCCAGCCCACTTGTTGTTTCACATTTTAATATGATGGTGTTGGCACGCAAATGAGTATTTACTTCTTTTTAAGCGGAGGACGTCAGTCACTGCTTCTTGGGTGCATTCACTTAGAAGTGTCCACTTGTTTTCAGATCACACAAGAAGCATTTTTTTGACAGGTGTGAATAGGGCCTAAGTTCACTCAATTCATTCAAAAGACACTTTTCTCAACATCTGTAAACTGTGCCTCTTTTGTGCAGTAATTTATTGTACTCAGCAAAGGTTTAAAGGTTCAGTTAAAATGGATGGTGCAACACAGATGCAGATTCTCTGACTCTCTGTTATACTGTCAAGGTGGATTACTAATCAAAGGTCCAAATTTGTGGCTCAAAGATAACCATTGTTGAACTCAGCATGGCAAGGCAAGGCATTTTTATTTATATAGCATTATTCAAACAGAGTGTTTCACAATGGCATAAAAATACATAAAAATAAAAATAAAGACATTATAAAGACATTAAGATTGCATTTAAAAGACATTAAAGGCAGGGAGAGAAGAGGACATTAAAACTGCATTTAAAAGACGATAAAAACAAAAACAAGCAAATAAATTGTTAAAGATTAAAAAGAAGTTACATGGAAGATTTGCTTGGGTTTACTTCCATTGAAATTAAAAAAGGCTGTTGTGATCGGGAAGACACACACACTTACTCACTGATGAATAAGATAATATACGTTGAAAAATAATATTTATGAATAATAAAGCAGTCTGTTTGTATCAGCATATATGTCTGTATTTTTGGCTTGCATGTGTGTGTGTGTGTGTTTGCGCGTCTTGGCATCCACTATTCGGCCACTGAAAGACATTCTTGCCCTGTGCCTTCGGTCTCTGTGGTCGCAGGCAGCGGCTGATTGTCCCACAGGCAGACAGGAGGAGGGCACGCAGCTGCCACAAACACACACACACACACACACACACACACACATAGCATACACACGATTGTGCACACAGACTAAAGCCAGTCACAGATTACTCAGGCGCACAGACACAACTGCATGCACCCATACACAGTCAAACACTCACACACACACACACAAACACACTCATGCCCACACACAGAGGGCTAGCCAGAGGGCAGCGTGTCAGGAGGGTGAGCATGGACGAGAGCGTAGAAAGCGAGCCAGGCCGGCGCTGGAGCTCTGCCACTCACACAGCGTCAATATCTGTGCCAAGGAGCAGAGCTGAAAACAAGTCTAGTTGCAACCTCCTCAATCTGGCCTGCTGCTCTGCCTGTTTTCAGCCAGAAAACTCACTGTTAAGCTCCAGAATTCATGGTTACAAAGAATCTCGACAGGTTCAAGTAACTTTTTGTCCCCAAAACTGCAGAACGGCCTGTCCTGTCAGTCATCTGGATGAGCTGTCCGTGTTATTGCTACAAATTTCAGTTTCATGAGCTGGAATTAATCAAATTGTTATCTGCAGTCAGCCATCAGTCAGACCTTGCATACACTGAAAAGTCTTTTAGTATTTCACCATCAGTATTTCATTTTTCTCCCACAAGGCCACAAAAGTCAAGGAGATTTACTGAAAAGCAAAGAAACAGAGATAAGACAGACAAAAGATGCTATGTGTGTGTTTGCACTAGACTGCTTCGTTTATGTACCTTATATATCTATCTGTGTGTGTGCGATAGAGGAATATGCACATCCATCTGTGCTTGTGTGTCTTTAACAGCAGTACAAGGTTGCACAGGTGTATGTGTGTCCTTCCACCCCCTCCTACTATCCAGGACCTCTTGAAACCACTAGATTGTCTCCACCACCTCCTCCTCCAGACACACACACACACACACACACACACACACACACGCACTGTTCCTCCATATGTCTATGACCCACTGAGGGCACTTATTTGATTAGCTGCGATTTGCTTTGAGAAGAAGTGGAGCATTTGGCTGACCAGGGGAGCTGCACACACTAACACTTTGACGGACGTGTGTGTGGGGGGGAGGGGAGGGTTCTTAGACACACAAAGACACGTACAGGTTACATGCGCGCAAGTACATTTTAAATCCAGCTCTACCTTGAGATTACCCCAACCTTGTCTCCTTCCTTTATCTGTGCACTGAAGTGATGAACATATTTCATAACAGAAAGGTGTAATTAGGCATGTCACATATGGCAGCTCTTCTGTTCTGAATGACAGGTGACCGCATCAAAAGCCAAATGTCCACTCCAAACATGTGAACCGACACGTGAGGGTCACAGACGTTACTGTAAACAGTTTCTTCAACAGTGAGTCACTGACTCACTCTGTTTACTGACCATGACCTCATCCCAGCCTTCTCAGGAAATCACCTCTGATTACATAAGGACAACTGCGGAATGACACCCTATCTTCCAGGCCTTAGTTGCACTAACCACACACTCCTTCGATAATTAATGTGGGGTCAATGTATTCATTGAGAGGTGTGTGAAAAAGACACTATACAAATAACGGCTGTCATTGTGTCAATGTCAGACTCCCAACACCTTTGTCTTGTCTTCATTCATCAGGGAAGATGCTAATAGGTGACAAATGAAAGGAAACCAATATGAAGTGTGTCAGTGATATGTTAGAAGCGTTGACGCTCTTTGACATGACTGGAAATCTGTCATTCATCTAAAAAGATATTCCCTTACTTGGTGTGGCTCTATATTAGTCCAAAATCTCCAATAGATGTTCTGTTGAGTTGAGATCTAGGGTAGAGATGCAACGATTAGTCGATCGATTGATTCGTGGCCAAGTATTTTGATAATCATTGTGAAATGTTCTTAGGATTATATTTCATCTTTTATCATTTTATATCAAGTAGATATTTCTGAAACTTTATCTTGTCATCAAAAATGATCCAATTTTCAAAAATGTCTCTCCTCTATGTTGGAGGTGCTGCAGATGAGCTGTGCATGTCTGGAGCCTGAGGTGAGATGACTCCCTTTATTCACATTAGTGCAAATATATGTCAGGAAAATCTGAAAAAAAAACAAAAAAATCTCAGTTCAAGATGGCAAGAAGGCTCATGATAGTCCATCTGTGGTTTTCAGTTTTATTCATAAAAAACACTTTTCCACATATTCAGCAGGATACCAGTGGACAAATTTAAGTTAATTTGAGATTCATACATTGTACGTGGACATGTAAGATATGATCATGGTTTTTAACACAACCATAATTGAACCTTGTTTAATTGAATATTATGAATCCAAAGTAAGAAGTCAGAGTGATTCTGAATTATTTTAAGATTACTTTCAAATATCACTCCAATAGCAATTAACAAGCACAGAAATGTTTCATTTTTGTAGGATTTGTTCCTCTTGGCTTTCATTAGGAGATCCACACAATCTCAATGTTTTAGCTCATATAGATATTGCCATATCCATGCAAATTTACAATGTGAAAATATCTAGAAATCATGTCAAACCCCCACTTTCAGGCAAATCTAGTTCTATGAGATGACCCACATGATAAACTCCCTGGCATTTTTCAAAAAGGGGATGGCTGTTTTTTTTTTTTGCTGTTTTTCTCTGTTAATTCCCATCTCTCACCCATGTCTCTTTCCAAGCAGGTTTTCTCTTTCTCTCCTGTCTCCCACACCCCTCCTCTATCCACTCTCCACCACAAGGGGTTAATTAAAACTGATTGGGTCCTCGGAGACCACACCTGCCTCTGACAGGTAAGGTATCAGGCTCATGTGTGCCGTGTGTATTTGTGTGTGACTCTGTGTGGATATGTGCTTAGCACATCAGTCTGTAATAGCACATCATGTGCTCTGCTGCTCTGAGTTCAAAGCAGTCCCATTAGAACATAATGATTGCTCTCAATGTGTTTGTGGTTTATACATATGCATTTGTGCGTGGCCTTTTAGTATTTAACTCTGCATTTGCATGTGATTTGTGTCAGTGGATAGATATAGATTTCATGTGAGCTTGTCCCTTTTTTCAGAGCCACTTAAGGATCTCACGCTTGCTGGCTGATTAGACTCTGCTTGCCAGAACCAATCGCTGCTCTGCTTTAACGTCACGCCTGTCCGCCTGTCTGTCATGTAGAGAGCCATTGGAGGAGGAGACATACATACAGTTTAAACTTCATATCACATCATCTTTACAATCAAATAAATAACATACACAGCATAAGGAATCAGCAGGTAAAGTGTCAATACAGTGAATGCTGATGGTGCAAAAGCATGCACACACCCATGTAAATAGACAAACATGAATGAAACTGATAAAAAAAAAACATGATGGCTCACATTAAGGCTGTGATTTTGTGTGTGTGTGTGTGTGTCTGCATGTGTGTGTATTTGCTGGCAAGTGAGATGTTTGTGTGTAGAGGCAAGAACTAGTGTTGTATAACAGCAGCTGGCAGGGGAGAAGTACAGCACACACACACAAACATGCACACACACACAAACACAGAGAGGGAGATAGAGAGAGAGAGAGAGATCCTGCTGCTAGGTTGGCAAGTAGAACAGTCAAATTAGCCACTGGAGAACAAAGTGATCCAAGACCCTCCACTGGGAAGAGGTGAAGGGAAAAAAACGCGATAGAGGGGTAAGAAAGAGATAGGAACCAAGAGGGTGATGGAGGAGGGAGAGTTGAAGAAAGAACAGCACGGACATGACAGAGAGGACGAAGATGAAAGGCAGCAACATGGGGCGACTACATGACTGAGAGTTCCAGTTCTAGTTGAGAATGTAAGAGAGTGGAGAATGACAGAGGGTGAAGAAATAATTGAGAGATGGTTAGAGGCCGATGCTGGAAGCAAAATGAGAGCACATATGAGTAAGGAAATAGGAGATAGGGGTGGAGATGACGAAACAGAGCAACTTTCTTAAATAAATGCACAAGTTTAAGTTAAGTGAGCTATGGTAATAAGATAAAATATAATGAACTATGATGGTGAGCAATAGGGCACCACAATATTGTCACAGTAGATAAAATAAAATAAAGATTATGCAAATTATCTCAAACAATCCCATATTTATGGAATTAAATGGGTGGATTACAGCATTTAGAGGGTGTCCACAGTTATTAGTAGTATATCAGAATAACTTGAGACAAAAAAACAAGGTGAGAGTAAACATGTTGTCCCTAATGAATGATACAGCGCCCTTCATGGCCAATTAACGGCCTGATAAAATGTCACCATGATTTGACCTGCAACTGTAGCACACCCTTGGGTCAAATCATTCTACTTTTGAACATGCAGCAGTAAATTGCGTTACTCATTAAAATTCAGAAAGCTGTGTTGGAGATAATGTGTGACAAATGTGTGAACTGCTCTATTAATCTTAAAACTGATTAGTGTTACAGTAATTATTAATTTTATTTACAAAAAAAGGTACAATAGTAATAGTAAGTGACAAGACTGAGAGTCTATAGCCACACTAACAGCTGTGTGAGGCTGTACTTATAGGCATATAGTCTATACACACTCTGTTAGTGAACAATACAAGATACTGAGCAACACCTTTAAAGGGGACATATTATTCTCATTTCCAGTTCTATGTTTTTTTTTTTCTGAAACTCCACTGGAGTAGCTTTGCATGATTCACATTTCAAAAAACTCCTTATTTATCTTATACTAATCCTTTTATTGCAGCCCTTCATTTCAGTCTCTGTCTCTAACAGGCAGTCTTAGCTCCTGTCTCTTTAAGGCCCGCCTCCTAATGAGCCCACTCTGTTCTGATTGGACAGCTTTCTAGAAGCCTGCTGAGGGGCAGCCGTATCAGAGTCATGTAAGTTACCATGGATGCACACGCAACATTTCCTGATTCACTGCTTCATATTAAAAATATTTAAATGACAAAAATAATGTGAGACTTCTATTGTGGAGAATTTATAGGAAATTAAATGTGTTAATTACCAAATTAGCAGAGCTTTGTTAGCAAATAAACGATTCTGTACAATAACATATAGAGATTTTTGGAGCTCTATGTTGAGTGGATCAGTTAGAAGTAATACAGCAAGGAATATTACAGCCATAGAGATGATGATGTTTGATGAAGAGCTGCAGACGACCAGCACACCTCCAACAGATAAACAACTTGTGTTTCTTTGCTGTGCTGTGTGATGGAAAAACACTCACAGTGTGCCAGCTTGACACGAGTCATGGTTCGGTGTGACAACCTCCAGAACAATGGCAAAAAGCCCTAATGTTAGCTGAACAGAGCAGTGAATTTGTGCACTGTGCCTGGAGCAGATGACTATATAAAGAAATCTACAATGAGCTGACATCAGTTAGGGCTGAAATTTAAAAAAAATGTTGGAACCCAAGTGTTCAGAGCAGTCTGAAGTCAATGCTTTTCACTCACAGGGATAACTCCTATATATGTTTACCTTATTATTTGACACTTTGACCAAGTTTAATATGAACATCCAATATTGTAACATCTTTAATTTTATAAAAAAATATTTGCAGTAGTAGAAGAATTTAATAAATGTGGCTAGAATATCACATTTTATCCTACCTACGGAGACAATAAGACACAAATTCACCTGTCCTTTGGTGAGGCAACTTACATAACCAGCCTGCCATTGTCTGATGAGTTCTTGTTCTCCTTAAATCCTTGACGTTTTTCAGACTGATGGAACGTTCAGATAATGGAGCCACACCAGAGTATTCTTCTGCTTTCAATGTATGGTTTTAGTTCATTCAGCTGCGCTTCATTTGAAGTCTCATCTGTTCTGGCCTTGAGGCTCTGTTATATATTTTTTCTCGGATTACTTGTGCACCCACTACTTAATATATAATACTTATATAATTCATCATATTTTTTTCTCTTTTTCAATTTTTATATCAGAAGAGTGAAAACATTCCAATACTTGGTATGGTAAACATTATATCTACTACACATTAGCATGTTAGTATTGTCTCTGTGAGCATATTAGCATGCTTATATTTGCATTTTACCTCACAGAGCAGCTAACATGGCTGTAGACTCTTAGACTTCTCAGGTGGAACATGAGAGTTCTCGTGATAAAAGGGAAAACATCCACTTTCTGTCTTCAGCTGTGGTCTGGATTTGAAAGTGACCTGCCGACAGTCAAGGGTCAGCAGTTGCGAATATGGACAGAGACAAGTTTCAATTGTGCCAGACAGGCCTCCTTAACATGACACAGAAGTCACACAAAGTCCACTGTGACGCCATCAGACTGCATCAAAGCCCTCCATGCATGGTTAGATTCTTTGTAATTTGGCCAAGAGAAGAAATTACAAAAAAAAATGTCAGTCCATTTATGTCCTTTTCCTATCTGCTTCTCTATGGCCACATTCAGTAGCCTTCATGGTCAATACTGAAGTGATGTTTGTAACTTGCTGGCTTGCTTGTCAGCTTTCAGAAGAGCTGGCAAGATATAAGGAAAGTGACAAAATGGGAGTCTGGGGAGCCAATCAAGAAATTAGTAAAAAAAAAAAAAAAATCAGCAAAGAATTTAGGCTATTAAATGAAAAAGCAATATTTAGACATTGGACAAATGGGTAGGGAATCAAATTTGTATTACTTTTGGATTTGACTAAAAATCAAATATTGATGTAAGTTTTTTTCTGACATGACTATTGTGCAGTAAGGGGGAAGATATACGGATACAAACATGGACAGTGAGTGTAGAAATAGAGAGTGGTGAGAGACTCATTGAGAGACAGACAATGAATACCCTAGACATAACAACAAATCATTTCTCCAGTATCACTTGTTGCATAACACTGAAAAACACCAAAGTATTCTCACGTTTGTTGCACATACTGTCTACATGTACCGTCCATGCAGTCATACATTCTGGGCTGCATACAGATACTTTCAAAGATGGTAAAACATACAGCTGTGCAGATGCAGAAAGTCTAATCACTTACAAGGACATCAATTCCATATATGTATGTAGTTTAATTCACTTACTAGCTTGAGTCTCGTTTGAAGTCTGTTTTTGAAGCTTGTTTCAAACATACTTCAAGCACCTGATGTTCTCTTTAGTTCTGACAAAGCCCAAGCAACAAGCAAATTGACTATTTTGCTTTATTGCAATTGTTCATCAATCATCATCCTCCATGCTAATGCTAGCTGGGTTGATCTAACAGGTCCGTCCAAGAATTTCTAATCTCATGTATATGCTCACATAAGTTACATATTGGTTCCGCATCTATGGATCCCATTTGGTTCAGATCCTAATTGAAAATGTGTTTTTCTCCAGGACAAAAACCTGAATAGAGACGCTCTCAGTGCTTCAGTGTGACGGTAGCCACTGTCTCTATGTCTCTGTCTTTGATCCCAGAGACACTTGATTGTGTCTTTTCACCATTTGAATCCACATGTTCACCCTGTACAGAGTAAAGAGAGGGAGCGGAGGAGAAGGAGGAGGCAGGACAGACAGGCGTATTCTCTGTAATGAGCCGGGTTGAGCCTGAGCCAGACCTGGACCAGACCCACGGCAGCTTGGTCCAGCTAATTATGCAAGGCTGCAGACAGCTCTGGCAGGCATAAGGGGTTACGGCAAAAGAAGACAGAAGAAGAAGACATGAAAGAAAATGAGAGAAATGAAGGGAGGGAAGATACAGACGGAGCGACTGACACATTTGGAGAAAACAGATGAAAGGATATGCATGAGATGAGGAAGGTAGCGGCGAGGGGGAGCATGCACAAAGACAGGATGAGAGGGAGTGGGGGAGGGACGCAGCAGAAGGGGTGAGGTTTGTCCTTTGGCCGGTGGTCAATTAGTGTTGGGGAGAGTAAAACAGGCCATGGTGAGCTGTGCTTGTGGCTGCAGAGAGCTCTCAGCTTGTTTACTCTTATACTGAAGGAGACAGCTGGGACACCTCCAACACTGAGGCCGGAGAGCATCATTAGGGGAAATATAAATGAGCAAAATGTGAGATGAAATGTTTCTTGTTGAAACGTTTCATCTTGTTAAAGGTTCTGGATTATTCAACTAATTTTTACAGAAGTATTTTAGGATTAAGAATATTACAGAGGCACTACAACTTGTTCAGTAATTCCCAACCAGGGGTACTTGTACACCAGGGGTTACCTTTGCTGTTGCATTTTGTGTGTGAAATAGAAATTATGATTAAAAAAGCCCCACATATTGAGTGAACTGACAGTAATGGAAAAGTATTATTTATATTATTTATAGTACAATTTGTGGATAAATGTTGCAACAGGTGAAAGTAATAGATAGCTAAAATTATTGGGACAATGGTGAAAAAGCCAGAAGTAGTTGAGAGTTGATGGAAAAAGCTAAAAGTGATGGATTCATAACCCCTATATGTATGGGCACCTGGTTGAAAGGTCAAGCTTGGAATACCTAAATTTTCAGTTTAATTGTGTAAAAAAATATTGTTGAAAGATTTACTGATATATTGATATAATCAGTAGAGTTGAACAATATCCAGTTTGAAATCAATTCCAATGAACACATTTGGAACGTGACTGGTTGTGTTGATGAAAGGGTACTAAGTTCACAGAACATCAGACAAAGAGTTTGGGGACCACTGTTGTAACACACTATTGGTTGCATCCACGTTCTTCTGGTGATCAAGAAACTTAATCCTATTTCATCATTGCAAGCTAAATGCTTGTAAAATGTAAATGTAATGTAAGTAAATGTTAAAGCTTTGGGTAAGTGTCAGACACTTGTTCACGTTCCAGCATTTTCTCTTTCAGACTTAAGAGTCACACACAATGAAAGTGAAGAAGAAGAAGAGAAGCCCCATTTTACTATTTCACTCCTGCAGGGCCAGTTTACGCGTTCCTGGCCAATCTCTATTGAGGGCCGGCTGATGTGGGCAGACGTACGGTTTGCACCATCCTCTCCCAGCATTCCTCTGTTTGTCTGCACCTCCATTAAGGACATGTAGTCTGGCCATTGTGTGTTTGTGTGTCTGGCTGGCTCGCTGGCAAGGTCTGGGCAAAAAGGGATGTGTGGGCAGAATGCTAACTCAGTTTAATTGTTAAGTACTATCAAAGTGTGTGAAGGTGTATGTCTATGTGTGTGTGTGTGTGTGTGTGTGTGTGTGTGTGTGTGTAAGAATGTAGGCATGTTTGAGGATAGCAAAGGTTAAAATCTTAATTATAAAACAAAAAAAGACAATAAATTGTTGCAAATGTGCAGCAAGTTGCTGTCTTTGCACTGCTGTGCCACGCAAATTTTTACGCTACAACAAGCACCCTTGTTGCCCTCTTATACTTGTCTCACTGTGGTTTGTTTGGAAGCCATTGGTCTACATTTAATGGATGAAAGAAGCAAACACAAATGAGGCAATGACAAATAAACCCTCTCAAGCTTTGCGGGAAGAGATGAAAGAATGATGTCAGTGGGCTATACGAGAGAAACTGTTGAGAGAAACCAAGGAATAAAGCAAACAAATGCAAGTGAGAGAAGATGGCAGAGTAGAAAGAAATCATCAGAAGTGAAGGGGACACAGTGATATGTCTGAGAATGGCACATCTTTATTCTGGCTTTGGTAAAAGAAGTATATCTCATCAATATGTACCTTCTAATGGCAATTAAAATGGAATTAAACTGTCATTAATACTTCTTATGTTCTTGGAATTTAATTTATTTACAGCTGTTTACATTTAATTTTGGGATAGTACATGGCGTGTAGTAATTTACTGCAGTGGTTAGACTGGATTTTATTTCAAGCATCTCAAATTTATATATATTAAATTTGAAACATTTTTGCCCTACATGTTAGCATCTTTGAACCTTTGTAAGAATTTAAGGATAGGCCCCCTGTGTGTACTAGATTCTTCACCACTCATGGCCATGAAAAGGTACCATGAGTGCATTAAGTTCCATGCAGTAGAGGTAGGGAAAACATGGAGAAACTCTCTTTGTATTCAGTGGCTCAGTACTTTTGCTTGGTGAAACAGCACATTTCATTTTCTTGATTTCCCATCAGCAAACAAAGAGGAAACCTCTTTTGTCAAGGCTCCAATTCCTCTGCTACACCCCTTCTGTGCTTCCCTGTGATTAGGTTCAGAGCACATCATGGAGGTGAGGGGCGTGAAATCATTTGTGGTTGTAATTATGGGCTCCCCTCTCCAGAGTAATCATGAGCTATTAAAAACCACCCTCAGCTCAGCCCCCCAACAATGCCAGTTAACATGTATGTTCCTCTGGGAGGCTGCAGGGAAGAGGCCAACTACCCACAAACTGCAGTGGGCACGGAGGTGTGAGCATGTGTAATGCACCGGTGTGTGTAGCCAGCACACGCTTTTTTCCTTGTGTGAGCATGAATAGAAGTAAAGTAATACAGTAGCTCTGACACTGAGCTAAACAAAGACCTGAATGCGCACACAAATGCAACATTGAAAGACTAGGAGGTAAAAGTAAAGGTGCGTTAAGATAGAAAGCAGATCAAATTAAGGATGTGACCGCTGGAGTTTCTTGCAGTCTGTTTTTATCCGTCAGTCATACATTAAATTACATTATTGCCAACAACAGGGCAACCATGTATGTGGAGCATACGTCTGTATGTTTTATGTTGTCTTAAGTGCTTTTTGTTTTTGTTCATTTCACAAATCTTTCAGTTAGATTAAAACCTTTTCAATTAGCACAGTATAGAATGTATTTGTGCTTATATGTGACTACTCATCTTTCCATGGACATTGTGATTGTGCCGCCTTTAAATTAATTTTGCTTTCAGTCTTAAATCACTGCACAGAACAATATTACAGACTGAGTTTCAATTAATTAAGATCACAACAAAAACACTTATGCAACTTATGTTATGTTATGTCTAGTGAAAACAGTCAAACATCCACCTAAAGGCAGCTACAGTAATGTTCTGTTGTAAATTAGCATGACCTACCTCATCAGGAAAGGAGTTTAAAGAAACATGTGCACATTTACAGGTCTATATTTTAATCTACTACTATATATCTTTGAGTGATTTACAGTTTAAAAACTCTTTATTCATCTTATACGGACCCTTTACACAGCCCCCCAGTTCAGTCTCTGTCTAATACAGGCCATTTTAGCTCCTGTCTCTTTAAAGGACCAGTATGTAGGATTTAGTGGCACCTAGAGGTGAGCTGAGTACGAAGAGGACCTGCTCCCTATGTAGATATAAGGGCTCATTCCAAGGTAATAATAACACAATTATATTCAGGGGATTACACACTAATTAAAACATGCTTATGATTATTATATTTCATTTCTACCAAGTACATTCCACTAGATACCACTAAATTTGACACACTGGACCTTTAAGGACCTCCTCCCTATGGGCCCACTTTGTTCTGATTGGCCAACTCTTGGAAGCTGCCCCTCAGGAAACTTCCCCCATCAACAAACCATGAGACAAACTTCATGAATAGGATTCCATTATTTTATCTTGTTCTTTAATTGAAATGTCAGCTTCTCAAATATATCCCCACATGGTTGAACCAAAATCCGATCCAAAATACGAACAACTCAAACAACATAAACCTTAGCAACAAAGGCTGTTTATGGGCATGTGCAACAAGCTGAGGCAGAAAAAAACATAGCAAAGGACGTTTTCGAAGCAGATCGAAGCCTTAGCTTTTGACTTTTGAGCATTTCTTCATACGTTAACCTCATGTTCTGGAGCATTGACCATGTTAAGCATAGATATCCAACATCATAACAGTATTTAAATAACAGAGAATCAGAAAAAGCTTAATATGTCCACTTTAATGTGTTATAGTGCACAGAAAGCTTACGCAGGTTGTTTGAAGCCTCATATTAGTTTTGGCTGAGCTTCAGAATGCAATTTTGAGCAGAACAAGGACTGCGGATTTTGTCCTCCAACTACAGTGTTGTTGTGCCAAGGAGGTATGGCAACACAATCTCACTAGTATGGACAGAAGGAAAGATAACAGCATAACGGTTTCACCTGTGGCACCTAAGTTTTTCTACCTTGCCATGTTACTAACAGTCTAGATTGCTTGCTTAAAAACTAACCATAGAATATGCTCGTTAATACAAAAGAGGGTCAGTGTCTCTCTCCCTACCGTACTACCCCTCCCTCCCTTTCTCTGTCAGTTTCACAGGCTTTGTGCCAGCCATCATAGCCCCCTGGTTGAATGAACACAATCCCATTATCAGTGACAGTCAATTAAACATCTAAATGCCAAATTCAGAATGCTTGATGCTACGACACAGAGGGCAATTGAAGATCGTTGGCCAGAGAATGATTGGCCCGTCCCAGACAGGGAGGGGAGAATTATGGTGATGAGAGTTCTGAATGAATATGTTTAGTGTGGAATATTAAAATCATCCAATAGCTACAAATAATAGCCTCCCTTTTTTATGACAGAATAAGCATCAAGATTGCATGATCTGCTGTATTGGCATCAGTGGCCAGAAAGTAAGCTGAAGATGACAGAAAGTTGCCGCTAAGTATTTGAAACTTTGATATGAAAGCACTTTTTTCTTATTTTTACAATATTTTTAACGGCTCTCAAACAGTCTGCAGAATTGCCAGATTTGTGTGTTTTCTGCAAAAAAGTGTGCTATTATGATAAAAAAGTGTGCTATTATGATAAAAAAAAGTGTGCTATTATGATAAAGAGTGAAGGAGCAGGATACCGGGATACTTGACCTGATGATCTGGCAACCCTCAACTTCACGCTGTAGGCATTGTTGACTAGCAGCAGCTTGACACCAGAAGTAGTGGAGTCAAAGTGTCAGAACCAAAGTGTCAGTAACAGTTGAGCTTTGTTAAAAGAATATTGTGCAATCAATCCAAACATTAATCTTTGAAATTAGTGGAAGAATATTTAATATTTAATGACATCTCTTACTTTTTCCACGAGAGGATCAACTATAGAATTATTATAGCAATTTGGTAAATTGTAAAAAATCTGAGAAAAAATCATGATAGAAGTCTTTCTGTAGAAGGTTTCAGGCAAGTCAGCAAATTCATTAAAGTAAACATTTTGCAGAGTCAGGTTCTTTATGTGTGTATGTGCGTGTGCAAATCAGCCTATGAAAGAGAAAAGAGTGATAGAGAGCAAGTACACATACGCAATTGCTTTGGCTGTCCCACAAAAAATGTCCCTACCAAAGTTAAAACCAAACCTACGCCCTTGTCAGTGGTCATGGCAAAAGAGGGACAGAAATAAAGTTGGATCTCAAGAGGTGGTCTGACTGCCCCGTGAAAGCAAAGACTGCAGCAAATAGCACAAGTAGAAAAGGAGAGAACAAGAGGAAGATGGAGGAATACAAGACTGAGAAGAAAGGAGAAAGGTCATAGCCATCCTTGTATGTGACGGTGTGTGTTTGCTTTATGGAGGCAGAACTCTAGTGAAAATTACTGTCACATTGTATTGACACAGCAGGGAGTGAGAGAAAGGAGAAGAGAAAAAAAAGAAGGTCTGAGCAAGAGGGAGAGAAAAAAGAGTGAGAGGAGGAGTGTTTATTCTCTTTTTCTTCCCTCCTCTACTCAGTCTTTTCCCTCCCTTTTTGTCCATTCAGTGGTGTATGTGCTTCTGTGTGTGTGTGTCTGTGTGTGTGTGTGTGTGTGCATGCATGTGTACACACTCTGGCACACTTGAATCTTTTACTGATTACCTCACACATGTCACGTCTTTCTGAAGGGCTTTTAACGGTGGAGGATTATCAGGCAGCCGGAGCCTTTTAACCCTTTATCTACCCTCCCCGCTCCAGCCAGGCAGCTGACAAATGCTTCCATTATGTTTCCATCAAAAAGGTACAATATGCACATTTCATGACAAATAAATAGATGATTATCATGTGACATAATGCACCTACTGACAGCTATACTGGAGGACTGAAGCTATGCAGCTAGTAGCTATGAACAGCTGGTTGCGTCTGATTGAATTGTGATCTGTAATATTAGGTTTCTGAACCTTTTCTTCCACCGGGTTTCAGTGCCTCAACATTCTCATTTAATGAATCTTTGAAGAAACTAGATATTGTTGTTAGTGTTGGATACTAATTTGACAAGAATGAAAAGACAGAAATACACTTTCTGATATTCTATTGCACCCACTAATGGCCTTGTAATTGGTGCTGTAGTGTAGAGTGGTGGATAGATATATTACTCCATGATATCATTTTAAAGCTGTTGAGGAATGAAAAATCTATGAGCAGGTCAGACCAAGTAGCTTCTCACTTGGTAAGTTTGCATCAGTAGCATATTTATACCAAGGCTACTCTTGAGTGGACCAAACTCTTTCTGAGGCAATACTGTAATGTCTTGTCACATTTGTGTATTAATTCCATTCATCTTTCTTGAATGATACATCATAATTTGTAATAATATGAATAACACAGTTTGTTTAAGTTTGACCTTGGTTGGTTAGTTCAAAAGATCTCCCAAGACAATCATTTTTACTGATCCTCACCCCTTCAGGAGAAATGGTGCAGGTATCTTTATGGAGGTTTGTGTTGGAGAGAGAAAGGAAGTCAATTTTAGGTATGTTGTGGTAAGAATAGGACGAGGGTGTCAATGACTGAATTGAAGTCCCTTTTAAAGGTGGACGCAGAAGGCCTCTCTGCTAGTTTACATATGTGCCATCTCTGAGGTGGTCGGGTGTTTGTCTCTTCTCCCTCCCTTCCCTCCTCATGTTTTCCTCTGTTTTATGTGTGTGTCCTGCCCATCCTCTTCCATTCAAACCCCAGTTTACCATGACAATAGCTGCCTGCCGAGACACTCTCCCATGTATAGCCCTGACCACTGCTGGCTACTGGCAGGGGCCTATTCACTGCTGCAACCCACCCCTGGCCATAAAGAGCCTGGCAGGACCGGCCCCCCTGTAAACAGCCAACACCACGCTTGTTGTGTCTGCCGGCTATACTACCAGGGATGGAGGTAGGGTAGTAGAGCTGTTGGGTTTATGTACTGGGTTTTGTCAGGGGTGAAAAAGGAGGGGTTCGGTTTTATGTACCCAATAGGACAGAGCTACAGGTTGAATGGACAGGAAAACTGTTAAGGACAAATTGTTCTGTGATTAACTTGAGAGGTGGAATAAAGGAAATGGTGGCTGACCATATTGTTTCAAGACCAGACATGGTAATAGCAGGCTGGGTACTACGTCTCAGCTTGTCTTGTTAGCGTTTTGTTTTTTTCATTCAATGTAGGAACAATTCCATATATATATAATTTTTGTACAGTCTGCATTAAAGCCACACTAATTTTTGGTATTTTGAAGTTTTGGTTCCAGCTGACACAATATCGGTGTGGGCGGGGACTGGAGTGAAATGAGATGCACAAATTTATAATTGTAATTATGACCCCACAACAAGCCAACCCTGCAGATTCTGTCTTGTACTGATGATTGCCGAATTGGTAAAAAAAATGCCGCCACAACATGTTGCCCCCTCTCCTTGACTGGAGGTCAGATGGGTTAGCAAGCGACTGTAGCCTCTTTAGCAGAAGCCACACATGATTGGCCTCGTCTGAAGAGCTGCGTTCTCTCCAAAATCAGCAATTTAGTTGTGGGGCATTCACGAGGTCTCGATTTGATTGGAGGAGAGTTTGTATTTGTGTGTATGTGCATGCCTCAGACCTTGGGAGGGCTGGCTGTGCAAGCCTGAGCTTGCCCAGCGATGCCACAAAGCCTGTCAGAAATGAAAGATGACGGCAGCACAGAGCCAAGTAGCAAGGGAGGATATTCACCACTTATTCTTACGAGAACAAATACACACCCAACCATCACGCAAAAGCTGTGATATATGACACAGCCATGATTATTGGCATTTTTTTCTGTTACAAAATCATCCCTTTATCGCTTCATTGCACACAGAGAGAGATGAGGAAACAAAGAGTGAGGTGCTTATCTTGAGGAAGAACTGCATCCAGCCATTATTGACGCAGGTGACCCACAGTGAACTGATTGGAGGGTTTAAGATAAAACAGCTGACAAGGTACGGGTTTGTGTATGTGGCACATTGTGTGTTCTCTCTACCTCACACAGTCAGAACACAATAAAACAACAAGCTAAAGTGGAGTTTACAGATGTCTTCTGATAAGCAATGAGAGGAAAGAGGCTCATGTTGATTTAACCTTAATCCTTTTAAACATATTGACAGAAGCTGTTGCAGAAGTAGTGATCTATTGGAGGCATGGGGTCGCTTGCAGAATTGAAAACTGGTTTCACCCAGTAAACACAAGCCTTGTCCTTCCATATCAACTTCTTCCATAGACTGTGCAACTCTTGAGACTGGTTCCTCTCAGTTATCAGAGGGTGATTAGGTGATTGCCAAAGTTAAAGATCAATTTTAAACTCCCAGTAAAATGGCTTTTTCACAATGAGAGGAGACCAATCAATAACACAGCCCATCAACATCAGAATTTTCAAGTAAGTTTCAGAAATGGAAAGTCAGGGAGAAGATTGCACTTTATGTGGAGTTGTGAAGATTATAGTTATAATGTTGATGATAGTGTTTAGTCTGAGCTGATCTTATGACGCACGATGCCTTCCAAAAATATTCATGGGACATTGATTTGGTTGTCAGATTGTATCTCAGACAAGGGAGGCTATGATTAGTTGCTCTGGAGGAATAATGGAGGAAGGAATAATGGAGGAAGATGAGGAAAGAGAGAGATGGGATGTTAAGACATTTGGAGAGCTGAAGTCACGATTGAGATTGATTTGCATTGTGATCAGACAGAATGAGTGCTTTCTCTTTGCATAAATTTGTTATATATCTAATCAAAGCAAACATACAGTATCTGATTTTGGAAGGCTTCAGATTCTGATCCTATTTCACGGTTGTCTTGTTATGGAAAACGCTGATGATTGACCAACAAAATGTCCCTCAGCAATGCTCGGGGAAGTGGAACACCACGTCCTGCTGTGAGACATGGCGGTCTATTTGGAACTTGTAGTTAATATAATTTTGTGTGGGGAGGGAGGACGTGTGTGTTTGCATATTTGTGTGTGTTAATGGGGGTAATAGTGCATGGTACATTATGCTGCATCCATACCAGCCTGGTAAAGTTTTTCTCCTCGTGTTTCATTAAGTCACGTTGAGATCAATGCCAGACAAGCCCAGGTTATAAGTATGCAAAGACAATGTGACAGAGACAACAAGTATAGAAAACAGATTTTCCAATCCTATATCCAGACAAGAAACGTATTCTTAGTCAGGGAACCTCCAAAGTTATTTGAATCCATGTGAGCACCATCCATATTTTATTTATAGTAATCCATCCAATAGTTTTCAAAACATCATACTAAAAGCCAAAAATGTCAACCTGGCACATGAATCATGGGTTCAACAATGTCCATAGGATTCATCCTCTGGGTAAAACGAATGTCTACAAAATTTAATCTGAATCCATCCAGTAGTATTGAGATAGTTCTGGACCAAAGTAGTGGACCAACCAACTGACCTACCAGCTGATGTTTCAATTACCAGAGCCATGCTGCTAATAGGGATAAAAATGGAAACATCAGTGACAGAAGGCGAACTCCTAACGGTTCCTAAATGAAAGGCAGACCTGTTAAACACCTGTTGACCACTCCAACCTCTACACTCTTATATTCTGGCTCTCACATATAGGGCACACTATTTCCTGCATTGGCACGGAACATTAGCATAGGAGATAAATCATGAGGTGCAGGATCCAATAAGTTATTTCTAAGATACTGGGCTGGATAGTCAGTGGTTACTTGAGTATGGAATGCTTAAAATAATCAATACGAACCAAGGAGCAATGTTCATGTACAGTTGTTTTTTTTTATTTCATTCAAGTGCAAAGACAAAACTTGAATAAAGTAACAGGGATGAGAAGAGGATTTTGTCTCAATGTCAAAATCTCGAGAAATTACGTCAAGGTCATCAAAATTGTCTAGAACATTACCTATTTGGAAGTCTATGTTGCTCTTATTTGATGCAGCAGTACACTCAAATATTCAATTGTACAGCAATTGTTGATTTCACCTTTACCATGTGTGCATGTCCTTCTCATCCACCTGTGCTGAGTCATGATGGGCCATGACACCGTCTCAACTGACTGCTAACAGCCAGCAGCCGCTCCTTAGCCCAGGCAGGCCCAGACTTGCCTTGTACAATGATTAGTCCTGCTTGTCTTACACTGGACACAATGGTCCCTTCCTCAAGCTATGCGTCGCTATTGACCCATCGCTAACCAATTGGAACAGAATGAAATGAAGAGGGGGAACCCGACCGTTTCATTCAGAACAATAAGAAGGGTGCAATGTGGGAGAGCCACATTCCACAAACATCTATAATGACTGTACATTACTGGAAATATGACAGATGGGCTCATTTGATTTTGAGCTCTACATCTCAGGGGGATAATGTTCAGATTAAAAATGTTTGACTGTTTAGTACTATCTGACTTCAAGCTTTACATGCTTTAGATTACGGCCCATAACGTACAACATAATTATTTCCAATTTACTGAGTAATATTTTATACCCTGTAATATTTGAATAGTTACCCATTCGTTAAAAAATACCTACAGTATAAATAATTTTTTAGGTATTCCCTCATATCATATCTTGTTCCCTTGTGCCTACATGTGTGTACTGGTACGTATTGTACCGGTACACCATTAGTGCAAAAAATCACGCTGTTATTTCAGAAAAATTACACTGCACATGGCATCATATCATCTAAAGCATTAGAGATATTCAGAATAATAAATAAATGAAAACAATAGAATTAATTCAACCTGTTTCCAATACAAATCAATACATTTTTTAAAAAGTCCATACCAGCAGCTCTGTGTGGCTTTACAGTGATGCTTACAGCTAAATGCTGATGGCAACATGCTAACATGCTCACAGTGACTGAGTGCTGATGTTTAGTAGATGATGTTCACCATAGTCACCATCTTAGATGGGAATGTCATAAAGTATTGGGCAAACCATCATTTTGACCTGATGAAGTTATTATAATTCATCTTGGCAGGGAACATGCCTGTTTGTACCAAAACTCATGGTAATCTATTCAATGGTTGAAGAGACATTTCATCAAAATCCAAAAATATAAACCTGTGGTGCTGCATGAAAAATCTGGGGATCGCCAAAATAAGTAGAATTTATCCTCTGGGGACCATGAACCTACACCAAATGTTTTGCCAATCCATCCAGTAGGTGTTAAGATATTATATTCTGGACCAAAGTGGTGGACCTTTGAGGTTGGGAAGTCAGTGAGGGATCACATCCCGCTGTTCTAGAGCAGATATTGGTTGGTTGAACACCTTCATGGAGGGTGTGGGATCTGGAGGTGGACAGTGTGATCTTCACATCTTTTTTTCATCTTTTCCTTTCCCTCTTCACCCTGTGTTTGTTGCTTCTCTTCTCCTTCCTCTCTGGGTCCCATGTGGGCTGTGTGAATATCAGATAACAGTTCCATGAAAATGAATCCGGTGAGACGTAACCCACACAGAAGGGGAGGAAGGGGGAGGTCACTTCCATACACTTCCATGCACAAAGTGAGAGAGAGAAAGAGAGAATTACTAACCATCAGAGAGACTGTGAGAGGGCATTCAGGAAGAGTATTGTTAGAGTGATCCCTAATGAGGTGAGTGCGTGTAGGTGTACCTGTGTGTGTGTGTGTGTGTGTGTGTGTGTGTGTGTGTGTGTGTGTGTCTGCGTGTGTGTGTGTGTGTATTTGTGTGTGTAATTAGTGACTGGGAGCCAGTGAGCGGAGGATAAAAGCAGGTCTTCAGGATGGCTGGAGGACACATGGCAAGGAAGAGGAGGATTGTCCTCTGGAGATGACAGGGAAATATGTGTGTGTGCAGGGAGGGAGGCACTCAGGAAGTAAGTCATAATACACCACTACATAAAATCTAGCTATTTTCCTTCGCTTGCCCCCTATTGACATACACATTCTCCAAAGACTTTAATGCAACCTGATGTTGGTGTTGCATATGACAAAACCATAGTAGCTACTTTATGTCAAACAAAGCCCACGAATCCAGTCAAAACATCTTTGGTCAAGATGCACTCTTTCCCCAAGATGGTGTTTTCCTTGAGAATAAAAGTACTTGTGTGCTGTAAGGAAGATCGTTCATTAGTTCCTTTCGCAGCTGCTGCATCCAAAAACACATATTATGCACTACATACCCAATATGTGTCAGTTGCAGCCCTAAGTGTATGAATCTGATATTAGTTGTAACTTCAGGGATAGCAACACCAGAATCACTGGAAGAAGAAAAAAAAAGTAATCTTCTTTCAAAGCACTACTTAAACCATCCATCTATGCATAAATTATTACAGTCAAATTAACAAAAAGTTATAGATACGTTTGGTGTCTTCTTTAAGAATGTTATAACTTAATTTATGTTGCACGTCAGTTGCCATTATTTTGTAATTATTGTATTTTGCATATTTTGTGTGTATTCCATATCATGCAACTTTGGACTTTCGCCAGTAAATAAATGAAATAAGTACACAAGTTTGCACAGCTACCTTGTCAGGACATTGCATTAACTTCCATTCGTTGTGGATAGCCAAACCCAAACCCTAATCCTAACATTAACCATAACCAATTCATGCCTAACCCTAACCTTAACCTAACCTTAATTCGCACTGTACTCATAACCTTGACCAGGATGTCAAAAATGACATTTTACCTCATTAGGACTGGAGTTTGGTCCCCATGAGGACTAGTGGTCCCAGAAAGGGTCCCAAAGAGGTAACAAATATGTGTGCACGCATTCACACCCACACATACACACACACATACACACACACACACACACACACACACACACACACACACACACACACACACACACACACACACACACACACACACACACACGCATAATCACAGGCAAAGAAGGGTTTTTTTTTTTATGTCAGTCCAGGTGGTGTATAGGACCATGTGGTTTCAGGGGGCCTATAACATTACTCTCCATCAACTCTCTCTGCCATAGGTGGGATCATCAGACAGGTGCATGGTAGGCCTACTTTATCCCTCCCCCACACACAAACACAAACACCCCTCCCCCCCTTTGATTGGCCTCCTTCACCTGATGGCCTGGGTGCTGAGTCTGAGGACTGGGCATGTGTGTGTGTGTCCTGGTTGTTCCAGGCACAATGAAGAGAGAGGGTCTGTCAGTGGCCACCTGTTGGCCAGCTGTCAGGGTCCCATTTCAGGGTCGCCTTTCCATGCAGATACAACAGCAGCTAGATCTATCTATCTATCTATCTATCTATCTATCTATCTATCTATTAAAGATCAATCCATCAATTTCCATTTGTTCCATCAATCCATCCATTCTGATCACAGTAAATACTTGCCATCAATGTGGGAAACCTGAGATTAATGTTCACGCCAAATAAACAACCATCCATTAAAAGATGAAGTGAGGTGAGGAGGAGGAAGAGGGGGAGGGGAAGGGGAAGGGCTAGAATCTAAGGGATATCTTAGTGTGTCTCGTTTGATGCTGATCAATGGCTCGTAGATATCATCCTCTTCATGTCACATTACCATTTCTATAGGAGCCGTGATGGAGAGTCAGGGGTGCAGCGGTGGTAGTGGGGGAGGGGTTGGGGTTGCAAAAACCAAATGATGAGTGAGTGATGGAAATAAGGAGGCATGAAATGGATGGGAGCAGGAGGAGGTGGGTGAGAATGGCAGGTTTAAGAGGTGGAGTGGGGAGTTGGATTGGAGAAGGGAGAAGTGGGAGGGGGGGGATTGGAAGGTGGGAGGAAAGGGGAGAGATAATTTCCAATGAGGCATCTGCAGGGGATGTGGATGGCAGCGAGTTGGGGGGAGGGGGTCTAATGGCTTTGGGTGCTGCTTCTATTAGGCCAAGCACCCACTAGAAGACAGAATAGAACGAGTCCCGAGATGATTTTTCAGGATCTGAATGTCGGCAGGGTCATTAATTTGTCACTATTAGCTGCTTCACCAGCCTTTATAGTGAGAGTGTTAGATCACATATATGTTCTTTTAAAGCATCTACAGCAGGGAAGGGAATCAACTTTTTTTTACAAGACTTTTTTTTCCTCATGAAATATGTTTCAGTGGCACTATGGTAATTTTCCCTGGCATTTTTTTCAAATGATTGGAAACACCTTAGTTCCATCTTGCATGACAGACCAATATTCAATCCCTTTTATTGAAAAAAGTGAAGGGAGCAAATTTATAACACAAGAACATTTAATGGGTAAAAATACTGACACTGAGTTATAATCCCAGTTACAGATTACAACTGTGTATTTTTTTACCCATTTAATGCACATTTTATTTACAGAAGTACACACAATAAACACAACATCTCAACAGCATTGTTGTTTTCTGGCATGTTATGTTTGGCACTCTGTGGTTTAAACTAACATGTGCTGACAACTCTAGTATCTTTTTTATGCACAGGCAGTCGGGGAGAGAGTAAGTGACTGTCCAGGTTCCTAACGAACTTTCATCACGTACTAACATTACTGTTAGCAGATGTTGCAGCTGCCTAACAACCTTGCAACACTCAATTGGGCTAGCTGTCCAAGTCATTTTCAAGTCATGCTTTGAATACAGAGCAACAAACGTATTAAGTCTCTGTTTAACTTTTTATTTTACAAGAACATTTAAAGGCAATTCTAAGGGGCAATTTTACATTTTTAGGGGCATTTTGCCTGAGGCCCCTGTTATCTGCAGTCATTATTTTTATATTAACAATGGATCACATAACTGCTTGTACTGTAAATGAAAGAGACTCCCTTAGCTCTTTAGAGCAATTTAGCACAGCTGTTTTGGTTTTAAGGCAGCAACTTTACTGTTTTGGTAAAGACTCACTGTTTTCAGTGAAAAAGTTGTGATTAAGCCACCATGCTCTCCCTGCCCAGCAACAAATGGCCAATAAAGTTAGCAATTAAGCAGTTTAGATGTGTTTTCTCAGGAGTTGATAGAGACCAAAATGACAGACGAAATTAGCAACATGCTAGTAAACATAGTGAAGCATTTAGTAGCTAAAAAGCTGGATATCTTTTTCAGGGGTTGAAAGAGACCAAAATGGCAGACAGACAAATTTAGCAACTAGCTAATAAATGTAGTGAAGCATTTAGCAGCCAAGGAGCCAGATACTTTCTCAGGAGTTGGTAGAGAGACAAAAAAACAGAGCTCAGAGGAGAGTGAATATTATTATTGTCTTAGTGACTGGCAAAGACACCAAAAACAACTCCAGATGAATGCTAATGTTCTTATAGTATCAGCAGGATGGGGGTCAGCCCTGTGCTCCCTTATGAATGTTTTTCCCCATCCAAATTAGGACCTATGTTCCCTCAACATCTGAGCACAATGCGCAGACATCCTAACCCCTGAAGGCCCTGGGTTAGGGTTAGGGTTAAGGTCAGGGTCAGGGTCAGGGTCAGACAGACAGACAAACAAACAAACAAACAGACAGGGGCAAAAATATTACCTCGTTGTTGGAGGTACTAATCTGAGGGAACATGGGGTTGAGGGAACATAGGACTGAGGGAACATAGACATGCCCCTGCAGGAAGTAGGCAGCTGTCTGCTAACAATGTTTCCAGGGATATGTCACCGTTAGGTCGTAATCTATGACATTCACATATAGTTTAATATTACTTTTCACTGTCAATTCATTTAATGCAGCACTAATTCAACATACATCCAATTTTATGTTCCAAAGAAATAGGGTCTGGTAGGTTCATAAATATGCTGCCGGTGAACAGGAAGTGATGCATATTGTTCATGGGTTACATGAAATAGAAGAAAAACTGAGCAAATGAAGAGATAAAGAAGAGTGCCACCCGTGTTAGCTCAAACTTAATTGCCAGACAATCGAAAAGCAAAGGCTTCACAGCACCAGTCACCATGTTTGACTTAATGGTTTCTGGGAAGGGCAGCGCAGAAACTCTATCATAAGGTCACTATATGAAATCCAAGATTGGATCAAAAATGTCACGTCCCCAATACTACGAGGAACTTCATCTCACAATGTCAAAGGCTCAATAATTTTGTCATCTTTGGTACATCCAGCTCATTTTCAAACATGTTCAGGAATAGTTCGACATTTTGGGAAATATTTGTTGTCTTGCTGAGAGTTTGATGAGAAAATTGATACTACTGTCATGTTCTAAAAGTGGTAAATTGAGCTTAGGAAGATTAATACGTTGCAAAATACGAGAGCTTGTAGATTTTAACTCTAAGCAGGAAAATGAGTGTGCATATTGCCCAAAATGTCAAACAATTTCTTTAAAAAGTTCCATTGTTTCTATTTTGATTTGTCACACAGGCCAATATAATGTCAGCAGCATAGGCTATATCCTCTTCAACACACATGAATGATAAGAAAGACTTCATAAAAAAGGTCACTGCAAAAGTTGTAGAGAAATTACTTCTGCCCTCAAATAACCTGATGAGCAAAATGTCAAACGGTTTGACAATCAATAACACTGGCTAGCCATAGCAAAGGTCTCCATCACTCTATCTCTTTTTCTGTATGTGTGTATGTGTGTGTGTAGGAAGAAAAAGAAACATTGCATCATTGCTGCAATGTTAGAAAATTAATAAGCCATTTTTTCCTTTGTGGGTGCACAATTATATTATAATTTGTCTCTTTGGAAACCATGTTCATTAAATGTGAGATGGTCTATGACTCTGAGACCAAAAGCAGACCCTAACTGTGTCCTCTTAAAGTGAGGTGACTGTGACATATGGATTCTGTCGCCTACGACAACAAATGTTTTCCCTGTTAAAGTTTCCTTGAGCAAGTTACTGACCACCTAGCTTCATAATAGCAAGTAACCTTACATGGAATTTGATATGATATACCTTGCCTTGTGGCCTCCCTGCATAGGAGGCAGGTGCCTGAAGATGAGTATGGACTTTGATGAGATTATAACAAAATTAAAATTAACTTTATACAACAGAATGTGCAAAGGGAATAAGTTATTTTGCTGTGTTTTGAATGCAGATCAGTGCAGTGCTCTCAGAGCTACTCTCTAGCATAAGCACACACTTATTTAGCCTCAATTACAGACAAGACTTAATGAATGCCACGACAATTGTCTTTGTGTCTGTGTGTGCAGGTGTGTGTGTGTGTGTACAGGTGTGTGTGTGCAGGTGTGTGCACAAACACAGTTGTATGACACACAAAGAGCATCAGGGGCACCAATAAGAGTTTTGCATGGTAATAGACGTTCTGCTGAATTAATGACATTCAAATCCAAAAGAACAATACAGAAAAGTCACGACAAGCTTTATTCCCTGCGAGTTATTGGTCTTGGGTTGCCATCTAGTGGACATTCACAAAACACAACTAATTTCCTTTATTTTTTCATGTCCTTGCTTGTACTGAATCCTCAACCTCTGTGGCTCATTTGTGGATACCTCATTATTTTAGAGTGCGTTCGCTATATTTACCATTCAAATGGATGAATCTCTTTCTCAACAGACACCTCCAGTTTTTGTTTTCATTTCTCATATCACACTCTCATATTGTTCCACCTTTTCCTCTCCCTCCACTACATTCACATTATATCACAAGTGTTTTCTGTTTGTTTGACTGATTTTAAGACAACTGTTTGCTTCAACCATTGTAGTAGCCCATTTCTTTGGAACATTATAAATGGATTTGTCTTTGATACAATTGTTGTATAATCCAATAAAAGACTGTACAACAAGAACTGTGACAACAGGATCAAACAGCATGTATATTTATATATGTTGGTAACACAACTGCATATATATCTATAGCTACATCTACCAGAACCATTACTTCACAGTACACATATTCTTCACAACTTTTCTATTTTTACAACCCACAAGTCAGATCATGTGTGTAATTTGTATAATGATTGAATTACATTTATTTTGACTTTTTATTTTGTTCTTTTTTATTACTCCTGGTTTTTATCTGCCTGTGTATATTCTCATTTGTCCAGGTCATATTTATCTCTAGGCAACAATGATTCCAAAGCAACTGGACGCATCGGCCTGACTAGTCCTCACTAGTCTGACCAATCAGAGTCAGACTAGTGAGGACTAGTCAGGCCGATGCGTTACGAACTGATGAAGCCGCTTGGATAAGAGGCGAAACGTCTTCATAAGACAAATCTAAGTCCAGTTGCTTTGGAATCATTGTTGCCTAGAGATGGTTTTTATCTGTTACTTTATTTCCTGCACTGTTTATCGTATATATTAAAAAAGGTGTAAAAAAAAAAAAAAAAGAAAAGAAAAAAAGAAAGAACAGTTGACCCTCAAACTGTGAATCTCAACAATCTAAGATCACTTGAGAAGACCCTACAGTCCTTCAAAATGAAGAAGAATAAATCTCTTCCTCTGCTTCAACCACATACAGTAGTTTCTTAACTGAACTCTCGATGATGAACACAATGCAACTGAACTACTGGGTGATATTTGTTGAAACATCTATCTATCTATCTATCGATCTATCTATCTATCTATCTATCTATCTATCTATCTATCTATCTATCTATCTATCTATCTATCTATCTATCTATCTATCTATTATGTTGTAATATTACTTATAATTTAGTGTTTCCTAAAAAAAACAAAAAACACTGGTGCCAGAATTAAATATAGAAAAACTTCAAAGTCTGATTAGAGAAATTAGCCTGTCATCATAAAACTAATAAGACATGATAGTGATGGTGATGATGATGATGATGATGATGATGATGATGATTAATAGTTTTACCTCTTAATATCCAGCGTATCAATCATTTTCCTCCCTGCAGCCATACATGTGTTTCTTTTATTTATGTGCTACTTTTATTTATGTGCTTTTAGTTTTAAAGAGAACACCTTTTAGCTTTTGTTAAACATTATTATTAGAAATTACTCCATGTGATTTGTCATGCCTCCCACTCAAAAAAGATCTTAAAAAGGCTTAGCTGCTAAAAAAGATTGTATGAAATGACTTTAACCTTCCTGTCAGGCTTTCATTATGGTTAAGTTGAATACAGAACAAGGTGTGTGTGTGTAACAAGTGAAGGAATTTGGATTCACTTCAAGTGTTTTTTCCTCTTCATGCCTGATATAAACTTGTATCCCCATCAATCTGACATCGTATCTTATATTTAAATGCCAAAACACCAAAGTCGAAGTCTGATATTACTTTCAACAACAACAACAAAAATGGTATCTTTATGACATACAAAATTGAGCCATACATTTGGGTCACTGGTTCAGTCAAATATGACTTCTAATTACTTAATGTGTTTCAACATAAGAATATGATTGGCAAGACTACCTTAAAATATTAAGGTAACTAAATTAGTGTAAATGTGTTCATTAGGTTAGTTGTAATGTAAAACATGATGAGCAACTTAACTTAACTTTAATAATTTATACAAACTTAAAGTTAAATTAACCTAACAGCTATTTAATATATTAACAAGAACTGCCAGTTAGGCTTGATTTCCTGTCGTGTTTAGTAGATTCAAGCCTGATCTATCCCACATTACGCCACCTAATCATTACAGCTTCTCCTCAACTGTTGACAGCCACATTCAGTCAGTGCTGATACTGGTTTCAGTGTTGCTGAGCAGATCTTAATTATAATTCCTATATTACTCCACAAGATGGAGCTATGAGGTAAAAATGACCAGTTAATAATGTTTCTTCTAGCAGGATATGTACACAAAACTCAGATTATATGTATTAAATTAAACCTCAATCTGATATAACTGCAACAAAAGTTCAGCCTAACCTAAAAAAAACAATGCAACATCTGGATGAATCCCTAATAAATGGCAATTACCACAAAAAAGGAGTGTTTTAGGAACAAATTCCTAATATGTTCATCACTGATGTTGCCACGCTCTACTCGATGAATCACCACAAAATACACAAGCAAAAGGATGTTTATTAACCAGCTTAACAAGGGGAAACATTACCACTATTACAACAAATCAAAATAAAAAGAAGACATTTGTTTTAAATTACTAATATATCTATTATTCTCAATAAGTGCTTCTTAAACTTCAAGTTTTTTAATAAAGTTACAAAATTAGATTTAAACGAATTCTTAAATTGACACAGAATTACCCATAATCCCTATCAACAAGGTGTTATAAAAACAGGAAACAATAAGGGCCTTGCTCAGTCATTAGCTTAGCTACAGTTTATATTTGAAGGCTGTTCTGTGACTCTGTGTTGTCTGATACAAGATCACATGATCTCTTAAATCCTGGCGCATCTCCAGAAGATGATGTACTCTCCTCTCAGGTTGGAGTTGGGTGGAAGTGTCCTTGGAGTCTACTGAGGTCACGGGACTCTATACATTTAAAACAGATTTGAGTTGTACCATCATAACTGAATGAACACAACAGGAGAGTCAGAAAGTGTTCATCAAGCTCCACACAGTCCTGAGAACAGGCCTGATTAGGCAACAAATGAAAACAGCTGTGTGGGTGAACCATGAGCTACAATAAATAAGGGGTCATAAATGATCAACCTGTTGTCGGTCTAAAACAGGTTTGCAAAAACAGAATTATACATCTATAATATCCTGTCAAGGCACTGTTGAAGTGCTTTTTAAACCTCATCACTCCTAAACTGTTGAGTTTAAAGTCATATTTTAATATAAATAAAGGTTTTCTTTCAACAAATGGGTCACAAATGATTTGTTTGAGTAACACTTCAGTGACATTTTATCTCACACACCTGATGAGATAGAACTGTGTAGCTTGATATGCTGCTCAGACTCACAACCTCTTCAGGTTACAGTCCAGATGGATGTATGTTGGGCTGAACTATGGACATGATTATAGATCTGGGTGTTGCTGTTGGTTTGACTGTTTTGATTAGCAAGGCTGTGACACTAACCTAATGTTAACATTAGGTGAGGAATAGAGGCTGCAATCAGAACTCAGCTTTCCTTTAATATCTTGACTATGCGTGACTTGTGTTGGTCAAGTCTTGTGATCAGTTAATCAGTGACTTCCTTCAACACCACGTTAAAACTCTGCTGCTCCAGGTGAGGCTCGAACTCACAACCTCGGCATCACTCTGCAGGTTACTGTCTTATAAGTACCGCGCGCTGACCGATTGCGCCACTGGAGCCTGCTGAGTTGCATATGTTAACAACTCAAAGGTTTTAATGGTATATAAACTATTGGGTAATCTTTTTTTCCTTAACTATATTTACCTGTATGTTTTTCTTTCTCAGCGGTCACCTCCAGTTTCCATTTTACTTCAAAATCATTTTATTTTTCAAATTACTGGTCCTCATTGAATAAGTCTGTGTGCCTTGTTTCAGTTTGAACTTAAAGTTATTGGTGTTCGGTGTTACAGATTTCCTAGTTCTCTTTGTGTCATGCACATAATGTGACTCTTATTCAGTGATGGGCAAAGAGTGTTGCTGTAAAAGAGAATTCAGAAACAAGGCTTCATTGTATTGCCTGCATTTCTGTGGATACACAGGCATGTGTATGCATACAAAGATTTACACACAGAACAGTCAGAAAGGAGTTTTGTCATGCTTTTTCTGTAGTTCTGCCAAAGAAAATACTGCCAAAAATACTGAAATTGAAAATAAAAGAAAACAAATAAATCCTAAACTACAGTGATTCTGGCATATACTTCTTCCTCCTGCCTTTATTGGTAACTCACATGCAAAACAACTCAGGTCCAATGCCTCCAAAGCATAGGCCCATTTGTCAGAAAGCTTGCCAGTGTTGCTTCCTGTTCTGGCCTTCAGCAGGATGAGGTTGGCTTAAAAGTGACGTGGTGCTGCATGTAACCAAGCAACGGGCAAGCAGCAGGCGGAAACGTAGTTTTTGTGTAATTCTTAGAAAACACAAAGCCCACACACACATCTATTTAAACAACTACTCACATTGGCATAACTTACAACTCAGAGATTTGCCATCAGTGGTGCTTTTTGTCAGGGAGACTTTAAGATGATTTCATTCTTGATTTTTACTTTTTCTGTGATTTCAAACTAGTCTGGTTTTTATCTTCCTGTCAAATTGAGTAAGCCTTCCTCAGATTTAGTACCTGTGGTTTAGAAATGCTTAAAACAAACGTCACACTTTTTTTGTAACAAAGCATTTTCTGTATCTGTTTGTTTCTCCTTCCAGAGATATAACTCTCACGCTGAGTGTAATAATCAAAAGCCACCAACTCCTACTCACTGCCTTTCTAAATGACCAAAAGATAAACAGTGTTTTTGTATTTGAAAATGTTTTTGGGCTCGAAAGAAACTAAATTGAGTTGGTGTTTCTTGAGTAACTTGAAGTCAGTTGCTCCCAAACAGTCTGCAAACCACTGAAAATTGGGATTGTCACAGAGGAATAAAAATGAAAAATGAAAGTTTCTTTCAAGAGTTAACTTTCAGCTAAACTGAATCAAATGTGTCTTTTTAAAATAAATGCCTGAGTTCCTGATTATTCTTGTGACCACTTCCTATGGGTGATGTTTAAGTTGTGAGTTAACACCAGCTGTGTACCTTATGTGTAACTTCCATTATTTCTCAACTCAAATCTAATTTCAAGTTCATTATGTTACTGGAACAATATTTTTTACATAGGCCTGATTTCACATTGGGAGTCGAATTAGCAATTTTTAAAACGATGCTAAACACAACAAATAGTGCGTCCTGTTATCCGTTCCTTCCAACTGCTCTTTATTTTTCAACCAAGAGCTACTACTCTTTAGAGAGATAACGTTCAACTCCTGCTAACTATAGAGATCCACATCTACTGTTTCTCAAACTGGCATATTGGCCCTACAAACTTTTTTTTTTTTTAAGAAAAAAATACATAACCCTCCCCTTTTTGGATTCCACCAGCATCCCCCCAACACCCACTCCCAATAATTTTTGCACAGTCCCTAACATACTGACAAGATGAGACCAAAATTATGTGTGAAAAAAACCTCTCTTGCCTAATATATAGTTTGCAGATTCTTCAGGTCTGACTCATGTAATCAATGTGTTAATTACACATAATTAAAGGGCACAGCTTTGCTCTAAAAGCTTTGATGGCACCCTGTGGAGACCGGCGCACTTGAGCACTTACCAAAACAGAAGCCAAACCCAGTATAATGAAGTTAAAAGTTGTTGTTAATACCTGTTAATACCATCTCAAACCAGTAAGCCCTTACTCATTCAGTTCATACTTTTACTCATCCTGCAGGTCCAGCTCACATGTCTGTGTAAGACTCTACAGCGCCCAACGGTAGTGAGGTATTATGCCTCAAAAGCAATGCTCCCAGGATGCTATCAGTGAAAATATCCCACTGAGACTCCAGCTCTCCTAAATTTGCTCTTTACCTATCATGTACACTATGCAAATTTCTGCATCATGTGCATTTCTAGGACAGTTTCAAAGTTCAACCCTCCAGAAGAAGCAAGATTTTAATGCTCCTTTCATGACTGCAGTTGAAAAAAAAACCCCAAAGCATCAAAAACAGACAGTATCTCTTTTACATATGTGCACTCACACATCTGTTTCATTGCGGTGACCAGTGCACAAAACCAGATGTTCTTTGAATAGAGATAATTTAGTGTCACAGATTGTGTCACATGACAAAAGTTCAGCAACTATATTTTGTATTTTCCTGCACTTGTAAATTTGAGAGATAAACTAAACGCCAAAACATGTTTTGTAGTAAAACCTTGGAGCATAAATGCAAAGTGAGAACAAAGAGAGAAGAATGTGCGTTTGAAAGGCTGTGACATAATTTGCAATCATACAAAACACATGCGCACACTTTTGCACGCAATAATTTGTGAACACACTGAGGAGCTTTTTTGTTATTTCTTCAAGGGAAATCAGGAAGCCACACATACACTGCCTGTATTTTATTATCTCTATTGCCACGAGGCAGGCATTACATCCTTTATTTCCATTCAGGCGTTCACCACCGCACCAACAGTGAGAATTCATCCCTACCACGCCCAGAAGCACCTGGCCAGGCTTGTATAGAACATAATCTATAACCACTAAAATGAACCTTTGAGGCTGTAACCTCAGCGCTCTATCTTTTCACATGTGACAACCACATTGTGACAGTGACTGAGTGTTGCGGTGTGTGTTGGCAGTTATGAGAGATGTGGATGAGATGAATCCTTCTAAGGTTGTTGGTGGAGGTGTATGGTGGGCGAGGATGGTAATAAGACCCAGGGGGTTGTAGGAACAGGACACCGACCCTGCAGGGTAAACTGTTCAAGGGAGAATAAACCACCACTGTGACACCTGTGCAGAGACAAACCAAGAAATCAAACTATCACTCAATCAGACCAAAACAATAAAGCATGAATTGGACATAAAATGGTAGAAATGAGACCAGACAAAAGCAATAAAGTGGTGGCATAACAAGAGTGTCTTTCAGTCAGACAAGTAGGATTCAAATGCCTCATGCCACGTGTCAAGAAACTGGAAAGTACCAAACTCTCACCTGCCCTGATCATCTGTTCCCCATCACTAACGTCTGAGTTGCAAAGCAAACATGGTGCAAAACCTATAGATATTTCTAATTAAACTGAACTGAAATTACTCATCAGTGTGACTGTGTTCGTCTGTTAGCCCTGTGATAGACTGAGAATAACAGGATGGGTGAAATAAATGAACACCAGGTGAACAATGTTCCTCTCTGGCGCTTCTTGTGCACAAAGTCTTTCTTCATTCAAGACAGTTTGGACAGTTTATGATGACATTACCATTCCTGAGGTTTTCAGACAATTTTCAAGATGTGTAACATCTGTAAAACATGCTATAACTCAGCTCTGTTGAGTTGAAGATTCAGCTTTAGCACAGGCCTAATGTTCTGTTTGGAATCTTCTTCAATGGCTCAAACACATTGTTTTATCACTTTGATACGTGATGATTTTATAAGAACTGCTCATAAATATAATGTTGAACTGATGACATGTTTCCACTACACCTTACTTCTGTCTGAAGTCTCAGAGGCTAGAGCTGTAAAACACAGTAAAATGCAATGAATATTCATATATTCTATATATGTGATTGGTGTTTACAATACTGTTGATGCATCACCACCCATTCATAAACCCAGTTTAGTCAGTTTAGATTTCTGTTATTGGGGGTCCAACAGGGAATTTGACTAAACTGACCTACTAACATACTGTACACTTCTTAGGCTGGCATACATAGTTGTTCATGCATAGCCTATATATATTTGGTGTAATAACAACACTTTATGGTCCTTTCTGTATTCATCAAATGTGGAAGGGTTCCAAGATATCTGTGAAGATTCTCAGGAGGGCCAACTCCTTGGGTCAAGACTCAGCAGTTTACCTACACCTGAAAGATAAGGGATACTCATCAAGGACAGCAACGTACATATATCCGATCGGGAGGACAGATGGTTTGAAAGAGGAGCGAAGGAGGCCGTTTATGTCAAAGTAGAGAAACCATTTCTAGGAGGAGGAGGTCTACTGCCCACCTACAATGCTGTCCTTCCATCCCTTCCCAGGAGACTTATCCATTCAGATTTGGCCTCATGTGACTCCAACGACTGTCTTTTACACTTGGCCTCAGGTGACTCCAACGACTCTAATGACAGTCGTTACAATAGCCAGGAGAACTAACGAACCAAGTGATATCAATGACCTTCATGACAACCCCACAGAGATTAAATACCTGGGACTCCCAACCAATCAGCTGGAACTGAAGAAGCCTCTTGGATGAAGGTGAAACGTCTTCAAGTACAGCCAAGAAGTCCAGTTGCCCTTGATTCACACCTTGGGGAAGGGTTACAACTTCATTATGTTTCTACATATTGGCTTTAAATGATATATTTAAAGGAAAATTGGCTACACATACAGACCACACACAATGAGGAAGTAAAGTCAATGTCAACAAACACACAAGGGTTAAATCTGCTGCCAAGGCTTGTTTTTATATATATAAATGAAATTAAAACTAAATCTGACATCCCAAACATACAAAACAAAAATAACTTAGAAATTACCTTTTGTTCTGTAATAGCTTTTAGTGCTAAATCAGTAGGTTATTTAATACTGAAAAAGACAGGAAACAGTTTACATAACAGTTTGACCAGATGGGATAGTCTTACTCAATTATGTAAAACCTTGTAATTACAACAAGCTTGCAGATTTCCATCAGGTTCAGGTTGGCTGTAGTTGGTCGGTATCACCAACAGGCGGCGCCGTGAGGTGGCCCATTGACTGTATCAATGGGTCGGCAGGGTAAAC